>CM073426.1:142763333-145576666 GCA_037114965.1 Monochamus alternatus | reverse complement strand
CATTTATTAAGTAAAGTTTTCCACTGACACTACAGATGAAAATAATACAACTCATTCAATTAACATGGTCTGACCAAATCTAGACACAGTTTATTTACCATACCAAAGGTGCTCATTTATTTGTAAGTAGATTTAGTTGACATTATAAATAAAAACAATTAAGGTACTGCGTCACTTGATAGAAGGGAGATTGAAAAGGGCAGCTTTGGAAAATTGCTATGAATAAAAAAATTCTACGTAGTCCGTCCTTAAAAATTCTAGGTACTTAATAGTGTTAAACTAGTACCTAAAACCTAAACTATCGTTGTCATATTTTTAATAACGTATTTTCTAAGTGATCTGTGTGTGAAAGAGAAGAAATTGTTTTGTTGTTGTTTGAAAGTAAGGATCCAAACTTGTTTGAAGGGTGTAGACTAATATACTGCACCGAAAAAATTGGATGGCCTATTCTAATTAGTTGAAAGAGGTTGATTTGATCGTTGTGCCATTTGTTATCTATTCAACTGACGTAGTACTGACATATACGACCAATTTATAAAAACGATTTGTTCGATACACGGCCTTTTCAAACTGAGTGATTATGTTAATTCAGTTGTATAATTATTTTGAAATAATTGTTTTTATTTTCGTCGTCTTTGCATAGAGGTGTTAAATTAATAGAACTGTATAGATAATATATTATTATTAGAATCCTATATATTGATTATTAATCTTGTTATCCGCTCGCCATGTTTGTACAATGTAATTCTTGTAAATATGTACCTAAATGTATCATAATTATTATTTCTATTAAACCCCTGTTTGTTTTTTATGGAAGTGTGTTATTGGAACCCGTTCCTTTTGTTCCGACTGGAAAACAAAAAGTAACAGGATTTGATTGATGATGTAAAAAAATCGAATCAGAAACAATCGTTAGTTTGCAAATTTGGAAGCTTGTTGCTGTTCAGCTAGAGATATAAAGAAATAACCTCGCACAACCGTTAATTACTAATAAAAAAAGGAAACAATTACTTTACCATAACAATCGAATTTGTGATTTTTTGCATGTCTGTAATTATCTATAATTGTATCATTATGTTTAGTTTATAACAACTTCAATCTAGTAATCTACTTGTCGAAAATTAATTTAATTTATTTTATATAAAACAAGGAAAAGTTATAACAAATTGAAATCTTAAAATCCTGAACTAATTTGCAATAATTGCATTTCATCGATTACATAACTATATAAATATTATTTTCACAAATAATTAAAAGTGACCATTGCTTAAGGAAGATTTTCAGTGTTGGATGTGTGTATTAGCAAATAAGCAAGTGTAGAATGACATACTTCAGATTCATGTTAAGTATACAGGGTGTCCCAATTTTGTAGTAATTGCAGAAATATGAGAATGCTGAAAACTTTTTTATGTAGAATTCAGTGGTGTTTTTCTACAGGATATATCGTTTAAAATGTGCCCCATATACAGGGTGGACCGTTTTTCATGGCTCACCATTGGCATCCCAGAAACCGTAAAATATACAGAGTGGATCAATTAGAAAAAAATCGCACTTTTTAAAGATTGTTAAGATATACTAATCATGTACAATAAAGAAAATAAAAAAGTAGGTATATTAAAATTCATCCTCTGAATATTCTGATGAATTATCTTCGTCTCCTAGATTAATAACGATAGGTTCCACAGTAACGTCAATTAAATTATCAAGTTCCCACATTTTCTCCTCTTCTTTTTGTACAGGATGTATACATCTTTGCCAGTTATCTGCAGTTACTCGTTCCAAGGAATTTTTTAACAAAATTTTCACGTCACTTAATTTAAACGTCGTATTATTTCGCGCTACATTTCCTTTTACCTGCGCCCAGACTAATCCGATTGGGTTAAGTTCACAGTGATAAGGTGGTAACCGTAGTACCGTTATTTGGCGATTTGTTGCCATTACATCTATTCTATAACATATTTTTTCTGATCTTTATTAAGATTGACAAGTGTCAAAAGTTTTTCATTTGTTTCAAAAGAAATGTTTTTCCCGGATAACCATTGAATTATATCGGCTTTCCTCCAAGCAGTCGTAGGCGTCTGCTCGATCTGCCGTAACTGGCATTACCCATGACAATTACAAACCCCGGAAGAATAAGATCCAACATCTGTGCAAAATACTCTTCGAAAACATTTGCGTTCATGTCTTCGTGATAGTCACTTGTATTTTTAGATTCAAATAAAAGTAAACCGCCATCTACAAAACCACTGACACTACCTATATGTGTCACTATTAATCTTCGGTCTTTACCTAAAGGTGTCTTGAACCCTGTTGAAAGTCCATCCAAAAATGCTTGTAGAAAACTTTTTACATTTTTATCTTGCCATACTTTTGTTACATTATATCCCTCGTTGACCTAGGTTTCGCCTAGATAATAAATATTCCTCCCTTCGTCACGGAATTTTCTAATTAATCTTAAGTAGGATCGTCGCCAACAAATAATTTCATCTTTATCGATAAAAACTGACTTCCTGTTCTGCTTTTCCCAGCAAAAATTCAACTCTCGTAAGACGGCCCATAATTTGCTTCTACTGATTTTTGGCAAATCGTTGTCCTCTGAAAGTTCACTTAAAATTTTGTTTGGCGTTGGTATTTCTTTTTTAAAATAAAATTACGATAATTACCTGAAACGAAATATTACCACGCCCATGGCCGGTTCTTTTTTGGGATTTTATTACTCTCTTTCATTTCCAAACAGACTGTCATTATTTCTGAACAAAAAAGCTGAAATTTGGTGCAGGGGTATAAAAATATGTGAAAAATCGATTTATTGGTAAAATTCTATGACCACTAGTTTCAGTATGCAACATTCAATTGTTTTTTTTTTCAGTTATGGGTGCCATATTGGATCTTGACAGTAACAAATGTGAATAAAATTACGCCACACCAATATGTAATAATACTATTTTATTTGAAGAATTATTTGGCTGCCACCAAAGTAGATCTTTAATTATTCTTGCAGGTTTTCAAGTTCTCTTTTCTTATCAAAGAAATAATAATAATAGTATAATAATGATAATGTTTTATTGCTCAAAAGATTCTCATTTACAGAACAATTTACTGCAAGTCTAAAGGTGTTAGTAGTATTTCTTGAATTTATCCTAGGTACGGAAAAGTTAATAGTAACAAGCAAATCAGCACAGTCAATAGTGCTGTGCATTAACTTATACAAAAATATGAGTGACATACGAATTCTACGAGAATCTAGAGTTTCAACACCAAATCTACTAACTAAAATGTAATTTATTCCTATTTAAAGGGATTTTTAGAGGATAAATCTCATCAACTTTGTAAGTCAAATCATTATAAGAACTTTTCTTGAACTCTTCCAATTTGCTACTTCTGAATATTGTAATACCAAACCAAAGCACCATATTCAAGCCTAGAACAAACATAAGCAAAATATGTTTTAATAGCTCGAATATCTGAAAATTGTTTACAATTGTGAACTATGAAAGCATAAAATCTCAATATCTCTTTCGACTTTTCAATAATGTGTACTTAATTAAACGTTAATTTAGCTACAATGGTAGTTTATTATATAATAGTTATAATTTTGGGGCTTTATAAGGAAGATACAGGGTGTTAAAGTTTGAATAAAAAAATTGTTTTTTGGTATAATTACTAAAGTAATGGAGATATTAAAGTACTTGGTACACAGCGTAGGTATTAGGAGTCATAAAATGTGAAAATATCAAGCACTTTGAACAACCAGTGGCGGAGATATGGGCAGTTCGTATCTTTAATTTAGGAAAAAAAGTTGTTTCGCCCTGTATAATGTTAAAGTTTATGACATTTTTAAATGTGTATTTTAATTTCTAAAAAAAAACTCTATCTTACATTTTTTTTTCGTTTACTGCTACGGTTACATGGTAAATTTGATTTTTTTCTGTTATTTCACTGTCCCTGTCAGTAAATAACTTAATCATTATTAATAATATTGTTTGATGGTAAATGATACCCGAAACGAGGAAATGTATACTTGCGTTTTCTATTAGTTAAAAAACTGCGCTAGAGCTAAAAGAAAATAAATCATTTTCAGATAAGTAGTTATAAAAAAAACTAAAAATTTTCACATTACAGACATTTAATAAGTACAATTTAACTAAAATAAAATATTGCAAAATACATTAACTGTCACTACCTACAAATTAGAGGAATTGCTCAAAATGCCATCCTAAAGCGTCAATAAAAGAGTGACAGCTGTCAATAAACTGCAGAATTAATAGTCATGCATTCCGAAATAAAACGAACAGTGAAATAGCTGAAAAAATTGTAAGATAAGATTTTTGTTAGAAATTAAAATACAAATTAAAAATGTCATAAACTTTAACAATATACAGGGCGAACAACTTATTTTCCTAAATTAGAGATACGAACTGCCTATATCTGCGCCACTGATTGTTCAAAGTGCTTGATATTTTCACATTTTCACCTTAACTAACTACACTGTGTACCAACTATGACTTAAATATCTCCATTACTTTAGTATTTATACCAAAAAAACAATTTTTTTCTTCAAACTTTAACACCCTGTATCTTCCTTATAAAGTCCCAAAATTTTAACTTTTATATGATAAACTGCCATTACTTTTCAAAGTTCTACTTACCCTCGAAGTTTAATCATTAAAAACTGTATATGACATCAGATAACTAGAAAAAACACATAATTTCTTTATTCCTCTTATCGGTCTAATATTTTTCTACCGCATCCTTTTATTTCTTGTAGAGGTTACCATGCAATTACAACGAAATTGAGACACACTGTACTCATAATAATAATAAAAGATATAGAGAAATCACTAAGGAATCTGAAATAGTCGATGACATGACTGCATAATCAGAGATAAGATAAATAATATAGCCACTGCAACTTAAAAAATAATCATGGGAACAATGCGTTATTGTTCAATTATTATCAGCTACTTCGATTGTTTACTGAACAGATTATTTCTATGGGTGAATATTGTGCCAGAAAGGCTAAAGCGTTTCGGTAACGTCACCTTCGGTGCCACTGTGTCACCGATAATTCAAAATAAGGGTGAAACTTTCAGACCATAACTCCCTATCTGATCATGATCATTTAGGGTGTGTAGCGGAACCAGCTGCTTGTAATTTATTCCACCGCTTTACACTGAATCACTGAATTTGATTAATAACGCCTCAACAGGCTCTTTAAATGTGCCAACAGCCTATCCATATCGGAAATATGTGAAGGATTAGCTGTCTTGGATTACTCTAAGAAAAATTGCAATAACAACTGTACAGCTAAACCTAAGGCTAAACAAACTTTGCAGTTTTGTAATAGGTATGTATGATTACCGAAACAGATGACAAAGTAAGATAAATAACAGGGTATACACTTATAACAGGGTATCCCAGGTATTACTGGCACCCTTGGAAGGGGTGATGATACAGTTAAACTAAATGAGATTTCCCCAAATACGCAGACAAGGCGATTCCAAATTATGTGCAAAAAATTTGAGTGTAGATTGTTTAAACGATTTTAATAGGGGTTCTTTATATACTCGCGACAAGAATTCAGACGACTTACGTCATACGAACAAATGAATAATTCATAATATTTTTATCAAAATATT
Source organism: Monochamus alternatus (assembly GCA_037114965.1). Lineage (NCBI taxonomy): Eukaryota > Metazoa > Arthropoda > Insecta > Coleoptera > Cerambycidae > Monochamus > Monochamus alternatus. Next base: position 145,571,027 of record CM073426.1, on the reverse strand, counting down.
TAAGAAACTGCAACTGATAGTAATAAAACTATATACTACACTAAATGTTTGCATTATATATTGCACTAAATTGCAAAAAAATATTGTTTTTAACGCGACCAAATATCGAAAATTACGTTGACAATAAAAACAAATGTGTAACGTCAGCCGTGACGTAAGACGTCTGAATTCTTGACGCGAGTATATAAACTTTTTTTATTTAAGCGCCCCTGGTAGAGCTACGACCTCTTAAAAGGTGAGTGAAAATGTATAGTTTTATTCAATTTTGTACAAATGGTTAGAAATTTAGAACTGAAATTTGGCACAATATTTAGACTTCTTCTAGATCAGTATTTTTCATTGACCTTCTCTTATTGCAAGTCGTTGAAATGAACTACCCCCTCTACATTTTTTTAGATTTTTTTTTGTAGTAAATTTTTTCGACTTTAAAAAAATTGTTTTTGAATTCCCATTAAATTTAGAAAATTGTTTGCCTCTTTCAATTTTTTGATAAATAATACAGGTTTTTAGTAAAAAAATTAAGTTCGGAACCTTACATGCACATAGTTTCTATTTCAATATCTGATTTTGCAGAACAATATCTAGTAGCTTTCCGCCATTTTTAATTTGATAACATTTCATGTTTCTTTGTGTCAAATATTGCTGTTTACTCGTATTAGTATTAAGTGAATAAGTTCTATTGATTAAGCAAAAATGGCTGATAATGTAAGATATTGGAACGAATAATACATCGAATTTCTTTACTCAAAACCTGTATTATTTATCAAAAAATTGAAAGTTATATATAGTACTGAATTAAAATTTTGAAATTGAATGGTCATTAAAAAAATTTTTTTTTTTTAATTGAAAAAATTTACTACAAAAAAAAAATTAACAAAAAACGTTGAGGTGGTAGTTCATTCCAACGTCTTACAACAAGACAAGGTTAATGAAAAATACTGGTCTAAAAGAAATCTCAGAAGCCTAAAATCGTGCCAAATTTCAATTCTTAATTTCAAACCATTTGGTCAACTTTACATTTTCACCCCTTTCTTAAGGGGTCGTAGCTCCTCCAGGGGCGCTTAAATAAAAAAAGTTTATATAAAGAACTCCTACTAAAATCGTAATAATCTACACTCAAATTGTTTGCACCAAATTTCAAAAATTTTGATCCTGTACCTCGGAAACGATGAATTTGTAGATATAGGTATATCTGAGTAAATCTCATTTATTTTCAATGTACAATCACCCCTTCCAACTTAATTATCAATTAATTAAAATTTTTGCAGTTTTGCAATAAAATTAAAATATTGTTGTATTTAAGGTAAGTACATACTTCTTATTATGTGTACCTTGACCAATTCAACTATTCCGCGAGATTACTTTTTAAAAGAGTATACTACAGGGCCTTTATTTTATATTATACCAGACAATATTTAATTGACTTAACAATTACTAACCAAAAGTAATGGTTTTCTTAGAGCGTTTCTCATGACACCGAATAAATTTTGAAATAATTATAAGTGTTCAAAATGAATGCGGTTACTTGCGTACAAAATTCTTGTAACTAGAGAATTTTGCCCAACTTCGCCGTAAATTAACATGTCATGCTGATGGTTACTATAAACGCCAAAAAAACACTAAGTACAAATTCAACTTCCCTGTATATTTTACGGTTTCCAAGAAACCAATGGTGAAACATGACAAGTGGACTACCCTGTATATGATACACAACTATTTTGATATAGAATGTTATAGTTTGAAGAATTTTTAAGGAAATTACTATTATTTTTCGAGATTTCTGTACCTAAAAACCACCACAAATTTGATCATTTTACGATGAGAAATCGGTGACCTTAAAAAAAAGTACTTGTTAAGGTCTGCAACTTTTTATGCAAGCAAAGTTGTGTTATGTTTTTATTTTTAAAATGTAGGTATTTGTAAAAACCTATTCGTTTTAGATATTTTTTTATAAGAGCTTGTAGACCTTTGGTCAAATATCCCATGTCCACTGCACAAAGTTCAGACAGACCAAGCTATCTTGTTACTGCGCATCGCGCGATCAGAGCTGTTAAGACTTCCAAATTTTGAAATAATTGATAACTAATAGATATGTAATTTGAAATATTACCTCTTAGAAAATAGATATCTAATATTGAAGCGAGAAATAAATTAAATAACATAATTAATTGTTTATCTGCCGAGTTATTAATACTATACACGTGATTCAAAGAACTATTGACCTCTTAATCAGAAGACTCTAGTTGACCGCAATATTTTTATCATCAATAGTATCGTGAGAAATTTAAATTTACATTTTTTTTTTATAACATTTTCGTTTTCGTGTCACAACTCATTGATATTTGATAACTTATCTTTGTTAAGTATCAGTATGCTCCATAACTTTCAACCTATTTGTATAACAAAAGTAAAAGGACAAAAATTTTCACGCTTCTAAATAAATTTGCTATATCCTTGAGTCACTTTTGTTTAAGCTAGTTAACAAACAAATTGTAGATATTAGCGATTATTACTATTTAGCATGGTTATTGTATATAAAAAACAAATATTTAGCAATGAAATAAAGAAATCAAATTGTAGAAAAAAAGTTTTTATTGCATAATGGGAAACTATAGCTAATAAATAGTTAATGATTTAAAATTTCAAAGTCGATTTTAAACTATTAAAATTTAAGAGCAGTTAGAAGAATATTAACATACTTAATGAAAATTTTCGAAACAGGTCGATTTTTGACTTTAATTTACTGTTTTTTCAAATAATAATTTAATATACAGGAAGATCTACCTTCGAGTAATGACGTCATCATCGTTATTTTTTAATGGGACACCCCATTTTCCCTTGTTGAGCTGATTACAAAAATATATCAGAAGTTGCATCAAATTGGTAGGGTGGACAACAATACCAAAATTATTTACAAATGAATAAATGTACTAAGAATTAAATGAAATTATGTATTATTATTACAACTACTTTGACAAACGATTAAAAAAAAAACACCCCAAACACTTTTATTAGTGATCTTACGTTTCATCTGGCTAAAGACGACGGCGACGTTGACCAAATAATTGAATCCTGCGCGTATATGATGAACCAAAATAATCGAAATAACAATGTCATTGCTAAAGTTTTATTTTTTGGAAAATAAAAAACATTATTTTCTAACATTAGTTTCTAATTTTGATGTCACTAGTAGAGGGCGCCACTTACGACACATCATCATCATGTTTCTTTCAAATGACAGAACTTTTTTGCTGCTTAGTATATTCATCTGACTGTTGAAATAATCGATACCTGTTATATCTGTAAAAGGTATATACCTTATTGAAGTCTTTAGGAGTAACAGTTTTCGAAATAATCTTATTTGAAATATTCAGTGCACCGATTGAACGCTGTTATCGTTTCAGTTAAAGTGCCTTTTCTATTGAAAATGCAGCAAAATGTTACTTGAAAAAGTTGTTTAGAACGGTAAATTACGGAGATGTGCCAAATTTTTAAAAAATCGGCCTGCTTTGATAAAATCTTCGTGCTTTGTTGAAAAATGGTTTCATCAAACCTCGCCGATCTTCTTGAAATTTTGCACGTCTACACAATTTACGATTCTTAACAACTTTTTCAAATAACATTTTGCTGTATTTTCAGCAAAAAAGGCACTTTACCTGAAACCAAAACAATAGGATTATTTCAAAAATGGTTACGCCTACCGACTTCAGCAAGGTATACCTTTTTCAAATAAAACAGGTAGGAGAATCAATTGTTTCAGTCAGATAGATACATTAAGATGCAAAAAAATTCTGCCATTTAAAAGAAACGTGGTGCCACAAGTGGTGCCCTCTACTAGTGACGTCAATATTAGAAACATATTTGAATTTCTCGTCCGCAAAAATCCCCGATTTACAATGTTTATGCAAATATTTGGATTTCTTAAGAAGTTATTTATAAATATCGAAAACAAAATTTTAACTTTAACACCCTGTAACTCCATTAATAATCAGTTCTGGAAAAAATGTTATAGAAAGAGGTAGGTAGGTAGATTTATTTTTTCGGTCTAGAATTATCCCCTGAATTTTTTGCTTATCATTTCCGGACACCCTGTATATACCCCAATTTTTTATAGGTAATAATTACAATGAGAATAATCAAGAATATAGATTTGTATTTTTTCATAAGAATTTACGTCACTTTCTGAGGGAATGTGACTAAACTCGAGAATCGAACCCCTGCGGGTAAATGATGGGGTTTCTGTCGATTAGATGGCATGAATAAGATTAAATTTATTTTAATACGATATATTTGATAAATTAAAGTAGTCGCTAAGTCCGGACCTGAGATCTATGAACGAAGTGCAGACTCTATTTATCAGTTTAATGCACCACGAGTCGCCCCTGTCTGTTTTCTTAGACAACAGAAGGTAACTGTTAAGTAGCCCCAATAATATTAATCATTTTCACCCTCTAGAATAATTTCATTGTAGCAACAAGTAAATGATACCACTACTCTCACTAGGCACCCGTCAGACATTCTATTCCGATGTTTATTAGATTCGCATCATTTGCATAACCACCTACACCCAAAGTGGAATGATCCCTGGTGCATAATGCATCTCCTATTAAAGCAAGATGCTGGCGAATGTACCCGACTATATAAGGATATCGACAAAGCAGTTTCACCTCTGCAGGCCATTTATTCCACCAATAAAACAACAAATTGGAAATAATTATTTGAAGCTAAGGCTAATAAGAGCACTACAACCGTTTGTTCTTTATTGGTCGCCATTTGTCTCAGGATATAAACAAACAAATGTTGAAGACATAAAAAGGCACCGATTGTGAGTTTTATTAATGAAAATAAATAGATTATTGATTTTTATTATGGTCTCTTGACAGCTGAAGGCAAAGCAAATATTGAATTAATAAATGGATGGCTTATAACAATAAAAATAAACCGCATATTTGTTACGTTGGAAAATAAAGAGGAGATTATGGTTTAGTGTTAAATTGGTGGAGTTAAGCGGGTATTTTAATTAATATGTAATAAGGGTGTGAAAAGAAAATAAAGTTTTAAAATTTAATGTTCAAGCTCAATAGTTTTGCATCATTTTTTATTTTTTTTAAATCTACTAGATTTTTTTTGGTTATTTTTAGTTTATTTTAGTTATTTTTTTTATTAAGTGCCCAAAATGAGTGCTTTTAATGGTATGAGAATGTAAATTTTTGGTCAAGGTCGTAGATGGGTACAGAAAAAGCCTTCGAAAGCGCCAAAAAAACAGAGTTCTCGCATGAAATATGAACAATATTTTTTGTATTTGCCTCTGTGGGTTTATTATTTTTCAATGCCCTTTTTATCTGAAGCTAATGTCAATGACAAAGGTGACGTGATCATAAAATAGTGACGCACGATCGCGTGTGTTTGTTTCCATGTCCTGATTCTTTATGTTCATCGTCACCTTTAATATGGAGTATTTTGACTGAGGCGTTGACGATTTCGACATTTTAGATTTTGAAATATGCCAAAAGCACTTTTTCACTGAACTTGCAACTAACATTTTTCCGATCACACCATATCAAGAACTATTGTACGAAAACTTGTACTGTTGCTTTCAAGCTAAGCCATAACTTGAAAGTGGCTTTCAAGAAATTCATTCATTCATTTTCACGAGATTTAGTTACTTGTCAACAAACGTTCAAATTTTGATTACCTTAGCAGCGATAAAATCATGAACAATTGGATTTCAAAATTATATTTTTTATAAATTTAATAACACAGAAAATGTGTTGATTTGTACCTACTTTTATTCCCTTATCACAAAATAAACTGTCACGTTAGCACTTATACCTTAAATAACTATTTTAATTTGCTATAAAAATACCTGTAACATTATTTCAAAATATTGTCAACGTAGCATACATACAAATAATTTATAAAGACTTCCTTATACTAAAAGTGCATTTTATTTAAGGCTAAGTCAATGTGTCGATCTACTGTTTTAATCTTCCTCCGAACTAATGGAGCATATGACAAATGATAAGCATAGCATAACTGACAAAATGTTCAGCTTTGAAAAGTTTTTAAAATCTATATAACAACTTAAATAGCAGTACAATTTTAAAAAACAAACAAACATAAAAAATATACAAGTATTCACTAAGTATAAAAAAACACAAAACCTTTCTTTCTTTCTTGATGTTATCCAGAACCAAGTAAATGAAAAAAAAAACGAGATTTCTTTTTTCATTTTATCTTCAAATCTTAGAATTGTATACTTGAATTATTCATGACATTAGTAGTGTCCTTTTTTTGGACATATAAGTACTAAAGAGTTAGAAAAATAGTTTTATTTTATTCTACTCTACAAAGGAAGTGCTTTATATAAATTAATTAGGTACTTAAGTAACAAACTTAAAACTTACAAGAAAAAATAGAAACCGTAATGTTCGTTTCAAGGAGTTTCCAACATTACTGAATTGAAGCAAAATATCTATAGTGGCGTTTAAAAAATAATAATTTTGTGAAAGCAATACCGAAATGGGATACAATGTCTAGAATAAACCTGGATTTCTCTGGATTACACAGGGTGCTGAAAAGTGAACGGCCTATAGTGACAAATCAAAATCTCAATTATTCCCTTATTTTAAATAAAAATATGGTGTTGTATTTTACCATCTTTTTTTATACAGATCGAAATAAAATAAAATAGGTATAGAAAGATATATTACATAGATATTGTTTTCTGTATCAGTATTACTTCTACAAAAATATTATTTTTTAAATCGTTATTTGAATTAGACTGAACAATTACACAGTCATAAGAAACCATGAAGAAAATGAAATAGCTCAAAAACTGCATTTTTGAGTTTAGACATATGTACAGTATATTTATCAAAGTTGATTTAAAATTACAAGTAAAATCTGGAAATTAAATAAAAAATACCATGTTCCATTTAAAACAAGCGAATTGATGTCTACTGTATAGCTGGAAGTGGCACGTCATTGTAAATATTTTGCCTCAACTCGGCAGTATCAAAAACCTTTAGAAACGAATGTTCAGATTTCGGTTTCTTAATACGTCTAATGCACGTTCGTTATGGGGCACCCTGTATATATTATTAGAAACTATTTATGGAGATCTATTGGTTCCAGTTATTGATTTTAAGAGGTCAGATAAAGAAATATACCAACATTTAAGTTTTAAGATAATGAGAACGACTATTCATTAGATTAAATATCCAATAACTAGATATGATAAAATAATTATATATTTTCTATAGTAGTAATCTAGATAATATCATTTAAATAATATACAGCTGAGGTTAACTTTATCAGAAGACGTCATGAACTCAATACCTCTCCAGATTACTATAAGTTTGAAGATCACACACTTTATATGCCATAAACACTTCCTTTCTTTAAAAATAAATTTTAAATAAAAATAATCTCTAGCACGTTGGAAGAACTAAGTAACTAAGTACCCAAATAAATAAAATATAATTACCAATTTCCTTCAAAGTACTTGCTATTCATGTGTTTTTGTATGTTTTTTGTGAAACCACTTCTCTTTCGTAGAAACAGATAGGAATTGGTTTCTGCGGTCGCATTAGCTATACTCACAATCAGGCCAATTTAAAAAAAAAGAACGAATGGAACATATCCCAAGGCTTCGCCTTAGGATGCAAGCATGTTTCCACTTTTTATTATTTCAGCCAACATCCAACTAGGAGTACTGATAGTAAATTTCCTATTTGCGCGATGGTATTAGTAAAAAGTCACGTTCCGAACAGGGTATTAAATCATATAAGCAATGTTTTGATAGAATCTCCAATGCATTATTTTAATTTTTAACAAATTTTTGTTGGAAGATCACTTTCCCAGTATTTGGAATAAAGCACATACTATTTCTATTTTTAAATCTGGAGATAAGCATTTTATTGAAACTATCATCCTGTAGCAAATCTATGTATTGTAGTCAAACTGTTTGAATCTATTATCTGGGATTTGTTGTATTATGATGTAAAATTGCTTAATATGGAACAGCATGGGTTTATAAAAAAAAATTGTAGATAATAATCTGTCTAAGGGACAATAAAAAAATTATTCCAAAATTTTAGCTCGATATTTAAAAAAATGGAGCTAAAACCTCTTTTCCTACGGAAAGTCGGCGTTTATGATAAGCATCGACTGAGATGGCTTAAATCCATAGATCAAGCTTATATCTGTCAACAATGTCAACTATCATGCAGTCGTTTTTTGCAGCGTTTCTAAATGCAGAAACGACCAATCGATCTGTTTTTCATTATTTCGTTACAAACTGGCATAACTACATTTTCACTCATTACAACCACTCACTACCGATAAACACAATTCGCGTAAGTATAATTAGATAAAATGCCTATTTATTATAAAAAAGTTGAACGAAAGGAATAGGTAGGTACTAATAGATAATAGAAAACTTTTAAAGCACCCGCGGCATCTTGTTCTATAACCTATAAAAACAAACCGAATCAAGTTTAATAAATTTTTTGAAATTGGTGTGAGTGGGTCTTTACTCCCTTGGTTTCATTGGTCAACATATTTCTGATTTTTCATTAATAACTTCGGGTGTCCTCCAAGGATCGCACTTAGGACTTCTGTTATTATACGTATATATTAATGATGTAGCCTCGGATGTAGCTAAGTGTTTTAAGTTTTCAAAACTCTTAATGTATGCAGACGATCTTTTATTCTGTGAGTAATTTTTTAAAAAATACTGTGATCAAGACTGCTTATATTTTACAAAAAATTTCATCATGTTGCATTTAGTAGAAATAAAAATCAGATTGTAACAAACTGTTTGTTATTAAGTTATAAATTGCAGAATGTTACACAAATTTCAAATTTGAGTATTATTTTTGATAGCAAATTAATAATTTGATAAACTTTATAGTTTCATCATATGCAATTAGATATAAAAATATATCATTGTGAGCATGCTAACTTCAATTATTATTTGAATTTCCTTCTAAACAGATGTTTATCTAGTTGCAACAAAATTGTCTTTAGATAAGACTTTAAAAAAATATCTCTGTAATTTTGTTTAAATTATTTGTATTTATTGTTATTTTTTACTGTTTTGGTGCACTCTATGTATACGTCATTCATTTATTGTGTCTTTTTAAATTCATTATTTTCATATTCACCACTTTGTCATATAAGGAGTACGTATTGGGATAAATCCTATTGTTTCTTATACAATAAACATTTTCATACAAATTTACAACATTATCTAGATCTATCCTGGACTGTGTATTACAAAATTAACTTACTACTAATCCAGAATTCTAACTATATTTTGTTAGTTTGCATTCTTTATTTATAGAAATTATAATTTGTTGCATTAATTACTTAACTGCCGAAAAATATATTTGCTTAGTAATCAAAGTAATTTTCATCTTATTATGTTGTTTGATGAAACTTACAACCAATGGTATGATAAAGTGGAATTATTATGCGTTGCATGCGCTTGCAGGTGTTGATGAGACTTGCATGTCATTCGTTTTATCTGTATCTCAATTTAGCCTTTAGTTCAACTAACTACATCGTATGATTAGCAAATGTATTACGGTCAGGTGCAAATTAAGCATTCCCTTTATTTTGTTATATTGCAAAAAGAATCAGTAATTTCTCAATTTGTGTCCACACCAGATTAAGTATCATGAATTTTGGACAAAATATTGGACTTGCATGACATAATTAATTTAGTCAAATAAACACTTTCAGGATAAAATTGTGCCAAGACATCAGTGAAAATTTTAACAAAAGGGTGGACATCTGTGGAGCTGTAAAACGTGGTAATTTGATAGATACCTACTGTGAATTTTAAAATTAGCTCCATTTGCAGTAAAAATAAAATACAGATTCTGGGAATATTCGGAATAAAAAAGTCAAATAGCATATTCACGTTTGTCAAGAACTTCAACTTTTTAGTGGAAAAATGTGTCCTAGTACGGCCCTGGATAAAATATTACCGTTCGAACTAGAGGCTGAGGCAGTGTTGTCAGATGGTAGAATTTTACGGAAATTGGTAAAGAGAACAGAAAATAAAGAATTTTCACACTTATTAATTTTCAATTGGATATTTTTGCGAAAATTTACACTAATTGTTAAAATAAACTAACTTAGTATAACCTTACCGACATCACAATTATTTGTCTTGTTCATTCAGTGCTAGACTAGAATCAATAAAAATTAGTTGTAAAAGGATGGCAACGTTTCAAACAACCGTTTGTTTTTCAACAAGCCTAAATTTCCGTAAGAAATGCTGTTCAAAACATTAATTAATAATTGTACCACGTTTAATAAAATCCTTGTTTTAATAATGAGAAATAAACTGTAAAAGTGAATTGGTCTGTATACGGTAATGTGTGATTCCAGATAAGATGTTTGTAGAAACAAAATACAGGGTATTGCAGACAAAACTACTTATTTATTTATTTTGACAGGTGATAGGTTGAGTTTCTACAAACAAACTTACTATTTTTATAGAAAGTGTTGAAAATGATACCCATTAGCGCGAAGGCAAGCTTGGTAGCGACACACCCAGTTTAGGTGAACAAATGACCTGACACTTCATATTTCTAACGTACTATTATACACTCTTCTGTTACTCAAATCAAAATAGCAAAACAAACACAACGCAAATTCATAAACACAATAACGTAATACACCGATTTTTTCACAAAACATGATTTGACAATATTTGTTCACGTAACAAGAACTTCAATGTAAAGGTAAAAACAATTAGAATACTTATTAAAAAGCAGCTTTGATATAAATGAATATAATACGGCCAGAACCAACGTTAACTTTCTGTAATTGTTTATAAAATATTTTTAACATTCAAAACTCATTATCGACCTATGATGTCCTATAATACAGGGCGATTCATAACTCATCTGAAAAAACAAAAATGAAAATAGATAAACATGTGCCAAATGCAACTACATCTACCGCGGTGTGTAGTGAGTGCAAGTGTCGTGCGACTCAGGCATGACACGGGAAATTTACAACAGAATTGTAGAAGAGATGGAGGTCTAGGGCGTCCATGGCGTACCACAAGGTTCAATTATATCCGTACCATGTACAGCGCGTCCAAGCAAGGGATTGGACGAGAAAGACTGATACCATGGCTGCCATGATGTCCCAACCTTTGGACTTCTTTTTGTGGGGATATTTAAAAATGTAGTGTATCGCACCGAAGTCGACAGTATTTATTAATGATTTTCGCGATCATATCATAGCTGCTGCCAATAGTTTACAAGTTCAAAACAGACAAGATGCAGAAACATTTTGTGTTAGTGTGGAAATTGTGTAAGACGGAGGAATGTCAGACTATGTTATTAATTAAAACCACAAATTAATTTTATTAATAATTATTTATTAACAATACTGGCAAAAGTAGTTAAATTTGCTGTATAAAGTAAGTGTTATAAAATATTATTTATTTCTTTCCTTGGGAATTTCTTTAAATTTTTTCCAGTTTGGACCAGTTTTCAGTACCGTGCAGAAGTGTATTTTTGATTCTTTTTACAAAATTGTATTTGTAAGAGAATTTAACTAAATGAATCCATTAATTACTTTTAATTTGGTAATTGACATAAATTTTTTACGTAACAATATAAATTAGTACAGTTAGTATAAAAATTATATATCTAACATGGCATTCCAAACAAATTACCGAAATGATTGTAGATTAGCGAATTCATACCGAAAATTACAGAATATATGGAAGTTGCAGTGTAAATATCTTGAGAAGTTGGTGATGGGGGTTCCTTCTCCCTTAATTATATCCAAAAAAATACCAAGAATACCTGGATGGGTTTCTCGCCACCACCGTAATCCTCATACCTGCGCTGAAATTGTATACATGCCGCAATTTAATGGACCATATAAGGGAACGTAATGGCCCGAGGAGATGAAGAATCGTAAAGCGTAATATCATCTGACAACACAAGCCACTTGGCCGTCGGCCATTGCGGCTTGCCCAAGTATCAGGTAATTCTAAAGCGTCGTTCACACAAAGAGTTTTTATTCGAAAGATAAGACAATACTCTTAAGCCTTGTTTATAATTAATATAGTTAGACAACCAATCAAACTTAGGAGTAATAATATTATAATATCTGTACCCCTCCTTCTAATCACGAAGATTAGCCCAGAAGTCGAAGACTTGTGCGGGAGAGGGAGCGGCATATTATTATTAAGCAGACCGCATTTGCGCCCAGGAAATACTTACGTTGGTAGGCCCTAACCACCATTCAATGCAGGAATGAGGGAAACCTGGAAAATCTCATTAACTAAGGGGGTAGTCAAATGTCGACCGTTAAAAATCTATTACATCGACTCAAGTCAACATTCTTCCACACTACCATACCCGTAGAGAGGGTGCCAATCCTCTCGAATATAGTTGATATACGGTCTACCGGCTGCGGGGCTCGAACCCACACCGGTCTAGTCTTAAATCAACATTTTACAAACCAGTGGATGAGGTTGCCATTCAACCATGTCAAACTTGGCCGCCTAGATTACCGGATTTGAATCCAATTTTCTTCGGGGGCATCTTAAAACATTGGTTTATCAAGATCCTATTGAAAATGAAGAACAAATAAGACAAAGAATCATAGTTGCTTATGATACTATAAGAACCACGCCTGGCATTTTTGCACGCGTTCGAGATTCATTAAGGAGAAGATGTGAAGCCTGTATTGTGCGTGAAGGAGATCATTTCCAACAATTATTATCATTGTATGTCATTATATTTGTTTTAAAGCATAAATCATAGTATTATTAGATACCAATTATGCTATATCACAAAAAAGTAGTTTTTAATGAATTCAAATTTGTTCCTAAACGGCTAAAAAATGTGCGAGAGAAAAAATTATGACAATGCAATGGAGCATATGACAACCAATTTGGTTTGCATGATTATACAGGGTGATATACTTTTTCTTGCGAAAAAAGTCATGATAGCACACATAATTCCGCCACTGGCACTTTAACGTACGCTGCAAATTTTATATTTTATACCTACCAACATGCTAAAACGCTATGACAACTTATGAATTCTAAATTGATTTTTTTATCAACTTTAAACATCCTAAATCTCGGAAACGACGCCTTTAGAACCCTATGATTGTTTCAAAATTACTAATTTTAGCCATAGAATATATACTCCTCGATTTTCTGTACGAAATTAGGAAATACCCTATTTCTATGCATGTCTTTCTATGCATGCATAAATTAAAATAATGATTTTTTTATGACTTTCTATAATCACTATTATGATAAACAGTTCCGACATAAATATTCATATTTATATCTGACACAGAGATATTATTTTAATACGCATATAATTTATTAAACCTCAGGAACAGGATTATGTATTTAAAAGAAGAGCTTATTTAAATAACTAATTGCGTAATTTTTAAAGTGATCAAGGTGTAACAACTTTTCGCCTAGCAACAAACTTGTTCTTAGAATAAGAAGAATAACTAATTCATATAATTGTAATTTTACCAATTAAACTATTGCGACCGATTTGACGAATTTCAATCAAATGTCATTTACTAATAAATAAGTAAGTAACCTTACTTTTTTTGCCAGCATAGAAATAATTATGGGTTTAGTTTTCAGCTCTTTGTAAAATTATTTTTAGGTTACTTGTAAAATGTAAAAAATCATATAAATTAAATTTAACACGTATTTAAAAATATTGTTAAAGAGGCTAAATCTTAATACATTTTCTTCAAATTGCTAAAATTAGAAAAATTCTTATCAATGGTTATCAATGGTTTTTTTAAAGTCTTGTTTTCCAACAGTCTCTTGCATGATTGGTATGAGACTATTGATTACAAATGAGAAACATGGAACTATATTACAAATTTAGTAATATTGGTGGTTACTCTCGGTCGGCTACAGTTCTGCTCGGAGCTCACTCATAACTGCCGATATGGTCGATCGAGAACAGTGGTGGTAGACGTTATAAAGTACAAAAACTGCCAGTTTTACATAATAAGAATAAGTCATAAGTAATGTACGGATCAAACAGAATTGGACCTCTTTCAGTCAAGCGCAATAAATTTACAATTAGTTCAACAGCACTTCTCTTTCTTGCTTGGAACAATTTTAACGTTTATTGTGTATATTACATTATTTATTGTGGAATATGATTCATTGATCTATGAAAATACTTCTTGAACGCACTAATGTCATACAAAACTAATAATTTCTAGTAATTCAACTTTCACCAATATTTTGCTGCCACTTTCTTGATAAGAAATTGTTTCCTTTTGAAGAACCTGACATTATAGAACTTCTTAAATATATTGAAGACATTTTTTCTAGTGCCTTTTAATCTACACCTGATGGGTTTGAAATATGGTATGATCGATTGCAAAGATCTTTTATCTCGGTTATGCAGTTCCTGATAAGTTTTTCTATTCTACATTCAAATTTTATGCAACTATTTTATACTTTAAAATGCGCAGCTTCATAGAAATCGCACTCAATCCATATTTTCCATACGTGGAAATTTAAAAATGAATAATTCAGCCACAGGGCATTTATATAAGATCATTACGTATTCATTTCACCCTTTATATCATTTTCCTGTCTATCCGTTTGGAGTTTGAAAAGATTCACTTTCAAATTATACAGATTGGCAACTATCCTTTATTTATTAACCATATAAAAAAATAAAATGCGTAATAATCTGAAATACATCGTATATCATTATGGGACGAAAATGGAAATGCAAAGGTGTAGGAAAAGGTTTGGACAACTATTTAGAATAACCGGGGACGCCTACTAATGGCCAAAAAAGTGTAGATCATTTGTTAAGAACATTTGAGGGGGCAATGATATAATCCAGTTTGATTGTGTTGTTATGTGTGATCAGGTTTGCCGTTAAATATTAAAAAAAATCTACATTTACACTTTCCTGACTTTCCTTTTTCAGCGATTTGTTGAAAGTATTATACCATTTATTTCATTATGTATATTTTTTTAAATTAACTGTGTGAACTTACACCAATATTTCATTGTATTGTGATTTATCTGGAGAAATGAGTTTTTCTGGGAAACGGCTGAGAAAAATAAATTATTTTATAGACTGTTTAGAAATGAAAGAGAGTAATAAAAGCTTATTATGTATGCAAATTGTAAATAAATGTAGTACTGGTGCTTATATTCAATATTTTTATATTATGTATTATCGGTATAGATAAGGTGTACTTTTAAAAAAACTTTGTGTGATCGAACCGTACTAAATTGTAGCAGATAGCTAAAATTTAATCCCCGATAATCCATCTTTGCCTATGCTGCTTCAATTTCTTGGTTCATTTCTCTTATAAGTAAACAATATAAAAACAGCATTTCAAAACTAGAGGCTACTTTAAGCATCATAACCGGGTTACGAGGGTTTTTAGTAATTCAAATAAAATTATTCAATGTTATTATCAAAATATTTATTTAAATTTAATGAATAGACTTTTATCCCACACAAAAATATATGTATTTTGAAAATTCAAATTATGGTGAGTAAATGTAGTGTTGTATAAATGTACAAGAAAATAAAAAAGTAGGTATATTAAAATTCATCCTCTGAATATTCTAATGAATTATCTTCGTCTCCTAGATTGATAGGTTCCACAGTAACGTCAATTAAATTATCGAGTTCTCACATTTTCTCCTCTTCTTTTTGTACATGATGTATTCATATTTCCCAGTTATCTGCAGTTACTCATTCCAAGGAATTTTTACGTCACTTAATTTAAACGTCGTATTATTTCACACTACATCTCCTTTTATCTGCACCCAGACTAATTCGATTGGGTTAAGTTCACAGTTATAAGGTGGTAACTGAAGTACTGTTATTTGGCGATTTGTTGTCATTTCATCGATAACATATTTTTTCTAATCTTTATTAAGATTGACAAGTGTCAAGAGTTCCTTCTTCACCATATTTGCTTCAAAATAAATGTTTTTTCCGGATAATCATTGAATTATATCGGCTTTCCTCCAAGCAGTCGTAGGCGTCCGTTCGGTCTGCCGGAATGATAACTGGCATTATCCAAGACCTCGGAGGAATAAAATCCAACATCTGTGTAAAATACTCTTCGAAAACATCTACGTTCATGTCTTCGTGATAGTCACCTGTATTTTTAGATTCAAATAAAAGTAAACCGCCATCTACAAAACCACTGGCACTACCTGTATGTGTCACTATTAATATTCACCCTTTACCTGAAGATGCCTTAAACCCTGTTGAAAGTCCATCCAAAAATGCTTGTCGAAAACTTTTTACATTTTTATCTTGCCATACTTTTGTTACAGTATATCCCTCGTTGACCCAAGTTTCGTCTAAATAATAAATATTCCTTCCTTCGTCACGGAATTTTCTAATTGATCTAAGTAGGATCTTCGCCAACAAATAATTCCATCTTTATCGATAAGAACTGACTTCCTGTTCTGCTTTTCCCAGCAAAAATTGAACTCTCGTAAAACGGCCCATAATTTGCTTCTACTGATTTTTGGCAAATCGTTGTCCTCTGAAAGTTCACTTAAAATTTTGTTTAGCCTTGGTGTTTCTTTTTTAAAATAAAATGAGTGTACTTTTCTGCGAATGACATTTTTGAAGAAATGATCTATAACGACTTTTGACCTCCCTGTAAATGATTTTGGAGGATTTACAGTATCTTTTTCATTTTTTATTGCCTTTAAAAGTCTTTAGATAGTCGATTTTCCAATTCTTGTCATTTTGGAACACTTTTCCACGATGTCGTCAACACTGTTGGTAGGATTTTGGTGCTTCAATGCATTAAATACATTTAATATAATATTCTTCTCATTCTGAGACAGCGCACATCTTTTCACGTGTTTAGCAGGAACGTAATCTGAAATTTTACCCAAACAATATTATATCAACTGGCACAATAGTCACGAAACACAAGTCGAATTTTACTCTACTGCACTAGCACGCCTTCGTATATTCAGCTCTAAGACTGGATTGATCTGTCACAATACACTGGCTCCTGTCCTATGATGTATCCAGTAAAATATACTAATGTACACCCATTACCTGTTAGCATTAGTGTTACCCGATAATTACCTGAAACGAAATACTACCACGCCCATGGCCGGTTCTTATCTCGAGGTTTTATTACTTTCTTTCATTTCCAAACAGACTATGGAAAATATTGCATTTCTGATTACTTTTACTTGAAGGTAGGGTCAAAATACAGAAATTATCTTTAAGACGCTAGGCATTGCGGCGCTCCAAATTGTTTTCCATCAACATACATTTTTTATGTCACAATAAAGATCCTTTAATTTTGAATATTTTTCATATATAACATTTTTTTATGTTCCCATTATTTCAAAAGTTGTTGTCGAATCTCAAATCGTACTTTGTTAATAAGACACCATCATAAAACTATATAAATCTATTAATTGACACTATAATTTAAAAGCTTTGCTATAATTCTCCAATGCAATTGAACAGTGAAAAACAGTTGCGAAATTTTTATCTATTATTGTTTTTGCCATACATTTCTAATAAATGTAGTAAATTCTATTCGTTGAATTTTATTATTTTTTGTAAGCAGGCTAGACAAAAACAGTATTTGTTTTCATATGACATGTTCTCAATGAGAAGTGTCAGAATTTTGAAGGTTTTAATAATCATTGTAGTTTATAGAATTAATTTTTGAAGTGTTGTGATCGTTCATTAGTAGTAGTTAGTGAAAAGTAGGAGTAAAATGTTTTCCCATGACGAAAAAGTGGGTATGCTGCTAATTTTCGGAGAAGCCCAGAAAAATTCATTACGAGCAAGAAGTTATGCGCACTGAGATATCCTGAAAGAAATCTTCCAAATCATCAAATATTTTGCAATGTTCTCCATCAGAATAAGAAATAATTTTTAGTTAACAGGGTGAGACAAAAAATGAAAATGTGCCAATTATAATAAACTATTTTGAAAACCATCCTGAAGCATCGATTAGAAAGGCTTCGAAAGAGTTAAATTTGGCATGCAATTCAAGTTTTAAAAACGAAGAAATTTCACTAAGATACTGTGTTGCAAGAGTTAAATCCTGGAGATTTTGAACGGCGAAAAAATTTTATTTCTCAGTTCTTAGTTGCATTAGATGATGATCCATGATCCTAATTTGTATAACCATATTTTGTGGACAGACGAAAGGTCATTTTATTAGTCATGGCATTCCAAACCGGAAAAATACTCATCATTGGTCGGACGAAAACCCATATAGTATTAGAGAAGTTCAAAGGTAGGGTCATTTTAGTGTCAATGTATGGTGTGGAATTGTAGGGCGCAATTTAATAGGTCCATATTTTTATGATGGTGTCTTAATAACGGGCCAAAGGTATTGAAATTTTCTTGCAAATGAAATTCCTATTCTTATAGAAAATGTGTCACTTAAAATTAGGAGACACCTGTGGTTTCAGCTGGACGGGGCGCCTTACCATAATGCTGCAGTTGTTCAAAACTATTCTGCACTTTGAACATACTCGTAAGTGGATTGATACTAATGGCCCTTTACAATTTGCTCCGAGAGCCCCAGATCTAACCCCTCTTGATTTCTTCTTGCGGAGAGCCCTAAAAAATATTGTGTATAAAACTAAAACAAACAGTATTGATCATTTGAAGCAGAAAATCACTGCTGCTTGTGCCGAAATCTGTGATTAAAAAAAGTTCACTGAACTAAGAAAACATTACGAATTGTGTTTAAATATTAATGGTAGTGAACACCTATTAAAACATTAAGTATTATGTTTAATTATTTCTTTTCCTTTTCTGTTTACGTTTTTCACTTGATATTCTTTATTTTGTTGTGGTCTCCCTTATATGATAGGTTTGTAATTGTTACAAATTAATGTAATTGTTGTATACAGTGTTGTGGTATTAAATTGTTTAAAATTAAGGGATCTTTATCGTGACATATTAAAATTAGTATGTTGCTGGAAAAAAATTTGAAGCGTCGTAAACATATTTTCTGTATTTTGACTCTACCTTCAAGTAAAAGTAATCAGAAATGCAATAGTATCTAAAATAATTTATTTTTCTCAGCCGTTTCCCAGAAAAACTCATTTCTCTTAAATCGATCGATCTGTACTGTATCAATTCAGTAGGCATTGCTACAGTTTTCAGTCTGCTATATTCATAAATCTGGTTAGTCATGTAGTTAGTATACAATATGTCAATGAGAAATGTTGGTCACATGTTCCATAATAACAATAATAACAAAACACCTAAAAACGATGACCTAATTTGCACTTACGTTGTCGCAAAGCATAAGAACAATCAAGTGACTCAATTCCCAATTATGACGGTTATTAAATATTAATTGCAGGGATAAATACCATGTACGATTATAGCGTTGCAACGCCCAAATGCAACTTTCTCCTTGTAGGTAATTTCATGTAGATTACAAAATGAAAACCAGCACCTTAATTCATGTAACACACCATTTAAGCCCATTCAAACCATTTGTATGCATTTATGTAACGTCTAAGAAACACCGCGTTTTCTATTATAATACAAAAGACCATCAATCACAATCCACTGGAAAATGAATAAATACATAATTCCAACGTACAACTTACGAGTACATACAGTGATGTATAATTTAAATGGTCGTAAATTTTTGTATTGTTTTGTATGACTTTAGCTTAAAAAGCGTCTTAATAATAAATAAATGAAGCATAACGATATATTTGTAAGAGGAGATTGATATGAACAGGCTTAACAGAATATAATCATTATTAATTAGGATTAAAACTAAAACCACAGTAGTTTTGATGTTGAACATTTCGGATTCTGTCTATGAATTATATAAAAAGAAAGGCCTCTTACAAAAAAAAAAAAAACAATTACTGTAAGAAGTTTGAGCATTTCTTAAGTATTAGTTAAGTAACGTTCAGATAAACGTTAGTGCAATGGCATTGCAATTGTACTGTTGTATTGTAATTGTATGGTGTTAAATATTATTTACTCTGTTTACATAAAATTACTGTAGACTTAAGAAGTTGGGGAATTTTTCCGCTGTAAGTTGGCGACATGCAAAAACTCAAGATTCTTGACCTTCAGATGAAGTTATGTTTATGTTTTTGTCAACTACGTCCCTATCTACGGAAATTGTTGGTTTTTATCATTTGCCGAATAGTAATTAAAAGCCTATAATCTGCAGGAATAGATGGTCTATTTGAATGTTTGGTTAAATGAGGCCCCACTAATTTCAGCAAGTCATCAAACAATGCCACTGTCATTCGGATGTAACGAAAAAATAATCGGCATTCTCATTTCGCATTTTTTTATATAAATTATAGAAATCACCTTGCATGTGTTTTCTGCGGTTAATAGGTCGCACCCACCATCTCCGAGTTCTTCTTTTCATTTTTCTTGCATGTATAGTTTTTATACATATTGACGTCGCTGCGAATAAGAGCAGAAAAACTGTTTCTTAACCAAACAGTCCTCTTCATCCATTTTTTAAAAACAAATCAGTTCTAAACAAAATATATAATTTAGAATTTAATATAAAAACTTAACCTGCAAAAATGTGAATATTCTATTTACTGTCAAAAAAGCTGTTTTCTGATTGGTTCTTGTATGATTGTTGGAAAAGAAATGGTAAAAGCTAAAATGCTTTTGGTTTTTGCCATGCAACTGAAGTACAAAGGCGTAACCGTTTATCTGAACGTTACAAAAGTCATCCGTATTTCTCGCCATTTTACTTCAGTATCTTTGAATATCTATTCTATAACATTCCTATTATTTGCTAAACCCTAGATTATTCAGTTATTAAATGTCTAAAATTATTTGTATTTCAAGAATATGGTGCCTTTTCTGCAGTAGTAATGCAAACGCACTAATTTTATGTGAATGAAGCTTTAAGGTGCAACACAACATGCAATGCAACAAAAATCAATTTGGACGGACTCCACATATAACGATGATATTCATAATTACCACCAGTAACCGAAAAAGTATTTTATTTTATTTTTATTTTTTTTAATTACACCATCCAAAAGTCAATGACCAATTACAGGATGGGAACTACATTACATAAATACATCGCCCAAAATACAAAAAAAAAATAAGAAAAAAGTAAAATTAATAATAATAATAATAATATTTATTAATCCTTTCTGACAAAAATATATAGGACAAGTCAATTTACAAAGTACAACTATCAAACTGAATAATACAAACACAAACATATATGAACATATATATTCATATATAAATATAACAATATACATAACTTAATAACATAACTACACCAGATTGTCGTTTAAATAGGTGTGTACAAAATTTCATAAAAATATCTGGAGTGATAAGAAAATTATAATAAAAAAGTAAATTTTTTCTTAAAACTATAACACCCTGTAGGTCAAAAATTAAGAGGTTTGGGGCATATGCTGATATTAAGTTTTCTTCTTAAAATGACCCGAAGGATTTACACCCTTAAGTATCGGCATTCAATTAATAAACACCCTGCATATGCCTTCATCATTTACTCCCCTTAGTTTAAAAATAGAGTTTAGAACTTCAATATTTTTTTCTCAGAAACTATAACGATTTTACAACAAAAAATTTACGATATTGACTCAATTTTTCATGACGCATCTATTCCCAAATTTTTTTAGACAGGTTCTGAATCACCCTGTATATGATTTTCGTCGTTGCCTTTTTAAATGACATCCCATGTGTGAACTCTGATTCCGGAAAATTAACCCTTAGCGTTGTTTAAGACCTAAAGTGGGTCATGCCGTATTTGTACAGATCAATAAAATGTTTTTGTTGGAGCACATGCGGGTCGACAGAAGCAGGCATACATAAATAAACAGAAGTATGAACCTTTGTTGTGTCCATGTGGATCTCCAGGCAATGAAATTGATGCCTCGTGAAATTAAACAACCGTTTCTTAAAATACATGCGGGCCCGTAAGATTCATGCAGGTGTAAGCAGATGTGATGCAGGCCGGAGAAAGTGAAAACAATAGTAGTAGGTGAGAAACGTAAAGATGCAAGCGAGATAGTGTGGAACGGAAGAGAATTTCTCTACAATTCTAGCACAGATTTCTTGTGGGGTACGCCTTTGCAGATTCTCATATGGAATTAATAAAAACTGGTATGGAAGCTCAACTAACTCCTTTAACCCTTTAAGCCCTGATCTAATTGAATTAAAAATTATATGTTTATTTTTACATAGAATGTTTCATATAGGAATAAATAAGAATAAAACATACAGTTTTTATGAAATCTAAGCCAAAAAGACTAGTTTTTCAAGTGCAATTGTGAAAAACAGTTTCTAGATTCTTGGAGACATAATGCCACTTTGCAAGTAACTCAGCTCCAAATTGTTCTCTTTGGCTCATTTTTTTGTACTACAAAAGTAACATCGCCATATTATGAATGCATTTACGATTGTTAAATCTAAAACATAAAAAAAATCGATGTCTACTTTTTCTGTCAAGCTGATATGGACTTCTTCAACTTCTGCTTCGGCAACATTCTCTACTGTTCTGATACCAACAGATTCTTCCACATTTTCTTTGTCTGAATCTGTACAATCTCCTACGTCAGATTCGATATCTGAAGGTATTTCCTCAATAAGAGCATCAAAGGCCCCAACTGACAAATTCCCAAATTGATCAAAAGTCCATTGATTTTGCTGAAGGATTTTTTTAACTTTTATTGTGTCATCTGTAAATAATACAATGTGTTTACTATATAAATTTACGAACAGAAACAATAATTGAATATTATTTTTTTTGTCTGCAGCGACCCAGTGGTCCCTGGAAGGACCACTAAGTAAAAAACATTTTTTTGATGAACATTTTTACAACAGACAATTTGTAAACTTCGCGAGTGAATATATGCCATATATCTTTAATTATTTACTACTCATAACAAATGTTCACAATCTCACTTTAGTCGGCCACTTCCATCAAAATATTGAAACAAAATGATGCTAACTTTGCTTTACAGCGAATGTGTGATATACATCAGATAGATGGCGCTACTATATTACTATTACATGTGTTTCTGGTTGTTTAGTATTCTCACCAGGTTTAGGTACTCAAACAGAAATATTATTGCGTTTAAAAAAAAATTAATCAGCGGTACTAAAACATACAAGGTATTTCTTAAGTAGAGGTCAAAAATCCAAAGACGTATTCTATGACCAAAAATATTTTCACTTTCTGTTTCTTTTCACTTTTTTGTATTCCAAACCGATTAACAACAAAATTAATTTATATAATTAAGTGCATTTTTATGATACTCATTACATTACTTCAAGTAATGAATTAAGAATGGAATTGCTTTACTATGACCACCTTTAGCCAAGGTACATGTTTCAGGTCTTCTTAAGATTACAGCTCGAACACGCGCAAAAATTCCAAAATTTTGTTCAATATTTTCAGGGGCAAAATTGTAGACGAGCGGGGTAGTGGATACGGGTATAACTGTTGATGATTCAGAACAAACCAAACTAATTTATGATTCACATTAAGATTTGCAGCGATCTTCCTAGTATTAATATTTGGGTTTTCTTCTATTTCGTGCTGAATACCTTTTTCCAACTCAGTCGTTCTAACACTTAAAAGTCTTCCAGGAATTGGACCTTTCTGAAATGAGATTGACTCTGAAAGACGTTGGAAAACATTCTTGAATTTGGAGTTAGATGATTTGAAAATCTTTCCATCTGCAAGACCGTAAATGTAACCAATAATTGGCTATTTCAGCATTTGAATATGCATAAGCCATTATTAAACCTTTATCTTTTTAAAAAGTTAGCTTAATTTGACAATATCATATACGATGATGGCTTATTTTTATTGTTTTGCATGGCATCCCTAAGACATGTTTAAGTAACTTAAGTAATTCTGTAAAAATGCACTTGATCAATTATATTGTTAATCGGTTTAGAAAACAAAAAAGTTTAGGGTGGGTTGTATCGACTGAGTTTAACCATCGCATCAGCTTGATCCAAGATCACATTGTTAAAATGTGTTGTATGGTCAAATATTACCGTTGATCAGTGGTTTAAACTATCGATCTTAGGATCGGCAAGAAATGGAGAGTTAACTAGCGATCAAAATGGATTGCCAATCTGCAAGCATTTGAGTTGAATACGTTTTCGGGTTATGTGATTATTTTCAACCAACAATATATTTTATTTAAATTATATAAACAAAAAGTATACTGTGGAATTTGCAAGAGACATTTTACAAGATTTAACTGACGGTAAAAACTTCGTAGAACTAGTGGAGACAGAAATATTTCCCCGAAAATCTAGAGGTTTTCGACGAGAAACAAATCATTTTGAAGAGTGAGATAATAAAGAATTACAAGAAAGATTTCAATTATCAAAAGACATGTTGCATTTGTCATTTTATGTGCCGATAATTTCCTTGAAACTTATATTTATTGGAGTATATTTTATTTCTTTTAAGAGTCCGCTACCTGTTTCATAAGGATTTATCTTTTGTTCTTTTCTTCAAGTTGGCGTATTTAATTTTTAAGGTAGTTTATTACACTTGCATCATTTTTTATTTTGTTAGAACCGTCGTATCCGTTTTTTATTTGGAAGTTGGAAATAAAATTTGTTGCATGTTTTATTTTATCTGCCATGTCTACTCCAAATGATTGTATATTAATAAAAAAAAATAACTAGATATACAGGGTGATTCTTTAAGAATGGGCAATCTCTGAACTGGAGATACTACACACCAAAATATGGCGATTGGGCCAAATATGCCTTATCCGAATGTTGCTAGTTTAAAAAATACAGGGTGTTCAATGCTAGAATTTTATTTTGAAATATTTCAATAACTTTGAAACCTATCGGAGTATTAAAAAAAAATTGGTAGAATTATGTTTTTTGGCACGGCAAAAAATAATTTTTAACTAATTTTGACGTCACTAGTAGAGGGCGCCTCTTATGGCACAGCATGTTTCTGTTAAATGGCAGAATTTTTTTGCTGTTTATTCGGTCTATTGAATCAATCGATTCTCCTACCTGTTGTATCTAAAATAGGTATACCTTGTTGAAGTCGTTAGGAGTAACAGTTTTCGAAATAATCCTATTTGAAATATTCAGTGCACCTATTGAAAACTGTTATCGTTTCTGGTAAAGTGCCTTTTCTACTGAAAATACAGCAAAATTTTACTTGAAAAAATTGTTCAGAACGGTAAATTATGGGGTCGTGCAAAATTTCAAGAAGATCGGCGAGGTTTGATTTTGAAACCATTTTTCAACAAAGCACTAAGATTTTATCAAAGCAAAAGGGTTTTTAGTAATTCAAATAAAATTATTCAATATTATTATCAAAATATATATTTAAATTTAATGAATAAACTTTTATTCCACAAAAATATATGTATTTTGAAAATTCAAATTATGGTGAGTAAATGTAGTGTTGTATAAATGTACAATAAAGAAAATAAAAAAGTAGGTATATTCAAATTCATCCTCTGAATATTCTGATGAATTTTCTTCGTCTCCTAGATTGATAACGATAGGTTCCACAGTAACGTCAATTAAATTATCGAGTTCCCATATTTTTTCCTCTTCTTTTTGTACGTGATGTATACATCTTTGCCAGTTATCTGCAGTTACTAGGAGTTAGCAATTTAAACCTCGTAAAATTTCGCGCTACATCTCCTTTTACCTGCGCCCAGACTAATTCGATTGGGTTAAGTTCACAGTGATAAGGTGGTAACCATAGTACCGTTATTTGACGATTTGTTGCCATTTCATCGATAACATATTTTTTCTGATCTTTATTAAGATTGACAAGTGTCAAAAGTTCCTTTTTCACCATATTTGTTTCAAAAGAAATGTTTTTTCCGGATAACCATTGAATTATATTGGCTTTCCTCCAAGCAGTCATAGGCGTCCGCTCGGTCTGCCGTGAATGGTAACTGACAGTATCTCTGACAATTACAGACCCCGGAGGAATAAGATCCAACATCTGTGTAAAATACTCTTCGAAAACAGCTGCGTTCATGTCTTCGTGATAGTCACCTGTATTTTTAGATTCAAATAAAAGTAAACCGCCATCTACAAAACCACTGGCACTACCTATATGTGTCACTATTAATCTTCGCCCTTTACCTGAAGGTGTCTTGACCTCTGTTGAAAGTCCATCCAAAAATGCTTGTCGAAAGCTTTTTACATTTTTATCTTGCCATACATTTGTTACAGTATATCCCTCGTTGACCCAAGTTTCGTCTAGATAATAAATATTCCTCCCTTCGTCACGGAATTTTCTAATTGATCTTAAGTAGGATCTTCGCCAACAAATAATTTCATCTTTATCGATAAGAACTGACTTCCTGTTCTGCTTTTCCCAACAAACATTGAACTCTCGTAAGACCGCCCATAATTTGCTTCTAGTGATTTTTGGCAAATAGTTGTCCTCTGAAAGTTCACTTAAAATTTTATTTAGCGTTGGTATTTCTTTTTTAAAATAAAATGAGTGTACTTCTCTGCGAATGACATTTTTGAAGAAATCATCTATAACGACTTATGACCTCCCTGTAGATGATTTTGGGGATGTAGATGTCTGTAGATAGTCGATTTTCCAATCCCTGTCATTTTGGAACACTTTTCCACGATGTCGTCAACACTGTTGGTAGGATTTTGATGTTTCAATGCATTAAGCACATTTAATATAATAATCTTATCATTCTGAGACAGCGCACATCTTTTCACGCGTTTAGCAGGTACGTAATCTGATAAGTTCGACATTTTACCCAAACAATATTATATCCACTGGCACAATAGTCACTAAACACAAGTCGAATTTTACTCGACTGCACTAGCACGGCTTTGTATATTCAGCTCTAAGACTGGATTGATCTGTCGCAATTTATTGGCTCCTGCCCTATGATGTATCCAGTAAAATATACTAATGTACACCCATTACCTGTTAGCATTACTGTTACCCGATAATTACCTGAAACGAAATATTACCACGCCCATGGCCGGTTCTTATCTCGGAGTTTTATTACTTGTCTTAAAATTTCGACTATAGATATTTTGATCCAATTATAACAGAAATATGATGCTGCTTTCGAGACAACCTGCATACAAAACGTGACAGTTTCTCTTGCAGCATCATTAATTTTCTTGAGAAAAATTTTCCCATAACAGAGAAAGTAGTATTTTTAAATGGGAAATAGAAATAATGACATACAATCTTCAACATTCAATTGGCTATTTTTGAGTAGTGTGCATTGAATACAGTTCAATTGGCGTAAGTCCAGTCCAGTGGCGTAACCTATGTAAAATTGTTGTCACAGTAAATCAAATAAAAACTTATAGAGAAAACGTTAATGATTTCAAGCCAATATTAAAATAAACAAAAAAAGGTTCACTTTTCGGTTTCCGCCACAGTACTTCGGTCGGTATCTGACCATCCATTAATGGAGTTTTCCTTCATTCTTGCACTGAATGGTGGTTAGGGCCTACCAACATAAGCCATTCCTGGGCACAAATACGGCGTACATAATAATAATATGCTGCCCTCTTTTCGTACGAGTGAGGAGTAGATATATTATTTATTATTGCTACTATATATTTTAATAATCATTCTTTTCTACATCCTTGCTTCACATATTTATTAAGTGATAATAACGGATCATATTTGTTACATCTAATATACAGGGTGTTTATTAATTGAATGCCGATACTTAAGGGTGTGAATCCTTCGGTAATTTTAAGAAGAAAACTTAATATCAACATATGTCCTAAACCTCTTAATTTTTGAGATACAGAGTGTTACAGTTTTAAGAAAAAATCTACTTTTTTATTATAATTTTCTTATCACTCCAGATATTTTTGTGAAATTTTGTACACACCTATTAATCATTAAGGAGCATTGTTTGATGTAAAAAATGTTTTAAAATCTTTGCCAATGAAGTCCGTACGAGGTTTGAACTAAACATTTTTGAAGAAAAAAATGGTACGCCACTGCCTTTTCAAGAAACTAAAATAATTTTTAAAATCTCCATTTATTTTATAGAAAATTCGGTTCCTAGACTTACTCTCATACGACGCACCATTTTCACGTAAAAAAATTAAAACCAAAAAAGTTTTTTCCCCAAGTTCATTGAGACACGCACCACGCGTGGAAACACTTTTTGTGGGGCAAAAATTAATTTTATACTTTCACAAATGACTTTCACGTACGCATGATATTGAACATTTGAATAGAAAAAACGGTAAGCTCATTAAAAGCAAATGAAATAAAAGTTAGTAGGCTGGGTAAAGTGTCATAATTTTTTACGCTTCTTTCCGCAATAAAGTTGACATTGATTTTTCATTATTAAAAAATTATTATTAGAGTAGTAGGTAAAATTTCATAAAAAAGTAAATTTTACAATCGGTGCAGGACAGGACATACAAAGCCAGGAGGATATACCAAGAGTGGTATCCAAATAGCGTACTACTCGATCCGAGAACATTTTCTGGGATTCATAGACGTCTTCACGAAACCGGAAATTTAAAAGTAGACCACAGTGCTAAAGGAGTTCCTGAAACAGTAAGAACACCGGAACTTGAAGGAGGAATTTTACATGAAATTAAGGAGAACCCCGAAACTAGCACGAGGAAAATCGCGGCAACATTCTTATCGAAAATTTGTTAGATCCATAGCACATTCAAAGAGTCCAGGCATTTACTCCCTAGAGAATTCCCGCTGCGCATTAATTTCTGTGAGTGGTTTCTTCAAAAGCTGCTGGAAAATCCGTTATTTGACATGTAATTTATTTGTAACGATGAAGGCGGATGAAAACCCTTTTGCAATTGTTGAATAAAATCATCAAGAACAGTTTTCATTAAAGTTTGGGCTGGTATTATTGACGATTATTTGATAGGCCCATTTTTTTCTCCTAAGAAGATTAGATGGACAATCGTATTTACACTTTCTTGAAGAAGATCTGCCGGCAATGTTTAAACACTTTCCTCTTTTATTGAGAAACCAGATGTGGCTAATGCACGACGGTGTGCCTCCACATTTTAGCTTACGGGTGCATGAATTTTTAAATCACGTGGATAGGTCGCGGAGGAACGCAGTCATGGCCGCCCAGATCTCCTGACCTTAATAGTTTAGACTACTTTTTCTGGGGTCATCTGAAAAGCTTAGTGTACGCAGTGCCGATTCAAGCCAAAGAAGAGTTACGAAATCGTATAATAGTATGCTGCCAAACCATAAGAGATACCCCAGGAATTTTCACAAATGTACGTCAGTCTATGCGAAGAAGAGTAGATGCTTGCATACGTGTGGGTGGAGGACACTTTCAACAACTACATAATTTGGGTTCTTTATTTTGTTTGTATTTTCTTGTCTTGTCGTTTCATTTTAGGTTTAAGATTTTGAATTTATCGTTTTACTAAATAAATCGCGATTTTTAAAATAAAATTTAAAACAATTAGAGGTGTGTCGTTTTTTTCTCTCCAAACATTTAATATTATGCCTACGTGGAGGTCACTGGTTAAAGTAAAAAATTAATTTTTGTCCTAAAAAAGTATTTCCACGCATGGTGGGTGTCAACAAAATTGCAGAAAAATATCAAAAGTAATCTCAATGAACTTGGGGAAAAAACTTTTTTGGTTTTAATTTTTTACGTGAAAGTGGTGCGTCGTACGAGAGAAAGTCTAGGGGCCGAATTTGCTGTAAAATAAATGGAGATTTTAAAAATAATTTTAGTTTTTAAAAAAAACAGTGGCGTACCATTTTTTTCTTCAAAAATGTTTAGTTCAAACCTCGCACGGACGTCATTGGCAAAGATTTTAAAACATTTTTTCCATCAAACAATGCTCCTTAATGATTAATAGGTGTGTACAAAATTTCATAAAAATATCTGGAGTGATAAATAAATTATAATAGAAATGTAATTTTTTTCTTAAAACTGTAACACCCTGTAGCTGAAAAATTAAGAGGTTTAGGACATATGTTGATATTAATTAAGTTTTCTTCTTAAAATGATCGAAGGATTCACACCCTTAAGTATCGGTATTCAATTAATAAACACCCTGTATATTGATGATATTGAAGATATTATAGCCAATATTTCACCTAAATCAAAACAATAACCTAAAATATGTAATCCAATAAGAAATTATTTGAATTTATGATAGTAGTTATACCTAAATATATTACGAAATTTCCTCCTGTCGCTGCAGGATAGTGGGTAGACATAAATATGTCTGATTAAGTTTTTAATACAAATTTATAGGGTATAATTTACTCCACGCTAATGTTTAGTGTTATCTGAAAAACGACTGAAATAAACTTAATTAACATAGGAATAAGGACAGGTAGCAAGTCGGAATTATGCAAGCCTGCTTATTTGGGGGGCAATAATAAGTTATACGTTTATAATGTTTTACATTTCACAAAACGTAACATTAAATTTGTGACACAACTAAATTTGAATTTGAACAATTTAAATAACTGTAATTATTACAGTAATCGCACTGCTTCATACACAAATATACACCACAAAACAGCGAAAGTAGTACAGATTATTGATTAAATACGTAACTACTAGTATGATTGATTATAGGTACAGTAACTACCATGTTTCATTTTTATAACGATCATAAAACTGTCATATAGTATACAGGGCGTCCCAAAATAGAAGGCCATACCGTTAACCACATATTCTTTGGACAAAAATAATGCAACTTTCCTTATGCCATCTTTTATTTGGACGTCTCTGTTTCAATATACAGAGTGTTAAAGTTACATTTTAAAAAACTATTTTTGTTAATAATCCAATTGTTTTCTAAGATACACACTTGAAATTTTGCACGTACTTTACAGGGTACATTTTTATTTTGTTTTTATATTTTATGAAATTTTTGAATTTATTATAATAATTGTATTTTATTCTTATTGTAATGCACTTTTATTAATTATAACTAAATAAATCTACTGCAGATACATTAATATAAAGTATCGTAATATTTGAAAATTTTTAAATTACTTCTTTTAAATCGGTGTCTGAAACACTCAAAGTCAGTCTAAGTGTTTGAAAAAGGAGTCAGCAGTTAAGAGTTAAAGTATTTGAACAAAATCTTTATGATTTTTGAGTAATTATACAAAATGATACAATTGTTTCGTTTTCATAAAATTTTCAAAAATTATTTTAAAAATTCGTATAGTCGGAGTTGTAATTTAGTTATCAAGATGATGCATACCATATTCAGGTAAGTATCATATTTTTTTACTGTAGTGTCGAGTTAGAAATGCCTAATAGGTATAATCAGTTTAAGAGCACAGGCAGGTCTGTTAAATATGTAATTTTTATTCACTTATTAATATGAGCGCCTATATTCTTATTCATATATTTATGGAAATATGGAAATTGTTCTAATAAAATTATTTTGCATAGTTTCCAGTCTTCTAAACGGTATAAATTAGTGTTATTCGAACCTTTTATTTCATATTTAGGGAGTAACAGAAGATGTTCTGTTGGTCTACATAAATCTAACTATCTGTTAGATTCAGTCCCAATACGTTATGGGCAAAATAATCTATGCCAAAAAGTTGTTTAGAAATCAAGGAGCATGTTCAAGTTTGCAGTTGCAGTTTGCATTACCTTAAATAACGGTTATACCATGATGTTTAACATATATGATACAAATAAAAAATAACGGCAAGTTTGTAACTTGTAAATCTTGTAACTTGTAAAATTGACAGTTAACCTGTACAAATTTTATAGTTAGTAGCTTGTAAAGATAAACTTTCTTGATTAATACGATGTTTTGATAAAGTGACGTTACAAATGTGTAACAAATAATAGTATATTATTTAACGAGCGGTAATGCAGGTCATAACTCACGCAGATGAAGTTTGCAGCACGAGCCGTAGGCGAGTGCTGTAATTCATCAAGTGAATTATGACCATTACCGCAAGTTGAATACTATACTTTATCTACAACTATAACAATAAATACTAAGAATTGATTTGAAAACGTCAAAATTATTTTGTTAAAATATCAATACAGTACCCTTTATCCCCTTCAATTATTTATAAGTACTTATATGCAGCTTTTTCTTGAAATATCAAACGTAGAATTTTCTTCTGATCATTTTACCTTTTTTTGTAATTTTTTGTTTAAATGCCTCGTTTTGGAGAAAAACGGCAATTTGTAGTGCCCATAAATCTATCATTCACTACCTACCATTTTCAAGTGAAACTGAAATTTTGTGGATATACCTGTTATTACAATACCTTGGCAACTTAACAAATCATAATACTTACTGAATGAATATTTGCTAATTAAAACAAAAAGAGAATATCTTTCAAAATATAAGGTTTTCGCTACTTAAAAGGGCGCGTACATGTGTTAATGAAAGGGGTGGGCAAGTTGAACGTATGTTAAATTAATAGTAAATAATAAATTATTTTATTTAATGTTATTTAGGTAAAAAGTTAGTATGTTGATCGTTCATTATTACTATTACTAAACACGACTATTATTTTTTTGTTGATAAGAGAACTGTATTACAGATTTTAATGCCATATTATTTTTTCAATTCATAAGTATTCCTCATTTTATAAAATTTAAAATTATCCATTCCGTTTTAATTAGCAATTGAAGAGTGGAAATTAGAAAGGGCTTAAGTGCCAAAAACAAAGTTTTGAGATAATCAAGAAAAACTAAATAAAACCCAGATATCTTTCGTAAGTAAACGTTTATGATCATAACAAACTAAAACAATGAACAATGAAGGTTTATTAACAAAACTTGGCAAACTAAACATTGTACTACAACATATTATATATGTTTAAAAGTGTGACATTAGGAAAAGGCCAAGTGCCATAACTACTGATGTTTAATAAAGAAACATACATAAAACACCTTTTCGTTCTTCTTTTGTTACACTACATTATTATCTTCAATCTAAAGTAGCTGTTTATAGAAGCGTTGATGTTCTGGATTTTTAAGATAAGGAATCATGCTTTCAACAGATTTTCTTTTATTTTCCGATACCTTGCTTTCTGCTTGTTTACTACGGACTGGACCACTACCTTTGCTTCTCCTATTCTTTGGTTTTCTTCCATTATAATATACTACAAATCCAGAAATTGTGAGACACAACGTACACGTGCAAATGTCTAAACATTTATAACCTATTGGACTTGAACCTTTCTAAAGAAAATGCTTGCTCACATGAAACTATCAACATACACAATAAGAGGTTTCTATAAGGTTAAATTTTATTCTTGGCACTTAGAACCTTTCATAGGACATAAAGCATGGTACATAGAACGTTTCTACGTGAAAAACTTGATTTCAGAAAATATGGCACTTAGGCCCTTTTTTAATTTCCACTCTTCAATTATTCATTCAGTAAGTATTACGATTTGCTAAGTTGCCAAGGTATTGTAATAATAGGTATATCCACAAAATTTCAGTTTCACTAGAAAATGATAGTGAATGATAGATTTATAGGCACTACAAATTGCCGTTTTTCTTCAAAACGGAGCATTTAAACAAAAAATTACAAAAGAAATAAAATGATCAGAAGAAAATTTTACGTTTGATGTTTCGGAAAAAGCTGCATAGGCGTACTTAGAAATAATTGGAGGGGATAAAGGGTACTGTATCCCTCAGTTGCCTCCATTCATTAAAAGTACGTGCAAAATTTCAAGTGTGTATCTTACAAAACAATGGGATTATTAACAAAAATAATTTTTTAAAATGTAACTTTAACACCCTGTATATTGAAACAGGGACGCCCAAATAAAAAATGGCATGAGGAAAGTCGCATTATTTTTTTCCAAAGAATGTGTGGTTAATGGTATGGCCTTCTATTGTGAGACACCCTGTATAATACTATACTAGCAGGGTAAGAGGTTTTTTACTGACGGACACAATAGTCCAGGAACAGGGAAAAATAGCGGAAATTTTTAGGCACAGCAGATATCGAGATGCGGTTTTCTGCATTGTGTTCAGGAAGGTCCCAGGAAAAAAGTCTATCGCCATTTGTTGAAAAATGCCTTCTGGGCCGGAAAATGCATTTTCCAATTGCATCATTACCTGCACCATTATAGGAAAGACTGGAAACTCGGAAAAATCGCTCGGAAATCGTTACTCGGGAGTTTTCGGAGCTGCCGAACTCGATTCTGGCATTAGAATTACCCGGGGATGCACGGGGGTGGCTCTGTGGGGGTGAATTGTAGGAGAAATGGCAGCGTGCATGAAAATCTCTCCAAACTCGTTACTCTGGGGTTTCGGGGATACCAAATTCAATTCTGGCATTGGAATTACCCGGGGGCGCTCGGGGGTGACTCTGCGGGGGTATCCGGGGGGTCATTCTGAGGGGGAAATTGCATAGTCCATGGGAAGCGCTCCAAACTCGTTACTCGGGGGGCAAAAAATGGCTAAACCAGACGATATAGACTTTTTCCTTGAGACCTTCCTGAACACAATGCAGAAAACCGCATCTCGATATCTGCTGTGCCTAAAAATTTTCGCTATTCCGGTCGATTTTGATCTAAATGCCCTGGACTACAAGGATATAGCTGGTGAGTTGTAGACGAGTCTGTCACCTTCTTCATCCAATTATCAGCAACATTTGTTATAGTTAGGTAAGTACTTACTATTTTATTTAATCAAACCTCAATTTAAATGTTCTCCATTTGAACACAGCGAATGAGAATAACACTACACGACCAACATGGCGTAATGGCGTATGTTAGAACAGCTGATATAGTGCAGCTGCGCAGTTGTGCTTAACCAGTCAGGAGTAGAGGTATAGAACACAGAGATGTGTTAAGTTTACACAAAATTGTATACCTTTAACATAAAACTAGTAAATATTACACAAATTCAGTATATTTTATTATAATACTGGTAATTTTAACACATTTTGTGTAAAACGTATAAAAAAGCCATAGCGTTACTATTAACATGGAAATTTTGCACATTCAGCAACATTTTTAATAGTGTAGAATCGTTTATTCAATAAACTTTTCTCCAATAAATGGCATTCATTATGAAGTATATTTTGTTTCAGTCTAGTTTTAAATGATGGGAAAAACGTCTTTCTGAAGTATAATGTCAAAGAATCAACTAAAAGGGCCCTACAACTTCCTCCAGTAACCTAACCTATAAAAACATCGATGGATATAAATTCCAAACAAGAACCATACTTCTAACAGCTTCATCGCCACTGAACTATCGACTAACATATTTTTTATTCAACCGTCTCAAGGGACGCCTCGTTACGTTTCCTCCATCCTCCAAGGGATCAGCAGAAAGGCAAGTGCAGTAAAAACAATATTGCAAAAGCAGAAGAAAAAAGAATCTAACCTTATTTCTTTTCTGCATTATAGATACATATAAAATTATTTATATTTAAACCGAAATAGTTTGTAAAGAGATAAGTAATTATGAATTTTTTTTATAACATGATGAATATAGAAAGTTAACACCAAAATACATAAAAGAACTTCTCATTACAGAATAAGAAGAATTGTTAGTACAGAATAGTATAAAATGGTATGGAATAGTATAGAATAGCATAGAATACTATAAAATAGTGTAGCATACATGCAGAAATTACAATTTTCTTAAAATCTAAGTAGGACAAAAATGAAGAAAATATGAGTCATTTGAACAACTGTTAAAAAAAATCTTGTGAATCGATTCTGTATTTGGCAAGCGATTCATTCAAATGAATCGCCATTTGCCACGATATAAATTATTGCATTTTTAATTATTTCGCCCATCTCTCGTTCGTTTAAAATGAATCGTAGTTAAAATATGGAATACGAGTTTGTTTATCTGATTTTTTACACATTTTTCAGTATTTTGTAGTAAAATAATTATTATTAGGGATAGAATTTTATACTTTACAGAACGTTTCATTTAAATGTAGATATTAAGTACAGTTAGATATAAAATTAGAAATTTAATATTTCACATAGGTATAACTTTTATATACTTACATTATGTGAAATATGAAAACCAGTCAATAAATACAGATATTGCATGCGTGAATACGTCGCCGTCACCGATTTAAATTTTCAGATTTCAAACAATTATTATTTATATTTTAATTATAGTATTAGAGCATTAGAACTCGGGATTAAATTTCATCGTTCAAATGAACGAATCGTAAATCGATTCATCAAAAAGAATCGAGTCGAAGATTTCAAGTGAATTAGAAATTAGGTTGTGCAAAAAGTTATTCCAGTCTAATTTGTCAAGTAGAATAGTCAACACGTTTGATATAGATACATTTAATGCTTTAGCAGTAGGAGATACTTTCAAAAGATCATTTGCTAGAATCTTTCTTGTCACCTTCTTATAAACATCAGGGTTTCCTGAATCTGGATGCCTTCCATTTCATGGATCATCTTCAATTGAATCACGACACCACCAAAACTGTTTTGGTCAATATTTTATTTCAAAATATGATAGAGCTTAGGTTTAATATATTACATATATTACATTGGGTCGGTCAGTGGTCGCGCGGTTTAAGGCGTCAGTACTTGAATCGAGGTGACTAGATCGGTGTTGGTTCGAGCCCAGCTGCCGGTAGACCGTATATAAGCTATATTCGTGGAGAGGTTTGGCGCCCTCTCTGCGGGTATGGTAGGGTGGCAGAATGTTGGCTTGGGTCAATGTATGAGATTGATACCGGTTGATATTTGACTACCCCCCTAATTAATGAGGGTTTCCAGGTTTCCCTCATTCCTGCACTGAATAGTGGTTAGGGCCTACCAACGTAAGTCGTTCCTGGGCGCAAATGCGGCCTGCTTAATAATAATATGCCGCCCCCTCTTCCGCACAAGTCTCCGACTTTTGGGCTAATCCCTGTGATTAGAATGAGGGGTAGAGATATTATTATTATTATTATTTATTCATAGGTATATAAATATTTTTACAATATTCCAATTTCACAAAATCTATTTTGTTGCAAAGTACTTCATAAACCGCAAAATAATGAACAAAATATAATCAAATTTGATCACTACTAGTGCATGCACTATCAGTTTTATTTCTACTACTCTCTTAATGTATTGCGTAGATATCTAAATATATTAAAGATAATAACTGAATATTTAAATATTTGTTGGTTGAAGAACTAGATACTTTTGTTCATCAATAAGCGATATTGGTAGCGATTGTCCTTCAATGGTCGCATTGTTTTCCAGCAGCTTTCCATGATCGACAAACCCATTTCCCTGTAGGGGTATTGTGAGTGCTGAAGTATAGGAAGTGCCCATTAAACATAATCGAAGGGCCTGAAGGCGGCGGCTTTAAAAGCCAGTGGAGCACTAAGCAACGCTCTGGGAACTGTAACGATTCGACATTTTTCAGAATTAATTATGTTAAAGGAAATAAGAGCCATATAAATAAAACTTTTTAACTAGATTCTGGAACAAAGGCCGGTCCTTTCTCCTTTGTTTTAGATTGGCAATATACTTGGTAATCCATTTTTAGAAAGTTGACTAAATTTTAGAATGACGACCCTAAGGGATTGCCAATAATTGATGTCTCTTAAATAAATTATTATATTTATTATTATAACTCTATTCATTGATTATTTTATAACTGAATTAACAATCTGATAATATATTTTCGTAATATCAATATTTAAAAACATTGAGTAACAAACTCTATATTATTTCAATATAGTATGGCGTAATTGTCAGCTTAGTTTTGGCCATTTCTGTCATTAAGCTTCGGGAGCTGACATCTGATCCAGAACAATGCAGATTGCTGAAAGTGTTTGTGGGTCGATGGGAAAGAGTATAGAGTTTCTGACTTTGTAAAGGAAATGTAAGAACATTTATTGTGTGCCGTTTGTTTTATTCAATATTCACTATGAATAGCTGACGGTTAGTGTATGGATAAAGAAGATAATTCAGATATTGTACATTATCTCAAGCAATATCGTCCTAAAGAGTCTCAAAAGAAATACCATCTAAAAATCACTTTAGCGGTGGAAGGACCAAGTAGTCGTTGGAAAATAATTGAATGTTCGTGTTTAAAGTGCATAAATGTCATTAAAAATAAATAAAATGATCATATTCAATAATTCTTCAATACAGTGAAAACAAAAGGTGACGATAACAATAACTAAACTTAAAAAATGGGGCAAACGCCTCCATACTACATTCATATCACAGTCTACTCTCTATATGACCTCCCCTCAACTAATAATATTAATATTAATAAATTGGTTTATTTTCTCTTATCTACAATATGCCATAAATTAATAAAATTTAAATACAATAGTAAATAAACATTTAACTAAAAAAAGTGTAAACTTGCGCGTGAGAACAAATATAACATACATTTTACACATATACGTACATTTTTTAAATAAAATAGCACATATAATAATAGACAATAGACATGCTATTCAATACGAAGTCAATCCTTATACTTCAAAAGAAAAGGCGAAATAGAAAAGTGAAAAAGATGAAAAAGTGACGAGGAGTGAGTGTAACAAGTAGACTCTGTTTATACAGTGTGTCCGGAAAGTAATGGGACCCAGCTTAAATATAGCTTCCTGTGATCAAATTGAACCGATTTAGACAAACTTAGCTTAGTCCAAAAGTGCCTCATTTAGAAGTTACAGGGCTTTAAAAAAAATTGTTGTCTTGTTATGGGCATAATTAAGAAACGAAACGTCCAAGTTATGTTTTAGATCAGTACAAACATTGTGAAGGAGTAAGTAGTGCTGTATATCGTAGGCGGCGCTCTTGACAGTGTTTTTTGACAGTAACTCATTTTCATCGTATCTTTTTTGTTGGTCCTATTCTGATACGCTTGACGGAAAATTATGATGACAAAATTAATTTTGCATAGAAAAGCTATACCTATTCCATGTAACTGTACCTTCTTTCTGCAGCGCCTCCATTAGATTGATTTTGACAATAAACAGCGATCATATCTACCGTTTCTGAGTTGGAAAACTGATTATGTCGAAGTATGTTTTCAAAATTTTGCAAAATACTAATAAATAATTTGAAATTATTTACACTTTACACAACTACACTCAGTATAACAATGAATATTAATCTGACACACTTTTGATCAAATTTGTATCTAATTTAAGCATATCAACGTCAGTTTGACAAGTGGTAACTTGATCGAATTAGAAAATTTATTTCTATTTTAATGTACCGAAATTTTCAAATGCGTTTTTATTGAAAATGATGCATTTTATCGACATGGAACAAGTATGGCTTTTATACGCAAAAATAATTTCTCCATCATAATTTTCTATCAAGCGTATCAGAATAGAACCAACCAAAAAGATATATTAAAAATTAATTGTAAAAAAACTGCCAAGAGCGCCCTCTACGATATGCGGCACTACATTTTTACAATTTTAAGAGTTGGATCTCAGTGCCCTTAAAAGAGTTTTTCCAATACTTGACATTTCAAGGCCTACCTACAACAAAGGTAAGAAGTTTAGGTTAGGAAAAACATGTACTTGTGCTTTACTGCTTACTTCAAAGCTATCGTCTTCTTGCCATGTTAGTAACTTGCTTTATTACTGTCTGCGGCATACTTGCATGACATAAGTAGTTTTACAATATTTTGTGCTTGCTGTACCTTTGCTATATTCCACTCAGACCTAGTGATTGGTGCATGTATCGCTTCACTCTTCGTTACTACCCCAGAGGAAGGTGACCTCGACCTGTGCAACTTTAACACACGCCACTCTCAGATAAGATTATCTATAAGATAAGGTAAGTAGGGTATCTATAAGGTAGATAAGTTGTTAACATTTCAGGGGTCTCATCCCTTGATAGAGGCTATTTAATAATACTAAATTTGATAAATTCCAATGGTAATTCGAGTTGCTTTTCGTTCATAAAATTTTCCCAGTAATAGCATATAAGATTTGTCTTGTTTTGTTATACATCTAGCATAAATTTGAGGTTTACCATAGAACCGAGAATAATAGAACTAACCTATTTTGGCCATGGACCACAAAACACGGTCGACTTTCTTCTATTAGCCAGTGAACCAGTGATCCGACCACTTGTGCCGTGCCCTGGCTATTTTGTACTAATATACCAATAGTTTGAAAATATTTGGTGTTATTTTAGTGGACCTATATTTTCCCTTTTTTGTAAGAATATAGCAAGAGCGAAGGCATTGTGGCAGATAAAATCCACCACTTTATAAAGTAGAAACAATATCCGGGGTTGCAAAAACGGGTGGCGCC
The DNA here is from genome assembly GCA_037114965.1 of Monochamus alternatus. Lineage (NCBI taxonomy): Eukaryota > Metazoa > Arthropoda > Insecta > Coleoptera > Cerambycidae > Monochamus > Monochamus alternatus. The sequence goes on along the minus strand of CM073426.1, from coordinate 145,530,753 downwards.
TTTAAAATTTTCATTTATGCTTTATACCCACGCCGTCTCCACTGAAGCTAACCGCCAACCCCTACCGTGGATATTATCTGTCCCCTTTGTCCACTAGCCACCCAAAATTTTGGAAGTACCCCCAGTTTTGTGCCGACTTTCCCCACTCACCGTCATAAATTTGGAGCCCAACGTGGACCCATACCCTCGAGTTTGAGTGCAGGATACATTAGTTGGCGGAAAGAATAAACATATTTCTGAAATGTGGATCATTTTTTCTGGACACGCCGTATATAAATCTGAATTCGAATTATTCTTAATTACAGTACGGTATTTTGAGCTTAATTAAAACCAGGTAATGTATTATAAATAAATAAGTTAATACTGCAGTATCGGACATTAAAAAAGTTTCTAAGGTGTTTGTGCTTTGCATTGGAAAGTTGGACGCAATTTTTGAGGGAAGAATTCTTTTATGGAAACTCTAGTAGTTGATTTCCGTCCTATCGGATTGAATAAACGGCTAAGAATTCTGTGAGCGGTATTGATCCATACGTTAATGTATTCTTTACGCCGCAAAAGCCTCGGGGACGGCACCGTAGGTCGTGACAAAGACCTTCGCAATTAACTTGTTCGAATCCGACGCTAAAAATACCTTTTGGCATTGGCTTCGTTCTCTGACAGAGAAATTATACTTCAATTATACATTGCAATATTTCGTTAATTTTACTTCTATTAATATTATGACAATGAATGGCATGAGATTATTTGACTGCATCGTCAAAATAAATAAGAACGTAAATTATCGACCACTGTGTGGATGGTGGTGGTCAATGTCCTACTGCGTATTGATTCCCAAGCTACACGGACACTTAGAATAGCCTAGGGGTATTTGTGTGTGGTAATGAACTATTGCGGCGTTCGCCCCACATGGGATATAAACTTCCTAAAATAGGCATCCACCAAAAGAAGTAACGATTCATTTTTGTTCTTTGTACACGAAATGACACAAGTAAACACCAAAAAAAATTCATGTCGTTTCCATGTTAAATCACTAACCTCATTATCACAACACGATTTTACTTCTGGTCCATCTAGAGCAACTAACTTTATGTGTATGTTAAGTGTCACACAATTTATCGCTAATGCTGTGGAAAAGGGTCAAGCTGACAACGTATATATGGATCTATCTAAAGCCTTTAATAGGCTTGATCATGGCCTCTTGTTACATAGACTATCCAACTTTGGAGTACGTTCAATTTTCTTAAATTTTTTCGTTTATATTTAAGTAATAGAACTACAAACGTTCAGTATCGCAGTTATAAATCAATTGACATATTAGCGACATCAGGGGTTCCGCAGGGATCGGTACTTGGTCCCCTTTTATTTATAATATTCATGAACGACATATTTAATAGTGTTCAGACACATGCCCTCTTAGACGCTGACGATCTCAAACTTTTTACATCTGTTTATTCTGTTCAGGACTACTATTTACAGCAAGAACTGTTAAAAATTAACACCTGATTACCGTTAAATTAATCCAAGTGCAATGTCACGAGTTTTACTAAAAAATTTATCCTATTCAATATAACTATATAGTGGATAATACTTCATTAAACATATGTACTCAGCTCAAAGATCTAGACTTTGATGCTCATAATTACCATACGAAACACGAAAACCAATGGATCAAAAAATTTTGTGGTAAACAACGAAGAAACAATTAAGTATGTCGATATCTGTCGAACACTGAATTTACAAAATACCTCAAATTGTACATTTGATTTAAACGTTTTTCGTTCATGGTTTCTATTAGTTTAAATAGTTAATAATTACTTACTTGAGATATAAGTGGTCTGCTTACTTCCTGCTCGGCCTAAGCAGCACGACTTGCAGGAAGCGACCTACATTGCAGCCGATACTTAACGCAGACCTCTCGCCTTGGGCGACACGCCATGAAATCTATAAATGATACTGCCGGTAACAACTACTCCACGGACTAATGCACCGACCGGCATTGAATTACACCTGCAGTATCTGTATGAATAGACAAGAACCCTTGTCGGCCCCTCAACCAGACATAGACCGGTTTCGGGCTTGTTAGCTCTCATCAGTATGCCATAGGTGCTATCTCACCTATGGATGATTAAAGTACAATAATGAATGAGCATATTAATTAATATATGTATATGTTAAGTCATGTGTACATATTCCGTAAAATATGACACAACAGTACAAAAAACGACCACAAGTATTCTTTCTTGAGAGTAACATAATATATGTAAATACAAATGGAACCATTTTATTGAATGTTATTACATCGTATTTGAAAATTTTCACAATATATTGAATATATTTGAATATGTATTTGTTCGAAGTATAACCGCGTTTTAGTGCGCATGGAATGCAATTTTACAATATCGTTACGTATTTTTTAATATAAATTATGTCATTTAGCATAAATATGTAATGCCACTGTATTTACCTGGAGTTTTTTGTAGTACAGCATATATTTGGTATTTTTTACATCAAAACATAATGTGAACAACTTGTAAATATGCTATCATTTTTATAAGTGCATATTTTATTAATTTTTATAATAACTTTGAGGCCAGAGCAGAATTTTATGTAAATTTAATTTATGCGAAACGTACGCACACGCTATACTGGCAAAGAAAAACATTATATCATTGTCAATTTTCTCAGGAATTGAAATTGATCACGCACATATTTTTATTATTCCCTTTTGGAACGCAGATTGGCAGCTCTGTGCCTGGTGGTAACAGTAGGTATCAATTTAGTAGTCTGATATATAACAAATAGTTGTTTTTTTTGAGATCGTATCAAGCAGTACCATCACAAAAAGGTTATTCCGTTCTTAGAGTAAATTCTACCAAAATCCATAACAAGATTGGTTATTTGGTGTAAACAAATTTACGAAGTAAATAGGAATAGTAGAAAAAATATTGCATAGTAAATAATTTGTACTTCTGTATTAAATATTCTTAAAAATCAGATTTTTATAGCTGCACGCCTGTTTTTCTTGAACTTAAAATTAGTAGATATGTTTGTGTTGCACAGATGTTGTACATCTCGGTTGAAATTAATATACAGGATGTTTCGAAAAAGACATGGCAATATTACTAGGGCTTATACAGGGTGTTAAAAAAAACAGTATATAATATTTTAGGAGGTAATAGTATGAACCAAAATAAGCAGAAAAGTCTTAATAAACATGGGTCCGCAAAGTAACAGTTGCAGAGATATGGACCACTATTCGTTTTTCAAACATTTTATTTTATTAGACCGACAAAGCAAGCTTTTAACAAACAAAAAACAAAGTTACAGAAGATGTTCAAAGTGCCCTCCGTCCATTTCCAAACAGGAACGACATCTTCGTCTCAACGATATTCGAACTCTTTTGAAAACACCCTCCTTAGTTTAGATTTCTTGACATTTTTTATTAATCCGTAGCTGCAGCTTTTCCAGGCTATTTACAGGAGTACTATACACTAATGTTTTCAAATATCCCCAAAGAAAAAAATCTAGAGGGTTCAGATCAGGCGATCTTGGAGGCCATAAAACAGGTCTGGCCCTTCCTACCCATCTATTTGGCACGTTTTTCATTAAACATTTGGATGGGTATTGTAGGTGACAGATTTTTAGGTCCTGTTGTTTTACCAAACCGATTAACAGGCGCTGCTTACCTCAACTTTCTGCAGAACACACTGTATGAGTTTTTGGAAGACATTCATTTGAATCAGAGGTAACAAATGTGGTTCCAGCATGATAGTGCTCCAGCTCATTTTTCCATGGCCGTTAGAGAGCATTTACACCAAACTTTTCCACATAGATGGGTAGGAAGGGCCGGACCTATTTTGTGGCCTCCAATATCACCTGATCTGAACCCTCTAGATTTCTTTGTTTGGGGATATTTGAAGACATAGTGTATGGTACTCCTGTAAATAGCCTGGAACAGCTGCAGCTACGGATTAATAAAGAATCCAAACCAAGGAAGGTGTTTTCGAAAGAGTTCGAATATCGTTGAGACGAAGATGTCGTGCCTGCTTGGAAATGGACGGAGGGCACTTTGAACATCTTCTGTAACTTTGTTTTTTGTTTGTTAAAAGCTTCCTTTGTCGGTTTATTCCTAATAAAATAAAATGTTTGAAAAACGAATAGTGGTCCATATCTCCGCAACCGTCACTTTGCGGACCCATGTTTATTAAGATTTTTCTGCTTATTTTGATACCTCCTGAAATATTTTACACTCTTTTTTAACACCCTGTATAGTATTTTGTTTAATAGTTTTAAAATTTTTTGACATTTCGAACAAAATTTCTATAAAACCAGCTTTGATGTTTCTTTTGAAGATGGAGTAAACCCGAAACGAATGTAAAAGAAACATATTCTGAAAAAATGTCATTTTAATTGACAATGTCAATAATGTTAGTAAAGAATTTCAGGAATGGAAATAAATTATCATATTTTAGCCTTAGAATATGTGGCAGCATGTTGTAGAAACATTTTAAAAAACACTTTCTATACATAAAAAATAATTGTTCCAAATTATCCTTTCAAACTTTTCAACAAATTTGGCGGAATGGCCACATTTTAATGAACAGAAAACGCCATTATCCCTTTTCGCATACAATGGGCTTTTCAGTATTCACTTTCAATAAATTAGAAGATACGGACCCTAAATAAAGGGGATGGAGGATATTCATAGATAAATATTTTTTTAGGGCAGCGGTCGACAATAACGTATATCCCCCGATTCACACATACAATTTGCGCATTGTTTGGTCAGCCGAATTGTATTTCCATATAAATTTATTCATATGATTAATCGGTTTAACTTTTAACCCCGAGGGGGAATGCAGTGCTAAACTTTCATAATAAATCTATTTTAAGCTTATGTAGCTAAACAAGGGATCTATATTTTCAGTCAATGATAAAATTTCCCAAGAGATGTTCCAGGTAAATGCAAAATAACTTACGGTATATTTCTACACAACTATATTTATCTCTTTTTATGTGTTGTTTAGATTTTGAGATGGCATTGAAACTAGTTCCTATTAAATTTATCACTTACATGTGGAGACTTTTCCAATAAACTGAAAGTTAAAAGTGACATCAGTTTTTTAAGAAAGGTGATGTTTCGACACTTTATAGCTACAAACCTATTTCAATTTCATCTTCATTCTCAATCATTTGTTAATATGTTTTTTACGATTATATTAGATTTTTTGACCAATCAGAAAAGTATATCTCCTGATCAACACGGTATTCAATCTAAAAAATCAACGAGCATTGCTATTTCTCATTCTTTGAAACTGTTTTAAATTCTATCGAAGCTGGTGACTGTCCAGTAGCAATATTCTGCGATCTTAGCATAGCCTTTGATTGCGTTAATCATACAATGTTATTTAGCAAATTATAAGTATATGGTGTGCGAGGACTGTCTTTAGAATGATTAAAATCCTTCCTAAACAATCGAGAAAAATGTGTAAGTATAAGACATAAAAGTATTAATTATATAATATCTGAGAAACTAATCTAGGAGTGCCACAGGGTTCAATACTGGGAACAATATTGTTTAATTATATATAAATGATATAGATACCATTTTGTCCAATATTCACAATGTATGCAAATGTTATATGTTTTCTTGTCACAGGTTTAAATAATCTGCATACGTGGTGTAATAACAATAATTTTTATCAGAATCTTCACAAAACTCACTATGTAATATTCCACAATTAAATAGTAGGAGTCGTGATTCAAATTATTCTTTAAATTTTGATTATTAAAGATCGTGCACATTATACTTGTACGAACCAGCACACACCTGCAAAAGTCTGCTCATGAATATTCCCATGTTATTTAATGGAACATCATACACTAGACCAGCACCAGCATATACCGTCACCTGCAACGACCGTAACTGTAGGTCGTGTGGCCTACAATTTCTATGCTTGACCGCGCTAGTTCGACATACGTTTTGTTCCCACAAAAATGTTAAAAATATTTAACCAATTGAGTTGTGTCACTGAACTGTCAGGCACCGTCGGTTATCAACAACCTCTATTTACTTACCTTAGACAAATTACAAGTCTTTAGACAAATGACACTACCCTGAGAAATATTGTGTTTTAGTGTTATAGACGATCTAAGATAAGAGTTCGAAAATTTTTAAAACTGTATACATGCAAACAGGATGTTGTAAATAACAAAGTACTTAAATATTGGCTTCAGACTGTGGAAAAACAGTAGCGGCATCATATTATCTGTCCTAAATTTACTTTCACAATCGCATAGGGACACTAAATTGAAAAACTTTTAAACATTTTCTATATGGCGGTGAAATCACACTTATTTCCGCAGGAACGGAACAAATATTAAAATTTCCAATTTTGATCTGATGTGAGACGTGAAGATGATGAAAATAAATCTAATAAACCAGACGGGGACGGTATATGGAACTGAGAATTTAAAGCAGAAACGAGAACGGTTATTGGAAGATGTTACCAATTATTGAAACTTATAAGGCACCTTAAAATGTTGTATGCATAGGAGGGAAGCGATCTATCTGGGAAATCCATTTTCTAGAGTAATGCGATCTGCCATGCTTAACTGCAAATCTCCCTCGCAGTGTAACCGACGGGAAATGAAGATATTATTGATGAGATATACTATTAAAGTAGAGTCTGGTGCTATCTGGTACTAAAGTTGAAATAATATGTAGCGAAGAATCAACGATAACGAGACAGTCACAATAACATTTTCTAGATATAGAATTTCTTCAATATTATTAAAAATCGGTTAAAAAGTCTGTAAAATATGAACAGAAAAAGTTAAAAAAGCAAGTACCGAACTTTAAGATGAAGTTATTGAATGATTGATTAAAAAGATACAGATATGTATAGGTATCTGATTAAACTGAACTATTATATGCAAACTACTACTACTATGCAAATTTAACTCTACTTGCTATAAAGAACTTATTGTGCAGAAAGCAATTCTGGCAGTTTTAAAATTCAATTGAGAAAAGCGAAAAATGGGTCAAGAAATGTAGAATATGGGAAAAGGAAACAATGGAATACATCAATGTTTCGGAAATAGCCTTGGAAGACGGTAAGTATATAGGAAAAGGAAGTATGGAAGAGTAAAGAAATAGGTCATGTATTTAATTGATACACTCAAGTTATAGAATATACAAGGTGATTTACAACTTATTAAAAAAATTTGGAATAGATGTTTCATGAAAAATAGAGTCAACATCTTAAAAAAAAATTGTAAAATCCTTGTAGTGCCCGAGAAAAAACTTATTGATGTAGTATTTTCAACCTCTACATCTCTGGACTACAGTATCTAGCGTCATCAAGATACAGACGATACTGAATATTGAAACACGATTTAACTATTAACGTTTTTGCGATAGTATTTACACTAGTTTTTCAAGTGTCAAAAAATGTCTTCTTACGTGTATAGCAACCCGAAGTTGATGGATATCGTTTTAATTTATGGTGAAGTAAGACAAGCTTCTTGTCTGTACGCAGAACGATATCCAGGTAAACATGTGCCAAATGCATGTACTTTTACCGCGGTAGTGCAACGCAGACATGACACGGGAGACTAAATTGTGGAAGAGATCCAGGGCGTCCACGGCGTATTGCAGCAACTGAAGAAAACATTTTAGAGATTGTTGAAGAGGATCACCGAATTAATACCAAACAAATCGCTCAACAAATATAAGGAATATCCCATATCACAGATGAGGCTCAGTTATATCTGTATCATGTACAGCGTGTCCAAACATTAATACCAAGGAATTATTCTTTACGAATTAGATTTTGTGACTAGTTGCTGCAACAAATTGCTCAAAATCCCAGATTCACAGTTGACGTATTAGTTACAGATGAAGCTTTTTTTGCAGGCAATGGGATGTACAACATTTAAAATATTTGGGAGTACCTTAACGAAGTTCTAGGAGTACAATGGATTGAAGGAGGAGGACCGGTACCATGGCCGCCACGGTCTCCTGACTTAAATCCTCTGGACTGTTTGTGGGAATATTATATAAGTAAAGTGCAAAGTGCACGGAAGTAGACACTATTGATGACAGTGCCAATAATTTACGAGTTCAAAATGGACAAGAGTCAGAAATAGTTGTTAGAGACTGGCTACGATGTGTTAACATGTCAGTGGATAAAATTTTGAACAGCTGTATTATTTATGTCAATTCTAAGCAACTTATAAATAATTAATAAATAATTTAGTTATTCTTCATTTGTGATTTTTTTCATTAAAATGCCGCGTCATAATGATTATTCGTTTGTTGCAGCTCGAAACGAAAATTTGGCATCTTAATTTCACAATATTTATTACTTCTAAATGAACAAGCAAAATATATGTATAGCTATATTTCTTTTTTTATTAAGTTCTTTAAAATTTCCCTAAGTAATAAATTACCTCGCAAGAACAAGCATCGTTAATTTATGAGCATAAACGAAAAATTTAAATTTGGTTAAGTTTAAGGAAAAGCCGTGTAATATACTTCCTGTTCTGTTTATAAGTCAGAAGGCACAAAAAATTATTTCAATATTCACATGAAAAAATGTTTCCTCATATCTTTTTTCTAAAACGGAAGGTACAAAGTTGAAACATCAAAGAAGTCAGAATATAATAACAAAAATTAATGTGAAATATGTTTAATTATAGCTATTATCATGCGGCAGACTACTCTAAATTCATATATTCATATTAATGGCATAAATATTAATTAATAAAATCAAACTAGCATTACTTTTTATGTACATATAATGTATATACTTATTTAGATTTAACAAAAAAATAGTCTTCTAAATATTTATATATCTTGACTGTTTAGACATTAGTTCTAGCAAAGTAATTTTTAAGTTCTTTCTATTTTTTTAGGTTTTTCACTCCGTCAACATTTCAAGCGTATCGAAATGGGGCTTTTAAAAAGATGCATCTTTAAGAAGATTTAAGTTTGGCTATGATATCATTTGATCGTAGAAGTAAACTTAATGATTGTTGACGTATTACGAGCCCCTTCCCATTTCAGTTGGCCCACCTACTGAAATATTAGTTTTTTGGCCAGCACCAAAACATAACAAATACTACAGGTTGTTTTCAGGCCCCAAAGTAATTAGCAGAGTATATTAAATAATGTCCAGTAAAAAATACCAAAGTCCTTGCTCTCTATTTAAATTTGCAAGGAAAAGCAAAAATTTTGTAAATACAGCAAATCAACCTATGTTTGTTCTGGTACAAAGGATGCCTATAATTCAAAGATTGCTGTGGAAAACTGACACCGTGACAGTTGCTAATATTCATATAGCTGTCAGTACGCATTTAGTATAGCTTCAAGTACTTAAGTAGTTGTGTTTTTTTAAAATGGGTAGAGGAAAGGTTATTGATGAGAAAATTCGTTCACTTATTATTAAATTTTCAATTCCGGCAAATCAAATTCGGAAATTGCAAATTTATTAGAGTTATCGCGGTATAGTGTAAGAAACATAGTTAGACTGTATAAAAATACCGGCTCAGTTGCTGCAAGGCCCCAATATATTAAAAAAAGCAAAATTACAAATGTGGATAGACGTTCGTTGAAGAGGATTATCCAGAAAAATAGGCGAGCTAATTACTTAGAGCTAAGTGCTCTATGGAGTGACGCTGTTGGGAGACGAATTTCGAGATCCACAACGCACAGGGAGGCTCATAAAATGGGTTTTGGCACTTATAAGGTAAATTTTTTAATAAGCAAAATTGCGGTAGGAAAATAAGAAATGACAATATTTTGCTTTAGGCCAAAGAAAAGCCGCTTTTAACACTGCAGCAGAAGAAAAATAGAGTAAGGTGGGCAAGACAACATAAGGATTGGACAACTCAGCAATGGCGTGCAATACAATGGAGTGATGAGGCCAGATTTGAAGTGTGTGTTGGAGACAGTCGCAGTCGAGTTATTCGAAAAAAAAATGAGGCGTTTCATCCGGACTGTCTCAAACGAAAGGTGAAATTTCCTGCATCAGTCATGATCTGGGGTAGCATGTCAGCTAAAGGAGTGGAAAAACTTCATTTTATTGACGGCATTGTGAATACGGACAAATATTTAGCCATTTTGGAAGAATCGCTCTTACCGATCATGGAAGAATGCTTGCCAAGAATTTGTGTTTCAGCAAGATGGAGCAGCATGTCACACCTCAAAGAAAGCATTAAAGTGGATAAAGGATAATGGTATTGCACTTTTAGAATGGGTTTCTAGCAGTCCGGATCTATCACCAATAGAAACTTTGTGGCATGAGATGAAAAAGGTGCTACGAAAACATCCTGCTAGAAATATCCCTGAGCTGAAGCAAAGACTTCAGGAAATATGGGATTCTTTTACACCGGAATTATGTCAAGGCTTGGTTAATACTATGCCCCAACGAATTGCGGCTGTAATAAAAAATAAAGGCGATGTTACCCAGTGGTGAATTTTAAAATTGTTTTGTTAGTTTTACGCTACTTGTTCTTATTTTCTCTATTTGTCTTTATTTTCTGTTAGATATTGGTTTTCGTTGCTTCATATTTATTTATTATGTTTAAAATACTGTTTAAGAGATAAATAAATTTACAGGTTAATGTTGTACTTTTATTTTTGCTTCATAAAAACAAAATTTCTGCCAAATCCTATGGTGGGCCAACTGAAATGGGAAGGGGCTCGTATACAGATATTCGTATCTTTTTAACCAAACAAATACCTTCATTCATACTATGAAACTATTGCTACTAAGATTACTCAGCTATTTGCACAATCTAAAATATTTTCAAGTAAATACATCATTAAATATAATTCAGTATTAATCATCTTATTAATACATTTTATCAATTATGATAATTGAGTTACTTACAAGGAACAGAACAGATATTTATTTAAAATGCTTAATTTTACTGATTTCAGCCATTATTTTTTTTATTACTGTTTGTAAAGTAAAGCTTTCTCGAAACTTTTAACAAGCCTATATTTAAATTAAAGAAACGCTGTGCTCTTGACTCTAGAGACAGACTAAAGGGGTTGGTTGAAGCAGATTTAAATTCTATTTATAAAATTCAAGGGGTCTGTTTTTGTCTTAAAATAAGATGTAGTGGAAAAAACCTTTCATCCTTCAAGTTTAAAATTAAATTTTGCTTTAATAATGTTTAGAAAGAATTAATATTTTATCCAAGCAAAATATCAACTTAACCACTTTTTTGCTTTGTTTGAAAATATGAAAATAAATTTCTTCAAGATGCTACTTTATAGTTTATAAATCTGCTGGAATAAAAAAAAACAAATAATGAGCTATATGTAATTTATAGGATTGTTATTATTTAATTGATTCTCCCATAATGGAAAGAAAGAAACAATTCCCTGCAGTAGATGGACCAGTCAAATGACTATTCATTCATATAAAACTTTATTTTTTTATTCAGTACCACTATATTAATAAGGTTTAATACGTCTGTTTTCCGTGGATTAAAGGCCTTTTAACACACTAGTGGATTAGAATGCATAATACCACGTTTCGATTTTATAGCATTTTATTTAGAATTATTAATATTAACATTTATCTCAAGAACGATACTGTCATTTTTACAGTTCTTCAGAAATTTACTCGAACAGAAATTTCTGAAGAACTGGAGAGGCCTAACTTTGCCAGATGGGATCTGGATTTTTTCAGCAATTGCCATCTTGCTGGACAGTGAATCTTCAACTACCGTAACTGATTTCTAAAAGGAGGCCCAAAAAATGCAGCCACTTTTGAAAACGTTTCGAAATTGTGTTGATGCCTACATGTGTAATGCATTTTCCAGCCACATATCGCAAGAGAAACCTCCCACTGGCATTTTTAGGTCGCAGATTGATGTATTTTCGACACATTTTTACAGCACTGACTGAAATAATTTATTCCATTGTCGTGAAACTTCTTGAAATATTTGTTTTCTTATCCAGAATGAGTACGTATAGGTAACTGTCTTTGTCTTGGACTGCACTTGAAACTCCCATGATCGTTACAATCTGTAATGAGTTCAAAATAAAACACTCAATGTATAAATTGAAATATGAAAATTGTGTATTTTCTACATTAACTTGTAAATATTCTTCATACGGTGATTTTTTTCAAAAATTCTTCAATTTGGTTTCTCTGCAGTATCTTTACCATATTTGCTTTTTTAATTTATTGATTCTACGTACAAGTAAATTTACCCCTCTTGGAAATGTCATTACCTGCATTGTGCACTTACAACGTTGATTTTAGTATGGAATATTTTGTCCACATCGAAAAGGTAGGAATCCTTTTCTCCACATTGAAAAAATAGAACTTCTTCTGTAATTGCTCCTTCTTCTATACCCATTTTTCATTGTCAGTTATCGAATTCCACCGATTCCTACTTACCTTACCTTACTTACCTTTTTGCTTTTTTTGCTGGTACCAGAAGTAATGGTGCTTCTCAGCATTCTCAATCATTTTTTGTGTCGACTTTGCAAATTGTTTCACTATTTTTTACTGTATTAGAAAGGGATTTTAAGCTAATATAAATCAGATATTCTACAATTCCTATCAATGAAGTCATATGTATGTTCTCTGATACTAAACATCTAGGTATGCTAATGAACAATTCCACAGACAAAGCTCTATTCAATAATTATCTAAATACATTAATCTATCTAAATTTACTAACCTGCTTTAATGAAACACTCTATAAATATCTAACTTCACTTTTGGCAGTGGGAACACGACAATTCAACCACAATAGATGAGATCTGACCTATTTCTGCATTTTTAGGATTGCTTCTTCAGGTCTCCTTTAAGTTGAATCAAATATCTAACTATAAAAATTATTATAAAAATTAAAATTATTTGAAGTTAAATATCGACAATGACAAAAGTGACAACCTGTCAATGAAATATAACAAGACCTACTTGAATAATGTTCACCCCTTTATGTAAAAGTTTTTATATCTTTTTAGGTATTAATAATATTATGTGAAACTAACTACTCTGTGGACAAAAGCCCCAACCAGCGTTGAATTACACCCTCAATATCTACCCACCGCCAAAAGTGAAGTTAGATATTTATAGAGTGTTTCATTAAAGCAGGTTAGTAAATTTAAATAGATTAATGTATTTAGATAATTATTGAATAGAGTTTTGTCTGTGGAATTGTTCATTAGCATACCTAGATGTTTGGTATCAGAGAACATACATATGACTTCATTGATAGGAATTGTAAGAGATTTGATATATATATATATTAGCTTAAAATCCCTTTCTAATACAGTAAAAAATGTTACAAAAGCTAATAATAAGGAATATATGGGTAGATATTGTGGGTGTAATTCAACGCTGGTCGGGGCTTTTGTCCACAGAGTAGTTAGTTTCACACAATATTATTAATACCTAAAAATATATAAAAATTGTTTCACTATTGTTGACAAATAAACAAACACATGTCATGGAAACGACTCCAATGCGTTCTAGTATTCAGCAGACAATCAATATTCTTGATTAAAATAAATTTGTCAAATATGACGTTTTACAAAACTATAATTTTTCACCTGCCCCCACAAGGCTTTCACTCTCCGAATTGACCGGTTTTGGCCGTGGTTAAAATGTTGAATTACATTCAGAAAATTAACCAGCCTTTAGTCATGTCGTTAATTGCCTTATATAATTAATAACTTAGTCTAATGATTAAAAGTAACAATTTAAGGTCCTAGGATTAAAAGTGAATACTTTTGTTACTAAGATACTATTTCCTTGTGCTGTGAAAAAATATCCAATTTCCTTGAATACGTAAAAATAACTATTTCATTCTTCACCACAGGCTTTAGGTAGTAATATTTTCCATAAATACCACTTAAAACTTTTCCGAATACACTATTTTTATCGCTTATGGTAAATAGTAATGAATTGAAGTAGGTAACACCCACGCTTCCTGAAATTATTCACTATCGATTCTCCGGACAATGGCACGAAAGCACGCAACCATTTCGATGCCTCATCTGAGCCTGAAACTTCCCCGTGATTAAAATTTTAAACGGCAAGGGGAATGTTGTTAATTGCAAGAAACTATTGGCGTCCAGTTCGATAATTCTAATTAAGTCTGTTGATGATATCCTAATAACCGTAATTTTAGTAATAAATCATTTGTGTGGAGCAGCATAACAACGTAATTAGTAATATCAGATATATCATTACTCAGTGTTATTATACATATGTGTATAGAGTCAATAGACGTAAATTTTAGTTATAGAGAAAATTGTTCTGAAGCAGAATTGGTTGTTCTGCGAAAACACAATGACAGGAGTGTAGGCACAGTTTTATTAAGTGTCTATTGCACTATGTACTGTTAAAAATGGGTAGAAATTTCCATGTTTTGTTATGCTCTTTTTACATAACAATATTTGTTGGTAATTGTTAATGAGCATTATTCAGGATGTTACGGCATAAGAACCTACACAAAGTAGGTGGATGTAGGGGTCCCAAAATATTACAATTTAACCAAAACCATATAACCATATACAGTGCTTTCGAAAAGTAACGAATAAATTAATTATTTTTGAAGTTAAAAAGTTTTCGAAAAAATCCCCTGGCATGTCGCTTTTGTTTTTAAAAAAGGCACTAGGTATTAAAAAAAAAATTTACACAATTATGTTTTTTGGCACGGCAAATAAGAATTTTTAACTAATTTTGACGTTACTATTAGAGGGCGCCACTTATGGCACAGCATGTTTCTTTTAAATGGCAGAACTTTTTTGCTGTTTAGTGTATCCATCTGTCTATTGAAACAATCGAAGTCGTTAGGAGTAACCATTTTTGAAATAATCGTATTTGAAATATTCAGTGCAACGATTGAAAACTGTTATCGTTTCAGGTAAGATGCCTTTTCTACTGAAAATACAGCAAAATGTTATTTGAAAAAGTTTTTCAGAACAGTAAATTATGGAGACGTGCAAAATTTCAAAAAGGTCGGCCTGCTTTGTAAAATCTTTGTGCTTTGTTGAAAAGTGGTTTCAAAATCAAACCTCGCTTATCTTCTTGAAATTTTGCATCTCCATAACTTACCGTTCTGAACAACTTTTTCAAGTAACATTTTGCTGTATTTTGAGCAGAAAAGGCACTTTACCTGAAACGATAACAGTTTTCAATCGGTGCACTAAATATTTCAAATAGGATTATTTCGAAAATTGTTACTCCTAACAACTTCAACGGGGTATACTTTTTTCAGATACAACAGATCGAATCAATTGTTTCTATAGTCAGATGGATACACTAAGCTGCCAAAAAGTTCTGCTATTTTAAAAAATGTGATGTGCCATAAGTGGCGTCCTCTACTAGTGACGTCAAAATTGGTTAAAAATTCTTATTTTCCGTGCCAAAAAACATAATTGTGCCATTTTATTTAATACTCCGACAGGTTTCAAAGTTATTGAGATATTTCAAAATAAAATTCTAGCTTTGAACACCCTGTATTTTTGAAGTCAGCAATATTTTTATAATACATATTTGGCTCCATCGACTTTTTTTGGTCACCAGTATCTCCAGCTCTGAGATTTCCCAACCTTTCACAAACACCCTGTATAACACTTCCTTAATTACATGTTTTATAATCGTCTATTTTACTACATATTAAATAATGTATGTGCGATATTAACAAATGTCCGGAAGAGTAAGTATAAAAGAAAAAGGCTATAGATATTACAAACTGAAAAAAGTGCGTAACTTTCCATTACACCCAACAGATGCTCGTTTAGAAAAGCTGTTTTTATGAGGACTGGCTGAACGGGATGCTGGAGTACACAGGGGCGCTGCATATGGTTCTAATAGAAAATATTCCATAGTGTATTCAATGTAACTTTAGATATTTCAATTCAAGCACAGTGTTGCATAATGTATTTAATAGATCATAAAACCTTAATAGCCGTTTAATCAAGAAGTAATTATTAACTCTTATGTAAGCTTCTAACAGGTGGCTATTAGAACTACTGAAACTTCAAGCTAGTAATTTTCAGTTAAATTATAGACATACGCTTTACTTTATGTAATGAATATTGTCAATACCAATTTATTTTGGTGAGCCAATATCCATCGATATGCTTAAGTTTAGATCAGTGTTATATCATTGAAGGTATAGATTTTAGATTTGTTTAACAAACATAATGTTTGTAAAACTGTTATTTTTATGTTTCCTCAGTCGTCGGGAATGCATCGAATATAGCCTGTAATGTTCTATAAAATGTCAAAATAAACCTATTACAAGTTTTTTAACAAAATTAGTAATAATAATAATAATAATCTTTATTATCTTTTATGACAATACATAAAATATTGTATAAGACTAGTCAATAAAACAAACAAAACAATAAAAACAAACAAGACACGTAAAATAAATATAAATAAAAACAATATAATATCACATATTAAAAATTATAGTCATATAAAATATTCATCAAGCCTATAAAAACATTTGTCAATGAGATATTCTTTCAGCTTTTTCTTGAAGGCAACTATAGTTGGAAGATTTTTTATATTTATAGGCATTAAGTTAAAAAGTTTAAGCCCTAAAACCTTAGGTGAATTGGATGCAATAGTAAGTCTGTTGAAAGGTACATAAAATTTATCTTTTTGCCTCGTATTCACGGCGTGAAAATCCTTATTTAAGATAAAATCATTTTTATTGGAGAATATGAATAAACAAAGTTCAAAAATTAACAGAGATGGTAAAGTTAAAATTTTATATGTCTTAAAAATATTCTTACAAGTTGTAGTATTTGGTACGCCAGCTATTGTCCTGATAATCTTTTTTTGTAAAATAAAAACTTGATGTGACCTAGCAGAATTACCCCAAAAACACAAACCATATCGCATCCGTGATTCAACTTCTGCATAATATAGATTAATAAGTTGATCACGTTTCAGAACAGTTCGCAGATTTTTAAACTGAAATATAATAGAGTTCATCTTTGAAATCATGTAATCACAATGAGGTTTCCAAGTTAGGTTTCTGTCTATATACAAACCTAAGAACTTAACATATTCAATGTCATTAGAAATTTTTTTCCCATCTGAATAAATATCTATATCATTACATATTTTTTGTCTATTATGGAACCTCATTGCAAACGTTTTGTTTATGTTAAAATAAAGACTGTTTGCCTGAAACCACACACTCAAACTGCTCATAACATTAGTGCACATTGATTTTAACAAAGTATCACTTTTATTTGACAAAATTATGGATATGTCATCTGCATAGATAGTAATTTGTGCAGATAAAGAGTCAATATCATTCATGTACAATAAAAATAAAATTGGGCCTAGTATGGAGCCCTGCGGAACACCCATACTAATTTCGGATATTTCCGAATTAACATTTCCTTTGACGTATTTGACTTATAAACTAATACTGTTTTAGTAAACAAGGAAACTATAAACATTAAACAAAGATGTATTTAGGCACTACATAATAGGAATTTATGCAAGTTATCTGGTGATTTGAACATATCGTTCTTTCTGTAAAATTACAAGAAAATCAGAATACAGAGTAACCTAAAACGTCAGAGTAAACTCATAATATTTTCAAGAATTTTAATCTTAATTAATTTTATCATAATCATCAGCAAAATTTGTTATAGTTAGATAAGTACTTACCATTTTCTTCACCTCAATTTAAATTTAAATGTTCCCCATTTGAACACAGCGAATGAGATAGTAACTGAACACAACAACGCTATACGACCAACATGACGTAGTGACGTGTGTTGGAACAGCTGACATATTGCAGCTGTGCAGTTGTGCTCAACCAGTCGGAAGTAGGGATACAGAATACAGAGGTGTGTTAAGTTTACACAAAATGGTGTACTTTTAACACAATACTGGCGAATATTGCACATATTCAGCATATTGTATTATGGTGAATATTGCACATATTCAGCATATTGTATTATAATACTAGTAATTTTGACACATTTTGTGTAAAGCGTTTAAAAGTGCCACAGTGTGTAAAACTATTAACAGGGAAATTTTACACAAGAAAATCTCATTAACACAGCAACTCTTTTACGGTGCAGAAGAATGTAAAAATTATTTTAAAATCATACTATTATTTGTATAATTAGATTGAATAGTGTAAAATTTTTTTGTAGAGAATGTTAAATAATTTTATTCATTCATAAAAATCCAATAGCCACAGGAGTCCGTTGAAAGGTTATTCAACATCCTCAGTATTTTCCTAATTTGTTTCCATTAGATTTTCATCTCTTGCTCTTTCTACCGACTACATCGCACTACATTTTATAAAAATACTACTTGATTTCAGGCAAACTGATTTTTTTGTTTAATAATATTTCTTTTTCTGATTTGTGGCTTAAACAATATTTCATATTAAGGCAAAAGTATAAAAATATTTTATTGGTAGGCATAGTATTAACTGTGTGAACATTTCCACTGGTATAGTTTTTTACAACACTATCAATGTATAAACAACTCGATTATTACTCATATTTACACAATGACTGATTGAACTGTTATTGACATCATTATTAATGATAAATGCATGTACATTTTTCAATAACTGTCGTAGATATACGTATTAGTTTAAGTATCAAGAAATGACGAAATGACTGACGTATTACCAGACCAACAAAATGTTTAAAGATTTTGTCATAAAAGGGAACTGACGAATATCATCAAAATATTTATACAGGTGCAGTTCGAAAGTGACTTACAAATACACTTCTGCGCGGCACTAGAAACTGATCCTCTGTGATACCTGACTTTGTGCAAGGCAAAACAAGTAGTCAGCGACTGACACGGAGGCAAAGTATAATAAAAAAATAAACTGACAAAAAATTGAGAGAATTCCCCAAGGAAAGAAATAATTCAAATTTTATAATACCTATTTCTTTCATATCAGCAAATGCAATTGTTTTTGTCGCTATTTTTATTATTAATAAGTAAAATTAATTTGTGGTTTTAATTAGTAAAGTAATTTGACGTACCTGACGTTACAACAACTGTTCAAAATTTTGTCCACATACTGAACTTAATTAAGGTACTCCTGATCATTTTGCGAAAATGAGAAGCGCACCATCGTGCAAGAACCACATTCAGAGTCGGCCACATCTTCCAGAAAAGATACAAAATTTGTACATATGGCAAGTATAAAAAAATAACAAACAGGTGATAAGGTAAAATCACTAACAACAACCTATAAATAACATAAATAAAATATAGTACAAAATAACATACATAGTCAAATATATATAAATATAAAAAAGAACAGATGATACGGTAGAACCACTAACAACAGCGTATAATTTACAAATATAATTATACATGTATATATAAACATATGCATGCATCAGTGAAAACTGCGGTGAAAATCGATAGCAACAGTAAAAGTAAACAGTAAATGCTACAATGGTTTGGCTGCTTCCGGGCTGTTGGCCACGTCGTCAGTTTAGAACTCTTGACGTTTCGAGAGACATGTCGCTCTGTTCTTCAGAAACTTCAGCGCTTCAGTTTCAGTCTTCTGAAGAAGAGAGCGACATATCTCTCGAAACGTCAAGAGTCCTAAACCGACGACGTGGCCAACAGCTCGGAAGCAGCCAAACCATTGATGGAAGCCACGGAAGCCTACAAACCAAACTCAGCAAATGCCACAGTTAGCATAACATACCACTTACAAAATCATCCACACTATATAATCCTCTAACTGATAAAAAGTGTTTCGTATTACTTTTAAATTTCCGGTAATCACATATACATCGGATTTCCTTAGGAAGAGCATTATACAAAATTATGCAATTATAATATAGCGAATTTTTAAAAGCGCTTGTTTGATGAGTAGGAATACTGAGCAGTTCCCCGTGTCTTGCAGTATAGTTGTGAAAATTTGTCCGTTTTTTAAAGTGGCTTATGTTATGCTTCGTAAAAAATAAGCATTTTAAGATATAGATTGAAGGTGTTGTGAGAATTCGTTTATCCTTAAACACCTCCCTACAACTCACATTTACTTTTAAGTTGAAAAGTAATCTTACAATTTTCTTTTGGCATATGAATACCCTTTCACATTCACTACCTCTACCTCCAACAAGACTGTATACCATGGAATAATAAAGCCCGCTCGATCAAGAGTATGCTTTAGCTACAATAGTGCAAAGAATGCTTTATTTAGCTAACTACACACATGGTCAACATGCTTACACCAGGAGAGCTTAGAATCAAAATGTACCCCATTCATTTGATTTGGTAACATGAATAGTCCAATCAAGTGATCATCACAATCTCTGCCCAAACATTTCAGGAAAAACGTTGATGGAAATAATCCTGTTGAATCGCGTGCGGATTTCGAAAGTCCCAAACATGTGTATTATGAATGTTATACGTTCTATTCCGTGTAAAAACAACTTCACCTGTAACTAACACGTCGGCTGTAAATCTGAAATTTTGAGCATTTTGTTTGGCAACCATTCACAAAATCTAATTCGTTAATCCCTTGGTATTAATGATTCGACACGCTGTACATAATACGGATATAATTGAGCCTCGTGTATGATACGCTACACTCTTGATTGGGACATTATCTGTACTTGTCGAGCGATTTACCTAGTACTTATTACCGGTCTGAAACTGGCAGCCAAAAGTTAGCAGCTAAATCGGCGGAAATGCCCGAATGAACGTAGGCGTTCGTCAATTCCGGACACTATAAGAATAATAAATATTACTATTATAGTCTACCATTACATGTCAGAAATACACCGGAAATGTACTGAGACATTTTCAAAGGGTTGTTTTCCCTAATTCAGGTATTACATATTCGTCGGTAAACCACTCATGCCATCAAATTGAAAATTAGGTATAATTTTTTGCACTAATTGAATTATGTGTACGGCCAATTTGACTGGCGCTACAGAAGTTTCGGGGTAGTACGGCTATGATGTCAAAATCAAATTTTAGTATAAGATACCTCTTTAACTACTTGAATGATATATAGGGCCAAATTGACTGGCTCTACAGGGGTTTCGGGCTAGTTCGGCTATCATCCCCAACAATGTAGATATTAGTTTCGTCTAAACGACACACTCTGTCAAGCTTAAATTTTGGCATGAGTAGTTTACCGACGAATATATAATACTTGAATTAGTGAAAACAACAAATGTCTGAGTACATTTCAGGTGTATTTCTGTCATGTAATGGTAGACTATAATAGTAATATTTATTATTCTTATATTGTCCGGAATTGACGAACGCCTATGTTCATTCGGGCATTTCAGCCAATTTAATTGCTAACTTTTGGCTGCCAGTTTCACACCGGTGTACTTATTTGGGGATTCTCTTCAACAATCTATAAAATGTGTTCCTCAGATGCTGCGACACACCATGGGCGCCCTGGACCTCCATATTTTCCATGATTCGGTTCCCCTATCACGCTCACGTTGCACTACTGTGGTAAAAGTAGCTGTATTTGCCACATGTCTACCGAGAAATCGTTCTACGTACAGACAAGAGGCTGCTAAAGCATTTTGTTTCATAAATTAAAACATCATCCATTAGCTTCGAGTTGCTATACGCATAAGCCATTTTTGACACTTGAAAAACTAATGTAAACACTATTGTAAAAACGTTAATACTACAATTGGATTTCAGTATTCGGAATCGCATTCCGGTGTAGCTAGAGACTACCTTAGCCCTTAGACAACTTCGAAAAATTATGATTTTACAACCAATTTTTTTACGGTAATGACTCCATTTGTCATGAAGCATGTTCCCAATTTTTTTTTGGATAAGTTGTGAGTCACCCTGTATATCTATCTTTTGCGTTTGCTTTAAATTTTACGATCAATATAACAGACGGTAAAACAGATGTATTTTTTAAGAATAATTTCTCTTTCAAACTTCCCCAGTCGATGAAGGAGTGATAAAAGTTCTAAATGTTTTCATATTCGGTAGTAAATTAATGACTTTTTTATTTTCATATCATAAAGTTTCTCTTTGTCCAATATATTATAATGACGTTGTACGTTCAAGATTCATTTTTCAAACCAAGTAGTAAATTTAAATCCAGATAATACAATTATAACTTAAAGAAATTATAGCATATCCTATATATCTTTTGGACTATTGGCACTCTTTAAAACGAATTTGGGCGATTTATTTCTACTTTAAATTTTTAACATTAGTTCTTATTTCCACTCACATACATCATTGAGAGTACGATTCAAGTTTATTAAATTTCCTTTAACTAATTGCAGTGATATTACTATAAAATTGTAAAGGTGAGAATTATAAATATATGCAATGGTGTTTTTATTTGAATTGATTATAAACATTTCTGTAATTGTTAACTAAAACCGAATTAGAGACAAAAACGTTATTTTATCATATTTTTTTATTTCTCCTGAATTAATGGCTCTAGCGTAATACATCTCCTGCTAAAGCAACATGCTGGGATGTTTACCTGGCGTTGTAAAAGGGTTTTAACAAAGGAGTTTCCCATCTGCTGCAAGCTTTATTATACCAATAAAATAACGAATGTGGAGAATTATTTGAAGGTAAGGCTAGTAACAGTTAGAGCCCATTTGTTTTAGGACTTAAGTACACAAATTTTGGAAAAGTAACGAATGATAAGATAATTCCATTCTGGAAATAATACACCACATTACTGCTTGTTATTACATTTACATTACGAAGCTCGCCCAGACTGATAGACTACTGGATATACAGGGTGTCCCAGAATATGAGTGCAATCTGACAAGTGACAAGTTCCTATAAATTTTGTTCTTACGGGTCTCTCTACAAATATACAGGACCATAAATAAACGCTAAAATCTTTTTTTAATAACTTTTAAAATAATTGATGCAATTGAATATTTTTTTTATAAGATGGACACTATATAATACCTCGTATAATGGACCCATTAAAACATCAAATTTCCAGATAGCTTAAGCCTTAAACTAAAAAGTGGTCTCCTTAGTCGATATCGGAAAATTGAACCGCTTTCGAGAAAAAGCTATTTTCTTTACACTTTTTTTTTGACATGTACCGATTTAAATAAGAATTCCTACGGCGATGTCTATCAGTTATCGATAACGTGTGTTGAAATTTGTAATATTATTTCTTCTTTTTCTTGTTCATTGCCCTTTTACTAAATTAATTGTAACATTCGATTGGTTATAAGTGGCAACAGAAATTGTTAATCCATGCTGAACATCCTGCGTAGAAATGGCAACATTTTTACTACCGGAGTTTGGCATTTCTTCAGATATTTTGGTGGCAATTTTAACCTGAGAATTTGTAGATTTGTCGACGTACTCTTCTGCTACGCAAGATTTCCATCACCCTAATCTCTTCAACTGGAGAATGTCACCACCGCTATTTACCAATAGTGTGGCTGTCGTTCTTCGGAAGCACTTGCTTCACAATGTGGGAACTTTAGAAACACTGCAATTTTTTTGGGAATTTTTTTGGAATCCTTTATTAATCACTACAAATACTCTTGACTGGCAGGTTTTTGATGTTGGAATTTCGATGTGAACCTTATTTTCGACGATATTAACATCAGTCAATTTCATTTTCAACAGTCACTTCCATATGCACCTGATACACCAATGTGCAATTTTAGATAGCATATCATCAGGTGCACTCATCAAAAATCCGCAATGTTCTCAGTGGAGCAAGTGCTTGACTATTTGGACACATATCTTAGATTTTGTTGCTTCCAAAGTGCCAATAATTTCTAAAAAATTTTGATGTCCGTTTTATCTTTAATATTTAAAGAACTATACAATATTGAGGAAAGGGTTGATGACTTTTTGATTTTGGCAATTTCGCTAAAATATGCCAGCAACAGCTTTCTGAACACCTTTTTGCGAGCACCAACTGTTGAATACATCATAAACTTTATTATACCTTACACGACACTTCTAAGGTAACAAATCTCTTTTCGAACTTTCAGCGGCCTCATTCGTTGAGGAAAAGTAATAATTTCTTTTTGATGACAAGTTATCAAAAATACATCTTATTTAAGTTTGTATGTCTGACTTTTTTAGTACCATAACCAGTGTCAAAATTCCGACTTGACGTTTTTTTTTATCTGTAATCTGGTTTATACAGGAATCTTGTTAATTTCTCACGTAAATTTTTGTTACAAAAACCGTAATTTGCATTTAGAAGGTATGGTTGCAAATAAAATAGTATACAAACCTCGGTGAATAATTTAATTCTTGTCTCGAGAAATAGTTCACCATCCTTTTCTATCAACAAGAATACTTTCCTCCTCGGTATGTAATATACTATTTCTCGAAAAGTATTATTTTTGTTGCTTTATCATACAAGGTGCAACAAAAAATAAGTAAATAAGCCAAATATGTTTTAAAGGGTCTTATCTAGTGTCCGTCAGATTGAGAAATTATTAAATTGCACCAATTATTTTAAAAGTTATTAAAAAAAATGGTTTTCAGGGACGTCC
The DNA here is from genome assembly GCA_037114965.1 of Monochamus alternatus. Lineage (NCBI taxonomy): Eukaryota > Metazoa > Arthropoda > Insecta > Coleoptera > Cerambycidae > Monochamus > Monochamus alternatus. The sequence continues at coordinate 145,506,248 of CM073426.1, read as the reverse complement.
TTTAGCAACCTGCATCTCTGTATGAGAGGGTCCTATTAATCAAATTGATAGGAACTGTTATTTTTTTGTGTTCCACCCAAATCCGGGAGGTTGCCCATACATTCAGGGACACCCTGTATAATATTACAGATTACCGTCCAATATGCCCTCTAGGAGGCCATCTAATACAAAGCACCTATTTACGACCTCATCATGAGTAGAATTTAAAATTTATGAGTCTTAGGGCAGCTCTTAACATAAAAAACGTTATGGCAGAGTCAGTGTGAAAGCCTTGATTTATGAGTCATAGCGAAAGCGATAATCTTGAATTAAATCTATACATAGATATATTGAAGCTTTTCTTTAAGCCTTCTTATACCGAGAACGACAGCAATTGAGCTCTTAACGTAGGTGTTATGTTTTACAGTGGGATTCACAGATTAAATATTTATAATTAAAATTTCATGTCAATTCGTTTGAGTTGAATCGAAGCTACATACTAATAAAGTGATTTTGCGTTAAATTTTAGGGCAGTCTCACAGAGAAAACTGGTTGATCAAGTTTAAGAAATTGTGATTCCCTTAACCAAATTAATTGGTCATATCATATGCACAACAAAATGTTTCAACCAATTGATTATTTCTGTTGATCTCTAAATACATCTTTGGTTAAGACAATTATACATGGTTCTATTTGGTAATATTTGGTTCTATTTCAGAATCAGTAAGTCAATTTGACAAGTAATATTTAGTTATTTTAAGAAATTATTCTGTTGGACTAATCAATTTTAATATTCACTTGATTACTCGTACAAATTAAATGAACAATTTATAACTTTCAATTTAAAGACAAGGAAAATTTAAATTTCAAGTTACAAAGAAACAATTTGTAATTGTTTAACTTGTTCTAAAGCGTTCTAACTTATTTTATACAGAGTGTCTGAACTTAGGGCTAGCAGATGTATCATTTTTACAACAAATGTTTTTATCAATGTAAATTTGATTGTTAAGAAAAACACTGATTTAACAAACAGTGTTATTAAACAGAAGATTTGTACTAAAATTTAACTATAATGTTAACACTTTGTTTCACTCATTAAACATTTTAATTGCTCCACATGTCCACCTGCCTCCGAAATGCATAAACAAGCAATAAAAACATCTAATACTTTGAAAAACCTATAGTTATTACCTAATTTTTTTCAACCGCATCTGTAACATGCCTTTTCAGTTGATCAATATTCTCAATTGATTTGGAATAAACGTCGTCTCCAAACACTGAAGTCCGATTGATTAAAATCGGGAGAGTGTGGTGGCTACTGAATCCGTTGCGTCCCTTCCACATCCAAAGATACACAGTTAATAAGATGACCTGCTTTTTTGTTCCATCCTGTATGCACAATCCTGCTTGAGCCTCGATTAATACGTATTTGTGTTCATTTGTTGAGTAATAATTTTTACAGCGTTTTAACAGCATTAACAGAGTTAAAGGACGATGATCCTTTATTTAAAGGGTAGTAAATATCATAATTTATAATAATGTCTATCTACATACCATTAAAATTATCTGAACACGATAACCTATTAATGCTATACATTGCGTAGCATGTAGTTCCATACAAAACACATTTAAAAATCTAATACACTGTGCAAATGGCCACCTACCATGTAATTGCTGCTAAATATTCATATTCTACTTCACCACCTCGAGATTCAACTGTTCGCATAAGCACACATATGGTGTACAGTAAACTGTTCTATTATTTATCGTTTCATAATGCAACTGCAGTAACAGTTTGCTACATTAAATCCGTTCCTTTAATGACATCTTTTATGAGTTATTACTTTATTATGTCGTTTAATACAAGATCAAATGGATTGTTTGATGCGCCATGTTAGCAAATGTCCGGTAATGCAAGTGCAAAAACATAAAAACTGTAAGTAATCGAGATAAAAAGCTTTCCAATGTGTGTAACTTTACCGTTCAGACTATCAGATGGTTGCCGTGAAAGAGCTGATTGCTGAGTGCTGCAGAATGAACTGCAGCAACACAGAGGTGTTCCAATGCGTTTGCAGTAATCTATTATCGGCGTGTGCTTGAGAAAATTTCGGGTATATATTTTCGCTAATTTAATTGTGAATGTAATTATTTTATTTATTTAAAAAAAGATGTAACCAGTTTATTTACACTGATTTTACCTACTAACCATACACATTCTATAGAGAATAGTTTGCCTAGTAATTCCAAAAAATTTGAGCATTTCTTATCTGCAAGAAATCATAGCAGCGATATTCCTAATATTATGATGTATGATCATGTTACGTAAGCAATTTATTCTCAAAATTTTGTCAACATTCTTTTGAACTATCCAGTCAATTTTTTCTGACAATTGTATACTTTATTTAGTTAATAATATACAGGGTGAATCTTAAATAAGTACAAATATTTTAACCAGCAGTATAGTTTTGTGTGTAGAACACATAATTAATAGTTTTTTTACAAAAAAATCAGAAATAAAAAAGTGAAATTTTAAATAAATTTCGTAATTTTTCAGTAGAAAACTTGTTGAGGACCGCTGGCCTAGACCGACCCTTCATACTTTTATGAGTCATAGTGCTGCAGACTGAACGTGTGGTTCACAGTGTTGCCAGTATTACACACATGTCTTTGCTTCAAGGAAGAAAAAATCTCAACTTTTAGCGAATTTTGTCAAGTGTAACATTTTATATTATTTTTTATTATCAAACTGTCATTGACTGTCATGACAGATTATCGGAAGCCCAAGTCAAACTTGTTAACCCCACATAATGCATGAAAATAGCAATAAAATTTGCTAAAAGTTGACATTTTTTCCATTTTAAATAAAAAACGCGTGCATAGTTTTTCGTTATTCTTCATAAAATAACTTAAGGAAATTGTGTTTTGTGTCCCTTTCTAACAGTGTACAATGACATTTAACTTGTGAAATGTGGATTACTGATTAAATAGTTAATTTTTTAACAAACAGGTAAGCTTGTGTGCACGTTTATGTATAATTTTTGAACATTGGACATAGTAATATCACGTAATATCTTCTTAAATATTTTACGGTAGTATTGAACTTGCGGAAATTCATTTTTAATCGTTGAAGTATAGTAAGGTTAGTTCAGATGTTAAAATTTATGTTAATATTGCTGCGTATCATACTACATACCCAATTTTACTGTACTTATGCTTAAAACAAGTATTTTTAAAATAGAACTATTACGTTAAAGGAAACGTAATATTTATATTGGAGGAGATATGGCAACCTCGCAACAAATCATATGTTTCATTACGTTGTTGGATGAAAAATCAGCCAGCGGTCTTCAAAATGTGGGTATTTTTTTAAAAAATTAATATCTCCGTAAATATTAGAAATTTTTAAAAATGGCTTTCTCTAGACTGATTTAAATGACGAACTACACCAGCAGTTAAAATATTTGTACTTATTTAAGATTCACCCTGTATATATGCTACTGCTGAACAAGTTTTAGAAATTTTGACCCATTTGGAAGAAAATAAGGATGCTAGTCCTGATGGAGTACCGTCGTTTTTTGTTGAAAAATGTGCTAACAACTTATATGTCCCATTGACTATTATTTTTAATAAATCATTTGAGCAATCTGTTTTCTCTAGGTTGTGGAAGCAGACTTATATAATTTATGTGGTCAAAAATGGCAATAAAAATATTATCACTAACTATAGGCCTCTTTTTTACTGTTTTAGAAAGGTATTTTATATATAAATCAAATCTCCTACAGTTCCTATCAATGAAGTCATATGTATGTTCTCTGATACCAAACATCTAGGTATGCTAATGTACAATTCCACAGACAAAGCTCTATTCAATAATTATCTAAAGAAAATAATATAATTTACTCATCTGCTAATGAAACACTCTATAAATATCTAACTTCACCTTTTGGCAGTGGGAACACGACAAATCCAACCACAATAGATGAGATCTGACCTATTTCTGCATTTTTAGGTGGTCTCCTTTAAGTTGAATTAAATATCTAACTATAAAAATTATTATAAAAATTAAATTTATTTGAAGTTAAATATCGATAATGACAAAAAGTGACATTGTCGATATTTAACTTCAAATAATTTTAATTTTTATAATAGTTTTTATAGTTAGATATTTGATTCAACTTAAAGGAGACCACCTGAAGAAGCAATCCTAAAAATTTTGTCAGATACAGACTCCGTGTACACTATGATTTCAGTAAAGTTTTTGATAAATTAAATAATAATATACTCATTGCTAAATTAATGAAAATCGGTGTGCACGCAAGTCTATTTCGTTGATCATCGTTCAACAGGTCACAACTGTATCGTTAAATGGGTTTCACTCAGCTTTCTATGTAGCTACTCCTGGGGTGCCCCAAGGTTCTCACTTGGGACCACTGCTTTTTATTATCTACCTTAATAATATATATTTATGTTTTCATCATAGTAAGTTTTTAATGTACGCTGATATAAAGACATTATCTGAAATAAATAGTTTAGCTGATTGTTTACTTGTCCAAACCGATCTTGTGAATAAACTGTTTCTTAATATAGAAAAATGCAATTATTAGAAATATTAATAAGTACTTATACGACTATAATTTTAATCAAATTAATCTGAAAAAAGTTTCTGTAACCAAAGATTTAGGTGTAATGTTTGATAGAAAAATGTTATTTAACACACACATTGATTATGTCGTTGCAAAAGGCAGTGGGATGTTGAATGTTATTATAAGAAATAGCAGATCTTTTAAATGATCTGAGGTATTAAAAACATTGTATTTCCCATACGTGTAAAGTAAATTAAGTTTTGCTTCTGTAATTTGATCCCCTCAGTATAACATTTACTTTCTTGAATTGAATCAGTTTCTTAAATTCTTGGATTATAAAGTCAATGGAGCATATACCATTAATCCTACAGTGGTCATCAAAAAGAAATTTAATATATATCTAATAATAATATAGGTATTTAATATATATACCTGTATCAAGTGCTCCTTGGCTATATGCTCGTCTAATATTAATTTGTATGTGCCTCCCTGTAATTTTAGAATACGTCACTCATTTTAAATAAAGTTTTGTAAAACTCAATTTAGACAGAATTCTCCAATTATTAATAGAATGTGTAAGTTTTTTAATACGAATTTTTGTAATGTGGATATTTTTAATATTACTATACGTATTTTCAAAAAGCATATGATGTATTTTTTCCTTATTATGTAACTATTTCTTCCAATAAAGTTTTTTTTCTCTTGCCAACATTGTACACCAATTTACACATGCTACTTTTCCCGTTGTGTATTCCCTTATTGATAGATAAATAAATAAATAAATAAATAAATAAAATAATTAGTTTATTAGTGATTTTGTTTCTGTATTTTTAAGAATGGAGAATAATTCAAGCTCTATTGCGTATTCCCAAAATTGTAAACGCCCTAATCAAACAAGTGAAAAATATCGGATGAAGACGTTTATGAACGTATTAGGACGCGGTTGGAAGTTGCAGTTCATTTTTCAAGAATGTCTCTGTGTAGTATATATAGTACGATAACGAGTGACAAAGAGGAATATACAACTGCGAAACGGAAGATAGTGGAAACCTGCGGAAATAAGAAATAGAGGACAATTCATGGACGGTTCTACGAACAGGCTTAATAATCGACATTAAGTGTTAACGTGTGACAGTTATAGTGACACATGTATAGCGTGTATGCAAATAGTTCAGTGTAATATGTGTTAAAGTGTGATATCCGCGGAGTGCGCATCAGGTAAGTGTAAGTGGGTGGTGGCAGGCCATCGCCGTCTAAAAGAACAGTTTACAAAACTAAACTATTAAAGTGCTACAGTCACTCAACTTATTTTTGGTAATTTTGTGTTCTTTGAACCCTTCTCAAGTGGCACGACTATGGAATCCCGGTAACCGTCACCTCATGTACTCATCTAGTTGTTGACTTTCTATAATTTCCACTGCTACAACTTTTCAGGTCCATTCGGCAAATTAAATGAACCGTCTAATATTCTCATAGCAACCCCGTTCTTTTCTGTCTATGGAGCTTTTAAAACACAAATTTTATATGAGTTATTTATATTATATGTTTAATTAGGTATACAATGTCTGGGTGTTAAATGATATTGTACATTGGCGCTTAATGCTGAATTCAACCCGACATTACAGCAGTTATTTACGTTCAATAACCAGCAAGCTGGCGAAAATGGTCATGTAAACGAGCACATTACTATTGTTTCAAAGTCATTATTGTTTCCATACTCCAGTTCCAAATGAATAAGTATTAAATGTGGAAATATTTATTATCTCAGAGGGATTTAGTATTCCTTTTCATACCTATATTTTCCACTAGTCTCGTAAACTTGATAAATGTAGAAAGTGACTTACAACTTATCCAAAAAAGATTGGGAATAAATGCATTATGAAAAATGGGGTCAATATCCTAAAATATATCGTTATAGTTTTCGAGAAAAAAAATATCGAAAATGATCGTCTCTTTCGTCATCGGAATGCATTCTATCAGCGATTTTAATATTAACGCTTCTGCGATAGTGTTTACATTAGTTTTTTCGGTGTAACAAATGGCTTACGTGTATAGCAATTCGGAGTTGATGGATATCTTCCAAAATTTTGTTAATTCAATGTAATTCAATTGTAAATATAAATAATCGCATTTTAGGTCTTTTTCTATCCAATAATAAGTGCAAAGTTGAGAGAGCTTGTACCATTTTTTTTATCTTATGGCAACGTAAGTGCGTTAGCTAGCTTTTGCTTAGTACAGGAGCGTTAGGGTCGTGGATTACGGTAGCTACATAAATTATACTTGCTTAATCGGGCGCCAATTAGTTTATCTAGGAAATTTAAAGATGAAAAAAAAATGTAATTACTCTAATAAATTGCATTTGCTATGCTATATTAAAAAAAATTAAAGACAACGATTTTTTGAGACCTATATTACTAACTAGGACACACACAAAACACACAGGCAGCAAATATATAGAATTAACTAAATTTTATCAACGGGACAAAGGATATTAAACCATGAATTTAAATAATTTGATTAAAACATTGGCTCTTGAATAAAATGTGACAGTTTTTGTGTCTACTCTTTGCATAGGTATACGTATACGCTTGCGTACATTTATACTACTAAATTAAAATATAGATGGATAATAATTTGAGGCAAAATTAGGTACAATTAATAACTTTTAAATAGATAAATAAATATGGCTTAGATGGATTTCCTTTGATCACTGGCGGAACAAGATGGCGACAGCTTGGCGTGGTTTAATAATGGGATGATGTAAATCCAAGTAATGTAGTTTGGTTTACCAGATTCCAATGGCTTTCCAAAAAAATCAGATCTCTGGTGGCTTCGACTTGTTAACTCAACCTTATTTAGAACCGGAACAGTATTCAAAAGACAAACGGTATTTGTCTGATATTGCCCAAATTTTGGCATATAAATTTAACAGCAATTAGTTTAAGAAGGAAAGCGAAAAGGCCTAAAAATGGAAAAGTACGGAATTAACTGATGAACCAGAATAGAGCCATGCTGCCTAAGATGTTGTACGGTCATATATGTGAAATTGCAAGTAATTTGTAGGTTGAGATTTTGCACTTAACAAAATAATATAATGGTGAAAATTGATCACCACTTTTATTTAAATTTTTGTGTGCTCTCACCTCTGTTTATTCTAGTATCCTAGCTCGCCTTTATCAGTTCTAACGTTTCTTTATCTTTTTTTTTACCATACAGAACACAAAGGAAAAATTACTTAGACAACCAGCAATATCTAAATGTCGTGAGAAAGAGTTTTAGTATGATTTTTTTTTAAATGTATTACTTAAACACTAAGTAGCATTCTTAAATGCTACAAGCTATTGATGTTCTTCTTTCTGAAGATTTGCATCATCCTCCTCTTGTGGTATGGTATCTTATAAGAAGATGTGGTTTGCAATCGACTAATATGTTAAACACTTATAGTTAAAAGAGCTAATTTTCCCTTACTTTATACACATTTGCTTGAATCTGGTTACTGTTATTTGGATGAATGCACTGATGTTGATGTTGCCCTTCAACAATTTTATGATCATTTGGATAGGATTTTTTCCATATTCGTTCCTATTTCACGTGTAAGTTCTCGGTGTTATCCCCCTTGGTACACTAGATCGTTAATTAGAGATGTTAGACGTAAACATTTCTTGTGGAAATGGTATAAACGCTCTAAAGATTTTAATAATTATAATGAATTTAAGACATTAAGACGTACAGTAAAGTATGACAGTAAGATATTGTTTAATAATTACACACTGAATATTGAGAATAATATTACTCATTAACCTCAGAATTTTTGGAAATTTATATCTCAAGGAATTTCATACTCAGACTTTTAACATGAACCATGATTCCTTTTCTGATCCAGAGGAGATTTGTAATACTTTTGCTTCCAAAAATCGTATTCTACTCCTATAACTGCGCCTTTGGTCTCCGACATTAATAACTTTCGGAGAAAGAAGTTAGGTGTTGTTTAAGGAAATTAAAGCCTGAGTTAACTAGCAGTTTAGATGGAATATCATTCTTACCACCTGTTCTTAAATAAATGTACGTTTCCATCACAGTGGAAATTACCTAAGGTCACTCCAGTTTTCAAAAAAGGTGAAACCAAATTTGTACTACCCATGGATGTCCTGTTTTGGACATTTAATGGAGGTCTGCATTGGAATTATAGAAATACTTTTTGATAATATGTATTTATTGTTTTTCTAATTATTACATGAATAACAAATACATAGATAATTAAGAGATACAAATTAAACAACTATATAACACGTAACAAGTAACAAGAACAAAACCATACAATTACATGTTTTTATATATTTTTAGGTATTAATAATATTGTGTGAAACTAGTTAGATATTTGATTCAACTTAAAGGAGACCACCTGAAGAAGCAATCCTAAAAATGCAGAAATAGGTCAGATCTCATCTATTGTGGTTGAATTTGTCGTGTTCCCACTGCCAAAAAGTGAAGTTAGATATTTATAGAGTGTTTCATTAGCAGGTTAGTAAATTAGATTATTTTCTTTAGATAATTATTGAATAGAGCTTTGTCTGTAGAATTGTTCATTAGCATACCTAAATGTTTGGTATCAGAGAACATATGACTTCATTGATAGGAATTGTAGGAGATTTGATTTATATTAGCTTAAAATACCTTTCTAAAACAGTAAAAAAATCATGCAATTACATTATTCAACTTAACCTAGCTAAATAGCTAAAGACGAGAAAACTCGACAACTAGAGTGAAAATGAAAACTTCTTTATCTAAAAACGAAAGCGACTGTTGTCTGTTGTTAGTACATAATTGCAATAATGACGTAGCTCCAAAATTGTTTAATTTAAGTAAAACGAAAAAAACGTTGTAGACAGTAATTTTATATCAGATATCAGTTTTTTGTTTTCGAGTTACAAAAGGACATTATTAAAGTGTAATAAATACCATAAAACTTATACTAATTAATAAATATGAAGTTGGTTTTTGTTTTTTTACTGGTGCTATAATAATAATAATAATAATAATAATAATAATAATAATAATAATAATAATAATAATATTTATTTTCCTCTAAGACAATATTACAGTTATTGTATATATTTTTAATCCGAGGTATTGAGGAGAGTTTTTTATTAAATTTATTCTAGCAAACGGCATGTGAAAATGATGTTTTTGACGAGTATTATAACAGTGAATATTCTCATTTAAATTAAATATGCTAGAATTGTTAAATACATAAGTAGCTATTTCAAAAATATACAAGGAGGTTAATGTTAATATATGGAATTTTTTAAACAAATTTCTACATGATTCTTTTAAGGATGTATTAGTTATACACCGAATAATTCGTTTTTGTGCTATGAATACTTTAGGACTATTAGTCGAGTTAGCCCAAAAACACACACCATATCTTAACATCGACTCCACTTTTGCATAATTAACATTTATCAATTGGTTTATGGTGAGTACAGATCGTAAGTTTAAAAAAAGAAAGCTTAAACTTTTTAGTTTTGAAATTAATTTTTCACAATGGGGCTTTCAATTCAACTACATCCTTCTTGCATCTTGCATCAAAATATCTTTTTCCAGCTGCTAAAAGTTGCTACATCACTAGAACCACCACTATAAGGTTCGGATTCACTACTCCATATTGAATAATATATCAAAATCACTGCAAATATTATTAGGAAGACGATAGTCGAATACGTGATGCAAACAAACAAACGACTAACCTAGAAACAATAGCAACCCTAGTAACCTAGAAGGAATATCTGATAAATATCAAAACAAAATTCGTTGCGCGTTGGGAGCAAGAGTGACGCAGCTCCTTGGAGCTACATCTCTGTTGCATCTAATGATGTGTGGCGCATCTCCACTATTTGCTATTAAAGTATATAAAATCATCGGATCTGCGTCGATCTTGCACCAAAAAATGTTACTATCTGGCACATAACCCTATATCTGTCATAAAATGGAGCTGCGTCGTTCTTGCTGCAAAGTCCTCATTTATACTGTGACATAATTGTCTACATATAGATGATGAATTTAGCCTAGTCAACAAATAATTCAATTATTTATAAATAGACTAAATGTAGAAAATACACACAATATACTTACAAAGTGTGATTTATATTGCTTCAGTTTCCTAATTTATTCTTCTATAGGGTTTACTTATCACTTTATCAGCGTCACCAAAAGAGAACAGTAAGGAGATTCCGATTCGTGAATAATACGATATCGACTCGTGTTCGTTTACTCGACATTCATTTCGATATCGAATGATTTCCTATTCCAAGTCTAAATCGAGTTGGATATCGAGAGCGTTCGTAGCATGTTCGTAGCGAGTTTGCGCGTTGCGATGTATGGCTAGTAGCGGCACTATTGAAAGTGACGTTTTGTTTACATTTTTCTAATTTTTTCTGGTTGTATTAAAAAATCAAATTACAGACAAGGTTTTGATTGTACCTTATGATTTTTGTTGTTTTGTTGTTGTGTTATTATTATTAGTGTAGGCATTAAATTATTATGTTACCCATTTTCGACCAAAATCTTCGAAGGCTTCAAAGAAGGGAAGAACGAATTGAACTGTTAAGACACAGAAGGGAACTTAGGGATAACAGCAATCCATTTGAGTTAGCTGATGACCGGTTTATAGAATTATATCGACTAAATAAAGATTCAGCTAGGTATATTTTTGATATTCTGAATCTACAACTTGTTGATGGGGTGTACAGGAATAGTATTCCTAATTTTATCAAATTTTTTGCTACATGATGATGCCCGATTAAATACATATATAATTTTTAGATGTGTTCGACAAATAACTGAAGGGATAATAATCCATTTTAGTGATGAAATCACATTTCCAATAACCCCTCGTGATCAAAACATCAAAAAGCAGCAATTTATGAATATGTATGGGTTTCCGGGGGTGTTGGGATGTATTGATGGCACTCATATTGCCATTTTAAAGCCATCAAGAGAACACCATAATTTTTTAAATCGTAAAGGATACCACTCTCTTAATGCGCAAATGATTTGTGATGCCGAAATGAAGATTTTAAATGTAAATTCAAATTACCCTGGAGGAAGCCATGACAGCTTCATTTGGAGACAATCGACAATAAGAGCTTACCTTCTCAGAGAATTTACACAAAATCGCCTGGGAGGTAGCTGGCTCTTGGGAGATTCTGGTTATCCTTTGGAGCATTTCCTAATGGTTCCATTTGTAAACCCTCCTGAAAATTCCCCAGAAGCAAGATATAATAGAGCTCATAGAAGTACAAGAAATTTGGTAGAAAGGTGTTTTGGGGTGTTAAAATGCCGATTCAGAGTTCTCCTCCATGAACGTACAGCCCGCTATTCCCCAGATTTTGTGGCATCTATAATTGTAGTATGTGCAGCACTACACAACATTTGTTTAAGGTTTAACGTACCCTTAATAGATGAGCCAATCGAAGAAATTGATGATGTGCCTGTCTACAACCCCAATCCAGTTCCTGACAACAGAATTTTTTTTCTTAGAGAAGGCCAAAATGTGCGAAATAGAATTGTCAATAGATATTTTATGCTCTAGGATTTAAGTCTGAATGTTTTAGGGATTATTTAGGATAGTTACTTAATTTTTATTTTTTATGTAAAGTTTTGTTCTATATATTAGGAGCCATATATATTTTGTATTATTTATTATTGGATAGTACCTACATCATATTTATAAAAATACAGTTTGTTCCCACAATTTTTGTGAAATGTACATTGAAACTTATTAAACATTTATAAATTGGTCATTACTAATTTCATTAAATAATTAAAATAAGTACTCCATTTATAAGTTTTTAGTTGAAAAGCATTTTAAACTTATTTTATCAGTCAAACTTAAAACATGAGTGATCAGAATTTTATTTTTTTAAATCTCGACCTTACTAGGGGTTTCATCCATTGGTTTTAAATAACACTTTTATAAACAGTGATGTAATGTCTATGATGGTTCTCAAATAAAAAAGCTAGGTGACAAAATAATATCATTTATTCTAGTCTTTAAAATCACAGGACATTTCTATTTTGTACTTCTAAAAATAATAAGTTATCACAAAAACGAATATACAATAGCACTCTGAAATATAAAAATAACTTAAATTTCTATTTATAGAGTATTTTAAAAATGTCTATTAATTACAAAATTGGAAAAATCCTTTCGTTTCTCATTGCATTTAGTTCCTGTACAATAAGGTCTAACTTTTCAGCAATCACGTTAATATTTTTATTTGTTTCTTTCAAATTTGTATGTAAAGTAACTTTTATGTCTTTCAGTGTGGTTACGGTTTCTTTATATAATTCAGTAAAATTGTCTTCATTCTTCTTAGGCACTTTCCTGGGCAAATTAGCCAGATAGTCATGATCCGTTGGTATTTTTATGCCCATATTTGACTTTTGGCTTTTTCTAAAAGGAACAGGTTGGTGAATAGGTACTTGCCTTTCTTTTTCGGTACTACTAGATGTGCCAGATGTTGAAGGTGTGGGTACAGGTGCAGGGGATGACGTAGGTTGAGTGAATGAATGTACCGCAGCCAGCTCTTGAATTTTTGTTTTAAAAATTTCCTGATGAGGCACCTGTAAAAGATGTACATCACCATCAAAGAGTATTACGATAAACCTCACAGATGAAACTTGAAATGACACCTCAATATTGATGAGTACATAATGGATACTTATTTTAAATAACTTACTCCTACTTCAGTCGCACCAACACCCTTGTAGAAAGTTTCCCCCATAATTGATAATATTTTTAATTCAAAATCTGTCAACTGTTTTTGTACTACTGGCCCACCGCCCGTTAAATTTCTAATACGGTCAATTTCTGCAGCTTTTTTCTTCAAATTGACTTTATAATCAGACCAAGACTAGAAAGTTATTCAAATAAAATGATATATAAGGATTTAAATACATTACAGAGAAAACCTTTTGCCATTTTTCGGTCGTTTTTTGACCAAAACCCAAAGAATTCAAATCATCCGTTAACTCAGTCCACATTTTATTATACGCTTTGCGGCTCTCAGGACTATTAATTCTCCCTCTACAAAAATCAGGATGCCTCGACATATATTCAAAAATAAGTTCCCAATGACAATCGCGCATTCTGAAACTCCTACAAATAGAAAAATAAGTAATATTAAGTAATTTTCTAAATTACATTTCACTTACATGTTTTTCTACTTTGGTCTGGAGTAAGTCTAACTTAACCTCAATAAACAGAAAATTCACGCCAAATCGAATAACACGCTAGCTCTAGAGATGCCGTGCCAAGCGATATCGAGTGAATCGCAACGAATCCAAATGGGAGTTAGTGAAGTCGTAGAAATCGAGTAATCCGATATCGAAAAGCGAATCGGAATCTCCCTGCAGAACAGTTTGTTTAAACTTTAGAGGTTAGCGTTACATCTGGCAGCAATACACATGCGCTGCACGAATTTTAGCGGCAAATTCAGTTTATAAAAGAATCAAAATATGTCCCATAAAGGATATCCATCGGATATCCAATATATGTACCATCAAAATATGTCCCATAAAGGACATCCATCGGATGTCCAATGTATGTTATATCAAAATATGTCCAGGAATGGACATCCATCGAATGTCCATTTATGGTCCTGTACATTAAATGGATGTCCACTGGACGTCGTGTGCTATTAGGGAATAGAAGTCTACATGGTACCGCGGTTATAAGTCTGCTGAAGTACGTGCCACCTCGGTCTCTCAAGGATCTAATTTGGGACCCTTATTCTTTAACCTATTCATTAATGACATCATTAATAATTTAACTGTGCCCTGTCTGATGTATGTAGATGATCTGAAAATTATTAGTACAATCAAGAACGCTGATGATGCTGCTGAACTTCAGAATAATCTAAATGTCATTCATGAATAGTGCAGGGTTAATAATCTGTCACTAAATATTTGTAAGTGTCATGTACTGTCTTTTTCTATAAAGAAACAGTTTTTATTATTTTTTTATTGTTCTAAGATGAATATGATAAATATATTAAAATGATAGATATATTAATCGCTTGCTCTTCTCCGAAGTCAACTATGTTAAGTTAAACACATGCATTATGTTATTTTTTCTTGTATTCCATTCCACTGCTTTAAATTAATATCTCTATCTGACAAATTACTTGTTCTCGCACACATATTTTATATGACAACGATAAATTAACCTCACTTGACATTAACTAAGAATATTTAATTAATATAATTGTCATAATTAATTAATATAAACACTGGTGGTACTCCAAGATATCAAATTAGTTGTTTATTGAATAATAATAATGCAATTCTAATAAATATTTAAAGTAGACAGATATATACTTATAGTTCATATTTACATTTGTTTTCTCTTTTAGATGGTTTATCGAAATGCATAATTATAAAGAAATTAAGAAACTTAGTAGGGAGAAATAACTAAAAATAAAAACTATAGTAGCATTTTTACATTCAAAGATTTAATATCGTGATGACGTTTATTATGAATGCAAAGATTAGTCGTAGTATGACATTTAAAGAGGAAATGCACTAGGCGGTCGCGGTCGAAACGCATCACGGACCATATTAGTCTCGTTCTCGTCTATACTCCTAAAAATTATAGACAATTGAATGTTAATAATAGGAAAATGTGCAAATTTTATCGTCTATTTACTTAAGAAGTTTGATATTGTCAAATAAAAGTTTGATGTTTACTTCACTTTTTATTCAGTTTTATTGTTTTATTAAATCGTATTAGAATTAACTATTGGATATATTTTTACTGTTAAAGGAAAAGTGGCAACGCATGATATGTGAAGATGCATTGTCATCTTTGTTTTACAAATGTATATGTATAAGTCTATCTCTCTCGCAAGTGGGCTCACCTCAGCGAAGTGGTACATCCTGACATTCCATAACATTAACACCGTATAGGATTTTCACAAGCGCAGAAACCTTCGACAATTCGTTTGTTTTTATTGTTTTATAGGCGATATAAATAGGTGCGTTTAAATATACATGAATAAGTTAAGGTGCATACACTGTAATAATTTTATAACCTGTATTAGAAGATAGTGATCTAATTTTGTTTGCGAATTTGAAGTGTGAACTGTAAAGTAAACTGAATGAAATGTATAATTTTTAGTACACAGTAAGTATTCGATTATAACGTTATTGTGATTGTGTTTTGATGTAATGGATAGTATTCCGGAACCCCCAACGCTTCAAAATAATAAACAATTTTTGTATTCCAGATGGACAAAAAAAAACATATTGCACGTTTTCAAATAATGAGTCAATAGATATGTATTCTGATTATACAGGTGTACAAACAAACTAAACATGTTTATTAATGTTAATTAAAATTTATTAAAATAAAATATCTATTTAAATATCTATTTTTACCTATATTTGCTAATCATTTGTGTCCTTTTCAGAAAAGTAACACGTACGCCTATGTTTTAGAGTACACACGTTATATTTGCAAGTTGTTCAACTGCCTATCGGTTTGTATACGTGTGCACTAGTATTTTCCTAAATAATACTGTGCACAGACGTTTGAAAACATTAACGGCAGTAGAATAAAAAAGTCAGAGGAAGATCTCTCTGCGACGAAGTGAAATCATGTGTTATTATAGTCTCAAACCCAAAAGTCGCCTCGCTTGGAACGATGGCGTTATGAAAGTTTCGTTTACTTGGACAGAACAATTCCAAAGCGAGAGCTCGTCCCAAGCCTGCACTTTATTTCACTCCTTTTTTATGTTTCCCTTTTCTAATAAAAAATTCACGCGACTCAGATACAACATACACGATGACAATCTGGTGAGAAACGTTTCATTTTCTTCTACTACGGGGTGTTTCTTAAGTACAGGTCAAAAATCGATAAACTTTATCTTAGGAAAGCCATGCAAAATAATAATAATGAGATGACTTTTATGCTGCACTTACTACTTTCAGTAAACAGGCTATAAATTTTTTATTTCTCTTCAACCTAATAATACAGTTTTATGCGAGTTGTAAAGTGCATATATGTATATTACTTTTTACCTGTTTAAGTGTTTATGCAGCAACGGTGTCAAAAAAAATACCTTCTCGACTGATACTCCCCATAAATATTGCCCAAAAATATGTTCAGATAAACAATAACGAAAATAAATGAGAATGTTATGTATGGACAGTTAATATAATGAAGAATTGCTTGTAAGTCTTTCAGACGCCTTAGTTAAAAAACATGAAGTTTGTTTAGGGAACTGTGCTCGAGGCAGTTTTCATTTTGTAAATGATTTAAGGCCGTTTTTATACGCTCTATTCATCATGCAAAGGAAACACTGGAAACAACCGAGTATGCGAAACTCTTTCAAAGTCTTCCAAAGTTTATTCAAATGCGTTGACATAAATATAAAATGAAAATCTGGATTACCGATATTCTAAATTAATATACGGGTATAAAACATCTTTTATGCTTTTTCCACTTTTATTCGTATTTTAATTATTATTCTATATTATTGTATATCCTGTTGTTTTATAATATTATTTACTATTTTTATTATACTTGTTCCTTACTTTTTGTTCGATCTGAATCACTCTGTATCTCTATATGAAATAAGTATAGTCTAGTATTATCCAATCACTGATCTCAATATGAGATCCGCAGTGGATTGTGTTAATCCTTTAACACATTGCTAAAATATACACAATCCCACGTAGGAACACAGTATTGTGTTATTCTGTGTTAAAATGTGTAATTATTTTTTTACGGTGCAGTTTTTTTTGTAATAACTCTAGTATTCCTCAATCGATTGTCATCAAATTATACATAAATGATGATTCCATTTCTTAAAAGATTCTTAACGTTTCGGCTTCTGAGTCACCATCAGAGTTTTCTTTGGTCAGTAGAAAATAGCAAAGTTTTCTACGATTTTTTTGAACAAAATTTAACATCTAACATCATTATCACAGCCACCTAAAACAAATAATAATGAATAGTACAACATAGGTACATTTATGAATCTTTTGCTTCTTCGATCTGCCACAGCATAGGTAGACCAGCAGTTTCACTCCGTTGCCGGCACTTTGAACTGCTTTCAGTTTTCTGCGGTGATCTCGAAATGTGAGGGCGATAGCGCATCCGATAGAATTTACAGAATCGGTGATCAGGACCGGAATAAGAATTTTTTATTTGCGCGTGAAAGCGTAGTTATTCCGTTACGTTATATCTATCCACATTATGTAATAATTCATTATGCAGTTATAAATGGGTAATTCAACATGTGTTATATACTATCATTTACTGCTACTAACATACAGTGTGAAAATTCGATTTACTTCTTTGGACTCTTTAAAAAAAAAAGATTTTAAAATAAATATTGCACTACAAAAAATTTGTATTTATTTACTTACTTTTTTTGTTATTAGTGATAATTACATTTTTTTGGGATTTTTTAAATTTAAAATTTGACGTTTGAAGTTTAGTGGACAAATAATTTATTATGATTTTTTTTTGTCTTGAATGATCTACGTAAACCAAAAGACAAGTATTTTTCAGAACAGAAAAATTATGTTTACTTAACTTTGAAAATTGTTAAATTGGAGATAAAAGTGCAGTAAAATGTAAATTTAGAAAAAATATATTTTTTATTATTTTGTTTTGAGACTTACTCTCATTATAGTGACTACAAGAAATATGATCATCTACATCATTTGAAGATGAGCCGTCTTGTGCAGGAAACGTTGGAACGGCCTCTTTGCGTAATCTATTGCGCGAATCGTTAGAAAATAAATTATTTTAAAAATGCATTTGACATAGTTTGTATGAACTATTACTAATCCTGAGCAGCTTTTCCAATAAATCTTCTCTATTAGAAGCCACTGCACAGAACTTTGCTCTAAAATAAAAATTTGTATTTGTGAAAAATATAAATATGTATATTTTAAACGTCACTTTCATGAGAAGTATTTATATTTCAATGTTATACTTAAGAAATAAGTTAATAGGTAAGGCAATAGCAGTAAAATATCATTTATGGTTTGTACAGTATATTATAGATTACTTATTACTTATTTATGTCTTTAGGAAATTTAAATAAACTTAAATTACTATTTATAGATGATATATATGTAAACATCTAACTGCTGCGCAGCGTGTCGTTCCTCGATCAGACTCAAAATATAGCTTTAATACGGCTCTGTATAACCGATGTTCGCACTCCCAGAGTTGGATGTAAACTGAAGTCTCTGCAGCTTGAAATGGATGAGCGAGCTGCTATGCGCGACTTATTATTTCGACCCGAGTGTTTCTACTGGTCTCCCTATACTGTGGATCTGCCTTATCCTTAAACATTTATACAGGGGGATTCATTAACAATGGGCAATCTCTGAACTGGAGATACTACACACCAAAATATGGCGATTGAGCCAAATATGCCTTATCCGAATGTTGCTGGTTTAAAAAATACAGGGTGTTCAATGCTAGAATTTTATCAGAGTATTATAAAAAAATTGGCACAATTATGTTTTTTGGCACGGCAAATAAGAATTTTTAACTAATTTTGACGTCACTAGTAGAGGGCGCCACTTATGGCGCAGCATGTTTCTTTTAAATGGCAGAACTTTTTTACTGTGTATCTATATCTGTCTATTTAAACAATCGATTCTCCTACCTGTTGTATCTAAAAATGGTATACCTTGTTGGAGTCGTTAGGAGTAACAGTTTTCGAAATAATCCTATTTGAAATATTCAGTGCACCGATTGAAAACTGTTATCGTCTCAGGTAAAGTGCCTTTTCTACTAAAAATACAGCAAAATTTTATGATTTTAGTACTTTAAAAGATATTCAAGAAAATCGATTTAAAGCGTCGTCCTGCAGTGACACATCTCCGTAGGAAGGGTTTATGGGAAAAAATGTAGAAACTTTTCATCTTATTTTTTCAGGTTCATGCTGCACCCGAAAGATTTCCCACATTTTCCCGGTCACTCTCTGTAGTCAGCTACATAAAACCTTTCCATTTTGCCAAAATTTAAGCGGGTTCCATAATCTGATTAATAACCATCGGATAATGAGATGAGCCCCTCTTTCAGTGAGACGTGCCTTTAATTAAACTTCCAACACTTAATCTCGCAAATATCCGGCTCTCCTTTTATCGCGATATTGACTTTAGGGTTTCCCAAAACTTTAACGTAGATACTTCCTTATTTATACACTAAAGTGTGCCGAACTTGAAAGATATCTGATACTTCATTTCCCTAATACATCAGATGTGTGCACAGTGTGTATACCCATTGGTTCCAACCGCATTTCGATCAATCCTCGGGTTATGCAGGGTGCGTTTTATAATGTATCAAAAGTTATAATACAGTTTCTTGGCAATATACTTTCATACAAATTAACTACATTTTGAAAAAACGGCTAAGATATGAACGATTGTGTTGTCGCAAATACTTTTACGTACCACTATTTCCTTAATTTGTCTTTGTTTGTTCAGATATTTAACATACGTGAGTATCACGATAAAAAAATAACAATGTAATATCTCTACTAATACTAATATCACTAGGATTAGCCCAGAGCTGACCTGAGTAGGTTAATATACATCTATTTCAGACCATACATTAAAAATACCTAAGATTCTCTTGCAAGCTAGAAATCGTACCTTTAAGATTATAAGTAATCAAATAAGCATTAATATCTACTTTGTTATTTCAAAAATACACCCCTAGAATATAAAACAAGAGCAAACATGTATTTATATCACGTAGTGTAAAAATTATTAAATGAGACGAGCCATAAATTCATAATTGTTAATTAAAATAATTTTATTTAAATATCAATAATTATGATGAAGTAAAATAATAGAAAAGTTGATCTGCTTATTTTATTGTCGTTTTTCCAAACATACCTGTTTGTTGAACTTGGTTTCTGTTTTCTATAAATTTGTCATATTTATTTCCTCTGGTAGAAAAATAGATGTTGAGAGAATTTCTTCATTTTAGTTCACTCTGACGTTTTAGATTACTCTGTATTCTTATTTGCTTGTAACTTTAGAGAAAGAAACCAGTTAATTTTCGTAAACCTCTATTACTGCCTAAATACATCTTTGTTTAATGTTTGTTGAAAACTTGGTTGTTGCTCGTTGGAACTGAATTGTACATTTTTAATAAAATCATAAGAAGTAAAATATGTTTTATTTTATTATTATCGCAATACCATAATTCTGAGAGTACTATACAGGGTGTTAAAAAAAGAGTATAAAATATTTCAGGAGGTAATAGTATGAACCAAAATAAGCAGAAAAGTCTTAATAAACATGGGTCCACAAAGTAACGGTTGCGGAGATATGGACCACTATTCGTTTTTCAAACATTTTATTTTATTAGGAATAAACCGACAAAGGAACCTTTTAACAAACAAAAAACAAAGTAACAGAAGATGTTCAACGATATTCGAACTCTTTCGAAAACACCCTCCTTGGATTAGATTTCTTGACACTTTTGATTAATCCGTAGCTGCAGCTCTTCCAGGCTATTTACAGGAGTACCATACACCAATGTCTTCAAATATCCCCAAACAAAGAAATCTAGAGGGTTCATATCAGGCGATCTTGGAGGCCATAGAACAGGTCCGGCCTTTCCTACCCATCTCTGTGGAAAAGTTTGGTGTAAATGCTCTCTAACAGCCATGGAAAATTGAGCTGGAGCACCACCATGCTGGAACAACATTTGTTGCCTCTGATTTAAAGGAATGTCTTCCAAAAACTCATACAGTGTGTTCTGCAGAAAGTTGAGGTAAGCAGCGCCTGTCAATCAGTTTGGTAAAACAACATGACCTAGAAACCTGTCACCTACAATACCCATCCAAATGTTTGATGAAAAACGTGCCTGATGTCTAGATTCTATTAGAGCATGAGGCAAAAAACATAAAACATTCCATAACTCCACAACCGTTACTTTGCGGACCCATGTTTATTGAGAATTTTCTGCTTATTTTGGTTCATACTATTACCTTCTTAAATATTTTATACTCTTTTTTAACACCCTGTATACTGATACTAGTTCTAGTTTGTTAATTATGTCCTTGATTGTTTTACAAATTATAATTTCTATAATACGTTTATTTTGACGGATTCTAGAACATTCCAGGCTATATTCCATGCATGCTCGACAACTCGGTAAACTTCTAGAAAACGTCAAAATAAAGGTATTAAAAATTATATTTATTAAAATTATTTCTAAAGTAAACAGGAACATTTTTAACAAACTAAAAAGGTAGGTGAACTATCAGTACCTATTATACAATAATACTACACCTTAAAAAATACAAATAACACTGAAATGTGTTAAAGTCACGCATAACATTTGTTATATTTACACAGTGAATTGTATTAAACCTTTAATACACTGCTTCATTCAGAGAAATGAGTAAAAATATACACAATCCTGTGTGGACCTCGATTAACACGGTACTGTGTTTTTTTGTGTTAAAATGTGTAATTATTATTTTTTACAGTGTATAAACTATGCGTGAATTCGCAATTCGCGGTTTGTAAGGAATTCTTGCATCGTGTGTAGGGTTTTTATGAATGGATTTTTAACGAACAAGACCCTCGACACTATTCACAAATTCTTAGAACTTTACGAATTGTGCATAATGAATCGAGAATACACGCATAGTCTGTAGCAAGCCTTAGCTACAGAAATACAATAAAGTCTTGCTAAAGCTAAACTAAAAAGGTATGGAATATAGAAGAACATAATAAATTGCGCAAATTCATATTTTCAATCATTTTTTATCATATCACCTATAATTGAATACCAGCAAAAACTCCTTGATATCTTGATATGAGCGAAATAAAGCGCAGAATTCGTTCGCCAACCATCCACCATATCTAATGCGTCGCATTAATTCTTAAATTGAATATTAATAAAAATGTGTTCCTCCGCAGTCGGCTAATAATAAATACGGATTTTAAATCCATTAAATCTAAATTTCATGCTCGGCATTAACACATTAGGCACAGAGGCTTTTTGAGCGTGGCGTGGTTTAGGGAATGAGGTTGCATTATTTTGGTCAATCCGGTTGCTTACTGAAATGTAACAAGATTTTTTAGTAGGTACTTGGTAGTGAAGCAAAATAACTAAGTATATTTTATTTATCTTCAAATAAGTGCTGAGAATATTTGTAATAATTCGCAAACATAACAATTGCTCTTTAAAAAAAAAGGATGCAGAAAGTCCTTGTTTCATTTAAACTGAATTTGCTTCACAACGTATTCAACAATTTGTATTTGTACAGGATTAATTATGACTAACTACTAATACTTTAAGAGATGCTAGGAAAAAAAGAAGTAACGAAATTATCCTTCAAAAAACTTAAAAAGCTACAAATTGATTTAAAAAAATAAAACTATATTAAATCTCTTTTTTTGATGACTATGACCGCCCATCAATCGCGGGGTTATATTTTGCATAAGTCAAAAGTAGTAGCACAGCACGGGACTATAAGAGAAAAAATTTTATTTGCAAAATGTAGATGACCGAAAATAGCATCTTACTGATATATATTTTCAGGACTAATATTTGGAAATATTTCAAGAATGTTGACTCATTTTCTGATCTGTGTTTACTTGTTCTCATTGCAACTTGTCATTGCAACGATCTTTACTTGCT
Source organism: Monochamus alternatus (assembly GCA_037114965.1). Classification (NCBI taxonomy): domain Eukaryota; kingdom Metazoa; phylum Arthropoda; class Insecta; order Coleoptera; family Cerambycidae; genus Monochamus; species Monochamus alternatus. Next base: position 145,482,989 of record CM073426.1, on the reverse strand, counting down.
AGAGACCTCTCCTTCCGTTGACCATTCTTTTTGTTTAATGCGAGGTACTCAGTCCGACAACAACGATCAGGTGGATTCTTTCTATCTGAAAAACCACAAAGAGTAACAAAAAAACACACGAATGCACATAAATGCATAGAGACTTAACCACATTTACATCAAAGACACTACATCAGTTGTTCAATATAGTTCAAATAGGATTCGGCATAATATTTTGTCTATTTGGAAAACGTCTTTGGTTATTTCGGCGTTTGAATATGATATGTTTGTAAATACACAAAATATACGAAAAAAATTAAATATACGAAGAGCTGAAAAGTTGTTTCCAACACTGTTTGTAATATTTTATATTTGAGATAGAATCTGATGCAGTTGCCATCTGTAGGCAACTAGCGCAAGATGTAATTCTCACCGTTAATTTGTTTTGTTGTTGGGGATTCTAATACCGTTAAAAGTAATAATAGTTAGTAGCAATATTAACGATATTCGACGATGTTTGCAAAAAATATGTACCATTTTAAACTGAAACTTCCTTAAACATTTATAGTGTTTTGTAAAAACTCTTTCTTTGATCAGTGTTCTTTGACAAACAGACATTTGACATTTGGAAAGTACAGCAACCAGCAACGCAACCGCGACCGAGGGAAGACTGAACGCTGTTAAGAGTAGAAATCGTCGTACTGTTGGTTGCCTAGCTTGTATAGAAAACTAATAGACAACATACCTCTTTTTATTCCAATATATCTTTTTAAAACACTGAACATTTGAACTTACTAATTTTAAATTTGGGGGTGATTAGAAATCACTAGCACCTATTATTATTGTTCATATTCATTTTCTGTGTTACAATTCCATGATTGAAAGATTTTATTTCAATATTCTAGTCTTAATGCAAAATTCGTTATCATGCCATAATTGAAACCTTGTGCGCTGACGTGATTTTTCGTTTTTTCTTCAGTTTTGTTTGTTTTTTTCTTAAAAGATCTAGGCAACAACTTTCCGAATATGTGATGTAGAATTACGAAGCACCCTGTATATGTACGAATTTTTCCTAAATTTTATGGATACTAGCCAATGTCGTAACACAAAACTACATCCGACTTGACATGTACCGATAATAGCCAATAACTTATAGTAATTTATACCTCCACAATATATTTCCATACATGTATGTCTACTTTTACTACTCGCATCCCAAGCAATAAAGTGAATGGCGATCGGAGAAATTACAAATTGATAAAAGGACTACAGGAAGCAGTGAATAATAAAACCAATAGTAAAATTTTAAATGAGAGGGTAGTTTATGGTTAGCTAGCAGCCAATTGTATACAGGGTGAGCCAGTCATAATGTCATTAATTTTAAGAGGAGATAATAATGCGAATACGCGATTTAAAAAAATCTAAATGCATATTTGCGCCGAAAAAATATGTTCAAATCATTATTTAAACCCCCTTTTCAGACTGTCACTGACGGCTCACAGCCTTGGTTGTTTACAGCTCACAGTTCAACTCGATGTCGACCTGATGCAATGTTGCCAAGATGAAATATTTTTCTAGTACCTACCTACCTAGGTTTTAGACATCACAAATAAACGGTTGTACTGACTATTTTAGTATATCATTTTTTCTTGCTCAGTTTTTTAAAGGACGAGTAAACAAAATTTTTTTTTCGATTTTCTGCCTTTATTAGGCCTCCCGAATACGTGGTTAAAATTAATGACATTATGACTGACCCACCCTGTAGATAATTAGTGTAATAAAGTTTAGATAATAAAAGGTGATTCAGAACTTATCTAAAAGAATTTGGAAGTAGATGCCTCATGATGAATGGAATCAATATTAAAAACAATTTTTTTTTCCGAGAAAAGAGTTTGTACCATTCTTAATTTACTTAAGAATATTTCAATATTTTTTCATACTTTAACAATAGACCTTTACAACAATTTTCATTCACCTTTGTTAATATAGATTAAGATGAAACCATAAAGTCTATTTGTACATCTGTATTTCACTCGTAACCCTGTATATGCCGAAATGGTTCACGCTATATAATTTATTTGTAGCATGATTTTTGTTGTTCTTTCAACTTACTTGTGTTTACTTTGTGATGACTACTGTACATGCATAAAACGAAATCATGATTATTCATATATCCAGTGTAGATAATGATAGATTTTATTTGTTTTTTACAATTAATTGTAAAGTTTTTCCAAGTGAAAGTAATCAAATACATTGAGGTTACTTCTATTTTGACAATTATTGTCAAACTCTCTGTTTAAACATACAGGGTGAATCTTAAATAAGTACAAATATTTTAACCAGCAGTATAGTTTTGTGTGTAGAACACATAATTAATAGTTTTTTACAAAAAAATCACAAATAAAAAAGTGAAATTTTAAATAAATTTCGTAATTTTTCAGTAGAAAACTTGTTGAGGACCGCTGGCCTAGACCGACCCTTCATACTTTTATGAGTCATAGTGCTGCAGACTAAACGTGTGGTTCACAGTGTTGCCAGTATTACACAAATGTCTTTGCTTCAAGGAAGAAAAAATCTCAATTTTTAGCGAATTTTGTCAAGTGTAACATTTTATATTATTTTTTATTATCAAACTGTCATTGACTGTCATGACAGATTATCGGAAGCCCAAGTCAAACTTGTTAACCCCACATAATGCATGAAAATAGCAATAAAATTTGCTAAAAGTTGACATTTTTTTCATTTTAAATAAAAAACGCGTGCATAGTTTTTCGTTATTCTTCATAAAATAACTTAAGGAAATTGTGTTTTGTGTCCCTTTCTAACAGTGTACAATGACATTTAACTTGTGAAATGTGGATTACTGATTAAATAGTTAATTTTTTAACAAACAGGTAAGCTTGTGTGCACGTTTATGTATAATTTTTGAACATTGGACATAGTAATATCACGTAATATCTTCCTAAATATTTTACGGTAGTATTGAACTTGCGGAAATTCATTTTTAATCGTTGAAGTATAGTAAGGTTAGTTCAGATGTTAAAATTTATGTTAATATTACTGCGTATCATACTACATACCCAATTTTACTGTACTTATGCTTAAAACAAGTATTTTTAAAATAGAACTATTACGTTAAAGGAAACGTAATATTTATATTGGAGGAGATATGGCAACCTCGCAACAAATCATATGTTTCATTACGTTGTTGGATGAAAAATCAGCCAGCGGTCCTCAAAATGTGGGTATTTTTTAAAAAAATTAATATCTCCGTAAATATTAGAAATTTTTAAAAATGGCTTTCACTAGACTGATTTAAATGACGAACTACACCAGCAGTTAAAATATTTGTACTTATTTAAGATTCACCCTGTATATTTCCAAATTCTCTAAATGATTACCAATCTCAGATTGAACAGCCAATCACAACGTTTTAATTTTTTGTTGAGAAAATGCTAACAAAACCAGACGAGAAGTAGCAAACTGCCTTTTTCCTGCTTTGTTTCTGGTAGTAGTCAGTACTCCACTATCGATTTTAATTATCAGCAATCAGCATACCTTTGTGAAAATCCACTCAATAGTGATATTCCATTTTAGGTAATTATTTATTATACATTATTTATTCATTTAACATTTAGTATCAAATTCAAGTAAATCAGTTTTACAATTCACTTGCTATTAATTTAATAATTTTTATTGTTTTAAATTAAATTTCATTTTTATAACCTGCAATTTTGTCGACCACGTGATAATCAAGAACTTTCTATTTTTTTAATCTCTCGCTTTTTAGTAAGCAGAATAATTAAATTATTGAATAATAGTTTCTAAAATAATAATTAAATTATTTAATAATGATTCAATTTTTGATTAATCTAATATATAAAATTCTCGTGTCACAGTTTTAGACGCCATACTCCTCGGAAACGGCTTGACCGATTTTTATGAAATTTTATATGTATATTCGGTAGGTCTGAGAATCGGTCGTAATCTATTTTTCATACCCCTAAGTGATAGGGGTGGTCCACCCCAAACAATATTTTTATTTTTTGGACATTTTTTATTTTTATTTTTTTATGAAGTGGCACAAAAAAAACATACAACTCTTAATTTTCATCCTTCTATCATAAACCCCTATTTTTTAAAAACCATTTTAGTAATTTAATCATTTTTAACCCTGGTCGATAACTGATCGATTATCTGGTGTCACTTCTCACCCAGTAAACAGCACGGAGTAGGGATGAGAACGAAGCCGATCTCCTGTCTCTCTCACAATAAGCCTTCTCTCACTCTTTACACAGTATTCGACCATTATTATTGTGTATGAATCGAGCGTAATAGTGACGTTTACAATTATCTTTTTACCTTCTAAGTGTAATTCTCAAGTAAATTTATTATTAATTTGTTGGGCCATAATTATTTATTTCCTATTGTATCAATAATTAATAAAATTATTAATTTTAAGTGTAGTTCTCATTATTAGTTAATTAAGTGATTTACATAACCTCAAAAGTACGCAGCACGTGTCACGAGCTCCCGCCAACAACGGCTATTATTTTACTATATGGCTATTTTTTTGTACAGTGAACAATGCCAACAAGACGTAAAGGGGCTAATTTGGGCCATCAAACAAGTAAAATTGCAGGCACGCGAAATAATTCAAAAAATTAATGTTTCGTGTTTTATTATTCTTATAGGCCGTCATCGTTCACAGTGTTCCATTCCTCTTTTAGTCATATACCACATCTCTACACACTTACAATAAGTTAGTTATTTTTTATTTAACTGCCAAAGTATTCACCAGAAATAATTCATATGGCAAAACAACGTTTGCCGGGTCACCTAGTAATTAATAATTATATTGTCTGAAGCTATTTATTTGTGGCATAATTTTAGTTTTTCTTTAGTTTTATTGGGTTTTTGCCACACTTCTGAAAAAATAAAGATTAATTAAATAAGCCCTTGCCCCAAACGGATCAAGGATTATTTTTGAAACTAAGTTTGCCTAACCAATAAAACTAAAGAAAAATTAATAATTAGATACTAATTTCTTTAATAATAACTATTAGATAATTTAAAAATTTTTTTTTTTTAATATTTTGCAACCTTTTTATTTTAAAACATTTCGGTCTGACGGTCACATAACAATCTTACAGTTTCTTAAATCTACACTGTAAAAAATAATTACACATTTTAACACAAAACAACACAATAAAACCATCAAAGTGACAGCAGCCTACTAGATTTCATATGAATTATTTTACTTGCATATTCCACACCCGAGGATATGTACGTATGTGGATTTTATTTTTTTTAAATAAAACGCGTGTCTCTGCGTAAAAATACTAAAAGGGGGAAAAATTTGTAAATGAGTAGTTCTATTTACTTTAATTTTTCTAATTAAAAAAAGAACAGAGGTTGGTGGTTGCCATCCTTGTAGACATTTGGTAAAAATAAAAATCGTATTCAACAATGTCACTTAATTAACTAACTGTTTTTACCGATTTTCAGATTTATAAGTTTAACCGTTTTTTGAGGAAAAAAAATTAAGACCGACATTTTTTCAATTTTTTAGAAGCCCTTATCTCGTAAGGGAGGGCTCAAGTTCAAACATTTTATAGAAAGTACGCCCCCTAAAGTGACCCAAGGAACACACCCTCCGAAGGAGCGCACATCATTATGGGACACCCTTTATGAATGTTTCTATTTTATCCTCTCGTTTGTGTTTTGTTGGGTATACCATTATAATACCGTATTTTCCTTACATAAAAAAGTGCACTCACAACCATATTAAAAGTTCGAAGAATATAGATTATATTTAAAAAGTAAATTTATGTGATCTAAAATAAATAAACAACTTTAGGACGAAGTATTCTTTATCCTGCCGCTTTACCTATTATTATGTTTCACGAGCCGCCACTGCACAAAAGCAATGGAAAGACTTGAAAATGGCCAACACGTAATACCTACATAAAATATTTAAATATATCGTTTTTTGTCCGTATTCGAGCAAATATACATTCCTAACTTTTTACTTAAAATAGAAACCGGTAAAAAAATTTACTTTTGCACATAAAGCTTCTTTAATAAACGTATTTTTTCCAAATCACAAATTGTCGTACATTTAATGAGAATCAGATGAAACGAATTTTTCCATTCTTAATCAAGCCGAGCGAAAGAAATGAACATTTATTCTCCACTTTGGGACGACGAGACGAGAATTAACGGTTTCTATATTTTTGGAATTAGGTTGGGGAAAGGTTTTACTGTAAGAAGGCTTTACTACAGGATTTATCTTGTTGTTTTCAGCCTAAATAGAATAATGAATTGGATTCAGATATAGGGTGGTGTCATTTCCTATTTCGGTCTACAATGAGAATAGAAAAAAAATACTTCATTCTCTGCTTTTATTAAACTAAGACTAAAATACAGTGTGAACACGAATTTAGCTTAAAAATCATTTTTGTGATATACATATTAACCGAATTATTGACGTAGTTTGGAAATCGATTTCTTCAGATTACGCAAATTTTAGTCAATTTGTGTTCAATGTTTTTGGTAAAGCTAATTAGTTGTTAAATGTTTACTCTTCAGTTATAAGCCGTTATACTGATTATAAACGTCTAAGGTTTAGTTTTGCCTCTGACCGCTGGACCCCACGGAGAGCGCAGCTTAGGACGGCATAGCCAAGGCCAGTACTTTCACCTATACCATATCCCTCCAGTACACATCCTATAGTCTGTTTAGAAATGAGAGTCATAAAAGTTTTTTATGTATGCAAATCGTAAATAAATGTAGTACTGGTGCTTATATTCAATATTTTTATATTATGTATTATCGGTCTACTTTTAAAAAAACTTTGTGTGATCGAACCGTACTAAATTGTAGCAGGTAGCTAAAATTTAATTCCCGAGAATCCGCCTTTGTCTATGCCGCTTCAATTTCTCGGTCCATTTCTCTTATTAGCAACCAATATAAAAACAGTATTTCAAAATTAGAGGCTACTTTAAGCATCATAACCGGGTTAAGAGAGTTTTTAGTAATTCAAATAAAATTATTTAATATTATTATCAAAATATTTATTTAAATTTAATAACATATTTTTTCTGATCTTAATTAAGATTGACAAGTGTCAAAAGTTCCTTTTTTACCATATTTGTTTCAAAAGAAATGTTTTTTCCGGATAACCATTGAATTATATCGGCTTTTCTCTAAGCAGTCGTAGGCGTCCGCTCGGTCTGCCGTGAATGGTAACTGGCATTATCCATGACAATTATAGACCCCGGAGGAATAAGATCCAACATCTGTGAAAAAAAATACTCTTCGAACACATCTACGTTGATGTCTTCGTGATCAGTCACCTGAATTTTTAGATTCAAATAAAAGTAAACCGCCATCTACAAAACCATTGGCACTACCTATATGTGTCACTATTAATCTTCGCCCTTTACCTGAAGGTGCCTTGAACCCTGTTGAAAGTCTATCCAAAAATGCTTGTCGAAAACTTTTTACATTTTTATCTTGCCATACTTTTGTTACAGTATATCCCTCGTTGACCCAAATTTCGTCTAGATAATAAATATTCCTGCCTTCGTCACGGAATTTTCTAATTGATCTTAAGTAAAATCTTCGCCAACAAATAATTTCATCTTTATCGATAAGAACTGATTTCCTGTTCTGCTTTTCCCAGCAAAAATTCAACTCTCGTAAGACGGCCCATAATTTGCTTCTACTGATTTTTGGCAAATCGTTGTCCTCTGAAAGATTACTTAAAATTTTGTTTAGCGTTGGTATTTCTTTTTTAAAATAAAATGAGTGTACTTTTTTGCGAATGACATTTTTGAAAAAATCATCTATAACGACTTTTGACCTCCCTGTAGATGATTTTGGGGGATTTACAGTATTTTGTTCATTTTTTGTTTCCTTTAAAAGTCTGTAGATAGTTGATTTTCCAATTCCTGTCATTTTTGGAACACTTTTCCACGATGTCGTCAACACTGTAGGTAGGATTTTGGTGTTTCAATGCACATTTAATATAATAATCATTCTGAGAGAGCGCACATCTTTTCACGCGTTTAGCAGGTACGTAATCCGATAAACTCGACATTTTACCCAAGCAATATTATATCCACTGGCACAATAGTCATTAAACACAAGTCGAATTTTACTCTACTGCACTAGCACGGCTTCGTATATTCAGCTCTAAGACTGGATTGATCTGTCACAATACACTGACTTCTGCCCTATGATGTATCCAGTAAAATATACTAATGTTAGCATTAGTGTTACCCAATAATTACCTGAAACGAAATATTACCACGCCCATGGCCGGTTCTTATCTCGGGGTTTTTTTTACTTTCTTTCATTTCCAAACAGACTATAGGGGTTAAATAAAAATATCTCCATCGGTCTGCACGTCTACATCAGCCATCTATGTCTACGGATGTGGTTCGTTGTTCCGACATATGCACAATCAACCAAAAGCCCTCACACATCTTTGTGGACCCGACAAAGCAGCCTTGACCACTACATACTACATAAGACAGTCAGTTCAGTACCACCCTATCTAAAGCTCACGTGGCTGTTATAATGGACCCCTGTAGATCGCATTTCTCAATTAGCTAATATAGTTACTCTTTACTAAGAACTAGGGTACTCAGGGAGAAGCTCACCTGCATGTATAAAACAATAGCAAATAACTAGCACGCTCACAATTCACCTTTTCACAAGTTTTACTAATTAAGAAATTACTAGAATGATCTTTAGAATCTCTGTTTTGAGGCGATACTCTTAAAGCCAGCCCTTTCTGGCTCTTATCGGAAATATAAACAAACTCGCGCCAGTTTTTATGTTTCACCCAACATAAGCAAATTGTTTCATAGACTAAATATCTAATAATCTACTATGCGTTCTGAAACTTACTTTACAATTGTTCATTGTCTTTGTTATTTGACTAAAAATTTACGGATTTTTTCAACATGACACACCGTGTAGAACAAAAAAAATATATTATAAGATGCTAATTTATTTGGGGTGTATTTGCGACCACAAAGGAGGCACCACTAATGAAAATCGGAAGTAGAAGGGAGCAAAAGGCATCTCACTGGCTGTAATTTTGTTTCGTTTTTGCTTGGAGAATTACCATTTTTTTCATTAAGAGATGTTTAGTAAGATGTTTAACGTTTTCCCTCAGGGGGCATTTATTATTATAATTTATAACGTTTTTTGTCAAGATTCCCAGATAAAGAAAAGAAAGTACTGGAAATACTGCGGTTGAAAATAATAGGTTAAATTTCATTTGTGTGGTAATTAAAATGTTTGATTGAAATTGAATTAAAATATTCATTCTCAAATTTGATTACTTTATCATGATCCCTTTTGGAAATATTTGGGAAAAATTAAATTTTGGGGTACCCATTTAAAAAGCAATATTTATATAATTTTTTTTTCTTATTCTTTATCGTAGAATCCACAGTTAATTTTTGGCAGACTAATTTTGGGACACCCTGTATACTCTCATGCTTTAGAGATCCTGTACGTTCGCCCTGTAAAGTACGTAAATAAGTATTATTGTACCTGCTTTTATTCTTGACAAGTTAGTTACATCTGAAATTGAGGTATAAAAAAGCTCCGCATCAAAATGCAAATTTCAAATCGAAGCATGTAGCCTCAATGCATTTTCATTATTTTTCCCTTTACGTGATCTTATCAAGTGCAACGTGTCGGTAAACTTTCTTCCACGGTTATTTTCGTTTTATTTGCATCTTGAAGATATAATCAGGCGCAGGTACCTAGTCATTTTACGAAGTAGAAAGTTCATTTGTAAGGCAGTCTAGGCGTATAAATGTCAATCCGTAATCACTTGTAATGCCGTTATTCACTCGACTTAACTCCAGATTAACAGGCTCCGCACTTGTTTGACGGCCAGTTTAGAACAGAAACCGACATTCCGATATTAAATGGAAGTGATGCTTTTCTTGTCAATTGTTGTGGAAAACAAATTTTGTAAGATCGATGTGAAGAACAAAAAATTCGGAGAGCTTTTATTAAAAAAAATGATTGTCTCTTATACAGGGTGATTTAGAACTTATCAAAAAGAAAAAAAAAATGAAAAAGTGCAGGTCGAAAATGATTTAAAAATACATTTCTGCACGCTATTGGAAACTTGTCCACTTTAAAACCTGATAAGGCGCAGTCAGTCAGCGACAGGACAGGGAATATGTAAAGAAATTCCCAAGAAAAGAAATAAATAACATTTTATAACACCTATTTTATATAGCAAATTTAACTGTTTTTGCCGCTATTGTTATTAATTATCAGTTGAATTAATTTGTATTATTTAATAAAACATTTGACATACCTGATCCGTACAGATATAATGGAGCCTCGTGTATTGTACGCCACACTGCTGCAATACGCCGTGGTCGACTTGTACTTGCATCTCTTTCACTATTCGGTTTCAAATTTAACTCGCGTGCACTCACTGCACACCGCGGTAAAAGTAGCTGCATTTGGCACATGATCGGGAAATGATACTGCTAAAGCATTTTCACATTGCCATAAATTAAAGCCATATTAAAACTCCAAGTTGCCATACACGTAAGGCATTTTTGACAAACTAATGTAAAGGCTCACATCATAAAAAAGTTTAATACCTACAAAAAATAATCGGATTTTAATATTCGAAATCCCCTGGCTAGAGGCTACAGTAGCCCAGCGATATAAAGGTTGAAAATCGGAAATTATAAGGATTTTATAAAAATATTTTACGATATTGATTCCATTTTCCATGACACATTTATTCCCAAATTTTTTTAGATAAATTCTAAATCACCATGTATAAAGAAATTTGGAAAAAATGTAATTTAGTTGGAGGTCAGTATTGATTTTTTGCTCAGAAAAATATGTTATTATAATTTAAATAAATTTACCATAACAGATGAATTGTGTTATATAATTTTCGCACTTTGCTTAAGGAAAATAATTTTAAAATGTTTTTTTTACGCCCTATTATATTTGACAATAAATTCTACTGAAATAATAGTATTTATCACAAATATATATATAATTTTTTTTTGAAAAATCAAATTTCCAGGTCTAAAATAAATAAACTATTTATTGTAATAAAATAACGCAAATTATTCCCTGTTTTCAATGTACAGGGTGTCCTGTTTTTTAGGTTAACACGGTTAGAACTCTAAGAAGGCTGTGGAATTTTTTTACAATTAGTAGGTACCCTGAAGGGATTTTTTTTTATCAAAAAGATAATTAATATTATCATTTTATTGAAATTTATTATCAAAATACACATAAGTATACTAAAATTGATCAAAAAATATACATAAGGTGTTAATCTATGATTGATTTTAAGACAAAAAGTTCATATAAACATGGGTCCGCAATGATTTTGTTTTACAGATACAGGGTGTTAAAGTCTGAAAAAAAATATCTATTTTCTGAGTAGTAACAGCTACTTTGGTGAAACTTGGCACACCGTGTATATTGTACGTTTTTTTGGGGTGCCAAACTTCGAAAGATTAGACAACTAAAATTATAATAAGGTCAAAGATTGCCATGAAAGTGGAGACAAATACCAATCAGACGAATAAAAAACACATACACTACAAGTTTAACAGTTTTAATTGCGGCCGCAGTAAAAATAATGAACGTACAAAAAAATGTAATGAGTTATGAATACTAAATTCTAGTGAATTATTAATACTTTGTTAAACAATGTTAGCTATGTAAATTAATTTAAATAAAATTAATTGGGATTCTTCTAATTCTTCCCGGCCTAGTCGGGAAATAGGTATTTGTCGGACTGGACTACAGAAGTGCTACTTTCTCAAAGAAAAATCGTGCGGGAAGTAAGCACTTTCTCAACGAATGCCGAAAAAAATAATTGTACTTAAATACACACCCTACTTCATTAAGAAATGTTGCAGTTGCAGTTCAAAATCAGTTTGGTAAAATCTTTGAAAAAATATTTCTAAATATCTTGTCGGATTTCTTAAATATAAACAAAATATTAACTCCGTTTTGTTAAGCAAAGGAACACTGAAACTGCCCTCTATGACAGTGTCAATATGATATTGAATTCTCTCGACAAGAAAAATGAAACTTTTGGAGTATTTTTTGATTTTAGTCGGGCATTTGACACGGTAAAACACGAGATCTTGTTTTTTAAATTGGAAAAATGCGGTGTCAGTGGCGTAGCACTAGATTGGATTAAGTCGTATCTGTCAAAGAGGCATCAATTAGTTATCCTTTCGGAAGGGACACAATCAGAATTACTCCTAAATGAAGTAGGGGTTCCCCAAGAAAGTTTGCTTGCACCTACCGTCTTTCTTATAATGAATAACAACCTTCCATCAATCGTCAAAGATGATGTATCACCCATACGGTATGCTGATGACTCAAATTTTTTAATAAGCACATCTCCAGAATACGCTGTGCAAAACGTACAAAATGTAAATAGTGTGTCAAAATGGGCAGAAATTAATCATTTATTAATAAATTACAAAAAGTCGCAACTAGTAAAATTTACAACAAAAAATAAGACAGATAAAAGTATTTAATAAAATATAAAAATAGTGGTATGATGCATCAAACAAGTGACATAAATTTTTTGGGGATTTGCACTGACTCTCGACTTCTATGGGACTCACAAACAGATATAGTATGCAATAAACTAAATTCTTTATGCTTTTTATTTAGACAACTCAGGCCTGTTCTAAATGACGATACGCTTATGATGTTGTACTATGGACAAGTCTACCCTAAGTTACCGTATGGAATTGTCTGTTGGGGAAACGCCTCATCGATAAACTCTATTTTTGTAGCTCAAAGGAATATCATCCGAAAGGTCGCTAAAGTATCAAGAATAACGTCTTGCCGCGAGCTATTTATTAAATATAAAATACTCACTGTTTTCTCTATTTATATTTACTCTTGCGCAATATATATTAAATCAGGATTTAGTAACTACCCAACACGTCAAGCTATACATCACTACAACACCAGGCAAAAACAGGATATCTGCCTGCCTCAATACCGTCTTACTCAAACACAAAATGGTCCTTATGGCATGTCAGTTCGTATCTATAATAATTTACCTGACTATATAAAGAATATAAGTTATTTTTTTTACTGTTTTAGAAAGGTATTTTAAGCTAATATAAATCAGCTCTATTCAATAATTATCTAAAGAAAAAAATCTAATTTACTAACCTGCTAATGAAACACTCTATAAATATCTAACTTCACTTTTTGGCAGTGGGAACACGACAAATTCAACCACAACAGTAAAAAAATGTTACAAAAGCTAATAATAAGGAATATATGGGTAGATATTGTGGGTGTAATTCAACGCAGGTTGGGGCTTTTGTCCACTGAGTAGTTAGTTTCACACAATATTATTAATACCTAAAAATATATAAAAACTTTTACATAAAAGGTGAACATTTTTCAAGTAGGTATTGTCATATTTAATTCATTGACAGGATGTCATTTTTTGTCATTGTCGATATTTAACTTCAAATAATTTTAATTTTTATAATAATTTTTATAGTTAAATATTTGGTTCAACTTAAAGGAGACCACCTGAAAAAGCAATCCTAAAAATGCAGAAATAGGTCAGATCTCATCTATTGTGGTTGAATTTGTCGTGTTCCCACTGCCGAAAAGTGAAGTTAGATATTTATAGAGTGTTTCATTAGCAGGTTAGTAAATTAGATTTTTTTCTTTAGATAATTATTGAATAGAGCTTTGTCTGTGAAATTGTTCATTAGCATACCTAGATGTTTGGTATCAAAGAACATACATATGACTTCATTGAATTGTAGGAGATTTGATTTATATTAGCTTAAAATGCCTTTCTAAAACAGTAAAAAAATGTTACAAAAGCTAATAATAAGGAATATATGGGTAGATATTGTGGGTGCAATTCAACGCAGGTTGGGGCTTTTGTCCACTGAGTAGTTAGTTTCACACAATATTATTAATACCTAAAAATATATAAGAATATAAGTTCCTTGAAAAAATTTAAAAAATATTCAACAGTTTCTTATAACCAAGGCCTTTTACAGTATGAACGATTATTTTAATAGTTAACTTATAAGTACTAATGTATGTTTTATTTTATGTATTTTTAAGCTATTGTCTTTCACCTTTTTTTGACGAATTCCATATTGTTATTTTGTGACAATCAATAGGAATAATAAAGAAATCTACACTTTGCAATCATTTAATAATCATTAAACGTTGTTGAAAAGACATCCTGTAGTGTAGTGAATAAATTGAACCAGAAGCAAAGTAAGAAAAAAGCCCACCTATCCAGAATGCTGTGGCATCAGAAAAACGTAACAAATGAGTGGGAACAATTGCATTTAATCTAGCAACATACAAATAACAAAACAGCAGAGCAGAGGAGGTAACCGAGTTAAACGCTAAACGAGCCTACTTGTTTATTACAATACAATGAATACGAGTCCTATCTCATATCACAGACATAATACCCACTTTGTAATTTAATGCATTGTCGACAGAATTTCTGCCAACTCAAGGTCTACAGTAGACTGTGTACAGCCATTACCGCAATTGGAGTTACTAGTCGTCAGTTTCATGTTACAAGATGCAGCTTAAATATTATAAGGGAATTAATTAAGTGAATGTGGTGACGGTTTGTAACGTCATTTCGAAATTTAGAAGTTATTTTAACCAATCACCAAGTCAAGTTGGACAAAGAAGGAAAATATAGATGTAGGTTTCACGTATATGAAATAATATAAATAACAATTTCAGTTTTGACTTTAATCCAATTATTAAATAGTTTCTTCGTAAAATTATTGCATAATAATGACATTCCGATTGTTATTTCAGTATCGAATTGATGATATTCTTAAAACAATCTTTTTACGCACATGTGCGTAAAAGTAAAATAAAAAAACTGAATTTTAAATTATTTATTTATTATAAATATTAATAACACGGAATATAAGTGGCATTTCCGTTCTCCTCGATAATTTTCCTTGCTATCGCCTGCTTATTTTGTATGGAATGTTATATGTACCCCTCTGCCATAGAAGTCGAACGCCAACCTTCATGTCTTTGAGCATCGATATGTTGGCTCCTGCATCTACAAGGAAGGTTGTAGAACATTGTCTAAAGCAGTATACTCTGTAACATTGGGTAGTCTAAGAAATGCGGCATCTTTTTAGGAATTGAATCTATGTCATTCATACCCATTGCTTGTGTAGTACATTTGGAATTCATGTACGTGATAAAAAATCAGTCAATGGTGGATGGACGTAGATTTGCATATTCTATAACCTTGATGATATGATAAAGCTGTAACATTGGTATATTTACTAATATCCATATTTTTATTCAAATACATTGTAATTCACGGCATGGAATAATTACTCCATAATGTAGAAGGTGCATATTTTAAAGATAATTGGGACAAGTACAATATTGGCTTTAGTCCACAAAGTAGTTAGTTTCACATAATGTTATTAATACCTAAAAATATATATAAAAAGATTACATAAAGGTTAAACATTATTTAAGTAGGTATTTGTCATATTTAATTTAAAATTCATTGACAGGCCAAAATCACTGTTGACATTGTTGATATGTAATTTCAAATAACTTTAAATTATATAATAATTTTTATAGTTAGATATGTGACTCAACTTAAAGGAGGCCACCTGAAGAAGCAATCCTAAAAATGCAGAAATAGGTCAGATTTCATCTATTGTGGTTGAATTTTCGAGTTCACACTGTTTCAAAAGTGAAGTTAGATATTTATAGAGTGTTTTCATTAAACCAGGTTAGTAAATTTAGCTAGACTAATTTCTTTAGATAATTATTGAATAGAGCTTTGTCTGTGGAATTGTTCATTAGCATACCTAGATGTTTGGTATCATTGACTTCATTGATAGAAATTGTAGGGGATTTGATTTATATTAGCTTAAAATACCTTTCTAATACAGTAAAAAATGTTACAAAAGCTAATAATAAAGAATACAGAGTCGGAAAACGCTGATGGTCTATCTGAGTTTACACGAGAGCGACAAAGTAAAGTATAGAAATCCGTGCGATAGACAAGGATGACTATATTGACGACGTTTTATAAATTAGAATAACATCTGAGCAGTCGCTCCCACTTCTAACCGAGCGCATCCGATTGGCCGGAAGGTTTGGCAGGTCTCTGTCAGCTTCAAGCTTCAGGCAGCTTCAGTGCCGATGTTTCTATGTGCGGAGTAGGACCCATTTGCTAAAACAAAGCAAATTCTTACGTACTTTTAACTATTTAGAATTATTTCATAAACATACCACCTAACGGTGTATGAAAATAATTGCAATTATTTTCCGCTTTTGTATTTATTTAATAGCCGCTCTCTCAGAAAGTAATACTAAAACTCTAAAACATAAATAAACTTAAAACTTATTGCAGTAAAAAAAGAAAGAAAAAAATTAATGTTGATGTTTAACTAATAAGTTGTTCAAAAATGCCCCCCCTTTGTGCCTCGCAATACCCTAATCTGTCATAGAATTCGGTTCTTACGTGTTCTAGCATTTCAGGGGAAATATTATGTAGGACGTCTTTAATTCGAGCCTGTAAATTGACTAAATTACGTGGACTATCATGTGAATGTCCGTAAATGGCCTGTTTTAAATGCCCCCAAAGAAAGAAGTCGTTGGGCAATAAATCTGGCGATCTGGGGGGCCATGGAATAGTGCCTCTTGTACTAATAAGATGCTGAGAGAATGTGGTTTCTAAATATGCTGTTACTCGACGTGCATTATGAGCGGGACAACCGTCTTGTTGAAACCATACATCCTCAAAGTTGATATTTATTGCTCGAACTGGTAAAGAAGTACAACTGTGAAACGGAAAGTGATGGAAACTCGCGGAAGGAAGATTGTATTTTTAAAATGAGTTTTCCAAATAAAAATTCTATTGCTATATCTTACAAGATGAAACTTAGTCCGTATAAATGAAATCGAAAAGAGTATACTGATAGAAAGGACGAAATAGTGATATGGCGAAGAAACTAATTAAAATAAATATTAAAAAATAAGAATCTGGATCGGAGAATATATTAAATTTTGACGAAACATGGGCGTATGAAGGTCATACGGAAAGCGGTACGATATGACATAATAAGTGTTAATGTGTGACCGTTATAGTGACAGTGCTAGTAACCAATAGTAAGTAGTGTGTATGTATTCTAAAGCCTTTTTCCTTTTGAATGAGGAACTGGCAAATATTTGAGCGATTTATTTTTTTGTGGAAAAATCTCTATTTGTAACAATTTTTGTCAACTGTCTATAACATGATCTATCATTTTCATCATGAAACTGCCATGGTAGATTATCAGAAGCTCAAAACAAATTTATTAACACCACATAATAATGAAAGGAGCATTAATATTTGTAGTGTTTGACAGTATCGCAAATTGCAATTGTGAAAAGTTGAGATTTTCCCGCCATAAATAATTAAAACAAAATTCGTGCAAAAATCCGTGAATTTCGCTTCCATGAGGACAAGGCTTAAGTGTGTTATCTGCGGAGTGCGCATCAGGTAGGAGTAAGTGGGTGGTAGTGGGCAATCGCCGTCCATAAGAACAGGGACACATTTAAAGCAAATTGTTAATGTGCTAGGTTCAGCCGACGTCAACTTATTTTTGATAATTTTGTGTGCTTTAACTCTTCTCAAGTGGCACGCTTAAGTAATCATACCACCCGTACCTTCCGTACTCATCTCTGTGTTGTGAGTTAGTCACTTTCTATTATTTTCGACCTTGGGTAATTGACAAGATAAAAACTTTAAATTTTGAAATAATTCTTATAATTTTTATTATCTAACGCCTCGAAATTGGTAAAAACTGTTATATCACTGTTTCTACTCTAAAAATAATGGATGTTACGTAATGGAACTATTTTTGTCATTTTTATATATTTCTCATATCTGATCGCATTCAAATTTAGTACGCCTATGAAATCTTGCTCCCCGCACGCTTCGCCCGTCGCGCTGGTCAACAAGCTAGCGATTAGTCACTGTCCACAATTTCGACCGCTGGTAAAATATCAGAATACCGGAGTTGGAGTTGCACAAGTAGCGACATCTCTTGCGAAAGCGAAAGGCAAAGATGGCGATTGGTCGCTGAGATATAAGTGGGAGTGGATTTTATTTGTTGAATGACAAAATGGGCGGTGACTATTTAGTTTTTAAAACGTCGTCAATATAGTCATCCTTGTCTATCGCACGGATTTCTATACTTTACTTTGTCGCTCTCATGTAAACTCAGATAGACCATCAGCGTTTTCCGACCCTGTATATGGGTAGATATTGTGGGTGTAATTCAACGCTGGTTGGGGCTTTAGTCCACAGAGTAGTTAGTTTCACACAATATTATTAATACCTAAAAATATATAAAAAACATTTTATTTACTTAACCTCGAAATGCGTTCTTACATTTAAACATTTTTGCATGAATAAAACGTTGCCTCTTACAATAAGTAACTAAAATGGCGCAAAAAAGATGAATGACTTTTTAACATTCAAAAAGTAAATATTTCTTCCTCAAACTGTTGTTCTTATAGTTGTAGTTACGAACATATTTTATAAAAAAATATATTTTTTTTTTCAATAAAACCAGCCTTACTACGTTTTCTCAAAAAATTCGTTATTCTATTCGTTCTCAGTAGGCCGTGACTTAATTTCTGATAATAAGTTTTAATGCGATTTTTGATAACAGTTTTGTAAGGTTAGACTGTGACCCAATCGTGAGAAAAACCTATCAGCTAAAATCCCTCGGACTATATCGCCGCATGAACACCTTCATAAACATAAAAGATCTGTGGGTCAGGCGCGCCAGCAAATAGGCTAATATCTACCTGAACAGTCCCATTCATAATGGTATTCAGCAGAGCACTCACTGTAAATTACCATTGTTAAAAAGCGGACATCCTGTAGATCGGAACACCGGAAGCAGGAACAATACCGGCAAACTACACGAAAGGTCGCGTCTGCGAACTATCAGCAAATGGATTTTGTATTCGTTGGCCGAACGCAATTGAACAGATGCTGCTGCAACTTTAGAAAGAAACATCGACGTGCACAAGGCAAAACGGCGTAAACCCCATTGAAGAAAATGCCGGGGAATCGAAGAAAACATCATTCTTAGTAAAATATTGTTAATGACGGTTTTTCACTTGTTAATAATATTTTCCTATCAGCGAAACAATAATGCAGGATGATTCAGAACTTATCTAAAAAAAATGAATGTAGGGGAGACCAGGTACGAAAGTAACATATTTTTGTAAAGCCGGATAAATAAAAAATTAACAAAAAAAAAATAAATTTACTTACTATAAGTCGTTTCCTTGGCATTTTATACATAGAAGGAAAATAATATTGAAGTAATTAAAGTTCATATTGATGTACAATTAAAAAAAAGTAGAGAGTGTACGTCGTTACAACCTACCCAATGGTATGGGTCAAAAATAACTGAACATGGGGACGTTTGTAACATATGAATAATAGGTAATCACTAGGTATAGAAAGTTAGTAGTGCAGGTACATAATATATTTTTTTATTTAAAAAAAAAATAAATAAAAAAATAGAATAATGAAAAAAATTATAGAATAATAATGCATTTTTTTGGTAATAACAAAGAATCATATCCCCATCTGGCTTTTCCACGGTTGTCTGTCGCCAGACTTGTCCATATTCCATATTTGGGATGGATCAAGTTTTTCCCAATCCATAACAATATTTCCCACGATCTGTTGTTCGTTGTCTTTTGTTAGACATCCTAAATAAAGAGAATGAATTTGTATATTCCCACACAGTATAACAAATACTGAAGAAATTATCTGGACATTTACAGAATTATCATTTTAAATATGACAAATACGATCATAGGTATTAAATATGAGGGACGGTTGTAACATGTTACAATCGTCCCCCTATGGCATTGTTACAATCGTCCCATTACGCATTTTTCACGAGATTGACAGAACTTCTTTTAACGATTATCTTTAATTAAAATACCATGCTTAGGTTATAGCCAATATTGGTATTAACTGAACAAGCCAATAAAATAATTCAAAATAACGTTCAGTTCTAGGATTATGATAGATTAATATAACGAATAAAAACTTACTTTGCATATCATTTTACATCGTGCAGGTCTTAACTCGAACTAAAACACACTACGGATATTGTTGTTCAAATAAGTTAACGTAGATTTCACTGCCGACTTTATGATGATATAATATCATAGATGAACCTCTTTAGAAAGACAATAGGCTTACTGTTACAACCAACCCGTGTTACTTTCGTACCCGGTCTCCCCTACGTGGACTCTTACAGAACGATTTTGTAAAAAAAATCAAAAAAGTAGTTCGAAAAAGATTTAAAAATACACTTCTGCACGGCAGTGGAAACTGGTCCACTTTAAAACCTGATAAGGCGCAGTCAGTCAGCGACAGGACCAAATATGTAAAGAAATTCCCAAGAAAAGAAATAAATAACATTTTATAACACCTATTTTATATAGCAAATTCAACTGCTTTTGCCGCTATTGTTATTAATTATTAATAGAATTGATTTGTTGTTTTAATTAATAAAATAGTTTGACATAACTGATGCCACAACAAAATTTTGGGCTCATCTTATACAGTTTCTATAAACTAACACAAATGTTTCTACTTCTTGTTTGTCGATTTACTTTAGCTTATCCTAAAAAAATCCAAAAATCCACCAAAACAATAATAACAAAGATATAGGGTGTCAAAATTGAAGAAATAAATCACATTTTCTTTCACATTTTTCACATTTTGATCACAGTATTATGCTGTTACAGTATGGTCTATTACTTACGCAACAATTTGACTTTGCTTTTAGATAAATTGCATGCATCATGAAATTTAGATGCCTTTTTCTCAGAAACCATTGCTTCTAGCGACATCAACTAGAAAAGATAGGGAAGAACATTTTTCCAATCCAAAATGAGATACAGTGTAGCACAAAAAAGTCGTAGCGATTTAAAGAGGTTCAAACCATCGTTGTTGGCGCCCTCTAGCAGATACACCAAAATCGTCAACATATTCGAATTTCTAGTACCAAGAAACCCCCCTATACCAAATTTCATAAAATACTGTCGATGCGATCGAAAAATAATAAAAAAATGTGACATATTTTTTCATCTTTAACACCCTAGATATCTACAAAAGGTAATCGGATTTCAATATTCGGAATCGCCAGTCTAGAGACTACAGTGGCCCAGCAATGTAAAAATTAAAAATATTACAACATCAATAATTTTTTACTCGGAAACCTTAACGATTTTACCAAAAAAATACGATATTGACTTGAAATTTTTCATGACGCATCTATTCCTAAAAATTTTTTAGATAAATTCTGAATCACCCTGTGTACATTTTTCTACGAGCGTGTCTGAAGGTTTACTTTCCCACACGCATTTTGAATTATGAGGAAATTGTATGATATTTCCAAATACGTCATTTTAATTCAAATGGCGATTGTCCTAGATAATTTAATGAAAAAATAAGCTTAAAATTGGTAATTAAAATTTAGTCTGACCACGCCATCACAAAACGGTCGCCGACACAGCGAAGACCTATGACGTCAGACGCCGTTCGCACGTGTATATCTAAATACAGCAGTGTACTTTACTTTATATCTGTATACGATTTCTATGCTTTCGGACAACGTAGTATGTACATACGTTTATAGTCGACTTGTAGAAAGTGACTAAAGCTATAAACCTGCTCACAATTTATAGCAGTCAACACAAAAAAATGTACATGCATCCGGTATATGTTTCCTATAAAATCGTGTGCCGCATATCTCTGAGAGCATACTCGATTACACAGCTTCTGCTACGCATGCGCTGCAGTTAGTACACGTTAGTACGTATGCGCTGCTGGCATTTCATTGGCTGCGACGAATTGTCGGATCCAGCTTTCATTTCCAACGCTATCATGGGTGGGTATATTGTTCGGGGGGGCAAAATTTCGGGTATATCTTTTCGTTAATTTAATTATGAATGTAATTAATTTTATTAGTGATTTAATTGAAAGGAGGAATATCGGATGAAGACATGTATGAAGAGTTTAGAGCGCGAGGTCAAAATGTGAGTGTAAGTAATGTTGAAATATGTATTTCATTAACAAAATTGTACGTGAATAGCATACGTGTGCAAACAAAAAAGTGGTAAAGAAGTACAACTGTGAAACGGAAAGTGATGGAAACTCGCGGAAGGAAGATTGTATTTTTAAAATAAGTTTTCCAAAAAAAAAATTCTATTGCTATATCTTACAAGATGAAATCGAAAAGAGTATACTGATAGAAAGGATGAAATAGTGATATGGCGAAGAAACTATTTAAAATAAATATTAAAAAATAAGAATCTGGATCGAAGAATATATTAAATTATCACGAAACATGGACGTATGAAGGTCATACGGAAAGCGGTGCGATATGACATAATAAGTGTTAATGTGTGACCGTTATAGTGACAGTGCTAGTAACCAATAGTAAGTAGTGTGTATGTATTCTAAAGCCTTTTGTCCTTTTGAATGCGGAATTCGCAAATATTTGCGCGATTTATTTATTGGTGAAAAAATCTCTATTTGTAACAAATTTTGTCAACTACCTATAACATAATCTATCATTTTCATCATGAAACTGCCATGATAGATTATCAGAAGCTCAAAACAAATTTATTAACACCACATAACAATGAAAGGGGCAATAATATTTGTAGTGTTTGACAGTTTCGCAAATTGCAATTGTCAAAAATTGAGATTTTCCCACCATAAATAATTAAAACAGAAGTTGCAAAATTCGTGCAAAAGTCCGTGAATTTCGCGTCTATGAGGACAAGGTTTAAGTGTGATATCCACGGAGTGCCCATCAAGTAGGTGTAAGTGGGTGGTAGTGGGCAATCGCCGTCCAAAAAAACGGCATTCTAATTTGTAGAGAGGATGACACAGGTGGCACATTTAAAGTAAATTGTTAATGTGCTAGGTTCAGCCGACGTCAACTTATTTTTGATAATTTTGTGTGCTTTAACTCTTCTCAACTGACACGCTTAGGTAATCATAACACACGTATCTTCCGTACTCATCTCTGTGTTGTGAATTAGTCACTCTCTATTATTTTCGACCTTGGGTAATTGATATAATACAAGATAAAAACTTTAAATTTTGGAATATTCTTATTATTTTAATTATCTAACGCCTCGAAATTGGTAAAAACTGTTATATCACTGTTTCTACTTTAAAAATAATGGATGTTATGTAATGCAATTATTTTTGTATATTTTTTATATCTGATCGCATTCAAATTTAGTACGCCTATGAAATGTTGCTTCCCGCACGCTTCGCCCATCGCGCTAGTCGACAAGCTAGCGATTAGTCATTCTACAATTTTGGAAGTCAACTATAGAAGATTTAATTTGACATTTTTAGGTGTTATTGTGTTAAATAGACATTGGTATTGAATAAAGTTGCAAAATAGACGACTCGTAAAATGGGCGTCTCACTTGGCAAATGGAAGAAGTATTGCGTTATGCCATTAGGTACGCATACATCATACATCGCCTAACATAGAATATTTCGCCGTGCCAAAAAATGAAAAAAAAAAATGTGATGTGGGGGATGAAGCGCGACGAAAGGAAGTATTGCAACATTGTTTGTTTGTGAATACTATTTTAATGTACCTAAGGTTAACTGAAAATACATAACTAAGTAAATTTAAATTCATCAAAAAGAAACAATTAAACTGTTTTATTAAGCTACAACATGTATACAAGCCGTTTAGAAAATCAATGGTAATGTAATCTTACTTTTTTTTCATTTATTGTATTCAGCGCTTCATTCAGATTCCAAATAACATGTTTTGTAGATAAGATTTTTTTAAATAAAATCAGTAGTAAACAGCAATAAAAAATTATTAAATTAATTTAAAAAAAATCGATAAATGTTAAATGTCATTTATCCACTATCACTATATTAAGGAGGTTTAATACGTCTACTTTCCGTGGAATAAAGGCCTTTTAACACCCTAGTGGATTATAATTCACAATACCACGCTTTAATTTTATAGCATTGTTTTACAATTATTTTTAACATTAACATTTATCTCTTGTCATCTGGACCGGGTCTTATTTAAATTCGCTTGACCTGTAGGACCTGGATTTTTTCAGCAAATGCCATCTTGCTGGACAATGGATCTTCAATAGAACTTTCCGCTACCGTAGTTGATTTCCAACCATCATGACGCTTCACAGTGGTAATATCAGCCGCAGCATTGGCCATGTAGTAATGTTCCCAAAGAATGCCTCATTCCGTGTCCGATAAAACTTTCTGGATCAGGGAGCTAAGAAATGCAGCCACTTTTGAAAACGTTTTCGAAATTGTGTTGATGCCTACATGTTGCGTAGTGGTAACTTGATTGAATTAGAAAATTTATTACTATTTTAAGGTGAGGAAATTCTCAAACGCGTTTTTACGGAAAACGCTGCATTGTAACAACATGAAACAAGTATAGCTTTTCTACGCAAAATTAATATCTCCATCGTAATTTTCAATTAAACGTATCAGAATAAGACCAACAAAAAAGATACGGCAAAAATGAATTTAAAAAAACTGCCGAGAGCGCCCTCTATGATATGCGGCACTACTTACTCCTTCGCAGTGCATGATTTTATCTAAAACATAACTCTACCAAATTTCAACATGATTGGACGTTTCACTTCTTAATTATTATTAACTTAACAAGAAAACAATTTTCTTTCTTTGACGTCTTGTAACTTCTAAACGAGGCAATTTTGGATTAAGCTAAGTTTGTCTAAATCGGTTCTATTTGATCACAGAAAGCTATGTTTAAACTGGGTTCCATTGCTTTCCGGACACCCTGTATACCACTTAAAAACCGAGCTTAAGTTGAGATTTACTTTCAATAACACTATTCTGGCGTTTCAGTCTATAGACTTCAAATTTTAAATATTGCATGCACGGCAAAGTGACGTTTACGAAAATATCAATTTTTACAAAAATCTCGCTTACGTTATTTTACCTTGATCAAGTCGACATGTTCTAAAGCAACAAAATCACGGTAAATGTTTGTATTTCGTTTAGCAGTAATTTTTTTGGTTAGACATTGGACTCAACACAAGCAAGTGATATTCTTTTGTGTAATCTAATCTTGCTTTATTTGAATAACTGCCAAGATCCGTTGTAAAAGCATTGTTACCTATGATAGTTGTGCTAGTTTAGCGCACAGCACTACGTATCTCAGTTAAAGATATAATCACGTCATTCCAAGAAAAAATAATGTCAGCAAGTTATCATGGTACAGCGGTAAAAAAACGCTTGAAGAAATGTTTCTGTTACAAACACGTTTGAGTATTATTTGCCCTCATTCGATATTGAAACGAAATGTTAGTGTGAGTATAAGAAACATAAAATGCCCTACTGGTTGAAGGTTTGTAAATATTATTGCTTTAGGGCATGGATACCTAATATATACGTATCTTTGTTGCGAACAAATATTTATTTTTGTTGCGTATAATAAGAAACAACAGCAGTATACAGGATGTCTCGTATTGTAGGGACCAAACTTTACCAGGTACTTATTTTTGAAATAAGAAAATAAGTTCATATAAGTGTCGGAAAATGCTTACTTTTCAAGATACAGGGTATAAATATTCTGAAGAAAAAAAATGTAATTAATGATCTTATTTGTAAAGATAACTGTTGATGATACGTAGGCATAACAAATCGATAGATAGAACAGCATTTTCTTCTAAATGTTGTAGCTGGCTGCGTACCTACCATATCAATAATCAATTTTTTTTCGACACTTCATTGTATAATATAAATACATTCATCGATAGAGAGTTTTCACCTCGGCAACATTGTTATATGGACAAACGCTTCGCAGTAACAAACTTGGCATGTTTTATTCAAATAATATCATAAGCTTTATACAGGGTGTCCGGACCCAGCTTAAACATAGCTTCGTGTGATCAAATAGAACTGATTTAGGCAAACTTAGCTTAATCCAGCAGTGCCTCGTTTAGAAGTTCCTGTAACTTCTAAACGAGGCACTGCCTCAAAGAAAAAAAATGTTTTCTTGTTATGGGCATAATTAAGAAACAAAATGTCTAATCATGTTGAAATTTGGGACTGTTATGTTTTAGATAAGTACAAGCATTACGAAGGAGTAAGTAGTGCCGTATATCGTAGAAGGCGCTCTTGGCAGTTTTTTGTAACTCATTTTATCACATCATTTTTGTTTGCTAAGTTTGTCTAAATCGGTTCTATTTGATCACATAAAGCTATGCTTAAGTTAGTTCACATTATTCTCCGCACACCCTGTATAGAAAAAAATCAAAGAGATACAGTATATACCGATTTCTCTAAAGCTTGTGATCGGGTAGATCATAGTATTTTAATAAATAAATTAAAAGACATTGGCTTTAGTGATATTATATTGGATTTTTCACTTCTTATTTGACTAGGAGAATACGATACGTTCAGTATAATGGTCATAAATCTAAAGAATTTCATGCATATTCCGGGGTACCCCATAATGGGGATCAAATTTGGAACTGCTGTTATTTTTATATTTTTAAATGATCTCAGTTATATTCTTACTTGTAATAAATTGTTCTATGCGGATGATCTTAAATTGTTTATTGAAATAACTAGCTTAGAGAGTTGTCAATAATTACAAACAGGACTGAACAAACTCATGAACTGGTGTGCTGTCAACAAATTGGATATGAATGTTTCTCATATGCATTTAGCCGTTTTGAGCTTTCATGAAATCAGGGAAGATTTAGGTGTTTTATTCGATTCTAAATTAACTTTCAATGATCGTATTCTAGTTCTAGTTCTAAGTGAGTGGGCCAAAAGCTAGCCCTCCACTGCGACCCTGTGGTCTATTGTGGCTCACATACGTGTTACACTTCACCCAACAGGTTTAACCTCTTTATGAAGCCAATAACCTTGTTGGGTGGGATTCTATCCAAATCTTCTAGCAAGAGATGCACTTCGCCAAATATAGAAAATCTGGTCCGTTCTCCAGCCGGACAGTGACATAATATGTGCTGTGCCAATTCGTCACTTTCTAAACACAACCGGCACTCGACCTCCTCAGCCAGGCCCAACTTGTACATGTGACTTCTTAACCGGCAGTGCCCAGTGTATAGGCCAATCAGAGTCTTTAGGTCAAGCCTATTTAACTCTAGCAAATTTGTAGCTTTCTTTGCCGATGTGCCCCCTATGAACGTCTTCGAATGAGCTAATCTTGGCAGATCTCGCCAGTACTCCCTTATCTTTTCCTACGCCCAGGTCGAGATGACTGCTTTAGCAGTAGCCGAAGCTAAGCCAAGAGCCGGTTCCGGACCTATAAAGCTGGAAGAGGCACTCCGCCTTGCTAACGAGTCCGATGCCTCGTCAATGATCATATTACTGCAACGACTAATTCTGGATTAAAACTAGGATTTATGAGAAATTGTACGCTTTTTTTAAATATCGATATTTTGAAAGTTCTTTTTTTCTCCTTGGTTCGGTCGAAAATTGAATATATTATAGTATGGATCCTATTTACGAAAATAATAAACTTATGATTGAAGGAATTCAAAGAAAATTTGGGAAATTTGTATGAAACATGTGTCTTATAAGAGGACATCCTAATAAATTGTTGTTGGAGACATTTTCTACGCAATCCTTGGAACAAAGGAATTTAATTGCTTTTATAATATTTTTCTGTAAACTTATTTATAATCTGGTAGACTGTCCATTGCTACTGTCAATAATAAAGTTTAGAATACCTAGATTGAAATCACGTCAAAGTGAGCAATTTTATTGTGGGCCTAGTTGAACAAAAATATACTTAGGGTAACAGGTACTAAGATTATGCTTCTCTAATATATGACTTAAGATTCCATTGTAGAAGAATGCCCTGCTGGGATATTTTGCGACCTCAGCAGAGCATTTGATTGTGTAAATATTGATAGGCTTTTGTATCCGAAAAATACGGTATAAGAGGATCAGCGTTATCGTGGATCTCTAGTTTATAAAATAGAAACCAATCGGTTAGAGTGACCTCTAAGCATGGCCAAGAGATTCAGGAGGTATGTTCTCGGCAGGTGGATGTTATGGTTGGAGTGCCTCAGGGTTCTGTTTTGGGCCCTGCGTTGTTTCTTCTGTACATGAATGACCTGGAAAATTGTTTACCTGACGGCGTTTCGGCAACTTTGTATGCTGATGACACTTCTTTAATTGTGTCTCGACGTAAAAATGATATTTTAGAAAGTGCTTGTAATGATGCTCTTCTTGACCTAAATGACTAGTCTGTTGAGGTTCCATATATCTCAGAAACGTAGTAACCTTAAACTTAATATTAAGGCCGGTAATGATATTTTAGGAGAGGATAGGAATGTAAAATTTCTCGGTCTAATAATTGATGATACTATGACCTGGAAGGATCACTGTTTTGCACTTACATCAAAGCTTGGTTCTATATGATTTCTCTTTCGAAATGTAAGGCAGGTCCTTACACAGAACCAATTAATGTGTATCTATTATGCGCAGGTATTTGCCAGGTTGCCAGAATGACCCCTGATGTATTTTTATCACAAAAGCGAATTGTTCATTGCATGGTTGGGGCGTCCAATCAAACTTCATGTATAAATATCTTTCGAAGGCTGAGGATACTGACACTCACCGGTATATATTTGCTGGAAGTATGTACATTTATTTATGACAATTATGATACGTTTGGTAGACAGGGTGATCGCCACCTGTACTCCACTAGAAACAGAAATAATTTTTATGTTTTATTTAGAAGGCTTAGTATAGCGAGACGATTACCTGATGTTGTAGGTTTGAGTATATATAATAGGTTGCCTTTGGATGTTAAACTCTGTAAAGGCAGAACGGCTTTTATTGAGTGTTTGAAGGCATTTCTAATCGAGGGATATTTCTATAGTTTTGATGAATTTTACTCTAAATGTATTTAATTGAATTGTTTTGTGTAAGTTTGTGCTTGTTATTTTTCTTTTGACGGATCCTATATAAATGTAAATGTTTATCTACAGGAATAAAGTGCTTATCTATCTATCTATCTATCTATCTAAATAAGAAATTATGGTCGATGATACATAGGCTTAACAGGTCGATAGGAACCACTGAATTTTCTTCCAAATGTTGTAACTGATGTTAAATATGTTTTACGTGGAAAATATGTAAGCTAAAGTTTAAAACAACCATAAAAATAACACTTTCCAAGCAGTAAGTCAGCGATATCCTGTCAAAACGAAATTGCTTTGGATATTGGAAAAGAAATAAATTTATATCGCTAACAGATTCGGAATGAGGCGACGACGACAAGACAAAAACTTGTTATTATCCCATTTTACTCTGGAATATATTTTTATTCGGACTTGACAGTTTTAATATCATAAAAGCGCCGAAGCTTGGTTCTCTTGATAACCGTGTTTTTATGAAAGCAAAAGTAAAAAAAGTTTTCCAAGAAGTACGTGTTTAAACTAATATATTGTAACATCCAAGTGGGAAAGGGTGAGTTTCGGAAACATAAATATGAAAAAAAGGTCTGGAAATGGGAATTTGAAAATTGGAATTGTTCAATATTGCCGAGGCCTTTATCTCTCGATACTTCAACATAATTCTTTACGTGACCTCTCTATAAGAAAACTTTGCTCATAACTCGTATTAAGTTATATAGGACGGCCAAATGAAAACGAAACAGAGCCATTTTCAGGAACTGCGTCAAGATTGTAGAAAAACGCTCAGACCCGTCGATTTTAGATTAAAGGGGGATATTCTTTGTTGGTATTTTTGACTCCGCTCACTCCCAAGCAAGGGCAAGCATCAGCCCAAAATACTTAAATGGCATTGGGGGTTGAGTAATATTTATTTTGAAAGCTCTTACAATTCTCTTTAAATTTTATAATTCCGCCAAATACTTTGAAAAAAATTACATTTTAAAATTTAAATTATGGTTAGTTGCTTACTTACTACTTAGTTGATTAAATGTTCAAACTGATGACCGTCCGCTGCGATGCAAGAATAAAGGTTTGAATGAATTTAACTTCAAGTAGTAGAATATATTTTTATTCGGACTTGACAGTTTTAATATCATAAAAGCGCCGAAGCTTGGTTCTCTTGATAACCGTGTTTTTATGAAAGCAAAAGTAAAAAAAGTTTTCCAAGAAGTACGTGTTTAAACTAATATATTGTAACATCCAAGTGGGAAAGGGTGAGTTTCGGAAACATAAATATGAAAAAAAGGTCTGGAAATGGGAATTTGAAAATTGGAATTGTACAATATTGCCGAGGCTTTTATCTCTCGATACTTCAACATAATTCTTTACGTGACCTCTCTATAAGAAAACTTTGCTTATAACTCATATTAAGTTATATAGGACGGCCAAATGAAAACGAAACAGAGCCATTTTCAGGAACTGCGTCAAGATTTAAAAAAAACGCTCAGACCCATCGATTTTGGATTAAAGGGGGACATTCTTTGCTGGTATTTTTGACTCCGCCACTTTCACTCCCAAGCAAGGGCAAGCATCACCCCAAAATATTTAAATGGCATTGGGGGTTGAGTAATATTTATTTTGAAAGCTCTTACAATTCTCTTTAAATTTTATAATTCCGCCAAATACTTTGAAAAAAATAACATTTTAAAATTTAAATTATGGTTAGTTGCTTACTTACTACTTAGTTGATTAAATGTTCAAACTGATGACCGTCCGCTGCGATACAAGAATAAAGGTTTTGTTCGAAACGTTCGCGCACATTCTGAAGCATTTCCGGAGTGATCCGACGGCATTCGTCGATGATTCTTTGACACAAATCTTGCAGCGACGCTGGTTGCGTTTTATAGATTTTACTTTTTAGGTATACCCACAAAAAAAATCAAGGGGCGATAAATCCGGTGATCATGGAGGTCACTCAATGCTGCATGTTCTCCCAATCCAATTCCGTGGAAAACGTTGGTTTAAATACTGACGGACAATTAACGCATAATGCGGGGGAGCACCGCCCTGTTGAAAAATCAAATGATCTTCATCAGACTCTGGAACATTTTCAATAATATCAGTCAAGGCAGGGTCAATAGCGTCTTCCAGTAATTGCAAATACATTTGGCCAGTCAAATTACCAGGTAGAAAAAAAGAACCCACCAGCCGATCACCAAAAAAAAAAATAAATAAAAAAAAATAAAATGAAAATAAAAAATATATATATAATTTTTTTTTCGATTCACTCGTAGTGGTCAACCACATGTTCAACATTGTTTGTTATCTTTATTGTCTTTGTTATATACAATTTATTTGTTTTATGTACTCGAAAACTAAGGTTGAATTACGTTAAGATAAATTTAATAATTATTATAATGTTAGGGCATCTAAATTTGGACGATTAGCTATGATGATGGCTGTTTGAAGCCGAAAGCGCTTAGCTAGGATTTTGAAAATACAAATACACACTTTACAATACATAATATTTGGATTTTCTTCTTATAAGAACTATTAGTTTGTAATCAAAACGGCCTGGTTTTATTTTGTGAGAATTAGAAAAATAATATCTCTAAACAAAATGTACAAAACCTGACAATAACATTATATCACTCTAATACATAATTTGTATACATCACCATCTTTAGATGAGTTTTTAACGGAAACGGCTGTTCCTAGAGACTTTAATAAGGTGTAGATTTTTTAAGTAGAAAAGGTAGGTGGTACAAAAAAGTTGAAGCGATTTAAAAGGATCATAAAGGTCACTTGTGGCGCCCTCTGCAGTTAATTGTGCATAAAATTTGAATTTTCCGTCCTAAGAAATCTCCGCATACAAAATTTCATGAATTTAACTTCAAGTAGTCGAGGGTTATTAAAGTAAATGTAATTATTTTTTTTTAAATTGGACATCTTGTATATCTTAAAAGAAGCGTTTCCAGACCTAAGTTCATAGAATTTTTTTTTTTTAATTCAACGTAAAATAACATACTGAAATATGTACATCTCCTCCTGAAACACCCTGTATAATAATTATGACTAATTGTTTGCGATAATTTAGCTGTTTCATTGTTTATCTACCACAAGGGAGTACATTTATAAAGATATATTCTCGTAGTGTATACTTGGATGAATTGTGAAAAATATCCTGCAGCATGGTCACTTAATAGAATTACTTGATACAACGGTGTTGTATCCAGTGTGTTGTAGTGTTTTATTTTGAAACTTTGATGTTCTAGAACTAACTCTAGACCTAAAAGTTTGATGCTCTCTAGCAATTCCCCTTTGTGTATTTTAGGAACTATTTAAAGTTTTCGAGCTGTTTTTTTGTGGTCTTATAGAGGCACTTCATTATAAAATCCGAACAAAATTCAAAAGCTGTATATGAAAACTGTAGATTCTGAAGATATTTGAATGGAGAAACAACGAAAAGTGCAATAAGAAATCATATTTCAAGTTTTCGGTTTCGGCCTTTTTAGGTATGAATGCACCAGCTTCCCAAATGTTTGTCCTAAATCGAAAGAAACAAGATTTACTCTATATAAATAATGCTGCACAATCAATTCCTGTATTCGAAGAAAGAAATGTAGTTGTCCTGTAGTGAAAGAATATGTTTTAATAAAAAGAAAGAAGATTTTGTGAGGTATCGTTTCATCAGTGGGGGCTCGTGATAGTTGCAAGAGGTGAGGTCCAAATAATACGTAAATAGGAATAAATTTACACGTCTCCCCTGAGGTAATATTCCTTAACGCGTTGACCATTTTTTATTATGGAGGTCTTCGCCAATAGTCCTACTATAACCATAAATTAAAAAACTAAATAACATTAGAACTCCGATTTTTATTTGCAATACAAATAATAGAAAAAATATATGTTTCAGCATCTAATAATTTAAAAAAATGTTCCTGCGTGTTTAAAACACTAAAAAATATAAAAAAATATAAAAACCAATTGTCAGTTACTTATCTATTTACATACAAAACAAAGCCACTTTTACCAAAAATGTTTTAATACTTTCAATTCTTATAAAACAAGTGTATTCGTCGGTTTTTCAAATTCGCAAATTTATTTATAATGTCTTCATAAAATTGGGAATCGGCGCTAAGACTTTGCAACAGTTCTTTTTCAATAGCCATTATCGATAAGTTATTTAAGCGCTCTTGTGTCATCGTATTTCTTAAGTTAGTCTTAATGCGCTTAAGGCTTGAAAAGTTTCGTTCTACTGAAACACTTATTGCAGGAATTGTTAAAACTAAGCAAAATAATTTGTATGTTTCCTAAAATATCATTTTAAATTCCTTGTATAATATTTCTACCGTTTTCTGAACTTCTAAATCATAAAATTGTTCGTCTCTGTACAAAATATAAAGTTCGTTTTTCAACTTATCTATGTCAAATATGTTTGGATACATTTGTATAAACAATCAAACGATATTTCCGGAAATTTGTTTGCATATTCGGGATATTTTAAAGCGTTGGCCGATTATTCAAAATTTGTTGTTTACGTATTGAAAAAGGCGTTTCAGAGATAAAACAATATCGTGAGAGGGATTCATTATTATAAATAACTATCGACGAGCCTATCAATATTATATATTTAAATTAGGTTCCTATTCTATGTTAAATTTAGTCTTACCTTGTAAGGAAGTTGTTTTTTATTTCTTTAAATTAATCCTACCTCCCTTGTCCCTAAAACTTTACCACCGCGCTTACCACCTAATCTTCAGAATATTTAAGAAGTCACATTCAACTAATCAACCACTAACACTAACCACTGCAAATTCAAAACACATAAATGAAAGTATTAACACTTGAACAATCGATTAATCGCGTCACACACGCAAATAATCTACAGTTCACAAGTTACCTACGGTTACTAGCCACTATCACATCGTCCATTTGCCGTTGAACTAAAATCTTGAGGCGCCAGAAATCGGGCCTTAGTCTCGAGCGAAAAGCATTGATTTTAACCGTCTTGCGTGGTGGGGGGAACCATAACGTATAGACATGTGCGGCGCAATTTGAGGCTCGGAAAATTCAGCCTCACTGTGGTGGAATTAGTGGGTGACCCGGACTCCCCACGCGGGTAGAAACAGAAACGGCGGGATATTGAAATGTAAACCAGAGGTACGTTATACGATACGAGGGTTAATATTGAAGCAATTATTTTATTTCCTTACATTGATTTTTGATAAATGTAGTGGGCAATCGGATTGGAAATTATGGGGTATTAAAATATACAGTGAATGCCAAATTTTACAGTTAGGCGCGGTCTCAGTTGCTTCATACGACGAGTCGCCACTGCGGTTCATCCTTTTGCCAATGGTCTTCCAATGCTGATATATGTACATCCTACTAAAGAACAATCAGGACCTTTCAATTTCACACTCAATCCATAAATATGTCCCTATAGTGTTTTGTTTCATGTCATTGTACTTCCAGATAGCACAAAACAATGAACCAATATTTGGCCAAATCGTGATTTGTTATTAGTAAAAATTATTAGTTAACATTAGCTCGAGCGTTTAATATTCTTAAGTTGATAAAAGGTAATTAAAATACGAATGCAATACAACGTTTTATCCATAATTACATCCCAATCACATTTGTGGAATCAGAATGTAATATATATCATGATATTTTTTAGTACTCAATGAAACGTGGTAGGTTTTGTTATACCTACTGGTTGCTATGGTACATTGTTTATTATCAATTGTTTAATAAACAATTCTATCTGAATTTCTATCTATCTATCAAAAGTCCGATTATAAGGCGATTGTGGATAAATATTTTAAAACTATAAACCTATGCATGTTATTAGGAAACCCATTATACTCGTATAACAGAAATTCTTTACATAGAAATTATTTGCAGTCAACGTTTAAAAGATTTTTAAGCATGCATATGGAAATTTCTAGATTATAGACAGATGAACTACAAAGCAAAGGATCGAAAATTAGAACACATGGCAAATTTCTATCAGAAGTTTTTAATCACTTTTTATTATTTAATGACTCTTTAAAGAACCTTGCCGTTTTGAGAGACGATGAAAGAGTTCAATTTTTCAATGCGACTCTGTAATTACTCGAGAATAAAGTAGAATTAAGAGAGTCGTTTAATTTAATTAAAGCTTTGTTTCAAGTCGAATATAGTTTCTGATTGTGGTTTTTAATCGTGGCTCTCGCAGTTGTTTAATTTTAATTATACGTTGGCAAATTTCCCTGGAAAAGTATTCCGAATTTAAATACCTACAGAAGTTTTGCGGTCCCTTATTTTGTGCCCGCTGGAGAGGCATAATTGTGGAGTAAATATTTTCTTTGAAGTAACGGAGGATATCAAACCAAATCTGTTAATTAATTGTAACAACCAGTTGATTTAACTTTGTTTTCTCAAATTATCATCAGGAATTAATGACGGAAGTAAATTGTGCAGAAAAATTCGAGGGGTGAATTTGAAAATTATAAATTAAAGATATAATAACAAATAATAGCTTAATTTATTTTGAAAGCTTTAATAAAAATTAGTCTTTAAAACTCTAAATACACACAACGTCAAGAGTCTTGGACCCCCTGTATAAGTATAAAATGATTCGATTCAATTTTGTGGTTTTTCTTAGTATTGTTAAAAAGATCTACTAAGGGAACAAAAAAAGACAATAAAAATTGCAGACCATGAACCTTTACTTTATTATTACCAATGTTTTTACAAATCTGGTCAGTTTGGCAGTGTATTCAGCCAAGTGTTTCTTTGAATTTTTTTATATTGTAGTGCCAGGACGTCAAATTTCTGCGTTTACCCGAACGAGAATGACTGCTTTACATGATGCAGGACATTCTAATCATCAGATATCGAACATGCTGAGCATTCCTAGATTATCTGTTGTACGAATAGTACACAGATATGAAGTATTTGATACAGTGAAAAATAGAGCACGTAGTGGACGTCCTCGAGTATCTAATGAAAGATAGGATCGGTATTTGGTGCAATATGCCCTTAGACATAGCACATCTTCAGCTTCAGCTCTCAGAGCCTACTTACAAGGTACGTTTCGCCTTGTTATATCGACACCTACTATACGAAGACGACTCCACGCAAATTTACGTGCTAGAAGACCATTACGGGTTGGGTTCCCACTCTACAAAGAGTCTGTAGAGAACCAGGTCGTCAACAGCGACTTCATTTTCCCCGTGAAGTTGCTCCGTATGAAGGGGGTACCGTAATGTTTTGGGGTGGAATAACGTTCAACCGCCGCACGCCATTAATTCGCATACCACAGAATATGACCAGTCAAATTTATATCGAACACGTAATAAATTAGGGGAAAATTTTGTGTTTATGGACGACAACGCTTGACCAGGATATGTCAATAGATTAAATTGACTAGCCAACTCTCCTGACATTAATCCTATTGAAAACATGTGGCATTTCAGACTGCAGATGAGTTAGTAGCGGCAGAAGAGGAACAATAATCCGCAAGAGATCGTTAACCGCTTGATTATCTCAATGCACAAACATCTCAATATGCTATTGGAACGTGGTGGAGGTCATACCGATTATTGAACTGCTTTGTTACTTCTTTTTGATTTAATAATAATTTGTCAATTATTTCACACATTTGCTAGTTTTTAATTTTCTAAGTAGGTACTCAGTTTAACGAACATATTCTTTTCACAAAAAAAAAAGATTCAGAAAACAATATACTTTTATAAATGTATTTGGTTTTCCTGACAAAAAAATTTCTTTAACAAGAATGAGGGGGGGGGGGTCCAAGACTTTTAACAGTGTGTGTAATTATATTAATTTTACGTTTCATACTACTACGCACTAAATAGAGAAAATAGAAACCGAGAATAGAAAAGTACTTTTTGCACCTTCAATAATAAAAAAAAAAGTTGGAGGCGCCGGGCATCGATCCCGGTACCTCTCGCATGCTAAGCGAGCGCTCTACCATCTGAGCTACGCCCCCTGACGTTAAACGGTAAGTATTAATACCTACTCTTTCAAAGCTAATAACATTTAATTTTACAAACTAAGTAAATTATTTTTTTTGGAAATATTTTTATTTAAAAGTATTTTATAGAGTAAATATAATGAATAGAAAGAATAAAACTATAAAATTGAAGTAATGTATATACAATGTGTTTAAAAAAGCAAGAAAAAATGCTATTTTTATCCATTAGTATCGTTAGATCATGAGCATAAATACAATTTTTCGAATTCTGACTTTTAACTATATAACCATTGAAATTATTTGCTTGGATGATGAATCGATGATTAAAATACTACTAAAATTTTGATTTATTTTATAGATTTTATAGGAGTAACATTTTATTGTGGTATATTTAACTAAGTAATTGTCCTATTTTAACTGTAAGTACGTTTAGAAAAAATTAATTATGTATGCCAAAGTAATATCTAGATAATTTAAATTTCGTAATTCCATATGTAGCTACTTATATCTCTTAACATGTCAGCTATCTAGAAGTCATCAATCATAATTACTTAAGTAGATAGATCGATAGGCTTACTTAGAACTATTCATAAATGCGTTTAAATATATAGTACAAGTCTCATATTTTAGTTAACTTTACAGTCCTATGATCAATATGAGCCACGCCAAAATTTATTGAGAATTATTTGTTTTTGATAATCTTGCTTTTTCTTGGTCTTGTGTTGGTCTCGCAAGACAAAACTTGACAGGTTGCAAGACAAGAGAAGATTTTAAAAAAATCTTGCGAGACAGGACCTGTCCAAACATTTATCTTAAATTCGGGTGGAAAATGTCTAGAATTTATTACATGGGAGTTTACACCGGGATATTCATGAAAGCCTCATCAGTGAAAAGAATTTTCTTGTGAAAATTAATATCCTGATGCAAGATTATTGCAAAGAATCACTCATCGATCCAAATATTGAGGCGATAGCTTGTGCACTTTTTGAATGTGGTAGATGTAGTAGATTACGTTTAAGAATTCGTTGTACAGAAGTTCTTGATAATCCAGTTACTCGAGATAAACGTTTAGTACTTATTAGAGATGGGCAGTTCCTGAGTGAACTGGTTTAAAAGAACGGGTTGCGACACTGAACTGCGAGAATCAGTTCTCGAGAAGTTGACAAATCAGTTCTTTGCGAACTGATTTGTATCGATTGATGTAGAGTGCGAGAGATATTTTCAAGTTTAGACGTCAGAAGGAACTGTTCAGTGAATAGTGTACGAGTGTTCACAGCCTATGTGAGCTTCAAAATCGTACGGGCGACCTGAATTCTGAATAACTAATTGGTGATCCGATTGCGGAGCGTTAATATCATTCTTAGTTAAATATAATATCCAAGATCTGCATATCAGCGCACATAGGCGTCCGTATCAAATTGTTACATTAATAAAAACGATATAGGTATGTGCCATTAATTATAATTATATGATGTATAAGAATTAAGAA
Source organism: Monochamus alternatus (assembly GCA_037114965.1). Lineage (NCBI taxonomy): Eukaryota > Metazoa > Arthropoda > Insecta > Coleoptera > Cerambycidae > Monochamus > Monochamus alternatus. The sequence continues at coordinate 145,444,476 of CM073426.1, read as the reverse complement.
CTGAATTTTATTAACAAGTAAAATACAACAACTTTACAAAAATATAAATTAAATTCTGTAATAAAAAATAAATAAAAATCAGTATCTAAATGATTCGAGATATTTTGGAAAAAGAGGCTTCAAATATTTTGATTAAGAATTCTTATTCTAAAGTCTAACGCTAAACGGGTCGCAATAGTAAAACGCGGAAGAAACCGACCGTTGCGATTGACGGAGATGCGGGATTCGGAGAGAAGCATATATCTGTGCAGTGTTTGACGTAAAACCAGTTCTTAAAGAGCTGGTTTTAAGAATCAGTTCTTTTTGGTGATTTAGTTCTCGAGAACTGAATCATTAAAATGAACTGCTAAGCCCATCTCTAGTACTTATTTACTGTTCATGTTCATAATATTTTCTTCATCTTGTATCCTTATTCCACTAGGGCGTCCACGATATTATTGAATATTTTTTTCTTTCAAGCCCGTTTTTCAACATTAGAGAATGTTTCTCTAAAGGAAAATCACTCGGTTTTCCGTTCTCCTACGATATGCTTCCACAATTCCTCTACAGTTTTGTTCCAGCCATTTTTTAAAAAAAACAGTAGCGGAAATAAAATTGTTTTATTACTAACTGTCAAATTTTAAAGACAAAACCTGCTATTGACTATTTGATTTCTTCTAATAAACACGATTATAATCTTGTTTTAATTGATGCATTTTCCCCTGAAACATTAAAGTTTTTAAAATTCAATAAAAGTAAAACAGTGTTTAAAATTAAATTCTGCGCGGTATATGATCATTCTTTTTAAATTCGATCAATGGAAAAAAAGTTTGGTATAATTTTAGGGGCGACTCACCTTCAATGAACACCTTGTAGTATTTTAATTTACTTGAACTCATAGCTAAAGAAAATCAATAATAAACCTAAATCATGTACCAAATTTGGTTATTCCAAGTTATAGTTCAGAGATATTAATTTTTTTTTTTTTAAATATTTGGCCCACTTTGAGGGCCTGTAACTCCGCCTGTGTGTATATAGATATATTTGGTTAAATTGCAATATTTTGGAACCTTATACATGCACCTGCTCTATGTCAGTTTTTATAGTGGTCGGAATTAATTGTCAAAATTAAGTGGACTGTATTAATCTTCGGTTAAATACCCAAACTTTTATCATATCTACTATTTCCACTCTGTAGTCAGTAGAACTATTAAATATTTGAAATTCTAACGGCGTAAACATATAGTTTCAAATTAATTAAATTGAAGAAAATAATTTCATTAAAACAATGAATTCTGAATGAAATGCTCATAATGCAAAAAAACTATTTGAAAAAAATTTATGTAAACACAATACTTACTTCATTTAGATTCTTTCACAGGTAGGGCAAGAATTCTTCAAATTGCCCTCATATTTATGCAACGTTTTGAGAAATTTAAATTTATATTTTCGTATTATCCGGGTAATGCCTAACTCCAACAGGGTAAAATAATTTAAATTTGAGAAATATACAAGCGAATATAGGAAATTAAAGGTCGGAGAGGATTTAATATCAAATTTTCGTAATAATCTTACAATTTGTTCAAATAAAACCCATGGATAATTCAAATTTTACACCACCGCAATTTTGACAATTGATTTTTTTAATACGGCCTGTGGTTAAAGGTAAGATAATAATAATAAATTTATTTGCAAAAAACTGTGAAGAACACTGATAAGTAAGTACACAATTTATGTTAATAATCATTACAACTAATGAAATAATTACTCATGCAAATATACATTTTCAATAAGTGAGTGAACGCTTATTTTGAAAGAGAAAAAGAAAAAAACATAAAGGTAAATGTACACACAGACTCATACACACAAGATAATTTTATTAAATAAGTATAGGGTCATCATATAGGGTTTCCAAAGCTGTAAAAAATAAATTTTTCTAATTTTGACATATAAAGTAACATCTTTTGTTATCGAAACAAGTGTCAAAACATTCAACTGGTTACGAAAAGTTCGTTATGTCACTATTTGCAATAAGGAATTAAACAAAATACAACAGAAAAATAATAAAGTAACTTTTATTTAAGTCAGTAATTTTATAAATAACACTTTATTAATTGTTTATTAATTATTATCATTTAATTATAAATATTTATAACGCAGTTGATACAGTTAGTGAACTAATTCCAGAAGAAATCTTATCTGTTGAACTTGCAGTGATATTTCGTGATATATTGGTATTACTCGGTTCACCAAAAATATGACCGGAAATTTTTTTATTTTCTATAGAATTTTCAACATATCCTTCTGCAACAGAATTTGACTTCCAGCCGCCGTGTTGTTTTATTTTTAAAATATTAGCTCCAGAATCTACAAGTAAAGTGGCCGAAGATCTTCTGAAACAGTGCCCTGTGAATAATGTACAATTCGGCATACCAACCATTTAAGCTTATTATATCTTTAGTAACTGACCAATAGTATTAATTCCTGCTGGTTGTACACCACATTTACCATATCTACATCTAATAAAGAATCTATTGTGTTTAATATATACCGGGCGTCGGTTCCTATACTTCCTGATGTCAACGAAGTTTAGTCCTTCTATATCTCCTGGGATGATTACAAATTCAGGAATTACTCTAGTTCATGTATTTGGAATATTGACTTGAAAATACGTCTCCTCATCTGTAACATCTTCAACACGTAAAAATGTTAATTCTGACTTCCGACATGTACCGGCTATTCCCAAACCAACACAACGTAAAGCAAAAAATGCGAATTAGTAAACTGACAACTAAATGAAGCAATTATTAGTTACCTTAGCCATTAAAAATTATTGCCATCCACCTCCGTTAAAAACTTCGCAATATTTACTTTTGAAAAACGTTTGATTCCATGAAATCCATCGGACTGCTTTTTCAAAAATGCTATGAAACTATTGTATATTTTGTCTATACCTTTTTTAAAGACAGCTCAGTTCTCAACATGGAGTTACTGTGTTCATAGCGTAGAAGCCTTCAAATTCTTCTTACCTTCAAAATATGCAAATAGTACTTTCTCATTGACGTGTTTTACGTTCTTCTGTTCACGCCATTTCTCAAATTTTTCATAAGCCATATACCGCTTTGGATATTTCAGGAATCAGTAAACATACGGAATTTCTTGCCGCTTCTTCGATATCGCTCGGTATATCGTCAGAATCTGAATGTAAATCACACATTTTTCCTAATAAGTGGTATTAGTAACGATCAGCGTCACAGAATAGATCAGCGTCTGTTAGGGAAGGCGCACACTGAAGTGGTGCGCAAGTGACGTGGCAGTGACGTGGTGACCAAGTGGCAGGTGGAATCATTAAAACCTATGTAAACATATGAAGACGCGTGATCAGAACGTAGTGGTGGCGTGGTATTTTGCAGGTGGTGTGATGCCAGTCTGGTGCCACTAATCTCGAACAAGTTTAATTTTCGAGTGGCAAGCGGCCGGTGACGACGTGGCATTGTGCATTGCAACTGCATTTTTTTTGTAAATTTTAAAACTAAAAACATGCGAGACGGCCACGAATTTAACATAAATTCCTAAAGTTTGTATCCTTTTTTTGAAGCATAGGTCGTAGTTTTGTCAGCAACCTGCAAAACGTCACTTTCTTCATTCGATAGAAAAGTTTAAATTTTTGGTCATCCAAGTTGAAATCCTTTTTATAAACGTTAAAAATTACAAATTTTTTATTTTTTTTCTCCAGAGAAGATGAACCCAATAGTGTTTTTTCTTCTTCTCCTGATTTTTAGCATTTAAGTTAGCAAGTTGTACAAATAAAAGAGCATCTTCATCCTCTGGGGACAACATTTTAACTGACAAATTGGTAACAAACATACATTGTTTGCCACTGCAGTGCGCTTTAAATCACTTTCATACCACTTCGCCGCTATTCCATCGCCATGCCAAATGTTCACCATCCTCATACCACGCACCATTCTAATACCTCACCACTACCACAGTACTTCAGTTGCTTTAAATGTCAAGCCAAATGACAAGAATTTAAACTGACACTAATCTACTAGATAATTGTTATTTAAATTATACTTACTTGTAAATGATCAAAAACTTGTTTTTTCCATTTTTCATCAAAGTTACAAAAAACCTTGTATGTAAAACGTTATGAAACATGATTTTATGTAAAGCGAGATCCCTCAATATCGCATACTTTTCATAACTGATTACATAAATAGCTATTAGAATTAATAACTTCTAAACTCCTTGAGATATTTTTAGCAAATTTTGCATACATAATTTTTTAGTATGTATGTTGATAGTTATAAAATACAACATTTGCAGCTTACATATTTAGGATACGTACACACTGTATAACCACCTTTGCTAGAAACTAACATTCTTTTACTTTGTATGTAAACCCTGCTCAAATAGGAGTAGAATGTTCCAGCACAAATTACATCCCTGAATGGCTGCTCTGGCCTGTGGAGTGCTAATAAAGGCTTGCTCGTCGATGTGTGCCAGGAGAGAGATTACTTGTAGATTGCACAATACAGAACAAAGGCTCACTTGTAGAAAACGAACAAAATTCCTCGTAAAAGTAAACACTTGGATTCAAATCGAATGGTAAATTGATACTGTTTTTGATACAAGATCGCTTTTACTTGCAAAACTTAAATAGCAGATTACTTTTTAAATGCGCCATTTTTATAGGAAATTTTTGCGAATTTATAGCTGTCTTTAGAGGCGGTCTAAAAAATATCTCTTCACCGTGACAATTATACAGGTGATTTGCAACTAATCCTAACAAAAATTGGGAATAGATGCGTCATGAAAAATGAAGTCACTATCGTAAAAAAATGTTTGTAAATCTGTATTGCTTTCGAGAAATTGTTATTTACAGTACAAGCTGCTGCAAGTTTACTTTTATGTGCGAGGTGTATTTAAATAGCCGAGGCGAAGCGAAGCGTAGCCAAGCTTATTTGAATACCTCCGAGCACCTGAAAGGTCTTCTGCAGCGTATAATGTATTAAACTTTTCATTTCCTCTCGATTTAATATAAAACAAAAAAATTAACGATGATGAATAATTATTCATCAATATGAAATTGATAAATATAAACGCCTTTTAAATTTAATATTTGGATAGAATTTAGTTAAAAATGAATTCCACTGAAGAAGCATGCATAAGTTTGTTACTGGATAAATCTAAAGATAGTTATAAAATACAATCAAATCGTGTACAACGAAAGATCCACAATAACGGTAGATGTATTACTGGTATTTTTCTTAGAAAAATCAGGCATTGCCCCCTGCTATATTATGGTCAGAATACTCAATGTTGAAATTGACTATTTCATTAAATAAGAACCAGGATATTTCGAAATAGGCCGCTTGAAGACATTCATAAAAAGGAAAAATTACGGATATCATCAGTTTTTGTTAGAAGCTCCTGATGAAATATATTTAATGTTGTTTATCAAGTCCGTGAAGGGCCAATACTGTATGTTAATGGCATAACTGTTGAAAAATCCGAAGTCTTGGTCTGGCTATAATGGTACAAATATAATATACAGGGTGTCCGGAAATGATGAGCAAAAAATTCAGGAGATAATTCTAGACCGAAAATAAATGCTACCTCTTTCTATAGCATGTTTCCAAAACTGATTATTAACGGAGTTACAGGGTGTTTAAATTAACATTTTATTATTGATATTTGTAAATAACTTCAAGAAATCCAAATATTTACATAAAATTTGTAAATCGGGGGTTTTTGCGGACGAGAAATTCAAACATGTTTCTTATTTTGACGTCACTAGTAGAGGACGCCACTTATGGCACATCATGTTTCTTTTAAATGAAATCATGTTTTTTTTAAATACTACACCTAATTGTACTACTTTTTCCTTTCTTGTAATTTTTCCATACAACCATCAGTTTGCGCGGAAAAAATATAAATAGTTTTCCTTACTCTAAACATCTTTTCGTAACCGGTTACTGATAACCGCAGTAGACGGTTGCTATGTTGATGTTTATCTGTTGTTTTGTCAAACAAACCGCCATAATTAACAGTTTTTGCAAATATATTTAAACAAAGGTATTCCTGTAACTGTTGCCAATCCTGCCGTATGCATATTCCGTCAATTTATTCACTAATATTTGTACGGAAGAGTCAGTTGTTTGCAAATATTTGCCAAAACTGTCAAGACTGATTTGTTTGACAAGACAACAGAGAAACATCAACATAGCAACCGCCTATTGCGGTTATCAGTAACCGGTGACGAAAAGATATTTAGAGTAAGGAAAACTATTTTTATTTTTTTCCGCGCAAACTGTTGGTTGAATGAAAAAATTACAAGATAGAAAAAAGTAGTAAAATTATATGTAGTATTTAAAAAAAAAGTTCCAGAAACATAAGCCAAGGAATAGACACCACCATAAAATAGCTTTTTACTAGCTGATAATGTGTACCAAAATTGAAATTTCTAAGTGTAAGCGTTTTTAAAGAAAAATAAAAAACTCTTCTTTTCCGCCATTTTGAGACTTGAATATCTCAACAGGGAGGAGCCAAACTGAAAAATTTTAGATCCTCCCCTAAAATGGTTTGTGGAATACACTGGTAAAATATTTGACCATCATTCTGGAACACTCTGTATAATCTGAAAGTGAAGTACGTGGAATATAGAAATTATGTCATATTAGTGCAGATTCTTACTACAAAAATAATGTGCAAACAAGAAACGCATTGTTACATATTTTATTCAGTCAAACGAGAGGTTTTACTTCGTTTTTGAACGATCTGCACAAGTTTGACAGTCATTGTGCCGTATCATCTGTAACAAAGATATTAGTGTTCCACTTAAATTACTGTTATTTTACTCAGACTTTATGTGATGTAAAGATTCATACGAGAAGTAGTAGTAAAACTTATCGGACAGTTGGAAATGTATGTACTTGTTATAAAAATGAACGTTTTCAAGTAGAAATGCTTAAATAAGCCCTTGCGCCAAACGGATTAGTCAAGGGTTATTTTTGAAACTAAGTTTGCCTAACTCACACTGAAAAAAAGCAAATAAGTAAAAAATAACAAAAATCACATTGATCCGTTTGGCGCAAGGGCTTATTTAATTATTCTTTATTATTTTTTCAGAAGTGTGACAAAAACCCAATAAAGCTAAAGAAAAACTAAAATTATACCACAAATAAATAGCTTCAGACAATAGAAATGCTTCGAAGAGCGTAAATAAATACACATACATATTTTGAATCAATAACAAACAGCATATGTACATATTTGAAATTTATGACTCGTAAGTATATATCTGAATGGGAAAAGTGTACAGATTTCATTCAATTGTAAACTATCTTTTATTATGAATAATGTATGGGCTGAATGACCAAACTGTTGCATGTCCGACGTCTAACGGTTCAACATATTACAAAATCGGTCTATTGTTTGTTGTACTGATCGTTAACCTCTAACGAACTACTATCTATCACAGTTTATGACAGCATCTCAACGGAATATACCTAGTCATACCTAGACGAGTAAGAGAGCAGTCTATGTCTCGAAATTAATAGGGCATAGGACAATAGTAGATTCCCGACGGCAAAATAATGGGATCCAAGCTTACCTTAGTCAAAAGTTGATGGTTGATGGAAAAAGTATAGTGTACACTGTACAGATACAGTTAAAATTTTATTTTCGCTATTTGTAAATAATTTTTTCTACAAAACTGTTAAAAGTGGGCTTTTTAATTGTCATTTTTGATGTTAAAAATGTCTTTTTTTGACACGTGTGTTAAAAGTAAGGTTTATTCTTCAAAGTTTATTTAAATTTTGTTTTGAAAATTAATAAAACGTTTTAACAAACACATGAATAACTTTTTATTTTAAATAAGTACAAACCAACATTTTAACTAGTTATTACTATTAACATTTATAGTAAAATTAGAACAATTTGAAATTGTAATTCCCTGCGGAGTCATCATACTTAAGTTGGTTTTACTGTCAACATGTGTGACACATCTATTTTCTGTAGAAATACTACTGGTAGTACTGGTGGTCTTGCTAGTAGTTGCAGCAGTAGGAAGTATTTGGCACGCAATTTCCTTCTTCTGTTCCAGTGAATTTTGAATGTAGTCTTCAGCTACCGTCAAAGATTTCCATCCTCCATGTCTCTTGATGGTAGTAAGATTTGCACCAGAATCTGCTAACAATGTCGCCGATGAACGACGAAAACAGTGTCCGGTGTAGAGTTGAGGATTTGATAGATTCAAGAACTCTGCAATGTCGGCAGGCATTTTACCAAACATGTTAATTTCGTCTGGATTCTTCACACATTTATTCTTCATATATTTAAGAAAAAGTCGTCTATGGTCAGCGTTGGGTGGCCGGAGTGCCATATACTTTCTAAAAAAGTTTAAATAGAATTCACCAACAACACTGAAAGTCCGAGGCACTTTCGTTTTAGTATCTGGTATGGTCACAACAACCGAAGTGCCCAAATATTCGATATTGTCGATGGTCATCTGACACAATTCCTCCCGGCGACACGCCCCGAACACACCCACTATTGCTGCGACTTTCATCAACAGATACTTTTCGTATTCTGCTTCTGTGAGAAATTTGTCGATATAGTTTTGATCATGGAATAATTTGACCACAGCGTTGACGATTTCCATATCTTGGCTTTTTCCTCAAAATATGCTAGTAAAACACTTTGGTTACATTTCCCAGGGACCTTTTTAATGTTGCACCATTCCGAAAAGCGTCTATAAGCGATTATACATTATACTTATAATATTACTAGAAAATGCTGTCAATATTTTTTTTCCGTAACTAACAACAGCACTGGTTTTTGCGAAAATTTTGGTTCATAAACATTGCGATCTGTGTGGTATTTTTTGATTTCTTATTTTTATTGAGTTTAAAGTTCTTCCGATTGTTTTGTAGAAAAAATAGTGTATAATATACGTGTTAAAAGTGATTTTATTTTGTTCGTGAAGTTAAAAAACTCGCTACGCTCGTTTTTTAATCATCTTCACTCACAAAATAAAATCTTACTTTTAACACGTATATCATAAATAGCTATTTTTTCTACTTTCATCAAAAAAACAAAACTTTCTTGAACTATATTTAGTGGAAAAAGTGGTTCTTTTTTGCACTAGTGCAATAAAATGTTTATTGCTTTCAACTGTCATTCTACTACAGCGTTTTGTCATCATGACATTACTTTCTGTACTTGTTGCATAAATAACTATTTAAATTCAATTATTTACCTACATTTTGGAGATAGGGGTTTTTGAGGGCGAGAAATTCAAATTTGTTTTTGATTTTGGCGTCAATAGTAACCACATCATACTTTTTAAATTGAAAAACTTTTTTGCGGTTTAGTGTATCCATCTGACTATTAAAACAATAAATACTAAAGTCGTTAGGAGTAACCGTTTTTGAAATAATCCTGCTTGAAATATTCAATGCACCGAATAAAAATTGTGTTGGTTTCAGGTAATGTGCCTTTTTCGAAATCTGTCATCATCGAAAGTTTAAATTTCCAGTTGACAAAGTGAGTCTTTTTTATCACTTAGCTGAGAAATATTTTTATGTTCTAGAACGTCAAAGGCTTTTTCGTTGTAGAACGTAAAATAGTTTGTGATATTTTCGAAACTTATTTATGATTTTATTAATTAAAAATATACATTTTACGTAATATAACATTTCAATACAAAACAGTAACTATAACTGATACTCCAGGAAACAACTACTCCGCTGCAATGTAGGTCGCTTCCTGTAAGTCGAGCCGCTAAGGCCGAGCAGGAAGTAAGCAGACCACTTATATCTCACAAAACAGTAACTATTATAAACAGGACGATTACAATTTATTTTGCACTACATATACATTGAAAGTAGCAATATTGCAGTGAGTTAAATTTATTCCAGATCTAGTGCTGTCAGTTATCATAGTTTTTAGTTCTGGGCGTTCAATGAGGCTGCTGCTGTCATTGCATAAGTTTATTGCGCACGTTGTCTTATTGGCAAGTTCCGTAGGCTCTGCTGAATATGGTAACAATTTATTTGCGATTGAAATTCTATTTTGTATAGAATCTTCTATACAGGGTGATTCATTAAGAGTGGGCGATCTCTAAACTGGAGATACTACATACCAAAATACGGCGATTGAGCCAAACATACCTTATCCGAATGTTGCTGGTTTAAAAAATACAGGGTGTTCAATGCTAGAATTTTATTTTGAAATATCTCAATAACTTTGAAACCTGTTCGAGTATTATAAAAAAAATTGGCACAATTATGTTTTTTGTCACGGACTAATTTTGACATCACTAGTAGAGGGCGCCACTTATGGCACAGCATGTTTCTTTTAAATGGCATAACTTTTTTGCTGTTTAGTGTATCCATCTGTCTATTGAAACAATCGATTCTCCTACCTGTTGTATCTAAAAAAGGTATGCCTTGTTGAAGTCGTTAGGAGTAACAGTTTTCGAAATAATGCTATTTGAAATATTCAGTGCACCGATTGAAAACTGTTATCGTTTCAGGTAAAGTGCCTTTTATACTGAAAATACAGCAAAATTTTACTTGAAAAAGTTGTTCAGAACGGTAAATTATGGAGACGTGCAAAATTTCAAGAAAATCGGCAACAAAGCACAAAGATTTTATTCAAATTACCTTTTTTAGCAGAAATCTATTATCAGGTGCTTCTTGTAAAAATCTCTCAACTTCCTCTTTCGTTAGAACTCTGGACTTTTTTGGACAGTATCCAACTGTTTTATATTTCAAATATGGTATTAGTTTTGGAAATTTTCTGATATTTACATTATGTTTGGCATTCAGTGTACTTTTTAACATTGAATATACTGCCCATATGGTTTAATTTTTTGTTCGAAATGCACCACCCTTTGAATTCGATGTAGGCAACCTCGTACTGTCGATTTTTTGAGGATTATTTGTGAAGCACCACTTTGTGCCGCTTTCAATATACTTCCCTTGGTAAATGTTCGTATTCACTTGTTATTTCTTCAAAAGGGTAAAAGATGTGAAAATCAATTTACACAAAAATTAATCAAAACCTCTTCTTTACATCTTTTTTGCTAAGATGGAAACAACGTTTTTGCCTGCAATGCCACTATCTCAAAAAAGTAATAGTTTGAAGCAAATTTTATGATAATGTACACTATACAGCATAAAAATACTGATGTACAATTTGTAGGTTGTCAAAAATGTGAAATATTTACGTTCCCTAATAGTACCAAAACAAATCTGATAATCGCGCTTATTGAGTGATAGATGCATTATAAAATTATGATAATATTCACAATTGATAATCGTATAAGCTAAATTATTCAGTCACTGAATGTACTTTAGGTTTATATTACACATTTAAATAACATAATTATTTCTTTTCAATATTTTGATACTAATCGTTACGTTTTTTATTGTTTTTTTTGTCTTTTAATGTTATTTCTATAAGAAATAAATAAATATTCAAATGCAGTTATTTATTAATCTTTGAGTATTTGCAAATAATGTATTCCATGAATCCATGTGCTTTTTACATTATTAATAATAATTTATCACTATTATCTAAATAATATGTACACATTTAATATTTAGTAAAATTATACCTTCTACTTGAGTGTAGATATTTGTTTTGCATGAGTTTATTCTATTATGTTTAATTACAGCAGTAGCGGCGCCGGGTGTATCTTTTTTTTTTATTGCTAGTTGCTTTTTCCTCTTCTTAATTCTCTTTTATTCCTACTATTTAAACCTTTCTAATTTTATTATTTCTTCTATCATCTATACATTTCTGTACTGCACTGGTAACATTTCACTGAATTTATTATTGTTTTTCAGATGTCATTAAATATCGCACATGTCAACGTTCAATCGTTAATTGCACATTTTAATTCATTTCATGATCGAGTTATCAATTCAAGTTTTGATGTTATTGGAGTGACGGAAACTTGGATGCATGCAGGTCTGGATAGTGATGCTGTACGAATTGATCAATACACATTTTTCCGTTTTGATCGACCAACTCAAGGAGGTGGAGTGGGTATATATGTAAAAAATCATTTAAAGTGTAATTTAATAATTAATGAATATGATGATGTTATGGAGTATTTATGGTTGAAAGTAGATATTAATAACAAATCTTTTGCAATAGGTTGTATATATAGGCCTCCTAAATCAGACTTTACTACGTTTTTAAATAGCTTTGAAGATTTGCTTTTTGATCTGTATAGTAACTATGATGATATTGTATGTATAGGAGATTTTAATGTTGATTTATTGGACATAAATAATAATGCAAGTATACAATTCCATTCAGTCCTTCAATCTTTTGATTTTAAACAAGTGATTAACGAACCTACTCGAATTACTGCCACTAGTATGACATTATTAGATTTGATTATTACAAATTGTGAGCAACAAATAACTGAAGCAAAAGCAGAAGATGCTCATATAGCAGATCATTTTTTAGTTGAATGTAAAATTTGTTTAAATAATAATGAAACTCGGCCAAAATAAATTTTTTATAGGCCTCTAAAATATATTAATCTTGAAAATTTTCAACACGACCTAATTTCTATGCCATGGTATTTAATCTATGAAACTGATAATATTGATGAAAAAATTTCTATATTTAATGATAACGTTATTAGATTGTTTGACTTTCATGCACCTATAAAACAGTTTATTTCCAAAAATTATAAGTATGTTTCTTGGATCACAGACAATATAAAACTTATGCAAAAATTGAGAGATAAAGCACTAAAAAAATTTAGACGTACTCATCTACCTCAGCATGGATTATATTATAAACAGTTACGAAATTTAACTAATTCTGCAATAAAAGCAGAAAAGCGAGCTTACTTAAAATATAAATTTAAAAGTTCAAACATAAAAGAAAAATGGTTGGAATTAAAAAAATTAAACTTAAAAAATAGTAAAAATTGTTGTATTCCTGAATCGTTAAATAATCCGAATGCCTTAAATAAGTTTTTCATTAATTCTTCGGTTAATAATAGTCCTCTTGATGAAGAAATAATTCACTATTATATGTCAAATATTAAAAGAACTATTAATACTGTGTTTGCATTTGTACAAATTACTGAGGATACAATTTCTAAACTAATATATAATATTAAATCTAAAGAATTTGGAACTGATCAATTAAATATTACATTAATTCATTTATGCTGCCCATTCGTTATTCCAATTATTACTCATATAATCAATGCATGTATTACAAATTTATATTTCCCTCTTAAATGGAAGGAGGCAACTGTTATACCTCTTCCTAAAATCAGTCAGCCTAAAGAAGTTAGTCATCTACGATCTATAAGTATTTTACCTACATTATCTAAAGTACTAGAAAAAACTATGGAATTACAAATACGAACATATTTAGACAACCATAATATATTACCTATGAACCAGTCTGGATTTAGAGCCAATCATAGTTGTGCAACTGCGCTAGCAAATATTCTTGATGATATTATTACATCTAATGATAAAAACAAGGCATCTATTCTCATTTTACTAGATTATACAAAAGCTTTTGATATGATTAATCACAGAATACTTATTGCTATATTGCACTTTATAGGGTTTAATGATAATGCCTGCTCGTTCTTAAATTCATTCCTTACTAATAGATATCAACAAGTTGCAATTGAAAGTAAAACTTCAAAATTAATGAAAATTATTGCTGGTGTTCCACAAGGAAGTATTTTGGGACCTTTATTATATACTATTTATACAATTAATTTTCCTGAAGCTTTAAAATTCTGTAATTACCATTACTATGCTGATGATACTCAGATTTATTTTTCTTTTGATTATGAAGAAGTACCACTTGCAAATCATTTAATAAATTCAGATTTACAGTCTCTTTATACAGTTTCCAGTACCGCCATGTTTATATGAACACTTAAGATTGGGTAATTTATAAGCATAGATTTAGAAATATCAAACTAGGATATTAAAATATCCTGAAAAGGAGACACTGTTGTGCTGTGCTATGATAAAAGTATCTGTTTATAAGGATATCAATCGCCGTTAAGAGGTTATACCTAGTTGAAATTTTGAAAAAATCGTTTGTTTCTTTTTCCATTTTTAGAATGTATATGTATTTGAGTATATTCTCTAAAAATTTTAAATTAATCCGACAAATATTTTTGAAGATACAAGCATATTTGTAAGAACGTCTCCAAGCGTTTGAAAGTAGGCGGAGAGTATACAGAAGTAGCAGCTGTTTTTCTGACCTGCTATACGTTTGGGGACACTCGCTATTGTGCTTGTAATTATAAAAACCCTTCCTCCCTGAGGGTTCATCTTATGGCCCTGGAATAGATGACTCGATGTAAGTAATAAAAAAAATTTGCTAAGTGTCAACGTCTTTTGAAACTTTAAACGCGTTTTTCTCAAAACAGTGTTTTCAAAGACGATGAGCACGATTTTTCCAAAACGGCTTGATCGATCGCTTTCAAATTTTTACACTATATTCTTAGATATATTCCTTAGGTATTAATAGAAGGAATAAACTTTTTAACAATTATTTCGATTTTTTTGACCACTTGAAATTGGAAATTTCTTTGAAAATGGCAACGTTTTTCTTTGGGAAACCGCGATTTTTTCAAAAATCAAAATTTTCACTGTTGCTTCGATTAATACCTGCATTTATTAATCAACTACATATTTTTTTTTCAATTTCTCATTTCAAATAATCCAAACCGGAGATATCTTGCTCACCGCCGAGCACTTTTTTGTGGAGGACCTCCAGGAGATCGTGTGCAGGAGGCGTACAATTTAATATTTTAAAAAACGGACTACGGAAGTTAAAAATATAAGAAATACACAAACGGTACCTATTTATCATATATTCATTAAATAAAATGTCTCCTCATAAATAATTAATGGAATAACGCTTTTTTTTTGACTTTACAACTAGGTATAACCCCTTAAGGAAATTATCAAAAACTAGACTGGGAAAGTTTTGCTTAATCTCATTCAGCACATGAAACAGGCGAATCATTTCTATATATAATTTATTAAAAAAAAATAAACATAAATATAAATACAGTAGATATAAATACGGTATGTATAAACCTACAAAAAATAAATAAACAAAAAAGGCAGTAGACTCTAAATGACTTCCTTCTGACCGTCTGCTAATTGAAGTGGTCAGTGACATTTGACGTTGACGAATCTACAGGCATTATTGATAATGTCTTTTCCATTGATCCAGGAGATGTGTCTATTCCATACTCTTTAATATCGTCCGTAAGAAAACAGAACTGGGTGAAATGTTCAAGATAATCTGTTTCTTTTTCGGTCAAGGAACGTGGAGGCTGTTGTGATCTCTTAGGGGGTTTTGCTGGAGGGGTACGCTTTTTCAGTTCTGAAAAATTGATGAATAAGGTGTAGTAAAATTAGTTGGAAAAATATACGGAGTGTTTCTTAAGTAGAGGAGCGTATTCTGTGGAGTAGCTCCTATCACATCACAACCAGCTATAATTTTTTGACATAAGTGCTTCTCAGATTTAAGTGAACTTTGTAAACTAGTGTCTTAAGATGTCCCTAAACAAAAAACAATAGGGTTCATATCGGGTGGCCAAGGTTGACCTAATTCTTCACGTTATTATCGAATCTTTTATTTAAATATTCATGAGCAGTCAAATTAAAATGTGCATAAACCACATTCTTTGTCTTAGCGCATAGGGAACATCGTCAAGTAGTTCAGGTAAAAAGTTTTCAAGAAAATGTCTGTAAGAGGTACCGGTTAAAGTTCTTGGTAAAAAGTATGGCCCAGCAAGAAAATTTGAAATGAAAACTGATGTTGAAATCGAGATTCCATTTCGGAATTAGGGTTTTCGTCAAACCAAACGTGTTTGTTATGGAAATTTATTATAGCATCTCTGGAAAAATTATCTTCTTCGGTAAACAATACGCCAGCGGTAAAGTCAACATTTTGTTCAACTTTCTACAAAATCAAGTGGCAAAATTGTAGAAGAGTAGAATAGCCTTGCGGCAGTAAAGCTTGAACACTTTGTATGTGATTCAGAACGGACCAAACTAGTTTGTGATTCACCTAAAGATTTGCAGCGATCTTCCTAGTACTAGTATTTGGGTCTTCTTCAATTTCATGTGGAATAGCTCATTACAATTTAGGTGTTCTAACACGCAAAAGTCCTCCAGGAATTAGACCTTTCAGAAATGAACCTGGATTCCGAAAGGTTCTGAAAACATTTCTGAACATTCTTGGACTTGGAGTTGAATGATTTTGAAATCTTACTATATAAATTCGCCTAGCCTTCGTACCATTTCCATTTGCAAAGTCATAAATGTAAACCATATCGGCCATTTCAGCATTTGAATACTCATAAGCCATTATTAAAACTTAATATTTAAAAAATAAGCTTAATTTGACAATACACAATATAATAATAATAATAATAATAATAATAATAATAATAATAATAATAATAATGCATTTATTGCCCAACAGAAATAATCCATTTACAGGACAAAATAAAAAAATAGTGTGAGAATATTTCTAACAAAATAAAGGAAACTTAATAAGTTACATACAATACGTCAGTGTGATAAGTGTAAGTAATACTAACAGTTTGTACAGAAATTTATACCACAACAAACAACACAACTACAGATCAAGTATTAATTAACCTAAATATCACGAAAAAATTGAGATGCCACCAATAATAAATTTTTAAGAGTACAGGTATTTAAGTCACATAAGCTGGATATTTGATTAAAATTGATAGACATAACATATACTGGAGATTTCATACCTAAATTAGTTCTTACATTATGACAATAGAACATACAGTGATCCCGTGATCCAAGTCTAGGAACACGTAGGTCAAACATATTCAACATAGATGCTGAATCAATTCGGTTGTGAAATAATTTAAATAAGAGTGACAAACTCGCAAGCACTCTTCTGGTATGTAAAGAATCAAAACTAAATCTTTGCAGCAACAAACTGTGGTTATATCCCCTAGGTGGATAGTAACCATCAGCACGATAAGACAAAAACTTTAGAAAACGCCTTTGAACTGATTCCACTAAATCAATATGTGTTCTATAAAACAGGTACCAAATAATACTACAATATTTAAGTTTCGAGCGTACTAGAGAGTAATAGAGGCATTTTAAAGCAGCAACGTCATTAAAATTTGAGGAATTTCTAATAACAAAGCCCAATGTTTTATATGCAGTGTTAACCATTTGATTAATGTGATTGGAAAAAGATAATTTGTCATCCATGATAACTCCAAGGTCCTTAATACTATTGCAACGTTTAAGAACTGTAGCGTTGAGATTATAGTTAAATAAAATAGGTTGAGTGTTAAGAGTAAATGAGCATATTTTACACTTGTCAACATTAATTGGCAATTGATTTTTTGAACACCATTCCTCAACTAAATCAATACCTACCTGTAAATTTAAACAGTCACTTATAGAATGTATATTTAAGAAGAGTTTTAAATCGTCAGCAAAAAACAAATGATTAGATCTTAGTGACAGAGACAAATCGTTAACAAATAAAATAAAAAGAAGAGGTCTAAGGTTGGATCCTTGGGGTACACCTGAGGTGGCTAAGAAAGTATTAGATTTAAAACCGTTGTATGAAACATATAATTTACGTTGCGAAAGATATGATCGGAATAGTCCAAGTAAACTATTACTAAAACCCAAATGGTCAAGTTTATATATTAATAATTCATGATTACCCTTGTCGAATGCCTTAGAGAAGTCCGTGTATACCACGTCCACTTGACCTCTATTGTCAATGTTGCTTGAAACAAATTGGGTAAATTCAGCCAAATTTGTTAACGTAGAGCGTGACGTAACAAATCCATGTTGATTCGGAGAAATAAAATTTCTAACTTTATTAAAAAGAATTGTATACACAGCCATCTCAAATACCTTCGCAAAGTTGGATAGAATAGCTATAGGTCGATAATTTTTTATATCAGATGGATTACCATCTTTTAGTATTGGACAAATTCTTGATAATTTCCACTGCTCCGGAAAAGTAGCAGTAGACAGAATAAGATTAAATAAAGCACACAATGGAGCAGAAAAAATCACAAAAGTCTTTAATAAAAAAGCTAGGTATCTGGTCATCTCCACATGTCATCTTATTTTTTAGCTTTGAAATGGCATTACGAACATCGGTTTCGGTGAAGCTAACAATATTAATAGAAGTTTGAAACCTATTTAAATCTAAATGAGGTTGAAAATTTTGACTGCTGAAAACACTTGAAAAATATTTGAAAAAACCATTAACAATTTCAGAGGGGGAATCGTAGTGAACGTCATCCATAAAGCAGTTAGATGGTATACGAGTTGAACGTCTTTTACTCTGGATATATGACCAAAATCTTTTTGGGTCAGTTATGAAGCTAGCTTGAACAGAAGTAAGGTAATTGCGGTAAGCATTTGATGTAAGTGTTTTGATTACATTTCTTAGACGTTTAAATTCATTGTAATAATAGATGGCATGAGTTTTTTTTAATTTATTATGGTAATATGACTTAAGCTTAATATTTTTAATAATATCCGATAAAAACCAAGGAGGGTATTTGCGTTTAAACTTTTTGTATAAGGGAACAAATTGATCAAGTGTATTATAAATTGTGTCATAAAAAGCTTCACAAGCAGAATTAATGTCAGTGTAATTACTTAGAAATTCCCAATTGATGCAGAGAAGTGCGTTATATAACTCATGAAAATTAGCTCTTTTAAAATTGTATGACCTATCATTAAGATTAACTGGAAAGATATCTGTACTTGATATGTTTAATTTAGCAGATATTAACAGGGAAGGATGATAAACATCTTCAGTAACAATTGGATTATAGTCTCTGTTAACAACACATTCAAGATCTGAAATACATAAATCTAAAGTTCTTCCATAAGCATTTTTGATATTGTTAAATTGATGAAAGTTATTAAATTGAATAAAATTTGTAATTACCCTTGATTTAAAATCCATAAAATCCGGCACTGTAAAGTGAGTAGAATTAAAATATTGTAAGATGACTTGATCAAATAAATCAATTTTGTTGTTGATCAGTTTGGAATATAAAAACGTGTATAGAAAGAAAAAGTGAAAATAATACAACGGCTCAGACCTCTTTATTTGTGATAGTATACAGGATGACATATTTTATTGGCAAATAATGATCGATGATACCTACACCTTCGTCACTAAGTTTCTAAAGCTTCTATATTTCATACCTACTGTCATAGGTAATATGCATACCGAATTTGATTAAATTATCTCAAGCAGAGATTAAAAATGAAACACTGATTTTTTTTTTGACACGCTCCACATTTATATAAGAAAAAAAACCCTTCTACCCTGACCACAGAATAAGTCTCTGGATTTTTGGCTTCTACTGAAGAAATACCCTGTATACTTTTTTAACTTTATCGAAGCAGAAAATAGCAGGAGCAGAGTCGTATACATAATTACGTATGCTTAAAAAATTGCAACATGCAAAATTATGAAGTACTTCAAACTCTAATTTGCATTTTCTTGAATAAAATAAGTTCAATTAAAATCTTACCCCTTTCTGCTCTCCTCTGCTTTGGTGGATCATATGCTCTTCTCAGATTATTTGTGAGTCTTTCCAATTCATCATATTGTTTAGTTGCTCTTTCCGCCAATTTCATCATCAATACCTCTTCTTCATAATAAGAGCCTTCTAATAAGGCGAGTTCTTTACTGGGTATCTAAAAAACATAAAAAACGACAAATGATGCGTATGTAGTTGAACTATTTTGGTGTTGGACTGATTTCGTTAATAAAATAAAATTTACCTTATCGAAGAAGAGCAGTTCCTGTCTGTACAATTCTTCGATTGCTTTCATCATTTCTAACATGTTAATGTTTGTGTCATTTGGTCCTACTCTGTCTTCGTAAACATCCTCGACTATGACTTGTAAGTTTAGAATGTCCTCATCTACCATCAGGCTTTTGAACTCCTTTTCGACTAAACTTGTTGCAAGTTCTTCGAGATATTTGGCACGATTTTCTTCCCATCTAAATCAGTTACGTAGTTTTTAAACCGCGAAATGCATTTGCATTCTGTAAACATTACTCTGACAGTAAACAAAACAACAAAAATATCCAAATCTTCATAGAAAACTATTGCCACAGGAGTCCCACAGGGGTCGGTCCTTGACCCGTTCTTTTTTTGTTATATACGAATGATATAGACAACATCATTGCATCTAATCTTAAATCAAAATTTAACACTATTTATGTTTAGAAACCTAAAATATGTACTCACGCAAGAGCAGTTATTGACCATGTGCCATGTTCAAGTTTCTTCTAGATTGTGTTATGGAATTTGTTTTTGGGACTTTGTTGGCCAAAAGCGTATTTTGAGAATTGTTGCAGGCGTGAATAAAAGATGCTCTTGTAGAGACATCTTTAAAAAAATTAACGTTTTTACCCTGTTAAACACCTTCATATTTGAATATTGTGTTTTCTTAAATCAAAACATTTTTTACAGATTAGTTAGATTCATGAATATACTACAAAGCACTGTATAAATTTTTATGTGCAGCTTAGTAAATATGTTGTCACTTCTAAATCGCTATATCATTTAGGATTAATGGTTTTTAATAACCGTCCCAAATTTATAACAGAATCTCAGAATTTTAATGTTTTTAAAATTAATCTTAAAGTACTTTTATGTAGGTATAAATGTTTTCTATACCCTAGAAGAATCCTTTGATATAAGATTTGTGTCTGCTGTAAATTAAATTGTGTATTTGACTATTTCTATTTGTATTTGATACTTCTTTGGAAAAAGACTATTATATGAAAAAAGTTCAGTCCGTTTAATCATGAAGAATCAAAATGTGCGAATTTAGTTGATAAAAAATTAGCCTAATAATTAATATACAGGGTTTCTTGCAAGTCATTACAATAATTTTAGGAAGTGATAGAATACGTGATTTAGAGTCGATTGAAACAAACTTATCTATAGACCAAGTGTTACAATATCTGTGATACTTCATTTTTTAATTTAATTTAAAAGTATGAAAACTAAGACTTACAAGACACCCTGTATAGTGAGACAATACTTACGATATGCTCGTTTCCAAACTGTCAATAATTTCTTGCAAATTTTTAATATCCTTATCGAATGCTTCCACTGCCACCCTCATGTCATCCTTCATGCTCTCCAACGGTCGAGCTAACTCTTCAGAATGTAACAAGGAATTTAGATTCTGCGTTTCCATGAACCTGAAGATGTCCATCAGTTCCTCCGGCTTGGTAAAGTAAAGTTGAGGGGTGGCGTCATCGTCAGATTCCTCCATAAACTCCTGCACGATGTCGTCCAGTGAGACACCCTTTTGCAATACTGACATTCGGTAGGCTCCACACATAAATTCATCGCTTGGTTTCTGCATCCTGTAGATGCTGGTCCTGCGCCCAGTTAGGCTCTGTTCCACCCTCCACGACAGCGGACTCACAGCATACAAGAATTTCTGATAGGTCTTGCATAGCCTCCATTTATCTTCCACGTTAAATAACGAGGAATTTAAAGAGGAATACCTTTGAGCGACTGAATTATGCTCAATGTACGCATTATACATCATTTTCGATACTTCTTCGGAATCCTTCAACAGTTTCATCGCGGAAGAATGGTCTTCGAGCAGGAACTCCTCAAATGTGTCTATATACATTTGTAAATTTTTTTGGACTATGTCTATTATGGTTTGTTCTAGTTCCAGTGATTCTTCTATCAGCATTATGTCATCTTCTCTGTATCCGATCACAATATTTGTTCGGAGAGAATCTCGAACAGTCTGGATGTATTCCCTTATATCCAGTTTGTCTGCAATAGGTCTGCCTGTAACAGGTACCTGGTGCATTAGCCAAGTATGTTCAGACGATGTACATAATGGGGACGTTGCATGAATTTAATTTAATGTAGTGAACGCAGGCAACAAAATTTTAAAATTTCTTCTACATCATGTAAATGGTAGGAGAAAATACAGAACATGTTATTTGGAAACGGAATGAAACGTTGAATACAATAAGTGAGAAACAAAATTAAGTTTGCTTTACTATTGTCTTTCTAAATGTCCTGTTATACATACTGGTAGCTTAATAGAAAAGTTTAATTGATTCTTTACAACTTAAACCTGCTATCCAATTAAACTTACATTAAAAGGGTTTTCACAGACAAACAATGTTGCAATTCTTTCTTTCGTCGCGCTTCATCGCCCTACATTACATTTTTCTTTTAAATTTTTGGCACGTTGCAATTATTACGCATTGTTGTATTCGTACATCATTAGTGTGTACATCATTTGTAGTAATTCCAAAAAAAATTATGCCCTTATAGTTATTTCTTATGTAGAATCCTTTATAGTTGTTTCTTATAGAGAATGTTTTGTAGTTGTTTGTAGTAAAAACATTTTCGTTTCTAGTAGCAGAGGAGAAAAGTTCTAATATTTGCAATATAATCTTTTGTGTAAAATGAAAGTTACTACAAATAATAATTTTGTAGCATTCGGTTGAAATATATTGTATTATTTTCATTTTCAAAATTATTACCTCTGCACTAGTAAGTCAAGTAAGTCAAACAAATTGATGGAAAAAGTTACTGTTTAGTATACTTCTTTAAATTTATATTTTCTACACGAGAATATATTGAAAGTATTAAAAATAGGCTATAACTTATGTCCCTTGTTACTACAAAATTTCTTTTACTACAAACGATTCTCTATAAGAAACATCCCTCAAATTTTAATGCTGTAAAAGTCGGGGGATGATTTTTTTCAAGATCATAATTGCTACAGATGAAAAAACATTTACTACAGACTATAATCTACAGTATTTTTAAATAAGTAGCAAAAATGAGACCACAAATGCCTTAGGTGAAAATAAATCGATTTAACCAAACATACCTATATAAGAGATCGCATAATAAAAAGAACATGGTGTCAAAGTTAAAATTTTATTTTCAATATTTGTAGATAACTTCTTAAAAAATCCAAATATTTACATAAAATTTGTAAATAAGAGAGAGAAATTTAAATTTGTTTCTAATTTTGACGTCATGAGGGCGCCACTTATGGCACATCATGTGTCTTCTAATTAGCAGAACTTTTTTACTGCTTAGTGTAATCTAACAATTGAAACAATTGATTCTTCTACCTGTCATGTCTGAAAAAGATATACCTTGTTGAAGTCGTTAGGAGTAACAGTTTTCGAAATAATCCTATTTGAAATATTCAGTGCACCGATTGAAAACTGTTATCGTTTCAGGTAAAGTGCCTTTTCTACTGAAAATACAGCAAAATATTACTTGAAAAAGTTGTTCAGAACGGTAAATTATGGAGACGTACAAAATTTCAAAAAGATCGGCCTACTTTGAAAAATGGTTTCATCAAACCTCGCCAATCTTCTTCAAATTTTGCACGTCTCAATAATTTACCATGGTGAACAACTTTATCAAGTAATATTTTGCTCTATTTTCAGCAGAAAAGGCACTTTACCTGAAACCAAAACAGTTTTTACTCGGTGGACTGAGCATTTCAAATAGGATTATTTCAAAAATGGTTACTCCTACCGACTTTAGCAAGGTATACCTTTTTCAAGTAAAACAGGTAGAAGAATCGATTGTTTCAATAGTCAGATTGATGCACTAAGCTGCATAAAAGTTCTACCATTTAAAAGAAACATAGTGTGCCACAAGTGGCGCCCTCTACTGGTGACATCAAATTTGAATTTCAACTTTGACCCTGTATCTTTTTTATTATGCGACTTATAGCCAAATATTACAATGGTTACCAATTGAACTTACCCTGAACTACGCTGAAGTAGTCTGGATTGATGTCAGTAATAAATTTCATGTCTTTCACCGAAGACTCCTCCACGTACAACCGTCTCAACAAATCCATCTTCTGCTTATCCCTGTAATTGGTCCGTTTGAAGCATTTCTGTTTCAGCTCTTTAAGTCTTTCATCGTTCCTCCATGCCTTATTCATTACCTTATACGCAAATAGTTCCATATCCTTGTGATACGAAAATGGAGACCGTTCCTTGTTCAAATCTACGGCATTCTTCTCGTTCACTGCCACACCAGCCGTAAAATATCTTTTTCTTATAGGATGCTTGGGTTTCAAGACCTTCGCTATAGGAGGTTTTTTCCGCTTCGCTATGACTTTCCAAGATACCACTGGCGGGAGTTCATCCGGCTGGAATGTGCTCGTATGTCGTATAGGAATCTGGTCTGGTGAGGACAATATTGCATATTCAACATCGTCTGAAGAAGTTTCGTCAGTCATTACAAATGTCTACGTGTGAATGACGCCTACTGAAAATAGAGCAACCCAAGTTTTGTCGATATCACCATAGTAAGCTGTAAAATTGGCCAAACAACGATATTTGCAAGAGCGAAACATAATTTCAGTATAGAAATGTGTTGGTAGTAGTTAGGACATAAACATATTAAAAGTCCCCACCCCTTGCCCGTCCACTTCAGAGGGGAAGGGGGGTTGAAAGGTACCTTTTTTTATGTTTTTTTTTGCTTATTACTGGAAAACGGTGCATTGTATCGAAAAATTCTTTACATATAAATCAGATACTATAAAATTAGTCCCATACATTTTTTCACTATGATATATCATTTCAGAGGTATCGCCTCTCAAAAATAGGTAATTCAACAAAAAAATAATTTTTAACACACGTTTTTTATCATAATTCTCCTGATAAATCCTCCTTTGTTTTATACAAAAATCTCATAAGAGAATGTTATATAGCAATAAATTTTATTCAAGAATTTATACAAATAAATAAATAAAATTCAAAAACACTTGTTATCTTCGTTATTACAGAGTTTACAAGCAAATTTATTATCCATTCATACACAAATAGGCAAAAATCTACCAATTTTCAAGTTAATTGGGAAAAATTGAAAACCTAAGGAGAAGGCAAATATAAATTTTATTTTTATTTTATGAAAACTAGTAAGGAGAAAACGTAACAAATGAAAAATCTTGACAAAACAAAATTAACTGGGCCTGTCAGGGAGGGAGGGTCTTGCTTCTGAAATGGTCTTCTTCGTCATATTTGTTTAAAATGGAGATGCTGTTGAAACAGTGATCCTGACGGTTTTGGCATAATCGATAATAACTCATCGCTGCTTTTTGCAGCTGCACCTCCCACTGCTACAGTGCATCTACAAAATATGAGCTCCAAAATTACTCTGGGTGTTGCTTTGTTTTTCGTCATCAAAGGAGCTATGATCTTTGCGTTCCCAACCTCACAGGTCTTAGTATTTCGTTGCCCCATCGCTGGATGGAAGTGATGCAAGATCTCGTTTTATATTCGATGCCGATTTCAACAATTAATCCTTCCTGAAAGTGTTCAGAGAACTTAGCAATCTCAGCATGCATATTCACCAAGGTTTCTCAATATCAGCATGCGAGAAGATGAGTTGTGGTACACTTTAGCTGCTTTTTTATGTCATGATGTTTTTAGTAACGTGCTAGTAGAATCGCAGCCAGTGAATGCGTATAAAAATACAGTTTCCTTGAGTCCCAGCTGTTACATTTGATGAGTGGAGTAAGCGTTGGTTATGGTCAGGTGGCGCTTTACCTGTAAGTAGCACAGTAAGGTCGAAGTCTTCCCCTGTAACAGCCACATTGGTTGTTTCACTCACGACTGGTGCTTACAATCAACACGTCAGTATTATGTGATGCTAGATATGGTATTGTGCCGTTTTCCAGGAGTTTAGAGCTCAGTAGGTTGATCCCCAGCCTATCTTTGTTCTGGTAATTGGAGACAAATAATTCTTGAAACACTGACATTCAGTTTCCAGATTGAAGTTGATGTCGACACACTTTTTCATCCAATAGAGTCTTTTCTGTTCTACCGACATAATACTGTTGGGAGAGCTGCTATTTCCAACAAAACGTCTTCTGCCTTATGTTTCTATATGTTAGTTGTGGAAACTGAGCATCCTCTTTGCCAGATGACATAATATGATTTAAACAGCTTGTGAAGTACGGATTTTTTTTTCCTCATACCACTCTCATTAAATAAGAATAAGGCTAAGGGAAAAGGCTCGTTGGACAATTTCACGTCGCGTGCAATAAACACTTTTTGTAGGAGTTGCATACAATATTTTTTCTACGTTCATGCAAAAACCAAATAATGTTTTATTTAGATGACACTAAGTGTAGGAAAATATGACGTCGATTTGAACGTTTATGCTTGTCATGATGACAAAACGCTGTAGTAGAATGACAGATGAATGCAATAAACATTTTATTGCACTAGTGCAATGAAGAACCACTTTTTCTACTAAATATAGTTCAATAAAGTTTTGTTTTTTGCATGAACGTAGAAAAAAGCAATTAATAAACTAATAATAACGGCTGGCAACTAAATTGACAGGAACCTACAAAAAGTATCGTTCTTAGAATCATAGGGTTGAGAAGTTGGCTTTTATTATATATTTTTTTGTACTAAAACCAAAAGACATTTCGGAATTTGTGCAGAGACAAAAAAGTTATTTTAACAGGGCTATTTAAAAAAAAATAATTTTTCAAAATTATTAAGTACAAACGTACATGGGGTATATTAATAGGTCAGGAAGGTGACATTTTAACACACAGCATCCACTTTTAAAGGCCTGTTACTTTTTAGGGGATGCTAAAATCGACTTAGGACTGTTTAATTTTCCTCAACTCTTTTCGAAATACTATGTATATTTTTGTTATACAATTGAAACAGAGTCACCACTGAAGAGCGACCAAATGTTTGGAGCCATGATGGAATACGGCAAGTTATTAGAAGACCACCGTTATCTGAGGAATAGTTCTAACCGCACAGCCGCAGTACCAACAAAATGAAGCGGGCCCGGGGATTTTTCCCACACATTTAAACTTGAGAACAACGAGAACGTGAAAGCACTAATATATTTTTTTGTAATTAATTTTATTTAATTAAAATGAAAAAAGTCACAATAAGTTCTCTTTAAAATTGTCGCTGCAAGTATGTAGTCATTCATTGTGTTACAAAATAGTTTTCAGTATACTATTTACAGTAATGAAAAATATGTGGAAGAAATGAGGAAACTTAAGACGAAAATTTTTTCAAGATATTTCAGGAGGCATTCGACTTATCCTCAAGTTTCTATAATGTACACGTACATCAGTGATATTGAAAAATGCAGGCATGCTTATTGGTTACTTATATTTAATTTATTATAACATGTGATTGTCCAAAAACTTCATCCTCATCAGTTGCTTCTTCTTTATCGAGAATATTTGTTTTAATTCGTGAAACATTAGGAAAACGTTTAATTCCGTAATTCGCAGGATCATCCGTATATTCGCAGAATTCTGTAAAATACTCAAGAAATTCTTCCTCCTCAGATGTTAAATTCAAGATTATCTCTTCTTCCTTGAGAGGCTGTTTCAAAGGAGGACTCCTCTTCATAATTTCTACAAAATTAAGTTTATTTATGTGGAGTAATAATGGGGTAATTTTATTTTTTTTATTTCGCTATTTCGTTAGGCTACTGTAGTATCCAGCGTCATTAAAATATAGGCGATTCCGAATACTGAAATCCGATTTTAGTTTTAACGTTTTTACGATAGTGTTTACATTAGTTTTTCAAGTCTCAAAAATGACTTACGTGTATAGTAACAACTCGGAATCGATGGATATCGCTCGTACTAGGCAAATCGCTTAATAAGAACAAGGAATGTCCTAGTCAACAGTGTGGCGTGTCATAATAGACGAGGCTCAATTATATCCGTACCATGTACAGCGTGTCTAAGCATTGATATAATATAATATAATAATAATAATAATTTAATACATTGTAACTAACAAGAAATATTAAATAAGCAATGAGAACACAAAAGTCTCATAGAGACTTGAATATGCTATAGACTACAAATAGCAACAATAAATACAGTATTTAATAAAATGTGCTTAATTATAATATACAGATTTGGAAAGTGAGGATCTTGATGGTGAATTGTGTTTTGCCGCTTGCCTGTATTTGTGTCATGCTTCCACCACACTGTGTTCGCATCAAGCAGTGTTGCCAGGTGGGAAAAATTCAGTGTATGAGAATAATTTCAAAGAAGCATGAGGTTTGGAGAAAAAAGCATGAGATGGCTTAATTTATAAAAAAACACCTCTTGACACGGCTTAATGTTTAATTACTTTTGTATTTCATTAAAAAGCATTATGTTCTGCTATTTTATCATAATATTACATTGTAAGTAGCTACTTACAGGTACTTACTTAAGTTATTAACCACGTAACCTTTCTAATTTATTTTATTGTTAGGCCGGGCGAACGTTGAGGCGCAGTTGACGTGACGCAGGGTGACTCACGGGTCGTAAAATCTGTTGTTTCCAGAAAATGTAGGTACCCTTATGGAATAGAGTTAAGAATCACTGCAATACAGCGTGAATACAGCACACACACCGCATATCCGTAGACTGTCATACCCGTTTATGTATTCATTGCTAATTATTAAGAGAACAGTCTACAATAAAGGACATTTCAAGTACCCAAATATTGTAGATACCTACCTCTTATCTATTCAATTTTGCCCTCGATTTTGCCTTTATTTCTCGTTAGGTCTTTGTTTTTGTAGATTTCAAAGAGTAATTTTAATAATTTTATTATTTCTTTTTGTGTCTATTAAAAAGCATGAGATTTTGTAATCAAAATATGAGAGCATGAGATTTCCTCGGAATGCATGAGATGTCATGCGAAAGCATGAGACCTGACAACACTGGCACAGTTGACCGGACAGTTAGATTTGCAATGGCGAATTGGCGTTGGCGATACGGAACCGATTACCGTAGTAGTGGGGAATGCTAGACCAATGCACGTCGCCGCGCCTCTTAAACTTCGTACCTACCCTGGGATGAAGCGGCAATTTCTACTTTCTCTGTAAAGATCCGCAATTTCCGAATCTGTATGTATTGTATAAGCATAAATACAATCTGTAATTCTAAGTTACCACAAACTAACCTCATGCAGTTCAATAGGTAAGTAGTACTAATTATAAATAATATATAAATATATACATACTTTATCCTATTCCAAGTACGTAATTTTAATTTATATTAATCATTGGAATTTAAATAATTTATGAATTTCAATTCTAGGAGTTTCTAGCAGGAATTTTTTACATTTTTTTAAATGCCATTTTACTAGTATTCTTTTTAAATGCCTCGGGAACAAAATTGAATACCTTGGAAGCCAAATATGTATAACAACGTTGTCCGATCATTTTATTTGCTTTGGGTGGAACAAGGTTTGTTTTAGTTCTAATATCATAATCATGTCTATCCAGTAATTTTATTTCAGAAAATTGTTTAATTGCTAAAATTAGAAAGAACAACTGACGAAGATCCATTATAGATGACTCACTAAACAGTAACTCTGTGTAGAATAGGTAAGTTCTTTACAATACATAATTTTAATTATTCTTTTTTAGACTAATTCTAATTTATTGAGATGAATATTTAAAACGTCGGCCCAACAAATTAAACCGTACTTAAGATGTGGTTCTACCAAACAATTATATAATATTTTCAAATGTTTTATATTCAAAATTTTTTGTATAAATCTGAATATGGAAATGTGATCTCTTATCATTTCAATGGCGTAGTTAATATGTTTATCCCATCCTAAGTGACAATCAATAATCAAACCTAAATATTTTGTATGCCTTTTTGAGTATATTTTAAAATCCTCATTAATTGAGTCTTTCATTTGAATGTAACTATAGTGTGGCAATGTATGATTGTATGAAGTGAACGGAACAAATACTGCTTTATCAAAATTTATAGAAAGAAGTCTATGGTCAAACCATTTCTTTCATGAACAACCAAACTTGTTAGACTTTCCCAAGTATTGCTCTCGTAAAAATGGCCATATCATCAGCACAACTTATTACCGTTCCTTCATTAATAACACGAAACAAGTTATTTAGATAAATTTTGAACAGAAGTGGCACTAATATAGTACCCTGAGGCACACCAAGCTCAAGGATTCTAAAATCACTTTCAATGTTATCAATTTCTACACATTGCTTTCTATTGAATGAGTAGCTACTAAATAAATTTAATGCTGATCCTCTGATACCAGCCTCTTCAAGACTATTTAATAACATTTGATGGCATAGTATCAAACGCCTTGGCTAAGTCCAAAAAAATATATAACGAGGGTTTTGATTTATCCAAGGCCTTATATACTTTCTTCGTAATTAACTGTATCCTGCATCCAAATTGATTTGATGACGTATGATATTTTTATTTAAAAATTTTGTTAATTTAATCTTTAAGGTTCACACACCTCCCCATTATGCAACACCTGTCCGTGCTTAGTGAGATGAACTGGTCCGATTCAGTGGCCAGCCAGATCGTCTGATTTGACACTCCTAGATTATTTCATGTGGGGATACTTAAAAAGCAAAGTATACGTTACTAGACCGGTTAATTTAGAAGTTATTGATAATTTACAAAAAGAATTTATTAATCGTCTTGGCTACTGTCAGGCAGCCAACGAAGCACAATTTGAAGATTTAATTTAGTCGATTTTGTACATAATTATTATCATTTTCAGTATTGTGAAAATTAAATTTTAAAATCTTCAAACATTATTTTCTTGAAATTTTTGTTATGTAACACCATAATTTTTCATGATGTATGTATGTAGAACACACTCTTTCAAATGGCATGGTCAAAATTGGGGGTTACTAGTTAAAAAAATTGTCGATGACGTCATACCTCGAACAACGATGACGTCACAAATGTGGGTCTTATGTCAAAAGTGCATTTTTTAAAAACAAAATCGACGTGCCAGGGTATTTTTTCGAAAACTTCTCAATTTCAAAAATAATGATTTATTCGTTACTTTTCGAAAGCACTGTATAAAGTACCTTAAAGTACGATACTTGCTCTTCAATAATGTGATAATGTAGATTCATTTGGAAAACCTCAACCTCTTTGATTCTAATCTTTTATATTTGAAATGTTACTTCAGGATCCTTTGAATTACAAACTATTCCATTTCAATGTTTCAAATTGGAAATTGAAGGGCAAGAATCGTTCTTTATGGACTTTCATTAGTTTTTGTCGATGAAATTCTTTCCAAGCAGTAGTGAACTTCAAAAATATCCTTAAATAGCAATGTTTGTACTTTTAGGTTAAAACATCTCAACCCGATATAACAGCACTATTTTGACATCAAATTTTAACCTTTGATCCATATTTTCAGTTTTCTACATTGCTATGGTATTATCTACAGCCATGAGCGTAGCCGGGGGGGCAGGGATGTGAAACGGCCCTTCCCTAATTGTTGCTGCATGTAGCAAAGTTTCAGAAAACCATGATTTCACATACCATACGCTTTGTTCCCCTCCCCTCCCCTAGGATAATTCCTGGCTACGCCCATGACAGCTACTATTAAATGTAACGATCCTTACTTCTAGTGTTAGTTGCTGCTGGGGGTGTATATGCTTTTTTCAAGTTAATAGTGATTTTTTCCAATTCGTCATGCTGTTTGGTAGCTAGCTCAGCCAATTTCATCATCAACATCTCTTCTTTGTAGTAACACCCTTCCAATTGGGCAACTTGGTTGCTAGGTACCTAAAAATTAATTCAATCTACTTTAACTTCAAAACAATAGGATATAACGAAAGAACAATAGATTATTTGAACTATGTTCAACATAATTGGAGGGGAAGTTGTAGTACCTTGTCCATCAAAAGCAGTTCGTGTCTGTAGGTTTCCTCAATCGCCTTCATCATTTCCCACAGACTGAGATTTGCATCGTTTGGTCCTAATACAGCTTCATAGACATCCTCGACGAAAACGTGTAAGTTTAGAATATCTTCGTCTACAATCAGACTTTTCCATTCGGTTTTGATTAACTTTTCAGCGAATTGTTCAAGGTATGTGACACGTTGTTCCTCCCATCTAAGCAAATTCATTAGCATTACATCTACAGTGAGTGAAATAATTTGAAAATCTGAACACAAACTTATGTAAACATTGTCCGAAATCTAAAGACTATTCCTAAAATTTAAATACGCCAATGGTAATAATTTTTCTAAATAAAACATATCGCTTAAAATTATAAAATCATTTTGAAATACAATTGTCCTTGAAGCAACCGAGGCTATTTGAATACCTCCGAGCACCTGAAAGGACTCTTGCAGACATGGGTATCTATACAGGGTGGACCAGCTTTTTCTTGCCAAACTTTACTTAGGGTATGTTCTACGTCGAAAAATAACCTTAGTTTGCTAAACAAAAATAATCCAAAATTGCTTCGTTATGAAAATACAAGGTGTTGAACAGTAAAACTCATTTTTTAAAACCGCTTGAGATAATTAAATGAAATTTGACAGGTGTCAATAGCAATGGAAGACTTAAGTTTTGCAATGCAAAAGTTTCTTTTACTGCCCGGATTCTCAGTGGCTATTTTCCAACAAAAAAATGGTATGTCCCTGGTATTTACCAAAAATTAATATTATTTTTGAATTCCTCGTTCAATTTGGTAAAAAAAACTCTCTTGACTTTTTTTTGTACGATGCACCGTTTTAATAAATAATAAATTACTTTAAAACTTTTCAGTGTTTCCTTGAAATGGATTATTATTTGTTAGCTACATACCAGATACAATTGCTGCAACCACCAGATAAACAAATTTACAACGACTAGTTGGCGTCGGTTTTCATATCAACGTTTGACAAATCTTAAATAGACTTGTCTTCTGTGCAGTAGTATCAAAATGTCTTTTAGATTTTCAAATCAAGAAATTGTGGATATCCATTTTGTGTATGGATTTGCTAATGGAGATATCCGCAGAGACCACATCCTAGTCGTAATGTGTTCACAAGAATTCACCAGCAATTAATGGAGAATGGTTTAGGAAATTTACATGGAGATCAAAATAATGCCAACCCAAACCAACAGTAACTGCTTTACCCATCGCGGTATAGTTAATTTCCAAAATCAACATGTGTGACCATATGAAAATCCTCTCGCCATTAGACCACGAAATTTTCAAGTTAAATTCAGAGTAGATGTTTGGATAGGGATTTACAACAACAATCTGTTTGGACCCTATTTTTTACCTCGACGCTTAAACGCAGAAAACTTCTTACAGTTTTTAGAAACGGAACATCACAATATGTGGGATGAAATACCGATAATTTTAAGACAGATTTCATTATTTCAGCTCGAAGGTTGTCCCGCTCATTTTGGTAGAAATGTTAGAAATTGGCTGCACAATAACTTTCCGGACAGATGGATTGGCAGAGGGGTCCAGTTTCATGGTCACCACGGTCTCCGGATATTACAGTGTTAGACTTCTTTGTGTGGGGTTTTTTAAAAGAGAAAGTTTATGCGACTTCCGTGAACACGCAAGATGAACTTATTACTCGCATAAGAAATGGTTGTAATGCAATAATACCACATCTAATTAATTTAAATAGATGTATTGTATAGGTAGGTGCGAGTTGTGCATTGAAAAAAATAGTTCCCATTTTGAACAATTTTTATAACTGATTTTGTTAATAATTTTAATTAGTTTAGTTTTTGGTATTCATTGTGAAAATAAAGATTGTTAATACACGGTGTATGGAATGGTATGGTGTATGTAATACAGCAAGTGTATTTGGTATGGAGCTAACAAATAATAATCCATTTGAAGAAAAACACCTTGAAAAGTTTTAAAGCAATTTATTATTATTATTTATTAATTCAAAAATAACAGTAATTTTTAGGAAAACCAGGGACGTACCATTTTTTTGTTGGAAAATAGCCACCGACGATCCGCTACTCGCGCCACTGGTGACAGTAAAAGAAACTTTTGCGTTGCAAAACTTGTCAAATTTCATTTAATTATCTCAAATGGTTTAAAAAAAAATTAATTTTCTATTTTTCAGAATAAACTTCAACACCCTGTATTTTCGTAACGGAGCAATTTTGGACTATTGTTTGTATAGCAAATATATAAGAGTATATAGTATATAGCAAGCTATTTTTCGACGTAGAACATACCCTTAAAGTTTGGCACGAAAAAGCTGGTCCACTCTGTATATACTCCCAAATATTTGACTTCTTTTTTAGGTAAGATGGTAAATGATGAAGCTTTGGCATTTATCTTTATACAATCAAAGAATGGTAAATTGACCTTAGTGTAACTGAAAAGCAAGTAGCTTGTTTTCTCAAAGTTAATCGTTAAGAGTTTGTAATCAAACCAGTTCTTTACAAAAACCAAATCAGTTTCAACTATTCCTTTCAGCTGGTCCCATGACTCAAATTTATCAATGTATTAAACTTTTCATTCTGCTATTGAACTGATAACTATTAAATAACAAGCGTGATAGTGACCCTGACAGTTTATTAATTAACAGTTTGGTTATTAAAATCACATGTGTGATGGAAAATATTAAACGTGCCCGTAATTTCACCAATTTTGAAAAAAAATATTGTTTGGAATTGAAAATAAAAAATCCGACAAATGCACTTGAACATCATCTACTATTGTATCAAAAAGTCTACGCTCTCCCTCGGAACAATTATATTTCGTGGTTTGGTTATCTCTCACGCGGAATGTACCTATAGTTTGTTTAGAAATGAGAGAAAGTAATAAAAGCTTATTATGTATGCAAATCGTAAATAAATGTAGTACTGGTGCTTATATTCAATATTTTTATATTATGTATTATCGGTATAGATGAGGTGTACTTTTAAAAAAACTTTGTGTGATCGAACCGTACTAAATTCTAGTAGGTAGCTAAAATTTAATCTCCGACAATCCCTCTTTGTCTATGCCGCTTCAATTTCTCGGTCCATTTCTCTTATAAGTAAACAATATAGAAACAGATTTCAAAACTAGGGGCTACTTTAAGCATCATAACCTAGTTAAGAGGGTTTTTAGTAATTCAAATAAAATTATTCAATATTATTATCAAAATATTTATTTAAATTTAATGATAATTATTCCACACAAAAATATATGTATTTTGAAAATTCAAATTATGGTGAGTAAATGTAGTGTTGTATAAATGTACAATAAAGAAAATAAAAAAGTAGGTATATTAAAATTCATCCTCTGAATATTCTGATAAATTATCTTCGTCTCCTAGATTAATAACGATTGGTTCCACAGTAACGTCTATTAAATTATCGAGTTCCCACATTTTCTCCTCTTCTTTTTGTACATGATGTATACATCTTTGCCAGTTATCTGCAGTTACTCGTTCCAAGGAATTTTTTAACAAAATTTTCACGTCACTTAATTTAAACGTCGTATTATTTCGCGCTACATCTCCTTTTACCTGCGCCCAGACTAATTCGATTGGGTTAAGTTCACAGTGATAAGGTGGTAACCGTAGTACCGTTATTTGGAGATTTGTTGCCATTTCATCCATAACATATTTTTTATGATCTTTATTAAGATTGACAAGTGTCAAAAGTTCCTTTTTCACCATATATGTTTCAAAAGAAATGTTTTTTTCGGATAACCATTGAATTATATCGGCTTTCCTCCAAGCAGTCGTAGGCGTCCGCTCGGTCTGCCGTGAATGGTAACTGGCATTATCCATGACAATTACAGACCCCGGAGGAATAAGATCCGACATCTGTGTAAAATACTCTTCGAAAACATCTGGGTTCATGTCTTCGTGATAGTCACCTGTATTTTTAGATTCAAATAAAAGTAAACCGCCATCTACAAAACCACTGGCACTACCTATATGTGTCACTCACTATTAATCTTCGCCTTTTACCTGAAGATGCCTTGAACCTTGTTGAAAGTCCATCCAAAAATGCTTGTCGAAAACTTTTTACATTTTTATCTTGCCATACTTTTGTTACAGTATATCCCTCGTTGACCCAAGTTTCGTCTAGATAATAAATATTCCTCCCTTCGTCACGGAATTTTCTAATTGATCTTAAGTAGGATCTTCGCCAACAAATAATTTCATCTTTATCGATAAGAACTGACTTCCTGTTCTGCTTTTCCCAGCAAAAATTCAAATCTCGTAAGACGGCCCATAATTTGCTTCTACTGATTTTTGGCAAATCGTTGTCCTCTGAAAGTTCACTTAAAATTTTGTTTAGCGTTGGTATTTCTTTTTTAAAATAAAATGAGTGTACCTTTCTGCGAATGACATTTTTTAAGAAATCATCTCTAACGACTTGACCTTCCTGTAGATGATTTTGGGAGTATCAGTATCGTGTTCATTTTTTGTTTCCTTTAAAAGTCTGTAAATAGTCGATTTTGCAATCCCTGTCATTTTGGAACACTTTTCCACGATGTCGTCAACACTGTTGGTAGAATTTTCGTGTTTCAATGCATTAAATACATTTAATATAATAATCTTCTCATTCTGAGACAGCGCACATCTTTTCACGTGTTTAGCAGATACGTAATCTGATAAGCTCGACATTTTACCCAAACAATATTATATCCACTGGCACAATAGTTACTAAATACAAGTCAAATTTTACTCTACTGCACTAGCACATCTTCGTATATTCAGCTCTAAAACTGGATTGGTCTTTCACAATACACTGGCTCCTGCCCTATGATGTATCCAGCAAAATATACTAATGTACACCCATTACCTGTTAGCATTAGTGTTAACCGATAATTACCTGAAACAAAATATTACCACGCCGATGGCCGGTTCTTATCTTGGAGTTTTATTACTCTCTTTCATTTCCAAACAGACTATAACTAATTCTATGTATCTTTCATATGAAAATTCTGTTTCCATTTTATTTTTAACATTTTGTTTACAATAGGATTTTTGTAGTTATTATTCAACAAGACGACATACAATACATATGACAGCAAAAGATAAGATTAAGGTTTACGTAAATGTAAACATTGTCTCTTACTCACGCGTCTGCATCATATTTATGTGATAGATATCTAGTGGTTTTCCTCTGGATATCTGTCTGACAACTTATGTATCAGATAAGCTTTAGTAAATGCGTGAGGAACCCAAATTCAAGGTTAACTTTATTTAATAGATATCTAGTACTTCGGAAACCGGGCCATAAAATAGAAGTTGGTAATAAAATTAATATTTAGCAAAGCAAACGTTCAGAAACAGAATTTAATGATCATGTTGCGCAAATCGACAAACAAGTCAATATTTCCAGTGACAATGTTTTGAAACAGGATTTCAGTCGGCATTTGCCGTTAAATCCTTCAGGAACATACAACAATTGTAATTTTACATTTAATTTCTACTCTTAATAAACGTTTGTCATTAATAACTTTTTATTTTTTCGTCGCCCAGGGCATGAAAATTTTTCATATTTACCAATTATCTAGCATGTTTTACTTTCGCTTGCCACTTTTTTTTATAAATACTTACGATATATCCACTTCCAGTCGTTCAATCATTTCATTTAGTTTCCTAATTTGTTTATCAAATATTTGTCCAGCAGCCTTCATCGCTGCTTTAACATTTTCTAAAGGAACGGCCAATCCTTCAGAATAAAGGAGCGAGTTAAGATTTTGCATTTCAATGAATTTGAAAACGTCTAAGAGTTGCACTGGTTCTGTAAAGTATAGGGCTGCAGGTTTGTCGAAAGAGATCTCTTGCTTGAACTCATTTATTATATCATGCAATGACACACCTTTTTGCGCCAATGATAATCGGTAACTTGCATATATGTCCAATTCATCGTGAGGTTTCTGTTGCATCATGTAGATGCTAGTCCTCCTTTCTGATGGATTGTCCTGCATCATTTTCCACGTCAGAGGACTGATGGCGTACAGGAATTTTTGGTAAGTTTTGCACTGCATCCATTTCTGTTCTACGTTGTATAGAGAAGAACGCAGACTTGCGAATTTCTTTGCCATTGCTTTGTGTTCTCCGTATTTAACATATGCCGCAGCTGATACAATGTCTGCTTGCTGTAGAAGAGTCATTGCTGTTCTATGGTCGGTGATTAGAAATTGTTCGAAGGTGTTTATATACTCCTGTAAGTTTTCTTTTATAGCTTCTATGATTTTTTCTTCTAACTTCATCGCTTCGTCTATCAGCATAATATCGTCTTGTCTAAAGCCAGTCACTATTTTTGTCCTTAGAGAATGTCTAATTGTTTGGATGTACTCTTTGATGTTGACTTTATCAGGAACAGGCCGACCTGAAATATTTAATGCCAAGTAAAGAGAAAACAAAAACTAACTATTAGAAAATCGCAGGACTTCCGATTTCCTAGAAGAAACCACGGTCTATCATTTAATAGTTTTCAGTGGATAGATAAAAGGCAATTAAAACACGAATGCAATTCAACGTTTTATCCATAATCACGATATTTCATAGTACTCAATGTTGTTTTGTTATACCTACTAGTTGCTATCGTACGTTGTTTATTAGCAAATTTAATAAATAGTTCTATCTGAATTTGGTAAAAATGCAAGAAAGTAATTATGTTCCTGTGGCTGTTTTCGAAGAAGTTCAAGAAGCAATTTTCCATTTATTGCCATCGAAATCCAGGGAAATCGAGTTTAACTAGTGGAAGAAAAAACGGAGAGTAATGACAATAAATGAAGAAGTCATCCTATCGTATTTTTTAAATTTGAAGAAAAAATATGCAAGTTCATTCATGTGATCGAAGTATTCGATGTTGAATGCTACTATAAAGGTCTGAAAAATATAGATACTGGAAAATATAACAAGCTTACTG
This sequence comes from Monochamus alternatus, assembly GCA_037114965.1. Lineage (NCBI taxonomy): Eukaryota > Metazoa > Arthropoda > Insecta > Coleoptera > Cerambycidae > Monochamus > Monochamus alternatus. The sequence goes on along the minus strand of CM073426.1, from coordinate 145,405,714 downwards.
CTTATTTGAAGAGTGAATCGAGAAAAAAAAGCTGCAGTACTGAAAAGAGCACATATGGAAGAATTTTTGACGGAGGCTTCCGATAAAAAATATTTAATGATTAAGGTAATATCTCTTTACATTTTACATGTTATTAGATATATGGTGAATTTTGAATTATTTTAAGTTGCATTAATAATAGATGTTTCTGGTGCCAGTCGATGCTGTGAATTGATAAATGTGAAAATTACTCACGTACTGGACGTTGGCAGTTACCTGCTTGTTTCAATACCTAACACCAAGACGTGTATTTCAAGAAAATGTACAATTATTGAAGAAGGATTTTGCGTGAAAGCTTAGCACAAGACAGATTCTTTTTAAGATACATCAATCAGAAATATACTTCTCAGTCTGTTGGAATCAACACATTGGCGAAGGTACCCTCAATAGTTGCTTCATTCCTGAATATCGCAAATTATGAAGCATATACTGGCCATTGTATGGGGCGCACCTCAACATCTTTATTGATCAATAAATATTCTGATCTTACAACCATTAAACGGCATGGTGGATGGAAGAGCTCTTCTGTAGAAAGTTATGCAGAGGAGTTCATATCTAACAAACTTGATATTACAACGAAAATCTAAGGAAAATATAGCTGTTGCTTACAAGAAGAAACATCCGTACCTTGTGAAAATTCTTCGTAAACTTCGGCACTAGTGAAATAAAGTTATTTATTCCACTAATGGATAAAGTATCACTTTAGACGTTCATTTGTCCGATTATAAGGTGATTGTGGATAAATGAATAAATTTTGTCAGCAACCATCATTGAATGATTTGATATGGATTGAGCCAGAAACAAAGCCAAACTGTTTTCTTAATAACAACGTACAATTAATATTACTTGCCTCCAACAACACTGTAATAATTTGGATCGATATTTAACACTGTTTTTCCTTCTGTCACAAGAGGTTTCGCCACATGAAGCCTATTCAGCAAATCTTTCTTCTGCCTGCCTCTGTAGTTAGGTCTGCTATCTACCTTCTCTTGTAATTCTCGAACCCTTTTGTCGTTCCTCCAGGCCTTCGTCATAACTGAATGCGCAAACAACTCTATGTCCCTGGGATATTCAAAAGGTGACTTCTCCTTCTTAAAGTCCCTTGCATTTTCGTCAGTAATTGCTACGCCTGAAGTGAAATACCTCGGATTGATCGATATTTTTGGCTTCAGAATGTTCTTTAATTTCAAAGTTTTCCGTCCATATAATGGCAGTTTTCGTGAGAAAACCTCTGGTGGTTCGTCATCCGTTTTCGTTGAGTAGTTTTCCGTTATTATTGGTAACTGGTCGGGTAGAGACTGTTCTTCTAAACTTAAACTCTCCTCTTCCGACATGATCTTGACTTGGTCAGTGAATCCTGGAGGTAATGATTATTATGGAACTGAAACCCCAAAAAAGAAATCTATTGTTTTAGACAAGTCTCTTCTTCATGTATAAGTACGAATGTCCCTGATAACTTCTCCAGCTTTGAAACACTTTGTATAGATTTAATAATTAAAAAAATATAAATTCGTCTCTGTACATTTGACAGATTTCTCAAAATAATGTCATAATTTCTCGTTATACATAATCTAGGTAGTAGGGCCATTGGTTATACATGGTGTTTTTAAATGAAGTAGCAATAATGATACCACAGATTTTTTAGGTGAAAATAAATCGAATTAAGCTAACATACGTATATTCCAAGTCGCATAATAAAAAAGATACAGGGTGTTAAAGTTAAAATTTTCTTTTTGATATTTTTTTATTTATTTTAAAGAACAAGGCATCCCAACAGAATGGATTAACATTCCAATTACAGGGTTGCACAGATAATCAGCACAAATTAATGTGTACAAAGGAAAGAATATAAAAGAGAAAAAATCTTAAAAGTGAATCTAAACGTAAAAATAAAGTGCAAAATTATAAAAATGTAAAGTTGCTAAACGCTTGACAGAAGACTGTGGTAAATGGAATATATCAATGATAGAAAATAATGAATTGTATACTTTTTGAAGTTGACATATAAGTGAATTACTGCATAATTTGTGTTATAGGCATTGATATAAAACAAGGAGTTTAATCTAGCATAGTAATGCCTAGCATTAAATTGTAATTTTTCTAATATGACATTACAATCTACATTTTCGTTAAGTAACTTATATAAGCATATAACATAGCTTATGTACCATCGTGAACAAAGTTCTATCATTTTAAAATGGTGAAGACAAAAATCATATGTTTTGAACTGCAAATGTCTATTACAACGATAATTAAGATGACGTATAAGTTTAATCTGAATTTTTTCTAACCTGTACATAGTATTCCAAACTATACTTGCAAACTCTAAATGACTTCTGACCAATGAATTGTACAATGTAATAATTGAATAAGGGTTTTTAAATGACACTGTAGAACGTACAATGAAACCTAACGACCAATACGCTTTTTTAACAATACTATCAATATGTAATTCAAAGGTCAACTTTTTGTCTATAATTACACCAAGATCTTTAATAGAATCTACATTTTCAAGAACATTGCCATCAATAGTATATGCAAAGTTTACAATATTAAACAAACGTGAGAAGGTGATGTAATAACATTTGTTAAAATTTAAAAATAATCTATTATTTTGACAATGAGAAGCCATATTATTAAGATCTTTTTGAAAAACTATGCAATCATCTATATTGTAGAAATTACTTTATAAATTTTAACATCATCGGCATAAAGGGAAAATTTTGTACTTGAAAAACAGGTATAAATATCATTTATAAACAATGAGAACAACAAGGGTCCAAGATGGCATCTCTGTGGAATGCCTGATGTAACATTTATATAAATTGATGTACAGTTATTTATTTTCACACATTGATACCTGTCAGTCAAATATGATTTGATCCATCTGAGTAAATTGCCGTGTATGCCGAGATTTTCCAGTTTTACAAGCAATGTTTGATGGTGAACTTTGTCAAATGCCTTAGAAAAATCAGCATACACTGCATCGACTTGTTTTCTACTGTCCATGACCTCTGACACTTCCTATACAAAATGGAAATTAGTCGGTAGGACACTAAATTCTTATCGCCATTTTTATGTATTGGTATAATATTTGATTTTTTCCAAATATTAGGAAAAATTCCTTCTGAAAGAGATTTATTATAAATTAATACAAGAGTTCAACAATAGAGTCTTTGCATGACTTAAAAAATAAAGGAGGCAATCCTTCCGGTCCAGATTCCTTATTGATATCCAGTTTAGACAGTTGAGCAAGTACTTGGTCACGTAAAATACTGTGAATTGATACTGGTTTATTAAAATTGGGTGTCATTAGTCTTACATTTGACTGAGTATCAGAAGGTTCAAATACTATCGCAAAATATTGAGAAAAGGTATTACATATATCCTCATCACGATCATAAGTAGTATTATTATGAACAAAACTAGGCACAGATTTATTAACAGATTTGTTGGAAACAAAAGACCAAAAAGCCTTGATATTATTTTTTAAATTATTTTCTGTATTGTGTACGTATATCCCATAATCATTTTTTATAGATAACTTGACCCTTTTTATTATATTTGAAAATCTAACATAATCAAATTGTCTTTTAAAGTTTTATGTACTACATATTTCTTTTGATTAACGATATAGTATTACCAGAGTACCATATTGGATAAACGTATTTCTTATTTACAACACCAACTCTATTTGAAATAATTTCAATAATTTTTTGATAAAACAATGATCCAGCATCATCCCCAAACACACATTACCCAAAATTCGTACCCAATTTATGTCATTATCTATCTCTAGTAATAATATCATAACTAGCTTGTCTGAATTTATAAATACTAGTTAAATACATTTTTTTAAAATTTAGGTTATGTGGAACCGTTGTATCAATATCAATAGATCTGTGATGTAAATCCTCCTCAATAAATGGATTTGAACATACGGTAACACGTACATTTTTAAAAGATGAAAAAACAAGATCCAACCACTTACCACTAACATTTGAGACCCCGTTGAACTGATTAAAATTCAAAATTCAAATTATAGATATATAGATATTTGTAGATAAAAAAATCCAAATATTTACTTAAAATTTGTAAATCAGGGGTTTTTGTGGGTGAACAATTCAAAGAGTAACCGCAAAAAACCCCATTTTTTTCCCCGTTTTTGCGTAGTGTGTAGCAAGAACAGGGAAGGTCGTCAAGAGGTCTCCGTGGGCTTAAATTGATCGTCATGAAAAATCTAGGTGAGCATAATTCGATTTTTCCAGTATTTGTCCGACTTACCCCTACTTAAGGGGTGGAAAATGGTCGATCAATTCTTGGTAAAAATTGGCGAGAACGTGAATGGCAAGGAAGAGATCAGGGATGTTCTTTCAAAAATGCTCAAGGTGAAAAACACCCCCCGCGTGGGGGTAAAACCACCCCTATTGCCGAAAACCGACGGCAAATCATGTTTCTAGACCTAGATTTTTCATGACGATCAATTTAAGCCACAGACCAACTAGACTGTACCCATGCTATTCAATACAACGATACCAATGAAGCCTCGACAGGGGAGCAGTGGAGTGTTTGCGGAAGTTTGGCTCCGCCTCTTTTGACAGAGTCTGATTCAGTAAAATGTATATTATTATAATATTTGGTGAAATTTTAATAAAGTTAATAATTTTTATTTAAAAGTAATGTGAAATAGGAAGGAATATATTTTTAATAAACTAACATAAAATATTTAATTGTTTTGATAAATTTTGTGAAATATTTTTAAATCAGGGTTTAAAATAAAATTCTAGTTATATTAAAATCTTTAAATAGTGTTACTTTATTAAATTCTTGTTGCTTTGTGCCTTTTAAGGTATTGATTATTTTTGTTTTATGATTTATTCTTACATCTACATATTTTTCAGAAATTGCTCTAATAAGTTCTAATCACTGTGTAATTATGGGGAAGTGCATTGTTGGCAATTGTAATAGCCGATCAGATCTGAATAGTGATGAAATTTCATTTTTTAGGTAAGTAATAATCAGAAATAATGGAGCACATTTTATGGCATTAAAAGGCTCTGCGCAGAAGTTGTACTGACATTTCCAGTATCGGCCCTGTTTTTAAGTGTCCATATGTTTAACAATTATTGTTAGCGAGGTAACAAGTATTTAATGGTTTATTAAATAATACCATTTGGAAACTACAAGCGATACAAAAATGGGCAGTTGGGGGAAAAAAACTTAATGACGCTTGCAACTAAATCTAGGTTTTTAATATGGCGTTATTCGTCTGTAACTTTTTTATTTAGAGGATTTTTTAAATCTGAAATCACTTTTCCGGAACAAATGTTTTCGAAGAATTTCACTGTATATTTAAATTTTCAATGCGACGTTTCGGTTGCAATAAAATTCAAATTCAATATGGCGCCCATACCAACAAATTAAGTTGATGGTGATTTCGCGCAACCGTAATTCTAATATTGTAAATTTCCTAATTAGATTCTTAACTTATTATTATTTAGCAAATATAAATTATAATTAAATAGCAATAGCAAATATAAATTATAATTAAATAAAAAAGTTACAGACGAATAATGCCATATTAACTTTTTTTCAAAATAACTCAAAACCTAGATCTAGTTGCAAGCGTCATTAAGCAACAGAATTTTCCCCCAACTGCCGATTTTCGTAGTTTCCAAGATGGCAGTACACACATCACCAAAATGTTCCACATGATATTATGTAATAAACCATTAAATACTTGCTACCTCGCTAAGAATAATTGTTAAACAAATGGGCACTAAAAAACACAGAGCCGATACTGGAAATGTCAGCACAATGCCTGCGCAGAGCCGTTTAATGCCATAAAACATGTTCCATTATTTTTAATTATTACTTACCTAAAAAATGATATTTCATCATTATTCCGATCTGATCGGCTATTACAATTGTCTACAATGCACTTTCCCATAATTGCACAAAGAAAACTCGTATATTTTACAAAATAATCGCGATGTTACCACAACGAATGTCTAACAGCTAACACTGACTGAGAGCATGAAGCCAGCTGGGCTGAGGTTAGGCTTACGGAAGGCTTCACTGGCTTGGCCCTATAGTTCAGTCTAGTTGGTTTGTAATTTAAGCCCACGAAGACTTCTGTACAACCTTCCCCGTTCTTGCTACACACTACGCAAAAACGGGCGGATTTTACGGTCATTCTTTTTCTTCAAATACTTATTTATCTGTAAATTTACAATTGTCGTTTTTTATTTATAATCCTTGCTCATACCCAGTTAAATATGTATATACTATAACAATAAAATAAGAATTTGCTACTCAGCAAACTCCAACATACATATTGATTTTTCATCTGTAACAAAGATATCTATTCTACTTTCTAAATTACATTATCACAGAAACCAATATGTTTCAAATGTAAAAGGAATTTTCCTTTTATTTAACATCAATTATGTTAATATTGTTTTAAACGTAGGTATTTAGAATAAAACGTCTTGTCATTACATCAGACTTAAATAGAGTTGATAAATAAACATACAGTCTTCTTCCTTATTTCCAATTTACATACCATGTCAATAAAAATAGCCATCCAGATTTAAAAATAAATAAACAATGGCATCGCATTTCAAGGAATGTGCTTTATTCAACCATTAAATGTTGTTATTTGTATAGATACGCTTAATGGTTAGAGCAGTTCAAAAACACAAGTTGAAAACTAGATGCGTAGAGGAGGTTTAGATATGAAACATCAACATTACACACTTCTACAGAACTAAATAATTAATAGTAAATAATCAACTCTACTTATTAATATTAATTACATAATTTTGACAGTTTATGAGGTTAACTTCAGATTGGGAAGAGGTTGCCTTTATATTAACAGTGTTTACAAACATCCAATTAGTTTTATTTATTTATTTATTGGTGTCAATATACAATAATGTATTTATATAGATCACACACAAAACAAAAATTACAAACTACAGTACAATAGACTAACGCTAAGAACACTAAACACTAAAAATAGTTAAAACTATAATAAATCTATAAAATGTGATAACAACACGAAAACACATATATTTAAAACTCAAGGTAAAATTGAAATAAATATAACAGGATGTTAAAAATAGCATAAGTAAAAGCGATAACATGGACAAGGCACTGGTTTGAAATTCCTCAGAGCTATAAAATGCATTATTCAGTAAAAACTTTTTTATTCTGTATTTAAAAGTTGTAAATTTGATACCCCAGTAAGAGGTGCCATTTCGAGTTTTCGCGTGTCTGATCATTTTGTAAATAGTCTCTATTTCTTGTGACATGAAAATGAATCTCATTCCTGGACATATAACTCCCTATATCGTTTTTTATATGCATTAGGCATTGTTGCGAGTTAAACAAATTTCAGTCTACAGTCATCTCTATATTTAAGTCCGCCAATTAATCTTATAGCTCTTCTTTGTAAAGCAAATACATCAGAGACTGAAGTACAGTGACCGCAAACTAAAATTGCATATGATATCGCAGAATGAACAAGACTGAGATACTTGACGGTTTTTAAGCTAAGAAGAAGGTACAAGTTTCTTCATATTTTGTTACATATATAATCAGTGTGACAATTCCATGATGATTTTGAATCCAGGTGAACCCCCAGAAATTTGACAAAATCAGGATTTAAAATAGCTGCGGTTTTGTGATCCTGATGAAGTACTTTAATCAAATATTTTAATTGCAGTTTCTTTTTATGTTCTTCTGAGGTTTCAATGTACCCTTCCGCAAATGCACTACTCTCCCATCCACCATGCCCTTTTATCGTTAAAAGGTCGGCTCCAGCAGTCGCTAATATTGACGTTGAGGAACGTCGGAAGCAGTGGCCAGTATATTGTCTAGGATTGGCTAATTTCAAAAAATTGTCTTAAAAAAGCCGAATCAAGCCTTATTCCAAAACAATCAGAAGATCTTAAAAAAATTGGATAGGTTTTGTTGATGGACTAAGTAATATGGAAATTGGGGAAGAAACTTGCATATTTCTTTAACTAGATAAATGATGTTTATAGCTGTAATTAATAAAGAAATTAGTTGTACCTTATTTTATTAGTCATCGTCATTATGATGTATGTATTCAAAATTAAAACGTATGTTATAAATCAAAAATGACATTGACATTACTAAATTTTCTAAACCTACTGCATTTTTAAGAACCGGTTGGTTGGTTATTTACCGGAAACAATCCAGTATTTTCAAAGGAACAGTTAATGGATTTTCTACTCCATGCTCCAGATGACAAATATCTGCTTGTGAAGGTGTGTTATACTTTTTTTATTAGAAGTTGACCAAATTAAAATTTTAGGTAGTTGCTATTTTCGGTTTATTTGGTGCTTGTCGACGTATAGAATTCTATAATTTATGTGTTAATGATGTTAAGGAGAAAAGCACTATTTTTGTGCTTTATGTGAGAGATACTAAAAGATATAGACTCAGAACATTTATAATTTTAAAGACAAATTTACATCATTAAGTATATGAATATAAGATCGAAATATCTACGTGAAAATTCGGAAGGTTTTTTTACAGTGCATGTAAATGTACCTGTAACCCTATTGGCATTAACACGTTCGACCTTATTCTCCTAAAATTTGCAAAATATCTACATTCCTAATGCTGATCAGTACGGATCATTCATTTTGATGAACATCTGCTACAATTTTAGCAAGTGGCGATGAATTAGAAGCATGGGAATTGGAAGAGTGACGCTGTTGCCGAAATATATGTAGCAAATTCCCTAGAAAATAAAAACAAAAATTGCTGGGAAGCTGGAATCTTCAAGTCACGTAGAAAACATGAATGATCAAATTTTTATTTCATCATCTACAAATGCATGCTCAGGTGTTTTTGAACAGAAGTACAGGAATATCTAGAAATACAAACTGTAGTATTGCTATTAATATAATATCTTTTGTGCTTTAAAATTAAATAACTTCCACATTGGACTTCGTGGCATTCAAATGTAAATAAAAATACGTAATAAATTTTTAGGTTTTTTATTTGTAAAATAGAGAAAATCCAATAGCAATTTAATACCCAGATAGTTCAAGTTAGTTAAAAGGTTAAAACCTACTATTTACTATCTTCTTTTACATTATAGTACGGATGCTAAAAAGTGGCACTCTATTAACGATCTTGACGGTCATAATGACAGCATTCTTATCACAATCGACTATAATAGTATATTACGGTTCTCTAAGTGGCTTACAGAATCTTGGAAAATGAAACTTTTCCTCGATTCTGTTATACCCCACTTACCAACCTAATAGTGTATAATGTATTTCGCTCAATCGCATTTATCAAATAAAACAATAAAAAAAATATTTTGATTGCTGAAATGGCGTGACCTATCTAGCGTGTTTTGAATTTATTTTGTTGGAAACCAAAAAACAATTTGAAGTTCGAACAATTTTGTGTTTTGTTGTCAAAATTGTGCTTATAATGGCAGATAAAGACGATTCAGAGGTAGATTCGGACATTGAAGAATCGTATGAAATAGGTTGTGGGTGATTTTCCCACAAAATCAAAGGTGAGGTATGAAAAAGTCAAGAAGAAAACGGAGATATCTGAAATAACTTTGCTCGCTTATTTTGTTCAGAGAAAAAGATTGAAGTCTCCGGGAAGCTTATGGACAGAGTGCTCTATGCTTAAAAGTACGATCAACTTAAATAATGGTGTCGATATATCACAATTTAAGAAGTTAGTAGCATTTCTAAAGAATAAAAATATTGGACATCATGCGAAAAAATCAAAGGTATTTATCAGAGAAGAGATGAACAAATTCCTGCTGGAAGCCCCCGTTGAAACCTATATTATGACGAAAGCAGTGATGATAATGGAAGTCGCTGGGACTCTTAGGCGTGATGATCTTATGAAGATGACAGTTGATGACATTACAGATGAAGGTTCAGTTGTCATTGTTAAAGTGCCTGATGCCAAAACACATATTAGTCGAATTTTCACAATCACTGACAAGGCCAATGAAAAAGTCCCTTTTTTGACGATTTTGCGAAAATATACAGACCTAAGTAGTCAATTTTTCTACTCAGTTTGTCGAGGAAAATGTGTAAATCAACTTGTGAGTATAAATACATTGGGACAAATACCACAAAAAATTGCCGAATATCTAAAACTGCAAGATCCAAAATCCTATACTGAACATGCTTTTAGAAGGACGTCGGCGACTTTGTTAGCAAATACTGGAGTTGATGTTATGGCACTCAAACGTCATAGGGGTTGGAGGTTTTAGTAATATCATTAATGTATTATTTGACTTACAGAAAATGTAATTTTAGGTCTTCTGGTGTCGCTGAAGGATTATTGCAGATTCTTTAACAAAGAAAATAGAACTTGCTTATAAGATTTTACATACAAACAGCGGCAGTGACAATGAATTTGACTCCATTCCAGTGTTTGAAGACAGGACTACTGAAGTTTATTCTAATCCTAACATATCTAACTCAATAAGTAATACAGAAAATTCAATTACTGTAAAAGCAATAGATAAAAATGAGGGAAAAACTATTACGTTTAAGAATTGTACAAATTGTACCTTTAATTTTTACAATAAATTAGCCCTGCATTTGTTGGTGAAAAGAATTACTGATTTTTAGTTCCCGCATTAATGCTGTTATGAACTCAAACAGCACTATTATTTTTTTGATTTCTATGGAAACAAGCCACAGTGTTGTATATTCAACTTACAGAATGTGTCAACAACGACAGTAAGTGCAGAACGATTGTGCGAAAATTATATTTACACATTTTGTTTTACAAAACTAATAAACCCTTCAAATCTACAAAAACAGTATTACTTTGATCTGTTACGTAAAGTGCACCAGGCATATGAATAAATAAATTAAGCTCACCTATGCTTTCTCATTTTACATCATAAATGGAGCATATATATTTTAATTTAAATAGTCTGACAACAAAGTATATATGTGCTTTGTCTAATTAAAAATGTTTACGACACTTGAGTCTCAAGAGGGCAGTGACTTGCATATTTAAATCCCACATTTGAGATCCAGTTGCTACATTTGGAGTGCCGCATTATTACGAACAAGATTAAGATTAAGACTCATTAACCACTACGTCAGTAATTAAGGTCGACCCACAGCTGTACTTTTGTCGCACAGCATCTCATTGTGAAACAGGTTGAAAAATGCATAACAAAAGGGTGGGCGACTTGTCTCTGTATATGATTTAATGATTACAGTTTTTAATATTATATTTGCCTATTTTTTAATGAAAAGTAAAAGCGAGCGATGTTTACGCATTGCTACTGTTTTTATACTATACAGAGTGTAACAAAAAAAACAGGTTATTCCTTTAATTGCGTATTTTTAGCGGCAGAATATGACGATTTAACTTTACTTATCTCTATACAAAAAATACCTCCGTAAAAAGATACATGATGTTAAAGTTGAAGTTTTAAAATTGTTTTTTCGTAAAATTGTTGTAAAATAATGAGATTTCGATTAACATTTCAGTATCGAAATGACAGTCCTTTAAGCGCGTATGCTTAAAACAATCTTTTTTACGCACATGTGCGCAAAAGTAAAATAAAATAACTGAATTTTAAATTATTATATTATACATATTCTTTCAAATCGGAAAATACAAAGGAACAATTTGTAATATTGCACTTGCTCTAAAGTGTTCGAATTTATTTTATACAGAATGTCTCTTAATACAGGAGACATTTTTTACAAAAATAAATGGTTTTTGTTAATGTAACTTTATTTATTAAGAAATAACAGGGATTCAAGAAACATATTCATTAATAAACAGATAACTATACCAAAATTTAATTGAAAACTGTAATGTTAACATTTTAATTCATTTTCGTTACGCCCTGTATATTTAGAAATTTTAAAACAACAAAATAAGTTCCGTTTCATGCTGTTTCTATCTTTAATCCCTGTATAACGTAAGACATTTGATTGCTTTTCACATAATTCAGATGCTTTCCAAGTCTAATAACAAATAATTGCCTATTAATATTTTCTCCTTTATCACAACAAATAATATTTTACTGCACTTAATATATATCACCTATTGTGACTCACTCATAGAAGATTGAAACAAACACACAATTCCTTTGAATCTCGTGATACTGAGAAGCTTACATACTGCCTTGGTCATAAATTGATCGTTATAAATTTATGAAAACATATTTTGAGAGATGACTTGCCATTTTCCGAGCGTATCATTTGTCAGGACGCAGCAACATGTCTTCGGATAAAACAGACGATCGATATGCCTGCATTAATAATTAAATTCGTACCCAAATCTTTCACAAGAGCGCTTGGCATTCAATGTATTCTGCGGTCTTTTGTGCGTATTAGAAATGCATAATACATGATCGACAAAATGTGAAATCTATAATGAAAAAACGCATAAAAGCTGAACATGACAACTAATAATATCACCAAAGATTCAAGTATATAAAATACAGCAGGCTGGTATATCATAAATTGTTCATTACCTCGTTGTATGCATAAAAAGTTTGAATTTGTTGACAAATATTCGGTATATCTGGCCATGCTGTGTCATAAAATCCACACAAACTTCAGTTCCATATCATTCGTCTACGAATATTCGATATTTAAGCAATTATATTATTATTGCAACTTACATATGCTGATAATAAATCCATATTTACTGACAAATATTAAATATGTTTAGGCAATCACGAGTATTTTCCTATTTTCCATGTTGAGTCCGAGATCAAACACTCCAAATAATTTATTTAGTTATAAGCAATCAGGTTCAAAATCAATTACTTACACGTCTATATTATTTTTAATTTCTTCTTACATTTAATGCTTGTAATGAACAGTGAATATTCGTTGAATTAACGAATATTTATCGCAGCAAGTGCGAAACAGAAGAAGAAGTACACGGAAAAATCTAATCTGTATTTAAATATAACAATTTTAAAGTTCATTGACGTGTGTATGTATTAATTCAATAAAAAAAGTATATTTGATATAAATATGTACTTATTCTTGACATCCAAACATTGTTATACTTACTTTTCTTTCTTAAAATGATACTGAATATATTAATCTTGATATTAGTATAACTTTCTTTTCGTGTATAAAATAATTATACCTATTTCTGCCAGAGTTCTTCATTTTCGTACAATACTGAACATTTGAAATGATTCTTTTCTTTAGTACATTGGTATGAGAAAAGTAAACAAAAATTTGATTACTTACTTCTTCAAAATCAAAATCATTAGATTTTCGCACTCCATCAAAATATTTCTTAAATGTTTAAATGGTCTATTATTATTAATTTAGTTAGAAGCATTAAAGTTAATTTTTTTAATAAATATATAAATCGTATTAACCATCTAATATTGGATATACTATCTGAAAAAAATCTATATTTTCTATTATTAGCGACCATCACAACTTGATTACCCTCTTTCATAATTCCACTGGTATTCAAGCTGAAATTTCACAAAGGAAATACGAAGTAAAATATTACCAATTACTTCTGGCCATTCTCTTGTTATTTCATTGACCAAAATAAAGTCAAGATCCATCAAAATAATACCTTTTATAAAGAAGATAGAGAGATTGGTTGAGGTTTACTGGTAATAGCGTCCGAAATGGATCAAAAGCAAAACGCCAGCGGGCAACACAGCAGGAGTATAGCTATAAACAGATACCCAGGAAATATGTAGTACTGCATCAAAGGTCTGTATAGAATAAATGAGGCATAGGTATAGAGTGAAACCGGAAAATTTAGAGTACATTCAAATGATGCTGTGGCAGAAGTCTGCATTTCTATTTCTTTGAATTGTAAATAATAATTTTTTGGTGCTGTTAAGACTTTTCTATTTGATTATTGACTTTAGATTTATCATCTCCATTTTAACGTACCAATAATACAGGGTTAACTATGACTTAGTACAAATATTTTAAGAGGGGAAAGGGAAAATTCAGAATTAACGGAATCACCCTTCAAAAAAATTCCAAACATACAGCAAAAAAAAAATTTTTTCAAAACCTTATTAACCCCTAATTTCTCGGCGACTATGCCGCCTGTCAGCTGCGAGGTTAGGTATATTCTGTCAAAGTCACAGTTGTCAATGGTAGTGACAGAGCACCGCGTTGCCACGTTTTAAAGAAAAATTTTTGTTTACAAAATATTAGATTATGTAATGAGAAACACGATATGGTAGCACTGAGAGTAAAACCTACCTTACTGATACTTCTAGAACTGATATTTGGAGATTTCAAGAAAGTTAAATTATTTTCTGTTTTCTAACTTGTTTACATTATAACTTGCCGTTGCACAAATTGTTGAACTTGCTGGGGACCTCTTGGTTTCCCTCGACCATTTCATAAATAAAAAAATACTTTTTTTCTGTAAGTATATCTATTGTAGTTTAAAAATGCTTTATTTTTATGTCACTAAGTAAAAAAGAAGTTTCAAGGAATTTTAAAAAGTATGAAATTGGTTCTTTTTTATTTTCAAGTTAGGTAGGTACATACGTATAACAACGTTGTACAATTCTGTCTATTTGGAAAACGTATTTGATATTCTGCTGCTGCACGATATGCACTTTCGTCGCACTTCCCATAAATTAGTACCATATCCGTAATTTCCGCGATTACACGAATTTGAATGTGCGAAAAGCAAATACTGTAATATTTTCTTTGTTAATTAAATAAATACCCAATAACGTTTTACTACTTTCTTTATTTCGCACTTCCTATCTTTACAACAACTCAACTCTGACACACCTCTTCTTCTTCTTCTTACATTCTTTCTGATCTACATCTTACAAAACATATATTTATGCCTACTTTACTACAGTTAGATATTTTTATTAACAAAATAATTGTCCATACAATAATCGACCATGTTTGCATATAATAATATTGTAGTATTATTATTTTAAATTTCCCGAGGCGTTTACAGTGCTCTGTAATATTACTTTTCTGACCACTACTGCTGTGTGACATTTGTAGAGTTTTAGAAACAATGCAACCAACAACACAGTATAGGTTTATATCGACTGACAAGTGTTGTGTGCGTGTAACCCCATGTCACGGAGGAAGTGTCAAAACAATACTAGAATGAAGAAACCCACGATCGTACATAAAAGAAGATAATATCGATTATATTGATTGCCATAAGAATATTTATCTGAAGAATATTAAGTTCTCCGTGTAGGCGGACCGAAGACTGAACGGTGGCGTTGACATTGTAATTTTAGTTTTCCGTTTTTAGTGACAGTTTCAGTTTTAAACGTTTTATTCATTAAATAGTGGATGGTTGCGATATATTGGGACATGTGTAGTTTTCCACAATTTTTTTTAAACGTACGTGAAGATATTTCCTAGAGTTGAGAGCAATGCAGTGGAGTGACCGTTATCGGACAAAATATTATAAATTAAAAACTGCCACGGGTGTATTCGAAGTTTTCTGTTAGTATTTCTTGCAATCAATTTTCTTAAAATAAATGAGCAATTTATTAACTCTACGCAAAGTATGTATTATGTGGCGAGTAATTCTGACGGAGCTATAATGAGTGAAAATGAAGTTTTGGCAGTTTGGAACGAAGAACGAATGCAAAATACTGTAGCTAACCGGATTAACTGTTATCTATCAGGTACTTAGGTATTATTATTAATAAAAATGTTGACTGAAAATGGTTGTAGTTTTCTGAAGTTCAACTACAATACATTAAATTTTGATGACAAATTAGATTTTAATTGAAACTAGATATTGGTGATAATTTATAAAATAATTACCACCATTAAACTATTAAAGCTAAGCATTTATAACATTTGTATTTGTAAAAAAACTCTACTAGGATATTAAATTTTTGTATAAATTATAGAAAACAAGTTTCTAGATTAACTAAGTACAATATTAAATGTTGGAATAATATTTGAAACGTTTTTCATGTTTTATTATTTTAAATCAAACAGTGCGTCCTCGGATTACTGCCCAGACAAGAGTTTTTTTTTATTTTTTGGAAAAAGCCTTTTTTCTCATAAAAGCTTTTGCTTTGTATATCCGAAAAGCCATAGGACATTCTAGTTAGAAATCCTAGACTTTTATAAGCAGATTGAACGATTTTGTCAATATAAATATTGAAACTTAATTTATATCAAAATAAACATCTAGATCTTTTATAGTTTCAGGCCGGTTCAGGATAGCATCATTCATATTATAATCATATAGTATGGGATAGCGTTTCCTAGAAAAAGACATCGCAGTGCACTTGGCAGCATTTAGAGAAAGATTGTTGATGATACACCAATCACGAATACGGCTTAGAGAATGCTGTAACGTAACACAATCATCAACGCTTTGGCCTAACCAAAAATCAAAATAACCTATAATAAATATTGGTTATAACATTTTTTGCTAAAAAAAACATTTGTAATATAGCTACTTTCAATAGTAGAAATTCATCATTGACTGCATTCATTAAAAATCTGGATATTCCTTCTTTGTTAATATCCTACAATTTTTAGGTTTGTACCCTTCTGATTTTTGCTTCAGGAATACAATCAAATTTAAGTATTTTTTGATATCGACGTTCTTCTTGGGTAAAATATCTGTTTTTATCATTGAGTAATAACACCAGAGATATTAAGGCTTCTGTGTTTTGCTTAAGTTTGTTGAAATATATTAATAATCCTTTCTCGTTAGTTATGTTAAATACATTTTTTTCTACACCATTTTTCATAGGGACCAAATGCGTGCTCGTATTTCTTCCGTATTTCTCTATCAGGAAATTGGAAACAACACTAGAAGCTTTATTTTCAATATATGATGGCTATGTTTATTTCCGTTGATACGGTAACTTTTTCTTTGTAGATGATGTTTACATTATGTCGATATAAATTATGTGTACTAATACTAATTGTTACCTTGGCTACGAGCTCTTTCACTCTCCTTTTCCATTTTACTCTATCTTTCGCCTCCTTTTCCCAGTCGGTAACTCATATCTCTCCTAAATCTTTTTTGACTTCTTCTAACCATTTCTTTCTAGGTCGTCCTCTTCTTCTCCTCCCTCCTCCACTCATTAATATTTTTTTACCCATCTGTAATCAGACATTCTGGCTATATGACCCAGCCATCTGGCACTTTGCATTTTCACAACCTGTGCAATATTCGGTTCTTTGAATAACTTTTCTAATTCTTTATTTGTCCGTCTTCTAAATTCACCATTCTCTTTTACTCCTCCATAGATCTTCCTTAGAATTTTACACTCCCATATTTCAAGCTTCATTTCTTCCTTTTTGTTCCTTGTCCATGTTTTACAAGCGTAGGTAACTGTGGGTTTTATTACTGTTTGATACATTCTTATCTTTATAGCTCTTTGTATATGTTTTGCCTTTAAAATCCGTCATAACCCTCCTGCAGTCTTACTTCCTTTTGCTAATCGTTTTTCTATTTATTTTTCTTCTTCTCCTTTCCATGTTAGTGTTACTCCTAAATATTCCATTTGTTGTACTTTTTCTATTATGTATTTTTTACTTCCTACACAATTTATGGCCAAGTTAGTAGTTCCATTTCCGTTGCTATCGTTCATTACCATATATTTAGTTTTCTTTTCGTTAATACTTAACCCATATTCTTTTTTTTTTTCTAATAATCTAAATATATTTACTATTTCTTTTTTAGATCTCGCCATTAGGACTACGTCATCGGCATAAGCCAAACACTGGTGTCTATTACCAAAAATCAAGCCTCTTGCCCTTATACCACTTTCCCTCAGTATCATTTCCTGGACTAGGTTGAAAAGAACTCCCACCTATTGCATAAATAATAATTATTATATCACAGGGGTTTTATTTCATAAGATATATATTTAATAATATAATCATTTCACCGGATGATTTTTATTAAGGTGAGGGAAACTGGTAACTTATGTGAACATTCTATAGGGTATTTAGAGTGGAGAGTAATTGATTTTTTCTAGACAACCTTCAATATGATAAACTAGTTGCTCATAAAATATTCATTTTATGATAATAACGGTTTTCTGGTTCATATCAGTATCATATTAAGCACTTAATAATAATATATTATTAAGAGGTAAAAAACTTAATAAAGCTATACATTAACGTCAGTAGGTTAATAAAACGCGTACAAGTGTCTATATGCCAAACGCTACTAATATTATTCTAACGATTTATTATAATAATACGTATCAATTACTTTATTACAGTGTAGAGTTGAATGAAGTGATCCCAATATTCATTCAGCAATAAATAAATATAGATTTGATGCCAACAATAAGCATGGATATAAATATGTATAGGGTGTTTTTAAAAGAAGTGGCACGTGAATATACAGAACTTATCCCAAACAAAATTTTGGGAATGTTCAACATACATGTACAAATATGGTAATGGAAGAAAAAAATAATATATGCATTCTGAAAACTATTTATGTAATTGCACGCCACTTGAATCTGATCTACTGTAATGGAATGACAATGCAAGCTGGCTATGTCACATATCGCACGAAAAAAACCTCCTGAGTTCTGTGATTAAACCGATACCGACCCAAATATAATTTGCAGCGTTTTTACTTTAAAACAATGAAATTTATAAAAAATTAGCACATATATTATCACAAAAACTGTTCAAAATATCGCCTCTCAACCTGGACACACCTTTGGGCACGCCTTATTCAATTTTGCCTTACTAAAGCGAATGTTCCTTCTAATTGCTGTGCTTGTAAATGCAAATCTTCGACGATTCCCACTTCGGCACGGTACACCTTATTTTTTAAATGGCTCCACAAAAAGAAGTCAAGAGGGTTTAAATCGGGAGACCGCGAGGCCACGCTACAAGTTCAGCCCGTCCAATCTGCCATACTCCGTGTACTTGATAGAGAATCTCGAACATCCAGCCAAAAGTGAAGAGGTACCCCATCATGTAAAAGCCACATGAATTGTCGGACAGGTAGGAGTTCATTTCCAAGAAGGGAAAGCAAAGATATTCGAGATATTGTAAACCATCCATATGATTGAGCAATGTGAATGGTTCAGTTAGGCGCTGACCAACAACTCCTGCCCAAACATTCAGTGAAGAGTGTTGAAAGTGGTTCTGATCAATTGCGTGCGGATTTTCGTATTCCCAAATGCGTGTATTGTGAATGTTCTGTAATCCTTTGAGTATATAAAGCTTCATCTGTAACTATAGTCTGTTTAGAAATGAAAGAGAGTAATAAAAGCTTATTATGTACGCAAATCGTAAATAAATGTAGTACTGGTGCTTATATTCAATATTTTTATATTATGTATTATCGGTATAGATGAGGTGTACTTTTATAAAAACTTTGTGTGATCAAACCATACTAAATTGTAGCAGGTAGCTAAAATTTAATCTCCGACAATCCGTCTCTGTCTATGCAGCTTCAATTTCTTGGTCCATTTCTCTTATAATTAAACAATATAAAAACAGCATTTCAAAACTAGAGGCTACTTTAAGCATCATAACCGGGTTAAGAGGGTTTTTAGTAATTCAAATAAAATTATTCAATATTATTATCAAAATATTTATTTAAATTTAATGAATAGACTTTTATTCCACACAAAAATATATGTGTTTTGAAAATTCAAATTATGGTGAGTAAATGTAGTGTATAAATGTACAATAAAGAAAATAAAAAAGTAGGTATATTAAAATTTATCCTCTGAATATTCTGATGAATTATCTTCGTCTTCTAGATTGAACGATGGGTTCGACAGTAACGTCAATTAAATTATCGAGTTTCCACATTTTCTCCTCTTCTTTTTGTGCATGATGTATACATCTTTGCCAGTTATCTGCAGTTACTCCTTCCAAGGAATTTTTTAACAAAATTTTCACGTCACTTAATTTAAACGTCGTATTATTTCGCGCTACATCTCCTTTCACCTGCGCCCAGACTAATTCGATTGGATTAAGTTCACAGTGGTAATCGTAGTACCGTTATTTGGCGATTTGTTACCATTTTATCGATAACATATTTTTTCTGATCTTTATTAAGATTGACAAGTGTCAAAAGTTCCTTTTTCACCATATTTGTTTCAAAGGAAATGTTGTTTCCGGATAACCATTGAATTATATCGGCTTTCCTCCAAACAGTCGTAGGCGTCCGTAATCTGATAAGCTCGATATTTTACCCAAACAATAATATATCCACTGGCACAATAGTCACTAAACACAAGTCGAATTTTACTCTACTGCACTAGTACGTCTTCGTAAATTCAGCTCTAAGACTGGATTAATTTGTCGCAATACACTGGCTCCTGTCCTATGATGTATTCAGTAAAATATACTAATGTACACCCATTACCTGTTAGCATTAGTGTTACCCGATAATTACCTGAAACGAAATATTGGACTGGATTGGAAATATGGCCGGTTCTTATCTCGGGGTTTTATTACTCTCTTTCATTTCCAGACTCTACTACATTAGCAGATAGAGATTTTCAGCATTTTGCTGCAACAACCTCTCACAAAACCTATCTCGTAATGGATACCCTAATAACTCTAAAAACATGTATATAAATTACCAGTATCACATCCACATTGCACCACTGGCGTAAATCTGTTTTGATTTGGCGTGTGTCGATCGGGAAATCGATCCGCATACAATCGCCAAGCTACCAATGCTATTTATAAACTCTACCATAAATAAAAATCATGTCCATTAACTCAGCATTGCTTCACACACGAGCTATTATGAAAATTTTAAAGATTGACACTCCTACGATAAATTAAACGACACTACTGACCTGGTTCGTTTACCACCTAGAGAGCATATCCCCACTCTCACCCTATTCGCCAGACGGGCATATTGACACACGCTCCAGACGTAAAAACTTGTCCACTTTTTTTGCATATCAGATGCCGTTGAAGTACAGTTACCCAGCAACGTACTGCTTTATAATGTTAGAACTTTAAATATTTTTTACGCGAAATCTATTAGACTTTTATTATAATGTTTTGTTTTCCGGAAAAGTTCTCAATCACACTGTATAATACAAATACTAAGAACTGTGGTATGTTGCAAGTGATTTTGTTGACTGATACAATATTTTAAATATTCTTTAAAACTGCTTCATCACTAATGTAGGCTCCAACAAGTATGCAGCTACAGCATACTCTGTGGAGATATGTTACCCAAGCATGCATCTGTCTCTGTTGTTACTGCATTAATCATGCCATCGCCATAAACTAGATTAGTGCGGTCAGCGGAGATACATTGTTTTTGCTTCGTTACTTAAGGGAGAGTTATGGTTATTAGTTATTAAGGAAGGAGATGGGGTGGCAGTCTCGACATTTGTTCTAGCTGTCAGATTATATGTTGCTCGGATCTTAATTGAGTAATGGCAACATTTGATGATATAATATTCTATTTCCTGAGATAAAAGGGAGAAAATTTACCAATAAAATAAATTCTATTTGAAGTATCGTATCCATTAAGTAATATTCTAGAATTGTTAGTTCTAGAATATCAAAAATGTAGGTTGTGTAGCGATTGCTATCTGCTTGATTAAGGAGAATGTTATACAATTTTGACTTTTTACATAATTATAAAAATTGGATAAGCAATAGCAACGTTTCTGGTTTATCTTATTTAGTTCAGAAGTAAAAAAATCTCACTTTAATCTCACAAAATTTTAAAGAATCTTGACCTTTACACCTACTCGTTAATTGAGTTTGATTTGGAAATCAACCTTTGATTGAGCAAAAGTACCTGTAATAAATGTTTTTGAGCCATTATACTGGTATAGTAACAAAAACAGCTTAGTTTTTGTATGAACAGCAATTTAAGTACAGTTTAAAATTAAATTTCTCTTTTACAACAGGTTTTAAAAGCATAAGATTTATTTATGTATTAAGGGCATGATAAGGTTTCGAGATTCTAGAGAAGCGCCATAGAATAATTAAAACAAATTATGCCAGCAATGCATACAAAACTTTATCCACGATTACTACAGGGTGTTTCATTGGAAAATGTACATACGTTATACATTAGCGTATGTAATTTGATTATACAAAGTGGTTTGCATTTGATGGCAAGTTAAAGAAATAGCCAAAACCGGTATAACGCCCTGCAAATTTCAAGGCTATCTGAAGACATAGAAATAATTTAACTTCAATATGAGGAATGATTTAAAAATTGCGCAATGATCATATCCTGACCTGATAAATGAGATAATCTATCGATTATCTTATAACATACATAGCACTGTTTAAATACACAACAGTGCTAATAACTCATTTGTTATTCTTGCATTGGAGAGAATCCAGAACCGAATAGCAATGTTTAAGCTATAACCTCAGGAGAAAAACGCAATTACCATTAATGGTCTACTTCTTCGTCTTACTTGACTAGAGAATTAAATTTAATACCTGCTGCGTCTAACGGACTACATAGCCGGAGGCCATCTTGAAATTCTACATATAAGCGTCAGCATGAGATCAACAACTGGGTTACCGTGATAGTTATACTCTACAAGCAGATTTTCTGTTATCCACCTGTTTTACGATAATCGGAAATTCCTCTATTACTATGGTCACCTCGATATGTGAATTTTCAGAAGAATTTCAAGGAATTTGAGTTATGAATAATGTTTATAAAGGCATTTTAGAAAGATTCTTGCAGACATTTATTGTATTGTCGTCTATAAAAATAAATAAATTTGGTTTTGAAGATTTAATTTTACTTATATACAGGGCTCAGTCGCGGCGAAGCTTTTGCGGAATCACCACTGAAGAAGCTGACAGTGAAGAGCGGCGAAACGTTTGGAAGCATGCGACCAGTTACAACGGCGGTTACGGAACGCCTTATAGGACCACTATTATCCGAGGAACGGTTCCGACCGTACAGTCGTAATACCAACAATAGGAACCGAAATCAATATATGGTTGGGCCCAGAGACACCGATAGCGGGTCTGTCCCCACAGAGCCTAGTCGGAGAACAACCAGGGCAGGTAAAAGAATCCCGGCTAATACTAAGGATGTGCATTTTAACTCTGTTCTGGCAGCTACCAGTTACAGAGGTCACGGCACAACAACCCAGAAAATCAATGTATCAAATACATACAGGGCGTCTCAGGTATTACTGGCATATCATATTTTCAGAGTACTACTCTGTAGTTTTTTTAGTTATTTATTATTTCATTATATAATGTATGTTAGTTTCACTGCGCCAAAAAATCAGCAAACAATTTAATTTAAACATAATTTATCCTCGGGAAACAAATCTTATTTGGTGTAATAATCACTTGTTTCTCAAAAATAAATTGATCTATTTGTTAATAAAATTTTATTTTTTGACAAAAATTTGTTTAAATGAAACAAATAGATATTCCATTTGAACTTTGATGTTATCAAAATTTAATTTTAAAAAGTGATTTGCAAATAAATATAATAATAATATCTCTACCCCTCATTCTAATCACAGGGATTAGCCCAGAAGTCGGAGACTTGTGCGGGAGAGGGGGCGGCATATTATTAAGCAGGCCGCATTTGCGCCCATATATACATATATTTTTCATTTTTCTAAACAATTTATACAAATTTCTATAAAAATAACGTTATAAAATCAATACATGTTTTTTTATTGAAATTAATGTGCATTCTCGAGAATTAAATAATGCGTTTATTTAATTAAACAATGCCACAATTTAACAAGTTTTATTTGGTTTATAATATTTTCAAAAACCGTAAATTGAAAAACTTAATATCCTTACCGTATCGTTGAAAATACTAACTGTTTAAAAGGAATAATTCGAATTGTTTCCTACAAACAAAAACATAGCAGGCGACCGCTAGATGTAGCTGTGCCATATTTCGCGTACTCAGTTATGTCAGCTTTGAGACACATGAGCCCACCAAGATTAGTCGCCAGTTAACTCACTACTCACCTGTGGTATACTGATAAGGACTAATAAGTTCGAAACCGGTATATGTTGACTATTTGCTATAGATTTTTCAAGTGTAATTCAATGCTGGTCCTGGTAATAGCCTGCAGTTGTTTCCTAAAATTCCTGAGCAATAAGTTGTTGACTTAAATAAGCAGACGCTTAATTGAAAAAAATTATTTGAAATAAACAAATATTGTTTTATCATAGTGTATAATTAAATCCAAACCAGAAGTGTATAATAAAAAAGGAAATAAAATAATGTGTTTTAATAGAAAATGCTTTCTTTACATAATGTAATTGTATTTTTGCTTTAAAAATATGATATGGTATCAAGAAATAAAAATATTTATTTGGCCCTATACAGAGAAATGATTTTTTTCCATGAAAGAAATTTTTTTACAGGCACCAAATTTCTTTCGGTGTGCATAATTATAATCGCCAGTTGCTTTTGGTTGCAGTCACGTGTTAAAAAGTCTTTTAGCGCGCATTCCATTTACGGTACACGGAAATGTAATAGAAAAAATATGTAGGTGATAGTTACTTAATATTGAATCGACTATTTCGTTAGAAATATTGCAATCGTACCTGCCCACATCATTAAGATTGATGTAGCTACAAATGTCTTAGAAGGTTGAAGAGTTAAATTATTATCGCGTCTAATCTTGTTAAAACTAAATATTTATTGATACGATCAAACATCAATTTAAATATTGTAGACATTGTATTTGAAAAGGAAAGATTGAAAACATTTGGTAATAATAATAAGGTAACTTTTCTTACTGCATTGTAAACGTATTTTAAGCTAAGATAAATCAAATCTCCTACAATTCCTATCAATGAGTCATATATGGTCTTGTAAAAAGTTAGAAAAGCTAATAGTAAAGGATATATGAGTAGATACTGTGGGTGTAATTTAGCGCTGGTCGGGGCTTTAGTCCGTAGAATAATTAGTTTCACATAATATTGTTAATATACTCGCGTCAAGAATTCAGACGACTTACGTCGTACGAACAAATGAATAAATCATTATATTTTTATCAAAATATTTAAGAAATTGCAACTGAGAGTAACAAAGTTATATACTACACTAAATATTTGCATTATATATTGCATGAAATTGCAAAAAATTTTTGTTTTTAAGGCGACCAAATATGGAAAATTACGTTGACAATAAAGACAATTGCCTAATGTCAACCATGACGTAAGACGTCTGAATTCGTGACGCGAGTATACCTAAAATATACAAGATGTCCGGAAATTATGCGTCAAGACTTCAGGAGGTGATTCCTCACAAGAAATTTGGGTCACGAAGTCCTATAAAAATTTTTCGAAAACTCAATATTAACGGAGATACAGGATGGTAAAGTTAAAATTTTATTTTCGATGTTTGTTAAAAAATCCAAATATTTACATAAAATTTGTAAATCGGGGTTTTTTGCGGACGAGAAATTCAAATATGTTTCTAATTCTGACGTCACTAGTATAGGGCGCCACATATGGCACATCATGTTTCTTTCAAATGACAGAACTTTTTTCCTGCTTAGTGTATCCGATGAAAAATCGATACTTCTACCTGTTATTTCTGAAAAAGGTATACCTTATTGAAGTCGTTAGGAGTAACAGTTTTCGAAATAATCTTATTTGAAATATTCAGTGCACCGAGTAAAAACTGTTTTGGTTTCAGTTAGAGTACCTTTTCTACTGAAAATGCAGCAAAATGTTACTTGAAAAAGTTGTTCAGAACGGTAAATTATGGAGATGTGCAAAATTTTAAAAAAATCGGCTTGCTTTGATAAAATCTTTGTGCTTTATTGAAAAATGGTTTCATCAAACCTCGGCTATCTTCTTGAAATTTTGCACGTCTCCATAATTTACGATTCTGAACAACTTTTTCAAGTAATATTTTGCTATATTTTCAGCAGAAAAGGCACTTTACCTGAAACCAAAACAGTTTTTACTCGGTGCACTGAGCATTTCGAATAGGATTATTTCAAAAATGGTTACGTCTGCCAACTTCAGCAAGGTATACCTTTTAAATAAAACAGGTAGGAGAATCGATTGTTTAGATATTCAGATGAATACATTAAGATGCGAAAAAGTTTTGTCATTTAAAAGAAACATGATGTGCCACAAGTGGCGCCCTCTACTAGTCACGTCAAAATTAGACACATATTTGAATTTCTCGGCCGCAAAAACCCCCGATTTACAAATTTTATGTAAATATTTGGATTTCTTAAGAAGTTATTTACAAATATCGAAATTAAAATTTAAACTTTAACACCCTGTATCTCCGTTAATATTGAGTTTTCGAAAAATTGTTATAGGACTTTGTGACCCTAATTCTTTGTGAGGAAGTCTTGACGCATAATTTCCGGACACCCTGTATAAAATCAATACAAAATTATATGCTGATACTTAGTAAGTCACCAATTGTCCATCTTCATGCTTCAGCAAAATATTTGTACATCCCGGATTTGAACGTAATTGTTCTTTTAATAAAACTAATTGTGCGTGTGGTTTTGTTAACATCAGGAAAGTAATAATTATCACCTACCGGATATCCGGGTTTAACAGGATACAAAGTATTTATCTCTATTGTAGGACACCGCCAGCGCGATAAGAAGCTTAATTGCAAGGGTTGTTAATGTTTTTTTCTTTTAGTATCTGGAATTCTAAAAGTAATATAATTTTGTGATAGTTAACTGGACATCTGTAATAATAAAAAATGTTATTCTCTATTGGATGAGACGAACAAAACTCTGAAAGCGAAATTAGCAGAATGTGATGCGACAATGAATATGATGCATTTTATGTTATAAGTATGAAGTAAGAAATAATAAAAATATTTTGTTTAGAGAAGCCTAATAATAATTGTACTAAGCAATCTACTTATGATTTGTAAAGTAACTAACGCTCTGTAAAATTTCAATGTAATAGACAATAGCAAAAATTATATGTATTTTTACCAAAATTACGTACACTCGAACATATGTAAATTTACTTATTTTTTGTAAAATAAAAATGCAGTTATTCTTCATTCAAAGCAAAGTAAAAATTATATTTATAGATATATTTTTCTTCCTAAAATTAGATACCTACTCATGTAAAAATTATACAGGGTATTCCAAAATTCAACGAAATTCTGTTGATGAGAAATTTCTAAAAAACAGTCTGCAAAAATTTCGTTACTAAGATAAAAAAAAGCTTTAAGAAGCTATGAAAAATAACTTTATAATACTTTTTCTTTTAATTTTCTGAACTATTGACATTGTATGTAAGTATTATGTAAAATATGGTCGATGGAAGGAAAAATTAACTTGGAAATACATCACTAGTAATCTAGGTATTATGGTATTAATATAAATTCATTAGATACCTATGCGAATTAGTTATGGGTGAAACAGTTTACCTGTAAGAACAGGAAGAAATAACTTCATTTTACTATTGAATTATTGTCGAGTTTGTTTTCTTACATACTACTAGGGACTGCATAAGTTAGAAGTGTTATTGCACTATTAATATAGAGATTATTAAAGCATGCAATGTATGAGGAAAGTTAGAGAAAGACAAAAATGAATAATAGGTGATAATATATATTTATGTACGTACCTTTGTTGTATTTTCGGGCAGCTGTAAATGCAGCACCACACAATGTGCATTTGCATATGTATACACTATTCTACAGCACAAATAAACCGTACACAAGCTTGTAATGTCTCGTATCACTTTAATTCCAACTGCACTGCAATATACAGGGTGTTAAAAAAAGTATAAAATATTTAAGGAGGTAATAGTATGAACCAAAATAAGCAGAAAAGTCTTAATAAACATGGGTCCGCAAAGTAACGGTTGCGGAGATATGGACCACTATTCGTTTTTCAAACATTTTATTTTATTAGGAATAAACCGACAAAGGAAGCTTTTAACAAACAAAAAACAAAGTTACAGAAGACGTTCAAAGTGCCCTCCGTCTATTTCCAAGCAGGCACGACATCTTCGTCTCAACGATATTCGAACTCTTTCGAAAACACCCTCCTTGGTTTGGATTTCTTGACACTAATGTCTTCAAATATCCCCAAATAAAGAAATCTAGGGGGTTCAGATCAGGCGATCTTGAAGGCCATAAAACAGGTCCCTTCCTACCCATCTATGTGGAAAAGTTTGGTGAAAATGCTCTCTAACGGCCATGGAAAAATGAGGTGGAGCACTATCATGCTGGAACCACATTTGTTCCCTCTGATTCAAAGGAATGTCTTAGGTAGCACATGATTGTATAGACAAGCCGACCATTACTAGAACGGAGCGCTATAAGTGCATTTATTGGAATGTGTTTCGTAAAAATACATAAATTTGGTAATTTTTTATTAAATTTACATAACATAGACTATTATGCGCCTTAGTTATTATTTCAATAAATATTATAAATTTCCCTAATATTTGTAAAATTACATTTCCTTAATATTTATAAAAATTAATGTAACTAATATGGTAAATATGTAATAGTATGTTACATACCGAGGTGGAAAGTGTTTCATTCTTGTCGAAGATAAAGGATGGTTTACCATTTCTTGAGACAAGAATGAAACTTTTCATTTAATTTGCATACTATTTAATTTTCTTCCAAACCTTTAAATGCAAGTGACGGTTTTTGCAAAAAAAAAATAATTATGTGACAAATAAACAAAGTAAGATCATGTTGTATCATGTTTTGATTATTCAATGAATGTTGACATTTACCTAGGATGAGAGTGACATTTGTCTAGGTGGAAAGTAATCACTTTCCACCATCTGGATATAAGTCAACGTCAGAAATATGTTTTTTTTAAACTTACTGTAAGTTTGAAATATCAACATTACATATATGGTTGTAAATAAATATAAATAATTTCTTTGAAATTTTATAGACGGTTTTTAGAGTGAACTTTATTTAAACATTTTTTGTTTATTATTAAAATATGGTACAATTTTCAAAACACAACCCTCCACTAATAAATATCAGATGCATATTAAGTTAATGAAGAAATTAAAATGTAAATTGCTCACAAACATATTGAGTCAGTTTACATAATTATCAAATTCTGCTTCCGCAAAATAGTTCCCTACATAGGGGCATTGTTCGATATCTATTTAGTCAGTTTACATAATTATCAAATTCTGCTTCCGCAAAATAGTTCCCTACATAGGGGCATTGTTCGATATCTATTTAGTCATGAAGGAATACTAAAATTTTTTCTTTTTGTTATATAATTTGGTTTCCTCATTGTAACACACACACACACACATATATATATATATATATATATATATATATATATATACGGTCTCTGAGCGAGCGTAGAAAAATTTACAGATAATAATAATAATAATCTTTATTGCCCAACAGATAAAATCAATTTATAGGACAAATTATTTACAAAATAAAAGTGAATTGCGTAAACATATTATAGTATCTGATGCAGTATGTAGTGCACAAAAGCGTCTTAACAATATTGTACAAAGAAAATATGGAAACTATAATATAAATAAACTTAATTATTAAATATTATCGCTATTAAATCTCAGACCAACAGTTTCAACTATCTGATTAAAGGTGCTAAAATTAATATCACATACATCTGAAATTTTATTGAAATTTTGACACATAATATGTACTGGAGACATTTTAAGACCGCGAGACCTTGCTCAGATGCAGATATGGTTAAAATATATACAGGCTGTATCACATAAGAGGGCCACTCCCATGTATCTCGCTTAATATGCAAGACACGTCAAAAATCTTTAATTGTTTTTTGTTGTATTTTTGAAGGCCTTTATGCTCGTAAAAACAAATTTGAGATCCATGGCCAACTTTATGAGTAATAACAAAAAAACCTGTATAGTGCCCAAACTTTAAGGCTGTCTAACTTTTTTATTTTAAGAGATAGAGGTAACTTATTGCTAATAAATTTTTATTGCAAAATTGATACCTTCCACCTTATATAAACAGATTTTTGAAATATCGTCTGTGGTTTGCTGCGCCTTCTAGGCGGATAATTTTTTTTTTATTGAAGCAGGCTATGGCCACAAAAAATTGCCTGTTTTTTCGTCTTTCATGCAATATGCTATATGTTGCCCTTATCTTTTGTATTTATTATATTTTTTTCAATTTTAGTTAAAAAAAATGTACCTAAATATTTTCGTATTGCTCAAGATAATGTAGAACCTGTTTTAAAGACGCCAACTGCAAAAAAATAATAAACAGAATGTACTTTTTTATGCAGAATACAGAGTTTCTTATATTATTTTATTGGTTTTCACATAGAAGCAATTGGGTCTTTAAAATTATTTTGACACAGACAATGTAATAAAATAATATTATAAGAAAATCTGTATTGTGCATAAAAAAGTACATTATGTTTATTATTTCTTTGCAATTGGCGTCTTTAAAACTGGTTCTACATTATCTTGAGCAACACGAAAATATTTAGGTACATTTTTTTTAACTAAAATTGAAAAAAATGTAATAAATACGAAGGATAAGTGCAACATGTAGTATATTGCATGAAAGACGAAAAAACAGGCAACTTTTTGTGGCCATAGCCTGCTTCAGTAAAAAAATTTTTATCCGCCTAGAGGGCGCAGCGAAATACATACGATATTTCAGAAATCTATTTATATCAGGTGAAAGGTATCAATATTGCAATCAAAATTTATTACTAATAAGTTTTCTCTATCTCTTAAAATAAAAAAGTTAGACAGCCTTAAAGTTTGGGCACTTTACAGGATTTTTTGTTATTACTCATAAAGTTGGACATGGATCTCAAATTTGTTTTTACGAGCATAAAGGCTTCCAAATATGCAACAAAAAAGATTTTTGACGTGTCTTGCATATTAAGCGAGATACATGGGAGTGGCCCTCTTATGTGATACAGCCTGTATATACAGGGTGAATCTTAAATAAGTACAAATATTTTAACCAGCAGTATAGTTTTGTGTGTAGAACACATAATTAATAGTTTTTTTTACAAAAAAATCAGAAATAAAAAAGTGAAATTTTAAATAAATTTCGTAATTTTTCAGTAGAAAACTTGTTGAGGACCGCTGGCCTAGACCGACCCTTCATACTTTTATGAGTCATAGTGCTGCAGACTGAACGTGTGGTTCACAGTGTTGCCAGTATTACACAAATGTCTTTGCTTCAAGGAAGAAAAAATCTCAACTTTTAGCGAATTTTGTCAAGTATAACATTTTATATTATTTTTTATTATCAAACTGTCATTGACTGTTATGACAGATTATCGGAAGCCCAAGTCAAACTTGTTAACCCCACATAATGCATGAAAATAGCAATAAAATTTGCTAAAAGTTGACATTTTTTCCATTTTAAATAAAAAACGCGTGCATAGTTTTTCGTTATTCTTCATAAAATAACTTAAGGAAATTGTGTTTTGTGTCCCTTTCTAACAGTGTATAATGACATTTAACTTGTGAAATGTGGATTACTGATTAAATAGTTAATTTTTTAACAAACAGGTAAGCTTGTGTGCACGTTTATGTATAATTTTTGAACATTGGACATAGTAATATCACGTAATATCTTCCTAAATATTTTACGGTAGTATTGAACTTGCGGAAATTCATTTTTAATCGTTGAAGTATAGTAAGGTTAGTTCAGATGTTAAAATTTATGTTAATATTGCTGCGTATCATACTACATACCCAATTTTACTGTACTTATGCTTAAAACAAGTATTTTTAAAATAGAACTATTACGTTAAAAGAAACGTAATATTTATATTGGAGGAGATATGGCAACCTCGCAACAAATCATATGTTTCATTACGTTGTTGGATGAAAAATCAGCCAGCGGTCCTCAAAATGTGGGTATTTTTTTAAAAAATTAATATCTCCGTAAATATTAGAAATTTTTAAAAATGGCTTTCACTAGACTGATTCAAATGACGAACTACACCAGCAGTTAAAATATTTGTACTTATTTAAGATTCACCCTGTATATGGTAATTAAAGGTATTATAATTTTTCTCTATCTTATCCATTGTCTATGTTACGAGGTGTTAATATAAAAAATAACGATTGCACTTTGCTCTATAAAAATATTGATTAATATTTTTTTTCCAAAACGTAAGGACCATTTATTTTACGATACGTTATGCCGCATATATATTTATTTTTTAAAATTACTATTAATTATCAACAGAAAATTTGGATTCTCTTTAGCTTAGTACCTACAATTTTGTGAGGAAATCACCCCATTTGATGAGAATGTTGATTCGTTAGTAAATATAATATTTTGATGAAATAATCGGTTTTCCATCATTTTCTAAGACAAGGAAGACTTTTTATCAAGGATATAACTTTTTCTCACAAAATTAACAATAAATAAAAAAAATGTACAAGAGTGCGGTACACATTATATATAGGTTATAAGATTATTTGGGTTTTCCTCGTTTTTTGAAACTTAACCATATTCTTACATTTATTTTGAACATTGTGTATTTCGAGGTGAAGACAGACATATTTTGTATTAATTTTTGACCTAGAATATGCCATTAAAATGGGTGGAATATTTTAGTTACAGCAGGTAAAGATATCCTACCTACCATTTGTATAATTATTGTTATGAAATAGGTTATATTTTATTAAAACGATCACATTTGCAGTAAAAATTATTTAATTTATTGCATTTTCTGGGGAAATAACGTAATAAATAAGTATATAGAAAATTAAATTAATATCATGGTTTAGACATGTAGAAGACATAAATTTCCTACATTTCCTAAACATATTAAAAATATATAAATGTCTACTGATATGTGTTTTTTTTTTGGAAAATTAACAGTAAATAATAGCTCTTTATTTTTAACTCCACCGACATTTTCAGTTTTATTTTAAAATATTCCTCAGGGCAAAAATATTTTTTATTTACAAACGCTAATAATTGTATACAGGGTGTCTGCGATATGAAACCAATAATGGGCTTATAAATAAAATGTCTAACTGTAAAACTACAACTGTACAATAAAATGCAAAATTGTATTACAAACTAAAGTACAATTAAGCCAAGCAAAAATTATTTGAACTTATTTTGTTTATGAAGTAAACAATAGAAGTTTTCTCTAAAAATCCTTCAAATTGTAATGTGACACAACATTGTACTCCATTACCAGTTATTATTAAGCTATATGTCAAAATAGCTGTGCATCGTACATACTTCCTTCGTATTGCGTATATGTTAATAGGTATACTGCAAAGCTGCGCAAAATTTACCATCTGCTTCATGAAGAATTGGATTTGAAAATGATAAATTTAATATCGTACAAAATGCGTTGATTTGTACTTTTGATGGTGTTTGTAAAATAAATAATATACTATAGAGAGTGTCCGGTAAGTATATGGCATAGTTTCGTGATTGTATAGGGGAGGTCAAAATAACACTAAATACAGCCCAGCGATATACCTTTACGGCTCTAACTTTTGAACCGACCTGTATAAATTAATAAAATTTTTATATTTTATGTAGACCATAAAGGCTCATAAAACCGTATTACAGTAGATGTTTTACATTGTCAGGGATGTCAGAAATGGACTTGCCACCATACTCATTGGGCCAAAATTTTGACAGGTGTAATTTTATAGAGATGAAAACTGAATTTTTAAATACTTTGGTTATTCCTATTTAAAAAAGGTACTCTACATTTGTTTCGATAAAATTGACCGTTTTCGAAAAAATAAAGTTTTTGTATAACACGTTAAAACATTGACTCGAAATTTATTTAATTTTCAAGTTTATTAACATACGCTATAAACACATTAACTAATGGAATAACACAATAACTAATAATACGTATTAAAATAATAAAATTTGTCTTTACTACATCACATTAATGCTGATATGCATCTATCTTATGGACAAGCAGTCTGCAAGTATGTTGAGACAAGAAGAATTTATTCTGATACAATTCCAAATCGACGTTTACCGCACCGAAGAAGTTGTGAAAGCTTCACCTGTTAAAAATGTCAAAGCTTTGTTTCTTTTTGTTTAATTGAGCAAATTTTCGGAATAGGCACCCTGTACCTCTATACATTTCCTTATCCTACGGATGTTTTCTCGTTGTACTTGAAACAACATCTCCGGATTGGCTCGAATTTCGTCGAAATGGTGTCTTATTCTTTATATCAGGTTCCCTGGTGTGATCTGCCGTCGAATACACAAGCCTCTTTAAACTTCCCCATAAAAAGAAATCCAGTGGAGTTAGGTCGGTAGACCTCGGTGGCCATAAAATGGGCCCGCTTCGACCTATCCATCGACAACCAAATGTATTTGATAAGTGGTGACGAACTAAATTGCTAAAATGGGGCGGTGCACCGTCATGCATAAACCACATCTGATTTCTAATTTCTAAGGGTACATTCGCGATTTCTAATAAACCGTTTAAGGTTTGTTGTAAATATTGCAAATACATGGCACCATTTAATCTATCTTCAAAAAAGAACGGTCCTATGAGATGATTCCCAATAATCCCCACCCATACGTTAACCCATGAACCTTTATTGGTGCTTTGTCTGTACTATTGCATGTCAATAACACATTTTTAACGTCATAAAAACGACTGGTGTTTTATTGCAGTACCTATTCTGATACATTATTTCAATGACGTGTTATACAAAAACTTTTTTTTCGAAAACGGTCAATTTTATCGAAATAAATGCAGAGGACCTTTTTTAAAGAGGAATGACCAAAGTATTTAAAAATTCAGTTTTTACCTCTATAAAATGACACCTGTATAGAAATGTGGAACATTTTAGTAAACATGAACTCTCTAAATATTATGTAGAAACACTTGACACAGTAGGTGTGCGACGTTGTCACATATTTAAAATCTGTTTGTTGTCATAACTCTAATACCGTTTGTCATAGAGTTTGTAGAACGCCCTGTATAATAACCACAAATACCCTAATCATGCTTAGTAGAAAAACATATAACAAGATAAGTGTGCGATGTTTTCACACAGCAAAATAAGGAGACCCTGTACAGTTTTTTATATATTTTTAGGTATTAATAATATTATGTGAAACTAACTACTCTGTGGACTAAAGCCCCAACCAGCGTTGAATTACACCCACAATATCTACCCATATATTCTTTTGTAACATTTTTTACTGTATTAGAAATGTATTTTGTATAAATCAAATATCAGAGAGCAGGCATATGACTTCATTGATAGGAATTGTAGGAGATCTGATTTATATTAGCTTAAAATACCTTTCTAATACAGTAAAAAAAACTGTACAGTTATTTGCAAAACAGACAAACATATGAAAACAAAAAAAAAGACAGCAAACCTTATCTAGCGGGACAAAACCATTGACAAAAGGTTATAAAATTTCGTCATTTAATGAATTAGTTAAATTACAAATTGCGTTATTTTTATTAATGTGTACAACAACTCGTCTTGGAAAATAACATTCGAATAAGTATCTAGAGGTATGTAATTGAAAACTTGTAATGATATAGTATCAATGTAAATGTAGTGTATTTTATTTGGTCCACTTGGTTCGAAGACAACTATAACGTCCTGAATGAAATGTCTCCATTACCAAGATTAGACCACTAGATGCTTTCAGAACATCTGGCTTTTAATTCCCCTCCCCCATTCACTTCCGACTTACTATGTGTGATAAGAAGCGATTACAATATTTCAGAGCCGCTCGCATTTCTTGTCGGGAAAGGAGTGCATCTGGAGGCATTTATCATCGAACAGAGAAGCTGTTCCTTTTGCAGGAGATAAAGCCATCAGAGTTTTCTTTTTAGTTCACCGCCCGCTAGTTCCGCAGTGTACTTAATAGACGCCAATAACAATACATTTACTAGCGGAATATACAGAGCCTTCAGAAATGATTACAAGCCACGTGACCAGTAATTTTGTTTGAAACGGTTATTTTATTTCCTTGGTGTTGGCAATTAAATTCTGGTAACAATATAAGTAACTAAAATAATAAGATCAAGGTTACATTAGAACACAATATTACGCGGCTGTGATTTCAACGGCTGATTGGTGTAATTTATTCTTGACATTTTATTCAACCAATCGGCGATGGCACCATCTCGCACATGACACAACCGTTTCGCATTGTTCAGTGGGACTAGAAATGAAGACGGGATGTGGACATACTCCTTACAATCTTGCATTGAGCAATTTTTGAGTTTCCAATCGCACACATTGACTATGACACATTCTCATACCGAAAGTGTACTATTGTCAAACTATTTGAAAATAAACAATGCATTTGCAAAGGAAAATCTACGGGCAGACCAACTGTTGTGACCGAAGATGTCGCTGATAATATACAGCAACGAATAACTCAAAGTCCTACAAAATCTATATCAAAATTGTCTGCTCAGACAGGTATTTCTTTTATTTATTTATTTATTGTTATACTGTTCTACAGGTTACAAAACCCAATTACAGAACAGGAGAGTAAAGAGAGATATAAATATAAATACAAATAGTGCACGAACACATAATAAATATAAATGCATCTTAAGTCTAAAAACTAACACACAATTAAAATAATACATCAATTAAAATACAATGACCTTATCTTAGCAGTGCTGGAACTGAAAATGTCAAGGCGATGCTCCAATAAATTACAAAAAGTGCATATTTTATACATAGGGGAATGTTTAAGAATATTTGTACGCGGGGTGGGTAAGTAAAAAGTATTACCTTCCCTTGAGTTGACTCTTGGAACAATAAAGTTTATTTGCTGTAGCAAATCAGGGCAGTCAATCAGATTATTTAAAATTTTAAACAAGACAAGCACACTGTGACATTGACGCCTGGTATCAAGACTCATCAGAGCATATCTTTGTAATAATTCAGATTGGGGAAACCCAATAGGAGGAAATACCCCATCCATCCTAAAATTAAGAAATTTAAGAAACTTTCTCTGGACTGCTTCAATATTTTGCATATGAGAATTATAGTAAGGAGACCAAACAGAAGCGGCATATTCGAGTTTGGATCGAACAAAACAATAATATAAGATTTTAAGAGTCTTAATTTGAACAAAGTTACTACTATTTCTTACTATAAAGCCATAAGACCTATATGCTTCAGATACAATCTTTTCAATATGTAAATTGAAGGACAACTTATCATCAAAAAGAACTCCGAGATCGCGGAAAGTGTTGGAACGTGATAAAACAGTGTCATTAAAGCTATAGTCAAACACAATTTTCGACGATTTTAAAGTATATGACATTATGTAGCATTTCTGAGGATTCATATGAAGTCTATTTAATTTGCACCAGTTTTCAATTTTAATCAAATCACCTTGAAGGCGCTCACAATCATCAAGGCTGTCGATAGTCGAAAACACCTTCAAGTCATCAGCATAAAGAAGGCAGTTAGAACTTAAACAATCAGTTATATCATAGATAAAAATGTTGAATAGCAGTGGTCCAAGGACAGATTCTTGCGGGACTCCTGAAGTTGCTAAGTAGTCGACAGACTTACACCCTTTGAACAGAACATACTGAAGTATGTTGGACAAATATGAATCAAATAATTGTAGAAGGGAATTTGAGAATCCAAATGCATTAAGTTTTGCAAGTAATATACCATGGTCCAGTCTGTCGAATGCCTTTGAAAAATCAGTGTAAACAACATCAGTTTGCAATCGTCTGTTCATGGATTCAGATATAAATTGTGTTATAGTCATTAAGTTAGAAGTTGTAGACCTGCCTTTCATAAAACCATGCTGACGAGTTGAAATTTTATTTTTGATGTTGTAATAAATGTGACTATGAAGCAGATATTCAAAGACCTTACTGAAGTTGCACAAGATAGATATTGGTCGGAAGTTAGTAATATCCTGATTATTCCCTTTTTTATTAAGTTGATGTAAATATTCACAAATTCATTTAGATTGCATCTCTAAAATATATGAATTTTCAAATTTTTATTTGAAACCGATATTCAATTATAGTTAATAACCAAAATTTTTTATTTTTAGTTTCAGTTGGAACATGTTACAAGGCTTAAAAAATACGGTTGCATTTACACCCATTCAAGATAACTGTTGTGCAAGAATTAATTCCCGTTGACTATGGAAGACGATTACACTATTGTGAATGGTTTCAAGAAAACATGAATCGTAACTTATTGAACTTATCATTTTTCACCGACGAGGCATGGTTTCATTTATCTGGTTATGTAAATATCCAAAATTATATAACCTGGGCTGTAGAAAATCCTCATACATTTGTAGAAACCACTTTACATCCCGTAAAAGTTGGTGTTTGGACAGCGATATCAAGAAGACGTATAGTAGGGCCTATATTCTTCTATGAAGCTATAAATGCTGAAAGATATCGAACCCTTATTTTAGAGCCATTTTTAGAACAGTTACATGATGACGAGCTGCAAGCAGGTTACTTTCAGCAAGATGGAGTAACTGCACACACTACAAGAGCAACGATTCAATTTTTAGAGCAATTTTATGGCAATCGACTGATTAGTGCAAGTTTGTAGCCAGCCAGGTCTCCGGATTTAACTCCGTTGCATTATTTTTTGTTTGGACATTTGAAAAACACTATATTTACGACAGCGATACACACTATCGAAGAATTAGAAGCGGCAATTATTCGAGAAATCAACAACATTACAGAAGAACAGCTACAAAATGTATTTGTATAGCAAATGAAGGGCACCATTTGGAACACAAGATGTAATTATTTTAATTTGATAATTTTTATTCAAGTGGCAAAATATCCAATCGAAGATAAATAACTAAGAAATGCCGCAAATAAATACTTTCAAACACTACAATATGCAATGTTTTTATGCCAAATATTGTAAATAAATCTTAATAGAGTAAAATATGTTTCTTTTACCCTGCAATACAATAAAAAAATCAGTTGTGTTCACATTATACTCTTTGTTTTCATAAAAATTTCAATTTGTTCATTAACAAGAGAAGATTGGTAGTTTTCTCTTTCTAATAAAGTTAAAAACAGTTCAAACGAAACAAATAAACGTTCTTTTCGTCAGTAACTATGTAATATTAAATTTTATGTATTAAATTTCAGTAGTCGAGCAGTTTATTAGGTTATTTACTCAATTTCAAAAACAAATTTATTTACATCAGTAATCCCTTCAACCACACCACTGACACCCACTGATGTTTAGGGATTTTCGAGAAACTGCTATTAACAGAGCAATGTTGGTTGCATATGCGCGTAGGTCACGTGGCTTGTAATCATTTATGAAGGTTCTGTATAATTCATCGTAACCTGCCCCTGTATCCACCGAAACAAAACGCGCTGAACGGCGTGTAACGTCACACCAATGATATTGCGTTTCCGGCCGCATGGTTTTGTTTACATTTTACGACAATTTATTGGTGATAATATTTTAATTATTATTTGATTATTCCCGCCAGGCATATGTGCACACATACTAAAAGATAACATTAATCAGAAAAATAAGAGAAATAGTTTATATAAACTTTTGTTCGGAAATGCACCCTTCCAGGTTGTACTATTATTGTGTCGAATTTTGTGTAGAAATCTATTATCCATTCTTGAAACAATTCTTTATGTTTATGATAGAGAATTTTATCTTCGTGAACCTCGTTGCCTACCACTCAGTATATTATTATTATCTTTAAAAAGGTTCCATACAGGTATATAAAAATGTATAAAATATTTCTTCAGGAAAACATTTCTAAAGTACGATATCAGGAGTTACTTTCTTTTAATATCGAGATTTATACTAAAAATTAAAATTGATGATTTTTTACTTATATGTGTACAGACTGTAAGTGCTACATACTAAAGAACAATTTCATTTAACAAAATATTTTTCATTCAGTGTGCAACGCAATGTTTCATAAACTGCTGGAAAACCAGGTAAAGTGGTAAACCAGTCAACTGTGTGATTCAATTAACTAGTTGGTTAGATATTTATTTTAGTTGGTAACTATTGATATGTACAGTGTATTCCGCATAAGAACTAAAACAGAGCCAGTGCTTGTAGGAGGTCCCAAAATATTGCAATTTAACTGAATATACCTATACAGGGTATTAATTAGGTATGTGTACAAACTATAAGCCATTTTCAACAACGAACAGTAGCACAAATAAAATAGTTTCATTACTAACTGTCAAATTTTAAAGACAAAGCATACTACTGACTTTTTTATTTCTTCTAATAAACACTATTGCATAACATTATCATTTTCAGTATTGTAAAAATTAAATTTTAAAATCTTCAAACATTATTTTCTCATGATATATGTATGTAGAATGACACGCTCTTTCAAATGGCATGGTCAAAATTGGGGGTTGCTATTTAAAAAAATTGTCAATGACGTCATATCTCGAACAACGATAACGTCACAAATATGGGTCGTATGTCAAAAAGTGCCTTTTTTAAAAACAAAATCGACGTGCCAGGAGATTTTTCGAAAACTTCTCAATTTGAAAAATAATGAATTTATTCGTTACTTTTCGAAAGCACTGTATTTGTATATATGTAGTTATAAGAAATAGTAAATTTTATATTATTATGTACTCACCAACAATATTTCACATTTTGAATTGTAATATATTTTTGGAGAAACTCTACTTTGGACATTTAGTCATAAATCATGTCTTATTATTACAGCTGCTTTTAATTTCTATAAGTTAATTAACAAAAATAAGCAAATCCAGATTACCATCTGTGTTGATCGACATAGATTCAAGGCGTACCATTTTACTTAATCATGATTTCTCCTCGACCCATGTCGTGTGAGAAAAAAATGAAATGCATCTTAATACGTCAACGTTATTAATCAGTGTAATAAAAACATAAAAATGCTTTCTCCTACACTGAACATTTGTTATATTGGCACATGTGACATATACGGGAGCACAAAAAATGAAAATGGTCGATGTTCAATAGTTGTTTTCCATCATAAATTTTAAATGTAAGCCAAAATTATGTGAAAGTTATTTATCATATTATCTTTTGTGAAGTTACCTTCTATAAAAAAAAAATTAACAGTAAAAAATATAATAAATTTTCATTTTATTAAAGTTATTGAAAGAATGTTAAGATTCACCTATCCATCTATTATCTGTTCTTTTCAATTATTCTTATTTAATATTTAGTAAAATTAGTACTTAATAATTAAATTGAAAAAGTTTAATCTTTTTTATAAATAGGTACTGTGTAGTCATGCAAATATTGCTCCTTTTTTTTCTTTGTTATTCGAGTCAGTATAGGAATCAAAGACAGTTTGTCTAATTTCCGAAGTATATATGGCGTCTTTAATGCAAAATATTAAAAACAGATATCTAACAGAAAATGACGTAATATAATATAGGTCGAATATGAGATGTCAGTATTAAATAGCTATTTATGATATAATATGATATAAGTAAGTAAAATCACTTTTAACACGTATATCATACACTATTTTTTCTACAAAACAATCGGAAGAACTTTAAACTCAATAAAAATAAGAAATCAAAAAACACCACACAGATCGCAATGTTTATGAACCAAAATTTTCGTAGCAACCAGTGCCGTTGTTAGTTACGGAAAAAACGTAAAAATATTGACAGCATTTTCTAGTAATATTATAAGTATAATGAATAATCTCGATAATGAGCGTAACGAATCCATCCCTCGAAATCGAAGAAGCCACCAGTCGAGCAACATTGGAATTATTGCCGGCGAAATCAAAGGAACAGTACGAAATCGCCTATAGACGCTTTTCGGAATGGTGCAATATTAAAAAGATCCCTGGGAAATGTAACGAAAGTGTTTTACTGGCATATTTTGAGGAAAAAGCCAAGATATGGAAATCGTCAACGCTGTGGTTAAATTATTCCATGATCAAAACTATGTTAAAAAAAAGCAAGATCAAGATATAAGCAAATATTATAAACTTATTGCTTTTTTAAAACGGAAGGGTGAAGGATATCAAGCAAAAAAGTCAAAAGTTTTGACGAAGACGCATATCGACAAATTTCTCACAGAAGCAGAAGACGAAAAGTATCTGATGATGAAAGTCGCAGCAATAGTGGGTGTCTTCGGGGCGTGTCGCCGGGAGGAATTGTGTCAGATGACCATCGACAATATCGAATATTTGGGCACTTCGGTTGTTGTGACCATACCAGATACTAAAACGAGAGTGCCTCGGACTTTCAGTGTTGTTGGTGAATCCTATTTAAACTTTTTTAGAAAGTATATGGCACTCCGGCCACCCAACGCTGACCATAGACGACTTTTTCTTAAATATATGAAGAATAAATGTGTGAAGAATCCAGTCGGAATTAACATGTTTGGTAAAATGCCTGCCGACATTGCAGAGTTCTTGAATCTACCAAATCATCAACTCTACACCGGACACTGTTTTCGTCGTTCATCGGCGACATTGTTAGCAGATTCTGGTGAAAATCTTACTACCATCAAGAGACGTGGAGGATGGAAATCTTCGACGGTAGCTGAAGGCTACATTGAAAAGCCCACTTTTAACAGTTTTGTAGAAAAAATAATCATAAAAGTTGTGGTCTTGGCCGTATTATGAACATTTATTTCAACGCTGTTTTTTAATAATACAATTATTTTTGCTTTTACATTCTTTATTATTAGCTTTTGTAACATTTTTTACTCTATTAAAAAGGTATTTTAAGCTAATATAAATCAAATACCCTACAATTCCTATCAATGAAGTCATATGTATGGTTTCTGATACCAAACATCTAGGTATGCTAATGAACAATGCCACAGACAAGGCTCTATTCAATAAACTTGCTTATCTAAAGAAATTAATCTAGCTAAACTTACTAACCTGGTTTAATGAAAATACTCTATAAATATCTAACTTCACTTTTGAAATAGTGGGAATTCGAAAATTCAACCACAATAGATGAGATCTTAGGATAATAACACAAACTTTTGTTTTCATGGCTTATTTAAGTTTTTATTGAAGATTATTTGTTAGAAAAATGGTAGGTATATACCTATGTAAAAATTAGAATTTTTGTCTCATAAAAAAAATATAATTTTGTTGGGGAATCATTTCATGCCACTACGATACATTATTCTGAACAAAAAATAAAAAATACATTTTTTCTCTTCTTGTACAAGGGATTTCTAAAGGATTAAGAATATCTTACTAGTTTTTTTGCTAAAAAAAATCGCTAATATTTTTTTCGCCCCCTTTCTCCATCTTAGAATCGGACGCCTCTGGCTATAATCAGATATGGCTACGTCTAAAGACTCACTTCGTAGGTATATATTCATCATCAAAGTTTCAAAGGATTCGGATATCAGGTGAGTGAGATACCAGGGTGGCTCAATGAAAAGTGGGACACATTGTCTATAACAATGTTTCCAATATTTAAGAAAGCAATTTTCTTTCAAACTGTTTTCTATTAACAGTAACATTACTATACAAGGTGTAACAGTAGTAAGTATTCAAAACTTGTGAACTTGTAAAACAAGTCGAAAAATTACGAAAACCTTAGTACAAAGGGATAACCTCAGAAACAGTTTTTAATGTTAAGTCATGAAATTTTGGTGATTCATAAAATACATTTTAAAATTTTCTACAGGGGTGTGAGGATGCAAGGCTCTGGTACAAATTTAATCATCTTTTTTGTAGTTATTTTTTTCTAATTTCTGACTCCAAAATATTAAAATATTAAGTATTTAACATAAAAAATGTACTCTTGTTAAATTTCAATAAGATGTTCCGTTTTTCAGTAAAATCGATTTCAATCATTCCTAACGTGATCCACATTTAGCATCCAATACATAGCCAAAAAAATTAATTGCAGTGTGCCATGGATAAAACAACTAGTCTGACAGTTCAAAGAAATCTCAAGTATTTTTAGTTTGAAAATTGTGTTATTTGAGTACGCAGTGCTGTTTTCTAGTGAATAATAAATAAAAATTATTTAAAAATGCAACAGAATACATATTCTGAGATATGTAGATATGCTTTTGACGTTAAGTGGAGTGTCATAGGTGTGTTATAAAATATTTTTTCTACACCTGTATTATAACAATGCACTTATATGCTCATAATCCGTTTCATAATGATACCCGTTACGATACAGATTTTTCATTACGATACAGATATTTAATCAATAAAAACCCATAATTTTTCAATCAAGCATGCTGTGCATTTGACGTTTATCCTAGGTTCCTACGTAATTATTTTGATGTCAAAATCAGTACGTATTAAATTTTCGTAGATACCTAGCTAAACTTCGATAATTTATCAAAATGTCTGATATGAGCGATATAGAAGAATTACCATCGACTCCTCCAAACATATCGGAGAAAGCAGAAAATGCAGTTCATACGAATAATTACTGTTACCTATTGTGTTCAATAAAAATATAAAATTTATGGTTTTTGATTATTTATCGGGTGTAGAAAAAATAGCGTAATATACTATCTTTGCACCGAAAGACGTTGTTTTTCTGTTATTATATTACGGTATTTTTATTTGTACTATTATTTTTAATTGTTACTGTTAAGAGTGTTAAAAATACTTGACATTTTTGTTAACTGTCAGATTAGTTGTTTTCTTCATGGCACACTGCAATTAATTTATTTGGCTATGGATGTTGAATGTGGGGCACGTTAAGAATGATTGAAATCGATTTTACTGAAAAACGGTACATCCTATTTAAATTTAATCTAGAAAAAATTAACTACTAAAAAGATATGATTAAATTTTTCCCTGAGTGTTTCATTTTCTCAGGCCCCTGTAGAAAATTTTGAAATGTATTTTATGAGGCTTATTAAACACGTGAAGGTTAATATCTCACCAAAATTTCATGACTTAATGTTGAAAACTGTTTCTG
Organism: Monochamus alternatus; assembly: GCA_037114965.1. Lineage (NCBI taxonomy): Eukaryota > Metazoa > Arthropoda > Insecta > Coleoptera > Cerambycidae > Monochamus > Monochamus alternatus. Next base: position 145,360,839 of record CM073426.1, on the reverse strand, counting down.
AGGTTACCCTTTTAAGTGAGCGTATCTCTCTTAGGAGCCGCCACTAACAAAAGTTGTACTAAGGTTTTCGTAATTTTTCGACTTGTTTTACAAGCTCACAAGTTTTGAATACTTACTGCTGGTACACCTTGTATATAGTGATATTTCAATGTGGTAAAGTGCCAGTTTAGCAAACGATTTTGAATTTAATAAAAAAGCATATTATCATTGAAAATGCGAAAAAAATTATTAATGTATGAAAATTCTTTATCTCTTCATTTGTTCGTATTAAAAATGTCCGTAAAGTTATACATTCTGGCAACACTAATTCTGTCTTTGGATAGAGGCAACTACTAGGTCATAGATGTAGACTAAAAAAAGTTCAATTTTCTTGGATAAACGTGAACATAGAACTTTTTAATATAAGACTTTCTTATACGAATATTCCCAGAAGTGTGTAATTTATTTTTTCTGCATTAAAGACACCACACCCTGTATTTTCACTACACTGGAAAATCCGATAATTTTTCGTAACAAATTTCTATAATTTAGTTCAGAAACGGTTTTTTGTTACATGATTTATTTTTTTACTCCTATTAACCAATATTGACCTACCTGTTTATTACTTGCTAAGTTTACTGTCAGCTAATTAACAGAAATAGTAATATAGTTCTAATAAATAATGTTTTTCGACGGTCGGGAGTAGAAATCAGTTTCTATGACATCAAAATTAAAACAGAAGTAGTCGATTATTCCCAAGGGAGTATAATGCTCCCAAGGGAGTATAATGCTCCCAATGGAGAACGTTTTTCATGCAAAAAAAAGATAACATTGAAATTATTTATTGACATTTAAATTAAATGTTACATTTGTACAATTTTCAAAATTAATATTAGAAGTAATATTACTTTCGCTTACATTTACAGTTTTTGTGATTGCGCTAGTAGTGGTACCTACTAAAACCTGATTAGCAATTTTGGTCTTATTTTCAATGGAGTTCTCGACATAACCCTCAGCGACTGTCGTTGATTTCCAACCAGCATGACGCTTTATTGTCGTGATATCCACACCAGCATCTGCCACTAATGTCGCTGAAGATCTTCGTAAGCAGTGACCAGTATAACATGCAGCATCAGGTAATTTTAAATACAAAGCTACTACACTCGGAATTTTTCCTATGGTATTCTTGCCAACTGGCTGCGAACTACATACTCCGGCAATCCCCAGAATTAATCCAACCTATAAAAAATCAAAATACTTAATAATTGAAATACCTAACAACAAGAGTAATCTTACCTTAATCATTAAGAATTCTTTGTCATCTGCACTTGACAGAAAACGGTCGATTTCACCCTTTTTCAATATTTTCGATTTTTTCGCTTGATATCCGTCACCGGTTCCTTTCAAAAATGCGATCAGCTTGGGGAATTTGCTTATATCTATGTTGTCGTAAATTATCAAGCATGACTTAACCATAGAATATTGCGCCCATAATGTGGAAGACTTGTAATTCTTTGCATTTTCACTGAAGTATGCCAACAAAACATTCCCGCTGTATACTTGAACATTTTTCTCGGCGCACCACTTTTTGAACCGATTGTAGACTATATCGTATAAAGATCTTAACTTCGTAGGCAGCAAATTGCTTATTGCAATATTTGCAGCCTCCACAATCCCTTCCGACTCACAATTATTCATTGTGCACTAAACAAACTTTAAGCTAAACTAAACTAGCACCTTAATTTGACAACTCTTTTTGTTTGTTTATTTTGTAGTTGACAATAACTCGACTACTAAATAAATGCTCAAATCCGAATACAATAATTCTGGTGCTACTTACTTCATAATGACAAAATATGTGTTTTTAAGTTAATGAGACCGTGGAAAAAATAGTATATACCATTCGGGAGAGATGCTATTTTGTCCTCGGTGCATTGTAGCCAAATTGCACCTCTGCCAAAATAACGCATTTCTCTCCCTTATAATATAATGTACTATTTAATATAGATCAGTAAACTCAACTAATAAATTCTACTTTCTATGATACTACTGATAGCCAGTTCATTGCCCATAAAATATATTTGTTAAGAAAATCTCTACATTTATCCTGAAATATTACTCCCAGGATCGACATATTTATAGGATTTTCCGTCTAACATTCTTAACAAGTTGATCGTATATTACGAATCTGAGAAGGATTTCTTTGTCGTCGATGTAGTAGGTACAGTTACAATGGGGAGGCAGTTGATAAATTGGCAACGAATATGTGATTTGCTACACACTCCCTTCGAATATTTTAAGAATACAAACTTGTTTAAGCTTGGTATTTATCGCGGCGTGTCGAACTTCTATTCGTTTATGTTAAGATAGCTACACACGTAACAGCAATTCATAAAGATTTGTCGGTACATACTGAACTGTGCGATTTTTACCAGATACGGGTGGTAAATTGTTTAGTTTGCACAAATATTTTAATCGTTCATAGCATAACTGTCATTAGGTTCAGCTATATAAGTATTGTTAGATTAGCCAATAAAAAACATACCAATCAATAGCCTTTTTTGTAATTAAGTAGGTTGTTATTGTGTTTAAATTCATTGACAAGTTAATCACTTTTGACGTTGCCGATATTTAATTTCAAATAATTTTATTATACTGGTATAATAATTTTTATAGTTAGATATTTGACTCAACTTAAATGAGGCCACCTGAAGAAGCAATCCTAAAAATGCAGAAATAGGTCGGATCTCATCTATTGTGGATGAATTTGCGAGTTGCTACATTTTCAAAAGTGAACTTAGATATTTATAGAATGTTTTCATTAAACCAGGGTAGTAAATTTAGCTAGATTAATTTTTATTTTAGATAATTAGTAGTCAAGTAGTCAAAGTAGGCCGATTCATGTATAAATTAAAATTTGAATATGAATTTAAATTCTAAGCCACTTTTCTTAACAACATATTTTTGTATTGTTAAAAACAAAGGCAGTTTATTCTTGAACGATTTTTATATTTACCGATTTCTTTGTCACCCTGTAGATACAACATGAAAGGTCTTTATGGCAACCGCATTTTAAAGACAAGCAAAATTTTTTATCAAGAATGCCTTTTTTCTGTAAAATGAAAAATAAAAATACTTTCCCTCTTTTCCACTCTAACCGTGGTCATACTGTATACATATTTAGCTAATATTCACTTAAATATTACAACTTTTTATATTTGCAAGACTTCTTGTCTTGTCTCGCAAGACTTTTCTTTAATCTTGTAAGTACAAATTTATTTATATAAAAATATTTTAAGATAGAGAAAATTAAGAATTAACGGAATCACCCTTCAAAAAAATTCCAAACTTATTTATAAAACGAAAAAAAATTTGTTTTCGAAATTATGTTAAATCCTTATTTAACGCCGCCTATGCGACTTGTCCGCCACAGGATTACAGAATCAGAGTAAGTAACGTAGGCAACTAGCAACACGACCGTAAAATTTCCAGTCAAGTTATAATTTAATTTCTGTGTTAACCATGTGTTTACGTTGTAGTTTTGTGTTCTTCTTCAGTTTTTAGTGCCTTTTTTAATTTTTAAATGTTTCATAGTAATTATATAAAGAAATTTGTGGTGGGTGCAGATACTTTCCCACAATATAGTTCGCCGGTTTGGTTTTCTAGGTTACGACACAAGACTGCCTCGGGTACATTAAAAGTTTATAATAAATAGGTATTTTATCATGCTGTACCTACAGTGTGTTTTATCGGTAGTAAGTGGTTATAATGAATGAAAATGTTGTAGTTTTGCCAGTTTGTAACGAAATAATGAAAATGAATGCAAAATAGTGGAGCTAACTGGATTAACTGTTACCTACCTATCTATCAGGTATTATTACTAATAAGAATGTTAATGTTTGTCATTTCTGCATTTATAAATGCTGCAAAAAAACGGCCGCATGAAAGTAGATATTGTTGACAAATGTAAGTTTTATCTATGGATCTTAGCCATCTCAGTCGAGGCTTATCATAGACGCTGACTTTCCGTAGGAGAAGAGGGTTTTGCCCCATTTTTTAAATATCGAGCTAAAATTCTGGAATAATTTTTTATTGTCTTTTAGGCCTTCCTGAGTAAGTGGTTAAAATTTTTGTACTTAGTTATAGTTAACCCTGTATACAAACTGTTTCAGTAATATTTCTTTCAGTGCATTTTTAATTCATATTGAAAAAAAATAATCATTTTAATAGTAAAAACAAATTTTAGCCTTAGGACCATAATGTTTCATTCTATTAAAAAATAGTGAATATTATCTTTTTTATGACAATAACGAGAAATCTACTAAACTGAAATTTACATACTCATCGTAATTCAATATATTCATGGAACAGATCAACAAATCCTAAAACAAATATCAAAGCTGTATATTTCCAAACAAAATACAGTTCCAAGCGTGACTCTGGTTTAATTAAACCTTCAAATCTACAAGGTGATTAAAAACTTATCTAAGAAAGTTAATATCGTAAAAAAAAATTGTAAAATCCTTATAATTTCCGAGAAAAAAATTATTGAAATTCTATTAGCTTCAACCTTTACATCGCTCGGCTACTGTAGTCTGTAGCCAAGAGATTTCAAATATCCAATTACGTATCGTATTAACTTTTGCAAGTGTGATGCAAGTATTAACGTTAGTTTTTCAAATATCAAAAATGACTTATTTATCGCTGTATTAATTTATGGTGAAGTGAAAAATGCTTTAGCAAAACGACGGCAGCTACTTTTACAACGGTGTGAGCGAATGCAAGTGTAGTGCAAACGTTGGCGAAATTTGCAACCGAATAGTGAAAGAAATGGAGTCCAGGACATCCACGACGTATTGCAGCAGTGTGGCGTATCATATACTGAACTATATCCGACCATCTACAGCGTGTCCAAGCATTAATACCAAGAAATTGGACGAGGAGGACCGGTACGATGGCCGCCACGATCTCCTGACTAAATCATTTGGACACATCTCTGGTGGTGTCAGCGCAGAGGCGCAGGAGCTAACCTTGTCTTTTCAACATGTTTTTCTATGTTTTCGGGAATGGTGCAGAGTCAATAGTTTGATAGTGAATCTAGAAAAGACCAACTGCATATTTTTTAGGAATACTAAAGTGCATAAAGATTTCAATACACCAAGCCCAAACTGCGGTATGTATTGCCAAAAAACTATTTTTATTAATAATCCCATTGTTTTCTAAGATACAGACTTGAAATTTTGCACATACTTTTATCTTATTGCGGCATACTTATCATGTAATTTTGGTGAAAAAAATTGAAGGGCAAATGGAGGTAACTGAGGGATGCAGTACCCTTTATCCCCTCCAATTATTTATAAGTACGCCTATGTAGCTTAATCTTGAAATATCAAACGTAGAATTTTCTTCTGATCATTTTACCTTTTTTGTAATTTTTTGTTTAAATGCCTCGTTTTGGAGAAAAACGGCAATCTGTAGTGCCCATAAATCTATCATTCACTATCATTTTCAAGTGAAACTGAAATTTTGTGGATATACCTATTATTACAATACCTTGGCAGCTTAGCAAATCGTAATACTTACTGAATGAATATTTGCTAATTAAAATAAAAAGAGAATATCTTTCAAAATATAAGGTTTTCGCTACTTAAAAGGGCACGTATATGTGTTAATGAGGAGGGTGGGCAAGTAGAGCGTTTGTTAAATTAGTAGTAATTAATAAATTATTTTATTTAATGTTATTTAGGTAAAAAGTTATTATGTTGATCGTTCATTATTACTATTACTAAACAAGACCATTATTTTTTGGTTGATAAGAGAACTGTATTACAGATTTTAATGCCATATTATTTTTTCAATTCATAAGTATTCCTCATTTTATAAAATTTAAAATTATCCATTCTGTTTTAATTAGCAATTATTCATTTAGTAAGTATTACGATTTGCCAAGATATTGTAATAATAGGTATATCCACAAAATTTCAGTTTCACTTGAAAATGATAGTGAATGATAGATTTATGGGTACTACAAATTGCCGTTTTTCTTCAAAACGGAGCATTTAAACAAAAAATTACAAAAGAAGCTGCATAGGCGTACTTAGAAATAATTGGAGGGGATAAAGTGTACTGCATCCCTCCATTCACCCTTCGATTTTGTTCACCAAAATTACATGATAAGTATGCCGGAATAAGATCAAAGTACGTGCAAAATTTCAAATGTGTATCTTACAAAACAATGGGATTATTAACAAAAATAGTTTTTTAAAATGTAACATCCTGTATATTGAAACAGGGACGCCCAAATAAAAAATGTCGTAAGGAAAGTCGCATTATTTTTGTCCAAAGAATATGTGGTTAATGGTATGGCCTTTTATTTTGGGACATCCAGTATATGTATTCTTGTAAACATTTTATGAACATAAAATAAAACATAATTTGGTAATGCATATATCAATATCACAATCAGGTAAGTATACATTCACAAAGACATCAAGACATTTTCGTTTAGGTTCAGAAAAGTGTCAATCAAAACTCATTTAAATGCTATTTATTATAGCAAGAGTTGACTATGTCACTCAAAAACTGTCTATCAGTCTCGAATATCCATTTTTTCAATTTAATTTTAAAACAAAAAAAACGTAATATCGGTTCCTATGTGAAAGTGACAAGGGGACAATGCATACATCTTGGTGCTATATAGTCTACATCCCTATGGCCTATTGTTTTTTCAGTACGAGGTAGAAATATTCCATCATTTTGTTTGATATTATATATGTATATGTTGATATGTTGATAGTATAATTTTTTTTATTTTTTAGCCATTCTAATATTTTTTAACAAAACAATTGCCTCACATCATAAATTTTCGCCATATTATATAAACTATCACTAGAAAAAGTGTACGGTTTTTCAAATATTATTTTTAAAATTCATTTCTGTAGAACATATAGAGCATCTAAGTGACTGTCATTTACACCACCCCAACTCATAATTCCATATGTCAATTGAGATTGCACTAGAGAAAAGTATAGCGTTTTAAATTTAGAAATTCTTTGAAATGTTTAAATTTTGGTAATATCCCTCTATTTTTCTTGACAAGGTATTAATTTACAGGTCCCAGTGCTTATGTCGATCTATTTGTACACCAAGATATTTGACCGATATAGTCTCAGGAATTTCAGAATGATTACCAATTTTTAAGGGTCCGATATTAGGTTAGGTTAGGAATTAAAACCACAAATTGATTTTATTCATAATTAACAACAATAGCTGCAAAAGCACTTGAATTTGCTGTATAAAAATAGGTGTTGTAAAGTGTTATTTATTCCTTTCCTTGGGAATTCCTTTAAATTTTTTATCTGGTCGCCGATTATACGCCTTATCAGGTTTTACAATGAACCAGTTTCCAGTGCCGTGCGGAAGCATATTTTTATACTGCTCTTTTTGATTTTATTTTCACAAAATTGTATTTGTAAGTCTCCTGTACATTAAAATTTTTTTTAGATAAGTTCTGAATCACTGTATATCTATATACTATGCCTACAATATTACTTATTGCTATGTTTCATTTTATACATATTTCTCCTACTTATTTCCATTCTATCGTTAATCATTGTTCCGCATTCATCAGAAACATGTAAAATACACTTTCTATGTAGTATTGTTGCGTACGCCACTGCATAAACTGTTGCTGCACTAAAATGGGCATCTAATGCATCCACCTGATGCCTCTCTTTGTATTGTGCTCACTGAAGCAGTTGCTTTTCCGGTGTTTCCTCGTCGCAACCGCTGCCGTAGCGCGTGCCATAGCTAATTGATCCCGTTACCTCAATCTAGACGGAAAAATGAGATGCTCACTCTCGTAAGTGTGGCGGTAATTGAGCAGGATGCATAAATATGCTCTGCCAAGCCGTGCCCTCGCTGGCCAAGTTAATTAAGCAGAAAAATAATTTATAAAGGAAGACGATTAAAAATAATGTTTTTCGAAAACTGTCATCAAAAGTCGACATTTTCGTTGAATTCTTGTCATCTAACTGCGAAATACTTTTTTTCTACAAACGTCAAAAATTGTTGGATTTTCCTACGATATCATGACACAGTGTGCGAAACAGTGTGCGATAAACATAGCAAAAAAAACATTTTTTTTACTAAAGTCGGCATCTCTCCCACACTACTGGGAGAGATACCGCAGTATCGACATGTCTAAATAACGCCTAATTTTTTTTTTCCTAAGTCGAGTCTAGAACAGATATTACAAACTTCACCATACATGGTGCAAGTGACATGTAGCCATTTTAAGCATTTCAGGCACTGCATCCAATCCAATTTTTTTGTTGTCGTTTCATAAACTTCAAATCATTCCACGCAGCGATCCTGATTTTCATTTTTATTTCAGCCAAAAGCTCATCATCGTTGTCGCTATATCGTTTTTTTTTTTCTAGGTTCTGTAAAATAAATTATAGGACATTTCTGACAAAATTTGAAAAATCACTTGCCTTCTGGTCCGAGGCTCCCTTTCCGAAGTTTACCACCAGCCATTCTGCGTTTAAAGGTCTTTGGTGGCACCTGATAACGCCTATAAACTTCTCTTTTGGATATCTCACCGGAACTAACTTTATTAATGGCTTCTTGCAATTGTTCTTCGGTCGACAAGGCCCTTGGGCACGCATTTGCCTTTCTTTGATATTTTCGTGGCATTTTTCTAACAGAAATGTAATTTCAATTTAATAAAATTCATGGTAAAACAAGAACCTTAAAAAAATAGCAGTGTCTGAAAAATAAACTGTCCATTTTGTTGGGAGACGTTGTTGTTCGGCCACGGTTGAAGATTTCCATCCTCTGTGTCGCTTCAAACTACATATATCGCCCCCGCATTAGCAAGAAGCATAGCTGAAGTTCTCCGAGAACAATGACCTGTATAGGCATCAAAATTTGGTAATTTTAAGTATTTTGCAACTAAGCAAAGGCATCTTTCCAATATAATTTATTCCGACAACTTGGTTAAAACATCTATTATTTCTATACTTAAGAAACGACTGGTATCATAACTTGGACGAAGAGGAGCATATATAATCTAAATTTGAAACTGTAAAAATTCGTTGTATATTCGTTTTTGTATCAGGTACTTTAACAACCTAAATTGAATCTTGTGTATCATCGGCTGTCATTTTAGAAAGTTCGTCACGGCGGCAAGCACCCGAAATACCCAATATTAAAACGACCTAAAAGGAAATCATTGACGATATTTAGTAATTTAAAAAACACAGCAATCATTACAAATGTACCTTAACCATCAATAGATTCTCGGTCATCAAAGCAGCATTTCGCGCACTAGATACAAAAATAACTATACGTTCTACAGTGCCAAAGTCTTTTTCGTAAAATCATTGCATAATAATAACACTCCGATTGTCATTTCAGTATCGCAATGCCAGTCACACAATCTATTTTTACGCACATGTGCGTAAAAGTCAAAATAAAATAACTAATGATTTAAAATTATTTATTTATTATAAATATTAATAACATAATTTTCCAAATCTGAAAATTGTACAGGTGAATATATATGTTTTTCTTCACTTCGTATCTATAATTTCAATATTGGAAGAAGATAACACCTGCGTTCTGGTGCTGCTGTGAACTGAGCTTTTGGAATGAAAATGATATCTCCTTTCTCCCCGAGAATTTTCTTTATGTACCCATAGAAGTCGAAAACCAACCTCCATGTCTCTTGAGCATCGATATGTTGGCTCCTGCTTCAGTAAGGAAAATTGCAAAACATTGTCTAAAGCAGTGCACAGTATACTCAGTAACAGTGGGCAATCTAAGAAATTCGGCATTCTTTTTAGAAATTGAACTTATGTTATTTATATCCATGCAGGTATATGCACATATACATGTATATGTATACATTTTGAATATCTGTACGTGATAAAAAATCGGTTGTGATCAATGGTGGATGGAGGTAGACTTGCATATTTGAGGAAAATTTCCAAAAAATGTACTTCTTCTATTCTCCCTCTGGTATTATATAAATAATCTTGGAACATTAGTTTTGGTATTGGAATAGTAACTTTCTGGACGATTTAGCATCTTCAATGTTCTCTGTACTTAAATAAGTTTATTCTTCTCTCCTACAGGCTCCAAATATACCAAAAATCAAGACAATTTACTGGAATACGTACTTTTCATCATCTGCCTCTTTGATAAACTTGTCAACTTGTTCCTTGGAAAATATTCTGGATTTTCTGGGTCTATAACCACTTGATTTCCTTTTTGAGGAGAGCAACAACATTGGTATATTTACTAATATCCATGCTTTTATTCAAATAAATTGTAGTTCGCAGAATGGAATCCTCCATAATGTAGAGGGTGCACATTTTAAAGATAACTGGGACAAGTACATGTGCGTGAACTTATCCCCCCATTTTTTAATAAATAATATAAATATTCTCTGGACTATTTTATTTAAACTTTAACTGTATACAAACTATACAAACATTTTCAAAATTTCTGAAATCTGTTAACGTTTGTGAACATTAAATCCCAATAATTAAACTCGGTATTAATTCTGCCTTATGTACATTGATTTCTCAAAAATCGAAGAAATTTTGCCATGTCTTTGGTATGCCGAAAAGAGGTATGTAATATTTCGGAGAAAGTTATTCTAGTGTTCTTGTCATGTGCGTGAACTTAGCCCCCCATTTTTTGATAAACTAAAAAATAAAGGTTGGGCTAAATTGTGCCGGATTTGTGCAACATTGTGCCGTAAAATTTAAAAGAAAAGTAATAGCCATTTTCCTAGATAATGAAAAAATCGTGTTTTTCATGTAGTCCCTCATTTCGCGAAAATCGTATTGTTTTTAATGTGCTATATTGTGCGAGTTGTTCTGAACATTGTGCGGTTTAAAAAAAAATTGATATCTGCCTCCGTTCTCCGGAAAATCCGGAAAAACCGGAATTTTCTAGCCCCCCATTTTATCACAATCCGATTTTTTTCGATGTGCTGAATTGTGCTAGTTGTTCTGAACATTGTTCCGTTAAAAAAAATTTGTATCTGCCTCCGTTCTCCGGAAAATCCGGAAAAACCGGAATTTTCTAGCCCCCCATTTTACCACAATCCGATTTTTTTTCGATGTGCTGAATTGTGCTAGTTGTTCTGAACATTGTGCCGTTTAAAAAAATTGATATCTATCTCCGTTTTCCGGAAAATGGAAAAAATCGAAAATTTTGACAAGACCTTACTGAGCCGCCTGAAATCCAGTTTTTCTTTAATGTGCTGAATTGTGCTAGTTGTTCCGAATATTGTGCCGTTTAAAGATATTTGATATGTAGCTCCGTTCCCCGGAAAAACCGAAAATTTTGGCAAAACCTTACTCCACCTCTCATTTTTCCCAGCCATGTGCAAAATAAAAATATTTTAAATTTACATTAGGTATCTATTAGTTATACTCTAATAAGAGCACAACCATGTTTTTTAATTTTCGGTAAAAATGGGGGGCTAAGTTCACGCCCAAATTTCCGGATTTTCCGGGAAACGGAAAAAAAATTTCAAATTTCTTTAAACGGCACAATATTCGGAACAACTAGCACAATGCAGCACATTAAAGAAAAACACGATTTTCGCAAAGTAGGGAGCACAGTAAGGTCACGTTAAAATTTTCGATTTTTTCCATTTTCCGGAAAACGGAGACAAATATCAAATGTTTTTAAACGGCACATGTTCAGAACAACTAGCACAATTCAGCACATCGAAAAAAAATTGGATTGTGATAAAGTGGGGGGCTAGACAATTCCGGATTTTTCGGAGAATGGAGGCAGATATCATTTTGTTTTAAACGGCACAATGTTCAGAACAACTAGCACAATATAACATATTAAAAATAATATGATTTTCGCGAAGTGGGAGGCTACGTAAAAAACACGATTTTTTCATTTTCTAGAAAAACTGCTATTATTTTTCTTTCAAATTTTACGGCACAATGTAGCACAAATCCGGCACAATTCAGCACAACCTTTATTTTTTAGTTTATCAAAAAATGGAGGGCTAAGTTCACGCACATGACAAGAACACTAGAATAACTTTCTCCGAAATATTACATACCTCTTTTCGGCATACCAAAGACATGGTACAATTTCTTTGATTTTTGAGAAATCAATGTACATAAGGCAGAATTAATACCGAGTTTAATTATTGGGACTTAATGTTCACAAACGTTAACAGATTTCAGAATTTTTTAAAATGTTTGTATAGTTCGTAAACAGTTAAAGTTTAAATAAAATAGTCTAGCGAATATTTATTTGACGATTTTACGAAAAGTCTTGTTATATACGTGTTGCGAAGTTCTGTTTTTTATTAATGAAATTGTCACTTATTTTGAATCGTTCAGCGAACATTCAATATCAAAACCACAACAAGACAAAAAAATCAGTGAAGGCATGTTTTTAAATAGAGATTAATTAGTGAAGTGATCTACGGCTTGTCGAGTACTTTATCCAAATGTATTTCTAGTTTATGAGGACAGTCGAAGCGTACACGAGTCGATTAATTATTTTCTTTGACTTTGTCGAGTTTCCTGATGGAGAGCAACAGATGGACAGAAATGAAAGATAGACACTTGTTTGTGTCAAAGAGACGAAATGCGCTGCACATTTTAATTAAGCCTTATTATATGCTCGGGGTAATAGATATAAATGTATGCTGAAGTTAGTCCGAGATCAAAAGAGTACGCATTTTAATGGTTTAACATTTTTAATATTACTTAAAATAAAGTACTAATGAATACCATTTGTAGAAATTGAAAAATATTCGTTAATTAAAATATTTTGCAGAATGATATATTCTAATTAGTTACAATTTCATTTCCTGTTTTTAATCACACACTCATAAAAGTAATGACAAATAGTAAATAAGCAATAACATCGATAGTGACCCCCTATAATCAAATATGGCTACGTCTAAAGACTCACTTTGAAGGTATATATTCACCACCAAAGTTTCAAAGTATTCGGATATCAAGTGAGCGAGATACCAGGGTGGCTCCATGAAAAGTGGGACACATATATTTATTTTGCTAAGATATAAATACATCCAAAAAATATTTTTGTATAATTGTTTTCTGTTACTATAATTCTTTTATTTTGTTTTTGTTTTAAAGAGGTATATTTGAGCTTATTAGTTATTTGTTTCTCCGTTTTCTTTGTTTCTCTTATGTATTCTTATCCTACCCAAACCTAATCCTACCCTACTGACAGAGAACGCTCCTACCTCCTCGTGCTCCTTGCTGGGAAATAATAATTTAAAATTACATAATAACTTCCAACATTTAATGAAAATATGTATTTAGCATTATTTTGTTTTTTTTTTTATTGAAACAGTCACATTCATTATACAGAGTTATGACTGAGTACAAATATTTTAAGAGGGGATAGAGAAAATTAAGAATTAACGGAATCACCCTTCAAAAAAATTCCTAACTTATGTATAAACCGAAAAAAAAAATTTCGGAATTATGTTACATTCTTATCCTCCGCCGCCTATGCCTATGCGACTTGTCCCCCACACGTTTACAGAATCAGAGTAGGTAACGTAGGCAACTAGCAACACGACCGTAAAATTTCCAGTCAAGTCATAATTTAATTTCTGTGTTTACCATGTGTTTACGTTGTAGTTTTGTGTTCTTCCTCAGTTTTTAGTGCTTTTTTTTAATTTTTAAACGTTTTATAGTTATTAAATAAAGAAATTTGTGTTGGGTGCAGATACTTTCCCACAATATAGTTTGTCGCTTTGGTTTTCTAGGTTATGAACAAGACTGCCGCGGGTACATTAAAAGTTTTTTATTATCTATTTCTTTCGTTCGATTTTGTTATAATGAATAGGTATTTTATCTAGCTGTATCTACAAGAAGTGTGTTTTATCGGTAGTGAGTGGTTATAATGAATGAAAATGTTGTAGTTTTGCCAGTTTCTAACGAAATAATGAAAAACGAATGCATCTACCTATCAGGTATTATTACTATTAATAATGTTAATTTTTGTCGATTCTGCATTTAGAAACGTTGCAAAAAAATGACCGCATGGTAGTTAATATTGTTGACAGATGTAAGTTTTATCTAGGGATCTAAGCCGTCTCAGTCGATGCGTATAATAGGCGCCGACTTTCCGTAGGAAAAGAGGGTTTTGCTCCAATTTTTAAATGTCGAACTAAAATTTTGGAATAATTTTTTAATGTTTTTTATGCCTTCCTGAGCCCGTGGTTAAAATTTTTGTTTTTGTACTTAGTCACAGAACCCCTTATATTTAATTTTATTATAAATTATTATTGGCGAAATTGAGCGATACTGCTATGTAAATACGGGCCTGCCTACGGCTCACCGGGTATACAGGGAAGCCTTTGATGTTTTTGTGAGTTTTTTATGCCGTTTTTTTATGTCGATGAGATAAACCATACATATCTCAATTAGGTTATGTTTTTCCTTTTGTTTCACTCTGAGACCTTACGTTTACTTTTATAATAATACATTTTGTATTTATCTAATAAAATCTTCAGATTTTATTAAATTAAATATAGTCATCTTATGAGAACATTTCCGTAATTGTAACTGAGATATTTTATTACATTAACAGATTCATAATGACAAATATATAACTCTTTTTAACATTTTAGACAATAAGAGCTGTTTTTGAAAAATTACTATACCTGTTTCTGAAAGCGGCGTTTCGCCTGTAAAGGAAATGTAACTACCTAATTGCCCCTTTCCCATGAATGCCCCAGATACCATACCCAGCAGGAATCCTATAACTTGGTAACTTACCGCTGTGTATCGAAACTTACTTTCTCGGCAATTAACCGAATTAAATTGCTTTCATAACTTGAATCAAACTATTACTATATCTAATACTAGCACGTAGCAACTGGCATACAGATGCGAACAGTTGTAACTGTAGTAGAACGGAATTATAAAGAAATGTAAAACATGAAGCTATTAGTATCTACCTAAGTTCTCAGATAATTTTATTGGAATTGCTATGGAACGTCTTGTTTGTGAATAGCTGATTATATACGTAATCAGAACTATATAGGGTGGTGGGTAGGCAGACAGAGAATCACAAAATAATATCAGTTTGTATTATAAACTATATTCGAAAAATGCTTTGTTACAAAGATACAGGGTATCAAAATTTTTATCAAAATTTTCAAACTTATTAATATTGTTAAAACTACTTTGGATATTTAAATGAAATTTGGAACCTTTGAATAGGTAATCAAGATACATATTTTTACTTAAAACATATTATTTTTCTTCCACCAGTAGCGTGCGTACGGACAGATATTCGGGAAATTCTAATGAAAAAAATGGTACGTTAATGTTTTTTTTTTTAGAAACAAAAACTATTTCTAGAATCCATGTTCAATTTACAACAAAAAAAGGCTCCTTACTTTTTTTGTTTGACACACCGTTTGCAGGTAAAAAATTAAAATTCTTTAAGCAACTGGAATTCAAACAAGTTTTAATCTGCCGTAGTAGGCCATGAAACAAAAAAGACTACTACTGTCAATGTTTTTGCATTTTATAACGACAGTTAATTGAATTGTGTCAGGTAATTTAATTTCGAGTTATTGTTAACATTGTTATTAGACTGTTGTGTAAGTATTAATCTGAAAAATACTTTTTTCTAACAACGAATACGCGATATTCATTTTTGCTACTAGTCGCGTCAAATTAGCATAAAAATGTGAAAATAGACAACTTTTTGCGGAGAAGTCCGATTAAGATGCGGTTTTCTGCAAAATGTTCAGGGAATTTTTTATAACAAAAGGTATATCTAATCTCTGTACGCTCGCAAATTTTTAATTGTTTATGTAACAAATGACCCATTCACGAAAATGTCTGAAAAATGTTCTCTCGGGGGTTTTTGAGGTCCCTCTTTATCACTTTGGTGTTAGTTTTATTATTTATTGCTAAATTGTTGTAACTGGGCTAATTAACAAATTAATAACTCCACCCCCGAAATCACTAGAGAACCGGAATTTTTTCCAAGATTTCTGGCTTATTAAGGCAAACTATCGGCACAAGATTTTTGCAAATATAATTGTTTATTGTTCGATTGTTGCAACCTCGCTAATTAACAAATTAATAACTCTACTCTCGGAATCGTTAGTGAACCAGATTTTACCAGTGGCTTTTAAACTCGATGGAAGAAAACTTTTACATAAGATTCTTTGGACGGACCTCCTCTTTTACCAGACGTGGTGTAACAAATGACCATAATATCCATATTTGGGCACAGATCCTCGAGAAATTCGGCCAAGATCATTTCAAAATGAATTTTCCGTAAATGTTTGGTTGGGCGTTATTGATGGTAATGTTTGTGGTCCACATTTCCTACTCCCAAGGCTGAACTTCGGAACTGTTTATGGAATTTCTTAACTATAATTTGCAGGACTACCTAGAGGATTTACTCATTAATTTAAGGTATGAGAGTTGGATACAACTGGATGGAGCTCCCCCGCATTTTGGAATAGCTGTAAGAGAATGGTTCAATACCAATTATCCTCAACGATGGATTGGCCGGCTAGGGAGGAATGGCATGAATAATGACGTGTTAATGGTATTGGACCAGTGGCCTGGCCATCCAGGTCACCAGATCTTAATGCGCTAGACTTTTACGTTTGGGGTACTATTAACTACGCAAATCCCGTATTAACAAGGGAAGATTTAGTTTTAAGAATTCAGCAAGTCTGCAATGATATGCGACTAAATCCGCATGAAGTATCTGCTGCAATAAATGCGTTAGTGAGAAGATGTCGAAAATGTATTGAGGTGGATGGACTACATTTCGAGCAATTTTTCTGATTTTACCTTTAATTTTCTTTCTTTTTGTTATTGTTGTTGAAAGCCACTAATTAAATTTCTCATTTTCGTTTTTGTTTACTTAATTGTTTTCTTTTAGAAAGCATTAGGTAATTTAATTTTTTTACTGAGAAACGGTGTGTTAACAAGGATTCTAGAATTAGTTTTTGTTTCTAAAAAACATTGGCGTACCATTTCTTTCATTAAAATTTCCCGAAGATCTGTCCGTACGCACGGCACTGGTGGAAAAAAAATAATATTTTTTACGTAAAAATATGTATCTAGATTAACTATTCAATGGTTCCAAATTTGATTTAAATATCTAAAGTAGTTTTAAAAATATTAATAAGTTTGGAACTTTTGATAAACATTTTGACACTATATCTTTGTATCGAAGCATTTTTCAAATATAGTTTATAATACAAACTGATATTATTTTGTGGTTCTCTGTCTGCCTCGAAAGTTTCCGCTTTCGAAAGTGGACCACCCAGCATATTCATTAATTTGAGAATTATTAAAGTTTTGTAAAATATCCATGTTTTAAAAACTTTTTCCAACCTAAATCGACATTTTGTTCGATATATGTATATACAAATTTTCTATATTTTTTGTAGTTGACCGCATATCGACACTCTTGATGCAGAATTTTCACATTTCTATCTTTACCGTCGGTTAAAAAAAAAGTATAATATTGAGTGATTTTTGTACTCTTGTTTTTTTCCAATAAACTTTTTATTAGAGAAATTTTTCGGTATCACTTCCAGTTTAAAAGTTATTAGCAATATCGTCCTAAAGAGTTTCAAAAGAAACACCACCTAAAATCACATTAGCGATGGAAGGATCGAGTAGTCATTGGAAAATAATTAAACGTTCGTTGTTTAAGGGCATAAATGTCACAGCATACTTAAACGTATAACTTTTGTGCTTACAACATGTTTGTTGCTAATTTACTGTGTGCCACAAGAAATTCAAGATGAGCTGTAGAGTTATATCGAAAAAGGTATCCAGAGCGCCTCAATCCTGATCATAGAACCTTTACAAGATTGGAGGCGATCCTGCGATGATGAAAATACATTTTCTGTTCAGAAAAATCATATAATTGACCGAAGAGTAAGAAATTATATACGGCAGGCTAGCCGGGAATGGAATTTGGATAAATCAACCGTTCAACGAATTATAAAGACATGTAATGGGTATCATGACTACAAAATTCATAATTTGACTTCAATTCATAAACTGACTTAATTGTATACCTCAAATTGTAGTAAATGTACAAACTGTTGATCAGAACCTTTTCCGGCACGTTTTTTGGACGGACGAAAGCCGGTTTCTCAGTAATGGTTTTCCAAACTATTGAAAATCTCTACATTGTAAATCCAGTCCAAAACTAAGCAATTTTGGAGTAAATGTATAGTGCGGCATCAACGGTAGATATTGAACTGGGCCTTATTTTTATGTACATACATTCAGCAGCGTGAGTTACCCAAATTTCCTACAAAAAGAACTTTATGCACTTCTGGAGAATGTGCCTTTGCAGCTAAAGACAAGTTTATGTTTGTTTCAGCACGATGGAGCTCCACCTTGGCCTTGTGGCCAGGATTGTGCAGCAATATTTAGATGACACTTTCCCAGAAAGATGGATTGGGATTAATGGACCGATTCAGTGGCCCAGAAAGTCACCAGATCTGATACCTCTCAATTTTTTATGGTGGGTTTTAAAAAATAAGGTTTATAAAACACCTTCGAGGAATATTAATCATTTGAAAGAAAAAATTACAAACTGTTATTGTTAATAAACACAGCCCACAAAGAAGTCAGACGAATATTGAGTATGTGTACTGAAATGAGAGATCATATACAGAATAGATTATAATATTTTATTTATTCTTAATGACATTTGTGCGCTTTAAACAACGAACATTCAATTAACTATTTTCCAATGACGACTTGATCCTTCCACCGCTAATGTGATTTTTAGGTGGTATTTCTTTAGAGATCTTTAAGGATGATATTGCTAATAACTTGAAAACGGGAAGTAATACAGAAAAATTTCTTTTTAACAGAAAAAATAAATGGGTATGTCTCTGGAAAAAATATAATTGATGACGTCATTAGCCGTTTCTGTCAAATCCCAAAAATTGATGGGTAAATAACGATTTGGGACAAGTCGTAACTTTTTATCTTAAAGTGACTTCGAATTGAGCAATACACGTCCAAGAAAACTCTATTTTGTATTTTTTTACATTTTAATATGCATAAAATGCAATTTTACATCATTTCGTATTGATTCTACTGTATTTACCTGGAGTTTCTTGTAGTACAGCATGTAATCGGCATTTTTTCAGTAATACATGGCGTAAATAACGTGTAATTTTACATTTTTATCAGTGTACAAATAAATTATTTAAATTATTATTAGATTGATTATTTATCATTTTTCATTTACTACCTAAAACACTACTCTAAGAAAGGTAATTGATGATAACGTAAACGTTTCTAAGTAAACACCGGTAAACTTTTATTCTGCGCAATTACTAATCACACCATATGCATAAAACGTTTATCAGATCTAGACTTTCGATCACTGCTCCAATTTCAATGTCCCATATGACGTGAAAGTTAGTCGATTTAATGTTTTCATATTAAATGACAAGAAAATCGCTTTGCCATTATTTCTAGTTGTCTTAATTAGTTCAACGAGTTGGTCGCAATTAATAAAGTTAAAAGCTTGAAACTTTCACGATCTCGAGAAACGACTACCGATGAAAATCTCAATATTTCCCGCAAATAATAGAAAATGCTTGAAATAAACAATGACGATACTTACTTTATGAGTAAACATTAGTTTTATAATAGAACTTATTTCAACTTATGGTATTATCTTAGTAATAATATATATATAATAAATAATTAATTGTTAATGCCTAATAAAATATGTATAAAATACTAAGAGCCATAATAAATTTAACTTGAGTTATTATATATTATAGTTATTATATGAACGTTTAGGTTTTCACATTACATTTTGAAAACTAGAAATAACGAAAACTTATTGTTTCATCTGAGTTGCCGTTCCAATAGTTGCAGCATTAGTACCAGCAATAGAAACTTACTAAACGAGATGATTATTTCGGATTTGATTTTTTTAGAGATACAGACAATTTTAAAAAATCAAATTTTTATGTAATTGTTGCATTCTTTATTAGTGTTTACAAAGAAAACACAACATCTGGGCGAAAGCTAGCTTTCGCTACTCTATTTTTTGTGTAAAACTAAATTTTACATAACATTTTTGCAATAAATCTTTAAATTATTTGACCTTTTTTTGTCATCAACCTTTCTATTTCCACGAATCGTTAGTTTCTTCTTCTATGATAACACATCAAAGTAGTAAATTAAAGAGAATTATTTCGTCTTACAGGGCGTTTCAAAACGACATGGCAAAAGGTTTATAGAACATTACAAAATAATTGGGGTTTGCTCATTTTTGAGATACAGATAATTTTAGAATATCGAATTTTTATATAATTTTTTGCATTTGCAAAAATGGTGTATTATTAACAAATTTACTGAGCAACTTTCTTGTGTAAAATTCAATTTTACATAACATGACAACATTCAGAATGGGAAAAATCCAACTCAAAAGAAGTTAGGGAAATGTCCAACGCCTTCTACTTTGTAAAAAAATCTAGTAACACCAGCAGAAACGTATCTATCTCAAATTTTGATCAAATATATTTTTTAAATTCTAAAATTTAATTTTCTAAAATGATCTTACACGCCCTGTATCTCAAAAATGAGTGGTTGTAGGACATGCGTTTATTAGGCAAATCTCACTTACTTAGAAATAGTACATTTATATGTCCGTTTATCTTTGAAATGAAATTATGGAAAGAATATACAATGAAAACTTATTAATTTAATCCCAAATTGACATGGATAATAAACAAAATATATATACATGGTGATTCAGTCATAACGGCATTCATTTTAAGAGAAGATCGGGAAAAATGAGTATAATATAAATACGAGATTTAAAAAAATGTTAAATGCGTATTTACGCCGAAAGAAATATTTTCAAACCTTTAAACCCCATTTTCAGACTGTCACTGACCGCTGGCGGCAATACAACTCGGTGTCGGCCTAACGCGACGTTGCCAAATTTAAATATTTTCCTATCTTTCATACTTACTATAATATGTAATTAATGCTATAAATTATTTTTTATAAGTATGCAATTAACAAATTAAGTATCAACATCAAAAATTCAGTGAATAACAATCCGGTAATCCGAGACTTGACCTACCGTATTTAGATCAATAACCTTGTTTTTAATGTTTACTCATTAACAAGCACTGCAGAGCTGCAAAGCCGCTAAATAATGACAGAAACATCAATAATTAAATTTACATTTCTGTAAACACACGGTCTGATCAATAGGAAATTATGAGAATTTTATAATAAATGCCAACCGCAGTAATCAGGGGTTGGTGAAACTCGTGTGTTTGTGTCACCAGTGTAGTTTATAATTATTAATAAAATTTGCTATTTGCCTAAATAAAAATGCAATTCAAGTTAGGTAAAGTGAAGTAGTGAACGACCGCGGTGGTCTTCTACTGAACAGAGCCGTGGAAAAATTTATAAAAGACATTTGCGTGTGTTTTCCGTGTGGGTCTGTGTTATTCGGTACCTACAAATCATGAGTAATGGATTTGATTCTGATTCGTATTCATAAATCAAATGCGATTTGCATTATTTCTACAACTTAATTCCGCTTTCAAGAACATAACGAAAAGGTGATAAAAAATAAGTATGTTTTATCCAAAATTATTTACTGTATACAATTTTGCAGAGCTTTTGAACTTGCATTACGAGGGCATAATGAATTAATTTTACGTCAGAACTTGATAAAACGCATAATGAATACCTTAAAAGTGCAACACTTTTTAAAGGTAGCTCAAAGAATATACCAAATCCATATATTTTAGATTGCAAGCAAGAACATGCTATTATTATATGGATGTGATCCTGAGTGGAAACGTTGCTGGACTTCTATGAGTTCTATATAGCTTACTCGTACGTCGTCATAAAATTTGTAGCGTATCAGTAGCGTCGTGGTAAATTGTTATGTGGTGATTTGTTTATCTTTTGAAAGCTCTAGTAAAAAATTTCTGTTTCGATTCTCTGTTTTTAACAGGCCTTCCGAATACGTTATTAAAATTAATGGCATTATAACTGAATCACCGTGTATATGTAAATATAAATATACATAGAAGGAGAGCTAAACGTTAACCTCATATTTTTCGTGAATTCTAGCCGTAACATAAAAGTGCGGAATAAGCTGTCCGTGAATGGCACAACTTTATGCTCTCTAAAATGCTGCGCTATGAAAGAGCAGAGCCCTGGCTTTAGTTGCCCCTTTTTGATAATGTTTAGATAACATTCCAGGTCAAAACTTTGTTCTTTTACAGCTAGCCGTTTAAATTTTAGCGTAGTATGTTTTTCTTCCCATCGCTCTTACCAGTTTACAGCACGTATAAAAGTAAAAAGTTTGGTTATTTATTATCTGCTTTCTGGACGCTCTAACCAGTGTCTGTACTGTCGTATATCTCGTTATGGTAGTATTATAAAATTTACATTATTTTAAAGATTAACAGTTTTCAGTTTTTATACACGTTATGAAATAAATACGACTCTATCTACAGATGTCCGTGAAATATTTGTAAAATTTCAGAATGTTTCTTGGTATAATGGAAAAGTTGCATGAATATTAACATTAACAATAAACGTTTGTTTCTTATGTTTTTGTTGCATTTTTGAATCACAGATACTGTGTAGGTAATACTGTGCAAACTTCACGATGATGCAAACGGGTTTTCCTGTAATACGTATGAAATACGAGGAGTTAGAACAAGTAGGAATCTATTCTCCTTTTTTAACATTATCATAATTATTAGTGGTGATGTGGTGAACTTACGGAATTGTTAAAAGTAACTAGGCTCTTCCAGTCCATCAGAAACTCATTATCGACAGAATTTAAATAATCCCAGTCTAAATAACAAGATCGTCCTTGAGATAAATGTTAATAATAATAATAGTTCTAAATAAAATGCTATAAAATCGAAGCGTGGTATTATGAATTCTAATCCACTAGTATGTTAAAAGGTATTTTATCCACATGAAAGAGACGTATTAAGCCTTGATAGTGGTCGTTAATAAACATTTTAATTACGATTTTACATTCCAACGAAAAAGTAAATAACATCATTTTCTCCTTGAAAATGTATTTCTCAAGAGGACAATATTTTTTTGTAATAATGTGATTCTAAGCTATTCATAACGTTGACAAATTTGTTTTCTTTCAGGGACTTACTTAAATTGTAAACAAGGGCAATACGAAATAATGCCTTTTGGGTTCCCAAACCAGTGTTGTTATGATTACGCCTCAGCCTTTAGTTATATTATAATTATCAAAGCTGGAAACGCTTATCGTCTACGACCCTCTAGCCTTCGGAATGTTTGCCTATCAACGCTCATTCCGTTATAACGTAAACAGCAGTAAAGTAATAAAGTGCTAAGTAAAAAACGTACATTAGGACGTTCCGAAGTGCTTCGAAACAAGAGAGACCGTCTGATGTCTAGACAAATAAGAGACAATCGAGCAATGCCTACTGATGGCGGTTATTTAATTTCATCAAGTGGATTCTATATTGGTTTCGCATTTCAGCATGTCTGTAATAAAAAAAAATGAAAACAAATAGATCGTATCGAGTAAATATTTACATAACTACAAGTTGTAAACAGTGCTATTTGAATTTTGCAGTTAGTTTTATATTTTGCAATGTGTGCCACAAATAAATAAGGCAACATATAAAAAAATACATATTTATTTCTACAAAAAAACCTACCGCATATAATTTTCTCAAAGAATGTGTCCTAATATACTCAAAATTTTCTAATATTAAAATCGTCTTCTATGATCTTTTCAGGTTATTAAGCCGTGGTCTAGGTAACTGGTCGCTGCCAGTCATAGAATTAAAGTTCACATCCAGGGGATGTCCCGCATTTGTAAAGACTTTACTAGACGTCTTGGAAGGCCACTGTTGTCTGAGAAGCAATTCCTACCGCAGCAGCCATAGTACCATTGATACAACATAATGCGTTACGTAAGTGTTTATAATATAATGTTCTTAAAGAATGTGTCCTAATATACTCAAAATTTTCTAATATCAAAGTCGTCTACTATGATCTTTACAGGTTGTTAAACCGTGGCCTAGGTAACTGGTCGCTGCCAGTCACAGAATTAAAGTACACATTCAGTAAAGACTTTACTAGACGTCTTGCAAGGCCACCGTTGTCTGAGAAGCAGTTTCTACCGCAGCAGCCATAGTACCATCGGTACAACATACTGCGTTACGTAAGTGTTTATAATACAATGTTCTTAAAGAATGTGTCCTAATATACCCAAAATGTTCTAATATCAAAGTCGTCAACTATGATCTTTACAAGTTGTTAAACCGTGGCCTAGGTAACTGGTCGCTGCCAGTCACAGAATTAAAGTTCACATCCAGGGGATGTCCCGCATTTGTAAAGACTTTACTAGACGTCTTGGAAGGCCACTGTTGTCTGAGAAGCAATTTCTACCGCAGCAGCCATAGTACCATCGATACAACATACTACGCTACGTAAGTGTTTTATAATATATTCTTCTTAAAGAATGTGTCCTAATATACCCAAAATTTTCTAATATCAAAGTCGTCTATTATGATATTTACAGGTTGTTAAACCGTGGCCTAGGTAACTGGTCGCTGCCAGTCACAGAATTAAAGTTCACATCCAGGGGATGTCTCGCATTTGTAAAGACTTTACTAGACGTCTTGGAAGACCACTGTTGTCTGCGAAGCAGTTCCTACCGCAGCAGCCATAGTACCATCGATACAACATACTACGTTACGTAAGTGTTTATAATATAATGTTCTTAAAGAATGTGTCCTAATATACTCAAAATTTTCTAATATCAAAGTCGTCTACTATGATCTTTACAGGTTGTTAAACCGTGGCCTAGGTAACTGGTCGCTGCCAGTCACAAAATTAAAGTTCACATTCAGTAAAGACTTTACTAGACGTCTTGGAAGGCCACCGTTGTCTGAGAAGCAGTTTCTACCGCAGCAGCCATAGTACCATCGATACAACATACTACGTTACGTAAGTGTTTATAATATAATGTTCTTAAAGAATGTGTCCTAATATACCCAAAATTTTCTAATATCAAAGTCGTCTACTATGATCTTCACAAGATGTTAAACCGTGGCCTAGGTAACTGGTCGCTGCCATTCACAGAATTAAAGTTCACATTCAAGGGGATGTCCCGTCTTTGTAAAGACTTTACTAGACGTCTTGGAAGACCACCGTTGTCTGAGAAGCAGTTCCTACCGCAGCAGCCATAGTACCATCGGTACAACATACTGCGTTACGTAAGTGTTTATATTACAAAGTTCTTAAAGAATGTGTCCTAACATACCCAAAATGTTCTAATATCAAAGTCAACTATGATCTTTACAGGTTGTTAAACCGTGGCCTAGGTAACTGGTCGCTGCCAGTCACAGAATTAAAGTTCACATCCAGGGGATGTCCCGCATTTGTAAAGACTTTACTAGATGTCTTGGAAGGCCACTGTTACGTAAGTGTTTATAATATAATATTCTTAAAAAATGTGTTCTAATATACCTAAAATTATCTAATATCAAAGTCGTCTACTATGATCCTTTCAGGTTGTTAAACCGTGGCCTAGGTAACATTTATTTTAAATTCTATTATTTAAATGTTGATCTTTGGTTTTGGAAATAAATCTAAAACCAAGTAAAAATATTGCTGTTTTTTTTTGCTTGGTGATGCACCGGTTTTAAGAAGATTTTTTAAATTTTGCAAGATTTCTTGTCCCAGCCAACCCTAACAAGTGCCAACTTGCATATACTATTTAAGTTATCATTATTAATATAGAAGTTTTTTACAATTTTGATTTAGAATTTACACATTAGCGAAACAGGAGTTTTTGTTAGTAGATTAATTCAAGAGGCAACACCATAAAACAAAGTTTAGCTCCGTGCTTCTCCTCCTGTCGACTCCTCCAAGGCGTTTATTAAATAAATCAAAGAATTAATATTTAAACAAGGACAAGGAGAGTAAAACATGATGTTACATAAAGCTGGAACACTTATTCATCTTAAGGAACTTCAACCTGAGAAGTAGGAGGTACTAAATCAAATATTAATCAGGTAGCAAATTAGTAGCTAGTTCCCTGTTATTCCCAGAAGATTCATTAAAATTTATATAATTATCTTAACCCTTTACTCTTGGCTTAAATTTAGGTGATATAATAATTGTATAATCTGGAACGTCGCGTTACAATTCCTTTGCCAGTTGCAGAATATCCTTCATCTCTACAATTAGGGGAAATTTTAATGAAATTTGCTTCACCTGTTTTGATGAAGGTAGCGCCATTTTATATAAATGTAAACCCTTGTTCAACGTAACAAATTTTCTATTATGTTTTACTCGTACATGCCACCACCCGTTTATAAATATACTGTTAAAATTATAATATTGTTGTGTCTTTTTATTGTTGATAATAATAATTTTTTATATATTTTTAGGTATTAATAATATTGTGTGAAACAAACTACTCAGTGGACAAATGCCCCAACCTGCGTTGAATTACACCCACAATATCTACCCATATATTTATTACTAGCTTTTGTAACATTTTTTACTGCATTAGAGAGGTATTTTAAGCTAATATAAATCAAATATCCTACAATTCCTATCAATAAAGTCATATGCATGTTCTCTGATACCAAACATCTAGGTATGCTAATGAACAATTCCACAGACAAAGCTCTATTCAATAATTATCTAAAGATATTAATCTAATTTACTAACCTGCTTTAATGAAACACTGTATAAATATCTAACTTCACTTTTTGGCAGTGGGAACACGACAATTCAACTACAATAGATGAAATCTGACCTATTTCTGCATTTTTAGGATTGCTTCTTCAGGTGGCCTCCTTTAAATTGAATCAAATATCTAACTATAAAAATTATTATAAAAATTAAAATTATTTGAAGTTAAATATCGACAATGACAAAAAGTGACAGCCTGTCAATGAATTAAATATGACAATACCTACTTGAATAATGTTCACCTTTTATGTAAAAGTTTTTATATATTTTTAGGTATTAATAATATTGTGTGAAACTAACTACTCAGTGGACAAAAGCCCCAACCTGCATTGAATTACACCCACAACGCAGAGATAGGTCAGATCTCATCTATGGTGGTTGAATTGTCGTGTTCACACTGCCAAAAAGTGAAGTTAGATATTTATAGAGTATTTCATTAAAGCAGGTTAGTAAATTAGATTAATTTCTTTAGATAATTATTGAATAGAGCGTTGTCTGTGGAATTGTTCATTAGCATACCTAGATGTTTGGTATCAGAGAACATATGACTTCATTGATAGGAATTGTAGCATATCTGATTTATATTAGCTTAAAATACCTTCCTAATACAGTAAAAAATTGATAATAATAATGTTATTGAAATTGGGAATTTTATATTAATTTTAATTGTTAGGTATTTTATACAGGGTGTTTTTAAATGAAGTATCAAAAATTAAACCTCAGATTACTTAGGTGAAAATAAATCGATTTAACTTAACATACCTATATCCCTTGTCGCATAATAAAAAAGATACAGGGTGTCAAAGTTAAAATTTTATTTTCGATATTTGTAAATAATTTTATTTTCGATATTTGTAAAAATCCACATATTTAGATAAAGTTTAAAAATCGAAGGTTTTTGCGGATGAGAAATTCAAATTCGTTTTTAATTTTTACGTCACTAGTAGAGGGCACCACTTGTGGTACACCATGTTTCTTTTAAATGGCAGAACTTTTTTGCAGTTTAATGTAAGACCTAAACCGTAAACCACTACTTTGCAAGTGATTAATGTCCTCAAATTCTCAAGGAGGGTGAGTTTGTTGCCTCCCAATTTTTATATTTAACAAAAGCCTTCGACTGTGTTTCGCATAATATCCTTATAAAGAAATTATATTTTTATGGTTTCTCAAGGGAAATCACAAGATTAGTGGAATCCTATTTGAATGACAGAGTCCAATATGTTCAATACAATTGCGTCAAATCCATTATTAAGAAAACTATTCACGGTGTACCTCAGGGTTCAGTACTGGCTCCTTTGCTAATTTTAATTTACCAAATGATTTTCCAATTTCATTAGATAGAGATATTAATAGTGTGTTATTTGCTGACGATACAAACATAATTTCTAGAAATAAAGACTTAACTTTATTAACTGAGAAAATATCTCAAATTCAGTCAAAGGCAGTCTAATAACTTAAGTTTAAACATGTTAGAGATTTTGTTAAATTATTTATTGAATGCATTTCATGATGTTAATCAGTTTTTATCCAGTGCCATCTATGACATTTAATTTATTTTATCTCCAACTGCTATAAGGGCCTTATTAAATCATTATTTGGCACTGTTTCAGTGGAATACTGAAGGTCATTACACCACTAACGGAGTAATGTGACATATTATCACAGTAGTGAAATTATGAATGTATAACACAGAATTTGTTAATAAAACAAATATAATTAATATAATATATAATATTTTTTTATTTGCTTCAGAATATAAAGTAAAATTACATAATATGCAGCCGTTGACTACTACTCTATATTACATGACATATTATATATACATACAAGCTGTATCACATAAGAGGGCCCCTCCCATGTATCTCGCTTAATATGCGAGACACGTCAAAAATCTTTAATTGTTTTTTGTTGCATTTTTGGAGGTCTTTATGCTCGTAAAAACAAATTTGAGATCCATGGCCAACTTTATGAGTAATAACAAAAAAACCTGTAAAGTGTCCAAACTTTGTCTGTGTCAAAATAATTTTAAAGACCCAATTGCTTCTAATGTGAAAACCAATAAAATAATATTATAAGAAAATCTGTATTTTGCATAAAAAAGTACATTTTGTTTATTATTTTTTTGCAGTTGGCGTCTTTAAAACAGGTTCTACATTATCTTGAGCAACACGAAAATATTTAAGTACATTTTTTTAAACTAAAATTGAAAAAAATTTAATAAATACAAAGGATAAGGGCAATATGTAGTATATTGCATGAAAGACGAAAAAACAGGCAATTTTTTTTGGCCATAGCCTGCTTAAATAAAAAAATTTTTTATCCGCCTAGAGGGCGCAGCGAACCACATACGATATTTCAAAAATCTGTTTATATCAGGTGGAAGGTATCAATTTTGCAATAAAAATGTATTATCAATAAGTTTTCTCTATCTCTTAAAATAAAAAAGTTAGACAGCCTTAAAGTTTGGGCACTTTACAGGTTTTTTTGTTATTACTCATAAAGTTGGCAATGGATCACAAATTTGTTTTTACGAGCATAAAGGCCCCCAAAAATGCAACAAAAAACAATTAAAGATTTTTGACGTGTCTCGCATATTAAGCGAGATACATGGGAGTGACCCTCTTATGTGATACAGCCTGTATATATACACACATATACATACATATTCACAAAACGACAACATAGGAATATATAATGTAAATAAACAGTGCAATCCACAGAACTATCGTTGTGCGTGGGTATCTTATTCATCAACACCACATAACTCCCACCAGTTATGCCGATAATTTAAATTTACTAACATATTTAACACATTTGAAGCACTGCTAACATATTAACACAAGTAAGTATACAAGATACATATAAACAATAACATTATTAAACACTAAAACTAAACACTACTAAGACTATGTCTACTATTGAATGCGCTATGTTTCTGTTAATAGACATAATATATTTTTTAATTTCTCTTTTTATTAATGCAATAGAATTTAGGGACAAAATCTTGAATCTTTCTTATTCAGGAAGATAATTGAAAATCCTGCAAGACAAATAAAGATAATTCAGTTGACCTAAAGTTTTTTGACTACTACTACTTTTGATAAGTTGTCTCAGTTTTTGTCCTGCAGAATACCGATGATCAATAAAATGCAGTTGTGTTCTATTTTTGTATAAATGGATTATTATACTGTCCAAAAGCAATTGTCTGATATCCAAAATTCTAGACTCCACATAAATGTTATCAGACGGGTAAGTGTTTGGTTTATTATACATTATTTTCAATATTCGTTTCTGTAGAATTTCTATTTTCTTCATATATTCATATATACAGCAGGTATACCACCCCATCCTAAAATAGCGTATTGCAAGCAATACAATAGCAAATAATACAATTGTTTATTTATTTCGTTTAAATCTTCCAATCTTATAATTCAAAAACAAATAAGTTGTTTCAAAAAATTATTTTTTTTCGGATATGATATAACTTGAACCAAGTAAAATACTTCACACAACAAAATATTTTGTTGTTACTTCACTAGTGTGCCAGCAAGTGACCAATCACAAAGCGATTAGCAATTACTGTGCTCTCCATTGAATATGGATAGTGTCTACTATTAACTCGGGTCGGTCAGTGGTCGCGCGGTTTAAGGCGTCAGTACTTGAATCGAGGTGACTAGATCGGTGTTGATTCGAGCCCAGCTGCCGGTAGACCGTATATAAGCTATATTCGTGGAGAGGTTTGGCGCCCTCTCTGCGGGTATGGTAGGGTGGAAGAATGTTGGCTTGGGTCAATGTGATAGATTGATACCGGTTGATATTTGACTACCCCCCTAATTAATGAGGTTTTCCAGGTTTCCCTCATTCATGCACTGAATAGTGGTTAGGGCCTACCAACGTAAGTCGTTCCTGGGCGCAAATGCGGCCCCACAAAAAAAAAAGTTCATACACAATAGAGTGACATATGTATTCCCATGTATTTTTCGATGCTGAATCCGATCCCGAGCACAGAATTGGGCCTACATGTCTGGAATTGGCCCCAGGAGCCGAAAACGGCGGGGGACGATGGGATTTTTATGTACTAATTCCTGCAGCTTAGGCTGTGACAGGTTTATGGCCATGTGAAATTCCCTGTTCAGGACCGGGAAAATGACCCTTAGGGGCCGGAAAATCGTGTTTTGTACGTCTCTTGAGACATTGGTACAAAAGAATATCGTGCAATAAAATAGAAGGAAATCATATACAAACAAAAATACCACTGACTACTTCCGAAACCACAAATACCACTGTTGCGACTGGTATGTCCAAAATATGATTTTCCGGCCCCAATGGGCCATTTTCCCGGACCCAAACTGGGAATTTCAGCTGTCCAAAAACTTTTCACACCCAGTCTCAGGTCCAGAATTGAAAAACACACGAAAATACCACAGTCGCGACCGGGACGTCCAAAACAGGATTTTCCCGCCCCAAGGGGTCATTTTCCCGGACCCAAACCCGGAATTTAAGTTGGCCATAAACTTTTCGAGCACAAATCCGGCCTTAGCTCCAAAATTCAGCGTCGACTTCGCCTTATCCCGGGAACCGCATTTCAGGCCATTTTCGGCCCCTGGGGCCAATTCCAGACGTGTAGGCCCAATTCTGAGCTCGGGATCGGATTCAGCGTCGAAAAATACATGGGAATACATATGTCACTCTCTTGTGTATGAACTTTTTTTTTTTGTTCTTCTAGTACGGATTATAGTGTCATTTTGAGTTCTGTATCCTAGTTATAGATTGGCGAAGTATAGTCTTGGTATCTATTATCCATAAATATTTCTGTCATGACAATTACCTTTTAGTAATCCTGATGTGTTATTTCGTCTACAAGTACCGGAGAACCCAATTCATTTGCGATAGTAAGTATTTCTTATAGTCTTATCGATAACGTAACACAATGAACAACATATATACAAATCTACTTTCCATCTATATTATTTTCAAAATTACATGATGTGAAAAACAAATACTAAAATTAATATTCTTTAAATATAAATATGGCGTCAGCACGAAATAATTTCCTTTTTCAATTCATTCAATTGATGCTATCACAATATTATTAATTCTAGTTCTGTATTTTACGTAATACGTATTTTTCAAGGCGACACCAAGAACTTCTATTTCGGCGAACCAAGATATCGTAATAAACAATTGTTTGAAAAGCCTCATAAGCATATTTTATATTATTATTGTATCCATAAAATAGTATATAGTGTTTAATTATAAAATATTTTTTAAATTGATCGACAACACTCTTCAATGCAAATGCATGCATAAATAAAGCTAATTAAATAATTATCATCTTATAGAATAGTTCTTATAACATATTTAAATATGTATACATTTGACAAATATATATGGTTTATAAAAAAATTACTTATTGATTTCATTAAGCTTCCCTGTAAACTGTTAGACTAAACATTAATTGAGTCAAAAAAATATCCCAATTTTCGAGAGATTATTGTTTATTTTTAATTTTAAATTTTCTTGAAGTAACAAAATGATTTTATTAAATTTATCATATTTACATTAATTTAACAAATATTCAGGTTAACTAAACCAATTATCAAGTCTATTCTGTAATACTTTTGGCTAAATTTTAACATCAAGGCCAAAGTTAAAATTTTAACCTTCAATTATTTAACCCGATACTATATTCTGCAAAAATTTTAATAGGTTTATTTTAACCAAATATGTTAAATTTTTCAAAAACAAAACAAATTGTCATTTATTTAATCAATCATAATTTCATGTGGCTGCAATTTGTTGTTTAGTAAGACATTGATGACTTTCAAAAAGTCAACTGGATCTGCTTTTTTTTTTGTCTTGCGTGGGGAACGTTTTTTTTCATTCCCCATACTCGGGTACATCACAAGAACCTTGCAAATTGGTTATTAAAACACAAACAAATTTGTACTAATCCAGTAATCGAGGTTATGTTATCACAAATCGAAATCTTTTACCCATAGAACGATATAAATATATATCATGCTTTTACCTTACTGCTGAGTAGGGTTAACATTAATATTTAAACCGGATGGTTATTTTTAACCTATAAGATACAGAATACAGCTGTATATGGGTTAATTTTACATCATAATTTGTTATATACAACCAAAATAGTGCTGTAAATGTTAAAATATTTATTTGATTCAAAAAAAAATCTTTTATTTCAGTCCCATTACAGGCAAAAACGCAACAAAATAATTTGTTATCTAAAACAATAATTTTGTTACATAAAACAAATAAATATGTTAATAATCTATGGGCATATTTATTTCACTTAACTACAAATTTACTTGTGGATATATGACACTTTATTTTATTTGAGTTAAATATTATTTTGTTAAATTAAACAAGTTTTTCTCTACATGTTTGTTACTCTTTTTTTACGTGTTTAAACACTTTAGTGTATATTGACACGAATTTGAATAAACAAATAAATAAGGTTCTTAGTGGTAGTATCTTAAGTCTCTGAAAGTGAGTATTTTTATTTACATTTGAAATGAATTCTGTTCACCCTGTACTATCCAAGTTACGCTTTATCGCTCCTCAGTATTCTAACCTAGTTAGTTAAGAGATATAAATCATCCCATAAAAATAAACTAAATTCACATCATACATCATATTTTAATGCAAATTTACTGCTAGAAACCCACTGCAGAGCAAGACATTTAACAGAGTATGGACCGGTCACGCTGACGATTACATCAACTTTATAATAGAGTTTGCGAAAAACTTTAAATTAGTTTGTCTACGACAAAATTTATGGCATCCATGCAGTCTGAATTAAAAAAGAACTGTATTCTTGGTTGACATGAGCGAATGGGCAATTTGTTCTCTGGCCATTCTATCGTAAACGTAAAGGTACTGCATTGTTATTACTTTTCTTGTAACTACGCCTTGTAAATAAGACGTGTGGCAATTAAGTTCCGGGAATTTGTCAATGACAAAACAAGAAAATTAAATTTCGGCAAAATTTTATTATTCACCTTTACAATAGTCTACCTCTAACTCTACACGATTCCAACGTTGCTCCCACCACTGGAAGCACCCTTGCTAATCCTTCGCAGTTAACCCGTTCAGCACCATGATGAGTTCCCTTGAGATGCGACTTCATCTTGGGAATAAAAAAATCGCAGGGGGCAATATCGGGGCTATAGAGTGGGTGCGCTAACGTTGGAATGCCAAAAACTCTTGCACAATGAACGATGAATGGGCTGGCGCGTTGTCATGGTGTAAGATCCAGCCGTTCTCGGCGAGTTCGGGTCGCACACGGAAAACGCGGGTCCGCAGCAGTGCCAGGACGCCAACATAGAACTGTCCAGTCACTGTCTCGTCGGCAGGAACACATATTCACGATGCATGATGCTGTGGATATCGAAAAAAACGATCAACATTGCCTTCAGTCGTGACTTGGATATACTCGCTTTTGTTGGCCGCTCTCCACCATTTTTCATCCACTGCTGACTTTGTTTACGGGTCTCGAGGTCATACTTAAATATCCAGGTCTCATCTCCAGTGACTACCCGACTCATCCAGTCTCTACCGCATGTCTTTCTGTTCTGTTAAAATTTTCGTATAACATCTTGCGAACGGTTTCTTTATTGATGTTTAACTCGTCAGACAACGCACGAATGCTTAGGCGCCGGTCAGACGTGATCAGTGCACGCAAACGGTCAACATACGCGTCAGTACGAGAGATGACGTGAGCTCCATCACGTGGATCGTCTTCTACCGATTCACACCCCTCCCTGAACCATTTTGCCAATTCAAACACGCGTGTTTTCGACATGCACGCGTCTCCATATGCCACCTGCAATATTCGAAGGATTTCCGAAACTCTTTCGCCAGATTTCACTAAAAATTGAATCACAACACGTTGCTTGTATTTTGTGTAACTCATTTTCACGACGCCACTAAAAAGTTACTTCCAAAAAATACACATAAAATACAAACGTGCTATCGACTTCAACCTTGGACTGAAACTAAAAGGAAGGTCCCCCCTCTCTAGAAAAACGTTGACGAACGATGCAGTGTTGCCAGTTTCCGAGTAATAACTAAATTCCCGGAACTTAATTGCCACACCTCGTACAGGGTGTAACAAACAGAAAGTTATCACATTAACTGCGTATTTTGACGACAGATTATGACGATTTAACCCTACACTTACACGTAAAAAACCTATAATTGTATTAATGCACTTATTACAATATTAAATAAATTTAAATAAGTGATTAATATTGTACAGGGTGTGTCAGACTCGATAGTGTGGGTCTACTGTCAGGATACATAAAAAATTTTGTATACAGCTAAGTAGGCTTAAATCGTCATATTTTGTATGTACTGAACTAGATCAGTAAGTGATCAAAAATATGCAAATATTTAAGAGCAACACATGTTTAATAAACATTTATGAATTAATATACATATAAGTTAATTTACCGTTGGTTAGAAGAGAACAAGAAAGTAAAATACTGATACTGATTTTGTTGAGAAACATCATTGGGTTAATAAATTATGTTTCTAGCTGAAACTCAATAAAGGCTAGACATATTTTTTGTCTATTCTAGCAAATCCATTTACTAAGGCGGCACAAAAGCTGACAAGGTTAGGCTGACATTAATGGATGTCCTGTAGGTATTTTGTAGTTCTGGAAGCTCAGTGACATCAGTAACAAGAAGAGCAGTGATAATCCTTTCAAATTTAGAATAACGTTACTCAAATTACATGAAGCATAATACAGTGTGTCCTGTTTGTACCTCAGAAAGACTGGAAAAATGGTGGAGATAGTTCATAAAACTTTTTTATTAACCTAACCTTCCCCACATATAGGGTGTTAGAGTTGTTCTCATTTGAAGAGGATTTTATTTAAACAAACTAAAGAATTTTCACATTGCTATAAATTAAAACGATATCCACCAGCTCCGAGTTATATAGTATGCGCCAAAAGTATGGAATAAATTCAATAAAAACGAAACAATTATTTTTTGGGAAAAATCCTCGAACAGGTCGATTTTTAATTTAAAAAATACATAGTTTAGCGTAAAATGTGATTTTCAAATGTCATTTGTTTCCGAGTAATGACGTCATCGATTTTTTTTAAATGGCAACACCATATTTTTTTCCTTGATTATGAAAGATCGTTTAATTCTCTATCAGACAGTACTAAAATTTTGCCCTCTTACATAGGAAAGTTTTGGAGTAAATGACGATTGAATGTTAGAAAACGTAAATTTTATCCATAAAAAAGTTCTGAGGTATGTAAAATAAAATACAATTGATTAAATTTTATACTTAAATTAAATGTTCGAATTGCCATCCACCAACTTCTTGACAATGCGCTATTCTGTGAAGAAATTCTTCTTGCACATTATGAATGATTTCTGGGGTAATTCTTTTGAAGTTCTTCTAAAATACGTGGTTTATTAATGTACACTTTTGACTTCAAGTATGCCCATAAAAAATAGTCAAGAGGTGTAAGATCTGGCGATCTTGCAGGCCATTCTATCGGAAAACAGGAAAACAATTGTCCAAAAAAATCTCGTACAGGGCGCGCATAGTGCGGAGGTGCACCGTCTTGCTGAAACCATATGGTATCATCAGGAATGCCAGGGTCATTATCGTTAGGAAAAATTACTGCAAGAGCTGGAACAAGGCCATTTTCTAGAAACTCTAAATATCTTTGTCCTGTAAGGGTTCCTTCAAAGAAGAAAGGCCCTACTATTCTGTCGTCAACTATTCCAGCCCACACATTTCATTTCTGAGGGTGGTGGGTATGTGCTTCTGCCATCCAATGAGGATTTTCCCGACTCCAATATCTGCAAGTTTGACGGTTTACTGTACCATTCAGACAAAATGTGGCTTCATCTGAAAAAAGTATTTGCCGGTGTAAATTTCTATTTCCTTGGCATAAATCCATTAGAATTTCGCAAAAGTGTAAGCGGCGATCGGGACCATCTTCATTGAGTTCCTGCACAAGTTGAATTTTGTAGGGATGATATTTTTCCTTCCTCAAGATACTTACATAACACTGTGCTCTGACTAGTGTCATTGTTTAATGCAACCAATCGCGAAGAATTATGAGGATTATCCACCATACTTATCAAAATGTTCTGTTTCTGATTTTCATTAATGCTTGGACGTCTAGGTTTTGGAATATTTACAGCATTGCCAGTTTCTCTAAATTTAGACTCTACCTTACTGACTGTTGATTGGCTGATAGGGCGATCTGGATATTTTTCATTAAATAAATCGCAAACTTCCTGCTGAGTTCTAGTCATATTCTCGCATCCGATAAGAATTAAAATTTCAATTCTTTGAGTAGGAGTTAAATGTGCCATAATACTTTAAATTGAATAATAATTTCTATGTCGCTTACAATACTTATTAGAAAGTCGGTGTGACAATGACACTTTGCAAATATTTTCACCTACGTGATCCATAAAAGAACTATGGAATTCGAAAAACTAAACTTGATAACGTTTTTGCTTTATTTTAATTGATTTACGTTTTCTAACATTCAATCGTCATTTACTCGAAAACTTTCCTATGTAAGAGGGCAAAATTTTAGTACTGTCTGATAGAGAATTAAAGGATCTTTCAGAATGAAGGAAAAAAATATGGTGTTGCCATTTAAAAAAAAATCGATGACGTCATTACTCGAAAACAAATGACATTTGAAAATTGCAGTTTACGCAAAAATACCTGTTCGAGGATTTTTCCCAAAAAAATAATTGTTTCGTTTTTATTGAATTTATTCCATACTTTTGGCGCATACTGTATCGGTAAGCCATTTTTGACACTTGAAAAATTAATGTAGATTTGTTTCACAAAAAAGGTTAATACCTACAAAAAGTTATCGGATTTCAATATTCGTTATCGCCTGGCTAGAGATGACAGTAGCTCAGCGATATACATATAGGTTGAAACTACCAAAACTTCAATGATTTTTTACTCGATTTTACAAAAAAATTTTTTTACGATATTGACTCCATTTTTCCTGACGCATCTATTCCCAATTTTTGTTATAAGTTTTAAATCACCCTGTATTTAAAGTAAGCTACACTTGAAATGTAAGCAGCTACGTTTCTGTATAATCTGTAGATCCCTGTGTTAAAACATCATCTATGATAAATCGATAACCAGAGCTCTATTCCCATGCATGTGTTAATAGCCTAGATATAATGCTAGTTACGGTAATCCACTGCCATTGTCAATGATAAAATGCGGTTAGAAAAGAGCATAGATACGTGACCTAAATACAATAAATCATTGCAATAGTCTGCATTATCTTTATATATGCATTTAGAGAACTGCATGCGCCATTTCAACATTTCCTTTATTGCAAAATCGATTGGACTGTTCATTTTGGCATATTATTTTTGAATGAGTTAATACTTTTCATAGTTCTTTGAATACTAATATCATATGCCTAACGTATAATCTATGCTAATATTATTTCCAAGCATTTACTGTAAAATAACAATTTGTGTATAAAAAAATTAAATAAATTTTCTTTACATTTTTATAATACATTAAACATTACATTATAAAGCAAGAATAGTTATGAAATGTTATATTTATACAGAGTGTCCGGAAAGTAAACCGACACATTCTAGGGATGAATTCATATCGATTTAACATCGTTTAAAATCGTCTTACCCAAAAATGCTTCCTAAGGGCGGAAAAGCTCTTTTTAGAGAAAATTAGTTTAGAATATTAGAAAAACGAAGCACTTTAAGTATTGAAAGTAATGACCGCCATGTAAAGCGTCTTTTACTGAATTTAAAATGTTTGTTTTTATTAATCGTCGTTTTGTTATAATTTGTGCTAGTTTATGACATTGTTTAATAGAAAAGTTCACCTTTTTACAGAATTTTATTTTATTTGTTTTCCAAAACCAACGACTCAACATTAGCAAAGAATTTGTTATTATCATGCAAAAAACACATTTCTAACTGATTTTTCTCACATCCTAGCCACTCAAGACAAAAATACCTTTTTAATCGAAAATACTCTCGATTTTGATACTAAAAATGCCAAAATGACAAAGATAAGCTAAAAAGTCACGCATTTTAGAAAATCAACAAATTAAAAAAAATCAAATGGCGCCCCTGATGGATTATTTAGGTACAAAGGTATTTATAAACAATATATTTTTGTAAACAAAGAATACTGACTATTATTATTTTAGGCTGACAATGATTTTTCCCATATCTGGAGCGTGTCGATGTGATGAA
Organism: Monochamus alternatus; assembly: GCA_037114965.1. Lineage (NCBI taxonomy): Eukaryota > Metazoa > Arthropoda > Insecta > Coleoptera > Cerambycidae > Monochamus > Monochamus alternatus. Next base: position 145,321,769 of record CM073426.1, on the reverse strand, counting down.
TTATTTCAAATAAAAATTAAGGTATTGAAGATATGGAAAATTGATTTCTGCCAATTACAAAAACAAAGAAAATAAGATCCTTTATTGTAAGTGAATATTTGGACATATATCGGAAATAAGCACCGCAAATACATTGTAACAGTTTCTTCTAATATTCAAATGGTAGAGCATATAAGCAATTAATAGGAATTCATACATTTGGAAAAATACCGGACATTGTTTCCGTATAACTACAGCTACCCTATTAATAAATTTAGATGAAATGACAACTCGAAAAATGCATGGCGGATGGAAATCTTCAACGGCAACTGAAGGCTACATTGAGAAATCCATAACTCGTAAATCAGGTGTTAGCAAAAAAATTCCTTACTGCAAGCACATCAAGTGGTGGCAGCGATTTTTTAAATAATTCAACCACTTTGAAGGATTCAATAGGTCATAAACCATCTACTACTGATAATATTTCAACCTACAAGCCCGAAGTAAACGTTTCAAAACAAACAGGACAAGGGATATCCCTTACAGGCTGTTCTAATACCGCTGTCACTAAAATGTAATCCTTATGGTTAATTAAAAATTATTTTTACATCAAATGTATAAAATTTTCCACGTAACCTAACTTTGATCCTTCTGAATAAACAGCAATCTGAACAATTAAAATAAAAGCAATGTCAAAGAGCCCTCTTCAAAAAGCTTTATCTTCCTTAGGAAGCATTTTTTAATCAGACGATGTACGTCAAATCGATGTGTAATCATCTATAAAATTTGTTAGCTTCGTTTGCCGGTTTAGTTTTTGAACACCCTGTATAAATATAACATTTCATAACTCTTCTTCCTTTATAATTTATCGTCAGATGTCATATAAGTATGAAAAAAAATATTTTATTTCATTTAGCCAAAAAAATAGTTTTGTGTTTTACAAAATTACGTTTTGACTTAAAAAATAATAAACTAATTAATTTAGTAGGTATTGGTACAATTTGCAAACATTAAAAAATTTATTTGTCAGTAGGTATTAAATTATAAAAGTGCAGTTGTGATGGAGGCATAAAAGAAAATCAAATTGGTAGAACCAGCAGATGACAATATGTAAACTAAAACATTGACGTTGACTTTTACTTTACTATTAATATTAGAGTGAAATTTAGCCGGCTATGATTTTGTTCGTTATACACTTGACACTTGTTTGTAACAATTAATTATCATCTGACAAAATATTAGCATATGGCAAGAGAAATTATTAATGTCGTTTTGCCCTATTAACAATCCACAACATGTTCATTTCTAATTGAAAATCAATACCACGAAATGGAGAACAGAATACAAACTACACTACTACCAGCTGTTTAATAAACAGCTACAGAATGACATTTATTATATATAAATCAACACATAAGTAAACCAAACAGGGTGTTTCAAAATTGCTACAAAATGCACCTTCTTCGAGTTATAGCCGTTGTAAGGTACACGAAAAAAATCGTGTAGCTATTGTCTTGAATGCACGAGGCAATTTAGGTTTAAAATAAATCAGCAGTAACTTAAAGCTTTTCCACAATGAATAAACTAAGTTTGCAAATTTAAAGTAAATATTTTTTTCTACGACTTAAATTCAAAAATATTCATAATAAAATATATTTATTATTATTAGACTCCCTTGTAATGAGGCAATTTAAGAGAACAAGATAAATAATTCGCGCGAATTTTTGCGAATTTCGCTTCCATGAGAACAGGGTTTTACACCCAACAAACATTTAAAATTAAAATTACGTTAATTTGACCTATAAATTGATCAAAAAAATATTTTTTACCCTTACATATTCTCGTATAAGGAAAGTTTACCTATATTTGTTGGCTTATTTTATTTATTTGGGGAAAAAAACTAAAGAAATATAAAAGTTAATAATTGGTCGGCAATAATTTTGTTACAATGAAATAATTGGACCTAACAGAAATACAGACCAATTTTATGTTTTTTATATGTCAAAATATAAAAGACATAATAAGGAACAGGGACAGGAAAAGAGAGAGAGAGACTATAGTCAGGCTACAAAGCTACAAGTAGAGTAAGAGTTGCTATGTGGGTATTTATTAGATATTTAAATTTTAATATAACATGAAGCTTGTATTTTTTGGTTTTCATTTAACAAATTGTACATCCCCAGGAATTTTTTTTGCATAATGTGATGACCAAACTTTCATAAAAATAACGCGCCTTGTAAATAACTTTTTAATAATATTATTATTCTGAAAAATAACCTAAAATAAAAACTGAATGTACTTCGTGATGCAATGTTAACATATGTACGCTCAAATAAAATCACTGAACTCCACCAATAATGGCTCAACTTTGAAGTCATTTTGCTAATGTTGACGTCACAGCAAAATATTAACTTTGTGGTTAAAATTTCCTCCAAATGAAGATATTTTATGATTATTTATTATCAACTAAATTATTACTAGGTACCTACATATAAAATTCTACTCTCATTTGGAAATTTTAAATTCAACATAAAGATGAAGCTATACTTTCCTATTTGAGACACTATTATATGCTGCGATATTGTTTTTTCCTGTGTATTTCTCACAAATGTTCTAAAAATACAATAATGAATAAGTAGGTATAGGTATATAAAATAATAGTCATTTCTACATACTTTGTAAAATATAAAACTACAGCACAAAATATGATCATACGTATGCTTTCTTGAGAATAAATCATTGCATATTTTTAATAAAAATTATGTAATTTTTCATAAAAGATGCAATTTTACTGTATTTACCTGTAGTTTTTTGTAGTACGGTATGTAACTGGTATTTCTTTCTCCAATAATACATTTGTATACATACATTAGGTGTCAATAAAAGTATAAATTTATTATAATATTAATAGCGTGTACAAAAGAAGCTAACAGTTAACTATTATGCTTATATTAAACTGTTACATTCAGATACTATACGGTGAAATATATATATATATATTCAATTTAAATATCTTTATTGCAATTATCTTTCATTAAGTAGGTGTAAGTACTTTCGAGATATTTAAAAATTTCAAGTTATGGTGAATGCGCCGGTTATTAGATAACCAATGAAAACCATAAGTTATGTACTACTGCCCACTAAACAAGAGACCTTACATAACATTTTAACAAAGTTTCATTCATTTTAAATATGTAATTTTACACTGTAAAGTAACTGCACGCTTGCTAGAATATTTCATATGAATGTTTTAACTAGATAGTTTGTTATAACTGAAACGCAAAAGGTTTATGTGACGTTACATATTAGTACTTGTTGCAAGTTATCACATAATTTACAAAAGAAAAGTTGCGATGTAACGAAATTATCAAGATGTCAAAACTTTTCTTTAAAAAGTCCTATCAAAATTAAAATCTAATGTTGATACAATTTGTTTTTTATAATTTGTTCAAACATTTAACACTTTAAGTTATGGCAACCTTTTACAGTAATCACGGTGTAACATATGATGTTCCCAGCTTTGTTGTCTATGTGATGGTGTCTTATATCGGAATAGAATGCGCAAATTTCAAGCAATTAACAGAGGCTGAACTTTATAAAAGAATGGTTGGTTTGAGTGCAGTTTAAATGTAGTATGTACACAGATTTGACTATATGATATGTATATATTTTTTATATGGTATACAAACTTGTTATATATAATGTATTAAATATGTATAATTTAGTTTCTTTGAATCTATAGTTACTCTCAGATAAATTATACATCAGCTGAACGAGCGGGCTAGTTTATAAATATTCTTTAAGATTGTGGAATATGTGTTTTTTATCAAAATAACGAAACGATTCAGTTAATTACGTGTATATTAATAGCCAACAGGTGGCGCCACTTATATCTCACTGATACTGTGTAACTCAATTTTGGTAAGATATCTACAAGAGTTGGGCCATAGCAACTGGCACCACTGGCAAGGGAATAATAGATCTCTAATTTATGTTTGGTCACTGCCACATTGGCAGAGGAAGAGGAAAACCTCGTCAAAGGAGTTTATTCTGGGAGGTGTGGAGTGTGGATACAACTACTATTTTTTTCGCAAATTTAACTGGTCGAAATATTTCTAGTAGTTTGAAACCACCACCATTCTCTGACTGTGTGAAAATAGAAAATAGACGTATTTTAATATTTTGAACTATTTAAAGCAAATGACAATATTTATTGGTAATTAATTTCTTAATTATCTTTGTAGGCAAGGCAACCACATTTCAACATTACTGTAAACTTGCAAAGAAAAGTTGTAGCAAACTTTCTAAAATAATGTTTCCTTGCATAGTTTTTAAGTGGAAATTATAAGTTTGTCACAAATCCCTTGCGAACTTCCTGTAAAAGCTTTTGCAACGTTACAGCTTGGTTTGTAAATTTTGAGAAATGTTGCAGCAATTTTATCTTGCTTAGTGGGTGTGTCTTCTATAGTATGTTATATTTACCAATTTTATTCCCCATTTTATATATTTGTATTTTACACAGAAGATCTTATTCTAATTAATGCATTTTTTCTTGGAATTTAAAATTTAACGAGTAACAAAGTGTTTTAAAATAAATTCTGCGCGGGATATTGTCACTCTTTTTAAATTCGATCAATGGAAAAAAAGTTTGTTATAATTTTAAGGGTGACTCACCCTGAATAAACACCTTGTAGTGTTTGAATTTACTAGAAATTATAGTCAAAGAAGACCAACAATAAATCTAAATTATGTACCAAAGTTGGTTATTCCAAGTCAAAGTAATTCAGAGATATTAATTTTTTTCCAAATATACAACTTTGAATATAAGTGAGCTTGGTTAAATTGCAATATTCTGGGATCCCCTACGAGCAACTGAAATACTAGGTACCAATAAGCTGTAAACTAGTATCCTCTGTCGGTAAGAATAATTTTAAAAATGTATCTTCTGAAGCTTTCAGCTTGAAATATTGCCAAAATTTATTTTTTACCATAACAATACTAGACCGAGAAGACATTAAGTTGGTTCTAGAAATCTCCTGTGAACTTTAAACCTTTTAAATTCGATCATAAAAATTTATGTTAATAACTATCGTCCTATTTCTATGCTTTCTATCCCTGGGAAAATATTTGAAGCAATCGTTTGTAAAGAATTGTTTTTCAAAACTGAACATTTAAAAAGTGAACATCAACACGGATTTTTAAGGGTCGATTTGTGGTGACAAACTTGGTTCCATTGATTCAAAATGTAATAGTTTCAATATATAATCATAAACAAGTGGATGCTGTGTACACTGATTTCTCTAAGGCGTTTGATAAAGTTCACCACAACACTCTGTTTTCAAAGCTTGAGCCTATCGGTATACATGGGACTTTGTTAAAATGAATAATCTCGTATGGACGTAACAGAACACAATATGTCAAAATGAACAATTGTTCTTCGTCTTATGCTGATGTCATTTCTGGTGTTCCGCAGGGGTCACCCCTTGGACCTCTTCTTTTCTCTTAATTTTTATATGATATTGGTGACTGTTTTTCACATTCCGAATTCTTTCTCTACGCTGATGATTAAAAGATTTATAGTGAAATCACAAATTTAATCGATTGTAATAATTTGCAGATGGATCTGTCTAGATTTCAGGAATATTGTCAAAGAAATAAATTATTGCTAAATAAAGACGCTGTTCTATAACATTTCCACGACTTTCTGCTAATTTAAAATTGACTGATTTCATTTATATATTAAATATTAAATCCATTCTCAGAAAGGCTTTATTATGAGGACAACTAGAGCATTTACCAATCCCCAATCTAAAGCTTTGCTTGCTTTGCTTGTATTCTTAAATATGCTAGTATAGTTTGGAATCCTACTTATCATAATTATATTGATCGAATAGAGAGAGTTCAGATTAAGTTTGTTAATATTTTAAATTATAAATTTAATAGATGTCTTCATTTTCAATCGTATGACATTCACAACATTGATTGCAACCATATCAAAGGCAATTTTTATTTTAATATTAAACAGCGGTTTACTAAATCAACTAATCTATTTCATTTGAAGTTCGGTGCTACAAATTATTTACTTAATTCTCCAATTTATTTTAATGCAAAAAATGCACAATGAATATTTTAATTACATATATAGATTTATTTTGTAGATTTTTAAATCAAATGAGAAATGATGCCATATAAGTTTTTATGTAGTTATTTTTTAAACTTATTTCTGGTTTCTTTTTTGGTGTCTAGTGAATGAATTAGTTTAATTTATAATATTATTACTTTATATATGAGGAGTGTTTACACACAGTATTTATGAGTAATCCTATTATTGGAATTTTTGTAAGAATTCTGTTGGGTTGCTTAACTGTATAAATAACTAAATAAACTTGTGCCGCACTTTAGTGAGACACCCTTTAATATGTGCAATCAAATACAAACTTAAAACCTTGTCCTTATGAAAAGCGTACAAATGAAAACTATAAAGTATTATCGCTATTTTCATCATTATGTGGGGTTAGTAAGTCGTCTTGGACTTCCGACAATCTACCTACTACCACCGTGAAAATGACAGAAAATATTACAGTCCATTAAACTCCATTAAATAATTAGCACGAATATTAGCTAATTTCACATCCATGAGGACAAGGCTTAACACTGACCTTGTCAGCATTCGTAACATAAAATTTACGACTTGCTTTTATATGTCCGCTGTTTTTCATCGTTCTTTTTTCCGTTTGGGGTAATTTACAGCTTGTCACTCGACAGAAAAGTAGACTTTTGAATAGCAGTACAACTTTACAAATCGTTTCAGTAATTTATGACTCATTAGTCATTTGCCTTTTTCGTACACTTTCGCGAAAGAAGAAACTACACTTATCTGTCAAATTAGGCAATGACTGTAAAAATTAATTCAGGGGAAATCTGTTCTTTAGTAAACTCACTAACTTGCTGCAAAGAACTAAAATCTGATGAGCAATGTACCTACTTATATAGAGAACATAATATTATTGTTTATGCAACTGTTAATACACATGCCTGTAAAAATAGTTGAATACTGTTCTTAATCTCAGAGAAATAATTAATTGTTATTTAATATATAAATATCAAATCGGTATAAACCCATTATCACCACCTCTATGGAAAATTGAAAACCAAAACTACAATTTTATTATACAGTGCGTCCCTAAAGTCACGCACAAATTCATTATTTGGTAAATAAAAGACATCATTGAAAATTCCCGAAACTGGCCGATTTTTTATTTTAATTTACTTTTTTTCAAATAATAATTTAATATACAGGGTGACCTACCTTCGAGTAATGACGTCATTGCATTTTTTTAAATGAAACACCGTATATAAAATATTTCCTGGGAATTGGTCATAATAAAGAAACCATAGTTTAAAATACTATGCAATCATAGAAATTTATTACTATCGTTTCGAGATAACACCCATCTTCAGATAATAGACATTTTTCAAATAATGTTTGTTTCAATCTAAAAGGAATTTTTAACAATTTAATAAAATGCAAAAATATTAAAAAAACAACGAAACTTACAAATTAGTCCAGTTGGTTAAAAGACATGACTTGTCGAGATATATAAAATTTTTATTTTTACATTTTTGTTAAAATCAGACCAGTTATTACCAACAAGGTCAGAGGCAGAATGACATGAAATATTATTTTTAATCGAACCAAAGCAAAAGAATGTTTGAAAAGAAATCGAGCGGTATTGTTTTATTTTATATATTTTTCTTAATACAAAAGTAGTAACATACACTTAAACCTACGTTAAGAAAGAAGTAAAAATTTGCAATATTAATTTGTTTATTTAATAAGATCAAAATAGATACGTGGTAAACCTTCAATGTCACTATTATTATTAATAGAATTTTCATTTTTTTTTAATTTGGATCATTTCTAATATACATCTTTAATGAAAGTTACTTTCGTTGTTAAGAATTTTAACATTATTGAAATCAAAATTGTGTAGTATTGATATTTTGAACTCTAATATTATATTCGTCTACAAATAAAAGTTGCAAATTTTTACTTCTTCCTTAACGTAGTTTTAAGTGTATGTTAATACTTTTGTATTAGAAAAAAACAATACCGCTCGATTTCTTTTCAAACATTCTTTTGCTTTGGTTCGATTAAAAATAATATTTCATGTCATTCTGCTTCTGACCTTGTTGGTAATAACTACACATTTTACATTTTAACAAAAATGTAAAAATAAAAATTTTATATATCTCGACAAGTCATGTCTTTTAACCAATTGGACTAATTTGTAAGTTTCGTTGTTTTTTTAAATATTTTTGCATTTTATTAAATTGTTAAAAATTCCATTTAGATTGAAACAAACATGTAAACAAAAATTTTTTGAAAAATGTCTATTATCTGAAGATGGGTGTTATTCCGAAACGATCGTAATAAATTTCTATGATTGCATAGTAATTTAAACTATTGTCTTTTTATTATGGCCAATTCCCAGGACATATTTTATACATGTCATGGTCAGTAAATTGAATATTTTGTTTATAAATGAAACCACATTTTATTCCAATTTCCGGAGCTGAGCTGTTTCCAAAAAATATCACAAGTTGCTCCTATTGTTACAGGATGGGTAATAATACCCAAATTATTTACAAATATCAAAGTTTTTGTCACAATTTTGTTTTATGCTTTTTTAATTTTATCTGTCTGATATAACGTGCTCGTGCATTTTCTACAGACAATCAATTTTAAACAGTTTGCTAAGATTGTACGAATGAATCCAGTTTAGCTGGTTCTTTCTTAAAGTATTAAGTATTTTTTAATTAATTAACTTGTTTTCGTTTTGTAAAAACATGAATCTAAGTGAAACAGAACGGATTGAAATTCTCATGATGATCGGGTATGGTGATAGAATTCAAACTCATATATATATTTTTTAAATATAATGTCCCTAAATGAGTACCTAAATTATAATTTTTCTTTTTTAAAATAAAGCAAAGATAATAATATTTTAAATTTGAAAAAAAAACGTAGGAGACTTATAAAACTAACGGAATAATTATATTATCACATTTATCAAATTTATTGTAAAACAGAAAATTCTTTACAAAACACTATTCGCTTTTCTGTTCCAGTTTGGAAATGCAGAAAAATATGAAAAGTAGCCACTGTTATAAATAATTACAAAATGGAATTGAAAATATTTTATTGTTATTGTTATTCTTTAAATATAATGGATTAAACAAAGTCCTAACACTTCATTGATCATATTATAAAACTTGTATTCACTATTTAAACATTTTGTAAAAGATGAGAAGATATAATTATGCAACCAATACTATCGTTCGTTAGCTATATGGTCTGCCTATGAATGGAATTCTACTTTGTTCATGTTTATTTTACCGAATCTAATTAAATTTTATTTTATTTCACAAAAGCTTGGACTTCCTATATTTTAAAAAAGTTATACAAGGTGTAACAAAAAAGCAGGCTATCCCGTCAACTGCGTATTTTTGGCTTCACAATATGACGATTTACCTCTACTTACCTATATACAAAAATGCCTTCCTTAAAAAATACAGAGTGTTTAAGTTGAATTTTTAAAATTGATATATCGCTATACTTTCTTCAGATTTTCACGTAATTTTGTGGAGATACTAGATTAAAATCGGGGGAGCGTGGTGGCCACTGCATAGTTGCCTTTCTTCCACATCCAACTAATTAATTTGGAACAATTAAACTTAAATATTATCTAACATTTAATCCAAGATGAGGCGGAGCACCATCAAGTTTCAGCCAATCATTTTGACGAAGACCAATTGGCAAATCGTCGAATAAGTAAGAAAGTTTAAGAACGTCGCGGCATCTAAACTTGTTGGTAAACTATGTGTAGGTATATGCAGCAATTACTGTTTAATAACTAATATGTTTCTTATATCCCAGTTTTTTTAATAATCGAATTTACGTTGGTAAAAAAACATTTGTTTGTGTAAAAGTGGCATATCTGGCTAATTCCAAGTTCAGAGACACTCTGTATAAAATAAGTTAGGACACTTTAGAACAAGTTAAAACATTACAAATTATTTTTGCTGCGACTATCTCTAAAGGTACGGATTCGCTGGTGCGACTGCGGCTGCGACTGCGGCTGCGGCTGGCGGCTCGCGGCTCGTGGCTGCGCTCGTCGCCTACCAATAGACAGTCTGAATGTTCTCATAAACTTCAGCATTGCATTAGACTGCCTATTGGTCGGCGACGAGTCGCAGCCGCGAGCCGCAGCCGCAGTCGCACCAGCAAATCCGTACCTTAACGTTGCATGCTCAAAAATTGAATTGAATTGAATTTATCTTTTACAAAAAATTATTTAATACTTCTACATTATAATAATTCACATAAATTTAGTTTGTTGCTGTTACTTCATGTTAGTTGTCAGTTTGACATTTTGTAAAAAAGTCTAGACGGAAGGTTTTTAACGAGATTGATATATTTTTAGTTTTATTTTAAAAAAATGAGTGATTCAAGTTCTGAAGAGCTACCAAGCGATATTGAAGAGGCAGCAGGTAATGCTCTATTATCAGTAATTCCCAAAAAGTCAAAGGCAGTTTATGATTTGGCATACGAAAAATTTGTTACGTGGTGTGATGAGAAGAAAATTAAACATGTTAATGAGAAAGTTTTACTTGCATATTTTGAGGGTAAGAAAGATCTAAAAGTTTCCACATTATGGACACTTTACTCAATGTTAAGGTCTGAACTAAATCTGAAAAGGAATATTGATATTAAAAAATATACAAATTTGGTAGCATATATTAAAAGGCAAGAGGACGGGTACAGTGTTAAAAAGTCAAAAGTTTTTATTAAAGAAGATTTTGCCAAATTTTTAGTGGAAGCTGATGACAAAGAATACTTAATGGCTAAGGTTGCAATGATAATTGGAATGGCAGGAGCATGCAGAAAAGCAGAATTAACATTTCTTCCAGTTGAAAATGTTATAGACGAAGGAAGCCATTTTCGTGTTGATATCCCACCTTCAAAAACAAAAGTTATACGGCAGTTTGCAATTACCACTGGAGACATTGAAAATACGAATCCTGTTGAAATATTAAGAAAATATATTAAGTTGCGTCCCCAGGTTCTTAAACACAACAGATTTTTTGTAAAATATGCGAATGGAAAATGTACCAGAAATCCTGTGGGAATTAACACATTTAGCAGTCTGCCAAAAGTTATTGCACAATTTCTTGGTCTTTCAAATCCTGTTCTATATACTGGCCACTGCTTCAGAAGAAGCTCTGCCACTTTCCTAGCAGACAGTCGCGCTAATATTTTAAAATTAAAGAGGCACGGAGGTTGGAAATCTAGCTCTGTTGCGGAGGGATATGTTGAAAATTTCATGAATAATAAAAAACTTATAGCGCAAGAAATATTTGGTGAAACATCTAATGCAATGTGCGCCGCTTCCCAAATAACAGCAAGTTCGAGCAATGAAAAAAATATGTCGTCGGGAATTAATTTGAATAATTGCAATAATTGTGTTATCAATATTTATAATAATTAATTAATTTATAATTTATGTTTTTAACTTGTATTATAACATAAATAGAATAATTCTTTTTGTCACTAATTTTGAAATACATTTTTCGTCACCAATTGCATAAAATTTTACTTTATGCAACTAGTTACAAAAAGTAAGACGTTTCATAATGTCAATCAGTTTTAAAAAGTGTCACTTTATATGTCAAAATTAGAAAAAAGATATTGTTTTACTTCAATATGTGGGATAAATTTTTACTGCTTTACTTTAACATATAGAGTGAAATACTGTGTACTACTAAAGCAAGTTTTGATTATTGTGTGTTTATTTGTTTATTTGGAAGCTTTTATTATTTATTTTCGTTCTGTGTCTATCTATAATATGTATACGTTAGAAAATAAAGAGCAGGTGAGGTGTAAGATAGCTTAGCCTAACCCTTTCCTATTGTGTGTATGTTTAGTATATTTGAGACATAATTGTAGATATATTCTTTTTTGTTGTAATTATATATGCACAAAAATAACTTACTTACTTACTTGTATGATGTTATGTACCCATCTTTCACATAAGCATTATTGAAAATCTCGACTGTCATTAGTGTTATTAAATTTATGATTTTCGATGGTACTATGTGAAAGATGGATACAGGTAAACAATAAAGCAGTTGTTTGGAATAATTTAGGATAAGAATAATTAACTTTTCATACTTGTTAATGTAGAAATCATTTAGTAAAATTGTTGATGGATCACAGATGGCTGAGGGTCATGTTAATAGATTAATTTTCAAATGGGTAGCAAAAAAATACGCGTAGGCAAAAAAGGGAATACCTATCTATATACATTTAAAAAAAAATAGTAAAATTTTGAGAGTGTGGTCGATCAATAAAGTGTAGTACATAGAAAATATATATTTTCTACTCCCTCATTTCAGGAACGAAAGTAGTACTTTTCTTCCCTCGGGAGGAAAATACTTTGGCTCCCTCAGGAGGCAAAGTAGACATTTCAAATAACTGTAAGAGTAATGTATAGACTTCTTTTATTAACACAAACTTCCTAAAAATGTATAATAATCATTTTCTGTCAAACAGATTTTTTATTACTTATTTTTGTATAAAAATTGAAAACAGTTTAAATTGAGGTTTAAATTAACATCAATAACTAAGTAAATATTGTTAAAATTTATGGTACAATTAGTTAAATTACTAATGGAAATTGCCCCTGAAGAAATATTGGCTCTTCTGGTGGAGATGAGTTCCTGTTTATTTTCCAAATGCGTGGTCGTTGATGAAGTAATTGTGATAGAAACAAAATTTTCAAATATAGGACAACGTTTTTTGGTATCTGAAGTAATTATTTGGATGGCTACCTCACATTTTTTAGAAATACAATCATCTAAGTACTTCTGCTACTGCGTTTGTTCGCCATCCCTCATGTCTTTTTAGAGTGAGAATATCTCTTCAGCATTGACTAATAACGCAGCTGAAGTGCGGCGGAAACTGTGCTCGGTGTAGCCTTTCGAATCTTCCAAATATTGCTATTCTGTATGGAATTTTGGTAATTTTTTTTATCAATTACCTGGTTTGTACATTTCCCTTTAGCATAAGTTACAAAAAATCTAGAATGACATGTTTTAGGAGACCTACAGTCCATATTTTCTATACATATCCAAGGCAGATACTCCCCTTACAATCTCATTTGTTATTGTAAACGTCCTTTTGATATTAAGAGTTTGAGTCATGTATTTGCACCACCAAAATATCACCTTTATTACTGATATCCCCGAATACCATATTAACGAATTCATCGCTACGGCATGCCCCAGGAATTCCAAATATAAGTACGACCTGAAAAAGGAAAAATGCACTTATGACAACAGCCTAAATTGTCACTTAATTGTCAATTTTTATATACTTTCTAATAAAAAATGCTGCGTTACGTTTTTAGTTATTTTTCAACAATAACGATCAATCTTACCTTCATAATGTTGAAGGCTTCAAACCGGCGCATTTTTTGGAAAAGTAAAATAGAACCAGTTCTTTACATACTTTTGGGAAGTTTGTTTATTTTGTAAACAAGAAGCAACCTTGGCATCGTTCCATGTACTTTGATTTTTAACAAAATTTACTTATCTAAATATATATGACATTTTGACATATTTGGATGTTTGAGTGTCATACATAAGAAAATATAATAAAATATATATAAAACTAATGTAAAATACTGTGAATGGTCGTGGAAAAAATTATATGTATTACTGTTATATGTAATAATCAGCGTTTCCATTATCTTTCTTTACCGTTACCTTTTCTTCCTTTATATGTCTGACTATTATTATAGAAAATCTAGCTGAGTCAACAATTAAGTAAGTCATTTTCATTTTTAGTTTGTTTTTAGCCTATATAATAGTGTTACGTATCATACAGTCCACAGTCTTTTTATAGTAAGCCAAAACAGCAGTGTTTGAAAAATTTTAATATAACACACCATCCACTTGTCTTTCATTCGAAAATTTCGTGATTATCCGTTTCATATAACTAATTTTTATGTTTCAATAAATGGGCTATACATTGTACTTAAGCCGTAATCAAATATGTTGTACCAGATATATTTTTACTTCCTCCGGGTCACACATACTGTTAACGACATATTAAATGGCATGAAACAGTTAGTTGGATAAAAAATGTATATCTTTTTACAGATCAACGGCACAACATATTAAGAGCGAATTATTGTATCGGAGAATCTGCAAGATTGACAGTGCTAATTATTTTTATTTATTCACAGTTATACGTCACGCATTTCCTCGAAAGCAGAGCAAGTGTGAGTAACTTGAAGATAAATACAAAAAAGAACTGATTTAGTACACTCCATGCTTCAAAATAGACAAGTTTATCCCTAGTTAATCACTTAAATAAAATGTGCTTTTTTCCTTTTATACTATACAATGGTAAAAATTCAGTCAATTTATTTTATATTTATACAGGGTGTCTGTGAAAGGTTGGGAAATCTCGGAGCTGGAGATACTGGTGACAAAAAAAAGTCGATTGAGCCAAATAAGCCTTATCCGAATGTTGCTGGTTTCAAAAATACAGGGCGTTCAATGCTAGAATTTTATTTTGAAATATCTCAATAACGGAATTTGCGCACGGCACTGTAAACTGCTAGTAATTCGCGATCGTACGCACTATATTTGCGCTGAGAATTTGATAGCGTTTTCGATAAAAAAATGCTAACGGCTGCCATGCGTTGCTGACATTCTGTTGCAACGTTGCGCCTATGGCGACGTCGGAGACATCTACGGTGATCGCCAGCTGTGCTTCTGGCACAGGATGCGCTAGCATAACTGCACAGAATGCACACTCACTTTCTGAAGTTCAATTTACGGGACCATTTTTGCGTTGGTTTTGACCACTAAGCATGTTATTCAGTGCTTTCAATGTATGTACTGCGTTAGGTATGAAACGTCTGTAGAAATTTATCATTCCTACAAACGTCGTAATTGATGGATCGTCGCAGGTTTCGGGAAATCAGTTACAGCCTCTACTTTTTCGCGAATAGGCTTGGTGTCCTCTGAAGAAACGACGTAACCCAAAAATTTTACCTCGTTTTCACCTAGAACACATTTTGCCGGGTTGATGACGATGCCGAACTGATTTAGTCGATTGAGAATTTCTTCTAGGTGTTATTTGTGCTCTTCTTCGTTTGTGGAAGCAACCAGTATGTCGTCCAAGTACGGAAAACAAAATTCCATCCCTTGGAGAACTGTGTTAATAAACCGTTGGAACGTTTGACCAGAATTCCTTAAACCGAATGGCAACGTACTCAAATAGGCCAAATGGTGTAATAACAACAGTAATCGGTATGTCTTCTGGCGCTACAGGAATTTGGTGGTACGCGAGAACCAAGTCTATCACGGAGAATATTGTTTTACCCTGTAAATCTTCTATGTGTGGCAACGGATATCGATCAGGTATAGTCCTTGCGTTTAATGCTTTATAGTCGCCGCATGGTTTCCAACTGTTGTCTTTTTTGTCACTAAATGTAAAGGTGAGGCCCACGGGCTTTAAGAGTGTCGAATAATGTTTTGCTGTAGCATTACCTCGAATTCCTTTTTAGCTGCTTTCAGACGGTCTGGGGCTAGTCTCCTTGGTTTGCACGCGACGGGTGGTCCTGGAGTGGTTTCGATATAATGCTTCACGTCGTGTTTTGCCGGTATCGGGAAATTTGTTAAGAATTTCACGATATTCGAAATTACTTCTGATTGTTTTTATTGATTGTTGTGGTATACCTTGGGCTTCCCTACAGCTCGCGTGTATGTTTGTCGTTCCGTCGATCAGGCGTCAGTTCCTTAAATCAGTCGATTTCGAACGCCTTTGCTTTGTTAATAACCGGTGATATACACATATGTCCGCACCTGTGTCTATGAGGTATTCTGTTTTTGTACACTGGTCGGTTACGAAAAGGCGGCTAGCGTATGGACCGTCGGTGAATGCCGCTATCAGGGACGATCGGTGCAATTTCCCAAAGGAAAACTGCATGGGGTACGACACTTCTTAGCACGAGCACCGAAATTTTCATGAAACCAACACACCTCACTTCTTGCTGGTGATGATTCTCGATGTCGTGATCAGCTTCTAGGACGCCAACGCTGTTTTTGCTTTGACATTTCAGCGAATTGTTTTGTCAATTCTGCTATTTGTCTAGACAATGCTGCTATTTCGGTATTTGAGACGCCTACGGCGGCCACTTGACTGAGTCCGGGGTTGATTTCGTAAATTTTATCTGCCAATCCATTTGAGTAGCTAAAATAGCTTTCATGTGACTCAGCAATCTGTTTAGCCACAAGCTTTTAAAAAATTCGTGTGGTACTGCACTGCCTGCTAGGTTATGTAAATGCGCCGAAGAAACTGAGAAGGTGTTCTGTCGCCCATCTCCTCGTGTTCTAGAAGCCTCTTTGTTCGTTGCTCCTGTGATGTAGATAATCGGCGTACTAACTCTTGTTTGATTTTTTCATATTTTCCGTTATTCGGGGGCGCCAGTATAATATCTTTTATCTACTGTCCAGCTGAGAAACAACGTAGAAGTATTTTGTGCTGTCTCGCGTCACTCCACCTAACGCGAACTGTGCTTCTAATTGTCGAAAGCATATTTCAGGCTCATCAAGCCAGAACGGAGGCACTTGAACGCGAACACGATTAATTTCCGCTGCAGGTAGTCTTTCGCTAGTATTTTCCGTCGACATCGGGGCACTCTAACTTGTCGCACTTGTCGTTCGCCGATTTCCTTACTCGATCATGTCGGGTCACCAGTTGTGGGCTAGTTTGTGTGATGTGAGTAAGAAGACAAGGCAAATAGGTACTCTTAACGTTTTATTATACAACCTTACACTAAATAAGCTACCGATGGACTGACTACTAAAAACCTCAAGTACCGCACTAGGAAGTGCGGTACTTGAGAAAGTACAACCCTTGTAGATTCTTCGAAAGGTCGGCTATTAGGACGGTCACATACCGGTCGCTACAAACTAATTCTTTTGTAATGATTGACAAGTTTGCTATCTAAATTGTAGATAACAGTGCATTGCAATAGTAGATAATATCAAATGATAAGAAGATTACTAATCTATAAATTAAAAAAAAAATTATCGTGTGTTTAATTTAGTAAATCGTATCACGCTGCATGAAATGTCTGTATTAGAACTAACTTGTATAGAATTATAAATTTAATAGAAGAATAGGATACGGTAAGTATAATTCTTCTCTTCTATTGTGGCATCTACTTTGTTAAAACAATCTTGCTTTTGTTAGTGAACATAATAACACAAGTAGTTATAATTCAATAGATAACGTAGAAATTAATTGATAAGTGCATTTAAAAAATTGTACATTATGAAATACAACTGATATAGTCACAAGCAATTAATTTAACATTTTGTAGATTTACACAAAGTTTACAGCGAATATGTTTCAGATGTCTACTACACCAATCATTGGAATCGATCTTGGCACTACCTTTTCTTGTGTATCAGTCTTTAGAAGTGGAAGAGCCAGCTCATTCCAAACACGGAAGGAGATCATCTTACTCCTTCCATTGTTTACTTTGATCCTAGAAATGGTGAAGTGTCTGTTGATAGAATAGCTGAGGAATTGTCACCCCACTGTCCAAGCAACTGTATTATAGGTAATAAATTAGAGTTAATGCTAACTGAAGGAAATCGAGTTTTACATCATTTAGTTTTTCAGATTCCAAACGATTTATTGGAAGGCAATACGATGATGATTTTGTTTCAATATATGCTAGCAAAAACAATAAAAGTTTGTCACTGGTTCGGGGACACAACGACCAAGTAGCCTTTGAAATAGAAATATCCAATAGGAAAGTAATTAAAAAACCAGAAGAAGTTAGTGCTGAAGTTCTAAAATATCTAAAATGTGCGGCAAGTGATTACTTAGGGGATACTGTGACTGATGCAGTTATTTCTGTGCCAGCCTATTTCAGTAATGCTCAAAGAAAAGCCACCAAACAAGCTGCAGAGTTGGCGGGATTTAATGTCTTAAAGCTGATAACAGAGCCAACAGCCGCCGCTATACACTACGTCTCCCAGAAACAAAAAGATGACTCCAACATACTTACTTTCGATTTTGGTGGAGGAACATTAGATGTTTCTTTAATAAAAGTACAAAATGACATCTTCGAAGTAAAAGCTGTATATGGGAATACCTTACTTGGTGGTAGAGATTTTGATGAAATCTTATTTCATCATTTCTATAATAGCTTGCATTTGAACGACAACAATACAAATTGTTTAACAAGAAAGTTTAATCGGAGATTGCACAACATATGCGTCAATTTGAAGAAAAATTTATCAACTAAGCAAGAGTTCACGTATACAATAGACAGGTATGATGGAAACACAGATCTTGATATCTCTATGACAAGGGCGAAATTCGAAGAAATTAGCAAAAACATCTTCAAAAGTGTTATGGATGTAGTGGATCTGTGTTTTATAGATTCGGGTATATCTAAATCGGATATAAATGAAGTTATTTTAGTGGGAGGATCCATCAGGATTCCTAAAATTAAAGAGCTATTAAAGTCTTATTTTGGACATGAAAAAATCAGAACAGACTTAAATCCGGATGAAGCTGTGGCTGCTGGAGCTGGCATATACGCCCACTTTCAAGGTACGTTTCTACTATCCGAAGACGACTCCACAACCCAAATTTACGTACTTGAAGGCCATTATGGGTTTCCACTCTACTTCCAAGGCATCGTGCTGCCCGTCTCCAGTGGGCGCGAGAGTATAGGGTTTGCTTTTGTGCCAATGGCGGTGGGTCTTATTTAATTGGGCTGGTTACTGATGACAATCGATAAAGGGTCTGGAGAGAACCAGGTCGTCAACAGCGACTTCATTTTCCCCGTGAAGTTACTCCGTACGAAGGGGGTATCGTAATGTTTTGGGGTAGAATAATATTCAACCGCCGCATCCCATTAATTCGCATACCACAGAATATGACCAGTCAAATTTACATCAAGATATTCAGTTCATTACCTACCCCCTACGTAATGAATTAGGTGAAAATTTTGTGTTTATGGACGACAACGGTCGACCACATCGCGTAAGAAGAGTTCAGGAGACACTAATCAATAGATTAGATTGGCCAGCCAACTCTCCTGACATGAATCCTATTGAAAACATATGGGAATTCATTGATAGAGTTATTTATAATCATTTTCCTCCACCTCAGACTGCAGATGAGTTAGTCGTGGCGGCAGAAGAGGAATGGAACAATATTCCGCAAGAGATAGTTAACCGCTTGATTATCTCAATGCACAGACGTGTCAATATGCTATTGGAACGTGGTGGAGGTTATATCGACTATTAATCAAGTAGGGAACTTGCTCTGTTGCTTCTTTTTGATTTACTTGTACTCAGTTTATCGAATATATTCTTATCACCAAAAGAAGATTCAGGAAACAATATGCTTCTATAAATGTATTTGGTTTTGTTGACAAAAATATTACTTTAACAAGATTGAAGATGTGTCCAAGTCCAAGTCTATAAAGAAGTGGTATCGTCAGGCCAAGGAAAGAAGTAGTGATATTGTACATAAAAAAGAAATGTTAAAACTGTATATTGATTGTTAAAACAGAATCATTATTTTGAATAAATAAATACAATTTTAATAGGTATTTTATGCTGTATGCTATTTTAAACTCTCTATATTACATTTCAGTTAGTTCAAGGTGTCTTATTATATTGTACGGAATGCGATTTTACTTCGATTGTATGTCCTTGTGCTGCTTGCTATTATGTACAGAGTCTCTGTGAAATGATGGGCAGTCTCTTGGATTTGGATAAATCTTATAAAAATTACTATGGTACTAAGTTTTCAGACTTTTCTTTATTTTAAGTTTAAAGATTTATTCAAATCTAATAGATTGCCTATCATTTCCTGGACACTTTGAATATAACAAACAGCAGAAGGATGTACAATGGATGTCCATTTACACGTCCAAATGTCATAAAAATCTTCATCCATTGGACATTCATTGAACATCCTTGAGCTATCTGGGCATTAGTCCTTAAAATTACGACATTCATATTTCAGACACTTTGAATATTATTAAAGGATTATGAGAAATTTAGAATTTTTTATACAAATTTTGGATTGTTCATTTTTTCAGCAGTTGCAATTTGTTGAGTAGTTGTTTTGGGCGTTTATGCTATCATTGTCTCCAACAACATGCCACTTCCGTTCATACTAGAAAATAATTCCCAGAAATTCCATCCCGTCTCACCTATTTCCACGGTATTCCCGAACGGATGCGGATAATTTCCCCGACTATCTCAAACCCAACGGTTAATGTCGAGTTCGCCGCCTTGCTCCAGACAATAGCATCCCTTTGAAACGTAACGATCAGCTATTACACCCCAGTTGCACCGTACAACAACGGCGCGTAATATTCGAGAAGTTTCATAGCAAAAAACGTCCCTTTATTTCTTACTACGGGGCAATACCTGACTAGAGTGCTAGTGCATTGCCGAAGCGCTCTGAAGCAGACAGTGGCGGCAAGTACAGGTGAGGCAGTGCCTCAGTAAAAAACTGAAAGTAATAAGTAACAAATAAGAATCACTATCTGCTTACTTTAATCATCTAATCAATTTATTACATCCAGTAACAGTAGAATATACAGAGTGAACCTTAAATAATACAAATCACCAGAAGTACAGTTCACTGTGTAGAACACATAATTAATAGTTTTTTTTACAAAAAAAAATTAGAAATAAAAAAGTCAAATTTTAAATAAACTTGATTTTTCAATCGAAAACTTGTTGAGAATCGCTGATCACATTCCGATACTAACATTTTTAAAAGTCTTGGTAGACGTTGCGTAATCCACAGCGTTGCCAGTGTTACACTAATATCTTGGAATATGCTTCAACAGAATTAATAGCTAAAATTTCTAGACATGTCGAAGAATGAAATATGTATTTATGAAAATATTAATGGCCATCTGCTCCCCTTTTCCATCCCTACAGCTCACTAATAAACTGAAAATATAAACCAGATTCTCTACCCACAGATATCCAGAATTTGGTCATTATTCATTGTTACTACTCTCCAACTGATTTATCACAATACACATTATCGTTACTATCACTAATTATCATTGCTTAACAAATATACTTTTAGCATGTCAACCTTTTCACTGTTTGAATAATGTGCCATATTTTACTTAATCACACTGTATTTTACCAAAAATATTAATTAAATACACAAGACACTTAAGAGAAACACACTGCCAGTGAACACGATAAAACGATTTAAATACGTTTTATACATTAGTGCCGCAACTCTTAAAACAGGTGCGTCAAGGATTGCATTACTTAAAGAAACCATTAGCTTAGTTCGGTTTCAGAAATATCTCATATTAAATTTCAATTGACGTGTATTGAAATCATCAAATCCTTTTCAACAAATATTACATGTTTCGTTTCCACTTGTATCTTGCCTTTGTCATAGCTTATTGCTTTGCCCTGGACCAGTGCACCGGTATCAACATAACCTCTTTGTCGACCTCACTGACTGTGATTATCCGGACATTTCGCCTACTGCCTGTGACACATCCTTACTACCTGAGCCTACAACAGCAGCTTCTTTTAAACGGTTTACTTTGCCTTCTTTTTGTATTGAACGCATGCAACAAGCTGGTTTATGGTAAAGTCAGTTAAGAAGTTACAGTTTGGAGATATTATTGCGTAGCGTACTACATACCCAATTTTACTTCACTTATTGCGAAAATTAAGTATTTTTAAATTAAAACAACAGCAAAATCGAATTTAAAAAAAAATTATCTTACAGACGATACGGCAACCTCGCCTTCAGTAAATCATATGGTTTATTAGATTACGTCAGTGGTCTATCTGGTTAGTGGATCTTAAAAAACAATTAATATCTCCTTAAATATTTGAAATTTTTTAAAATGTCTTTCACTAAACTCATCTATATGAGGAACTACACCTGCAGTTAAAATATTTGTACTTATTTAAGGTTCACCCTATATTGGCTATGTAATACCTATACATATCTATGAATTACTGTAAACACACAATTCTTACACCAACAACAACACGACGTTGAATTTGCCTCTGTGTATCGCAATATTGGTAATAACTGAATATGCAATAATGTGTCAGTGTTCAATACATTCATAAGCAAAGATAAATAAGGATGTATCTAAAGCATGCCTCACACCAATAAACATAGGCAAGTAAGAAAAAGATGAAGAGTATGGGATCCGTTGGGAGCCAATTGCAGGAGAGAGGTTCTTTGGAAACATGTCTCGTCTCTATAAGAATGTAACGGAGACTGTCTAATACAGATTGCCATATTGCACGGTAGTTTCGTGGTTTTCTTTTCGCTATTATATTATATTTAAAATTTCAGTGCTCTGTAATTAAAATTTTATTGTCATTTCTGATTCGTTTTAGGTAAGTTTCAGATGTATGTACTGTAACTATGCATTGTGAAATAATAATGCCCAGGGCTTCAAGTACCACCGAAGAACAGGAAAAAGTGAGGAATATCCTAACGACATTATTATTGTTAAATGAGCGCTTTTTTCCAGCATTGATAAAAATGGATATTCCAATTTAAAAGATTTATATATTTTATAATAAAACTACCGATTGTATTTTTTCAAACTGCAAATTAATGTTGATAAGTACAATTAAATGAAATATTACAACGTCATTGGACGATGCGCGTAAAATAGAAATCAAAAATTAATTAATTTGAAAGATCGGACAAATTGTTAGAAAGTTATAAAATTCTTAAATTAATTTATTCGCCTAGCCTAAAGCAATTTCAAATAATGTTGAATATGTATTCCTGATTTACTTATAATGATTGAGAAAAAGGGTTCCAAAAAAATGTTAATTCTGTAGTCGGTATTTGGAACAGTCCAGACTGCTTGTCCCACTAGTTTTATAAATTATAGTTTAAAAAAACTAAAAAAACACGCTTTAATAGTAAACCGAACTAAAAAGTAGAAAATAATTTTGAAGTATCAAGAGTTTGTTACAGCAATAGAAAATTCCGACAATCAATTACGACTAATTAATTGGGAATAAGATTAAATTAGAAATTAAATTATTAATAAAATAATTCAATTATAGTAAAAAAAAGCGTGGGGTGCAATTTACTATATTTTCATAATGACTTTATTTTTATAAATAGCTGCACTACTGAAATAATGGTAACATTTAATATCAAGCACCCCACGCTTTTTTTTACTATAATTGAATTATTTTATTAATAATTTAATTTCTAATTTAATCTTATTCCCAATTAATTAGTCGTAATTGATTGTCGGAATTTTCTATTGCTGTAACAAACTCTTGATACTTCAAAATTATTTTCTACTTTTTAGTTCGGTTTACTATTAAAGCGTGTTTTTTTAGTTTTTTTAAACTATAATTTATTTTCTTAATTTTTAGTCTCAAAACAATAACAAAAGTAATTATAATTAAGAGCCTTAATTTTTAAAATATCTTATATTTGACAATAAATCTAAATTCATTTCATTCATGTTTACGTAACCTTTCCATTTCATATAGTTTTTCTATGCATTTTTTTTTCTCCAGTCTCCTCTTTCTTTGTGTTATAGTTTCATTTTTCATTTTTGTTTGTTTCTATAAAATATGCAAATTAAAATTTTTGTCAACGTTCTCGTATCAAAATCTTTTTTTTTCTTTCTAATTTTACAAAATTTTAGATTCAAAACTTTCTTCAAAATTCTTGCCAAAATTTTCAAATCAAAATTTCTTTGAATTTGAAAATTTACGCTCTTCAAAATTTTAAAATTCAATGTCTTTTTCGAAATTTTTTCTAAATTTTTGGATTTTAAAATTTTTCAATTGAAAATTTTTTCCAAAAATTTTTATTTGAATTTTTTTATAAATTATCATATTTTTATTTATTTCTAAAATTTTTTAAATTTGATTTTATCATGTAATTCCACAATCCAAAATTATTTACAAAATTTTGTATTTCAAAACTTTTTTAAACTCCAAAATTTTATATTTAGAATTTTTTTTTAATTTTGAATTCTGTATTTTTTCGAAATTTTTTAAATCAAAATGTTTATTTGAATTTTGTTATAAATTATCAAATTTTTATTTATTTATAAAAATTTTTAATTTAAAATTAGGCGAAAACCGAAAACTAATTCTGTCAGGTCGCCATCTATACGTGAAAAGCAAGAGCACGAATCTATTACAGTCCCCTGCCCCTGCCTTGCCTGCTTGGAAACAACACTGATGGATTGTATACACTTAACCTGCAAAGTAATCTAAATAGTTTTTATTCTGATGATCCTAGTCAGGACATTAGAACAAAGTTATTAAATAATTGTATTGTCATCAGTCCTTGACCCCTGTGCAAATTTTCAAGCTGATCAGACTTCTTGAAATTGATGAAAATTACGCTGAAAGATTCCGTTACATACATACATACATACATACATACAGGTGAAGCTAATATAAGCGTGTTAAAAAGGCACGAGTCGCCACTGGAAACAGGTATTATTTTCAGCATGCAGCTGAGCACAAGAAAGTTGGAGAACTGCTGAGTTTTCTTGCTAAAATTGTTAAAATTTGTTTTTGCAAACACATTTTGTGGAGGCAATAAACTTTGAATCTACTAAAATTATAATTAGCAGAAATAAAACACTAGTAGGTTTATATTGTTTCAACATGTGATATAATTCAATTGTATTGTGGTTAATTACTATTTTTTTATATAGGTATTCAATTCATTGTTTAGAACGTATTTTTGTGTTTTACTTTTACCTATCTCTGATGGAAAATATAATTAATTAACATGAGAACAGTTATTTTCTTTTCTTAATAGGTATAGTCTTCAAAAATCATAAACAGTTCCCTGCATCTTTTATTTCATTATAACATATGTGCAAATATTTCTAAATAATCCTGCTGTTACGTGTATTACCTCAGAACATAACATTCTGGGTCAGTTGTTCAGTATTATCATTGTTTTAAGTTGTAGTAAAATATAGTAGCTATAATTTATTTTTTGCAAATGTACACTGAAAACATGATTAATATAAATTTACCATGATTATCATTGACTTTTATATGCTCATAACTATCATGGGAATCCGAAAATGTTTCGTAACCAAAATAAAAGTTTTAAGAAAAATCAATCTAGATTTTTTTTAAATTTAATAGTATAATGATGACCAATAATCTAGGCTGGTGTTAACAGCTTTGTTCGCACAGTACATAAATTAGTTTCCAATCGTCCGGATCGTGCGCATTCCAACTAAAACAATGAATTTTCAACCTTATGGAGGCACTATAAATAAACTGCGCGTGCGTCGGACTATTTGAAACTGTTTCCAATTGCTGACTCAGTGGGTAGATATTGTGGGTGTAATTCAACGCAGGTTGAGGCTTTTGTCCACTGAGTAGTTAGTTTCACACAATATTATTAATACCTAAAAATATATAAAAACTTTTACATACAAGGTGAACATTTTTCAAGTAGGTATTGTCATATTTAATTCATTGACAGGATGTCACTTTTTATCATTGTCGATATTTAACTTCAAATAATTTTATTTTTTATAATAATTTTTATAGTTAGATATTTGATTCAACTTAAAGGAGACCACCTGAAGAAGCAATCCTAAAAATGCAGAAATAGGTAGATCTCATCTATTGTGGTTGAATTTGTCGTGATCTCACTGCCAAAAAAGTGAAGTTAGATTTTTATAGAGTGAGTAAGTTAGATTATTTTCTTTAGATAATTATTGAATAGAGCTTTGTCTGTGGAATTGTTCATTAGCATACCTAGATGTTTGGTATCAGAGAACATACATATGACTTCATTGATAGGAATTGTAGATTTGATTTATATTAGCTTAAAATACCTTTCTAAAACAGTAAAAAAAATGTTACAAAAGTTAATAATAAGGAATATATGGGTAGATATTGTGGGTGTAATTCAACGCAGGTTGGGGCTTTTGTCCACTGAGTAGTTAGTTTCACATAATATTATTAATACCTAAAAATATATAAAAATATTATGTGAATACCAGAACTATTACTACATACATTACCATAACTAATATATATAATATTATGTAAATATATATAATTTCTTTGATATTTCAGAGACATTTTTTAGAGTGGATAATGGATAAATCAAGTCTTTTCATAATTTATGTAACTTCTCAAAAATTGACAGAACACAATTTACATTTTCATACCTAATCATAATGTTAAATTATTGGTCTAACGTTATCTTAAAACCTAAAATATACCTGCAGTGTAGCAAAGGTCAGCGGAAATTGTGACACTAGAACGAATGGAATTATTGTTGTACACAAACTGATCGAATCAATATAGCTTATGCAACGATACCGTCAAATTCAGGAGATGTGGAAGATTAGCTTGCCAGCCGTATATAATATCTCACCTACATATTTCTGTTACATAAAGTGAGAGCACGTCGAATGGGACGTAAAAAGTAATTATGCGAAGGAGATCCAACATCAAGTTGCAGACTGAAAAAAAGTCGGCTGTTCTTTGTTGGCGTTTAGATTCAGGCAGTTTCTTTATAGGAAACATTCAATTCTTAATCAGGCCTTATAATTTAACAATCTGAGACAGATTAAACAACACCTGAGAGTTTCGTAAGTATGTTCAAACTTTAAAAAGTTTCATTTGTTCGTACTGTAGCTGAACTTCCAACTCTTTTCCGCTCAAGAAATATTTTTCGACGATCGACATTAAAATACAGACCTGGAGGTCCGCTAGGCAAAAGAATCATTTTTACTGCTGTTAAATGAAAAATTAAAATTTGTTCTTAAACGAAAGTAATTTATTTATTGTAAACGTTTATAGTGAAATTAGAACAGCCTGGATATCTCTTGTCCTGTTTGTTTTGAAACATTTACTTCGTCTATGTAGGTTGTGCTGTTTTCATATTTTTCTTTTATAGTGATATAATAAAGTGTGTTGAGACAGGCGAGTGCTCTGTTGGGATCTTTTGTGATCTAAGTAAGGCATTCCACTGCATCAATCACAATACAGTATGCGCCAAAAGTATGGAATAAATACAATAAAAACGAAACAATTATTTTTTGGGAAAAATCCTCGAACAGGTCGATTTTTAATTTAAAAAATACATATTTTAGCGTAAAATGCGATTTTCAAATGTCATCTGTTTTCGAGTAATGACGTCATCGATTTTTTTTTAAATGGCAACACCATATTTTTTTCCTTGATTCTGAAAGATTGTTTAATTCTCTATCAGACAGTACTAAAATTTTGCCCTCTTACATAGTAAAGTTTTCGAGAAAATGACGATTGAATGTTAGAAAACGTAAATTTTTTCCATAAAAAAGTAACAATGTATGTAAAATAAAATGCAATCGATTTAACTTTATATAAAAAATTAAATTTAATGTTCGAATTGCCATCCACCAACTTCTTGACGATGCGCAAGTCTGTGAAGAAATTCTTCTTGCACATTATGAATGATTTCTGGGGTAACTCTGCGTACTTCGTCCCGAATGCGATTTTGAAGTTCTTCTAAATTACGTGGTTTATTAATGTACACTTTTGACTTCAAGTATCCCCATAAAAATAGTCAAGAGGTGTAAGATCTGGCGATCTTGCAAGCCATTCTATCGGTCCGCGTCTGCCGATCCACCTCCCAGGAAGCAGTTGTCCACAAAATCTCGTACAGGACGTGCATAGTGCGGAGGTGCACCGTCTTGCTGAAACCATATGGTATCGTCAGGAATGTCAGGGTCATTATCGTTATGAAAAATTACTGCAAGGGCTGGAACAAGGTCATTTTCTAAAAACTCTAAATATCTTTGTCCTGTAAGGGTTCCTTCAAAGAAGAAAGGCCCTACTATTCTGTCGTCAACTATTCCAGCCCACACATTTAATTTCTGAGGGTGTTGGGTATGTGCTTCTGCCATCCAATGAGGATTTTCCCGATTTTCCCAATATCTGCAAGTTTGACGGTTTACTGTACCATTCAGACAAAATGTGGCCTCATCTGAAAAAACTATTTGCCGGTGTAAATTTCTATTTCCTTGACATAAATCCATTAGAATTTCGCAAAAGTGTAAGCGGCAATCGGGATCATCTTCATTGAGGTCCTGCACAAGTTGAATTTTGTAGGGAAGATATTTTTCCTTCCTCAAGATACGTAACACTGTGCTCTGACTAGTGTCATTGTTTAATGCAACCAATCATGAAGAATTATGAGGATTATCCACCATACTTATCAAAATGTTCTGTTTCTGATTTTCATTAATGCTTGGACGTCCAGGTTTTGTAATATTTACAACATTGCCAGTTTCTCTAAATTTAGACTCTACCTTACTGACTGTTGATTGGCTGATAGGGCGATCTGGATATTTTTCATTAACTAAATCGCAAACATCCTGCTGAGTTCTAGTCATATTCCCGCATCCGATAAGAATTAAAATTTCAATTCTTTGAGTAACAGTTAAATGTGCCATAATACTTTAAATTGAATAATAATTTCTATGTCGCTTACAATACTTATTAGAAAGTCGGTGTGACAATGATATTTTGCAAAGATTTTCACCTACGTGATCCATAAAAGAACTATGGAATTCGAAAAACTAAACTTGATTACGTTTTTGCTTTATTTTAATTGATTTAAGTTGTCTAACATTCAATCGTCATTTACTCGAAAACTTTCCTATGTAAGAGGGCAAAATTTTAGTACTGTCTGAATTTATTCCATACTTTTGGTGCATACTGTATATTACTGTCGAGACTTTATGAATATAGTCTGAGAGGTAAATCATTACAATAGATTTCCGAGATGACAATTATGTAATATCTGTTAAATCTGAGATAAGTGCAGTTGAATCAGGAGTGGCACAGGGATCGGTGTTAGGTCCTGTTTTTTTCATATTATATATTAATGGTGTTGAGATTAAACTGAGTAATGCTCGTTATATCCAGACGATCTCTTTTTGGTTATATCACACAGATTTGATATAGATTTACAAAATAAATGCTACGCAATTATACGGTCCTTATGTGAATGGTTTAAACAAAACCATTTATATTTAAATATAGGTAAAACAAAAATTATGCGCTTTCATAAGTGACAAAAAATATGTGGAACTTTATGTGTAGAAGTTAATAATTCTATAGTTAAAAGTACCTCAGAACCAGTAAAATTTTTGAGTATTATGTTAGATAAGCACCTGATTTGGAGGCCACATTGTGAGAATCTCGTTTTATTTTTGAATTAACTGAATTTTTTATTTAAAAATATTAATCATGTGTTAACCAGAGAACAAGCATTAAGCCTGTATTATGCTCGGGTAGATTCTTGTATTCGTTATGGCATTTGTTTCTGGGGAGATTGCACTCTGCCTCAGATGGTACCCTTATTACCAGACTCGTATTAACCACCTTGAAAAAGTTCAATGTCGGATCCTTAAATTTTTATCTTATCGTATAGATGGTTATTATCCAGTTAGGGGATATGATCATAAGGTGCTGTTAGATCGATTTTGTGCGTACAGCCTCTGCATATAAGGAAAATACTTAATAGTCTGTTATTTCTGTTTAAACTTTTTCATGGCAATGTTAACTCGTCTTCTTTACTCAATTTATTTAATATACGAGTACCTAGACATAAATCTCGTGTTGATGGCATGTTATATTGTGAAAATGCTAAAACAAATATTCTTATCAAATAGCCGGTGAATAATTATACGATATCTTTACTTTGTGATATTAACCACTGCAATCTTACTAGGTAGTATGTTGACTGTAACAACTGAATTTTTTAGTATGGATTTTAGCATCGTGTAAATCGACCGTAATGATGACGATTCTGCCATACATAGAACAAATCTGATGGAGAGTGGTGGGATCTTTTTTCGAGAAATAATAATGGCGAAAATTGCCGTTTTCGTACTACAAAGTGTTTTTCTGCATCACTCGGTTTTGCAATGTAATTTTTTGTCACAGAGCTTAATTGGCTTAGTTAAAATTCCAGCAAGGTGTCATTAAAGGTATAGTAATACGAGGATGTAATTATTGAATAAAAAGCTGCAATAATTCTATTGTTTCGTAAAATAAAAAATATATAGAACTTGTTACCTTAAGTTATATATCTAATAATCCATTGTGACATAATTCCAACAATGTCACAACGGAAATAACAACAATGTAAATATCATCAGATTTATGTACATTTGTTACTACAATACAGGGTGTTCCGCATAAGATCTGACACAAAACCGCCCAAAATATTGCAATTTAACCAATAATATATATACAAGGTGTTCATTGAGGGTAAGTCACCATTAAAATTATACCAAATTTTATTTCCATTGATCGAATTTAAAAATCTCCCGCGTTGAATTTAATTTAAAACACTTTTTTGCTCTTGCTAAATTAAAAAATAATTAAGGTTTTTAAGAAAAAATACATTAATTAAATCAAGTTTATAATAAAATTTATAAGAATAAATCAAAAAGTCACTACCAGGCTTTGTCTTTAAAATTTTACAGTTAGTAATAAAACTATAAAATAAAATAAAATTAAAGAAATTGTTCAAAATGGACGCCATTCTCTCTGAAACATAAATGTGTTCTCTTCTTTATTCTTTACACCCCTTGGTTGTTTTTTGTTGCGCATTCGCAGATATTAAAGTACTCTTTTCATACAATAACTTGGATGTCTCCGGAATTACTTTGCAAGAAGCCACTTATGCTTCTAATAATACACCGTCCGATACACAATTTGATCATACTTCAAACTTTCAAACAACTGAGTTTTGACATGAATCACACCTGAATTCAGTGAGTTAAATGCATTTATTCACTAGAAGAAATTAGCTCAATCGTCTGATGGTTCGTTGGCTAATTTTACTCTCCTGAATAAATATTCATTTAACTCACTTGGTGTATAAGAGTTATTTATAGTACAAGTGGAATATACGGATTACTATACATGAGTGAGACGAGGACGTAGTCCGAGCCGTGTAATTTCACGAATGTAACAAAAATGCCATTATCTCACTTGTACTATGTAAAGTTTTATCTTAAATTGAGAAAAATCCAAAATCAGATCAGTTTGTAAGTTTTGATTCAAAATCAAGAAGCTAAGGCATTGTTATGGTAACCTGTCAAACTTCTTGTCAAACTTGTTATAAACAAAACTGAGTTTTCGTTTTTACATTTTCTTGTGAAAATAGTGGCGTTGATTGAAATAATGAGTGATTTAGAAACAGAAAACTTGCCTCTTAAAATTGAAAAAGCTGTGGCAACTGCAGTAACTTCACTTTTGCTAGATAAATCGTGAACCAAGTACGATCAATTTTATAAACGATTCATTGATTGGTGTGCATCTAAGAATATAAAATATGCAGCAAAAGAAATAGCTATTTATGCCATCAGTTACGAAATGCCTAATTTTGTATAACTCACAAGTTACACAAAATTTCATTTCGTAACGTATTGCATACAAGATTTTTTCTAATTTTGAAGAAAGTAATAAAAAAATAAAATTTAATATAATCGACAAAAATTTGGAAAACATAAATTTAGTTTGTTGCTGTTACTTCATGTTAGTTGTCAGTTTGACATTTTGTAAAAAAGTCTAGACGGAAGGTTTTTAGCGAGATTGATATATTTTTAGTTTTATTTTTAAAAAAGGAGTGATTCAAGTTCTGAAGAGCTATCAAGCGATATTCAAAAGGCAGCAGGTAATGCTCTATTATCAGTAATTCCCAAAAAGTCAAAGGCAGTTTATGATTTGGCATACGAAAAATTTGTTACGTGGTGTGCTGAGAAGAAAATTAAACATGTTAATGACAAAGTTTTACTTGCATATTTGGAGGGTAAGAAAGATCTAAAAGTTTCCACATTATGGACACTTTACTCAATGTTAAGGTCTGAACTAAATCTGAAAAGGAATATTGATATTAAAAAATATACAAATTTGGTAGCATATATTAAAAGGTAGATTTTGCCAAATTTTTAGTGGAAGCTGATGACAAAGAATACTTAATGGCTAAGGTTGCAATGATAATTGGAATGGCAGGAGCATGCAGAAAAGCAAAATTAACATTTCTTCCAGTTGAAAATGTTATAGACGAAGGAAGCCATTTTCGTGTTGATATCCCACCTTCAAAAACAAAACAAAAGTTATACGGAAGTTTGCAATTACCACTGGAGACATTGAAAATACGAATCTTGTTAAAATATTAAGAAAATATATTAAGTTGCGTCCCCAGGTTCTTAAACACAACAGATTTTTTGTAAAATATGCGAATGGAAAATGTACCAGAAATTCTGTGGGAATTAACACATTTAGCAGTCTGCCAAAAGTTATTGCACAATTTCTTGATCTTTCAAATCCTGTTCTATATACTGGCTACTGCTTCAGAAGAAGCTCTGCCACTTTCCTAGCAGACAGTGGCGCTGATATTTTAAAATTAAAGAGGCACGGAGGTTGGAAATCTAGCTCTGTTGCGGAGGGATATGTTGAAAATTCCATGAATAATAAAAAACTTATAGCGCAAGAAATATTTGGTGAAACATCTAATGCAATGTGCGCCCCGCTTCCCAAATAACAGCAAGTTCGAGCAATGAAAAAAATATGTCGTCGGGAATTAATTTGAATAATTGCAATAATTGTGTTATCAATATTTATAATAATTAATTAATTTATAATTTATGTTTTTAACTTGTATTATAACAGTTTAATAAATAGAATAACTCTTTTTGTCACAATTTTGAAATACATTTTTCGTTACCAATTGCATAAAATTTTACTTTATGCAACTAGTTACAAAATGTAAGACGTTTCATAATGTCAATCAGTTTTAAAAAGAGTCACTTTATATGTCAAAATTAGAAAAAGGTATTATTAGCAATTTTTTGTCTTTAAACGTTCTATTCTATGCTGCAAGTCATTAATATTAACGAAAGAGAATGTTTCAAAATTTTTACAAGATGTCGATGACACAAAAATCTTGATAACAAAGATAAGAAAAAAAAATGTTTGCTATTTGAAATTCATAAATGCATAATTTAAGGTTGCCTTAATTATTGGACTTGAACGTGCATGCAGAAAGGACGAGTTAACTAATTTGCTGTTAGAAAACAAAAAAATGAAGAAAACATTTTTCATCTCTTCATACCGGATACGAAAACCAAAGTTTCCCGAGAATTCTTAATCACTGTCGGATTAATTGAAAACGTGAATATGGTCCAAGTAATACTAAAATACCTCGCCCTACGTTCTAGTCATGCCGATCATCGAAGGTTTTTTGTTGGCCACAGAGGTGGTAAATGCATGTATCTTCCTGAAGGTATAAATTCTCTTAGTGTAATGCCAAAGAAGATTGTTTTTTTCTCAATTTATCACAGCCTCAACAATATACAGGGCACTGCTTTCGAAGATCATCTACTTCACTTCTAGCCAACACAGGAGCAGACCTTCTAACTATAAAACGGCATGGTGGTTGGAAGTCCAACACCGTGTGTGAAGGGTATATTGATACGTCTCTTGAAAAGAAGAAAAAATCGCCATAAAAATTCTTGGAGGAGAGATTGCCGTCATTGAAGCTACTTCAAGTGCTTACAAAGAAAATTTAAGCATTGTTAATACAAATACAAACTATTCATCTGGTATTAATCTTACGAATTGCCAAGGTTGTGTTGTTAATATCTATAACAAGTAATTCAATTTAATTTAAGCTAAACCCAGCTAACAATTTCCTGTTCTATAAAAATCGTAAGAACGTTTCCAGAGCAAATTTTATAGAGCAATGTTTGTTCTAAGAACATTTTCGAACAACTTCAACTTCAACTACAGTTCTTACAACACTTATACCATAAAAATGGGCACCGTTCTATAGAACTTTTTAGTTCTTTAAACTATTCTGTATGTAAGGTCTGCAGGAAATACTTTAGTCGAGGCAATGAAGCACTAAAAAGGCCAAAGATAGGAAATCTTTTAGGATAGGACGTATCGGAATGCGGTTTTTTGCATTCACTCAAAAATTATTTATGTCATTCGTACCTACTTTGTACCTATTACAAACCGGAAGTTGCATTGCTGCAGCCAAAAATTCATGCAAAAAATGCATCTTTTGAGAGGCCTTTTGGCAAATTTAATAACTTCGTAAATAAGAGTCAGAATTGGCTCAAGTCGAGTACCCGGAGGTTTTCGAGGTCGCTGATCACGATTATGATGTTCAAATTCACCCCCGAACACCTGCAGCTCAGGAACGCCGACGAACGTCATCTCTGGGGACTATCCCGACCACCAAAAATCGTCCCATAATTTCATACATTCATTCATGGATAACTCTCCCCCGGGCCCTCAAAATATGTGATTTAGTCCTGTAAAAACGACTGGTTGGTCTTTTTCAATTGTGTCTGAAAACCCCTCGGGGATGACGTTCAGAGCCAGGTTAGGGTGCACCAGGTGTCCGTGGGGTGTTGGCTGGTACCATATTTGACTTCAGCCAGCCAAAAAACCCCCCGTAACGATTTTCAGGTGGTTTTTTTCAATTATGTCTGGAAAACCCTCGGGGATGACGTTCAGGGCCAGGTTAGGGCGCACCAGGTGTTCGAGTGGTCGCTTTCAACATAAAATTCGGATTCAGCGCACACAAAAAGCCCCCATAACGATTTTCGGTTCGTTATTGTCGATATTTCCAGTTTCTCTCCTCTCTCGCATAAAGTTCGGGATAGTCCCCGGAGATGACGTTCGTCGGCGTTCCTGAGCTCCAGAACTTCGGGGGGTCAATTTGAATATCATAATCGTGATCAGCGACCTCGAAAACCCCCGGGTACCCGACTTGAGCCAAATCTGACTCTTATTTACGAAGTTATTAAATTTGCCAAAAGACCTCTCAAAAGATGCATTTTTTGAATGCATTTTTGGCTGCAGCAATGCAACTTCCGGTTTGTAATAGGTACAAAGTAGGTACGAATGATAGAAATAATTTTTGCAAGCGAATGCAAAAAACCGCATTCCGATACGCCCTATCCTAAAAGATGTCCTATCATAATGCTTCATTGCCTTGACTACTTATAGAATTGTTGAATAAACGTTCTCACAGGTCTTAAAGAATTTTTATAACACAGTTAGAAAGCAATCTCATAAAAATTCTATACTACTTCGTTATACAATTTTTTGTTGCGTGGTGTTCTACTTAGAGAACTTTAAAATCGGTTAATTGTGTCTTTTAAAAATAAAATGTTTTTGCATCGCACATATTAGAAATAATATGGATGAGCCAATCAGAACCAAGATAAAAGATGACCTAATCAGCCTGCATAAGAGTACTCCCATCATTACGAATTGCTTAGTTGGTTTGTCCATCAGGGAGAAGTACATTTTAATGCGGAAAAAGTTTTATCGTGAAATGTGTAGTACATAATGGTAATTTTTGACGCGCCCTCAGTTAACCTTATATTTTCTATGATGCTGGAAATTTAATAAAAAAAAAATGTTTTCTAAATTGATGAATTTAATAACCAACTGTTATAAAATAGTCAGAAAGTAAGTATATCCATATTATTGGTCATTTCACCTATTTATATTGTATACATTTTTAATTAAGATTTGTTTTCTTTATTCACAATATGGCGACAGAAAGAAAGGCTTTTTCTTGTACTTCCAATGGATTCTCACTAGTATGACGTTTTTGTGTCGATTGCAATGATTATAGAGCAAATATGCTTCGTAAGCAACTACTATAACAGATCTATGCCACTTAATATCCACAGTGTTGTCATATTTTATTGTGGTAATATCAATTATTTCAATATTATTTAATAAAGCTAATAAAATTATTTAACTTTAACATCTAGAAGTGTAAATGAATGAATGAATTTCTATAAGGAAATCAGTTTCTATTAGTAATCAAATAAATCTTATCTATCGTAATGAAATTTTCCTTCTGCAAGCAGATAATAATTTTTACAAGTCACGACTATGTTATACAAATTTCCCTATTAACTTTGATCAAAATATTTCGTACTTTTATAGGCAGGTCTCGTCAGATGGGGGTATGGGAAACATATGTATATAAATAGTAGCTC
This sequence comes from Monochamus alternatus, assembly GCA_037114965.1. Lineage (NCBI taxonomy): Eukaryota > Metazoa > Arthropoda > Insecta > Coleoptera > Cerambycidae > Monochamus > Monochamus alternatus. Next base: position 145,285,593 of record CM073426.1, on the reverse strand, counting down.
TATAGAGTTTTTTATGGAACAAAGAGGCTTTTGTTACTTATTTACTCTATAATGATTTTATAACAACTGTATTATTATTCTCTATAACTGCTTTAAAGAGCTTTTTCTCTTGAGTTCGATAGCAGCATCCATATTTGTAATTTGTTTTCCGCAGCAGAATTGTAACTTAACAACGCCTTAGACAATAGTTCTATAATTAAACTATAAGTGACATTACAGAATAATTTTATAAGAGTGTCACAGGAGATGGTATAATTCTATAAAGCACTATTTTGCATCGGTTTTACAGCAATTTGATTCTATAAGCACTGTTGCTGTAAAATTGTGTTATTGTACGCACTTATAGGACTACATTAGCAGTTATCTTATAAATGTTCTATAAATTATGCTCCAAGAACGTTCTTGCAACACGTTTAAAAGACAATTCAGTTTCTGAAGGCAAAACAGTCTCATGTGCCACAATAATGCAACAATTTAGTATTCTAGATACAACTATAAAATATTACAGAATATAAAGCTCCTATTACTCTAAATTTATAGAACTACTTTGCTACCTGGGAATTGTCTATTAATTGTCAAATTGATAAACCTGTTGGTTCTTAATAAAAATAACTATTAAGTAGTCATCTCTTTTTTAATATTTCACTAATGGGGTAAAATGTCACATTACTCCACTAGTAGTGTAGTGACCTTCATTATTCAACTAAAACAGTGCCAAATAAATGCTGTAATGAGGCTCTTATAAAGTAGTTGTAAATAAATGTCTATAATATTATTTCAATTTGAGTAAATATTTAGAGGATCGCCCTGTCTCGCACCTTTCTTCAGCCGCCTCCACGGTCGCGTAACTTTGGCACGCGTCGCTTTGCCCCCCGCGGGTTCAATTTCCCGCATTTCACTCAAATACATCCAGCGAATTTCTAGAAGTCAAACAGTCTCGACTCACGCCTCCGACAATAGCGAATCGACCTGGTTCCGTGGGTAAGAAGCCCTATTATTTGTTCGTGCTCTCTGAAGAAGACCTCCAGTTCACAGCGGAGAGAGAGTGAGAGTTTGCCGTAGATTTGAAAAAAATACGCTCTGATTACCGCGAACGAGGCGACAGATTGACAGTGTCTTCTTTCTGGGTGTCTATTCAGTTCAGGTTCTGTCGCTGTGCTGCCAAGTGACTGAAAAAAAAATTAGTAGTGATGTGTCTACAGACGTGGATGTTGTTTCTTTGGGCGCTAAGTCTGTTGGATTTTGTGATAGGGATCCTGCCTGAGGATACGGCTACGCTGAGTGACTCCCACGGTGAGTAATGGGTGATTTATATTCAGAAGGATAATGATACTAGAGAAAAAATTGAGAATAATAGTAATTCAATAGATATGTTTAATGAATGAACTTCAAGACTTGAGAAAAATTCAAGAAAAATAGGAAATATTTTCAATGAATAACTTTAAGATTATTATTTACTTTATTTCTTTCACTTATTACCACAGTTTCACCACTTTATTGCAAACTGGAACAATGAACATTAAAAAAAATAGAAGTGCTGCATTTACTTTCATTGAACGAAAATGAAACGTACCCAAATGATACATTAATTTAAATAGAACATATATGCAAGGCATTTCTTAATAAGGTGTAATATTATTGTAACGTCATATTTGACAAATTTATTTTAATCAGATGGCAATTTCTGAAAAAATCCAAATCCTATCTGGGCCCCTCCACTCCTTACCGAGTGAATTTAAATAATCCTGATCAAAATGACAAGATCTTTCTTGAGATAAATGTTAATGTAATAATTCTAAATAAAATGCTATATTATTATGAATTCTAACCCACTAGTGAGTTAAAAGCTCTTTAAATGTTTGTAGTTTGTGAAGAAATTAAAAATGTTTCATCAATAATAAAGGGTACTATCATGTCTCTTCACAAAAAAGTATACCATTTTGTACTACAAATATAATATGTCTTCGTATACTCCATTGTTTTAGCTAACAGTGAATAATATATCATTGCGTTTTAAGTACGTAGAAAATTGTTTCTTGGTTCATTTTATGCAAAGCTAAGGTACTATCATGTGTCTCTACAAAAAAAACCACTTTGTACTACAAACACAATTTTGTGTCTTCATATAGTCCACTGTTTTAGCTAACAGTGCATAATATTTTGAAAATTTTATTTCATTGCGTTCTAAGTTTACGTAGAAAATTGTTTCTTGGGTGATTTCACACCACAGAAATTTATAATAAGCCCGTCATTTTCAGAGATATTCGAATAAATGCAATATTTCTAAATTTGCATTTCAAATTTAAGCTATGTAGACTAAAGGCACAACATTTTGAAATTTTAACGAACAGATCATGTTCACAAAATACACGGTCAAGCAGGTTTTTTTATTTATATAGGGCGATTCTGAACCTCTAGCTACGCATAAACTTGGAAAATTATAGCTGAGGACAAATAATGAAGAATAATGAAAAAATGTTGTAAATAATTATTCAGTTTTTCATATATTTTCAAGTATTAACAATATTGTGTGAAAATAACTATTCTGTGGGCTAAAGCCCCAACCAGCGTTGAATTACACCCACAATATCTACCCATATATTCTTTATTATTAGCTTTTGTAACATTTTTTACTGTTTAAGAAAGGTATTTTAAGCTAATATATATCTAGTCTCCTACAATTCCTATCAATGAAGTCATATGTATGTTCTCTGATACCAAACATCTAGGTATGCTATTGAACAATTGAACAATTCCACAGACAAAGCTTTGTCTGTGGAATTGTTCAAAGAAGTGTGTACTGTTGTGTGACTTTACCCTAACTGAATGCTATCTACGTCCACAATCCATGCTATGTAATACATTATTGGAACAATAAGGACCCAGCTTGAAAGAATCTCTATAAGAACTTAAAAAAGACATAAACTGACGTTATTATTGACATATGTAAAGTAACTCCGGAAACAAAATCAATGAAAGTCATAATATCAAGTGTGTAAATTTAGAGTGCACCACATCTACTTAACTAATTTCTTGAAACGGTTGCTGTGTTTTCCATGTATACTTAGTTTCTCAAAAAACTGTCTGCTCTAGATAAGCCCTTCCGGCGGTAATCAATCAACATGATGCGATTGAATTTTTAATGCGACACAATTTCACTTGAATGAGCGAAACCCAACTCTCGAGTCCATAGACAGCTATTAATTGCTCTCAAACTGATTGTATGGCATCTATCTAGGTCAGACCCTTTTGCAGCATACACTGGGAGCAAGGTGTATCTCACCTTACAAACCTTTTCGCTCCGCTCACCCACACACTCACGAGTGACGTCATTGGTATTTGAATCGAAAATGCCAGATATTGGTTGCTAATAAATTTTTGCTTTTATTTGTATTATAGATGTCTCCCTGCGTCCTGTGTTATTATTTTTGTGTTGCTGGAATTATTTCGTGTTTTGGCGTAATAATTGTTGTTCTGATATGTGTTACCGTCAGATTATTATTTAAGTGCTGTTGAGAATAAATACTGTTATGCCAAATTTAATTTCTTGTGGCACAATTTATACTGTGGAAAAGATACTTTTCTTCCAGATAACCAAAGAATTTGCATAAAGCAGAATTTAAAGATATATGTTGTAGAAGAAAAGTGAACGTAGATCCAAAGAAATTATAACCTACAGGTACACATACGTGTCATATGTGGATAGCTATTAGATTAGATTAACCATTTTAACAAATGTTTGCTATAATCTAAGATCTACATCGTGAAATTGCTCTGTGAAGACCGTTCTATCACTACGCAGGCTCTTCACCAGAAATTAAAGTTACCAATATAATTTTAAATTATTTAATCAAATAAGATAAATGTCAAAATCGTTAAGATAAATAAGTACTTACAATTAATTTAACAGTAACTGAGCTTGTGTTGTACCATTTGTAGGTACTATTTTTTCTTTGTGACAATTCGTAAACCAACATGAAAAAATTATATAGTTTTTTTTTTCTATAACATTTTTCTTTATGACACTCCGGTTCTTTATACGTTTATTAAGTTTTTTTACATGAATTTATTAATTGTTTATTGCTATTTACTGCTGATGTAATTTATCTATGCAAAAACATGTAAATTTGCTTTACCATTGATTTTCTAAAAGCCCTGTATACTTTCTGGTAGCTTAGAACCTTCTTTCGTCGCACTACATTGCCCTACACCAAATTTTTCTTCTCATTTACTGGTGCGACAAAATATTTGTTCTTAGATGCTGTATTTGAACATAATGACATAATTCAATACTTCTTCAATTGTTTTAAATATAAAATCGCGCAGATTAAAACTAGGATAAATCAGGGTTCTTAAAAATATAAATAAAAAATTAAATATTGGGCATGCAAATGTACAATCTTTGTTTACAGAACTAAATGAGATATATAGTGATAGAAAGTAGCGTAATATAGTGATAGAAAAATAATTTGATACATTTTGTGTCTCAGAAACGTGGCTGAATGATAAACAACATAATTGTTCACATTAAAGATTACAAATTACAAAACTCATTACTGATGACAGTACCTCTTCACTTTTGCTTGACTATTCAAAAGCCTGACCCTTGATCATGCCTTACTCTGTTCTAAATTAAAGTATTATGGGTTTGACAACATAACTATATTAATATCAGTTTTTTTAAGTTTTTTATTTAGGAGATAGACGTAAAATAGGTATTGATGATAAATGTTCCAGTCACCTATCTGTTACCTCAAGAGTCCCCCAGGACTCAGTTCTTGGGCCTCTTCTGTATTTGGTGTACACAGCAGATATGTTTGATTATGTAAAATATACGAGAATGAAATGTTATATTGACGATCACAACACTATTTTAGTTTTTGTTCAAAAAATATCATTGATGCTTGTTGTAAAATAAACTTAGATTTAATGTTCTTACAGGAATATTCTTTAAAAATAATCTAAAATTACATCCTGATAAACGTAATGTCATTTGTTTGTTCTCGTGTAATAAGAATATTTTTAACATAAATTTGCACATATGTATGTCCTTCTATGTATTTTCGTGTTTATGTGGAGCATTTAATTTTATATATATATATATATATATATTTTCATCATCAAAATTTAATTCCGCTTCTTTACTTACTGTATTAGATTTTGTTATTTTTTTTTACTTCTGTCTGTATTTGTTTTATCTTTTCTGTTACTGTTAAGGTTAAGTAGAGTAGCCGTAGGCTAAACTTCGCCTATTCTAATGCGATTGTGTGCAAATTGCAATCCATTTTAGAAAATAGACATTTTATTATTATTACCAAGAAAAAATTTTAATCATCGTTGACTGAAAAATTCATAAAACTCTCATCAAAGCTCCTTTCAAATTATTCCTCTAAATTCTAGATTTGCATGAAATTCCATTATATTGAACTAGGTACTTCTACTGCGTTGTAGTTATAAAAATCTGTGACCAACGTTAGCCAATTTAAAAAAATAAAAGTGTTTTTCAGCAAATGCGCATCTGGGAATTTTTTTATCAAGTCTAACAGGCCTTCAGGGGCCAAACTGCTTTTTATATCTAACCACCCGAAATGAATGCGGTACGTAATTTGGGAAAGGGTCAGCATGGGATGCTGGCCATATGACTTAAGTTTACAAATATATGTGTTTTTGCCTCTGTCCCAGTATGCCTCTTTTTCTCGTTGAAACGTCTGTAGTCAGAGCTAATATCCCAGGACCGAGATTTATGTTGTATATGATAAGGGGAGGTAACATCGAAGAAAAAGTCTGCAATACTTTTTTAATAACATGAATAAAATATATTGTGCTGGATGCTACACTAAAAAAATAAGCTTCGGTTTAGGTAAACCTATATGTTTATTTCAAAGTTAATAAAATAAATACTAAAGAGTTCTACAAACAAAAAATATTGACAATATTTTACATATCAGATAGACACATATTTGAAGTAATTGAAAACAGTTGGTAGTGGATGAAAGTAGAATATTAAGGTCGCCGTAAAATGATCAAATCTGTGGTGTTTTTTATGTACAGCAATTTCTAAAAATAAAACACATAGAGCAAAAGTAATATCAAAAATAAAATTATTGGTGTTTCATTTACTTTTAACCCCACATTTTAACAATTATTTTCACATACAGGGTGTCTACTTTTATTTGTGTACAAATCCGTAAAAGCTTTATTCTCCAAGATAATCAAAACAATTTTTTTATTTTAAATGACATTGAAAACCGCTTCCTCTGGCCCTACCACGGTAATTAAGATGGCGATCCAAAACCTGCTATGATTTGTTTATACCCCGAAATTCAATAAAAACATTTAGCGATTTTTTTATTTAAAATCTGATAAGGTGGTGTTATAGGATTAAAAGTAAAGGTTTTCGATGACATTTAAATCAAAAAAATATTTTTTACGTTATTTTGAAAAATAGAGTTTTTACTATAATTCTTACAAAAATTAAATTTTAAGAACGTGTAAAAGAAAACAATCTGTATAGTTTTTGTTCAAATTCACACATAGCGGTTTTGAGGGGTACTCATTAACACCACCTTATCGGATTTTAAATTAAAAAATTGCTAAACGTTTTTATTGAATTTTGCATGCAATGTCGCATACATATTCAAAAGAACAATAATTTAATCTAACAATCGTAACATAAACAAATAATCTAACTTCATAAATCTAGCTTTGAGCACTGGTCATTAAATATATTATGAAATAGTTTGTTTTTAAACGAGGCTGAAGACATATCTTTTAGTGAGACAGGAATATTGTTATATTGATTTGATATCTGGTATGAGTAAGATTTTTTAAAAAGCTGTGTTTTATGTTTCGGAATGTCAATAGCAGTTTTTTGACGAGTATTTGTACTGTGAATGTTTCTACGATAAATAATTTTATTCCAAAGGTATAGGGGGCTTCTTTCTATTATAATTTTGTGAAATAATGTTAACGCATGTAATTTTCTTCGGTTTGACATATTCAGCCATTTGGCTTTTTCTAATGTGTACGAAATTCTATCAAATTTTCGTATCCCATATATAAGGCGTAGACACGAGTTTTGTAATTTTTGCAGCCGGTTAGAGTTATAAACAGACAGACAGGGACCATAAACATAGTCACAGTAATTTGCATAACTTAAAACAAGGGAATCACAGAGTAGTATTTTTAACTTCACATCAAATAAATGTCTACATTGATATAATGTTTTTAGTTTTAAATAAGATTTTTGCAAAATGAGTGAAACGTGGTCAGTGAACTTTAATTTACTGTCGAGTACAACACCCAAATTTTTAGATTTCTGTGTCGGTTGTAATAAAACATTGTTAAGTTGAATAGGAATGTTGTTCAACTGAGTTGAACCAAGCAACATAACAGATGACTTGTCTGGATTAATTATTAAATTATGATCAGAAGAAATTTTTAGCAAGGCATCCAGGTCAGTATTTATTTCCTGTATTGATGTCAACTCATATTTTTTTCAAAAAACCTGTATAACTGCGTATCGTCAGCATACATATGTGCGTTACAATGTTGCAGTACTGAGAAGAAATTGCTTGTATAAATAGTATAAAATAGGGGCCCAAGAATTGAGCCTTGGGCTACACCTCGTCCAATTTGCTGTATGGATGACGTTACACCTTTATATATTACTCCTTGAGTTCTACCTATGAGATAGTTTCTGAAAAAGGTTATAGAGAGAGGACTAAGACCAATAAAATGTAATATTGCTAAAAATAGTTCATGATTGATCATGTCGAATGCCTTGCTCATTTAAAATAAAAAAAAATAATTATCTTGAAGAATAAATATTTTACGGATTTGCACACAAATAAAAGTAGACACCCTGTATTTATAAACAAAAGTGAACAATATTATATGCAATTATGTAAGTTTACGCTATAACAATATTTACATCTACAGTTGAATTTAAAAAAAATCGTATTTTGAAAAATTTCTGCACCTAAAAGTTTGTTGGTTAGACCGCTTTCAGTCGTTATATGTTCGTTTATCTTTGGTACCTTTGAATATTCGCAGATGGCATGAGATGAAATTCCTGTTATTTGCTATACTCTATGTTATCTCTATTGTTGTTTTGCCGATGATGTAAAATTATTTTCTAGAATTAACTGTGTAGCGACTGCGAAAATTTGCAATTGTAAATTTAACAATTGGTGCGTTACAAACAAACTACCACTAAACGCAGTGAATATTCTTCAGAGGTCTGAAATCATTAAATATTAGGGAATTTTATTTGACTCTAAACTTAGGTTTGCACGACATATGGATGTTTGCATAGCGGAAGCATACAAAAACCTTGGCTATATTATACGTAATTCGAGAAAATTTAAAAACCTTTCTACTCTCTGTCTGTTGTATATTATATTTATTAGATGAAAGCTTGAATACTGCTCTGTCATATGGAGCCCAATTTATGAATGTCATATTTCTGCGCTTGAAAAGGTTCAGAAGAGGTTCTTTAAATATGCAGCATTTGTATTGGATGGTCTATCCTGTTTGACGAATTTCGCAAAACGTATTCTATAACCGTTTTCAATAGGTAGGTTGCATTCTATAGTAATCCTTTTTAAAATTATTCATTACCTTATTAAATCAGATTATTTACTAACTTGCTTAAATTTTAGAGAAAGCTAATAGTCGATTCAACAGTTTATTTGCCATATCTCACGCTCATACAAATACACACAAAGTCAAAAGTCTTCCCCCTATATATAAAATGATCCCATTAAACCTAGTGGTGTTTCTTAATGTGGTAAAAAAGTACATGTACTTAGGGAACAAAAAAGGAAAAAAACTTGTGGACCATGAATCTTTACTTTATTACCAATGTTTTTACAAATCTGATCAGCTTGGCAGTGTATTCATCCAAGTGTTCCTTGGAATTATTGTACATTATAATGTCAGGGCGTGAAATTTCTGCGTTTACCCGAGCAAAGATAAGTACTTTACATGATGCAGGACATTCTAATAATTAGATATCGAACGTGTTGGGCATTCCTAGAACATCTGTTGTACAAATAGTACACAGATATGGAAAATTTGATACAGTGGAAAACAGACCGCGTAGTGGGCGTTCTCGAGTATCTAATGAGAGAGAGGATCGGTATTTGGTGCAATATGCCTGTAGACACCGCACATCTTCAGCTTCAACTCTCAGGGCCCACTTTCAAGGTACGTTTCGCCGTGTTATATCGACAGCTACTATTCGAAAACGTCTCCACAACCGAAATTTACGTACTAGAAGACCATTACGGGTCCCCACTCTACTTCCAAGGCATCGTGCTGCCCGTCTCCAGTGGGCGCGAGCATAGGGGTTGGCTTCTACGCCAGTGGCGGTGGGTCTTATTTACAGACGAAACCAGAATTGGGCTCGTGAAATTGCTCCGTATGAAGGGGGTACCGTAATGTTTTGGAGTGGAATAATGTTCAACCGCCGCACCCATTAATTCGCATACCAGAATATGACCAGTCAAATTTACGTCGAACAAGTTATTACGCCCATTATCTACCCCCTACGTAATGAATTAGGTACAAATTTTGTATATATGGACGACAATGTTGGACCATATCTTGCAAGAAGGGTTCAAGAGACACTCGAAGCAGGACATATCAGTAGATTAGATTGGCCAGCCAACTCTCCTGACATGAATCTTATTGAAAACATGTAGGATTTCGTTGCTAGGGCCATTCATGATCATACTGATCATACCTCAGACTGCAGATGAGTTAGTCGTGGCGGCAGAATAGGAATGGAACATTATTCTGCAAGGGGGGAGTCCAAGACTGTTGATGTTGTGTGTATGTTAGTTAAATCCCCATTATACCAAATTTTAAGTAACATAAAGTAGAAAGTAACTTAGATATTTTATTATGTACACTTCATGATATAAAACAGTTTTTCGGTTAACCTTTTATGTGTCGTATTCTTTTTCAATTTGTTTTTATTGTTATACTGATGCATATTTTCTTATATGTTCTTTAATTTTTATTTATACTATTTTTTTTTGTATTTGCATTTTAATGTTTTACTTAGTGTTTTACTATGACTTTGTATTCATGTTTTTATTTATTTTCTTTTATTAACAACTTATTTCAATAAATAAATAAATAAATTATTCAGTTCTTAAATGTCTAAAATTACTAGTATTTAATCAGAATCTTCTAAAAAAAATTATAGAAACACAGACGAGTTTTAATATTAATTAAAATGACTAAAAAGTTTCCATTTTTGTCGATGGAACAAGTTGACGACAGTGTTACTTTAGGAGGTGGTAATTGTTTTACCTGAATGTTATCAACCAGAAGTAAAATTATGAATATTCTAAATGGATCAGTTATCTACATGAGGGTATTGAACAGATCAATTAATTTCTATATGGGTAATAATGCACATAAATTGATGGAAAGTGTAAATATCTCACATGTGTACTTTTGCTTTGTAGGTGCAGTAGTACAGTAGGTCTTGATCTGGAGACACATAAAACTGAATTTATTTATTATTTATTATATTTAGAAAATTGTTATTGTCTGAAGCTATTTATTTGTGGCATAATTTTAGTTTTTCTTTAGTTTTATTGGGTTTTTGCCACACTTCTAAAAAAAATAAAGATTAATTAAATAAGCCCTTGCGCCAAACGGATCAGTCAAGAGTTATTTTTGAAACTAAGTTTGCCTAACCAAAAGATCTCACACTGAAAAAAGTAGATAAGTAAAAAATAACAAAAATCACATCACTATCGTGCACTTCCGTATTTTTGACGTTTCGAAAATCTCTGTTTTCGTTTTCAAAATAGTAATAAAAATATTAAACTGTCAAACTTGACATACGTTTAATATTTTTATTACTATTTTGAAAACGAAAACAGAGAGAAGTGTACCAAAAACCCAATAAAACTAAAGAAAATTGTTAGTTTTACGAAAATATTATTGCATGTTGTAACGTTGTAATTGAATAGCTTACATGAAAAAGGCCCAACTTTCAATAAGCAAATTTTACAGGAAACTCATAAAACTGAATTTATTGAAAGAGGTAAACTGTAGACAACCAATATACATTCATTTAGATAACATGCCTAAAACACCTCTTATTGCAGAATTGTTTGCAATAAGAATATATATAAAAGAGTGAAGAAAGAGAAAATGAAAACAACGTGTCCTTTTTCTACCATGCTGACACACATTAGGTGTGTATATTTTTAATAGTTTCTAGGTTGATAAAGCATAAATTGGCTAATATTTTAGATATTGCAATGCTTTCAACTCCAGGTTTTATCTGACGGAACATATCTGGATATCAACTATGCAAAAAACTAATGAGTTTCAAATATTTTAAGTCGGCATTAAACTCAAATAACTTATATTTTATTATAAGGCTTAATCTTATTAATGCAAAAGGTTTTTTAAAATAGGGTTTGGTCCATTGACAAAATCCTTAACCATAGTTCTGTCTAATAATGTATTTAATATTAATTGAAAAAAGACCCAAGTGTTGCACTTGATCCCTTGTTTCAAACAGCAATAATGAAACAGTTAATTTTCTCTGTATTAAAACAACTTACTAGACCTTTCTATAGCCTAGTAAATGCCTACTTCTGTTATGACTGTTATATGACACAATACTTACTTTTTTACTTTAGTCTGTAATTTCGTAACATAATTTTGCATTTTATTGGAGTTGTATTTTTATTTTTCTATTCCTTTTAGATATTTGTTTTATGAGTTTTTTGCTGCTTTTGGTCGGATATAAATTACCTTTAGTATCTGCGTGTATATTCCGAACACCCTGTATATTCGGAAACAAGACATATAAAGTAAGTTCAATAATTCTGCATTTACAGTTTTATCTGTAAATACAGAACTGATAACCAACCGTACATATCCTTGTTATAATTCATCTTGTACAGTTGTCTTAAATATAATTTTATCTTCGTATGACTTCAGGTACAGTAATTAATGATAAATAATTAGATCGTGAAACATTAAGCTCAAAAGAGTGAACAAAAATGACGCTGTGTGATGGACTACTTCTCTAAAAGAATGCATGAAATTTGGGAATTATTTACAGTTTTACAATGTGACTGATTTCACAGTTAGCATGTCGAAAGTATATTATATATATTGCATCATTTTAACTATTAGGTAACTCTTTTTGTTGAATTTGTAAATACAATATAATTGCCACAGATCTTCGAAGCCCTAGTAGGGTCATGTTTACATTTATTTTTTAAGTTTAGACTTTATTCTCCGAATTCATACTTTTAACTCTGAATTCAGACTTTAATATCGAATAGGGTCTTCAATAGCAGGGGCGGATGGGTCAACGCGGATTTTGGGAATTTTCCCAAAGGGCCGGTTGCTTCCGGGCCGCTGCAGCCCGCGACTATTTTTTTAGTTTGATTAACATAGTCGAAACAAGGAAATGCCGTGCGTGGCACGTGCTAATTTTAGGCAAGGCGCATATTGAGACGCGTATGACGCGTGTGACATGACGTGACTCGACCAGCATGACACGAATGCGCGACACGCGTGGTGTTGTCTTTCGCATATTGCAAGACAGTTCTTCTCACGAGTTTCGAACAGCCACGTCATTCTAATTTTTCTTGTTTATTATAAAAATGAATAATTTAAACAAAAAACTGGATTTATAAATGACATAGACCCCTGAGTTTGGAAACCAGTATTGAGAAAACGTAAGGGCGAAAAAATTTGAAAAAATTGCGGTTTTCTACCTACAAAATATATCATCTTTTAAGTGCAGTTCTTTTTCAATTTCACACCAAATCTTGTTTTTTATTTTCGCTTTCATATAATTCTCATGTCTGGTATCATATAGCTCTCTATGCCTTCTTACCAGCTCTATCAGTTTTGTTTTCATTGTCACGGGAGAATACACAACTAATCTCAAAATTATCAACACGTGGCGCATACGGCGCGAAAAACTGTGCCACTGCCACTGCGCCGCGCGCCTTGCGTCGCACGCGAGTCTTGCTCTGCAACGTCGTGGCACGAATTTGCGCAGTTCCATTACTTTCCTTAAACTACAAAAGTACGTGCTGTGCTGTGTCACCACACACGCGTCATACGCGTCCCAATATGCGCCTTGCCTTATTGTCGTCACGTTCGCTCGGCACCCGGTGTGTTGTAAAAAATCAAACCCCACCACTATGGTTCTGACTGCTGTATAAAAAAATGCAAAGTACAGGTGCTGGTTAAGAAGGTTTTTTTGAATATTACTAACCAATTTTTTTTGTATAAGCACGAACGAGGATTAAAATAAACTAGTATTACCATAACAGTCGAATCTTGAGCGTGGTGCCGATTGGTCAGGGTCGGATAAGTATGATGTGTGATAAAGTTATTTTACTTTAATTATATTAAATATTTCATCTGATTTTGACTTACTTTATAAGTTTTCATATTCAGGGCGTAACAGATGCTGATGGCCAAACTACAGGGGGTTATTGTACAAGTAATTTTCAACAAAAAAGTATCAATATTTTTTTGGAAAGTTGATAGTTGCTATCATTTTAGATATGTGCCTTTTTCATAAAAACAAAAATATCTCTGTTATTCTTACAGCCACATCAAATTTAGCAATCAAATTTAACCATCGAAAAGAGCGTTAAATTTACTACAATACGAGTATATATGAGTGTTTAAAAAATCTTCTATACCAGGTGCTGTAAAAAGTTAAATGTAATAATTGTGAAATGAGCAAAATTAGTTGTATCTTCTTATTCGTGGTAACGCCAAAAATTTGTTAATGAGGACGTGTTTTTTCTTCAACAAAAACTACTGTATTTAGTAAGCTTTTCAACGATATATCAACTTTTGAGTTTGCTATTTTTTTGGCAACAATATCAAGGGCAAAGGTAATAAAACCATAAAAATAGAAAATACACAAACTTTGTTTTTATTATGTCTGTTCGTATTACTCCATGCGTGTAGTTTTTGTGGGAGTTTCTTCAAAAAGCTGTTTTTTAACTCTCTTTTTTTCCTATAATCCGAAATATTGTTACAAACGTGTTTTTGTTTAGAATGTGTCTTTCACGATAGATAAATGCCAAGGCGGCTGTGAAAAACAATATTGACACAACTGTCGAAGTCATAATACCTATTATTTGAGTGTTCTTGTTGATTACTTAAATATCTAAATTGAAGATGCCACGTTTTTTCACAAATAACGAGTATTGAGATATTTTATTTGAGTATGGCATTTGCAATAGAAATTCCAGAGCAGCAGTTGCAGAATATTCTCGCCGCTATTTTGAAAGATGCATTCCAAACAGAAAAACTTTTGTAACTACATTTCGGGTTTTGGGAGAAACAGGGAGTGTTCTAACGGCGCTTTTTGAGAAGAAACTCCCACATTAAGTACGCGCAGGGCAGCAATACAACTTGGGTGAATTTTCGCATACGTCAGTTCACAGAAGGCTCAGAAGGAACAACCTGCACCATTATCATTTGATTCCTGTTCAAAGTTTACTGGATCGTGATAGGGCAGAACTTGTTCAGTTTTGTCAGTGCTATATCCATCATCCAACAAACTAACAGAGATCCGCAATTTGACAGGCATATAATTTGGACGGACGAGTCAACATTTACCAGAGATGGCATATTTAATTGTCATAATGACCACACGTGGGCACCTGTGAATCCTCATGCTGTCAGGCCCGCCAATAATCAATACAGATTCAAAGTTAACGTATGGATGGGTATAATTGGAAATTACGTTCTTAGACCAGTTATACTAAAAAATACATTAAATGCAGAGGCATTTGTTGATCTTCAGAACGAACTGCATAATATTTTAGAAGAGGTTCTTTTAAATTTTCGGATTAATTCCTGGCTTCAAATGGATGGTTGTCCTGCACATAACAACAGGGAGATTCGGGCATGGATAAACGAGCATTATTAGATAGATGGATAAGATGCTTTGGTACAGTTAGGTGGCCTCCTCGAAGCCCTAATCTAACTCTGTTAGACTTCTTTTGGTGAGGTAGATTAAAATATTTAGTATATGAAGTAAGCACCAATTGAAACTTGAGAAGAGCTCGAACAAAGAATTTTTGCTCGTTGGGAGCTACTTTGACAGCGAAATGGAGAAGTGCATAGCACAGTTGCTTCCGTGCGCAGAAGGTGGGCTTTTTGTATCCGTCAAGGGGGAGGTTACATAGAAAATCATTAAATCATTGTAAACATGTTACTAAGTTATAAATAATTTTTTCAACAATTTTGTTACTTTAATTTAACAGTCTTAAAATAAAAACAAAGTACTATAAAGTTCGTGTATTTTCGATTTTTACGGTTTTATTACCTTTGTCCTTGATATTGTTGCCAAAAAAAAATATCAAACTCAAAAGTTGATTGATATGTCGTTGAAAAGCTTACTAAATACAGTAATTTAATTAGTAATTTTTGGCGTTACCACCAATAAGGAGATACCACTAATTTTGCTCATTTCACAATTATTACATTTAACTTTTTACAGCACCTGTTATAGAAGATTTTTTAAGCACTCATATATGCTCCTCTTTTAGTAAATTTAACGATCTTTCCGATGGTATGTCTAAATTTGATGTGGCTGTAAGAATAACAGAGATGTTTTTGTTTTTATGAAAAAAGGCACAACCTTTTTTTAAATAAAAAAATGTTAAATGAAAGAGCAACAATCAATTTTCCAAAAAAATTTTATAATACTTTTTTGTTGAAAATTGCTTGTATAATAACCTCCTGAAGTTTGGCCATTAGCATCCGTTACACCCTGTATATTTTCAACATTTTACATTCAGTTGTACTGTAATATTTTATACTTACTCTACTACGTCTAAATACATCAATAAAGAAATCATACTTTTTCTCAACAAAATTGGGCCGGGCGATCCTATCGATTTCCTGGCCGGTTTAATTTTTCCCATACGCCCCTGTTCAATAGTATCTATAGTGTAGTGGGTCGCTTTCTGCTTCTAGCTTTATTGAGGGCCAGCATTGAGTACCTAATCAGTGAGTATCTACCAAATGTAGACACTACATACTACGCCTCGCGTACTTATATCTTCCGTCGGTAAGTTTGAATTCAGAGTTTAAAGTCTGAATTCAGAGATTGAACTTTGAATTCAGAGTTTAAAGTCTGAATCTAAAAAGAAAATGTAGACGTGGCCCTTCTACGGCTTCGTACTGTTCAATATTGTCAAAATTGTTGTAGAAATAGGGAAAAGTATCAGATAAATTCAGTATGGCAGAAGAACACTAAACAGTTTTGATTTCTGGTAAGTGCCTTTTTCGCTGAAAATACTGCAAAATGTTACTTGAAAAAGTTATTCAAAATGATATATTATGACGACGTACAACATTTTAATAATATCGGTCTGCTTCGCGAAATTTTACGTCGTCGTAATTTAAAATTTTGAATAACATTCAGTTATTATCGGTTAGGTTAATTGTTATAAAATAATTCGCTCAGTCGCGACAAAGCTGTTACGGAGTCACCACTGAAGATGCCGGCGGTGAAAAGCGGCGAAACGTTTGGAACCATTTGATGCGACCAATTAGAGAGGTGGCTACGGGACGTCTCGGAAGACTATCATTATCCGAGGAACAGTTCCAACCGTAACAGTCTTAATACCAACAGCAGGAATCGAAATATATGGGCTGGCCCAGAGATATCGATAATGAGTCTGCCCCCACAGCCTAGCCCGAGAACAACAAAGGCAGGTCAAAAAATCCTAGTTATAGTTAGGGATGTGCACTTTAATTCTGTTACTGACAGCGACCAGTTACCGAGGTCACGGCATAACAACCCGGAAAATCACATAATAGCACCGGCCGTGAAAGCCTAAAAACCACTACAATTAATATACTTTTTTGTTTTTTTTTGTGTTCAGCTCTGATCAATCCTTAAATGATTTTTCTTACATCTAGTTTATGGTTATTTTGTACCTACTTATACTTATTTATTGGGATGGTCAAATCAGAATTTTATCTTTATATGTACTTATACATGAATTTGTATTGTAAATGTATTATATTCTTTCGCGGATTAAGTCGGAAAGCATTTTCGACTAACACTTCGCCCCCTTCCTCATATTTATTTTTCAATTTATTATGTGGGGAATAAATTTGTTATTATTTGAAATTTTTTAAAAATTATTTCCAAATATCGAAAATAAAATTTTAATTTTAACGCCCTATATCTTTTTTCTAAGGCTATATCGTATTATTCTGTCAGCAGGAATCTACTCTTACTCTGTTTCGTTAATTTTGGGACACCCTGTAAAAAGCACCTTTCAGGTGGCAGTGGTGGCAGTGTTTAAGTCAAATAAACAACAACAAAAAATTTTAACACATTAAATTGGAGCTAGTGTAAATAATGGTGTTTAAATATTTTCTAACGTAAGTATAGATATTGTTGATTTTATTAATTGATTTTAATATTTTTACATCAATTGTTTCTAAAGCCTTCTTTCAATTTCCGTTATTTTTAGTTTTAGGAAACTGCTAAAAGGTACAATTTTATTCGGTTTTTTCAACAGTGTAAAATATGCTTACAAGGTATTTCATTTAAAAAATACACTCTTCTAAATATCCTACAAACGTGATATTCAGTTCTTTTCCCATTTTGTTGATCGTAAACAGCACAAAAAATTAATTCAATAATAAGAAAGTTATAACAATAGCACCTACTTAATTTGGAGCAGACTATGGATCATTTATTTGCCAAAAAATATAAACTTTCCCATATGTATATGTAACTGATCGATACATAATATTCGTACAGGAATAACGCAAAAGTAATACATTTTTTATAGAAAAACTATACTAACTAGAAATCTCTCGAAACAGTTTGTTTAACATTTGATGCTACAATAGAATCCGCAACCAAATTATTCTAATTTGAGTCATTTCTTGAATCGTTACAACAAATTTCTGCTGCAATTTTACCTACCCGAAACAATGGCTTTAAGAGCGCTGCATTTTTAAACGGGGAGATGTTCCGCTTTCGTACAAGGATAAAACAAATGTAACATTTGTCACTCTTTGATAGTGGTATAATAAGAGAAAATATTTATAACGCGCTTAACACAAAACTGTTTGTCATTCAATGGGGAAATTGCATACTTCTCCAAATATGTGCAGAAGAAAGAATGTATTACCAAATGTATGTTCAAACCAATATAAAGCTCATGCAACTTCTCCTTTAACAAAAATTATGATTATGTCTATATATCTATAGTCTGTTTGGAAATGAAAGAGAGTAATAAAACCCCGAGATAAGAACCGGTCATGGGAGTGGTAATATTTCGTTTCAGGTAATTATCGGGTAACACTAATGCTAACCGGTAATGGATGTACATTAGTATATTTTACTGAATATATCATAGAGCAGGAGCCAGTGTATTGTGACAGATCAATCCAGTCTTAGAGCTAAATATACGAAGACGTACTAGTGCAGTAGAGTAAAATTCGACTTGTGTTTAGTGACTATTGTGCCAGTGGATATAATACTGTTTGGGTAAAATGTCGAGCTTATCAGATTGTGTACCTGCTAAACGCGTGAAAAGATGTGCGCTGTCTCTGAATGAGAAGATTATTATATTAAATGTATTTAATGCATTGAAACACCAAAATCCTACCAACAGTGTTGACGGCATCGTGGAAAAGTGTTCCAAAATGACAGGGATTAGAAAATCGACTATCTACAGACTTTTAAAGGAAACAAAAAATGAACAAGATACTGTAAATCCCCCAAAATCATCTACAGGGAGGTAAAAAGTCGTTATAGATGATTTCTTCAAAAATGTCATTCGCAGAAAAATACACTCATTTTATTTTAAAAAATAAATACCAACGCTAAACAAAATTTTAAGTGAACTTTCAGAGGACAACGATTTGCCAAACATCAGTAGAAGCAAATTATGGGGCGTCTTACGAGAGTTGAAGTTTTGCTGGGAAAAGCAGAACAGGAAGTCAGTTCTTATCGATAAAAATGAAATTATTTGTTGGCGAAGATCCTACTTAAGATCAATTAGAAAATTTCGTGACGAAGGGAGGAATATTTATTATTTAGACGAAACTTGGGTCAACGAGGGATATACTGTAACAAAAGTATGGCAAGATAAAAATGTAAAAAGTTTTCGACAAGCATTTTTTGATGGACTTTCAACAGGGTTCATGGCACCTTCAGGTAAAGGGCGAAGATTAATAGTGTCAGTGGTTTTATAGATGGCGGTTTACTTTTATTTAAATCTAAAAATACAGGTGACTATCACGAAGACATGAACGCAGTTGTTTTCGAAGAGCATTTTACACAGATGTTGGATCTTATTCCTCCGGGGTCTGTAATTGTCATGAATAATGCCAGTTACCATTCACGGCAGACCGAGCGGACGCCTATGACTGCTTGGAGGAAAACCGTTATAATTGAATGGTTATCGGGAAAAAACATTTGTTTTGAAACAAATATGGTGAAAAAGGAACTTTTGACACTTGTCAATCTTAATAGAGATCATAAAAAATATGTTATCGATGAAATGGCAACAAATCGCCAAATAACGGTATTAATAAGTTTTCGAGAAATTCGTTAAAACTGTAACGTACTGAAACGTACGACAACCTAGCAGTGTTAGACTGCTGGTGTAAAAGTAATATTAGTCATATTGGTGCGTACAGTTAGTGCGATTCATTTTTGTCTCATTTTTCTTTGATGTTTGTGAGCGTACATAAACAAAAATGGAACAATTAATAGTAACCAACTGCATCGCATGTTAATTTACGGCGAATCTAGGCAAAACTGTCTGGCTACAAGACGTTTGTACAGTAAACGCTTCTTACAAGAAACAGAAGACATTTTAACTATTATTCTGTGTTGTGAAAAGGCCTCTAAGAAAACCATTCACAGTAAGTACATATGTTTAGGTGTACCTATTTATAATAATTATGTATAAAACATAACAGTCCTAAGAGTAAGTGAGCGTCATCGTCACATATTCAAGACTGTCATAGTTCTGTTACCGTTGGTCAAATAAAAAAAATTGTTAAGTCAAATATGTTTTTTCAGTACAACTTATCATATAACAAAATTAAGACACTTATATTCCGGACACCTTGCATAGAGCAGTCAATTAAAAATAAAATTGAATTTCAAAAAAATATTAGGCGAATTTGATACATTTGGCCGTCCTGATGTGGTGATAGCTAACAGAATTAGTCATATATTAAAAGATAAGTTACATATCCTCTGTGTCATGTTTTCAATATTAGCTTTTTAAATAGATATATTCCAGATGCTTTCAAGGAATCAGTTACTATTCCTTGTTACAAGTCTGGAGAAAAAAAGGTGGCTACAAATTATCGTCCCATATCTATTATAAATAATTTTTCTAAAATATTTGAAAAATGTATAAAAAATAGGCTAGTTAATTTTCTTACTAAGACCGCTGACTGCTGTTTCCCATCTCATCAAATAGTATTTTCCTTCCTTTTTTTCATTTAGCTTTAAAACAAGTGTATTTAGTATAAAGTCTTGTATTGTTTATTTGGTTTTAAATATTATATTGTTTCTTAATTGGATGATCCACAACACAAGCCTCGCTTATAGTGGACCATCTTAAACTTTTAACATATACATAAGCATTTTGTAAGAAAAGTCCAATTGTATACCTGCGTATGTGAAATAAACTTACTACTACTACTTAAAAAAATATGTTTACTCTACTGAAAATGAAATCGATTGATTTTGATAATTAAAATTTCCTAACCAAAATGCAATGATGTAAAAATAGTAGCGATTAAAAAAAAATCATTCACAAGTAAATAAAATATTATTTGTTACAGTTGTTATGGAGTTAATAATAAAGTCGTTTTATCTGTAACAATTGGATATAAACATTTATAAACTGTATTAAAAAAAATAATTTACTGTGATGTAATTTAGTGCATTCATTTTACTTTAATTGTTCTAAAAATTCTAACGTCACGTTATATTTTCTTTCTGAATTATTTAAATCACGCATTGTTTAAAAGAGACACTCTTCAGTTGTCGTACATTTTTCATTTACAATTATATTTTTACGCTCGAAGAAAAACGGAAGACATACAATTAGTTTAAATACAACATTTTCAAACAATTTATAAGACGATTTAAGGTGAAAGTTTCCACTGTCGCCTGGAGTCCACATCAGCTTTATGAAATATGGATCAGATGACATGGAATAGCCGCTATCAGATGATCCACATTGCGGATTGGACATTTTACCCACTAGAACTGTGTTTCTGTAGAAAATCCGGTATTTTAAAGTCGCTGAGATCACAACTGATAATTCGATACCATAATAAACTCGATTAAACGGGGCAGTTGGCTAGAGTTACCAAATCCACTGATGTGACCTGCATCAGCATTATCTAAATTGGATTTTATACATCTTGTGTATTTTCCGGGCTTGTTTTAGTAACAATGGTTTATCTACTAGTAATGTTTTTTGTAACTATTTCGCTGGACTTGCGATGGAGTCTATATGTACTGCCTATGGAAATACAAACAGTGACTGTACCATAGGAGCAGTCAATAACAAGTCCATGTATTTTTATGAAATTGCTCCGGAAGAAATAGCAGAGCAACTAAATAAAAGTTTTTATATATTTTTAGGTATTAATAATATTGTGTGAAACTAACTACTCAGTGGACAAAAGCCCCAACCTGCGTTGAATTACACCCACAATATCTACCCATATATTTCTTATTATTAACTTTTGTAAAATTAAAATTATTTGAAGTTAAATACATACATATGACTTCATTGATAGGAATTGTAGGAGATTTGATTTATATTAGCTTAAAATACCTTTCTGAAACAGTAAAAAAATGTTACAAGAGCTAATAATAAGAAATATATGGGTAGATATTGTGGGTGTAATTCAACGCAGGTTGAGGCTTTTGTCCACTGAGTAGTTAGTTTCACACAATATTATTAATACCTAAAAATATATAAAAACTTTTACATAAAAGGTGAACATTTTTCAAGTAGGTATTGTCATATTTAATTCATTGACAGGATGTCACTTTTTGTCATTGTCGATATTTAACTTCAATTAATTTTATTTTTTATAATAATTTTTATAGTTAGATATTTGATTCAACTTAAAGGAGACCACCTGAAGAAGCAAACCTAAAAATGCAGAAATAGGTCAGATCACATCTATTGTGGTTGAATTTGTCGTGTTCCCACTGCCAAAAAGTGAAGTTAGATATTTATAGAGTGTTTCATTAGCAGGTTAGTAAATTAAATTATTTTCTGTAGATAATTATTGAATAGAGCTTTGTCTGTGGAATTGTTCATTAGCATACCTAGATGTTTGGTATCAGAGAACATACATATGACTTCATTGATAGGAATTGTAGGAGATTTGATTTATATTAGCTTAAAATACCTTTCTAAAACAGTAAAAAAGGAACTAAATAACATGCAAAACAAACACTCTAGTGGATTTGACGGTATTCCAGTGAATGTTTTGAAATACATTTCTAGATTTATTATTTATCCTATATTTAATTTATTAGTAAAATCAGGTACTTTTCCAAATGCCCTGAAGTTGACAACAATCATACCATTGCATAAAAAAGGAGATACTACCATCATTAATAATTACAGGCCAATAGCACTTTTATCCAGCTTTTCTAAATTATTTGAAAAAATCATTAATGATAGAATTCTTAATTTCATAAACAGTTGTAGTTTGTTATCAGCGAGCCAGCAAGGCTTTTGTCCAAACCACTCAACTAATACGGCAGTATATTCACTCCTTACCGATGTTTACAAGCAGCTTGATGAAGGTAAAATTATAGTTACGCTTTTTTCGATTTAACAGGGGCTTTTGATTGTGTCAAGGCAAATTTTTTAAAACAAAAATTAAATAATTTGGGGAATAGGGTGCCATTAGATAAATGGATTAGTTAATTCTTATTTAATAGAGCACTCAGTGTTAAGCTAGCTGGTACTCAGTCAAAACAACACAAATTAAATATTGGAGTTCCACAAGGAAGTGTGATCTCTCCACTTCTATTTTTACTTTTCGTAAATGATCTAAAGCAACATATAGCGTAACACTGGTGATGTTTGCCGACGATACTACTATTGGCATTGTAGGTAACAATTTTAGTGAATTGCAAAGTCAAGCAAATATAGTTCTCCAACAATTTTACAACTGGTGCGAAAAAAATAGACTCATAATAAATGCAACTAAAACAAAATATGTAGTATTCTATTTAAGAAAATTCAAACAAAAAATTGATCTAACTTTAAATAACATACCACTGGAGAATGTCAGAAATACCAAATTTATGAGCCTACATGTAGACGATAATCTCTCATGGTTGGTTCATGTAGACTGCATTGCTAGTAAATTAAATTCAGCTTACTTTGCAATAAAGAACCTAAAATACATTGTGAGCAAACAATATTTACTAAATGTTTACTATGTCTTAGCATATTCACATATTAAATATCTAATTATATACTGAGGTTCATCAACGCATGCACATCGAATATTTATTTTACAAAAGAAAATTCCTAGATTGATTTTTTCCTTAAATCTATTAGATTCTTGCAGAACAATATTTAAAGAAAACAATATACTGACTTTTTATTCAATACTTATTTATAAGGAGGCTATTTTTGTGAACTTAACTTAACTGTGACAAATTCCCTTTACGAAACACTTTGCATCCTCACAGTACAAGAAATGCGAGTCTTGTTATCATCCAAAATTATAATTTAAGCATTTTCAGAAGAGGTCGGTTCTTTTTATGTGCCAATGTTTAGAATAATTTACCTTTAAATATTAAAATATCAAATTAGTCAACTTTATTTCAGAAAATGTCGCTTGAAGATAATACTTTTATTTGTTAGTAATTTGTGAACGTTAATTTATCAAAACGCCGTATTCATCGTGAAAGTTTATTTTTACAAGCTAACTTGTAATAGTATATTATTATATTAAGGTTAAAGTATCACTTTTGTGACGAGTAAAAAATTGTGAGACAAAATTATACACTTTTAATCCGAATGAAAACATGCTATTTTTTAGTTATTCTTTAGTTTTATTGGGTTTTTGCCACACTTCTGAAAAATAATAAAAATTAATTAAATAAGCCCTTGCACCAAACGGAACAGTCAAGGGTTATTTGTGAAACTACGTTTGCCTAACCAAAAAACACTCACACTGAAAAAAGCATATAAGTAAAAAATAACAAAAATCACATCACTATCGCGCGCTTCCGTATTATTGACGTTTCAAAAAACTCTCTGTTTTCGTTTTCAAAATAGTAGTAAAAATATTAAATGTATGTCAAGTTTGACAGACCCAGAGCTATTGTTTCTTCAATTGCTATCCTGTGTCATGTGTCCTGTGTCAGCTCTATGTTCCACAACGGCTGACTGCTCTACGTGGTTAT
Organism: Monochamus alternatus; assembly: GCA_037114965.1. Taxonomy (NCBI): domain Eukaryota; kingdom Metazoa; phylum Arthropoda; class Insecta; order Coleoptera; family Cerambycidae; genus Monochamus; species Monochamus alternatus. The sequence continues at coordinate 145,261,106 of CM073426.1, read as the reverse complement.
TCTTAAGAAGGCTCTTATGCTCCTTCAGTCCCGTGCTGATGTGTCTACCCGTTTGCGCTATGTCAGAGGACTTCATCGAGAAACTTCCGACTAGAACCAAACGACATTAATCAGCTTCGACGTAACTTCGCTATTCACAAAGACACCAACCAGTCAAGCTTTGGAGGAGCTGCGACACAGACTTGCCATGGAAGATCAAGACGAGAACCTAGCAGACCTGGCGAGAGTTTGCATTAAGTCAACTTTCTTCGCTTTTAACTTTCAACTATTGTAAATATTGTTGAATAAATTTTTATAAGTTGAAACTTGATTAACACTTTAATTAGCTCTAACCCTAGGATTAAAAGTTTTTTTTCTCAGTAAGGAAAATATCAGCCCTGGCAGTCAAAAAATGTTATAGACTGTTAGAGAAAATTTTTAAAAAAAGTTAAATACAATCTTCTGTAAGTAAACAATTAAACTTTCTCAAAAAATCCTTAAAGCATTGTAATCTGTCAACTGCTGCTGTTAATCTAAAAGTATTACTGGTCTTAGTAGCATTGTGGCTAGTGCGTTTCGTTTTTCTCTAGTGCTTTCTTGATATTTGTGAGTGTACATAAACAAAAATTACGTTTACGTCTCTGGCTACGTTGGAGACTTTTGTTCGGTAAACTCTTTTCGCAAACAACATAAATAATTATTTATTTATTTATATAACTATTTCACATTTTATCCTGTGTTGTGAAAAGAGCTCTAAGAAAGCTATTCGCAGTAAGTATGTTTAAGTGTATTTGTAATTATTATGTCTTTACAAACACATAGCATGGTTTGTGTCAGACGTTCGCATACGTTACATATTCATCACCTGCTTGCTGTCATAATTCTATTACCGTTAATCAGACAAAAAATTGTTAAGCCAATTATGTTTTATTTGGTACAATTTACCATACAGCCAAAAAAAGGAACTAATATTGCAGACATTCTGTATAATTAACGATCTACCTAAAAATATTACATTTAAATATTAGCTTCCAAGAAATAGAAAATAAAAATTGTAATCGAAAAGAAATTTAAGTTGCTTAATCCATCGCCAACTTATGTAATTCGAATATTACGTTTCAGGCAAGAAGGTTACAGATTTTCTTCACGGTTTTCTGCTAAAAGTCGAATTACGACCTGTTTCCCTGAAGGTTAAGCTTTCCGTTCAGAAGTCAGCACAGTCAATTGAAAATTTCTTGTTTTGATATCGCTAATTCAATTATGGACATGTCGGCAAGCCATTTTCACGGGCTTGACATTAATAGCGTTTCGTCAGCTTAAGCGAGGCTTAAAATTGTTCAACCTACTTGTGACAGAATCCATATATTCCTGTGAGAAGTGGGTTAATTAGAAATACACTGGCAGTGGTGCGTTTTGGCTGTTTAAACAAGAAATTTGAAGCCACAATGGGGTTAATGTCCTTGAAGATTATGACAAGAAAGCAGTTAAAATGGGTAGATCCAATGAGAGCTGGAATATCTAATATTCTGGTGTTTATGAAACAAAAACAAATGTAATTGTATAGCAGTAGAAAATATTATTTTAATAACATATTAGATCTTACATTAACTATTGATTTAATAGAGAAATGTTAACCTTACGTTTTAAATTTAAAAATCTAGCGATAAAATTTAAAATTGGTGTATGTGGCTATTTTCAATTTCTATTATTTTATCAACTAAAATTATATCGACCAAACTGCGCAAATTTTAGAAAATTTGACAATTGGTAAATTTACTACTTAAAATGGACTCTGTTTACTTTGTTGTCATTGACGACGAACATTTGTTAGATTTTATGGCTCGGCAAGCCATATAAATGTAACACTCATGTGCCACTCCTGAATAAACGTCAGCTTTTCATTGTCACTATCAAACAAAAGACTCTACTTTAATTAGTGATTATAAATAAAAAATATTCCAAGAAAAAATAATAATTAAATATCCAAATAGGTACAAGTTACTTTTATTAAATAAAGTTAAGTTTATTTGTTACTACATTGTGTGCCACTTCAACTTATTTAACAAACTGGAAATTATACTGTACTATGATTAATAATAATAAATTTTATTTTCCTGTTAGACATGACAGATACATGTATAGGAATAGTCAAAATACTAAAAGCTAACTTAAACATTTAAAATATTCTGTTACAGAATAATAACATTTAGTTACTAAAAAGGTTTTTAATTTAGTTTTAAATAAACGCTCTTTTTTAATTTTTTTAATATCGTCAGGTAAACGGTTAAACATTAAAGGACCTATATAATTAGGTGAATTAAAAGTTACTTTTAATCTAGCTGTTGGAACATGGAAATCATATTTCTGTCTTGTGTTGACATTATGGTAATCTCTATTAATAACGAACTTACTAAAATTTTTAAACACATACAAACAAACTTCAAAAATATACAGTCCTGGTAATGTAAGAATAAAATATTGCTTAAATATATGTCTACAGGATTGAGTGCTGGACAAATTAAAAATACATCTTAAAATACGCTTCTGAGACAAAAACACAGAAGTTGAAAAAGTAGAGTTCCTCCAAAAACAGACACCATATCTTAGTCGGGACTCGACTTGAGCGTAGTATAAACAGAGCAACTGGTCAACATAAAGTATCGTACGTATATTTCTAAATAAATAGTTAATCGATGATAATTTTGACGATACCGCTTCGCAATGACCCCTCCAATTAAGGTTTGCATCTACAGTTAAACCTAAAAATTTGACCATATCCGTATTCGAGCATAAAGAGACATTATTGATATTTATATTTAATTTATTGCAAATTTTTTGAAAAGGATGAAATCTTATAATATGTTTTCTCAGAATTAAAATAAAGAGAATTTTCAGAAAACCAATAACACATATCAGACATTATTTTAGTGCAATTCTCTACCAATATGTCATCAGATTTATTAGAAATAATTAAGGATGTATCATCAGCATACATAGTGACATGATATTCAGGCGAAACCTTATCGATATTATTGACGTATAACAAAAATAATGCAGGGCCTAAAACAGAACCCTGTGGTACTCCCATTGTGAGAGAAGCATAATCCGAGCTATAAGTATCAATGTTATTTTTATTGTTATAGGTTATGTTAACAAATTGATTTCGATCCTTGAGAAATGTTTTGATCCAAGCCAATGCAGGACCTCGAATACCATAATTATATAATTTAGATATCAGTCGCTCGTGATTTACACAATCGAATGCCCTGCTAAGGTCACAGAAAACGCTCACAGGACATTCATGAGCTTCTAAATACCCTAAAACGTTCTCGTAGAGACTGTGCACTGCGGTGGCAGTACACATTCCGTTACGGAAACCATGTTGGTTAGGCATAAGAATATGATATTTGTTTAAAAATGCAAACAGTCGGTCTAAAAAACAATACTCAAAGATTTTACAGAATCCGCATGGAACAGTTACAGGTCTATTCTAGATTAGCGACATTAATCGATTATTACAGTAAATTACAGCTTCAAGATTATAGGGTATTAAATAAATTATTGTACTAGGCAAATAATTACTCTTATACGTTATGCTACACATATGTCAGATGATAAATGTGCTCGTATTAAATCTTACATTTGCTAGAACAGTAAATCCGTGTTATTGCAACATATCCCATAAAATATAATAATATAAATGGGTTTAGGAGGATATAGACCTAAGCCTTGGCCAATCTGGAACGTCAATTTGTTCGTTATAAACTTTTATTTGAGAACAATACTGATTTACTGAAAAACATTTTGTTACATGAAAAAATACTAAATAGTTACAAAAGACTTGAAAAAAGCTTGGAAACTGGTGAAGATATCGGCTGAGTGACTTTGCAATAGCTTATAGATTTTGTTTCAATCAATAACTTATATTATAAATTTATCCATGGTAACGCAAATATTTCGACAGAAAATTTTATAGAATGACTCCGGGCAGTAAACTCTGAACACACTATATTTTTATTTTAAATGGTAATGCAAATATTTCGACAAGAAAACATTTTTTAAAAAATTACTTTTCCAAAAAATATTTAAAAAAAATCTCCGGACAATAAACTATGAAAACATTGTATATTTAATACTAAATTTCTAAATCATCCACTTATAAATATATCTATGGTAACACAAATATTTCGACAAAAAGTTTTTAAAGAATAACTTCAAAAAAATTAAAATAAAATTCTCCGGTCAACTATGAACACACTGTATATTGACTTTAAATTTATAAATTTATCATTAATATTATAAATTTATACATTGTAATGCAAATATTTCGAGAAGAAAACATTTTTTAAAAAATTACTTTTCCCAAAAAAAATCTCTCCGGGCAATAAACTATGAACACATTGTATATTTAATATTAAATTTATAAATCAATTACATATATTAAAAATTTAAACATGATAATGCCAATATTTCGACAAGAAAACATATTTTAAAGAATTACTTCAAAATAATTTAAAATAAAAAAATATCTCTATGAACCTACTGTATATTTACGCCTGATGCATTCTACATCGCAGTAGAAAACCAATGAAAGCTAGAGACCTCTATCGCGATTCGGCGATAACGATATGCTGCAAATACAGAATTCCAGGAAACTACGAAGCTAATGCCTGGATCAACATCGAATTACATCTGGATAACCTAAAGCAAACAACTAAATCACTCGTCAGCAGCCCACCAGACATATTGGTTTCGATCTTATTAGCTCTCATCAGTATGCCGTAGGTAAGATAACCGACGAATAACCTTAGTTCTTTTAAATGTGTAAGGACGACAGCGGGACATTAGCCCGCAGAGTAGTTGTTTCCTGGAATTTCGTAATTGCCACATATCGTTAACGCCGAATCGCGATAGACGTTCAATGGTTTTCTACTGCGATGTCTCATGGTCTCTACTGTCGGGTTAGCCAGACTTAAAACAGCTAAGGTTATTCGTCACCTCACTTATGGCATACTGATGAGAACTTATAAGCTCGAAACCTCACTTATGGCACACTGATGAGAACTTATAAGCTCGAAACCGGTATATGTCTGGTGAACTGCTGACAAGTGACTTTGACTGTTTGCTATAGGTTTTCCAGGTATAATTCAATGCTGATTGAGGCATTAGCTCGCAGAGTAGTTGTTTCTTGGAATTCCGTATTTGCCACACTGTATATTTAGTTTTAAATTTTTAAATCAATCACTGATATTCTTTCAGAAGACGCTCCACCACGACAGAACGATAAATTCTCCCACCCAACGTACCCCTACTTACCAGAACATGGAAACAACATTTACCCCGAAGAGAGAGAGCGCTTCACCCATCGATGTTCTGAGAGGCTGGAGACAGCCTTGGACCAAATTCGCCGCCGACAAATAGCCAAACAGAAGACTCTGAAGCTCAACGGATATTCTCTACATCAACAGCTCCGTAGCGCCCCCTACGATATGTACGTGACCGATATGAGGGTACGACTGCCTCCTTCCAATAGCTGGGTGAGTTTTCTGTGATGAAGTCAAAATACTGTGTATCCCAAACTGGTGAAACGGAACAAATATTTTTTTCCATCAAAAGTCGACATTTTCGTTAAATTTTCAGTTGACAAAGTGAGTCTTTGTCGCCTAGCTGCTAAATATCTTTATGTTCTAGAACGCTAAAGTCTTTTTCATTGTAGAACATAAAACATAATGTCAAAATAATTTGTCATTTTTTCGAAACTTATTTATGATTTTATTAATTAAACAATATATATTTTAAGTAGTATAGCATTTCCATACGAAACAGCCCTAACCTAACCATTATAAACAGGACGATTATAATTTATCTATAAACTTTCTGATGACACAGCCATATGACAATCGAATGCCGGAGGAAACATCGTTGCCACATTATGTGTTACATACATAATATCGTCTTAATACTTCAGCGTGTTATTTAAATTTACCACCATTTATTCGCACTTTCTGCATTTCCCGCATTTCTTTCCCCCCAGATTTGGAGATCACACCACACATTTGGAGGGGGGATGGAGAGAATACAAGCACAAGGTTGTAAATTCACAGTGCCTAATTATACAAATTTCTAATATGCGGAAATGGTAGTTTTATACGGAGAATGCGAGAATGTTTGCGTAATATATGCCGCAGCTGCTAAATATCGGAAACGTTTTACTAACAGTGTACAAGTACTTCAACGCCTTCGCGATACGGGTTCTGTGAAACCGCGTCTACTATTTCTATAAGAACAATTTCAAGGCGATTGAAGATATCCCAAAGCAAGGTCTGCAGAATATTACGTGAAAACTCACTGAACCCGTATCATTTTCAGAAAGTTCAGGCTTTAGAACCTACTGATTTCCCCAGCCGTCTTGAATTTTGCAATTGGCTGACCCTAATTTTATTAATAAAGTGCTATGGACGAGTGCAACTTTATTCGAACTGGCATTTTAAACAGGTTAGTACCATACTACTTAAAAAACAATAAATTTCTAGGCTAGATGTACGTAACTACAAACTAAATAATTAATTGTACTTACGAGTAATACTAAAAATTAATGTTCAATTGTAAAACGCAGTGAAAACGTAATATCAAAATTATTAAACTGTAATAACCGAACATTCAAAAATATTTATTTATTATCTAAATTTGTTTTTATTAATTATTAATATTTAATTCAGAATGTATCTAGATAAAAAAAGTTAGGTTTTTTATTACTTAGTATTTAAACACGAAACACTTTTCATCTTCTCTTAATAATTTAACCATTGGGTATATGTTTTTTATGTAATGTACCTAAATGGTTTATTACTCGGCTTATTATTAGATACGTTGGAGTTTTGTAATTTTAGTGTAAAATATTTTTTAAACTGTGACTAAGCTAATTTCTTTGCAGTCATAACAGCCACATTTGGTCGAACAAAAATCCACACGCTAGTCGTCCGTTTAGCTTTCAGAGGCGATTTGTTGTCAACGTATGGGCAGCAGTGTACGAGAACCGTATATTCTACCGGAAAACCAGAATGGACCGCGTTTGTTGCAATTTTGAATAGAATTATCTGATTATTATTATTTGATTTCATTGGATATTAACATTTTAAATTATTATTGTCTGAAGTGAGCAAGAAAAAATATGAGATTCTAAAACAGTCAGTACTAGGAAAATATTTCAATTTGGCAACGTAGCATCAGGTCGACATTGAGTTGAACTGTAAGCTGTAAACGACCAAGGCTGTGAGCGGTCATTGACAGTCAGAAAAGGGGGTTTACATAATGATTTGAAAATATCTATTTTCGGCGTAAATATGCATTTAGATTTTTTTTAATCGCGTATTCGTATTATACTCATTATTCCCTATCTCCTCTTAAAATTAATGACATTATGGGTGACTCAACCTGTATTTGTAGCCTCTACTGTACTAGAACGCCATGCCCATATCGTTTGATGGTGATAATATCGGCTTATATTCCTTATTTTGTTGACGTCAACTGCTCGGTTAAAAAATTTTTCCTTGACATATCTCACAAAGAATCTTGTAGTAATTGCCGGACGTAAAGCACAGTATTTGCGGTATATCTTCGTTTGGTCTGGATTTTAAATCACAAAACATCTCAGAGTATGAGTCTTGGAATCGGTAATTTTTATAATAATCGAAGCTGTGTCTTCTATATCATCCATCATTATCTTCAGAATCTCCAATACGTATCATAAGGGACCTTTAATTTTGCCTTGGTCTTGTCTTCTGCGACCAAGATAAGATCAAGACAAAACAAGGCAAGGTACCAACACTACTTTTACCAGACAAGAAAACATATACGGGAAGGAAATTCAACCTTATAAATACGAATTTGCACGAACCAAGTAAATAAACGACGGTTAAATTGAAATTTATTGCAGGTTCGCGTCGACAAATGCAGATTCAATCCCAGGAACTCCAGTTTGGAAACCAGGCTCTTATTTAGTGATCTCACAATTAGCGGCAGAGTAAATCTGTTCAACGAGCTCGATTTGCAGAGGGAGCCCATCACCCCCAACCCCGAGGAGTCCTGCAACATGATTTTGCGACTGCGAAAAGCGGGCATTGGGTAAGCCATTATAATTGAGAGAACTCGTCGAAATGAATAGGTGTTAATTTTATTGTACAATTGCTGTGATCGTTATAATTGGTATGAGTTGAATTAGTCGATTAAATTTGCGAAGAATATCAGTTGTTAGATATTTTATTATTGAATTTTTACTTTTTAAATTTAATTAGGAATTTTGTTTGGAATTGCTCAGCTATAGAATATTGTTTAGTCGTTTCACCAAAAACATTCTAATTCATCATAATTTCTAATTTCAAATAAGTGACTTTATAATCGGGGGTAATACCATAAGATAAGAGCTCAGATTTAGCCGGATATTTTTTCATGTTTCTTTTCGTGTGCTTACTGTCGTGAACAGCTGGAGGTAAATTATCTACGAAAGTAAGTACGAGAAAATAAACATAAAAAAATATCAGGCTCAAAATCTGAGCTCGAATGGTACTTGGTAAGGCAATTTCATGAATAGAATAATGATAATTTAATCAAAACTTTATTTAAAAGTACAGAAACAACAGACAGTAAACGCATATTAATAACAAAGAGATTATTTTTTTAAAGTGAACAATTATTAAAAACACAATTATTGGAAATAATTTGCCCTGTTGACGTTGACTCTATTAATGATTCTCTTGTGGATGCTGATTGTAAGGCTAATTTTGAAGAATCTGTTGATACTGACTTGTTATTCGAAGGTTGAGGCATTTGGATAAATTTGTGATTTCGACATCTAACAATTTTAAACTAACGTTATTTTTAATAAATAAAGTAACATAGCTATGATAACGTAATTTATCCGCTTTTTTATCCAGCTGCATTTTCTCTTCCTTGCTATTTGGCCGATAGCAAACCACGATTTTTGCGTTCGTCAATGGGATTTTTTATACATGAGTGAAATTGTCAACATTAAATGATTTTTTCCCAAACCATCACAAAACTATGACATTTTTTAACTGTCAGAAGTCTCTAAAGTTGACATTTTCCCTACTGAGAAAGAAATTGTATCTTAGCAACAAAAGTACTCATTTCTAATCCTAAAGTTGAATCTAAGGATTCAAAGTGATAATCAAGTTTTAATTTATACAAGTTTTTCCACGGTCGGAAGTAGAAATCAGTTTCTATGACATCAAAATTAAAACAGAAGTAGTCAATTATTCCCAAGGGAGTATAATGTTCCCAAGGGAGTTTACATTATGGAGAACGTTTTTCATGCAAAAAAAAAGATAACATTGAAATTATTTATTGACATTTAAATTAAATGTTACATTTGTACAATTTTCAAAATTAATATTAGAAGGAATATTACTTTCGCTTACATTTACAGTTTTTGTGATTGCGCTAGTAGTGGTACCTACTAAAACCTGATAAGCAATTTTGGTCTTATTTTCAATGGAGTTCTCAACATAACCCTCAGCGACTGTCGTTGATTTCCAACCAGCATGACGTTTTATTGTCGTGATATCCACACCAGCATCTGCCAGTAATGTCGCTGAAGATCTTCATAAGCAGTGACCAGTATAACATGCAGCATCAGGTAATTTTAAATACGAAGCTACTTACTACACTCGGAATTTTTCCCATGGTATTCTTGCCAACTGGCTGCGAACTACATTTTCCTGCTTTGTAATATAAAAAAAGGCGCTTATGCTTGACGTGGGGAGGATGAAGGGACAGGTATTTTCGAAACAATTCAAGCATATTTCCCACATCGGTAACCAGAAAGGTTCGTGGAATCTTTGTCTTAGTGTTTGGAACTTTTACAATCAAGGAAGAGCCTACATCCTCAATATCATCTACAGATAAATTGACTAGTTCATCAGTTCGATAAGCTCCGGCAATCCTCAGAATTAATCCAACCTATAAAAAATCAAAATACTTAATAATTGAAATACCTAACAACAAAAGTAATCTTACCTTAATCATTAAGTATTCTTTCTCATCTGCACTTGATAGAAAACGGTTGATTTCACCCTTTGTCAATATTTTCGATTTTTTCGCTTGATATCCGTCACCGGTTCTTTTCAAAAATGCGGTCAGCTTGGGGAATTTGCTTATATCTATGTTGTCGTAAATTATCAAGCATGACTTAACCATAGAATATTGCGCCCATAATGTGGAAGACTTGTAATTCTTTGCATTTTCACTGAAGTATGCCAACAAAACATTGCTTATTGCAATATTTGCAGACTCCACAATCTCTTCCTACTCACAATTATTCATTGTGCACTAAACAAACTTTAAACTAAACCAAACTAGCACCTTAATTTGACAATTCTTTTTGTTTGTTTATTTTGTAGTCATGACAATAACTCAACGACTACTAAATTAATACTCAAATCCGAATACAATAATTCTGGTGCTACTTACTTCATAATGACAAAATATGTGTTTTTAAGTTAATGAGACCGTGGAAAAAATAGTATATACCATTCGGAAGAGATGCTATTTTGTCTTCGGTGCATTGTAGCCCTCGGGCTTCAAATTGCACCTCTGCCAAAATAACGCATTTCTCTCCCTTATAGTATAATGTACTATTATTCAACAATATTTACAGTAATGTTTGTTTATCCACATTGATAATAAATACACAGTTTGAACAAGTATTAAAAGTAAATCAACCACTGAAACTGACACTACCTACTCTAATTCTTGGAGCAGTTCTGAAAGCAATCCATTTTCATTAATAGTTATATTATTCAGCATTCTTTTCGCAATTTTCTTTTTCAAAAGTGAGCCTTCAATGTAGCCTTCCGCCACAATGCTCGATCTCCATCCTCCACGTCTTTTAAGACAAGTGGGGTTACAACCGCCGTCAACTAAAATGGCAGTAAACTTCAAAAATGTTGGCACTTCTTGTGAGACAGCACTGATTTTATGAATACCGACCACTATTCAATGACACTTTCCACTAACATATCTAAGAAATAATCGACATTCTACCAATCCGGGTGGATGTAAAGCAACATGTTTTCGACAAAAGCATTATCTCTCAGCACAGTAAAAGAACGTGGTCTCTTGGTTTTGGTATTGGGAATTTTTATAATTAAAGCGGATTTCACATCTTCAACATTGTTAATTGTTAAATTGACTAACGACATGCACTTGCAGCCTCCAATATTAAGACTACCTAAGAAGCTTTTTAAAAATTTTGTTCTTTTATTCCTTCATCATCAAAAATATTAATTATCAGGTGAACGATTGAAAAAGCATTCAACTTGGTCCTTTATAAATACTCATTTTGTCTTTCGAGAAAAACACGTAACTTTGAATATTTACTTATTTCTTTATATCCAACATTGACTACAACATTGAATATTATGACCAAAAACAATCACAAATGAACTCAATTAGCAATATGGCGACTAATATTTGATAAAGTATGCATGACTATATCCTACTTACCTACTTTGCATTATTATCCAAATTTGGTTTCAGTAATTTCAAAGCACAAATTAGTAATTAGATAGGGATATCAGTTGGAGAAAAAATAGCATGTTTTATTTGGATAAAGAATGTCTTCTTTGTCTCGCAATTTTGCATCACTTGGCAACGGCAACGCTACTCTTTCCCACAATTTATTCCCCACAAAAATGACATTTTTAATCCTAATAAACAATACAGGGTGGCAACGGAAAGTGGGATCAGGCTGTAACTTTTTACGACTGCTGATAAAAATTTGAAATTGGGTGGGTTTATGCTAGATGGTGCCATGAATTCTTTGAGGTCATTTGGGATTTCATGACATTTCCGGTTTGACCGGAAATGACCGTAAATTTATATTTTTAAATGGGACATCCTGTATTTTTTGACATTTTTGGAATCAACGAATCATTTTACGCATTGTAGGACTAATTTTCTGTCACATTTTCTTGTAAGTATTTTTTTTATATTTAAAAATAAAACAAGAAGACCGCAAATGACTTAAATTGTTTTCTTTTTTGTTTGCAATAATGGGAATAATTCTAAATTTGAATATTTTTGTACATTTTTTTAGTTATTACCACTAAAAATTTCGATTTATTGTATTTCCTTAAAAACTCATTTTTTTTAATGTAAAGAGGGTGGGCCCTATTGATTTGTTAATAAAGGATTTTTTTCTGAACAATTTTTAAAATCCGTCAAAAAAGAAAACAATTTCTGCCAGTCGCGGCCTTCTAGTCTTATTTTTAAAAATTAAAAAAATTACTTACATCCAGAAAATCTGTCAGAAAATTGGTCCTACCATACGTAAAATGATCCGCTGATTCCAAAAATGCCAAAAAAGGTGTCCCATTTAAAAATATAAATTTACGGTCATTTCCGGTCAAACCAGAAATGTCATGAAATCCGAAATGACCTCAAAGAATTCATGGCACCATATAGTATAAACTCACCCAATTTCAAATTTTTATCAGCAGTCATAAAAAAGTTACAGCGTGTTCCCACTTTCCGTTGTCACCCGTATACTATTATGCAAACTGTTTTTTCTTAATTAGCAGTGGCATTACTTACAGTAATGTGACATTTCTATGCGGTAAAGTAAACTTTAGTAAACGTCTTTGAATTATTAGTAAAAATGCGAACAAATAGATTTTCTTATAGCGACCATTTTTTCGGTTGATTCTGTCACTGCAGTTATCAAATGGATATTTGTTCTATTGAATCTTATTTGAATTCATTCAGTGTTTCCTTAGAAAGTTACTTTCCTAAAAAGATGTAACACTTCTGTCAACCATTTTTTCAATCATAAAAAATGTAACGATTAAAAGATCAGTGAATATACTCTTTGAATTATGCTTTTTATCATTATTAGCTGGCAACTTTATATCTTGCGAAACACGTTCAACGGCGTACAATTCTGGCCAACACAATCGATTGTTTCGGTTTTTAGAAATTAGGCGCGAGAACTTTTTCAAGTTCCCCAAGTTTAGCGGGGTTTCGCAATGTCATTGTTAAAAGTGTAATTTCCGGTAACCCAAAATGGTCCGTTCTCAAAACTGTGCTAAATACTAACATCCGTGGCTTTCCCTCCATAATTTGTTAATTGTGCCTTCGATTAAACGCTCATGATTTACGATAATAACTACAGCTTAAGGTTACTCTTCTTTTGTATTTAGATGTTGATATTGATCAAGTTTCCAATCGTCAATACCAACTTACGTTTTACAATTATTTAAAAAAAATAATGCATGTTTTTTTGGAGAATGTCGTAACGACGTCCCAGAGGGGACTCTTTTGAGATATTAGATATTATTTATAGTTTTTCATAAAAAATGAATAAAAATGTGCAGTTTGATATGAAAAGTGTAAAATATTTTCTCCTGTAGAGACTAGTATAAGGTGTTATAAGGAAATGATTTCAACTTTTGTTTTTTGTAGTTTCATTATTTGTCTATTTAACCAAATTTTTTGTTCATATAGGGTTATTAGGAACCTATCTAAACAAAAATTATATACTGGAGACTTACAAATATAATTTAAAAAAAAAATGAAAAAGGGCATTTCGAAAATGATTTAAAAATATATTTCTATTTCAGAATCAGTAAGTCAATCTGATCATTTTATTTCGCTAAGATAATGCAAATGTTGTTAACATAAAAATATATTTTGTTCAAATCAAGACTATTCATTACTCACAGCAAGGCAATATTTTGTTATTTTTATCGAATTATTTTGTTGACTAATCAATTTTAGCATTCACTTGATTACTTCTATAAATTAATTAACTATATAATATATTACCACCTCATTGCATATCTAAAGACAATAATACATTTAAAAAATATATTAAGGAATTGTTACATATCAAATGTTACTATAGCGTAGACGAGTATTTAGATGACAATTTACAATGATTAGTGTTGACTGTACAAAAACTTTTTTATTTTTGTTGACATGTCCTAACTATTTGTCTTAAAGGATCAATAAATATTATTTATTTATTTATTTATTTATTTATTTATTTAAATTAACAATTTATAACTTTTAATTTAAAGACAGAAAAACTTAAAATTACAATATATTATTGTTGTTTAGCATAGCAAAAATTACGTTTTTCCAATTAGTGAAATTACCATCTCACTAAAACTAAACGTAATTTGTACACTATGCAAATACTGGGCTGTTCCCTACATCCTGAAAAACCTATAGCAAAACAGCCACAATTAGTAGTAGTTATCAGCAATGATGTCACCAGACATTTATCAGTTTCGAGCTTGTTAGCTTATAGCTGTTGGCTGATATTCATCACCGTCATAACCGACGGACGGACAAGAATGTGCGAGATGTGTCTAGGTCTAGTGATCACTAGTTACTCAATAAAACAATATTTACTGATGCCAGAAATAATAGATGTGAACATTCTACATTGCTTTTAAAGCAATTTATTTGTGCATAAGTATAGATAAAAAATCATATTTAAATATTTCGTTTTTTCAAAATTGCATAATCGTCTCTTAGCTATCGTATGCTTTATGAGTTATTTATAAAAGTATCTTTATTACACCTTGTATAAAAGTCATAAATTTTATTCACTTTCTCCATATTTGATTCTTATGTGCTATAAAAACTAGTAATAGCAGCTTAGATATAAATCCTTAAGGCATTTTCAGCTATTAATAAGGTGATAATTTCCAATATCTGCAGTACCTGCTATTAACTAACTGAAAAAGAAAAGCTTATTGACCTAGATAATGCAGAAATGCCAGTAATTTAAATAAGTGATATATAAAATAGAATTTCGTGACGTATTTACCTAGATCGAGATCGTTTTAATTCAATATTCGGAACCGCCATAAGTTCATGGGAGCTTGGGAATAGAGACTGGTCTTATTAATTTGCAAATTGGAACGCCCAAAACTAAATTAACTGGGTGAGTTAACATTAATAGGAAGATAGGGTAAATATTCAAATGTTAACTACCTAGATTATACCTTTAGTTATGTGAATGTTAAATATTTTCATTAGATTAGAGAAGCTTAAAATTTTCCTCATATATTTAACTGCAGTGTAATTAATTACCTTCAACAAAAATATAAAATACTAAAACAGCAATAATTTTGCATATACAGGGTGTCCGAAAAGGTAATGTCGAAAATGAAACGACATACGGGGAGATCAAAAAAGCTAAAGTACTTCATATAAAAAATTTTGCTATAGAACTTCGTTATGGAGTTATTCGCCTTCAAAGTAAAAAGGTGAGAAATAAATTTCGATTATAATTGCCAGGGACAACAATGTAATTTGGGCAATTAAAGTAACTCATAATGCTCATTTCCAAATTTAAACTGATATTCAATATGCCTGCTTTATACAGGAGCAGACAAAATTATCTTAATGCATCATTGGCAGCGTTACCAAATTTGACATTTTTCACAATTCGATTCCCCTCTTATTTTGTTAAAAAAGATATGCTATGTTTCAATCGATATCTTGTACCGTTTTTGAGCAAAATCACATTTTATTAATAATAACCTTGTTTATACAGGGTGTTTGTAAATAAGTGCGAAATATTTTAGGTGGTGGTTGGCGAAGTTATTTTGTGAAAAAAAATTCATATAAACGTAGGTCGAAATATGCTTCGCTCCCGAGATACAGAGTGTAAATTTTAATTTTTTATTAATTATTTCAGTTTCAAAGATATTAACTCGAAATTTGAAACACGCTTTGAAGGGATAAATGGGCATTTTTTGGGGTGATCCAAATATTTCTACTTGCACCAGTGACGTTCGTGCGAGAATACCACAACTGTTTTAATTAAAAAAATGGTACGCTACTGACATTTTCTGTTTTGATATTTTTTAAGAAATTCGCCATCATTTCTGAATGACATTGGTCTCAATTTTTTTCGTAGGATGTACCGTTTATGATAAAAAAATAAAACATATTTTATTGCAAGTTCTGCATTTTTAATTTGTATTGGTACATTATCTAGTAGGTTGCTATCAATATTTCTAAATAAATTACAACCATCTCGTCAAAATGTCAAATTAGTATTTTTTCATTATTTGTTTGCTACAAAATTAATGTCAATAAGCGAATAATTTTTGTGTCTTAAAAAAATGGAAAATTTTACAAATACGGAAAATGATATATTTATGAAATGAACTGCTGACTGTTGGCGTCCTCGAGAAGTACGAACTGTACAACTAGAAGCAGTTCTCGATATAGTTTCTGAGTCACCAGAACTAGCACTCGAAAAACTGCCAACATATTGAATGCAATCAACTTCACCGTATTCAAAATTCTAGAGCAGCAATTATATCCGTTTCATAGAGAATAACAACAAAAATTTTATGATTATATGATTAATCTCTGTTATTTACAGAAGTCTGATAAATCGAGGGGGTTAAGATCGTCAGATGGAAGCGGCCACGAAAAAGGACTGCCACTACCAACTACTGTCCTGCTGACATGAGAAGCACTATCGTGCCTCAGCTACATATTAATTCGAATATTTAAAGGAATCTCTTCTAATAACGGGTTAATAAAATGTTATTTTTCTTAAAATCGGTACACGATATCGATTTAAACATGGTATATATGTTATAGCAACATAAGAGAGGAATCAAATTGTGAAATAAAGCGAATAATTCCATAACGAAACCCGATAGAAAAATTTTTTATATGTACTACAACTATTTTGACCTCACTTGTATGTCCTTTTAATTTTGACATGACCTTTCCGGACACCCTGTATACGCGAATTATTTTAAATTATACATTTAACTCTCCATATATAAAATTAATTAAATGTTTTTATTGCTTTAGTACTGAACTAATTAAGTTATAGCCTTAAACACATAGACTTAACTGATTGAATGCATTTATGCATACAAGATGCAATAAGAAATGTTGAAAGTCATTTAATTGCTTGCGTCTGAAATTTCTTTTGATCAAACCGGAACTCGGAATCGAGGGAAAATTATAATCAAATGTTCAGAATTTTAACTTTTCTAGTCACAATCGCAGAAAATGTTTTCAAAAAATGAGGCAATTTTTAGTATTGCCTAATATTGACTGCTGTGGTAGCTGATAATGTCTATACAGAGTGTATAAAAAAAGCAGATCACTCCGTTAACTATTTAAATTAAAAAAGACAATATTGAATAGAGCATATGAAACAGACATATATTTTTCTAATTGCCCATAATGTTTTAAAAATTAACATAACCAGTTTGCAATGAGCAATGGTTATAACAAATGGCAAAAAAATATAATGATAATGAATTGTAAAACCCCATTGCCAAATCAATTTTTGATTTGTCATAAAACAAACTATATCGATTTTTATACATATAATCTATTGCAATAATAATAATAATAATAATATCTCTACACCTCATTCTAATCACAGGGATTAGCCCAGAAGTCGGAGACTTGTGCGGGAGAGGGGGCGGCATATTATTATTAAGCAGGCCGCATTTGCGCCCAGGAACGGCTTACGTTGGTAGGCCCTAACCACTATTCAGTGCAGGAATGAGGGAAACCTGGAAAACCTCATTAATTAGGGGGGTAGTCAAATATCAACCGGTATCAATCTCTCACATTGACCCAAGCCAACATTCTTCCACCCTACCATACCCGCAGAGAGGGCGTCAAACCTCTCCACGAATATAGCTTATATACGGTCTACCGGCAGCTGGGCTCGAATCAACACCGATCTAGTCACCTCGATTCAAATACTGACGCCTTAAACCGCGCGGCCACTGACCGACCGACATAATGATGGTACTCTTTAAAAGAATTTGGTAATTTAATTTGAACTGCTAGGTACATATTTGTAATGATCAATAATGTACTTTCAACATTAGTTCTTAAATTACTCCTCTCACTAGATATCTAAAGACATTTTTACTCGGAACTTCCAATAGTTCCAAAACTGTTTTAAAGTGACGTCATAATTATTGTAATTTGTAATAGATTATATCTACATATAACAACTTCAATTGCGCTATTGTTAGTAACAAAAAAAAGATTTATTTTCAATGTTTTGTCATAATTTTAAATGGTACAACATTTGCAACTTTCTATACACTTCAATCTACTTTGAACTTCTTCCAGTTTAAAAGATTCTATGATGTATCTAATATACACCTTGTAAATGTATTTAATTAAAAGTTTAGGATAAACTCAATTTTAGTAGGTACTGCCATTGAATTCGACTATAACCTCATCAATCACCAAAATCATTCACTATTCGCTGCACGGTCGTTAAATTTATATCTCTAATCATGTCAAATTTCTGTGCTTCATATTTCAAACATATACGAGGGGTTCTTTAATGAACAAGACCCTGCTTTGCTTTGCCGTCATTGTTTGAGGAATTAGCATAATGTTAGAACGTTTCTCATGTTCATCCTTAGGGGAAGTCTTAAGTAAATTTTGATATTTGGAAAGTTTTTACACAACATCGTTTTATGTTCTGAATATAAAATAAGCAATTTTATGTCGTATTTGTCTCATTAAATTTCAAAACTGAATTTGAATTTTTGGGATCTTAGGGCAACAAAGCTTAAAACAGGTTATTTCGGATTTTTGCCATTTTTCCCGTTATTATTTAAGGAAAAAAAATGAAAGTTGTAGGAATTTTTAAATATTTTTTAAAGCATATATCATAAAAAGAATTGAATTTCTGAGATGTAGAACTTTTGTTTGTTTTTAATGGAACAACTGAGGTTCTGAAAAATATAAAAGGTATTCCTATCATTAGTGTCAGAAATTGACCATTATCTAGAAAATACCGTTTCAATAATCAGCTGCATTGTTCATTGTACAATATTTTAACGTAGTCTATTCTTGTACTATATTTATCATTTTATTTTAAACATATCAAGAATTAATATGATGTTTTCAAATTGTCCACTCGAATCAAATGCTTTTTCAGAATATTAATGACGTAAAGATCAATGTTTGAAAGTCTGTATTGTCCTTAGTTCGCTTGCCATTATGAGTATTGGCCATCAATCATTGTAATCTCCAAAAAGCAGGGATATAATTTGACATTTAAGTTTAAGCTATAAAAATTGCGGTGAAAACAAATTTATTGTTGTGGATATGTTGGGTTGCATAATTCGATGACGTAATTTATATATATATTTTCTTCTTGACCACAGCATAGGTACCTACTTGTAGTAATATTCACTAAAAGAACAAATTACTATCCAGGCCAAAGAATAAACAACGTACGGGAATTTCTGTTATACCTACAAAATATAACATATCAAAGGAAGAATTACATTATTAACTTTATAAAGATCATCTGTATAAAGGGCGATTCAGTCATAATGTCATTATACAGGGTGGCCAGATGAAAACGAGACAGAGCCGTTTTCAGGAACTTCATCAATATTGTAGAAAATCGCTCAAACCTTTCGATTTTAGATTAAAGGGGGACATTCTTTGCTGGTATTTTTGACTCCACCACTTACAAAATACATTTAGTGTAGGAACTTCATGAGCATGATTATGACCGCCGTTTGTAATTTTGCAAAATAATAAGTAAGCGAGCAGTTAACATCTGTTTTTCTGATGAATGCAGGTTTTTCTTGAATGGCGGTAAATCGTCAGAATTGCCGCTATCGGTCAGATTCAAAACCAAGAGTTTTTCACGAGGTGCATATGTTACACACAATACTCGAATTCGGACAATGTCCGAAAAAAGTGTGCAAAACTAGTTCTGAGCTCCGAAAAATTCCCAAACCCGAAATTATACATTTAAACGGTTATTGTATATTACAAAATATGAAGAACTAGTTCTGGGCATTATAAGGTGTTCAAAACTAGTTTTGTGCATTTTGAAATGACCAGAACTAGTTCTTTCATTTTCTGAAAGTTATACCAATGAACAAATTAAAAGTAGGGTTATGTCTGTATTGTCATCAGTTATCACACAGTGGTGTTTAAGAATTAACTCGTAAATGTATGAATCGAGCGTGGTCTTGTCGAAGAATATATTGTGCAACTCGAAATGTCATCATTCCAGTTCGTACTCAAATAAATAATACATTTTTTAATATGTATATTTTTTATAGCTATATAAAAACAAAGTTTTATTTTTATTACAGTTGGCAATATTTGAAATAAAATATCTAAAATAATACATCTGCATTCTTATGTTGTAACTATTCAATTACCATCTCGTTCCGATATATGTACATGCATATTGAGCATAAATCTTAAGGGGCCTCTTTAGGTGTCTTAAAACTAGTTGCAAAATAACTCTCGATTTTGATGCGGCTTGCACCACTTTTCTTAGAAAAAAATCTAGTTCCTGAGATGCTTAAATCATATTTTTTTATACGAATAAACTAGGGTTTAAAACGTAAAGAGAACAAAATAAATGAGCATCCTAGAAGCGATACATTATTTTATTAATTTAAATTGTCTAGATAATAACTTTGTTAATTTGGAACTAAGAAAATGCAATGGCATACGTTCAAATAGTATCAGGCGATGTGAGATACGAGGCGGCACGCAAAGATGGAAGGTGTAAGGAAAGTCATACGAGTATAGTGAGCTTAACGGAACGCGAGCTGTACGAATTTGTATGGCTGCAACTAGCGTGGCCCCTTAATAAAGTATCTAATTGTAGTCCTTCATATTTTGCAATAGTCAAAAACCGTATAAACGTAAAATTTCGGATTTGGGAATATTTCGAAGCTCAGAACTAGTTTTGCATACTTTTTTCGGACATTCCGAATTCGAGTATCGTGTGTAACATAACTTTCAGAAAATGAATAGAACTAGTTCTGATCATTTCAAAATGCACAAAACTAGTTTTGAACACCTTATAATGCCCAGAACTAGTCCTTCATATTTTGTAATATGCAGTAACCGTTTAAATGTATAATTTCGGGTTTGGGAATTTTTCGGAGATCAGAACTAGTTTTGCATACTTTTTTCGGACATTGTCCGAATTCGAGTATTGTGTGTAACACATACACAGCAACCGGAAAAATTAAATGTATGGGCTGAAATTTTCGGTGACCGGCTGCTGGTTTTTTTTTGTACCTGGTAATTTGACTGGCCAAATGTATTTGCAATTACTGAAAGACGCTATTGACCCTGCCTTGATTGATATTATTGAAAATGTTCCAGAGTATGATGAAGATCATTTGATTTTTCAACAGGACCGTGCTCCTCCGCATTATACGTTAATTGTCCGTCAGTATTTGGACCAACGTTTTCCACGGAATTGGATTGTGAGAAGAGGTAGCATTGAGTGGCCTCCACGATCACCGGATTTATCGCTCCTTAATTTTTTTGTGGGGATACCTAAAAAGTAAAATTTATAACACAGCCAGCGTCGCTGCAAGATTTACGTCAAAGAATTATCGACGAATGCCGTCGAATCACTCCGGAAATCCTTCAGAATGTGCGCGAACGTTTCGAACAAAATCTTTATTCCTGTATGGAAGCGGGCGGTCATCAGTTTGAACATTTAATCAACTAAGTAGTAAGTAAGCAACTAAACATAATTTAAATTTTAAAATGTAAATTTTTTTCAAAACATTGGGCGAAATTATAAAATTTAAAGTCTGTTGTAAAGAGAATTGTAAGAGCTGTGAAAATAAATATTACTCAACCCCCAATGTCATTTAAATATTTTAGAGCTTACCCTTGCTTGGGGGTGAAAGTGGCGGAGTCAAAAATACCAGCAAAGAATGTCTTCTAAATGTAATCTAAAATCGACAGGTCTAAGCGTTTTTCTACAAACTTGGCGCAGTTCCTGAAATGACTCTGTTTTATTTTCATTTGGCCGTCCTGCAGTGTCGTTACTGAGAAAATTCTTTAATAAATTTAAATTATATAATCTGTTCCATTTTTATTGTTAATTATTTTTTTACTTGTACAAATTTCAGCAGCACAAACCACGATTATTCTCAAACTTCATATAATTTTTGTCCCTTGACAAGAGATAAAATATGCATCTTGTTTTATTTGAGGAAGTCTGTATACTCATTTCGATGTTTTCTATCGATTGTCAACATTTTGGTAATAAATTTTCAATCCCTCTATGCAAATATTTACTCTTTCTTAATTTTTAGTTTTCACACTGAACCAATTCGACACGAGAGGGGCCAGTTCAACGTAAGGACCGATTCCCATTTCGTAGAGCCTGGCTTCATATCCGTCTACGCCTATGGATGCGAGCCCAGGCTTCGCGAGCACAGAAGAAATTTTCGGGAAGAGGACGAAGAATTATCCAGAGAGATGGAGGATATCTTCCTCAAAGGTATCCGATCCCTCCTGACGACGTATATGCAGAAAGAATTGCAGCCTGCTATCAAGGAAACTTTAATGAGGAATATGGGTTACACGGTGTCCTACGGTTGACAGAACGCATTATATTTATTGTAGATATGTAGATAAGAATTATATATTGTGTGTTGAGCGAGGTGAGAATGTATGTGTAGTGTTAACAATGGTTTGTTTATGAACCAAATTGCACTCATTTATAAACAAAAAGAAGTACTTAGACTGATTGTCAAAAAATTATTGTCATATAAATAGAGCACAAATGTAATATATCGTTGTCTATATGTTATATAAGACATTATCTGAGAAAAATAGGTTTAAAATTTCGCGTATACAAGGTGTCCCAATTATACTTCAAAATATAACTGAGATGTGAGTTGGCTTTGAGAAAATAGTGGGGGTAGTTCATAACATTTTTCATTTTAAAATCGTGATTCCGAGATAGAGGCTGTTGAAGTTATTATATTGAAGAGGGTTTTTCTTAGTTATCTTTCAATCGCCTAAAGATAAAATTTTCAAAATTTGTGCACAAATTTAAATTGTCTATCAATAGATTGCAACGTTTTCTATTATTTAAAAAAAGGAACGTTGTTTAGTTAAACTTGTAGATACAACGCATTAATTATGGTAATTATGAATTAAAGAGTTATTAAATATTATAGCAGGTGCTGGAATTGTCCCCCATTTGCTCCTATGCACAAAATGGTGCGTCGTAGAAAAGATTGCCGTGCTCTAAACAAAACTCTAACATCTTGTCTAACCAAATTTGACGGTTCCAGAAGTCGTGCCCATAGTTCTTGCCGAGTTTGTACTGGTGTCGCGTAAACTGTGCCTTTCATAAATCCCCAAAAATAGAAATCTAAAATGTTTAAGTCTGGTGATCTGGCAGGAAAATTTACAGGTGCATTCTGCCCACGACCAATCCATCGCCCAGCAAATTTGTCGCACGGGTTGAACGTGGTGCACCGTCGTGCATAAACCACATATCTCTTCTAATATTCAAAAGCAAATCTTCTAATAGTCCCGCCAAAGTATTTTCTAAAAATGTAGATTCCGAACACCATTTAAACGTGGAGGTAGCTCAAATGGTCCTAACAAATGATCACTGACAATTCCAGTCCAAACATTAATAGAAAATTGATGTTGAGAATGGCACACAATGGTAGATTTTGGCGTAACGTCACTCCATTGATGACTATTATGCAAATTTATGCCTCCATTTTATGTAAAACACGCCTCATTGGTAAATATAAGAGTGAGTTGCAAAAGGCATTATTTTCATTCTGTTTGTTCCTGATCCAATTACAGAAATGTAGTCTAGCATTGTTATCTTGTGGTAAAAGTTCATGTATTCTGGTTAGATGGTAAGGTCGTAACAGCTGATCTTTTATTATGTAGTGGACTGCAGATCTTGAAACGTTGAATTCGGCAGTAATTCTTCTTATGCTGTCGTGTGGATTTTCTTCAACCGCGTTTAAAACAGTTTCTTCCATGTCTGCAGTCCTTGCAGACCGTTAGCGAGCATACTCATCAGTAATACAACGTAAAAAAGTATGTTTTTCTCTAATCCTTCGGTCAATTGCAGCAAAAGTACTGGGATAAGGAACTTGTCGACCAGGAAACTTTTCACCATATCGTCTTGCTGACGCTAAAGAATTACCTCTACATTCTCCATACACTAAATGCATGTCAGCCAATTTATTCAAGCTATACTGGTTGTAATACATAATGCAACAATAATAATAATGCAAATACAATGACAATTTAAATTTGTGTCAAATTTTACTGTATCCATAGCAACGCAATTTTTCAATTATAAAACCTGAAGTATACTTGTACCGCTTTACTGAACAAACAATTTTTAACTCCATTTTTCTCGAAAACTATACATCCTAAGGAATTTCAACTAGTATACCTTATTTTTGTATTATTCTTTGAAGTTTTTAAAATCGATGGAAAAATTAAGGAATTTTGACTTTTGCCATATTTTTTTCTAAATTATAGCCCCCAGCCTGTCCGCACGCGCGTCCCTGACTTTTGTAATGAAACGGTTTTTGCGTTTTTCTTAACGCATGGTTGGTATTTACTCCTGCACAAATTTTGAAAATTTTATCTTTAGTCGATTGAAAGAACTAAGAACTAAAAAAACCCTCTTCAATACATCAACTTTAACACCCTGTATATCAGAATCGCGACTTTAAAATGAAAAACGTTATATGAACTACCCCCACTATTTTTTCAAGGCCAACTCACATCAGTTTTTTTTAAGTATAATTGAGACACCCTGTATAAAGGGGTAGCTATCACTAAGTATAAACATTTTAATAACGTGCTTATATAATACGGATTCTTCATTCCTTCAGTGCAAACTGTCAAAACATTTTTACTCATTATAGGTCGGTCAGCAGGATATCCATTAACAGCAGAACATCATTACACAATCTAAGCAGCTATTTAAAAAAATTTAATTTAAAATTGTTACTACAATAATTAATTTTATTGAAGTCAAAATCTTATTAAAATTAATAATATGATTACATACCACAGAAAATATCTATTGAGAGTATTAGGAACAAATATTAATATCGTCAAAGAGGAATAATGATATAACATTAAAATATGTTTATCACGAAACAATAAATACATTCTGCTGATGGTTTGACAATTTTGACAACACGAAAAACAAATATAGTGAATTACACCAATTGGTAAGACATATGAAACTGCTGTGTTGATGGTTGCCATATTTAAGGTGCAGGATAGTGTCTGACATTTTGATTGTTGTGTTGTTGAAATGAATTAATTTGTTATAGATGAAAGAAAGTATTTTTTAAATTAATTCATTTTTTTCTATCCTTTCTATAGACATAATATTTATACTTAATTATAGTTAGTACTTAATGATAGTTAACCGTTAAAATATAGAACAAAAATAAATATTATTTTTTTGGTAAAAATCCTAGGGCTTCATTATTTGATATACAAATACACCAATGTTTAATTGATAAAGTGGTACATTTTTTCTATACGCATAAAAATACATTTCTTGCCATGTACATTTTTATGATTGTGTTTTGTGAAATATACAGTGTGTGTATATAATGTAAACAAGAAAGCAAATAAATGAACCAGTTTATATTTTTCAAATTTATTTTTTACACCAGAATGATTTTTTCTAAAAGTTGTATAATGCTTTAAAAGTACCTAAGTTAGTGATTTATTATCCCGTTCTCCAAGTAACTCCTCTTGCAAAACTGCAAATGGCGCCTTTTATATTTTTTTCACATTGACTATTATTTTATTTATCAGTGGAAAAAAGCTCTAATATTTTTTGCAACCCTACTTGATCCATGGGTTAGACATGCTTTATGAACCAAATTTTTATAAAATATTTTTATTTTGGACTGTTATTTTGAATTATTCTCTCGCTTTGTTCCCTTTAGGCATATTATTGCAATAATGTCGAAGATAAAACAAGAGTTTGTTTTGAAATATTTATATTCACTTTGTATTGTATTGTACAAAATTGTTTTTTTCTTTTTGTAACTGTAGTTTATATTTTTCAGCTGATGATAAAAATAATCACAGCACTCTCAGAACTTAAATGGAAGTGTATTGTTGCGGCAATAATTAAGATGACTTACGTCTGTGGTCATACGAACAAATGAATAATATATTATAAGTACATATTTCAATCAAAATATTTAAGAAACTGCAACTGAGAGTAACAAAACTACATACTACATTCAATGTTTACACTTGTAACATCGAAACTACTACACTACTACTACTACTATAAATGTCGAAAATTATGTTGACAATAAAAACAATTGAGTAATGTGAGGCATGACGTAAAACGCCTGAATTCTTACCGCGAGTATATCTTCCATATGACGGAATTGAAGCAGTTTGGTGTATTTTATGTTGCCTACCGTACAGCGCAAAATGAGACAATTTGAGCGACCAATGTCGTGTGTATTATCTGTAGATACTATTGATTTTGCTAAATGAAATTTATTAATGTTATTTGAATGAAATAAGTAACAGCAGGATTTGCGAGATGTGCGTGTCTATATTTTGTCACTGATGCTTACTCAACGACGGACCTAGATACGGCCACAAGCAGAGAGCGACCCACTATACTGTCGGTATTATTCGTTGGTGATCTTACCCATGTCATATTGATGAGAGGTAACAAGCTCGAAACTGGTATATGTCTGGTTGCATCGCTGAAGACTAATCCTAGCTGTTTACTATAGGTTTTTCCATTCGGGG
Source organism: Monochamus alternatus (assembly GCA_037114965.1). Classification (NCBI taxonomy): domain Eukaryota; kingdom Metazoa; phylum Arthropoda; class Insecta; order Coleoptera; family Cerambycidae; genus Monochamus; species Monochamus alternatus. The sequence continues at coordinate 145,234,493 of CM073426.1, read as the reverse complement.
CATTAGTTGACCGACTAATTCTAATATCTCTTTCCAATTATCAACAATATCTTGTTTAGGAATGCAGGTTCATTACCTTGTTTTTGTAATAAAATGCTGCAAAAGTTTATTCTTGCAAGTAAATAGTTAATGGTGAACATTTCGCTCAGTTATTAAAGTAGTTTTTACTGTAATAATGTTGTAAATTTGTTGTTCATTTAACTATTTATTTAAAATTTTTGTTGTAGTTAGTTTTAATGAATATTGTTGACCGTTTTCATAGTCAATGTGCATTGAAAAATTGAAGTTCCAATATCTCGAAAACGGGGTGGTTTATCGAAATGAAACAAGTATACCCCTTTTGCTTGAAAATCATTCTTGAGATTCATCTGTGTTTATAAATAAATGCAATAGACTCTACAAAAGTTTAATCCAATTATATTGGCAAAACACACTGTAGACAGTGCCCTGTATGTAAAATTTCTAAAAGTTTTTGAAATATTCAGAAAAATCAATTTGTATATTCTCATTTCTATACCCTGTATCTTTTTTTAATATTGACATTCGGACGAAGACAATATGACTCACACAGTATATTTTAACATTTAGAATCCACAGTTAGTTATATACCACCCTGTATATCTAACCAAAAGCAACAGAAAAATTAAAAAAAAAACTTATAAAAGAAATGTCTGAAATGAATAGTTTTTCTAGAAATACGTTGCTAAAATATAAATACAACTGCAATAAAATGAAAAACTGTGTTATGAAATTACAGACTTAGGTACAATTAATGCTCCTATATAACGTAATTTTTTTTTTGTATCAGTATTAATGAAGTAATAGTATATTATTTAACGAGCGGTAATGCAGGTCATAACTCACGCAGATGAAGTTTGCAGCATGAGCCGCAGGCGAGTGCTGTAATTCATCAAGTGAGTTATGACCATTACCGCAAGTTGAATACTATACTTTATCTATGACTATAACAATAAATACTAAGATAGAAGTACCGAGAAAGAAAATTGATTTGAAAACGTCAAAATTATTTTGTTAAAATATCAAATGACATTAGTCCCCTCAATGATGACAATTGACAGTTCCGCCTACTGAGAAGCAATTTAATAATTTTAAAATCTTTTAATTATTCATTCCTTTCCACTTGTTAAAAATTCTTTTCATTTTACACCAATGGAACGTATTTATTAGCTTAAAAATTTCCAAGAATTTACTGCATACACTATTTATATACCGAATTATCATTGTAGAAGCCCAGCGTGAGTTATAATAACTCACTATAAAAACTCACGCTATTTGTTTATTGATACTATTAATTGCTCAAAAGCAGTTGAATAATTTATATATAAATTAATAGGAGTAGATAAACAATTAAAGTTATCCTCAAAACTGTAACATTTGTCAACATTGCAATGTGTCAGCTGCTGCTGTTAACCTAAAAGTAATATTAGTCATTGTAGTATTGTGACTAGTGTGTTTCGTTTTTCTTTAGTGCTTCTATGATACATGGCCTGTTAATTTATGGCCAATCTGGGCAAAACTTTCTGGCTACAAGACGTTTGTAGGGTAAACGCTTCTCGCAAGCAACAGAAGCCATTTTAAACACTTGTAACTCATTTTATTCTGTGCTGTGAAAAGAGCTCTAAGAAAGTACCTATTACCATTCACAGTAAGTACCTATGTTTAGGTGTACTTATTGGTAATTATTATGTGTGACATCACTTCAAGAATTATTTGCCGTCATAATTCTGTTACCATCGGCCAGAGAAAAAAAAATTGTTAAGTCAAATATGTTTTGTTTGACACAATTTATCATACAGCAAAATAAAGGCACTCATATTCCAGACACCCTGTATATACTAACTGATATAACCAATGGCAATACTGTTCTATAAATTTACTAATTAAAGTATCTACGTATAGTTGTGGATGTCATTCAATTATTGTTTTATTTTTTGGTGATATTTTTTGACAATTGCAACTTTTGAAATATAAGAATATGCAAGATATGTATGTAGATCCTAAATATTGACTAAATGGCAAAATTTCAAGATATACGCATAAAATCTAGACTACTTTTTAGTTTCAATTCCAAACTATTTTTATTAAAACAAAATCGAACAAAATGTAAAAATATTTTTATTATCTTACATTACAATTCAAATTATCTTATTTTTTCTGAGCAGCGGATCTGGCAAAAACAACTACCAAAGGCTTATCTTTCAAAATGTACCCGTTGGTCTCTTTTAAAGCTTTTTGGGCAAGTTCCACGCTGTCTAAAGTTACGAAAGCTTGACCTTTCATCCTTCCCTCTTGCATTAGACGAATATCGAACTGACTAGGCGTGTCACTCTCCGGAAGCCTATATCTATTGAAAATATATTCCAGATCTTTTGCAACTACAGTTTTTGCACAGTTTTTAATATATAATCGACAAGTTGCCGCACCTGGATGATAGTTTTTGAAAACTGGCAAAACACCAAGATCTTTATGAGAGATTCGGTTAGCTGCCAATTCTTCAGCTGTGATCGCAGTTTTTTCTTCGTCGGGTGGTTTCTCGGAAACTGGAGAATCTTCTCTAGTTGATTCGGGTTTCTCTATAGGTAATAATATCCCAAATGAACCAACTTTTTCAGTTCCTTGTTGGTTCGTTTTGGGCTGGTCTAAAGCTTCTGACGTAACTTTCACTTCAATCTTTTTATGTACTTGAACATCCACCTAAAAGATGAGAAATAATTGTGTTATTTTTTAAAAAATGCTACAATTTTAATGATCACCAAATAAAATTTTTGGCCTTAGGTCTAACCATTATTATACAGGGTGTCCAGGAAAATGTGGGAAATCTCTCGGGTGCAGATAAGCTGACAAGTTCCTATAAATTTCTTTCCTATAGGAACTTACTTTAAAAGTTATTCAAGAAAAACCAATTTCCAACAGCGTCCTTCACAGACACATACCTCCGTAGGGAGGGTCTGTAGGAAAAAAAATTATAAGAACTTATTTGCACCCGAGAGATTTCCCACATTTTCCCAGTATAAATAAATAAAACTGATACCAAATATAGGTAATATTCCTATAAAATAATGTACTTAGTTCCTTAATAAATATCAGTGAACGAAAATATTGCAAACATAAAATATATTTGATTTTATAAGCAGTAGAATGATCACCAAATGTCATTTTGTAAATATCATAAATAATTTTTTCTAATTTTGACATATAAAGTGACACTTTTTAAAACTGATTGACTATGAAACGTCTTACTTTTTGTAACTAGTTGCATAAAGTAAAATTTTATGCAATTGGTGACGAAAAGTGTATATCAAAATTAGTGACAAAAAGAATTATTCTATTTATTAAACTGTTATAATACAAGTTAAAAACATAAATTATAAATTAATTAATTATTATAAATATTGATATCACAATTATTGCAATTATTCAAATTAATTCCCGACGACATATTTTTTTCATTGCTGTTATTTGGGAAGCGGCGCACATTGCATTAGATGTTTCACCAAATATTTCTTGCGCTATAAATTTTTTATTATTCATGGAATTTTCAACATATCCCTCCGCAACAGAGCTAGATTTCCAACCTCCGTGCCTCTTTAATTTTAAAATATCAGCGCCACTGTCTGCTAGGAAAGTGGCAGAGCTTCTTCTGAAGCAGTGGCCAGTATATAGAACAGGATTTGAAAGACCTAGAAATTGTGCAATAACTTTTGGCAGACTGCTAAATGTGTTAATTCCCACAGGATTTCTGGTACATTTTCCATTCGCATATTTTACAAAAAATCTGTTGTGTTTAAGAACCTGGGGAAGCAACCTAATATATTTTCTTAATATTTCAACAAGATTCGTATTTTCAATGTCTCCAGTGGTAATTGCAAACTGCCGTATAACTTTTGTTTTTGAAGGTGGGATATCAACACGAAAATGGCTTCCTTCGTCTATAACGTTTTCAAGAAATGTTAATTCTGCTTTTCTGCATGCTCCTGCCATTCCAATTATCATCGCAACCTTAGCCATTAAGTATTCTTTGTCATCAGCTTCCACTAAAAATTTGGCAAAATCTTCTTTAATAAAAACTTTTGACTTTTTAGCACTGTACTCGTCCACTTGCCTTTTAATATATGCTACCAAATTTGTATATTTTTTAATATCAATATTCCTTTTCAGATTTAGTTCAGACCTTAACATTGAGTAGTGTCCATAATGTGGAAACTTTTAGATCTTTCTTACCCTCAAAATATGCAAGTAAAACTTTCTCATTAACATGTTTAATTTTCTTCTCATCACACCACGTAACAAATTTTTCCTATGCCAAATCATAAACTGCCTTTGACTTTTTGGGAATTACTGATAATAGAGCATTACCTGCTGCCTCTTCAATATCGCTTGGTAGCTCTTCAGAACTTGAATCACTCATTTTTTAAAAATAAAACTAAAAATATATCAATCTCGCTAAAAACCTTCCGTCTAGACTTTTTTACAAAATGTCAAACTGACAACTAACTTGAAGTAACAGCAACAAACTAAATTTATGTTTTCCAAATTTTTGTCAATTATATTAAATTTTATTTTTTTATTACTTTCTTCAAAATTAGAAAAAATCTTGTATGCAATACATTACGAAATGAAATTTTGTGTAACTTGTGAGTTTTTGCGAAACTCACTTCGTTCGTTCCGCAAAAATGTCACGCGTTACACAAAATTAGGCATTTCATAACTGATAGCATAAATAGCTAATATACAATAATCATAATAGTCAGAGTAATAATAAAATACAAGATTTCGCATACTTCAAACAAATACTGTCAAATCTTTACTTTAACATTTCAGTCATTCTGAATATTGAAATTTGATTACTTTTTGTAAATATTAACGTTTTTGTATTCACAAAATTATCAATTCTCAATCTTTATTTGACAATACAATGTGTTTTATACTTTTTGGATTGCAACTACTTTATAACAAGAAATAAGTAAAATATTTAGGTGTAATTTCAATATACCTAGTGTGTGCAATTTGGTGACCCTTCTATCTTTTGGCAAATACCTATGCATATGGAATTTTTTAGCAATACTTATTTTAGGCATAATTTTAGTAATCTATTAAATACAAGCCTTAATACAGTCAAACCAAGCAAGACAAAATATTTAACAAATTTACGTGTTCTTTAAAACAACAACAAACCTTTTCAAACACATTCTCTGTTTTTTCTGTTGATTTAGGTGCAGAACCAGTGGCTTGTACTGGAGGTTTAATAAATTTTGGTCTTTTAACAGCTTTCTTTTGAGGAGCTTTCCTTTTCAAAGGCATGTATTCTCGATTTCTAAAGCTATCTTCATCACTTTCCAATTCCGATTCTGAAGAACTTTCCGCAGGCTTCACCTCTGGGGTTGGCACCTTTTCTGTTGGTCTCTGTATGACGGGATGTTGTGATGGTGTTATAGTTCTTACAGGAGGAGCCTCAACGACAAATGGCGGAGGTAAATTCATTTTATTCATTAGATGCAACACTTGCGTGTAAAATCTAGGTATAGTAGCCAAGGCATGTGCGATGTTGTTTATAGTAGCTCTGTTTGGTTTAGGGTACAGATATTTTAGATGAGAAGGAGGAGGCTGATGGAAGCCAACAGACTCGTTCAAGGCAGTTAGCTTGCTCACAAATGTTTTAAAAAATTTCTTATTACTAATGTCACTTTCTTCAACCTTTTTCAATTGCGGTTTACCCTGAAGTATATCATTTTCTGCATATTCTACACAAAGTCTACAGTTCAGAACTGTTATTTGATGTAGCCTAAACAAAACATTCTTAGCTAATTCCTCAGATTCAAACTTTGCATAAACAACCGATTTTTCTTTGACTCGAGACGTTATAACTTTTATTTTTGAAGCTCCAAAATGACGAGCGAAATCTTCTTTTTGCGCTTCTGATAATTCCTTTGGTAAATTCTTTATCTTGAGAGTGTCTTTACAGACCATTTTGCTTTTAAATAAATTACACAAAAGCACGAAACATATAATACACCACTTCGATTAGTGAGGTTATTCTTCTTCTTCTTCTTCTTTTTATGGCCTTCGTCCAGGGGACATTTAGCCAGCCTCTAATTTTATAATTGTTTGTCCAAGGGAATGCACCGTGAAGTGCGTCTGAGATTAAATCATATATGTAAACATATATGGATTAAATACTCATATTCCCTTGTGATAAAATACAAAGAAAAATAATCAAGATGTTATATTCCAGTAGAACCAACCGACTTCAAATGTCGCCAAAACAGTAATAACCTGTTCTGTGGTAATAACTAGTAATCCATACTACCAACTATCATGTTTCATAAATTATAAATTTCATTATATCAAGACTCAAGAGCCAAAATAAAATGAAACATTGCCTAACCAAGTGTACAATCTATTGTAATATTAATGGCACTTTTTAATTCAAATTTAGCGATTTATTTTGAACTCCTGACGTGTTCATATTGAAATCTATTTTCAACATTAGTTTTTAATTCCAACTAATAGAAATACCTAAATAATGAAATTTCAACTCAGATCTCAGATCAGAGCTTCCAGAATTTAAAAAACCGATTTGAGTGCCATTGCCATTATTATTGCAAATGATAATAGTTATAAATTAAGTAGATAGTGGGTCACAATAGTAGATCAAATAGCCGAAGCAGCCAACTCCAACAAATTTTGATTTTTTTTTTTGAAGTTAAAAAGATGAGACAAACTTAGAAATTCTATCTAAAAATGGATTTTTTCTGTATGAAAATACAGAGAGTTCTTTGTGTTAAGCAAATATTGATTGTGGTTTGATATCTAACAGAATAACAAGGCGAAATTTGAAAATATATTTACTTTGTATACAAATATTACACAACGCAAATATATATAATACCTACCGAACTTTGCACAACGTATCAGCCTCATGAGATCCACAAATTAAACTTACAAATCAAAATTTTTCATGGTAATAATAGACTTCTTATTCATATGTGAATTGAGTACTCTAACCTTATTTCAATTTCTAGAAAGTCACTTCCATAAACAATGGTTGGCTACGATAAACAACATGAAAAATTAACGCAGTTCGACTTTGCATTTGCAGGAGGGACATCAGGATGTATAACTCGTGCAGTTTGTCAACCGTTAGACGTTCTAAAAATTAGATTTCAGCTGCAAGTAGAACCCATATCACATAAAGCTGTTTCAAAGTATCGCTCAATTTTTCAAGCAGTTTATTTAATTAGCCAAGAAGAAGGAATTAAGGCGTTTTGGAAGGGTCATATACCAGCTCAGTGGCTTTCGGTCACATATGGAATCGTACAGTTTTGGACTTTTGAGGTTCTGTCGAAGAAAGCACATCGATTACACTTGCCTGCGCATACCTCACCTATAGTGAATTTTGTCTGCGGAACTGTTGCAGGTGGGTACAACTGAATTTGTTTATAATATTGTAGTAAAAAAAGTTTAAAATATGGGTTGTCTATATTACCTCTTACATAATGTGTCAAAGATTCTGAGCATTCTACATAAAACGATCTAATTAGATGTAAAAATGTGTCTAGAAAACTTCATACATTTAAATTATGTGATTCAAAATCGTACCATATTATTTTTTGCTCCATTATTTTTAATAATTATAACAAATTCAATTTTCTTGATCAAACTTTAATTCATTGATGTGCAGTATGTCCTTAGATAAGGTGTACCCTTACTTTTGTATACTTTTTGTTGATTTTTTGGTTAAAAACTTTTGGTTACTTAATAAAACATACAGGGGTTCAAAAATTTCACTAGTCACAAACCTTGCGAAATCCCAAATAATCGTACGAAATGACAAGAAACCACACGAAATCAAGCAAAATTCCATGTCATTTGGAGGTCAATTTCACATTTTTTACAATCAAAAAGTTTCAATCAATGCCGTAAAGCGTCATTTTTCTCATCATTGCCACTGCCATCGCATAATTTTTTTAATTTTTTTTTTGTTATACAGGGTGTGACTAGGATCAAAATCATGTTTTTGACCAAGAATGTCACAATTCTGAGTAATCTTAGAAGTATTCTTTATTGTCGAGTTAATACATCAGGATGTTTTTGAAGTTTTTTACATATCTCACGTATAAAGGATGTCTGTAAGGTTGGCAAAACATACTATCGCTGACAGCAAAATCGAGGCCATATTTCAATTCCTCGTGCCAGAAAACTCATCAATACCAAGTTTTATGTATTTACTACAGTTTATAATAAAGTTATTGAGAAAAAACTAAAAAAGTTCAACACCCAGTATCTCGGAACTATAAAATTTTGGACTAAGGTAACTTTATTTGGGCCATCATATTTTGGCCCGGGAATATGTGAGTTTTTTTGCCAACCTTTTACAGACACCTTTCATAAGTATAGTAATTATCGAGGTAATTCTTATCAATTGCGATATCCTTGAAAATTGCTTGAAAGCGAAATCCCTTGGAAATCTCTCTTTTGCGAAATCTTATCACAATTTTGACTCCAGTGGTTACCCCCTCACGATAGACTATATTAGTTTTAAAATTTACAGGTTGCTCGGCCACTGTAGTGTCTTTTCCATTTGATGTAATAAGGACACGATTGGTAGCTCAAAGTGAACAAAAAAAAGTTTACGAGGGCATCCTCCATGCCGGTCAAAATATATGTAGGAGAGAGGGACCGATTGTACTCTTCAGGGGCTTGTGGCCCACTGTGCTACAGATAGGGCCCCACGCCGGAGCTCAATTTATGTGCTACAAGATCTTCGATGACTTGTACAAGACGTTTGTTCATTCTACTGATACTACGTTATCGAGTAGTTTAGTAGCAGGTAGTTTAGCAGGATTGTGCGCGAAAACATTTATTTATCCCTTCGATTTAGCAAAGAAACGACTGCAGATACAAGGTTTCGAGGAAGGTAGGACGGTTTTTGGTGGAGTACATTTTCAGTGTAAAGGATTAACCGATTGCTTGGTAAGAATATACAAAGTAGAAGGAATTCCAGGGTTCTTTAAAGGTTTAGCTCCAAGTTTAATAAAAGCCGTTTTTACTACAGCTTTACATTTTAGTAGCTATGAAATGATATGTAAGTTATTAATACACGTGAGAACTAATTTGCAGTAAGTTTATTATTTTTTTTTTTTTGTAAAATCTCCGTCAATTGCAGTTAAATACCAAAGATTTTATCGAATTATTTGTGTACCTCATATTTGTGATATTTTAGGTTAATTTGTGAAAGAACAGAGTAGCTAATTTAAGTGTTATTCTTTCGTTAAACATTTTGTTATTGCTTTTTTGTTACTAGTTTATTAGGCTTTTTGTTATTAGTTGTTGTCTAAATATTTTGTTTTGTGTAAATTTGCAAAAAAACAGTCCACTTAAATTTCAGAATATACAGTGTGTTCACGGATTAGGTTAACTATTATCAGTTGTTTTTAGGGTTGCCAACCCTCTTTTATGTCAAAGGACGGTTCTCTATTTTATAATATTGTCTTTTGACCTTATACTTCTTCTGTTAAATCATGTTGCCTTTGTAGTACTTGTCTGTCGATTCACCTGAATTTCAATATAAAACTAAGTAATGTGCTGTACTGTAGCGACTCCAATATTAGTTTTTGAAAACACACATAGCAGGCTCTAAATGTCAGAATTTGACATTGATAGCTTACTATTTAATAGTACTTACTTATCTAATTTGGTTCATTTAAAAGCTATTAATTTATATTTATATTATTTTAAGTTGTATCAATTTAAAAATAATGTGTTAACAGAAACGTACACCCAACAGATATTTGAAATTGGTCATAATTTTTAAGAAACGCCAAATTACTGATACAAACAATTGACAACTACGACATATATGTACTGTAGAGTGCTGCCACGGGCGGTGAGTCACTGCAAACGGGCAAAGGAACAGACTAGATAAAGCACAACTGCTGCGATTTAGCTAACGATGGCTTATTTAATCATGATTTCGAAGTGACATTGATAGTTTTAAATTGGCGTTAAGTTGGCAACCCTAATTCTGTTCCAAGGTTACAGAGTTCTTAACTGAAAGTTATCTATTGTCCACAATTGTTGATAGTTGTTCATTATATTTATGTGCAAGTATTAAGTGATTGTGTAGGGATTTTAAAATACATTTTAATTAATTTTGCATTGTTAATGTGTTATTTGTTAAATGTTTCATGTTCCTAAACATATACAGGGTGTCCCAAAATTAGCCTGCCAAAAATTAACTGTGGATTCTACGATCAAAAATAAGAAATTATTATTTTGTAAAAGTGGAATTAAGTTTGAATCTGTCACAAATCAACAACTCTCTAGATGTAGTTCAAATTTTTACCATATGAGGGTGCAGTCCCTGCCAATACATATAAATATTTGTATTTTTCATTTTCTGGAAAAAAGTCTACTGTAACATTTTGTGCTTGTCTTAAAATTTTAAGAAATAATCTTATAATTTGAAAAAGTTATTTAATATACACACAAAATATATTAATACATAAAATATATTTAATTTTTAATACTAAACAGAACTCAAATATTAAAAAATTTGACTGAATTTTATAAAATTGCCATTATAAAGCAGAAATCTAGTTAACGAACAAAACCTATTTTCAGAAAGTTTTGAATGACTTAAAACTGTTTTTTCAAGTTTGGAGTGGGAAATTCTACTCCAAAAGAAAATAATGATAGAAAATGGGAATTTAATAAAGGTAATAGTTAATATTAGAAAAAAAAAATAAAAAATAATAATACAATTTTTTTTTGTAATTTTTAAAGTGTCATACTTTCGAGGTGTTTTTGGATTTCCCTACATTTTTTAACATTCTGTACTAATTTTTTGTATAATAGATTGCAGTTTAAAGCTTCAAGGCCATCAAAAATCTTTTATAGTGGTTTTGTCGTAAAGGTATAGTTAATCAAATCAAGAACACTGTATTTATAATATTGTGCTTATTTTTTCGTCAAATACACTAAATATATACATTGTATAATTCAGTTGAAGGGAAACTAATTATTTTAAAATGTAGATATACTTGTAAAAAAGTTATACACTCCTACCTTTTATTTGTATAAGTATGTATAATACAATTAATCACTTTATTTTTACAGGTTTCAGGTTTTTTTTTGGCATTTTTAGATGTTACACTTTTATTGTTCAAATTGATATTTTCTGATATTTAGGTATTTCTCTTCATGTTTAGTAAAAAAAAAAAAATCATAGATAGATATACAGGGTGTCTCCTAATAAGTGAAAAAATTAGAATGAAAAATTTTAATGGCCTAGGTCTACTTTCAGAAAAATCTAAAATCAAGCAAAATGACATTACTAGTGAAAAATAAAACATTTTTATGAATTTCAAGACTCGATTTTGTGAATTTGAAGTCGTAGCACATTTTGTTCCAAAAACAAGTAATGCTAAATCTTTCTTTGCCCCTTACAAATCGTTTCACCTATTTGAGGACACTGTATATGAGGAACTCTGGTTCTTTGCCAATGAATGTCTAGTCATTTGTAAGTCTGCAATGTATTGTGATTTTGTTAAAAACTGAAATACTCGAATAAAACATAAATATTTAAAACTGTTTGTATTCTTCCACTTGCCTTGGTTAATATTTTCATATCAACATATATTACATAATAAAGTGCCTATTTACATTCCAAAACCATCACTATAAGCATTACAAAATGTTTAGTTTAACGACTAATGGGAACGTTTTATTATCCACAACCGTATTTAATTTTAATGGCTCGATTTCTTTTTCTTCGATTTTTTTTTCTTTATGTCTTGGGAACTTGAAGACTCATCACTGGATGACCTATATTCCCTCTTTTTCCTTTTCTTTTTCTCTTTCTTACCTTCATCTTTTTCCTTCTTGACTTCCACTTTTTCTTTCTTAACTTCTACCGTCTCTTCAGATTTCTCTCGTAATGGGTAAATAGGTAATCTAGCAGGCAGCTTTATATCGGCTTCAATTTGATCAGCAATAGTTTCTCTAAAATCTCTCGGAGGAGACAGTATCCTTTGCGTTTTAACTTGAGGAGCACATCCTTCTACGTATAACTGTTTGGTTTCCGCTTCTGTATTTTTATGTTCTTTAGGTACCTTGTAATCAGCAACGTGGTCCACTCTAATAGTTCGATTCATCACTTTAATTCCATTAAAATTGTCAACTGCTAAAACCGTCGATCTCTGATCTTCGTAGCATAGAAAACAAAATCCTTTTGATTTTCCTGTGTCTTTAGCACGTATCAAATTAATATTTACTACCTCGCCATACTGCGAAAAAATACAAACAATATCTCCTTCAGATAAATCGTATGGTAATCCTCCTACAAAGACCCAGGCACTATTCCTGTACTGGTCGTGCCAAGAGGTTTTGTTATTTGTTTCTAGCTCTTGTTCGCTTAACTTTATAACATTTTTCATATTAGTTAGGGGATTCATTTTGAACAGAGTTTAATTCAATATCCAGAAAGTTTAGTATGCGGTTCGTTCACTGTTAGAAAATAAAAAAGCTTTCAAGTTTTAAAATACTATCAGATACACTTTACTGTTAAACTTCATTACATCCACAACAACTTTCAATTTTTAGTAATTTTTAGTTTACTATCAAATGTGTCAAAAGTTGGAGCACCACCGCCACCAAACGACTAAAGATAAAACTAAAGCACAAAACACAAAAATGAACTACTGAAAACCAACGTTTAAACCTAAAAGAAACTAAGAACCTTTTATATGTTTTGTGCTAAGAACTATACCTGTGACTATACGTTGCCAACTTTATTCTCTTAACTTTTAAACCAACGTTATTTACATCATTTCATCCAAATTTAAATTTTCATAGTGTATAAAGTGTAATTTTGACTCACTTAATAATGATTTATTTAAAAAATGTCTGTATTTTTAAATCTATGGTTAATTTAGAGCATTGTTTATATGATGAACTATATAAACAATGTTTAGAGACTGTTGTAAAATACCGCAGTTGGCTACTATATTGGCAACATTTTATAACAAAAAAGACTAAATACGCGCACACGCAAAACTCAACGTTGCGCAAATACGTGGCGCATAAACAGGGAACGAAACATATGAATATTGTTTACGTCACGGCCGCGTCACCAAAAAAATTGCACTTGTGTCGTGTCTGGTTAGTGAGTGGAACTAAATGTTCTGATTTTAACATTTCAGGGGTTTGTAAAGTGAAAAAACAATGGAAATTATTCGAGAGCTTTCAAATCAGTATGTGCTTTACATACCAATGGCTTTGGTTATTTTTGGAGCGATCCTAGTTTTTACTTTTGGATTTAAATCGCCAGAACAACCACCTTTCGATAAACTCTCGAGCGACGACAGGAAGTCGACTGGCAAAAAACGAAAAATTAAAGAAAAGGTAAATTGATTTGTGTTTGTAGGTAAACAGCAAATTTTAATGTGGTGACTGAATCATATTACTTATTGTGTTTCTATTGTTTTCTTCAACATATGTTCACCATTATTTTCATTTTGGTGTCTCATTATAACCAGTCAATTTGCCCTAAAAGTTTAACTTTCTGAATAAATATTCAATGACCTAGATTTTATTTATTAATTATACGTTTGTTGTCAAAAAAAGTTACCTATTGTACCTATATAGTACTGTGTATAGTATTTTATGATGTCTATGTGGCACATACTTGAAAGTTTCATGAAACATGCTATTATTGAGAAATTGTAATCTATTCCATATTGTAGGTATCTAGAAAAAAAACTTAACTAAGTCTCAGGTACAATGAACACAAAGAAATTTGTTCTTCGAGGTTAGGTATATTTTCATTTGCACTTCTCTTCTAAATTATATTTTATAAATGTAGGTACTATCTTAATTAAACAGATAAAATAAATAAGAGACTGCCTTCATGTTTATATTGTAATTGTTACCATTTTTATATAAGTAATATATATAAATTCTGTGATCGCTGAAACATAGTTAATACTACATTCATAATAAAAATAATTAATATTAAAACTTTATCTGCCAAACTTCCAAGAGTATTTGCCAAGTCTCGTCTACTTCCTGCTGAAAATAAATACACAACAGCTGCCGAAATCACAGATTACTATATACTATGCAGTTATTTATAATACATGTTTTTCTAAAAAAGTTTTTCAATTAATTGCATGATTCAGACTATAATGTAGCGACTTGCCAGATGTAAATAGCTTATTTTAATTGTTTGTTATACCATAAATTCCTTTAAAAAATAAATCTTAATTGTCTTGTATGTTTACTTACTACACCGTACGCACTTATCTGCTTTATCGTACCTATATATTCTTATAACGGTATTATAGTTGTAATTTACAGAAGTTTTTATTCATTGCTTGATAGTCTGTATTTACAGGTTAAATTATATTTGCTGCTTGGTCTATAATTTTTGTTAAATTATGCCGGATTTATTATTAAGATAAAATTACTCATTGGTTTGCTATCTATGTAATGTCCATGTTCAATAGTGATAAGTAGTTTAGGTATGTCAGAAATCAGACTATTGAAAAAGCTTTATGATAGTGATAAACAATTGTTTATTATAAATGTATAGATACACATTGTTATGTATTAAAATAATTTTCAAGTAAAAACACTAAAATGTATACCAATTTTATATAACCATTATAAATTTGTATAACTATTTAGGTTGAGATAAGAGAAAGTAAATTTCATGTTCTTCGCATTGTGTTAAGAAATTTTAAGAGAAATTTTATAGAATTAGGTAGTATTTGTAGATAGTTGAAATTTTAGTCCATTTATAATTTCATTTTATCCAGAAATCTTCAGCAAACGGCCATGTTTCTACTGGAGAAGCAAGGCATGATAAGTCTCCAGCAAAGGAGTCCAAGAGGTCACCAAACAAAGAGGCGCCAGAACCAAAACAAGAGAAAAAAGAGAAAAAATTAGATAACAAGCAAGTCGAAAAGAACAAGAAAAACGAGGTTATAAAAAGCAATATTATCGATGACGCTAAAAGCAAGAAAAACAAAAAAGTAACGGCAAAACCAGTTGATTTCGATGAAGGTAACTGGGAAACTGTACCCCTGAAATCCGACAAAAAGAAAAAAGGCGACCAGTCGCCAGCCAAAAAAGAAAAGAAAGTGAAGAAAATCTCCTCCTCTGACAAAGTAGACAAAGTGGAGATCGAAAAGCTGGTTAAAGAAGTCGTTAATAAAGAGCTACGCGAGTTGGATAGAGAAATTAAAGAAGAAATAACAATCGAGAAGATAACTAAAAAAGAGGAAATTCTTAAAGCTGAAGAACCAGTAGTTGTTGTGGAGGAAACGAGGGAAGAAAAGAAGGACAAGAAGAAGGAAAAGAAGGCTAAAAAGGAAGTAATTGAGGAGCCCGTGGCTCCAGCAGAGCCGAAGGAGAAGGAAACAGTTCCGAAAGAAACTGTTAAGAACGAAAAGAAGGTTGACAAAGCCGAAAGTGCACCTGTACCTAAGACGCAGCCTAAGGAGGCCGTCCCTGTGTTTGACGAACTTGGTGGTAAGTTTTTTTATACTTATTAGATTGTTAAGTGTTGTATTTTACTATTATTTTGTCAAAAAACACTAAATCCTAATTTAAAACTCGTTAATTTCATATTTTATTTGATTCTAACATTTTTTACATTTAATTATATGTCGTACACCCACTTAACATAAAGTAAATTGTCAAGTGAGTATCATTAAAAACGAAACAAGTTATAATTTGGAATCAGATAGTCTGATTGGTTGAATTTAGAAATCTATAATGGAGTTTTATGTCCAACCAATCCACTGGTTTGATTTGAGGTAATGATCTGAAAATTGTAGGCTAAGATAATTAAATAAAACAATGTACTTGAAATTTATGTACCATTAATATTTCTCACTCGGTATATTAAATATTAATATTATTCATTGATTCGCCACTTGCACCACAGTAAAAATTAAAGTTCTTAAATTAACCAAATACTGTAACCGATGTTCCTGTTTGTCCAAAAATTGTAACTTTTTATTCCAAACATGTTTTACAATAATATAAAAATTAGAATAATGCTAGTTTCAATCATATACTTTTTGTACTCTGACATAAATTATTGAAAACAAATCTATTTTAATGTTGACAGTAGAGATTTTGTCCATAAGTGAAGATTGATTGCCTTAGTTTATCAACCTAGGCACTTAGTACAAATTAAAGCCTCAAGACTAATCAAGTACCACAACTGATTGTTCTCATTTGCCTCAAAATAGCAATTTGACAATCATTTTCTATTTCTAATAGATTTTATTCAAAAGTGGAAGGTGATTGCCTTAAGATTAATCAAGTACCACAATTGATTGTTTTTTTTTGCCTCAAAATAGCTATTCGACAAATATAATTTTCTATTTCTAGCAGATTTTGCCCAAAAGTGAAAGTTGATTATGGTAGTTAAAAAATCTAGAAACTTAATACAAATTAAAGTCGCAAGATTAATCAAGTACTACAAATGTTTGTTCTCATTTACCTCAAAAAAGCAGTTTAAGAAATGTAATTTTCTATTCCTACCAGATTTTGTTCAAAAGTGAAGGTTGATTAGTTTATCAATCTAGGGATTTAGTACAAATTAAAGCTCCAAGATTAATCAAGTACCACAACTGATTGTTCTGGTTTGTCTCAAAATAGCATTTTGACAAACATTCTTTATTTCTAGCAGATTTTGCTAAAAAGTGAAGGTTGACTAATTTATCAATCTAGAGAATTAGGACAAATTAAAGCTCCAAGATCAATCAAGTACTACAAATGTTTGTTCTCATTTACCTCAAAATAGCAGTTTGAGTAATGTCATTTTCTATTCCTACCAGATTTTGTTAAAAAGTGAAGGTCGATTACTTCAGTTCATCAATCTAGAGACTTAGAACAAATTAAAGCTCCGAAATTAATCAAGTACCATAACTGATTGTTCTGGCTTGTCTCAAAATAGCAATTTAACAAACATTATTTATTTCTAGCAGATTTTGTTAAATAGTGAAAGTTAATAGCAGTAGTTTATCAATCAAGGGACTTAGGACAAATTAATGCTCCAAGATTAATCAAGTACTACAAATGTTTGTTCTCATTTACCTCAAAATAGCAGTTTGAGGAATGTCATTTTCTATTCCTATCAGATTTTGTTAAAAGTGAAGGTTGATTGATTTAGTTTATCAATCTACGGACTTAGGACAAATTAAAGCTCCAAAATTAATCAAGTACCACAACTGATTGTTCTGATTGTCTCAAAATAGCAATTTGACAAACATAATTTATTTCTAGCAGATTTTGTTAAATAGTGAAAGTTGATAGCAGTAATTTATCAATCAAGGGACTTAGGACAAATTAAAGCTCCAAAATTAATCATGTACCACAACTGATTGTTCTGGTTGTCTCAGAATAGCAATTTGACAAACATTATTTATTTGTAGCAAATTTTGTTAAATAGTGAAAGTTGATAGCAGTAGTTTATCAATCAAGGGACTTAGGACAAATTAATGCTCCAAGATTAATCAAGTACTACAAATGTTTGTTCTCATTTACCTCAAAATAGAAGTTTGAGAAATGTAATTTTCTATTCCTACCAGATTTTGTTAAAAAGTTGATTACTTTAGTTTATCAATCTAGGGACTTAGGACAAATTAAAGCTCCAAAATTCAAGCACTACAACTGATTGTTCTGGTTTACCTCAAAATAGCAATTTGACAAACAGTATTTATTTCTAGCAGATTTTGTTAAATAGTGAAGGTTGATAGCAGTAGTTTATCAATCTAGGGACTTAAGACAAATTCAAGCTCCAAAATTAATGAAGTACCACAACTTATTGTTCTGGTTTGTCTTAAAATAGCATTTTGACAAACATTCTTTGTTTCTAGCAGATTCTGCTAAATAGTGAAATCTAGGGACTTAGTACTAATTGAAGTGCCAAGATTAATCAAATGCCCTAACTGATTGTTCTCATTTGCCTTAAAATAGCAGTTGAACAAATTTAATTTTCTATTCCTATCAGATTTTATTGAAAAGTTAAGGTTGATCGTAGTAGTTTATCAATCTAGGAACTTTAATACAAATCAAAACCCCAATCACAAATCAAGTATTACAACTGATTGTTCTCGTTTGCCTCAAAATAGCACCTCTAAGCACTTTAAATTTAGCTAATTATGTATTAACAAAGTAAATTAATTTAAAATGTATTTTCTCAAATAACAGTGTTGATTATTCAGCATGTTTAATGATATTTTTTTACAGACGTATGGACAGAAGCCAAGGCAGCGAAGAAAAGCAAAAAGAAAGCACGTAGGGACAACTAGAAGCGCCAGTAATTTAGCTTATTCAATCCTACACGGTACAGACCAAGGCTGTCGTGTTAGGTAAATGTGATCACAACCCCAGACACGTGCTAAGAGACAAGATCTCATAATCTACAAAAAGACTTAAATAGTTGACTATCGTATTACGACAGATGTGATGCGTCTGCAGGACGTCACGTATACTCAAATCCATAATAGCCGACAACATTAACAGACGTGAAAGAGCTTTACGCGAGCTGTCTTCGTGGGGAAATTTGAACCGTCAGCTCGCCGATACAGTAATTTAACATGCATTCCATCACAAGGAAACAAACATTTAAACTTAGATTCATAACGATTAGCAATCTTTAAAATGTGTGCCAAAAATGAAAAATCTGAAAAAAAAACGCGTAAAAAAACTTTAATCAAATTGTTTAACCTATCCAATGAAAATTTATGGCCTTATAGTGTCTCATATTCGCAAATATTTCATATTTTTAATAATATATTTTTGCGATAAGGTTAAATGGTAACAATCGTAGGTTAAAGTCTTCCAATTGTTTTCGTATCGTATTTTTGCTATTCCTTCATTTTTTTGCTTTTGTTCATTTTGTTGTTGTTTACCAAACTGGTAAATTTTTTTCTCCTTTATGTAATTTTTTTGGGATTATGTTCAGGGTGTTTCGGTTTTAGTTTGACAAATTTAGGAAACATGATCCTTGAAAAATAATGCCATATTTATATATTTGGGGCTTGAGGAAGTTAGAGGGTATTAATATTTACAAAAAAAAAAAAAGAAAGGTATATCTTATTTCTCTGAAACTTCTAGCTATTCAAATCGTATTTGGAATAAAAGTCAGTCAGCCTTTATTTGGAATATGTTTAATTTTCCACAAAAAAGAAGAAGAAGAGATCATTTTGTTACTTTACTTACCAATCTTTAGCTGAAAAATCCCTTGTTCTGTTCACTCAACTGGTATATATTGAAAAAAAGGAAACACCACATTTCTAAAGGAAGGTTTTTAGTAACAATAACAAAATTTATCATATGTGGGATCTTCAAAATGTTAAAGAGATTATCTAATTGTTTTACTTACCTATCTTTAGCTTTACAATGCACGGTTTCATGGTCACTTAACTGGGACCAATGGTGTAGCCAGAAATTTGACATGGGGGGGGTTCAGTGAACAAAGTTAAGTATTTCAAACAATAATTCTTAATAAATTAAAACAATAAAAAATAAATAAAAAACGATCTGATCATAAACATGTAAATAATAAACAGGTACAGGTATTTGTTACAAAAATGACAAAAATAAAATTAGAACTTAGTTGCAGGTGAACAATAATGTAGGGTTGCCGTAGGAGATCTAGTTCACTAACCGCGTTGCCAAATCTTGGCGAATAGTGATTGTAGATTTGTAGTATGAAATTACCTATATGACCCAACCAACCCAACCCATGGGGGAGGGTTTGCCCCCAAACCCCCCCTCCTCCCGTGGCTACGCCACTGACTGGGACTGTTATTGAACTCTTTAAAAAGGAAACATCACAATTCCAAAGAAAAAAGTTTTTATTGATAATGACAAAAGATAAATAAAGCGTGAACAAAACAACTGTGACGAACAAATATCGTACTAGACACTTTATGAACCTTTGATTTTTAAGTACCAATGTCAAAATATGGGAAATAATCTTAACAATTGAATTTATTAATTTGAGTTTAAAATTGATTTTTTTTTTCATTGTTGCTAGAATATCTGTTATTTTTTTTCTTTGATGGTCCAAAGAGGCTGACCAGATGGCTTGATGGGACTTTTCAAGATACTTGTTTGAGTTTACGCATAACCCGAGATTTTCTACACTATTGCGCTGCTGATATGTTTGGAGGAAGCAATAATTCAAAATTTGAATGACTGCGTTGACAACAAAATGTGTGTCTTAACTCGACAATGTTACTTGAAAACTTCATTAAATTTAATATTTGTTGGTTTTTATCCTTCTGAGAATATCGTCCCTAAGCAAACCACATGTTTAGCTTTTGTTAGGTACAATATTTTTTCACGGCAGTTTTTCTTTTAACAAAAGAATTTAAATTTTACAGTACGCATAATTCTGTAAAAGGAATTTCATATAATTTATCAAAAAAAAAAAAAAAGAATAATTATGAAATAAAGAATGATGATGTCTTCTTGAAAAAACATTGCCTTCACTGAGCACGATTGGTATTTCATACAACGCATAAGTAAAAAGTATTAAGGAATCAGTCAAAATCTGCTGCAGTTCATCAGTCTTAATTTGTTGAAACATTTGGATTTTACGATGTCATTTGTTTTTTGTATTATAATACCAAGTTTATCTTGCCTAAAAAAGATTTAAACTTATCTGTGTAACTCAAAAACAAAATCCAGATGTTTTTTCCTTTTTTTATTTTCTTTTTTTTTGTTTTTCTTTTTTTTTTTTTTTCTTTTTTTTTTTTTTTTTTTTTTTGTAAAAATTTCAATCGAGAATAGACTATTAAGTGCAGAATTAGAAGGAAAACTTGTTTTTCTTTGAAAACGGCCACAAAATTATAACATAAATATTAAGAGTACTTTTTTCGGGAAAATGAAAGGGTGCATCTGAAATCAAATATGGTTCAAATAGTTACATTCATTTCGGAGATATTAAAATATATTTTTTTTTGCAAACTTTTAACACCTTGTAACTTTCTCACAGAGCCCCAAATATATAAAGTTTATATGGCAAAATGGCGATATTTTTCAAAAATCTACCCGTTCCTAAAGCTTGTCGATTTAAAACTGAAATGCCCTTATTTGATATCTGTATTAACGAAACCCGAATTCTGATCGATGTGTTTGTGACAGGTGTATGAAACAGGGGGCGCTATATTATTATTAGCACCTCGATGTGGAATGTGACACCATTGCTTAGTACAGGATTAATGGAAACCTAAAATACCTCAGTTTACATGAAAAAAAATATTTTTCTCGATACGGTTTAAATATTTTAAAACAGTACTTCCCATTTTCTGCCGTGCGTAGTGACGATATTTTTTTACATGAAAGTTTGTCAAAAAAAAATTGTGAACTAATTTTTACTTATTTACAAGTGAAAAAATTTAATAATAATGTAAATGTGCGTCGCTATTAATTAAATTAATATAAAGGGAAATAATTTTTAACTTATTTTTTATAAAAAGGCGTATTACAAAAATATTTGTGTATGTCGCTCTAGAAAAATTAATCCAAAACTCCAAGTTGCGAAAGGAGGCGGTTTTTGTTACTTTTGTGAGGTTTGAGTATTTCATCATTATTTATGAATGGTTTTACTAGTTCGAGCTTAAGTTGTGATAATTTTAATTTTTGTAATCTTAGTAACCCCCAAATCGTTTTTAAATGTAATTAATGCTGGTGTTAAGGGATTTTACGTATTTTGTTAAAATGCTTTACCGAAAAATAGATATTTATTGAAAATGCAATGCAAGTCAACGTAAACAATTTTTTTTGTTTTGTTTATTTAATTTACAGCTTTTTGCATTTAAAATGTTCTTAAGTAAATTTTATATTTTGCAAAAAATTTGTTTAACGGGTACTCATTTTTTGTAGGTATAGTTTTTAATGTGTTAGTTTTTAGGGTAAATCTATTTTTAAGGCATTTGGTAAAATGTGTGCAGTCTTTTTTACTGCGCGTTATTTTAGAGGTGCAAAAGTCTTTGTCAGAATTTCAAACAACTTATTCATGTTTAATACATTTTATTCTAGTCTGTTGGCAACTAAAAATAATTATAATTTTCATTAATTGCTTTTAGAACTGTTTCATTTTCATAACTTTCATTTATTTTAAGATAATTTATCGCCAATTTTTGCTCAAAATATCATTTTTACCACGTTTCAACTTGAATCATCATTCGTTAGAAGATGCGAACATTTTTCTCAGCGTAACCAATTTTTTATTCTTTGGATCCCTGGACTATAATTTTTTTACTTTTTTTCATTATATTTGTTAAATATTTTATTCTTGTTCATGGATTTGACTTTCCAAGTCTTCTTGTTTTTTCATTAAGAACATAAAACATTTTTCAATAGTTCAATTTTGAACATTCGAAAAATCTGCAAATGTTTTAAATTTTTGTTACATTTGATCATTTACAAGTTAATATTGGAAACATAATTGTATTCTTTTTCAAAAATTGGGGATTTTTGAACAAACTTAATTACCATTCATTTATTTTAACTGAATTTAAATTTTCATATTGAAATATTTTTTTTTTAGTTGGAAAATCGGGAAATATTAGGGAATTTCAATGAGGAATCCGTAAATATCAGCAAATTTCATTAATTTTCAGTATTTTTTTAAAATTTTTATTACATTCATTATTTTAATGAAAATCAAATTTTTGTATCGAAATACATTTTTTTTTTTTTAATTATGATGCTTAGATATGATATTGTATAGTGTTGGGCCCGAGTATTTACCATACCAAATTTTTTGGAAAATTGAATGTCATACAAAAGTAAAAAATGAATATATATGTAACTATACAGGGTGTCTGAAAACTAAACCGACAAATGAAGACAGCATATTCTAGAGATGATTTCATAACAAGTTGACCAGAACCGTTTTATTAAAAAATGCTTTTTGAAGATGACCGTTTCACTTTTTTTTTAATTGTTCAGATCGCAGTTTATCTTGAAGGATAAAACTTAGGTTATACGGGCAGCCCTTTGATGTAAAAATAATCTTTTAATTATAACCATAGGTGTTTCATTTAGGATAGTTAACCTTTTTGGTATTTTTAATATCAAAATCGAAAATTCATAGTATTTCACAAAGTAAAATTCCTGGAAGCATAAAGCAAAATTCTATAAAAAAAGTTAGAATTTTGTATTAAAAAATGATAACAAAATGACAATTAACAAAACCAAATAAACTAATAATAATAATAAAAGATGGTCTACATGACAGCCATTGCTTTCAATGCATAAAATGATTCGTTTCTCTAATGTTTTAATCTAATTTTTAAATAAAGAGCTCTACCATCCTTAGGAAGCATTTTTAGATAAAATGATTAAAAATCTATATGAAACCGGTTTAGTTTCCGGACACCCTGTATAACCTGAAATACTAGAAATTTTTACTCAACATTTGTCACCCTCCATGATCCTGTAATATTTTAAGTCTTTTGAGATGTCATAATCGTAATTTGAACTTAAACATAAGAACACTAATTTATGCACTATTTTGCTGCGTAAAGAATAGTTTTATGTGATGGCCTTTCCCAACTTTTCTTTTCATCCCCTCCCCCCAGCTATCTTTCACGCAACATTACCAGCATGAATAGCGTGATGCTTAAGCTCAAAATTAAAATATGATTAAGGTATCAAATCACTTTTAAGAAAAGAAACTTCTATTTTTTTATATAACATTTGGCATCAAATAGGAGCAAGAAATATTCGTTTTTGATATTTTCTTTTATCTTTTTAATATTTTTCAATATTGTTTATATTTTGCAAATCAAAAATATTTCTGTGCAAATTTATACTTGCCAATATCATGTCATGTTGTATATATTATGATTACTTTTCATATATTCATTTCCATTATATTTAACCAAATATCAACTTAAATATTAAGGTTTTGATTAGCCGGCAATGACTTTTGCTCTTGTAAAATTTTACGTTTAATATTTTGTTATTAGTTACTATTTGTGTTATTTTGTCTTTGAGTTTGTTTTTTATGTTGTCTTCCCTAGGTGATCATATATTCCTTAATAAGATACATTGTAAATAAGCAGATATGCTTAAATTTGATATTTCAATGTTTAGATATTTACCATTCTAATCCATTTCAAATTGCGTTAGATTTTATATTGGGAACACTTACAGGGTGTATAATTTTTTTTTAAATAAGGTTCATGTGGAATAGTTATTTATATTTTTTATAAAATAAAAAATACATAAATTTTTTATTTAGTTGTGAGTTATATATAGTTTGACAGTTTATAAATTTTTCTTACCTAATTTTATGTTGACCATATCGTATTTTTAAATTGTACATAGCTGTGTTATTCCATAAATATATTAATTGTTGTAAATGGTTTTGTATTAGGTCAGTGGAATGTTATCTTGTGGGGACCATTTTTAAAATATATTTTAAAATCTACTCGGCTTTCATTTTTGACCCTGTGATCTCAATAGCCAACAATTTACCAATAGGACATAAAGTCATGCAGCGAGTGAGTTGTATGCAAAGAATGTGCAATATCTCGAAAACCAATTCCAACATCAAATTGTCACAAGGATGATAAAAGTTTAACAAGCTAACGTTTAATCTAAAATGTTATTACTTTAAATTGTAGAGAGGGAAAGTTAGTTGGGTCATCTGTTGCAACTCCCCATTTCTCCATTTCCGCTTCGCTTTGTTTTCACTATAAAATTATAGGAAAAGCGTGTAGGCATGCAACAGCGGTCTGGGCAGATTTGAATATCTTAAAAAACAGAGTTATAAATGGAAACCTATTTTTAAATTAAAATTTTTGAATGTATCTTCAAAAAAGAGGCGTTGAAATAAAAAACGGCATTAACTACGAAGCTGAAAAGTGTCCTGTTACTTAATATCTCAATATTTGAGTGGCAGCAAAACTGACAAATTTATTGTGTCAGTCGTTTTAACAAAACTGACAAAAAGTGGACAACGACACGCGGTGTTCCCAAGCGGTCACCCATCCAAGTACTAACCGCGCCCGACGATGCTTGACTTCAGTGATCGGACGAGAACTACTTACTTTTAAACTATTTTATTATTACACTGAGTTGCTTATAATACATTGTGACAAGTCATATGTGTATTTATTTTATATATTTGAGTAGCGGTACTGAAGTCATGCGACGTAGCGCCACCCCCGGCGATGTTCTGCCTCTTGCCTCTTTGTACTTTTTAATTATGCTTAGATGTTAAAACAGCTTACCAAAGTTATACTGCTATTTATTTTTAATGAGCGCCATAGCACTAGACTAAATAATATTAAATACTCAATTGTTTCTGACAAATATATCTTATTTATGTAGGAAAATTACCAAAACCTACTCCAAATATTTCGAACCGCTGAGTCGCTGATTGTTAAAGCACATCCTGTACATGTTTTTTGGCAGGCGTGTTTATCTGTGCGAACGCTTGATTCTGTCAGTCCGTAATAGTCCAGTCGTCAGTCCAAGTTTTCTGTCAAGTATTTGTGTACACGTCTGATGTCATCTGGTATGTAATGTAGTCCTCTAGTCAGTTCGCATGTTTGTATTTGTTGTTGGTAAAATTTCCTGGCTGCTTCTTTAATTTGGGTTTTGATAAATTTTATTTTGTGTTCGTCATGTAAGCGTGTCATGTTTGTGTACCTGTTTGCGTTTGTAACTAGTCGAAGTAATTTGTTCTGTGTAGTTTGTAATCGTTTGTATTGTGTGTCGGATATGTTATGGTAAATCGGTCCACCGTAGGTTATTGTCGGTCTTATAATTGTTTTATAAATAAGTAGTTTATTTCTTGTGGATAGGCGGCTTCTTCTGTTTATTAATGGATATAATTTACTTGTAGCAGTATAAACCTTTTGTAATATTTTGTTTACTTGTTTTATGAAGCTCAGCCGCCTATCCAGCGTAATTCCTAAATATTTGACGGTATTATTTTCTTTTACTATTTCATTATTGATTTTTATTTTGCTGAATGTTGTCGTCTCGGTAAACCTTCTAGTCAAAGTTATTGTCTCAGTCTTTTGTTCGTTAATTTGTATTTTCCAGTCTTTGTAATACGTCATGAGTTTGTCTAGATGGTATTTTATTTTTTGCGTCGCAGTCTGTGCAGAGAAAGAAGATGCATAGATTGTCGTATCGTCAGCGTACATCGTGGTTTTCGTTATCGGACAGGTCGGTAAATCAGAGACATACAGGTTATATAATATCGGCGAAAGTACAGTACCTTGCGGAACGCCTGCATTTAGAAGTTTCATACTTGATAATGTATTATTAATTTTAACCTGTATGCTTCGATTAGTCATGTAGCTGTATAGCAAATTAGTCATATGTTTAGGTAGTTTGTGTAAATGTATCAATTTGTACGTCAGTCCATTTAACCATACTGTGTCGAATGCTTTTTCTATGTCCAGTAGGAGTGCTACTGTAGTTTGTTTTCTATTAAATGACATTATGGCGTCCTGCACGATTCTTGCTGCCGCGTGTATGGTACTACTCCCTTTCCTGAAGCCTAATTGTTCTTTGTTTATCAGGTTGTTTTTATTTATATGATAACGTAGGTTTTTTAAGATAACTTTTTCGGCGATTTTAGACATCGTATCGAGGAGAGCGATAGGACGGTAGCTGTTAGGATTATGAGGATTTTTTGCAGGTTTAAGGATGGGAATTATTGTGGCTTTTTTCCATTTTTTAGGGAATTGTTGTAAAATTGTTATTTTATTAATTATGTTTGTCAAGGCTACAACGGCCTTAAGGGGGAGGGACGAGAACTGGTATTTTACATCGTGGTATGGCCGTTGCCTATGACATTAGTATGATTTGTGGAACATGAACCTAAAATGTACATGATTTCTAAATTTATGTCACAATTAGAAATCATGAAATAGAATAGAAAAATGAATGATTTTGTTGCTTGCTTGTTTTTTTTTTATCAAATTTAGGATAAATGATCTGTAGCTAATAAATCCGAAATAAACTTAAACTATGCGTTTCATAAAAACAACTGTAAAAGAATTTTTCATTGCAAGTAAGATTTTAGATGTCACAGACCTAAGGTGAGTCCTGTTAGTAAAGGTGTCAATTGCTGGCGGCTAATTTGAGTGGCAGCAAAAATTTGAAAAATTGTTACGTCTTTCACGTGTTAAAAAAATGCAAAAAGTGGACAACGACACGCGGTGTTCCCAAGCGGTCACCCATCCAAGTACTAACCGCGCCCGACGATGCTTGACTTCAGTGATCGGACGAGAACTGGTATTTTACATCGTGGTATGGCCGTTGCCTGTAAATTTTGTATGATTTGTGGAACACATGTGTAAAATATATGTATGTACATGGTATTTTCTAAATTTATATCATAAATTTAGATGCATTTGTAGCTTATCTGTTATTTTTATTAAATTTAAAATAAATGCTCTGTAGCTGATAAATCCGAAATAACTTTTAAATTATGCGTTTCACAAAAACA
This sequence comes from Monochamus alternatus, assembly GCA_037114965.1. Taxonomy (NCBI): domain Eukaryota; kingdom Metazoa; phylum Arthropoda; class Insecta; order Coleoptera; family Cerambycidae; genus Monochamus; species Monochamus alternatus. Next base: position 145,206,958 of record CM073426.1, on the reverse strand, counting down.
TCTGTAAAAGAATTTTTCATTGCAAGTAAGATTTCAGATATAGTTCAGATGTAGCACACCTAAGGTGAGTCCTGTTATTAAAGATCTCAATTGCTGGCAGCTAATTTGAGTGGCATCAAAAATTTGAAAAATCTATTACGCCTTTCATCAGGCGTTAAAAAAAATGCAAAAAGTGGACAACGACACGCGGTGTTCCCAAGCGGTCACCCATCCAAGTACTAACCGCGCCCGACGATGCTTGACTTCAGTGATCGGACGAGAACTGGTATTTTACATCGTGGTATGGCCGTTGCCTGTAAATTTTGTATGATTTGTGGAACACATGTGTAAAATATATGTATGTACATGGTATTTTCTAAATTTATATCATAAATTTAGATGCATTTGTAGCTTATCTGTTATTTTTATTAAATTTAAAATAAATGCTCTGTAGCTGATAAATCCGAAATAACTTTTAAATTATGCGTTTCACAAAAACATCTGTAAAAGAATTTTTCATTGCAAGTAAGATTTCAGATATAGTTCAGATGTAGCACACCTAAGGTGAGTCCTGTTATTAAAGATCTCAATTGCTGGCAGCTAATTTGAGTGGCATCAAAAATTTGAAAAATCTATTACGTCTTTCATCAAGCGTTAATAAAAATGCAAAAAGTGGACGACACGCGGTGTTCCCAAGCGGTCACCCATCCAAGTACTAACCGCGCCCGACGATGCTTGACTTCAGTGATCGGACGACTACTTACTTTACTTTTAAACTATTTTATTATTACACTGAGTTGCTTATAATACATTGTGACAAGTCGTATGTGTATTTATTTTATATATTTGAGTAGCGGTACTGAAGTCATGCGACGTAGCGCCACCCCCGGCGATGTTCTGCCTCTTGCCTCTTTGTACTTTTTAATTATGCTTAGATGTTAAAACAGCTTACCAGTTATACTGCTATTTATTTTTAATGAGCGCCATAGCACTAGACTAAATAATATTAAATACTCAATTGTTTCTGACAAATATATCTTATTTATGTAGGAAAATTACCAAAACCTACTACAAATATTTCGAACCCCTGAGTCGCTGTTTGTTAAAGCACATCCTGTATATGTTTTTTGGCAGGCGTGTTTATCTGTGTGAACGCCTGATTCTGTCTGTCCGTAATAGTTCAGTCGTCAGTCCATGTTTTCTGTCAAGTATTTGTGTACACGTCTGATGTCATCTGGTATGTAATGTAGTCCTCTAGTCAGTTCGCATGTTTGTATTTGTTGTTGGTAAAATTTCCTGGCTGCTTCTTTAATTTGGGTTTTGATAAATTTTATTTTGTGTTCGTCATGTAAGCGTGTCATGTTTGTGTACCTGTTTGCGTTTGTAACTAGTCGAAGTAATTTGTTCTGTGTAGTTTGTAATCGTTTGTATTGTGTGTCGGATATGTTATGGTAAATCGGTCCACCGTAGGTTACTGTCGGTCTTATAATTGTTTTATAAATAAGTAGTTTATTTTTTGTGGATAGGCGGCTTCTTCTGTTTATTAATGGATATAATTTACTTGTAGCAGTGTAAACCTTTTGTAATATTTTGTTTACTTGTTTTATGAAGCTCAGCCGCCTATCCAGCGTAATTCCTAAATATTTGACGGTATTATTTTCTTTTACTATTTCATTATTGATTTTTATTTTGCTGAATGTTGTCATCTCGGTAAACCTTCTAGTCAAAGTTATTGTCTCAGTCTTTTGTTCGTTAATTTGTATTTTCCAGTCTTTGTAATACGTCATGAGTTTGTCTAGATGGTATTTTATTTTTTGTGTCGCAGTCTGTGCAGAGAAAGAAGATGCATAGATTGTCGTATCGTCAGCGTACATCATGGTTTTCGTTATCGGACAGGTCGGTAAATCAGAGACATACAGGTTATATAATATCGGCGAAAGTACAGTACCTTGCGGAACGCCTGCATTTAGAAGTTTCATACTTGATAATGTATTATTAATTTTAACCTGTATGCTTCGATTAGTCATGTAGCTGTATAGCAAATTAGTCATATGTTTAGGTAGTTTGTGTAAATGTATCAATTTGTACGTCAGTCCATTTAACCATACTGTGTCGAATGCTTTTTCTATGTCCAGTAGGAGTGCTACTGTAGTTTGTTATCTATTAAATGACATTATGGCGTCTTGCACGATTCTTGCTGCCGCGTGTATGGTACTACTCCCTTTCCTGAAGCCTAATTGTTCTTTGTTTATCAGGTTGTTTTTATTTATATGATAATATAGGTTTTTTAAGATAACTTTTTCGGCGATTTTAGACATCGTATCGAGGAGAGCGATAGGACGGTAGCTGTTAGGATTATGAGGATTTTTTGCAGGTTTAAGGATGGGAATTATTGTGGCTTTTTTCCATTTTTTAGGGAATTGTTGTAAAATTGTTATTTTATTAATTATGTTTGTCAAGGCTACAACGGCCTTAAGGGGGAGGTTTTTTAGTGCTAAGTTAGGTATGGAATCGGGACCGGGAGCTTTATTATTAGGTAGGTATTTAATTATTTCTAGGATTTTATTGGGAGAGGCGAGCATTTTAGTTAGGGTTCTAGAGGGGACGTTGCATCTTGTTAATGTGGCTGTCATGTTGGTTAGGTCTTCGGTTATACGTCTTTGTTCGTCTGTTTCGTCTGGAGATGATGTACAAATTTTTTGAATATTTTTTGCAATAGCGTCGGCTTTATCTTGGTCCATTGTTAATGTTTGATTGTTTATAGTTAGCGTCGCGATGTCATTAAATGGTTTTTTTAGTAACTTTGACATTTTCCAGAGTGTGTTGTTGCTTGTCGCTAGTGTTTCGATTTTTCTCCCCCATACGTCGTTTTTGTATTCGTCTAGTCGTGTCTTAATCGTGTCTTGGAGTTCGATGAGTCTACGTTTATCTGTTAATCTTCTACATCTCTGCCACCTTTTTTTGATTTTATTTTTAAATGTAATTAAATCTTTGATGTTTTGGGGCAGAGTTTCGACTTTTGGTTTCTGTTTAATTAATTTGGTCGTTGCGTCTCGTGCGTCTTGTATTATTTTAGTGAGTACGTCTACTTCTTCGTCCAGTTCTTGTTGACTATCTATGTTATTGTTTATTGTCAGCCTGTCATTAACGATTTTCCTAAATAATTTCCAGTTTGTGTTTTTATAGTCATAAATCTGTACTGATGTTTCGTTTATTTTTGTATTAGTCAGAGTTACTGTCACGGGGTTATGGTCGCTAGAAAATTGGGAAAGGGAAACTGAAATTAAGGGGTGTGGATAATTTTTATTCAGTATTAAGTCTATTATCGTGGGAGTAGTACCATTAGCGGGATAATGAGTTGGCCTATCCGGAGCCGATATTGCGAGATTGTTGTTTTCAGCATAATCGTATAGGACTTTGCCATTTTTGTTACATTTTTTATTGTTCCATGAGGTATGCCTGGCGTTAAAGTCTCCTACCAGTAGCACTCTGTAGTCTTTGGTGAGTTGCGTCAGTTCGTCATTTGTTATGTTATGTCTTGGTCTGTTATAAATTGCACGTATTATTGTGCCGTCTTGTAGTTTTATGCCTATGTTTGCGATGTTTATGTCGATATATGGGAGGGGCATATGTGGTATATTTTTTCTGATGAGTATAGCTACTCCTCCGCCTCTGTAATTTGAATCGTGTCTGTACGTTTTGTAATTAGTAACGTTAAGTCTGTCGTTTACGTTAAGTCTAGTTTCTGTCAGGACCATTATGTCTACTTTCTCTGCATTTAGGAAGTGTCTCAGTTCGTTAGTTCTTGTCCTTAGTCCGTTAGCGTTCCAGTTAATTAGCAAGAAGGGTCAATTTTATAATTTGATGTGTTTTGTGGTAAATTCCTGTAAAATTAATATTTTGTCCAGAGCGTTTTTGGCACCCATTAACATGGTATTTAATTGTTTTACGGCTTTTATAGTTTCTTTCAAGTTAATTAAAGAGTTCAAAGTAGCAAATTGGTTCATAAGTTCATTAAAATCTAGGGAGGCTGCGGGGGAAGCGTTACCTGGCAAATGCTCCGGCTGTTTCGTTGCTGTGGTTGGATCTGCAGATTCTCTACTCGGGTCCCTCCTGGTTTGATGGGGGTTTCTCGCCGTGGTGTCCTCTCCAGTTGTTTGTGGTGCCTGATTGAACTTTGGAGGTCCACGTGTCCAGGGGTTGGTTGTAGGTTGTGGGGCTGGTACAAGTGTCTGCGTTTCTCGTGGTTGCAGCTGAGAGTTTATTTTTTGCAATCGGTAGTTGTATACGGGGCACTCGGTATTAGAAGCAGTATGGTTGCCTGAACAATTAGCACACTTTGGCTCCGAATCTTGGGATTTTTGACAGTCTTTTGTCCAGTGGAATTCTGCACATTTAACGCATCTAGGTTTTTTGTAGCAGTTGGAAGTAGCGTGTCCCCATCCTTGACATCTTCTGCATTGAGTAATAATTCTCTCGTTGTACCTATGCTCCCAGAAAACTTTGATGTACAGGATATATTTAATTTTATTCTGTAGTATATTAAGTGTCACATCGCTGGTAGTGATTACTAGGTATAATGGAGAGTACTTAGTCTTCATCTGGTATATATTTTTGATCTCGATGTCGTAATTAGCTTCTATATCGTCTTTGACCTCGTCGGCTGTTGGTCCACTTTGTAGCCCTCGTAGTACGAAAGCATGTGTTTTTTCTTCGTTACTCGTATATGTATGGAAGGGTGTGTCAGCGGCTTCTACGAGTTTCCCCTTGTAAGTGTGATATTCATTTTTGTCGGTGATATATATCAATATGGACTTAGGGGCATATTTTATGTAAAAACCCTTTTTTATATGTGTCTTCAGTTCGCTTATTAGGTGCAGATGATTATTGGGTCTGCCTTGGATTACAATTGGTGGAGGTTTGGTGCTGCCTCTATTGTTATTCGTGTGTTTTGGTTTGTTTATTAAAGTTGTTCTTGAACGAACTTCTTGCTCGGCTTCTGTATTAGTGAGAGGAGTGTATCTATTTACTGTTGGCGTTATGGGTTGCATTATCGCTGCCATTTTGGACGTCTTCTTTGGGTGTATAAATTGGGGTTGTGTCGGTGGTGTAATTGTAATTTCTTGGGTTTCCATAGTTTCTGCGTCGTCTCTAATTATAGACATTATGTTTTCTTGCATTGACTTTGCAATTAGTGCTTCCGATAAATCCTGATTTTTAAGTGCGGTTTTTTGTTGTTCTAAAGTTTTTGTCTCCTCAGACATGTGCGGATTTCTTTCTAGAACGAATTGGGATTCCCACTGTTGTTCAGAGCTTTTTGTTTGGCTTTTTTCGGTCATCGCCGGTTGTTTTTCTTTCCTATATCGATTTTTGACTTCACGTTTATGTATTTAGGTTTTTTCTTCTTAATAACTACACTTTGGATGTTTATCGAGTTTGGGTCCAAGCCCGGGGCACTGTTACTCAATTGTCTCACTAGCTTATTTCTCGTTTTGTTTTTAGCACTAACACTAGAACTAGGTGTCCTATCACTGTCTATGTTTTTGTCGTACACACTTTCATCACTACCGATTATGTTTCTATAATTTGACGGTAAGCTTTCAGGCGACTTCCGTCGCGGTTTTACAATGTCTGTAATATCGGTGTTGATTATAATATCTGTTGACGATTTTTGGGGTGATATATTTTTAATTGTATGACGAGAACTGGTATTTTACATCGTGGTATGGTCGTTGCCTATAAAAGTAGTATGATTTATGGAACATAAACCTAAAATGTACATGATTTCTAAATTTATGTCATACAATTAGAAATCACGAAATAGAATAGAAAAATGAATGATTTTGTTGCTTGCTTGTTTTTTTTTTTGTCAAATTTAGGATAAATGCTCTGTAGCTAATAAATCCGAAATAAACTTAAACTATGCGTTTCATAAAAACAACTGTAAAAGAATTTTTCATTGCAAGTAAGATTTTAGATGTCACAGACCTAAGGTGAGTCCTGTTAGTAAAAGTGTCAATTGCTGGCAGCTAATTTGAGTGGAAGCAAAAATTTGAAAAATCTGTTACGTCTTTCAGGTGTTAAAAAAATGCAAAAAGTGGACAACGACACGCGGTGTTCCCAAGCGGTCACCCATCCAAGTACTAACCGCGCCCGACGATGCTTGACTTCAGTGATCGGACGAGAACTGGTATTTTACATCGTGGTATGGCCGTTGCCTACAAAATACGTATGATTTGTGGAACACATGCGTAAAATTTATGTACATGATATTTTCTATATTTATATCATAAATTTAGATGCATGTGTTACTTATCTGTTTTTTATTAGATAGATTTAAAATAAATGCTCTGTAGCTGATAAATCCGAAATAACTTTCAAATTATGCGTTTCACAAAAACATCTGTAAAAGAATTTTTCATTGCAAGTAGATTTCAGATATAGTTCAGATGTAGCACACCTAAGGTGAGTCCTGTTATTAAAGGTCTCAATTGGTGGTAGCTAATTTGAGTGGCAGCAAAATTGTGAAAAATCTATTACGTCTTTCAGGCGTTAAAAAAAACTACAAAAAGTGGACAACGACACGCGGTGTTCCCAAGCGGTCACCCATCCAAGTACTAACCGCGCCCGACGATGCTTGACTTCAGTGATCGGACGAGAACTGGTATTTTACATCGTGGTATGGCCGTTGCCTATAAAATTAGTATGATTTGTGGAACATGAACCTAAAATGTACATGATTTTTTTATCAAATTTAGGATAAATGCTCTGTAACTAATAAATCCGAAATAAACTTAAACTATGCGTTTCATAAAAACAACTGTAAAAGAATTTTTCATTGCAAGTAAGATTTTAGATGTCACAGACCTAAGGTGAGTCCTGTTAGTAAAGGTGTCAATTGCTGGCGGCTAATTTGAGTGGCAGCAAAAATTTGAAAAATTGTTACGTCTTTCACGTGTTAAAAAAATGCAAAAAGTGGACAACGACACGCGGTGTTCCCAAGCGGTCACCCATCCAAGTACTAACCGCGCCCGACGATGCTTGACTTCAGTGATCGGACGAGAACTACTTACTTTTAAACTATTTTATTATTACACTGAGTTGCTTATAATACATTGTGACAAGTCATATGTGTATTTATTTTATATATTTGAGTAGCGGTACTGAAGTCATGCGACGTAGCGCCACCCCCGGCGATGTTCTGCCTCTTGCCTCTTTGTACTTTTTAATTATGCTTAGATGTTAAAACAGCTTACCAAAGTTATACTGCTATTTATTTTTAATGAGCGCCATAGCACTAGACTAAATAATATTAAATACTCAATTGTTTCTGACAAATATATCTTATTTATGTAGGAAAATTACCAAAACCTACTCCAAATATTTCGAACCCCTGAGTCGCTGATTGTTAAAGCACATCCTGTACATGTTTTTTGGCAGGCGTGTTTATCTGTGCGAACGCTTGATTCTGTCAGTCCGTAATAGTCCAGTCGTCAGTCCAAGTTTTCTGTCAAGTATTTGTGTACACGTCTGATGTCATCTGGTATGTAATGTAGTCCTCTAGTCAGTTCGCATGTTTGTATTTGTTGTTGGTAAAATTTCCTGGCTGCTTCTTTAATTTGGGTTTTGATAAATTTTATTTTGTGTTCGTCATGTAAGCGTGTCATGTTTGTGTACCTGTTTGCGTTTGTAACTAGTCGAAGTAATTTGTTCTGTGTAGTTTGTAATCGTTTGTATTGTGTGTCGGATATGTTATGGTAAATCGGTCCACCGTAGGTTATTGTCGGTCTTATAATTGTTTTATAAATAAGTAGTTTATTTCTTGTGGATAGGCGGCTTCTTCTGTTTATTAATGGATATAATTTACTTGTAGCAGTATAAACCTTTTGTAATATTTTGTTTACTTGTTTTATGAAGCTCAGCCGCCTATCCAGCGTAATTCCTAAATATTTGACGGTATTATTTTCTTTTACTATTTCATTATTGATTTTTATTTTGCTGAATGTTGTCGTCTCGGTAAACCTTCTAGTCAAAGTTATTGTCTCAGTCTTTTGTTCGTTAATTTGTATTTTCCAGTCTTTGTAATACGTCATGAGTTTGTCTAGATGGTATTTTATTTTTTGCGTCGCAGTCTGTGCAGAGAAAGAAGATGCATAGATTGTCGTATCGTCAGCGTACATCGTGGTTTTCGTTATCGGACAGGTCGGTAAATCAGAGACATACAGGTTATATAATATCGGCGAAAGTACAGTACCTTGCGGAACGCCTGCATTTAGAAGTTTCATACTTGATAATGTATTATTAATTTTAACCTGTATGCTTCGATTAGTCATGTAGCTGTATAGCAAATTAGTCATATGTTTAGGTAGTTTGTGTAAATGTATCAATTTGTACGTCAGTCCATTTAACCATACTGTGTCGAATGCTTTTTCTATGTCCAGTAGGAGTGCTACTGTAGTTTGTTTTCTATTAAATGACATTATGGCGTCCTGCACGATTCTTGCTGCCGCGTGTATGGTACTACTCCCTTTCCTGAAGCCTAATTGTTCTTTGTTTATCAGGTTGTTTTTATTTATATGATAACGTAGGTTTTTTAAGATAACTTTTTCGGCGATTTTAGACATCGTATCGAGGAGAGCGATAGGACGGTAGCTGTTAGGATTATGAGGATTTTTTGCAGGTTTAAGGATGGGAATTATTGTGGCTTTTTTCCATTTTTTAGGGAATTGTTGTAAAATTGTTATTTTATTAATTATGTTTGTCAAGGCTACAACGGCCTTAAGGGGGAGGTTTTTTAGTACTAAGTTAGGTATGGAATCGGGACCGGGAGCTTTATTATTAGGTAGGTATTTAATTATTTCTAGGATTTTATTGGGAGAGGCGAGCATTTTAGTTAGGGTTCTAGAGGGGACGTTGCATCTTGTTAATGTGGTTGTCATGTTGGTTAGGTCTTCGGTTATACGTCTTTGTTCGTCTGTTTCGTCTGGAGATGATGTACAAATTTTTTGAATATTTTTTGCAATAGCGTCGGCTTTATCTTGGTCCATTGTTAATGTTTGATTGTTTATAGTTAGCGTCGCGATGTCATTAAATGGTTTTTTTAGTAACTTTGACATTTTCCAGAGTGTGTTGTTGCTTGTCGCTAGTGTTTCGATTTTTCTCCCCCATACGTCGTTTTTGTATTCGTCTAGTCGTGTCTTAATCGTGTCTTGGAGTTCGATGAGTCTACGTTTATCTGTTAATCTTCTACATCTCTGCCACCTTTTTTTGATTTTATTTTTAAATGTAATTAAATCTTTGATGTTTTGGGGCAGAGTTTCGACTTTTGGTTTCTGTTTAATTAATTTAGTCGTTGCGTCTCGTGCGTCTTGTATTATTTTAGTGAGTACGTCTACTTCTTCGTCCAGTTCTTGTTGACTATCTATGTTATTGTTTATTGTCAGCCTGTCATTAACGATTTTCCTAAATAATTTCCAGTTTGTGTTTTTATAGTCATAAATCTGTACTGATGTTTCGTTTATTTTTGTATTAGTCAGAGTTACTGTCACGGGGTTATGGTCGCTAGAAAGTTGGGAAAGGGAAACTGGAATTAAGGGGTGTGGATAGTTTTTATTCAGTATTAAGTCTATTATCGTGGGAGTAGTACCATTAGCGGGATAATGAGTTGGTCTATCCGGAGCCGATATTGCGAGATTGTTGTTTTCAGCATAATCGTATAGGACTTTGCCATTTTTGTTACATTTTTTATTGTTCCATGAGGTATGCCTGGCGTTAAAGTCTCCTACCAGTAGCACTCTGTAGTCTTTGGTGAGTTGCGCCAGTTCGTCATTTGTTATGTTATGTCTTGGTCTGTTATAAATTGCACGTATTATTGTGCCGTCTTGTAGTTTTATGCCTATGTTTGCGATGTTTATGTCGATATATGGGAGGGGCATATGTGGTATATTTTTTCTGATGAGTATAGCTACTCCTCCGCCTCTGTAATTTGAATCGTGTCTGTACGTTTTGTAATTAGTAACGTTAAGTCTGTCGTTTACGTTAAGTCTAGTTTCTGTCAGGACCATTATGTCTACTTTCTCTGCATTTAGGAAGTGTCTCAGTTCGTTAGTTCTTGTCCTTAGTCCGTTAGCGTTCCAGTTAATTAGCAAGAAGGGTCAATTTTATAATTTGATAAGTGTTTTGTGGTAAATTCCTGTAAAATTAATATTTTGTCCAGAGCGTTTTTGGCACCCATTAACATGGTATTTAATTGTTTTACGGCTTTTATAGTTTCTTTCAAGTTAATTAAAGAGTTCAAAGTAGCAAATTGGTTCATAAGTTCATTAAAATCTAGGGAGGCTGCGGGGGAAGCGTTACCTGGCAAATGCTCCGGCTGTTTCGTTGCTGTGGTTGGATCTGCAGATTCTCTACTCGGGTCCCTCATGGTTTGATGGGGGTTTCTCGCCGTGGTGTCCTCTCCAGTTGTTTGTGGTGCCTGATTGAACTTTGGAGGTCCACGTGTCCAGGGGTTGGTTGTAGGTTGTGGGGCTGGTACAAGTGTCTGCGTTTCTCGTGGTTGCAGCTGAGAGTTTATTTTTTGCAATCGGTAGTTGTATACGGGGCACTCGGTATTAGAAGCAGTATGGTTGCCTGAACAATTAGCACACTTTGGCTCCGAATCTTGGGATTTTTGACAGTCTTTTGTCCAGTGGAATTCTGCACATTTAACGCATCTAGGTTTTTTGTAGCAGTTGGAAGTAGCGTGTCCCCATCCTTGACATCTTCTGCATTGAGTAATAATTCTCTCGTTGTACCTACGCTCCCAGAAAACTTTGGTGTACAGAATATATTTAATTTTATTCTGTAGTATATTAAGCGTCACATCGCTGGTAGTGATTACTAGGTATAATGGAGAGTACTTAGTCTTCATCTGGTATATATTTTTGATCTCGATGTCGTAATTAGCTTCTATATCGTCTTTGACCTCGTCGGCTGTTGGTCCACTTTGTAGCCCTCGTAGTACGAAAGCATGTGTTTTTTCTTCGTTACTCGTATATGTATGGAAGGGTGTGTCAGCGGCTTCTACGAGTTTCCCCTTGTAAGTGTGATATTCATTTTTGTCGGTGATATATATCAATATGGACTTAGGGGCATATTTTATGTAAAAACCCTTTTTTATATGTGTCTTCAGTTCGCTTATTAGGTGCAGATGATTATTAGGTCTGCCTTGGATTACAATGGGTGGAGGTTTGGTGCTGCCTCTATTGTTATTCGTGTGTTTTGGTTTGTTTATTAAAGTTGTTCTTGAACGAACTTCTTGCTCGGTTTCTGTATTAGTGAGAGGAGTGTATCTATTTACTGTTGGCGTTATGGGTTGCATTATCGCTGCCATTTTGGACGTCTTCTTTGGGTGTATAAATTGGGGTTGTGTCGGTGGTGTAATTGTAATTTCTTGGGTTTCCATAGTTTCTGCGTCGTCTCTAATTATAGACATTATGTTTTCTTGCATTGACTTTGCAATTAGTGCTTCCGATAAATCCTGATTTTTAAGTGCGGTTTTTTGTTGTTCTAAAGTTTTTGTCTCTTCAGACATGTGCGGATTTCTTTCTAGAACGAATTGGGATTCCCACTGTTGTTCAGAGCTTTTTGTTTGGCTTTTTTCGGTCATCGCCGGCTGTTTTTGTGGAACTTCGTTGTTTTTCTTTCCTATATCGATTTTTGACTTCACGTTTATGTATTTAGGTTTCTTCTTCTTAATAACTACACTTTGGATGTTTATCGAGTTTGGGTCCAAGCCCGGAGCACTGTTACTCAATTGTCTCACTAGCTTATTTCTCGTTTTGTTTTTAGCACTAACACTAGAACTAGGTGTCCTATCACTGTCTATGTTTTTGTCGTACACACTTTCATCACTACCGATTATGTTTCTATAATTTGACGGTAAGCTTTCAGGCGACTTCCGTCGCGGTTTTACAATGTCTGTAATATCGGTATTGATTATAATATCTGTTGACGATTTTTGGGGTGATATATTTTTAATTGTATGTAGTTCTTCGTGTTCGCTCATTCAAAGGCTAGCACGGAACTGGACGAGAACTGGTATTTTACATCGTGGTATGGCCGTTGCCTGTAAAATTTGTATGATTTGTGGAACACATGTGTAAAATATATGTATGTACATGGTATTTTCTAAATTTATATCATAAATTTAGATGCATTTGTAGCTTATCTGTTATTTTTATTAAATTTAAAATAAATGCTCTGTAGCTGATAAATCCGAAATAACTTTTAAATTATGCGTTTCACAAAAACATCTGTAAAAGAATTTTTCATTGCAAGTAAGATTTCAGATATAGTTCAGATGTAGCACACCTAAGGTGAGTCCTGTTATTAAAGATCTCAATTGCTGGCAGCTAATTTGAGTGGCATCAAAAATTTGAAAAATCTATTACGTCTTTCATCAGGCGTTAAAAAAAATGCAAAAAGTGGACAACGACACGCGGTGTTCCCAAGCGGTCACCCATCCAAGTACTAACCGCGCCCGACGATGCTTGACTTCAGTGATCGGACGAGAACTGGTATTTTACATCGTGGTATGGCCGTTGCCTGTAAATTTTGTATGATTTGTGGAACACATGTGTAAAATATATGTATGTACATGGTATTTTCTAAATTTATATCATAAATTTAGATGCATTTGTAGCTTATCTGTTATTTTTATTAAATTTAAAATAAATGCTCTGTAGCTGATAAATCCGAAATAACTTTTAAATTATGCGTTTCACAAAAACATCTGTAAAAGAATTTTTCATTGCAAGTAAGATTTCAGATATAGTTCAGACGTAGCACACCTAAGGTGAGTCCTGTTATTAAAGATCTCAATTGCTGGCAGCTAATTTGAGTGGCATCAAAAATTTGAAAAATCTATTACGTCTTTCATCAAGCGTTAATAAAAATGCAAAAAGTGGACGACACGCGGTGTTCCCAAGCGGTCACCCATCCAAGTACTAACCGCGCCCGACGATGCTTGACTTCAGTGATCGGACGACTACTTACTTTACTTTTAAACTATTTTATTATTACACAGAGTTGCTTATAATACATTGTGACAAGTCGTATGTGTATTTATTTTATATATTTGAGTAGCGGTACTGAAGTCATGCGACGTAGCGCCACCCCCGGCGATGTTCTGCCTCTTGCCTCTTTGTACTTTTTAATTATGCTTAGATGTTAAAACAGCTTACCAGTTATACTGCTATTTATTTTTAATGAGCGCCATAGCACTAGACTAAATAATATTAAATACTCAATTGTTTCTGACAAATATATCTTATTTATGTAGGAAAATTACCAAAACCTACTACAAATATTTCGAACCCCTGAGTCGCTGTTTGTTAAAGCACATCCTGTATATGTTTTTTGGCAGGCGTGTTTATCTGTGTGAACGCCTGATTCTGTCTGTCCGTAATAGTTCAGTCGTCAGTCCATGTTTTCTGTCAAGTATTTGTGTACACGTCTGATGTCATCTGGTATGTAATGTAGTCCTCTAGTCAGTTCGCATGTTTGTATTTGTTGTTGGTAAAATTTCCTGGCTGCTTCTTTAATTTGGGTTTTGATAAATTTTATTTTGTGTTCGTCATGTAAGCGTGTCATGTTTGTGTACCTGTTTGCGTTTGTAACTAGTCGAAGTAATTTGTTCTGTGTAGTTTGTAATCGTTTGTATTGTGTGTCGGATATGTTATGGTAAATCGGTCCACCGTAGGTTACTGTCGGTCTTATAATTGTTTTATAAATAAGTAGTTTATTTTTTGTGGATAGGCGGCTTCTTCTGTTTATTAATGGATATAATTTACTTGTAGCAGTGTAAACCTTTTGTAATATTTTGTTTACTTGTTTTATGAAGCTCAGCCGCCTATCCAGCGTAATTCCTAAATATTTGACGGTATTATTTTCTTTTACTATTTCATTATTGATTTTTATTTTGCTGAATGTTGTCATCTCGGTAAACCTTCTAGTCAAAGTTATTGTCTCAGTCTTTTGTTCGTTAATTTGTATTTTCCAGTCTTTGTAATACGTCATGAGTTTGTCTAGATGGTATTTTATTTTTTGTGTCGCAGTCTGTGCAGAGAAAGAAGATGCATAGATTGTCGTATCGTCAGCGTACATCGTGGTTTTCGTTATCGGACAGGTCGGTAAATCAGAGACATACAGGTTATATAATATCGGCGAAAGTACAGTACCTTGCGGAACGCCTGCATTTAGAAGTTTCATACTTGATAATGTATTATTAATTTTAACCTGTATGCTTCGATTAGTCATGTAGCTGTATAGCAAATTAGTCATATGTTTAGGTAGTTTGTGTAAATGTATCAATTTGTACGTCAGTCCATTTAACCATACTGTGTCGAATGCTTTTTCTATGTCCAGTAGGAGTGCTACTGTAGTTTGTTTTCTATTAAATGACATTATGGCGTCCTGCACGATTCTTGCTGCCGCGTGTATGGTACTACTCCCTTTCCTGAAGCCTAATTGTTCTCTGTTTATCAGGTTGTTTTTATTTATATGATAACGTAGGTTGTTTAAGATAACTTTTTCGGCGATTTTAGACATCGTATCGAGGAGAGCGATAGGACGGTAGCTGTTAGGATTATGAGGATTTTTTGCAGGTTTAAGGATGGGAATTATTGTGGCTTTTTTCCATTTTTTAGGGAATTGTTGTAAAATTGTTATTTTATTAATTATGTTTGTCAAGGCTACAACGGCCTTAAGGGGGAGGTTTTTTAGTACTAAGTTAGGTATGGAATCGGGACCGGGAGCTTTATTATTAGGTAGGTATTTAATTATTTCTAGGATTTTATTGGGAGAGGCGAGCATTTTAGTTAGGGTTCTAGAGGGGACGTTGCATCTTGTTAATGTGGTTGTCATGTTGGTTAGGTCTTCGGTTATACGTCTTTGTTCGTCTGTTTCGTCTGGAGGTGATGTACAAATTTTTTGAATATTTTTTGCAATAGCGTCGGCTTTATCTTGGTCCATTGTTAATGTTTGATTGTTTATAGTTAGCGTCGCGATGTCATTAAATGGTTTTTTTAGTAACTTTGACATTTTCCAGAGTGTGTTGTTGCTTGTCGCTAGTGTTTCGATTTTTCTCCCCCATACGTCGTTTTTGTATTCGTCTAGTCGTGTCTTAATCGTGTCTTGGAGTTCGATGAGTCTACGTTTATCTGTTAATCTTCTACATCTCTGCCACCTTTTTTTGATTTTATTTTTAAATGTAATTAAATCTTTGATGTTTTGGGGCAGAGTTTCGACTTTTGGTTTCTGTTTAATTAATTTAGTCGTTGCGTCTCGTGCGTCTTGTATTATTTTAGTGAGTACGTCTACTTCTTCGTCCAGTTCTTGTTGACTATCTATGTTATTGTTTATTGTCAGCCTGTCATTAACGATTTTCCTAAATAATTTCCAGTTTGTGTTTTTATAGTCATAAATCTGTACTGATGTTTCGTTTATTTTTGTATTAGTCAGAGTTACTGTCACGGGGTTATGGTCGCTAGAAAGTTGGGAAAGGGAAACTGGAATTAAGGGGTGTGGATAATTTTTATTCAGTATTAAGTCTATTATCGTGGGAGTAGTACCATTAGCGGGATAATGAGTTGGTCTATCCGGAGCCGATATTGCGAGATTGTTGTTTTCAGCATAATCGTATAGGACTTTGCCATTTTTGTTACATTTTTTATTGTTCCATGAGGTATGCCTGGCGTTAAAGTCTCCTACCAGTAGCACTCTGTAGTCTTTGGTGAGTTGCGTCAGTTCGTCATTTGTTATGTTATGTCTTGGTCTGTTATAAATTGCACGTATTATTGTGCCGTCTTGTAGTTTTATGCCTATGTTTGCGATGTTTATGTCGATATATGGGAGGGGCATATGTGGTATATTTTTTCTGATGAGTATAGCTACTCCTCCGCCTCTGTAATTTGAATCGTGTCTGTACGTTTTGTAATTAGTAACGTTAAGTCTGTCGTTTACGTTAAGTCTAGTTTCTGTCAGGACCATTATGTCTACTTTCTCTGCATTTAGGAAGTGTCTCAGTTCGTTAGTTCTTGTCCTTAGTCCGTTAGCGTTCCAGTTAATTAGCAAGAAGGGTCAATTTTATAATTTGATAAGTGTTTTGTGGTAAATTCCTGTAAAATTAATATTTTGTCCAGAGCGTTTTTGGCACCCATTAACATGGTATTTAATTGTTTTACGGCTTTTATAGTTTCTTTCAAGTTAATTAAAGAGTTCAAAGTAGCAAATTGGTTCATAAGTTCATTAAAATCTAAGGAGGCTGCGGGGGAAGCGTTACCTGGCAAATGCTCCGGCTGTTTCGTTGCTGTGGTTGGATCTGCAGATTCTCTACTCGGGTCCCTCATGGTTTGATGGGGGTTTCTCGCCGTGGTGTCCTCTCCAGTTGTTTGTGGTGCCTGATTGAACTTTGGAGGTCCACGTGTCCAGGGGTTGGTTGTAGGTTGTGGGGCTGGTACAAGTGTCTGCGTTTCTTGTGGTTGCAGCTGAGAGTTTATTTTTTGCAATCGGTAGTTGTATACGGGGCACTCGGTATTAGAAGCAGTATGGTTGCCTGAACAATTAGCACACTTTGGCTCCGAATCTTGGGATTTTTGACAGTCTTTTGTCCAGTGGAATTCTGCACATTTAACGCATCTAGGTTTTTTGTAGCAGTTGGAAGTAGCGTGTCCCCATCCTTGACATCTTCTGCATTGAGTAATAATTCTCTCGTTGTACCTACGCTCCCAGAAAACTTTGGTGTACAGAATATATTTAATTTTATTCTGTAGTATATTAAGCGTCACATCGCTGGTAGTGATTACTAGGTATAATGGAGAGTACTTAGTCTTCATCTGGTATATATTTTTGATCTCGATGTCGTAATTAGCTTCTATATCGTCTTTGACCTCGTCGGCTGTTGGTCCACTTTGTAGCCCTCGTAGTACGAAAGCATGTGTTTTTTCTTCGTTACTCGTATATGTATGGAAGGGTGTGTCAGCGGCTTCTACGAGTTTCCCCTTGTAAGTGTGATATTCATTTTTGTCGGTGATATATATCAATATGGACTTAGGGGCATATTTTATGTAAAAACCCTTTTTTATATGTGTCTTCAGTTCGCTTATTAGGTGCAGATGATTATTAGGTCTGCCTTGGATTACAATGGGTGGAGGTTTGGTGCTGCCTCTATTGTTATTCGTGTGTTTTGGTTTGTTTATTAAAGTTGTTCTTGAACGAACTTCTTGCTCGGTTTCTGTATTAGTGAGAGGAGTGTATCTATTTACTGTTGGCGTTATGGGTTGCATTATCGCTGCCATTTTGGACGTCTTCTTTGGGTGTATAAATTGGGGTTGTGTCGGTGGTGTAATTGTAATTTCTTGGGTTTCCATAGTTTCTGCGTCGTCTCTAATTATAGACATTATGTTTTCTTGCATTGACTTTGCAATTAGTGCTTCCGATAAATCCTGATTTTTAAGTGCGGTTTTTTGTTGTTCTAAAGTTTTTGTCTCTTCAGACATGTGCGGATTTCTTTCTAGAACGAATTGGGATTCCCACTGTTGTTCAGAGCTTTTTGTTTGGCTTTTTTCGGTCATCGCCGGCTGTTTTTGTGGAACTTCGTTGTTTTTCTTTCCTATATCGATTTTTGACTTCACGTTTATGTATTTAGGTTTCTTCTTCTTAATAACTACACTTTGGATGTTTATCGAGTTTGGGTCCAAGCCCGGAGCACTGTTACTCAATTGTCTCACTAGCTTATTTCTCGTTTTGTTTTTAGCACTAACACTAGAACTAGGTGTCCTATCACTGTCTATGTTTTTGTCGTACACACTTTCATCACTACCGATTATGTTTCTATAATTTGACGGTAAGCTTTCAGGCGACTTCCGTCGCGGTTTTACAATGTCTGTAATATCGGTGTTGATTATAATATCTGTTGACGATTTTTGGGGTGATATATTTTTAATTGTATGTAGTTCTTCGTGTTCGCTCATTCAAAGGCTAGCACGGAACTGGACGAGAACTGGTATTTTACATCGTGGTATGGCCGTTGCCTATTAAAATTGTATGATTTGTGAAACACATGTATAAAATTATACATATTTACTAAATTTATACATATAATAAATTTAGATGAATTTGTTGCTTATCTGCTTTTTTATTAGATTTAAAATAAATGCTCTGTACCTGATAAATTTGACGTGGCGGCAATTGCCGTAGAGATGGTAGCACTTGATACTGAAATTTCACAGTCCAAAATTTTATTTGATATTTGAATTTTATTATTGATAGAATCTTCGACGTATCCTTCGGCCACGGTCGAGATTTCCATATTCCGTGTCGCTTCAAACTACATATATCGTCCTGCGCATTAGCAAAAAGTGTAGCTGAAGTTTTCCGAAAACAATGACCAGGATAGGCACCAAAATTTGGTAATTTTAAGCATTTTGCTAAAGCTTGATTAAAACATCTTTTATTTTTATATTTAAGAAACTTGGACGAAAAGCAATATATTTTCGGTAAATGTCTTTTTAATCTAAATTTGAAACTGTAAAAATTCGTTGTACCTATATTCGTTTTTGTATCGGGTATTTTAACAATCAAAATGGAGTCTTGTGTGTCATCCACCGTCATTTTAGTAAGTTCGTCACGGCATCAAGCACCCGAAATACTCAATATTATAACGACCTAAAAGGAAATCATTGACGATATTTAGTAATTTAAAGAACACATAAACCAATCATTACAAATGTACCTTTACCATCAAATAGATTTCATCAACTGCCTCTCCTATGAATTGATTAACTTCCTCTCTAGTTAATACCTTAGAATTCTTTGGATAATTTGTAACTGACAATTTTTTCAACTATCAACTTGGTAAATTTCTTAAAATCCACGTTTTATTTAACATTATGCGTTGATTTCAACATAGAATATACTGCCCATAACGTGGAAGACTTCACCTTCTTAGACTTTTCTGCAAAATATGCCAACAGCACAGTTTCGGATATTTTTCTTGCTTTATTTGTTTCACACCACTCTTTAAATTTTTCATACTGCCGCCTCGATTTATCCGGTAAAATATTTGAAATGACTTAATTAGCCGCATCTATCAAATTAGGTGGGGTACACTAAGTTTGTCGTCGCTCGAAATTTCCATTATTTTACAGTTAAAAATATCAGGAACAGGAAAAGTGACACTAGCAAAATGTTACTTTCAAATAATTATTATTGTCAACAATTGTCATTTTATTTGCATAGTTACAGTAACTACTTGATTTTTTCAATTCTCGATCACCAAAGTAGCATTTCGCGCACTAGATACAAAAATAACTATTTTGTTATTACAAAAAATAAAACTGAATGTCTAAAATGTCACCGATTATTAAAAACAAAACTATAGGACTCTAGCAGAAACGAATTAAACGCCCTGTAGAACGAAAACAGAATTGCGCACTCTCTCGAGTATTTCTGGTGACCCAATTTTTGGAGGTAACAGATTAGATAATGCCAAGAGATGTACAAATTTCTTAACGAATCAAAACACCACCCTGAATACAAATCATTTCAAGCGTCCTTTAATTTACATAATTGTATAGAAATACTAGAACATGGTAGTATTTTGGACAGTGGGGGTGTAAAATATAAAAAGATGATCAAACCTTTGACTGATAGATACAGCTATAGTTTTGAACAAGCAACAATCTACAAAAAACTTCAAAATGTTTAAGTTCGTAAGTACAAAAATTTCTTATAACTAATATAAGATTATATTAATTTTTAAAATCGAACCAAAAATTCATTTATTAAAAATAAAGTATGTTGAAATTAGTTTTTCATCAAGAACAATAAGACAAAATTTTTCAATGCCAGTTAAAATTAAAAATTTTGTTTTGATTTCAGAAAAACTTTTGTTTATTTTGGCTCCAAAAAAATCTGTAAAAACGCCATACACACTAATGATTTACATAGGGGTAAACAAAATCAATTAACACTGACAATATTTCCACAGATCTTTATCCTCGCTGTAGCCATTGCCGCTGTATCTGGTGAAGCCAAACCAAGCGTTTTGGCTGCTGCACCTCTAGCTGTCGCTCCTGCTGTGGTTACCGCCACAAGCTCCCAAGTGATCGCACGTAACTACAACGCCTTAGCCGCTCCACTCGTTGCCGCCCCCGCTGTTGCTGCTCCAGCTATCGCTGTTCCCTATTTAGGTTCACCGTATGCTTCACCGTATGTTTCACCATATCTGGCTTCTCCCTACGTATCAGCTCCATTAGTCGTAGGCTGAAATAATTTTTTACATTGTACATCCTAGTATTTAAGGAATAAAAATTCGTTTCGTTTGCAACTTTGTTTTTTATTAATCAAACTGTGGAATTATTGTGTCTTCAGGTCGTGGCAAGAGATTTAATGCATTTCAAAAGTTGATTAGTGTTGGTTGAGACAAGAAATCTTGTAACATTTAAGAAAGTGTTGTCTTGCCTTACAGAACAAAAGACAAGAGTTTCTTAAGTCTTGTTCTTGCAGAGTCAAGTTATACACAGTGGTTCTTAACCTATACGTATAAACTTGTGAAATTATAGCTCAGGAAATAATAATGAATAGTTAAAAAATTTACTTAGTACAGTGTTTTTGGTTTTAGAAGTTTGCAAAAAATTATCAGGTGAAATGCTTATAAAAACAAAGAAGTAAACAAGTCAGGAAGATATGTTTGGTTTATACGGTGTGAATTTGCTTTATGAGCCTATTTTCAATTAAGTGAAAAACTGTATAACGAGCAAGGAACGTGGATTTATAAAAGGAAGATCAATAGCAACAAGTTTATTTTGTCTTACTCAATTTATCTCAAACTCCATGGACTGACTGACTTTGTCAGTGGCTTCTCAATATATTTATAGAACTTCTTAGTTTCGTATCTTCAAAATAGATTGCTTGTTGTTGAGTGCTTTGGCTGTATTGTTTCACAACTCTCTCAGGAGTTCCACAGGGCGCTGTGTTGGACCCTCTCTTCTTCAATATCATTATAAATGACATTGTAGATAATATTGATGTTGCTTGTCTATTTTAGGCTGACGAGTTAAAGATCTATAAGCGTATCAACTGTTTGAATGATTGTTCAGCTTTCCAGTTCGCACTTGATAGCATTTGTATTTGGTGTAACGACAATAATTTGCCACTTAGTAAATGTAGCCTTACCACTTTCTCGTTAATTTAAAACAGTATCACTTTCAATTAGTAATTAGCTCTTCGGTGCTAACTGTAAATAACTCTGTTCGTGATCTTTGCATTACATTTGACTCAAAACTTGCTTTTGATAGCCATATAAACAAATGACAGTTACAAAATTTTAGGTTCTTCTTCTTTCTTATTTAAATTAATTCATGGCAGACGAACTAAATAAATATTAGAAATAATCATATCGGTCAGTGGTTGCGCGATTTAAGGCGTTAGTACTTGAATCGATGTGGCCGACCATATATCACCTATATAGAGGATCGACACCTCTCTGCGGGTATGATAGGGTAGAAGAATGTTGACTTGGGTCAATGTGCGAGATTGATACCAGTCGACGTTTGACTACCTCCCTAATTAATGAGGTTTTCTAGGTTTGCTTCATTCCTGTACTGAATGGTGGTTAGGGCCTACCAACGTAAGTCGTTACTGGGCAATGCGGCCTCCTTAATAATAATATGCCGCCACTCTCCCTTTATTTGTATTATTATTATCAATTTTCGTGTTCCTAAACAAGCAAACATAAATAAATGCAATAAAATCAATAAATGAGATATAATAATTAGAATAAATAGAATACATAGAATCAATAGAATAAATAAAAGTCATCTTTCTAAAGATGCAGCAATGAGTGAAGCATTGAATATTGTACTGTTATGTGTAGACCCTGGCCATCGGGCTCCAATATCTCGTATTATCAATTTAGAGTCACAAATTGCTTGTACGTTTACAGAACAATAACCCTTCCTATTACGAAAAATCTCCCCTCCTGGTTATTGTATGGGTATATGAGATCCATCTATACAACCAGTTACGTTGGGAAATCTTCGTATATTGTAGAAACCTTCCTTTACTGCTCTTATTTCACTATCTGTACGAGGCATCTCTACAAATCGAGGACGAAGTCTCGTTATTTCTCTAGTAATTTTCTTTAATACTCTACAAACAGTTGTTTTATGAATATTACAGTCAATTAAGATTTGAAAGGAACCTACAATAAATAATATTGTTACGGATTTCCCAACCAACTTTTTATACTGCCACAAAAACAATCCGTTAATTAATTACTTATCTTTATTAACTACTCAGTACGCTACTGAACACAAATTACAACTCAACTAAACACTTATTTAATTAATCGCTATCTAAATCACTTTGATCTCTCTAACTGAACACTTCAATTCAGACTGTAATACAAGACTAACTAACTCGGCCGTTTATTCTTCTTTTATAGACCCAACGAATATTCCAGGTATATTCTAGCATCTCTAGATCCATTTTCTAGCATCTCTAGATCCATTTTCTAGCATCTCTAGATCCATTTTCTAGCATTCCTCGAACGACTCGAACGCTTCTCGTCGTTTCTCAGATTTTCTAGTTGCGCCTCGATTCCCCGGCATTTTGTTTGTTTAACAGAATCGTGTAGGGGCGATCGGGGCAATCTTAGCATTTCACAGTACCACAGTTGTCGATTGGAGTGTGAGTGGGGCAAATTCCGTGACAATATATTTATTTCTGAAATGTATAACTATAATTAAGTAAGTACATAACTGGTATACATACCTGTAGCAAAAACGGATAGTTATTAAAACTTTCTCCACTACTGAGACTGAATTTCTTCTGTCTGTCTATGAATTGTATTAAAAAATCTACACTCTGCTTTCATAAACGGTTATATTATGTGTATTGATTGTATCTCACGCGGAATTGCGTTTGGCGTTCTATATACCGAACTAATTCTATGGATTCTTCATCTGAAGAAGTAGAAAATCCGGTTTCCATTTTAGCTTTTACACTTACTTAGTTTAGTTTAGGGTAGTATTCTTCTAGTTATTATTCAACAACTGAAATACGATACAAGTCATACCAAAAAATTAATAAATTTATGGCAGTCACGCGTCTGCGTCAAATTTATTAGATAGATATCTACTGCTTTTCCTCGGGACATCTGTTTTATAACTTATGTATCAGATAAGCTTTACTGAACCCTTGAGAAACCCAAAGAGTAACCGAAAAAAAAAACATTTTTTCACCCGTTTTTGTGTAGTGTGTAGCAAGAACGGGGAAGGTCGTCCAGAGGTCTCCGTGGGCTTAAATTGATCGTTATGAAAAATCTAGGTGAGCGTAGTTCGATTTTTCCAATATTTGTCTGACTTACCCCTACTTAAGGGGTGGAAAATGGTCGATCAATTCTTGGTAAAAATTGGCGGGAACGTGAATGGCAAGGAAGAGATCAGGGATGTTCTTCCAAAAATGCTCAAGGTGAAAAACACCCTCCGCGTGGAGGTAAAACCACCCCTATTGCCGAAAACCGACGGCAAATGATGTTCCCTTCATGAATTGCCTTTTTTGTGTCACTCTTCCTTATAACTCCAAATAATATGAAATAAATGTCCCCATAATTCGTTCTTCTGTCGGATTCTGATCAGTTACCCCTACCCCTAAAACAAGAAAACAGAAAAAATAGTCACCAAAATCTGGGTAAAAATTGGAGGAATTCCACATGGCAAGGGTAACATCAAGAATGCCCTCCTAAAAACACTCAAGGTGAAAAACACCCCCTTAAAACCACCCCTATTGCCGATAGCAGACGGGGAATGATATCCATGAAGTACTTTGTTTCCCCCACTACCAGACAAATGATACGAAAGACGGGCCCCATAATTCGATTTTTTGCGAAGTTTTGACCAGTTTTCCCCGACTTCAAGGGTGGCTTAAGTAGGGATAAGTCGGGCAAATATTGGAAAAATCCAATTATGGTCACCTAAATTTTTCATGACGATCAATTTAAGCCCACGGAGACCTCTGTACAACCTTCCCCGTTCTTGCTACACACTACGCAAAAACGGGCGGATTTTGCGGTCACTCTTTAAGGTTATCTTTACTTTATGGATTCGATAACTTTATTTTAATAGATATCTAGTACTTCAGAAAGCAGGCATTAAACAAAATAAGACTATTACTTTTTTACATTCTATTCGAAAATAGCCTTCTTTTAACATTTAAAAATAACACATTTTTATGTAAGTGTTGAAAAAAAAAAACAATTATCCAAAAGTAATAGGTACAGCTAGCACAACAATAATGTTAAGATTATTAAAATAACATCAAACTTTTATAGCGCCATAACTATCTATGAACTATGTTTAAAATTCTATTATTTAACTCTGAAAATAACCGTTTAAGTTTTACGTACAATATG
This sequence comes from Monochamus alternatus, assembly GCA_037114965.1. Lineage (NCBI taxonomy): Eukaryota > Metazoa > Arthropoda > Insecta > Coleoptera > Cerambycidae > Monochamus > Monochamus alternatus. Next base: position 145,182,525 of record CM073426.1, on the reverse strand, counting down.
TACTCTTGTATTAAATTAATTTATTTTTCGTTTAACAGTGGAAAGTTATGTTCCAGGTACGCATTTTAAAACCAACTAATTCTTGAATTTTAAAAGTTTGGATTTCAAAATATTTGCGGCTGTTTAGTAAACATACGTCTAAGTAGATATTTCGCAAAAATGTCAAGTACGCGTTATGTAACATCTCCTATCAACTCATAAACGTCCAAATTGTAATCGAACTGATGAAAACGTGCGGCATACAAATTATGCTAAACCTTATATCTGCATCTGGACACCCTGTGATTTGAATGATAATAGTAAATAAGACCCATTATATATAAAGAAAAAATTCTGTAGTTCTTTATCAGTTGAATTCGTCAACATACAAACAATCAACCAAATTGCAACCATGTACAAGTTTGTAAGTAAACAAAAATTAATTAATAACTGAAAAATTTGCCCTGAAAATAGTTTCAGTTTCAAAATAAAATAATTTCGTACTTTTCTTTAATTCGGAAATATATGTACTTTAATAGAAATGCTTAATTTTTTTTGACACAATATTTTAGTTATAAGTTATAGACGTGTTTTGCATTTTATTGAATAGAAACTAGTGTTATGAATATAAATTAAGGCAGGAAAAAAAATTTGTTAATGTGCATTGTGGGCAAATTTCGATGTTTTTATAGGCGCTCGTTAACTATAGCAGGCAGAAAAAAATTACCCCCTCATTCTCTATCTCTTTTTTTAAGAGAAAATTAATGGTCAACATCAAAATTATATATTGTCTTTTGCATTCGAGTACCTAATAATCAAAATTTCAAATGTTCTTCTTTTCGATATACAGGGTGTTCCAGAATGATGATCAAATATTTTACCAGTACCACAAGCCAATTTAGGGGGGGATCTTCATATAAAATTTTTCAATTTGGGTCCTCCCTATTGAGATATTCGAGTCTCAAAATGGCGGAAAAAAATAGTTTTCGTATTTTTCTTTAAAAACGGTTACACTTAGAAATTTCAATTTTGGTACACATTATCAGCTAGTCAAAAGCTATTTTGTGGTGGTGTCTATTCCTTGGTTCATATTTCTGGAGGGCGGCAGTAAGCAACCCCTAGATTTATTTCTTTCAGAATTTTTTCCTGCAATGACCGATTTCAACAAATCTTTTTTTTTAAGTACAACATATAATTTTACTACTTTTTTCCCTCTTGTAATTTTTTCATACAAGGAGAGTAAGGAAAACAATTTTTATTTTTTACGCGCAAACTGTTAGTTATATGAAAAAATTACAAGAGGGGGAAAAGTAGTAAAATTAGATGTAATATTTATTTAATTTATTTTTGTTGAAATCGGCTACTGCAGGAAAAAGTTCTAAAAGAAATAAATCTAGGGGTTGCTTATTCCCGCCCTCGAGAAACATGAGCCAAGGAATAGACACCACCACAAAATAGCTTTTGATTAGATGATAATGTGCACCAAAATTGAAATTTCTAAGTGTAACCGTTTTTAAGGAAAAATAAAAAAACTACTTTTTCCGCCATTTTGAGACTCGAATATCTCAACAGGGAGGATCCAAATTGAAAAATTTCATATGAAGATCCCACCCTGAAATGGCTTGTGGAATACACTGGTAACATATTTGACCATCATTCTGGAACACCCTGTATATGTCTGTAAATTGGTTGTTTGTAAATTTAGAAAAAGGTAATTAATATGTTCACATATGACACTTTTTTTAGACCAAGTGGCGTGCATAATGTAACTGTTAAGTTTTGAGTTATAACTTAAAGTTGTGTTTTTTAAACACAAACCATAGGTAATTAATATATAATACGTGGTAAACAAAAGTTTATTATAGCATATTTCATTAATTTCGTTTCCTTGAAGTAGGCGTGTGTCATTTAAAATAATTGCCAATCCTTTGACATTTTCGTTTCAATTGTTACATATGAGCAATGTTATTTAGCTTATTCCGTAAATTAATTTAATTACGTCTTGGATACATTTTCAGAATGATTGTTATTGCGAATCATTTAAATAATACTATTATTTGTTTAGTAACTCATATCATGATTTCTTCTAAGTGTCTTCTCAAAAATATTTAAAAAATGAAATTGATACTCTGGAATAAACCTCAATAAAATGGCGAATAATCATATTTAACATATTTATATATTAATGGAAATAGAAAAAAATAACAATTTCAATTGACCCACGTCCACCTATGCTTTGTGCTTAAAAAAAAAACACTTTGTTATAACTCAAAAATTAATAGTCACAAAAAATTAGGCACGCCACTGGACTATACTCAAAAAAGTGTCTGAAGAACGAAAATGTATCGAAAAGTAGATCATTTTGGTCTTGACCATTAATTTTCTCTTAAAATAAGAGATCGAGAATGGAGGGTCATTTTTTACTATCTCCTGTAGTTACCGAAAAATTTGCCCACCCTGTACAATACTTTGTTACATTTATAAGATATATGACTTTGGTTTTTGCTGTGATTTGCGTAAATGAAACCATACATAGCACAAATGAAAGTATAAATAATTTTAATTGGTGTGACTACTTCAAACAAACGGCGAATTAATCAAAAGGAACAGTCATTTGATTAATTTTACATCATTTAACGATTAAATTACAAAATTTACCTAGAACATTTTTCAAATATTTTTTATTTGAAAACTGGATTGCTTAAATCTTCATTTAATTAAATACAGGCTGTCTCACATAAGAGGGCCACTCCCATGTATCTACCTTAATATGCGAGACACATAAAAAATCTCTAAACGTTTTTTGTTGGATTTTTGGAGGCCTTTATGCTCGTAAAAACAAATTTGAGATCCATGGCCAACTTTATGAGAAATAGCAAAAAAACCTGTAAACTGCCCAAACTTTAAGGCTGTCTAACTTTTTTATTTTAAGAGATAGAGAAAACTTATTGGTAATAAATTTTTATTGCAAAATTGATACCTTTCACCTGATGGAAACAGATTTTTGAAATATCGTATATGGTTGACTGCGCCCTCTAGGCGACCAAAAAAAAAAAATTCCCCGTTTTTTCGTCTTTCATGCAATATACTACATGTTGCCCGTATCTTTCGTATTAATACAGATTTTTCAATTTTAGTATAAAAAATGTACCTAAATATTTTCGTGTTGCTCAAGATAATGTAGAAGCTGTTTTAAAGACGCCAACTAAAAATAATTAATAAACAGATTACAAATCAAATCAAATATGTTTATTTGCCCAACAGAAAAAATATCCATTTACAGGACAAAAATTAACACAAAAGTAATGCACAAATAATGAAAAATATAAAGACAAAAAGCAATTAATATGCACGCATTCCTACAATATATTAATACATTAATGGAAATTGCTTAATTTTTAACAGTAAACGTAATATAAAAAGAAAAACAAAACAAAGTAACTGTAATTACAAAAAACGTATAGCTCTATTTATAGATTTAATAGAAGAAAAGTTTATATCACAATGATCAGATATGATGTTAAAATTATGAGACATGATATAAACTGGAGACTTTCTTAAAATATTCGTATTGGCTGCTGGTAAATAAAAAGTATCATTTTGCCTAAGACGAAAATTAGGAACTCTGATATTAAAATATTCTAATAATGGCATGCAATCAACATTGTTGTTAAACAAATTGTACAAAAATAATACACTATTTCTAGCTCGTCTTAGCTTTAATGAGGGAATATCAAACCTAGAAAGCAATAGTTCATGATTGTAGCCTCGAGTGGGATACACCATCACACTTGAAGGAAAGAAACTTTAAAAATTTCCTTTGAACTGACTCAATATTCAAACAATGTGTTTCATAGATAGGGTACCAAAGTATAGTACCGTATTCCAACTTAGACCGTACAAACGAAAAATAGAGCATCTTTAGCGCATTAATGTTAGAAAAAGATCTACAATTTCTTATGATAAAACCTAGCATCTTAAATGAGGATTTAACTACATTATTAATATGTTCTGAAAAAGTTTATAGTTTATAGTCAAATACAATGCCCAAATCTCTTATTGTACACTCCCTCTGAAAAACAGTATTGTTTAAAGAATAACGAAATAAAATAGGTTCGTGTTTCCTAGAATATGTAACCACTTTACATTTAGATAAATTCAAATTAAGTTTAAATGTTTCACACCACTCTTCAATTATTGATATTTGAGATTGTAAAAATTCACAGTCATTACTGTCATCAATTGTGCAATAAATTTTCAAGTCAAAGCTACTTTTTACAGCTAATAATTTTTGTAAAATTGTCAATAAATATTAAGAATAGTAGAGGGCCAAGATTGGACCCCTGAGGAACACCCGAAGCAGCAACAAACAGTTCACATTTAAATCCATTGTATGCAACATAATAAAACCGATCGTTTAAATATGAGTTAAAAAACTGTAATAAATTATTAGATAACTCAAGTTCAGCTAATCGAAACAATATTATAGTATGGTTAACTGTGTCAAAAGCCTTGGAAAAATCCATTTTATGCAAAATACAGATGTTATTATGTATTGGTTTTCACATTAGAAACAATTGAGTTTTTAAAATTGTTCTAACGCAGACAATTAGCTTACGCTAAATGTTGCAAGCTGTGAAAATAAATGTATTACCTCAGTAAAATCACCATTTGACAAATTGTTTGTTTTTGTCATAGTATTTATACTCGATAGTCATAATTTATACATAACCATTAGTTTGAAAATTGTTAAAGTTTATTGTGGCTTGAAAAACTATCATTTTGAATGTGTAATCGTCTCCCTCAAGTGATAACACATTCAAAATGATAGTTTTTTGTGGTCATAGCCTGCTTCGATAGATTTTTTTTTGTCCGCCTAGAGGGCGCAGTGAACCACATACGATATTTCAAAAATCTGTTTACATCAGGTGAAAGGTATCAATATTGCAATAAAAATTTATAACCAATAAGTTTTCTCTATCTCTTAAAATAAAAAAGTTAGACAGCCTTAAAGTTTGGGCACTTTACAGGTTGTTTTTGTTATTTCTCATAAAGTTGGCCATGGATCTCAAATTTGTTTTTACGAATATAAAAGCTTCCAAAAATGCAACAAAAAACATTTAGAGATTTTTTATGTGTCTCGCATATTAAGGGAGTGGTCCTCTTATATGAGAACATATACAGGCTGTATATGTTCTGCCGTTCTTTCACTTTCTAAATTAGCAACAAACCCATACACTAAAGGGATTTGTCAGGACTTGGTAATAATTTTTTTGCTGATCGACATTAAAGTAGCAATTTTAATGATAGCTTAAAGCAGTCAAGTGTCTTACTGCCTAGGCATTTGAATAGTTTTTCTGCAGCTAGATTAAAAATTAAAATTTGTATATAATTCCCTTTGTACTTGTACTTCAATACGTATTGAATCAGTGGCTTCTATTAGAACTTTTTTTATTTGTTAATTTTATAAAACGCGTAATTTTTTAGCACGATATCTATTCGATTGTCATTTCAATTATGCTTTTAATTTTAGGTACTTTCCAATATAAATGTTCTTGTACATTCAAAGTAGCTCTGAGCATCGCACATTTTCACTAGGGCTGTCAATCCCGAAAAATAATTCGATATAGAGATTTTAGGATTAAAAATCTATTAAGTTATTAAGTTTTATTTATTAAAAAAAAAACAGAATGGTAAATGTAAAAATAACCGTTTTATTATAATTAATATGTATAATCATATATGTAAAATTTATTTATTATTCATATTTTGGAAAAAATATATAAGAAAAATTAATTCATGCAGCACATTCGGATTCAAACTGGAACGAATTTTGGTGCACTATGGTCCAATCGTCGAAAAGGCCCTCTCCGATTTTACACTTGTAGGTGAAATTCATAATAAAAAATCATAGGATACATCGTTTTTATATAATTCCGTTTTTCTGGTAGAAAATAACGGAACTATCTTATTATTATTTGTACTTGAACCTGGCTGAAATGCTACATTCCAATCTTTCAGACTTTGCTTTTATGTGCTGAACAAAATATCTATTAAACTATAGTTTATGCTTTATAAAGCAGTTATTATTTTGTAAAAATGTGATCCATGTTCAATTTTTTAGACCTGGTCAATAAATTAAATATAATATCTGTGAATTAATTAATTATTCTATGGCCTCGTATTTCACGTTAGACAGCAACGTATCTATAATATTGACAAGGTCATACCTCGAAAATCCCGGGAACCAAGCTGGCCGTAGGCAGGAAATTTGCAGAATTCCAAAATCCCGAATCTTTGAGATCCCGGAATTGACCATAATGAAAATTTCATATTTTTGCTTAATTAAGAAAAATATACCAACAGTACATTTTTTTAAAAACACAATGCTATTCTAAGTCCGGTAAACAATATTTTTTATATGTACTCATATATTTTCTTCGACTTTTCTGATAATAAAGTACACTGTATTTGCTTTGCTGATTCAATAATTTCTGGCGAAGTGAATTCTTCCATTTCAAATAAAAATAGTTTTTCACTTAATAACACTCGTTTCATAGCAACCACAGGCAACCTGATGAACTTATTATTACTCAAAAGTATCATACAATTTTAATAATATAAAATAAATGGCTTTGTTTGCTATTATGATAAAATTGACCAGAGAAAAAGTATGTGTTTAACTTGGCAGTAAAGTAGATTAAATGCCTTGGCTGCACCTTGTCTATTAAATACCAGCCGCCGCATTAAATCTTGCACTTTACTGCCTAGTTAAACAAATAACTATAGTTTCAATTTGATTGAAATTATTAAATAATTTCAGCTGGTGATAGAATTATAGCTACCTTTTTGCACTTTATTATATTTGAAGTCTATAGAAGAGATATGGCTTGCTGCAAAATTAAGTGATGTCTTTGTGACATTACTATACTATTATTTATGTTCTTTTATTTAGACAATTATTCGTTTATAGGTAGCCATCTTCGCTCTTGCCATTGCCGCCACCACCGCTGACCCAAAACCAGGAGTGCTAGCCGCTGCACCTCTAGCTGTTGCTCCTGCAGTCGCACCCGCTGTTGTAACCGCAACCAGTTCACAATCTTTCATCCGTAACGCTGTCGCCGCTCCCCTTGTAGCTGCCCCCGCCTTAGCTTCGCCCTATGTAGCGTCACCATACGTGGCTTCACCTTACCTGGCTTCGCCTTATCTGGCTTCTCCTTATGCTGCCCCCATCTTAGCTCTTTAACTGTATTTAAGAAATCTTAAATGAAATGTACAGCTTTAAATAAATAATAACTGTTTGAAAACGAGATATTAAAGGTGTATTATTTACTTTACTAAGTTTTCTCAAGCAACTCTTAAGGTGTATTCAACAATTTGGAAGCTTGAGCTGGTCCAATATCTAAAAATCAATGGCCATACCAAAAAATATAGATAACTAGCTGGTAGGTTAGTATAGGTACATTTCTTACGTATTTTAATAATATGTTATTGACAAAACTTTTAAAAAAATGTATACCAGAAGAGTTCATCAAATTATCAATTTAGATCACTATTGAAATTATAATTATAAATGTTGGTTTATTGAGGTGGCTTGTTTCAAAACAATCAAATACAATATAGTACAAAACTGTATATTTAATATTAGTTATTTACATATTTCATTAAAAACTCATACACAGGTTCATAGACCAAGTCTTTGGCGTTATGAGCAAATAGATAGTCAACATGATTGAAATTTTCGTGCGGGACTTCATATAGCATTGCAACATTTGCAAGAATTTTCGACAGCTCCTGTATAGACTACAACATGAAAAAAATAAGTCAAGACAATGTTGAATAATTTTCGGGAACGTTTTAAAACATATCCGTTTACTTCTTCAGAAGAGATTGGTAATGGTCAAAGTGTGAGTTGTTTTTATAGATATAGATCACGTAATAGTTATTAATGATACTAGTTTACTATAAACACTGTAATTAAACGCGTGCATCATACAAGTTTCATTAAGAAAGTTCATATCGAACGTGTCCCATTCAATGTTTAATCTACAACTCTACAGCGGTCCAAATAGACCGATTCGATTTATCGAAAATACGTTTTCATAATCTGAATTTCAATAATAATAAATATGGGTGATTCTGATTCCGAGAGTGTTCCTAAGGGTATCGAAGATACTGACCAAAGCATTGTCGAGTCCCTACTTTCCGAAAAAATGAAGACAAACGTACGAGCAAACTTATGCAAAACTTGAAGATTGGTATAAAGAGAAAGGAATCAATAATAGCGGCAATGAAAAGATTCTTCTGGTATATTTCGAATATCTTTCAGAACATAGCAAGCGTTTAGTTAAATCAGTGAAGATATTAGTAAGTACGTCCATTTAATTGCGTTTCTAAAAAAAATCGGGAGAATTTTGGTTAAAGAGAAAAGAAAATATAACTTAATTTTTTGCTGGAAGCCGGCGACAGAACTCATTTTATGATAAAAGTTACATTGCTAGTGGGGCTTGCAGGTGCCTGCAGATGTACTGAATTGACAAATCTGCACCCTTTCTGCACCTACAAAATGGACAATGCATTCACATTATTATTCCGTTTACGAAAACAAAGATATCACGAGATGTTTTTATCGCAAACGGAAACATTGAAAGAATAAATATGGTGTAAATGGTTCGAAGATATACAGGGTGTTCGGAAATGATGAGCAAAAAATTCAGGGGATAATTCTAGACCGAAAATAAATGACCTCTTTCTATAACATTTTTTCCAAAACTGATTACTAACGGAGTTACAGGGTGTTAAAGTTAATTTTATTTGCAGTTTTTTTGCAATGCCTTTTGCCGCACTCATAATATTTTGACGAAATTTCATATGGGGGTTTTTCGGGATGAGGATTATAAATTATAAATTTTCCCACCTATTATTTAAGTATCAAATATTTTGTAAAAATTTACCTTAATTGTCACGAGATGGTCGCCATTTGCCATAAAAAGTGCCACCGGTGTCACAGAATTCTTTAAATTGTATTCTGGTGGAACAGTTCTATTATACTTGATTAAGTTCGTATTTTTTCCATAATCATATCGCCTAAAATAACCTGGAAATGTTAAAAATATTTTGTTCTATAATATAGAAATCAGATGTCACTTGTACTATAAATTAATAATATAATATAATATATAATAATAATGTTTATTTGCAGGTTATACAATAACAATACAGTGAACGATAATAATAACAATTACATTGTAAATAAACAGAAAATCACAGAAGCAGCAGCCAACGTTGCTGCTTGTTTGATACAGGTGTGTATGTATTACAAAATATAAAATATGTAAACTATATAAAAGGCCAATAAGGTAAAATTGTGTCATTATTAGGTAGTGTCGTTAAAATTGGGAGAGTGACATTATCTGGCATATAATATACAGGGTTGGAAAACGCTGATGGTCTATCTGAGTTTACATGAGAGCGACAAAGTAAAGTATAGAAATCCGTGCGATGGACAAGGATGACTATATTGACGACGTTTTAAAATCTAAATAGTCACCGCCCATTTCGTCATTCAACAAATAAAATCCACTCCCACTTATATCTCAGCGACCAATCGCCATCTTTGCCTTTCGCTTTCGCAAGAGATGTCGCTACTTGTGCAACTCCGGTATTCTGATATTTTACCAGCGGTCGAAATTGTAGACAGTGACTAATCGCTAGTTTGTTGACCAGCGCGACGGGCGAAGCGTGCGGGGAGCAAGATTTCATAGACGTACTAAATTTGAATGCGATCAGATATAAGAAATATATACAAATGACAAAAATTGTTCCATTACATAACATCCATTATTTTTAGAGTAGAAACAGTGATATAACAGTTTTTACCAATTTCGAGGCGTCAGATAATAAGAATTATTTCAAAATTTAAAGTTTTTATCTTGTCAATTACCCAAGGTCGAAAATAATAGAAAGTGACTAACTCACAACACAGAGATGAGTACGGAAGGGTAAGGGTGGTATGATTACCTAAGCCTGCCACTTGAGAAGAGTTAAAGCGCACAAAATTATCAAAAATAAGTTGACGTCGGCTGAACCTAGCACATTAACAATTTACTTTAAATGTGTCCCTGTTCTTATGGACGGCGATTGCCCACTACCACCCACTTACACCTACCTGATGCGCACTCCGCAGATAACACACTTAAGCCTTGTCCTCATGGACGCGAAATTCACGGATTTTTGCACGAATTTTCCAACTTCTGTTTTAATTATTTATGGCGGGAAAATCTCAACTTTTCACAATTGCAATTTGCGATACTGTCAAACACTACAAATATTAATGCCCCTTTCATTATTATGTGGTGTTTCATGATGAAAATGGTAGAAAATGTTATAGGTAGTTGACAACATTTGTTACAAATAGAGATTTTTCCACAGTTAAATAAATCGCGCAAATATTTGCGAATTCCGCATTGAAAAGGACTAAAGACTTTAGAATACATACACACTATTTACTATTGGTTACTAGCACTGTCACTATTACGGTCACACATTAACACTTATTATATCGTACCGCTTTCCGTATGACCTTCATACGCCCATGTTTCGTCAAAATTTAATATATTTTTCGATCCAGATTCTTATTTTTTAATATTTATTTTAATTAGTTTCTTCGCCATATCACTATTTCGTCCTTTCTATCAGTATACTCTTTTCGATTTCATTTATACGGACTAAGTTTCATCTTGTAAGATATAGCAATAGAATTTTTATTTGGAAAACTCATTTTAAAAATACAATCTTCCTTCCGCGAGTTTCCATCACTTTCCGTTTCACAGTTATACTTCTTTACCAGTTCGAGCATTAAATATCAACTTTGAGGATGTGTGGTTTCAACAAGACAGTTGTCCCGCTCATAATGCACGTCGAGTAACAGCATATTTAGAAACCACATTCTCTCAGCATCTTATTAGTACAAGAGGCACTATTTCATGGCCCCCCAGATCGCCAGATTTATCGCCCAACAACTTTTTTCTTTGGGGGCATTTAAAACAGGCCATTTACGGACATTCACATGATAGGCCACGTAATTTAGTCAATTTACAGGGCCGAATTGAAGACGTCCTACATAATATTTCCCCTGACATGCTAGAACACGTAAGAACTGAATTCTATGACAGATTAGGGTATTGCGAGGCACAAAGGGGGGGGGGAGTATTTTTGAACAACTTATTAGTTAAACATTAACATTAATTTTTTTCTTTCATTTTAACTGCAATAAGTTTTAAGTTTATTTATGTTTTAGTATTACTTTCTGGCAGAGCGGCTATTAAATAAATACAAAAGCGGAAAATAATTGCAATCATTTTCATACACCGTTAGGTGGTAGGTTTATGAAATAATTCTAAATAGTTAAAAGTACGTAAGAATTTGCTTTGTTTTAAGCAAATGCGTCCTACTCCGCACATAGAAACATCGGCACTGAAGCTGCCAGCTGCCTGAAGCTGACAGATGCCTGCCAAACCTTCCGGCCAATCGGATGCGCTCGGTTAGAAGTGGGAGCGACTGCTCAGATGTTATTCTAATTTATAAAACGTCGTCAATATAGTCATCCTTGTCTATCGCACGGATTTCTATACTATACTTTGTCGCTCTCGTGTAAACTCAGATAGACCATCAGCGTTTTCCGACCCTGTATACTCGTAGTATGGTAGGTATTGGAACAGGGGTAAGTTATTTTTTTTGAGCCGGTATTTATGAAGGTCAGTACAAACTATATACAGTAAAACACACATACACATAATATATAATTTCACATTAAAAAATACCATACAACGTAATCTACACGTTTTCAGCCAACTGGTTTTGTTGACATTCTATGGCAATTTATTAATGTTAATATTTTATTTATTATGAGATTATTGCCACCAGAGATATGTTCTGACCTTTCAATATGTTTGAAAGATTTCCCTGTCATACATTTCAAACCAATATAAAATTCAAGCAACTTCTCCATTCATCTCCATAGAGGCGTGATACTTACCAGTTCTGATTACTTGACTGTAATGTAATGGTTGGTAAGCCGAAAATCCTGAAGGGGAATACTCCGCGATAGTAGACAGTAACGACTAAAATTGAAATTATGTATAGACATTTTAAAGAAAAAACATTCTTTCCGTAATTGTTCAGTACTAAATTGCATGGTACAAAAGTTTCTTTTGTATTAAGTATTTGCCTTTGATATACTTACAGCATTAACCAAACCTGACTCTTCTCCGCCCAAGAAAGAGAGAAAGTCCCTAAATGCTTCCCTAAAAGTACTTGAGAACGTACAGAACTGGTAGAGGACTTTATTTATTATTGCCGAACTATTTGGTATCAGTAATTCGTAGTAATTAAGCGTACTAACAAGTTTCTAAAAAAATATATTGCATGTTAATATAAAGATATATTCCACCAAACACAAAAATTGTGACATACAAATGGACCATTGAAGTCATTGACGACTTTCTTAAGCCTTGTCCTCATGGACGCAAAAATCCTCGCGAATTTGACAGATTCTGATTTAAATTATTAATGGCGGGAAAGTGTCAACTTTCCGCGAATTTCTCAAAACGAGAATATTATCGCTAATTTCATAATTTTGTGGGATTAGTAAGTTTAACTTCTGTCAATCTTCCATGACAGTCAGTGACAGAGTTCAAGGGAAATCAGTTACAAAAGAAATTATTCTATGGGAAGGTTCTACACAAGATTACTAGTATATAACCAATTTTCTTTTTCCGCGGAAATGTTTTGTTTTCCGAAAAACTCGAATTTGTCTTATATTATACTTTAACAGAAAATTGCCCCAAAAATTTATTTTTTAAATGTCTATATTATATGCTGCTCTAGAAATACAAAATTAATAAAATTGCGGCGTTGATTTGATGTAAAAATGTAAAAATTTACGGAATTACCATTTTCCTTCGATTTTAGAATAAGGGAAATCTGTTATAGAAATGATAATTAGATAATTTGATTTGACTACTAATTTGCGTTTTAATGATATATAATTTTATATGCAAAATTTTTTTTAAGAAAAATCTTGAGGAAAATCATTTACATATTCATGTTTTTTAGGGTTTTGCGAATAATCGACGGTTAATTAGTATTCATGTTTTCTGAATTTTGTGAATAATCGAATGTTATTCAAGTTATAAAAAGTAAGTGGATTTGTAGCATTTTTTTTAAATCGACCGGGTGCGCTTGCTTCTCTCGCATATATTGGTTATATTTACATAGATGTTTTTTATATAAATATAAATGTTAAATAAAAAGCATGTGATTTTGCAAAAATTCTGTATGTATTTAAAAGTTAAGGTATCTTTTGTGGCAATATTGTGGCGGATATGTCAAAATAATAATTTTTATATTGAAACTATTTGAAAAATCTCCATATTCTAATTTTATACAATTAATGACTTCATACATCGGATCTAGACTGTTTTTCTTACAATGGCGTCTCTACAAGTACTCATATAGTCGGTCTGCAAATTCGTCCGGTGGAATATGTTGACCTTTTACAATTTTTTTTGCAGCCTACCACAACGACTCGATCCGTTGGGTATGAGTACCATCTTCAGCAACGAATTAAACACTATAATTAACAGTGTAATGCCATATTCAGTGAATCTTTCATATGCTTTCCACATATCTAAATGGATAAAAGACCCACATGTTGTTCCAAAAGGGGTATTAACGTGCATATTGTTCGTACCTGTTTATGATAAATTTTTTTTTATTTCCTTTTTATTGTTTCAATTTATTAAAAATTATTTATTATTTTTATTAAAAAAATCTAGTCTGAAATACTTTGACACTGAAATCCCCCCATGTCAAATTTCTGGCTACGCCACTGGTTACTGTATTGCACTATAACGGTAAATTAAAAGTTGGCCAGCTGCTAGCCTGTAGGATATTTTGCTTATGATCCATTTATGATTTACCATAATAGGATCAAATATGGAATGCTGGCATCTGTATTTATGACAATGTCTGTATGTACTAATGATTTAGTGTTTGCTGGGATATCAATAAAAACAAATACAAGCACTTACCTCCAAGATAATATCGAATTTAGACACAAACTTTGCTAAAGTAAATTTTGTATAATTCATTAGAACAGCGGGGGCTAGCAAAGCTGCAGCTCTGATTTTCTGATTGTATTCTGGCCTTTCTGAAGTCAAAATAAAATACGTAGTACCTCCTTGTGAGTGACTAACGTAAAATACGTGTGTCTTATTAGTACGTTTTAAAATATAATCAATATTAGCTGAAAGGTCATATACACCAATCTCGTGCCAACTGAAATAAAATTATTACAAGTAGGTGAATGCTTTTGCAATAATAATAACACTCCCTCAAATCAGTGTTTAAACGTCTGGAAGCTCTGAGTAGAAATTTCATTAAATCTGTATTGAACTAAGAACTAATATTAAAAGTTGGAAGTAGATTTTATCAAAAGTACGTCAGCAGTTCAAGCAAAATCCCAAAACTTATTTTAAAGAGTGCCACTATTATTGCAAACGGTTGTATATATCCAAAAAGATAAACTTTAGTAATTTATGAGTACATTTTCTATTGCAATTGTGAGCATGCTAATTTGATTATCAAATTTTGCAAACTTCAGAAACGGTTGTTGAGAGAAGAAAGTTATATCAGTTTCATACTGATAATATAATTTTCTTGTTATATACAGAGCGCGGCGTCTTTAATGCAGCCAAAATAAATTACACTTCCTAGGAATATTTTGAATAAACAAGTTTTATATAAAAAAGTTATATATTCATGTGTAGAAAAATAAGTCATTGTACGGCCCTGGCTAGAATATTACAGTTTGAAACTATGAACCTGGCGGTTGCCTATTCAAAGGCCAAGCCAGCATTGCCAGATGGTATAATTTTACGGAAATTTGTAAAACAAACAAATAAAGGGTTTTGATACACTTATTTATTTTGAACTGGATTTTTACAGAAATTTAGACTAGTTGACAAAACCTGATATAACCTTGCCGACATCTCACAATTATTTTTACTGTCTCTTTATAGGGCTAGATGATTCTAGAATCAATAAAAATTAATTACAAAAGGTCAGCAAAGTTTAAAACAAGTGTAAATTCTCGTAAGAAATGCAGTTCAAAATCAGAATTACTGTGGATTCCCGGGGTGGAAACACACATCGGCACCATATAACTTATGTTCTTTGAGTAATTTCCTACCAACTGTAAAAATGTCAGACAAATCGGTGCAGTTATAAAAAGTTTAGAGGGAAAATGCCACAGTAACTGGACTAAAAAAAATCTTGTGTGAAATTCGTTGCGAAATCGATGTGTTTTAAGCACGGGACGCAAAATTGTCAAACCAGGCGAAAGCCGAGTTGGACAATGCGTCGAGTCGACTCTTTTCACAACTTGTTACATAAATAGCTATTACTTCATTTGTTGCCAGGAATCTAGGTTTTTAATATTTTGCATTAAATACGCCACATCCTGTAGAGCTATACTACCTAAAATTCCAAAAACTGGATCCTAGAAAAAAATTTGGACTTCTCGTTTTGTGGTTTCTGGAATAACGGGTTCCTCTAGCATTGAATAACCAAACGTCAAATCCTTTATCGGCCAATATAAATGCTAATGCATCATTTGGTCCCAATATAATAAAATTGTCGGCGCTACCTGCTATTCCATGGACTAAGAAAGCTATGTTACCATCGGTTTTATTGGGAAATTTTCCATGAGGTATTCTGTGGGTTTTCAAAATGTATCCGTCTTCAGTAATTATTTTATGAGTTTCAGCTGGATAGCCACATTTCGTTATATATTTGGCCTAAATAACAATTCAATAACAAATAAACTAGATAAGATTCCAACACATTCAAATTTTACTTATTACACTCATCGATGCGATTTCAATGAAATTTTAGTATAGGAAATGCTTAAGGAATTGGTACCTAGTTTAACTATATATAAAAACAAAATATGTAAAATATAACAGAGAATAGTCAAATAACTATAAGCAATATGACATATAAGGCCTTTAGGCTTATTGCGAATAATATTATATATTGTCTTGCTGTTATAATTTTTGTTTTTCCTGTAACAATTATATTCAGTAATATTAAATGTCAAAAAATATATACTTATAGGATGATTCAGCCATAATGTCATTAATTTTAACCACGTATTCAGAAGGCCTAATAAAGACAGAAAATCGTAGAACAAATTTTTCTCGACCTTTCAAACTTCTTGTTTGCAATCTAAAATGAATGCATTTTGGATATTCTTTGAGGGACCTTTAAAAATTGTTGCACTTTAAAGGTATTCATGAAGCATTCTGTCAAGTTCTGACTTAAAATTCGTTCATCATGCTCTCGTAATGCAAGTTCAAAAGTTCGGCAAAATTTTAGACAGTACCTATATAATTTTAGTTGAAACATTAAAAACATATCTCCTAATTTTATTTTTAAAAATTAAAAAAAAAATTACTTAATCCAGAAAATGTGTCAGAAAATTGATCCTGCCATACGTAAAATGATCCGCTGATTCCAAAAATGTCAAAAAATACAGGGTATTCCACTTAAAAATATAAATCTACGGTAATTTCCGTTCAAACCGGAAATGTTATAAAATCCGAAATGACTTCAAAGAATTCATGGTACCATCTAGTATAAACCCACCCAATTTCAAATTTTTATCAGCAGTCATAAAAAAGTTACAGCGTGTTCCCACTTTCCGTTGTCACCCGGTATACTAACAATTTTTCTAAATATGGCATCAATATAGAACTAATTGAAATATACATTTTAAAAATGTTATATTATATGTAGAGTATTTTAGATATAGGAATTGAAAATATGCAGGATACCTGGTAGCTAAACCTAGCTCTATCGGAGTTATTTGACATCAAAAAGAATGACAGTTGGTGAGGTTTGTAAGAATCTCTATAACGATTTTCGTGTTACATCCAATTTTTGGTATACCATAAATCTTACATTATTAATAACGGTTCTAAAATACTACACCAAGTGTTCCATATTTCCTTCAGGCGAACACTCTTTTATATCAAACTCTGCATTCCAAGGAAAACCTATACCAAAAATTTCATTGAAATCACAGATACCTCAAAGGTGGTACATGTCAATTTGAACACACTGTATTTCTTTGAAAAATGTCGCTTTAGATTATTTATTATTTTGTCGGTTATACGAATACGTATTATATTCTCTAACTCTGACAATAGTTGTAAATGTACTTACTAATTTGTCTTGACAAGCACGTCCAATGTTACAAAATAAAATTGCAACTATTAAAATCCCTGAAAACAAGCACATATTTCCAAACTAATCTCCCTTAGTGGGACTTTGAATCCAATGTCAGTTCCAAATTGCATTAAATAGATTTCAAATACTTAATTAGCTTTTATTAAAAGATGATAATAAACATATCTTTATGTGAAATACATGTGTAATTATTTTCAGATTATGTGACATGCAAGCTAGGAATTAATAAAATTTTAATACATTTTAAATTATCGCATTTTGGGAAGTTGTATAAATAAATACAATTAAAGGTTTTGTATGTTAATTACTGGATATTAATAGATATGTTGTTATTTAAATAAAACTAAAACTGATTTATATTGAAAACAGTTTCGACTTCTTTATTAATTCCTACATTATTGTTTAATTACAATTTGATCCTTAATAAAATAAATGTTCATAAAAGGAACATTTACACTTGCTTAAAATACAGGGTGTTCGTAATATAAATGCCTTTATTTTGCTGTATGATAAATTGTATCAAAAAAACATATTCGACATTTTTTCTCTGGTCAACGGTAATAGAATTATGATAGCTAACAAATTTTGAATATGTGGCAACGTCGCACACCATGTTTAGTTATTTATACATAATAATGACATAATAAGTACCTCTAAATAATTTTTCTACGAGTGCGAATAAAGAAATAAATAAGAAAAATGAAGTTCTCATAATTTATTTTAAAGAATGTTATTATTATTGCAAACGATTGTACCTACCTAAATAATCATATTACAAAGAGTAAAATAGATTATAAATTACGCATTTTCCAAATATTTACTTTAAAAAACAAAATGAAAGTTTTTCTTTAATACTAATACAAAAAAACAAATTATGTAAAAAGGACTTGTACCTCAGTTTGCAATTTCATAACACAATATTGCATTTTATTGCAGAATTTATATTTGCAGAAAAGCTATTCATAAAATATTTCTTCATGAGAGATTTTTGTTTACATTTTCTGTTAGCATTGACAATCATATTTGGAACACCCTGTATATTTATTAAATAACTGCCCAGCTGCTTCTAGAGTGTTACCTAAGCATAACAAAATTTTATGTAGATAGATTAATCTTAATTTGAATATAAACGAAGATTTTAATTTAGGGTTAATTTAAAGATATTTGTATTTCAGATATTCTCTAGATTACAACTAAAAATTTGAAAACTGCCTCTAGGACAGATGGTTCAAAAAGAAAAGAGATTCCAGGCGATGTAAGATTTTCACACATCACATTAGTATTACATAAGAGTACGTGATGTCGAATCATGATATCAAGCCATCAGGTATTTTGTGTACAAATTAAATGTACAAATTTATTGAGGCTCACTCTGAATACAAATTTATAACCTTAAAGGACTATTTACAGAATAACTCAATAAATTCAGTGGGGGAAATCATATAAAAACAAAGTTAAATCAAAAAATATCAATCAGTCTACTGCATCTATTAAAATGTTCAAACTTGTAAGTAATTTTTATATATCTATATGTTTAGCGTTTTATATATAAAATTATTTTGATATCTCATTATTTCAAATTTAAGTACTTTATAAATTGATGAAATTTTCTATTAATGTTAATGCTTACAAGATGTTTTAAAACGCATTTTGGTTATAAAAGTGATTCTTTAATTGACAAGTTACAGAATAAATAAATTTTGGAAATTACGATATGAGCTAAGTACTTTGAAACATATCTCATTATCAATACAATACAACTCAAAATTCGTTAATTTTAAGATATTGTATAAAATCTACGCAAAAAATGCATAAAATTATAATACAATATATTACTTTGCTTCTTTAAATTTTTATAAGAAATTAAAATACAACACAAACATATTTTGTATTGCGTTAGTTTTGCATTTCTAAGTTTCAGCGCATGCTAAAAATAATTCTAAAATATTTTCAGTTAATACGTACGTACGTAATACTACCTTTGGCATATTGTTTCAGTCGGTTTTATTTATGGCCTGATATGGACTGATATTATTTTGACTTCCTTATATGCCTTTTCAATTTTGACCAGTAGTGGACACGCTTTATAAGTTTTATTGCTGTAAATTTTATATACTAACATAACAATTATTTTAAAATTGATGTTCGCGAACAAAGAAGTAGTAAATATAGTAAATGCATCCTTAAACAAGCACCAGCAATATAAAAAAAAAGTAATTTGTCTTTGTAGAAGAGAGGTTATTAAGCCTATGTATCACTCGTTTTATGGGAATTTATCCTGTATAAATTAACCTCCGTCTTGTATTGACATCTATTTTATGAAATATATTAGTTTATGTTAGATATCACGTACTCAGGTATGTCGGGTTTGAGAGACATGAACAAGTAGGGTTAGTCGTTAGTTAACTCACCACTCACCTGTGGCGTACTGATGAGAACTAATAAGCTCGAAACCGGTATATGTTGACCATTATTATAGATTTTTCAGGTGTAATTCAATGCTGGTCGATGTATTAATCCGCAGTTGAATCTTGAAATTCCTGAGCAATAAGTTGTTGACTTAAATAAGCAGTTGCTTAATTGAAAAAAAATTATATTGAAATGCACAAATATTGTTTTATGATAGAATATAATTAAATCAACACCATTGTGTATCATTGAGAAGGAACTAATGTTTTTAATAACTATACCTTTTACTATTAAAACAAATATATTTTGTATCAGGAAATAAATAATTGTTTGACCCTATACCGAAAAATAATGCCTACATTAATATCCGTGCTTCTCGTTTTTGTAGAAAATAATTTATTTCTAATTAACTTTTCATAGATGTTTGTAATTATAAAATTTATTTTTCAGATTACAATTTTCGCCATCTTCGCAGTCTTCTCTGCATCTGCTGCCCCTAAAGCGAAACCCTTGGTGGTAGCGCCATCTTTAGCCGCTCCCTACGTGGCTTCTCCGTACCTCGCATCCCCATACCTCGCATCCCCATATGTAGCATCACCTTATGCATCTCCCTATGTAGCCTCACCTTACCTTGCCTCGCCACTATTGTCTTCTCCATACGTTGCACTTTGAGGCAATGAATGACGAAATTTGGATTTTGGACATGTCGACTTTGCGAATTCTAAGAATGTTGGTTGAGATATTTGAACAATAAAGATGTTTTAATTTATGCACTGAATTTTTTATTCTCCCTTTCTGCCTCTCTTTCTTAACAAATTGTGAAAATCAATAGCAGAACTGAATTACAGAGTTTATATACTATATAAACGCATTCTAAAAATTTGATATTTTACGGTTCAGTAAACTGCAAAAGAATTTGTCATAAACTGTAATCAGAAAAATTAAAAACGTTTGATTGGAAGGGACTGACTCACCATTTTTATGTCTTTATTAGTTCTAAGTATAACAAAAGGTTTTTATGTTATCTATGAAGTCATAATATAATACAATAATAATAAGTTCCTGTTTCTTAGTTAATTCGTTTAACGGAAAACTGAATACTTGGGGTTTTTTCCAAGAATATGACTAAGGAATGTGAATTATATTAAATAATTATTTAAGTTCCGTAAAATATACAGGGTGATTCAGGTTTAATCTTGATAACTTCAGGAATCGATAGGACAGGTTAAAATAATGTTCATTTGTGATATAAAACTCACGACAAGAATTCAGACGACTTACGTCATACGAACAAATGAATAATTCATTATATTTTCAACAAAATATTTAAGAAACTGCAACTGATAGTAATAAAACTATATACTACACTAAAAGCTTGAATTATATATTGCACTAAATTCGAAAAAATTATTGTTTTTAACGCGACCAAATATCGAAAATTACGTTGACAATAAAAACAAATGTGTAACGTCAGCCGTGACGTAAGACGTCTGAATTCTTGACGCGAGTATATAAACGTATTTCCTAAAACGCATCGTTTCCGAGATAGAGGGCGTTGAAGTAGGATTTTTTTCTAGTTCTTCCCTCATAACTTTTGTACCACTTATTCGATTTAAGTGAAATTCTGAGCACAAACACTCCTTATGATCTTACATAAGCTCTTAAGTTTGAACTACCCACCCCTCTTAGAAGTGTATTTTGTATGCTACCCCCTCCTACTTTATTTCAAAACTACAAAAAAAATAATTAATTTCAATAAAACATCCACACACCACTTTAACCTGATTAATTTCGAAACTTTTTCGTCTCTTGTTTTTTTTCGACGTTTGGTCTTGTTTCTTAGATATTCAAAGAAATAGGTGACAGTGTAGCGCACCAGCCGCGTAAATTTCATTTAACGTTATAGCAACCCATGAAAACAAAACTCAGTGATTTGTGTAAACTGACGTTTGTGAAAATCATTGTCAAAAGTATTATTTAAAGAGCATTTTTAGTGCTAAGAAAAAATGCCAACGTTTATGTTTATGGTTTCTGTGACGGAAATTCCAACGCGTCAGTTTGAGAGTATCGACACGCTTCCCTAATAGAAGAATTCCAAATGCACAAGTTTTTGTAGATTACATCGTCGATTTTCGGAATATGGTTTGCGCCGCTACAATGATCATAATCGTAATGTACCGCCAAGAAATAATCAGCGAATTCTTAATCTTTTTTATATCGATAGAACTTTAAGTACACACCAAGCAGCTCGGCAACTCAATTTATCTCAATCAAAAGTCCTACTGAGAGCACTCAAACAAGACCATCGAAGGGCTTTCCATCTCCAACCAGTTCAAGGTTTGTTGCCAGGAGATGCTGAAAAACGTTTAAATTTTTGTAGATGGGTTTTAGATTCAACAGAAATGAATCCACAATTTCTGCATAAGGTTTTATGGACCGACGAATCGAATTTCACAGAAGCTGGAATTGTGAATTACCACAACATTCACGTTTGGAGTGAAGTCAATCCTCGATGTGTCAGACAATCTTCATTTCAGCAACAGTTTAGTGTAAATGTGTGGATAGGTGTTTTAAGTAATAACCTCTGTGGGCCGCATATTTTGCCTCCTCGTTTAAATAGGGATTTATTTCATGGGTTTCTGCAAAACTCTCTTCCCGATGTGCTTGACGATGTCCCCTTAAATTTACGCCAAGGGAACTGGATGCAGTTGGATGGTGCCCCTGCACATTACGGAAGGCAAGTACGGCAGTGACCCAAATATGTGGATTCCTTGCGAAGGACCAGTGGCTTGGCCTCTGCTCTCGCCAGATCTGAATCCTCTAGATTATTTCGTTTGGGGCCATCTGAAAGCAATTGTGTATGATACTCCAGTACATACCCGTGAGGAATTGATCCAAAGGATAAGACATGCTTGTGATGACATAAAAGACAATCCTGTTCAAATAGCAGCTGCGGTTAATACACTAGTTCGTCGATGCCAAAATTGTGTTGAGGCTGAAGGAATGCACTTTGAATGTATTTCAACAGCATCTTATATATAAAAAGTAAACAAAGTTTTGAGTTTGGACTGCGTGTCAAGACGCGTGCCTCTCGAATAAGGTTGGAGTAGGGATATGCTCTCTAGGTGGTAAACGAACGAGGTCAGGAGTGCAATGCTGAGTTAATGAACATGATCCTTATTTATGATGAAGTTGGCAGCTTCGCCCTTGTATGCGGTTTACGGCAGTGATGCAACCTGGACTGATACTGGTAATTTACATGCAAACCGTGGATGAGATGTGGCCTCGGACTATCACAACGTATCTTTGTAGCTGAAGAATAAATGTTAAATGTGGTACGCGAAAATCCGCAAATAAGCACAAGGCAGAGTGTTAGACAGGTGCGTGGAGTATCCCAATCAACAGTGTAGCGCGAACACGAAGCTCAGTTATACCCAAATCATATCCAGCATGTTCAAACACGGTTACTAGTGGATTATCTATTACGAGTTAGGTTTTGTGAATGGTTGTTGCAGCAAAATGCTGAAAATTCCAAATTTACTGCTGATGAACTAGTTACAGATGAAGCTTTATTTACTCGAAATGGAATACAAAACATTCACAATACACACTTTTGGGAACTCGAAAATCAGTACACGAATGTTTGGGCAGGAATTGTTGTTGAGCGACTAATTGAACCGTTTATATTGCCCAATCCGTATGGATGGTTTACAATATCTCGAATTTCTTCGCAATGATCTGCCCGCCCTTCTTGAAAATGTACCCCTAGCTATCTGACATGTGGCTTTTTTTTTACATGATGGGCACCTCTTCACAGATATTCGAGATTACCTCTATCAAGTGCACGAAGTACGGTTGATTGAACGGAGTGAACCGGCAGTATGGCCTCCGCGGTCTCCTGAATTAAACCCTCTTGACTTCTTTTTACGAGGCCATTTAAAAAATTATGCGTACCATACCGAAGTGGAAACCGTCGAGAATTTGCGCGGGCGTTTCACAGCTACCGCGAATAATTTGCGTTTATAAGAACAACAACTAGGAGGAATATTATTAATTGGGTAAGGCGTGCCCAAATGTGTGTATAAGTCGAGAGACAAAATTTCGAGCAGCTTTTATAATAAGATATCTGTAAATTTTTTATAATTTTCATGTTTCCAATAATGATCAAGTACCGCAATTCTACTTTAAAATTAGTGTAACATAATTTTATCCATTTTAAAGACACGTCACTTTGGTCAGATCTATCTAACATTAAGTTTATTTTAAAGTACAAACGCTGCAAATCTTTTTGCGTCGGTGGAGATTTAATCGCAGAACTTCGGAGGTTTTTTTCGTGCTATATGTAACATTGCCAGTTTGCATTGTCACTCCATTACAGTAGACTAAAGCGATGTGCAATTAAATATTTTTAAACAGTTTTCAGAATGCGCATATTATTATTTGTTGTTGCAGTACCATACTTGTACATTTACGTTGAACATTCCCAATTCTTTGTTTTGGATAAATTCTGACTCACCCTGTAGAAACATATATTTTCGAAGGAAGCACACATTCCTGCAAATTTGGCAAAGTAGACGCTATTATATAATAAGAATGCTCACAGAATAATAGTTACCCAATCTAATAATCGATATACATATTACATTTTACGATGAGAACCTGCTTTGCATAATAAATTCTTGGTACATTAAGTATTCCTTATTTAATACTACAGAACTGACCTACAATTAACAAATTGACCCGTTGGAAGGGGT
Organism: Monochamus alternatus; assembly: GCA_037114965.1. NCBI lineage: Eukaryota > Metazoa > Arthropoda > Insecta > Coleoptera > Cerambycidae > Monochamus > Monochamus alternatus. The sequence goes on along the minus strand of CM073426.1, from coordinate 145,158,070 downwards.
ACGGAATATAAATAAGGCTTATCAGAGGGTAACGGGTATCAATCACTCAAAGACACCATCAAAGAAAGCCAAGATGTTCAAGTTGGTAAGTATTATCACTATTTTGTATATCATTACATTTTTATTTGAATGTATAATCTGCTAGTTGTTTCTTTCATTCGAGAAAGATGTTTGAGACAGTTAAATAGTATTTTTAACAAAATCAAATTCTACATTTTTAAAGTTTGTTACCCTTTCGTTGTCTCGTATTTGGCATAATACATTTACTGTCTTAAATATTAGAGTTATTAATCTAACTCGCTTCCATCACATTGTTTGGTAAGGTTTTGGTTGTATCTAATGAGATTTTGTGTCAAATAGAATATACTTTATACCAATTTTATACTTTTTTCCTTTCAGATCGTTCTTTCCGTCCTTGCCATAACTGGAGCTCTGGCAGCTCCCAAACCCAGCGTCTTCGCAGCTGCTCCTCTAGCAGTTGCACCAGCGGTAGCTCCCGCAGTGGTTACAGCTCAAAGTTCCCAGGTGGTAGCTCGCAATTACAACGCTCTAGTAGCTCCAGTAGCTCCAGTTGTCGCCCCAGCTCCAGTTGTAGCTGCAGCTCCATTGGTAGCTCCATCTCCATACTTAGCTCCAGCTCCATATGCAAGTTATAGAGTAGCAGCTCCTGCTTTGGCGGCTCCTTACCTTGCTGCTCCAGGAGCTCTAGGTCCTTTATTCTATTAGATCTTGTATAAATTTGTAGTTAATTTGTAAATTTGTGATAAATAAACTCATTAATAAAACATATGAATTGGATTTTTTTTACAATCTAAATAATTAACAATGCAGTTACCAGTTTTGTCTGTGTGTACCAACCATATGATTTTAATTATTATAATCAGCTTTGTTTATTAAATTTTATTGAGATAACAATTGCGAATGTAGGCGTATTACATATACATATCTGAAAGAGGTGTGAAAGGTTATAAAATAACCTATTCACAGAAATACAGGGTATTAAAAAAAGAGTGTAAAATATTTAAGGAGGTAGGAGTATGAACCAAAATAAGCAGAAAAGTCTCAATAAACATGGGTCCGCAAAGTAACGGTTGCGGAGATATGGAATGTTTTATGTTTTTTAGCCCTTTTTTTATTTTGCAAAAACGTTGTGTATTTTCTTATAATAGTTGGTTGATGTTCAGTGAAATAAACAGTACGTATTTGGCAGTTGTTCTCAGTGCACAAGTTTTCTTTCGCTATGGCTGGTTACTCTAACGCAGAATTAACAGACATGCATTTCATGTATGGTCGTGCTAATGGGAACGCCACCAAAGCGCGACGTCTTTATGTTGATGCTTATCCAAATCACCAGATTCCTTCACAACACATGTTTGGAAGAATTCACCAAATATTGCGTGATACCGGTTCCTTGAGCAAACAGTGCCATTTATCCGGAAGATAAAGGTCGGTATCCACTCCTAGAGCAGATGAAGAAATTCTAGCACTGGTAGAGCAGAATCCAGGTACGAGTGTGCGGAGAATATCAGCCGTGGTAGGAATTAGTGGTCCTCTTGTTTGGAGAATCCTTCACGAGCAACTGCTTTATCCATACCATGTACAACGAGAACAGGCCTTAAATCCAATAAATGATTATCAAGCACGTTTGGTTTTTCGCCGCTGGTTTCTACGTTATGATGCTGAAGACCCTCGTTTTCTTGCAAACATACTTTTTACTGATGAGGCCGGGTTCACAAGAAATGGAGTGTTTAATTTTCACAATACGCATATTAGGGCCGACGAAAATCGTCATGCTTTAATAGAATCTGGACGTTTTCCATTAAACATTAGCATGGGTATTTTAGGTGACAGATTTCTAGGTCCTATTGTTTTACCAAACCGATTAACAGGCGCTGCTTATCTCAACTTTCTGCAGAACACACTGTATGAGTTTTTAGAAGACATTCCTTTGAATCAGAGGCAACAAATGTGATTCCAGCATGATGGTGCTCCAGCTCATTTTTCCATGGCCGTTAGAGAGCATTTACACCAAACTTTTCCACATAGATGGGTAGGAAGGGCCGGACCCTCTAGATTTCTTTGTTTGGGGATATTTGAAGACATTAGTGTATGGTACTCCTGTAAATAGCCTGGAAGAGGGTGCTTTCGAAATAGTTCGAATAGCGTTGAGACGAAGATGTCGTGTCGGAAATGGACGGAGGGCACTTTGAACATCTTCTGTAATTTTGTTTTTTGTTTCTTAAAAGCTTCCTTTGTCGGTTTATTCCTAATAAAATAAAATGTTTGAAAATCGAATAGTGGTCCATATCTCTGCAACCGTTACTTTGCGGATCCATGTTTATTAAGACTTTTCTGCTTATTTTGGTTGATACTATTACCTCCTGAAATATTTTACACTCTTTTTTTAATACCCTGTATATACCCTATAATGATAGTGTATAAGGAGAAGCTTTTATGGCATAGTAGTAAGTTCGTGGATTTATTATTGGTCTTGTACTGTCCTTGGCTACCCCTAAATTTATATCAAACTGTTTTTCCATTGATTGAATTTAAAAATAATGATAATATCCGGCCCAGAATTTAATTTAAAATACTTCTTTGCTTTTGTTAAATTTTAAAAAACTTTAAGATTTTCAAACAAAAATGCGTTAATTTAGACAAGATTTTAATAAGTGTTTATTAGAAGAAATCAAAAAGTCAGTAGTAGGCTTTGTCTTTAAAATTTGACAGTAATAAAACTATAAAATAAAATAAGCATCATTTTCTCTGAAACATAAATTTACTCTTTGTCGAAAACTGAAATTTACTTTGTCTAATAAATTATGATCAAGTCTAGGAAGTCAAGGAATAATCCAAATCCTTCAATGTTCCCCAAAGAAAATAATCACAATTGTTGAGGTCTGGCGACCGTGGTGGTCAATTTTGAGGACAATTATTTCCTCATCCTAATGATTTATTTGGAAATTCAAAATTCGAAAAGTCTTTAACAGGAACACTAAAATGAGGCGGTGCCCCATCTAGCATAAACCAAAATTGTAGTTTAAGTTGCAACGGCAAACCTTCAATTACATCAGGAAGAGTATTTGGCAGGAATTCCAAATAACTTTCGTAATTCAATCGATTTGGCAAAATAACTGGTCCAATCAAATAACGATCAATAATACCGGCCAAAAAATGTATATTAAACTCGGGTTGAAAACATCTAGGAGTTATTGCATAGGGATTTTCAGCAAAATATTCATGAAAGTTCTGAACATTCAGTTTCTCGAGATAAAAAAAGTACTGATCTTATTTGGGTTTCATATTCAACTGCTTGCAAAATATTTACATTATTACACTAGAACATCCTTAGATATTATTGAAAAACATTACTGCCTCTCGATCTCTCGATCAACATCATCATCAATTTCATCAACAGAAAATGTTTCTTTATGGGGAATCACTCGATTTAGAAAAATTTCCTACGATATTCTTCCACATTTCTTCTACATTTTATTTCACACAAATTAGCACATGCCAACTTGTTCACTGAATGTAAATTTTGTAGTAATTTTAAAACAGTTTTAATATTAATACTAATTGTCAAATTTTAAAGACAAAACCTATAACTAACTTTTTGATTTCTTCAAATAAGCACTATTCAAATCTTGTTTTAATTAATGCGTGTTTTTCTTGAAAACATTAAAATTTAACAAAACTGAATTAGTGTTTTAAATTATTAATTATCCTTTTTAAATTTGATCATTGGAAAAAAATGTTTGGTATAATTTTAAGAGTAACTCACCCTCAATGAACACCTTGTAATGTTTCAATTTACTTGAACTCAATCAAAGACGATCAATAATAAACCTTCATTATGTACCTGTAACCCCGCCTATGTTCAACTTTACTAATAATTTCAGGTACGCCATATCTCAATAGCCAGACATGGGACCCACACCAAACTTTAGGGTATATGTACTGTGGCCATATAGAGAACTTTGGTAGAAGAAGAACGATTTTACAATTTTCAAAATAGCTTCTTTAAATTTCAAGAAACATTTTTTTCCATAAACTAGATGTAATTTTACGGATAGGTTTCAAGTTTTATTCAAAAATAACTATATTTGTAGAATTTATAGCATTTTGAAATTTTTATAATGCATCACAAATACAATGTTAAATTTCAAACTACTGTAACTTTAACAAAAATTAAAATTTTGTAATAAAATCTGAAATCTGTCGGTAGAATTATGTCTAAAATATGAAAAATAGTGTTTCTCGAAATTTAAACAAGTCAATTTGGAAATCTTAGGTAAGGCCCACGTTTTTTTTAACTTTTTTTCGCAAACTGCAAAATCGTTCTCCTTCTACTGAAGTTCTCTATATAGCCACAGTACATATATACTAAAGTTTTAAAAAGGGTTAAAAAGTTTTTTAAGTCCTTCACATTGCAATGTATCTACGAATTCCATTTTATTGAAATTTACTCTATTTGTAAAAAGAAATACTTCAGTTTAATATCCCACTAGAGCCATACCTACATGCTATAATTATACAGGGTGATTCATTAATAATGGGATTTGGTATAGGGGAGTTTCTTAGTATTAGAAAGCACAAAAAAGTCGTAGCGATTTAAAGGGGTACAAACCATCGTTGGCGGCGCCCTCTAGCAGATACACCAAAATCGTCGACATATTCGAACCTTCTAGTCCCAAGCAATCCCCCTATATCAAATTTCATAAAATACGGTCGATGCGATCGAAAAATAATAATGAAAATGTGATTTATTTTTTCAACTTTGACACCCTGTCGATCTAAAAGGGGCAACATTCGGATAAGGCATATTTGGCTTGATCGCCCTATTTTGAGGTCAGCAACATGTCCTTAAGTTCTGTCCCAATATTAATGAATCACCCTGTATAGGTATAGCTAGTCAACTAAAATAAATATAATGAAGTAAAACTGCGTCAGGTTGTCAGACAAAAACAATTTTAACCTCCTCATAGTGCCTATACAAAAATCGTTCATATTCTCAAAAGTATGTCTAGGGCTGAACGCACATTATTAAGCAATACAATGATTTTACTGTTATATAAAATCTATGAATCAATACATCACAACGCCATAAGCGGAAGTGCGCCTGCTACGAAAAACAGTCACGTTTCCGCGGGACACCAATAACGATACGTGCAGACGCATCAATTTCACATTTCTTTTCACTGTCGAAATGGACAAGAAAAGAATACCGATAGGCGTGTATAAATACATTTTCATTAATTGACCACTATCAGTTGCCTTGTCTCTTTGGCCTGGACACTTAATAAACATACATTACAATGGTGTCCCTTAAAGTAAGTATAAGAAAGTAAAGAAAAGTTGAATTCGTTTAATAATTATTTTTTTACAGATCTGCGCTGTTCTTCTTTTGGCTAATGTATTAGAAATTCACGGCAGCGTCCTAGGTCATGCTGTAGCTGCTCCTGTGGCTCTTCCTGCGGTAAGATATGGCTTAGTGGTTCCACAAAATATCCGTCCATTTGCAGCACAAGTCAGCACGTTTACGAAAGGACTCAATGTTTATGCAGCGCCTTACGCAGCAGGAGTCCTTGGCGGCCCTGCAATCGTACCTGCTCCTGCTGTAGCTCCTGCTCCAATATACCCTCATGCATATCCTGCTGCTCCGTTATATCCTGCTGCGGCTCCGGCTATAGCTCCTGCAGCAGCACCAGTAGCAGCTCCTGCACATTTGCTACCATCGCCATTTGCTAGATCTGTACATGCCGTCGCTCCAGGATTTGCTCCGGCACTAGGACCTCCTTATGCAGCAGCTCCATACTTAGGATAAACGTTAAGATTACGATTATTTAATTTTACTTTCTGTTAAACCATTTTTTGTAAATACCGACTGAGCAAGTTAAATGAATTGTTTGTAATAGTTTTAGTGTCAATAAAATATAAATATTTTATTATTTAGTTGCATAATTAATTCTTTGCCCAATATTTTTAATTATTTATTTTCAAATTAACAAAATCTAAAATAGTTTCCTATTAAAGAAAATACAGAGTGATTAAGAACTTATCAAAATAAATTTAACTATGCGGGGGACTCTTACAAATACAATTTTTACAAAAAAATCAAAATGGACAAATCAATCAGTCGACGACCGGCATGGCGACAAAATGTAATAAAAAATTAACAGACAAGAAGTTAAAAGAATTTCCCAAGAAAAGAGATAAATAATATTTTGTAACACCTATTTGAATCAATTTGAAGTTTTAATTAATAAAATAATTTAACATACCTGACGTATTTTTAGGTATTAACAATATTGTGTGAAACTAACTACTCTGCGGATTAAAGCCCCTACCAGCGTTGAATTACACCCACAATATCTACCCATATATTTTTTATTATTAGCTTTTGTAACATTCTTTACTGTATTAGAAAGGTATTTTAAGCTAATATATATCAAATCTCCTACAATTCCTATCAATGAAGTTATTTAGAGATTTGTATAGAATGAAAATAGTATATCCAGAGTTGTCATTAGAATACAATAAAGCAAAGAAAAGGCATGCACTATTAGTACAAAATATCAAAAAAGAGTATTATCAAGAAAAAATAATAAAATCTGATAATCCGTCAAAAACTGCGTGGAGTATTATAAATCAAATGTCGGGGAAAACTAAGCATATGCAAAATATAACCTTAAAATATTTAAATGAATTATGTAATTATAAAAATAAATCACGTTTTCGTACCAATTTCAATGTTCACAATCTAAATACAAGATATAATGGAAACTTTCATATTCCATTTTTTAAATATAGTGTGGCCACCAACTCACCGATTTGTTTAGGTTTGAAAATCTATAACCATTTATCCGAGGATATTAAGAGTGCAAACAATTTAATATATTTTAAGCGACAGTTAAAATTATTTTAAATCGATAAGTGTTTTTATACTTTAAGTGATTTTTTTCTATTGTAGTAGGTTAATTTAGCATATAAGTCTTGACAATTTCTATACATAGAACTACTTTGTCTGAAGAAAATAAATTATTATTATTATTATTATTATTATTATTATTATATGTATGCTCTCTGATACCAAATATCTAGATATGCTAATGAACAATTCCACAGACATAGCTCTATTCAATAATTATATAAAAAAAATTAATGTAGCTTAATTTACTAACCTGTTTTAATGAAAACATTCTATAAATATCTAAGTTCACTTTTGAAACTGTGGGAAATAGATGAGATCTGACCTATTTCTGTATTTTCAAGAGTGCTTCATCAGGTGGCCTCCTTTAAGTCGAGTCAAATATCTAACTATAAAAATTATTATACCAATAAATTAAAATTATTTGAAATTATCGACAATGTCAAAAGTGACTTCCTGTCGCTGAATTAAAATTAAACATGACAATTACCTATTTAATTAATAACATTAATAAATTTTTACCCTTTATGTAATCATTTTTTATATATTATTAGGTATTGACGATTACATAAAGGGTAAATTTTTTTTATTAATTAAATAGGTAATTGTCATGTTTAATTTAAATCCAATGACAGGTTAAAGTCATTTTTACATTGTCGAGCTTTAATTTCAAATAATTTTAATTTATTGGTATATATGGCCACCTGAAGAAGCAATGCTAAAAATGCAGAATAGTTCAGTCAAGCGATCATCGACAATCCCTGCCCAAACATTTAAGGAAAAGTGTTGTAGGAAATAATTCCATTAAATCGCGTGCAGATTTTCAAAATCGAAAACATGAGTATTATGAATGTTACACATCCCATTCCGAGTAAAAACAGCTCGAAGATGCTGTAAGATTGAATATAAAATAATATAAAAATACTTAGATATATTTTTGTTTCTTTTTGAGTGACATTATAACATATTAAAATGTCAGAAGAAAATAATTTACTCAGAAATTTTAAATTATTCTATTTGGTTTAGTACAAAAACCATGAAAATAATAGAGATGAAACATAATCATGTTTTGTATGAATACACACGCAAATAAAATAATTTTTAAAGAAATTTCATAAAGCACATTTAAATCCTCATACATATAACAACAATGAACGCTTTCTTTTAGCTTTCTTTTTTACATCCACTTAATAGTAACTTATTCATGCAGCTCATATAGCAAACTCATGAATTATTTGGGAGTACACAAAGGCATAACAAAAACTACAACGTTTTCTATAAAATTCGGGGATAGAGCCTATAAAAATCAGTTCTTATTCACCATTAGTCAATCGTTTGTTAAAGTACATATAAAGAACATGGCACTTCCGGTAAGATATAGGTACATTAGAAAATAAAATTGAAATAGAACCTCTATATCTTTCAATATAAATCATTAGTTAGTGGATATATTATAGTAGCAATATGTTAGTTTCTTTATTTGAATTATTTTATTGTTTGCTTATTTGTACACTTATTTTGCAGATATCTCTCCTGCTCATCCTCACCTTTTCCATCAACAACTACTGTAGCTGTCAATACTTAGATCCCAATGTAGCATCAGCAACTTTACCATCATTAGGTTCAGCAGGAGGACCTTACACACTGGGTTATCAGCAGCAACCTTTACTGCTTCCTTCCACATACGCCTCAGCTTATGCATCACCACAAAACCCTTCTTTTTATTCATTCCCCTATTCTGGAGCCGCTTTGGCTTCTACTATCCCAATGCCAGTTAGTGTGTCCTACTCTCCTTTGTCTTCTTCCCCAGCTCAATCGGGAGACTATGGCGCAGTCGGTTTTCAATTTATTGGCGATCTCGAGACGTCTCCTTCTGATGGTACACCTGCTGATGCCTCTCATGGGCAAGCGAGAGCCTTGTATAAACGGAAAAGCTCGGTTCGCACCTTTAGCCGTCCTGGAAGGACGGTCACACGGTTGATAAATATAGTAAAATATTGAAAACTAGAAGGTTTTAAGTGAAATGATTTATTTTTGTATGTATTTATATAACTAGTTAATTTATTTTGTTAATAAATTATTGTTGACGTTAAATACTGGTTTCATTTTATCAAGTCTCAAATGTCATTCAGAAGAATAATTCAAGCAGCATCTAGCTTAGATCTAACAGAAGATGGTATAGTTAAACGACATGATTAGTGTACTGCAATGCTTACCAAATGCATTTTTTTAAGAATCACATACGGCTGCAACTTGCATCAAGCTCTGCTACAATATTGTTTAAAATTTTCATAAGGTCTACACACTGTAGCTGATACTATACAGTTATAAATATAAATATTGTAAATTAACCACTGCAGATCTCTTATAAAGTGAGATTAATTTAACTTGCAAATCTCACGTGAAAAATACAGAATTATAATTACCGTCGGACATTATCGAAAGGCGCAGTCGAATAACGCAAGTGATGTCCCCTGTATATTTATATTTTTTGTTTATTAAATAATATCCAGTTCATAACTTAGTAATTAAGAATTCGTAGTAACCTCAGATAAAATTAATGTGTGGTCAGCTTTTTGCAGTAATGATATTTTAACCTTGCTACTTAGTTATAACATATTCTTTGAGCGATAATCTTGTTCTTTCTTATAAAATATTTGTGTAATTAATCGGATTATTAATTTCATAAATAAAACTCGCATATTTCCTACATTGTTTGGGCTCTGTTTGGCTTGCCCATGCCCGTAATCAAAGAGTACATTGTTTGTATATACTCATCATAATAAGCTTTTTTCTTTTGCTGTTTTAGAAAGGTATTTTAAGCTAATATAATTCAAATCTCTTACAATTCCTATCAATGAAGTCATATGTATGTTCTCTGATACCAAACATCTAGGTATGCTAATGAACAATTCCACAGACAAAGCTCTATTCAATAATTATCTAAAGAAAATAATCTAATTTACTCACTCTATAAAAATCTAACTTCACTTTTTTGGCAGTGGGAACACGACAAATTCAACCACAATAGATGAGATCTGACCTATTTCTGCATTTTTAGGATTGCTTCTTCAGGTGGTCTCCTTTAAGTTGAATCAAATATCTAACTATAAAAATTATAAAAATTAAAATTATTTGAAGTGAAATATCGACAATCACAAAAAAGTGACATCCTGTCAATGAATTAAATATGATAATACCTACTTGAAAAATGTTCACCTTTTATATAAAAGTTTTTATATATTTTTAGGTATTAATAATATTGTGTGAAACTAACTACTCAGTGGACAAAAGCCCCAACCTGCGTTGAATTACACCCACAATATCTACCCATATATTCCTTATTATTAGCTTTTGTAACATTTTTTTGCTGTTTTAGAAAGGTATTTTAAGCTAATATAATTCAAATCTCTTACAATTCCTATCAATGAAGTCATATGTATGTATTTTTTAAACCAGCAATATTCGGATAAGGCATATTTGGCTCAATCGACTTATTTTGGTAACAAGCCCGAGATTTTCCAACCCTTCACAGACACCCTGTACAACTATTATTCAAATATTCCATAACTTTCCTTACCACCCTTATGTGGTGGTGCTATAGAGCAATCAGTAAAAAGTGGAGAATCCAAAAATACACTAAAATACAGGATATTTCATAAGAAAAAACTAAGTTGATATCAATATCTATGTATATGATGCTTGATTGTTTTTTGATAAGAAAATTGAAATCTTTGTGAAAAGTTAATCAATGAATGCACGTTTCAATTTTTCGACATCTCTTAAAATAACAAAGTTACAATCTAATCTAACGTTTACGTGTGATCATTCTGTATATGCATACTGTATGTAATATAAATTATTTGTTTTTACTTGTTCACTTTTCAAAATGTAGTTTAGTAAATAAAAGAGGAATATAGGTCTCTTAAGAAAAATAGTTAATGATGTGTTCACATTTTTTTTCCATTTGTTTCCTTACTATTTTTTTTTCAGAAATACATATTCTGAAAAACGTGATGAAACTAATTTTCCGATTTGTAAATTATGTTAAACTAGAAGTTTTAAATTTATTGTCTGATGACATTATTACAAGCCAACTAGATGATATTATCAGCCTACTTCGACAATTGTCACTTCATTAGAAGACGAGATGATTTGAAATATTTATATTTGCATAGATACCTTATGAATTTTCATGTCATTACCGTTTATGCAAAATAGAAACTTTTACTTTCGGTATCTAGACTAAGCACCTCAGCAGCCTACTAATCAAACTCATCATTATTCTAGTCAACGAAGTAAGAGTAATAAAAATCGTGCAATCTTCATTATTAATCGAGATCGATACAGTTATAAATTATTCGTAAAATTCACCCCCACCGCCGAAAATTGTCCAATTTCTCTATATATACGGCCCTTGTTATGACAAGTGCATAGTCAGTTCGACAATTGACATTCGATCAAGTAAAATGGCTTCAAAAATGTTGGTAAGTAAATTTAAGTAAGTTTAATTTAAAAAAAAATCTTAAAGGCAGTAATAATAAAGTGCATTTTTAATTTTTACAAAATTCACATTTTTCAGCACAAATTGCAATTGTTTTTAATTAAAAAAACGGTTTAATTTGCATGTAAAAAATTACAAAATATGCTGTTTTAAATAACTTCAAAATAAATTTAAGTTTTATGTATGTGACTCAAATGATGCATAAACTGTAGAAAGTTTTTTATTAAAAAAAACGCAGCGTTTAAAATAATAAACAATGAAAATGAAAAGTTTTGCTCGACGTACGTACGTTTCCATTGCAACTGTTTTGTTTTATGAGTACCTTCTGTAAGTCCAAATAAAAATAGCACATCTGGGTCTCGTTTCTCTAATGAAGTACTTACACACTTACAAATTTTCTGAGTATATTGTTGTCTATGCGTATATTTACAATTTTTGAAACTTATATTCCTTTAGCAAAAACCATGTGAAATAATTCCCTAACTCTTTGTGGGAAATAACTACAATGAGAATGGACAAGAAAACAGATTTGCATTTTCTCATGATAATTTACGTCACTTTCTGAGGGAATGTGTTCCACTAAACTGGAGAATCGAGTCCCTGCAAGAAAATAAATGGAATATTTTTGAATGAGATTAAATTTGTTTTAATTTAAATGAAGTGTATCTAAATATTAATGTCGTCATCGAGTCTGGACCAGAGAACTGCAAAAGAAAGCCCGCACTTTAATCACATTTGCTTTATCTGTGACTAGGGATGCTCTAGACTGATATCATATGATACTTCCATTTGGTAGTATCGATACCTTTCGATATTCTGGGAAAAATTATCGATACTGCGCAATATCGATACTCGACACTTATTTTATATACAGTGCTTTCGAAAAGTAACGAATAAATTCATTATTTTTGAAATTGAGAAGTTGTCGAAAAAATCCTGCGGCACGTCGATTTTGTTTTTAAAAAGGCAGTTTTTGACAAACGACCCATATTTGTGGCGTCATCGTTGTTCGAGATATGACGTCATCGACAATTTTTTAAAATAGCAACCCCCAATTTTGACCATGCCATTTGAAAGAGCGTGTACATATCATGAAAAATTATGGTGTTACATAACAAAAATTTCAAGAAAATAATGTTTTAAATTTTAAAATTTAATTTTCACAATACTGTGCACCTCCCCATTATGCAACACCTGTCCGTGATTATTTAAATGAGCTGCTCCTGAATCGTTGGATAGGGAGAAGGGAGCCTATTGAGTGGCCAGCCAGATCGCCTGATTTGATACCCCTAGATTATTTCTTGTGGGGATACTTAAAAAGCAAAGTATACGTTACTAGACCGGTTAATTGAGAAGATTTAAAAGCAAGAATTCGTCACGAGATATATCGTATATCTCCTGAAGTTATTGATAATGTCCGAAAAGAATTTATTAATCGTCTTGGCTATTGTCAGACAGCCAACGGTGCACAATTTGAACATTTAATTTAGTCTATTTTTTACATAATCATTATCATATTCAGTATTGTGAAAATTAAATTTTAAAATCTTCAAACATTATTTTCTTGAAATTTTTGTTAGGTAACACCATTAACACCATAGTTTTTCATGATGTATGTATGTGACACGCTCTTTCAAATAGCATGGTCAAAATTGGGGGCTGCTATTTAAAAAAATTGTCGATGACGTCACAAATGTGGGTCGTATGTCAAAAAGTGCCTTTTTTAAAAACAAAAACGACGTGCTGGTGGATTTTTTCGAAAATTTCTCAATTTCAAAAATAATGAATCTATTCGTTACTTTTCGACAGCACTGTATGGTACTATGATGGTGCCAAGTTAAACCCATAGATTGAATTCCAAACCTACCAATTAACAACCAAATCATTAAAGCAACTGGCAGTAATTATGTTTTGTTGTTTTAATGACATTATATTCAGAACGGTTAAATAAAGTATTCAATAATAATGGTTTTATAAATGCATTAAATATAGTATTTCTAAGTAAAATAAAATGTATAAATAAATATTTTCTCTCAGCATATTTTAAAGTTCTGAAAGTCCCAATATAGTGCCAACATTGAAATTAAATTTTAATTTTCAATACATTTTTGTGCAAGTGCAAAAAAATAATATATATTAATAATATAATACTATAACTGAATATACTGTTTATTGAAATACATGTTTGGGATAGAAAATGACACAATATATCAATCACTTTGAAGCAATCAGGAACATCAATTAATTTAGTAAATGAACGATTAATGTAATGGGAAATACCTTAGGAGCTCTGAATATTATTTTAATCACAGAACAAACAGAATCATAAATTATTTTTAATCATGTGATTTTAAAGTGTATTGTTGTTTTGATTGTATTAATTAATATCGTAAGTTACAGTGTAGAATCTAACTACATTCGAGTCAAGTATCGAGGTTTGGTATCGATACTGTCGAGAGCCAGTATCGATACCAAAATATAGAGATTTCGGGCATTAACTCTCGATACCTTCAAAATATCGATAGTTCATGGCCGGTAGCATCCCTATCAGTGACAGAACCACCTGTACAACAAAAGCACTTTTGATACTGATTCTCATATTCTTTCACAGATGATCGCTTTCTTTGCCATCATGGCCGTATCCTGCTGTTTGGGAGGCATCATTCCTGCAGTCCCAGCAGCAATTCCTGCCGCCTACTCAGTTCCGTACGCCTCGTCTTACAATGCGCACGTCATCAATCACGCAATTGCTGCTCCCTACGCCGCAGCCCCTCTCTTAGCCGCCCCCGCGGTAGCCCCCGTCGCTGCTGCGTACAGCGGCCTTCCATACGCTCCTGCTCTCCCCTACAGCGCTCTGCCAGCGCCTTTGATAGGATAGAAGAAGAACAGTAGGTGGGAGGTTGGGTATTGGAGATGTTTAAAATTTTATAAAAGCCACCGTCAAACTAAACATCTCAGATTTTATTCCTGCGTAATATTTTCAAAAGGTAGCTGGAAAATTATGTTATGATGAAATTTTAAACATTTCTGGTAATCCAAGGCCCTCTTTATTTAGAAGCCATCGACATGTGATCATTTTAGGATAGCTTTAATTGTAAATAGTGTCGACATGTATTTTGTTACATACATATTGTGTTATTTGTAAACGGAAAGAAAGTAGCAATGTGTATGTAAATCAAATACTAATCTAATAAAAGTTTCATGACATTTCACAGTTTTTTATTGCGTCATTTATGTGTTTTATAACTTGTAGTGTCACGCATTTCCAGCTACATTTCAATGAAACAGTATCTACCTATACAAGTTTTACAGCGAAATGCTGAATGATTTTGGTACTAATTCTTCTCAAGATGGGTCAAAAGAACCAATTTTTGCTAAAAATATTTCCATGCAAATAAAACCTAACCATCGACGTCCGAATTAAGAAGAGAGGTTATTACCAAAAACATTGACGAAGAGATATTTTATAAATTTTGATATACATTGACGAAGAGATATTTTATAAATTTTGATATACTATTTTTACTATTGTAGCATTTTAAAATGCTACGATTTTTGTTTATATGTTTAGTACTTTACAAGTAGCATTTATATACTTAATATTACTAACGTTACCACATTTACAGATATTTTCTACTTCATGTTACTATTGTTATGTTACTTTTGACAGTGGGAACTCGAAAATTCAACCACAATAGATAAGATCTGACCTATTTCTGCATTTTTAGGATTGCTAAAAATTATTATATAAATTAAAATTATTTGAAAAAATTGAAATTAGATATTTATAGAGTGTGTTCATTAAAGCAGGTTAGTAAATTTAGCTAGATTAATTTTTTAGATAATTATTGAATAGAGCTTTGTCTGTGGATTTGTTCATTAGCATACCTAGATGTTTGGTATCAGAGAACATAGATATGACTTCATTGATAGGAATTGTAGTAGATTTGATATATATTAGCTTAAAATACCTTTCTAATACAGTAATAAAAGTGTGGTGTAATTAATTTTACCGTTTTACCATTTTTATGGGATTTAAAGAAACCACCTACACTTAACAAAGTCTATGGACTAGATTTGTTACCCCTAACAATTATTTTCAGTTATGCGATCCCTCAATTTTTCTGAATGAATTATCTAAGGATATATTTCGTTGTATCTTGTTTTTTAAGAATTTATCTTGTACAAGGGGACAATTTTTTCCGGTAATCTAAACCCTTCAACAGAAGGTGAGTTGTAGTACAAATTTATTACTAAAATCACCTATGTATAAAATTAGCAATAATTATTTTAATATGGGCCATATTCTCTTTTGTGGTATATTTGCTTTATCCAATTTTTTAAATTTTTTCCGTTATTTACTTATATTGCTTGTATTTATTTCATACTTCATAATATTTCATCTTTTTAAGTTATTTCTTTGTATAAGCAAATATTTTGTTTGTAATTTTCAGCATTAACTATTTAGCACGTTAGTTATTCAGTTTATTGGATATTTTACTGAAAAATAAATAAATATACAAATAAATTAATATTACGTAATTATGGAATGGTTAAATCTATCTATATGCAAAACCTTTTTTTTTAGTTTTTGTTGTAAAATACCGCTATTAACAATAAACACAAGGGAGAGTCAAGCCTTTTATTGCTCTCCAAATTTATAACTTCAAATAATTTATTTATAGGTCTGTCTCAAAAGGACCATAGAATATTAGGAATCTTTCTGGATGAAATTGTTGCTTCTATTTTTTGATTCATATTATATTTTTGTCACAGTTGTTATTCAATCCACTATGGTATTTTGAGTTGTTTGTTATGGCCTAGGATACTGGTAGCAGCCACTCACAGAAATAATATGCACTTGCCCAGTATTAACTTTGACCTGTTCTCATTGTTCTTGGGCTAGGCACTGTGAGGCCTGTATATTAATTTGGGTTAATCTTGTTGGTACTAAGACTCCTACGGTGGTAACTATTCTTCAGACAACGGTGGCCTTTTTAAGACGTGCCACAGTATTTACTGATTTTTACTGTTACTTCACTGGTCTTTTCAGTTTCCTTTTATTTTGGTTATGAAAAAGTTGAAATAACTATGAAATAATTATTTTAAAACAACTAGAACCAAAGCCATTTATATTGTAATTTGAAAAATATTTCATCTCCCACACAACATAGATATATATCTGTGCCGACAATGAGTAGTTCCGAATTTGCATAACGTGGCTTTGCCTACATACAAGCATTAAAACCATGATATAATTGGGTTTCTAGATACAAAAATTAGCAGTTGTGCAACTAGAACCTGAAATACTTTCATTGCGGTTGTTATTTTCTGTAAATATGTAGTTATAAACTTGTTTTATTATCGCTTTTGAAACAGTTACCTTGAACGGTGCTTATTTAAACTTTTTTTTTTCACTTTTATGGAAGTGTAATGTTTTAAGAAAATATAAAATAGCTTTTGGTGGAAATTTTGAGATTTTAGTTAGAATCGAACAATAATTAAGTTAAAGAAAAAAAAACAATTAAAATTATTCTAATGGGTAAGAGTAACAATTAATAGATATTTCGTACTGCTTTATGCTCAAAATTTCTAAATATTTAAAAACAGTAATTTAATTTGTATAAGCAGAAACGGAATGTCAATTATTTTCTTAAAATCGGTTTATGGCAGAAAAATGAACAAACACCATTTGTCCTTTATTCACTTTAGCTGCAGACAATAAATTGTTTAATATAATCAGTAAAAATGACACAAGTTCTGAACAAATACTGTTTTTGCAAAATGTGAAATTTAGGATGAGCCTTTTTTTAAATTCAGAAGTTTGGTGTGGTGGAATCCACCAATGCAATTTTTTTCTGAATATTTATAAATATCCTTTGACTTACACGATATAATAAATAGGTTATTTTACTTCGTATAACTTCTTTGAATTTTCTGGCAATAAACCTAAAGTTACAGTTCCTGTGGCATATTTAACCTCCGGAGATGTATTCGAATATCGCACTGTCACTATTTTCAATTTCTATAATTTGTAACTAAAATTACCTCATATTGTCTGAAGCTATTTATTTGTGGCATAGTTTTTCTTTAGTTTTATTGGGTTTTTGCCACACTTCTGAAAAAAATAAAGATTAATTAAATAAGCCCTTGCGCCAAACGGATCAGGCAAGGGTTATTTTTTAAACTAAGTTTGCCTAACCAAAAAATCTCACACTGCTACCAGTATCCTAGGCCATAACAAACAACTCAAAATACCATAGTGGATTGAACGCAACAACGATTATTTTGTTGAACGGAGATAAGTGTGTGTCAAACTGTTCAGTAAACATCGATCATTTAACATCTCTATGGAAGCAGATAAACAAATTTTAAATTGTCAAACTTGACATACGTTTAATATTTTTACTACTATTTTGAGAACGAAAACAGAGAGTTTTTCGAAACGTCAATAAAACGGAAGTGCGCGATAGTAATGTGATTTTTGTTATTTTTTACTTATCTGCTTTTTTCAGTGTGAGATTTTTTGGTTAGGCAAACTTAGTTTAAAAAATAACCCTTGAATGATCCGTTTGGACCGCAAGGGCTTATTTAATTAATCTTTATTTTTTTCAGAAGTGTTACAAAAACCCAATAAAACTAAAGAAAAACTAAAATTACCTCAACTAAACTGCGCAAATTTACACAATTTGACAATTGTTCATTTTACTACTTAAAAGGGACGCTGTTTAGTTGGTTGCTATCGAAAACGAGTGTTTTCTCCTCAATAATCGATTCAATTACTAATTACTTTTATCAAATATAAATTAATCTCTGTATTTTTTACAAAGTTTGACTAATAGAATTTGCCCTTAAGTTAATTACAAAACATTTGCATTAAACAGATAATTACTACTTTAATAACACGTTAGATATGCTTCCCAATCCACAGGTTATTTCTCTGTAGAGCAACAAAGGTGGTTATTAGAAGTTCTTTAAACCATTACATGGCTATTATCATAGCCCACTCGTTTGTAATTACCTGCAACCTTCGTTTCGTACGAACAGTTTCTCAATGATCATTTTTTATGAATGAATATTTTGGAAATTAAACTTTGCATTACCTACACGTCCTCCAATTATATTGATATCTCTGTGTGAGTTGTATATAAATGAAACGAATTAAAAGTAATGCAAATGGCGTCTAGATGTATCTACGAAATATTGTAATAATTAATAGACCAACACTTAAAGGAAATCAATTTTATTGACCCCTTTTTAATTTTGTTTAATACACTTGTTGTTTGTTTACATCTGTAGTCAGTGATGTGGATCTAATATTTTGAAATACATATTTTTATTTTTTAGTTTTAATGCCAATTCGTTGAGTAATAAATTCCATTTTCATATATATACCTATATATATTGTGATAAAACAGAAATTGCATAAGAATTAAATACTATGAAATTCATTTTAAGCAACAAAAATAGAGAATTATTATTGAAATGTTACTGTTATTGATGTAAAATATAGATAAATTATTATTGTTGAAATTATCTTAAATAAACATATAGAAAAAAGCCTATTATTATATTAAATTAACAAAATTTTACAAATTTCATTAAATTCAATTTAAATTTTTATCTATCAAATTTGGACATGACGATACAAAAACATACAGTACATAAAGAAAATGAATTCAAAAACCAGCCAATGACATATCAAAACAAAGCTTAAAGAACAAAGATTTAGCATATATGCATATCGCAAGGCTAAAACATCATTCAAATAAAATATTAGCTAGATAAAATGAAAATTCCAATTTTAAAGCATAATGACAATTAGAAATGTCAAATGTAAAGATGGCTATTCAAGGAAATTTCAACATCTCTGACAGGACTAAAAAAAAGACAAATTAAAGAATATTTAAGTATAAAATTAGTAAAAATTGTAAAATATAGTTATAAGAATACAAAAGACAAATAGTGTAGTGAATAGTGCTTCGACAAGAATAATTAAAAATTAAAATGTTACATGTGTATTGACCCTAACAAAACTACTAATAATCTAGAAGGTAAAATTACCTAAAAACAATAATTTGTTGATTAGTTACGGGAAAAACTGTGAAGCGAGAAGAGGTGTGAATTTGGTAGAGCCGAAAATTTCATATTTTTATAGTTAAAATTTAATTAAAATTTAAAAACCCATACTTACCAGTTTCACAGTATAATTAAAAACTTAAAGTAACTCAAGACAACATCGATCAATATCACAATCAGGAATTTAGTGGAAATCATCTCCATAACTAGACCAGACCAGACCTGAGGGTTTTGCAAAAGGTCGAAGAAATCCATCTTTAGAGGGAATTAACCTCAAAATACACACCAAGATCTCAACAAGAATAGAAGTCAAGAATTCAACAGGATATCCAGGCCGGAGGATCAAAATCATCCAGAGAATACAACATCATCCAGAGAAGAGAAATTCCAGACAACAACAATAGAAAAATCATCTACAAAAAAGTAAGAAATAACGTATACGTATACAAGGTTATCTAGCTAGAACACAAATTGATAAATAACAAAAAGTAACTTCTAAACGATTAATAACAATATACAACAGTTAATTACTTACCTTCTATTAGATTTCAATCACTTAATAAACTTATACTAATAAATTCCAGTCATTAAACGTTGTAAAGCACAAATAGAAGCTAAAGAAGTCAAAATCCAGAACTTACATCTAAATAGAATTAGACAAGTTCCATTGCACTTGTGTGTATTTCTAGTTGCATAAGAGCAGTAAAAAGATTCATGTAATTATAAACACAAGAAAAACACACGATTCAATATCTAAGAAAAATCGAACTTGTTAAAAGTTAAACTGTAAAAATATTCTTTAATATTCATTAGGTTGAATGCTTTCTAGTTTAGGAATTATTATTTTACTGTTTTTTTTTTAATAAAAGTTAATGTACTATCTTTTAAAATAATTGTTTCTTTGTATGTACTGAGTGGTTAAAGATATTTAAATTAAAAAAAAAGGTGTTAGCTACTCTACTAGAATCCACTCCTGAAAAGAGGAAAACATAGCCAGATATAACAAAGTACAGGTAAAAAAATTATTAGCAAAATAAATTCATAAATAAAATTTATAAAACAAAAACATTATATTTATTCACTTATACACTTCACATATAACATATAACATAAATACAATCTACACTAATGAAAATTTAAATAAAACAAAACAAAATAAAATAAAACTTTGGCGCCCAAATAAAAATTTTTTATATACACGACAAAATCATATCACACATATCATCACAAACAAATACACAAATTACAAATCAATAATAATATATATAATATATTTATTTTCAGAATATAGGTATGTTACGGTTGGCTGAAATAATTTTTCTTAATATTACTGGCACTACCAGCAACAATAAATATTTAACATTTATTTTTTAAATAATGAACAAACGGTATTTTAATTTTTATATTAAACAAAAGAACCGCTTTATATTATCGTTTTAACTGTTTCAAAATTTCGGCATATTTGACAAAAGAGAATTTCATGCCATAGTTAATTTCGATAGAATTCCTTGCCAATAATAATTATTCTCGCACATAAACGTTCGATAATCAGGTGCACGAGTGTCCTTTGCAAACATGTACCTACCTCAACAATATTATTAACTGCATTTAATTATATTTAGCTCCGAGCTAAACCCTTGTACGAACAGCTGTTGTCCTTGCTACAGTTTATCGGTAGAAAATCCAGCAATCATTTTTAGTGCCTATTCTGAACGAATTGCCGTGACTCAGAGCTACAAACGTTTGCTCAATGGCACTTGACAATTACGGTTATTACAATTGGCAAAAAATATCTTTTTAAATGGGTGGTAACGATGTATATAGTTAATTTATGTCACAGTAAATCTGTTTAATGTAGAGATCTAGGCCAGAAATAAGATGTAATGTCTTTAGAGGACTTGTTTCAAGAGGTGTAGATAGATACATGTCAATGATTAGTTCCGTTTTTGTTACTAACTAGAGCAAAGGACACCATACTACATTTATTAGAATATATTTATTTGGTAAGGCAAGTTTTTTTAAAGACATAGTAGGTCTATGCATTGAATTTCACTTTTCTCATATTTTCACAGAATTCATATTATAGAGGGTGTGGTCTCTTTAATGAAGAAAACATAAAATACGGACTCCTGGGAATATTTGGAATAAAAAAGTCTTGTTTCAAAATAGATATGAGTACAATAAGTTAGAAAAAAACACTTTTCCTATGCACACAAAAAAATTTTAACAGTATTTTGAAAATAGATCAAATAACTAGGTATAGTTATCATAATTTTTTACTGAAAATTGTGAATTTCGAAAATATGGAAAAAGAATCCTGAAGGAATGTTGATATAGAAACAAATTTGTTTATTAGGTTTTCGTTGATATTATTGTGTCAGCGATTATGAAAGATAAAAATATAGATGATATAAAAGAATCATCAAATATCATGGTTCAATCATTCTTGCCAGTAAAATTTATAAGATAAATATGAAAAAGCGTATCACTTATTTGAAGGTCGGGGTTACTAAAAGGGAGTAATTGTTATCACTGAGGCAGTTCTACTAGCCTACTTTTAATAAAAATCTAGAGTAAACCAGAGTTCCACGCTATGGAGTTTTTTCTCAATCATATGAACAACATTGTGAGTGAAAAATAATATTGACATAAAGAAATTTCCAAATTTAATTGCTTTCCTTTAACGTAAATCGCCAGTACATAGATTCAGGAAATCTAGTGCTAAGAAAATCAGAAGTTGAGACATTTTTGAAAGCAGCATGGAATTAATTAATTAAATTTAAAATGTATCAGGCTTGTTTTAGAAACTGTCAAATGTGTTCTAGAATAGCTTTAATTTAGAAAAATGCTATTTGAAGGTACCTAGTTCGTATTTTAAAACATGCCATATACAGGATTAATTAAACATATACTTTATAATCCTGACAAGATAGTTTGTGTCCAAAAATTTCGAAAAATTTGAATATTTCTAAGACTATATAACGCAAAGAAGTAAAATTTAGTATACTATTTAGGTTTGGCATTACCTTTTATTGGTAGTAAGTAAATATAAATCTATTTATCTTACCCCTAAATTTAAGTAATTTTCTTTGAGTCGACCATTTTCTAAACCAACAACTTTAACTAATACTAAATTTCATTCAGCAATTATGATAAGAGTAAAGACTTTTGCATTTTTACCGAAAAACTTTTTGTTTTCAAAAATATGACCTGCTCTTCCAAGATACCTATGGTTTTTATTTAAAATAATCAAGAGTAATAAATTCTTCTATAGTTCTTTTATATTTGACTGAACCAAATACAACTTGAAATCATCGGCATAGAAAAGCATATTGCTATTTATTGCTATACATCGATTTGAAACTACAAAACTCCACTATCAGTTTTCTCTGTGATAAATTAGAAGTAGAATAATTAATAAATATATTAGATAAACCCATATCGGAAAGTGGTCTACCATGGCCCAACCGATCAAAAGCCTTAAAATCAAGTTAGACATCACAAATTACTAAGTATAAATCGACCGTACTGCTCTGTAGATATAGAAGACGTTAGATAGAAGATTGTCAATTTTATATTGGTTTGAAATGAATTACATATTACATAATTAGTATGAGTGGTGTGTCCATCCATTATTAGAAGCACTCTTTAACTTTTGATGGTTTGACAAAATTAATAAGATGTTTTAGCCATTTGGCGAATAATTAATTCACTTGTGATCCAGCCTGACTCTGACCAGCCAATTCACAGCCTGGAGGAGCACCTTCTTTAAGTTCATCTTTAAATCTCATTCGCTTGAATATAAGCATAGGAGGGACGAACATTCAACAAAATAACATCAGACAAGACAAAAACGTAAGCCAACTGATTGTATAACTAATACAAACTCTATAGGTGCCTGCTTTCATGGAATTACTAACCAACATGTAAACAGAGGACGCTAATATGATTTCTGTGTAAATAAGGAGGGTGGTCCAATTTAGGACCCGGTCCAATTTAGGGAACTTTCCCCTAATTCAATGCTTGTCGGGGCATTAGTCCGCGGAGTAGTTGTTTCCTGTAGTATCATTAAATTTATAGAATTAATGGCGCGTCACCCAGGCCGAGAGCTCTGCATTGAAGTACCTGCTGCAATGTAGGTCGCTTCCTATAAGTCTAGCCGCTTAGGCCGAGGAAGTAGCAGACCACTTATATCTCACCATTAAACTACTTGTTTAAATCCGAAAAATAATAAATAACAGTAGTGAATAATGATATTTAATATTTATTAATCTTTTTTAAATTAATTTTTTATTTAAAATCTAATTTCACTTTTTTGGCAGTGGGAACACGACAAATTCAACCACAATAGATGAGATCTGACCTATTTCTGCATTTTTAGGATTGCTTCTTCAGGTGGTCTCCTTGAAGTTGAATCAAATATCTAACTATAAAAATTATAAAAATTAAAATTATTTTAAGTTAAATATTGACAATGACAAAAAAGTGACATCCTGTCAATGAATTAAATATGACAATACCTACTTGAAAAATGTTCACCTTTTATGTAAAAGTTTTTATATATTTTAAGGTATTAATAATATTGTGTGAAACTAACTACTCAGTGGACAAAAGCCCCAACCTGCATTGAATTACACCCACAATATCTACCCATATATTCCTTATTATTAGCTTTTGTAACATTTTTTTACTGTTTTAGAAAGGTATTTTAAGCTTATATAAATCAAATCTCCTACAATTCCTATCAATGAAGTCATATTTGATTCAACTTAAAGGAGACCACCTGAAGAAGCAATCCTAAAAATGCAGAAATAGGTCAGATCTCATCTATTGTGGTTGAATTTGTCGTGTTCCCACTGCCAAAAAAGTGAAGTTAGATTTTAAATAAAAAATTAATTTAAAAAAGATTAATAAATATTAAATATCATTATTCACTACTGTTATTTATTATTTTTCGGATTTAAACAAGTAGTTTAATGGTGAGATATAAGTGGTTTGCTACTTCCTCGGCCTAAGCGGCTAGACTTATAGGAAGCGACCTACATTGCAGCAGGTACTTACGTACGTACGGTACGGTACGTAAATTAGATTATTTTCTTTAGATAATTATTGAATAGAGCTTTGTCTGTGGAATTGTTCTTTAGCATACCTAGATGTTTGGTATCAGAGAACATACATATGACTTCATTGATAGGAATTGTAGGAGATTTGATTTATATTAGCTTAAAATACCTTTCTAAAACAGTAAAAAAAATTACTTACTTGCATTATAATTTTAAACATTACTACTACTTTACCTAATTTACCTACTTTACCTACTAACTTTATTAAAGATTTAAATGTCTACTTTGATCAAGAGTAGAACTTTGGCCTTCATATAAGTAAAATAATTTCAGAATAAAGGTTTTGTGATACACAATTCTCGTAACTTTTCTAATTTTGAAACCATTAAACTGTTTTGTCAGATCAAAACTAGAATATTGTTCACTTCTAATGAAACTTATATTAAAATAATCTTCACAAACTAACAATATTGCCATTCTGGAGAGATTAATGTTGTCCTTTTGTCGCTTTTCATTGCCCTACAAAACATTTTCAAATTCTGAAAACGTGGTAATATGGCTATAAGGACGGTATATAGACGTTGCGCACTAGTTTCAAAGTTTTAGATATTACCTCCAGAAGCAGTTTGTTTGTCCGATGTACCCATGCAACACGTATCATTCAAACGTCCGGCGTCCTCAGTTTCTGTTATGTCACTTCGTTATACGGACAAGAGACCGAAAGGCGCGCGTCACGGTCAGCTGCTGCACTTGGTGAAAGTAGAACAAGTGCACTTAAAATTTACAGCCAACTCTGTCCGCCTTCCATACATCACACTAGCGCAACCGGTAATAGTTACGCCTTGATGGAATGGCGTAAATTTTAGAAAAAAATAGATTTTGTTGGACATTTGCCAAGTAATTCGGTGATTTTAAGATATACACAAAATTACACATCACATTTATTATCATTGAATGTTTGGCTAAAGCAACATTTCCAACATGTTGGAAAGAGGCAATAGTTGTCCTATCCTAAAAACGCTAATCCGACTGATATTTCTCACTTCCGTCCTATTAGCTTACTTTCCACCTTTTCAAAAATTTTAGAAAAAATTGTTCCTAAGAAGGGCCATGTCTACAATTTTTTTTAAGTTTAGACATTAATCTCTGAATTCATACTTTTAACTCTGAATTCAAATTTGAATCTCTGAATTCAGACTTTAAACTCTGAGTTCAGACTTTAAACTCTGAATTCAAACTTTAATCTCTGAATTCAGACTTTAAACTCTGAATTCAGACTTTAATCTCTGAACTTACACTGCTAACGAAATTATGGGACAAGTGTAACACTCAGAGCTTTCTAGATAGAGAACTGAGATTTAGAGGACATACGGGAAAATGAAAATTTATGGTAATTGTCATCCACTATGACGACACCCTGTAAAAGTTTACTGTTTCTGATTCTAGAGACGATTTAAAGTGCGACTATACTTGTTTGGGAAATGATTTAAACCACTTAATTTCCTTAGACCTATTTTTATTTCTGGATCTAGATTGCCCTGATGCGCCAACACCAATTTCCTGATTAAATTTGATTGTACCATTGCCATGAATAGTATTATTTAAGTACTGGGTGTCTAAATAACGTTGCGCCTTTGAATTACACCTGAAATGCCTATACCAAGCGGTGCCACTGTTTATGTACTGGTTTCGAACTGGTTAGTTCTTATCAGTATATCACAAATCAAGCCAATAACTCACAACCTTAGTTGTTCACAATCTGTCATAATAGTGAACAGAACATGAGTACGCAGGACGTAGCACGTGTGTATGTATACATCTAATAGTCATTGGTTACTCAAAGCTGGGCAAAGCTGTGATACAGTCACAAGCAGAAAGCAATACACTATACGGAGAGTATCTACTATTAAAAGTCATATTTTTAAAAGAGGAATTTTAGGAAATAACTACTCTGTGGACTAATGCCCTGACTATATATAGCATAGCGTAGCATGTAGTATTTACATTTGGTACTGACTGATTACTCAATACTGGGTCTCAATAAAGGAGAAAGCGACCCATTACACTGTAGATACTATTGAAGGTCCTATTCCGACATTAAAGTCTGAATTCATACATAAAAGTCTGAAATCAGAGTTTAAAGTCTGAATTCAGAGTTTAAAGTCTGAATTCAGAGATTAAACTTTGAATTCATAGTTTAAAGTCTGAATCTTAAAAAAATTGTATACGTGGCCCTTCTACGGCTTCGTATGAACAGCTTACTATCTTTTCAGAAAAAAAACACTATTATGTCTCCAACTCAGTCCGGATTTCGATCAAATTATAGTACTTGTACTGCCTTGTTACATGTAAGCGATGAATTGTATAGAGCTTGTGATAACGGTGAAACGGCATGTCTGATTTTACTTGATTACAGCAAAGCCTTCGATACAATTCATCATGCTACTCTATGTACTAAACTCAAATATCTTGGGCTGGATACTGATGCTGTTAATTTTTTTAGGAGTTACTTGTCTGATAGGTATCAAAAAGTTGTCATTAATGGAACATCTTCATCTTTGATAAATACCGCCATGGGAGTGTCGCAAGGTAGCATATTAGGTCCATTGCTTTTTTCGCTCTATACTTCAGATTTATCTATATGCTGATGATTGTCAGCTGTATTTTCACTTTCCACTGAATGAATTGAACCCTTCTGTTCAAAAAATTAATGATGATTTAAAAAATATTGTTTTAGTATCTAGGGTGCATGGGTTGATATTAAATGGTGCAAAAACTGAATTATTCGCAGTGGGTAGGTATGAAAACTTGGTTAAATCAAATCCACGATTTGAAATTGTTGTTGATGGAGAAATTATGCAACCTACTGATAGCTGTAAAAATTTAGGAGTTTATTTTGATGATGAGCTCAGGTTCACTAAACATGTGCATTTGCTTATCCAAAAATCTTACATTAAGCTGCATTCCCTTTATTTACATAAAGATTATTTAACTTCAGAGATTAAATTAAAGCTACGTGATTCTTTAATCTTATGTAACATTGCTTATTGTGATACCGTATATTGGCCTGTCATTTTAAATAAAGACAAAGAGAGTTTACAAAGAGTGCAAAATGCATGTGTTAGATTTTCCTATAATTTACGTAAATGTGATCATGTTACCTCAAATTCAAAATTAATTAATTTAAACTAACGTTTTCAGACCAGATTAAATTAATATAGTTGTTCTCTTGCAGGTTATGAATATGTCTTACTTATTGTTGGAAAAAAAAAAGTTCTTGATCAAGAACGAAACTTAACGATATTCTTAGTAATCGAAGATTTTAATTTTTGTGGTATAAATTTATTAATCGTCTTGGCTACTGTCAGGCAGCCAACGGTGCACAATTTGAACATTCAATTTAGTCGATTTTTTACATAATCATTATCATTTTCAGTATTGTGAAAATTAAATTTTAAAATCTTCAAACATTATTTTCTTGAAAATTTTTTTATGTAACACCATAATTTTTCATGATGTATGTATGTAGAATGACACGTTCTTTCAAATGGCATGGTCAAAATTGGGGGTTGCTATTTAAAAAAATTGTCGATGACGTCATATCTCGAACAACGATGACGTCACAAATGTGGGTCGTATGTCAAAAAGTGTCTTTTTTTATAACAAAATCGACGTGCCGGGAGATTTTTTCGAAAACTTCTCAATTTCAAAAATAATTTATTCGTTACTTTTCGAAAGCACTGTATTAATGTTCTAAAAATATTTTAAAAATGTTAATATTTTACTATTTCTTTTATTTTTAATAAAGATTTATCCGAATGGAATATCGGATGTTCAAAACAAGAAGAATAACACCAAATTAATAGTAAAAATAGCTAAATAGTACACAATAACAACAAATACAGTAACATCATAGGTATAGACAAATAAAACATAACATAGTCAAAATACAATAATTATTAAAACATGAAAGCATATGATGAATTCTATGCTAAATAGTGAGCAAGTATAAGTATCACCAAAAAAATTGTCTACAGGCATACAACGGGCAAAACTATCAGAATATACACAGGTCGTAGTGAATCACTAATGATCTTACGTAATCATAAGGTAATAGATCTGTTTAAGCAAGGAATGGTTTCAAACTGTCAGAAATATTCGACTAGTAAAGTTATGAATTTGTTTTCAGTAAGCATCGTGCAGAAAGTAGTTGGACGAACGTTTTTGACAGTTTGGAATCAGTGAATTTCTTACGGGAAATTTTTTTGGTGCAACGATCACTTTTTTATCGAAAATAAATAGATTTATTTGGTAAGAAAATTTAATTCATTTGACGAGTATTTGTTTAAATGAAACAAATAGCTATTTCATTTGAACATATTATGTAAACTTAATTTTAAAAAATGATTTTCAAATATATATATATATATATATTTTCATTTCCCTAAACAATATATTCGAATCTGTATGAAAAAAAAAAAACGTTTAGAAATAATAAAGTGTTGAAATGAATGTGCACTTTGAATTTAAAAATGCGTTTTAATTGAGGGATGTGTAAAAGGAAAACATATATAATCTTTTAATTCTTTCCGTAAAGCTTTTAAATTAAGTTTTATTAGGTTATATAATCTTTTGAAAAAAATAAATTAACAGAATACGATAAGAAGAATAAAAAACAAATTAAAAAAATGTAGAAGACACATCTTTCAAATTTGGAATAAGTAAAGGTACAATAAAAATGTAACTACTACATGTTTTTTTCCACAAAAATATAAGTTTGTCACTAAAATATATGTACTTCTTTTTATTTTTTACTAAACATTAAAATGATTGCTAGGGATGAGGAGATAATAAGTTAATATAACCATAATTTGATAATATACATAATAGTTACTTATTGTATAAATGTTTTAAGTAGCATTTTATGGATAAAATGCTACTTAAAACATGTAATACAACGTTTTATCCATAATCACATTACAATCAAATTTGTGGAGTCAAAATTATTGGAATTTCTGCATTTATAGGATTGCTTCTTCAGATGGCCTCCTTTAAGTTGAGTCAAATATCTAATTATAAAAATTATTATAGGTCAGATCTCATCTATTGTGGTTGAATTTTTAAGTTCCCACTGTCAAAAGTGAGGTTAGATATTTATAGTGTTTTCACTAAACCAGGTAAGTAAATTTAGATAGATTAATTTCTTTAGATAATTATTGAACAAAGCTTTGTCTGTGGAATTGTTCGTTAGCATATCTAGATGTTTGGTATCAGAGAGCATACATATGACTTCATTGATAGGAATTGTAGGGGATTTGATTTATATTAGCTGAAAATACCTTCCTAATACAGTAAAAAATGTTACAAAAGCTAATAATAAAGAATATATGGGTAGATATTGTGGGTGTAATTCAACGCTGGTTGGGGCTTTAGTCCACAAAGTAGTTAGTTTCACACAATATTATTAATACCTAAAAATATATAAAAACTTATGCAAATTCTTCACAAACTTTGGCAGATATTACGCGTTCCGAAAATGATGGCTACAATGTTACAAGGATTGTGATTAACGGAAAGAAAGTTAAATGTGATAAAACAAAAAAGGAAATTTGTATTACTATAACTGTAAATGTTAATAAGTAAATAAATTAAATTTGATTTATTATAGGTTTATTATTTTTTCATTCCTCTACTAGTGAAATATAGTTACTTTATTCCACTAGTGGATAAAGTATTACTTTAGACGGTTCATATGTATGGATAAAAGTCCAATTACAAAATGATTGTGGATAAATATAATTTAGATGATTTATAGAAAATGGCGAATACGCCGGGTTCTAGATGTAGATCTTATATTAGTAGGTATAATTAAAATTAAAATTTAAATTAACCTATAGAATATTTTTCATACGTTACCTTTATTAGTAGAATCTACTGCTCGACATACTAATTAACTATTTAATTATTCATATATTTTGAAAATAATTCCTTTAATGGTAATATTAAAACTAGGAACTTTATTTTCCATTCGTTTTATTTCTTACATACTTCAATTTTTGTTTAATTAAACAAATTCTAATGCAACATTGAACAAACTTGCAGCACTTGGTAATTACACTACAATTTGGAGCTTATTTCCAGCATCTCGTAAAAATTGTTCCTTACACTTTCTATAGTACGTTGGGACAACGACTAGTTTATTTGTGTACTACATAACTATCGCAAACATAATACTCGCATTGTAACGCTTCAGTGATCTGTATGGCGGAATTCTTTAGATAATTTACAAACCGGCTAGACACTGTTAAGAACGCATTTACGTGTATGTTTACACAACAGCAGGGCACATTACGATGTCAAGAGAATACGGATAACTGCTAACATGCCATTTGACTAACAAATATTACAGTAAGATCTACAGTTACATAAAACTTAATACCTAGATTGAGCATTAAGAACTTTTCTTTACGTTCTTTAATATTTAAGTAGGCATGATTAGTGATGATGAAAACTCGTGCCACATTACTACCAACAAAGTCGGAACCAAAGTGTGAAACAGTATATGACAAATTCCTGCAGTGGGTAGTTAACTGCATTCAAAACAAAAAATATAAGAGAAACTATAATGTTGGCTTTCTTTCAACGCATGGTATGAATTTATTCTTCCACGTTCTAGTATAAGTGATATTGATTTATTTTTCTTACAGTCTGAATCGTACAGTCCTAATTCCCTGTGGACTATCTAAGTGGTCAATATTAAAATCAATGATGACAATTTATAATAATACAGATGGAAGAAAGTTTTACGAACTGGGAGCGTTTCTTAAACGTACAGGCTATGAGCATTGTCAAATTTTTTAAGGATGCTTCCGTTGAAGAACATTTACTATGCATTAAATTATAAGAATTACACACATTTATGGCTCTATTGTACAGGTGGTTCTGATTATGGGTTATTTCGGAGGCTATTAAGAACTTTTGAATATGAAGATTAATCATATTGAAGATAGGGGATCGGTTATGGTGGTTCACATTTCGGAAAGTAAAACAGATATCTGTAATAAATTTACAATTTACGAGTTTTCTGCATTGGGTCTTCTGAGGATGTCTTTGCGTCAGTTGGGTTCAGAAAGATTTTTTCTAACATATTGCGAAAAGCATTACACAGTTCAATCCGTTGGGAAAAATAAATTTGAAAAAATGCCAAGCAAAATTACTAGTTTTTTTGGGTTTGCAGATCCAGAAGCTTTCACGGGACATTCCGCAACTGCCTTAGTCAATGCAGGAACAAATATGACGATATGAAAGATACATGGTGGATGGCGAAGCTCAACGGTAGCATAAGGATATTTGGCCAATAGCATAGAACTGAAACATAAAACTGCAAGAACGTTGTCATATGAAAGAAGTGGAACATCAACTTCATGTTTGAGGCATTCTTGTTATTAGAGAAATAATTTCAGTGGAAAATTCGACAATTGTCGGTTTATTTTTATAAATACATTAGAGATATATAGTTAAGGATTTATAACTACTTATTATAACTCCCAAGGGAGTTATGAATATGTTTATAGTTACGGTAACTAAGGGTATATTGTTTTTATAATGTATTAGTATGAAATAAATACATTTATAATACTCATATTTGTGATTTTAAAAATCCGTATGCGATTTAACGCATTTACAACAACGCCTTTCCCTAAACGTTTGGGTAAGAATTGTCGATGATTGCTTGATTGGATCAATCATATTACCAAATCGAATGGATGCGATTCAGTATTTCGAGTTCCTTCGAAATAATCTGCCTGAACTTCTGGAGGATATACCCTTAGCTGTCCGACTCCACCATCGCCGCCACGATCTCCGGACTTAAATCCTCTGGACTTCTTTTTGTGGGGATATTTAAAAAGTGAAGTGTTTCGCATCATATACGGGAATATATCATAGCTGCTGCCAATAATTTTCAAGTTTAAAATGGACAAAAATCAGGAACATTTGCGTTAGTTCATAGAAACGGCGTAAGATGGGTTGAAATATGTTTACACGTTCATGAACAAAATTTTGAACAGTTGTATGCCAAGTTATTTTATTAATTAAAACTACAAATTAATGTAATTAATTAATAATAACAATAACGGCAAAAGGAGTTGAACTTGCTGCTATAAAATACGTGTAAAATTTTAATTATTCCTTTTTTTGGGAAATTCTTTGTCCATTCATTTTTTATTACACATTGCCGGTCGCCGACATGCTTTACCTTGCGCAAGGTAGGTTTTACAGTGCCGAGCAGAAGTGTATTTTAGAATTGCCTTTTTTGATTTAATTTTTATAAAATTGTATTTATAAGAGTCCCCTGTACATTTAAAATTTGTTTTTTTTTTATGTAAGCCTGAATCATCTTGTATACTATTTGACTTGACTGTAAGATCTTAAATTTTATATATTTAAACAATAATTTTAATAGACCATTATACATTTGTCGGAAAACAGCTAGCTATTCTAGCCTCAACAATACGTTCATGACCCGCTGTCTAGATCAAAAAACCACAATGTTGGCCGTGATTCCGCAGCCTTTCCACATTAATTCAATAAACATCTAATTAACATTAATCTTACCCAATTATGAATAAACTAGATCCGAGACGTACAGAAAATTCATTAACGACCCATGTATTCCGCAATCGACTGCATTTACCTGCATTAGTTCTTATTCACTCTTATATAACAACTGGGGTACCGCTCAACAATGCCGTGAAGTATATACATATCAAACAGATAATATCTTTTGCATTTTAGTGGTTTGGATTATTGAAAGGGGCCCTTGTACCACATTAGGGTAGCAGTGGGGCGGACCCCTATAAAATAGTGCCACTTTATCCAAATTGTCATTCGATATATTGTCTACTGTTACTTGCTTGTATCTCTAGATTTGCTAACCAACGCCAAAATGTTCAAAATTGTAAGTATTTTATTGTTTGTTATATTCATATTAAATGGGAAGAAAACAGTGAGAAAATAAGCTTAACAATATATTTTTCTACAAAAACCAAAACTTTAGTGTAAAAAATGGTTCTATATTGCACTAGTGTAATAAATTTTTGTGATCATGACAAATATAAACATTCAAATCGACGTCATATTTAGTCCACTTTCTGTGAGATTGTATTACATTTTAAGCAATTGCATGTTTTGTATCATTTTCAATCATATTTATTACATTCTTCTATTACACAATTACAAAATAATTTTCGGTTTTTGCAGGAACGTAAAAACAATATTGTATACAACTCGTACAAAAAGTGTTTATTGCACTCGACGTGTTATTGGCAATTTTAAGTCACGTGCAATAAATACTTACTTTTTGCACTTGTTGCATAAATAACTATATTTTCCACAAACCTCAGTGAAAGTATAACTTTTACAGGTGTTAAAAGTAATTTACTTTTAGCGTTAGCGCTAAAATAGGCACAATTAAGAAATTTTAAAACAAAGAAATATTTATTTACTTAATTAAATGCACAGAAATTATAATTCGAATAAGTAATTCCTTGGCCAATCTCATTAGTAGCTGTAGTATTAATAATTTCTGTAAAGACAAGAGTAGGAACAATGCTATATGCTAAAGTTTTGAACAAAATTTGGTCTACGATGGTCTTCTCTAGATTTGTAGTAAGATTAGCACTAGAGTCTGCCAACAAACTAGCCGAAGATTGTCGGAAGCAATATCCAGTATAAAGATCAGCCAAATTTAGAAATTCAGCAATATTGGCAGACATCTTACCAAGTATGTCGTTTCTAACTGGATTCGTGACACGTTTAGTCTTAATGCATTTTAGGACAATTCTTGAATCATTAGTGTTCGCTGAACGAAGGACTATGTACTTTTTATAATAGGTCAAATATAATGTACTAGTAATAACAATGTTCATGCACAACGAGTGAAGTACCCAGATCTTCGTTATTATTCAATGTCAAGTTCTTCGCAATGAGAGGCTCACAGCTCAACGCCAACCTTCTGCATGAGATATGGTTCATCTTGCACTTCTGCGAGAAATTTTTCTGCCAATGTCCTTCGCCCTTTTGCGTAAAACTTCCTGAGTCTTTATGTCATCATGGCCTTTAACATGGAGTAATTTAACCAAAGCGTTGACGGTTTCCATCTTTTGGACTTTTCTTCAAAAGTATGCCAAACGCGCTTTTTCATGACCTTTCCACTAACATTTTTCAGATCACACCTTCTCAAGAAACAATTGTATAAAAACTCGTCCTGTTGCTTTGACTTACCAGGCAATAACTCGAAAGTGGCTTTATTAGCATCTTCCCAATTCCACCTATAGAAATCCATTTTCTTGGTCACTTTGATTATTTCACTGGATTTTCTGTTTTATTTTAACTATAATATATCACTGTTGAAGTGACCAAATGGATACATTCGTATGATGATAACAAGTCCACATGATGATGAATTTATAAAAGTCGAAACGTCGATGTAGAAAAATGGTAATAATAATGATCAATATGATATGACGAATATGATATATGTGATTCATTGGAAACCTGATTTTGGTATTGTGTGAATAAAGCTATTATCTCAAATAATAACAAACAAAATCAACAAAATTTCTGAATTTTATTTCCGATTGTGCTTTTGAATATAATACGTCGATTATGTTTTGTGTCTAAGTGCAGTTGTATTTTGTTTGCTTATTTGCATATTTTGAATATTTTGTGGATATTTTGACAAAGTTCTGTGCATATTTATGAACATATTTTTAATATTTCGACTTGCAGGTTTGTGTATCAAAATATATATAAGGAATTTAATTTACAATTTTTGCCATGATAGGTAAGAAAATCGAGGAATGTTCTTAAATTTCAATTTTTTCATTGTATACTTACATTTTTTTATATAATAATTTGTTATTGCTTTACAGTTAGTTCTCGCTATGATCGTCTGCGTTGCCAACGCAGGAGTCATCGGCTTGGGAGGTCATGGAGTTGCTGTGGCGGTAGCCCCAGGTGCCACATCATACCAAAACAGCAACCAAATCTCTCTACACCCCGTGCCTGTGGTAGCAACCCATGCCGTTGCCGCCGCTCCCATCGCCGTCGCCCACGCCGCCCCCATCGCTCTTGGTATTGGTCATGGAGGACTTGGACTGGGACTCCATTAGGGCTTTGACTAGGGATGAGCAGCAACCTTTTAGAGTTAGAGTTGAAATTTTTGTTTTCGTTTTTGTTAGGTTTGACGTTTGGCCGTTAAAATTAATAAAAAAAAAATAAAATACTTACGTTTCTTATTTGACTTGGTTCTAAGATTGCATTGGCGTGTGTGTGAGTAGTTGCACTAAAATTAAATTAATGACGTCACACACAAATAGTTTATGATATCTATGAAAAAAAATTCCTTTAAAATATTACAAAGAGTAATGTGAAATTAAGACCTAAAGCGAGATGGAAGATTGAAGTTATGAAGAATATATAAGAATACAATATTCAATTGGAAAGAAAGAATTTGTGACAAAGGACTATGGAAAAAAGAAGCAAATAAAGTCATGGGTCTTCTAGGCCTGAAGAGCTAATTTATATATATTTTCGAAAGCGGAAACTTTAGAAGCAGACAGAGAACCACAACATAATATCAGTTTATATTATAAATCATATTCGAAAAATGCTTCGTTACAAAGATACAGGGTGTCCAAATTTTTATAAAAAGTTCCAAATTTATTAATATTTTTAAAACTACTTTAGATATTTAAATGAAATTTGGAACCTCTGAATAGGTAATCTAGATACATATTTTTACGTAAAAAATATTATTTTTTTTTCCACCAGTGGCGTGCGTACGGAAATTTTAATTAAAAAAATGGTACGCCAATGTTTTTTTAGAAACAAAAACTATTTCTAGAATCCTTATTCAATTTACAACAGAAAAAGCTACTTTTTTTCGTGGACCACCCGGTATAATGTGAATCTTTACCTAAACGATGACGAGGTATTTATCTTTATAAATCCATACCTATGTATACTTGTACTTTTATTATTATTGTTTTCCAACTACCATTATTTTATACGGAATTACCTTATAATTTTTTTATTTTTTTTTCTATTCCACAAAAATGCACGGCCATCTATGAACTATGCAACATCAATACAACGTTTTTGACAATTTGCAAAATACAAAGTAGCATCTAATATATACCATTATGGAAGAAAGGATAATACAATGGAATGGCAGTCCTAAAACTGATGATTTGATTGAAAAGGCTTGTCAAGTAGAATTAACAATTCAAAATTGGTTTTTGTCTAATAAATTAAATCTTAATTTCACTAAAACAGAAACATTAATATTTAGCCTTAGAGAAACCACAGATATTTTAAATCCTGATTCTGCTAAATTTCTGGGTGTTCACCTGGATTCAAAATTGTCATGGAATTGTCACATTGATTATATATGTAACAAAATATCAAGAAACTTGTACCTTCTTTGTAGCTTATACCATCAAGTATCTCAACAAACCTTGAAAACAGCTTAGCACAGACTTATTCATTCTGTGATATCATATGCAATTTTAGTTTGGGGTCACTCTACTTCATCCTCTGATGTATTTGTAGTACAAAGAAGAGCTATAAGATTAATTGGCGGAATTAAATATAGAGATGACTGTAGACTGAAGTTTGTTGAACTTAATATATTAACAGTTCCATGCATATATATTCTACAATGCCTAATGCATATAAAAAAACAATATAGGTAGTTATACGTCCAGGAATGAAATTCATTCCCACTTCACAAGAAATAGAGAGAATTTACAAAATGATTATCGAAG
Source organism: Monochamus alternatus (assembly GCA_037114965.1). Taxonomy (NCBI): domain Eukaryota; kingdom Metazoa; phylum Arthropoda; class Insecta; order Coleoptera; family Cerambycidae; genus Monochamus; species Monochamus alternatus. The sequence continues at coordinate 145,120,663 of CM073426.1, read as the reverse complement.
ACTCTCGAAAACTCGAAATGGGGTCTTACTGGGGTATCAAATTTTATAATTCGTTACCTAAAACAGTGACTGACTTAAATATTACAACTTTTAAGTACAGAATAAGAAGAAGTTTTTACTGAATAATGCATTTTATAGCTCTGAGGAATTTCTAACCAGTACCTTGTCCATTTATCTATCACTTTAACTTATGCTATTTTTAACATCCTGTTATATCTACTTCAATTTTAACTTGAGTTTTAACTATATGTGTTTTCGTACTGTTATCACATTTTATAGATTTTTTATGGTTTTAACCATTTTTAGTGTTTAGTCTTAATAGCGGTAGTCTATTTTACTTTAGTTTGTAATTTTTATTTTCTGTTTCTCCTTATTTGACCTGTGTAAATAAATAAATAAATAAAACTCTAAGTAAAAAAGGAACTCAGAAGTACATTTCGATATCTCAGCTATTCTTTGAGATATAAAGAATCCCTGAAAAGCAGTTTTTTTTTTAATTTTTCCTGTATTTAAAGAAATCTTAATTTTTTTCGAAAAAGTATTGCAGTGTTGCAAAAACCGCATCCTTCTATCTCTTGTAGTTTTCGAGACACCCTGAAATTACAACGAAATTGGGACACACTGTAAAAGGGCATTTGAAATTTCACACTTCCAAAACCAAAATGATAACAATATGCGTAGTGGCCTTGGGCACGCCCTTAGGTAATTGATCATCTTTACAAAGTATTTCTTTCTGTATCACTAATATTTCTGTCATCGCACTGTTCAAAATAAATTTTCATTCATACATTTTCAGAAAATAGGTACACCTACCATGACCAATTTGTTTTATCAATAGTAATATTACGATATGTTAACTCTTTTATGTGTATTAAAATTATTAGGAAAAGAACGTCTGTTTACAAATTTATTTGGATGGATACCAAGGGTATATCATTCAACTTTTGCCAATTTTTTGCACGCAAATCATAAAATAATTGAATTGATAGGAATACTAAACAATTAATTAATTATATAAAAAATTGATAGTAATTATTTACGAATTAATTTATCTTATATTTCCTTTGACACCAATATCCAGTTATGCAAAAAGAATACTACTACAGTAATGTATTGATCAGAATTACAATTAAAATTATATACAATTGCAAATGTTTATACTTGTAACGAAGTTATAAAAAAATCAATAATTCTATTGATTAAATATTATTGGATTATTGATTCTTTATTATTCCTATCGATTGTCACAAAATAACAATATGGAATTCGTCAAAAAAACGTGAAAGACAATAGCTTGAAAAACATATAAAATACATTAAATAAGTATTATAATTTATAAGTTAACTATTAAAATATTCGTTCATACTGTAAAAGGCCCTGGTTATAAGAAACAGTTTCAAATATTTTTTAAATTTTTTCAAGGAACTTCTTTATATAGTCAGGTAAATTATTATAGATACGAACTGACATGCCATAGGGACCATTTTGTGTTTGAGTAAGACGGCATTGAGGCAGGCAGATATCCTGTTTTTGCCAGGTGTTGTAGCGATGTATAGCTTGACGTGTTGGGTAGTTACTAAATCTTGTTTTAATATATATTGCGCAAGAGTAAATATAAATAGAGAAAACAGTCAGTATTTTATATTTAATAAATAGCTCGCGACAAGACGTTATTCTTGATACTTTAGCGATCTTTCGGATGATATTCTTTTGAGCTGCTAATACAGAGTTTATGGATGAGGCGTTTCCCCAACAGACAATTCCGTACGATAAATTAGGGTAGACTTGTCCATAGTACAACATCATAAGAGCATCGTCATTTAGAACTGGCCTGAGTTGTCTAATTAAAAAGCATAAAGAATTTAGTATGTTACATACTATATCTGTTTGTGAGTCCCAGAGAAGTCGAGAGTCAGTGCAAATCCCCAGAAAATTTATTATACCACCACCACCACTACCACTACCACTATTTTTATATTTTATTAAAATACTTTTATCCATTGTCTTATTTTTTGTTGTGAATTTTACTAGCTGCGACTTTTTGTAATTTATTAATAAATTATTAATTTCTGCCCATTTTGACATACTATTTACCACATTTTGTACGTTTTGCACAGCGTATTCTGAAGATGTGCTTATTAAAAAATTTGAGTCATCAGCATACAGTACGGGTGTTACATCATCTTTGACGATTGATGGAAGATCGTTATTCATTATAAGAAAGAGGGTAGGTGCAAGCAAATTTCCTTGGGAAAGCATAACTAATTGATGCCTCTTTGACAGATACGACTTAATCCAATCTAGTGCTACGCCCCTGACACCGCATTTTCCCAATTTAAGAAACAATATCTCGTGTTTCACCATATCAAATGTCCGACTAAAATCAAAAAATACTCCAAAAGTTTCATTTTTCTTGTCGAGAGAATTCAATATCATATTGACACTATCATAGAGGGCGGTTTCAGTGTTCCTTTGCTTAACAAAACCATGTTGAAACGGAGTTAATATTTTGTTTATATTTACGTACCTACAGCAATGGTAAATTACCAAGGAAAGAAATAAATTACATTTTATAACACCTATTTTATACAGCTAATTTAAATGCTTGTTATTAATATGCTACACTGCTGCAATACGCCGTGGGCGACCTGGACTTCCATCTCTTCCATGATTCGGTTGCAAATTTCTCGTGTTACCCCCGCGTTGCACTACACTTGCACTCACTCCACACCGCGGAAAAAGTAGCTGCATTTGGCACATGTTTACCAAGAAATCGTTCTGCTAAAGCAATTTCACTTCACCATAAGTTGAAAAGATCAACTCCGAGTTACTATACATTTTTGACACTTGAAAACCTAATATAGATATTTGCATCACAAAAACGTTAATACTATAGTAATTGGATTCAATATTCGTAATCGCCTGGCTAGGGACTACTAGAGTAGTCCAGCGATGTAAAGATTGATAATGCTACAACTTCAATTTTTTGCTCGGAAACTATAAGGATTTTACAAAAAAATTACTATATTGCCTCCATTTTTCATGACGCATCTATTCCCAAATTTTTTTAGTTGTGAATCCCCTGTATAATGGAACAAATACACTTAAAATGTTATATTATTTGTACTTTCATGATTAATAAAAAAATAACTTTAAAACTATCCATATGTAGGTGAATATGTCAATTGTAATTAAACAACTTGGTGATTTACTATAAATGACTATATTAGACAGAAAGTTGTTTTGCTTGCAACGCTGTACCCCGGAAGAAGTAATTTACTTACTGAGTCATTAGCAATTTGCTGACAGCAATTTTGAGGCTGAAACAGAGTGTACGCAGTAAGTATGTAATTATCAATACGATGTGGACAATTTTGGTGATGCATGTATCTTACAAACTATAAGATAACTATAAGTTTTAGACAGTTCTGTTGTTAACTTAATGGCACTTACAAATAGGTCCTAGCTCCTCAGGTTTATGAGTTATTTTGAAAAAAAGTTAATCAGGCGTTTTAAAAAATTGTCTGTAACTTTTTTGTTTAAAGGAATTTTTAAAATCTGAATATACTTTCTCACAGCAAATTTTTTCAGGGAATTTCTCGGTATATTTAGATTTTGCATTGTAACATTTTGTTCTCCTACATGCCTGTACCCTACACTGATAAAAATACAACAGGATGTAAGGATACAATTGTAATGGACTGTAATGTAACTTGTTACTTATTAAATTTGAAATTGGGTGGGTTTATACTAGACGGTGTCATGAATTCTTTGAGGTCATTTCAGACTTTATGACATTTCCGGTTTGACCAGAAATGACCGTAAATTTATATTTTTAAAAGGGATACCCTGTAGTTTTGACATTTTTGGAATCATTTTACGTATGATAGGACCAATTTTATGAACACATTTTCTGGATGCAAGCAATTTTTTTTAATTTTTAAAAATAAAATTAGAAGGCCGCGACTGGCAGAAATTGTTTATATATTGTATGATTTATATATTTTTGTACATTTTTTTAGTTATTACCACTAAAAATTTCGATTTATTGTATTTTCGTAAAACCTCATTTTTTCAAATGTAAAGAGGGTGGGCACTATTGATTTTTTAATAAGGGATTTTTGTCTGAATTTTGTGGTACAACAATTTTTAAAATCCGTTAAGAAAGAAAACAATTTCTAACAGTCGCGGCCTTCTAGTTTTATTTAAAAAAATTTAAAAAAAATTGCTTACATCCAGAAAATGTGTCAGAAAATCGATAAAATTATCCGCTGATTCCGAACAGAATGTCTCATTTAAAAATATAAATTTACGGTCATTTTCGGTCAAACCGGAAATGTCATGAAATCCGAAATGACCTCAAAGAATTCATGGCACCATCTAGTATAAACCCACCCAATTTCAAATTTTTATCAACAGTCATAAAGAAGTTACAGCGTGTTCCCACTTTCAGTTGTCACCCGGTACAATCAAACCAAATATCTCGAAAACCTTTACCTTTTGTGTACCAATATAAAAAATGTATGTCGTTTTTAAAACAACTACAACCAAACTGTGAACAGATATCTATCCCAAAATAGCCCACACTTCAAAATTTTGTATGGCATTTATTGAGAAATATAAAAAAAATTATATTTTACATTTAAAACCCTGTGTCTCTTTTACTAATAACTTTTGAAATAAACTAAGTTTGTCTAAATCGCAATATTTTTATCTTAGAGATCTACCTAAGAATTTTGATCTATTGCCTCAGAACCACTCTGTAGGTATATGTATTATTAAGTATAAGGGTTACAACTGAACTTTTTAAGCATATTACAGACTTGTATACTTTCTGCTCTATTTTTTAATTTATTTTTATTTATATTATTATACTTTTTATTAATAATAACAAATTAACATTGAATCAGTTGGTCTAATATATACAATTAATGTTTTTTACTAAGCAAACTTTTCCAAATTCATAAGCACCCTGTATTTCTTCGCATTTTAAATCTAAACATTTACATTTTGCTAACATTATGCTATTCAATACTTTTTCTTAAACTAAGTGTAACATACTTACAAGGAAGTGTGTTTTCACACGCTGCACCCAATTCCTATTACATGTAATACCCAATAAATACACAATTAGTTCTTAAATACTTTACTAAATACCAGCTCCGTCCACAGGCCCAATGACCGGTTACTTTTTAACGTTAAATACATGGAAAACATCGAATGGAGCCAAACCAACCGTGTTAATTTAAATAGTACGCCTAAGTAAGTCCGAAGTGCCTGAACTGTATTAAACTCCTAGTATTTACCTCATATTTCCTCATTGCAATAAAACAGAACTTCGTTGGTGTCGTGACTTGGTGTATGTATCTTATTTTATGATCTAAATAACCATTAGAACTTGGGAAAATGTATTACGCTTTATTAATTTAAGACAAATTCAAAAATGTGTTCTACGCTAAATTAATGGCACTGGATTTTCTTGTATTAGTTGGAAATATGTAGATCCGTTTACATGGTGAAAGGAAATTATAAGCAAAAAATTTCAGGGCTGATGTTTGTTCGTATAATCTTCTTTATTTTTCTCAAACAGGATTTGAAAACAAAAGAACTATGTTTCATGCATTAACATTAAGAGGACTAAGGCTTACACTGATAACAATTGTTATTTGTAATATTACATGGCGGATTGTTGGTATTGATTGCCTAGGTCAGTAGTGTGAATTAACACACCAAGACTACAACTTTTTGAAGTATAAAGTACTGTTATATGTATATAACTTTCCCTATCTTTTGTATCTTTACCCTCGGTTTTACTAACTTTATTATGTAATTTTTTTTATGTAAAATTCGTTCGTATTTATTTTTCCAATTTTATTTTGTATTGTTAACTCGTACTGTTTTTCAATTTAAATTGTAATGTAAATGTGAAATTAATATCAATAAGCGTACTCATTACATTACCAACAAAAATAATAGCTTTGCATTTCTACAAATGTTTTTATGCATTATTTTTTTGCAAAAAAAAACAAAAGAAAATCACTTAGTATTTAATTTTGTTTATTAATTATTAATAAAATTTAAAAGAAAAGAAAAACTACTAGATAACTTTAAAAATACAATATACAGGGTGACCCAAAATAAAAGGCCATGCCATTAACCACATATTCTTTGGACAAAAATAATGCTACTTTCCTTATTCCATTTTTATTTGGGCGCCCCTGTTTCAATATATAGGGTGTTAAAGTTACATTTTAAAAAACTATTTTTGTTAATAATCCCATTGTTTTGTAATGCTTTGCACGTACTTTAATCTTATTCCGGCAGACTTTTCATGTAATTTTGGTGAAAAAAATCGAAGGGTGAATGGCGGTAACTGAGAGATGCAGTACCTTTTATCTCCTCCAATTATTTATAAGTACGCCTATGCAGCTTTTTTGAAATATCAAATGTAGAATTTTTTTCTGATCATTTTACCTCTATTTTGTAATTTTTTGTTTAAATGCTTCGTTTTGGAGAAAAACGGCAATTTGTAGTGCCCATAAATCTGCCATTCACTACCATTTTCAAGTGAAACTGAAATTTTGTGGATATACCTGTTATTACAGTACCTTGGCAACTTAGCAAATCGTAACGCTTACTGAATGAATATTTGCTAATTAAAACAAAATGGATAATTTTAAATTTTATAAAATGAGGAATACTTATGAATTGATAAAATAATATGGCATTAAAATCTTTAATACAGTTAATTGCCACCTCAGAAAACGTAAGACTACAAATTTTCAAAATAATCGGGTCCATACGTACTTAAAATATAACAAAAAATCGAAACATTTTTTCAACTTCAACTAACACCCTGTAGAATGAAAAGGAGCAACAATTGAATAAGGCATTTTGAACTCAATCGCTTTATTTTGACGATAACAATCTGCCCTTAAGCTATGTACCATTATTAATGATTCACCTTGTATAGTGTATATGCTCTTTATTTTGCCTAAACTGAAACACAGTAATTTGCAGATGGATTTTAAATGAAACCGCTGTAATGCTACCTCATTTGGAAATTTTAAATTCAACATAAAATACAGGTGAAAAAATTCTTAATAAAAGGTATGTTATTTCTATTTTGTTGGTCGCGTATAAAAAGAGAGAAGAACTAAACTGCATAGAAATGCGGATTATGATAACTAGCTTTGCACCTGCTACGTGTCATAGACTTGCAGATGGGAATTGGATAATGCTTTAAATGTGTTCGCGTCACAAACAACAAGAGATTAGCATAAGAATATGGACAGTAAAGTATTTGAAAATTTGATGCATCTATTTTGTGTCATGTCAAAGTCAAAAAACTTAAAACAACATTAGAATTATCAACCAGTGGGCACAGATACAGTTGTTGTGGATCAAGTTATACAGGTACTTAATTAATTTATTGTCGCAGAAAAAATCAATAATTTTTTTTATATATTTCCTAAAGAATAAAAATTAATATATTTGTAAAAATTGAAGACAAAATTAAATCAGTTCAAGTTCATTCTTTATTTATTGCATTGAACAAGCTATAAACTTTTAACAATAAATAACAAATCCATCGTTGCTATTATGAGCAGTTCATTAAATTATCTGTAATGGTAGTCATTCATCACCGTATGAGAAAAATTGCCATAGTTTTGCAATGTCTTTGTTTAGGACTGGTAACCCACAACGAGTCATATGACTGAGACGACGGCAAAAATTAAATATCGGTCAAGTAAATTCAAACGGTGGTACTCGTACACCAGATAAAATCTCTTTCATTCTTAAACTGAATGGATAGGTTCTCTACAGAGTGGGCCAAACTCATAGCATTCGCGAGTTTTTCTAAAAACTATTTGTTTGCACATTACCATTCAGCGTTTCAGTTTGACTTGAGAAATATTAAGCTCATAAAAATAGAAAATACATTCACTACTGTCTTAACTAAAATATGACATTTTGCTGCAGCAAACACATTTTGAAATTCAAAAAAAAAAATGTTTCTTTAATATTTTTGTAGTAAATAATATAAAATTTATTAGCTGAACTAAAGATAATTACTTTCCATCTAAAAAGTATAGAGTTGAAAGACATCTGACAGTCAGAAATTCATCTTTTGAGAGAAACGTGCATGTCATTTTTTGAGAGGTTACAAATAATCAGTGTAATATGGCAAACAAATGGATGGACACTTTTCCTTTAAGTTAAATATGCATTTATTGAGGTAACAGTTGTTATTCTCCAAGCAAAATCATGCTTTCTTTATTTGAGCTTTTAATTGATTTGAAAGAAATATTGTAAATATTTGAACTTATATTGTCTGAAGCTATTTATTTGTGGCATAATTTTAATTTTTCTTTAGTTTTATTGGGTTTTTGTCACACTTCTGAAAAAAATAAAGATTTATTATGGAAGCCCTTGCGCCAAACGGATCAGTCAAGGGTTATTTTTGAAACTAAGTTTGCGTAACCAAAAAATCTCACACTGAAAAAAGCAGATAAGTAAAACATAACAAAAATCACATCACTATAGCGCACTTCCATATAAAAACGTCAAATAATACAAATAAGTTTTAATTAAAAATATGGCAACCTAAGTGGATAAGGTTATTCGTTTATAAAGTTTGAATTACAATTTTGATTCAAAGAACGATGGATGTATTAACTAAATAAGTTTACATGCGATCTGGCTGATATCAGTGGTTGTGACTACAAAGTTTTAAAACTGTTTTAAAAAAGTATTCTTGCAATTTGAATTAATTAAGAAGGAACTTATTATTCAAGCATTTTAAGGAAAAATATTATTTTTCTACAAAACTGTTAAAAGTGGGCTTTTTAATTGTCATTTTTGATGTTAAAAATGCCATTTTTTAACACGCGTGTTAAAAGTAAGTTACTTTTAACACTACTGTTAAAAGCAAATCAAAGTTTATTTAAATTTTGTTTTGAAAATTAATAAAACGTTTTAACAAACACATGAACAACTTTTTATTTTAAATAAGTACAAACCAACATTTTAACTAGTTATTACTATTAACATTTATAGTAAAATTAGAACAATTTGAAATTGTAATTCCCTGCGGAGTCATCATACTTAAGTTGGTTTTACTGTCAACATGTGTGACACATCTATTTTCTGTAGAAATACTACTGGTAGTAGTGGTGGTCTTGCTAGTAGTTGCAGCAGTAGGAAGTATTTGGCACGCAATTTCCTTCTCCTGTTCCAGTGAATTTTCAATGTAGCCTTCAGCTACTTTCGAAGATTTCCATCCTCCATGTCTCTTGATGGTAGTAAGATTTGCACCAGAATCTGCTAACAATGTCGCCGATGAACGACGAAAACAGTGTCCGGTGTAGAGTTGAGGATTTGGTAGATTCAAGAACTGCAATGTCGGCAGGCATTTTACCAATTAATTCTGAATGGATTCTTCACACATTTATTCTTCATATATTTAAGAAAAAGTCGTCTATGGTCAGCGTTGGGTGGCCGGAGTGCCATATACTTTCTAAAAAAGTTTAAATAGAATTCACCAACAACACTGAAAGTCCGAGGCACTTTCGTTTTAGTATCTGTTATGGTCACAACAACCGAAGTGCCCAAATATTCGATATTGTCGATGGTCATCTGACACAATTCCTCCCGGCGACACGTCCCGAAGACACCCACTATTGCTGCGACTTTCATCATCTGATACTTTACGTCTTCTGCTTCTGTGAGAAATTTGTCGATATGCGTCTTCGTCAAAACTTTTGACTTTTTTGCTTGATATTCTTCACCCTTCCGTTTTGAAAAAGCAATAAGTTTATAATGTTTTCTTATATCTTGATCTTGCTTTATTTTTAATTTTGATCATGGAATAATTTGACCACAGCGTTGACGATTTCCATATCTTGGCTTTTTCCTCAAAATATGCCAGTAAAACACTTTCGTTACATTTCCCAGGGACCTTTTTAATGTTGCACCATTCCGAAAAGCGTCTATAAGCGATTTCGTACTGTTTCTTTGATTTCACCGGCAATAATTCCAATGTTGCTCGACTGGCGGCTTCTTCGATTTCAGCAGGGATGGATTCGTTACGCTCATTATCGAGATTATTCATTATACTTATAATATTACTAGAAAATGCTGTCAATATTTTTGCGTTTTTCCGTAACTAACAACAGCACTGGTTGCTACGAAAATTTTGGTTCATAAACATTGCGATCTGTGTGGTATTTTTTGATTTCTTATTTTTATTGAGTTTAAAGTTCTTCCGATTGTTTTGTAGAAAAAATAGTGTATGATATACGTGTCAAAAGTGATTTTATTTTTAACACGTATATCATAAATAGCTATTTTATTTGAAAATTTCGAAACTGATGTGACAACTCTGTTTATAGGTCTATTAAGTCATTCAACTCTCTCTCTCCCTCTGTCTCTCTCTATAATTTATAGATATACTATTAGAAGTCAAAAGACGCCCGGCGCTAGATTTCACACATTACTGCATTAGGACCACCATGTATATCTCCTTGCAATGCAGTACAATTCTTCATTGTAATGCATTGACGGCAATATACGTCCGACAATATTTTTAAAAGCTAATGGTGTAATTGTGACTGGCTTGCTCCAGTTTTATTAATTTTAGATTATTGGGATTATTGCATTTTTAGTGGGGCTAGCTAGATTGCTATAAAATCACACGGGTTGTACGTCGACATCATTCTATCAACAGTGTAGAACGATTAACTTACTCCAAAATGTTCAAACTGGTAAGTTAAGCTACCTTATTGGATTCCGGTTAGGTTTTACTTTTGCCTCTGATAATACCGAATTATAATTTTTAGAAACACTGTTGAAGAATTAAACATACTGTATTTTTAGTTAACACTAATAACTAATTATGTGTATTCTGATTATAATACTGAAACAAGAAATTTGCATGAATTGCTATATTAAGCATGTAGGAAAAAACACTAGAGAAACCAAGACTAGATATTCGTCAATTAATTTATCTAAAGAATGTATACTAATGCAACTTACATATATGTCCTGTCTTCTAGCTTCCAATTCTCTGGCTGGCATTAAGTTATCTAAAAAAAAGAAAAATCATAATAGAAAAACATTGTATTTCGATACCATGCAGTCTAATTAGAGTTATACTCCGTATTTTTCTACCTAAATATACCACTTATCATGTCTGTTATTTATTATCACTTACACTCTTATTGATTACTATGTTAAAAATTGGTCCAAATAAAGTTCTGTTTCTAACCTTTTTGAAATTGGACTATTTTGATTTTGCCATTTATTGGTTGTTTACTTTTAATTATACATTTATTCGTTTTTTCGTATTTTTTTGTTGAATGAATTTAGTATTAGTATTTATTGTTTTGTTCCGAAATTTTACAATATTGTTATATTTTTATTGAGACGTGGGTATTACTTCTTGTATGTTTATGTTATTTTGTAAAATTTTATATTTGTCTTGTTCCTTTACCCAATAAACAATTATTATTATTTCAGTGCCTTTTCGCCCTTCTCGCCACCACTGCCCGCGCTGGTCTCATTGGCGGCATCAGTCTCGGCCATGGGGTGGTAGCCGCCGCCCCCGTAGCTGTCGCTCACGTGGCTCCGGTGGCAGTAGCAGCTCCCGCCGTTGCGGTAGCTCATGGTGCCACCTCCTACCAAAATTCCAACTCCATCAGCTTGAACCCTACCGCTGTTGTTACTAAAGTAGCCGCCCCCGTGGCCGTGGCAGCTCCCGTATTCACCAAAGTGGCGGCACCGTTGGCGGTAGCAGCACCGGTTGCAGTCGCTCCTGTTGGTCTTGGACTTGGTTTGGGTAAGCTATTCTTACGTTTAAATGTTGATATGGGTGTTCCTCAGAGGTCTGTATTGGGTCCAGTTACCTTTTTATTTTATACAAACGAGTTTGATAAAGTTGTGTCTGATGCCTCGTCCGTCATGTATGCGGATGACACATGATTATTAATATCTGATAACTCAGACGAGTCGTTAAGACTCAAGACCTATGCCTTATTCAAAGAGGTACTTAACTCAAGAAGATTTGATAACTGGCAAAAGAATTGTAACAAAGTTAAGTGACTGTAAATGGCGGATATAAAATTTTTGAGAATGACGATCAAAGAATGTTTGAACTGGAAAACTGATTGCTATCAGTTGATATCGAGATTAAATTCCGTTTGTTATTTGATAAAAAGTTTAAAGAATGTGTTAATTTTATCACAACTGATAACAGTATATCATGCTCAAATTAGTTCAAGATTGAGTAAGGAAGGTAAGGAATTTTAAGGTATATGGCAGGAATTCCCAGTCATATGTCATGTCGATATGTTTTTAAAAATTTTAATATTTTAACCACTGTATCTTGTTTATTTTTGAACTATCTGTATATGTTTTTAATAACAAATCTAATTTTATAATGAACGAAAGTGTGCATAACAGAAACACACGACAAAACAAAAATTGTTACCTTCGTTTTTATAAATATAAAATATCTTTAAATTCACCATTTTACTATTCTAGGTTTAAAAGTTTTTAACGAATTACCTTTAGATATAAAGATGATAAAAACCTGACAACCTTTAAAAACTATTATATCGATATTTAGTTAATAATACATTTTATACATTGAATAAGTTCTTTTTAATGAAAGATGTGTAGAATAATTATTGTCTATAGTTTGTAGTAATGTATTATTATTATTATTATTATTATTATTATTATTATTATTATTATTATTATTATTATTATTATTATTATTATTATTATTATTATTATTATTATTATTATTATTATTATTATTATTATTATTATTATTATTATTATTATTATTATTATTATTATTATTATTATTATTATTATTATTATTATTATTATTATTATTATTATTATTATTATTATTATTATTATTATTATTATTATTATTATTATTATTATTATTATTATTATTATTATTATTATTATTATTATTATTATTATTATTATTATTATTATTATTATTATTATTATTATTATTATTATTATTATTATTATTATTATTATTATTATTATTATTATTATTATTATTATTATTATTATTATTATTATTATTATTATTATTATTATTATTATTATTATTATTATTATTATTATTATTATTATTATTATTATTATTATTATTATTATTATTATTATTATTATTATTATTATTATTATTATTATTATTATTATTATTATTATTATTATTATTATTATTATTATTATTATTATTATTATTATTATTATTATTATTATTATTATTATTATTATTATTATTATTATTATTATTATTATTATTATTATTATTATTATTATTATTATTATTATTATTATTATTATTATTATTATTATTATTATTATTATTATTATTATTATTATTATTATTATTATTATTATTATTATTATTATTATTATTATTATTATTATTATTATTATTATTATTATTATTATTATTATTATTATTATTATTATTATTATTATTATTATTATTATTATTATTATTATTATTATTATTATTATTATTATTATTATTATTATTATTATTATTATTATTATTATTATTATTATTATTATTATTATTATTATTATTATTATTATTATTATTATTATTATTATTATTATTATTATTATTATTATTATTATTATTATTATTATTATTATTATTATTATTATTATTATTATTATTATTATTATTATTATTATTATTATTATTATTATTATTATTATTATTATTATTATTATTATTATTATTATTATTATTATTATTATTATTATTATTATTATTATTATTAGTCTATATAACAAATTTATAAATTATCATAGAGACATAAATGTGAAACAAATGACCTACAATGTGTTTCACAAATTTGCTAAAAATTTCTTCATTGATCACTGTTTCTATAGTGTAGACGAATATCTTCAACTTGCATGAGTATTTTATTTTATTATTAACTGTTTTGTCATATTTTAACTGTTTATTTATTTATTTTATATTTTAACTTATTTTAATTGATAACATTCCTCTTGTTAACTATCATTCTGTTGTGACATAAATGTACTAATGTATATAATGTCAATAAAGACTATCTATCTATTATTATTATTATTATTATTATTATTATTATTATTATTATTATTATTATTATTATTATTATTATTATTATTATTATTATTATTATTATTATTATTATTATTATTATTATTATTATTATTATTATTATTATTATTATTATTATTATTATTATTATTATTATTATGCAGTGGGCTTATGTATGTAGATGACGTCGTTTATAGTAGTATTACAAGCCATTTATTAGTATCGTAATTTTTCAGAAATAAGTGAATTTGATGATGAATTAACTGTATATGTTTTTCAGGAAAAGGTCTAGCCTATGGCTTCCACTAGATCAAAGGAGGAGAAATTATGAGCGTATGAAATGAGCAACAAGGATTATTTATTTTTTTAGATTTACTGTAACACAATAAAGTTATAAAAAATAAACCAGTTTTATTTGTTCCCTTACTTGAGAGTAAATATGTGTACCAACGAAATATAATTACACAAAGAAAAAGTGGATGGTGTTACAATCAAATTGCCTATCGTTTTCAGTACTAGTAAATACAAAAAAAACAAATGTTTATGAGTTGATATCAGTAGGTGTGCAAAGTAACTGTATTAGATAATAATAATATTTTGTAAAGAAAGAAAAATTGGTATATTGTTTCAGTAGATACCATACCATATCTTCTTTCTTCAAAAAAACATAGTCGTAAAGTCATCTGAGGCAAAAATATTTTTGTTCTCATTTAAAATATGTACCACACATCTTTCGAACTTCTCCGTACTTACCAATTTCCTGCTTGATTAATATATGAATTTAAAAAACAGATCATGAGAATAATAGTTTTCTTTCGTTCTGATTAAATTGAATTGAGCTAAAGTGATTTGACATGATAGTTTGTTATTTTTTCGTTTACAATCATTTCAACTTAAAAAGTGATCGAGATGTGAATTCCTAGCTTCCCTCGAATACAAAAATTTTGCTCATTCATTTGAAGCAAATCAGGTTATTATAACATAATATTTTAAAATTTACGTTTTAGTTATACATTCTAAAATAGCTTTTAAAATCGCCCTATGAATACGACACAACAGTATCTTCAAAATAAAATCTTCAATTTAAAATGTTTCATGTTCTTCTCTAGCAAATATTTCATATTAAATGTATTCAATATTACTGCTACTGCCTATTGAACTATCACTGTAGCTGCTACTGCTTTTCTGTATAACAGAGGTATAAATACCTTTAAAATGTCAATTCATTTTCTTTATGCCCTATGCTGAAATTATCTTTTCAACCATAAGGAAGGATCAACAATAGCTACCGTTGACTGACACATGTAATTGTTATCTTCTTTTGTATCGCTCTCCCACCACTCAAATGATTGTCATTGATTTAATTAAATAAATCACATCGCTTTAAACAAATAAGTTATATCATTTAAATCACAATGAAAGAAATCATGGCTCCTCTTTATATGTTTGAAATTACATCGAATGCGTAGGTATTGAATTGTCTATTATAAAAGTTAAAATATTTTTCATTATACAGAGTGTCCGCAAATGATGAGCAAAAAATTTAGGGGATAATTCTAAACCGAAAATAAATGCTACCGCTTTCTATAACATTTTTTCTATAACTGATTCTTAACGGAGTTACAGACAGAACTTTTTTGCATCTTAATGTATCCATCTGACTATCGTAATAATCGATTTTCCTACCTGTTTTATTTGAAAAAGGCTTGCTGAAGTCGGTAGGCGTAACCAATTTTGAAATAATTCTATTTGAAATGCTCAGTGCACCGCATAAAAACTGTTTTGGTTTCAGGTAAAGTGCCTTTTCTGCTGAAAATACAGCAAAATGTTACTTGAAAAAGTTGTTCAGAATCGTAAATTACGGGGACGTGCAAAATTTCAAGAAAATTGGCGAGGTTTGATGAAACCATTTTTCAACAAAGCACAAAGATTTCATCAAAGCAGACCGATTTTTCAAAAATTTAGCACATCTCCATAATTTACCGTTCTAAACAACTTTTTCAAGTAACATTTTGCTGTATTTTCAGAAGAAAAGGCACTTTAACTGAAACGATAACAGTTTTCAATCGGTGCACTGAATATTTCAAATAAGATTATTTCGAAAACTGTTACTCCTAACGACTTCAATAAGGTATACCTTTTTCAGATATAACAGGTAGGAGAATCGATTGTGTCAATAGTCAGATGGATACACTAAGCAGCAAAAAAGTTCTGTCATTTGAAAGACACATAATGTGCCATAAGTGGCGCCCTCTACTAGGGACGTCAAAATTAGAAACATATTTGAATTTCGCGTCCGCGAAAACCCCTGATTTACAAATTTTAAGTAAATATTTGGATTTCTTAAGAAGTTATTTACA
The DNA here is from genome assembly GCA_037114965.1 of Monochamus alternatus. NCBI lineage: Eukaryota > Metazoa > Arthropoda > Insecta > Coleoptera > Cerambycidae > Monochamus > Monochamus alternatus. The sequence goes on along the minus strand of CM073426.1, from coordinate 145,104,169 downwards.
AATATCGAAAATAAAATGTTATAGAAAGAGGAATACCCGCGTCAAGAATTCAGACGTCTTACGTCACGGCTGACGTTACACATTTGTTTTTATTGTCAACGTAATTTTCTATATTTGGTCGCGTTAAAAACAATTATTTTTTGCAATTTAGTGCAAAATATAATACAAACTTTTAGTGTAGTATATAGTTTTATTACTATCAGTTGCAGTTTCTTAAATATTTTGATGAAAATATAATGAATTATTCATTTGTTCATATGACGTAAGTCGTCTGAATTCTTGTCGCGAGTATAGCATTTATTTTCGGTCTAAAATGATCCCCTAAATGTTTTTCTCATCATTTCACATAATTATCTGGGAATAATTTACTGTAGACAGTAAGACAAACAAGAACTATCATCTCCAATGTCCCTGAATCTTTAAGTGTTCCAAACTAAAAAATGTAATGAATTAGAAAGAGTATTAGCAGGTAGAGGTATTGTATATACGATAAAACGATAAAGTTCAATGCAGCTTATACAACCAGAGTACAGAAGTGGATCATTGAATTTCTCGAAAGGGTTTATCAATTTATTCGTTTGTGTACTTAATAAATATTTTCAATATAGTTGCTTATCAACTTTGAAAACTGAACAACATTTTGAAACTGTCATTCAGGAAAATGATTCATTTTCATTTCTTATATCTTTTTTATATATTGATAAAGAAATCAGTTATATCGATATATTAACACATTGATTACGATGAATTTCAATTCATATCGGCCAAATATTAGAGCATGCCAAAGAATGATTAAAATATGTTTATAAAAATGTTTCTGGCCACCTCCTTCCTTCTGTCATTTCTATACATCACCAAAAAAGTATGGCACTGTTTTGCTGTCGTGGTTGTATGGATAATGGACCCTATAACAAATTTATTTATTTAAAAAATTAACTGCTCTGACAGGCAATCCGAACTATAGGGTAGGACTACAAAGATATAAACATACAAAAAAAAAATAACAAACATATACAATCAATGACTGAAAACACATAATTTAATCTTAGATACACTAGTATCATCAGTAAATTTGTTTGTAGTACACCAGAATCAGTTTCTAACCATCAGAAGCAGCGCACTGCATCTAAAACAAAACCTTTTTCACATTATGTGAACATTATAAACGCAATGCGCGTGCTCCTTGCGGTTGGAAACTGTTTACAACTGTCTAAGATGATGTCATTCTACTCGTGAATATAAACTGTTAAAAACGAACTATTAGAATACTAGATTCTCTTAACTTATTTTTGATAATTTTGTGTTCTTTGAACTCTTCTCAAGTGACACGACTATGGAATCTTGTCCCCTGCAATCTTAACCTCCCGTACTCATCTAGGAAAGATTATGATTATCTCATCTCCATTATTTTGGACCTATATCCGAGGTCCAAAAGTAATACAACTAGAAAACGTTTATTTTAGTTTGAAAATAAGTACTTACCCTGAGAATTAAAACAAATTTTTCTTAAACTTAATATTTTTCGACATACCTCCTTTTGCAAATGGGCACAAACTTTCAATTAGTAGCATTAAGTAAACATGCAATTAAATATTTTAGCTAAGTGTGGTAAAAGCTGACGCAATCTGCTATTAATTGTTTATTTAAAATCTTCTAATTAGTGGATCTTTTATATTTTCATACAGCAGGCAGATCTAAATCATAAGAGTAAAAATCTAGACTTAAGTAATTTACATATGGCTTCTTTAAAATTCAGATTTCCATAATAACGTTAAACATTATTGTAACACGCATGTTCTACCGCAAAATTTATGCAGTTTTCTTGAATAAGATATTATTTATACCTATTTACCAGTTCGATAGCTGACAGCGCAGATAAATTCAGAACATATTATTACAGGCATTAAAGGCCAGAATTCTTCAGCCAAATGACAGTATTTGTAAAATTTAAAAATGTGACGTTGTAATTGCAGTGGCCCTTGTTCCACTTTTGAAATTAATTCAATGAGTTATTAGATTATAATTTGACTAGTTAGAATTTCAGTGGGGCTTCGAGAGTATATATAACAAAATAAATTCACAAGAAAATATTATTATCTGTCAGTATCTCCTTAGTGCAAACGGATTAACCAAACCATCCATCATGTTCAAGCTGGTAAGTCTTGCGATATTATTTTGATTGCTATAAGGTTCTAGAACTAAATTTATTGTCTGTAATTATTTATTTGTTGCATTTTTTTGTTTTTTCGTTTAGTTGACTATTCCTGACACTGAAATATGAAAATATTAACAAATAACCAGTCAAGTCAGTCACTATTTCACACTGAAAAAGTAGATAATTTCATTGTGTACCACATTTTATGAAAAAAGGTAAAAAACTGCAAACAATAAATTGCATTTACAATACAATTAACGGAATTACATATAAAAACATTAGGACAGCATTTGCCTTGTTCAATATCTATTTATTCTGCAGAACTACTTTTTGTAATTTCAGTAAACTAGCATTTTTAGAAAATTCAGTAAATATTAGTGCCAATATTTTTTTTTGTTCTTTCCACTTTGTTGGGCACTGAATGTTCAATACAGCCTTCAGCAACATTGGTTGATTCCCAAGCAATATGGCGCTCAATATTAGTTATACCTGCTCCAGCGTCGGTTAATAAAATGCGAAAAAAAGTGCTTGGTATATTCCTTTGGGCTTGGTAAATTAAGATAGTTTGCTATTTTATACGGAACCACTTGCTTGAAACATTTATAATTGTCGAAGTCGAAAGTCGAAGCTCAATATCCGGTGAGAATCATATTCTCTCTACATATCCAAAAATCTTGGTGAGTTGTTTTCATTTTCAAATATACTGGATATATTTGTCTTGAATTATTTTATAGTTACTATAAAGTTATTTATCTAAATCAGAACCATTTAAATGAAAAAATAATGTAGGTACATTTTATTTTACATTTGAAGATAACATCTGTACTTAATCATTAAACATATTTCATCCGAGGCATCTCTCAGAAAAGTGTCAATTTCCTCTCTAGCCAATATTCCTGAGTTCTTCGGTTTATAACCATCATTTTTTTCTTTTAACAATGTTAAATTTTAAATATTTGTTAATGTCGATATTATGACGTAAAAGTACCTTTGCCTTTAACATGGAAAAATACGACACAAAGAGGACGGCTTACAGTTCTCACATGTTTCAAAAAAATATGCTAGGTGCACAATTTCAGCTTAGTGTTTCACTTTTTTAAAGAAACGCCATTAAATTATCTTAAATTTTGTTGTATTTTTTTTATTTTCCCGGCAAGAGGCTTTCTTTCGCTTCTTCCACTGCTTTAAAAATTAGAATAAACATCAGAAGAAATACTCAGTCTTCTGTACTACTATCACTATTGAAATTTATATTTTACTAATTAAATACGAAAAAATCTGTCACTTTGCTAAAGGTTTTTAAATCTTGTTTGTTAATATTATTGCTTGGCATCCGTCGCAACTGTCAATTCGGCTCCAACAATAATTACTTGGGTATATACAATGAAGACATAATAATAAATTTAAGTGACTGCATGAATATGTTTTTCCAGATCGTACTTGCCACGTTGGTGTGCTTCGCCAAGGCTGGTTTAATCTCATCGGGCGTAGTAGGCGTTGGCGGCCTGGGAGAATTAGGAGGCATCGGTCTAGGAGGCATAAGTAGGGGCGTCGCAGTGGCAGCTCCCGTAGCTGTGTCACAAGGCGCTGTTTCGTATCAGAACAACAACCAGATCAGCTTGAACCCAACCCCAGTTATTGCTAAAGTAGCTGCTCCAGTCGCTGTCGGTGTTTCCCCTATTGGTGTTGGAATTGGTAAGAATCGTCGGTCTCTAGTCCACGAATGAACGCTTGTACATTTTCTCGTAGTTGACTTCTCGACAAAAAGTTATTCTTATTGAATACATCCTTGTCAATATCAGAATATTTATTTTTATTTGGTTTAGAATATACAGGGTGAGTCAGTCATAATGTCATTCATTTTATCCACGTATTCGGGAGGCCTAATAAAGGCAGAAAATTGAAAACAAATTTTTACTCGACCTTAAAAAAAATAAACAAATCACCCTATAAAAATCAGTAACACGACGCTCCTGGTGCGCTACGAACTTTCTGAGGACGCACCCATACGACCGGATTACAAACATCGTTACCACATCATGTTTACATATATAACATCGTCTAACACATCAGCGTGTTATTCAAATTTACCCGCATTTCCTGCATTTCTTTCCTCCCAAATTTGTAGATCACGCCACACATTTGGAGAGGGGATGGAGAGAATAGTGAAAATACAAGCAGTAAGCAGTAGTTTGTTTATTTCGGTCTCGCGTATTCGTCGTAAATGCATAATTTTCCAAATTTCGAATATGCGGAAATGGTAGTGTTATATGGAGAATGTTTACGAAATGCGACTGACCCTAATTTTATTAATAAAGTGCTATGGACGGATGAGTGCAGTTAACACGTTAGTACCATACTACTTAAAAAACAATAAATTTCTAGGCTAGATGTACGTAACTACAAACTGAATAATTAATTGTACTTACGAGTAATATTAAAAATTCATATTTATTTGTACAACGTAGTGAAAACGTAATATCAAAATTATTAAACTGTAATAACCCAACATTCGAAAACATTTATTTATTATCTACATTTGTTTTTATTAACATATAAATCAATATTTAAGGAAAATCCATTCATGTATCTAGATTTAAAAAATTGTTTTACCCCTTGTCGTTAAATAACAGTACAAAAACTAGATAATTAAATTATTGACCTAATAATACGGTAGATCAAGGTTCTTTCTCGATAACTTAGATTACTGGCGTGCTATTTCGGTCTTGGACAGTTTTCTGTCGACAACACGATAGTTTTGTATTATTTAGTATTTAAACACGAAACACTTTTCAGCTTCTCTTAATAATTTACCCATTGTTATAGGTTGTTTATGTAATGTACGTAAATAGTTTATTACTCGGTTTATTATTAGACACGTTGGAGTTTTGTTGCAGTCATAACAGCTACATTTGCTTAGAGAAAAATCCACAAGCTACTTGTCGGTTTAGCTTTCAGCGGCGATTTGTTGTCAACGTATGGGCAGGAGTGTATGAGTATTGTTTGATTGGCAATTATTTGATTTCATTGGATACTAACATTTTAAATTACCAAGGCTGTGAGCGGTCAGTGACAGTCTGAAAAGGAGGTTTAAATAACGATTTTAAAATATTTTTTTTCGGCGTAAATATGCATTTTAGATTTCTAATCGCGTATTCGCAATATACTCATTATTCCCTATCTCCTCTTAAAATTAATGACATTATGACTGACTCACCCTGTAGTTTAATAATGAACGAGAAATTGATTGGAAATATATTCTTTACATAATATATTTTACTTACTGATAATACTAGACTTAAGAAAATTCAAATTTTCAGTTAATAACTGATTGTCAAAAATTTTAAAAAGTAAATGGCTTGTGTGGTGCAAGATATAAAATAATAATTTTTCTTTGGAAGACAATCTTACCCATAGTTTTGTTTCGGTATTATTAGATAATGATAATTTAGCGTTTAGAGAAGAACTAATAATCAACTCATGTATATAATTATAGGTAGAGGAATTGGAGGAGTTGGTCTTGGAGGAGTTGGTCTTGGAGGCGTTGGTCTTGGAGGCGTTGGCCTTGGAAGCATTGGTGTTGGAAACATTGGTCTTGGAGGTGTTGGTCTTTCAAAAATTTGGTAAAATGGAGAAGCAGTTAACGAGATGAGCAACGTTATGTTTGATAACTTATTTTAATTTAAATAAAATAAACACAAACTAAAAGTATTTTTAATGTTGATAAAGAGAAACAAGTACCCTGCGCAAAATCTAGGTAACAGCTTAAACTTACAGAATGGCTTTATATCTCACTTATAATAGCTATTTATGTACCAAGTCAGTAAAGTGATTCTTTATTGAATTAGCCTGGCCCGTGCGAGTAAAGCGAGTGACGCGAGTAACAGGCGAGTTCGATAAAGACACTTTACTGATGTAGTGTATACAAAATTTTCTCGCCAACAGTAAAATTTTATAATTTAAATAATTGAGATAACTATAACATTTTATTATTACAAAGTAAACAGAAAGATAATAGCAAATACAAAACAAATCAACTTATTTTTTATTATATATGTATTAGACGTACACTCTGACGTATTATAAAAATTAATTCCTGAAGTCAACGGAGTTTCAATTGAAGATCCTGGAGGATTATTGTCTATTTTAACTATTTGTAAATCTTTAGTTGAATTATTATCATTGGTAATAATTATGTTCTTAGTTTGACCACCTAAAATCGTCTTTGCGATTTTCGTTTTGTTGATCACAGATTCTTCAACATAGGATTCTGAAATCCTGTTGCTTTTCCACCCTCCGAGATGTTTTAAATTTTCTTTACTGCCACCTGCATTGGCAAAGAGAGTAGCGGTCATGCAACGAAAACAATGTCTGGTATAAACTGATGGTTCCGGTAAATGCAGATAATTGGCAATTTTGCTTGGTACATTTCCAAAAGTATGGAGTCTAACTGGTTGGACTGTGCATCTAACATTTCTATATGTTAGGAAAAAGCGGTTGTGGGGCGCCTGTTTAGGACGCAGAGCTAAATGTTTGTTAAATAATTCTACAGGTTTTACTTTCCCTTCAAGCTCTGAAGTGACCACAAATATTCGAGGCCTGTTGGTCTTTGTTGAAGTTACATGAACAACCAGAATTGTTTCTTTGTTCAAAAGTTTTTCATTACGTAAAGTCCCAGCACTGCCAAACACAACACAAATCTAAAATAATTACTGCATTTATATCAAATTATTTTTGAAAAGTTAGTATAAATTAGAAAATTAGTATAATCAAGTAAATTTCATCCGTTGCATTTAGTAAAAATTTAAATATTTCTTCTTGTAGTTTTACTACTTCTACTAGTAGGGTAGTTATTCTTTCCTTTGTGGCAGTATCAGAATCCTTTCTGAAAGTATTGAATGGTATGGAAGCTTGTCTAATATTATTATTAAATGTTTGATACAAGCCATTCTGGGCTCGTAAATCCCAAAGCTTTCAAATGTTATTAGGTTGGTGCAAAAATAATGGCCGTTTCAACATTGTTTATTTTTATGTATGAATTTCTGAATAAATTTTTTAATGAATGTGGTCGTGTTATATGTCGTTTTAAAGCGCGTTTTTCGCTCTATCTTTGAGTTTAGTTATCTTTTTATTATCGACATACGTCTCTGATTTCAGATCATTTTTTACGATGCTCTCAAAGAAGGAAATTCGCATTATTTTGCTTCACGAGTTCAAACTTAGCCACAATGCTGCGGAGACGACACGAAATGTCAATAAAGCATGGGGCGAGGATAGTGCTTCCGAACGTACCACACGTAGATGGTTTGAAAAGTTTCGTGCAGGTGATACCAGCCTTGAAGATGGAGAGGGTCGCGGCCGCCCATCTGAGGTTGACAATGACGAATTGAAAGCCTTGATCGAAGCCGATCCTCGCAAAACCACACGAGAAGTCGCACAAGAACTCAACGTCGATCACTCAACAGTCCTACGCCATCTGAAGCAAATAGGGAAGTCAAAGAAGCTCGATAAATGGGTGCCTCACGATTTGAACGAAAATCAAAGAAATCGTCGTTTTGAGGTGTCGTCAGCCCTTCTTCAGCGCAACAAAAACGACACTTTTCTCGACTGGATCGTAACGTGCTATGAGAAGTGGACAATCGGCGTCGTTTTGCACAGTGGTTGGACAGCGACGAGGCTCCACAACACTTTCCGAAGCAGAAACTGCACCAAAAGAAGATTATGGTTACTGTTTGGTGGTCTGCCGACAACTTCCTGCGCGAGAAATGCTTCAAAAGCCGAGATGATGCCGAATCGGCCTTCGACGACTTCATCGCTTCCAGAACGCCGGATTTTTATGCTACCGGAATAAATAAACTTGTTTCTCGTTGGCAAAAATGTATTGAATCTAATGGTTTTTATTTCGATTAATAAAGTTTATTCTGAGTTGAGTTACGTTCGTTGAAAGTAGCTGTTTGAAAACGGTCATTATTTTTGCACCAACCTAATACTTTTAATAGCTCTGTATTTAACTCCGCAAATGTATACTTTTTTAATAACTTATAGTTTTAGACTTTTTTGGAAGATGATTTTTTCCTTTTTGTTTTATAAATGCCGTAAGCTTTTAATATTTACTAATGTCAACGTAATTTTTTGCTGAAAGGGTTGCTTTCGCCATGGAATATACGACCATATTGAAGAAGGAGAATACTTTTTCGATAACTCGGAAAAATATGCCAGTAAAACATATATATTTTATAATTTCATGTTTCTTGCACTATTACATGAATATGTCATACTGGCAATTGTATTTTTAGATTGATTTTTGTGATATAATTTCGTAAAACGTTTCTAACGCCTTTTCCCGATTCTCCATCAGTTCCATAATTTTCTATAAATAATTCCCAACAAAAAATTTACTACTGAGGATGTAACAATGCGACAAACTGTTTAATGTCATACAGTAATGGTTTTGTTATGATAAATATTTACGTCAGGTAAAATACTTGATTTTTACAGTAAAATAAAGTGTTACTCCACTTACCTTACAGTAACTACATAGGAAGTCTTAAAACAAGCTGCTATTTTAATTCTTTATATATGTTAATGTCCTAGATGTCTATCTTCCTTAGAACAATTAACGTAACAACTTACTTAATTACAAAGTGTCCCTATTTCAAGGTACATTACACTTTTGCATAATTCATGTGATCTAACAACAGATTAAACAAATAGCGTATTCTAAAAATAATTTAAAAAATGACTAAAAAAAAGAATTGAAATTAAATAATTAAATTAAAATACTTGCAATTAACAAACAGATGGTTTCTTGCTTAATTGCGTGTCATTGACAGTAATAATTTAGAACGACAAAAATCTAGAGCGACAATACTTCTCACTGGAGCAGAATTTACAAATATGGATCTTTATTCAAAGTATATGGCTACATTTCATACAAAAATTGAACTTATACTTTTAAACAATTTTTGTTACAATTTATAACACCAAAATTACTAATGACATTTATTTGAAGCATTGCAACCCAACAAACAATTAAAATTAAAATTACGTTAACTTGACCTCTGAATTGGTCAAAAACTTTTCATGACCAATTCCGTATAAGGAAAGTTTACCTATATTCGTTGGCCTTTTTCCTTATGTGGGGAAAAAAACTAAAGTAATATGGAAGTAAATAATTGGTCGGCAAGAATTTAATTCCAATAAAATAATTGGACCTAAAAGAAATACGGACCAATTTTATGTTAAAATTTCAAAATATAAAAGACATTATTACCAAAATATACCCTAATTATGCTCTTTATATGACATACTTTTGCCAGAGAGAGACAACATTATATGTTTGATTTTATGCATTGTAATAGCGAACAGGGATAGGAAGAAAAAGAAAGACTATAAGTCAGGCTACTAAACTACAAGTACAATAGGAGTCAGTATATTTATAGATATTTAGATTTTAATATAATAAAGTCTGTATTTTTGGTTTCCATTCATCAAATTGTACAACCCAGGAAATTTTTTCGTATAATGGCATGACCAAACTTTCATAAAAATAAAGCGCCTTATAAATATACATTTTTACTATTGCTTTTTAATAATATTTCTATACTGAAAAATAACCTAAAATAAAAACTGAATGTATTTTGTAATAAAATGTGTTTAATAATCTTTCGTCATAAATGTATTAACTAATATTATAGTATTAACATAATTTTAATAAGTAATCAATTAGAAATAATGAACAAAACATTCAGTGTTTATTACAACATGGCCGCTCAAATAAAATCAACTTTGAAGTCAATTTGTCTGTAAGTTTTAACCTATAGGACAGATTGCCTATGCCAATGTTGACGTCACAGGAAAATATTAACTTTGTGGTTGAGATCTCCTCCAAATGAAGATATTTTATGGTAATTTTTTACCAATGAAATTATTACTAGGTACCTACATATAAAATTCTACTCTTGGATTTATTTGTGATTGAAAATTCAAATTAAAGCCAATAATATTATATATGCGTAATAACAAAAACAAAATAAATATTTTCGAACCGAATTCAATTCGAAGTTCAATTCACGTGCACTACTGAATTCATCTGACACAATAACAGCCATAAGAATACTTATATATGAAGTGTTTATTGATATATTATCATTAGATTAATTTATATAATATGCAGTGTTGGCTTAAATTCATTTTTTACAACTCTGTAATATTGTGTAGGGCTTGGTTTTCACTGCAGATCGCCAACAAAACAATTTCTACGCGCTATTGCATGAAGATCTGTCGGAATACATATAACAAGAAGCTTGTTTCCTAAAAAACCTTTATAAGACACACTTACGTCGAAGTATTATTAACAAGTAAATTTGTACCATAATATAGATCAATATTTATATTAGGTTAATTGAAATGGTTAAATATTCTTTAGAAATTATTAACAAAGTTGAAAATAGGTTGATATTGTAATAAAAATGGAACTTAACCAATTGAAGGCAAAATAACTAGTTATTACCTTATTTTTAACTAATAGTTGAAGATAAAATAAGTTATACAATTTCGTAATAAATATGTAAATATTTACCTATTGTAATAATTTTAAAAATCCTTGGATATTGAAGACAGATTTCAAGGCAAAATTAAGTAAATTATAACTTCGTCTTACACGTTATTGGAATATTAGCATTTGAAAACATAGAATAGGTAAACAATATGTAATTTCGAACTGTATAAATTGACATATATTTCATTTTACTTAGAAGTCATTATATTACTCTTAATTAACAAATTTTTGACTAAAATTTTGGTATTATAAGATTTTGTAACATTGAAGACTATTTTTATGGAGGAAAGTAGTAATCAATTTAGAATTATTTTTCTTGTGTAGTAGTTTATTAGGCTTAAATGTTAGTTGGGAACTTGATTAATTTCAGAAAGACTTATTAAAAATGTTATGTTTAATAAAACTTTAATAGCTATTTTCTGCTAAACGGTTACATTTTGTTGTTCAAAGATTTTAATTTCTGTGATTTCATTTCATGTTTTTTTGTGTTCTCATTTGTCTTTAGAGAGGTATACAACATACGTATTTTTAATGTAAAGAACCAGTCGGTAACGTATGTATATTACAGAACTAGTAGTCACTTTACTTACTCTAAATTCTTGATCGAGAAGTAGATCAGCTATTTAATTAATGTCCAACGAAATGGAAACGTATGGTATTCTCGGAGACATAACTTATCTGAGATTGTTACAAACAAGATAAATTACGGTTAAATCTAGTCTGATTGCGGTACACCATCGCTAAAATACGAAAGTGCAGTGCTTATAATGCTTAAGTTTTTATTATTTGTAACATAAATTAACAAATAACTGAGTTCTACAGAGTGTTTCTTAAGCAGAGGCCAAAAAATCCAGGAGCATATTCTGTGGCCAAAAATAAAGTCACAATTGAAAAAAGAATCATTTTTTAATTTCTAAATCGCTTGAGAGATTTGTCCAAATTCAATGTCCATAGTTAGTACGACACAGTCTCATGAAACAAAAAAAATACTATCATCGATCATTATTTGCCAAAAAAAAAATAACACCCTGTATAATATTACAAATAAAATAGGTCATCATATGCACCATTGTATTATCTTCACTTTATGTTTCTTTCCATTTTTTTTATATTTATACCGATTAACAACAAAATTGATTTATTTAATGATGTGCATTTTTTTTAAGTGTTTATTAACAACATTATGCTTTACATAAGCATTTGAAGCAGGTCACAATTTTAATGTAAAAAACTACAAAAAACACTGAATGTATAAAAGTAATAATGAGAAACAATATAAGTGTAAATATACGCATACAGCACAAAGAAAATGTGAAAACAATTGAATAAAAAAATAATAATAAAAAATAAAAGAAAATGTCAATGTAACACAATTCTTACGTCTAAATAAATGTCAAGGTATTGTATATAGGTGAATTTGTATGTACATGTCAACACACAGTAACTTAAATAACTGGCACTTCCAGAAACTCTTCTATAGAATAAAAGCAATATTTGAGAAGAATTTTTTTAATCGCTTTTTTAAACAACACCTAATTTAACAGCCTAAGCTCGTAAAGTAAGTGATTGAACAAATTAAAATTTGAAATGGAATTTTTTGAACTCAGAGTTAAATTGTAACATGGTGTTCTAAGACAGTGGGCTTTACGAGTATTATATTTGTGAATATCAGCTTGAATAGCAAGACCCGGAGCACTCCTATGAATCTCAAGTAGATTGTGGTAGGTATACAATGAGGGAAGAGGCATTATGCCCAATTCTTTAAACATAGGTTTACAGTGTGTTCTGTAATTAGCACCAAAAAATATTCTAACTGCCTTTTTCTGCAACTGAAATGATTTAATTGCATGTTGTGAATTTCCCCCAAATCACAGTAGCGTACGTAAGATGGGAATGAAAAAGTGAGAAGTAAGCCAATCTCAGAGTACTAAGGTCTAAAAAATTTCTTAGCCTTCTAAGTAGGAAATGATAACTTGCTAACATAGAGTTTAAATGGTCAACATAAGACACCCAGTTTAATATGTCATCAAGGTATATACTCAAAATTTTTACACTTGCACCTCTTGTTAAGGAGCTGTTAGAAAAGATAACTAATCTCTGCGTTTTATATTGATTAAGTTTCAGTTTATTGGTTAAAAACCACTGATTTGCTTGAATTTCGTTCTGTGTGGAGTGGCGCAATAGCCTTTCAACATTTGCATCAGAACACATGAGAGTAATGTCGTCTGCAGATAATACATATCTATTTGGAGACATATAATGGGAGAAATCATTGAATTTCCTAAACATATCATAGGGAGGATAATATGCAAAACAATAGTAATAAGATACCGCCATCTTAATATTGTTTATTATTGTCAAATTAACCTAATTAAAAAAAAAACATTAAGGTTTAATAATTGTTTATGTATAAACAAATGCTGAAATAGCCAATATCGTTTACATGTAAGACCTTGCATATGGAAATGTTACTGACGCTAGGCGAATATGGAAAGATTTCCATGATTTGGAGCTTCAAATCCAAGAATGTTCAACGTCTTTCGGTGTCAGGCTCATTACAGAAAGGTCCAATTGCTGGAAGACCTTTAAGTGTTAGAACACCTGAGCTATTCTACACGAAATTGAAGAAGACCCAAATACAAGTACCAGGAATATCGCTCCAAATCTTAATATGAATCATAAATTTGTTTGGTTCGTTCTGAAGGATCAACCTATCACATACAAGAGGTAGAAGCCTTACTGCCGCAATACTATCCCGCTCGCCTACAATTTTGCCACTGGATTTTGTAAAAAACTGAACAGAACGTTGACTTTATCGCTGGCATACACATACACATTTGGACTGATGAATACCCTAATCCCATAACGAAATCTTGACTTCAACATCAGTTTTCTTTGAGTGCATGCGTGGGTATTATCGTAAATGTTCTTGTTGGCCTTTATTTTTTACCAAAAACTTTAACCAGACATTTACTTGGAAACGTTTTACCTAAACTTCTTGACGGTGTTCCCTATGCACTCAATCAAAGAATGTGGTTTATACACGACGGGGATCTCCCACATTTTACTTTGAATGTTCGTGAATTTTTAAATGAAAGTTCGGTAATAACATGATTGGACGAGGTGAACTAGGTAAACCTTGGCCACCCAGATCACTCGATATGAACTTTATTCATTTTTTTTATTTGTGGACATTAGTTTACAAAGTTCACGTTGAATCTGAGGGACACTTAAATCAACAAATTCTTGCTAGTTGTGATGTGACAAGAGCTACTTCTGCAATTTTTGCATGTGTTGCAATTACAAGAAGATCTGAAGCATACATTGTAGCTGAAAGTAGCTATTTCCAAAATTTGTTATAATTAACCATAACAAAGTAATTTCATTGTTAATTAATTATTTTCTTGTTATTTCAAGTGATGTATCACTTGATCAAATAAATCAATTTTGTCGTTAATCGGTTTGGAATACAAAGAAGTGTAAAGAAACAAAGAGTGAAGATAATACAAAGGTGCATATTTTATTTGCAACATTATATAGAGTTTAGCTTTAGTTTAGTTTAGTTTATTTAGCAAAGGCTAGTTTTTACAATCACAATACACAAAAAATATAATATAAAAAAATGAATAGTTAACATACAACATAAAATAACTCACACAGACACCACTACAATGCATATTAGAAGACAATAAATAAAAAAATAAAAGAAATAATAAAAAATAATATAACAATTCAAAGAATATTTTGGAAATTACCACTGTTCAGGTACATGTGTTTCAGGTGTGCATTAAACAGATGTACATTAGAAGCTTCTTGACAGTTTAGATGCTCTTCCGATCTTATGTTATATGAATGTAAATCTGATCGTTTCAACAAACAACTCTGCAAGTATTGTGGTTGTTCACCTCTATAAATTTTATAAATTAAAGTAACATTAGTTCTACAAATTTCCTGTTCAATGGAAAGCCAACCTAACGAACTTAACATAACATTAATTGGAGTATAAATATTACATCCTAGAATAACTCTCATACATTTGTTTTGGAGTATTTGCAAGTTTTTTCTTTGCTTCTTATTACAAGAAATCAACAATGACACACAAAAATTGAAATAAGGATAGAGAACAGTGTTGTATATTAATAGTTTACACCAATATGAAATGTTGGCAGATATACTATAGAAAAAAACATTTTTTTTGCCTATTTTTTTTATACAGATGCTTAATATGGTTATAAAATGTAAGTTGCTGGTCCAAAATTACTCCCAAATATTTAATTTCAGAAACACACCCAAACTTTTGCTGGTTAATAACAATTATATAATCTTTACTTAAGTATCTTGCACAATTTCGTTTTGAACCAATAATCATATATTTGCTTTTATTTACATTTAAACTAATTTTATTAGTGCAAAGGCAATTATAGAGGGTGTCCAACTCACAATTTAATACCCTAGTGATGTCATCCAAATCGTCACTTGGTATGAATATCAAAGGCAAAAAGACAGGTGCATGAGTTTTTTAATATTGTATTCACTTGGTTCACATAGAGAATAAACAGAAGAGGGCCTAAAACACTTCCCTGTGGCACACCGTAACAATTTTCTATCTTACTTGATAATCTGTTGTTGACTCTTGTTTGTTGAAATTTGTTTTGTAAATAATTTCGTGTCCACAATAATGGAACTGACGAAACACTATAAGATTTTAGATTTTATCAATTAACCTATGTCTGTCTATTACCTCAAAAGTCCGTTGCAAGGTGATATATATTTCTTTTGGAAAATAATTATCAGTGATAGCCACAGTTCCGCCACTGGTAGGTTTCTAAAGCTGGTAATTTTTGTGTCATATTAAATATACACACCGAATTTAGTTCAATTAACTCAAGCATTTTAAAAATTAGGAATCTTTTTTTAATTTTTAACATGGTGTAGCTGGACAATGGCAGAACTCCACATTTGTATGTATATTCCCAGTTCGGGATCCTATTTTAGAAACAACCTGTACAATATTTATATTTCCACTAACAAAACTGTAACAACATTCCATGCTGTGATTTAATAAATCATCGTTAACGTAACAACACCGCTGAATGAAAGTGACTTATAGTACACGTGGTTTCATCACAACCATGACCCAGAACTATACTGAACTTCTTGTCTCCGACGAACTTTACTATAAAAACGCTGCTTCCACCCTCGAGCCTGCATTCGACTGAAGTGAACGAAGCGAAAAATAAAGATGATCAAAGTTGTAAGTACTACTCATACTAATATAGCAAGTAGGTACTCATATTAATGAAAAAACTTTCATGGAATTCAGTTAGTGAGTTATACTGGAGAAAAAAGTCAACTGACTCTAACTGTGAATTGGAGTACGTCCTACATTTTTAATATTTTTTACTTTCCAAATTCAAAATTATGTTTACTTTTATTTTTTTTTAATTTGTACATGATTTTTTAGTAGTACTTATACAGGGTGTAACAAAAAAGCAGTTCCTCACGTTAACAGCGCATTCTTGGCGCCAACATATGACGATTTAACCATACTTATCTATATGTATATAAAAATGCCGTCATCATGTTATCCCCTCAAATTTTCGGACGTATGCCTATGACCATTTTTTTATAATGTCATAATGTAGAATTTTGTTTAGAACATTTTATTACTCCTGGTAATTTTTCGTAGAACTGGGAATGTAACGTTAGAAATAATTGCAGCAAAATGTAACAATTTGTAATGATCTAGCTTGCTCCAAAGTGTTCTAACCTATTTTATATTTTTTACATAGACTGTGTCTGAACATAAAGCTAGCCAAATAAATCATTTTTACACAAATAAATGTTTTTTATCAACAAAACAGATATTTCAGAAACATATTAGTTATTAAATAGAAGATTTATAGTAAAACTAAATTGGAAACTGTAATTTTAATTCACTAATTCTACACTTCAATTGCTTCACATGACCTGCCTCCCAAATGCATAAACAAGCAATAAAGAATATCTGATATTTTGAAAAACATATTAGTTATTAAATAGAAGATTTATAGTAAAACTAAATTGAAAACTGTAATTTTAATTCACTAATTCTACACTTCAATTGCTTCACATGACCTGCCTCCCAAATGCATAAACAAGCAATAAAGAATATCTGATATTTTGAAAAACTACCCTAATTTTTTGCAGCCGCATTTGTAACACGCCTTTTCAGTTGATCAATATTCTCAGTTGGTTCGGAATAAACGTCATCCTTCATAGATCCCAAAGATTGAAGTCCAATGGATTAAAATCGGGGAAACGTGGTGGTCACTGAATATTTGTGTATCTTCCACATCCAACTGATCGATTTAAAAAAAATTTACTTAAATATTGTCTAAAATTTATCCCAAGATGAGGCGAGCACCATCAAGTTGCATGTGCTTTCACAAATCCCCTTTTTTTTCTTAATAAAAGGATTTACATTGATAAAAAAACATTTAATTGTGTCAAAATGACACATCTAGCTCTATATTTAGAGACACTCTGTATCAAATAAGTTAGACCATTCACGAGCAAGTTAGAGCATTACACATTTTTCCTTTGTAATTTGAAATTTAAAGCTGTTATTAAGTGCAACTCATTTTGCTGCAACTACATCTAACATTGCAAAATTCTACACTATAACGTTATAAAAAAACCGAGGGGATAAAACAACCCCTTTTCCTCCGTTTCTACGTTTGTTCTTTAGGCGTCGTTTATAATAATACCCTTGAGGATTTAATTAATAACAAGAAGTATATCTGTAAAATTTCACTGATACGTAAAAAACTGAAGAAATTATAGCGAAAAAAAATTCAACATTAACACCCTGTGTCATTTAAGCCAGGCATTTTTGTATATAGATAAATATGTTAAATCGTCATATTTCACTATCAAAAATACGCGGTTAACGAAATGATTTAATTTGTTGTTACACCCTGTTATTGAACGAAATGTCCTTGATGTTTAATAAATTTGAATTTACGAGGATACTCTCAAATAGAATTTTCAGTAAAAAGGTTACGATAGTCATTTTGACATACTAAAGCAATTAGTAATATTCGAAGCTGGACACATTTTCAAAAAATTTGATTTACGTCCTGTATAATGATTTTAATTTAATAAGAATCGTTCTTTGTTATCTGTATCAACTTTGAATTAATTATAGTTACTTGGACTATCCCTATGCATCGCTGCTGCCAATGCTGGACTACTCGGCAGCCCAATCGCCTACTCCGCCCCTGTCTTAGCAGCTCCTGTAGCTCACGTAGCACCCATAGCAATTAAAACAGCTGTTCCCGTAGCTACTTCCTACCAAAATACCTACCAGGTAAGGTCATTCATTTATTAGTTATTTTGAAATATATACGATTTAATTTTATGACACATTTATCTAGGAGATAAATGGCAGGTTTAATTATTTTGTCTAAATGATCATTAACAGAGGTATTTTGCTATAATTTAAAGCTGGAAACAATTTAGTTTTTATCTTAATGAATTCAGAAATATATATCTACTTTTATGGGGCAAAAATATTTATGATCTGTATTGTTATTCAAAGCAATTTCAATTTGAATCATTGATAAAAGGTGTCTTATTTAAACTAACTAATAATATATACAGTATGTAATAATAATAATAGTATATACAGTACGGTTAGAGTGGACAAAAAAAGAGGGAACAAATCTTTATTTTTCATTTTATGGAAAAAGGCATTCTTGATGAAAATGTTTACTTGTCTTTAAAATGCAGTTGGCGTGGACACCGTTCATGTTGCATGTACAGGGTGATCAGAAAATCGGTAAATATAAAAATCGTTCAAGAATAAACTGTCTTTGTTTGAACAATACACAAATATGTTATTAAGGAAAATTGCTTAGAATTTAAATTTCTATTATAATTTCAATTTGTGCATAAATCGGCCTGCTTTGATAGAAACGAGCATTAAAACATTTTTATTTTTCATTCCAATTTGACCTTGTACATTTGGAAAGCTACTCTCAGATTATCTGGGTTGATCACATCATAAAATATAAACAAATAGTGTAATTTAAGGTTTGACCAAATGACCCTATTAAACAATACAAAGATGTAGGAAACAGAATATAATCAACGACTATACATATTTATTTGATTAATACAGACCTGCAAAATTGGTACTTCAAGTCATATTATAGTAGTAGTATGATAATTTTAAAATTCATTGAAAGTAAGGCAGGCCGCACACCAAAGGTGCATGCAGCCTGTAGGCTACAAATGAACAAGGACGTGTTTAAAGATCAAATATTTAAGTACATAAATGCAGGGTGTTTCTTAAGTAAGTCAAAAATTGCGGCGGTAAGACTTGAACCTTTTGTATGTTATACTGCTTCAGAATGGGCCAAACTAATTTATGATTCACATTAAGATTTGCAGCGATCTTCCTAGGATTTGAGTATTCTTTAATTTCGTGTAGAATAGCTTCTTTCAACTAAGGCGTTCTAACACTCAAAAGTTTTCTAGGAATTGGACCTTTCTAAAATGAGCCTGATGCCGAAAGTCGTTGAACATTCTTGTATTTGGAGTTGATTTGGAAATCTTTCTATATAAATTCGTTTAGTCTCAGTATCTTTTCCATCTGTAAGGCTCTAAATGTAAACCATATTTGCTAGTTCAGCATTTTAATATGCATAAGCCATTATTAAAACTTAATATAAATAAGCTTAATTTGACAATACACAATATTAATTAAATAAGGTGACGGCTTATTTTTATTGTTTTATATGGCCTCCCAAAGATATGTTCAAGTAACTGTGTAAAAATGCACTTGATCAAGTTAATCGATTTTGAATAGAAATAAGTGTAAAATAACAAAAAGTGAAGATACAATAAGGCATATGATGACCTATTTTATTTTAATATTATACAGGGTGATATATTTTTGTGTCGAATAATGATGGATGATACCCACAGCTCAGCCACTGGCAAGTTTCTAAAGTTGGTAATTTTTTGTTTCATACATACTGTCATACTAAATATGCACACCGAATTTGGTTAAATTGTCTCAAGGGGTTTAGAAATTAAAAGCTGAATTTTTGACAGGCTGTAGACCCGACATTTATAAACGAAGAACCCATATTTTTGACCACAGAATACACCTGTGGATTTTTGACCTCTACTTAAGAAACACTCTGTATATCTATAAATGCGTCTCAATGAGAGTGTATGAATATACCTATGTACACAAATATGTGGAATCTATAAATGCGTCTCAGTTCATTTGTAACCTGAATTGTGCGTGTTCCTTTAGTGTGCGGTCTGCTTAATAAGTATTGAAATTAGCATACTAGATAATCAGCTATTTAAATTTCAAACGATATGTAGACTGCTACAAGTGTATATTGCGTAACGGTAGCCTGCAATAATGCATCTAAACAATGTAATTGCGCTTCTCTACAATTTTATGCAATTATGCAGCGATCAAAGCGGTAGCGTTTGAATTCTAATAGAAAAGTGAGTGCGTTACGGTACTATTTCTTGAAAATTATGTAGCTATTGTGGTTTTTAGGCTTTCACGGCCGGTGCTATTATTTGATATACAGGGTAATTGAGACTTATCTAAAACAATTTGAGAATAAATGTGTCATGAAAAATGGAGCCAATATCGTAAAAATTTTGTTGTAAAATCATTATAGTTTCCGAAAAGAAAATATTGTTCTAGTAGATTCATTCTTTACATCGCTGGGCTCTAGCCAGGCGATTTGAAATATGCAATTACTTATCGTATTAACCTTTTTGTAATTAAGTATTTACATTAGTTTGTCAAATATCAAAAATGACCAAGTCTATAGCATCTTGCAATTGATGGGTATTGTTTTAATTTATGGTGAAGTGAAAATGCGTCAGCAAAATGATTTCCCGGTAAACATGTGCCAATTGCAGCTACTTTTACAACGCTGTACAGTGAGTGTAAGTGTAGTGCAAACGCAGGAGTAACGCGGGAAATTTGCAACCGAATCGTGGAAGAGATGGAGGTCTAGAGCGTCCACGGCGGATTGGAGCAGTGTGACATATCATACACGAGGCTCAATTATATCCGTATCATGTCTATCATTTGGACTTATTTTTGTGGGGATACTAAAAAATTTAGTAAATCAAACAAACTTAGCTTACTTAGCTTAGCTTAGCTGCTGCCAATAACTTACAAGTTCAAAACGAGCCGGAAGCAGAAACATTTGTGTAAGTTTGTAGAAACTGGGTAAGACGGGCTCAAAATTTTGTTGTATTGTGCCGATGGTCGCCGATTATAGGCCTTATCAGCCCAAGCAGCACAAACCACACCGAATTTAACTAACGACTAGTTTTATAACAAAATCATATAAATTATGACTACAAAATTGGTACAGCTTTACGTCTATGGTCGAATTTTAGGTAATTTTCGTAGGAACCGCTTAGGTTGCTCTTGCCGACGTCACAACGACGTCGGCAAGAGACACAATCTTAATTTTAACTGCACGAACACGCCTGAAAACAATGGAAATTTAGGTTAGTCGTAAGAGTTGTATGTTTATACCTCTTTTGTAGATCTCCATGCAACAAGTATAAATGAACTTTTCTAATACGACTAAGTTGAATTAGATACCTAAATTTATACCTACTGTACAGTAAGTATGTTGGAGGTGTACTTTTGTTTACCATTATTATATCTTGTTTTTTAAAGTACGCAATTAGTACAACTTCGTGAAGCAATTTTGACTTCTTCAGTTAGTATATAGAAATGGGAGTTTATTATACCGACTGTGAGGACAGGTGTACAATTAAGGTAAATATTATAAATAAACTTAATATGACCCGGTGACTGGAGTAATATTCGTTTACACCAATAATAACTTTAAATCATAGGAATATAACAGATCGGTATTGCCGACGACGACATCCTTTTATAAAAATAACAGAAAGCCATTTTGCAAAAGTTGGGATCAATACACAATAATGCTCCATTTTTAATATTTAAAGAGTGGTTTTACGATTTTAAGATTATATATTGTATGGGAAGTTAATTCTTAGACTTGATCTTCTTATTCTTGACATTACTAATAAAAAAAAGATTTTCTAAAAAATATAAAATAAAAATATATATTGATAAAAATACTATTTATTTAATGGCGCTTTAATTTTAATGGTCTATTTTGTCTAATATAATCAATAAAATTGTATGCGTTTATAATTTCAGTGTTTGAATGTCTCGAAACTTATATCCTTAAAATTATATTTTATTAATATACTGAATCGTATACCAGTAAAATATAGTACTTGTCTGATTTATATAGAAAAATTTGTACGTAAATTATAGAAAATATTATGTTAGGTAATATTTGTCATATCTAATGTGACGTGGAAGTAGGTACAAACATTTACACCTAACACTACTTACTTAAATTACCATATACTAAAGGTCCCTTTGGGTAACATTAGCCTTACCTAAAATTTGGTCGAAATGGCTATAATAATTTGAATATAAAAACGACTTTATTAGTCAACAGCGTGACGTCGGATAGTCCGGAGTTTGTGTGACCATTTTCGTATAAAAACTGGTCGGTACGCCGTGGCGCAAACGTCGACTACCGACTTCAGGTTAGACTGCCGACGTCGGCGTCGGCTCGATATCAATCCGACCAGTCTGTGCTGCTTGGGAGGTTTTACAGTAGACCAGATTATTTTTGAACTGCTCTCTTTAATTTTATTTTTACAAAATTGTATTTGTAATAGTCCCCTGTACATTTCAAAAACAAAAATAAGTTCTGTATAGTAATTTTCCAGGTTGTTACGTCGTAACCTCGGTAACTGTCCGCTGCCAGTAACATAATTTAAATGCTGGAATTCTTTAATCTGCCCTTGATGTTCTCGGGCTAGGCTCTGTGGGGGCAGACCCGATCGGTATGTCTGAGCCCGCCCATATAGTGATTTCGGCTCCTGTTGTTGGTATTACGACTCTTAAGGTCGGAACCGTTCCTCAGATAACTGCGGTCTTCCGAGACGTCCAGTAACCGTGTCTGCTACAACTTACCTGCCACGTGCATTTATTAAATCGCAAATTAAATGTACATTTAATAAACCATCCATTTTCACAATTCATGAGTTTAATTATAGCGACATCTAATTCCTTGTCTCTAGAAACTCTATTAAAGTTCTACTTCTACATAGAATGTGTTAGAAATAACATCGTCGTTATCTCTTAACAATTACAGAGTGATACAAACTATATAAATTTAAGGTCATGAAATATAACATTTAACCTTGAAATAACGGAAATGTTATTATGACGAAAATAAGATACATACTAATTACACATTACATACATATTAAATAATCATTATGTACTTTTACATAGTTTGAACATTGCGTAAGAGTTAGTTCTGCTATCCGTAACTCCAGGTCTGTTATTAGTTCTGTTAAGCATATGTATTATATTCTACATTGTACTGTATTGAGAATTGAGTTGTATCAAATTATCTTTTTCTAGATTTCAAGCGGTGCTGTTCCCGTTGTAGCGGCTGCTCCCGTTATAAAAGCTGCTCCAGTAGCGTACGCCGCCCCAGTGTTCAAGGCTCCAATCATATCTGCTCCTGCCATCTCATATGCTGCCGCCCCCGCTTTGGTAAAAAGCCCTCTTCTTGCGTCTCCATTATCCTATGGTCACTATTAAAATATAAAGATGGTTTTATTGACAACAAAACTATATACCACGTTTATCTAGTGTTACATTGTAGTTTTCTTTACAGTTTTGTACATACTTATTTATTTTTTTATCCTTCTTACTAATGACTTTGCAAATAAACGCATTTTATAAAAAGTAGTACCAAAGTAGTGTTACTTGTATATTGATCGCCAAGTGAAGCATATTCACCACTGGCGTAACGGTTAGGGGGTTCAAGAGTGAAAAGGTTTATTTGTTTAACAGATAAAAAATAATATAATTGACTTTTAAATAAATATATTGTTTTCATTCCCCGAACAATTTGTTAAAATTGTAGAAAAATTTGAATCTGAATTGGCTTAAATACTTTTTCGCACAATCGTTCTGAAATATGCACTTAGTGGCACATTCTGTAAGTTGAATATAAATAAATCAAAAAAATAATAGTGTTGTTTGAGTTCATAACAGCATCAATTCAGCAAGTAAAAATCAGTAATTCTTTTCTCCAACAAATGCTGGGATCATTTATTATAAAAATTAAAGGTACAATTTGTACAATTCTTAAACGTAATAGTTCTATTGCTTTTACAGTAATTAAAGTTTCTGTATTACTTATTGAGTTAGATTATGTTAGGATTAGAATAAACTTCAGTAGTTCTGTCTTCAAACACAGGATTGGAGTCAAATTCATTGTCACTGCCGCTATTGTATGTAAAATCTTATCAGCAAGCTCTATTTTCTTTGTTAAAGACTCTGCAACATATGCTTCAGCGACACCAGAAGACCTAAAATTACAATTTTTTGTGGTATTTGTCCCAATGTATTTATACCCACAAGTTAATTTACACATTTTCCCTGACGAACTGAGTAGAAAAATCGACGAGAGTTAGTCTCCTTAGGTCTTAGCCTGTATATTCTCGCAAAATCGTCAAAAAAGGGACTTTTTCATTGGCCTTGTCAGTGATTGTGAAAATTCGACTAATATGTGTTTTGGTATCAGGTACTTTAACAATGACAACTGAACCTTCATCCGTAATGTCAGCAACTGCCATCTTCATAAGTTCATCACTCCTAAGAGCCCCAACGACTCCCATTATCATCACTGCTTTCATCATAATATAGGTTTCATCGGGGGCTTCCAGCAGGAATTTGTTCATCTCTTCTCTGGTAAATACCTTTGATTTTTTCGCATGATGTCCAATATTTTTCTTCTTTAGAAATGCTACTAACTTCTTAAATTGCGATATATCGATACCATTATTTAAGTTGATCGTATTTTTAAGCTTAGAGTACTCTGCCCATAAGCTTCCCGGAGACTTCAATCTTAAATTTCTCTGAACAAAATAAGCCAGCAAAGTTTTTTCAGATATCTCCGCTTTCTTCTCATTCAACCATTTCCTGAAAACATCATATACTCTTTCATACCTCACCTTTGATTTTGTGGGAATTAATGACCCACAACCTATTTGATACGATTGTTCAATGTCCGAATCTACCTCTGAATCGTCTTTATCAGCCTTATAAGCACAGTTTTGACAACAAAACACAAAATTGTTCAAACTTCAAATTGTTTTTTTGGTTTCCAATAAAATAAATTCAAAACATGCTAAATAGGCCACGCCATTTCAGCAATCAAAATAATTTTTTTATTATTTTATTTGATAAATGCGATTGTGCGAAAAATGTTATACACTATACGGTTGTTAAGTGCCTAACAGAATTTCGGAAAATGAAAAATCTCGACTTCGTCTCGATTCTGTTATACTCCACTTACCAACCTAATAATGTAATATACTATTACAATAAAGCAAAAAAATAAATGCGTCGATATTCATTGTTGTGTAAATATTATATTTGTTTCGCAATTTGATTTATAATTTCATTATTTGAAGATATGATAAAGTAAATAGTATAATGTACAGATAAGCTACGAATATCTTGATTTCGTACCATGAGTAAACATTAATTACTATTATTAAATCTTACTCATTATTACTACTGTTAATGTTGCCCATGAGTACACAGGAGTTATGAATTCATAATTGTGCGGATACTGTTTTCACAACATTTTCGGCACGACCAAGGACAAACTATTTATAATATTTTAACACAGAACTAGGTTAAGAACAACAAGACATTGTTACTGTATCTTTTCCCATCGTAAAATAACAATACAACCTACCACAATGGTGCAGTTGTCACTTACATAAACGCTATTAATTACAGTCAATTATTACAGAAATTGTACAGATTCATTCAGTACAGGAAATACGAGATGTTATCGTTTTTTCTGAAGTGTTGCGTTTAAATATATTGGTTATCTTAAAAAAAAAATGGTGGTTGGCAATGAAGTAGAGCGTGACGTTAAAATTATTGTTTGTGGCTTGCTGGCTGGTCTATTTAATTGATTCAACTCGCTCTTTTAATAAATTTGAACGTAGTTCAGCTTGAGGCTATGATTTTAGTGTTGCATTAAATGCACATATTGCAAAACTAGAAGTATGTCGTACATTTAAATATTAAATAGTTTGAGGAAATAGATAATTGGTAATAAACTTTAAGCATTCTATGAGCAACCACATATACTCGCGACAAGAATTCAGACGACTTACGTCATACGAACAAATGAATAGTTCAATATATTTTCATCAAAATGTTTAAGAAACTGCAACTGATAGCAATAAAACTATATACTACACTAAAAGTTTGCATTATACAGGGTGAATCTTAAATAAGTACAAATATTTTAACCAGCAGTATAGTTTTGTGTGTAGAACACATAATTAATAGTTTTTTTACAAAAAAATCAGAAATAAAAAAGTGAAATTTTAAATAAATTTCGTAATTTTTCAGTAGAAAACTTGTTGAGGACCGCTGGCCTAGACCGACCCTTCATACTTTTATGAGTCATAGTGCTGCAGACTGAACGTGTGGTTCACAGTGTTGCCAGTATTACACAAATGTCTTTGCTTCAAGGAAGAAAAAATCTCAACTTTTAGCGAATTTTGTCAAGTGTAACATTTTATATTATTTTTTATTATCAAACTGTCATTGACTGTCATGACAGATTATCGGAATCCCAAGTCAAACTTGTTAACCCCACATAATGCATGAAAATAGCAATAAAATTTGCTAAAAGTTGACATTTTTTCCATTTTAAATAAAAAACGCGTGCATAGTTTTTCGTTATTCTTCATAAAATAACTTAAGGAAATTGTGTTTTGTGTCCCTTTCTAACAGTGTACAATGACATTTAACTTGTGAAATGTGGATTACTGATTAAATAGTTAATTTTTTAACAAGCAGGCAAGCTTGTGTGCACGTTTATGTATAATTTTTGAACATTGGACATAGTAATATCACGTAATATCTTCCTAAATATTTTACGGTAGTATTCAACTTGCGGAAATTCATTTTTAATCATTGAAGTATAGTAAGGTTAGTTCAGATGTTAAAATTTATGTTAATATTGCTGCGTATCATACTACATACCCTATTTTACTGTACTTATGCTTAAAACAAGTATTTTTAAAATAGAACTATTACGTTAAAGAAAACGTAATATTTATATTGGAGGAGATATGGCAACCTCGCAACAAATCATATGTTTCATTACGTTGTTGGATGAAAAATCAGCCAGCGGTCCTCAAAATGTGGGTATTTTTTTAAAAAATTAATATCTCCGTAAATATTAGAAATTTTTAAAAATGGCTTTCACTAGACTGATTTAAATGACGAACTACACCAGCAGTTAAAATATTTGTACTTATTTAAGATTCACCCTGTATATTGCACTAAATTGCAAGAAATGATTGTTTTTAATGCGACCAAATATCTAAAATTAAGTGGACAATAAAAACAAATGTGTAACGTCAGCCGGGACGTAAGACGTCTGAATTCGTGACGCGAGTATAATTTCTTTTGTTTAATTATTAAAAGAAGCAGCTTTCAGATCAGCGTAAAGTTTTTGGTACATTCTAACATACCAGTTCTATTCTGTTAACAAAAGAATAAAAAATAATAAAGAATATAATATTCACGACATTTTTTTCTTCAACTGTCACAAAACTCAATCAAAGGATTGAAAGTGTTAATCAAGTTTAAATTTATAAAAATTTATTTAACAATATTTACAATATTTTTCTTTATCCATATTAAAATAAAAAAAAAATAAATATTAAATAAACGACTGAAGCTGCCACTACCCTCATTCTTGCGCCAATTCTCAAAGCAGTCCAACACGTTTTCATTAATAGTTCTATTATTTTCAGATGTTTTGAAATCAGAAATGACTATTAACTTTCGATATTGTTTTCGCAATATTTTCTTTATTCAAAAGTGAGTCTTCAATGTAGCATTCCATCATAGTGCTCCATCTCCATCATTCGTGTATTCTAAGACAAGTGAGGTCACCACCGCCGTCAACTAAATGGGTTCGTCGTAATGCATGTCCACTATACTCTTTCCAGTTGTCCAGTTTCAAAATTGTTTCCACTTCTTGTGAGACGGCACTGATTTTATGAATATCGACCACCATTCGATGACACTTTCCACTAACATATCTCAGAAACAATCGGCGTTCTACCATTCCTGGTTCTACCACTCTCCCAAATAAATCTCCAGTTTCTCCTCACGTCCACCTGAATCTTCATTAGATTCTATTTTTACAAACTTTTCAACAAATTGAACTACAAACAATCCCAAATGAACTCAATTAGCAATATGGCGACTAATGTTTAACAAAGTATCCATGACTAAATCGCTATGTCCTATTTACATACTTTGCTTTATTATCCAAATTTGGTTTGAATAATTTGAAAGCAGAAGTTAATAATTAAATGGGTCTTGCATCCACTGGCTATTATGATTAAAAATTGCACTTTTAATCCTAATATAACAATATACTATTTCACTACTGTTGTTTCACTGTTAATATAAAATAACTTCAGTACTTTTCTACATAATATGTTTTGATATACGTAACGCTTGAATAGAGAACATATGGAAAACACACTTGTAGATTTATTACTCTATAATTAAATCATTTATATTCAGTGTAGGTATTCAAGTTACACCATATAACAACATTGTAACAATATTGCAAAATGTTATAAAAATACATAAAGTAAATATGACAAATAAGGATTACGCTTCCAGGATCTCTTCATTGCTGACTTTTGAAGATTAGAATCTATAAGGAGTTAATAAGTTTAGTTTCTTCAAATACACATAATTAGATAATAAGAAAATAAATGATAGCACCAAGTGAAGTATCATCTTCTATAGAAGTGTATTGTGGTACGGGAGCAGAAAATGAACACTAGCAGCAGTTTGATGATTTATTTCTATAGTTGAAATTAATGGTTTTTTGGACAGTCTTCATTAATTGGTATTTCATTTGGTCGAAAATATTTGACACTTCAATTGTGTTGCTTGTTCTAGTACTAGGCTACTGTTCTTGGTTTGTCAGAATTCTTTGCGAAATATTAATTTTATTTGATCAGGAATCATCTATATATCATTCTTTTTTTTTAAATTTATTACAGTATTCCAAACATATTGAAAGGTCAGAACATTTGTCTGGCGGTAATGTTAGTTTGCTTCATCATTGATTTTCTAAACACCCGTTATTGATTCTGGTAGCTTAATAGAAAACTTTAATTGATTCTTTACAGTTTTACAATTTAATTTTTTTGTTAAACCTAACCTACCTACCTATGTATTTCCAATTAAACTTGCATTAAAATTGTTTTCACAAACACCAATATTTTTCTCTCGTCGCTTATAGCTATACCTAAGTTGATAATAGTTACAAGTGTCTAAAATAGAAATTTTTAAAATATTTCCTGATAATTTCTCACATTACTGAACATTTCTTGAGAAATTTCTGAAAATTTCTTAAAATTTCCTAAAATTCTTGAAATTTCCTATGATTCTTTGAAATTTCCTAAGATTTCTTTAATTTATTTATTAAAATCAATTAACATTATTAATATATGTTTGAAAATTTGCACCATTGGTGCAGGAATAGAGGATACCTGGAAAACCTCATTAATTAGGAGGATGGTCAAATGCCAACCGGCATCAATCTTATCTTTCTTTTCTCTACTTAAATGATGATAACACAATTATAACACCATTCAATTCAAGTTTTATCGATATAATCACGAATAACAATGGGTAAAAACCGTGGTTTCATTTCATAAGAATCTGAAAATTCTGAAATGTCTTGAATTTCTAAAATTTCTTAGATATTTCTGCAATTTTCTTTGTAATTTCCTATTAACTTCTGAACATTTTTACACCTATTTCCGCACATGAGACACCCTTCAGTCATACGTCATTTTAGGAACTCAAATGAGTTCGTACAATAGCTATTTTTGAAACCGTATACAATGTTTATGCTAATCAAAAAAAAATTATCCCAAACAATTTGGTTGCCTGATTCTTCATATAAAAAATTGGTTCCGCCCGGGATCGAACCGGGGACCTTCTGCGTGTAAAGCAGACGTGATAACCGCTACACTACGGAACCAGATAGTTAAAAAATATGTACCTTTCTTCAGCTACGGTGATCAGTAGCAAAAGTAGTTCAAGTGGAATGTCGCATATAAAATTAGGCAATTTATATAATTCTTTGATAAATTTAAATAACCAGTTTTAAAATTAACATTATGCAGAAATTATGGCCTTTGTCTAAATATATTAACATTGACAAATTCATGCAAAATTAAGGCATTAAGGTGATTCATTATGACGAAAGTCAAAACGTAATTTTTGTTTCAACAGAAGTCAAGGATATGGTTAAAATTAAAAAAGATGGAGTGAGACTCACAAGTAGTTCCGGCAAATATTCAAAGAAAATTTCTATTAGAAATTAGTTCGGCGATGTAGAAATTTTCTTATAGGTGCATATTTTGATTTATATAGTTACGAATAAAAGTGTATTTACCTGATACTAGAATAAATTTAGTAAAATTTTCAATGTTAGTTTTCTCTGTAAAAACAACTCGCAAAAAAGTACTCTTTGAGGATGATCTTGTGGTTTTACGCTTGAATTCATCTTACGTGATAGCAATGCGAGTTGATTTTAATTTAAAATTCTCCACACTGTCATTTTGCAATGCATCAACTTGCTGAGATATTTCTGACACTTCTGAGGTGTTGAATCATCTTGAACGATATCTGAAACATCTTCAATCTTTGGCAGTCTTACAATGGTAGGTATTCATAGTCCGTATCTGGACTACCATCGTTAGTCTTGCAATCTGTCCACCATGATATACTTTTACATTTGCAATCTGTTGAACTCTACCAACAGAACAAACAAACCTACAGATTGCAGGATGAACTCACCACGGAAAACGTTCAACGTATAATCGTGAAGCAGCGATAGCATTATGATGATATTCCCCATATACCAGCATATCTCGACAATACCTAAATATGATACTTCAGTCCTGACAGCTGTCACTAAAACTACGCCGTTGTCAATTGACGAAAAGAAAATTTATAGTTATAAAAAAAAGTTATATAATAATTTTCAAAGATACATTATATGGTGCCCATATGAGCGTTCAAACGTGATATGATATTTAAATTTTGACATTCCCAAAATGACCCATTATTATACAGGGTGTATGTGAAAGGTTGGGAAATCTCGAAACTGGAGATACAGGTGACCAGAAAAAGTCGATTGAGCCAAATATGTCTTATCCGAATGTTGCTGGTTTCAAAAATACAGGGCGTTCAATGCTAGAATTTTATTTTGAAATATCTCAATAACTTTGAAACTTGTCGGAATATTAAAAACAAAATTAACACAATTATGTTTTTTTGGTACGTCAAATAAGAGTTTTTAACTAATTTTGACGTCACTAGTAGAGGGCGCCACTTATGGCACAGCATGTTTCTTTTAAATGGCAGAACTTTTTTGCTGTTTACTGTATCAATCTGTCTATTGAAACCATCGATTCTCCTAGTCTCCGGCGTAGTTTTAGTGACAGCTGTCAGGTACTGAAGTGTCATATTTAGGTATTGTCTAGGCACTAGCATATTTTTACTTTATGAGCTAGGCGTGGTAAGAAAGACTTCCACCGTCCTGGGGAATGGATATTTAAGTTTAAGTTAATATAGAAAGTACGTTAATTAGCGATTTTAAGAAACGACGTTTTTTTTTGGAAATATCAAAAGAGAAATGTTATAAAGCTGTTATGGGTATCCATAAAATTGGTAGTGTAGCCAAAGAACGTGGCGTATTTGAAGCTTCCAAATTGGGAAGAGTATACAGGACATTGTCTGAGAAAAACTTCCGCAACAATGCTTGTTGATATCGAGGAGATATTAGTACATTGAAAAGGCATGGGGGTTGGAAATCGGATGCGGTTGCTGAAGCGTACATCGAAAATTCTGTAAAAAGTAAGACTAAAATTACTAAGAGAATTATTCAATCTAGTTCAGCGGAAAATGTCGAACAATTTTCATGTAACGGGACCACTGCAAGCGATGGATCTTTAAAATCAGTTGACCCTAGAAATATTGTCATGAGTACTGATATGACAAGAAATGGAAGATTCTTAAATGAGTCAAATCTCCACAATTGTACTTTTATTATAAATATTGATAACAAATATAAAAAATATATATGTTTGTTATTAAAATTCAATTCATAGTACTATAATGTGTTTATACACGTAGGACGATACCTAAGTACTTATGCATCTGGCTCTAGCTCTGGCTCTGGCTCTGGCTGACATTAGCCCAGTTTCAATAGTATTTATACGCCTTCGAAAAATGCTGAGTACATCAGAATTATACTACCTATTGAAACAATGGGAACAGCCAGCAAGTCTATCGCTTGGTTCTTAGAGAGAGCAAGAAGGATAGACATAGTTTGGTTTGATAGTAACATTTGCAACTGGATACTTTCAATTGTTTTGAATTTCATTTGTGTAACATTGACACACTCCCGATTGTAAATATGTTTATAAATGTGGTTCAATAAAATAATTTAATGTTCGTATGTATGCCAAAAGGTTTTTAACTTAGATTAATTAAAATAAGTATCCAGCTGTAAACCATCTCTATAAGATCCTCTTTGTTGACAATATTATTGAGTAACGTCACATAAGTTGTCACTTACATGGCAAAATAGATTTTTTCTACGTTTATGCAAAAATAGACCGTATATAAGCTATATTCGTGGAGAGATTGACACTCTCTCTGCGAGTATGG
This sequence comes from Monochamus alternatus, assembly GCA_037114965.1. Classification (NCBI taxonomy): domain Eukaryota; kingdom Metazoa; phylum Arthropoda; class Insecta; order Coleoptera; family Cerambycidae; genus Monochamus; species Monochamus alternatus. Next base: position 145,071,523 of record CM073426.1, on the reverse strand, counting down.
TAGGGTGGAAGAATGTTGGCTTGTGTCAATGTGAGAGATTGATACCGGTTGGCATTTGACTACCCCTCTAATTAATGAGATTTTCCAGGTTTTCCTCATTCCTGCACTGAATGGTGGTAAGGGTCTACCAACGTAAGACGTTCCTAGGTAGAGATATTATTCTTATTATTTCTAGTGCAATAAAATGTTTATTGCATTCATCTGTCAATTTACTACAGCGTTTTGTCATCATGACAAACATTAACGTTCAAATCGACGTCATATTTTCCTACACTTAGTGTCATCTAAATAAAATATTTTTTTGGTTTTTCATGAACATAGAAAAAATATTGTATGCAACTCTAACAAAAAGTGTTTATTGCCCTCCTTACTTTTTGTACTTGTTGCATAAATAACTATTTTAATGAAAGTCATTTTATTAATAACCACATCTGACCTGATAAAGTTATTTTATTCAAGAAGTATCATACAATCATGTTAGTGATAAAAAAATGTTTCTTATGTATTTTGATGCGCTGAATTCGCTGAAGTCTTAAAATTTTAAGAATATTTGAGCTAAACGGACTTCAGATTCAGTACGTCAAAATACTTAAAAAGATAGGTGATCAAATGTACAGATCGTTTTTTATATGTGCCGATATATTTTTTTATTGGATTTATTAATTCCTTAGATTTAGAAAAAAAAATACTTGATGAATTTTCTTAAATTGTTAAAAGAAAAACTTCTAATTAAAATCCCTACCTAACTCCTCTCCTTGTACAAAAAAAAAAATGGTTCCGCCCGGGATCGAACCGGGGACCTTCTGCGTGTAAAGCAGACGTGATAACCGCTACACTACGGAACCTGTTGCTAAAAAAATATGCACAATTTTTCAGCTATCGATGAACAGTAAAATTAATTAATTCATGTAGATGTGTAGATGAGTGTTCATTATTCAAATTCAAACAACTTCTGAAGGGATATATTTTGCAATAGTTCAGATTTAAGATTCTTTTAAAATGTTTAACACTGACAATTTTATAAAAGACTAAAATACTAGGTTTTATAATAAATAACAGTTTTTAATACTTCAACTGAAGCAAATGCAAAGTAGTGAAGCAAAAGGATGAAAGTAAACATTTCACGTTTGTTAACAGAATCAGGAAATAGTTTCAAACGATCAACAACTAATTAATTTATTTGTTATTGGGGAAGTTGCATGAATTTTATATTAGTTTGAAATGTATTACAGAGTAATCTTTAAAATATATTAGCATCAATAATTAATATATTAACATTAATAAATTGCCATAGGATGTAAACATTCTATCCTCACTGAAAAACTTTCTTACTATGATTTCACACCCCACAGTGTTGGTCTAATATACTCATATCTCAGTAATAGGCAGCAATATGTTGTTCACAATAATTTCAACATCTTCATATCTCGGTATTGATGCCGGTGTACCACAAGGATCTATTCTTGATCCTGTTCTCTTTTTAATTTATGTAAATGATTTACCTTGTTCAGTGCGTGACTCTGTTTTGACCATTCAATTTGCCGATGATATTAATATTACTAACCGCAGTCCTATATCTGATGATTTGATTGAAAAGGCTCGTCAAGCTGAATTAACAATTCAAAACTGGTTTTTGTCTAATAAATTAAATCTTAATTCCACTAAAACAGAAACATTAATATTTAGCCTTAGAGAAACCACAGATATTTTAAATCCTGATTCTGTTAAATTTCTGGGGGTTCACCTGGATTCAAAATTGTCATGAAATTGTCACACTGAATATATATGTAACAAAATATCAAGAAGCTTGTACCTTCTTCGTAGCTTAAACCATCAAGTATCCCAATAAACCTTGTAAACAGCTTACCACAGTCTTATTAATTTTAGTTTGGGGTCACTCTACTTTATCCTCTGATGTATTTGCATTATTAGTGAAGTCAGATAGCAAAATTTTATAAATGTCTCAAAAATATTCAACACCAAGTCAATGTTAGGAATACAGAACATGTTATTTGGAATCAGAATGAAGCTTTGAATACAATAAACGAGAAAAAATATAACTTTGCTTAATGTAGGGGAGACCAGGTACGAAAGTAACATATTTTTGTAAAGCCGGATAAATAAAAAATTAGCAAAGTTATATAAATTTACTTACTATAAGCCGTTTCCTTGGCATTTTATATATAGAAGAAAAATAATATTGAAGTAATTAAAGTTCATATTGATGTACAATTAATAAAAAAGTAGAGAGTGTACGTTGTTACAACCTACCCAATGGTATGGGTCAAAAGTAACAGAACATGGAGACGTTTGTAACATATGAGTAATAGGTAATAACTAGGTATAGAAAATACCTATATAAAAGTAAGTTGTAGTGCAGGTACATAATATATTTTTTTATTTGAAAAAAAAATAATTAAAAAATAAAATAATGAAACAAAAATATAAAATTATAATACATTTTTTCTGGTAATAACAAAGAATCCTATCCCTATCTGGCTTTTGCACGGTTGTTACGCCAGATTCGTTCATATTCCATATTTGGGATGGACCAAGTTTTTCCCAATCCATAACAATCTTTCCCACGATCTGTTGTTCGTTGTCTTTTGTTAGACATCCTAAATAAAAAGAATGAATTTGGATATTCCCATACAGTATAAGAAATACTGAAGTAATTATCTAGATATCTACAGAATTATCATTTTAAATATGACAAATATGTTCATAGGTATTAAATATGAGGGACGGTTGTAACATGTTACAATCGTCCCCCTATGGCATTGTTACAATCGTCCCATTATGCATTTTTTACGCGATTGACAGAATACTTGCTTAAAACTTTTTTTAACGATTATTTTTAATTAAAATACCAATGCTTAGGTTATAGCCAACATTGGTATTAACTGGACAAGCCAATAAAATAACTCAAAATAACGTTTAGTTCTAGGATTATGATAGATTAAGATAAAGAATGAAAACTTACTTTGCATATCATTTTGCACCGTACAGGTCTTAACTCGAACTAAAACACACCACGGATATTCTTGTTGAAATAAGTTAATGTAGATTTCACTGCCGACTCTGTGATGATATAATATCATAGACAAACCTCTTTAGAAAGACAATAGGCTTACTGTTACAACCAACCCGTATTACTTTCGTACCCGGTCTCTCCTATATTTAAAACAATACACCTAATAATATCACAAATGGTAATTTAACTCATCTAAATGTTCTGCATTATCCGAAAGAAGATATGGACTAAAGCGCACTGCTGTATTTAGGTACACTGGTCTGACGTCACAGGTCTATGCAGTGACGGTGATCGTTTTGTGGAGGCGTGGCTTAACTAAATTTTTAAATACCGTTTTTAGGCCCATTATTAGTCGCTGTGAATCTCTTTTTAGAACTAATTTACTAAGAAAATGAGAAGATAAAATAGTTCTGACTGTTAAAAGATAATGGTCGCTGTATGTACAATTATTTTATTTTCTTATATTTTTATACATCTAGTATATACAAGTGACAGGCTACAGGTTATAACTTACTAGGATACATATTTCAATTACAAAGGCAACTAATATTTAAATATTGTACACTAACATCTGCATGACATCAATAATTACATTAGTATCCACGTCCACCATATCCGCCAGCTCCTCCCAATCCGCCGTAACTTCCAGCACCTCCATACCCTCCAACGCCTCCGTAACCACCTACACCTCCATATCCTCCAGCTCCTCCATATCCTCCGGCTCCTCCATATCCTCCAAGTCCCCCAGATCCTCCAAGACCTCCAGCTCCTCCAAATGCTCCAGCCCCACCAATTCCTCCATAACCTCCTCCATAGCCACCAACAGCTACAGCCACAGGAGCTACAGGAGCCACAGCTACTCTGGTGATTACTTGGGTGGGATGAACCACGTCAACTCTGGCCTGAGAACTGGTCGCTACTGGAGCTGGTGCCACAGCTACAGGAGCTACTGGTACAGCGGCCACAACAGGAGTCGCAACTGCAGCTACAGATACCTGATTCGCGGTGGCCACTCCTCCTAGTCTTCCTGCTCCTCCTCCTCCTCCAATTCCTGCACCCCCTATTCCTGCACCGTAGCCTAGTCCCAGATTTCCTGGTGTAGCAGTGCTTACTGCTAACAGAACCGAGAATATGATAAACTGGAACATTTTTTCTTAGGTGACTTGATGAGGACGAGACAAGTGCAGCTACTGACTGATGTTAGCGGGTTGTGATGAGAATTTATAGTTATCCTGGACATTAGAATGTAGTAATTTAATAATGAAGGAAGTAAGGTGATCCTGTGAGGATGGATCAGGTGTTGATTGTGTAAGATGTAGTATGAACCTTTTATGTTTACTCTTACTTGAGGTGAATGACATGAATTATCTTAATAATACACATTTTTAACTGTTTTTCATTTTTAGAAAGAAGTATGTGTGCTACTTATATTTGTTCTGTTTATAAAAATTAATCAATGAGATATGTTGTTTTCATATTCAGACAATGAATTGGAACATCAAAAAGAGATCATCAGTGACAGGAACTACCTTAGAATATCTAAAGCATGTTTTAGAAGTAGTTTTATTCAGTAGTTAATTATTTCTTCTAAATGTATTTTTCCATTAACTTAAAAGGTTTACAGAATCATTATCTATCAATTTCAATAAATTTACCTTATCAAATAATGTACAATGTCCCGTTTATGCTTAAAAAAAACTTGGGGATAAATTCAGCAGAGGAAAATGGGGAGGGGGGGGATAGTTACTATAGCGTCATTCTCTTGAACGTTGCGTTTCCAAGTTACAGGGCGTTACAGTTATTAGTTTAAAAAAAGTTTTCCTTAATTACATTTAAATCCGCTAAAGATAAAAATGTCAAAATTTGTATGAGATTAAACATCAACCGTGCGTTAATTAAAATGTTTTATTCTGAAAAGCAGTGTCGGAGATACGGGTGGTGTCTGAAGGGTACCATTGGAGAAAATATGTTAAAAGTCAAAATTTCTTGCATTTTGAAATGGTTTTAAAAACCTTAAATCATATTACAAAAAAAGATATATTTGTCGAAATTGGGTAAAACCTACCCTTTTTTGAGAAAAAATTTTTTGGTCACATAAAGCGGAACATGTACGTTAACAGAATATTACACTGAAAAATTACATTGCCATGGTTTCAATAAAATTTGTGTAATATTCATAATTTTTAGCATTATGTCGCATAATCAGCATTGAATTACACCTGGAAAATCTATAGCAAACAGCTAAAATCACTCGTTAGCAGCCCACCAGACGTATTCCGATTTCGAAATTATTAACTCTCATCAGTATGCCATAGGTGAGGTAACCGACGAATAATCTTAGCTGTTTTGAGTTTGTTTAACCCGACAATAGGGACCATGAGTAACACGGAGTAGCACATCTATCTCTAGCAGCCATTCGCTATTCCATGCCGGACTAAAAAGCTCCATGCACGAAACGTTCTACATCGCAGTAGAAAATCATTGAAAGCTAACGAACTCTATCGCGATTCGGCGATAACGATATGTTGTAAATACGGAATTCAATGAGTAGTAGAGTAGTTGTTTCCTGGAATGTACAATTTCGTTGTAATTGCTTCTCGATAGAAGAATGCGGTTTTCACGACACTGGGCTACATTTTTAAGAAACTTAAAATGCTGCATTGAGAATTTTTATTTTGAGATACAGAGCGAAACTGGGACACCCTATATAATCAGCAAATTAGTAAATTATGCCTTGCTTTAGTTTGAATTTGAATGGTTATTTAAAAATTATAAACAGTTGAACGACCTTAAAAATGACCTATGTATCTACTTTTAAACTGCTTCCTGAAAAAGGAACTATATGAAACTTCTATTTGCCATATACAGTGCTTTCGAGAAGTAACAAATAAATTCATTATTTCTGAAATTGAAAAGTTTTCGAAAAAATACCCTGGCACGTCGATTTTATTTTTAAAAAAGCACTCTTTGACATACGACCCACATTTGTGACGTCATCTTCGTTCGAGATATAACGTCATCGACAATTTTGACCATACCATTTGAAAGAGCGTGACATTCTACATACATACATCATGAAAAATTATGGTGTTACATAATACAAATTTCAAGAAAATAATGTTTGAAGATTTTAAAATTTAATTTTCACAAAACTGAAAGTGATAATGATTATGTAAAAAATCGGCTAAATTAAATGTTCAAATTGTGCACCGTTGGCTGCCTGACAGTAGCCAAGACGATTAATAAATTCTTTTTGGACATTATCAATAACTTCAGGAGGTATACGATGTATCTCGTGATGAATTCTTGCTTTTAAATCTTCTAAATTAACTGGTCTAGAAAAGTATACTTTGCTTTTTAAGTATCCCTACAAGAAATAATCTAGGGGTGTCAAATCAGGCGATCTGGCTAGCCACTCAATCGCCCCCCTTCTCCCTATCCAACGATTCGGGAACAACTTATCTAAATAAGCACGGACAGGTGTTGCATAATGGGAAGGTGCACAGTATTGTGAAAATTAAATTTTAAAATCTTTCAAAAATAATGAATTTATTGTTACTTGTCGAAAGCACTGCATTATAAACGATAAATATAAGGATGCAGTTTTCACATCACTGGGCTGTCGCAGTCAGAATTTTCAGACTTCTTCGTTTTTGAGATGCAGTGCAACAATTAGCAAATTACCAAGTTATGCCTTGATTTGGTTCGAATTTGAAGAGTAACAATTATAAACAATTGAATGTCTTAAAAAATGACCTATATACCTACTTTTAAACAGATGCGCTTGTTGAGTTCTTGAAAAGGAACTAAACATGAAAACTATTTGGAATATATAATAATATAAATAAACGATATACAGGGTGTCCCAGAAATCGTTAAGCAGGGAACGGGCGATAGGCCAAGTCGTGACAGTTATTAGAAAAATATAAAATAAAATCTTTGTCATGTACTTTTCAAATTATAAGTATCAAAAAATAAATTGTAAAAACTGGCATCCTGTCATCTATCAAGTCCTGTGACTACAAATATTAATGTTTCGTCAAACAAAATTGGCCTGAAATCCGGTTCCACTAAAAAAAAATTATTTTCCTAAACAAAGAAGTAATCTAGCAAGTATCATATTATTTTAGAATCCGGACTAAATGCGCCATCTTTTAAAATTACTTGCCAAAATAGTGTAGTACATTTTCTTTACAGTACAGTCGGTTAAAGTCGGGTGATGTAATTATTTTGAATTTAATGTTGGGCAAAAATCCAACATTTTATTTGAAACTGAGGCAGTTATGTTTTAATTTTAAACTGTAATTTACAGAAGGGTTATTCATGATTACATTACAGAAAAAAGATTGACGAAACATTAATATTTGTAGTCACAGGACTTGATAGATTATCACAGGAAATCAGTTTTTCCAATTTATTTTTTGATAGTTATAATTTGAAAAGTACATGACAAAGATTTTTTTTATATTTTTCTAATAACTGTCACGACTTGGCCTATCGCCCGTTTCCGGCTTAACTTTGATTTCTAGGACACCCTGTATGTAACACATTTCAAATTCATCAGCTGTCTTTTCAATAATAGGAATTAAAACATCGAGGGGATCTGAAAGGGGAGTGGTTTAAAAAAATGACATTCTGTATATAATTTTGAACAGTAAAAAAAACGTGTAAAAGAATGAGAAGAACTAAATACAAATCTTTATTAAATTTATATTCTACAAATATACAGGGTGTCCGGAATATGAGTGCCGTAATTTTAAGGACTTATACATCTGACTAAATGAAATAAAAAACTCTTATGAAAAAAATGTCTAAAACGAGTAGTTTGTCTACAAATTCATTTTGAAAAATAAAAATACAACTGCAATAATATGCAAAACTATGCTACGAAATTACAAACTAAGGTACAATTAAGGTTAAGTAAAAACGCCTGTAACGTAATTTGTTCCTAATTTGATTTTTGGATTAGTGTTAATGTAGTAAACAATTAAAGTTTCCGAGAAATTCGATAAAAGTGTAATGCACGATAACGTAGCAGTGTCAGACTGCTGGTGATAACCTAAAAGTAATATTAGTCATATTAGTGCGTACAGCTAGTGCTATTTATTTTTGTCTAAGTTTTCTTTGATATTTGTAAGTGTACATAAACAAAAATGGAAGAATTTATAGTTCTGTTACCGTTGGTCAGGGAAAAAAATTGTTAAGTCAAATATGTTTTATTCAGTACAATTATCATATGGCAAAATTAAGGCACTCATATTCGGGATACCCTGTATACTCATATATGTATGTTTATATGCACTTTCTTCTTATTTCTGTTAAAAAACCGTATAAACCTTATCATGGCGGGTATTATAAAATCCTGTATAAATAAAAAATCAAGGCATGTATTCTTCTGCAGCCCTTACCATCAATTTTTGCCATTACTAATCTTCTTATTAGGTTTCCGATGCATAAAGAATATCCAAAACAACTGACTAACCATCAAAAGAGCAAAGACCTCCTCTGAATAATCTCATCGGCAAATCAGTGTTAAATAACTATTTTTTTATTTCTTGTCTATCTTATTTCTTATTCATTTAAAGGATCCTTGATTTATTTTGGTTTGAAACAACCACATCAAATTAATAAGGAGTACTACTTCGTCTGTCTTTAAAAAAATATTTTGGGGTGGATTTTAAATTAAGATGCAACATAGAAACGACACAGATTCGTGCTGTTTTGTAATGCAACAATCTTTTAAATTTTACGGTTTCTCTTATTTGCCTGATTGATTTTTACGCAAATTTGTCAGTTCTATATACATATTACGATTATAATATAATTTCTCTTTCTGTTTTAAATACACCATGCAAATTTAAAATGTAATTGCATAAATTAAAAAGTGGAATTATTGTTCTTCTGTTTGTAAATAGATATACAGCGTGTAGAGATAGAAACTTTTCTAATATATCTTTTTTTTTTCAAAACTGAATGCTCTCTAGCTTTTTCCATTAAGTAACTAGATGTTTTTGCAATTTATTTAATTAATATTTATCTGCAGATTCATAAAAGTTTTACATAGTTATAGGAAACCTGTAATTTTACTATTAAATTTTTGCTACATTTCATACACTACCCTCATGGGTTTTATCATAGTGGCTACAAAAAATGAGTAAGCATTCGTAGTAGTAGCCAATTTGGTTTTTTTTATTTAGACTTCTAATTTTTTTAGACGTATAAAATATATTGCTTCTAGTATCCACATGGTTCTCTCCTAATAAGTAAATAAGTTACCCATGGAAATAAGTAATAAAGGTATGATTTGTAAGATAAACGCATTCGAAATCTAGAGCTATAGCAGCATGGAAAATACTTGGCATACCGAACTACTTTTAAAATTTAGGTTTGGACCTCTTCACACTAAATTAGTAAACAAGATACTGCAAACAAACGTTATGCGTTGTAAATGCTACGTACAATAGGACTGGCTAACGTGGAGCACGCACTTAGTTTTATACTATTGGTGTGCTTCCGTTGCATTTTTCCTAGATAAGATTATTTAAAAAAATATAACTATGTACATGATAAATATTTAGAATAAGTAAAAATAAAAGAAAGGCAATATTATATAGCTCATATAATTTTAATTATAGGTTACAGAATAAACTGCCTGTTCGAGATTCTTTGTTATTTGTTCTGAACTGTTGATAATATTGTATTAAAACGATTGAAAATTCAAATATAACTTAGATTGAGTTGGATGACGAAAACCAAATTAAATACTACGTCATACTATATCAAAAATACTGCAATGCTACTGGACGAAAGTTTGTAGGCAGCCTCTTATCATTACAGATCTTAAGTTTCCTATGAAGACGCACTTTTAGTGAATAGTAGCCATTTTGGTTCTTTCCATTTAGACAATTTAAATTATTTACAGAGTACCTACACAGTATATGCATAGAGTACTCGAATGCACAATTAAATCATTTGTAAAATATTTAGAAGCAAATCATTATTGTTTCCAAAAATATTTTAGTTAACTATATTTTTATTGCATCAACCGTATGTACTCCCAAATAGATTTACAAATAAGAACTAAAATGACGGAGATTGGGTACGCCTTACATACTAAACAATATTTTGTTAACTAATTAATACTACTTATCTTGTCTATATTCATATTTTGTTTTGTAATGTAAATATTTTACCTTCATTTTAACATTCTGTATATAGAAAACGAATCATTTTTCGAATTTTGTTAGAATCTATCCCTTTCGATTTTCATTCATTACACTTCGTTTGTTAGTAACTGAAGACTGACCAATAGTATTTACATTAATTTATAAATAACTATATGAAATAATTTGCTTCATTTTTCAGTTTCGTAATTTATTTAAATACTTTTTGCATTTTTACAAATAGATAATATGGACAAAAACAAGAAATCAAATAAAAAATAGTACTGGCTCCGCCCGGGTTCGAACCGGGGACCTTCTGCGTGTGAAGCAGACGTGATAACCGCTACACTACGGAACCTCTTGACAAAAGATAATCGAATCTTGTTCACCTCGAAACATAACGTGTAACATATTTTATACTTCAACATTCAGGAACTTCATTCGTTTTATTCTGAAGTTTTAGATTTAATAATTATATATTTGTAACGTTGTTGTTGTATATACAATTTATGTTTTTAATGTTAATCTAAAATTGATATTTAATTCTAACTTTACAATTTGTTTCATTATTTATGGATGTTAATTTGTTTTTTATTGAATGATCCTACTTGTATCTAATTTTGATATGTAAGTATTGATTTTATATATTTAAAAGATTTATTGGATATTGCTAACTGAGTGGAATTTAAAAAAGACGTATTCTAAAAAGAAAGAAAATTTTAGTAGTATTCCTTTTTGTTAAAATTAAAATGATTTCTAAAAATTAGCAAAATTAATAGTATTTCTTTATAATACAAGTAAAATTAAAAATAATGGAAAATTAAAATTTGTAATTACATTACATTAGAAACTGAATTATTTTTTAAATGTGTTGCAAGAACGTTCTTAGAGCATAATTTATAGAACATTTATAACATAACTGCTAATGTAGTCCTATAAGTGTGTACAATAACACAATTTTACAGCAACGGTGCTTAAAGAATCAAATTGCTGTAAAACCGATGCAAAATAGTGCTTTATAGAATTATACCATCTCCTGTGACACTCTTATAAAATTATTCTGTAATTTCGCTTAGTTTAATAATTATAGAACTATTGTGTAAGGGTAAGGCGTTGTTAAGTTACAATTCTGCTGCGGAAAACAAATTACAAATATGAATGCTGCTATCGAACTTAAGAGAAAAAGCTCTTTAAAGCAGTTATAGAGAATAATAATACAGTTGTCATAAAATCATTATAAAGTAAATATAAAACCCTCTTTGTTTCATAAAAAATGCTATAGAACTAACATTTATATACATATGTAGGTCTCCCATACCCTCATCTGACGAGACTTGCCTATAAAAGTGTGAAATATTTTGACCAAAGTATAATGGGGAAATTTGTATAATATAGTCATGACTTGTAGAAATCATTATCTGCTTGCAGAAGGAAAATTTCATTACGATAGATAAAATTTATTTGATTACTAATAGAAACTGATTTCCTTATAGAAATTTAGTAACATATTTAATTTAGACCATTCCAAACCTTATTCATTTACACTTCTAGATGTTGAAGTTAAAGAATTTTATTAGCTTTATTAAATAAGATTGAAGTAATTGATATTACCATAATAAAATATGACAACACAGTAGTTGCTTACGAAGCATATTTGCTCTATAATCATTGCAATCGACACAAAAATGGCATATTAGTGAGAATCCTTTGGAAGTACAAGATAAAGCCTTTCTTTCTGTCGCCATATTGTGAAGAAAGAAAACAAATCTTAATTAAAAATATATACAATATAAATAGGTGAAATGACATCAATAATAGGGATAGACTTACTTTCTGACTATACAGTTGGTTGCTAAATTCAACAATTTAGAAAACTTTTTTTTTAATTAAATTTCCAGCATCATAGGAAATATAAGGTTAACTGAGGGCGCGTCAAAAAATTACCATTATGTACATTTCACGATAAAACTTTTTCCGCATTAAAATGTACTGCTCCCTGATGGAAAAATCAGGCTGATTAGGTCATCTTCTATCTTGGTTCTTACTGGCTGATCCATATTATTTCTAATATGTGCGATGCAGAAACATTTTATTTTTAAAAGATACAATTAAACGATTTTAAAGTTCTCTAAATAGAACACCATGCAACACAAAAATTGTATAATGAAATGGTATAGAATTTTTATGGGATTGCTTTGTAACCGTGTTATAAAAATTCTTTAAGACATGCGAGAACGTTTATTCAACAATTCTATAAGTATTTCCTGCAGACCTTACAGAATAGCTTAAAGAACTAAACAGTTCTATAGAACGGTGCCCATTTTTATGGCATAAGTGTTGTAAGAACGTTTTGAAAATGTTCTTAGAGTAAACATTGCTCTATATAATTTACTCTGGAAACGTTGTTACGTTTTTTGTAGAACAGGAAATTGTTAGCTGGGATTAGTTTCCAAGTGTCAAAAATAGTTTACGTGTATAGCAACTCACAGTTGATGTATACCGTTTTAACTTATGGTTAAGTGAAAATGCTTTAGCGGAACGATTTCCCGGTGAACATGTGCCAAATTCAGTTACTTTTACAACAGTCTGCAGTGAGTGCAAGTGTAGTGCAATGCAGGCATTACACGAAAAATTTGCAACCGAGTCGTGGAGGAAATGGAGGTCCAGGGCATCTACGGTGTATTGCAGCAGTGTGACGTATTATACACGAGGCTTAATTATATCTATATCATGCACAGCGTGTCCCAAGCATTAATACCAAGGGATTGGACGAGGAGGACTGGTACCATGACCGCCGTGATTTGCTAGCTTTAAATCGCTTGGATTTATTTTTATGGGGATATTTAAAAAATGAAGTATATTACACCGAAGTGGACACTATTGATGATTTACGTAAACGGATCATAGTTGCTGCCAATAACTTACAAGTTCAAGTTATTAATTAAAATCACAAATTAATTATATTAATAATTAATAACAATAGCGGCAAAAGCAATTGAATTTACGGTATAAAATAGGTGTTATACAGGGTGTCCCAAAATAGAAGGCCATACCATTAACCACATATTCTTTGGATAAAAATAATGTGACTTTCCTTATGCCATTTTTTATTTGGGCGTCCCTGTTTCAATATACAGGGTGTTAAAGTTACATTTTAAAAAACTATTTTTGTTAATAATCCCATTGTTTTGTAAGATATACACTTGAAATTTTGCACGTACTTTTATTTTATTTCGACACACTTATCATGTTATTTTGGTGAAGAAAATCGAAGGGCGAATGGAGGTAACTGAGGGATGCAGTATCCTTTTCCCCTACAATTATTTCTAAATATGCCTATGCAGCTTTTTCTTGAAATATCAAACGTAGAATTTTCTTCTAATCATTTTATCTCTTTTGTAATTTTTTGTTTAAATACTCCGTTTTGAAGAAAAGTTAAACTGAAATTTTGTGGATATACCTATTACTACAATACATTGGCAACTTAGCAAATCGTAATACTTACCGAATGAATAATTGCTAATTAAAACAGAATAGATAATTTTAAATTTTATAAAATGGAGGAATATTTTATGAATTGAAAAAATAATGGCATTAAAATCTATAATATAGTTCTCTTATCAACCAAAAAATAATTTGTCTTATTTAGTAATAGTAATAATGAATCAATATAATAACTTTTTACCTAAATAACATTAAATAAACTAATTAATTAATTACTACTAATTTAACAAACGTTCTACTTGACCACCCTCCTCATTAACACATGTACGTGCCCTTTTAAGTAACGAAAACCTTATATTTTGAAAGATATTCTTATTTTGTTTTAATTAGCAAATATTCATTCAGTAAGTATTACGATTTGCTAAGTTGCCAAAACATTGTAATAATAGTATATCCACAAAAGTTCAGTTTCACTTGAAAATGATAGTGAATGATATATTTATGGGCACTACAAATTGGCGTTTTTCTCCAAAACGGAGCATTTAAAGAAAAAATTACAAAAGATGTAAAATGATCAGAAGAAAATTCTACGTTTGGTATTTCAAAAACAGCTGGATAGGCCTCAGTTACCTTCATTCGCCCTTCGATTTTTTTCACCAAAATTACATGCAAAGTATGCCGGAATAAGATAAAAGTACGTGCAAAATTTCAAGTGTGTATCTTACAAAACAATGGGATTATTAACAGAAATAGTTTTTTAAAATGTAACTTTAACACCCTGTATATTGAAACAGGGACGCCCAAATAAAAAATGGCATAAGGAAAGTCGCATTATTTTTGTCCAAAGAATATATGGTTAATGGTATGGCCTTCTGTTTTGGGACACCCTGTATAAAGTAATTTATTTCTTTCCTTGCGAAATTTTTAAATTTTTTATCCGGTCGCCGATTGTATGCTTCGCCTCATCAGGTTGTACAGTGGGCCACTTTTCAGTGCCGTATACAGAAGTGTATTTATAAATCATTTTTGTTCTTTTTGATTTTTTTATACAAAATTGTATTTATAAGGGTACATTAAAAAAAATTTTTTTAGATAAGTTCTGATCTACCCTGTATAATGTATATTTTTGTTATATATTTTGTGCATGCGAATAGACAATAGTAATAAATATTTGAAACAAATTTCACTTTGAATTTATTTCTTTTATCATAACTTTTCCACTGATATTGTATAAGGAGAAATAATTTAAAAGCTTGTAACTATTTTTTGATAGTCTAAATTAATTATTGCTAATCATTCAGCCACCAAAAATAAAATTGTCGTTATGTTTAAATTAAATTACATACCGATTTCGCGTGACAAAATCGAGTGGTGAAATTCTTTTATTTCTAAATTGGACAAACCTACTTTCATTTTATTTCAAACAGATATAGGTACAATTATCTACCTAACGAAATAAAATTATTTACATCTTTTCATAGGTGTTTTATGCCCTTATGCACTATCGCACTGAATAATCGTTATCAAGCTCTAGAGAATCGGAAAAGCCTCGACACAGGAAAAATCATTTATTTGTAGGGCTTTAAAACACACTTTTAGAGTTAGAATGGGAAAGTTGTATGAATTTTATACAGGTTTGAAATGTTTTACAGGAATTAATCTTTCAAACATATTGAACGGTCAGTACACGTGTCTGGCGGCAATATTCACATACTAATTAAAATATTAACATTGATAAATTGCCATAAAATATAAATAAAGCCATGTGGCCGAAAACGTGATATTACTGGAGTAACACGTCGTTCATTGCGGTTTGTTACCATAATTATTAGTGGTGATGTGATGAACGATATTGTTAAACGTTGTTCTTTTGTTTAAAATATAGATTCGCTCGTGAGAATTACGGCGAGAATGCTGTTGGGTTCCGAGAAGCTGCGGACACTGCGCTTGACGGAATAATTCCGGAGAAAAGCAAAGAAAGGTACGTGAAAAATTTATCGTCTTACATTAAATAGTGTGCAACATACTTCAGAAACGATACTGCTTGCCTATTTTGTTGAAATGAGTAAAGAAAGTAAAGCTTTAACATTATGGTCTCGATATTCGATGTTGCGAGCTGTAATTAATATCAAGCAAAAAATCAGCATTAGCCAGTATTCTAAATTGCGAGCATTTTTGAAAAGGCAGAATGCTGGATATAAACCTAAAACATTCAATGTTCTCTCAGAAGAAGACATCAGTACCTTCTTAAATAAGGCTCCAGAGGAATATCTTGTTCAAAAGGTAATATTTCTACTATTTAATTCATATCAATTATGTGTTTAATAGTATATTTTATTTTAAGGTTGCCTGCAGATGCGATGAACTCCTAAATATGAAAATGGGTGATCTGGCAATTTTAGAAAAGAGCATAATGATAGTTATTCCTGTAACAAAAACCTACACTTCCCGATCATTTGCAATTATAAAATCGGAATGGATAAAAATAATAAAATAATACTATGATCTTCACAAGACCATTTGTTCCGATCGTTTTTTTACAAATAAGGAATGGCAAGACTACATATCAGCCTTGTGGCCACAATGCTATTGGACGTTTTACCAAAAAAATAGCGGCTTTTTTAAAATTAGAAAATCTTCAGCTACATGGCTAGCAAATACAAGTGGAGATATCCTACAGTTAAAAAAATTAGCGGGATGGAAATCCAGTGCCGTAGCCGAAGGATACCTGGAGAACTCGTTACATGGTCAAGTAAAAATTGCAAATATGTTATCCCATATAGAAAATTCGGCAACGTCGGCCTCTTTGTCAACTTCCGAAACCCAATACAATGTTAAGCAACAACATGGACTTACATTAGCTGTTTACAGCAATGAGAATTTAATTAGTTTTATTTCTTAATATTTTTCTTTATGTTATAAATTAATAAAATAAATACCAGTTGTTTGTATTAACTTATTTTTTTTAAAACCAGCTTAACATGACATTGTCATACTTCGGAAAAGTGACACATGCTTCTAACCGGAAAAGTACTTTTCCAGCTAGCGTGGAAGTCAAGAAATGTCTATATTTCTAACCGATTGTGAATAAACATTTTTTACATATTTTTGAACACTCTTCTGCCCGCATGAAACGTAGTTTCTCATATATATCTAGTAAGGGATATGACAAATTGCCTCCACATTTTAAAGAATATTCAATTTTTAATTAAAAAAAAAGAATATGTTTGTATTTCGGATGGCTAATTGTTTTTTGTTTTATAGGGAAATTTGCTAAGTTTCGGATATCACTTGAGTTTGTTAGTTTTATAATTAAGTCTTAGTTATGTTTATGTCATTCTGTAGTAGTTGTAATGTTAATCAATATGTATTAATGATGTAAACCAGGTCAAGTTGAAAAGCAGCCTTGGCTGATACTTTGTCTTTTCGTTGTGCACTTTACTGGCAATGAATGAAGTCCACTCATTATTATTACACTGTAAAAAAATAATTACACATTTTAACACAAAAGAACACAATACTGTGTTAATCGAGGTCCACATGGAATTGTGTATATTTTTACACATTTTTCTATATGTATCAGTGTGTTAAATGTTTAACACAATCCACTGTGTTAAAATAACAAATGTCATGTGTAACTTTTACACATTTCAGTGTTATTTGTATCATTAAAGGTGTAGGTTTTACACATTAACATGTTAATTTTATTGTATAACAGGTATTGATATGGAAGACTCACCTACCTTTTAAGTTTGTTAATTATGTTTTTGTTTGCTTTTGCAAAATTTTTTAATAAATTTAATTTTTGAAACACTTTTATTTTGACGTTTTTTAGAGGTTTTCCCAGTCGTCAAGAATGCATTGAATATAGCCTGGAATGTTTTAGAAAATGCCAGAATAAATGTATTACAAAAATTATAATTTCAAAAGCAAACAGGAACATACTTAACAAGGTAGGTGCGCTTCCGTATAAATATATAGAATTTTCAGAATTATCGTGTTAAGTAATTAAAAAATAAAATATATTTTAGTTTTTATGATTTTATTAAAAAAATAAAATTCAGTACAAATGAACAACAACCAAGTTTGCTAACAAAATATATATGTATTAAAATTAGCAGCATAGTAGTACATATATTATTATAATAAGGGACTAATAATGTTCTAGTAAATCATAAACAATAAAACAGCACACAACAACATTAAACAAAGATATATTTAGGCACTACCTAAATAGGAGTTTCCGAAAATTAACTGGTAGTGAGCTAAACATATAATTTTCTTTCTCTAAAGTTATAAGAAATCAGATTACAAAGTAATGTAAAACGTCAGAGTGAACTAATATTTTTAAGTTATATTCCTAATTAGTTTTAGCTTTATTACAATTATCATCAATATTTGTTATAGTTAGGTAAGTACTTACCATTTTCCTTGATTAAACCTCAATTTAAATTTAAATATTCCCCATTTAACACAGTGAACAAAAGGTACACAACACCGCTACATGACCAATATGGCGTAGTGACGTGTGTTCGATCAACTGATATACTGCAGCTGCGCAGTTGTGCTCAACCAATCAGGCGTAGGAATATAGATCACAATTAAGTTGTGTGCTTGTTAAGTTTACACAAAATGGTGTACTTTGAACACATCACTGGTAAGTATTACACAAATTCGGTATATTTTATTATAATACTAGTAATTTTAACACATTTTGTGTAAAACGAATAAAAAAGCCATGGTGTGTAAAACTATTAACACGGAAATTTTACACATCCTTAATTACACACTGGAAAATCTCACTTACACAGCAACTTTTTTTACAGTGTATATTATCGAAGTAATAAAACAAATAGTATTTTCTTCTTTGTTTTTATTATCTTAAACTAAATAAATGGCAACTGTACAATGCGAAGTGAGTGATATTAAAGGAAAGAAAACGTTGGACGTAACACCTAATGTCCTAAGGCGAGTCCTCCATGTCCCAATCCCAAACCAATACTTCCCAGACCAATACCTCCCAATCCAATCCCTCCCAGTCCTAGTCCATGTCCCCCAAGAGCGATTGAGGGAGCGACCAGTGCAACGGGAGCGGCAGCCACAGCCACGGGGGCGGCTACTGCGACTGGTGTTCTGATATCCACCCTAGACTGGTGGCTGATCCCGGAAGAAACGGCTATGGGAGCGGCAACAGCAATGGGTGCCGCAGCGATTCCAATTCCGTGTCCCAGACCTCCTAGACCGATGCCTGCACCTAGAAATCCCGGTCGAGCGGCACATACGGCGACTAGCGCTGACAATACTGCTAGTTTGAACATATTGATTTAATTCAAAGATATGTGTCGTTGAAGGGTGGAAAACTGAGACTGATATTCATGCACTTTTCAGTTGTATTTATAGTCAATTGAACTCCTATGACGGAAGTGGTACAAACATGAAGAAATCCGATCGGTTTGTTGAAGTGTGACCTTATTTTTTCCTCGGTTTACTCCTAGTGCCGTGCTGACTATTAATTATAGCCATTTTGAGTTGTGTTGTATAACGGAGTGTAGGTTTCAGAAAAATTATGTCCTATCGGGTTACTGCTTACAGAGTGGGCCTAAGAGAGTTTATAAACATTTCTTTTAGTAAACAGTTCAATGTATTTAAACATAATTAATTCTCGGGAAAAAAATGTTTTTTTTTGGCGTAATGATGGCCCTTTTTTGTCTTCGAAAATGCTGCACTCGAAATTCTATCGTTATGATGAATTTGCCAATTTTTTCACCACTAGCTGATATAAATATATAGCGTGTCGCATGGAGTATAGTGGTCTTGTAAACTTTGTATTATTGATTTTTCGAGTTATTTGTAATTCTCAAACTATAAAATTATTCTCAAGAAATTTTTATTTGATAGCTTCAAAATAAATAATATTTGCTATGTATTATATGTTTTCTTATAATTAAAGGTAGATAAATATCAAAATTTATTGCAATATACAGGCTGTATCACATAAGAAAGCCACTCCCATGTAGCTTAATATGCGAGACACGTCAAAAATCTTTATTTGTTTTTTGTTGCATTTTTGGAGGCCTTTTTGCTCGTAAAAACAAATTTGAGATCCATGGCCAACTTTATGAGTAATAACAAAAAAACCTGTAAAGTGCCCAAACTTTAAGGCTGTCTAACTTTTTTATTTTAAGAGATAGAGAAAACTTATGGACAATAAAGTTTTATTGTAAAATTGATACCTTCCACCTGATATAAACAGATTTTTTAAATATCGTATGTGGTTCGCTGCGCCCTCTAGGCGGATAAAAAATTTTTTTATTGAAGCAGGCTATGGCCACAAAAAATTGCTTGTTTTTTCGTCTTTCATGCAATATACTACATGTTGCCCTTATCTTTCGTAAATTGATACCTTCCACCTGATATAAACAGATTTTTTAAATATCGTATGTGGTTCGATGCGCCCTCTAGGCTGATAAAAAAATTTTTTATTGAAGCAGGCTATGGCCACAAAAAATTTCCTGTTTGTTCGTCTTTCATACAATATACTACATGTTGCCCTTATCTTTTGTATTTATTACATTTTTTCAATTTTAGTTAAAAAAATGTACTTAAATATTTTCGTGTTACTCAGATAATGTAGAACCTGTTTTAAAGACGCCAATTGCAAAAAAATAATAAACAGAATGTACTTTTTTATGCAAAATACAGATTTTCTTATAATATTATTTTATTACATTGTCTGTGTCAAAATAATTTTAAAGACCCAATTGCTTCTAATGTGAAAACCAATTAAATAATATTATAAGAAAATCTGTATTTTGCATAAAAAAGTACATTCTGTTTATTATTTTGGCGTCTTTAAAACAGGTTCTACATTATCTTGAGCAACACGAAAATATTATGGTACATTTTTTTAACTAAAATTGAAAAAATTTAATAAATACAAAAGATAAGGGCAACATGTAGTATATTGTATGAAAGACGAAGAAACAGGAAATTTTTTGAGGCCATAGCCTGATTCAATAAAAAATTTTTTTATCAGCCTAGAGGGCGCAGCGAACCACATACGATATTTCAAAAATCTGTTTATATCAGGTGGAAGGTATCAATTTTGTAATAAAAATTTATTACCAATAAGTTTTCTCTATCTCTTAAAATAAAAAAGATAGACAGCCTTAAAGTTTGGGCACTTTACAGGTTTTTTTGTTATTACTCATGAAGTTGGCCATGGATCTCAAATTTGTTTTTACGAGCATAAAGGCCTCCAAAAATGCAACAAAAAACAATTAAAGATTTTTGACGTGTCTCGTATATTAAGCGAGATACATGGGAGTGACCCTCTTATGTGATACAGCCTGTATATATTTTGTAAGCAATAAAAAATATTTTTTCTGGTGTTGCCAATAGGTAGAATTTAAAACTTAATGTTTTTGAATTACAAGACAAGCTAATACTAATCACTTAGCAAAGAATTTTTCATTTGTATACCCTCGTTGTGGTTGTAATAGTATCAGAATATATTATTTCGAATGTAATTGATAACATCACTATATATATATATCTGTATATATTAGTACAGGAATGTGCACAAGCCATTTTTAGAATATAATAAATTGTATTTTTAAAATATCATATTTCAGCTCATACTTAACACGGTGTAGTTCATTCAGATGGACTTAAGATATGATATTTTCTGAATATTCTGAATATCACGTCAGATGCTAAACCTTTACTGACTTTTTTTGTACGAATGTACTAATTTATTTAATTAATTCTGAAAACGCAAAGTGCAATTACTTTTGGTTATGGAAAAGCAAACTATTTGTCACGGGTTTTGTTTAACATGTTCGCAGAAGTATTTGTTAAGCTATACAGGGTGTAACCAATTTTTCGTTCGTTGGGAAAAGAAAGACCATGAAAAATTAATAGAGGTCCTTCCTATAACATTTTTCTCTGTGACTCTTCCTTTTCCTGATACGGGCGTTCAACTTTAAGAAATTATATTTTCTTTTCTTTTTTTATCTTCTAAACAAATAACGCCAATGATGAAAAGTATTTTTTTTTCACTACAAATATTACATTTTTTTCGATTGTCTGACAAAAAGTTCTTTTGAGGAAATTTACTAAACTGCTTTGTTTTCTATATATTTTGACTTTCTCATCAGGATTCTTTTTTATGTACTAAACAAATAAAAATTTTTCCGTCAAACTTGATATGACAGTAATTATAATAGAAAATTAATATTTTAACGTGAATAATATATTTCCTAAAATCAGTAGCGTACGTATGAAGTCTTGTTTATCTTTGAATACTACCACACCAATGATGAATAGTACTTTTTCAGTACAAATATTAAAATTTTATTGTATTTTCTAAAAAAAGTGCTGTTTCCTTAAGAACGCAGTTTTTCAGAAAATAAAATATTTTAATATTTGCTGAAAAAATACTTTTTTGATTGGTGTAGAAGCTTAGCAAGTTCTAAGGTGAGCAAAATCTCATACCTACGCCACTGGTTTTACTTAAAAAAAGTTACTTAAGACAAAAATTAACATTTTATTATGATTACTGCATATCAAATTTGAAACAAAAAAAATTATTTGTTTTGTAGAATAATAATAAAGAAAAAATATTTTTTTAAAGTTGAACGCTTAACAAAATATAGTACATCTCATTAGTGTTATTATTTATTGTACTGTACTTTGTTTTAAAGAAGAGCTAATTCAAGTAAGGTTCTTAAAATCCACTGTTTGATACCGCTAGGCAGTCAAAGAGCATATATAAATAATATATCATTTGGTAAGAATTTAGAAAAATTTCTAAAATTATTTTGAATTATTTTCATACTTTAAAGTAACTATATTCCAATACTTTGCCTGCAATGTTTGTTTGTAATTTCTCTCTTTTGTTTCATCTTGATATTTTGCAACCTATATAAGCAATCCTTAAAATTGCACCAAATTTTGTGTAACAAAAACTGATTTGCATATTGTGACGGTATTTCAGTAGAGAAAATATAATGATGAAACGATGAAATAGTCAGTATTCTTATTATATTGTCATAGTTCAATAGATTGATTATGATTGATTATGCATAACAAATCTCTAAAACTTAAAGCAGCAAACAATATTAACTATTTCTCATTTATTTAAGCATTTTATTTGTTAGATGGTATAAGTCTACAAAATTAACTGACATAAAAAATAGGGAGTCCCAAATTTCTCAAATTGAATTTATATCAAGAATTGAGTAATAACTATTTTTAATCACCACTTTTTTGTTGAGTACTATTACAGATACTTATTCCAAAATCTAATTGTACATCGCCTATAAGTCTGTTTAGAAATGAAAGAGAGTAATAATGCAAAGATCATGTAATGATGGTTATTAATATACGAGCATTAACCGGGATACGAAACGAGCCGAAAGCGAGTTTCGTATGGTTTATGCGAGTGCATTAATAACCATTACATGAGAGTTGCATACGCTATTTTTTCTACACCCGATAAATAATCAAAAACCATAAATTTTATATTTTTATTGAACACAATAGGTAACAGTAATTATTCGTATGAACTGCATCTTCTGCTTTCTCCGATATGTGTGGAGGAGTCGATGGTAATTCTTCTATATCGCTGATATCAGACATTTTGATAAATTATCGAAGTTTAGCTAGGTATCTACGAAAATTTAATACGTACTGATTTTGACATCTAAAATAATTACATATAACCTAGGAGAAACGTCAAATGCACAGCATGCTTGATTGAAAAATTATGGGTTTCTATTGATTAAAAATCTGTATCGTAATGGGTATCATTATGAAACGGATTATGGGCATATAAGTGCATTGTTATAATACGGGTGTAGAAAAAAGCTTATTATGTATGCAAATCGTAAATAAATGTAGTACTGGTGCTTATATTCAATATTTTTATATTATGTATTATCGGTATAGATGAGGTGTACTTTTAAAAAAATTTTGTGTGATCGAACCGTACTAAATTGTAGCAGGTAGCCAAAATTTAATCCCCGACAATCCGTCTTTGTCTATGCCGCTTCAATTTCTCGGTCCATTTCTCTTATAAGTAAACAATATAAAAACAGCATTTCAAAACTAGAGGCTACTTTAAGCACCATAACCGGGTTAAGAGGGTTTTTAGTAATTCAAATAAAATTATTTAATATTATTGTCAAAATATTTATTTAAATTTAATGAATAGACTTTTATTCCACACAAAAATACATGTATTTTGAAAATTCAAATTATGGTGAGTAAATGTAGTGTTGTATAAATGTACAATGAAGATAATAAAAAAGTAGGTATATTAAAATTCATCCTCTGAATATTCTGATGAATTATCTTCGTCTCCTAGATTGATAACGATAGGTTCCACAGTAACGTCAATTAAATTATCGAGTTCCTACATTTTCTCCTCTTCTTTTTGTACATGATGTATACATCTTTGCCAGTTATCTACAGTTACTCGTTCCAAGAAATTTTTAATAAAATTTTCACGTCACTTAATTTAAACGTCGCATTATTTCGCGCTACATCTCCTTTTACCTGCGCCCAGACTAATTCGATTGGGTTAAGTTCACAGTGATAAGGTGGTAACCGTAGTACCGTTATTTGGCGATTTGTTGCCATTTCATCGATAACATATTTTTTCTGATCTTAATTAAGATTGGCAAGTGTCAAAAGTTCCTTTTTCACCATATTTGTTTCAAAAGAAATGTTTTTTCTGGATAACCATTGAATTATATCGGCTTTCCTCCAAGCAGTCGTAGGCGTCCGCTCGGTCTGCTGTGAATGGTAACATGAGAATTACAGACCCCGGAGGAATAAGATCCAACATCTGTGTAAAATACTCGAAAACATCTGCGTTCATGTCTTCGTAATAGTCACATGTATTTTTAGATTCAAATAAAAGTAAACCGCCATCTACAAAACCACTGCTACTACCTATATGTGTCACTACTAATCTTCGCCCTTTACCTGAAGGTGCCTTGAACCCTGTTGAAAGTCCATCCAAAAATGCTTGTCGGAAACTTTTTACATTTTTATCTTGCCATACTTTTGTTACAGTATATCCCTCGTTGACCCAAGTTTCGTCTAGATAATAAATATTCCTCCCTTAGTCACGGAATTTTCTAATTGATCTTAAGTAAGATCTTCTTTATCGATAAGAACTGACTTGTTCTGCTTTTACCAGCAAAAATTTTTTGGCAAATCGTTGTCCTCTGAAAATTCACTTAAAATTTTGTTTAGCGTTGGTATTTCTTTTTTAAAATAAAATGAGTATACTTTCTGCGAATGATATTTTTGAAGATATCATCTATAACGACTTTTGACCTCCCTGTAGATGAATTTGGGGGATTTACAGTATCTTGTTCATTTTTTGTTTTCTTTAAAAGTCCGTAAATAGTCGATTTTCCAATCCCTGTCATTTTGGAACACTTTTTCACGATGTCGTCAACAATGTTGGTAGGATTTTGGTGTTTCAATGCATTAAATACATTTAATATAATAATCTTCTCATTCTGAGACAGTGCACATCTTTTCACGCGTTTAGCAGGTACGTAATCTGATAAGCTCGACATTTTACCCAAACAATATTATATCAACTGGCACAATAGTCACGAAACACAAGTAGAATTTTACTCTACTGCACTAGCACGTCTTCGTATATTCAGCTCTAAGACTAGACTGATCTGTCACAATACACTGGCTCCTGCCTTATGATGTATCCAGTAAAATATACTAATGTACACCCATTACCTGTTAGCATTAGTATTA
Organism: Monochamus alternatus; assembly: GCA_037114965.1. NCBI lineage: Eukaryota > Metazoa > Arthropoda > Insecta > Coleoptera > Cerambycidae > Monochamus > Monochamus alternatus. The sequence continues at coordinate 145,046,089 of CM073426.1, read as the reverse complement.
CCCGATAATTACCTGAAACGAAATATTACCACGCCCATGGCCGGTTCTTATCTCGGGGTTTTATTAAAAATGAATTCGAAGATTCAAAAAAGTTCAGTATCCTTTGAACTAGATAGTTCAAAAGACTTCAAAGTATAAACAATATACAGGGTGTTTGTGAAAGGTTGGGAAATCTCGGCGCTGGAGATACTGGTGACCAAAAAAAGTCGATTGAGCCAGATATGCCTTATCCGAATGTTGCTGGTTTCAAAAATACAAGGCGTTCAATGCTAGAATTTTATGATATTGTCTGAAGCTATTTATTTGTGGCATAATTTTAGTTTTTCTTTGGTTTTATTGGGTTTTTGCCACACTTCTGAAAAAATAAAGATTAATTAAATAAGCCCTGGCGAAAATCCAATAAAATTAAAGAAAAACTAGAATTTTATTTTGAAATATCTCAATAACTGTGGGAGTATTAAAATAAAAATTGGCACAATTATGTTTTTTGGCACGGCAAATAAGAATGTTTAACTAATTTTTACGTCACTAGTAGAGGGCGCCACTTATGACACAGCATGTTTCTTTTAAATGGAAGAACTTTATTGCTGTTTATTGTATCCATCTATCTATTGAAACAATCAATTCTCCTACCTGTTATATTTGACAAAGGTATGCCTTGTTGAAGTCGTTAGGAGTAACCATTTTTGATATAATCGTATTTGAAATATTCAGTGCAGCGATTGAAAACTGTTATCGTTTCAGGTAAAGTGCCTTTTCTACTGAAAATACAGCAAAATGTTACTTGAAAAAGTTGTTCAGAACGGTAAATTATCGATGAGTGCAAAATTTCAAAAAGATCGGCCTGCTTTGATAAAATCTTTGTGCTTTGTTGAAAAATGGTTTCAAAATCAAACCTCGCCGATCTTCTTGAAATTTTGCACGTCCCCATAATTTATCGTTCTGAATAACTTGTTCAAGTAACATTTTTCTGTATTTCAGTAAAGTCAATTTACCTGAAACCATAACAGTTTTCAATCGGTGCACTGAATATTTCAAATAGGATTATTTCGAAAACTGTTACTCCTAACGACTTCAATAAGGTATACCTTTTTCAGATACAACAGGTAGGAGAATCGATTGTTTCTATAGTCAGATGGATGCACTAAGCTGCAAAAAAGTTCTACCATTTAAAAGAAATGTGATGTGCCATAAGTGGCGCCCTCTACTAGTGACGTCAAAATTAGTTACAAATTTTTATTTGCCGTGCCAAAAAACATAATTGTGACATTTTTTTTTAATACTCCGACAGGTTTCAAAGTTATTGAGATATTTTAAAATAAAGTTCTAGCATTGAACGCCCTGTATTTTTGAAACCAACAACATTCGGATAAGACATATTTGGCTCAAGCGACTTTTTTTGTCAATAATTCAGACGTCTTACATCACAGCTGGCGTTACACATTTGTTTTTATTGTCAATGTGTTTTTCTTAAATATTTTGATGAAAACATAATGAATTATTCACTTGTTCGTATGACGTTAGTCGTCTGAATTCTTGTCGCGAGTATAGGAATATTCCAGCAACTTAACAGTTATAGTTACTTCAAATTAGTACAGGGTGGGCAACAATACCAAAGGCGTTTATAAAAATGCAATAGAAAGTTATACGTTACTAAATTCAGATACCTGTCAAATTTTTATCAAAAAATATGGACCAACAATTGTATTTCTCACAATACTAGCCAACATATTGACGTTTTGTGGTCGTTCCATTCAATCTGGATTTTCCTGAGACCAATAACGGGTGTTTTGCTGATTAACATGCCCGCTCAAATAAAACGTTGTTTCGTCGGAAATTAAAACGTTACCAATGAAATTGCTATTACCCACAGAATTTAGTTCTTTGGTCCACGTCGCACGTCGTCTTCAGCCAATTCATGGTTGTTGTCCACCCTGTACCAATTTGAAGCAACTTGTGATACTTTGGAATCAGCTCAGCAAAGGAAATCCAGAAATAGGGAAAAAATAGGGTGTTCCATTTAAAAAAAAGCGGTGTAGATGTCATTACTCCTAAGATAGATCATCCTGTCTATTAAATTATTTTTTGAAAAAAAAATAGTAAATTAAAATCAAAATTCGACCTGTTTCGGGACTTTTTAATAATATTGTTTATTTAGCTAATAACGGACGCACTTTTTCTTTATATGAACTAAATAAAATGTGTTCCTTTTAACATGGTAATATATAAAGTATAATATCGGTCGGTGGTTGAGCAGCTAAAGGCGTCAGTACAATGTGACCACTCCATCTGGAGGTAAGCTGGAAAAACGTTGGCTTGGGTCAATGTGCGATATTAACACCGGTCGGCGTTTAACCATCCCCCTAATCAATCAGGTTTTCCAGGTTTCCTTCATTCCTGCACTGAATGGTGGTTAGGGACCACCAACGTAAGTCGTTCCTGGGCGCAAATGAAACCTGCCTAATAATAATATGTCGGCCTCTCTTGAGCACAAGTCTCCGGCTTGGGTCAATGTAAGAGATTGATACCGGTCGGCGTTTGACCATCCCCCTAATTAATGAAGTTTTGCAGGTTTTCCTGTTCCTGCCCTGAATGGTGGTTAGGGCCTATCAACATAAGTCGTTCCTGGACGCAATCTGCTTTATAATAATATGCCGCCCTATCTTCCGCACAAGTTTCCAGCATATGGGCTAATACTCGTCATTAGAATGAGTGAGATATTATTATTAATAATCGTATTTCAGAATTAATAAATTTAAACACATATTCTAGTAAAACTACTAAATACTACAATTTTTTTTATATAATTCACTGTAATTTTTAATATATTTAGTGGATGTTTTTATAAAACGTTGTAGTGGGAGTTTTCTGGTAAACTTTTGTGTCAATAAACGCATACAACTTTTAGTAAATATTACAATGTATGTAATATTTGGTAAATTTCTGTTGCAGTAAAATAGTATTTGAAAGTTATTACTAAGAAATTGTAAGCATAATAGTATGTAAAATAATACTAAAATTTGTGTTTAGCTATAATGTGGAGCTATAATCACAACAAATTGTAGTATATAGATCTACAATTGTAAAATCCATTACTATGTTATTTTTTTTCCAGAGCATGAATTGAATCTTTTTTCCTATGCAAACCTTTAGTACAGTTGTTACAGTTAGAAATATATTAAAATAGTCTTTTTTCGTGTGCATATATGGTAAAAGTACTCTAGAAAATATTCACTCTATTTGACTGAACACGAATGTTTCCTTAGTCAGCAATAATTTATCTATAAGTACAAATTGTTAGTTTCATTACCAAATATTAGCAGCATATACACAATGAGGGATATTTGAGGGATGTTTAAAGGGTCTGAATAATTGATCTAGTCCTACTACCAAAAAATTATGTCCTTAAAACTATGACTTGAAATGTAAAAACATTGCTTTTTCATACTTGATCGTTTTAGCGAAGATCAGCATGGAAGAACGATATTTTCGATGAAATATAAAGCATATTTTTATAAAAATATATATTTATTCCTTCACAAAATAATACTATTATGTACAACATCATATGAAGAAAATATTTACAAAATTATTTCAATGAAAATATACAAATGTTTTTATTTAGTATAACGTGGAAATTTTGAGGCAGTCATACATTATTAGCAAAATGTCAGTGCTCAAGTCTCTCACGAGGTTAAACATTTTTATACATATATCTATTAAATATTGATTACATTCAGACAAATGTTGATAAGAATTTTAAATTTCAGTGTAAAAGAAAAATAATATGTAGTATTAGTAACATAAAAATTGAAAACCAGCAAATGACAATCTAATTTAGAACCATATACTTCAGATCAAATCCATCACAAAAGAATTACCAGCCATGCCCTAAACCTAGACCCAATCCTCCCACTCCCAGAGCTCCAATGCCCAAACCGTGTCCTCCAATGCCCAAAGTAGGAGCGGCTAAGGCTAAGGGGGCGGCTACGGCTACAGGCGCTGCCACTGAGGTCCGAACAACAGCTGCCACTGGTCTTACAATATCTGTTCTATACACAGAACTGACGGCCGAAGGCACCGCCACCGCGGGAGCGGCATAGCCACCCAACCCTAGACCTCCATGGCCTACTAGACCAATGCCCAGATTCCCTGGACGTGCCGCACATACGGCGAGTACAGCTGACAGAAGAACTACCTTCAACATCTTGCGTGGAAAACTGAAGAAAGACTGATAATGCAGGTGAATTTCAGATGTAATTTATACTTGGCTTTATGGTAGTTGCGGTGAATTTGTAAAAAAATCGCCGACCTTAACGACTCTAAGCATCTAATCGCAGCTAGGATAATTGTTAGTATCGTATGTCGAGCTGGTACGGTAACCTGATTTGATCTCGCTTTGGAAAAATCGCGGCAAATCGAATAACTACCCACGAAGTGGCTTAAGTTGCGGCACGTCCGATTTTTTAGCTCTCGGTTTATTTAGCGACGTGTGATAAATTGGTTTGCGAAATATTAATTACCTCGTGTGATTCATGATTCAATAACAGTCAATTGCAATTTATTTCATATTAGTTATAGTATCCTGCAGTTAGTTACTAAGATTATTTTTAGGTCTCAATTCTAGTGAGGGAAGTAATTATTGTATTTGGACTTTAGCCGTTAGGCATCGGCCAGTTATGCATACAGGGTGTTTCTATTTACCTACTAATTTTAAACAATGATATTTAATGACTGTATGTTGACAGATGATGAAATGAAAGTTTCAAGTCGAGACGGTTTGACCAAAAATGTATCCTGAATAAAAAAATATTTATAAGATGTGTAAAATTAAACATAATTCTTTGGGTAGCTATACAAAAAGAAAATATTGACAGGCTAAAATAAGTACTTCGGATAACACAAGTAAATCAGCGTGGAATATAGTGTCCCAATCATCCGGCAAAAGTATGCAGTATTTATCGTATCTTCAAAATATTAAGAATAATAAAAACTGTTACAATTAATATAATCCTATTCCTATTATTTTAACCTTTGTGTTCATTACAATATGTCTTTACTTAAATTAGATACGACCTTTTGTCGTAGCCCGGCAGAATATGTAACTAGTATAACTATATAACTAGTATAACTATATAACTAGTATTTGAGTATGGCTTGTTATAACAAATATTTATTTTGACTACATTGGAAAGAGATAAAGAATAAGAAATTTTGGCTTATTAGCATCCTTAATAAACCGTATTTAGGTAGGTTTCGTTAAAAGTATTAAATATTTAGCCAATAATTACTGATAAACGCACACAAATTTCGAAGCAGAAGAAGGGACATTATTTTTGGTAAAAAACGTAGATAATGAAAATAACAGTTTTTTAAAAAATAGTCAATGGCGTAGAAGTTCTGTTTAAGAAAGGGATTGAGCATCCCCTCCACTTCGCCACTGTGCAAGTTTTTGAACATTTTTATTTGTTTTATGCACCTTAATTAATAGGCATTATCGCCCAAATATGAAAATAATCTTAGCATTCCTTTATAACTTATAATGACAATTCGAGAACAAAAAATTGTTATCACAACATAATATGTTTATAGGAACTTTTCTTCTTACAAACATGTGTTCTGTATTCTGTTAAAGTTTGTTTACAAAAAACTGACTCACCCTCTAGATATTCTTAACAGTATTACTTTAATTAAAGATAAAAACAATATATTCTCGTATCAGTACCAGCAAAAAAAATATGACTCTCTATATAGAAAACAAACTAAGTATTTATCTTACAAAAAAACTTAAAAATAAAAATTCATCTGCTTTTGACGAGATTTCAGTTTTCTTAATAAAAAAATTATTGGATTTAATAGTGAAACCTTTGTTATTCTTAGCTAATATGTCGTTTGAAATTGGTTCATTTCCGAATGTTTTAAAAATTGGTAAAGTTGACCTGTTACTATATCTAACACAGTAAACTGTTAGATAAACTGTATTCATATGGAATAAGGGACACAGCCATTAACTGGGTTTATAATCGAAAACAATACGTCACTCTTAATTATATTAGTCCTAAATCTGTAGATATTATTAGCTCTCAAATGAGAGAAATTGATATAGGTGTTCCGCAAGAATCAATATTGGGTCCAGTTTTGTTTTTATTGTATAAGAATGGCATTGATACATCTTAGTTTAGTTTGTAAGCTTGCGTGGCTGTCGTTAATGGTCAGGTAATTTCCGGGCTGGTTGTCACGTCGTCTGTTTAGAACTCTTGACGTTTCGAGAGACATATCGCTCTCTTCTTCAGAAGTTACTCTGAAACTGGAGATCTACTGGTCGTCGCACTATTTATATCAGGGGTGGTCACTGATCCATGATATTCCGGCGGGGTGGTCACTGATCCATGATGTTCCGGTGGGGTGGTCACTGATCCATGATGTTTCGGTGGATTGTTTTCATGGATAAATCCTTTCCAAAAAGAAAAAAGAAATTCATAAAAATCCGAACAATTTCAACAGGGACGGTGGCGTGGATCTGCCCGGTATGTTGGATTTAAATTTTATTTATTCTTAATTTTTCACAATAGAAACCAAAAACCAACTTGCTCTGAGGAAGGCTTAATAAATATTCGAAACGTTGGCAATTTTGAAAATTGTGTTTTCTATAAAATTTTGATGTCACAAAACAAAATTGGATAATAATTTATATCATAGTAGTATCACAAAAATTATACTACCTAAAGCATTAAAATAGATCCTTTTCCTTATCTTTTGAATTATTATACTCTTAAATGTTTACCCTTGTGTCCCAAGCCTACTAAAACTTAAAAATATGTGATATTACCAAACACGAGCTGCTTAGCAATACTACAGTTTTATATATTTGCAGAAAAAAACGACGATAATGGTATTACGACTCTAGTAAAATAGTTATTTATGTATCAAGGGAATTATAAGGGCCTTAATTACTGATGGCAAAGTTTGCGTCCCGAGGGCGTCCGGCCCGAGGGACAGCAATTGCCTCCTTCCCAGTATATTTGAATCAGGTACCATTGATTATAAGAGTTTTGTTGCTGCTAGGTTGTTGCTATGTTACGTGTTTATAAACAGAATTGTTACTTGTTTAGAAGCAGAACTTTGTTATCAAGCTGTGTTTGCGTTAAAAACGTGTTTTCTACCCCAAATATAATGGAGCAGATTTTGAAAAAAGCTGAAAAAGCAAGATGTATTACTGGCATATTTTCAAGAATTGGTAAGGAATATTCTATGTTTTTCGGTAGATTTGGTAGCAATTGTATTTATTCGTTGCAGTCAGAAACATATAGTCCGAATTCTTTATGGACTAAATGGTCAATGCTAAAATCGAAGGTGAATATACATGAGAAACGAGATATCGCCAAGTTCAATGAACTAGAGGCTTTTTTGAAACGGAAGAGTAAGAGTTATAAGCCGAAAAAGTCTGCTGTCTTATCTCCTAATGATGTTATCAGATTTCTAAAGAACGCTCTTAATGAAATTCATTTATTGCATAAGGTAATTTTTTTCTTATTTTTCTTTTTGTGTGTATTTATTTCCTTTTTTTGTTTTAGGTTGTTTTGGAGGATGCAGAAGTCAGGAACTTTTGAATATGAAGATATCGGATATAGAGGACCGGGATTCCGTTATGGTAGTGAACGTACCGGAAAGTAAAACTGGTGTATCGAAGAAATTTACAATTGTGGATGAAAAAGAATTCTCTACTTTGCCTTTATTAAAGTCTTTATATGTCTTTGCGTCCTAAAGGTATTGAACGATTTTTTTGCGCTTCCAACAAAATATATGTACATCTCAGCCAATTGGAAAAAACATGTTTGAGAAAATGCCCATCAAAATCGCAATGTATTTAGAATTGCCAAACCCATCTTCCTATACAGGACATTGCCTTCGTCGCACTTCTGCTATTGCTCTAGCTAATGTAGGAGCAACTATGACTAACTTAAAAAGACACGGAGGTTGGAAAAGTTCCACGGTGGCGGAGGGGTATCTAGAGGATCGAATTGAGAAATAAAACGGCGCGTATGTTGTCTACTTTCCCATTAGAAGAGGCAAGTACCTCGACTGTAGTAAACAGAAGCTCCAGCCATACAAAAGAAGAAATTGTTTCCAGTGGCGGTAGTAATTTTCAAGGAACATTTCAAAATTGTACATTTATTATTTGTAATGACGCAAATAAATAAAATATGGTTCAGTTTTCATTTCATAAATATATATACATATATGTATATTAGCATTTTTTATTTTATTTTTACTTGTGAAAGGTAGAGGGAATTATAGAATCTATAATGTCTCAAGGGAGTTATGACTCTCTTTATTGATAGCGTAACTATGACGATATAAGCTTATAATATCCCGGTCAGAAATAAAAACATGTTTATACTCATTAAAAAAATTTCCAAAATTTTTCTGCATTCCTCCCCAATCTTATGTAGACTAACAATGCAATTCACAGGTCAAGAGCACTAAACCCAATTATTTTGTTTGTTTATTTACATTATTTAAATTAAATTCAACACATTCCATACGTTCACTGTCAAGAATTTTACAATTCATGCCATTAGCAACGTAGCACCACACATGAATGCATAATTAATTCGTTCGTAAGTCAAATCAAGTAATTTAATATAAACCGATAATATATCAAGTTGAGGTAAATACATATAGAGCTCGTATAAAGGTAATAACACTGATAATCATTCATTCTTTGCTACTGTTAAAAAAAAAGTATGACTCATTATATTAGTATAACGAACTTTTTATATTTAACTTTTTCCTCTGATAATGACGTAAAAGCCGAATGTAACTGGAAATAAAGAACTGTTTATGCTACGGCTCTAATTGCTTCTTTCATATGTAAACATTCACCATTACATTGGATTTTCTTCGAGAAATAATGAAATACTCGATTATTTTTTAATAGTTTTACTGTAGCATGATGTCTTCTTGGTGGATCAGTAGTGATGTAAATGGTAAAATAACAAAATTACTGTAAAATTACCGTAATATTTCATTCCATGAGAAAACTGATGTAATTTTTGTACTTTACAGTTAGAGCTACATACATTTTACCAAAAAGGCTTATGTTCGAGAAAAATACATGCTTAATCAAACGGAAGCTATTTTAAATAGAAACCTAAATATTTATCTTTGAAGATTTATCTTATTTCTACTGTTATATTGATATACAGTACACTTACATGAATAAAAATTTACATTTTTTGAATAAATATGAACAAAGATTTTCATGTTTCGTTTAATTACAGGACATGTTTCGTGTAGTCCACTTTAAAGTATTGTAAAATTTGAATTACATTAATTACAAGTTGTTTTGTAATTTAAGTACGTTAAATATTACCCGTAAAGATACGTACCCATAAATTACAAATTATTTAACACCACCATACGTCTGATATCAAATTAGCCTGATGATTATGTTTTAGTATTAGTTTAAAAACTTAAATCTCCTAAGTGTCAAGATCCAATCTTGTTGGTATTAATGAAACAAACCTACATTGATATCATACTTTGGTATGATGCGGTTAGAAGTTTTAATAGTGTATAAGCCCACCGCAACATTTTTTAGTTTAAATGTTTCTTGGCATGGTATGTTTATAAAATAAATACTTCGACAAGTGTGTACTTACATTTATTTCCCTGGTTGGTCAACAATGTTGAATATGTATTTATATTTATTAGGACAGATAATATCTAATTATACGTTAATAAATAAAAGTAGTAGAGAAGGGTAGCTCTAGTTTTTATAATTGTTGGTGATCAATAGTGGGAAATAAGGGCAAAATGCAAATAAAACATATTTTTTCCCTTGTTAACGTTTCGTCACTTTTATTGTGACATTTTCAGAACAATCAAAGAACTGTAACTTTCAGCAGGCTTTATGCATTAAAATGATAGAAATCATAAAATATATAGAACGTTAGAAACCTTTACATTGGGCACTCCAAATAGTGAGACTATGGAAAAGCTTAGGAAACAGCTATTTGGGGAAAACTTAAAGTACGCTGTTGGTGCTATTTTAATTAATTTTTAATACAATTGAAACAAAAATGGAAATTTTGTAATTGGACCACAGAAATCAAATGTTTCTACGAATTGGACATAAAATTTTGATATTTTGAAATTCCCGCCCATTAGTTAGTACCAACTCATAAAAGCTAAGTTACTGCAATATTACCAGACTTGCATTTTGTCCACAGGTTGACTATTTTCGGTCCCTCTTCCGATGTTCTATATATTTTATGATTTCTATGGTTGATACATGTATAACAGGTTTGAACAATATTCGTAAATAACTTAAACAATGCACTTGATTCGTGCCGTTATATTTTGACAACCTCAAACTTTTTTTTACCTCAAATGGATTCCTCTGTACTTTTTCTGTCTGTCTTGTGCATATTGAAATTGTCTTTCAACCCATATAAACATCGTTAGGGTTGCGATGTTATTTTGGAAGTTTTTGTCACATCTGGAATGTTGTCAAATTTACCATGGATATAAATATTGCAAAAACAAACAAAATTCGTTGGCCTGCGTCAAATATTATTATTATACTATAATATTGTGTCGCCATAGTTTATATCCAAGTAGTTTGATCAGAATTAAGTAGAGATTTTGGAAAAATATTAGAAAATACCAAAAGTTACTGAAATTTTTATTTATTCTGCTCTACAGTTTCATTAATTTTTAAGTTTATTCTATGATTTTAACCGGACTACATTATTATATTTAAATCTTAAATTCGTTGCCTCACTACGTGGTCGAACAAGATGGCCAATTCATACAAATTCGTGTAAATCCTTTTCCTAGTGGTGTTGGCACCAGGATTAGCATCTGGTGCAGGATTTATAACCTTTCTGTCGAATCTGTTTTGGAAAATTAGACCCTTGGTTGGATGCATCGATACTTTGTAGTTAACAGAATCGTTGGATACGACTTTTCCAGCTCTCCAGTGGTAAAATCCTAGATCGGTTTGTTTTGGAATAATTTTTTTTTTGCCTATAAAACAAAAGTTGAAATAGCTCTAATAATATGTCTGAAAATAGAAAATTTAAACTATTTTTCAATATCTTCCATGACCAGTTCAAGTTTTGACAAATCTTTAACTCTCAAACACACATTAGCGGTAGTTTCACATAAAGAAATAGATGATGAAAGTTGATATTTAAAAAGATCATACAATTTCGTATTAAGAGAATCATTTGTAAATTATTTTACGAAAAATACATAGCGTAATTTTTTAATTTGATTAAACAATTTGAAGAAGATGTCTTTGGCTCAATTGCCCTATTTTGTTTCTTGAATCTTAAGAATATCATCACTGTGTTCTATTTCTTAAAGAATTAGACAGGGCAGTTCGAAAATTATTTTAAAATACACTTCTGCACTGTACTGAAAACTGATCCACTGTAAAACCTGACCGTGCGTAAGGCAAAGCATGTAGATAGCGACCAGCACAAAAAATTTAAAGAATTTTCCAAAGAAAACACTAAATAAAATTGTATAACACCTATCAGCAAATTAAACTGTTTTTGAAGCTATTATTATTACTAATTAATAAAATTAATCTTGTCCACCGACGTGTAAATATATTTGGGCTCATATTACTTAGTTTCTAACTAACATAAATGTTTCCTGTCCGTTTTGAACTCATACTTATCGGCACGTTAGCGTAAATCATCAATAGTGTCCACTACGGTGCGATACACTTAATTTTTTAAATTCCCACGAAAAGGAGTCCAAAGAATTTAATTCAGGAGATCGTGGTGGCCATGCATCGTCATGCAAGAACCTCATTTGGAGTCGGACAGCTAAGGGCACAACTCCCAAATGTTGAGGCAGGTAATTTCGAAGGAACTCGAGATACTGAATCACGTCTATTAGATTGGTAATATGAATGGTCCAGTAAAGCCGTCATTAACAATCCCTGCCGAAACATTTAAAGAAAACCGTTGTTGGAAATGATCCTGTTGAATAACGTGCGGATTTTCAAAATGCCAAACATGAATATTGTTACGGAAGCTCACCTACCTCGTTAGTTTGTAAATTACGTTTCTGTTTATCTAACCATTTATAATTTTTGTGATGCCTTTATTTTGACGTTTTCTGGAACATTATCGGTCTCATTCTATTTGATTCTAGAGACCGCCGAAAACTTCTAGAACCCTAAACACCTATAAAGGGTGTTAAAATAAGAGTGTAAAATATTTAAGGAGGTAATAGTATGAACCAAAATAAGCAGAAAAGTCTCAATAAACATGGGTCCGCAAAGTAACGGTTGCAGAGATATGGAATATTTTATGTTTTTTAGCCCCTTTTTTATTTTGCAAAAACGTTGTGTATTTTCTTATAATAGTTGGTTGATGTTTAGTGAAATAAACAGTACGTATTTGACAGTTGTTCTCAGTGCACAAGTTTTCTTTCACTATGGCTGGTTACTCTAACGCAGAATTAACAGACATGCATTTCATGTATGGTCCTGCTAATGGGAACGCCATCGAAGCGCGACGTCTGTATGTTGACGCTTATCCAAATCGCCAGATTCCTTCACAACGCATGTTTGGAAGAGTTCACCAAAGATTGCGTGATACCGGTTCCATGAGCAAACAGTGCCATTTATCCGGAAGCCCAAGGTCGGTATCCACTCCTAGAGCAGAAGAAGAAATTCTAGCACTGGTAGAGCAGAATCCAGGTACGAGTGTGCGGAGAATATCAGCCGAGGTAGGAATTAGTGGCCTTCTTGTTTGGAGAATCCTTCACGAGCAGCTGCTTTATCCATACCATGTACAACGAGTACAGGCCATAAATCCAATAAATGATCATCAAGCACGTTTGGTTTTTTGCCGCTGGTTTCTACGTCATGATGCTGAAGACCCTCGTTTTCTTGCAAATATTCTTTTTACTGATGAGGTCGGGTTCACAAGAAATGGAGTGTTTAATTTTCACAATACGCATATTTGGGCCGACGAACATCCTCATGCTCTAATAGAATCTGGGCATCAGACACGTTTTTCATTAAACATTTGGATGGGTATTGTAGGTGACAGGTTTCTAGGTCCTGCTGTTTTACCAAACCGATTAACAGACGCTGCTTACCTCAACTTTCTGCAGAACACACTGTATGAGTTTTTGGAAGACATTCCTTTGAATCAGAGGCAACAAATATGGTTCCAGCATGATGGTCCTACAGCTCATTTTTCCATGGCCGTTAGAGAGCATTTACACCAAACTTTTCCATATAGATGGGTAGGAAGGGCCGGACCTGTTTTATGGCCTCCAAGATCGCCTGATCTGAACCCTCTAGATTTCTTTGTTTGGGAATATTTGAAGACATTAGTGTATGGTACTCCTGTAAATAGCCTGGAAGAGCTGCAGCTACGAATTAATCAAAAGTGTCAGGAAATCCAAACCAAGGAGGGTGTTTTCGAAAGAGTTCGAATATCGTTAAGACGAAGATGTCGTGCCTGCTTGGAAATGGACGGAGGGCACTTTGAACATCTTCTGTAAGTTTTTTTTGTGTTTGTTAAAAGCTTGCTTTGTCGGTTTATTCCTAATAAAATAAAATGTTTGAAAAACGAATAGTGGTCCATATCTCCGCAACCGTTACTTTGCGGACCCATGTTTTCTGGTTATTTTGGTTCATACTATTACTTCCTGAAATATTTTACATTCTTTTTTTAACACCCTGTATAAGCGGATCATTCTCGCCGCTGGAGTCAGTTTATATTGAGCAATCGAAGGCGATTGACAAACGTCAAAGTAAAGTGTTAACAGATGTAAAATTAGTTTGAAGGATACTTCTTGTATAATCAAGAGTGACAATAAAGCTTGTTTGTCTACGTGACGTGTTTCAAAACTAACCCAATTTAGAGGTTACAAGATTATGTATATTATACATCCCATTCCGTGTTAAATAGTTTCATCTGTAACTAACACGCCAGCTGTAAAACTGGAATTTTGATCATTTTGTTGAAGCTATTCACAAAATCTAATTCGTAAGGGATAATCTATAGGTATTCATGCTTGGACACGCTGTACATGGCACGGATATAATTGAGCCTCGTGTATGATACGCCACACTAGTCCTGGACTTACATCTTTTACACAATTCGGTTGCAAATTTTACGCGCACTGCATAATTTCTTTCTTGGTAACTAGGTATAAGGATTCTATAAAAATTTGTTTTACGATATTGATTTCATTTTTCGTGACGCAGATACTCCCAAATTTGTTTGCATAAATTGTGAATCACTCTATATAAGTTACGGCGTTTTTTAAAGATTGTATCGAATTATACGTATTTTCATATAAATTAGTTACCACATTCGGAAAGGAAGGCCAAAACATAAACGCAGTATAAACTGTTAAGCTTTTGAACAGTGTTTAGTAAAAATATTTCCACATTTCCAATTACCTTTAAAAAATGGTTTCCAATCTTCCTTGCGCAGCTTCTCGCTGTAATCAATGTACCCAGAAATTTCAAACCCGTTCGTATTGTAGTGCCTTAAGAACACAATGGTAGACAGAATCCCCACTCTATTCGACCTCTCCCTGAAAGCCAACTCTAACTGAAGAGGGTCCCCTTCTCTGATGCCTTCACTGGACAGCTCGTAGGGCTTATAAGGAGGGTACAAGTACAACAGCACTGCTGCCAATCTCTTCTCGAATTGTTCCCTGCTAAGAGTTTCACCTGAACTTCGATAACCAAGTTCTGCGATGATTCGACGGACTTCAACGCTGCCTAAGTAGCAGTCATCTTGGTTGGTATTGAGGGAGTCCAAATACTCTTCGTAGTTGTTAAATTGCAGAAGTCTTCGATCTGCTTCTATTTGAGGGGACGCGTTGTAAGGAATTGCTCGAGCCATTTTAGTTTGATGACTTGTTGTATCTACGAGTACTCTGTGGAAAGCTTTCGTGTACAAGTGTAATGGCTATTGTGTAACTGTTACAGTTTATTTTGATATATCAGATTGAATTTGACAGATCTGTCTACTTTTTCTGTCAGATGAACGATAGATAAAATACAGGGTTATGTTAGTACATTTCTCAAATTCTTAAATTGATAAACCACAAGGGTGCATTCCACTAAGCGATCGCAACGCCCAGAACGACCAATGAGTCGTTCCACAAAGCGACCACGGGCGTTACAATTGGGCTTCCAACGTCATGAGACGTCATCACAAACGACCGCTTCGAGCTCACAACGCCCACGGTCTTGAGGTGGGTCAACACATCATTTGTCATAAATTGCGGAAAAAGTCAAATAAAATAATTCAATGTCAAGTGTAAGATCTATGGTTGAGATGGAGAAAAGAAGTTTATATAACTGTGAAACACTGTTATTGAGTTCGAGGTCCCAGATGCTGAGGCAATACGTGCGTACGTAATTCAGTTATGCTTTTATATTTATTTTTTTTATCAGTATTTATTTTTCTTACAGATATTGCCTTCGCAAGAGAATTAATGAATGCTGCTTTACAAGAGTCAAATTCTTTTTCTGGTGAATCTGCTGAAAGGGCATTCGAAGAGGAAATAAGACACGACACGGAGGTTATTGGGGCTGAAGTTGCAGTTCAATATTCATTGTAAGACCTAAACAATTAATATATTTTAGTGAAACATGTATATGTAATTAATGTATAGAACATATGCAGCTTAGAATTATATATTCATACATTATATTCTTAGTTACATTAGTAAAATCTATGAGTAATACCAATTTAACTTTTTTTACCTAGAATATATAAAAATTATATATAATTACCTTTTCTATCTAACCGTCAAACCATCTGTCAAACTAATAACTAACTGACAAATACAAACAAACATGGATCCCAACTCTGTTCCACTAGGATTCAAATCACATCCGTGAATAATGCGCACAAGAGCAGTTTTAACAGTTAAATAAACCGATTTAACCTATATCCCAAGTCGCTTAATAAAAAAGATACAGGGCGTCAAAGTTAAAATTTTATTTTCGATATTTGTAAATAACTTCTTAAAAAATTCAAATATTTACTTAAAATTTGTAAACCAGGGGTTTTTGCGGGTGAGAAATTCAAATTTGTTTCTAATTTTGACGTCACTAGTAGAGGGCGCCACCTCTGGCACATCATATTTCTCTTAAATAGCAGAACTGTTTTGCTGCTTAGTGTATCCATGTGACTATTGAATTCTCCTACCTGTTATATCTGAAAAAGATATACCTTGTTGAAGTCGTTAGGAGTAACAGTTTTCGAAATAATCCTATTTGAATTATTTAGTGCACCGATTGAAAACTGTTAGCGTTTCAGGTAAATTGACTTTTTTACTGAAAATATAGCAAAATGTTATTTGAAAAAGTTATTCAGAACGGTAAATTATGGAGATGGAGTGCAAAATTTCAAAAAGATCGGCCTGCTTTGATAAAATCTTCAAAACCATCAAACCTCGCCGATCTTCTTGAAATTTTGTACGTCTTCATAATTTACCATTCTGAACAACTTTTTCAAGTAATATTTTGCTGTATCTTCAGCAGAAAAGGCACTTTACCTCAAACCAAAATAGTTTTTACTCGGTGCATTTCAAATAGGATTATTTCAAAAATGGTTACTCCTAACGACTTTAGCAAGGTATTCTTTTTCAAATAAAACAGGTAGGAGAATCAATTATTTCTATAGTCAGATGGATACACTAAGTTGCAAAAAAGTTCTGCCATTTAAAAGAAACATGATGTGCCATAGGTGGCGCCCTCTACTAGTGACATCAAAATTAGTAACAAATTTGAATTTCTCACCCGCAAAAACTCCTAGTTTACAAATTTTAGGTAAATATTTGGATTTTTAAAGAAATTATCTCCAAATATCGAAAGTAAAATTATCTGTATCTTTTTTATTAAGCGACTTGGATGTTAGGTTAAATCGGTTTATTTTCACCTAAGGAATATGTGGTCCATTTTTGCTACTTTATTTAAAATCACCCTGTATAGAGGGAGTTCAAATATTATTCGTAGTTGTCTATACAGAAGTCTGTATTTATTTATTTATTTACAATAAAGGGAATCCAACAGAATTTCTGTAGAAATTCCAATTATAGGATACCACTTAAGATTACATTAACCATATAACTATGTGCATTGCATACAAAAAAAAATATATGAAAAAAGAAACATACATACTTATGTGATAGAGAAACTTATATCCAAAGAAAAAAAAAACATATAATCTAAAAAACATAAAAAAATGACAATACATTTTTAACAAAAAACATTCATAGCACAGCGCCTGATTTGATTAAATGATTTATCAAACAAATCTATGTGACTGAAATACTCGTTGTAGTTTTTCTGAATTAAAGTAATAAAGTAAGTCTTCGATTTGCTTCTATTTGAGGGGACGCGTTGTAGGGAATTGCTCGAGCCATTTTAGTTTGATAAGTACTCTATAGAAAGCTTTTGTGTACAAGTGTAATGGCAATGTATAACTTATACAGTTTTTTTTTATCATTCAGTTTGAATTTGACAGATCTGTCTACTATTTCTGTCAGAATGAAAGACAGATAAACTACAGGGTGTTCGGAAATGATGCGTCAATATCCCAGGAGGTGATATTACGCGAAAAATTAATGCTATAAAGCCTTATTTGTCGAAAATATGAATTTCTAATAATTTTTTGCGTCTGATTTTGTACACACTGATAAGAATTTGTCTGTAACTTCATATAACTTTACGTTGGCAATTTGTGACCAGCGAAAAGTTAAGTAAAATTACATTGTAAATAAAATAAGAACACTGTAATGTTACAGATATAAACATGGATAAAATTCGGTATTATCTATGATATATTGTTAATATCCTTTAACGTTTATTTAGGAAGAAATAATTGGAAGACAGGACAATATAGTTACTGGTCTAGATTTTCTGACTAAGCCAATGTTTCGATTTATTTTAAATCTTCCTCAGAGCTACAATAGGAAACAAGAGATAATAATTATAAAACAATATTGACAATTTAAAATTTAAAACAAAACAAACAAAAAATAGTTGAAAAAAACATATTAAAATGCTATTAATTAAACAACAAAAACATTAGATTAAAACATTAATTTAAAAAATTAGTAGCAACCTTACCTAGTGAGACAAAACCAAAGTCAAAAAGATAAAATCATTATTCATCATACAATGAATAAGTCAATAAAAAATGCTTTTACTCAACGATATAAAATATGTATAGTGGTAAACTGTCTTATAGTCTTATAAATCAAATATACAAATATCAGACATCGAATTGCATAGTCCATGGGAAGCGCTCAAAACTCGTTACTCGAGACAGATGAAGTGAAAAAAGTTTTTACTTTTAATGTTATGGAAAAATGTATCTGCATGATAAAATCTACAAAAGTACAGATTTAAGCACACACATTTTTATTTCTAAACATTTAAGAAGGCTGAAATAATGTCTTTGTAGGAAGATTTTTTTTGTGGAATAAATCCATCCATCCTCTAAATATAAATTATCCATCCTTCTCTATAAGAGTGTATTGTTCACACATCATCTAAAAATGTATTGCAATGTAGGTATTTCATTCGTATTACAAAATATGTTGAATATTTTCGCTGTAAATACTGCACAATTATTCTTGAAACATAGTAGGTAGTATATGTAATAAGTATTCCTTGTTGTTTGAGGATCTACGTATATTTGTGTGAAAATAATTTTTTTAGCTCGAATGTTAGTTACAGTAAATTTATAATTAACGCAACACAACTAATGTTAATATCTGTTGTAAGTAATTACTACTTTTACATTCCCAAAGGTAAATATGTTGTTTAAAATGAATGTTGTATTGTGCGACACATGTAATGGCGTAATTTTGATGCAAACATTTAAACAACGTACCGCTTCAGTTTCTATGATATTTATGAATTGTATTATATTTAAATTGACACAAGTTGAAAGTGAATACGTAAAAATATATAATCTTATACTTACTGTTTTACGAATGTCACACAAAAACTCCTTAGTAATGAAATGAACCATATATGTTTGTCTACACGTTAACAACAGACCTAAAACGTATTAGGTTAGAGGTTAGGTTGATGTGCTCATGTACACCAGAAATCACATGAATGTAAAATTTCATAACAAATTTTATAAAAGTAAATAGTTCCATTGTAGTACATTGTATGACTACACAATTTCTGAAATTTTCTAATTTTATTGGCATGTCTACTAAAGTTCATTAAACATTTTTTATTATTTGAATGATTGAAGGTATTACTTGAACTTAAATTATTACAATGGGGAATGCCACTATGTTGGAAAATTTTTTGGAAACTCAGTAAATTACATTGTTTTGGAAATATATGAAGACCATATTCGTTGTTTTTTTAATTAAATTATATTTAAAAAAATTATTGGCAAATTAATGTACATGTGATGTCAGATGTACATTTTTAACATGCGGCAACAGAGCAATAGCATGCAACTTGTCTTAGAATAAAATAAATGAAATGCAGTACTGTATAAATAGAGACAGATATAGTGCCTGTAAACGTCATTTGTCACTTCTGTCCAGAGAAATAGAGGAGAGGAGAACGAGCTTCGACGAGTGCGTATCCACATTTCACTAGGACGCTACAGGTACTGCCATTTTGAAATCATGTACGTCACACTTTTAAGTCAAGGTATTTACATATAACGGTCGGACGGGAGACTGAACGTTTCGTATTTCTCTGATTATCATGCATTGTTGCCAGCTGGTAAAAATGTACGCGTGACGTCATGCTGTTTTAAATAATTAATATCTCTCATAAAACTGCATATTAGTCCAAATCTTATTACACGTATCCAATGTGTTTTAGAATACTCTATAAAAATGCAAAATACCAAATTTAGTGGTATTCCCCATTACAAAAACAATATGTTAGTGTCGGTCAGTGGTCGCGCGGTTTAAGGCGTCAGTACTTGAATCGAGGTGACTAGATCGGAGTTGGTTCAAGCCCAGCTGCTGGTAGACCGTATATAAGCTATATTCGTGGAGAGGATTGGCACCCTCTCTGCGGGTATGGTAGGGTGGAATAATGTTAGCTTGGGTCAATGTGAGAGATTGATACCAGTTGATATTTGACTACCCCCCTAATTAATAAGGTTTTCCAGGTTTCCCTGATTCCTGCACTGAATAGTGGTTAGGGCCTACCAACGTAAGTCGTTCCTGGGCGCAAATGCGGCCTGCTTAATAATAATATGCCGCCCCCTCTCCCGCACAAGTCTCCGACTTCTGGGCTAATCCCTGTGATTAGAATGAGGGGTAGAGATATTATTATTATTATATGGATTTAAGTATGTATCGTGTATTATATATTAAATATATGTTTGTGAATTTAAAATGGTTTTTCTTAGAAACGGTTTATTTTTAAAGTGATATAATAACAAGAGGACCTATTTTAAAAATTCTTTGACGATCTCTAATTACGTTTATTAAAATTTATAAAAAAATTCAAATAAAAAACTTCTAAGTCATTATTTGAAGGTTAAGGACAATTTAAGCCCTTTGGCGATGGAGGATATGCGTCAAGTTAAAAACGTGGACACAGAGGAACACTACTGACATATGTACAGAGGGAGGTGCACAGTACTGTGAAAATTAAATTTTAAAATCTTCAAACATTATTTTCTTGAAATTTTTGTTATGTAACACCAAAATTTGTCATGATGTATGTATGTAGAATGACACGCTCTTTCAAATGGCATGGCAAAATTGCGGGTTGCTATTTAAAAAAATTGTCCATAACGTCATATCTCGAACAACGATGACGTCACAAATATGGGTCGTATATCAAAAAGTGCCTTTTTTAAAAACAAAATAGACGTGCCAGGGAATTTTTTCGAAAACTTCTCAATTTCGAAAATAATGAATTTATTTGTTAGTTTTCGAAAGCACTGTATAATATTTCTATGTAAAAAAAAACCAACCAAGATATCAAAAAACTGTTTAATTTAATTAAAAAATCAACAATAATATATATCGTAAACAATAGATTTGAGAATTTATGTTAATAGCTTCGGTTACGTCAGTGTAAAAATATAATTTTACAATCTACTGCAATTTCACTACAAAAACTAAACAAGAGCTGAAATACGGGTTTTTCCGGTTAGAAATAATCGCCTTGAGTAACTAGAAAGTATACTATTTAATAAAAGACTGAAACAATAGATCTTCAAGGATATAGCAATTGTCATTTCGAATTGTCTTCATTATCACCATAACTGTAAAAGCCACTTTTAGTAAAATGCTACATTAAAAAAAAAATAAAGAAGAAAGGTTATGTTAGTTCTTTTTTAATAAATTTAAATTTAATTTCTGAGTGTTTAATCTTAAAAACTAAAATGCTAATCGAAACTTAAGCAGCAAAATTAAATTTTCATGGAATAAAAATTGCTCTTAAAAAACTTTTTTATAATGAATATTTGTGTCTTTGACCTCTACGTAGATAATTTGCAGGTTGAGAGATTTTATTAAAATCCGTAATATTAGTGACATAATTTATTATTATGTAAATTGTTTATACTCTACTCATACATAACTTGATACTTCAGTTCATACATACTAAAGGTAAAATCTTTATTTTTATATTAGGGAAGTACAGACAATAATATATTATGCTAAATCTCATATGCAAAAAAACTCAACAACAAGTTAATATTTGGTAAAAATTTGTTCTTTCATAATTTGTAGTTCAATTTTTATATATTTTTTAGTAAAATGTAGATAAAGTGACTAATTTCAACTTATATATCCTGTTTTTTGTTAAATGCTGGCGTTTTAGTCATTATACAGGGTTAATTAAAAGGTTGTTATAACCGTAATTTTAAAACATGCGCAGTAATTTCTTAACAAAATTCTCTCAAAATACCAGTTTTTGTTAAGAACCATTCCTTTCCAATATTTTGTTTTTTGATTCACGTTCTTAGGCGCATTGGTTTATTTTTAAGAGCGAAATAAACTTTTAATAAGCAATTATTGCAAGTTACATTAAAAGATAAGAAAATTTATTTACGCAAACTTAAATTTAACTACAAAAAATTATAAAAATTGTACTAAAAATAAAAAATATGAGACCCCAAATTTTAACAAATATTAACTATGTTGTGTATTCTAGAAACTTGGTAAAATAGAAATAAATGTGAAATTTCAAAATATATATAAAAAATAAGAAATGTAATTGTTTTTTTTCAAATTATAAACATTTGTAATAATACCAAAATTTTTAATTAATAAGTATTTTGAACAATACTTAAATATATTTGGTATGACAATTACATAAATTTATTTCTAAATCACCATTCGCGCCACCATCTGTAACCGTAATCATTATCATTAAAATCATAATTACGTTTAAAATCGTACTTAGGTTCTTGCGTGAAATAATCCCATTTGTTATTCTTTTTGTCATTGTTATCATCTTTTTTGCCCTCATATTCGTACTTATAAGGTATATCGGAGAACCAGTCAAAATCATCATTTTTTTTGTCACTTTCACTTTCCTTAGTAAATCGGTCACTTTCATCGTCGTCACCAAAAAACTTTTTTAATCTGTCCTCATAAATGGCATCTAAATCATTTTTAAAACTCTTCCAGTATTCCTCAGCAGCAGAGGCCTTTGGTCCTTCTTTTTCAAACCATGCTAAGTACATGTCTTGTATTTCTTCGTCGAGCACATTTTTGCCTTTAGGTTCTTCTATGGAAAACCACGTACTATACGAGTCTCCGTCGCCTAGATCGTCCTTTTGGCGGTAGCCTCTGTACTGAGTTTTAGGATTTTCTTCTTCTGTATCTTCGCTGTCTTCAACTACAATTGGAAGCATTTTGAGAAAACTTTTCGTTTCGGCAGTACCCTCGATTACTTTTGGGTTGTTTACTTGTTTTGCACTATTCTCTTTTTGACTTTGTCCACGTTCAGTGTCCACAGGATGGATTATGTAATTAGCATATGATTCAGATGCTTCTTCTTTCACTGGTCCAAGGTAAGTGGCTACGACCATCTTGTTATATCCATATTTCTTGGAAACACCAAACTCGTATTGTCTGGCGTCCTCTGGAGCAATTGCAATTGTAGCAGCCGGTACCAGGTAATCCTTTGTTTCAAAAGAACTGCACACCACAACACTGTTTAATATAAACAACACGACTACCAGCTTGTACATTTTCTCACGACTGACGTTTTTCTGGTTGAGGTTACCGGTGAACTGAAACTGTAAAACTGTCCCTTTCAATTTATAGATTTTTAATTGAATAATTCGCCATGTAATTATTTGAGATAATTCATTTCGGTGGTGAGTGGCCTACACGAGTACGATATTTGTAGGAAAAAATGTTATGGTCTATGCTCGTAGAATTATGACCGCAAAATTGCAAAAAGTTTAATTGGAAACATGAATTTGTTGACCGGGTTCTTTCTCGCTCTTTGACTGTTTCTGTGTCACTGATACATTAGCACCGTTGGGTTTGTTGTCTTGGCTGTCTGTATTGGATGATGTAAAGTTAAATTGGTGAAATACGAAAGATTAAGTGAAGCGTGGAAACAAAAGGGATTAGTTCCGAGTCAAACCTCAGGATAAGTGACTGGTTTTCCGCTTTTATATATGTTTCCTATGTTTACAACACGCGTAAGTGAAATTGATCACACGCTTATAAATAGTTATTTACATGCTGCGAAAGCTTACTATTAGGTGCGAGGTGTATTCAAATATTTGAGTGCATCCCAGCACCTGAACGGGTTTTTCCAGCGTGTAATGTATTAAACTTTTCATTCTCCCCTAGATTTTATATAGAACACAAAATCCTAAAAATCCTCTATAGACTGCAATAACATGGGTATAAGGCTGTTTATTGTCCTAAAAATAGTAATATCACAGTGTGTTGCTAACATTATCATTTTGATAGTTATCAAATAATTATTCTTCAATATAAAGTTGATAAGTATAAAGTTCAAAATGAATTCTATTGAAGAAGCAGGAATTATTGCGTGCAGAAGTTTGTTACCGGTGTACAACGAAAGATGTGTCCACAACAACGGAAGATTATTGGTATTTTTCTTAGAGAAGTCAAGGACATTGTCCCCTGCTACATTATGGTCAGAATACTCAATGTTGAAATTGACTATTTCATTAAATAAAAACCAGGATATCTCGAAACTTGGCCACTTGAAGGCATTCATAAAAAGGAAAAATGACGGATATCAGCCTCGAAAATCTCACATATTTTCAAAGGATGATATATCAAAGTTTTAACGATTTTTGGAGTACCTAGGGTATGCCGAACTGACGAGCTATATAATCTAAAAGTGAAAGACATTGAATATAAAAATTGTGATATGTTAGTGGAGTGTTTGTTAATCGTTATATGCAACTCCAATCAAAAAAATTAATTTAATAATGATCATGTTGCGCAAATAGACAAACAAGTCAACATTTCCAGTGACGTTGTACACGCATATGGTGATAATAATGCCTATATCCCATTTATTGCATAAATAACTATTAAAATAAAGCAAACAAATACCATTTACTATCAACAACAGAAAAAAATTTAAGGTGCTGTCAGTAGCTGTAAAGAATTCAGATTTTTTAAATTTACTCCAGGGGCGATTTGATTTTTTTAATCTTAAATGATTCCATAACTCTTGTGGTTTATAAGATTGTACAATTTACATTTAAAAGTAACCATCTTGTATAATTACAAAGACACATTGACCATGAGTTACAAAGGAAACATAACTTAAACTTTACGTCGATAGTAATCCCGATAGATGCACTGAGCGTGACTCAAGGAAACCTTGCAAGGTGAAATGAGATCGGCAGGAAATAATTTAATATATGATGTTCAAAAGTTAAGTACAAGGAAGATGCCAGTTGTAATGTAGAAATAAAATATAAATAATAAGTAATTAAGACCTCGAAGACGTCTATCGTCTTATTAGATGGGTATTTTATGAAAATTCAGCATGAAAAATACTAAACAACAGTCGGACAGCAGTTTTTAACAAACAGAACGTTTCATCATTGAAATTTCTTACCTGATGACATCTTAATCACTCCATCATTCAATGGCTTCTAAAACAAAGTACGATTGTTTTGTGTCTAGTGTGTTAATTCAGTAGTTATTTTTGTTATTGTTCACTATTTCTTTATGTATTTATGTACTCTATTGTTTTTTTTTACTCTGCATGTATTTTTAGAATAAGTTTTCTACTTTTGGGCACAGTTGATTTTTCTCTGTTCTTCTCATTCCGTAATGATAATGATGATGATAATTAATAACTACTAAGATTTGTGCTTAATACACACATCTCCAAAAGTCTTGGCATCCCTTGTTACTGTACACTAGAAAAAAAATATTTTCGTCCGAGAATATGCAGATATTTTTAAAGCAACCAGTTTTAAACTTACATCGAATATTAAAGTATCAATTAAATTTGTTGCGAAATGTCTATTTTTCAGTTTAACAATTACAACCATATACATTGAAAACATTATTGAAGCAATCACTGAGCTTTTGAGCAATAAATTTTGGGGAACTTTCATTTTTCAAGACGATAATGCGAGAGCACGCATGGCACGCAAAGGGTACCAAGATGCAAGCAGGAAATATCTAAAGAATGAATTTGCCAGCAAACTCACCAGACATAAATCCCATTGAACATGTCTGAAATTACCTTAGCGGAGCAATATTCCATCAAGAAAACCCCCTGTAGTCCTTCACCACTTGACTGTAGCAGTTTAAGAAAAGTGAGACAATATGCCTCTTCAGACTTTTGAAGATGCGTGTACTTGATTTTGTTTGCTTCCTTAATGAATGCATGTTATTATTAATTAATTTATATTATTAATTACAAATCAATCGAAATGATCCACATTCACATACATATATATGTATTAATATATTTAATATAGAAAGTTAAATCGACATGTATATAAATACGAAAATTTTTACTTTATCAAAAATTAACGCCTTAATATTTCCAGTTCCTTTAGAAAAATAATATTCATATTTTAAGGAACTAACAAAAAATCCCAGAAATAAATAACTAGAGACAATAAGGAATATGGACATTTTTTATATTTAAATGATTATTTGGAAGACATCTTGTTCTTATTTCTTTAATAATTTTATATACAGGGTATTAATGGGCCATATTTTAAAACTAGCTTCCTTGGACGAGAATAAGGTGATTTAAATCAACTTACCTTAGTACCATCTTGTTTCTTTAATAAGTGAGAAAGTAGGTTTTCTATTTCATCTTTTTACGTTAATTTATTGATTTCTTGGGTAATCGTATTCAAATTTTATACAAGAAGATTTTTTGTGTGATACACATGAATATCTGATTCATTTTTGTTTTAAATGTAAAGGTATGCACAGTATTTTATTAGTTTTAAAAAGCTATACTTGTTACATGTCATACTTTAAAGCTAGTAGGTATCCTTCGAAAATAAGGTGATTGAGGTTAACTTACCTTAGTACACCTTTGATTTCTTAAGAAATTGTAGGTTTCGAGTTTATAACTTCTACTAAGGTAAGTTGACTTACCTGAAGCAAGATGGTTAAGGTAAGTTGATTTAAATCACCTTATTTTCGTCCAAGGAAGCTAGCCTGTATATTGTTAACAAAATGGTTAATTAAATACTAAATATTTATTTTTATTTCATCTTTATATAAAATAACTCAAAACATAAGTTGTGTTTAATAAAACAATATATATACTTTCACATCCTAAACTTGTAGAAACCGTGTTAATAACACTGATATTCGTTTCAAGACTCAAAAGCTTTACTCCAATATAAAATATTAAAAACATAAACTCTTTGGCTAACTAAAGATATTAGATGATCTAATAATACATTATAAAATATCAGTGAACTTAACGTAACAGTAGTTTTATGCACCTTCACTAAATAACTTTCCACAAATTAACAAGAACACCCATAATACAAATGACCACGCCTTAATCCTGGCCTGTATCCAAAAGGGCGTAAAACATATCCATGTGGAACCCCATGAGAAATGTACGAGTAAGAAACAGCAGCTGGTGCAGTAAACGGTTTGTTAAATATCGGCGTCACGATTGGTTTAGGTATCAAAGGATTAATTGAAGGTGACTTTTCGTATAGATCAATTCTTTCACTATAACTTGTAGGCAAAGCAGAACCATAACCTCCATACAAATACACTGGGACACATCTAACTGAACTTATTATAACAAAGAACACAAGTATGTTCCACATCCTGCATCTGGTTAATACAAACAGGTAGAAATACACTAAATTTTTCTATTTATATTAGGCTATCGTATATCTATCTTTTTTCAAGAACTTCAGCCCTGAAATTTGCATAAAACCTAAGGAAAAAAATTAAATTTCATGCATTGTAGATTAACAGTAGTGACATTATTTACAAATTGTTTCCATTGTGAGAGATTCGGCAAGTGAATGAAAACAAAGACCTAACTGACCAGTGCTCTGAAAGATATGTAATAATTATCTTTTAATTATTAACACAACGTTTTCTTAAGGTCAGTATTACAGTAGACAAATGCAATTACGGAAGAAAATACGCCATAACGAAGAATAAATTATTTACGGTTATATAATCGACTCTTTGTTTTGCAGATAGCGCGAAATTTTTTAATTTGGGTGTATCTGCAAATGACCAGATTTATGTGAATTTATACAGGGTGAACCTTAAATAAGTACAAATATTTTAACTGCAGGTGTAGTACGCCATATAGATAAGTCCAGTGAAAGTCATTTTTAAAAATTTCAAATATTTACGGATATTACTTTTTTTAAAATACCCACATTTTGAGGACCACTGATCAGATAGACCACTGACGTAACCTAATAAAATAAACCATATGATATATTGAACGCGAGGTTGCCATATCGTCTGTACGATAAATAATTGTTTAACGTAAATTTAATTTTTGCGGTTGTTTCTAATTTAAAAGCACTTGATGTATGTTCGACGTCAAGAGAAGGCAAAATAAAATATTTAAAAGCAATGTCAATCGCATGGAAAAAAGAAACTAGTGCCGTAGGCACAAGTAACAGGTAGATGAAATGTCCCGTACCAGCCCCACTCTCTAGGATTGATAGTCGAGGTCGACAAAGAGGTTATGTTGATGTTCATACCCCATCACAAGTATGGTTCAGCGCAAAGAAATAAACTGTGTAAATTACAAGTGGAACAAAACATATAATATTTGTAGAAAGGGATTTGATAATTTCAATACACTTTGCATCTTCTGAAACCAAACTATACTAATGGTTTCTTTAAGTAATACACTGCTTGACGCATCTGTTTTAAGAGTTGTGGTACTAACGTATAAAACGTATTTAAATCGTCTTTTTATTTTCACGGGCAGTTTTTTTATCTTAACTGTCTTGTGTATTTAATTAATATTTTTCGTAAAATACAGTGTGATTAAATAAATGTGTGGATTAAATGTGGCACATTATTCTAAGAGTGAAAAGGTTGACATGCTAAAAGCATATTTCTCGAATAGTGATAATCAATGATAGTAATAACGATATCATATTGTGATAACTTAGTTGGAGCGTAGTAAACATGGATAATAAACAAATTCTGGAAAACTATGATTGTGAGTAGAGAATCTGGTTTATATTGGTGAGGTATAAGAATGGCAAAGGGGAGGAGATGGCCAGTAATAATTTCATAAATAAACATATTTATTGGAGCCTATTAGCAGATATTAGTGTAACACTGGCAACGTTGTGGAATTCACATCCACCATGACTCCCGGAACAGCGGTCCTCAACAAGTTTCCTGTTGAAAAATCGCGAAATTTGACTTTTTTATTCCTGATTTTTTTGTAAAAAAAACTATTAATTATGTGTTCTACACAGTGAACTGTACTGCTGGTTAAAATATTTGTACTTATTTAAGGTTCACCCTGTATTATATTCGGAATCGGTAAGAATAAATATTTGTAAACTCGTGTAAAATTTGATCTTCATATACAGTGACCATTTTTCGTGACTCGCCATTCGCATCTCGGAAACCGTAAAATATACCTACAGGGTGGCCCAAATTACAAAAAAAGTTACTCTTTTAGAAAATATCATCTAGTGTCAGTATTTCTCAACAGAGAAAACTAAAATTTAGTCCAGAAGGATAACAATAATAAGAAAAACCTATTTTCGTTAAAGCTATACTAATAATAAGATTAATACACGTATCTATTCCAACGCTATCTTAGTTTCACCATTCTCCTAGTAATTTTATTGGAAGATTAACTTATAATAAGATTATCTATTCTTCATTTAAGAATAAAAATACTTGACGTTAAGAAACCTGCTATAGTTAATGTGAGATAATTATATTCTTTTAAAGCGTTAGTCCCCAAACTTTTTTGTCTCCTAGACCACGTGCCAATTTTTTCTGTTTTGGTGGACCCGGGCCTTTCTAATATTAAATTGCGGATAGTTAATAAAATAATTGTTTACTAAGAAATTAATAATAATTCTTAAATAGTTTGATGTTTGCTAAGTATATGTATAAGAAAATAATATAAATTTCAATAACGAAATTTTATAAGCAAAACGAACTAGGTTGATTGAAATCAAAATAATATTCTAACAATTAGTATTAATTGAAATTAAAAGCAATTCAGTTTTTTGTTTCATCCGTCGACGGAGAATGATCCCATTATCAATCTCGAATTTTCCCATGATTAAAGCATGGAGTCATAAAGTTCCCCAAATCTAGCCCCAGATCTTCATCATGTTTCATAAGCATTTATGTTTCTAAATAAATTTAAAAAATAAATTTTACTTCATAGATAATATATATATATATATATATATATATATATATATATATATATATATATATATATATTTATTTAAGTATTTATGGAAAGCCAAAATTTCGGTCACGACCTGCTTAAATAGGATCCATTCTCGTGGACCCCTATTTACATCTCATGCACCCCCAAATTTTGTTTTCGCTGACATGGACCCCTTGCAGTTCGGAGTCGAGTTCATTTGGGAATCATTGTTTTAAGATATTTTTTTGATGTTTTGTTTAATTTAGACAATATGAATACTTGAGTCAACAATTGTTAATCTCCAATTAAACTTATGTTTATTTTGTATGAAGATTTAAGTGACTTGAAAGAATTACTGAAATATTTGAAATAATATTAAATAATTTTGAATAAAATAAATAATAAAATTGCATTAAGACAAAATAAAACTGAAGTATATGATTAGTATTTCAGTATTCTTACGATATCGTGTTCTTTTATAGTTATAGTAGTATTTAATTATTTATATAAGCATAGAATGACTTATAGCAAAGCAAACAATCAAAGTTATCCATTAGCCTCACACCAGACACTCTTTTGAGTTCGTTAGCTCTCCTCAGTATGCTACAGGAGGCGAGGCAGACGAAAGGAACCTGAGTAGACAAGATGCAACATAGAACTACATCTTTTGACCACATGCCACGAACGAGCATGGCGTTCCACCTGCATACACAACATACAATTGTGTCTCTATAGTTTTGCAAATGATCGAATATTATTATTTTCCACTATAGCCACATTTTAAATTTTGCAGTATGACATTTGTTATAAAATACTAATAATTTTAATTCGTGGAAATCTATAATTTAAGAAAGATAACCTACTTTATAATTAATAATACCTATTTTATTCTTATTTCAACAAAATATTATTATTTAAGTAAATCTTAAATTTAGTATCGTTTAAAGAAAGAAAAGTGTTGAATTAAGTATAAGAATTCTTGGATGTCAGGAATATGTAAATATTTATATCAAATACTTATACTTTATTACTGAATAATACATATAGGTACACTTAAATGAACTTTAAAGTGCTAAATATACAGGGTATTAAAAAAAGAGTGTAAAATATTTCAGGAGGTAATAGTATAAACCAAAATAAGCAGAAAAGTCTTAATAAACACGGGTCCACAAAGTAACGGTTGCGGAGATATGGACCACTATTCGTTTTTCAAACATTTTATTTTATTAGGAATAAACCGACAAAAGAAGCTTTTAACAAACAAAAAACAAAGTTACAGAAGATGTTCAAAGTGCCGTCCCTCCATTTCCAAGCAGGCACAACATCTTCGTCTCAACGATATTCGAACTCTTTCGAAAACACCCTCCTTGGTTTGGATTTCTTGACACTTTTGATTAATCCGTAGCTGCAGCTCTTCCAGGTTATTTACAGAAGTACCATATACTAATGTCTTCAAATATTCCCAAACAAAAAAATCTAGAGGGTACAGATCAGGCGATCTTGGAGGCCATAAAACAGGTTCGGCCCTTCCTACCCATCTATGTGGAAAAGTTTGGTGTAAATGCTCTCTAACGGCCATGGAAAAATGAGCTGGAGCACCAACATGCTGGAACCACATATGTTGCCTCTATTCAAAGGAATGTCTTCCAAAAACTCATACAGTGTGTTCTGCAGAAAGTTGAGACAAGCAGTGCCTGTTAATCGGTTTGGTAAAACAACAAGACCTAGAAACCTGTCCCCTACAATACCCATCTAAATGTTTAATGAAAAACGTGCCTGATGTCCAGATTTTATTAGAGCATGCCTATTGTGAAAATTAAACACTCCATTTCTTGTGAACCCGACCTCGTCAGTAAAAAGAATGTTTGCAAGAAAACGAGGGTCTTCAGCATCATGACGTAGAAACCAGCGGCAAAAAACCAAATGTGCTTGATAATCATTTATTGGATTTAAAGCCTGTACTCGTTGCACATGGTAAGGATAGAGCAGTTGCTCGTGAAGGATTCTCCAAACAAGAGGACCACTAATTCCTACCTCGGCTGATATTCTCCGCACACTCGTACCTGGATTCTGCTCTACCAGTGCTAGAATTTCTTCTTCTGCTTTAGGAATCGATACCGACCTTGGTCTTCCAGATAAATGGCACTATTTACTCAAAGAACCGGTATCACGCAATCTTTGGTGAATTCTTCCAAACATGCGTTCTGAAGGAAACTATCGATTTGGATCAACGTCAACATAAAGACGTCGCGCTTCGGTGGCGTTCCCATTAGCACGACAATACATGAAATCACAGATTATATAGCTAACGCAACAGAAGGCTCGTCAAGTAGTGTTTAAATGTAGTCCCCGAAAAGAAGCCGGCTCCAAAAGCCAGCTTCTTTCAAACTGCGCATGTACAGTAGAAAGAGTAAGTTTAGCTATTAGTTCGTAGGTCGCGCCACAAGCGAGTCGATTTTAGCGCCCAATTCAGAAAGCGTTGCCAAATGTAAATTTTACGGGAGTTATTAGAATATTATACCTAAATAATAAAAAGTATTAAATAACAATAATAATATGTATTCTTAGACATCAGTGACAACTGACGTTTTTGTAATTTACAGTAATTGTAATTAAAAATAAGGTAGACACATATGTAAATAAATAGGCACTTATTTAAAAATTTTAAATTGTGTTAGAATAATAATAATACATCAATAACAGTTTGAGAAAACGTAAATATTTCTAATTTTATTAATTGATTAATAATATGACATGATTTTTCTTTCTGTATAGATCCAGAATTATACCTTGTTTGTATTACTTCGATAATTACAAGTGACATTTTTATAATCGAAGCAAATATTAAAACGACGGAAAAAAGCTTATGCATACATACGTAATACATACATATATACATATACATGTCCAAAAAAATTCCTTGTGCCCTTATCTCAGAAACTGTGATACGGAAAAAGATTAAATAAATAATCTTTGGGAATTTCTTTAAATTTATAGGCGTTGAATTAAATATAGTGTTCTGAGTAGATAGATAAAATTATATTTTCACAAAAAATACAAATTATATTCCTCTGATGTTTTCAGTATCATATAGATTATAGATAGTTAGAATGTTTATAATTATTATTGATTGTATACGAAAGGTAGGTATATTTTACTACAATGATAAGACGTATGGAGACGAATGCCTAAAAGACAAAGACGTTTAAGTTCGTTTTAGCCGAGCGGCGGCCGCTCGTCTATCTTTGTCTTAAGATATGGCCAAGGCGTGCATTCAACTGTTTTTATAGAATTTTTTACACACAGCGGCAGATCTTTTTATGTCAGTTTGTTTTGCTACTGTTTATGTGTACTTGTTAAGTTGCTATTTCAATTATTATTATTATTAAATACGAGTATATTAGAATAAATCGACAATAATGTTCAAGGGTTCAACATGCGATAGGAAGTTTTTCAGTTCATTTTATCGACAATAAACGAGAGTACTTTTTTTGTTGAACCTACCCAGATTTATTATTTTAAAGTCTTTATCATACAGGTGTTAAAAATTTAGGCAGTAAGTTGTAAAGTTTAGCCCATACCTGGTAAACTAAAAAAGCTAAATATGTTTCGAGGACACTATTTTAAGAGCTCCTTATTAGTGTCCATCACATTAAATTTTTATTAAATTATATTAAGTTAAGATGTATTAAGTGAAATGGATGATTTAGACTTTATTTTAGATGTATTAACTGTTTCATTAATTTTTGCTTCGACAAGCCATGTGAAATTTTTAACATTTATTATTCGATAATATATTTTGCTTATATTATTTAGAATTCGTCTTCAATTTTCTTTTATATATTCAATACACCTTTCTTTGCTGGTGTTTTCAATTTCATATTTCAATAAATAAAAAGCATTTCCGCAAATTAAACATGATTAAACATATTTAAAAAATAATGAACATAAAAAACTCCTTTTTGTTTTATATAAAAAATTATCTGTTTATAATTTTAAAGAGGACGATATCATAAATATATCTAATACAATGATAATATATATATAATAAAAATCCTTTTTTTTCTTTATCCAAAATATAGACATTTCTAATTCGCCGAATGAATGAACCGTCTTATTTACGAGCTTATTTATGAAAACATATTCTGTACCGCAAGTATAAGCTTATTCACACGTCAATTCAATTTAATTTCTTGAAAACCGTAGCACATAGCAAAGTAAACTTAAAAAAAAAACATTTTTAAAATTTTGTCTACATTTGCCTCGGTATAGCTATAGATCAATTTTCAATAATTAATATAGTCGCATATTAACATTTTTAATGCATAAATTTACTGCTACGACTTTGAAACTAATTTTTTCGAAAAGGCTTTTAAGTTATCAAAAATTGGTGTGTACCATTAAAAGCGCTATAGTTTTTTTATATGGGTTGTGAAAAAATCATGAACATTAGTAAAATCGCTGTTTTACAACTACGATGTAATAAAAAACATAATTGTCAAATAAAATTCAAGCATCAATAATTTAATTTTAAGTCGGCCCTACTTAAAAAAGTTGTAGAAGTCTATTTTAAATTATGGTAAACGTTCCATTTAGTTATAGCTTTAAAAAATGAACCACAAATAAGCGAGTTAGCGAGGCGATTTTACTCCACTATTAAAATTCATAAACGCAACGCACTTTATAAAGACGGCAAGATATGGCAACATAGGCAGCGGTCGTCAAGGAAACGAACGCTCTAGGCTGCTTCTTTCGAAGAGCGCATATTTCTAAGTTTTAAAATTTTAACAAATACGTATCGTTGCGCCGTCTGTCGACAACCTCAATATCTATTCCCTAATATGCCTCCACGAGAGCTCTGTTGCGTAGCTATATTTTCTGTGATGAAATGCATGTCTGTTAATTCTGCGTTAGAGTAACCAGTCATAGCGAAAGAAAACTTGTGCACTGAGAACAACTGTCAAATACGTACTGTTTATTTCACTAAACATCAACCAACTATTATAAGAAAATACACAACGTTTTTGCAAAATAAAAAAGGGGCTAAAAAACATAAAACATTCCATATCTCCGCAACCGTTACTTTGCGGACCCATATTTATTGAGACTTTTCTGCTTATTTTGGTTCATACTATTACCTTCTTAAATATTTTACACTCTTTTTTTAACATTCTATATAATTATACTTCAATACAGATTAGTTTTAGTTATGCATCATTTCCAATTGACACCATATTGGATGTTGACAGTAACATATGTAGAATAAAATTGCAAATACGTCACTACTATGTTATTTGAAAAATAACCTGTAAAAGTACAATAATTTAAATAAAAAATTATTTGTTCTTGATGTAAAACAAAATTTAATACTTAACCAAACAAAATACATAAATATTCTACAAACCCTGCATAAATACTTCCAAGTGACTTTTTCGTGCACACAAAGCTCAGTTCTTAATTTAATGTTGTCCCCAACATTTTGAAAACTTTGTGAAATAGACCTAAAAAGAGCAACTAGATTTTTTATTTAAATTTGAATTTTTTTCAATCATCAAATAAAATAGTGTAACGTAATTTTATTCTACATTTACTATCAAGATCTAATATGGCACCCAGAAGAAGAAAAAAACAATTCAATGTTGCATTATCAAAACTTATCTTTCAACAAAAATCGATTTCCGGTATATTTTTATACCCCTGTACCAAATTTCATCTCTTTCTGTTGAGAAATAACGAAACTAGATAGCATTTTCTAAAGTCACTATTTTTCAGTTTCATTACAATATTTACTGCAACAGATATCTGATTGGTTTATCTTAATGGCCATAATGGCTTCAATTTTGAGTTACCCTGTATATTTTATAGTTTTCAAGATGCCAATGTATGGTAAACCATGAAGAACCGACCAATCTGTACAAGGTTGTTGATATTTATATGAAATTTGGCAATGTTGTTTATAATTCGTTGTGCTAACTTACCTATGGATTATATAATAACCATTCCTTTAACTATAGGCAAATATAAACAAAAAGTATGATTATAATTGAGCAATTAATACTAGTCCAATATCAACTAAAATTAAATTTACACGAGTTGTTATTTACTTATAATTAATAAATTAATAAAATAATAATAAGTACCTAAAAACTTTTATTTTTAAACGTAAATCGGTATACTTTTTAAACGCAAAGTGAAGACGGAACAATATAAATTAGACAGGTATTGCATTATTATTAATTTATTTTAATTCACTATCATAAATTGTAGTAAATTAAAAAGAGACTTATTAATATTAATAACCGATTACTAAATACATTAAGTAACTTAGCAGAATATACAATTGAATATAATCAGATATTGATTTCTATTGGAAACTTATTATTTATTCGTTTTTATATCACTATTTATAATAGTGTTATGTATAGCAATTGATAGGTGAAAATGAATTTACTTACATTTTACAAAACCACAATGCGTTACATAACATTGCTCCCATAGATATCTTTCCTAATTTTCAGAAATGGGTCTGCCAGTAAAATGTCTACATTTTCCGCTTGACCTGACAAATACAAAAAGATAGCGAATTAATTGTTAACTAATTCATATTACGCGTGAATTGCCAATGAAATATTTTTAAGTTTTCCAAAGCAATTGTTGAATGGCTATGAAACATAATTAAGATCTTATATATTTTTCTATAATCTAATTCTCCATACAATTTTCTTTCAAGTACTATACGATTATTAGTATGATTCGTCCAAGAATTAAATGCTTGCAGCAACATGGTCAGTAACTTTGTAAACTATAAAGAATATGATGTATCCTAGAAAACATATTATTTCACACTCAGCATAATAATATACTACGTGACAAAGAAAAGTAAACACCCATGAAATATCATTTTATTTTGATATTTTTTGCATCTTTACTCCTCTCGGTTAAAGTAAAACTTGATTAAATTTTTAGATTTATCTGTTTCTTTTTTAATTTGCATAGATCATGCTTTGAAAACATAGCATTGTGTTTATTATCAATTATCAAAATAGAATGATATTTAATGGGTATACCTTTTTTTATCGCGTAGTATATTAATTAATTACGAGTTCCAGGAAAACCCTGAGCGGTTGTTTTCTCAAGTTACTAAATCCATATACCCAGTAGGCATAAATAGCACAACATAAATTAGCTCTGCAGGCCTTATTAGTTGATCTCTACTTCCATTGAGTGATGTTTATTCTTTCTATGTCATTTTCCACGTCCTCTTTCCATCTTGCTCTCGGTCTTCCACGTCTTTTCCTTCTCATTATATGATCCATCCATCTGTCTTTAGGCCTTTATAACTCCTATAATATCAGGCTCATTAAATAGGGATGCTAACCATCTATTTGTTCTTCTTTCCCATATATCATCTACCTTTCGTCCTCCGAATATCTCACTCAAAATTTTTCTTTCCCATATCCTTAACCTATTTTGTTCTGCCATTGCCAATGTCTATATTTGACATCAAAAAATCAGTACCGGCCTTATAACAGTTTTGTATATTCTGATTTTGAGGCCCCTTGATATACCTGTATTCCTTAAAATATTATTACGAACCCCAACGCAAAGATTTCCTGCCATTAATCGGTTCATCAACTCTTCTTCAAAACTCGGTTTTCTAGGAAATATCGTTCCTAAGAATGTGAATTTTTCAACCTCTTCAAATGTGTATACTTTTCCTTCATCTGTTGTTATTCTTAATGTTTCATTTCGTACAAATTCTCTGTCAAACCATATCATGTATTTCGTTTTAGTTCAATTACTACCATTCTTTCTGCTGATGTTACCAATATCTTGTTCTGTTAACTGTTCCGTTAATTGTTTTTTGCTTCTTGTTAATAGTACGATATCATCTGCAAATGCCAAACACTGATGCTGTGTGTAGTATATATTAAGCCAGCTCTATTTGTATTTGCTTCTCTAAATATTCCTTCCCGTAATATATTAAACAAAAGTGGTGATAATGGATCTCCTTGCCTGAGACATTTTGCTACTTCAAATCTTTCCGATAGCTTTCCATTTACTCTTACACTATTTTCTGTTTGTGTTAACGTTAATTTTATCATATTTATTATTTTACGATTTACATTCATTTCTCTTACTGCTTTATATAGTATGCTTCTTTGAAATCAATGAGGATTAGATACGTTTCCTTTTGATGTTCGTAGCTTTCTGCCTGTACCTCCCTTAACGCAAATATCTGGTACACTACCGATCTCCCCCGTCTAAATCCACATTGATATTCTCTCTATTTCATATTCACCACCAGTCTGTTCTTAATATGAGACGTCAAAATAAATATTACATTGAGCAGAGCTATATCTTAATTTTGACAATCCTTCCCTTCTATTTTTTTAAAAATTGGATGTAATATAGCTTCCTTCCATTTTGATGGCATTTCTTCTTGTTTCCATATTTTTTCCAGTACTTTGTGTATGTTTCTAATTAAGTGTTCTCCATCATTCTGCAATAACTCCATCCTCACCAGGACTTCTTCCCTTCTTCTCCCTTTTTACTCCTTTGTAGTTATTTTATTTCTGATTTTTTATAATTTTCTTCTAGTCGTGTTATTAATCTTTCACTATACTGCCTTTTCTTCTGTCTCATTATTTTGTTATCCTTCTTTGTCTGTGTTTGCTTCTTTTATTGCATTTATTTCCTCCTGAAGCATCTTTAATCATAACTTTCTTCTTTTTTCCAATTCTTGTTTACATTCTATATTAAACCATTTTTCATGCATAAATTACTACTAACAAAATAATCATAACTTACTTTAACCGACCTTGTCTAATAACTGTGAAATTTCGGCAACTACTAACGTAAAGTCTTTCTAAAGCTATAGAACTATGACTAATCATTCATAATGGCCTTAAAACTAAAGTAAATAATATTGTGGTTACGCCTAAAAATCAGTTAGAAAATGTAGTATGTCAGTAAGGTTCAGATTTTTGTTGCAAGTTCTAACGTTTGCATGTAGTTCAAAATATTGCTTCATAAAATCTGTTACATACCAGGAGTGATTGCAAAAATACAAAGGTATATTATTTATTTGCCAATTAACATAAGAATGATAGAATCGCGTACACATTTGTTCAGGAAATCTCACTCATTTATTGTTGCTCAAGTTATTGATTTAGTTTCTATAATTATAACGTAATATTTTATGTACCATTTGTAGGTCTGAGAATTGATCGTAATCTATTTTTCATACCCCTAAGTGATAAGGGTGGTCCATCCCTAACATTTTTTTTTATTTTTTGGACAAAATTTTTTATTTTTATTTTTTATGATGTGGCATTAAAAAAATACATACAACCCTTAATTTTCACCCTTCTATCACAAACCCCTATTTTTTAATAGCCATTTAAGTAATTTAATCATTTTTAACCCTGGTCGATAACTGATCGATTATCACTAGAAAAAATATAGACAGCGTCAGTTCATGATATAGGCCACGTGACAGGTGCCGCGTTTTCTAGGGACCCAAGGTCCAGAAAATTGATATTTTATTTGCTTTATGTTGGCGGTTGTGCAAATAAGATGACTGCATTACAATATGAAATTAACTAACTTGCTTTAAATATCATTAAAGAATGTGACATGAATGTGACCAATCACAGTAAACAAATAAGATTCACGCTACAATACAACTAACGTAAATTGGCATTAAATCCAACTTTTAGTGATTCTGGACCTTTTAGGGCAGCCATGAATTAGCGGTCGCCAGCAATATCTACCAAAATAATCACTAGAAATAATTCATATGGCAAAACGTTTGCCTGGTCACCTAGTTATGATATATTTTAGGATGTTAAGTATTTTTTTTTTCATATTTGTATAGATAAAATTGTAGTTGATAATACATTTTTAACTCAGAATATAACTTTTCATTGAGAACAGTTTGGAGGACAAACATTGTTAACCATTCTGAAAAGGACAACAGAAGTGATTTGCTTTATTGTCGGTAGCATTTTGTAACATTGTGGAAATTGCGTTAGTTCTACGGAAATTGCAATAATTCGTAAGAGATATTTACAAAGGCTGCTTGTTTGCTATTTATTAAAATTAATAATCTGTGTCATTGTTGGATCAAGATGTAGGGAAGTGATGATTATATCGGTCAATTAGTATACAGAGTGATACAAATTAATCTAAAATGGTGAAGTGAAAATGATTTAGCAGAGCGATTTACCGGTAAGCATGTGCCAAATACAACTACAACGGCGCTACTATAGTTTTACTTTAAAAAATGGTTAAATAATATATTGAGTAGAGATCTACAAAATTGATAATAGTATATATTTCAAATAATCCACATTGTTACAATTTCAGACTAAATTAACAATAATATGATAATATCTCCATGTCCTGCAGTAATGTTGAAATTTGTCTGTTTAAATTTTCATCTGATAGTCACAATATTTAATTTTCAACCAGTGAGAAATGAAATTTTTCACAGTAATAAATCAGGTGTAACAATGCAACGTGAAATTTACTTTATTAAGTAATATATACAATTTGAATTGCTACCAAAAAGTAAGGACACGTTTAATATTATGTGTTTCACTGTGTGAACAAATAGTTATATAAGTAAGTATAAGAATTTTTATTTAATACGAATGTAAAATGTGTTTTATTAAATTTAATTATCCAGCCATATGCTCTCATGTTTCATAATTTTCGCATATTCTTTGACATAATAATGAAATAAACAAGACATTTCTTATATTCGTTGTTTGCTAATTCAGGGTTTTGTATTTTCCTGATACTGAATATTTGATATTCTTTTTAATTACAAATTATTTTTAAAATATTGTGCCAAGCTGTGGTGTTTTTTAGGTACAGAAATCTCGAAAAATTAAACTCGTATAGCAAAAGTAATATCAAAAATAAAATTATTGATGTTTTGTAAATCAGTAATCTCACCTATGGCATACTGATGAGGACTAACAAGCCCGAAACCGGTCTATGTCTGGTGGAGTAGCCGACAAGGGTTCTTGGCTGTTTACACAGCTACTGCAGGAGTAATTCAATATCGGTCGGGTATTGTAGTTGTTTCCTGCAGTATCATTAACAGATTTAATAGCTCGTCGCCCAGGGCGAGAGGTCTGCGTTAAGTCCCTGCTGCAATGTAGATCGCTTCCTGCAAGTCGAGCCGCTTAGGCCGAGCAGGAAGTAAGCAGACCACTTATATCTCACCTATACTCAGTTTATATGTGAACATACATATGAAGGAACAGCCAGGTCAATTATCGGTCATCTCACCTATGGCATACTGATGAGGGATAACAAGCCCGAAACCGGTCTATGTCTGGTGGAGTAGCCGACAAGGGTTCTTGGCTGTTCACACAGATACTGCAGGAGTAATTCAATACCGGTCGGGGCAGTAGTCCGCGGAGTAGTTGTTTCCTGCAGTATCATTTACATACATATCTCACCTTATTGATGTTTTGTTTATCCACTATTTAAATTCACCTCAAATAATATAATAAGTTTTAAAATTAATTTGCATGACACACATTATTTTGCTATACTAGCCCGACATTTTAACAATTCACATACTTATAAACAAAAGTGAACAATCTTATATGCAGAACCAAGTTTATGTTTTAAGAATATTTATATCTACAGTTGAATTTGAAAAATACGCATTTTGAAAGATTTGTGTACCTAACCATTTTCAGCAGTTATGTATTCGTTTTACTTCGGTATCTGTAAATATTCCCAGGTGACACGAGATAATATTGCTGTTATTTGCTAAACTTATATTATTTACTTCTTAAATGTCTAAAATTACTTGTATTTATAAAAAAGCATTATTTAAAGAATATGGCATCCTTAAAAGGGGTGCCATTGAATACTGATCACCTGTATTTTTATTTAAATATACATCTAAATAATTTCAAATAAAGAAAAATCACCCTACGTATAACGAAACAAATCACGTCGATGCTACTATAAGTATAGACCTATATAATAATA
Organism: Monochamus alternatus; assembly: GCA_037114965.1. Lineage (NCBI taxonomy): Eukaryota > Metazoa > Arthropoda > Insecta > Coleoptera > Cerambycidae > Monochamus > Monochamus alternatus. The sequence continues at coordinate 145,004,205 of CM073426.1, read as the reverse complement.
AGGCAACAAAACCAAAGTTTCTTTTTAATCACATAATTAACAAATTCGTTCTACATACTTGAGGACCGACGGCCTCCAGCTAGCCATTCGTGACGTGATCGGAGCAAATTTTCCCACAACAAAGGTCTCACTGATGTTGCGAGATTTTAGACAATTATTAGAGGGGGTTAAGTTGCGCAAATATTCCTCCATACCGCCGGCAAATTACTATAAAAGCGTTCTCTTTTTTCCAAGAAGTATACTAAAGCTTCCTTTCAACGCAAGTAAACACATTCAAAACTAAAAATAATGTTCAAGTTCGTGGTTTTGTCAGCTATGATGTGCATCGCAGCCAGTGCCCCAGCTCCGGGTTTCCTCCACGGAGGGTACGCCTTGCCCGCCGCCACCAGCTACAGTTCCAGAGTCGACTTGATCCACAGCACCCCCGTCATCAAGACATACGCCGCTCCCGCGATTGTGGCCACCCCCGTCATCGCTAAAACCGTCAGTTACGCCGCCCCCCTTGTTGAAAGTTATGGTGGTCATGGGTACGGGATTGGGGCTGGATTGGAACATGGTTATGGGTACGGTTTGGGACATGGTTATGGAAGTATTGGGTATGGTCATGGTTGGTAATGAGCTCCATCTGTGTTCTAACTAAATAAATAAACAATTGTGATTATTTTCTATGTACAAAAATGTAAAAACTTATAGATGATTCGATATATCACAATAAAATCTAATGTGTAAACACATCTTATGTTCTTTTTCCTTTTAGGATAAAGGTAAATAATAGAAATATATAGTGTGTCCCTAAATAATGAGACAAAATTCATATCTTTTTCTAGTTCAAATTTAAAAAAATCGCGAACATAGCTCAATTAATATAAATACGCAGAGAACTACTTTTCTGCTATATACAGGCTGTATCACATAAGAGGGCCACTCCCATGTATCTCGCTTAATATGCGAGACACGTCAAAAAATTTTAATTGTTTTTTGTTGCATTTTTGGAGGCCTTTATGCTCGTGAAAACAAATTTGAGATCCATGGCCAACTTTATGAGTAATAACAAAAAAACCTGTAAAGTGCCCAAACTTTAAGCCTGTCTAACTTTTTTATTTTAAGAGATAGAGAAAACTTATTGGTAATAAATTTTTATTGCAAAATTGATACCTTCCACCTGATATTAACAGATTTTTGAAATATCGTATGTGGTTCGCTGCGCCCTCGGATAGAAATGTTTTTTATTGAAGCAGGCTATGGCCACAAAAAATTGCCTGTTTTTTCGTCTTTCATGCAATATACTACATGTTGACCTTATCTTTCGTATTTGTTACATTTTTTTCAATTTTAGTTCAAAAAAATGTACCTAAATATTTTCGTGTTGCTCAAGATAATGTAGAACCTGTTTTAAAGACGCCAATTGCAAAAAAATTATAAACAGAATGTACTTTTTTATGCAAAATAGAGATTTTCTTATAATATTATTTTATTACATTGTCTGTGTCAAAATAATTTTAAAGACCCAATTGCTTCTAATATGAAAACCAATTTTAAATTGATACATTGAGACAGTGTAATTATTGCAAAAATTTACTTTTTAAATTCCAACTTTGACACCCTGTATCATTTTTATTAAGGCAAAGCTTAAAACGTAATATTTTTAAGTGTGTTAATTTCAAAAAAATTGTTTCGAAATTTCTTTATTTCCTAATTATAAAAAACAGTTTACCAAAATATAAACAATAAGTATATTTTTATAGAAATAAAGAAACATTTTTGTAGTTCAGACAATGATAAAGAAAAATATCTACAGAAGTAGCATTCCTCTTCAGTTCTGTTTACAGTGTTTACTTAGTGATATAAATTGCTTAAATGAATGAAGAAAATGAACCATAGTCAAACATTTAACGAACATTTGTCATCTTTTCCTAAATTTAGATTACTTTTTACGATTACCTGTACTTAACACATGTTTTTATAAAAATACGTAAGTGTTTATATTTTGTTAAACTTTTATATTTAATAAAACAGGAAACTTTGTAAATTATTTTATTTAATCACACTTTTGGCCTGTAAAACTAGTTTTAGCTAGTACTTTTCTTGTCATAGTCGTTAAAAAATTAAACAAAAACAACAATTTTTTTTATTATATTACAGAAAATTTTCAATGTTCGTTTAACCAGAAAGCGAAAATTATATGATTTTTTAAATTTCTATTCCGAGCATAGAAACTTTAGTTAACAAATTTAATTTGAGAACATTAGAAACATAAAGTTTTTTAAAAAATATAATTCTTCTTAATAATAATAAGAAATATTAACTAAATAACCAGTTTCTTGGACATGATACAATTAATGAGTCTTTGTATTTTAACCTTAAGATTAAGGAAATCCGTTACAGTAATTATAAATTATATTGTTCATTATTCTCAGCATATCAGCGTTAATATTATTTGGATCAAAAGTTATACTATACAGTGAATAAGCACTCCATCCGCTTATATACCCATTTTTGCAGAAAATACTTAGAACACAAAATAATTTCAATTTGTCACAAGTTTGAAGCGTATTGTGTCTGTTCAGGGAGCGTTAACATTTTTTGGTAATGGAGCTTATTATTTCAAGAAGAATTCAGGGTTATTTGACGGTCACATCTGGCTATCCCAATTGCGTAGATAAATATCTAAAGTTGTATTTTTCTTGAAGTTGGAGAATCACATAAATTTTTATTTAAAAAATTTTGACAAAAATAATCATATGATGAACAGAGAAATGAATTACTTCATTTAGAGACATGCTATAACTATGTATTTGCCTTTTGCATAACTTTTTATATACAGGGTATTGCAAAGTTTGAAAATCTGTTTTTTTTCAATTTCTCAAAAACAATTGAATATAAATTAAAAGGGCGATAATAATACTTAATACTTCAAAATGATATTTTGCGGGCATATTACTTCTTTTCCTGGTTTTCCTGGTAAAAATATTAAAAAATTAATTATCACAAATATTATAACACTTGGTATATAGGTATGTTTGTTTCAATCGACTCAAAATCGAGTATTCTATCACCTCCTAAAATTATTGCAACGACTTGCTAGGCGCCCTGTATAAAGGACCACTCTTAAAATATTCCACTTCTAAAATTTTTGTATATACTTGTACTGTGTAGTTACCTGGAGATAGATTTAATATTAAAACTCCTAAATTTTGCACGCATTTGTACAGTGTTCATAAAAATACAGTATGCGCCAAAAGTATGTAATAAATTCAATAAAAACGAAACAATTATTTTTTGGGAAAAATCCTCGAACAGGCCGATTTTTAATTTAAAAAATACATATTTTAGCATAAAAAGCGATTTTCAAATGTCACTTTCGAGTAATGACGTCATCGATTTTTTTTTAAATGGCAACACCATATTTTTTTCCTTGATTCTGAACGATCGTTTAATTCTCTATCAGACAGTACTAAAATTTTGCACTCTTACATAGGAAAGTTTGCGAGTAAATGACAATTGAATGTTAGAAAACGTAAATTTTATCCATAAAAAAGTAACAATTCTGAGGTATGTAAAATAAAATACAATTGATTAAATTTTATACTTATATTAAATGTTCGAATTGCCATCCACCAACTTCTTGACAATGCGCAAGTCTGTGAAGAAATTCTTCTTGCACATTATGAATGATTTCTGGGGTAACTCTGCGTATTTCGTCCCAAATGCGATTTTGAAGTTCTTCAAAATTACGTGGTTTATTAATACACTTACGTACGTACACTTTTGACTTCAAGTATCCCCATAAAAATAGTCAAGAGATGTAAGATCTGGCGATCTTGCAGGCCATTATATCGGTCCGCGTCTGCCACCTCCCAGGAAAACAGTTGTGCACCGTCTTGCTGAAACCATATGGTATCGTCAGGAATGTCAGGGTCATTATCGTTAGGAAAAATTACTGCAAGGGCTGGAACAAGGTCATTTTCTAGAAACTCTAAATATCTTTGTCCTGTAAGGGTTCCTTCAAAGAAGAAAGGCCCTACTATTCTGCCGTCAACTATTCCAGCCCACACATTTAATTTCTGAAGGTGTTGGGTATGTGCCTCTGCCATCCAATGAGGATTTTCCCGACAATATCTGCAAGTTTGACGGTTTACTGTACCATTCAGCCAAAATGTGGCCTCATCTGAAAAAAATATTTGGACATTGGAATTTCGCAAAAGTGTAAGCGGCGATCGGGATCATCTTCATTGAGTTCCTCCACAAGTTGAATTTTGTAGGGATGATATTTTTCCTTCCTCAAGATATTTACATAACACTGTGCTCTGACTAGTGTCATTGTTTAATGCAACCAATGGTGAAGAATTATGAGGATTATCCACCATACTTATCAAAATGTTCTGTTTCTGATTTTCATTAATGCTTGGACGTCCAGGTTTTGGAATATTTATAACATTGCCAGTTTCTCTAAAATTAGACTCTACCTTACTGACTGTTGATTGGCTGATAGGGCGATCTGGATATTTTTCATTAAATAAATCGCAAACTTCCTGCTGAGTTCTAGTCATATTCCCGCATCCGATAAGAATTAAAATTTCAATTCTTTGAGTAACAGTTAAATGTGCCATAATACTTTAAATTGAATAATAATTTCTATGTCGCTTACAATACTTATTAGAAAATCAGTGTGACAATGACACTTTGCAAAGATTTTGACCTACGTGATCCTTAAAAGAACTATGGAATTCGAAAAACTAAACTTGATAACGTTTTGCTTTATTTTATTTGATTTACGATTTCTAACATTCAATCGTCATTTACTCGAAAACTTTCCTATGTAAGAGGGCAAAATTTTAGTACTGCCTGGTAGAGAATTAAACGATCTTTCAGAATCAAGGAAAAAATATGGTGTTGCTATTTAAAAAAAATCGATGACGTCATTACTCGAAAACAAATGACATTTGAAAATCGCATTTTACGCTAAAATATGTATTTTTTAAATTAAAAATCGACCTGTTCGAGGATTTTTTCCAAAAAATAATTGTTTCGTTTTTATTGAATTTATTCCATACTTTTGGCGCATACTGTATACCTAAATAATTTAATCGTAATAATTATTACGAGAATTGCATGTAGTACAACAAAATACTTCAATGTAGATTGAATTGAAAAGAAACATTATTAAACTTTTCCATTTTTATTTAAAATATTATAGCAAAAACATTTATTTTTAACTACAATTCATTAGCATGAGAAAATAAAAATTTCCTTCGTACAGAATACTCCATCATATTCCACAATTGGTTGCACTATTTACCACCATGGATAGCCATACCCATACCCATATCCATGCCCATAGCCATATTGCCCGTATTTATACAATAGTGGATAGTCTAACAAGGAATATCCATAAGAGCCGATGTAAGGTTTATGTACACTTACTGCATAGCTTGGATATCCATGGTAGGAAGATGGAGCTGCTTTGGGTTCTGCAACTGGACTTGGAGCAGAGTAGACTACATAAAATATGGCAAAAACGAGCACTAACTTAAACATTTTTCTCTTTTTTCTTGCTTATCTTCCAAGTTACTGATTGATGGTACAAATGGTGTATGGGTTTTATAGTTTTGCTGTGATTAGTACAAATTGAATTAATAGTTATAATTATATCTTTCATATTACTGATAATTTTTTATTATAAAGTATTTACCCTAGAAACTGAATTGAAGTTGTTGTGTTTTCAGGTTTAACATAATTAAATGTAGTTGATGGACTAATTTACTATTTATACTAATAAATGTGTAATTTACAAGGTAGGTAGGATAAAATATGGAAATAAATACACAGCGACCTTAGACTGTACTAGTATACAGGGTGTCTCAAACTCGATAATATAAGCAAGGATACAAAAAATTTAAATACAATTTGGGATATTGACAGAAACGACAAATGACGTCATCAATTATATTTTTTCTAGAAACATACCCATTTTTGTCTGTTTAAAAGCTCTCTTTTTTCTAATAAACTTTTATTAGAGAAATTTTTCTGTATTACTTCCCGTTCAGAAGTTATAGTCCTAAAGGATTTCAAAAGAAATACCACCTAAAAATCACATTAGCGGTGGAAGGATCATGTAGTCGTTGGAAAATAATTGAATATTCGTTGCTAAATACCTTCAGTGCCAGTGACCGAAAAATACGTCGGGCTCGCTATCACTCTGGTGCCGTTGACGGAATTTTCCGTCGCTTCTCTGGTGTCATTTATAGCCGGGTTATTTACGTCGACACTGCATTTGACGAACGGTAATTTACATAGGCACTATGAAAAGGTTCTATGACATAGTTTTTTGCGTATGGTTTATGATTTTTGCTTGTCTCTTTTTAATTAAATTAGTAAAATGATCAGTTATAATATTAACACAGTAAAGATATCATATTTCAAAAAAATAAATGCGGACAAGCTGATTTTTTCAGTGTGAATGAAAAGCTGTCTCCAACCAAAAAATCAATCTGGACACCATTGTGGTTTTTTTCTATTTTGTTTTTATTTACTATACTTATTATGGTTCAGTAAAGATACAACAAAAGGCTGACCAGATGGTTTTTGCAGGTTTCTTCAAGTACTGTCTTCTGAATTTCCATCCAAAAAAGCACAGTCCAACCCCTTCGCTGTTTTGCGCAATAGGGGTGGTTTATGATTAGTATGTCATATCTAAAATATTTTGTGTACATGTACACCGAAACTGTAATTATATCTCGATTTGCCATCTGTCAACTTTTGGACTAAAGTAAATCGGGCTAAATCCTCATATTTTAACCTTAGAAATTTGTGCTAGTGTTTTGTATAGACATTTTGTACACACCATGTAGAGAAAACTACTTATTTTATATTAATTATTTTGTTCCTGTACTTTCTGTATTTAAAGAGAAATCACCCTGTATGAAACACTTTGAATCCACATTACACAATTCATTAAACAATCACAATATGTTTTATTAGTGCAATCTACATATGCACGCTCAATATATCGCATGTTCACAACCTTTGCTGTGTAATTAATTTCTAGATTACTAAAATATTGCAGAATTAAATGTTTTGGTTACATTAATTATGTCTTCTATATAATTATGTGTTGTAACATCATATTTGTGAAATAGTACATAACACGTTCGCCACATGTTTTATAGTTTCCCAAGACATTTTCATCACCTCCTCGACCAAGGTGAAAAGAAAATAATTTTATTACTATTATTATTCGGAATGCGAACATATTGAAAACTTAAAGATGCGAATAACAACTTTATTCAAGGTGTGCCATAATGTATTGTACATAGAGTTCTAACAAGTGATTTGTGACGTCAAATGTCATCTAGCCAAGCTTGCCTGACTCCAAGATTCCTAAACAGAGGAGGTTGCCTACAAATTCCTGATTTCCTTCACTCCGCCCGCCTGCAATCTCACGAGCGACGTCACTGGTATTTGTAACGAACATGTCAAATATTGCTTTTGCCTTTTATTAGCCTTTGTCCCGCGTTATTATTTTAGTGTTACTGTTGTTATTCTGGTATTTGTTACCGTTACGTTTTGGTTGTTATTTTAGTGCTTTTGAGAACTTAGTTTAACTTAATACTTTTATATCAAATCTCAAATTATGTTGCTTTATAATTCTGGGGGCACAATTTATATCGAGGCTACTTATAAAACTAAAATAAAAAAAGGAAATTTGCGAACCTATTACTTTCCGTAATGTCCAAAAAAACTTAAGAAAAGAACGAAATGGAAGGTAAGCTAACATACAATCGAAAGAAATTGCATTAAGAATTTCCATCAAGAGTTTAGAGATATGTGTTGTAGAAGAAAAATGAGCGCATCTTCAAAGAAATTGTAGCTTACAGGTATAAATTCTTGTCATGTGCTGTGTGCTATACGAGGTGTGGCAATTAAGTTCCGGGAATTTAGTTATAACTCGGAAACTGGCAACACTGCATCGTTCGTCAACGTTTTTCTAGAGAAGGGGGACCTTCCTTTTAGTTTCAGTTCAAGGTTGTTGTCGATAGCACGTTTGGTGTGTGTTTTTTGTGTATTTTTTGAAAGTAACTTTTGTAGTGGCGTCGTGAAAATGAGTGACAAATTACAAGCAACGTGTTGTGATTAAATTTTCAGTGAAATCTGGCGAAAAACCCTCGGAAATCCTTCGAAAATTGCAGGTGGTATATGGAGACGAGTGCATGTCGAAAACACGCGTTTTTGAATGAGTAAAACGGTTCAAAGAGGGGCGTGAATCAGTAGATCCACATGAAGGAGCTCCCGCCACCTCTCATACTGACTCGAATATTGACCGTTTGCGTGCACTGGTCAAGTCTGACCGGCGCCTAAGCATTTGTGCGTTGTCTGACGAGTTAAACGTCAATAAAGAAACCGTTCGCAAGATGTTACACGAAAATTTGAATATGCAAAAGATTTGCACAAAAATGGTGCCAAAAGTTCTCATCCGTGAACAGAAAGACATGCGAAAATCGATCAGCGAGGATTTGTTGTCCCGTATTCGGAGCGACGGCAGAGACTGGATGAGTCGGGTAGTTACTGGAGATGAGACCTGGATATTTGAGTATGACCCCGAGACCCGTAAACAAAGTCAGCAGTGGGTGGAGAGTGGCCAACGAAAGCGAGGATGTCCAAGTCACGACTGAAGGCAGTGTTAATCGTTTTTTTCGATATCCATTGCATTCATCATTCATCGTGAATATGTTACTGCCGACCAGACAGTGATTAAATACTTCTATGTTGGCGTCCTGGAACAGCTGCGCGCCCGCGTTTTCCGTGTGCGACCCAAACTCGCCGAGAACGGCTAAATCTTGCACCATGACAACGCGTCAGCCCATTCCTCGTTCATTGTGCAAGAGTTTTTGGCAAAAAAAGTATTCCAACCAGCATAGCCCCGATATTGCCCTCTGCGATTTTTTCTTATTCCCCAAGATGAATTCGCACTTCAAGGTAACTCATCATGGCGGCGCGGCGTACAGGACGTCAAAGAAGCTGTAACCGTAGTGCTGAACGGGTTAATTGCGGAGGAAACACCATTGAAATCGTTGTATTGAGTTAGAGGGAGACTATTGTGAAGGTCGATAATAAAATTTTGGCATAATTTAATTTGCTTGTTTTTTCATTGACAAATTCCCGGAAGTTAATTGCCACACCTCGTATACAGCTATTATATTAGATCATTTCAGCAATTTTTTGGCATATAATCTAAAGTTTACATCGTGTAATTGCTCTCGATGAACTTGTAACTTTTTTAGAGGTATAATATATCTTGCTTCTCGTACCTACATGGTGCTTGAGTCATATTTTGTAGCAGCATCAAAAACACTTAATAATTATAGGTTACAGAATAAACTGTCTGTTTCTAATTCTTTGTTATATGTTCTAAACTGTTAATAATACTGTAATAGTACTATTTAGAAACATATATCCACTCAGAAATTAGTAAAATGAAAATTTAAATACGTATAACTAACACTGAGTTAGATTGAGAAAATCAAAAATAAATATCGTCATCCTGTCTCAAAAATACATAAAAGTTATTGGGCGAAAGGTTGTAGGCAACCTCTTCTCTGTTTTGACAGTGTCAAAATCAAAATTTAATTTCAATTTTTAAAATAACAGTAAATGATGTATTTCAACAAAAATCAATATCCTAAGGTATTTTGAAATTAAATTTTGATTTTGATGCCGTGTCCATGTGACGCTCAAGCAAATACTCCAAATTGTGAATTTTGTAGTCATGATACCCATTGGCCTTTAATATTCGTTGAACGATTGATTTATCCAAATTCAATTCCCGGCTAGCCTGCCGTATAAAATTTCGTGTATTTTGTTCGAAATAATTTAACAGTCTAGCTTTATTAACATTGTTTCTTACCCTTCGGTCAATTATTTAATTCTTCCGAACAGGAACTGCATCTTTATTTCATCGCAACGTCGCCTTCAATCTTGTAAAGGTTCTATGATTAGGAATGAGGCCCTCTGGATACCTTCCTCGTTATAACTGTAGCTCTTCTTGAATTTTTTTGTGACTCGCCGTAAATAAACTTTTGACGTTCGTATTGAGCAATGAAATATTTTGTGACATTTCTGTACTTTAAACAATGAACATTAGGTTCTTTGATGACGTCATTAGTCGTTTCTGTTGATTGAAAATGGAGCTTCCTCCATTTAACGCCACGTGTCTCAAATTTTATTTAAATTTTTTCTATCCTCGCAGCAGGTCCATACTATCAAGTTTGAGACACCCTGTTCAATTCATTATGGGACATCCTGTATAATATAAATATTAAGTACTTTTAGATAGAGAATAATTACAAACTTCATAAATATTTTGGTTTTGGTTTCTCGTTACATTCAACTTCAGTCTACATCAAACACAGTTCATCCTATTATGAGTCAGATTTGTTCCTTAAAGTTCATTGTATGTGACGCTTTTGTTACAATGGAATTTTGGGGGAATCACAATCAAACAATCCATATACCTAAAACCACAATAATTAAGTTTTTCCAAGTAAATTGGTGTTACTTTAATTTAGTATCTAAAATAACAATACAACTTCATCATAGTCGTCAAAGCTTCACGCTCATAATACCCATCGTTTAAGGTGTCCAATAGAGCAGAACAGTATTTGTTCGTCTTCACATAATTATTCAAAAACAATAAGGGTATTCAAGGCTAATTCTCCTAATCCCGCAACAGTAAAAAACGAGATACTAATTGCGTATATAAGAAAAAGATTTATTGGCACATCCGACAGTATCATCAAAATAGTTGTAGTGCTAAAATGTTCGCTTGTGTTTTGCTTCTTTCCCGTCTACTATCAGTTGCCTTCACAGCACCAGCTCACATGGATCCAGTAAGAGTTCAAACCGTCGTTTCTCGCTACGCTACTAAAGTAATTATGCCAGCCAAACACGTAGCCTACGTCGTGCCTGTGAGCACAAAGACCGTTGTCAAGCCTGTTGTTACCAAAACCGTATCCACCCCAGTGTTCGTTAAGACAGTTGTTGTACCTGTGACAAGTTATGTTGCCAACTCTCCAACCTATCACGGTTCCGGAGGCGGCCATACAGTGATTGCTCATTCAGATGGAAACGTATACACTCTTTATGGCCATACAGATGACGGTGTCTATGGTGAAGGCAATACGCAACGTGTGTATGGCGATGCTGGGACAAAAGTGTACGTTATTTATTCGTACGGTAGTGACGGACGCCCTATTTATACCGCAGAAGATGACCATGGGCATACGCTCTATGCAGAAAGGGATGAACATGGTCATATTGTTTACAGAGTGAGGAGTGAAGGACCCACGTTTTATACAACCCCTGATGGTCATGTACACATTGCTTCAACTTCTGGAAATGCACATGGTCATAATGTTCAAACTGTCGATGACGGTCACGGTCATACTTTTTATATATCCCGAGACAACAAAGGACACGTCACAATCTACAGAGGTAACCAGGGATCTTCAGTTCCCACATCTGGAGGACGCGGTGTCACTGTATATACAGTTGAAGGCGGTCAAGGTAATCCTTTTATTGTCTCTGACAGCGGTCATGGAAGACCTGAGCATGACCAAGGCCGTACTGTATATACAATTGAAGATGGTCAGGTCCGCAAGACAGTTTATACTCCAGGACATAGACCTGCTTCTGATGTTCCTGCAAGAGGACAAGGACATACTGTGTACAAAATTGAAACAGGTCATGGTCGTACAGTTTACACTACTGTTGATGGACAGGTCTTCACTGTCATTACACCAGAACAAGAACACACTGTTCACACTGCAGAAGAAGACAATGTACATACTATTTATGTATCTGGTGGAGATGGAACCGGAATATCTACATCAGGTGGAGGACAGGGTCATACAGTATACACAGATGATAATGGACATTCGCTTCCAACTGATGGGCATGGACATACAGTACATATAGTTCCGGTTTCAAATGATGACCATGGTCATACTGCACATACAGTACCCGTGTCTCATGATGGTCATGGGCATACTGCACATACAGTACCCGCGTCCCATGATGGTCATGAACATACAGTACATATAGTTCCGGTTTCCAATGATGACCATGGTCATACTGCACATACAGTACCCGCGTCTCATGATAGTCATGGACATACAGTACATATAGTTCCGGTTTCCAATGAGAACCATGGTCATACTGCACCTACAGTACCCGCGTCTCATGATGGTCTTGGTCATACTACACATACAGCACCCGCGCCCTATGATGGTCATGGTCATACGGTACATACTGTATATACAGTGCCTGCTGCCCCTGACGATAATGAACATACAGTACCAGTTCTCCATGAAGAGCCTGGACATACCGTACACACAGAGTCAGGAAATCATGGCAATGACATACCGATTCCTCAAGATAACCCTGGACCCACCATCCATACATCTGATGATGGTCAAGCAAAAACCGACACAGGCCCTACCCTTTCTACATCCGGGAGTAGCGATGGAGAAACTGACCAAGGTCCTACAATATTCACCGATACAAATTCAAATGCGGATGCTGGTGGAGGTACAGTTGTAACGGCAGAGGAAGATACTAATGTTAGTACTGACAGTGAAAGTGGTGGTGCGAGCCACGATGTCCCTGAAGATGAACCAAACGATAAACATGAACACGATGTCGACAAGGGCGATGGAGAAGATCATCCTGATAACCACGATGTTCATAAAGGTGAGGAAGGAGACGATCATGGACACGATGTCCATGAAGGTGATGCAGCAGGTCATGATGAACATGATGTCCACAAAGGCGATGCAGAAGACCATCATGGACACGATGTTCACGAAGTTGATGCAGCAGGTCATCATGAACATGATGTCCACAAAGGCGATGGAGGAGATCATCATGAACATGACACCCACAAAGGTGATGGAGGAGACCACCATGAACATGATGTGTCCAAAGATGGTGAAAGTGATAATCATGAACATGATGTCCCCAAGGGCGATGAAGAAGGAGACCATCATGAACATGATATCCACCAAGGTGATGGAGGAGAACATAGTGAACAGGATGACCAAAAAGATGATAAAGAAGGACCTCATAAGCACGACGGACACGAAGGAGTAGATTTCGATGCAAATTCAAGTGGTAAGGGTGATGACAAAGAATCAAAAGATGAAAGCGATTCTGCTCGTAAAGATGTAGGCGGAGATAATAAAGGATACGACATCCACAAACATAAGCATGGACATGACGCCCACAAACATGGACATGAGGTTCATAAACATGGACATGGTCATCACGACCATGGACATGAAGTTCATAAACATGGACATGGTCATCACGACCATGGATTTGGTGGACACGGACATGGTGGACATGGATTTGCGTATGGTGGACATGAACATGGACATCACGGTCACGATCACGGATTCGATTTCTTTTGGCATAAACCCATGTTCGACATAGGTGGTCATGGACATGAAAAATTCATTCCTGTTCATATCCACGGACACGACTGTGATCATCATCGGTAGATAGTGAATGACTATTATAAGTTTTAAATTATTGTGATCTTCTAAGTTATTTATTTCCGGATTCATTACAGAAATGTGATTACATTTGCATGGCATATTGACTGTGATTGATATCTGACTAATATTTGTATGTTGAGACTGAAAGAATGTATTAAAAATATTTTTCATATATTTTGGTGTTGGATTTGTCATATTATTCCTTCATAACATTAACACTGAAAAATTGATGTAAGCAATATTTTGACTAAACTGGTCAGATTCAAAATTTGTTAGAATATGATGAAAATTTAGTCGCGCTTGTTTTATATTTTAATATACGTTAAATAAATGACTGATTATTAATGTGGCATAAAAATATATTATTTTATTATACACCGTAGCTAGAATACGTACAATTTTACAACCTCTAAATTCACTGAAGTAAAAATAACAAACTGAAACGTTGAATGGTAACAACAACTGAAGCGCACTATTACATTTGTTACAATATTATTTCCTTTGAAAATGGTCAGGTATATCGCTCTGAATGAAATCCCTATAGTTTGCATTGATACCATGAATAAATCATCCATGAAAATTTCACAGTCGTGACATTGAGTTGATAAATTTGTTGCAGGAAATTGAATATTGGATTGCGTAGTGACGAAGCAGTTAATTTAATACCAAATACGTGTATGCAATAAGGGACCTTGGCAGTGGAAAATTAAATATGTCAATATATTACGGGTAATTAAGAAATGTTACTAAATTTTTTACTACTTAACTGATGTTAATTGCTTTAAATGAATAGAAATTAGACTCGTTAATATTAATTTAATAAATTCCTCGCATATTTGTAATAGTATATAATAATAACATGGGCGTCTACTGAAATTTTTCAAAGGGGGAATTGCAAGCCCTTAATACTGATAAAAAGTGGCAGTAGATTTACTACAGGAACAAGGGTAAGTAAATAAAAAATAAATAATGATTAAAACAATAATATTATGCTCATGGATAATACGATTACTTTTATTTTACGAAAGTAAATAAATTGTTTTGTTATCATAAGCAGTACTTTAAAAGTTTGAGTTATATGTACAGGGTAGTTAAATGTAAATGTAAATTTAATAAGACACCCATTTTTACACTTCAAATAACACATATGTTAAACTATAGCGACTCTTAATTATAATAATTATCTTTAAGGTCGTCGCATTTTTCTTCTAACTATTAAAATGCATTTGTATGACATTTTGGTATTCTACCCCACATTTTAGTAATTATTTTCGCATACTTAATAACAAAAGTGAACAATCTTATATGCAAAACTATGTAATATTTACATCTATCCCAAAAAATTTGTTGGGTAGACCACTTTCAGCCGGTATACAGGGTGATCGGAATTATGCGTCAAGACTTCAGTAGGTGATTTCTATCCTGTCCTATCCTATATTCAGTTCTTAATTGTCTGAAATTGCTTGTATTTGTAAAAAATAATATTACAGGGTGATACATACTACAAAAAATTAAGGTGATGAAATATAACATTTAACAATTTAGTCACATTGTGAAAATAATGATCAACTGCTTGAAATTAGTAAACGAATAAGAAAACGCGTGGACGGGTGAGGGTTCTGAGCAATTATACAGTGCGTCCATAAAGTAACGTAAATTCATTATTAGCTAAATAAAGAATATTATTAAAAATCCCCGAAACAGGTCGATTTTTTACTGACTTAATTTGCTGTTTTTTCAAATTATAATTTAATATACAGGTGATCTACTTTCGACTAATGACATCATCACTCGTTTTTTTAAATTGAACACCCCATTTTTCCCCACTTGCGGATTTGCTTTGCTGAGCTGATTCCAAAACTGTACGTATCACAAATTGCTTCAAATTGGTACAGGGTGGGTAACAATACTAAAAGTGTTTATACAAATTTAATAGAAAGTTTTACGTTACTGTATGTTTACAAAAGAAAATTTCCAATAAATAATAATAATAATAATAATATCTCTACCCCTCATTCTAATCACAGGGATTAGCCCAGAAGTCGGAGACTTGTGCGGGAGAGGGGGCGGCATATTATTATTAAGCAGGCCGCATTTGCGCCCAGGAACGACTTACGTTGGTAGGCCCTAACCACTATTCAGTGCAGGAATGAGGGAAACCTGGAAAACCTCATTAATTTAGGGGGGTAGTCAAATATCAACCGGTATCAATCTCTCACATTGACCCAAGCTAACATTATTCCACCCTACCATACCCGCAGAGAGGGTGCCAATCCTCTCCACGAATATAGCTTATATACGGTCTACCGGCAGCTGGGCGCGAACCAACTCCGATCTAGTCACCTCGATTCAAGTACTGACGCCTTAAACCGCGCGACCACTGACCAAATGTTCAAATTGTTTTCCAATGACCGCTAGACAATGACCTAACTGGGCATTACATTTCTTTCCGACATTTTGTAACGCAGCGGGTGTTATGTTCAGCATTTCTTGCCTAATTCGGTCTTTGAGACCACGGATCTTGTCAGGTCTGTTAGTATAGGCTTTAGATTTAAAATAGCCCCATAAAAAGAAGACTAATGGGTTAAGATCCGGTGATACAGCGGGCCATTCCACTGGTCCCCTCCTTCCTATCTAAGGGTCTGGAAAGGTTCTGCGCCCAGCTACAGATCACTATAAAGATGGTTGGGGTGTTTATTAATAGTTTATCAAAGTCGTTGTAATAACAACATAATTTCATTTAATTTTTAGTACGTCTATTCATTTGTAAATAACTTGCAATTTTGGTATTTTTGCCCGCCCTGTATCAATTTTAAGTAACTTGTGATAGATTTTCGGAATCAGCTCAACAAGGGAATTACTCTAAGATAGGTCGCCCTGAATATTAAATTATTATTTGAAACAACAGTGAATTAAAATTAAAAATCGACCTGGGCCTTGATTCTCAAATTTCTACTGACAATTGTCGAGTGCGACAAATGTCATACAAATTGTCGCATGATTTAGAGAATAATATGTATTCTCGAAACTGCTTTTGGTACAATTTCTGCGGATTTTATTTCTGATCATAGAATGGTGTTTTGTGATTTAAATATTGAGAAGAATAAAATTAATAAATTTGTTAAATTTCGGTGCTTCTCTAATTTTAATTATAATCTGTTTCTTCAAGACTTAATTAATCTTCCCTGGCATTGTATTTTGAGAGAAAATAATATTGATAGAAAAGTTTTTATTTTTAATGAATTTATTGTGAATATATTTGATAAGCATGCACCTATAAAAGAAGTCAGGGTAACTAAGCCTAAAGCACCTTGGTTAACGACTAATTTAAAAAATTTTATGAGGCAAAGAGACTGTGCTTTACAAAAGTTCAAACAAACTAAAAATGATGAAGATTGGCAGGAATACAAACGACTTAGGAATTTTACATTATCTCGTATTAGACAGGAGAAAAAACATTATTTAAATACACTTTCAAGAGAAAATAATGCACGTAAAACTTGGAATGCACTTAGTGACCTTAATGTTCGATATAATAAGGTGAGCAGTATTCCAGAACACTTACAGGACCCTAATGACTTAAAAGATTATTTTTCGTTGTTTTTGCAAAACGATTCGGATTGTAGGTCAAAAATAGATTTTTATAATAATAATATATTTAATAATAACATTAGTTTCACTTTTCAACTTACAAGAGTAACTGAGGTTAATTATTTTTTAAATAAGTGCAGGAAAAGGTCTAAAGGTGTTGATGAGTTGTCATCTCTAATGTTGACATACTGCAGCCCTTTTATCGATCCATATATTACGCATATTATCAATTCTTGCATTGAAACTGGATATTTTCCTGATTTATGGAAAATTTCTATAGGCATTCCACTTCCCAAAACTCCCAAGCCCGTCGCCTATTCAGATTTAAGGATTATAAGTATTCTTCCTGCAGTTTCAAAAATTTTTGAGAAAATCCTTTATAGTCAAATGTATAGTTATATTAATCGTAATAGAATATTGCCTGATTGTCAGTGTGGATTTAGGAAGGGATTTGGAACTTCTATAGCATTAGCCAACGTTATTGATGATATTATCCAAGCTCGTGATTGTGGTAGGGACTGTGCGCTGGTTTTGTTAGATTTCTCGAAAGCTTTTGACACCATAAATCATGAGTTAGTTTGTTCTAAATTGAGATATTATGGTTTTGATGAAATGTCGCTTAAACTAATGAAGTCTTATTTATTTAATCGTTCCCAAAAAATTTTTAGTAATAATAGTTTTTCAACTGATATTAATATTACCTCGGGTGTACCGCAAGGGTCTGTCCTTGGACCGCTGTTGTTTTTGGTTTATACATCAGATATTCTTAAAGCCATGACAAACTGTAAAATTCAAGCATTCGCTGATGATACACAAATTTATTTAGACTTCGAGCACAATGACTATGTGCGTGCTATGGAAGTTATTAACCGTGATTTAGATGTTTTAAGTCAACTGTCTGCCGGTCACAATTTAAAATTAAATCCATCTAAATCTCATTTAATGCTTTTTAGTAGCAGAAGTCGTATCAACTTTTTAAGAGAAAATTTTAGTGTAACTATAAATAGTGTACGCTTACCATTTGTGTATTCGACAAAAAATTTAGGTATTATATTAGACTCCGACTTCCGTTTTAGAGACTACGTAAAAAAACTTCTACAGAAATCTTTTTTATCTTTGAAAATTCTATATTCTAATCGTCACATTTTAAATTTCTCGTTAAAAAAAGCTCTTTGTGAATCTCTTGTTTTGTCCCATTTTAATTATTGCGACTTTTTATATAGCTTTTCTTTAGACAGCGCTTGCAAAAATCGAATTCAGTTTGTTCAGAACTCTTGTGTGCGATTTATTTACAATTTAAGAAAGTACGATCATATTTCTCATACATTTCGTGAACTTAAGTGGCTACAAATGGATGATCGTAGACTTCACCATTTCGGGAACTTTATTATGCGTCTAACAGAAGAACAAAACGCTCCTTTGTCATTAAAAAGTAAACTTATTCCACGTGCTAATATCCATGCAGTCAATATTCGCCATAAATATAAATTAACCATGCCTCGTCATCACACGGCTCTCTATCGTCGTTCTTTTACGTATAATGCTGTTAAACTATTAAATTCACTTCCTGATGAACTTGTACATTTAAATTCGTTAAAATTTGAAAGAAAATTTAAATCGTTTCTGCTCAGTAAGTAATTTTTCTAATATCCATTGTAACATCTTTTGTTATCATCGAGATTTTTCTATTAGCTTTGCTAATTTCCCCCCTTCAGTTTGGTTATGTTTATGTATATTTTGTACTTTTTTATATACTTTGTTCATGTATTATTTGTTGCTTTGTCATTTGTGGTTAAGTAGAGTAGCTTAAGCTAGACTTCGCCATGAGTGTACGATTATGATTAATTATTATTTCTTTGTGTGCTGTACCTTTTATTATTTTCTTCAATAAAGACGATTATTATTATTATTATTATTATTAAATAATGTCACTATTCGCTAATTATGTCGTATAATAAGATTTGGCAACAATGTTAAATCCATGGTGATTTAGACAGTTGTCGAAAAGTATTTATATGTACACTCTTTTTACTGCATAATGTAATTTAATGGATTTGGACTGCTTACAGCTACAAAAAAACGCTGGTTGAGCTATTACAAATCTTTCTTCAGGTAAATTCACCTGTACAATGAATATTTATATTCTTATATTACATGTATTCATATATTATTTAAATCTATCCTAAGCTTTTATATTAAGTACCGAAACATGTTGCACTTACGTGTGGCCCTTGAGTATTTACACCAAGAGAGTCAATCCTTAATAAAGACCTAAATAGTTATCATAATTCCTGTTAGATGTCGTACTGTGTAACAATACGCATTTATTCAAACGAAGGAAATAAAGCGCTACTATTTTAAACTGTGAAGGCGTTTCGAGGGCGTGGCCGCGTAACCCTTTTTCATATACCTGCCTAAATAATAAGATTGTGGCAATATATTTATATTCAAACCACAGATCATAAAGTTTGAAACATAAGCAGTTTATTTTATTGCGTTAGAGAAGTAAGAATATGAACTGTAAATTAATTAAAAAAAAAAAACAGAAAAATAAGATTGTTGAAAGAGTTTTCAGCGATATGCCAAAATTGACATTTTCTGTTTTATTTCCTTTAAACATATTAAGATAATTCAAATGAATTACTTCTATAAAGAGACATATAGAACTGCAGACTATCGTGTGGGTTTCTCTTACTGCATAAGATGCATTATTATTTTGCGAAAAATTCATTAGTAAAAATTCTAAAACACCAAGTATCTTTTTTCAATGTTCGATCTAAGTATAATTTTGTGATGGTGTGAAAAAAATATTATTTTGTAGTCTTTTTGAAGAGTAATTTTTAAATTAAAATTAAATTTAAATTAATTTAAAAATTCAAATAATTTAACATTTGCGCATGCAAATTGATGACAATTTCTATCTTATTTTTTGTTAACGAAATTCCTACCGTTTTCTAGAAAACTGATCTAAAACAACCAAATGCATTTTTCGACGTGAGGAAATCTCTTAGGAGCGTTAGAAAATTGCCATATTGAATATTTTCTGTAATTAGCTGTAATAATTAGTTTAATTAATTAAGACATGTAGAAGTAGAGAGAGTTTGCTCAAGGGCTAAGTTGTTTTTACTGCTCTGTTGTTATTTTTGTCCATAAAAGTAAATATGTAGATAATTTTTTTTTCAAATATGAGTTTTTTTCCAAAGTTACTCTGGACATTTAAAAAAAGTAAACGACTCATTGATACCTACTAATTTTTTTGAATTAAATTTCAATCAGTTGAGAGATACTTGCGTTAATACAAAAAAAGAAAACACAAATAAAAATATTTCAACTTTGACACCTTGTATCTTTTTCCACAGAAATATTTTACGAAGATATATTTAGCTATATCTTCATATTTCCTCCCAATGATGTTACTTCTCTTCTATGTCCCCTTATTAATGGCCCACCCTGTATATTTTTATCGACACGTATTGAATGACTTCTTCACTTGAATTTACCAAAGCTGGAGGAGTATGATAAAAGTGTTATCTGGCGGTTAATATATTTTAAGCTTTAACTTTCATTGATACGCGAAAGTGAATATGAACTGGATAACTGCACTTCTGTATTTTTTTTTATTAAAAATCGTGATGAAATTACTATAATTACTTATCCGAATTCAAAATCTACCATTATAATCGATTTTCGCCTTGCGCGGAAAATTTTTTTTCCTGAAATGTTTCATCTAGTTTCATTACATTTTAAAAATTAACATTTATTTCCTGCCTGCTTCCTCATGACTAACACATTCACTTAATAATAAAATAAACAGTAATCCTATCGAATGTCATTAAAGTTATGAATTTTAAGTACATACAAGCTTTTGAAATAACAATGACACTCTCTCAAAATAGTTTTTGAACTTCTCGAGGTTCTGAGTAGAAACTCATTAAATTTATATTGGTAAGTGAAGCAACTAATTACTAATGTTAAAAGTTGAAAGTAGATTTCATTACAAATACGTCAGCAGTTCAAAAGAAATAGCAAAATTGAATTTAAAGAGTGTCAATATTATTGCAAACGATTGTACATAACATAATATGTATGAACCAATCATCTTCGATGGGAGGAGCTTTCAAAATTATATATCCAAATTCATGTCATTTTAGTACCTAATATTGCGCCATTTATTAGCAAATAGCCCAAGCGTAAACGTTCTTTTTGAGTTCGTTTCCCATTACGCGAGAGTTGGTTTCCCATTTAGGCCAACAAGGTCTCCCATTAGATTGACTAGTCTTAGTGTATATAGTCAAGGGTGTGGCCGAGATATTCCTAATTAAATGGAGTTTTTATGTATAGATATAAAAATGCTACCGGTAAGCGCGATGCAATGAGATTAATAACATGTGCTGCATTCTTCTACCAGTAAGTAAATCTAGATTTACAAATCCAACATTAATAGGTTCTATAATTCCCAAATGAAATTCCACCCCATCCATCTAAATTGTTTTGTACACAAATATTATGCAAAACAACAAAACATAATTTTATAATTTTCATTGAGACCTAACACCCAGATTTATACAGGGTTAACTATGACTAAGTACAAAAATTTTAACCACGTGTTCAGGGAGGTCTAAAAGACAATAAAAAATTTATTTCGGAATTCTAGCTCGATGTTTATAAAAATGGGGCAAAACCCTCTTTTCCTACGGAAAGTCGACGCCTATAACAATCAGTCATCGTCCGACATGGCTAGATATGTTAACTACCATGCGATCGTTTTTTTTCAATATTGTCAAGTGCAGAAACGACGAAAATAAACATAGTTATTAATAATAATAATGTCTAAGTACCTGATAGATAACACCTAATCCGGTTAGCAGAAGTATTTTGTATTCGTTCTTCGTTCTTTCGTTGCACACTGTCAAAACTACATTTGCACTCCTTGCAGATTCATCATAATTATCCACTAACATATCAGACATAATAGTACATTATACTATAAGGGAGAGAAATGCGTTATTTTGGCAGAGGTGCAATTTGAAGCCCGAGGGCTACAATGCACCGAGGACAAAATAGCATCTCTCCTGAATGGTATATACTATTTTTTCCACGGTCTCATTAACTTAAAAACACATATTTTGTCATTATGAAGTAAGTGGCACCAGAATTATTGTATTCGGATTTGAGCATTTATTTAGTAGTCGTTGAGTTATTGTCATAACTACAAAATAAACAAACAAAAAGAATTGTCAAATTAAGGTGCTAGTTTGGTTTAGTTTAAAGTTTGTTTAGTGCACAATGAATAATTGTGAGTCGGAAGAGATTGTGGAGGCTGCAAATATTGCAATAAGCAATTTGCTGCCTACGAAGTCAAGATCTTTATACGATATAGCCTACAATCGGTTCAAAAAGTGGTGCGCCGACAAAAATGTTCAAGTATACAGCGAGAATGTTTTGTTGGCATACTTGAAAATGCAAAGAATTACAAGTCTTCCACATTATGGGCGCAATATTCTATGGTTAAGTTATGCTTGATAATTTACGACAACATAGATTTAAGCAAATTCCCCAAGCTGATCGCATTTTTGAAAAGACCCGGTGACGGATATCAAGTGAAAAAATGGAAAATATTGACAAAGGGTGAAATCGACCGTTTTCTATCAAGTGCAGATGACAAAGAATTCTTAACGATTAAGGTAAGAACACTTTTGTTGTTAGATATTTCAATTGTTAAGTATTTTGATTTTTTATAGGTTGGATTAATTCTGGGGATTGCCAGAGCTTGTCGAACTGATGAACTAGTCAATTTAACTGTAGATGATATTGAGGATGTAGGCTCTTCCTTGATTGTAAAAATTCCAAACACTAAGACAAAGATTCCACGAACCTTTCTGGTTACCGATGTGGGAAATATGCTTGAATAGTTTCGAAAATACCTGTTCCTTCGTCTTCCCCACGGCAAGCATAAGCGCCTTTTTTTGTACTACAAAGCAGGAAAATGTAGTTCGCAGCCAGTTGGCAAGAATACCATGGGAAAAATTTCGAGTGTAGTAGCTTCGTATTTAAAATTACCTGATGCTGCATGTTATACTGGTCACTGCTTACGAAGATCTTCAGCGACATTACTGGCAGATGCTGGTGTGGATATCACGACAATAAAGCGTCATGCTGGTTGGAAATCAACGACAGTCGCTGAGGGTTATTTCGAGGACTCCATTGAAAATAAGACCAAAATTGCTAATCAGGTTTTAGTAGGTACCACTACTAGCGCAATCACAAAAACTGTAAATGTAAGCGAAAGTAATATTCCTTCTGATATTAATTTTGAAAATTGTACAAATGTAACATTTAATTTAAATGTCAATAAATAATTTCAATGTTATCTTTTTTTTGCATGAAAAACGTTCTCCATAATGTAAACTCCCTTGGGAGCATTATACTCCTTTGGGAATAATCGACTACTTCTGTTTTAATTTTGATGTCATAGAAACTGATTTCTACTCCCGACCGTGGAAAAAATACTTTATTTAGTTACTACAACAGGTTTAAAATTAGTCACTTAGCTGATTTAAAGTAACAGTTAAGTTCTAGGTTATGAATACTTCATAGCTAGTTGCATACTCTCCATGCTCTAAACCATGCAGAACATGCGAAGTAGTTATAATCTAAGGGTCATTTTTACAGAACACTGTAAACATCTTGGGATGTTATAGTTTAAAATATTACTAATTATTTTATGCAAACATCGTCGATTACTGTCAATATTGTTGCTATTATTAGTATTAACAGAATTTAATTACACAACTACACAAGAAGTTTAAACATTTATCGCCGTGAGTGACCTTGAATTACTGGCCTACAGATATTGTCAGATGTCGTCTGTAGATATTAAATAACGTAAGTATACGGTTACGGTACTCTGATTAGTTTGAAATAAGTTTTCAGTACTTATTTTTCGCAAATTTAAATTTTCGCATATGTCTTATTCCTATGCCCAGATGACGGATAAGGTGCTGATTTATGGGAGTATGACAAGTGCATATTATCGTGCGGCAGCCGGGCGACGTTCCCTGAGTATACAAAATATTACCCAAGACCGCCAAACCAAGTAGGTACTTCGCTTTACACAAAAAGAACGATCGAGGGAAGGAGAGGTCCACAGCAAGTACAAAAATCTTTGCAAATATCCAAGTATCAATCCTGGAAATAAATATTAGTAAGGTTGGTGCTGCCTCTCTGAGCTAGCATACCGTATTTCTCATTAAATCATTAAATAATAATCTACATTTTGTAAAGATTTTTTTTCTTTCAAAGTGGCTGAAACTGATACACGTGTCAATGCGGTGACCTGTCACTATATTTGACACCTTTAACTTTGGCAGAATATACCTAACCTCGCGACTGACAGGTCAGTGACGGCGATAAATAAGAATTTAATATAGTTTTGAAAAAAAATTTGTTGCCTTTATAAATAACTTTGGAATTTTTTTGAAGGGTGATTCCGTTAATTTTTATTTTTCCCTATCCCCTGTATTCATATCCACAGGAGTTTTTGCAGCTGTAGATGGCATAATAGTTTAAGACAATTAATACCTGAAATACAATTACAAGCTTAGTACTTTTAGCTGTACGTACTGCTGACATGAGACAATATTTCCGCCACAGATTTCCTTTTAGGCTAAATAAATAACGAACAACTATTACTTACTTTAACTTTTATACTTAATGTTGAAGTATGAGTTATTTTTCTTTCAACAATAAAAACGGTAATTACCTAAGTCTTTAGACAATCTAATCATTTTTAGTCTAAATCAAACGCATGGTATCTTTTATAAAAATATTTCTTCTATTACGACCAATTTGTGCTAGAGTTTCTATAATAAATACTAAATTTGTTTCTGGTTAGCTGTTTTTAAAAAATTTGTGATATTTATTTAATATAGGGATGTCGTATAAGACATCTAAAGTCGGGTGGCTGAAACTACTCGTTGCAAACTCTACTAAAAATTACAATACGACATTCGCGAATATCAATTTGTAGATTTTAATAGAAATTCTCAGAAAGTCATATACGACATGCACCGGTAGAGATTCGAGAATCGGGTCCCAGTTCCAGGAATTTTCAATATTGTTTGTTTAGCTAATAATAAATGTATGCGTTACTTTATGGACGCTCTGTATTTGCTACACATATTCAAGGCTAAGGAGAATTCCTCTATGAAAGCGTTATTGCAGCAAGCATTAGCCTCGTCATCCGCGATATGCGAGTATTTCCTTCTACATGCTTATCGGCATCAATATAAAAGAAGGCCGAAGATGTCCACTCATCAGTAAAACCGATTCTTCGAGAAACAGCACAGACCTCTTGAAAATGTTCAGACTGGTGGTGTTGTTCGCTGTGGCGGCCGTGGTCGTGGCCAAGCCTGGTTACCTCCATGGGGGCTTGAGTTATTCTGCGATTGCTACCCCCTTAGTAGCAGCTCCTGTCGCTCTACCTGCTGCGATCAGTCATTCTTACAGGTAATTGAAAAGAAACTGAGTAGAAAACTGTTTAATTTCAAACAATCAACCTTTCATAAATTTTATTTTCTCTCAGTTTACTTTATTTCATAATGTACAGGGTGTTTTAAAAATAAATACAGCAATATTACTAATGCTGATAGAACATTGAAGAATGAGTAGAGTTTCCTTAATAAACGTATGTCCTATACCCACTCATTTTTGAGATACAGGGCGTGTAAGATAATTTTGAGAAATCAAATTATACTTGTAATTTGTTGAATGATCAACAGATATGATTGAAATTTGACATGGGTATGTTTTTGGTAGTGCTGAATACGCTGATGTTATTAGTTTTTTTTTGTATAAACTAGAGGGCGCCAGTTGCTAACATTTACATTGACATTTTATTCTCTAACTTTTTTTAAGTTATATTTTTTCCATTCTAAGCCTTGTTTTATGTAAAATTTGATTTTACACAAAAAGGCGCTATAAGCAACTAGCGCCCTCTATTTTGTAGATAAAAAACCTAGTAACACCATCGTGATCTCTTTGTACATTTTTCTAATTTGAAAAAATATACATATGCGCAAAAATTGATTTTCATTTTCGCCACATATTGTTGAAAATACAAAAAAGTTCAGTAATAAGGGTTTTAACTCTTTGAATTAGGTACTCTTTAACTAAAAAATGCTTGCGTGTACCACAAATACCACTGAATATCCCATATGCCTTTTATCACAGAAACAAGCATAATATCATATTATAATATTTATTTAAGGTATTATCATAGAATAGTATTTGTTTAACACATTAAACTTATCACATTGTTTTGATTATATATTTTTTAATATAATAATACGTATATTCATAATGCTGCGCTTCGATTTTATAACATTTTATTTTGAATTAATATTAATAACATTAACATTTATCTCAAGAACGATCTTATCATTTTGACAGGATTATTTAAATTCACTCAATAAGGAGTTTCTGAAGGACTGGGGAAGCTTTTTCAGCAATTGTCATCTTGGACAGTGAATCTTCAAAATAATACCCCGCTACTATAGTCAATTTCCAACCACCATGGCGCTTCACAGTGATAATATCACCCCCAGCATTGATCAGTAATGTTGGCGAAGAACGCCTCATTCCATGTCCGGTAAAACTTTCTGAATCAGGGAGTCTAAGAAATGCAGCCACTTTTGAAAACGTTTTCGAAATTGTATTGATGCCTACATGCTGTGTAGTACATTTTCCAGCCACATACCGCAAGAAAATTCTTCCATCAGCATTTTCAAGTCGCAGATTGGTGTATTTTCGACACATTTCTACAGCATTGACTGAACAACCTTCTTCCGTGATAGTGTTGTCTTGGACATGAGTGATATCCAAAAAGGTTAATTAATAGCATCGACCAGCACCTGCGACTCCAATGGTCGTTACAACCTGTAAAGAGTTCAAAATAAAATGTTCAATTTATAAATTGAAATATTAAAATCGTGTATTTTCGATCCGGTGCTTCTTCAAAAATTCTTCAATTTGTTGTCTCTCCTGTATCTTTGCCTTCTCTGGTTTATCATTCCTTGATTCTACTGTCAAATATGAAGTAAGTTTTATTTCGAAATATTCGAAATACCTTTGTGCACTTTCAACACTGATTTTGATTAAAATAAATTTGTCAAATATGACGTTTTTCAAAACCATAATTTTTCACGGCTTTCACTCCCCAAATTGACCGGTTTTGGCCGTGTTCGTCGATAAAACGTTGCATAACATTTAGGAAATTAACCAGCCTTGAATCCTCTCGAAAAAATGTAACTTTCGTTAACACCTCGAGTGTTCATTTTTGTTTCGTGGATTAAAGGCTTGTTAATTCCCTTATATATTAAGTAATAACTATTATTATTTACTTTTATTTTACAGGACGGATATAATTAGCAAACCGGTAGTAGCAGTTCCTTTGATCCACAAGACTATCGTAGCTGCTCCTGTTGTATATGCTGCGTCTCCTGCTGTCGCTTATTCCGGCCATCCATGGTAGAGATCAGATATGGTTGTGTACATATTTATAAAAATAAAAAATGGTGTATACGAATGTGGTTTATTAAATTTTCCATTTTGTGAAACCTTTTTCGAACTAATAAATTAAAAGATGTTCTTAAGAATCCGTCGCGTGCTTGAAATAAACCAATTTTTTACGCTCGGCTCATAACATTTATTTACTATCGTAGTAAAAAGTCCAGACCCCTGGGTTTGAAAGCCGATATTGCCAAAACGTAGGAGCGAAAAAAATAGAAAATTGGACCATAGGTAGCCTCAATATTATTGTTATGCACAATCAAATCGGAATTTGTTTTTGAATATTCGTTTTTTAGTTATTAGAAATAATGTACCAAAAAACACGATTTCGGGCGGCGAAAGTACATTAAACTGTGCTGTTTCGAACTGTGTTAGTCTCTCTTCTTAGAATTCCTTATTTTTTTTATCATGCGTAAAACAGCAGTTGATGGTATCTTCGTAAATACAGCATCTTTTTTTAAAATACAAGAACAGTCATAAAACATAGAAAAACCTTAATAAAGAAATGTAACAGTTTTGTGAATTAATGCACCTGTAAAGAGTGTATGGGTAAATATCGTTCTCAATTATTTTTTACGCGTTCCGTTCAAGCGGGGTAAAGTGCGGCGTAGCGGGGTTTGCGCTGTGACCAGTGTCGGGAGCTTTTTTATTCCAGCTTTGTTAAGATCTTAGAAAACATTTATTTGATACATACTTCTGTATAGCATAAATATTGTAATTGTTATTTACTTAGCTTTCTTGACAATAATAATAATATTCTTGTGGAACTCTGCCTATTTGTGATTTTATTAACTATAATTTCATTCATTTTATTATCTATTTATATCTCATATGCATTGTCAAAGTTGATCATAATATAAGATTCTTTCGCATTAGCTTGAATATAAAAACGGGAATGGTATATTTTACATGCATATGTCTAAGTCGTCGTCGTCATCATCATCAGGTATTTCCTCGCCACCATCATTACTGTTATCATCGTCTTCGGTGTTCAAATTTATCACTACTACTACTGCTCTACAGCAGTATCCACTAAATGTTCTTTTTCCCTGTATTTCTGTTCCACTTTTTTGGCATGTTCAACCCAGTTGGGCCAAACAGAATTTGGTATATTTTCCATGGGCGATTGGCAGAGGTTCAAAACATGTTTTATTTTAAATATAGAATTTCGTTTAGAAACGTAATTTTTAACATAAACTCATATTAGTTCAATAGGGTTTAATTCACAATGAGCCACGGGAAGCCATAACATTTTCACCATGGCTTGTGGCAAACCCTTTGTAATCCACTGAAAAATAACAATAACAATTTATATTTTATAGATAAATATGTATGAAATAAGTAAATATTTTCTAACATCTTATCAAAGCTGAACTAATAAAGTACCCGACACTGATCACGGCGCGATAGACGGCCGAGTGCAACCCCGCAACGCCCCACTTTACCCCTCTTGAACGGAACACGTAAGAAATAATTGAGAACTCATACACTGTTTACAAGTGCATTAATTCACAAAACTATTATATTTCTTTAAGATTTTTATATGTTCTATTACTGTTTTTGTATTTCAAAAAAAGACGCTGTATTTTCGAAGATACCATTAACTTCTGTATTACGCAAGATAAAAAAAGGAATTCTAAGAAGAGAGACTTACACAGTTAAAAACAGCACAGTGTACTACCAGTTAAAATTGCACATTTTAAAGCCTATAAATAAAAAAGTTATGACGAGTTGAAGTGACAGGAATACGTTTCGCCGCTCAAAAATTTGCTACATTATTTCTAATAACTAAAAAACGAATATTCAAAACCAAATTCCGATTCGATTGTGCATAACAATAATAGTGGCAATAGCGGCTTTCAAACCCAGGGGTCTGGACTTTTTACTCCGATAGTAGACAACGAATAAACATAGCGGTCCAAATAAAAAAGCAATCGAAAGACAAAGTTGTTTTCTAAGGCTGCTGTGTAATATTTTTTCCAAAATTAGTTTTTAATTATTTAAATTTAATGAGTAAGCTGTGCAAGAAATCGTCATATTTACAATTTATTTACTTATAAATAAAGGCTTAAATCGAAAATTGGTTACACGAGAGAAGTAAGTCTGTCTTTTAGCTTTGCAACGATACCAAAATTATATCGAATTGATAAAAATTATTCAAAATTCTATGCTAAGTGCCGAACGTCTACAACTTCAGATACGAATATATTTTAAATGCTGCACACGTGTGTTTCACTCAGTGGGATGGGCTTAGAGATTGGTAAATGCTGGCAGGACCGGAGTTTAAAGAAATACATAGTCACTTATAAATCTATACGTTCTCAGTTGAGACAGTATTGAATTAATCGATCTTATGGAATTCGATGTCGATTCTTCGTTTAGACCAATAGTTCCGGAAATATAAGGAGTTCTACTAGAATTCCTTAGGTATGCAATTTTTACATTGTTTATTAAAACAATGTCATTTTTTCGTAAGTTCAAAATTGAAAAAATTATCCGCAAATTAAATACGTATTTTCCATATTAAAATAATAAAGAACCTAAAACACTGAAATAAATGTAGTCACTATATTTATTTTATATACAAATTTACCTGTTCTCAAATCTTTGTTCTTCTAATTTTAAAGAGGGCAATGTCATAAATATATTAAACACAATCATAATATGTACAATAAAAATGTTATTCTCATTATGGAAAATATAGATATTTTTAACTCGTTGAATGAATGCGCTGTCCTATTTCTGCATAACAAGTACGCACACGGCGCACAAAGTTAATTTCTTGAAAAGTGTAACACCGTAAACTGTTTTTAAAAACTTTTTTATAGTTTTGACTACATTTGCTCGATATAACTACATATCAATAGTAAATAATTAATATAAGTGTAATGCATAAATTTGCTGGGCCGACTTTGGAACTTTTTTTTTCGAAAGGGTGTTAAGTTATTAAGTAAGTTGGTGTCTACCGCGAGAAGTACTGTAGTTTTTTATATAAACTGTAAAAAAACTGCGAACAAAATCGTTGATTTACAAGGGCGATGTAACGAAAAACGTAATAATTGTCAAATAGTGTCTCTAGCATCGATAATTTCATTTTATTTTTATAAAATGCGGCGCTACTAAAAAAAGTTGTACAAGTCCATTTTGGATACTGAAAATGTCCTTCTACAAGATGGTTATATTTTCTTAAAAACAAAACGGCATAATTGCTAACCGATTTTACTCCACTAAATCTAAATATTCTAAATACGTCCACCGTAAAGTCATTGTAGTGGGAGAGCGATAATCTCCGCCTCCAGCCGTAACGCCCGTACACCCGACCCCGGAGCGCTACCCGAGGAGTGTACAGAGAACGGACTCTTAACAGTGGCAACAAATGTACCTACATAAGAACTATTTATTGCACTGTAACTACTACACCGAAAGAATTTTTGTTAAACAGTTTAAATTTATTTAAACATAACTAATTTATTCTCGGGGAACAAATCTTTTTTGGTGTATCTAATGATCACTTTTTTATCAAAAATAAATTCATTTATTTGGTAAAAAAAAATCTTATTTTGACGAGTACTTGCTTAAACGAAACGAATAGCTATTTCCGTCTTACAAAAACTTAATTTTAAAAAATGCATTTTCAAATAAATATGTTTTTCTTAAATTTCCCTAAACAATTTGGTTAAATCCGAGGTTAAATCTTTATAAAAAAAAATTTTTTGATTGAAAGTAATGTGCATTTCGATTCAAATATTGTGTTTACTTTATTCAAATATGCATATTTTTAATTGAGCGATGCGGAAAAGTAAAATATGTTTTAATTCTTTTTGTAAAGTCTTTAAAATAAGTTTTATTATGTTATATAATCTATTGAAAAACCGAAATTAAAAAAAACTCAATTTCTTAATATAGTTGTATCGTCGAATAAAGTATTTATTTAAATGGAGAAATTCGAACTGTTTTCTATAAACAAAACACAATTGTCTATAGGAGGCCGCTAGATGTAGCTGTGCTATATTTCACGTACTCAAGTATGTCGGGTTTAAGAGACATGAACAGGTAAGGCTAGTCTTTAGTTAACTCACCACTCACCTGTGGCGTACTGCTGAGAGCTAATCAGGTCGAAACCAGTGTATGTTGATTATTTGCTATAGATTTGTCAGGTATGTTTCCTGAACAATAAGTTGTATGCCTAAAGTAGTTGTTTAATTGGAAATTTTTTTTTTGAATATAATCAAATCAACACCAGAAGTGTGTTGAAAAGGAAATAGCGTTTTTAATGGAAACAAACGTTTTCTTCTATTTTTGAAAAAAAAATTTTAAAGTCACCAAATTTTTTTTTCGGTGTAGTAGCTCCAATTAAACTACTAAATAGAATGACATTTATTAAATAGGACGTATTTTTCTAAAGCATTACAACTTTTGATTGATACAATACAAAATTTGAAAGTGTAAACAAACTAACTATGGGATTTTTCATGGTTTTCCAAATTGTGGTGTAATTACGATTAAAAGAAAGTCAAACTGTTATTGCATTGCAGATTTTTCTTGTTTTTTTTTTAATTAAAGGAACGATATGCTCAATAGATAGGAAGAATATTAAGAAATTATATGTTTTCTGAACCATTAAATAGAATTAGAATATGATCAAGCTGAAATATGACGTGTCCGGTAAAATTTGAGGTATTCCTTTGCATCTGTAATGTTCATAAAAAAATATTATACAGACCCTCGAGGCTGCAACCTAAAAGAAAAATTTTGTAATGTATTTGAACTTGAAAAAACTACTAACACATGCATTAAATATAGAAACGAACTCATAAAATTCTATCAACATGATCCTTAATTAAATTCAGTGTAAAAAATACATATAGATGTTAGTAAGCCGTTGTATTGATACCCATATGGAGTAGTGAATTATGAACGTAGTATCGTTTTATGCAGTTTTGACAAAAAAAATTATTTGCAAAATGTAGATAATTATTTAATGATTTAATGAAAAACACGATATGGTAGCACAGCGAGATAGCACGTACATTACTGATATTTATTTCCAGGATTGATATTTGGAAAGATTTCAACGTTTCCTTACTTGTTCACATAATAATCGACGATGTTTTCATAAAATAATTAGTACTTTTTCTTTAGTTTGATTGGGTTTTTGCTACACTTCTGAAAAAAATAAAGATTAATTAAACAAGCCTTTGCGCCAAACGGATCAGTCAAGAGTTATTTAAAAAAAAATAAGTTTGCCTAACCAAAAAATCTCACACTGAAAAATGCGGATAAGTAAAACATAACACTATCGCGCACTTTCGTATTTTTAACGTTTTGAAAAATCTGTTTCCGTTCTCAAAATAGTAAATGTGTTAAAAGTATGTCAACAGTTTGACAGTTTAAAGTTTGTTTATCTGTTTCGATAGAGATGTTAAATGATTTTTATTTTTTCAGACAACTAATACTTTGCGATCATTTTTGTCTAAAACGCGTCCAAAAAATTATATACAAAATTCAAAAAACTGCATCTACAGCATACCTCTTGAACGTCTTGGACTATGAATGTTAGAGTTGAGGAACATAAAAGTTATATAAAAAGATGGAAATTTGAAAACTCAAAAATATGCGAACACGCTTGGGAAAACGGTCATTTGATTCAATGGGGTTTGGCAAAAATTTTAGAGAAGGTAGATAATGCAACAAAAAGAAAATTAAAAGAGACCGTGATTATTTTGTTGAACGGAAATAAGTGTGTATCAAATTGTCAGTAAAAATTGATCATTGTTGGCTACAATGGTATCAAGAAGTAACTAACAATAAAATAAAAATCATTTAGTATCTCTATGGTAACAGATAAACAAATTTTAAACTGTCAAACTTGACATACTTTTAATACATTTACTATTTTGAGAACGAAAACAGAGTTTTTCTAAACGCCAAAAATACGGAAGTGCGCGATAGTGATGTGATTTTTGTTATTATTTACTTATCTGTTTTTTTCAGTGTGAGATTTTTTGGTCAGACAAACTTATTTTTAAAAAAATATCCCTTGACTGATCCGTTTGGCGCAAGGGCTTATATAATTAATCTTTATTTTTTCAGAATTGTGGCAAAAACCCAATCAAACTAAAGAAAAAATACTAATTATTGTATGCAAACACCGTCAATTATTATGTGAACAAGTAAGGAAACATTGTTGAAATCCTTCCAAATATCAATCCTGGAAATAAATATCAGTAAGGTACGTGCTATGTCGCTGTGCTATCATATCGTGTTTTTCATTAAATCAATAAATAATTATCTACATTTTGCAAATATTTTTTTTTGTCAAAGCTGCATAAAGCGATACACGTGACAATACGGTGCCCTGTGTTTGCTTTTGAAAAAAATATTTTATAATATCTCGGAAAATACGTGCCGTTGCAACTTGTCACTTGGTATGTAGTTTCCTCAAAGGATACACATGACGTAGAAAAAATATGATCGACTAGAAATGGGTCCCAGCGGGTGAAATATGATAGCATCGGAGAAAAAATATTTTCTAATAACTTGGATAATACATGCCATTGCAACTTGTCACTTGGTATATAGTTTCCTCAAGGGATACACATCATGTAGAATATCGGGTGCTATCATATTTCAACCCCTGGGTTCCATTTCTAGTCGATCATATTTTTTCTACATATTGTGTATGCCTTGAGGAAACTACATACCAAGTGACAAGTCGCAACGGCATGCATTTTCCGAGATATTGGAAAATATTTTTTACGGATGCTATCCTTTTTCACCCCCTGGGACCCATTTCTAGTCGATCATATTTTTTCTACAAGATGTGTATCCCTTGAGGAAACTACATACCAAATGACAAGTTGTAACGGCATGTATTTTCCGAGATATTATAAAATATTTTTTTCGAGTGCTATCATATTTCACCCCCTGGGACCCATTTCTAGTCGCTCATATTTTTCTACATGATGTGTGTCCCTTGAGGAAACTACATACCAAGTGACAAGTTGCAACGGCATATATTTTCCGAGATATTGGAAAATATTTTTTCGGGTGCTATCACCCCCTGGGACCCATTTCTAGTCGATCATATTTTTTCTACAAGATGCGTATCCCTTCAGGAAACTACATACCAAGTGACAAGGTGCAACGGCATTTATTTTCCGAGATATTGGAAAATATTTTTTTCCGATGCTATCATATTTTACCCTCTGGGACCCATTTCTAGTTGATCATATTTTTTCTGAGTGATAAGCATCCCTTGAAGAACTCTCATACTAAGTATCATCCCCTATATGTTACTTAGTATGAGATAACGCCCTGGAACTCACAATATCATTTTGATATTTTATACCTTAGTCAACGAACGTCCATTGGTCATTCGACTATCTTCGGAAATTTCGGGTGCTATCCTTAAGTGCTGCTTTCACACCGGTTTCTCTACCTGCTAACTAGAAAATTCTACTTGGGTAACTAGAAATTTCTACATACTAAGTAAAAACGTTAAGATATTATTATCAATGATATTTCTGAAAAACAGAATATTTTCTCTGCATTTGATAAAACTTGAAAATTTAATGCTGAGTTAATTTCAAACCAGTAAAAATGTATATTTTCCATATTGTGGTAAAAAAAATATTCTAAACTATTAATAACAAAAAAAAACTAAAATAGATACGTAAGTAATACAGTTTGACACAGAATACGGAAAAACATACAGGGTGTTTCATTTAAAAAAGTGAACATTTGGTGAAGTGAAGTTAACCGAACATTACGTTTTCATCACTCTGTACAAAATTGAGCAACGTTTAGGCTATAGCTGGTAAGGTTAGAATTTGTACCATCTAACGTACAAATGAATATCTTTGATTTATCCCTCTTTTCCTAAGAAACATTTTTAAGTTGAATAAATTTGATTATTTTATTTTAAGATTCTAATACTTATCTCAAATAGACTAGACTAAATTTAGGGAAGGATTACAAAAGTCACAGAAAATTTTTCGTTTTTTTTTTTCAGAAATATCATTGTAATATTTTTTTATGTTTCTACATAGTGAATAGAGATTGTAGATATGATCATATTTATCTTCGATAATAGTATATATTATTTTAAATTTGGATTAACATTTTATTTTTTCAGGTTTAAGGAACTGACATAATTGCAATATGCTTTTTTGCGTTTAATGTTTTCGGTTTAAATAAATATGTACAAAAATGAAACGCCTCACTGCACCCTTCCGCCGCCAGCGGCCGTTCGCCCGCCGAAAAACATTTCGGTGAAAGATTGTTAGGGAGCTTGACTGTGCAGCACACACTTCGGAGATTCATCGGCTCTCCGCTCGTCGAAATATTGACCAGCGAAAGTTGCCTCGGCGCTTCATCCGGCGGTGAGGGTAGTGGCAGTTTCAGTGGTTTATTTAATGTTAATGCTTGTTCAAACTATATATTTACTATCAATGTGGATAAACAAAAATTGTTGTAAATATTGTTGAACGAACTTTTATAAATTAAAACTTGAGTAACTATTATTTATTCCAAGGATTAAAAGTGTCAACTTTAGCTCCTAGGATTAAAGCGTATATTTTTGTCGCTAAGATACCATTTTTTTTTCTCAGTAAGGAAAATGTCAACCTGATAGTCGAGGCAATAAACTAGTAAAAAGTCCAAAAGTTCTAAAACTAGTTGTGGTGGACGGATTGGAATGCGGTTTCTGCATTCTCTTCCAAAAATTATTTGTAAAAAATGTGGCGACATGGAATTTCTGACAAATCGGAAATTGCATTGCTGCAGCCAAAAATGCATTAAAAAAATGCATTATTTGAGAGGCTTCTTGGAAGATGTCAAAACTTGGTAAATAAGTGTCAGAACTGGACCAGATCGGGTACTGGGGGGTTTTCGAGGTCGCTGATTTCTCCTTACATAGCCTCCCTCCGTCTTCTATCCGCCTAGAATTCTTCTTAAAATCTTCCTTTCCCACCTTAAAAGGTTCTCTCGACTTCTTATTGAGGATCCAGGTTTCACTGCCATACAGCGCTGTCGGTCTCAATCTCAAATTTTACTCTTCTGGACAAATTTTTTGATTTTATTAAGTGATTGACTACTGCCGAACTTCTGTTTGCTTCTATTATTCTCCTATTAATTTTTTACTTCTCACTAATTTTAAGGTCTATGATAACGATGTAATGTCAAAAATTCAAAAAACGTAAGTGGCACATAGAAAATATAGTAATAACTGTCAGTCGCCAACAAAATGGCGAATTTTTGGAAGACGCGGGAAAGCTGAGTTTCTCTACTGATTTGATTACCTAACAGTCAAAAAATGTCATAGTTTTGTGACAGTTGAAGAAAAAATATATTAATATTTATTTTTTTCTGATTGATTCCCGGTTCAAAAGAAAGATGTATATTGTAGTACGTTATCTTTCGACTGTCTTCTACACGACTTATTGAATGTATACGTTGTTTTGACTATTTACATACATACGTCCATAAATGTTCGGAAGTTTACGGAATGTTGGCTGTCTACTTTGGCTGCTATTTCCATGCCGCATAATTTAATTCCAAATATTTATATTTAATATACAAAATAGGCTATTCATTTATTGAAATGTATGCAAACTGAGAGTACAAATA
Source organism: Monochamus alternatus (assembly GCA_037114965.1). Taxonomy (NCBI): domain Eukaryota; kingdom Metazoa; phylum Arthropoda; class Insecta; order Coleoptera; family Cerambycidae; genus Monochamus; species Monochamus alternatus. The sequence continues at coordinate 144,966,862 of CM073426.1, read as the reverse complement.
TAAGTTGACATAACAACATGTATCAAATATACTCTGTTTTATATGTTCAAGATGGCATTAGTGCTGAAAAATATATATAAAGGATATTTTTGGTTGTTTGATGAATTAGCAGGTGAGTTTTTTCTTTCTTATAAAGTGTAGAACTCATTCAAGTAAACAATTTCGTAATCCTCAACTTTTAGTGGCAATTAACAATGTACATGGCGATCTTTAGCTGTAATTTTCCGAACGTTAATTTTGAGTATAAACTGAATTGTTGTAGCATACATTATGTAATTGTTTAAGTTTTTTTAAGTTTATTTTTAATAAACTAATAATGTAGTGGTCAGTATTGATCAAATTTTGTCAAATTAGGAATAAATTTATGCGAATCAATTGTTTTAAATTAATAGTTTCTTAATATTTAGTTTGTAAGAATAAAAAAATATTATTAAAAAAAATAGGCGAAGTTCTGGATTATTAAATTTTAACTTATATATTTTCAATGCTAATATTACAAATTCTTAAATTATTTAGCCTTACCTTTCGTTTTTCCGTCGGAAATAAAAATAAATTTATTGGCAAAATGTGATAAATAAAACCCGCACTTCGGCACAGATCCCAGGTCCGGACTTGGCGACCTCCTTAATATTTAAATATACTTTATTTATATTAACCCAAATTTAATATTGTTCATGCCAGCTAATCGACAGAAATATCCCATTTATTTTTCTGTAGGAGCTCGATTGTAGTTATTTTCCGTAAAAAATTGAGAAATTATTTCACACAGTCTCAATATAAATAATAATACACTCGGGAATTTTTTAAGTGGAATGAATTCCCACTCGAATTTATTTCACTGCATTGGAGAATCGAGGTCCAGAAATGTTGTTTTTATTTTGACATGTTTAGATTTGCAGAAAGTTACTACAGTTGCAATGGAACCATACGTTGGGATACGTAGTTACAAGCAACGTCATATTACTAAGTTCATTTTCGACATAAAAAGTATTCTACGCGACTACACTGAAGTGTAGCTACTTCTATTTTATATGATCAACGCATATTTAACCTAGAATCCTAGATCCTAGAATTCGCGAAGATTTAGCATACATACTTTCTAATTATTCACGGATACCTTCAGTTATTCGTCGTATTAAAGCAACTGTGATCAGGATATTTAATAAATAACTCACTAAATAATATTTTTTATTTCCGACAGTTTATTTCCGAGTTATAAGGGCCTAGTGCTGAACTTGTGAAGAAAAAAAATGATACCGTTTTGCAGAATAATCAGGGATTTCTTAACTTTATGCTGCATATGCATGATAACAAAGAAGTAGATTTTTCTGGACCCATCCTTAATGTGTCATCCATGAAAAGTTATATATACTTTAAATATGCTTCAGTGATCTCTGTGGATATTATTTTATTGTTATTATTACAAATGAAGCTCCAGACTAAGGAAATTTCTGTACAGCCCTGACAAATATACAATTATTTAAAGCGAAGAAAAAAATAAAAAGATCAAAAATAAATAAAAAACAGCAAAAAGACAATGATAAATAATATAATGTTAAAATAACAGAATGTTCATTGATCGTATAAGGTCCTCCGCCATGCATCCAGGCGATTTTTGAAAGCATTGATGGAGGGTGCAGTTGTGGCGGTTCGTAGTATTTAGACTGGGGTAGGCGATAGTGACGTATGAGGCAAAGCTTACTAGTCTTAAAAAATAGCGCCGCAGGCATATTTTTTAAAATTTTCAAGTTCATACGTTTTCCTGGCACTTCAGAATTTCAATGCAATATTCATTTACACAAAAATATAGATTTTCACAATTTTTTGGAATTTGATGTATTATTGAAATAATAATAATATTTATTCACCAATTATTGAGGGTATAAATAAATTGGGATAAACAAAAATAACGAAATATATTTTTTATCAGATTTTAAAACATTAAGTGACAGTGTAGGACGTCCTTTAGTCAAAATTTCCCGACCATCATCGTCTTTTAGTCCAGAAAATAGAGTTTGTAGTAATGAACAAATAATATCATGAATAAAATTTCCATTTTGTTGATATTGTCTGGTATTGAAAATATTAGAATTACGAAGTCCAAATAATACTTTTCCGTATAATGTACGTCCTCTTGGAGTAAACTGCACCACACTAGCTGCGATTACTATTAATTCACCCTCTTATATTCTTAGAAAACCTAAAACCGTTTAGTTCTTTTAACTCTATACTAACTGACACACTTGTTGAATGTTGACAAGCAGTTTTCTTCTTTTGTTTAACTCCACCACCCCTTAATGCTAAGATGAAAAAGAGATGGAAAGTGTCTTCGAAGCACGCCTGAAGGCGGTCGATGCATCGCTTTCAACAGACGCCTGAGCTGCGATTATTTTTCCATTACAACAACGCGGTTTGTCGTCTTACTGAAATCTTGATGATGCGGAAGCTATCGAGTTACAGGCAATGTCATCCCATCGCCTAGTCTGGATGTTCTGTTTGGGTTAGGAATAAAATTATTGCATGCGATGCGGCGCAACGCCGAGCTGTGGTGGTGGTATATACCTATAAAGAGTGTTCACGGTACCAGCGCCGCCGACGGCGACAGATAATTTAATTATTATTAATAACATATTATATAAATAATAATCATAAATAAATTATTACTTATAAATTATATTAAATACCTATTTGTGTTTTATTAGGCGATGTTAACACTTGCGCATTACATACAATTTTAAAAGTAGGCGGCGCCTACCCTGCCTACCCCGACGAACCGCCACTAGGATGCAGTAACTACGGTAAGAAGAAGAGAATTCCATACTGAGAAAACGCGGTTTGGTAGATACAATTGGCGAACAGATGTCTTGAAGTTCTCCTTTCTCAGTTTCCTCTCAAGCGACAATCTGGACTCAGGGTATAAAGCGTGGAAGCAACAGTGTTGCTTGTTAAATAAACCATGAAGAGCTCTAAATGTAAATATTAAATCGATTTTAATGTCGTATTTAATAGTGAGTACTGACAAGACGTAGAACAGTGTCCTGACACCATTTCGAAATGTTCATATTGATCACGGTTTTGAAATGAAATGATTTATTAGCGAAAAACGCCACAGCCTAATCTCTGAACATTTACAACAGATCTTGGTTATTCAATTTTATTCCAGTACTACAAGTGAATAGTTATGTAGAGTGTTAAACTTAATATGAATATTGTTAGATATTATAAATTACCAGTACAAGGTAAAATGTTGATTTAAACTTTTCGTAGGAATATGTTTGCACCTCGATTTCTACAAACATTAATTTAGCGTCCTAAATCCGCCCCTGATAATGACGTGATCTGAGAACAAGGTGCGGGCTTCACTTATTAAGCATCTATTTTTGGAAAAAAGTTCATGCTTAAAATAGTACTCTTATTTAGGTATATAATTTAATGAAAATATAGGATTTTTTATAATTAATTATAATAGATTTAAGATAACGTATTTATAAACAAACTAATACAATTGAGTTTGCAATACATTGTTTGACGTATATAAAATTTAGTTATTCAAATTTAAATTTGACACCACAATGCATAATATGATAATTTGTAAATACTTCCAGTGAACTTGAACTTTTAGACGACAATCATTCATTGTTTTTTTACACATGTTTTAGATCCAAGATCAAACGAATATGTTCTGTCATTTTCCCCAATTATCCCGATTGTTATTGTCGGCAGTTACATATATTTTGTATATGGTGTGGGTCATAGATTCATGAGGAACAGGGAGCCCTACCGACTGAAAACCGTTCTCGCAATATATAATTTAATCCAAGTCATTTTAAATTTAGTCCTAGTGTACCAGGTAAGTGGTGGTAAAGTAATTTATTAAAAATCTAAAAGGTCGTAGAAAAGTTGATCAGTTTTTATGATAATTTTATTATACAGGATGTACCTACCGTTTATGCTTCAAAAAACTTGAGAATAAATTCCTCAAGGGAAAATACCCAACTAACAGAAGATATTTTATAGTAATGGTTAAGAATGTTCCAATAACTAATTTTTGCAGAGTTAAAGTTGCAAGGTTTAGTCGCATAAACATCTTATTGGCATCAACACTGCAGCTATAAGGTACATTTTTATAAAACATAGTTGCCGTATAAAAACAAGTTATGTTTTAGCAATGAGCTTACAGCATTGATGCAACAACCTATTCAATAGCATGTCATGATAATGTCTTATAAAAACGTTTTACGATTATTCTGCTTTATTTACAAGCCCATTACAACTATAAGCTATAAGGTACATTTTTATAAAACATACTTGCCGTATAAAAACAAGTTATGTTTTAGCAATGAGCTTGCAGCATTGACGCAACAACCTATGCAATAGCGTGTCATGATAATGTCTTATAAAAACGTTTTACAATTATTCTGCTTTATTTACAAGCCCATTACAACTATGAAGCTAATATTCGACTTTCTTTAAAAATATCTAATTCAAAGTTGAATTTCAGCTATGAATAAAATTTTACTGTGATAAACGAATAAAGAAGATCGAAAAGTCATAACGCGCCTGCATAGTACTAAAAAATAAAGATACTATTTTCGTTCACAAAAAAAAACTGCAAATTTAAATACATGCACATTTGCTGCTAAAAAATATCCCCATTTCGAAATCTAAATTCCATATAATATGAACTCTTATTTATAGCCTTTACTTTTTCGTTTGGCAAACGCTTCCAGCTCATGAAACTTTCTTCCATCCATATTATTATAAATTGTCATCATTGATTTTAACATTGACCACTTAATCCACAGGGTATTTGGACCGTACGATCCAGACTGTAAGAAAAATAAATCAATATCACTTATGCTAGAACGTGGCAGAATAAATGCATACCATGTCTTCAAAGTAAGCCAACATTATACTTATACTTATATTTTTGTGTTCAATACAGTTAATTTTCAGTCACTGCAGGAATTTGTCATAAACTTTTTATACTTTGGTTCCGACTTTGTTGGCAGTAGTGAGGCATGAACTTTCTCAGCCTTTTGTAACAAATTGCCTGAAATTTCACTTTTCTCCAGGTTTTCATTCATTTTCACAAATTAATAAATTTGATAAACTTTTATTTACAAACTTGTCAATTGATATACCCATGGTAATCATACCTACTCAATTATTAAACAACGTTCGCCAAATTTAAAAAACCAACAAAATTTGGATTTCATATTTCATTAGTATGAAATAAAAATCTTTATCTATCACGTGAGTTATTGGATGTTAATAATCTCGGGCAACAAAGGTACATTTTACCGATTTTGACAAGTATACCTTTGTTTGTAACATGCTTTAAGATTTTTAAAACCATTTGAAAATGTAAGAAATGTTTGCGTTTAACATATTTTTTTCCAATTGTACCCTTCAAACTACCCTCAGTTCCGCCACTGCTATTCATAATAAAACGGTTGGCACAATATTCTTAACGCACGGTTGTTGCTTACTGTCATACAAATTTTGGCGTTTTTATCTTTAGTGGATTTAAAGATAATTAAGGAAAACTTTTTTGAAAATAACAGTTTTAACATCCTGCAACACGGAAACATAACAAAAAGAGAAAAATGTTATATAAACTACCCCCCCCCCCATTTTTCCCTGAGGAATACACGGTGAATCATAAATAAGTACAAATATTTTAACCAGCAGTACAATTTACTGTGTAGAACACATAATTAATGGTTTTTTTACAAAAAAAAAATCAGGAATAAAGAAGTCAAATTGTAAATAAATATCGTGATTTTTCAATAGAAAACTTGTTGAGGACCGCTGATCCGCGAGTCATGGTAGATGTGAATTTCACAGCGTTGCCAGTGTGACACTAATGTCAAATAGGCTCCAACAAAGTTAACTAGAATTTTTAGACATATCAAAGAATGATTGAAATATGTTTATTTATAAAAATATTAATGGCCATCTCCTCCCCTTTGCCATTCCTATCCTATCCCTTTCCACAAATATTACATGTTTTGTTTCCACTTGCAACTTGCCACAGCTTATTCCTTTGCTTTGAACCATACTTGTGCACCGATATCAACATAACCTCTTTATCGACCTCGACTATTAATTCTAGACAGTGGGGCTGGTATGGGACATTTCACCTACTGCTCGTGACATGATTAGCACTGCTTTTAAATATTTTACTTTGCCTTCTCTTGATAGACGCATACATCAAGCTAGTTATTTTGTTATTCCATGTTTTGAATTTATTTTTAAAATTTGTTTCACCCACTACAAAACTACGTAAGTACGAAATGGTTAGCACTGACACGTTGTTTGAGGTTATGAGGCAAAAATTAACTCAAAGGTATTGTTTGAAAATCATAGTTTTTTGTTATTCTTCATTAATAATTTAAGGGTATGTGTAATAATCTTTCAGTAAGTAGGTGAACTTTTTTGCACATTTATGGATAATTTTTGGAATCATTGAACAAAGTAACTTCCTAAACACTTTAATTGATAGTATCGAACTTGCGGAAATTCATATTTTAATCGTTTATGATAATTTTACTTTACTTTTACTTTACTTACCGCAAAAATTGAATTTTCATTAAACAATTATTTATCTTACAGACGACATGACAACCTCTCTTTCAGTAAATCATATAGTTAATTTTATTAGGTTATTTCAGTGGTCAGCGGTCCTCAAAATGTGGGTATTAAAAAAAATATATCTCCGTAAATATTTGAAATTTTCAAAAATTTTTCACTAGACTTATCTATATGACGAACTACACCTGCAGTTAAAATATTTGTAATTATTTAAGGTTTATCCTGTACTCTCACGTTTTTTAAGCATAAACGGGAAACCATGTAGAGAAATTGACATAACATTCTATGGTCTTATCTTTTTTGTCGTTCTAGGAAAAAAGATATGTACCTGACAATTAAAATTTTAGTATATGCCCGTACGAGCATGAAAAAATGTATAGAAAACAATTGAGGTTTACGTTAAGTAAAGTAAATTACAGGAGAATGCGGTAAATATTTGATTTTTACCATTTTTTTAAGGTATAACTCGGATGTTACGTGAATACTCTATGTACCGAGTGTCCAGTTAAGGTCCGCCAGCGGCTGTAACTACTTTTACTACAGCTTACGAAAAAAATGTTGATAACAAGAGTGACCCCGAGAAGTCTATTAAAATAATTTTCCACTTTCTAATTTTACCGCTAGATAGCGGATTTTTTTATCCAAATCGAAAAGAGATTTTCTCCATAAAATCAATAGTGAAGGTATGTTATGTTGAACGTTTTTGGACTCTCCTATTGATACTTTAATAGTTACTTATGTATTAAGAGCGAAAGATGATACATTATTGCTCGAAAGTGAGAGAGATCAATAGTGTCACTAAGTTTTATTTATCTTCAATCACTAAACAAAATAAGTCTTTTCAATTAACTTTACGAGAACATTAATTATAACAAATAGAGCAAAGGTAAGCAATTCATTTGTTAAAATTCGTAATTTGAATGCTGAAAGAACAGTCTTTACAATCTTTAATAATAATTCCAGAAGGCATATTAAGGCTATATTCTGATATGGTAAAATTTTCATCACAGCAATTGCTACATTCAATTATTTGTAAATTTTTTATATTGATAAGGCTAGCTAGCTATTTTATTCAAAACATCGACACTTCAATAACCGCGAACGTACCTAAAACTTTACCCAGAACTAATTTTTACCCTCCTTTGTTTACTAATGACATTGAACGTAGACTAAAGTTAAAATATCGTTTATGGAAAAACTTCAAAGAAACAAATGATGCCAATGTTTATACTGAATTTAGTAATCTTCGGGCTGATACTGAGAGAGACATTAATCGTTGTTATAGCAATTATGTTACAAGTATAGAACAGCAAATGAAATCAAACCCTAATAAGTTTTGGTCTTATCTAAATTCAAAGAAAGGAGTCTCCAGTATCCCCGCTAGTATAAATTTTAATAATACAGTTTTGAATGATCCTATTGATATTGTGAATGCATTTGGAACTTTCTTTCAATCTAGTTATATTATATCCACAACTCCGACGTATGATGCCCCATCAACGTCAAATTGTTCGTCGTATAGTTTTCCTACCTTCTCCGGGTCTCAGGCTAACTGCCTTAAAAAAATTAAATCCAAAATCCACCGCTGGACCGGACGCTTTGCCACTCTTTTTGTTTAAAGATTGCGCAACAATATTTGCTAAACCGCAATGTTTTTTATATAATCTGTCACACAGGGTGGGTAAGTTTCCTGATATTTGGAACTCTGTCCGAATTTGTCCCATTTAAAAAAAATGACAAGAGTGAGGTCGAGAATTATCATCCTATTACAATTGTTTTTACTGCTACCAAAGTTTTTGAAATTTTGCTCTATGAAGGTCTCTTCTTGCATGTAAAATCCACACATCCACTTCGCAGCACGGCTTTTATCCCGGTCGTTCAACAGTCACCAATTTGATGTTTCTGACGCAATAGATCATAACTGAATTGGATGGTGGTGTTCCACAAAGCACTTTACTAGGTTGATTCCATCTTAATGACCTAAGCACCCGACGCCTATGTAGTTCATTGGTCACTCTTCATAAAATTGTAATCAGGAAAATCCAGACTTACTAGCTGAATTATACTTTCACGCCCCCAATTCCGCCACCCGTTTTTCAGGACCTTTTTATTTTCCCACCCCTAAAACTAATCCATTAAAATTTTCACCTTTGTACGTAATGGATTTTAATTATCGTCAGATGCAAAATCCTGTGGTCATTTTTCATGATACTATTAGATGTCTTTACAACTTAGCAAATCATGTTACTTATATTTATTTTACCATAAGTTAAATTGTTTTTTCTTTTATTCGATTTCTTACTTTGTATTTCAGCTGTAATTCTTTTGTTACATATGTATAACTTTTTTCTCTATATTATCTGTGTTTATTTTGTGTATGTATATTTAAGTTTTTTTTACTAATATTATATGTTATCCCCACCCATTAATTGGCTTAGGCTGTCGGGTGCTTATACTAAATAAATAAATAAATTCATTAATTAATTAAATTTTAAGAATAATCGTGCTGGTGTGCTTTCGTTTCTAGGTCGCAAGGTTACATACTTCCTTATAGAATGATGGAAAGTTGATAGAGTTATCTTAATGTTATTTGTGACAGTAAAAGTTAATCTTGTCTTTGAATCAGGAATAGGAACCATCAAAGTGGATTATTTGTCTTCAAAATTTTGAACATTAATTTTTACTAATTCGTCAGGTCGGTAAGCACCTGAAATTTCAATAATTAGAACTACCCATAATAAGATATTTCTATTGAGTAACATATTTTACAGTAATCAATATGTACAGCTTTTACGTTTTTAAATGTTACATCATGGCTTCGCACAGAAAACTGTATATTTCCGCTCGCTTGCTTGATTAGGGAATATCCAACTCCTTGCTTCTTTAAAAATGCCGTCAACTTTTTGAACTTTCTAAAGTCAGTATCATTCTTGGCAAATAATGTGGATTCTAACATCGAGTAAATCGACTATAATGATGACGATTTTAGTGTGTTTTTGTTGTTTCACAAAAATAGGCGGGGAATACGTTTTCTGAATATTTATAAATTTCCTTCGACTTACACTGTCACAAATAGGTTATATTGCTTCTCGAGCAAATTCTTTGATTTTTCTGGCAACAAACCTAAAGTTACAGTTTCTGCATCATTTCTAATCTCCGGAGGTGTATTCGGGATATTACTGTCACTACTTTTAATTTCCATCATTTCTTCACCTAAAATTATCTCAACTAAACTGTGCTACCTATATTTTTTATTTTATTATGTTATCACTATCATTATCAATACGTCAGCAGTTCGAAATAAATAGCCAAATTTGTTTTAAAGTGTGTCATTAATATTGAAAACGATTGTACATAATTTACCAGATTATATTTTTCAAATAAGTGTGGTAATAGTCCAGTCATTTAAGGTTTTATCTGCAGAAAAATTCCTAGTGAGCTGAATTCTTATATACACCTTTATTAAACCAAGTCTGTAAAAAATTAAATCGTAGCTACTATGCTATTTTACAACTGAAGAATATCTTTAATCCTTTTCAATTAATAAATGTTTATTATGCAATTGTTTACCCTCATATTTCGTATAATATTATTATGTGGGGAAGTGTAGGGGCTGCCTCTGGAGTTTTTGTGTCTCAAAAGAGGATTCTAAGATTGATCTTTAATTTAAAATATAGGGAAACTTGTAGAGCACATTTTAAAAAATATAATATCCTCACATTTTATTCTATATACATTTACAAGTGCGTTCTATATGTTAAGAGTCATTATATAGATTTTTATAGAAACTCTGATTATCATGATCATTTTACTAGGGCCTCTAATTCTATTAGGCCACCTAAACATGCTACTAGTTTATATGAACGGAGCCCAGTCTATATGGGTATCAAACTCTTTAACCATCTGCCCGAATGTGTGAGATTGGAGATTAATCCAAAGGCTTTTAAACGTAAACTAAGACAATTTTTGTCTGATGGATGTTACTATAGCGTCTCGGAATTTATGGATAAGAAATTTTAAACTTTGTTGACCGATAATATTGTGGCTGTTATTGTGTGTTGCTGTTACTATGGTTGATGTGTTTGTAAATTGTGTTAAACAATTATTGTACTCTCTAACATTGACTTATCCTATATCATTGCTGTATGATCTAGAAGGATGAATAAATATTATTATTATTATTATTATTATTATTATTATTACGGCGTTCTAATGAAGATGTGAAAAATCGACATTGATATCGTGCCGGCTAAAAAAGTTATAAAGGTCAAAAGGTCACGAAAATCAGTTTTTCGCAAATATCTCGCCACCTATTGTTCGGAGGTCAATAGAGGTCATTATACAAATTATTTTCGTGAAATTATCTACAAAAAATACCTCTTGCATTTTTCTGTAAAATTAACCGTTTTTGGAGTAGAGCGCTGAGAATGCGACTATATTATGAAAATGCACTCGTTTTCTCACCACCTACGAGGTAGAATGCAAGGCGCGTTTTTTTACATGGTTTCCCCCGTAGGCATAATCCATGATATGTAATAAGGGTTTTTTTATTGAAGAGTGGATGGTTTTTTATTTGAATACTGAAAAATACAGAAGAAACAAACTTTAGTATATAATTTTCTTTTGTCATTCATTGTCGACATCTTCAGTTTCTATATCATTAACAATTGCTGACAAAACATCGAGTGGACTTATTCCTATATTTAAATCGACATCTTCATCATTTTTATCATTGATTGACTCTGCGTTTAAGCATGACTGGCTACGGCAATGTCCACAAAATTTTGAACATTTTAATCCATTTTTTTTTGCATCCACATTTGCCGCCACAACCTTTTGTACAATTACAAAAGATTGTGCTCAGTAGATCATCGGGTGCTGGCGGTAATAAAGTTGTTATTGGCTGTAGTATATTATTTTTTAACTCCCAACCCCACTGTTCTGGATCAATTTCTCTTCCTAGGTTCCTAGGTCTTCTCTAGGTTTGTATTTGATAATACACACGATAAATATGCTGTTGAGCTGCTGAAAAAGTAGGTGGTAATAATGGAAATTTCACAGCTGTTCTTTGTCTTGTCAGTTTAGCAAAGCTACACCACGCCTAACTTCTACTACATCACCATCCGATAACAATTCATTGCATATAAAACATGTATCACTCATTATGAAAACTGAAACTACTAAAATAACGTCTTTAACACTCAAGAAATAATTTTGAACTAAGCAAAACACAGTCCGCCAGGCAGTAGCAGGTACAAAGGGACGGATCTCGGAACAATAAAATACGGAACATCTGCCAGTGGAGGTAATTTGTATAATATTTAGTAGATTTTACTTCCCAAACTTCTATAATATAAGTATATTTTTTACAAAACGCCCAAGTATCAGATAGAAGTTTTGAAGACACTTACAAACATAAATAAAATGCAAAAGTCCTTGGTATACGATATACAATACCGTATGTGAGTGCATTCTAGTCGCTTTCTCAGAGCTCTACTCTGAAAACGGTTAATTTTACAGAAAAATTCAAAAGGCATTTAGATAATTTCACGACAAACAATTTTTATAATAACCTCTATTGACCTACGAGCAATAGGTAGCGAGATATTTGCGAAAAACTGATTTTTGTGACATTTTAATCTTTATAACTTTTTTAGCCGGCACGATATCAATGTTGATTTTTCGCATCTTCATTACAACGTCGTAATAAAGGTGTATACAAAAATTGAGCTCACTAGAAATTTTCCCGCAGATTGAGGTTTAAAATACCTAAAATGACTATAATTGGATAAGGAAAAGAAATAGTAAGTTTTATTTTGTCGATTCCATGTTGACTCTTAAGTCACGTTCTCTTAACGCTAATTTTTACAGGTAATTTTTGCGCTAACTCTCTTATGACTCTTGTAACTCCGGTTGCCTAATTTGTGACGTCACCACTTATGCAGTCCATTGTTCAACATAACATACCTCCACTACTGATTTTACGGAAGAAATCTTACTTTTCAGTTTAGATTTCAAAGTTCGCGATCTGGCGACAAAATTTGAACGTGGAAAATAATTTGAATAGACTTCTCGGGGTCACTTTTGTTATCAATATTTTTTGTGGCTGTACTTATAGTAATTAAACTATCAAAAATTAATTGTACAACTTCAAAACTAGATGACTAAAAGCCATTGGTGGCTCTTACTGATTTTAATGAGTAATTTTGGTTTTTATCATAATATTAAAAAATAAATGTTTTTTAGTCTACCCAGGAAGCAAGTCGAATGAACTTTCAATGCAATCCCGTTGATTATTCCAATTCACCTGAAGCAAAACGAACTTTTAGAATAACTTACAGTTTCTATCTTTTAAAAATACTGGACTTAGCAGATACGGTAAGCTTGAAATATACAGGGTGATTAGCAAATTATCTAAACAAATTTGGACATAGATCCATCATGAAAATTAAGACAATATTGTAAAAAAAAATTATAAAATCCTTATAGAGTCCGAGAAAATAATTATTGAAGTTGTAGTAGCTCCTACCTTTACATTGCTGGACTACAAACGGTTGCTTATAAGTAGAATAGCTATGCCGATCCTGCTCCACAATTCAAGATGGCGACTGGAGCAGGATCGGCATAGCTTTCAGCCGTCTACGTCACAATGTTTGGGAGGGGTTACAAGTGTGTAGATAGATGACGCTAAGCTATTTTAATAATAATCGTATTATACTCGTGCTGAGCGAAAGTGTTTAACACTTGAAGTTTATTGTTTAATCGATTTTCTTCTGATACAATGAGTGGCCAAAAGCGGGTTGTATTTAACTTAGACAATAATAAAACCATTATACTTATGGATCCTGATGGTTGGTTTAAAAAAGCAAGAAAATCAGATTGGATGCAGATGGCTAGAGATAGAGCTCGCTTTCAAAGAAGAATCAATGATGTCTCATTTATTATAAGTAGTGTTTTAGATAATAATCATCGATCACGTATTTACTATGAAAGGTTTTGTTGCATGTCTATTACTATAAAATAAAGTTTTATTTTCATCACTCTGTAGAAATATTATTTTGTGGATACCTAACCTGTTTAGTGTAAGGGCTGTTATAAAAGTATGTGACGCTCAGTTATTTTAATTATTATCAAATTAGAATCTGCTGAGCGGAAGTGTTATTAATTGCAATATGCCTGTTCCAGTAAAGTATAAGTGCATCAAATGTGGTGGAGATTGCGACCTGCCAAACAGAAAATGTTTTACATGTGAAACTAAGGATTATTTTGAGGGTGCTGATGGATCAAAACATGTTCCTAGTTCTTACTTTGATAAAAGTGATTCCAAGTAACTGTTGCTAGTTGTTAATTAAAGAATTACTGCATCTTACTTAATTTTATTACTTTTTATTATTTAAAAATTAAACACAGTGAAGTTTTAAAATATTTTATTTATTAAAACAATTGAATACAATTCAATTTAGCCTCTTTCTCTTCCACATCTGCAGTTGGTGTGGTTTCTCTTCTTGTTAACAGTGCTCTGTTGTCTATCAGCGATATTTTCCCGCTCTCCATCAAAATAATGATACAGTTATTTATTTGATGAGGGATATATACAGCTAACAGATACAACTTATTAGCCTCTCTATTATAAAAAGTAGGAGAGTAAATTATAATTCAAAATGTAAGATGGAGGGGGTACTAGAGAAATATGGGTGGGTGGGTAAAGTATATATATGCATATATGAGACTTATTTGAACAGTCAGTCTACTATATTCATTTATATTCAACATGGATCTGAAAAAGTTGAACAAGGCAACTTCATATAAAGAAATTAAGAACGTAAAAGATTTAGAAGTAAATCAAAAGTTTAAAATAGTGAAGCTGAGGTTTAGTAAAACCAAATATGGTGACAGTGTTGTGGCTGAAACTGAAAATTTTTCCTGCTATTTACCAAGAAGATTTTACATGCATTTTGAGAAGGAAGGTATTGAAAACTTTAACGATTCTTTAAGAAGTCGACCTGTATATCTGGTTAGTAAAGGAAAAATTGGTTTAACAACGGACATCACATTTATCCAAGACGATGCATGAAGAATTCATAAAAGGATTATTAATATCTTATATTCATATGTATTTGTCTACGGGTCTTATACTCCAAACAAATGTGTTATTATACCTAGTTATAAAATAAAAATAATTTAGAAATAAATAAAAAGTTTAAAATAGTGAAGCTGAGGTTTAGTAAAACCAAATATGGTGACAGTGTTGTGGCTGAAACTGAAAATTTTTCCTGCTATTTACCAAGAAGATTTTACATGCATTTTGAGAAGGAAAGTATTGAAAACTTTAACGATTCTTTAAGAAGTCGACCTGTATATCTGGTTAGTAAAGGAAAAATTGGTTTAACAACGGACATCACATTTATCCAAGACGATGCATGAAGAATTCATAAAAGGATTATTAATATGTTACATTGATATGTATTTGTCTACAACTCTTATATTCCATACCAATGTATTATACCTAGTTATAAAATAAAAATATTTGTATCGAATTAGCAATTATTCTACCTCGTACATATACTATAAATAAATCCTTGTATACTATATCTTCTGCTCCAGTGTATTACCGAAGCATGAAAAATTCATAAAACGAATATTAATATTTTATGTTGATATACATTTGAAGTAAACCTTTGTCTACAAGTCTTACATTTCAGGTGAATGTTTTATTGTACCTAGTTAGAAAATAAAAATATTTATATTGAATTAGCAAATTTATTATTCTACCCCGTACATATATTATAAAATACATGATACAGTGAATGTTTTGTCATAGTTTTTCTCCTGAAACTTGATCGAACCTTGTATATAGGTAGAATCTAACATTTTACACATATATTGTTATTATTATTTTATATAGAAAATGTAACACATTACTGAGAATGAGTTTCTATTGGACCGTTTTTGTTGCAAGCATGACCATAGGCTTAAAAAAGACAATTGCGTTTAGCATTGGTTACTTAAAAAATCTATAAAACAGTGCAACAATAACCACCCTAACATTTTGACATCTCATTTAGTTTAAAAACTTTTACTAAGTAACATATATTTTAAAATTTTTTAATATTTGAATTATAAACTATAATCCATTGCATTAATAATATTTTATATGATTCTGAAAAGCTGCTATGTAGCACATATTTTACTTCACGAGAAAATATATTTATAATTAAAAAACTAAATAAATTTGTTATTTTACTTGTAATCAAAAACTAAATAATTTCAAAATATGCTTTATTATTTATTAGATATTCAGGTTTGAATTGGTAAAGAAAACAAATGAATAGATAATAATACTATATATTTTTTAAAAACTATACTATAATACATAATTAAAAAAAACAAAATATAATATAAATATATACAAAACAACAAAATATATACAAAAAAGAAGATTATTTAATGAAATTAATAATTAATTATTAATTTCATTAAACTTTGCAGCGATGGCCTCATATTTTTTTCGAGTCTCGTTAGCAGAACGCTCCCTCTTATCGATGGAGCGTTCTTGCTCATCAAGCTGCCGAATCTGTTCCCTAAGGGTCTCTCTGTGTACCCTCAGTGATTTTCTTTCCCCTTTTAGCCGCGATATGAGGTCATCGCTGTTTTTAATCTTCTTTTTTATAGCAGTCATTCTTCCATCCATCCGCTGACGGAATTCTGCCCTCCGCTGCATTTCTTCGTTAATTGCTCCTATCCAATCTTCGGAATCCGAAGAGGAGGAGCAGGTCGAGGGCGTAGGTGACAGCGAGCGAATGGAAGATGAGGGCCGTCTAATATTTTTTCGAGCCAAACCCAAATTTTTGCCTCTGCAACAAAAAATAACAGATAATAATTCATACATTTTTCGATGATGTCTTTAGACTTTTTTAAAATTATTTTTTGAATATTTACCTAGAAGGAAGTGCAGGACTTTCCCGCGGAGGATTTTGGAATACGTCCGCGTCATCCTCTTGTTGAAAACACTTTCTTTTGGCAGCAGCCACCTTCGCTGAAATTGGGCTTGGCTTGGTCGAAGCTTCCAAGGAGGTAATCGCCTTTACTGCCATATTGAGTTCCTCTGATATTCTGTAAAAAACGAGAAAATAGTTTAACAAAACGTAGAAAAACATTAGAAAAAAACTTACGCCTCATGTATGGCTTCATCCAAATCAGGATTCTGCATTTGTTGCTGGTAGGTCTCCTGCAGCTCGAGACGGGCCTCTTCAGATAAAAACAAAGTCATTTTTAGAACTGAATAAGAATTATTTGTGAATCGAAGTTAATACTGTTACCTACTAATAGGTTTGTATAAGAATGAATATATTCAACGAATGCAGTATGCTTATATATCAAATTGTTGCAACTTACACAGTAATATGAACATCCGGTGAATTCCGTTGAACTGTACAGGTCACTAACTTTCTGTTGTCAGATAAAATTCAGTTTCATACTTATTCTTTGAAAATTGTAATCCGACACCATTTCCTGCTGAGTTAACAAAATATGTAATTTGACACCACGTTTTGAAATTTGACACCGCGTTTTGTAATTTGACACCTTATTTTGAAATTTGACACCGCGTTTTGAAATTTGACACCGCGTTTTGTAATTTGATACCGCGTTTTGAAATTTGACACCTTTGTTTTGAAATTTGACACCGCGTTTTGTAATTTGATACCGCGTTTTGAAATTTGACACCTTATTTTGAAATTTAACACCTTTGTTTTGAAATTTGACACGTTTGTTTTGAAATTTGACACCTTTGTTTTGAAATTTGACACCGCGTTTTGTAATTTGATATCGCGTTTTGAAATTTGACACCTTTGTTTTGAAATTTGACACCGCGTTTTGTAATTTGATACCGCGTTTTGAAATTTGACACCTTATTTTGAAATTTAACACCTTTGTTTTGAAATTTGACACGTTTGTTTTGAAATTTGACACCTTATTTTGAAATTTGACACCTTATTTTGAAATTTGACGCCTGTGTTTTGAAATTCGACACCGCGTTTTGAAATTTGACACCTTATTTTGAAATTTAACACCTTTGTTTTGAAATTTGACACGTTTGTTTTGAAATTTGACACCTTATTTTGAAATTTGACGCCGCGTTTTGTAATTTGATATCGCGTTTTGAAATTTGACACCTTTGTTTTGAAATTTGACACCGCATTTTGAAATTTGACACCGCGTTTTGAAATTTGACACCGCGTTTTGTAATTTGATATCGCGTTTTGTAATTTGATACCGCGTTTTGAAATTTGACACCTTATTTTGAAATTTAACACCTTTGTTTTGAAATTTGACACCTTATTTTGAAATTTGACGCCTGTGTTTTGAAATTCGACACCGCGTTTTGAAATTTGACACCGTGTTATGTAATTTGATATCTATTTAAACAACACCAACAGCATACATATAAAATTATGAATTTTAGTTTCTTTTTTTTTTTTTTTTTTTTTTTTTTAAGTCGCTTATTTTTTTTTATTGCATTTTTGGAAAATACTTTTGTTCTACAAATTAAAAAGTAACATTGCAACCCCTCATCCTTATGTAAAATTTTGCGCTACCCCCACCCCCGATTTTCATACTAGTTGTGAAACCAAAATTATATCATCGTTCGATAGCTTTCTCTTTCCTCTTCATAATAAAAAAAAAACCAACTTTCTATCTCTTACAGTAATCAAGTTATAACGAAAAAACTGTTTAAGGGTATTTTGTTTTTTCACCCCTAGCCCTTAAACGTGACGCTTGACGACGAAGTTTGTATAAACTTTTTTTCTCTACTCAACCTCTAATATGACTTGCTAAAATTTAAGAAAAATTCTACGATTGGTTTCATTTTCAGATTTCAGAAATTTCTTTGAAAATGTCCAAAATTTTGGATGTGCATAGGATCTCTGTTATAGGTTTATTTTTGGGAAAATCTGATACAGGGTCAATTAGGGAATGTCAAATCATGTAAGATTTTTGTATATTAAGCAAAAAAATACGTGACCTTGACATACTACCTATTACGATTTCCAGAAAATAGTATTGGCCAAATTCATCTAATCTATTTCACTTCATACTATCTGCTATATACTTTCGTTTCATGTTAAAAAAAAAATCAAAAAAATTTTCAAAACTCAAAATTTTTTCAAAAATCATGTTTTTTTTCCAGACAGGTTTTTTCTGATGACAAATTTTGAAAGAGCACCCTCGAAAACATAAAGATATACAGTTTCATATTTTCACCTATTCCATGCAAATAACTTTGAAATTTTAAATTTTTTTAGATTCGTACTTTAAGTTAGGCAAACAATTTTTTTCATATCTTCTATGTATTTAAGATGACTTAAAATCTTATAAAGTTATGTAAAGTGTTCCACCAAGACGTATTCAATAATGCTTAATGTTTCACAGACTCGTTATTCCTCCCACCACAATCATTATAAGCGCTGACTTGATCATTTAGAAAGTATATAAAGCAGTATCCTAGAGTTTTCAACCATATTACAGATATTAGTATCTGAACTAAATAGAACATTATATTTAAAGATCTTTCGAAAAAGATGACTTCCGACTGCGTGGTAGACATTCAGTGTTTCAAAATTAGTAACAAGAAGGATGACATCAGATGGGCTGTGAAGGAATTGGGGGTTTATAATGGTAAAATCTCCTACCATTATATATTTAAACCCCCTTTCCCCTTTAATCAGCTGTCACGGGAGCTACAAAAAGAGGCGTATTGGGTAGTCAACTTCCATCATGGTATTCCATGGAATAATGGCGACGAATCCCTCGAGGATCTTCCAGAAATCCTTAAGGCAGCAACCCAGACAGCTGGAATAATATATGTGAAGGGAAATCAGAAGGCTGAATTCCTCAGGAAATATGTAGACAAACCGGTGGTTGAGCTTCTGGAACGTCCAAAATTGAAGCCCATGGTTCCGGAATGTTGGCACCACAAACTGCAGCATTGCGCATGTGCGTTGGCAAATGTTTACAGTTTATATAATTTTTATTTAGAATTTACAAAATAAAGAAATAAATTATATATTTTTTTGTTTTATTGTTTTCCCTGTAATATAGTTGCTGCAGTATATTTTTTAAGAACATATCTTGTTCAAACTCTGAATCAAAATATACAAATAATTTATAAATTTTATATAAGTTTTATTAGGTTACCTGTAATAGAGCTATTGTGGTGTTATAGTTAAGAACATGTCTTGTTCAAAATAAATGTGAAGGAATAAGTTATATATTTATTAAGCGGTTGAGGTGTTACGTTTAACAATAGCAAATGCAAAAATGCAGATCTGCGCAAGCTCCAGCAGGATTGCGCATATAAATGAGTCGTACTCTTTAAGAAATCGCACAGTTTATATTTACACTTCTCATACTAATCTGGTATACTTGCTGCTGCTGCTGTTGTTATTTTCCTTGATTCAGTGCTACCGTACAGTGACATGAATCCTGAAACCGTAACCTCTATTAGTTCTACAATTGTGAAAACTACTGAAGAAGCCGTAAAATTGGTAAAAACTAAAGAAGAGATAATAAGGCAAATAAAGTTAGTAAAAGGTAATGTGAAATTGTTGGAGACGGCGATTAAAAATAGAATTAACCGACAAGAGGATACTGAAAATCCTTTTAAGTTAGAAGGAAACTTAGCATTATTGAAATATTATTTAGCTAAATTGCAGCACTTACGATATACTTCTAGTAAAGTTGGAGCAGGCTTGGAGAACAATACTGCTGAAAAAAAACGTAGTCGAAATTTAGTTTGGCATTCGATTGATTCTTGCTTCGACGGACGAGTGTGTACAGGATTAATTGCAAATTTAAGTATCAAAGATCCATTATACTTCTTAAATAAGGCATTTAATAATTTTCAAAGAAAAATTAGATTATATCGTCAAAAATCAATGCTTAAAGTTAATGTTGTATTAGTATGTAATTTTATTAAACCTCAAAGTGGTGATATCGATATGAAAACGTTTTCTACAAAAAATCATATAATCGATATAAATACTAATTTAAAAACTTGGTACAGGGATAACGTAATCCATACTTTAACAAATAAATTAGAAGAATTTAGTGAAAAAGATTCGGGGTGGGCTCTTTCAGAGGTTTTGCACTTAAAAGTCAATATTAACAAATTTTCACCTTTAAAAGGGGGAACATCAACTTATGTGAGTTTACCAGGTTTTATATCACGAAAAAAAGCTGTAATAAATGTAGAAAATAACGATTCATTTTGTTTTCTGTGGGCTGTAATCTCCGCTCTATATCCAGCTAAAAATAAACATCCTGAAAGAATAACAAGTTATCCTCATTTTAAAGATGTTCTAAAATATGATTCCATCGAGTTTCCAATAAAACTTAATGATATAAAGAAGTTTGAAAAATTGAATAACTTGTCTATTAATTTGTATTGTATAGAAAATAAAAACGTTTTGCCGCTTTCTTTAAGCGATTATAGAAATAGTAACAGAGAACCCATTAATTTATTAGCGCTATCGACTGAAAATAATAATTTTACAGGATTCTCAAACGATAAGACATTTTTCCACTTCGCATGGATAAAGAGAATGTCAGCACTACTTTCAAAACAACTATCTTCTCATGGACATAAAACTTTCATATGCTATAGGTGCTTAAATCATTTTAGTTCTGATGATTTACTTAAAGGACATTTAGTTTACTGCAATAACATGAATAAGTGTGCCCTCAAATTACCAATGGAGTCGGATAAAATTTTAAATTTCAAACATTTCAGTTACAAAGAAAGAGTACCTTTTGTGATATATGCCGATCTTGAAAGCATTCTTGAACCGTGTGAAACCTTAGGAGTGGAAAAGTGCAATTCAGTTAATTATCAAAAGCATACACCATTCAGTGTAGCATATTATTTGAAATGTTCATATGATAATAATTTATCAAGACTTAAACTATATCGAGGTGATGACTGTATAAAATGGTTTATTTCAGAACTACAAGATATTGCATTGAATATTGATAGTATCCTTAAAAATTCAAAAGAAATGGAAACTTTATCATTCGAACAAGAAATAAATTATGCTACCTCAACACACTGTCACATATGTACCAAACCATTTAAATCGAGTGATATCAAAGTTCGTGATCATTGTCACCTCAGCTCTAAATACAGAGGTGCTGCTCATCAAGATTGTAATCTAAATTATCAAAACTCATTTAATATACCTGTTGTTTTTCATAATTTAAGCGGTTATGATGCAAATTTTATAATGAAACAATTGGCTACCGGTTTTGCAGGTCCAGTTCGGTTGCTACCAGTTAATAAAGAAAAATATATTTCATTTACTAAAACGGTTGAAGGTACTGCTGTACACTTGCGATTTATCGACTCATTCCGCTTTATGTCTAGTAGTCTTGATAAATTATCTTCCTATTTAGAAAATGAAAAGAAAACCATTGTTAAGGCTTATTGTAACACTGATCAAGAATTTAATTTATTAATAAGAAAGGGTATTTTTCCTTACGATTATATTGATTCGTGGGAAAAACTCACTGAGTCATGTTTACCACCAAAAGCGAATTTCTATAGTCAATTGCATGATGAATGTATTAAAGATGAAGATTATCAGCATGCCCTTAATGTTTGGAAAACATTTAACATAAAAACGTTAGGTGATTATTCTGATTTATACTTGAAAAGTGATGTTCTCCTTCTTGCTGATATATTCGAAAATTTTCGACGAACTTGTTTATTAACATATGAATTGGATCCATTACATTTTTATACTGCTCCAGGTTTAGCGTTCGATGCTATGCTTAAAACGACTGGAGTACACTTAGAACTTTTAACGGATATCGACAAACTTATGTTTATTGAGAGAGGTATTCGTGGTGGAGTGTCTCAATGTTCCAATAGATATGCAAAGGCAAATAATAAATATATGGGAGATCTCTATGATTCAAGTCAAGAATCTGTATATCTAATGTATTTTGATATAAACAATTTATATGGGGCTGCAATGTCTGAATATTTACCATATGGAGAATTTGAATTTCTGAAAGAGAATGAAATTGAAAATTTAGATATAATAAATATTCCAGATAATGCAGAAGTTGGCTATATTTTCGATTGTGACTTAGAATATCCCACTTATCTACATCAAATTCATAGTGATCTACCTTTAGCTCCACAACACATGACACCACCAGTACCTTCAAGATCAAAATTAAAGAAATTATTACTAACATTATATCCAAAAAGTAATTATGTTGTTCATTATAGAAATTTAAAGCTGTATTTGAAGCATGGATTACGTTTAAAGAAAATTAACAGAGTTCTCAGATTCAAACAAGCTGCGTGGTTGAAAAAGTATATTGATTTAAACACCACGTTGCGTCAGCAAGCTAAAAATGATTTTGATAAGAATTTTTATAAATTAATGATAAATGCTGTGTACGGCAAATTAATGGAAAACGTACGGAAATATAGAGATGTCCGTATGACCACTAAATGGGACGGCCGTTATGGCGCTCAAAATTATATTGCAAAACCTAATTTCCACAGTTGTAGCATTTTTGATGATGATATGATTATTGTAGAAATGAATAAATTAGAAATTTTATTTAATAAACCTATATACGCAGGATTCTGTGTTCTAGATATATCTAAAACTTTTCTATATGAATTTCACTATGATTATATCTTGCAAAAATTTAAAAATAAAGCAAAACTTCTGTACACAGATACCGATAGCCTAATTTATCAATTGAATGTGCCTGATATTTATGAGTATATTAAAGAAGACAGTCAGAGGTTTGATACATCTGATTATGATCCTCATAATTCATATGGAATAGAACGGAAAAACAAGAAAGTGCCAGGTTTGATGAAAGATGAAAATAATGGAAAAATCATGCTAGAATTTGTAGGCCTTCGAGCAAAAATGTATGCTTATAAAGTTCATAACAACAAGATAGTTAAAAAGTCAAAGGGTTCTACATCAGCAAGTGTTAAGAAAATTACATTTGAAGATTACAAAAGAACTCTGTTCGATCATGAAATTATTTACAAGCCACAGCATCTAATTAGATCTAAAAAGCATTGTGTTTATACAATTCGACAACATAAGATGATTCTTAACCCTTACGATGATAAAAGAATTTTAAATTCTAAGAGCACAGATACGAAGCCCTGGGGTTACGAAAGAATTTCAGTTGACAACGATAACATTCCAAACAAAAGAATTTGTATTCGATAAAATTATGTGTGGCAATGTCTACTATAAACTGGATAGTGTGTTCGTGAGTCAGCAAATTACTGGTATATAAGTTGTAAGCTAACAGATCAAAATCAGTTTGTTTTTCATCTCTCCAACAAATAACATGACTATGAAGAATCTGTGTAGTGAGATGCATATTGCTTTGCATTATGCAACCGTTGAAGTTTACAATAAATTTATCGAACGTTGCATTATCGAGTGCTGTTACAGTGAAGAAAGATACAACTTATTAAAGAGTATCTTGGAAGAAGTGGTAATTCCAGAGGAAGCCTTTAAGTGGTTATCGGAATATGATATAGAACCTCCTTTACAATTCATTGAATTGTTGATGGACAAGAAAATGGAACTTGATGAGTTTATTCACAGCGTGTTGGCGGTGTGTCACAAAGAAGGATATGAATACGTATCCGTTAAACGATTGAATGATATTATACAAATATTACATCCCTCAATTAAAATATCATTCAAAATATACTTATTTCAATTGTTACTAGATGACAAATATTATCCATATCTTGACAATACCACTTTTCCACTAAGAAATATATTAAGTAATTATAAAACCATTGACAAAACGATTGATGAAGCCATGTGTAAAGCGGCATACTATGCCAGAAGCCGTACACTTCGCAAATTGTGCACGCTACAAGAGTCTAAAAAGTTGCACTGGAAGTTTCAGCCATCTACAAATTTTCATCATGGTAATATTCTTAAATGGATTGAGGATAATATACAAAAAGCTGAACAAGATTTAGATGCTTGTTTAGGATGGAGCTGTGGTCCCGATTCCGCCCCATGGCCTTCTACACATTTGTATGATTATAATAGAACTCTTTGTATATTAAATGAAATTAAGGAATAAAATGATTTAAAGCACTTTAAGACTTATTTTTATTTATTAAGTAATATACAATAATAACAAACAATAACAATGATTAATTATATGTTTTATAAAATCCTTACAGTACTAGTTAGAGGACTATATTTAACTAATCTATCATGAAGTATAAGAGCGTAACAACTTGTATTTGAAGGAATATTTTTATTAGTTTCGAATTCTAGTCGAATATCAACTGAACCAGATTTAAGACTTTCATTCTGATGAGAACAATCTATAACAATTAAAGGTGCATATTTCTTGAACTCTGCACGTGTATAAATAGGTTCATTTTCCTTTCCATAATACGATCGTTGAAACTTTGCATACATGTCATACAAGGTTGCTATCTGATTGTTGTCAAAATTTATATTCAAATTGTCATAAGGAAACATCTCAGAATTAAGATACAGTTTCATGTTAATTAAATTACAATGATCAAAGTGACTGAAATTTTTTTTCAATTTATTTTTACGGTCAGTATGGAAACCTACAATTACAAATCTAGGTTTCTCAAGTTGCGTCGCCGTCTTGATATTCCAGGTGTGACGTTGAGTTTCTTGTAGGAGAGGATACTCATGCAGTTCCCAACCCCTAAAGGGAACTTCCAATTCCTTGTTCCTAGCTACATAGTCAACTAATTTCAATCTTTCCACATCTGACACTGATATATGAGGCATTTTCCACAATACTTTATTTAATACAACTTTAACTGACTCGTTCTCTGCAGAATTTATTATAGCATTGGTATCCGAATTTGAGCGAATTAACACCAACTCCTGCCTCAAATTTAAAATAATTCTCTTAAAGTCTTCGCAAAATCCGAAAATGGTGGATAAATCGATTGAAACATTAAAATTTCCATGATCGTCAACTATAAGTGACCGTTCGTTGTTATTAAAAAGCCATCCACTATTTTGTAGATATTGAGTATCACTTGTGTTGAATGACACGTATCCTTTTAGAATGGAGGTTAGACCTGGATGACGGATGCGATCTATTACATATCCACCCATTTCATATCTGATTTCATCGAATAACAGCATTACACCGTTATTCGCAAATGTAGCAGTTTTGGAGGGTGTATTATCAGTTTTCAGTAATTTACCTTCAATATACAATGAACTTTCACTGGGTAATGTGTAGACATCCTGCTGTTGTATTGGAATGCGAATTTCATCATTATTATTCAAAGACGTAGATGCGTACGGTTGATGAGTATGTTTCTCAGAGTTAATAATAGTGTTGTCAAAATAAGCCCTCTCGTTGACATTTAATATATCCATTTTTATTATCACTTCTTAAAAATTACCTTAAAACCAAGAGATTCGAGAAACTTTCGATTTCTTACTGTTATTGGTTTGATGGTTCGTGTAGAACTGATGGAAGGTTTTAAATATATACCTCCTATATAGTTTCGACTACTAGAACCGCCACGTTTGTTGTACCTTATTACCATTGCACTTATTGATCACGCTTCCTTCAAATGTAGTCTTAATGACACCACCTCTCTTCCGAAATTGATGAGTTCACCATCTTGACTGACTATATTAACAACAATCTGATCGATAAATCGAGTGTTGATGGGTAAATAGACAACGTTACTTGGAGTCTCAACAATTTTGAAACCAGCTGGTACTGTAGGGAAAAATTCGTGAATAACGTGAGCTTGCCTGTCATTAATATAGGATCCACTCACAATATTGCATTCTATGCAAATGGTATTTACACTAAAAATATCGACTGGAAAATCTGATACATGGTAACCAAATGCAGCCAATTTTCTTGGTTTAAAACCAAGCAAGTGTCCTATTGAATCTTGTTTAGTAAAATCAATGTCCTCACTGCATTTGATTCTACACTTCAGAGTGTTATTGTTAGCTTTAATAGAAATGAGCTTTTGATGCTCCTTAACAATTCCCTCTCTTATGCTGTCATCATTATCATGCCATCTGAAGTCACCTAAGGCTCGTTGTAGATATTTATTTATTGCATCAATATCATAGTTACCCTCTGGAATTTCAATGTATTTACCCTTGGAACCATAATAAAATTTGTTGTTCTTATTTTTCTCGATATTTGGAATTGAATTGTAAGCCTCAAAGCTTATTAACCCTAAGACGTAGTCTTTACTATCATCTAATATAATTGGAGGAGTATACCTAGAAGTAAGAGTTGAGCTTCTTCCAGACAGTAAAAAAGAATTCGACATCTTCGGTGTCGTGAAATATACTATTCAAATACAGCACTGCATTTTTAATTATACAAAAATTTCAGACATAGATGACCACAGTTGAATGTATTAAATGTTTGTAACTGTTCATGATTATACAATATTTTACACGGTCCATTTGTATTTAGGTAATGTACCAATTCTCGTGGAGGCCTTAAGTTGCCATAGCTATCAAAATATACTGCTTTTTCTCCAGTTTTCTTATATGCAGTCCAGTGCGTCCCAGAGCCTCTTTCATTGTCTAGATTAATAATACCACATTCTTTATAATGCACCCGACGTGGTAAACTATCTCTCATAAATATGCCTCGAAAATGTTGAATATTTAATTTCTTAGTCAATCTTATTAAATCCAAATTAGTAAGAGCTCGTTTCGGTAATTTTATCGGTAACGCTTGGAAGGTTTTTTGCGTCCTAAAAAAAGACCAAAGCCTTGCTTGTAAGGTCTCATGTATAGTCCTTTACCCATAGCTATTTCTTCCATTGCAGCATTGTGACGTTTACTTTCTTCAAGCTTTTTCTTTGCAGCTTTGGCATCATTAACAGCCTTTGCAATTCCTGCTGCTCCACCACCTAAAGCACCAAGCGCACTTAAGCCTGCAAATAATGGAATTAGTGGTAGAAATCCTCCTGTCTTAGGTATTGGTATTACTCGGGCAGCTTTAATATATTTCTTCTTCTTAACTTTATTAACAGCTTTTAATGCAACTTTAATAGCATCTTTCATATTCTGCACATTTTTACCTTTTAGCGCTACTCGTGCTTGCTTTGTTACATCTTTAAATGCTAACGATCCACCAACCTTTTTAAATTTCGCTTTAGGTTTACCAGTTTTACTTTTATTTTTTTTAGTTTTTCCGTTAATGCATCCCATTCCTAATTTAACTTTAGCTTTCATTGCTGCTGCCACAGCCAAGGCTGCTGCCTTTTCTCCTATAGATGCGTTTGGTGATTTAAATCTCTCCACAGCCTTCTCACCCAAAATTTTATCAGCCGTATGTCGTTGCTCTAAGTTTTTCTGTCTGCTATAAGCCACGTCGTGTTGTTTACAAGCTTCGTCTAAACCATTAATACCCACATCACCTCTTGCTAATCTCTTCGCAAGTTTTGTACCAGGACCACAAAATTTATATCCTGGAATATGGAGCTCTACTGGTAAATTATTTATAGCAGAGTTCAATATACCTCTGCCAGATTTTCTTGTTGTTCTAAGCATTTGGCATCACGAACTACTCACGAATGATGATAATACCAGTATCACATCTAATATATATATACACACACAATCATAGACTGAGCTTTATTTATAGTATTGCTTCCGTCATGCGCATTATAAAACAGCCAATTGATTTACCTATTAACAACAATGATATCGCAGAAATAAAAATCTCGAAGAGACATGGAGAATTGTTACCATCTACAATCCGCTGCTTGGTTGTCGGTCCATCAAACTGTGGTAAAACTAATGTTATGATTAGTTTGATTGAGCATCCCAATGGATTAAAGTTTGAAAATATTTATATTTTTTCTAAGTCTCTCTATCAATCAAAATATCAGTATTTAGAAGAACTTCTAAAACCAATAAAAGGAATTGGATACTACGCCTTCAATAACTGCAACAACATTCTACCGCCTGAAGATGTAAAACAAAACTCAATATTTATTTTTGATGATGTAGCCTGTGATAAACAAAATGTTATGAGAGATTACTTCAGTATGGGGCGTCATAAAGACGTAGATTGCTTTTACCTTTGTCAAACTTATACACGTATTCCAAAACATCTAATACGTGATAACGCAAATATGCTGGTAGTCTTCAAACAAGATGATTTGAATTTGAAGCATATATATGAAGATCACATAAATAGCGATATGAGTTTTAATAAGTTCAAGGAAATTTGCTCACTGTGCTGGAAAGACAAATATAGTTTTATGGTGATTAATAAAGACAGTGACATTAATAATGGTAGATATAGAAAGACATTTGATCATTACATACATATATAAAGAGAAATAAGCTCTGCTAACTTTATTCATCATTATTAGTATTCATACTGAACTGCTCTTAACACTACGCTGTTTTAACTGTTAAGTATCTGTTTTTAACTGCCAGATACCTACTTTTTACTGCCTGGGACCTGATTTTTACTGCCAGCTACCTGTTTTTTGCTGCCAGCTATCTGTTTTTTACTGCCAGCTACCTACTTTTTACTGCCAGCTACCTGTTTTTTACTGCCAGCTACCTACTTTTTACTGCCAGCTACCTGATTTTTACTGCCAGCTGCCTGTTTTTTACTGCTTATTGAGGATCTATACAAGTACTACAATTAGGAGGAAGATTTGATGCTTTCAAAATGAATAGAAAGGAAGTTGAAGTAAAAAAATTGTTAATACAAAGGAGGAACATAGTAAAGCAAAAGCTGAATGCTCTGAAAGAAGGAAATATAATTCAAGAACAATCGTTTCTCCCTATCACGAAGCGTTTACAAACAATTGCCGAGAAACTTGATGGAGAGCCTAATATAAAAAGTGAAAAGCTTATAAAAAAGGAAGTGAAATCAAGGTTTAGCTCACCAAAGAAAAGCATAGCGAAACATAATAGATCGACGGCTTCTGATGCACCAAGTTTCCTAGATACATCAGTTGTCGCAGAAGGAACTTCAAATGATAATGACATTGCTGATAGAGATAATGAGGGAAACAATGAGGAACTAGATGATAGTGTAAGAGATGCAAAAGAATATATTCAAGACTTTGGTAATTCGCCCGATATGATGTACTATTTAAATCACCTTGATCCCTTACCTAGAGAATATGTTCATAAAATGATTGGTGATGTTCATAATGAGTTTGACTTTAGGTATGGCGTTAGATATGATCCCGAGCATAATGAACTAAAAATTGGTAATGCATCTCTACAATTCGATGGTAATAATTTAATTATAGGAGGGTTAAATATACTGGGACTCCTGGACTCTACGAATTAATTTTTAAGAAACATCCAAAAAGTTTCACAGAAGGTGATAAAAAAACCTACTTAGACATTGTTAAACGAACGAATGCTCATAAAAGAAACTACTCTGAAAATGAGCAAATTCAGGGTAATGCATCTTACAAATATAAAAAAATCATCTCCGCATTGAGTATACAACCACTAACATCACGAAGACCTCGCATCATAGCACCCTCAACTCGAAAGAGGTTAGGCCTTGGTATGTTAATGGAAGCCTCGAATAATCCAATCGACTACGTATACTGGGATGATCCTAATGAGCTTGTTGATAGATTAAGGCTTTTAGTTGCCTCCCAAACCGCTGGCCATACAGGTCATTCTAACGAGATCGTCTCTATTATCGAAGAATTGCGTGAATCTAAAATTATTGAGTAGTAAGCAAAAACTTACAGCTAACTTAAAAAATGACAGTCGATAAATTTGGTAGACACATAAGTCAACCAAAGCATTCATCTGCGGATCATGATGATTTTGAAGTAACGTTAACAAGCATCTCAGGAAACATAGTGAAGGAATTATATTATAATATTGTTTTAACATTTGAGTCTACAACCTTTCATGAAAACAGTAAGAACTATTTAATATCTGATATAAAAACATGTCAAGTTTTCTTCTACGAAGCAGCTACGATTGAACATGCTACTGGTTACCCTACTGATATCATAACAATTATAAATGAAAAGGAATTTACTTTGGCAGAACTAGTCAACGTTATGCTACGTCGCAACGATAATATTTCATTTCGAGAAAAAGATCCGGAAACAGAAAACAAAAATTTATTTGTAGAAATTGTTATACGAGTTCCTGTGGGGTTAAATATATAGAAATTTGTTTTACATACTGTAATTTTAATTGGAATCCAATATGAAATATCTCAACAACTTTAACAAATATGCAACAAATGTAAAAGAAGATATTGTCAATGAATTACACAAGTCTGCCAGAATCAATTTTAAAAGACGTAGAACCGTAATAAAAGGTCTGAATGATTTAATACAAGCTGATTTAATTGACTTGATACCATATTCCAAGGAAAATAATGGATATAAGTATGTACTAATCGTTATTAATTGCTTCTCTAAATTTATATGGACAGAACCACTAGCGAGCAAATCAGCCCAGGATGTTACAATTGCAATGAATAGGATTTTACAACGTTTTAAAAAAATTCCGAAACATCTACAAACCGACATGGGAAAGGAATTCTATAATGAGAATTTCAAGAAACTGATGAAAAAATATAGCATTAACCATTACAGCGTTTATAGTACAAAAAAGGCTTCGATTGTGGAACGCTCCATTAGAACTATAAAGAATATGCTTTGGCGTGCTTTCAGCTTAGGAGGAGAATATAGGTGGAATCATATTTTAGATAAAATTGTTGACAAATACAACAATACAGTCCATTCTACAACTAGGATGAAACCAATTAAAGTTACATCAAGGAATGAAAGATCATTATTAAAATCAACATATACACATTTAAAAATTGCTAATAAAATAACAAAATTTAAAGTAGGCGACCATGTGAGAATTAGCAAATATAGAGAAGCTTTTAAGAAAGGATACACTCCAAACTGGTCTAGCGAGATTTTTATCATTAGGAAAATAAGATTAACCAACCCTACAACATATTTATTGAATGATGAGAGTGGTAAAGAAATAACAGGAGGCTTCTATGAATTGGAATTACAAAGAGTAAAACATCCTGACGCTCACTTAGTTGAAAAGGTATTACGAAAAAAAGGAAATAAAGTTTTTGTCAAATGGTTAGGTTACGATGACAAACATAATTCTTGGATTGATAAAAATAATGTATTGTAGCATGTTATATTGTATAAGAATTATAATAAATGATATACATTCTATATTCGATTTTTAATTTTAATAATTAACCCTATTAGTTACATAATAATGATAAGCAGGTCATCAACCCAGCTGACGTAGTCGACAGAAACCGACTATATACTTCCGCTCAGCACAAACGGTCCTCAACCTCTACCGCGCAGGTGCCAGCCGCTGTGACGTAGACGGCTGAAAGCTATGCCGATCCTGCTCCAGTCGCCATCTTGAATTGTGGAGCAGGATCGGCATAGCTATTCTACTCTTATAGTATAATAATTAAATATGTCAATAAATATATTGCGAATGGGTTGTCTAAAAATTTCAGTCCAGAATATGATTAATTAACAATTAAAAATTTATTTTTTTTAAACATTTCACTGATTTGGTTAATAGACAAATTCCATACCAATCGAAAGTATGAAGCTCATAGAATATGCAAACGTTAGGTTGACTATTTTTTCCCGTCACAACTCTTGGGTAGGCAGGTATAAACAGGTAAATCGATACTAGTAACTTGCACCGGTGTGGTTAATAAATTAAAGTTAAATTAAAATAGAGATTATTTCATTACGAACACGGTGGTATAGGGTTGTCTGCGAAAAATCAGTCCTGAATTCCGGTTGTCGAGTTTTAAAAAGTGAAATATTCCCCAGCGAACCATTCCATGCGATAGAAGAGTATACAGCATTGCAGCTGTATGTAGCTCGTCCATACCGAAAACGGAGACGATCCGTTTATCCGTTTCTCCAAAAAATCGAATAAAGTCCGGGGGCGGCGGTATTATTATTAATCCCCTAACGCCCTTCAATGACAACATTTTCGACCCTACTAATGATATGTCGAGATCGAAAACCCGTAAATAATAAAATTTTCTAATAATCCATTTGCCGCCCTGAATTACGTTTAATTTTTTTTAAGGAAACGATACATGTAATAACAAAAATTTATTAGACTTTTAGATAGGTAAGGTGGAGAAGAAGCCACATAAAATTTCAATGATTTTAGACAAATTTCGTGTTTTCAAGGGCCGCCCCCGGAAGGGCGGTAGGAACGTCATAATATCATTTTAAGTCACTACCAGGAAATAATAATCTATACCGAAAATGAAGACAATCCGTTTATCCGTTTCTGCAAAAAGTCCGGGGGCGGTGGTGTTTTGCCGCCCAACTCGTAAACCGTTGTTTGTACAAAAAATTCTATAGAAGCATTTTTTCATATTTTCATATATATTCGAAATGGAACAGAAAAGGTCGATTTCTCGAACTCGAGACACCCCTCAGTTATCGTCGTTAGGGGATAAAAAAATTTTCCACACATCTCACGGCCACAAATCGAATCCGATCGACCTCAAATTTTATGTACGTATACTTCGCGATAAGGCGGAGGCGCATCCGGTAATGTACCGAAAAAATTTTAGAAAACGGAATACCGCCCCCGGAGCCGCCTCCCAACCGATCAAATCGAAATTTTAAAGACACGTACTGTTTGAGACGCGGAATCGAAAAAATTAGTCCGTCTTCGCGTTAGGGGTTCCTAGGGGCAGATTGATAATAATACCGCCGCGGCCGCGGACTTTATTCGATTTTTTGGAGAAACGGATGAACGGATCGTCTTCATTTTCGGTATGGACGAACTACACACAGCTGCAATGCTGTGTACTCTTCTATCGCATGGAATGGTTCGCTGGGGAATATTTCACTTTTTATAACTCGACAACCGGAATTCAGGACTGATTTTTCACAGACAACCCTATACCACCGTATACGTAATGAAGTAATCTTTATTTTAATTTAACTTACCTGCCTACCCAAGAGTTATGACGGGAAAAAATAGTCAATCTAAAGTTTGCATATTCTATGGGCTTCATACATTCGATTGGTGTGGAATTTGTCTATTAACCAAACCAGTGAAATGTTTAAAAAATATAAATTTTTAATTGTTAATTAATCATATTCTGGACTGAAGTTTTTTAGACAACCCATTTGCAATATATTTATTGACATATTTAATTGGATGTAAAATACTTGTCATCCATTAATCAGCTCGGTGAAGGTCGTTTTATAGGGATCTTAGACTATTACATTAGTTTTTCAGTAAGTGTCAAAAATGGGTGACATGTATACTCTCAACTCGAAGTTGATGGATATTGTTTTAATTTATGGTGAAGCGAAAATGCTTCAGCAGAACGATTTCCTGGTAAACATGTGCTAATTGCAGTTACTTTTACCGCGGTGTGCACTGAGTGCAACAAGGACAAGACATGGAAAATTTGCAACATGTTTGCAATACAATTAATGGAATTACTTATCAAAATATTAGGACAGAATTTGTCCTATCCATTTTGTACTTCTGTACTTGTTCTGCAGGACTACTTTTTGAAACTTCAGTAACATTACTGTTTTTAGAAAATTCTGCAGAAGATCCAGAACAGCTACTAGTTGAAGGTATATTAGTGCCAATATTTTTTGTTTGCTATTTCCACTTTGCTGGACATTGAATTTTTAATAGCCTTCAATAGCAGTGGTTGATTTCGAACCACCATGGTGCTCAATATTTGCTATATCTGTTAATAAAGTAGCCGAAGAACGCCGAAAACAGTGCCCAGTATATTCCTTTGGATTTGGTAATTTAAGACAGTTTGCTATTTTGTACGGAATCTGACCCAGCGTATTTTTCCCAATCACTTCTTTTGGACATTTATTATCGTTATAATATACAAAAAAACGTCGATGATCAGTATCCGGTTAACGAAGAGACACATATCTTCTGTAGATATCCAAATATATTGTTGACTTGTTTTCATTATCAATTATGATATGTATTTGGGTCGGTCAGTGGTCGCGCGGTTTAAGGCGTCACTACTTGAATCGAGGTGACTGATCGGTGTTGGTTCGAGCCCAGCTGCCGGTAGACCGTATATAAGCTATATTCGTGGAGAGGTTTGGCGCCCTCTCTGCGGGTATGGTAGGGTGGAAGAATGTTGGCTTGGGTCAATGTGAGAGATTGATACCGGTTGATATTTGACTACCCCCCTAATTAATGAGGTTTTCCAGGTTTCCCTCATTCCTGCACTGAATAGTGGTTAGGGCCTACCAACGTAAGTCGTTCCTGGGCGCAAATGCGGCCTGCTTAATAATAATATGCCGCCCCCTCTCCCGCACAAGTCTGGGCTAATCCCTGTGATTAGAATGAGGGGTAGAGGGAATTATTATTATTATTATTATTTTAATTTTGGATTCTGTTATAGTTAGCAAAGTTTATCTAAATCCTGAATATCATCTGTTGTTATGTTACATAACTCTTCTCTTATTAAAAATATAATGTAGGTACCTTTTATTTTACATTTGAAGATGACAACTTACCTTGATCACTAAAAATATTTCATCGAGAGCATCTCTCAAAAAAGTGTCGATTTCCTCTCTAGCCTAGCCATATTTTTTTCTTTTTGAGAATGTTATTAATCTTGAATATTTTCTAAAGTCGATGTTATGATGTAAAAGTACCATTGCCGTGAACATTGACTATTCCTGTCACACATACTAAATTCTTAGAGTTTTACGTAAATCAATCTCTTGACTGGAAAAAACATATACTAAAGTTAAATAAAAAATTGAATAAGGCAGTATTTGCTATTTCATCAATTAGAGCCAAGTTAGTACTTTCTTTTATAGTATATTACAGTACGACATTGAGTTATGGGGAATTTATGCAAATGATGAGAGTACATTAATCGTCCAAAAAAAAGCTATAAGGTGTTTACGTTCACTGAAGCCAAGACAATCTTGTAGAGCTTATTTCAAAGAAACGCAAATTTTTACTGTTACTAATCTTTTTATATTTCGTTTAGCCGTTTCTACATTCATAAATAAAGGCGATTTAAAATATCCCTGTGATGAATATGATTATAATATACGGTATAATATAATTTTGCTACCTTCGTATAACTATAATATTTCTAAAAAAGGTCCTCTGTACATGAGCATAAAAATTTTAAACCACTTACCAGACAAATTTAATTCAATTCAAAGTTTAAACACTTTTAAATCTGAATGTATGTTTTTTATGATATCCATGAATTTTTTCAGGGTTCATTTAACTGATTTGGATGCATTAGAGTTACCTGTTTCTTAGAAGCTGTGTCTCTTCTTCTCTTTTTTATTTAAATTAAATCCATATTAAGTTCATATCCTACAGAAATGTGTAATATTATTAACAAAATTTAGTTATGTTGTAAAGTTTTTTTAATTTTCCCGGGGACAGGCTTCCTTTCGCTTCCTCTACCGCTTTAAAAATTTCAGACGTACTCAGAATGCGTTCTGTACTACTATCACTATTGAAACCCATATTTTACCGAATATATATGAAAAAAATCTGTCACTTTACTAGAGGCTTTTCGTGTACTAAATAAGACGTACATGAAAACCGCGTTTGTTGATATTATTGCTACGCATCCATCACAATCATCAATTCGGTTCCAACGCGAATTGCTTGGTTTTAGTTGTAGAGACACTTATTTCTAAAAATGCATGATATATATAGCAAATACAAATTTCCAAAACATTTGTAAATTCAGTACCCTGTGCCTCACATATAAATTCTTGTAGGTCTTTATGATTCTTAAGAAAAATAACAGACAAATTACTTTCCTTCACGTTTATCATCACTGGGGGATGGTATTATGTTCTTTCGTAGCAGTAAAATTTTTGGCAGGAGGTGAATTGATGTGGACAGGTATTATTAATCTTATAGTCCACTCAGTCATGTACACGTACTATTTGCTAGCTTCTCTGGACGGTGAATGGAAGAAAAGCCTATCATTCAAGAAGTTTCTCACACAAATACAACTGGTAAGCTATCTTCATTTCAGAGAAAACTTAAATACTGTTTATTTC
Source organism: Monochamus alternatus (assembly GCA_037114965.1). Classification (NCBI taxonomy): domain Eukaryota; kingdom Metazoa; phylum Arthropoda; class Insecta; order Coleoptera; family Cerambycidae; genus Monochamus; species Monochamus alternatus. Next base: position 144,930,114 of record CM073426.1, on the reverse strand, counting down.
TATACCATGTGACAAAGAAAGGTAAACAACCAGTAACGGAACGGAAGGTACGGGTGGTATGATTACCTAAGCACGCCACTTGAGAACAGTTAAAGCACACAAAATTATCAAAAATAAGTTGACGTCGACTGACTTAGCACATTAACATTTATTTTAAATGTGCCACCTGTGCCATCCTCTACAAATTAGAATGCCGTCCTTTTGGACTCCATATCACACTTAAGCCTTGTCCTCCTGGACGGGAAAATCACGGATTTTTGCACGAATTTTACAACTTCTGTTTTAATTATTTATGGCGGGAAAATCTCAACTTTTGACAATTGTAATTTGCGAAACTGTCAAATACTACAAATATTATTGCCCCTTCCATTATTATGGGGTGCTAATAAATTTGTTTTGAGCTTCTAATAATCTACCATGGCAGTTTCATGACGAAAATGATAGAAAATGTTATAGGCAGGTAGTTAACAAAATTAGTTACAAATAGAGATTTCTCCACCGTTAAATAAATCGTGCTATATTTGCGAATTCCTCATTCAAAAGGACAAAAGGCTTTAGAATATATACACACTATTTACTATTGGTTACTAGCACTGTCACTATAACGATCACACATTAACACTATTATATAATTATATCGTACCGCTTTCCGTATGACCTTCATACGTCCATGTTTCGTCAAAATTTAATATATTCTTCGATCTATATTCTGACTTTTTAATATTTATTTTAAACAGTTTCTTCGCCATGTCACTATTTCGTCTTTCTTCCTTCCGCGAGTTTCCATTATTTTCCGTTTTACAGTTGTACTGTACCACTTTTTTATTTGCACTATACATACATATGCTACTCACGTACAATTGTGTTAATGAAATACATATTTCAACATCACATACACCTATTTTTTTTGATTTCGCGCTTTAAACTCTTCGTACATGTCATCATCCGATATTCCTCACTTGTTAAATTAGGACGATTTTGACAATAGGCTGTATAGCTTGAATTATTCGTCCCTTAACCAGTCCTATACCTCGCCAGAAATTGAAAATAAAAACCAGATTCTCTACTCACAACCATAGTTGAATCTAGAATTTAGTTGTTATCCATTTTTACTACATTCTAACTGATTTATCACAATACATTATCGTTATCACTATCACTGATGACTACTTAACAAATATGCCTTTAGCATGTTAACTTTTTCACTATTTGATTAATGCGCCATATTTCATATAATCACACTGTATTTCACGAAAAATATTAATTAAATACACAAGACATTTAAGAGAAACAAAATGCCCTTGACTGAACTGACACTCAAATCTTAAAACAGATGCGTTAAGCAGTGCATTACTTAATTCAGTTCCAGAAGATATTAACTTTCAATTTACGTGTATTGAAATTATCAAATCCCTTTCCACAAATATCACATGTTTTGTTTCCTCTTGCCTTTGCCACAGCTTATTCCTTTGCCCTGGACTATACTAGTGCACCGGTATCAACATAACCTCTACCAGTCCTAGAGCACAGTATAGGGAGACCAGTAGAAACACTCGGGCCGAAATAATAAGTCGCGCATAGCAGCTCGAGCATCAATTTCAAGCTGCAGAGACCTCAGTTTACATCCAACTCTGGGAGTGCGAACATCGGTTATACAGAGCCGTATTAAAGCAATATTTTGAGTCTGATCGAGGAACGAGTCGCTGCGCAGCAGTTAGATGTTTAAATATATCATATATAAATAGTAATTTAAGTTTCTTTAAATTTCCTAAAGACATAAATAAGTAATAAGTAATCTATAATATACTGTACAAACCATAAATGGTATTTTGCTGCTATTGCCTTACCTATTAACTTATTTCTTAAGTATAACATTGAAATATAAATAATTCTCATGAAAATGAAGTTTAAAATATACATATTTATATTTTTCACAAATACAAATTTTTATTTTAGAGCAAAGTTCTGTGCAGAAGCTTCTAAAAGAGAAGATTTATTAGAAAAGCTACTCAGAATTAGTAATAGTTCATACAAACTATGTCAAATAAATTTTTAAAATAATATGTTTTCTAACGATTCGCGCAGTAGATTACGCAAAGAGGCCTTTCCAACGTTTCCTGCACAAGACGGTTCATCTTCAAATTATGTAGATGATCATATTTCTTGTAGTCACTATAATGAGAGTAAGTCTCAAAAAAAAATAATAAAAAATATTTTTTTTCTAAATTTACATTTTACTGCACTTTCATCTCCAATTTAACAATTTTCAAAGTTAAGTAAACATAATTTTTCTGCTCTGAAAAATACTTGTCTTCTGGTTTACGTAGATCATTTAAGGCAAAAAAAATCATAATAAATTATTTGCCCACTAAACTGCAAATGTCAAATTTTAAATTTAAAAAAATCCAAAAAAAAATTAATTATCACTAATAACAAAAAAAGTAAGTAAATAAATAAAAATGTTTTGTAGTGCAATATTTTAAACTTTTTTTTTAAAGAGTCCAAAGAAGTAAATCGAATTTTCACACTGTATGTTAGTAGCAGTAAATGATAGTATATAATACATGTTGAATTACACATTTATAACAGTATAATGAATTATTACATAATGTGGATAGATATAACGTAAACTTTCATGTGGAATAATTACGCTTTCACGCGCAAATAAAAAATTCTTATTTCGGTCCTGATCACCGATTCTGTAAGTTCTATCGGATGCACTATCGCACTCACATTTCGAGATCACCGCAGAAAACTGAAAGCAGTTCAAAGTGCCGACAACAGAGTGAAACTGCTGGTCTACATATGCTGTGCCTAGAGGATGGGGCTGATCCTGGATAATTCGCCAACTGCTCGTTACACCTACCTGTTACCTGTGCCTACGACACCAGTTTCTTTTTTTGCATGCGATTGACTCTGCTGTTAAATATTTTACTTTGTCTTTTCTTGGTATTGAACGCATACATCAACCTAGTTGTTTTGTTATTCCATGTTTCGTGCTTATTTTTAAAATCTGTTTCACGCACTACGAATCTACGAAGTACAAAATGGTTAGCTCTTTGTTTGAAATTATGTAACGAAAATTAACTTTAAGATGTGTGAAAATAATATTTTTTTGTTATTCTTTATAAAATAATTTAAAGGGATAATTTGTGATAATCTTTCTAACAGTCATCAATGGTATTAACTTCTGAAATATGGATAACTGTTTAAATAGTTGGTCTTTCAGTAAGTAGGTGAGCTATTATGCACGTTTATGGATAATTTTTAGAATCATTGAGCAAAGTAACTTCCTAAACACTTTAATTGATAGTATCGAACTTGCGGAAAGTTATATCTTAATCGTTCATGATAATTTTACTTCACTTATTGCTAAAAACAAGTGTTTTTAAATTAGAAACAACGGCAAAAATTGAATTTACCTTAAAAAGTTATTTATCTTACAGATGATATGGCAACCTCGCCTATAAATCTTATAGTTTATTTAATTAGGTTACGTCAGTGGTCTATCTGGTCAGCGGTTCTCAAAATATGCGTATTTTAAAAAAAAATAATATCCGCAAATATTTGAAATTTTTAAAAATGACTCACTAGACTCATCCATATGACGAACTACACCTGCAGTTAATAATATTAGTACTTATTTAAGGTTCACCCTGTATAGATGTTTCCTTTCTTTGTCACGTAGCATATATTTTCACACAAATTAATGGCACGAAGTACTAACAGAGTTAAGAAGGAATATCAAAAATGTTTTTTAATAATCTATTTTTTCTAACAACTCTTCTGAGAGTGTACGATTTGTTCCAAAAGGACATTTAACACTAGTATTCTATTATTGTACTTATTCAGATTTTAATTTGACACAGATCCTCCAATGCCTCCTAGCCTTAGAATAACGACTTAAAATCCACTTAAACTTATTTTTAAATTAAACAAAGCATGCTTGAAAGCAAATGATCGTTGAGAAAAAAATATTTTAAAAAATATTTTGACGTGTTATTTTCGAACACCTTGCATAACGAAACTAATTTACATTTTTTTCTAGGTTCAGTTTGTAGCCAACATTGTGATCTACGGAAGACTATTTTTCATTAACTGCTCCTTCCCAAATATAATATCATTAATTTATGTTCCACAAAATATATTTATGTTGGCTCTATTTGGAGACTTCTACATAAAAACATACATAGTCAACAAAACTAAAAGAAATGTTACTAAATAATGCTATAACGTAACATCATTAATAGCGAGCGTTGCCAGAGATGATAGGGGAGACCGGGTACGAAAGTAACACGAGTTGGTTGTAACAGTAAGCCTATTGTCTAAGGGTTGTCTATGATATTATATCATCATAGAGTCGGCAGTGAAATCTACATTAACTTATTTGAACAACAATATCCGCAGTGTGTTTTACTTCGAGTTAAGACCTGCATGGCGCAAAATGATATGCAAAGTAAGTTTTAATATCCTAGAACTGAACGTTATTTTGAATTATTTTATTGGCTTGTTCAGTTAATACCAATATTGGTTATAACCGAAGCATGGTATTTTAATTAAAAATAATCGTTAAACAAAATTTTAAGCAAGTGTGCTGTCAATCGCGTGAAAAATGTGTAATGGGACGATTGTAACAATGCCATAGGGGGAAGATGTTACAACCGTGTCTCATATTTAATACCTATGATCGTATTTGTCATATTTAAAATAATTCTGTATATATCTAGATAATTACTTCAGTATTTGTTATACTGTGTGGGAATATACAAATTCATTCTCTTTATTTAGGATATCTAACAAAAGACAACAAACAACAGATTGTGGGAAAGATTGTTATGGATTGGGAAAAACTTGGTCCATCCCAAATATGGAATATGGACTAGTCTGGCGACACACAACCGTGCAAAAGCCCGATAGGGATAGGATTCTTTGTGCCAAAAAAATTATTTTATATTTTTGTTTCAGTATTCTATTTTTTATTTATTTTTTCGCTTAATTTTTATCAAATAAAAAAATATTATGTATCTGTACTACAACTTACTTTCATACAGGTATAATAAATAAACAAACCTTGTAAATACTAACTTTCTATACCTAGTTATTACCTGTTATTCATATGTTACAAACGTCCCTATGTTCTGTTACTTTGGACCCATACCATTGGGTAGATTGTAACGACGTACACTCTTTACTTTTTTATTAATTGTACATCAATACGAACCTAAGTTACTTCAACATTATTTTTCTTCTATATATAAAATGCCAAGGGAACGACATAGTAAGTAAATTTATATAACTTTGTTAATTTTTTTTTATCTGGCTTTACAAAAATATGTTACTTTCGTACCTGGTCTCTCCTACAATTGTATCAGATCTGGTACAATAGTCCCAAAGAAAGTACGGTGGTACAACAATGTAATATCTGGTACTATTTTAACTTTACAAGAACAAACCTGTTTTTTAAACTACAAAATCAAAATTTCTTCGTTTATACATAAAATGATTCCATTCTTTTGTATTTCCATATTTAAAACCTAATCTATCCTTTGATGAACGTTTAAGATTTACATTTTTTTGGATTTGGATATTAAAAACGTACTTTTTTATTTGTCGACTGATGGGATAGATGGCGGTATCGGTGCATTGTGTTGATTGCTTGCAGAATTATTTGAACAAAGATATATGTTTCTCCTATCAACCTCAATCAAGATTATTAAAAAAAACTAACTAACACTTTATCTGGTACAATTAATTTTTAACTTCTGGCAACGCTAAATTAGTTATATTCCAATTGTGGTAATGCCGCTAACATGAATTCTTTAATGCGATTGTTTATAACTTTTTTTTATATCTTTCTATATAATAAACGTGTATATATTTTTAAATCTATTTCCTTTTTAACCTTGACTTTACACGGTGAATCATTAATAATGGGATAGAGCTTAAGGGCATGTCTCTGACCTCAATATAGAGCGATTAAGCCAAATATGCCTTATCCGAATGTTGCTCCTTTTCGATCTACAGGGTTTTAAAGTTGAAAAAATAAATTACATTTTCTTTATTATTATTCGATCGTATCGACCGTATTTTATGAAATTTGGTATAGGGATGTTTCTTGGTACTAAAAATTCGAATATGTCGACGATTTTGGTGTCTCTGCTAGAGGGCGCCACCAACGATGGTTTGAACCCCTTTAAATCGCTACGACTTTTTTGTTCTATACCGTATCTCATTTTGGACCGGAAAAATTTTCTTCCCTATCTGTTCTAGTTAAAAAAGGTACACCTTGTTGATGTCGCTAGAAGCAATGGTTTCTGAGAAAAACGCATCTAAATCTCATGATGCATGCAATTTATCTAAAAGTAAAGTCAAATTGTTGCTTAAGTAATGGGCCATACTGTAACAGCATAATACTGCGTCTCCTGTATTGCTATTATGTCCATTTTGTATCTATTTGCTTCTCTTTCTAGGATTTTTAATGATCCTTCCTCGTTTAACCCTCTTACATTCCATGTTCCCATTCTCATTCCTCTTTCTTGTTTTGTACCGTTTTGCTTTCCGTCTTTTTCTGTCTTCCTCCTCTTCGCCCTTCTGGTTTGGTTCTGTATAATTTGCTTTCTGTTTCTGGTTCTATTTATGTCGTTTCCTTTTCTCATAACTGTGTCCATTGCCAGCGATATTTTTTTTGTTAGGTAATATATCTAGTTTTTTTGCATCTTTTTTTTCTAGCCTGCTTGTATCATTATTCCACTTCCCCACATCATTATCTATTACGAGTTTTTGATTACTTCTTCGGATTTCATTCTTAGTTTCCTTTGAATTTCCCTCTCTTTTTTGGTAACAAGAATTAGTACTACAAAAATTTAATGACGTCATTAATATAAATGCATTTGGCAGACTCCTTTTTTATTTTAAAAAATGTAATTTTCTAATCTTTAATTTTTTTATCTATTGTTGTTTATTTAGAGAAATTGATGGTTATTTTGTGTTATGGTTTTTATGGTTACATAAATATTTACGGGCAAAAAATAAAAATGACTCCAACGTGTTGTTTCGTGTGCAACGGACACTTTTTGAAAACATTCCTTAATATTATTCATTATTTTATTTAAAAAAATAATAACTTTTCATTTTCAACTTCAGCCCTAACCGCACTATAAAAAAAAATAGTAGCACCATCATCAACTTCCTTTTTGTCACGTCCACAACATTGGAATTGTATGCTTATGTGTGATGCCCTGTTGCTTTAAAGAATATTTAAATACATTTATGTATTTGTGCACATTCCACTAACAATACAGTTGTTGTACTGAATGGTATTTGTGCAGTATAAATCAGTTAGAGCTAAAACTTTACATTGTATCTAGTCACAATGGCTTTAGTGTTAAAAAGGTTATATTCCGGATATTTTTGGGCATTTAACGAAATGGCAGGTAAGTTTATTTCTATTAATAATATATAAATACAATATATTAGGACCTAGTTAATATAAAACAGAAGATATTTTCCATACAAGTTTTCTTTTCCGTCAATTCAATTATGCAGTTTGTTTAACACGAAAGAGAACCTTTTGACTGTTAAGGGGTTAAACTGATCATATAATATTTACCTTTTAATGTAGAAACGAAGACCACAGAAAGAACATTTTTCTATTAAACATAGATCTGAACAAGAAACAAAAATGCGCTAGAACTCTCAGTTTTTTCTTAATATAACAAAAATTGAGCTATTCATCAATCAAATATTATAGTTAGCATTAGTCAATAAAATTATTATATTGCAATCGCTCCTTTTTACCATAACCTTTTTAACAGGGACTGGAATACAGGATGTTCTAAAAGTCCATCAGAAAACTCTAGAAGGTGATTCTACGGATTAAAATAGTACCAGTATGTAAATTTTTTTCGAATTGTCAATTGTTTGCAAATTACAGCTTATCAAAGTTCATTTTTTTATTTTTCTCTTTAAATAATTCAAGTTCGATTATTATTCTCTCATTTGGCACACCCACTATGTAAATCAAGCTCTATTGGACCAGCCAAAGAATAGTTTTATTATGCGCCGCTAGAGGACTAGAGGCTATAGAGACGGTTACATTTATCGGCTTGAATAAAGAGTACATAATTTTTGTCTGGTATTGTTTCTTTTTTCAATGATGTGTGCGATGTCTAGCAAGAAAAAAAATTATGAATAAAACTAATTGTGAGTTTTAGGTAAAGTGCCCTCCCGCGGCGTATAATAAAACTATTCTTTGACTGGTCCAATAGCGCTTGATCTACTTAGTGGGTATGCCAAATGAGAGAATAATCCAACTGGAATTAAATAAGTTATTTAAAAAGAAAAAATAATAACTTTGATAAACAAACAATTGACAACTTGAAATAATTTTTCATTGGTATTCTCATAAAAAATTTTAATTACATGCTGCTATTATTTTATTCCGTATAATCACCTCCCAAAGTCCTGACAGACTTTCAAAACACCCTGTATTAAAGGTCAAAATTCTTCAGACGTCACATTCCTAGAATATTTATTATTTAAGCATTTATATTCATGAGCAATCGCATTGTTTTTCTGTAATTATTATATAGTGGTTTTGTATTGTTACTTCAAGTTAGGTTGTTTATAGTGAACGATAAAGTTGATAAACTTAAATTAATTCAATTTATTCGACTTGAATATCGTCTAGTTCGCGATTAAAGATTTACAACACCGTAAAGTACCCGTAAAAGCAAAAACATATATGAATATGAAAATGTAATGTCCGTTATGAAACTGAAGCAGGCTGGTTTGCCAAATATTTTCAAACAGTATACAATGAAAGTAATGAAACACTACAAATATTATAAATCATATTTTGATAGTTTAGCATTTATGTTCAAACTTTGGGTTTTTTCAGCATAAATGCCATATCACCAAATGAATTTGTTGATGCTGTCAAGCATTTAAAACCAAAGCTCTCAATGGGCGTTGATGGTATTAAAGAATGTGCAAAATGGCTACAAAAACCTTTATTACATATTTTTAACTTGGCTTTAAAAACTCATACATTTCCATCTGTGTAAAAAGAGGCTTTTGGATCTAAATTTTTAAAAATGGAGGGAAAAGCTTCATCAAAAATTATCTCCCTATTTCTGTTTTATGTTAATTAAACCTGTTAAATTTTTTGAGCACAACATACATTCAAGAATTTGGAATCACATAAAATTGAGTATCACTGAAAAACAGCATGGTTTTGTATCAAATAAGTCTATTATTGCAAACTTATTGAAATTCAATACTAATATGAACTTAACATTTCAAAAGAATACTCAAGTCGACACATTTACATTCGATAAAGTTGATATACTTTACCGCGTTTTGTTTCGTATCTTTGTAATCTTCAGTATACAGTTAATTATAAGAATAAGACTACTAATAAATTCAGGGCCGTCACATATACCCCACAAGGTTCGAATTTAGGGCCCCTGTTATTTACACTTTTTATAAATGATTTACAAGATAATTTAACCAGTAATTGCCAACTTTTTCCTGATGACTTAAAATTTTAAGGATAATCATATCATAAGCCGACTGTGATGTATTGCAAAATTATATTAACGAACTATACAGTCAAATTTGTCGCAACAGTCTACCTTTAAAAATAAAAAATGTTTTAAAACCTCAACGAGAAATATACATAAAATTGATTTTCGGTCTTAATGGAGAAGTTTTAAATATGAATAAATAAGTAACTGATGTTAGAACATCATACGTCAATTGAATTATAAGATGCATATAGGATATTATGTTTTACTATTAGACAAAGTATATATTTTACTAATAATATAATATATAAACTACCACGTGAGCTAGCTAACTTAATGAAGCCATTGATAGGTCCGAACATGATGTAAGAAAATCAGCACATTTCCTGGGCATTACCTCAATGACAATCGATCCCCAGGACATCTTGGTCAGCTTTGGAATAGCTTTTCACCAACGTTTCGATCCAGGACAACCTGCGACTGTTCAACGACCACTTCACCCCTGAAGTTATCGCTTTATTTAATTTTTGCCTGACCGACTTTGTCTGGAATGAAAACTTCTACGAACAAAAGAATGGTGTCGCGCTGTGTCCTATAATGGTGGTATTCATAGTCCTGAGAGCAGTCTCCTTCCCGAAATTATATGAATTTCGTTATGAAATTCGCATAATTTTGGGAAGGAAATATAGGATACCACTGTTACAGTACACTGTATTCATAGCCAGTCCGAAATTATGTGAATATCATAGCGAAATTCATATAATTTCAGGAAGGAGACTATGAATACCACTGAAAGTGTTGGCTTGGATACATGGACATCACTTTCATCGTTTGGCAGCATGGAGAAGACTCCTTACAAAAAGTTTTGAATCATATTAACCAGCAACACAATAACTTCAACGTTACCATGGAAGTAAAGACAAAGCTTTACCGTCTCTAGACATTCTGGTAAAAAGGAAGTCTTCTTGTGTCTTGGAATACGGTATTTAGAGGAAGAAGACACATAGTAATAGATACCTCCATGGAAAATCTGATCATCATCTGGAACAAAAACACTCAATCATGAAGACCCTACCTCGCCGTGCATTTACGTTGACTGATGAGGACCATCGACAGGAAGAAATAGATTCGCTCCGATCTGTCTTCATAGCAAACGGATACTCTAAAAAGAACATCGATAGAGCCATTAGACCTTGGGGTGAGTAAACAGTAAGGCCCAAAGAGGAAGTCACTACAATACCACTTTACGATAGTTCCCCAATGCGACAGATAGAATACTACGCAAAAAAAGCGTGCGGACTGCTTTCACACCAACGTGTAAAATAAGTCAGCAACTCTGCAATCCGAACAATCAATTGAGTCTGTTACAAACTCCAGGAGTGTATTTGGTGGCATGCAGCTACCTATAGAAACCAGCAAAAAAGAACACGACAGGCACATGCGGTTATAATATTTTTACAAAGAGGGACACAGCATCTCACTAGAAGACATTGGAGGCTCAGCTTAGACACCGTGGTAACCATCCAGCCGCTGGAGATACGAGCAGCACTGAAGATATCATATGCTAAGTATAGCGAAACGTTTGTAGTTAAACATCGACCATGGCAAAACAGTCCAGAAAGTGTTATATCATTCATTTTAGTAATATGACAGTTATAAGGAAACTACTTTTCGCTAGTGAGACCTAAACTAGATTACGGCGTTTGCGTTAGAATTGATAATTTTTTGTAATATCTTCACAAAAATTATAGTCCAGGCTATATTCTATTTGATTCTCGACACGTTCTCGATGTAGCCAAAACTTCGAGAATCTTAACACGTATACAGGGTGTCCGGAAATTAAGCGTCAAGATTTCAGTCCTCACAAAGTCCTATAACAATTTTTCGAAAACTCAATATTAACGGATATACAGGGTGCAAAAAAAAATTTTTTTTTTAGTTTTCCTTAGATAACTTCCTCATCTAAGAAAAACTAAAAAAAATTTTTTTTGACACCTTGTAGGTATCTCCGTTAATATTGAGTTTTCGAAAAATTGTTATAAGACTTCGTGACCCTATTTTACACCCTTAAAATTACGGTACTCATATTCCGGACACCCTGTATAAGCAGTCCGGGTATACCGCTGGAATCAGTTTATATTGAGAAGCTGAACGCGACTAACAAACGTCAAAGTAAGACGTTGACAGTTGTGAAATTTGTTTGAAGGATACTTCTTGCATAATCAAGAGTGACAATAAAGTTTGTTTGTCTACCTGACGTATTTCAGGTTATAATATGTTTATACTCTTGTGTTTCATGCAATTAGGCATACTGCCTAAAATAAATAAATATTATTGTATTAAGTCAACTTTAACAAATGTGTGGTGTTTCATATGTTCCAGATCCTAGAGTAATGGATTATTTTTTCCTATCGTCGCCACTAGTACCAATCAGCATTATAGCAAGTTACCTGTATTTCATATTCAACGTTGGTCCCAAAATGATGCATAATAGGAAACCTTTCCAGATGAAAACAATTCTGGCACTGTATAATTTTTCGCAAATTATGTTTAACGTAATATTAATATTTATGGTGAGTATCGTCTGATTGTTTTATGATAAATAATTTAATCTAATTTTTTTATTTAATTTTCTAGAGTCGCCAATTGCTAAGTCATATGAACTTTGACTGCAACCTCGTCGACTACACTTTGTCGCCAAAAGGAAAATTATTTATTAGAATAGCCTATCTATATCATCTGTTAAAAATATACGACTTGTTGGATACGGTATGTTAAATAATTAGTGTAGCATTTTTTTAAGAAGTGTAATCAAAGGATGTTATTTTAAAACGTTACCATAGCAACAAAAGAGAAATATCTGGAACTTTTTCTCTTGGTGGGTACCCTAAGCAAAATTACACTGTACATTTTTTGGCAGTTCTATTGTTCAATGCAACATTTGCATTTTTATGCGCATGTGCAAACTTAGTCAATTAAGAAGATAGTTTTTGGGTCATATTGAGCTCAATAAACCAGATTCAATAAATATCTAATATAAAAATTAATCTACCTAAAATTTTTCAACTCATTTTCAAAACTTCAATTCACTTTTGAATATATTCGACCACGCAACCAACCGCAATAGATGAGTTGCACTTCTACGATTGCTTCTTCTTTATTTTAAATTGAATTAAATATCTATGTACAAATAATTAAGATAAAAATAAAAAATTACCGGAAACAATTTAAGCCCTGGTGATATTATAAGTAAGAATAGCTAAATATGTAAATGAAAATATTAAAATTATGCCCATAAATATGCACAGAATTTAGTCAAAATATGCAAATAAAAAATATAAATTAATTGTTTCACTGAAATAATAAATAAAAAAAACAGCAACAAACAAATAAAATACAACTTAGATACAAAACACAATCGACGTGATTACTTCACACAGAAATAAAATATATAAATAGAACTTCTGTCTACTTGAACTTGCAGGGGAGAAGATTCCATAAGCGTGCCACTTGAGAAGGGTCCAAAGAACACAAAATTACCAAAAATACGTTGACGAACTTTAAATGATACTTCTTTACATTAGACAATATTTTTTAGGTATTCATTATTCTAAGAAAAAATATGAGACAGGTTTCTTTTCTTCATGTTTACCATCACTGTGGAATGGTAGCAGGCAGTTTTATAGCAGCAAAGTTTATACCTGGTGGCGAGCTTCTGTGGACAGGTTTTATTAATGTTGTGGTTCATTCTGTCATGTACTTTTACTATCTAATGTCTACTCTAGACAGTAAGTGGAAGAAATACATAATGGCGAAAAAATTTCTTACACAGCTACAATTGGTGAGACTAGATTACATTTTTTTAACAATACAAATAAATTTAAAATTATATATACAGGGTGTCTCATGATAAATTGTAACAAATAAAAATTATGAACTATAAAGTTTCAAGTAATAATAATACTAATACTCTTTACTTTCCTAAAAGACAAAAAGATATTGTATAGGAATAGTCAAATACCAGATACCTTAACCTACTACAAACTACAAACAATAGTTATTCTACACACCTTATATTAAAAAGAAATCGTTCAATGTATAAAATGTAATATTAACCAAACATCGGTATAATAAATTTTTAAAGGTTGTTAGGTTTTTTACCACTTTTATAACTAAAGGTAATTTTTTAAAAAACTTTTAAACCTAAGTAAACGGATAATTTACGGATATTTTATATTTATAAAAAGGAATGTAAAAATTTGTTTCTGTTATACACACTTTCGTTCATTATAAAATTAGATTTGTTATTAAAAACATATACAGATAGTTCAAAAATAAGCAAAGATACAATGGTTAAAATATTAAAATTTTTAAAAACATATCGACATGACTTGGAAATTCCCGTGATATACCTTAAAATTCTTTTTTGGACAATAAATAAATACATCTGGCGATACGGTGGAATTTCCCCAGAGGACAATCCCGTACCTCAATCTTGAACTTGAGCATGATATACTGTTATCAATTGTGATAACGTTAACACATTGTTTTAAACTTTTTATGAAATAACAAATGGAATTTAATTGAATAAGGCATTGGTCTACAGTCTTAAGGAGTCTGAGTTATCAGATACTAATAATGATGTGTCATCCGCATACATGACGGACGAGGCGTTCGACACAACTTTATCAAACTCATTTGTATAAAGTAAAAACAGAATTGGACCCAGTATAGACCCCTGAGGAACACCCATATTAATATCCAAACGTTCAGAATTAATTTTCGACAAAACATTGCCGCCCGAGTAAGTAAGACAGATTTATATGTTTACGTTCAGGCAAAAAAGACGCTACCCAATTATTGGCAACTTCACGTATGCCGTAGTTAGGGAGTTTTAATAGAAGTTTGTCGTGGTTGACACAATCAAAAGCCTTACTAATGTCCCAGAATATACCAAAGGACGACTCGCCCGCTTCAATATATTGAATCACTCTGCAATAAAAATCCAGCAGGACAGTACCTGTCGATTTATTAGCCTGAAAACCATGCTGGTGATCTGAAAAAAATTTTGTGTTTTACAATAAATTTTAATAGCCGTTCCAGATAACAGTATTCAAACACTCTAGAAAAAGCAGACGGAACTGTAATAGGTCTATAATTTTCCATTAACTGTGGATCACTTTTCTTATAAACAGGAATGGCTTTCCCTGCTTTTAACATTCTTGGAAAAGAACCCGTTAGAAACGATAAATTCACGAGGTAAGTGATAGTCTATAGCCTCTTTAAAAAAAACATGGGAATGTCATCTGATCCAGAAGAATGTTTTCGTTTTAGTTCATTTTTCAGTAGAGGCAATATTACATTAATTACTTCAAAGGTTATTTAAAACAAAAAAATTAAAAATTTTTACTCCCTATAACTAGGTTACTATCAACTAAGGAAGTTTGACCAGATTACATTATTATGACATCACAAATCACTTGTTGCTCTTTGTGTAATTCATTATGGGACATCCTGTATATTAAGAGTATTATAAAATGCGTGTGTGCTTTTTTTTTCTAGGTACAATTTGGTGTAAATATCATGATCTATGGAAGATTACTATTTAAGACAGACTGTCATTTCCCAGTTATAATACCAATTATATATGTTCCTCAAAACATATTTATGATTGCTCTATTTGGAGACTTCTACATAAAAACGTATGTTTTAAAAAAATAATGGAAAAATATAATAAAGATTGATTTTGTGTACGCAATTATTTATATTATACTATATGTTCAGCCCAAGTATGTATCCCAATGTGTTCATAGTAAGATTTACATATCAATGTTAAATGTTATATTTCATTACCTTAAATTTTTGTAGAATGTATCACCCTGTAACTATTAAGAAATAAGGACGGTGTTATTTCTTACACGTTATGTACAATTTTAACAGAGTTTCTTAAAAACAGGGAATCAGATATCGCTATAGTTTAACATACGTGTTATTTGAATTGTGAACTGGAATTTAATATATTTACATTTAATAACATTTTAACATCGAAGGTAAGTTGTAACACAGTGCTTTCGAAAAGTAACGAATAAATTCATCATTTTTGAAATTGCAAGTGGCGGACATTTTGAACACCAAATTTGAAATGGAGCTTTTGCTTTTGCTACCGTTTTTGGTTTAAGTTAATGCCTTTTCTCAATTTGTTATTTGTCTATACTTTTATCTATCACTCATGTTTCTGTGTTTACATACTACCTACAAGATTTTTTTGTTGGATTTGTAAATTATTTTCCACTTTTAATTTTCATTGTTCATTTCAGTCTTTTCATTGTTGTATGGTGTTATTTGTTTGTGTTTGTGAATAGCCGTAAGACAGTCAGATATGTCATTTTACGAACGAAATGCTCAGAAGCAAAATTTCGTGAAATTTGTTCAAGCCATCGAAAGATAAGAAAGAAAATTTGATTTATTTTGACACCCTGTATCTTTGCTATTATTGATTTTGGTGCATGCATCATGAGATTTAGATACGTTTTTCTCAGAAATCATTGCTTCTAGCGGCATCAACAAGGTGACCCTTTTGTAACTAGGAAAGGTAAGGAAAAAAATTTTTCCAGTCCAAAATGAGATACAGTGTAGCACAAAAAGTCGTAGCGATTGAAAGGGGATCAAACCATCGTTGGTGGCGCCCTCTAGCAGATACACCAAAATCGTCAACATATTCGAATTTCTAGTCCCAAGAAACCCCCCTATACCAAATTTCATAAAATACGGTCGATGCGATCAAAAATAATAAAGAAAACGTGATTTATTTTATCAACTTTGACACCCTGTATCTCCGTTAGTATCAACTTTTGTATTAAGGTAAGTTGAGTTAATTCACCTTATTTTTATCCAAACTATCTACTACTCAACCCATTCTTTACTGAACACCCTGTATAGAGTCAGTCAGTGGTCACGCGGTTTAATACGTCAATACTTGAATCGATGTGGCTAAACCGGGTGGGTTCGACTCCCGCAGCCGGTAGACCGTATATCAGTTATATTCGTAGAAAGGATTGGCACCCTCTCTGCGGTTATGGTAGGATGGAAGAATGTTAGCTTGGGAGAGAATGATACCGGTTGACGTTTCACTACCCCCCTAATTAATGAGGTTTTCCAGGTTTCCTTCATTCCTGCACTGAATGGTAGTTAGGGCCTACCAACGTAAGTCGTTCCTGGGCGCATATGCGGTCTGCTTAATAATAATATGCCGCCCCCTCTTCCGCACAAGTCTTCGACTTCTGGGCTAATCCTCGTAATTAGAATGTGGGATAGAGATATTATTATTATACGTTATTTTCTTTAGAATAATTTTTATGAGTGTATAATCATTCTTACAATTCTTACATTTATTTCTTCTGTTTTTCATATTTTTTATTTAAAATCTTTAAAAGAATATCAGATTTCATGAGTTATATGATGTGATACGATGTTCTTATATCTTGTTTTGTATCTGGAATAATAACGGAGAAAAGGAGGGGGGAATCAATTTTGTATAACACCATAGTCCTTAATTTTCAATAAAACAATTGTTTTTCACGATCTCATTTATTTACAAATAAATAAGTACAAAGCTAACAGACCAGTTCGTCAGTCCTCTCTACCAAGCCTTAACGATGGGTGCGCTGGCAGCATAGGCTACAGCTGGAGCAGCATAAGAGACAGCAGGGGCAGCATAGGACAGAGCAGGGGCAGAGTAGGACACAATAGGGGCAGCGTAGGATACAGCAGGGGCAGCATAGGACACAGCTGGGGCAGCATAAGAAAGAGCTGGGGCAGCATAAGTGGACACAACGGGTTGGCTGACGATGTCAGTCCTGTAAGAGCTGCTGACAGCGGCTGGAACGGCTACGGGGGCAGCCACCACAGACTTTTGTACTACAGGAGCGGCTACTACAGTCTTCTGCACTACGGGAGCGGCTACTACAGGGGCAGCGGCAGCATAGGTGGTAACTGATGGATTGATGATGTCAGTTCTGTAGGAAGAGCTCACGGCAGCTGGAACAGCTACGGGAGCGGCTGCAACCAACGATTTTTGAACGACGGGGGCGGCGTAAGTGGCAACTACTGGGCTGCTGACGACGTCGGTCCTGTAGGAAGAACTGACCGCGGCTGGGACTACGGAAGCTGCTACCACAGCGGGGGCTGAGTATGCTACGCCGCTGGGCTTACCCACGGCTACGGCGACGAGAGCGGACAACACCACCAACTTGAACATCTTGAAGAGGTCTGTGTTGCTAGTCTGAGACTGACTGACGAAAACTGATAATGATTACTTTTTGGCTGTGCTTTTTATACAAAGTTTAAGGCTAGGTGTGGGCCGACGAATCTGTATCAGGTTCACCTTTTTTTCTTTTCGACGACGGCTTTAGCATGCGAATGCGATCCATTAACGAAATTGTCACGGATCCTTGACCTTGAGCTGGATAATGTGTGTGTGTGTGTTGCTCCATTTGTTTAACGATTCTCTTCGAAACGAGTTGCTGATATTTTGAATTTCCTGGTCGACGCCCAATTCGATTACCATTAAAAGAATGCAATCTGGTTGGATAAGTGTGAGTTATTGCAATATTCTACGACAAAATATTCAGAAGTCGTACAAGGTATATGTCATTTCATTAAAATGTTGGTTACACACTCTACAAGAGTGTTGAAATGAATTATTCACTGAAAAATACCTCTCATCTGTGATATATTATGTCGCTTACTATAATAAATTTTTAATTAAGCAGTTATAAATTATGCTTGTTGTCTGTTGATTTGTTAAAATGCATTATTTAATAAAAATTCAAAATTCATTACTTGTACAGTAAAGATAACTTAATGATCTCTACTGTGGCATTTTTCTTGTCTTTGGGAAAATGAAAATTTTAACAATGCAAAATGAAAGAGTTTCTTCACCTAAACAAATTTCCAAATTTTTAGAAGAATTCTGATAGAGATCGTGATTTTCTGATTAAAAAAATACTTTTTCAATTTTTTTTAATACACAAGTACTCAAAATTCGTTATATATCTAAATTATTGCCTTTAATAAGCATGTCGCATCTTTGTTGAATGTAATTGCAACGACGATAGCTTTATAAACTTGTTTTTTTTTTCAAGATGCATAATATTTCTTAAGATGACGAAAACTTTTGTTCCGCACAAACTACGTTTTGTATGAGCAATAATATCAAAAACGTATATCAAATTTGATAATAACCTTCGATCAATTTAAGATAGAAATAACTTTAAAAAAATGTTTCTAGCATATTTATGACCCAATAGTTTAATCTTCAGAAATATTATTGGCATCTAAAGTTAAAGAAATCTAATTTGTTGGCAAGTCTACGTTTCGGCTGTATTTAAGCCTTCTTCAGGACAATCCAAGAAAAGTTTTCCGTATAAAATACAAATATATAAAATGAAGAATAAAATAGGCAATATAACAGATAGAAGACACTAGTACATAACTTAACAATGATCAGAGTAATAAAAATAAAAAAATGTCTAGGTAAATGACAAACAGCTTTTTTAAGTTGTAAGTAAGCTTTCTTTTAAATATTTTTTTTGTAGTGAGGTAAGTGAGATATAAAACAATTAAAAAACAAGAAAATTGTATATTTAATCTGATACCTATGTTTGAAAAGTTTATGAAAAATTGATTTAAGTCTACCGAAATTATTTTGTTTAGGTTTAACGCTACCAATTTCTCGACAAAACCTTTCTACTACTAAAAATATTTTTCTATTTGGCAACTGACCTCAGGAAATTTTTCGAAATAACATCTAATTATTGCTACAGTATCCTTCGCACAAAAATCATCATCTGCACTGCTGGTATACGTTTCCATAGTGTTATCATTGAGCAATAGCTAGTGTATTACTCAATTATATGGTGGTAGGGCGTTACAAACACAGAGCAGAATAAAATCTTTTAAAATCTAAAAAAAATTTACAATATTCCGTAATAGAACAAATTACTATTCAATCTAGAGAATAATCAACATACCGGAGTTTTTTTATACATCTTATACAAAATGTGACATATAAATGGACGGGTTCAGGATTTCATACATATAGTGGCGGCAAGAATCCACTCGACTTACGTCAAACGAATAATTGAATATTTTATTATATTTTCATCAAAACATTTAGGAAACTGCAATTGATAGTTATAAAACTATATATAGCACTAAATGTTTGCTTGATATATTACACTAAATAGCAAAAAATGATTGTTTTTAACGCGACCAAATAACGAAAATTATGTTGACAATAAAAACAATTGCGTACCGTCGGCCATGACGTGAGTATACACTCTTGATAAATATTACAGAGATTGTTTTTTGTGTAAAATTAAATTTTACATAATATAACAAGGATTAGAATGAAAAATAACCCAACGTAAGCAAAGTTAGAGAATAAAATGTAAAAAAATAACAGCATCGGGTTCACATCACCAAAAAGGCAGTGTTGCCAACGCTCTCGAATCGATTTCCACCAAATGAAAGAGAAATTCACTAGAAATCGTTAAAAAATCAAATCAAATAAAGTAGGAGACCGTCAGGAAATATGTTTACAATTTTTATTATTTCTTTATTGTCATACCTGTAAAGGCACAAAAAAAATAACGAATTTAGAGGTGTGGTTTTAAAAGATTTTTTTTGATTGGCAGTCTAAAAATTCAAACATTTACATCATAGAGCCTTTTTACACGGGCCACCGTGCAGCGCTTCTCGGAAGCGCCGTTGAGAGGTCCGTTTTGACGAAACATTATTTTATAAAGACTTACACGGACGCGCCACAGAATTAGCAGCGCGGCGGTGGCGCGTAGTCGCCGACTCCCACCGAAACGTCAACCATAAATTAGTGGCTCCACTCAGCAGCGCTGCACAGTGGCCCGTGTGAAATGACTCATAGTTTCAACGTTATCCAATCTTGTGAAATGTAGCCCATCAGAAGCCAGTAAAATCCATTGGGATTAGTGGAAATTCTACTGAGATGGCATCCAAACTTTGGTTTTTTAAATGTGGCAAAATTTATATATAAAAATATCAGTTTACCTGTGTAAAATATTGCATTGTTCTAAAGACTATTTTTTAGTGAATCGCTCGGTTTATCCCATTGTTTGATTTGTTTAAATTTTTGCTTTATTACATTAGTTTTATTGTGTTTATGTTCACGCAGGTAACCCTTGTAAACAATACTACATTATGTAACATTGTTCTAGCACACCACGATTTCACTTGGTATCAGGTGCACAGTAAAATAAATTAACAACATATATGTATCATATATTGTAAGAATTGGGGTTCAATAAATTATATTAAAATTTTCTTACATGCTCTGCATCTTAGAAATGAGTGGCTCTGGGACATACGTTTATTATGAAAACCCCACTTATTTTTTAATGCCTCAGTAATATGTCCATGTTTTTTGAAACGCCCTTTATATTACTGAATAAATAATAAAAGAAAATGTTGAATATTTTTTTTAATAATAAATAGCTTGCATTATATACACAAATTTGGCTTCAGTTCTGTCAGTCCTCTCTTCACCAGGCCTTAACAGCTGGGGCATAGGCACCGTAGGTGATACCGGTGATCACAGGCTTGCTGTCGATGACGTCGCTTCTGTAGGAACTGCTCACGGCAGCGGGTAAGGCGACAGGGGCAGCTACATAAGCTTTTTGAACTACTGGGGCAGCAACTAGTGGGGCGGCTACTACAGCTGGGGCGGCGGCGTAGGCGGTAACTGATGGGGTAATGATGTCTTTCCTATAGGTAGAGCTGACGGCAGACGGGACAACAACGGGAGCGGCAGCTACGATGGTCTTTTGGACAACGGGAGCGGCGACGACGGCAGGTGCGGCGTAAGTGGCAACCAGAGGGCTGCTGTGGATGTCAGTCCTGTAGGAAGAACTGACTGCGGATGGCAGCACTGCAGCTGAAAGCACAGCGGGTGCAGAGTAGGCCAGGCCACCAGGTTTGCCGACGGCTACGGCGACGAGAGCGGACAACACCACCAACTTGTACATTTTTAAGGAGGTCTGTGTTGCGAGTTGTGAAACTGACTGACGGAAACTGATGCTATGTTAGAATTTTGGTTGTCTTTTTATATGGTAGTAAAAGCATTTGAGACATTGAAATTTGGAGCGTATGACGTTGCAAGTACATGACCCCATAAAGTTTTATAACGGATATTTTAGTTAATGACCTTGCCTTCTCAATACCAATGAAAGTGATCATTATCTTTTACGATAATTGAGTTTGTTTAATTGGAAATTGTTACATATTATGATTACATTATACAGTGAAAACTGTTTCAGATTTAATTTTTGACATCCCAATATTTGATACAATAATACATATTTTTTAAATCTAGAGATACAATTACAGAAATACGTTACACAAATATTAAAATTAATTATACGTATTATATTTATAGGTAAAACACAAGATTAAAATTCTTGAAGACAGTAAAAAGCATGCTCACACAAAAAGTTACGTAGTTCTGTTTTGAATTTCTTTAAAATACGAATATTCCTAATATTTGCAGGTAAATTATTAAAACATTTTCACATAAAAAGAACGGACCTCTTCTGATAGTTCTTCTCCCAGTTTTGAATGATAACAAGAACTTGCATATCTTGTACTGTGAATATGCAAAGTGTAAAGGGAGAGTTGATTTTCATATCTCATAAATAAGTATTGAATAGAAAGACAGTATATTGTTTTCTTTAAATATTTCTCTGCAAGAGTCTAATGGACTTAAGGAAAAAATCCATCTAAGAATTCTCTTCCGTAAAATAAATATTCGGTGTGCATGTGTAGATAAACCTCTGTATATAATTAAATATTTAATGTGCGAATATGCTAAGGCATAGTAGACATTTAACAAATATTGTTTGCTCTGAATGTATTTCAGGTTTCTTATTACAAAATAAGCTGAATTTAACTTAATGCAATGCAGTCCACATGAACCAACCCAAATTTTAGTCTACATGTAGGCCCAAAAATTTGGTATTTGTGACATTCTCCAGTGCTATATTATTCAAAATTGGATCAATTTTTTGTTTACAATTTTGTAAATGGAATACTACATATTTTGTTTCAGTTGCGTTAATTTTGAATCTATTTCTTTCGCACCAATTGTAAAATTGTTGGAAAACTATATTTGCTGGAATTTGCAATTCACTAAAATTGTCACCTACTATGCCAATAGTAGTACCGTCAGCAAATATCACCAGTATTATATTATTGGTCATATGTTGTTTAGATCAATTACGAAAAGTAGAAATAGAAGTAGAGAGATCCCACTTCCCTGCTTCACTCAAGTATGAATACCTAAAATATGATACATAACTCAGCAGATATAATAAAATACCATATTTTTACCCTCTAAGCGATTAAACACTATAAAAATTATTTACCTATAAAATTGTAGTAGCACGCTTTTGTCAATTTTATTTATATCTAGATCGAATTTTGATGACACAAAAAATATTTGAAAAACTCCCACATAACAAATGTATACATATACATTATGCTCCGTCGGACTGTCCCGCCGAGAGTATGGATGCGGCATAATATTATACAGTTTGATATATTTTTTTTTTTGAAAATAATGATCGATGATACCCACACCTCCGCCTCTGGTAAGTCTTTAAAGCTGGTAATTTTTGTTTTATACCTGCTGTTATACTAAATATGTTCACCGAATTTGGTTAAATTATCTCAAGCGGTTTTAAAATTGAAAATTAAAAACTGATTTTTTTTATTCCACTACTACTTAACAAACACTCTGTATATAGAGAAAACACGGTCGCTGTTATTTTTTACTTACTGTACAAATATAGATCTTTATGTTCACAATAATTTATGATAAGTTATTCCTGTATGGCTCTATATTTTGGAATTTTCTATTGGAGTAATATAAAAGTAGTCCTCTCTTAATATCCTGAAAATACTCGTATGTTAAATAAAACAAAGCTAAATTATTCTTTCGTAAATATATTCTAGTAATTGTTTGCTTTGTAAAGTATACAAATATCTAAAAGCGGTTATATACAACCTCAAAATTATGTAGTAATTATGAAATCGTGCTTAGTACCAATAAATCGTCCAACAAATATCATTAAATAGATAACGCAAATTTACTCCTATAATACAAGATAATTACCAGGTATATTAACAAGGTCAATGTTTAAAATATATTAAGAAACTGTATCACCTCTTTAAATGACGTCATAATATCAAAATTTCAATGTCTCGAATACTTTCTGAATTGTATAAAACCGCAATAAAATTTCTAAGAAATTATCAGTTTCTGTCAGTCAGTTTTACAACTCACAACACAGACCTCCTTAAAAATGTACAAGTTGGTGGTGTTGTCCGCTCTCGTCGCCGTAGCCGTCGGCAAACCTGGTGGCCTGGCCTACTCTGCACCCGCTGTGCTTTCAGCTGCAGTGCTGCCATCCGCAGTCAGTTCTTCCTACAGGACTGACATCCACAGCAGCCCTCTGGTTGCCACTTACGCCGCACCTGCTGTTGTCGCCGCTCCCGTTGTCCAAAAGACCATCGTAGCTGCCGCTCCCGTTGTTGTTCCATCTGCTGTCAGCTCAACCTATAGGAAAGACATCATCACCCCATCAGTTACCGCCTACGCTGCCGCCCCAGTAGTCGCTGCTCCAGTAGTTCAAAAAGCCTATGTAGCTGCTCCTGTTGCCTTGCCCGCTGCCGTTAGCAGTTCCTATAGAAGCGACGTCATCGACAGCAAGCCTGTGATCACCGGTATCACCTACGGTGCCTATGCCCCAGCTGTTAAGGCCTGGTGAAGAGAGGACTGACAAAACTGAAGCCAAATTTGTATATATAATGCATGCTATTTATTATTAAAAAGATATTCAAGATTTTTTGTTCTTATTTATTCAATAATATGCAGTGTTTCTAAAAAAACATGAAAATATTACTAGAGCTGATAGAACATTGAAAAATAAGTGGGGTTTTCTTAATAAACGTATGTCCTCCTTTCTGAGATACAGGGCATGTGAAATAATTTTAATGAATCAAAGTTAGGATGGAAAGATCTGCAGTTTGTCTGCCATCTGACTAGAGTTTCTTACTGGCTTCTGATGGGCTACATTGGATTGGAGAAGGTCGAAACTGTGATGTAAACGTTTGAATTTTTGAAATGGCGCTTGGGCTGACAATTAAAAAAAGCTTTTAACATCACACCTCCAAATTCGTTAACTTTTTTGTGCCTACAGGTATAAAGGAATAATAAAAATTTGTAAACAGCTGTTCCTGACGGTCTTCTACTTTATTTGATTTGATTTTTTTAACGGTTTTAATAAATTTCCCTTTCATTTGGTGGAAACCAATTCGAGAGCATTGTCAACACTGCTTTTCTGGTGGTGTGGAACACGGTGGTCTTATTAATTGTTTTTTTGCACAAAGTAGAAGGCGCTAGTTGCTAGCATGTTCACTGATATTTTATGCTCTACTTTTCCTTAAGTTCGGTTTTTCCATTTTAAGCCTTGTTATATTATGTAACATTTAATTTTACATAAAAAAGATCTTAGTAAATTTGCCTGTGGTCACAGACATCGCCTACAGTGCCTATATCCCAGCTGTTAAGGCTTGGGACTAAGGACTGATAAAACTGTAACCATGTCTGCACATTCAGTAAACATATATATTTATTTACATATTTCTTTTATTCGCACGACATACAGAGTGGTCTCTTTCACGACACCCAGTATAGGGATCTCGAAAACGATAATATACAGGGTCCACCGCTTAAAAATCCCCAGGCCTGTATCTTTGTTACTTTTTAACATATCTCAGCGAGCAAGGTATCATTTTGTAAGCCTGTCAAGGCCTTCTAAGCCAACTATTTAATAAAAAAAAAACAAATTGATGTTATATAAAAGTGTATAAAAACGTGTAAACGTTGTAATGTAAATGTGTAAATATTGGCATCGAATAGGCCTTGAAGAGAGGTTTTATTTGATATACGGGACGATATAAGTCTGGGGAGTTTTAAAAATTAATTAAATTTGATTTATTATAGGTTTATTATTTTTTCATTACTTCACGAGTAAAATAAAGTTACTTTATTCCACTAGTGGATAAAGTATCACTTTCGACGGTTCATTTGTGTGGATAAAAGTCCGATTATAAGGTGATTGTGGATAAACATTATTTATAAACAATTACATGCTCTTGTTTGTTATTTACCATTGATTGCATGCACTTGATTTCATTTGCTGTATACAGGATATAACAACGACGTTACATTCACATCTAAAATTTGATAAAATACCCTCTGACATGCATCTAAGAAATTATAAAGGAAAATTTATATCTACTATTTTCACAGTTGCTAAAATTTAGTGAAGTTTAAATGTAAGAAATGAAGTAAACCAAAAGCGATTTGACTTGACCTCATTGTTGAAATATGTAAGCCTTATCCTAGATTGTATTCAGCCCCCTCACTTTTGATTGATTATTTAAAATAATAAAATATACTGAACAAGGCTTAACACCATTATTACTATTTTATTTATCAAATATTCAGAGAGATAATGTCACTTATCGAACTAATATATTTATAACAGTATATGAGTAATATTTAACAGTATAATATGATTTCATTTAAATAAGCAAGTTTAAGTTAATAAACAGGAAATAGGTATTTTATTATTTTTAGGTACTTGCTGTTTACCAAATAATAACTCTATTTTCCGAAAACATGTTAATATTATAATTTATCAAATAACAGGAATGTTAACTCACGCCCCCTGCCAATATTCAAAGATACCGAAGTTGCGTGCATAATTTTTGAGTTATAACCTAAAGTTGTGTCTATTTAAATACAAACCATAGGTGACCATGTTATTTGTTATTTTTTCTCTTTCCATTATTATATAATATGTAGGGTTAAATATAATTATTTGCCATTCTCTAAAGAATTATCAATATAGCCCTGTGCCGTAGAAGATTTTCAACCCCCATAAGGCTTTAACTTCTGCATATCTGCACCGCTATCAACTAGAATAACGGATGATGACCTTCTAACACAATGACTAGTGTATTCTTCGGAATTCTTCAATCCAAGCTTTGTTGCAATCAATTTTGGAATACTCTCAAAAGTATTAACTCAAACAGGCTGGGAGATATATTTTCTTTGTCTGTAGAATACAAAAAACTGGCTGTGAGTTGCATCAAGAGAACGAAGTTCAGCATATTTTCGAAACATATTGTAACAGCTGATACCTGCCCGGACAATTTTTGTTTTCGTGCATGAAATCACAATTTTTATATAGAGGTCATTGTACTGAATATGATCCAACATTTGCTTAGTTAATTCTTTGCGACGACAGGCTCCAATTAGGCCGATTATGATAGCAACCTAAGTGAGTACTTAAGTAAGTTTATTTCATCATCTGCACTTGGAAACTTATATACTTCTTCCTTTGTAACAATTATGAACTTTTTGACCTTGTAACCCTCTGAACTTCTTTTCAAAAATACGATTAGTTGAGAAAATCTGCTTGTATCATGATTTTTCTTAACTGAAATCATAGTTTTCAACATTGAGTAGATAGTGTATATGGCTTCTGAGAGCGTTGCTTCCCGCAAAAATTAGTCAAAAGGATATTCACTGATACCTCTTTTACCTTGTTATCTGTGCAACAGTCTTCAAAATTTTGGTACTCCAACTTATACCGCGCCTTGAATTTTGTCGGAACTAGACTAGATCGCCCCGTTTGCCGCTGCTTCTACAAGCTGTCCAGAAATAAATACAACATAGAGTAAGAGCAGATCCCTGACGACAATATAATGTGATGTTGCCAAACTTACCTTAGTCAAAAGTTGATTATCAGAGGATAAACTTCCATCAGAACCACTCATTTTGAAAAACGCTTTTTATATTTATAGGTTTCTTTGATAAAATTGTGACAGTAACCATGTGAAAGATAGAATAAGATAACTGAATGAAAGAGAAAATTTTGTACAATGTTCTTGTTGTAAACTGATATTGCTACATTGTTATATGAATTTTTACAACAATTATATTGTAAATAACTGTTGCAAATAGAAGCTGTCTATACTAAGTGACTTCCAATGGTGCATGCAATTTGGTATCAGAGACAAAAAGCACTTGCAGACTGCTCCAATTTGCTCTGCTCATATAACTCGCTGGAAGGTGAATCCTAATAAATCGCTTTCTTCATATATTATCTAAACCAAAACCGTTAGTTGAGCACTGCAAAAATTACTTTAATTAATAACAAATAAGACACATATTATGAAGACTTATGTGTAATACTTTCAAGATGTTTGAAGTAACAATAAATTCTATAATTTCGATGACCGTTAAACTAGTTTGGTAACAATAGTCTTTAAATTGCATCAATCATCATAGGCATACAAAAACGAAATTGTAAAATATCTGAAGAGAAATTATGAATATAATAAAGGCTGATTAATTTCCGATCAATTGACTAAATGGGTTGGAACTTATCAATTATGTACTGATTACTTTTATTAAGTAACAGAATATTTAAGAATTGAGTTATACAATAATTGTGGAATACCTATCTAGTTTTAAAATATATTAAAGATTTTTGGAAGTGCATGCACATTTCCAAAGTATAGTTAAAGTACATAGTTATAGTTGACAGGTGTAGTTCCAATTATATCAACTCATAGCCTACTATAATGTAGAACAATGTATGATACTTAATCTTAACCGATTAACAACAAAATTGATTTATTTGATCAAATGCATTTTTACGATACTCATTATATTACCTAAAATAATAGCAAAATAATTAACAATGGAATTACTTCACTATGGTTTATTATAATAAATGTTGGAAACAGTAACCTTCAGCCAGAATACATACTTCGGATCTTCTTGAAATTGTAGCTCGAACAAGTGAAACAATTCCAGGACTCCTAACCGGTTATAATTTGTTGACGTAAGTGCTCCTCACATTGAATGTGAATCTTGTCACAACAAAAAAAATCAATAGGCTGATATCGGGTAATCTGGGTGCATCGTTCAATAATACCGAATCTTTCATTTAAAAACTCACAAGCAGTCCAACTAAAATATGGGGGAGCCCAGTCGTGT
This sequence comes from Monochamus alternatus, assembly GCA_037114965.1. NCBI lineage: Eukaryota > Metazoa > Arthropoda > Insecta > Coleoptera > Cerambycidae > Monochamus > Monochamus alternatus. Next base: position 144,901,419 of record CM073426.1, on the reverse strand, counting down.
ATAGACCACATTCTTTGCCTTAGCGCCTCGTCCAGTAGTTGAGGTAAAGCGTTTTCAAGGAAATATCTGTAGTAGGCACCGGTTAAAGTTCTTGGTAAAAAGTAAGGTCCAACAAGAAAATTTCCAATAATACGCAACCATTCATTCAAAGAAAACTGATATTGAAATCAAGATTCCATTATGGCATTAGGGTTTTCATCAGGCCAAACGTGTTTATTGTGGAAGTTTATTATAACATCTCTGGAAAATTAGCTACGTGGGTAAACAATGTACCAGTGGCATTTTGTTAATATTTTTTGTAAAATCCAGTAAAATTGTAGGCGGACAAGATAGTCTTGCGGCAGTAAGGCTTGAATTCTTTGTATATGACACGGGTATAACTGTTGATGCTTCATAACAGACCAAACTAATTTATGATTCACATTAAGCGGTTTAGATATTAAAAACTGATATTTTTTTAGTTTTTGACATGCTATATTTAACAATTTCTAATAGTGATCCATAATTATCAGAATTAACTATGTATATACACCTATACAATATATTTAATATTAACTAATGATACTTAAGTAATTATCCCACTTCCTATAATTTTCTTAATGGTTTATTATATGTGCGGCTACTTAAGTAAATTGCTGTGGGTTTAGATAAATAAAATATGGTTCAGAAGACAAGGTTGAAGATTATTATGAGAAAAATGTATTATATTGAATTATTGAAAAACCATTTCTATTTGTTTCCGTCAGTCCATTTAACTATTTATATCATGATTTTTTTTTTAATTAAAAATGTCGAAATGTGCTGTCTGCTACCGCAACCTTAGAGGACGAGAATGTTCCTTATTTACTTCAGAGGCGTCCTTGTTCGGTTCTGTCTCAATTCTTATCTGGCAAAATAATAATCATAATTTAAAAAATGAATATTTTGTTTCAATAAGTATTAACAAAATAAAGGTATTTCATTCTTTTAGTTATATCTGCATTCCTAATGTACGAAATTATACATAAACGTGAAGTGAACTGTTAATATAATTTTGAAAAAAAAAAATAGTACACATATCTAAAAATCATTCTTAAAGTTTATATCTGCAAGGTAGATCAGAAAAGTTGAAACATATAAAAACAGGAGTACCGATTTTTACTGAACGTTATCTACTATTCAAATTAGTCTTGATATTCAGTTTTTGATAAATTACTTAAAACCATTAAAGAGTTTCCTCATAGTAAATACTTTTTAAAGAGAAATAACCAGTGGCGTAAAAATTAGAACAGATCTGAGGGGTTTCTGCTATAACGAAGTTATTTAATCCAAATAAAATGTTGTGCGTCTTTTTTGCAGAATGTACCAATTTTGGTTAAAAGTTAAAAAACCATGACAAAACTTTAATATTAAACAAAATTTGTTAGCCACATTTCTAACATTTTTTTATATTTAGTTGATTTCCATATTTCTTTGAAGTGAAATAAACCTATACATGTGAATAAAATACAGGATTTGATAAATATTGATTTTCTGGGTTGTTATGCCTAGGTAACTGGTCGCTGCCAGTAACAGAATTAAAGTGCATATCCCTAGCATTAGAAGGGATTCTTTGACCTGCCCTGGTTGTTTTCGGGCTAGACTCTGAGGGGAGAGACCCGCTATCGGTATCTCTGGACCCACCCATATATTGATTTCGGCACCTATTGTTGGTATTACGACTACTACTGTTGGAATCGTTCCTTGAATTATGGTGGTTTTCCGAGATATCCCCTAGCCGCCTCTGTAGCTTGTCGTCCAGTTACGGAAAACCACCATCAAAAGATAGCACCGGCCGCGAAAGCCTAAAAACTATTAAAATAAAAGATCCCATTCCATTTGAAAAACTTCTCGATAGGGAAGGTTACATGAAATTTGTTTAAATTCAAAAATTGTAAAATGTACGGATTGTTTCATTTGAAATAAGAAACACTATATACACCGTGTTCAACAAAATTGAACCACATAAAGAATGGAAAAAATTGATGTTACTGTATTTATTGAAATCTCTTCGAAAAAATTTTGTTCATAATTTGATGCCTTTTTAATACCTTAATACATAGTGTTTAACAAAATTAGACCAGGTTCAATCAGTAAATGATTGAACTTTTCATTAATTTCTTTTATGTTTTTTATTGAAGACTTTTATGAATACCTAATAATAATATAATAACTAAGCGTATGCCTTTTTGGGATTTTGTAATATGTAGTGTTTAAAGGCGGTCCTGAAATATAACAAAACTTGATAATACAGTGTTAAAACAAAAATTGACAAGAAAAAATTCCAAATTCGAGGAAATTTTCGGTTTTTCTGGTTCAGAACGGTTATCTAATGAGCGACAGACCATTTCATATACAATGGTACGTTGAACAATTTATGACCGTTAAAAAACTTCAAATTTAAGGAAGCACAAAAAAATTGTTGATTAAACCGAACCAATCTTTAAAAACGCTCAGAATTAATGGAATTTAAATAAAATTTTGATGAATCCTTCAATATTAAGTAAAAGGACCCGTTGCAATTTTTAAAATATAGGACGTTGAAAATTTTTAACCAAACTCGAAATATCTTCAAAATTGAAGAAATTTGAAAATTTTTTAATGAAAATTATAGGACATTCTCCACTAGTACGTTCTATGTATATGTATATATGTCTGTAAGCACTTTAAAATATGTAGTGATGAATAAAACAAATATGTTAATAAATATTTTAATATATTTTAACAATTGTATGTACAGATATGATTACAGTCCAATCAATCCTCTCTTTACCAAGCCTTAATAGCTGGGGCATAGGCACCGTAGCTGATACCGGTGATCACAGGCTTGCTGTCGATGACGTCGCTTCTGTAGGAACTGCTGACGGCAGCGGGCAAGGCAACAGGGGCAGCTACATAAGCTTTTTGAACTACTGGGGCAGCTACTAGTGGGGCGGCTACTACAGCTGGGGCGGCAGCATAGGCGGTAACTGATGGGGTGATGATGTCTTTCCTATAGGTCGAGCTGACGGCAGAGGGGACAACAACGGGAGCGGCAGCTACGATGGTCTTTTGGACAACGGGAGCGGCAACGACAGCAGGTGCGGCGTAAGTGGCAACCAAGGGGCTGCTGTGGATGTCAGCCCTGTAGGAAGAACTGACCGCGGATGGCAGTACTGCAGCTGAAAGCACGGCTGGCGCAGAGTATGCCAGGCCACCAGGTTTGGCAAAGGCGACGGCGACGAGAGCGGACAACACCACCAACTTGTACATTTTTAAGGAGGTCTGTGTTGCGAGTTGTAAAACTGACTGATAGAAACTGATATTCGTTCAGAAATTTGGCTGTCTTTATATACCTAGTTGAGTAAACATTCAAAGACATTGAAAATATAAGATATAACGTAATGACTGGTAAGCTATTACAATTTCTTGCGTCGAGCTTTGGCTATCGACCTTGCTAGGTCACGATTGATCCTTCCTGAATTAGTGTTCCTTGTTATATTAATTTTGTTCGGTTAAAATAGATCATATCAAGAAAGCGATGAAGCATGTTTCTAAAATTATTTATTCTCTTTACTGCAGTAATGAACTATCTAGACAGCTACACTAAAATATTATGTTACATACCGAAAAGAAAAAAAAATACATATATTTTGCTTTGCAAGATCTTTGGATAAATTAAATCAGATTTTCATCTACAGAATATTGCAACTAGAAAAATGTGAAATAGTGTTTTGTATGTCTGTAAACGAATTACATCTCACCTGGAAGTGTTTTATTATTTTAAAAAAATACAGCAAAATTTCTCACGTTAGGATTACACTTGAAATTAGTACAAATTTTGGTCAATCGGACGACGCTATGAAGTATAAAAGGTCACTTTTACAGAATGGGCTACAAATAATGAACAAAACAAGTTTCAATGAAGTTATAATGAGTTTAGTTCAAAATAACTGGATCTAGAATCAATAAACTTTAGTTATATACAGGGTGATTAGAACTTATCTAAAACAAATTTTTTAATCAACCGGGGACAAATACAATTTTCTATGCAGTTTTTATTAAATTGTCAGAGTTAGAAAATAAATTCCGATAATATAACTTCTTTTTTGATCTGATTAAGTTATTGTGACTGGACTTAGCACGTCTATATGCCGGTCTTAGTTGAGGAAACTCGAAAAGCAATGCTTGCAATTTTTTGCTAGATTGACGTATTTCGAAATCTACCAATTTTTTATCCATGTGGTATGACTTACTATGTTGTTTAAACAAAGAAAAATGTGTATCAAGGAGATGTCTGAATATATTATAAAAATAAGTGTATGCAACATCAATATCATAGAATGTGTAAAGATTATTCCAATTTTGTTGACCGATGTCATTAACAAACTTCAAATTCGATTCGTCGCTATAGTTTCTTTTATAGTCGCCCATTTCACTAAATTAGTGAAATTATATGATGTAAATATATTCTTCAATTTCAAAAAATCATTACTTTGCTGAATTCCACAATCAATATTAAGATCTCCGCATATAATAATTTTTTTACCAGGCGTATAAATATGATTCAAAACATTATCAAACTTATCCAATTAAAATAATGCATTTGTGGTTTTAAAAAGTTTAATGAAATAATATACAAGTAAAATGTAAAATAGATTGAACTGACATTGTTTTGTAAAAATAAAAAAATGCGATTTTTGTGAAAATATTTTTCTGATGTCTTTTTCTTAAAAAAATAGAAATAAAAAAAGTCTGGTTTCTAAAGTACGCGAATGAACTGTGTGGAAGAATAGACTTTCATAAAACAATAACACTTTTCAGTAGATAAAAAATAAGTACAGTTACTAAAAACCCGGAAAAATATATTTTCCTCTCGTAAACAAAATTAGAGGTATAAATAAATCAATTTTTACTAAATTCTTTACCAAGAAGCCTATTTTTTCATTAACTTAATGATGGATGGCACAATAAAGCATTAGAACGAATTATCAAATATACCCATTTGAAGGAAATTCCACCAAATTATTCATTCATGTGGATCACAAAACACAGGATGTTTGACCAAATTACCAGAAACAGTTTAATGTAAATCTGCTACGTCATACTCTAAAGAAATTTGTGCATTGTTTAACTTCCATTGATTTAAATTTTTATACCTAAAACATAGAACTTTGTAGATATACTTTACAGGAGATTTTATAAAACGACATCCAAGCATTTTTATACTCTAGACCTCTCGCCCTGGGCGAGGAGCCATTAAATCTATAAATGATATTGCAGGAAATAACTACTCTGCGGACTACTCGTAATGCCCCGACCGGCATTGAATTACTCCTGCAGTATCTGTGTGAACAACCAAGAACCCTCGTCGGCCACACCACCAGACAGACCGGTTTCGGGCTTGTTAGCCCTCATCAGTATGCCATAGGTGAGACATTTTATATGTGAACCTACATATGAAGGAACAGCCAGTTCAATTGTCGGTCATGTTTTTTCATTCATAACTTAACATCAAGTGGTTTGAAGTAAAAAAATCTGCAAGTATTTACGTAATCCGTTGTGTAACTAGCGCCCTGCAACAATTTTTAAAACTAATTATAAAATCGAAATTTGTATCCTCTAAAACAAAACCACCGAATGTGACCTAACCCTTTTAGAATTATTGCCGATTTTCCTTAAACCCTGTATCTCTTTAACCATAAATATTTTATTATAAAAAATGAAATAGAAACGTTTATTTGGCATCTGATATACGCTATATGTGGCCCATTAGTTATGGAACACACTATGTAAGGAAAAACTAAATCAAAATCGTAGTCAAATTGTTTTTATGGTGAGAAATCCCCCAAAGTTAAGTAACATGTCCACCCATTCATTTAAGGTCACCACATACGGTTCTCACAACCAGTCACATTCGATCGTTACCAATAATTTTCACACACCGTTGCATTTTCAGAAAATACGCCTATTATTCCCAACACATCCTGCATCAGGATAAAATATAAAAGCACTCATCTTTCGAACATCAGCACCAGTTTTCGCTCATCGGTCAAATCAGCCACACTAATATCATCAAAATGTTCAAAATTGTCGTTCTACAAGTCATCGTATCAGCGGTAGTAGCTAGTCCTATTTACCCAGGTGGCATGGGTTACGGAGGAATGGGCACCTCTACCAGTACTGTCAGTGTGCGAAGAACTTCTGTCCTCAGTCCGGGCGTCTACGGTGGAGGAATGATGCCAGGAATGGGAGTAGGAGTAGTGTCGGGAGTATATGGAACGGGAAGCATGGGAATGCTGGTTGATGAGAAATCAACAGCTGAAGCGGGCGTGGAACCAGTTGAAGAGACAATAGTGGAAGAGAAGAAAGAAATCGTTGGACCTAACGGGGCAGCAGTCGAAACTGTGGTCGAGAAGCAAGTGGAAACTCCTTTGGGAGAAGAAGTAGAAGTGGTGAAAACTATGGAGAACCAATCTCCCATGGGTCTATTGAAAAGTGGTGTTGCAGAACAGAAACCAAAAGCCGTTCGGACAGGTTTAGGCGGTGTTGAGAAGACCTCTGTTTCCTTGACGAGCTGACTTCTGTGAAATACTTTTTGAGATACCATTTGTTTTTATCAAAATGGCATTTTTTTAAATATAAGAAAATATACTTAATTAGCAGTTTTATTTCAACATCCCTTTACATCACATTACCAATTTATAGATTTTTTTAAAAGAGCAGTAATAAAGTTAAGAAAAATTTTATCTTTAATTCAATATTAATATTAAATTATCATATAACACTCACACCAAATACATTTTATTGAAATACCTTTTCATCATAATAATATTATCAGGTCAGTCATATTCATATTAGTAACTGTGTATATAAAAAGTGTCCTCACATATTTGGTGTGAAATATGGCCTTCATATGACTTGGTTGTGGAACAAAATGTGTTAGATTTCAAAGTCAAGTAAGCTTTGGAAGCTCAGTGGGATTTAGTTTCCTTCACATTTTTCTCTGTGTTTCTCGGAATGAAAAATTGTGTTGTACGCAAAGTTTCATTGTCTTATTTTTGCTTCATTTTGAATTTTTGTGGATTAACATTTTTCACACATACACATTTTCTTATTCTGAAAAACATTTATTAATAAAGTTATGTTGTATTTAATGAAGAAAAATGGAATAAATCAGTGTAGGCTTGAAACATTAAAATTTTGCATACTTATTCATTTCTAAGGATTATTTGATTTTACTCATTTTAAATCCCACAAACAAGTAGAACTGCGTTCCTCAAGGCCATATTTTAACAGTAACTTTTTTGTAGCTTACAAGGGAGACATCCTGTATATATAGTTGTCGAAACAGTAAAGATAAATTCTCAATAAGCAATTTTCCTTTATTTCAACTCTTTATCCCATGTGTCGACGATATGTATGGTAAAAAAAAAATAAAAATAAGGAAATTAGGTACTAAAACTGTCTTTAAATATGAAGAACTGATTATAACACCTATTATAAACGTTGTTGATACGATGTATGACTAATTTGTATGACTTTTATAAACAGTGACCACCTCAGAATTTACATGAACCTAGGTTGTAGATTGTATCTCAAAAAACGAATATATTAGTAAAACTATTTTGAATTTTTTTTGCCCCAATTGCGATAAATCAACTTTCCCACAGCGTTCACTCACCATGTATATGTTACTTTTTTATACAACAGTAAAACAGTATCTTAAATAAAAATTTAAAACTATAGTGCAATATTAACTACTAGCCATTACGTAAATATGTTTTACAGATACGCAATATTATGTTATAGTACGCAATGTATCTAATGCTTTCAATTCACCTTTGACACGCCTATTGTTCTCACCATGAATTAACCTAAGAAATGTGAAATCCAACTTTTACTTACTTTATTTTGGAACAAACAAATATCTAGTGCATATAAGATTTACACTCAAAATCACTAACAATTGCATGGGTTGTCAAACTATTATTAAAAACATCAGATGACCAGTCCTATAGACATCATTACCGTACGCATGTGAAGTCTGTATAGATAATTATATAAAAGCGGTAATAAAAAATTAACTGATTGTACAATTTCATAAACTGCCTAATCTATATGCTTATACTAGGCACTGTTTTCGACGATCTTGTGGGGTAGAAAAGATTAAATTCACACTCAAAATATTTTCACCTAATTCAAGTAAGATATGCATGTCAGTATCTGGTATTAACTGTCAATGTATTTAAAAAAATGAGTTTTCATATAATAATATCTCTGCCCCTCATTCTAATGACGAGCATTAGCCCAGAAGTCAGAGACTACTGCAGGAGAGGGGGCGCAGACCATTTGCGCCCAAGAATAGGCCCTAACCACCATTTAGTGAAGGAATGAAGAAAATCTGGAACACCTCATTAATTAAGGGGGTGGTCAAACGTCAACCGGTATCAATCTCTCACATGGACCCAAACTAACATTCTTCCACCCTATCATACCCGCAGAGAGGGTACCATTCCTCTCCACGAATATAGCTGATTTACCGGTCGCCGAATTCGATACAATGGTGGACTGACCACATCGATGATCCAGTACTGACGCCTTAAACCGCCCGACCACTGACTGATATGATCTTATATATTTTTTTAACAAATGTCTAATTTGAGTCTTATTTTATTTACGAGTTAGTTATATATGTATCAAGTGAGTTATGAGGGCATGTTAATTATCAAGGGCAATAGATTATTAACATCCAATAACTCACGTAATAGATAAAGATTTTTATTTCATAGTAATGAAATATGAAAACCAAATTTCGTTTTATTTCAGACTAATGAAACATGGAAACCAAATTTTGTTGGTTTTCAAAATTAAACGAAAGTTGCATGATTACCAAAAGTGAGATATCAGGCGATTTGTTACAAAAAGGCTGACAATGCTCGTGCCGCACTACCACCAAGAAAGTCGGAGCCAAAGTATAAAAAAATATATGACAAATTCCTGCAGTGACTGAAAGTTAACTGTATTGAAAAATATAAGGGAAACTATTGTTGGCTTGCTTTCAAGACATGGTTTTATTTATTTTTCCACGTTCTAGTGTAAGTGATATTGATTTACTTTTCTAACAGTCTGAATCGTACGGTCCTAATTCCCTGTGTGGCCAATTTATAATAATACAGGTGGAAGAGAGTTCCATTAACTGGAAACGTTTCTCAAACGAAAAAGTAAAGGCTATGAGTCAAAAAAATGTAAAGTGTTGAGTCGGAATGGCATTGTCAAACTTTTGAAGGATGCTTGCGCTGAAGAACATTTACTACATAAGGTAATGCATTAAACTATAAGAATTATACATTTATGCTCTACTGTACAGGTGGTTCTGATAATGGGTTATTTCGGGGACTGTAGAGGTCAAGAACTTTTGAATATGAAGATTGATCATATTGAAGATATGGGCTCGATTATGGTGGGTGACATTCCGGAAAGTAAAACAGATATCCGTAAGAAATTCTCTGAAGAGTTCTCTGCATTGGATCTAGTGAGGAAGTTATATGTATTTGCGTTTATCGGGTTCAGAAAGATTTTTTGCAACGTATCGTGAAAAGCGTTGCACAGTTCATCCCGTTCGGAAAAATACTTTACGAAAAATGCCAAGCAAAATTGCAAGTTTTTTGGGTTTGCCAGATCCAGAAGCTTTCACGGGATATCGTCTGCAGAGATATGATGGATGGCGAAGTTCAACAGTAGCAGAAGGGTATTTGGTCGACAGCAAGGAATTGAAAAATAAAACTGCAAAGATGTTGGCTACCATATCACATGGAAGAAGTGGAACATCAACTTCATGTTTGACTACAGTCATAAGCAGTGACAACAGTTCAACGGAAAATTCTTGCAATTCTGGAAACAATTTCAGTAGAAAATTTGACAATTGTCGGTTTATTTTTGTAAATACATTAGAGGAAGTTAAAGATGTATAACTGCTTAATATAACTCGCAAGGAAGTTATGAACATGTTTATAGTACGGTAACTAAGGATTTATTTGTTTATGATGTAATAGTACAAAATAAATATACTTCAAAAAGCACATGTCGGATAATGTAAGTCATTATGACATTCGAAACTGAGGAAACAGAGTCAAATCATAGTCATTATGTGACAGTTATAGGTAAATGAATAATAATCAGTTAATTATTATATTTCTATAGGTTCATTTTGAGGTGTATTTGCAATAACTTTTCTCTTAAAACTGACCAGAAACTTCACCAAAAACGCCAAATTTTCTGGTATTTCCGATTTCATAAGATCCAAATGCGTTTCAATTTGTTCGCTTGTAAATCGGCGTGGTAAATTTTACTTCCGAGTCGATGTGATTTCCTGCAACCTACACGTGAGTTCAAGGATGCAAAAGTGTACTATCGTTATTTGTTTTAATTAAACTGCAAATGGTAATTAAATGTGCCACTAATATATTAATGTATCCATAATAAATAATCAAGTTTTACAATAGACAAAGTGATGGGAGTTTATTGGTAACGCTAGTGGTTTGCCTTGTTAGGAATAAAAATGGAATTAAATATTATTGACTGAATATGAATTGTTTCAGTGTTGAATCACCGCGTTTAGAACAAAAAATATATTGTGTGAACAGACAATTTGTTTTAAATTGTCAGCTGTATCTCAAGTATTTAAAAAGGTTTATTTAAATACACACAACGTCAAAGGTCTTGGACTCCCCCTCATTCTTGTTAAAGCAATCTTTTTGTCAGAAAAACCAAATACATTTATAAAAGTATATTATTTTCTGAATTTTTTTGTGAAAAGAATATGTCAGATAAACTGACTACTTAGAAAATTAAAAAACAGCAAATTTGTGACATTTTTGACAAAATTTATTAAATCAAAAAGAAGTAACAAAGCAAGTTCTTTACTTGACTAATAGTCGGTATGACCTCCACTACCTTCCAATAGCATATTGACATGTCTGTGCATTGAAATAATCAGGCCGTTAATGATCTCTTGCGGAATATTGTTCCATTCCTCTTCTGCCGTCACAACTAACTCATCTGCAGTCTGAGGTGGAGGAAAATGATTACGAATTGCTCTAGCACCGAAATTCCACATATTTTCAATAGGATTCATGTCAGGAGAGTTGGCTGGTCAATCTAATCTATTGATATTGATATGAATATTATTCCACCCCAAAACATTACGGTACTCCCTTCATACAGAGCAACTTCACGGAGAAAATGAAGTCGCTGTTGACGCCTGGTTCTTCCTCCTCTTTGACGATTGTCATCAGTAACCAGCCCAATTCTGGTTTCGCCTGTAAATAACCAGAACCACCGACACTATGCTCTCGCGCCCACTGGAGATGGGCAGCACCATGCCTTAGAAGTAGAGTGGGGACCCGTAATAGTCTTCTAGCACGTAAATTTGCGCTGGGGAGTCGTCTTCGAATTGTAGGTGTCGATATAACATGTCGAAACGTACCTTGAAAGTGGGCCCTGAGAGCTGAAGATGTGCGGTGCATACATATTGCACCAAATACCGATCCTCCCTTTCATTAGATACTCGAGGACGAAATTCTTCATATCTGTGTACTATTCGTACAACAGATGATCTAGGAATGCCCAACATGTTCGATATCTCATGATTAGAATGTCCTGCATCATGTAAAGCAGTTATTTTTGCTCGGGTAAACGCAGAAATTTCACGTCCTAGCATTATAATATACAAAAATTCAAAGGGACACTTTGAACAGATTTATAAAAGCATTGGTAATAAAGTAAACGATCATGGTCTGCAATTTTTTATAAATTTTTTTTTGTTCCCCTAGTGCATACACTTTTTTACCACATTAAGAAAAACCACTAAGTTTAATCATTTTATATAAAGGGGTCCAAGATTTTTGACGTTGTGTGTATTATTAATACATAGTAAAAACTATGAAAAATGTTATATAGGGTGTTTATTTAAAAGTGGGCCTTACTTTAAGATAAGCATTTTTGGACGAAAATAAGGTGATTCAAGTCAACTAACCTTAATACAACTTTGCTTTCTTATAAATTTATAGACCCGCGAAAGTATTACAAGACTTGATCATGCATGCTCATCATAACTTAAGGAACATGCGTTGTGCTAAAGTAAGTTAATTTAAATCACCTTATTTTCATCCAAGTAAGCTGGTCTTAAAGTAGGACCTACTGTTTAATGAACACCTACCCGAAATTGTAGAGTTATTAATACATTTACAACTCAAACTTTAAATGCTGCTCTAAAAAGCTGCATTTCAACGACGTATTGCAGGTATAACTTTTTGAAAACAAATAGAATACTGTTTCAAAATAACTAATCATTTTCCAAAAATCTTAACATTATCATAAAAAATGAAATAAAAATGAAACTACTGGATCTATAACTTAAGGAAGCAAGGTCGTGGTACTAGGTAAGTTGAATTAAATCACCTTAGGATAAGCTTAGGTTCAAGGAATTCTTTAATATTCATCCTGTATATATTATATACAGTGAAAATTCGGTTACTTGCCTATGTCAGAGAGGCCTACTTTTTAAAATGTTTTCACGTTTCTATAATAATTTGAAAATCAACTTGTGTCTTCTTAAATCCTTCTAATTTAGGCCCAGACCGTTGTATACCGGAAAGCGAAAATTTACCGGTGCGAGTTTTCTTATTACAACTATTTGAACGGCATAAAATCTAAACGCATTAAAAGAGAAACAAGGTATTTCCTATTACATAAATCCAAAACTGTAGTTTGCTTGTGTACACGTTAACCATTGATACATTTTGTCCCCTTGTGTGCGTAACTGATATCCTGCACACGTGAGTTCAAGGCTAAAACTTTGCCTAGTCACGTTAATTGCTTTCAAGCTTTAATAAACCATTTTTTTCTATTCGGTGCTTCAAACAATGACTATGGACTATAAAAACAATAAAAACGAGGAAAACGGCTTTTAAAATACAGAGTGTTGTGTTGCGTTGTGTTGTAAAAAACATGAAAGATACATAGACTATACTTGACGGCCAAAAATCTATAGAGTGACTCATAAACCTGCTCCCAATTTATAGCACTCAACACAAAGAAATATACATGCAGCCCGTATATTTTTCATATAAAATAGTGTGTAGTAAGTACGCATGCGCTGCGGCATTTGATTGGCTGCGACAAATTGACGGATCCACCTATCATGGGCGGGTATATCGTTGGGTCGGGCAAAATTTCGGGTATATCTTTTCGCTAATTTAATCATAAATGTAATTAATTTTATTAGTGATTTTGTGTTCTTAAAAATGGATAATAATGTAAGCTCTACAGCATATTCTCAAAATCGTCTTAATTTAACAAGTGAGGAATATCGGATGATGACATGTATGAAGAGTTTAGAACCCGAGATCAAAATATGAGTGTAAGTGATGTTGAAATATGTATTTCATTAACAAAATTGTGCGTGAGTAGCATTTGTATGTATAGTGCAAATAAAAAAGTGGTAAAGAAGCACAACTGCGAAACGGAAAATGATGGAAACTCACGGAAGGAAGATGGTATTTTTAAAATGAGTTTTCGACAAAAATCGACTTTGTCCGTATAAATGAAATCGAAAAGTGTATAGCTAGAAAAAGACGAAATATAGCGTGATTTGGTGAAGAAACTATTTAAAATAAATATTAAAAATTCAGAATCTGGATCGAAAAATATATTAAATTTTGACGAAACATGGATGCAGGAAGGTCATACGAAAAGCGGTACGATATGATATAATAAGTGTGTGTGACCGTTATGGTGACAGTGCTAGCAACCACTAAATTATGTGTATGTATTCTAAAGCTTTTTGTCATTTTGAATGCGGAATTCGCAAATAATTGTGCGATTTATTTAATAGTGGGAAAATCTCAATTTGTAACAAATTTTGTCCACTATTTCATCATGAAACTGCCATGGTAGATTATCAGAAGCTCAAAACAAATGTATTAACACCACATAATAATGAAAGGAGCAGTGTTTTACAATTCCATAAATTTTGTCAATAGTTTTTCCCGCCATAAATAATTAAAACAGAAGTTGCCGAATTCGTGCAAAAATCGGCAAAATTTGCGTCTATGAGGACAAGGCTTAAGTGTGATATCTGCGGAGTGCGCATCAAATAGGTGCAAGCAGTGTTGTTTTGGGAATAAAAATAATTGTACTAGGTTGCAGGAGAAAATTGTACTAAATTGACATTAGATGGTACTAAAATTGTCTATTCTTCTTCTTCGTAATTTAGATATATAACCTGTTTTACTTGGCTCTTCGTGAAATTCTATTAAAAGATAAGCTATTATAGTGTCAATATCAAATATCAAATTCTGACATTTATGGAATATGTATCCAAATACTGACGTTGGTGTCGCCACATTACAGAATTCTATATTGAAATTCAGGTGATTCGACAGATTTTAAGGCGAAGCGATTTACCAGACGATGGTTCAGTCATCGTCTACTAAATTGCGTCGCCTTGAAAAAGCACGGCTGCTGCGATTTCGCCGACAATGGTTCAGACATTGTTTACCCATTAAAAAAACAAAACCAAGAAATATCACATACCACAGAATAGTGTTAGGTTACGGTCCAAAAGATCTGTCGTGATACTGTGATATTGTTCCTGAATCTGTTGTTTATGACACTCTGAAGTGTACTGAATTTAGTATAATTGGACTGACTTGAACAACACTGGGTGCAAGTGAATGGTGGTGGGCAATCGCCGTTCAAAAGAACGGCATTCTAATTTGTAGAGAGTATGACACAGGTGGCACATATGTGCTAGGTTCAGCCGACGTCAACTTATTTTTGATAATTTTGTGTGCTTTAACTCTTCTCAAGTTGCACACCCGTATCTTCCCTACTAATCTCTGTGTTGTGAATTAGTCACTCTCTATTATTTTTGACCTTGGGTAATTGATAATACAAGATAAAAACTTGAATCTAACGCCTCGAAATTGGTAAAAACTGTTATATCACTATCTCTACTAAAAATAATGAATGTTATGTAATGCAATTATTTTTGTCATTTTTGTATATACCTATTTTATATCTGATCGCATTCAAATTTAGTACACCTACGAAATGTTGCTCCTCGCGCGCTTCGCCCGTCGCGCTTGTCTACAAGCTAGCGATTAGTCACTCTCTAGATTGTTGGTCGTCAACTATAGTGTCCTGCAAATTTGGCTTATGCCAAGGAATAATTTAAAAACTTCTTATGGAGTTTTCAAAATCCTTAGGTCTAAGGATGAATATGCTAGATTTATATCCTTAAATATACTCAAGTATAACGCATTATACGCCTAAAAAAAAAACAAATCATTCTCAATTTTAAAATCTTTCTCTACGATTTTTTTCGTACCTAATATGTTTTAAACTCAAAGTGGAATTTTGCAAGACATGCTTAAGGCACATGGAGGAAAAATGTCTAAATCGAGTTTTCGAAAAAGAGAACATGATATCCTGTTCAATGAACCACACTTCCCTTTACCCTCTTTACCAGAAACTCTTTGTTTATGTTTTTCAAGCATTTCTCTGTAAGATTTCTTTACGCAACGTCATTCCATGCAAAACTGCATTTGTTCCTAGAATACAGAACAATTTTTTTAACAATATGCGTCACGATATTATGTATTTGTGTTGAAATAAAGTCAGCTCCAGACACAAAGGAATTGTATGATCATGTAGCTCTGAAGACATGAATCCTTTCAACTACAACAGAACAGTAGAGAACCTTGAGGCGTAACCATTTGTTTATATTTAAAAAAAACGGATCTGTTGCAATAATGATCTAATACGATTTAGCCTACATTTTAGATAATTTTTTTCTGGAATGTGTCAACTAAAGTTATTTTGTTTACCACGGCATTCTGAGGAAACGGTAAACATAAGATCAATCATTGTTTCTTTTATTAGATGTCAATGCTTTGCCACGTAAAAGCACTATATTTTATTTATTTGCAATAGCAATAATTTTTTTTAAACCTGCTTGAAACAAGTATAGCTTTTTTACTTAAAAATTATTCATTTGCGTTATAAAGAAATGCAATATCTACAAAAAAGTTTGATTTAATAAAAAATTTTCGCTAGTACACCCTGTATCTTTCTTTAATATTGGCATTCGGGCAAAGACGATGTGGAATATTTATTGATTAGTTTCTCTTATTGTCTTAAAGTGTTTGTTTTTATTTTTAACAATGAACCAAAAGTAATTAAAAATGTTTTAATAATTAATGAATACCCTTTGTTGATGGAACATCCAAAAATATTACAGGTAAAACAAGCATTTTTAAGACAAATAAGAGAAACACAATAAAAATACTATACATTCCTATATTATCAGAAAGATTAATAAGAATCGGTAACAAATTTAATTAGAATTGAACAGTTTTTCAGAGAACTAATACTTCACGATCATTCTTGTAAAAAACATGTCTTGCATCTACAGCATACATATGAATGTAATAAACAATATGTTGGAATAACGGCCTATATCATATGTTAGAGTTGAGGAATAAAAATATAAATTATGTAAATAAAATTCAAAAATCAAAAATTTGCGAACACTTGGGAAAACGGTCACTTGATTCATTGGGGTTCGGCAAAAATTTTAGAGGAGGATAATGTAACAAAAACAAAATTAAAAAATACCATGATTATTTTGAACGGTGATAAGTGTGTGCCAAACTATTCAGTAAACATTGATCATTGTTGGCTACAGTTGTATCAAGAGGAAGTAAGTAATAATAAAATAAAAATCATTTAACATCTCTACAGAAGCAGATAAGCAAATTGAAACTGTCAAACTTGATTTACTTTTAATACATTTGCAATTTTTGAGAACGAAAACAGAGTTTTTCGAAACGCCAAAAAATGCGGATAGTGATGTGATTTATTGTGTTATTTTTTACTTATCTGCTTTTTCAGTGCGAGATTTTTGATTGGCTCCTTTGGCAAAGGGTTTAATTAATCTTTATTTTTTTCTGAAGTGTGGAAATACCCAATTAAACTAAAGAAAAACTACGTAATACTAATACTACGTATACAGTTACGTAATTATTTGTATGTCAAGATTCCAGTAGCTAGCAATAATTCTCATACCTACTCAATTATAGTTGCTTTGACTAAGTATAAGTTTACTATTGGCTAAATTTCACAGCTTCTTGATCTCATTATCCAGGCATTATAATTGCATTCCTACGGACTAGTCAAGGTAACGTTTCGCTTTGTAACAAAATACTATTTAATTCTTTGAGCCACTGAGCTGTTAAATATAACGAAATTAGACTTGTTTTAGTAAAACTTACTACAAATGTGTAATTTAGAACAACGTCTACAATTGTGTGTCTTATATTAATTAGTTCACTAAAGCGTAACAATGATAATATGCGCTAGTTATGCAACGCAATACAAAATGGGCGAAAGCCGCATTCGGCGACCATTATAACTGGGTCGTGTCATATTTTTGTTATAAAAGATGTATCTAAAATATTTGAACGTAACTAGCATTACTGCGTTAGTTGTAAGAATTGTACAATGGTAATGAATAGAGATAATCAAACATGCAAGTGGAAATATAAAAAGTATGCACAGACTTTAGTCAAAATATACAAAATAATTTTTATATACTTTTAGGTATTAATAATATTGTGTGAAACTAACTACTCAGTGGACAAAAGCCCCAACCTGCGTTGAATTACACCCACAATATCTACCCATATATTCCTTATTATTAGCTTTTGTAACATTTTTTTACTGTTTTAGAAAGGTATTTTAAGCTAATATAAATCAAATCTCCTACAATTCCTATCAATGAAGTCATATGTATGTTCTCTGATACCAAACATCTAGGTATGCTAATGAACAATTCCACAGACAAAGCTCTATTCAATAATTATCTAAAGAAAATAATCTAATTTAGTTACTCTATAAAAATCTAACTTCACTTTTTTTTTTTTTTTTTTTTTTGACTTCATTGATAGGAATTGTAGGAGATTTGATTTATATTCGCTTAAAATACCTTTCTAAAACAGTAAAAAATGTTACAAAAGCTAATAATAAGGAATATATGGGTAGATATTGTGGGTGTAATTCAACGCAGGTTGAGGCTTTTGTCCACTGAGTAGTTAGTTTCACACAATATTATTAATACCTAAAAATATATAAAAACTTTTAGATAAAAGGTGAACATTTTTCAAGTAGGTATTGTCATATTTAATTCATTGACAGGATGTCACTTTTTTGTCATTGTCGATATTTAACTTCTAATAATTTTAATTTTTATAATAATTTTTATAGTTAGATATTTGATTCAACTTAAAGGAGACCACCTGAAGAAGCAATCCTAAAAATGCAGAAATAGGTCAGATCTCATCTATTGTGGTTGAATTTGTCGTGTTCCCACTGCCAAAAAAAAAAAAAAAAAAAAAAAAAAAAAAAAAAAAAAGGAAGTTAGATTTTTATAGAGTGAGTAAATTAGATTATTTTCTTTAGATAATTATTCAATAGAGCTTTGTCTGTGGAATTGTTCATTAGCATACCTAGATGTTTGGTATCAGAGAACATACATATGACTTCATTGATAGGAATTGTAGGAGATTTGATTTATATTACCTTAAAATACCTTTCTAAAACAGTAAAAAAATACAAAATAATATTGAAAATATGTACATAAAAAAATATTTGAAAAGTATAAATTTATTGTTTCTCTTAAAAATAAACAATTAAAATAACTACAACATCAAACGGATAATATACAGTTTCACTACCACATAAAACAAAATCGATGTGATATCTTCATTAGAAACAAAATATAGAAAATGATTATTTGCTTACTTGGATCACTTCTCATATTATAATTTACCTAGATTTTGGTTTTATTATCTGATAGTAATAGCTTTGTTCGCATACACTAAAATCAAGTTGCCAATCAACCAATTGCATGCACATTCCAACTGAAACAATTAATTTTTTCTATTATCTTGCAAAAAGTTACTACTTTTTACACTGTCTACTGCGCTAAACGTTTTGTGTTAGTACAAAAAATACTGTGATACCCTGTTGATTACGAATTTAATCTAAAGATTGACATTTTTTTCGTGTAATTTCAGCATACAGTGCGTCCCTAAAGTCACGCACAAATGCATTATTAGGTAAATAAAAGACATTATTGAAAATTCCCGAACTTTACTTACCTTTTTTACAAATTATAATTTAATATACAGGGTGACCTATAGTTCTAGTATCAGATTTAATCCATCTCCATTCTATATTTAGTAAATATAGACGTAAAATTTGAATCAAAAGAAAAGAAAAAGTTACTGTAACCATTTGAACTATTTAGACATATATTTTGATATAGAGAACAATTATTATTACACTGTAAAAAAAGTTGCTGTGTAAGCGAGATTTTCCAGTGTGTTATTTAGGATGTGTAAATGTTAATAGCTTTACACACTATGGCTTTTCTGTGCGTTTTACACAAAATGTGTTAAAATTACTAGTATTATAATAAAATATATTAAAATATTTACCAGTTGTGTGTTAAAAGTACATCATTTTGAGTAAACTTTACACGCACACAACTTAATTGTGTTCTATATCCCTACTCCTGACTGGTTGAGCACAACTGCGCAGCTGCAGTATATCAGCTGATCCAACACACGTCACTACGCCATATTGGTCATGTAGTGGTGTGTGTACTGTGTTCAAAAAATGGAGAATATTTAAATTTAAATTGAGGTTTAATCAAGGAAAATGGTAAGTACTTACTAACTATAACAAATATTACTGATAATTGTAATAAAGCTAAAACTAATTCCCATAAACCAAAAAATAATTGTGTTATTTACTACCATTTAACAATTTTTAAATAATTGTACTTAATGGAAACAACTTTAGCTTATCGTTCACGGAAGCAAAGCGGCCATTTATAAGCAGTGAATGATAGTGTTTACCGGCGTGTATTTCACGGATTGTCGAAATATTCAGAAACTGTTGACAGGCCTTGAGACATTTCGCTGTGAAAACATCAAGGCATGCATTATGTATGTGCGTGCAGAACGTCATGTGAACAATTAAAAACGTACGACGGATGTGGTTCACTTGAGGATAGCCATTAATTCTTATTAAATAATTAATTACTGAAAGTTGTCGTTTGAGATATAAGTAACAAGCGATATTTTTACTATAATATATTGTAATAGGTATAAATAGACTAATTTTTTAAATTATAGTAAAATTAAAACGAAGGTTCAATGGAAGGTAAAAGAATATGAAAATAAAAGTTTTTTATAAAGTTCAAGAGATATTTAAGTAGATGATAGGTAAATTTTATAAAATGTCAAAAATTAATTTGATTGATTGAAGGGAATGTAATATTTATTAAAAATATGTAAAATAGAAATAAGGGTGCATTGAGAAAAATAAAAAAGGGTAATCAAAATTATAAAAATGTCTATAAAAGGAGAAATAAAAAGAAGAAATATTGAAAATTGAAATTAAAAATTGAAAATATAACAGGAAAAAGCAGTCCAACAGTTACCAAAACTATATAAGAAATAAAGAAGACCAACTTAAGGATAAAGGGCATTAAACAATTAAAATTAGGCAAGTTATTCAAATTCTATTTCTGATCATAGCATATCCTGAGAACATCACTATACAAAATGAATTCACAGATGACGGATTGTCAAGAAAGATACAAGAAGCTGTCACTCGAAGCAGAACTTTAGAATAAGGAATTAGAAAAGGAGTGGACATCCATAAAAAGGAAAAGCACAAATTGAAGTGAATAAGGGATTAAATTGAATGAATAAGGACTTTTAGAAGAAAAATCGGTAGCAAACTTTGTATTTCGTAAAATTTATTGTGATTAGATGTGGAGTAGGAATATTCAATCAATCAAATTGTTAAAAGTTTAATATTTTAAATAAAAGTAAATTAGTTAAAAATTGAACATCTCATTCATATATTGAAGTTATCAAAATTATTAGTAAATTTTATCTGAATAATCAATATTAATTCTGTTTTGAACTTACCATTGAGATAAAGAGTCATAAAAGCATATAAGAGTGAATTTCCAAATTTATTATTAATCAAAATTAGTGGACCTATAAGACCTATAAAATAAATTTTATAATGTTTAATTATCAGAAAGGCGCAGATAAAACCTAGCTCGGATAAGTAAAGATATAATTTATGCTATTAACTTAAAAAAATTTTAAATTGAAATTTAAATTAAAATTTTTAGAGAGAAGATCTACACAAATTACCAAACAAAAGACAATACAACAACAAAAATAAAATTGAACAAAATATTATTTATATCTCCAATGGGGAAATTGTATGATTTTTCCAAATATCTGCGAAAGAAAGAATGTATTATTTTAATCGAAATGGCGTTTGTCTTAGACAATTTCGTGAAAAAATAAGCCTAAAAACGGTATTTAAAAATTTAAAAAAATTAATAAACGTTAAATATCATTATACAGGGTCGGAAAACGCTGATGGTCTATCTGAGTTTACATGAGAGCGACAAAGTAAAGTAAAGAAATCCGTGCGATAGACAAGGATGACTATATTGACGACGTTTTAAAATCTAAATAGTCACCGCCCATTTCGTCATTCAACAAATAAAATCCACTCCCACTTATATCTCAGCGACCAATCGCCATCTTTGCCTTTCGCTTTCGCAAGAGATGTCCAACTCCGGTATTCTGATATTTTACCAGCGGTCGAAATTGTGGACAGTGACTAATCGCTAGCTTGTGGACTAGCGCGATGGGCGAAGCGTGCGGGGAGCAAGATTTCATAGGCGTACTAAATTTGAATGCGATCAGATATAAGAAATATATAAAAATGACAAAAATAGTTCCATTACATAACATCCATTATTTTTAGAGTACAGTGATATAACGGTTTTTACCAATTTCGAGGCGTTAGATAATAAAAATTATAAGAATTATTTCAAAATTTTTATCTTGTCAATTACCCAAGGTCGAAAATAATAGAAAGTGACTAACTCACAACACAGAGATGAGTACGGAAGGGTAAGGGTGGTATGATTACCTAAGCGTGCCACTTGAGAAGAGTTAAAGCACACAAAATTATCAAAAATAAGTTGACGTCGGCTGAACCTAGCACATTAACAATTTACTTTAAATGTGTCCCTGTTCTTATGGACGGCGATTGCCCATTACCACCCACTTACACCTACCTGATGCAACTTCTGTTTTAATTATTTATGGCGGGAAAATCTCAACTTTTCACAGTTGCAATTTGCGATACTGTCAAACACTACAAATAGTAATGCCTCTTTCATTATTATGTGATGTTAATAAGTTTGTTTTGAACTTCTGATAATATACCATGGCAGTTGCATGATGAAAATGGTAGAAAATGTTATAGGTAGTTGACAACATTTGTTACAAATAGAGATTTTTCCACCGTTAAATAAATCGCGCAAATATTTGCGAATTCCGCATTGAAAAGGACAAAAGGCTTTAGAATACATACACACTATTTACTATTGGTTACTAGCACTGTCACTATAACGGTCACACATTAACACTTATTATATCATATCGTACCGCTTTCCGTATGACCTTCATACGCCCATGTTTCGTCAAAATTTAATATATTCTTCGATCCAGATTCTTATTTTTTAATATTTATTTTAATTAGTTTCTTCGCCATATCACTATTTCGTCCTTTCTATCAGTATACTCTTTTCGATTTCATTTATACGGACTAAGTTTCATCTTGTAAGATATAGCAATAGAATTTTTATTTGGAAAACTCATTTTAAAAACACAATCTTCCTTCCGCGAGTTTCCATCACTTTCCGTTTCACAGTTGTACTTCTTTACCAGTTCGAGCATTAAATATCAACTCCGTTGAGGATGTGTGGTTTCAACAAGAGGGTTGTCCCGCTCATAATGCACGTCGAGTAACTGCATATTTAGAAACCACATTCTCTCAGCATCTTATTAGTACAAGAGGCACTATTCCATGGCCCCCCAGATCACCAGGTTTATCGCCCAACGACTTCTTTCTTTGGGGGCATTTAAAATAGGCCATTTACGGACATTCACATGATAGGCCACGTAATTTAGTCAATTTACAGGCCCGAATTGAAGACGTTCTACCCTTCCCCTGAAATGCTAGAACACGTAAGAACCGAATTCTATGACAGAATAGGGTATTGCGAGGCACAAAGGGGGGGCATTTTTGAACAACTTATTAGTTAAACATCAACATTAATTTTTTTCTTTCGTTTTTACTGCAATAAGTTTTAAGTTTATTTATGTTTTAGAGTTTTAGTATTACTTTCTGTCAGAGCTACTATTAAATAAATACAAAAGCGGAAAATAATTGCAATTATTTTCATCCACCGTTAAGTAGGTTTATGAAATAATTCTAAATAGTTAAAAGTACGTAAGAATTTGCTTTGTTTTAAGCAAATGCGCACATAGAAGCATCGGCACTGAAGCTGCCTGAAGCCTGAAGCTGACAGAGGCCTGCCAAACCTTCCGACCAATCGGATGCGCTCGGTTAGAAGTGGGAGCGACTGCTCAGATGTTATTCTAATTTATAAAACGTCGTCAATATAGTCATTCTTGTCTATCGCACGGATTTCTATATTTTACTTTGTCGCTCTCGTGTAAACTCAGATAGACCATCAGCGTTTTCCGACCCTGTATATTACTTTTACTTATGATTTTTCAATATACCCTGTATAAATCATAATTTCTAAAGATGTATTTATATGTTTTTAAATATATTTAAAATAAATTAAATTACATTTTTTATAAGATCATAATGAAATATAACTATTTTTAAATATAAACAACACCCTTCAAATTTAAACTTGCTAGGTAAAATTAAATTTTATTGACGCTTTCTAAAATCCAATAGACCATTTCTAAAATAATATTTTATTTTATTTCTTATACAATAATCTCTGTACATGATCTAGAGACAATGGAATTATGGAAATAGTAAAACCGACCATGGATATAATAGTAACAATTTTACTTTGACTGTGACTTTGACAAAATAGTGTTGACTGTGACAAAAAATCTGCAAAATTTGAAAAAAACTTGTCTTGCCTTGCAGCTACGATCCCGCTGCATGTAGGATATTACAAAATATTGCCATTTAACGTCTTCAAAGTGGAGCCAAAATTTCGAAAAAAAAAGTATTTCTAAATTACTTTAACTTGGAATAACCAAATTTGGCATATAATTTAGATTTATTATTGGTGTTGTTTGACTATGAGTTCAAGCAAATTGAAACACTACAAGGTGTTCATTGAGGGTTAGTTACTCTAAAATTATATCAAATTTAAAAAGATTGATAATATCAGCAGAATTTAACACTTTTTTACTCTTGTTAAATTCTTGTTTTAATTAATGACTCGAAAACCTTACTTTTTTTAAACTTAACAATATTAAAAAAGTATTTTGTATTAAATTTTGCTCAGGATATTATGATTATTTTTAAATTCGATCAATGGAAAAAAGTCTGGTATAATTTTAGGGGTGACTCACCCTCAATGAACACCTTGTAGTGTTTCAATTTACTTGAAATCGTAGTCAAAGAAGACCAATAATAAACCTAAATCAAGTACCAAGTTAAAGTAATTATATAAGATATTATTTTTTTCGAAATATTTGATCCCACTTTGAAGGTCTGTAACTCTGCCTGTAAATAGCAATATTTTGGGACCCCCTACATGCACTTGCTCTATGTCGGTTCTTATGCTCTTCTCTGCTCTTCCAATTCGAGCTGTCAAGTCTTGTCTTCCAAGATCAAGAAAATGCAAGGCAAGATGTCAGCACTAATGCAAAGTTTCTGGCAGCATTTTCTTCATCTAAAACTTAATTAATTCCTCTACGTACACTGGATAAATATTTTAATATATTATTTTATCGTAAAATGCATGTATTTGATTTCATGCCCTTGATATTATCCACCCTGTACAGTTTCAAAAACCGGTGTCCTACTTATGTCCCAGTAAACCATCTGATTTGGAGAAATGTTCAATGAGAGATTAGTATCTGTCTGCTTCTCGGATATGAATGGCACCATGATTGTGCCGGCCTGACATCAAAATGGATGTAAGTGTTCCGATTTTGTAAGGAAATGTGTTCAGTGTCACAATAATTGTGTGCAATACAAAACTGTTTCTATCGAGAGCTCCAAACAAAAAGGAGAGTTTTAAAGTCCGACGGGATACTTTATTCAAAATTATTCAGTTGCTGCTCACAAACCGTAACGGTGAAATAAAAGCAAAATAAACTGTACGTGTACGGATATTTCAATATTTCGAAATGCCGAAGTACTTTCCAAAAAAGACTTTGTATCGGGAGAAACATAGTAATTGTAACCGTTCTACAGAGTATTTCTTAAATTCTTGTCGTAGCTACCACTGCCAGCCAATGCGATGATGCAGTACCTGAGTAAAAATTTGAAAGTAATAAGTAACGTATAATAATCACTATAGTCTGTTTAAAAATGAAATAGAGTAATAAAAGCTTATTATGTATGCAAATCGTAAATAAATATAGTACCGATGCTTACATTCAATATTTTTATATTATGTATTATCGGTATAGATGAGGTGTACTTTTAAAAAAACTATGTGTGATCGAACCGTACTAAATTGTAGCAGGTAGCTAAAATTTAATCCCCGACAATCCGTCTTTGTCTATCCGCTTCAATTTCTCGATCCACTTCTTTTATAAGTAAACCATATAAAAACAGCATTTCAAAACATGAGACAACTTTAAGCATCATAACCGGGTTAAGAGGGTTTTTAGTAATTCAAATAAAATTATCAATATTATTATCAAAATATTTAATTAAATTTAATGAATAGACTTATTCCACATAAAAATATATATATTTTGAACATTCAAATTATGGCGAGTAAATGTAGTGTTGTATAAATGTACAATAAAAAAAATAAAAAAGTAGGTATATTAAAATTCATCCTCTGAATATTCTCATGAATTATCCTCGTCTCCTAGATTTATAACGATAGGTTCCACAGTAACGTCAATTAAATTACCGAGTTCCCACATTTTCTCCTCTTCTTTTTGTACATGATGGATACATCTTTGCCAGTTATCTGCAGTTACTCGTTCCAAGGAATTTTTTAACAAAATTTTCACGTCACTTAATTTAAACGTCGTATTATTTCGCGGCACATCTCCGTTTACCTGAGCCCAGACTAATTCGATTGGGTTAAGTTCACAGTGATAAGGTGGTAACCGTAGTACCGTTATTTGGCGATTTGTTGCCATTTCATCGATAACATATTTTTTCTGATCTTTATTAAGATTGACAAGTGTCAAAAGTTCCTTTTCACCATATTTGTTTCAAAAGAAATGTTTTTTCCTGATAACCATTGAATTATATCGGCTTTCCTCCAAACAGTCGTAGGCGTCAGCTCGGTCTGCCGTGAATGGTAATTGGCATTATCCATGACAATTACAGAGCCCGGAGGAATAAGATTTAACATCTGTGTAAAATACTCTTCGAAAACATCTGCGTTCATGTTTTCGTAATAGTCACCTGTTTTATTTTTAGATTCAAATAAAATTAAACCGCCATCTACAAAACCACTGGCACTACCTATATGTGTCACTATTAATCTTCGCCTTTTACCAGAGGGTGCCATGAAAGTCCATCCAAAAATGCTTGTCGAAAACTTTTTATATTTTTATCTTGCCACACTTTTGTTACAGTATATCCCTCGTTGACCCAAGTTTCGTCTAGATAATCAATATTCCTCCCTTCGTCACGGAATTTTCTAATTGATCTTAAGTAGCCAACAAATAATTTCATCTTTATCGATAAGAACTGATTTCCTGTTCTGCTTTTCCTAACAAAAATTCAACTCTCGTAAGACGGCCCATAATTTGTTTCTACTGATTTTTGGCAAATCGTTGTCCTCTGAAGGATCACTTAAAATTTTGTTTAGCTTTGGTATTTATTTTTTAAAATAAAATGAGCCAATGACAGTTTTGAAGAAATCATGTAAAACGACTTTTGATCTCTCTGTAGATGATTTTGGGGGATTTACAGTATCTTGCTCATTTTTTGTTTCCTTTAAAAGTCTGTAGACAGTCGATTTTCCAATCCCTGTCATTTTGGAACACTTCCACGGTGTCGTCAACACTGTTGGTAGGATTGGTGTTTCAATGCATTAAATACATTTAATATAATAATCTCATTCTGAGACTGGCACAATAGTCACTAAACACATATGTCTAATTTTACTCTACTGCACTAGCACGTTTTCGTATATTCAGCTCTAAGACTGGATTGATCTGTCACAATACACTAGCTCCTGTCCTATGATGTATTGAGTAAAATATACTAATGTACACCCATTACCTGTTAGCATTAGTGTTACCCGATAATTACCTGAAACGAAATATTACCACGCCCATGGCCGGTTCTTATCTCGGGATTTCATTACTCTCTTTCATTTCCAAACAGACTATAACTACTTACTTTAATCATGTAATCAATTTATTACGTCAAGTAACATTATATTGGCTATGCAATTCCTATGTATGTACAGGATGTTTTTAAATGGAGTAGTAAAAATGGTACCAGTAAATGTAAAGTCAAACATAAGAGGATTGAAGTAAAAATACCTTATATGAGAGTTGCACGCCTCAGGCTATATACCCTCTTACAGAAGGGGATTGAAATTCACATTATACATTTTTTCTTTAACATGGGGAATGCTAGAGACACGAAACTTGGTATGAGCAACCTACTAATAAAGATACAACATTTGAATATGTTTAGGATCATTGGCGCATTTTATAAAGCAGTGAAACAGTTAACCCCGTTGAAATATTTTACTAGAAATTTTCTATATGAAGCAAATTATTTATTTATTGCGAATACTGAGTTATTGGGCACCTTTTTTACCTCTTGTAATGTTTCGATAAAATCGATAATTTTCTAGTAAAAAAAATAGATGCGTCATCGTTCACTAAAGGGGTAATTGTGCAAATTTGTAAAAATAAAGTAGGCGGTAAAGTCATAACAAGTAAATTGTTATTTATCATATTAATAAAATGACACTTTCTGTCAACAAATAATTAGTACCAATTGATTAATTTATTATCAGAACAATTATGGCAAATAATCATAGTAATATTAATAATAATATCAATGACGAATATGTTGATATGCTCCAAGTGTTTTTCGAATCCAGAAAAAATAGCAACGCTGCAGTAAGATTATACCACCAAAGATATCCAAACCGACCGATTCCTCATAGACAAGCATTGACCTCGGTGGAAAGAAGGCTTCGCGAAACAACAGACAGGTTTCCAGGCAACTGCAAGTTTCTCACAGTCTTGTGTGGAATGTGGCTCATGAAAATCTTTTATACCCTTTTCACCATCAACCCGTGCAAGAATTGAATCACTGATTTACCTAATCGCGTGGATTGTTATTATATTTATATCTCCAGGCATGACTTTCCTAATGAATATGTAGTAAATCCTCATAATGTTCAATCAAGGTCAGAAGAAAATACTCATGAAATATATGTTTCAAGATGTCAATATAATTTCAGTTTGGATGGAAATTTTAGAAAATACTGTCACGGAATTTGCCCCACTCATACCCAAACCGACGACTGTGGTATCGCGAAATGCTAAGATTGCCCCGATCGCCCCTACACGATTCTGTTAAACAAACAAAAAGCCGTGGATCGAGACGGGACTTGAAAATTGGGGAATCGACGAGAAGCATTCGAGTCGTTCGGGAAGATGAATCTAGAGATACTAGAATATACCTGGAATATTCGTTGGGTCTATAAAAGAAAAATAAACGGCCGATTAAGTTAGTCTTGTATTACAGTCTGAACTGAAGTGTTTAGTTGGAGATATCAAAGTGATTTAGATAGTGATTAATTAAATAAGTGTTTAGTTGAGTTCTAATTAGTGTTCAGTAGTGTACTGAGTATAGTTAATAAAGAAGTGATTAATTAACGGATTGTTTTTCTGGCAATATAAAAATTCGGATTGGAAAATCCGTGACAATACTATAGTAGGTCCTTTTATTCTTCCACACAGACTTGAAGCGGCCGAGTTTCTTAGATTTTTGAACGAAATTCTTTCAATGTTACTTGAGGATGAACCCCTCACTACACGTGAGGTGATGTGGTGCTTGCACGATGGGGCGCCTGCACATAGTACACTTGCCGTTAGAGAATGGTTAAATTTAAATTATCCAAATCGCTGGATTGGTCGTGGTCGTGATGTCCCTGTTTGTTGGCCTGCACGTTCACCTAATCTAACGCCTATGGATTTCTTTCTGTGGGAACACATAAATAGTATTACGCCACTCCTGTTGCCTCTTTAGAAGAACTACGCCTAAGAATATTTCAGGCAGCAGATGACCTTCGCAATAACCAAGAACTGTTTGTGCGAGTGAATCTACAGCTAAAAAGAACATTGCAGAAAAATGACCTAAGTCACCCCTTAGGAGATACAGCCCTTCAAATATTCCAAAGATATATGAAACAGCGACTGCAATTTGAAAATCAATAAAGGTGTAATAGTCAATTTTTCACAAATTTTCTAATAATGCATGCAACTTCTCAACAATTTTTTGTAAATTTTTTCCCTTTGTAGACGGTGGAAATAAGCATCCCCTAAGTTATTTTTTGCTACAACTTATTTGTTCGACAAAAAATAAATAATTCAAAAAAAGGTATTAGTATAACTTTTACCATTCTCACTTTTTTTGCTTTAAAATTAACCGTTTATTAACAAAAATATAAAATTCCCATTACAACTTTAAAATAAACCAGACTATCAATAAATTGTAGCAAAAAATAACTTCTGGTGGTTGGGGATGGTTTCAACCCCCTCCAAGGAACACAAATTTTCAAAAATTTATTGAGTTGTATATGCATTGGCAAAAAATTAATATTAAATTTGAGTATTATATATTTTTTGGTTTTTAAATTACAGTCACTATTCCATTTTTTTTATAAACTTTGAAGGGTTGTATCTCCTAAGGGGTGAACATTTTTTTTAAGGTAATTTTTATGCAGAACGGTTTAATTTTAGCTGTAGATTCACCGGTTCCATTTGTGCTATTTGGTTTGAAAACACCCTGTCTATAAATAAAAAATTCGTGCATTTGACATTATTTACATTAACATTACTAGTGTTTGTCCAGTTAGTCAGATAGTTCAGTTATTTCTAAATAGGTAGCTCTAAATAATTAGTATTATCAATTAGTTTGGGAGAAATTATAT
Source organism: Monochamus alternatus (assembly GCA_037114965.1). NCBI lineage: Eukaryota > Metazoa > Arthropoda > Insecta > Coleoptera > Cerambycidae > Monochamus > Monochamus alternatus. The sequence goes on along the minus strand of CM073426.1, from coordinate 144,871,085 downwards.
TTTTAAAAATATAATGACGCTTGGACTTTTCCTTATAACTGTAGATTCTTAACAGTGACAAAACTACAATATTTCGAATAAATATCAATATTTATAACTGCCTTTTTAAATTCTTCTACACAAGTTTGTTTACTTGTATTATCTCCATGAATATCTTGATATTAATCCAATTTTATGTAACGATTACAAGCACAATTTCAAATTCAAATAACCATCACGCGTATTTTCGCCATCGCCTTAACTTTTACATTCACTTCTTGCCGTGACTGTAAATTACATTCGATGTTCCGTTACGAAATACCAGAAGCATCGCGTCGTGTTCTCATTTATGATTGATGTCTTCACAATGAAATGATGTTACACCTACTTTCCTAACTCTCGCTCTCGTTTGTAACCTTAACCTTCAACTTGAGCTGGTTTCACTCTCATCTCGGTAATATTGCAGGTTACTGTCATAATTCTAATAAGCTTTCTTTCCATTGTTGCGGTGAATAATTTACATAACTTTGATAATCAGTTGTGTTTGTTCAAATAAAAGCCGCTATCTGTTACTTTAAAAAAAGACAAGAAAGTGATGAATAATGCTATCTAAATTATTGTCAGACTGATCAAAAGTATACAGGGTGATTTAAACTGAGTTAGTAGATAATAATTTCGTTTCGTTTTCGCCATACAGGATGTGAAAGGTTAGTTGTTGATGACGGTTTTTAATAAGTATGTCAAACTTGTAGAGATAAATTAATGAAATTTGGTGCAATCCCGTAACTTTTTTGAAAATTTTAAAATAAATCAATACAATTTGTCCAGGGCGGGTAAAGCAAAAATACCCTACCTTTTATTTGTACTTTTATTAAATTTCTTAGCAAAAATGAAAACTCTAAAGATTTTTACATAAATGAAGGTACCCTGTTGAAATTAGATGTCGGCAACAGTTTTCGAGAGAAACGGATTTTAATATCTGGGCGCATGCTAAATTTTATTAAAAAGCTATGGAACTTAAATCAAAGAAAAGAAACAATTTTGACATTAGTAACGCGCAGTAGCAGAGCTATCTCTAGCAGCCTTTCTCTGATTAAACAATCTCGCAATTAAAAATAGTATTGTTGTATTATAAAGTTTAAATTACTATATTCCGATGTTCGATTGTTTTTTCATGATAAAAATTAATAAAAAAAATTGGAATATTTGTCAAAAAATTGTCAAGAAATACACGTTTCAGTTTTCCGACATCGTCTAGAATAGCAAAGTTATCTAACCTTTTCGCGTGATCACCCTGTACCTACTTCAACAATTTATTTTATTATACTCGTCATTAATTACTATTAACATATAAAAAACAGAGCCCTGGAAAATTTCAAAAAACGGATCTTTTGATCTAACTCTGACTTGTATTTTGCAGGAACCCATGTCAAGTGTTTCTTTGCAAAGCAATAAAGTATTAATGTGCATTTTTATAGCGTATAGTCACAATTCTTTAGTTATAATTTATTAAGAATGTTTTTTTTTTTTGTTACTTGTTATCTTAAAAACACACAAAGGGACTAATTTGACTAAAATTATAAAAGTAATTCAATATTTTTAAAAAATCAGTGTCGCTTCAATTTCATTGAAAACATTTTACTACACTGTAAAAAAATAATTACACATTTTAACACAAAAGGACACAATACTGTGTTAATCGAGGTCCACACGGAATTGTGTATATTTATACATATTTCTCTGTATGTAGCAGTGTGTTAAAGGTTTAACACAATCCACTGTGTTAGTATAACAAATGTCATGTGTAAGTTTCACATTTCAGAGTTATTTGTATCATTGAAGGTGTAGGCTTTACACATTAACATGTTAATTTTATTGTATAATATGTATTGATATGGAAGACTCACCTATTTTTTTAATTTGTTAATTATGTTCCTGTTTGCTTTCGGAATAATTTTTAATAAATATAATTTTTGAAATACTTTTATTTTGACATTTTCTATAGGTTTTACCTATCGTCGAGAATGCATTGAATTATAGCCTGGAATGTTCTATAAAACGTCAGAATACAAATTATAATTTCAAAAGCAAACAAGAGCGTAACTAACAAGGTAGGTGAGTTTCCGTATCAATATATAGAATTTTCAGAATTATGGTGTAAAAATAAAAGATATTTTACTTTTTATGATTTTATTAAAAAAATAAAATTCAGTTCAAATGAACAACAACCAAGTCTGCTAACAAAATATGTGTGTATTAAAATTAACAGTATAATACATATTCTAATAAAGGACTAATAATGTTTTAGTAAATCATAAACAATGAAACAACAAACAAAGATGTATTTAGGCACTACATAATAAGAGGTTACGAAAATTTACTGGTAGTGATCTAAACATATAATTTTCTTTCTCTAAAATTACAAAAAAGTTAGATTACAGAGTAATCTAAAACGTCAGAGTAAACTCATAATATTTTTAATAGTTATATTCCAATTAGTTTTAGCTTTATTCAATATTCTCCATTTTTTGAACACAGTGATCGAGAGGTAACTGTACACAACACCGCTACATGACCAATATGGCGTAGTGACTGGCGTAGTGACGTGTGTTGGATCAGCTGATATACTGCAGCTGCGCAGTTGTGCTAAACCAGTCAGGAGTAGGGATATAAAACACAATTAAGTTGTGTGCGTGTTAAGTTTACACAAAATGGTGTACTTTTAACACACAACTGATAAATATTACACATTCAGTATATTTTATTATAATACTAGTAATTTTAAAACATTACATTGGTTACGCTACTGGCGTAACTTTGGCATAAAATTTGAAAAAATCAGGCACACGATTTACGAAATATATCCACAAAAATATTAGAAATATATGTTTTGAACCTTCTTTATTTTGAAATAAAAGCACTTGCAAGTTTATATAAATGTTTTCTTTCATATTGTGTAGACTCGACTCTTAAATTTTGTTCCTATATTTCTGAAACATTTTCAAACATAATTTGCTGTTGTATAGAAAGACCACGCAAAAACTCGGAAATCTATCGAAAATCTGAAAAATGCATTCCTTATTTTTATCCAAAAAACAATTGAGCATCACATTACAGATATATTTGATAGTATTCATTCCTTGAGTAATTATTCATGGGTGTTTCAATTTATTTATCTAAAAAGCAATTGAAGATCACATTACAGAAATGTCTGTATTAACTTTTATAAAACACCCTGTTATTATTTCATTTTCAAATTCTCCATTTTTTCCAGATTGCATTGATATAAACATATCATTGGTTATCTTTTACTCTTTGGGAAATATTGTTGACTAAATAATCTCACAGCTAAAAAGGTATTTTTGTATTATAAATAATACAGAACTATATTGCGATGCTTGATTGTTTTTTCTTAATAAAAATTAATACAAACATTGGAATAATTGTGAAAAATTAGTCAAGAAATACACGTTTCAGTTTTCCGATATTTTCTAGGATAGCAAAGTCCCTCAGTAACTTATTTTATTGCATTCGTCATTACCATTTAAAACAGCTCCCTTGAAAATTTCAAAAAACATGTAACAGATCCCTTGATCTGACTCGTATTTTTGCAGGAACCCGTGTCAAGGGCTTCTGCATCGCAACCTGATCTCCATTTCAACGTCGATCTGGACAAGGCCAGAATTTTTATGTATCATTTCCCGTATCCCTCACACGATGAACTCGAGGATTAATCGAATGCCTTACGCGTTCGCCCACCTATAAAAGAGAAAAAAGCGGGTGCTCAAGTCATCAGTCTTAGTTTGTCTACAGCACAACACAGACCTACCGACTCAAGATGTTCAAATTGGTGGTGTTGTCCGCTCTCTTTGCTTTAGCCGCAGCCCGTCCAGGATTGCTGGCCCCTACGGTCTACAGCGCCGCCGTCGTGGGATCGGTGCCCACCTCCATCAGCCACCAGAGCAGCTCCATCGTGCACAGTGCCGCCCTCGTCGCTCCAGTCATCCATGCCGCCCCCGTGGTGACCTCCGCCCATGTAGTCGCCGCCCCCATCATCAGCGCCTACGCCGCCCCTGCCCTGGTGGGACATGGCTATCTAGCTCATCATTAGACAAGACTGAACAAGCTGTGAGATCGTAGGAGCAGAGCAGAGAGAGTATTAGGCAAATTATGTTGTCTGGTCGATTGTTTCTGGAATTCAAAATTTTGTTCCTACGTTTTGTAATATAATTTTTATAATTAACTGCGTGGTTTGTTTCCTTTACCCTTTACTTATTGAATTTGTCCAATTTTTTGTGACATTTCTATGTTTGATAGAAAACCTTATTTCTGCAATTTTAATGGTAATTATACAGGGTGTCCGTAATATCAGTGCCTTAATTTTGCCACATGGTAAGTTGTACTAAACAAAACATATTTAATTTTGACGTATTTGTAAGGAAATCTACTTTCAGCTTTTAACATTAGTTCTTAGTTGTGTCCCTCACCAAAAAAGTTTTAATGAAATTTCTAGTCAGATATTCCAGAAGTTCAAAAACTGTTTTGAAAGAGTGTCATTATTATTGCAAAAGCATTATACATAAACATAGGTACTTACTGTAAATGATTTTCAGAGCTCTTTTCTCAACTTGTTATGCACTTGGTCATGGTTACTATAAATTATTCCATTTTTGTTTATGTGCACTACACGCAAACTATATAAAAATTAAAAGCACTAGCTACAATACTACTATGACTAATTTTACTTTTAGGTTATCAGCAGCAGCCTGACACATTGCAACGTTGTCGAACGTTACAGTACATTACAGTTTCAACGAATTTCTCGCAAATTTCAATTGTTTAGTTCATTAATACTGATCCAAAAAACAAACTACGTTACAGGCGCTTCTGCTTAACCTTAATCGTGCCTTAGTTTGTAACTTCGTAACATAATTTTGCATATTATTGCAGTTGTATTTTTAATTTTGAAATGTATCTGTAGACAAACGTATTCGTTTTAGAAATTTTTTTTCATTTTTGTTGCTTTTGGTCAAATATATCACTCATATTGCGGACACCCTGTATATTTATTAATTTATTTTACTTGTATCCTGTAACATACTATAAATGTTAGAAATGACAAAATTATGGAGACTTGGTCACATCATTATCTATAACATTATTTTTACCTTGAGTTGAACAACAAAGCATATCGATTTAATTCTTGATTTTATTATAATTTCAGATTATTTCATATACTAGGGGTGCAATCCTGAAAATTTTCAGAATTCTGATATGATATCGCTCACAATTTATAGACAGATCAAAATGCTGATAAGAACCTTACACAAATATATGTATAATTTCAAACACAAATCTTTTAGAAAGTTTATGAAGATCAAAATGCGAAGTAGAAAATCTAAAAAATGTACTGAGAAAATACAAGAAATATGTTATATTGACTAAGTAAAGATACAAATCTTTAAAAACAGTGTTCAGAATGCAATCTTAAGCGAAAAAAATGTACTAAGAATATACAAAAAATATATTTTATTTAGTTGAGCAAGAAAAAAATTGTTAGAACGCAATTTTTAGCATAACAAAGTTATATGATGATGACGATTTGACCCTACTCACCTATACACAAAAATACCTTCCTTAAAAGATACAGGGTGTTAAAAGTTGAACTTATAACATTGTTTTTTCGCTATAATGCACAACTGTTTTATATAAAAAATTGTTCCATAAAAACAATAATTCTTGGCCAGGTGAGATAACTATCATTTATAGAATTCTTGACCAATTCGTTTTATGAAAGAGTTTATTTAATTTTTTAAATTATTTGCATGTAGGAAAATGTATAAATAAACACTTACAAATATGACATTAATTTTTAATCAAATATAGTTTAGATATTGTCTGAAGCTATTTATTTGTGTCATAATTTTTGGGTTTTTGCCAAACTTCTGAAAGAAATTAAGAAAGAATTAAATAAGTCCTTACGCCAAACGGATCAGTCAAGGGTTATTTTTTAAACTAAGTTTGCCTAACCAAAAAATCTCACACTGAAAAAAGCAGATAATTAAAAAATAACAAAAATCACATCACTATCGCGCACTTCCGCATTTTTGACGTTTCGAAAAACTGTTTTCGTTCTCACAATAGTAGTAAAAGTATTAAACGTATGTCAAGTTTTGCCTTTTTCAGTGTGAGATTTTTTGGTTAGGCAAACTTAGATTCAAAAAAACCCTTGACTGATCCGTTTGGCGCAAGAGCTTATTTAATTAATCTTTATTTGTTTGCAGAAGTGTTTCAAAAACCCAATAAAACTAAAGAAAAACTAAAATTATACCACAAATAAATAGCTTCAGACAATATCTTAAAATAAGGTATGGGCTTAATATTTCCAAAAATTTTAGAAAATTAGAGTCAGATAGTAGAAAATTTGCTCACACTGAAAATAGTATAACTTTTTTGTGTAAATGTAAACAGTCAAAACTGTCAAACTTGACACGTTTAATACTTTTACTATTATGTTGAGGACGAAAACAGAGAGTTTTTCGAAACGTCAATATACGGAAGTGTGCGATAGTGATGTGATTTTTGTTATTTTTTACTTATCTGCTTTTCTCAGTGTGAGATTTTATGGTTAGGTAAACTTAGTTTCAAAAATAACCCTTGACTGATCCGTTTGGTGCAAGGGTTTATTTAATTAATCTTTATTTTTTTCAGAAGTGTGGCAAAAACCTAATAAAACTAAAGAAAAACAAATATAGCTGTTTGTCAAAATTCTACTGAAAATATTTGCAATTACTGTTTATTACCCTCATTTTAAATACAGTGCGTTCGGAAAGTAACGAATAAATTCATTATTTTTTAAATTGAGAAGTTTTCGAAAAAATCCCATGACACGTCGACACGTTAGTTTTTAAAAAGTCACTTTTTGGCATACGACCCATATTTGTGACGTCATCGTTGTTCAAGATATGACGTCATCGACAACTTTTTTAAATAGCAACCCCCAATTTTAACCATGCCGTTTGAAAAAGCGTGCCATTCTACATACATACATCATGAAAAATTATGGTGTTACGTAACAAAAATTTCAAGAAAATAATGATTGAAGAATTTAATATTTAATTTTCACAATACTGTGCACCTCCCCATTATGCAACACCTGTCCGTGCTTATTTAGATAAGTTGTTCCCGAATTGTTGGATATAGCGAAGGGGGACGATTGAGTGGCCAGCCAGATCGCCTTATTTGACACCCCTAGATTATTTCTTGTGGGGATACTAAAAAAGGAAAGTATACGTTACTAGACCGGTTAATTTAGAAAATTTAAAAGCAAGAATTCGTCACGAGATACATCGTATACCTCCTGAAGTTATTGATAATGTCCAAAAAGAATTTATTAATCGTCTTGGCTACTGTCAGGCAGCCAACAGTGCACAACATTTAATTTAGTCGATTCATTATCAGTTCCAGTATTGCGAAAATTAAATTTTAAAATCTTCAAACATTATTTTCTTGAAATTTTTGTTAACTATGTAGCACCATAATTTTTCATGATGTATGTATGTAGAATTACACGCTCTTTCAAATGGCATGGTCAAAATTAGGGGTTGCTATTTAAAAAAATTGTCGATGACGTCATATTTCGAACAACGATGACCTCACAAATTGGGTCGTATATCAAAAAATGCCTTTTTTAAAAACAAAATCGACGTGCCAGAAAATTTTTTCGAAAACTTCTCAATTTCAAAAATAATGTTCGTTACTTTTCGAAAGCACTGTAAACAAAATGTGTACTTATAAACTTGTATAAGAACTATTTAAAAAAATTAAACAATACAGTAAAATACCATTAAAAAATTGCCATATCCAATTTTTCCCCAGTTTAAATTGAGTACATAATAAAACTGAAATCTAAACACTTTTCTTTCAATTACCTAAACCAGTAAATTAAAAATGTGGTCCAATTTCAAAATACTATAAGGAAGTACATAAGAAAAAAGATACCAGAGCTTTTAACTCATTTAGGGTTAGGATTCCTGAGATATAATACTTAACTGCGGTTTTGATATATTTTTTAATTAGTCGATACCTTATATTACTTCGTGCAGAAATTTTTAATTTGTCTGGTAAACCTTGGGAAATTCATTGGTTCTGCAAAGTAGTTGACGGTATTGACACAGATATTTACCGCTTAATCGGACGGCAATAATAAGACCTTTGGTCAAGAAACGAACAAAATTATAGGGCGTAATATATCAATGAGAAAATAAGTTTATATAAACGTAAATAATATTTACAGAATGTATTTAAGTGTATAAAACTGTTGTCTCAAAGGGACGAATTCTTAAGTCTATTAGAAATGTTTTGTGATTACCAAGATTTTTCCGCTAAGTAAACAATAGAATTAATCTGTAAAAGAAAGAATAATTGAAGCATTCAAATTTATAATATTATATGCATATTCTTTGAAAAGTTTCGAAACATACCACACACTACTGTCTACGAAAATGTTCAAACAAAAAAGTTCTAACTCATTATTTGAAATCCAAGGACAGTTTAGGCCATAGTTTCCTTAAAGCTCTTTTCACAACACAGAATAATAGTTACAAGTGTTCAAAATTACTTGTTGCTTGCGAAAATCGTTTACCGTACAAACGTCTCATAGCCAGAGAGTTTTGCCTAGATTCACCATAAATTAACTTCTTCATGTAGCGTCATGTAGCTGTACACTCAAAAGTATCAAACAGGCACTATCTTGGACAAAAACTACTTTGGACAAAAACTATTTTTGTTAATAATCCCATTGTTTTGTAAGATGCACACTTGATATTTTGCACGTACTTTTATCTTATTCCGACATACTTTTCATGTAATTTTAGTGAAAAAATCGAAGGGTGGATGGAGGTAACTGAGGGATACATTATCCTTTATCCCCTCCAATTATTTCTAAGTACGCCTATGCAGCGTTTTCTTGAAATATCAAACGTAAAATTTTCTTCTAATCATTTTATCTCTTTTGTAATTTTTTGTTTAAATGCTCCGTTTTGAAGAAAAACAGCAATTTGTAGTGCCCATAAATCTATCATTCACTATCATTTTCAAGTAAAACTGAAATTTTGTGGATATACTTATTATTACAATACCTTGACAACTTAGCATATTAGAGAGAAAAAGACGAATAATTTTTTCATACTGCAGATTATCCGCAAACTAATTCAGAAGAACACTTTCTGGAGCTGCAAGAATCGAATCAGTATGTTTCCATTTTAAAAACTTTGCATTTTGAAAAATACTATCCGTAGCATTTTATACCAGTGCAAATTTTATTACTTCTCCATTAACTTACAACATATCCAATTTGCAAGGGCATTTTGGCGCCTACTACTAAAATATTATACAATAAACTATACAGCTGATTGTTGAAAAGCTATTTTCTTGAAGATGGCCAGTTTCTGAGACTAATAATACGTTTACAATGTAAGTTTAAAATTTTTGAATAAAAAACGTGATAACATTAAAAGGTTAAAAAAGTTACGCTCTCACATACGTCACAAATGTGGTAGATGTGGCGCCCTCTAGGGAATATGTCGAAATAGACATCATAATATAATAATTCCTCATGTCCAAAAACATCTATTTTGAAATTTTTGTTGATATTGTCAAACTGTGTACACTGTGTATCTAATTGTTACAAAAAAAATCACTTTTTAAATACCAACTTTGACTCTATATAAATAATAGTTAATATAGATATCGGCTTTATTCGAATTGACTACGATAATATCGTAGTATTCAAATAAGTTACTAAAAATATATTTGGCACCGTTATAACCACATCTCATGCCAAGTCCAGCTTCACGTTGAGTTGGGTGCGGTTTTGGCAAGGTCGATCTTGACAAAACGTTATTAAGAGCAGAACCCGTTTGAACCCGGTACCAAATCTCCTTATTTGTGGCGGAAAAAAGTGCGACCTTACACATGTAGACGTATACGTCTTGGCACAATAATAAATTAATAAAAGAACGTTTTGGGCGGGTCTGATTGCTTTTTATACGGCACCGAGTGGGTAATTGCTGATTGCTAAATTTGCGCACGTCACATTATTTTCCTAGGTCAGGTACTTCGGTAGTAAGAAGTGAATGAACACAGTGGTCAAATTATTTCGTAACATTCCTGAAGTCATTTGTTTTTTTTTTATTAAATTAATAATTGTACAGCGTACGTGACCAAGCTTCACATGAACCTGACTTTTATAAAAACATAAACAAATTTACACAGCGTCTTATAGCAATCATAGATGTTTATTTTTTAGGAGATTGATAAGCAACTTTAACCTTGAATAATTATTCAATTATTATAAAAACGTGATCCTCAAATAGTGGGTAAAAATGTAATATTTCTTAATCGTTGAATCACGAGAAATTGTATACCTTAAAAAGTAATAATAATCAAATATGTATTCATTTTTTTCTGATTGAAATAAAAAAAACTAAAACAGGTAATTTATTAATGTATAGAAATTGTCACCTTTCTGCGAATATTTCTATTTTTTAACCATGCTATACAGAGGTAAAACATTACCGACGTCTTCTTTAAGTAGGACGCTCTACATCTACAGAGTGTCTCGGAAGTAGGAGGCAACCTGTTTCTGTATTAACACCTCTAGAAATGTGAAGGAGAAAGTTATATTCTACTAACCACTTTATTGATGTCACAAAAGTCTGGTCTACCACGATTTTTTAAATAGCTCGTTTTTCCACAAAATGATATTAGGCATTTTTTTTATCAAAAAGATTATATTACCAGGCTATTCAGGACTCATCAAAATACACATATACCAAATTTTATCGAAAAATATCTTGTCTGAATATATTTATTTGTGGCATAATTTTAGTTTTTCTTTAGTTTTATTGGGTTTTTGCCACACTTCTGAAAAAATAAAGATTAAATAAATAAGTCCTTGCGCCAAACGGATCAGTCAAGGGTTATTTTTGAAACTAAGTTTGCCTAACCAAAAAATCTCACACTGAAAAAAGCAGATAAGTGAAAAATAACAAAAATCACATCACTATTGTGCACTTCCTTATTTTTGACGTTTCGAAAAACTCTGTTTTCGTTCTCAAAATAATAGTAAAAGTATTAAACGTATGTCAAGTTTTACAGTTTAAAATTTGTTTATCCGCTTCCATAGAGATGTTAAATGATTTTTATTTTATTGTTACTTAGTTCTTCTTGATACAGCTGTAGCCAACAATGATCAATGTTTACTGAACAGTTTGACACACACTTATCTCTGTTCAACAAAATAATCGCGGTCTCTTTTAATTTTCTTTTTGTTGCGTTATCTTCCTTCTCTAAAATTTTTGCCAAAACCCATTGAATCAAATGACCGTTTTCCCAAGCGTGTTCGCAAATTTTGGATTTTCAAATTCCTGTCTTTTTATATAATGTTTGTTGACTAAGTTTGGTATACAGGTATTTTGATGGATGTTGAATATCCTGGTAATATTATCTTTTTGATAAAAAATGTCCAATAGGCACCACGTTCTGTAAAATCGACCCTTTTGAAAAATCGTAGTAGACCAGCCTTTCGTCACTTAAATAAAATGGTTAGCAGGACATAACCTCCCTTCAGGGTACTAATTGTAAAAAAATTGGTTTGTCAAAATTCAACAGCCTTCTTTCATTTTCAGTGGTGTTGTAAAACGGAACACACTGTATTTTTCCAGGGTATTCTATGTCTAAAAATATTACTTTTTCATATTGGTAGAACGCTGCATTTTTCAATAAAATCCGTTTAAATATAATATACAGGCGTTAATAACGTTGTGAAAAACAAAAATGCGTTTGGCGTCATGTGCATTTTGGCAGTTCTTTATTGCTTTTTTACAAGTAGGCGCGCGTAATAGAAACAATTAACAAATTTTGACAGTCCTGTTGTCAGTTGTAAGTGTAAAGCTTTATGTTTAATATTTAAAATACCTAATCTTTCGTTAAAATTTATAGTGTCTATTCATAATGAAAAAGTAGATATGCTACTCGTATTTGAAGAAGCAAAGCAGAAACTCATAAACACTGAGAGATATCCAGAGAGAGTAACGCCAGATCATAAAACATTTCCACAATTGAAAAAAATTTTACTAAATAATGAAGATGCTTTTTCTTCAAGAAAGTATACAAACATATAGCAAATTATGAGAATGTTGCCAATATTGTTGGCTATTTTGAGAAAAATTCACAAAATTCAAATCGACAAGCTTGGGTTCCTCAGAGAATGTTAAAAAGTGTTTCATGATTCTAAAATATAAAATGTGCAAATGCTAAGAAATTGAAGGTTAACATTTATTACTTAGATGATGGTAACTGCTGAGGATGAAAACACCTTCTATAGTCATATTCTTTAAACCGACAAAAGTTATGGTATACTAAATCATCGAAATACCCATTACTGGGCTGATGAAAATCCGCACAGACTGAATGAAGTCCAAAATCAAGGGTATTTTGGAATAAATGTAAAATGATGCGGCATAATTGAACGGAATTTTGTAGCTCCCAGTTTTTTTGAACAACCTCTTACAAGTGAAACGTTTATACAGTTCGTAGATAGAGAACTTACAGGTTTGTTAAAGAACATTTCATTACAAATTAGAAAACATTTATAGTTGCAATTAGATGGCGCATCCAGTCATGGTTCTGTAATTGTAATAAATTATTTAAATCAGCACTTTCCAAATCATTGGATAGAACTTAATGGTCCAATACAGTGGGCATCCAGATCGCCGGATTTAACCTCTCTGGATTATTTTCTTGGGAGCGCTTAAGAACGTTGTCTGTAAGCAAATGTTAGATAATATAGACCAGTTGACAGATGGGATGTAATACAAAACATAATCTTTTGAAAGATTTAATTGTTGTTTGGATAACACTGGAAGACAAACTGAAAATTGTCTGTAATTATTCTTAAGGATGTGTTTGTTCTTCATTTTTGTTACACTGTTACTATTACTAAATGTTATTTAATGAATTAGATATATCTATAATGCAATAATTTATTTATTTTTCATATATCTTATTTTGAACATATTAGAACGGAATATATTTTTCAATGAACAACAGAAACATATCTGAGAAGAAATTATAAATGGCGCCACAGTAGGAATCTGTACTTACACATCGCACGCATGTAACTTATTATATTTACCAGCTATAACTACTTATGCAACGCTTAAACAGAACTACAATGCTGGCTGCCAACTTTCTGCTATTACAAAGAGAGATATTTATGTTCGCAATTTTACAAAGCCGTTTTTAGACGTCCACACGCTTTCATATTTCTCCTCAATGGAAATTCGTATTAAGATGGAGCAAGTTTTAATCAACCAATAAAAGCCTATTTTACTAGACAGCAGAGCCATATTTTCAAAAAAAAAATTAGATTTGAACAATATTTCGGTTGTAATATTGCCCACATTTAGGACTGCGGTGAGACGTTGATAGACACTATTATAAAAAAAGAAAGCTGTAGGCTAGTAAATCAAGTCTTCATATAACAGACAATTGCCTCAGATTTCAATTTTTTGCATTTATATTTATGAAATCTGTCCGCCAAGAAGACATGTTTTGCTAAATTTCTGCATACAATTGCCTAACTTACAGGGGCACAAAGTTAAATTTGCCGTTGAAGGTGCTGATGGGCGGAGCCTGATAAAAGTTACACTGTTTGGCCGAACATTATACTCTTACGAAAAAATGAATTGAACATTGAAGATAATATTTTCTTGTAAATCATATTATAACTTTTATCCTCTATTATTTGTATATGAAGTTTGATCAGATAACTAAACAATCAAATATAATATTACAAAATTCTTTTTATTAGATAATAACTAGACTACTCTGTAAGACCTAGTATGTATCAATTTCATCTTACGACATATTTTTTGGTTATTTCTGAAGTGAAATTTGTCTATAAAATTTAATACTTACTACTAGTTTAAAAGTGGTTGGTAGACTAAGTTGTAGACACTGAGGTATTTATGGTTGCATACTAGTATATCAGTTCCAGCCTTTACGCATCGTTGATATCTCCATAGTAATAAATGGCGAATGGCGAATTTTGAAAGAATCCTAATAATTATAAATTAATAGTTGATAAAAGATATTTATAGTGTAATAATCATTTTCAGAATAAATTAATTATATTTATGTAGTATGGAAGAAATATATAAAATATATTCATGGAATGAGGCGTTCTTTGACATTACTAGCCAATGCTGGGGTGATATTACCACTGTGAAGCGTCACGGTAGTTGGAAATCTACAAAGCCGTAGAAGGGCCACGTATATAATTTTTTTTAGATTCAGACTTTAAACTCTGAATGCAGACTTTAATACCCGAATATGGGCTTCCTTAGTATCTACAGTGTAGTGAGTCGCTTTTTGCCTCTAGCTTTATTGAGACCCAGCATTGAGTAATCAGTGAGTACCAAATGTAGACACTACATGCTACGCCTCGCGTACTTATATCTTCCATCGGTAATAACAGAGCATGGACAGTCAGTGTTGCTCGTCGTTGGCCTCACCTTTGGCATACTGATGAGAGCTAACAAACTCGAAACTGAAATATGTCTGATGGCACCACTTACGACTAACCGTGGTTATTTGTTATATATAGTCAGGGCATTAGTCATTTATTCATTTATGGCTTACACCATCCAACAGTACTATAACCATTTATAGGATGGAAAAACTAATATACAGGGTGTATTGCATAAGAGCGCCCATGTATCTCGCTTAATATGCGAGACACATCAAAAATCTTTAATTGTTTTTTTGTTGCATTTTTGAAGGCCTTTATGCTCGTAAAAACAAATTTGAGATCCATGACCAACTTTATGAGTAATAATAAAAAAACCTGTAAAGTGCCCAAACTTTAAGGCTGTCTAACTTTTTTATTTTAAGAGATAGAGAAAACTTATTGGTAATAAATTTTTATTGCAAATTGATACCTTCCACCTGATATAAACACCTGTTTTTTCGTCTTTCATGCAATATACTACATGTCGCCCTTATCTTTCGTATTTATTAATTTTTTTTCAATTTTAGTTAAAAAAATGTACTTAAATATTTTCGTGTTGCTCAAGATAATATAGAACCTGTTTTAAAGACGCCAACTGCAAAAAAATAATAAACAGAATGTACTTTTTATGCAAAATACAAATTTTCTTATAATATTATTTATTGGTTTTCACATTAGAAGGAACTGGGTCTTTAACATTATTTTGACACAGACAATGAATATCTACTCCACCTGAATAATAGGTTTATAATAAAAGAGAAATATTTTTTTACTATTCCTACTATTCCTAGTTTCACTCTCAATGTATCTATATAGTTAGTATGTTAGTTAACTAATACTTAAATTTAATCATCAAGTTAGTATCAAAATGACTCATCGGGGGAATAGTTTATACAATACGTCCGCTGAAGCGTTACACGAAAACATTTCTTTTGGTAAGTGCGCCTCAGAGTGCAACAGAGTTCAAATGTAGATCCGGCTCCGGGAGAAAGTGATCGAAATACAAGAACTTCACTCCCGAGTAGCCGTAGACACACACGCAAGAAGTCGAGGAGAATTATCTGTCGTAATTGGCCCAGCATGGGCGCAGAAGAAGGGTAAACTACAAAAAAATAGATATAAATAATTTCTTTTATCCACAATCACCTTATAACCGGTTTGTTAATACAAATGTCTCTTACATTTGTAAAGAACAGCTATATTTTCCTTGGAGTATTAAGTTTGTGTTTCATTGAGTACTAAGAAATATCAAATCGTACGAATATTTTTTTTAAATTCTAATAATTCTGTGGAGCCAGAATGATTGCGATGTGATTATGGATAAAATGTTGTATTGCATTCGTGTTTTAATTGCCTGTTATCCACTTGAGGATATTAAACGCTGGAACTACGATCCCGCGTTTATTTTGCGTAGATAAAATGCTACTTAACATTTATACAAAAAATAACTATTATAAAATGAAGTTCTGAATAAGTACCTACCTATACAAACTTACAATAATGGAAATATCTTCCTCAAGGCCAAAACTAATATATATTACTAATCTTCTTTTCATTATTTTAAAACGTTCTATTGAGTACGAAATACCACAAATACACAGAGAAACATAAAGTTTTTTTTTTAAGAATTCACCAAACTGCCATTGTTTCAAACAGCGCTGTCAACTTTTACTTGAGATCTCATGTTTTGATGGCTATTTTTTAAGCTTTCATACCTTTTACTAAACAACGATAAACTAGACCATTTTTTACTGAAAAATAACTTATTTGCCACTCATTTTTCTACATTCAAATATCCGTAAAGTTTGTGTCCATTTATTCTATTTTTCATTCATGTTCTGTGATTTGACTTTAACCTAACACTATAGTTATCAAACTCAATACTCAGTGCTTAATAATCTCTTTAAAGTGCTTATAAGATTAAACAAATAGAGATTGGGCAGTGATAAGGAGGAGTCTCTTCCAAACAAAAAAGAAATATAGGTCATATATAAATGCTACTTTATTCAAAAAGTATTTGAGCATAACAATTGACAATAGGTATAAATAAAATAGGAATCCTACTGTCTTTCTGAATTGTTCTAATTATAGTGTAACTGAAAATAAATTCTTCTCCGCCGCTGAATAAAAAATTTTGATATCCCTAAAGTTATATCATAATCGTATACGTCATAGGCAATGCGTGACTAGATTCCTGACTAAATTACGGCATTAACGAAAGTGAATTTGGTTGATTGTTAATACTACTGCGGCTATTGTTAACCCCTATTTGTAACTTACATAATTTTATGTTACAATTTTCATAAAGTTTGACTGTGCTAATGATTTTATTTCAGTTTTCCCATCAAAATATTAAAACGATTGCTGTTTAATTACTTATGCAAACTATAGGGAGTTGTATTTATATGTTTTCAGATATTAACAATATCGTATTAACTCTACAGACTTGTCGGCGTTTAAAAAAATATGCAAAAAGTGGACAACGACACGCGGTGTTCCCAAGCGGTCACCCATCCAAGTACTAACCGCGCCCGACGATGCTTGACTTCAGTGATCGGACGAGAACTGGTATTTTACATCGTGGTATGGCCGTTGCCTACAAATTCTTTTTGATTTGTGGAACATATGCGTAAAATATATGTACATGATATTTTTTAAATTTATATTATAAATTTAAATGGATTTGTTGCATATCTGTTTGTTTTATTAAATTTAAAGTAAATGCTATGTAGCTGATAAATCCGAAATAACTTTTAAACTACGCGTTTCACAAAAACGTCTGTAAAAAAATTTTTCATTGCAAGTAAGATTTCAGATGTGGCACACTTAAGGTGAGTCCTGTTATTAAAGGTCTCAATTGGTGGTAGCTAATTTGAGTGGCAGCAAAAATGTGAAAAATCTATTACGTCTTTCAGGCGTTAAAAAAAACTACAAAAAGTGGACAACGACACGCGGTGTTCCCAAGCGGTCACCCATCCAAGTACTAACCGCGCCCGACGATGCTTGACTTCAGTGATCGGACGAGAACTACTTACTTACTTACTTTTAAACTATTTTATTATTACACTGAGTTGCTTATAATACATTGTGACAAGTCATATGTGTATTTATTTTATATATTTGAGTAGCGGTACTGAAGTCATGCGACGTAGCGCCACCCCCGGCGATGTTCTGCCTCTTGCCTCTTTGTACTTTTTAATTATGCTTAGATGTTAAAACAGCTTACCAAAGTTATACTGCTATTTATTTTTAATGAGCGCCATAGCACTAGACTAAATAATATTAAATACTCAATTGTTTCTGACAAATATATCTTATTTATGTAGGAAAATTACCAAAACCTACTCCAAATATTTCGAACCCCTGAGTCGCTGATTGTTAAAGCACATCCTGTACATGTTTTTTGGCAGGCGTGTTTATCTGTGCGAACGCTTGATTCTGTCAGTCCGTAATAGTCCAGTCGTCAGTCCAAGTTTTCTGTCAAGTATTTGTGTACACGTCTGATGTCATCTGGTATGTAATGTAGTCCTCTAGTCAGTTCGCATGTTTGTATTTGTTGTTGGTAAAATTTCCTGGCTGCTTCTTTAATTTGGGTTTTGATAAATTTTATTTTGTGTTCGTCATGTAAGCGTGTCATGTTTGTGTACCTGTTTGCGTTTGTAACTAGTCGAAGTAATTTGTTCTGTGTAGTTTGTAATCGTTTGTATTGTGTGTCGGATATGTTATGGTAAATCGGTCCACCGTAGGTTATTGTCGGTCTTATAATTGTTTTATAAATAAGTAGTTTATTTTTTGTGGATAGGCGGCTTCTTCTGTTTATTAATGGATATAATTTACTTGTAGCAGTATAAACCTTTTGTAATATTTTGTTTACTTTTTTTATGAAGCTCAGCCGCCTATCCAGCGTAATTCCTAAATATTTGACGGTATTATTTTCTTTTACTATTTCATTATTGATTTTTATTTTGCTGAATGTTGTCGTCTCGGTAAACCTTCTAGTCAAAGTTATTGTCTCAGTCTTTTGTTCGTTAATTTGTATTTTCCAGTCTTTGTAATACGTCATGAGTTTGTCTAGATGGTATTTTATTTTTTGCGTCGCAGTCTGTGCAGAGAAAGAAGATGCATAGATTGTCGTATCGTCAGCGTACATCGTGGTTTTCGTTATCGGACAGGTCGGTAAATCAGAGACATACAGGTTATATAATATCGGCGAAAGTACAGTACCTTGCGGAACGCCTGCATTTAGAAGTTTCATACTTGATAATGTATTATTAATTTTAACCTGTATGCTTCGATTAGTCATGTAGCTGTATAGCAAATTAGTCATATGTTTAGGTAGTTTGTGTAAATGTATCAATTTGTACGTCAGTCCATTTAACCATACTGTGTCGAATGCTTTTTCTATGTCCAGTAGGAGTGCTACTGTAGTTTGTTTTCTATTAAATGACATTATGGCTGGTATTTTACATCGTGGTATGGCCGTTGCCTATAAATTTGGTATGATTCGTAGAACATATCGTTAAAATGTACAGATAATTTCTAATATATAATAAATTTAGAAAATTTTATTATTTGTTTTTTATATATTTTTAGGTATTAACAATATTGTGAGCAACTACCGACTCTACGGACTAAAGCCCCGACCAACGATGAATTGAAATTTTTAATACCTACGTAAAAATATATAAAGGGACGATTTTATAAAGGGTAATTTTTTTTGAACAAATAAGTAGGTAAATGTCGTGTCTAATTTAAAATCTTTTGACAGTTCAACATCACTTTTGACATTGCCGATATTTAATTTTAAATAATTTTAATTTATACGTATAATAATTTTTATAGTTAGATATATTTGACTCAAAGAAGGCCAGCAATCCTAAAAATGTACAATAAGATCAGATCTGTTGTGATTGAATTTTCTACTTCTCACAGTTTCAAAAATGAACTTGAAATGAAGTATTTATAGACTCCTGCCTGATTTCAATAGATGAGATAGTCAAAATATTCAAAATTTAAATATTTTAGACCTTGAGGTGTCCAAAAATTTTGAATGATGGTAGAAGTGATGTTTCATTTTGAAGATATTTTTAATTCCATACAAAATTTAAAATTTGCAAGAAAACAAAAAACAGGAATATACAATAGAGCTTGTGGTCCAAACAGGATCAACTTTACGAAAAAATGTGTTATGTAAGTGATTAAAATGATTTAATATCTTAACATTGACCAGTATAACTGATATTAGAAACCTGATCCATGTGATCAATGTTAATTTTAGTTAGACTTGGTTTTTACTTAAAGTTTATTGTTTTCTACTTGGTTTGTTGATTTATAATATGAACTAATTATAATGAAAACATTGAAGAAATATTATTTCAAGCAAATCATTCGTTAAACTGCTTATACAGTGTGTCCCGTTATTCACAAGCCAATTTTTTTTCAATTCCTTAAGGAACCATAGCCTACAACAATATTTTAAAAGGGTTGTTCTTCCAGAAAGTGATATTAGGCATTTCTTATCAAAAAAAACTGTTACCAAGCTGTTCACCACCCATCAAAAAAATGTCTATTGAGTAATTTTTTTATGGGCTGTCAGACTTCGAAAAATCAGAACTAAAAATTATAATAAGCAGCACCAAGGCCGGTATCCACTCCTAGAGCAGAAGAAGAAATTCTAGCACTGGTAGAGCAGAATCCAGGTACGAGTCTGCGGAGAATATCAGCCGAGGTAGGAATTAGTGGTCCTCTTGTTTGGAGAATCCTTCACGAGCAACTGCTTTATCCATACCATGTGCAACGAGTACAGGCCTTAAATCCAATAAATGATCATCAAGCACGTTTGTTTGTTTTTGCCGCTGGTTTCTACGTCATGATGCTGAAGACCCTCGTTTTTTTGCAAACATTCTTTTTTCTAATGAGGCCGGGTTCACAAGAAATGGAGTATTTAATTTTCACAATACGCATATTTGGGCCGCCGAAAATCCTCATGCTCTAATAGAATCTGGACATCAGGCAGGTTTTTCATTAAACATTTGGATGGATATTGTAGGTGACAGGTTTCTAGGTCCGGTTGTTTTACCAAACCGATTAACAGGCGCTGCTTACCTCAACTCTCTGCAGAACACACTGTATGAGTTTTTGGAACACATTCCTTTGAATCAGAGGCAGCAAATGTGGTTCCAGCATGATGGTGCTCCAACTCATTTTTCCATGGCCGTTAAAGAGCATTTACACCAAACTTTTCCACATAGATGTGTAGGAAAGGCCGGATCTGTTTTATGGCCTCCAAGATCGCCTGATCTGAACCTTCTAGATTTCTTAGTTTGGGGATATTTAAAGACATTAGTGTATGGTACTCCTGTAAATAGCCTGGAAGAGCTGCACCTACGAATTAATCAAAAGTGTCAAGAAATCCAAACCAAGCAAGGTGTTTTCAAAAGAGTTCGAATATCGTTGAGACGAAGATGTCGTGCCTGCTTGGAACTTTGTTTTTTGTTTGTTAAAAGCTTCTTTTGTCGGTTTATTCATAATAAAATAAAATGTTTGAAAAACGAATAGTGGTCCATATCTCTGCAACCGTTACTTTGCGGACCCATGTTTATTAAGACTGTTTTGCTTATTTTGGTTCATACTATTACATCCTGAAATATTTGACACTTTTTTTAACACCCTGTATATTACGACAGGAAGCAGTCAAACCAACCAATTTTTAGGTACAGAAATCTTTCAAAATGCGTATTTTTGTAAATTTTACTATAGATGTAAATATTGTCATAACATAAACTTAAATAGTTCTGCATATAAGATTATTCACTTTTGTTTATAAGTCTGTGAAAATAATTGTTAAAATGTGGGGTTAGAATAGCAAAATAATATGTGTCTTACAAACGCATTGTAAAAGTTAATATATTATTTGAGAAGAATTTATATAGTAAAAGTGGATAAACAAATCATTAATAATTTTATTTTGAACTTTCTTAGAAACTGTTGTTGTCGAAAACAATTTCGATATTGTATTTAAAATGCAAACTAAAAACTAATTAATGTTAAAAATCAATTCAACTTTCATGTAAATGTACCATATATTATTAGTATCTAGGAGCATGTGAATATATCAGTAAATTCTTTAACATTGCACCTAAATAATATTATACACGGGAATCCCAATCACATAAGAACGCATTCGCTTCCACTTTCTCTTTCGTTCTTCGTCTTAGTGCCTACAGAGTGATTCTATATGCACTAAGACCAATAATAGTATTTTATTGTACATAGTTTAAACCTAAAATCGATCATCATACATTAAAACCATTTCAATTCATTATATCCCTGATATTTATAGTTTAACTACAATTAATTGAAAAAAGACTGATATTTGTTAATTTCGAATAATTAATTATGAAATTCTATGCTTTTCATACATGTTAGTATATAGTACCTATTTTATATGCTATATGATATAAGTTGAATGTTTACAATCTTACACCACAAGTAAACAAATACCTTGAATTAGATAAAAAAATGAAGTTTATTTTATATAGACATAATCTAAGTTTTGATTTCGGGCACGGGCAGACTAAACAGAACTCGAACACCGAACAACAATTATGTCTTACTCCCCCCCCTCGCCTTTCGCTGATGTCCGACGGTAACCGCGATTCAGTCAAAGTCGTTTTGCAGGAAGACGGAGCCTCAGAGTCCTTCTGCACCAGCCACCACTTAGTAGCAGTGGCGTAGTCAGAAATTTGACAAGGGGGGGGGGGTTCAGTGAACAAAGTATTTCAAACTAGATTTTTTCAATAAAAAAAAATAAATAATTTTTAATAAATTGAAACAATAAAAAATAAATAAAAAAACAATCTCATCATAAACATGTAAATAATAAATAGGTACGAACAATATTTGTTACAAAAATGACAAAAATAAGATTAGAACTTAGTAGCAGGTCTTAATGTAAGGTTTCCGTAGGAGATCTAGTTCACTGACCGCGTTGCTAAATCTTGGAGAATAGAGTGATTGCAGGTTTGTAGTGAGACATTACCTATATGACCCAATCAACCCAACACATGGGGGGGGTTCTGACCCCCAAACTCCCCCTCCCCCGTGGCTACGCCACTGCTTAGTAGCACTTATGTTCTCTAGTCCGACATTTTTTCTTCTAAATGTATTTAATGCAACGAGGTTGGAAAAGATATACGTAACAAAGACTGCCTGTTTTCCGGAAACTGGTTGATTCAGGTGCTGAAAACATCAGGATTGTATTTAAAAATTTTGGTGACCAATGATTACCCATTTTCATGAATAATTAATGATTTAAAATAGTCATATATGTACGTATTTTTCTATCAATAACAAATGCTTTTTGTATCTGTTATGTCACACACAAAACTCGACAGTTTTTATAAATAAGTAATTTTTTTTTAATTATATGTACTGAAGAAAAAAATAAAAAATTGTAGTATGAGCTTAAAATTTTTAGGAATTAATAAAACAAATTAAAACCCCAACAATTATTATTACATATTTATTTTAATTTAAATTAAATTATTTGTTGAATATAATTTATTTTCTCATAATATGTAGTATATTTCAGGTCTATAAAATTATAATTAAGAAAATAGTAGGTACTGATTAAACATTTTTATTATAAATTTAAAACATAGATTTGAATAGTGACAAGTAAATATGTTTTGTTTGTTTGTGTGTATATTTTAAATAAAATGAATATTAAAGGATTATCCTTAATGTTTTAATGTTTATTTCGTGTGTATGAAAGTGGCATACATTACAATATTGAAAAATATCGTATTTTTAAATTTAGTGCAGTTATCCAAAATCTCTTCTTTCTTCTTCTTTAGGGGATCCAAAATTATAATTCTAAATAAAACTTCAGCCAGCAAGGCGTTCTTTTGAATAATATTACATTTTATTTTATTCCCAATTAGATTATTTTGTTACCCAGAAATTAATAATTATTAGGTACATTTTTACTTGTACTAAAAGCAGTAGTAAACAACAACATTATACAGCTAAATACAGCTCTGGTACAGAATCTCAAACTATATCAACCAACAATGTTAGTAAACGAAATTGATGTATGTGCCTGTTGGGTGAGAGGAGTGGGAAATTGGTAGGATGCGTAATAATTTTGGCTTATCTCCCTCTTGCTAAAGCTATGCTTTAATTAGATTTAAATATTTTCTACGCATTGTAAATAGTTAGTATTGTTTTCATATATAATATGAATACTAGAATATAAATAGTTAGGATTCAAGTATTTATGAATGCTTTTTTAACAGAGTACTCAGTACTTATTCATTCATACCCAACTCTGCTTATAGTGAACCACTGTGTACGTAAGACTAATGGAAAGCAATAGTACCTCGACCTGTTGTTATTAGTTGTTCTTTTACCAGTTATGTAACTCTTGCAGAGCTATTAGGGATTCCCAAGCCAACAGGAGGAATAAATTAAGCTTATGAAGAACGTTTTACTATATCAAAATCCCAATTGCACAATGGACATGCTACAAGAAGCAAATCATTCATTTTTAATACTAAGAATTAGAAGTAGCACGTTTTACTATACAATAGTTTGTAATGTATGTCACACAATTGTCTGTAATTATAGTAAAAGCAATTAATGAATGCAGGTGTTTTGTTAGGCTAATTATTATATTTTAAATGGCTCATTCTATAATATAATTAATATTGTTCACATCTATACCCCATCCAAAAAATACAAAGTGCTGAATAACGTGCAAAGAAAGTAGTCACATATAGTTCAGAAATTTCACGAATATGTTCATTTTATCGTTTATTATTTCATGTCTTCTAAAAAGTGTAACAATACCTAAAAAAGGTTTCATGTTTGGTCTGTTTTTAATCCAGTTTTGTTGTTTTACTGAACATTGAATAGCTGTAACAAATTAATGAAAACACTTTTACTATTAAATAAAAAATATATGTTTGAATTGAACAGCTGATTCAGGATTAAGCATTTACAAAATTTTAAAAGCAATAAACCGTATGGAAAAGTGTAGCATCCAAAAACAACCAACAGTTGGAGCAAACTACAAATAATGAAAGATTTTCACAGTTTTTACTTTAAAAATGAATTACCAATGCTGGAATCATAACAATAAGCTGTTAGAGATACATTGAGAAAGGTACGTAACATGAATTTTCAGTACAATAAGGTCGATAGAAGGAGTTATCTGCACAAAAATAAAGAATGCCGACTTCAACGAAGAAAAATGTATACCTAACACCTAACAGCAGAGATATAAAATGTCGATATTAGTGCTAATGAAACTTCATATGTCCATCCATACTATACCATGTTATATTACTGATTGTAGGAGTGCATATGCTATTTTTTAAGGTCATTAAACTCTCTACAATTTTTTAAATTACTGTAGAACACATAAAACTGTAACCATAATTGATGTCTACAAAAAAAATTGGAGTAGTAATGATTCTAAATGAATTATTAAAAATTCAAGTCAATAAAAATATACAGCTAAAACAAGTAACACAAAAAAATATGAACATCTAGAAAACAATAATAGAAATAAATATACCTCTGTTTTTTTTTTACATTTGTACTTTTTAATATGCTGTAAAATAAAATACCTATTGCATATCTCTTCAAATTTGCGAAACGTTATTCAGTCAATTTTTTTCCATTAATTAGAAGATAATTCATTTTTTTAAATCGAGTGGGATAAACTTTAGCGATTGTTTCAGTAACAATAAATTTACTATAGGTACATATTTTTTCATAATTAAACAAGTTTGGATTATTATTAACTACATTCCGAAAGACAAGTTCAAAGGACTACTGTTCAAACATATTTACTTTCAATCAATTCAACTATTCTATATTGACATAAGAGGTGTGGTAGCCTTCGGTGACACTTGTTACTCACACCAAAAACAAGTAGGTATTCCCTGCCCTCAATTTTCATTCATTGTAAGTCTGAAGTCGTCCACTGCAGAATTTTTGTTATGTAATAAAAAAACCCAAACAATACTAATGTCTTTGACCTACATGATCATTCTGCGAATGTTTTTTCTAAATTTTCTGGAAAGCAAGATTTTTCAAAACATGATCTTACAGGTATTTCAAAATATATCTGTTACTGTTACAACAGAACTAGTTGGGAATGAGAAACGAATATTTTTTGGAGTATTTGAAATAAAAATAAATTGAAACAAATTTGTGTACAGAAATAATGGATGATAGTAAGAGTAGTAAAACATAAGGAACATGTTAATTGGAGACCGGTATTACTCAGGTTTAAATTAATTGTTAACCAACTTTGCATCCATGATACCACATCATGTACATTTCTCTAGAATTTCATGTGAAATAGAAAGTTGAATAGTAAATAATTTATTACATTTTGAAAGTTACAACTATTTAAGTAAAAATTAAATATGTTCCCACTACAATTTATGGCACATTCAAACCTTGTGGGACATTTTTAAATCAAAACAATATAGAAAAAAGTACAGCTAAGAATACAGGGTGTTTCTTGAAGAATGTGACATAGTATAAATACAAAATATAATAAAAATTTAGAAATCTTTGACACCCTGTATCTCTGTAAATAAAATTTGGGACACGAAGTGTTAAATGAAATGAGTAAATATCCATTTTCAATCAAAAGTCATTTTTAATCTTCGAGGTTTGACAGAAACGTCTAATGATGTCGTCAATTATATTTTTTCCAGAAGCATGCCCAAATATTTTTCTGTTAAAAAGCTCTATTTTTTTTAAATAAACAGATTTTTTCTGTATTCCCGTTTAAAAGCTATAAGCAATATCGTCCTAAAGAGTCTCAAAAGAAATACCACCTAAAAATCACATTAGCTGTGGAAGGATCAAGTAGTCGTTGGAAAATAATTGAATGCTCGTTATTTAAAGTGCAAAAATGTCACTAAGAATAAATAAAAGGATTAAACTCGATAATTCTTTAATACAGTTAAAACAAACTACATACATATTACAATCTATTATTCTCATAAGTAAAGAAAATTGGGCTAAGGTAAACTAATTTACGTTATTTTTTTTCTAAGGAAGCTAATCTTAAAGTATGGCCCAGTCTTTATTGAACACTCTGTATAATAAATTGTTTTCCTAGAGTCTTTACAACTTTTATGTCAAAAACTATTGGACCTTTTACTTTCAACCGGTATGCCATTTTTAATCAAGATGAGAAAAACTTTCGGCAATAAAATATATTTAAATAATATTTGAAAATCAACATTACAATTAAAGATCCATTAATCCAGATAAAAGTTACAGTTTTATAATATATTACAATAAGGATTAATGTTCAAGCAAGTAGGTACTCGTAACATTAAAAATAATAAAAAGTTTTTTAAAAAGCTATTTGAATGAATATACTTTTAATTCTTAGACAGAAGTATCTAAATAAAATAGTATATGAGATATAAATGGTCTGCTTACTTCCTGCTCGGCCCAAGCGGCCCGACTTGCAGAAAGCGACTTACATTACAGCAGGTACTGAATGGCAGACCTCTCGCCCTGGACGGCGAGCCATTAAATCTATAAATGATACGGCAAGAAACAACTACTCCGCGTACTAATGCCCCGACCTGTGTTGAATTACTCCTGCTGTATCTAATCTATCTACTATCTATCCATATAATCTTTATAGATTTAAAGGCTCGTCGCCCAGGGCGAGAGGTCTGTGATTAAGTACCTGCTCTAATGTAGGTCGCTTCCTGCAAGTCGAGTCGCTTAGGCCGAGCAGGAATTAAGCAGACCACCTATATCTCACCTGCACTCAGTTTATCTGAGAACATACATATGAAGGAACAGCCAGTTCAATTGTCGGTCATCTCACCTATAGCATACTGATGAGGGCCAACAAGTACGAAACTGGTCTGTATCTGGTGGTGTGGCCGACAAGGGTTCTTGGCTGTTCACACATATACTGTAGGAGTAATTCAACGCCGGTCGGGGCATTAGTCTGAGGAGTAGGTGTTTTTTGCAGTACCATTTATAGATAAAATAATATATCTCTAGCTGTACTTTTTAAATTAAAAAATTTAAAAAAAAATGTATTAAAAATTAACTTAAACACTTCAAAAACAAATTACTCGGCTTATTAAATTTGAAAAAATATTTTCGATTTTTTTAAATATCTTAAGCATCTTTGAACGGATTGTCTTGAAAGTTTGTACACCTATGTTTTCTGAGGTGGTAATTACGAAAATGGTAACTATTTTGCAATCACATGTAGGATGTGCTAGTTGCAGAGTTCCGTCGGAGTAAACATATGTCAAATTTTTTTGTCCTTCAAAAATATGAATTTCCAATAAAAAATTATTAAACTACGTTCAATTCTAAATAAAAAAGATATACGTGTTAAAAATCGATAAACTTAATCGTTTTCGAAAAAAGAACAATTTACTATTTCTTATACAAAATTATTTGTTTGAACGTACGCCTTTAAATAAGATGACTTAAAAAAAGTAGGCCGCTGTCAATGAACGAGACGTTGGAAGGCCTAAAGTATTAGCGGCGGAGCAAGAAGAGGATGTTTTAGTGCGAATTGCCGAAAACACGCAAACAAGCACACGCCGAATTTCATCAACTACTGGTGTAAGTCAATTTTCCGTCTTCAGAATACTCCACAAAGAAAAATTGTATCCTTACCATTTTTGTCCGGTTCAACAGTTGATGCCACAAGATCCTCCTGGTAGATTTCGGTTCGCACAGTTTCTTCGTCGGCAACAAAATGCTGACCCTACATTTTATAATAAAATATTGTTTACGGACGAAGCTACATTTATCCGGCGCGGTGTATTTAATTGGACAAATAGCCATTCCTGGGAACTGGAAAATCCTCACTTGCCACGAGAACAACATTTCAGCATGAATTCTCAATAAATATTTGGTGTGGAATACTTTCCGATAACATTTTGGGACCATTTGTGTTACTCCGTCCACTTAATGGGGAAAATTATTTAAATTTTTTAACAAATGACTTGCCAATCGTTCTTGAAAATATCCCCTTAAATTTACGGCAAACCTTTTGGTTTATGCATGATGGTGCTCCCGCACATTACTCCCGACCAGTAAGAGAATATCTTGATATAAGTTTTCGAAACCGTTGGATTGGTCGCGGCAGCGAATTGCCTTGGCCTGCGCGTAGCCCTGATTTAAATCCCCTTGATGTTTATTTCTGGGGTAACGTTAAATCTTTAGTTTATAAAGATGTTATACATACTCTAGAAGAGCTGTGGGCAAAAATACAAGAATCTGTTCATTATCAGAGACCAACAAAGAAATCTATTCAGTGTCAGACAAAATTTTAACGACAGAATAAAAAAAATGTATTGAAAACAATGGTCGCCACTTTGAGAATCGTTTATAATTAGACTTAAGCATACGTAATAAAATTTTCAGTTGTTATTGTGTTTGTCTTAATTCGTAATTAAATCTTCTTATTTAAAGGCGTACGTTCAAACGAATAATTTTGTAAAGAAATAGTAAATCGTTCTTATTTTGAAAACGGTTAAGTTTATCGTTTTTTAACAGGTATATCTTTTTTATTTAGAATTGAACGTAGTTTAATAATTTCTTATTGGAAATTCAGATTTTTGAAGGACTAGTGCATCCTACATGTGATTGCAAAATCGTTACCATTTTCATAATTACCACCTCAGAAAACGTAGGTGTACAAACTTTCAAGACAATCCGTTCAAAGATGCTCAAGATATTTAAAAAAATCGAAAATATTTTTTCAACTTTAACACCCTGTAAATCGAAAATTAGCAACATTCGGTCTAGCTCTATTTTGAGGTCAGCAACATGCCCTTAAGCTCTGTCCCATTATTAATGAATCCCTGTATAATAAACTGCCATTATTTTTCAAAGTTCTACATACCCTCGAAGTTTGTTCATTAAAAACTGAATCATCCTGTATATAAACGGTTTTTCTTATTTTTAAACGTATAAGCTGTCCTTAGATTTTGTTAACATCATTCTGTAACACCCTGTATATTTAAAATCATCTCAAATGGCTTAAATAAGGTATATTAAATTATAAATAAAAACAGATATTAAACAAGCTAGAAGTTCTAAAAACTGCCAAATAATTGCGCTACCAAAACCTCATTATTCGTATCCTGTTCCTTTAACCCAACAATTTCAGAGCAAAAAAGAAAAATTGAACGAGCAACCAACAGATCGAAAGCCCAATTGCATAACTGAAATCACATCTAAGATCCGTTTTACGCTCCCGTCGATTCCGAAAATCTCTTTTGCAACCCCTCCTGACGTCACAGCTGCTGAAGAAGGCGATATATAAACACTACTTACATCGTCAATGGCAGTGAGTTCATCACCTGCAGATCCAAACTTCACTTGCGTTTGGTAGAAAGTGACAGCCCACGATACTGGAGGGAAACTATATAACCACATTAACAGTGAAAAATAACTCATTTAAACAGTGCTCAGTGCCTTTTCAACCAGTGATTATACAGTTATAGGTTGGTATTGTTTTCGTTTTTAGTTTACAAATTAACCCTAACATATCTAAGATAATATAAGCAAAACATTTTTCTATCAAAATTATTATATTGGAGAATGGTAAAATTGTTTTCTGAAAATGAACCATATTACGGTTTTCTTAAAGTCTAAGGCTAAAGAAACATTCTAAATTAAATGCGTTATTAAATTATTGCATCAATTAGAGTAGAAATTTGGAGCAACTAATTACAGCTAGATTACTAATAAGTATGGTTAAATTTGTCCCATTTCTGTGAAAATTGTTCATGAACAGTATAGTAGCATAGCATAGTCACAATTCATATATTTGATTTTTTAACTAGACCGTATCAGCTAACAACGGGCATCAAACAAATAATATATTGCCAAAAGTAATAACAAATGTTGTCTATAACTACCTGCAATGTAATATACAGGGTGATTTAGAAATACTAGGAGAAAACTAAGTACAGGATCTATGTGAGAAATTATTTGAGCCGTAATGTTTGTTGTTTTTTTGACAATATCTTCAGAAGATTTAAATGGATTTTGGTGTGGCGTCATAGATAGTCTATGTGGACATCATTAAGAAAGTAGTTTTGTCAAGTACCACAGAGGGCGATAATTATGCGCAATGCCACTCAGTTTTTTTTTCAAAAACTTATTTCCATTTTTTTTCTAAATTTTTTCATTTTACAGAAAAAAGTACTCTTTACTTTTTCCTTTTGAAGTTTAATTTTCCTGAAAAAGCTGCTAAGGCTAGTGTGACAAATGCATCAACAAATCTCAGGTTTATGGTACCATCTTTAGCAAATAAACTAATGCTTGAACATTTTTAAAATTAACGTAACTTTTTAAAAACTGACAACGTAATCACGAATCAATACCTGTTACTCAATCTGTTTAAATTTTCTTCGCAACTACCTTTTTCATTTTATTCATAATTCATAATTTTTCAAGTTTGTCAATGGTAGCATCACAGTTTTGGCAACTTTTTCTAGAAAAATTAAACTTCAAATAAAAAAAAGTAAAGAATTTAATATAAAATGAAATTGTGCTTCTGTTTTCTATGTGCTTTTATGGAGAATGAAACGCTGCTTCTACTGCATTAACAATAAAATTTTATAAAAATGGAAACAAAAGTTTTTGTAGCATTACATATAAAGCATCCTGTATGATATACCCAATATTTGTCTGTATAAAGCTAAATTAGTGTATGGTTGAGGCTACAACCAGCTAATATTATTTTAGTTTTTTCTTTCTTACTAAATGCTAATATTCAGAAAAAATAATTGGGATTTGGGCTTTTTAATTGGACTGGATTGAACAATTATTATCAAAAAGGTGTATTTTTTGCTATTCTTTACAATTTTACTGTTCATTACAATACTTAACTATAAATAAACCCTTGTTTTTGACATTTCTAAATTATTTTTGATTATTTCAACTACCAACATCGGAAATTTCATAACCAAAAACGGTGCGTGAACGAATTTTATAAAGTCTACCTATTTTGTGTAAAAAAAGTTGGAAAATAAGAATTTGATCGGTACCAAAGATAAGACTTAAAGCAATCAAAAATTCTGTCGTTTTTAACACATTCAAAATACCGTAGACGGCGCCCTCTATGAACGACAATCAAACTGTGAACAGATTTCAGTTAAGACACAAAAAGTACTAACTCCAAAATTTTGTATGAATATTAGCATTTATTAAGAAATAAATGAAAAAAAAAAACTAAAATAATGTTTTACATTTAACACCTTTTACTAAATTAGGTTCGGTTAAATCGCAATACAATTGCAAACAAATTTCAAGATTAGGGAGCTCTTAATGAATAAAACTTGCTGCATTTCTTCTGATATTATTTTAAAATATGTAGAAGTAGAATACACTTAAAAAAAAACTTTCTAATTATGCTTATGTTAATATTTTAAGCAGTAAATAAAACTAATATATGATATTTCGTAATACAAGTGATTACTTTTTATGATACAAGGTATATCTAAAGCTTTGGAAAGTTCACAACTTCAGAATTTTCTGCTACATTTCTTTAACTTTCACACAGTATAAATTGTTTGTTATTACTATTACAAATGGTACGCTTGACGGCTGCTATTTTTTCATAATATAAGAAATCACTACCCCCTAAAAAATAGGATAGACGTGATAAAAACATAATCCTTTCATGTCTTCTGCTACTTTATTCCCAAATATTACGATCCCCTTGTAAGAACAATTACTATCTCCAATTTCCTTATTTTAAATAGAGCTGAATAATAGAACTAATTAGCCGCACCCTCAGACATCACAAACACAAAAAAATCGTGCTCTCTTTGAACCATGGAACAATAGAAGGTGGCTTGACACATTTCCCAACAATTTCTACTTGTTCAGTCAAGTTAATTCGCTAATTGTTGCAGTTAAGACATCTTTTGTATGCAAATGGTTCCGATAAAATTGAGTGAAAGTGAAAGAGGGCGAGCTATATGACAAACACAACAGTCCACTTTTCTATTCACTTTCTCGATGTTGTTCTTGTCTTGAAAGATACGGTCATGGCCGTCGGTTCATTAACATTAAAAGCACGAGATGCAATGTTGCAACGGTCATCAATGCTAGGAATGTTTCTGTATCGGTATCCACCAGTCTGCAGTTATCAAAACATATAAAAACTCAAGAGACCACTTGGCTATGCTTCTCTGTAATCACAATTTTTCTCAATTGATCAATTAGGTCAAAATATATTCAAATAGTTGGAGATTGAGCTCGCGTACGAAATTTTGAAAATAGTCGATTTAGATAAATGAATTAAAAATATATTTATTTACTTGTTCCGACCTTTTCGTCTATTGTCAGGTCACAACCATTAATTTGCAACCGCAACGTCGCAATTTCATTATTAGTTGTTTTTGCCTTAGCTAGAGTCGTCTATATTAATAATAATAAATGCTTTTATTTTAACGTTATCATACAAAATGGAATGGAAACCTTTCGTGTGCAGATAGAACATGAAAAAATAAGATGACAAGTTCCTATAAAATGTTTTCCTATAGGCCCTCCCTATGGAGGAGTGTTTTTAGTTTATTAGGAGCGGGCTAAGCTTTACAACTTAATGCAAATAATAACATTGTTGATTTGGAAGGGTTCAGTGATAAATTGTGATGCTTAGAAACCCTACATGAAATATTTAAATGTTCATTTATTAAATTTTTAACTAGTTCAGAATCATTTTTAGGGAAAGAGTAATAAATTTGTGTCTCATCTGCATACATATGTATTTTTAAATGTTTTAAAACGGTAGGAAAAGAACTAGTATAAAGACTAAAGAATAAGGGTCCCAGAATGGAAACCTGTGGAACCTTAAATGTCTTCGATGAGAAAATGTATTATCTAATTTAACCACCTGATTACGCCCATTCAGGTAACTCTCAAAAGTGTTGTATATTTGTCATCTAGCCCAATAGACCTCAACACAGCCAGCAACACTGTGTGATTGACAGTGTTAAAGGCCTTACTGAAATCAAGCAGCTAAACCCAGTTTGAAAACCTGATTACTAAAAGGACAGGACAATATACTTATCGGTCTGAGATGTTTAAGTCAGAAGGATTATTTATTTCTGGTAAAGGTACCACCAAAACATCTTATCAAGAAGAGGGAAACTGTGACTCCAAGAGAACATTATTAACAATATTAGTAACAAATGCTAATATATAGAGACATCATATTTTTATAAATCATAATATACTAAAACCATCACTACCGGCAGCATTGGACTTAAGCTGTTATTTGTTTATTTAATTTTATAGTGACAATTATGTTATTTGCTAAACTCTATATTAGTCAGTTTTAAAATGTCCAGAATTACTTGTATTTGTAAAAAACACTATTTCAAGAATACGGCGCCCTATTTTATAATAACGTAATATCTTTAGCTAAAACTAACGTCAAGTATATTTGAAGACATAAATGTTGAGAAGAGAAAAGATACTCTTTAATTAAATCATAACTATTTTATTATTTGCTTGGACTGAACACAACTGGAGTCCAGTAAATTGAAAAATATTTATAACAACTTTTAAATTTCACCAGCGACAAATAATTATCTCAAACAGAGAGTTCAACTAAATGAAAGTTAAAATGTAAAAATAATCGAGGAACATATTCTAATTATGTTACATAAACATATATGCTAATCTGGAATTACCAACCGAATATATAATAAAATATGACATCATAAGGACCACAGGCGTTACTACGAAAACAAAAACAGTCGAAGAAAGTACATAGAAAGTAAAAGTAGCGTGACCTACTTATTCTTGCAATTTCTTCGAATTGGCTATTAAATATTGCAAGGTGGAGGAGGTTGGTAGTTTCACTTTTTGGCATTTGTCATACAGCTTTCTTGTGTCCACTCAAAAGAATGATGTAAATCAAATGATTTCAGTTTCCATAAAGTTATGTTATGCATAATTAAAAAAATAGAAAGTCGATATTAGTTAATTATTTCAACTTTACAGATTATCGTCAATATTTTTTGGATATCAACTTTTTTTGTTTATTTCTCCTCTAATAAAACTTAAGTCATTTTTCTACTACATTTTAGTGGATTTTAATGGTCAATAATATAAGCTCGGAAAACTTTAATAATTAAATAAAAAAAACATTTATTAAAACAAAGTACTAAGCAAATTACAAATCAATACCTTTTTTGTCGTTACAGAAATGAAGTTTGCGTTTGCCTTGGCGGCAATTCTATTTCTACACAGCTCACAAGCTCAAGAAAAACTGTGGTCGTGGAATGGAGACGACAACGATCAAAACAGTCAACAATCTGACCAGAAGGCATTGAATCAGTTCGAAGAATATCAGCCTTCGGCAAGCGAGTATGTAGAAAGTGCAGTACAACTTAACGATACCGACGTTGAAA
Source organism: Monochamus alternatus (assembly GCA_037114965.1). Taxonomy (NCBI): domain Eukaryota; kingdom Metazoa; phylum Arthropoda; class Insecta; order Coleoptera; family Cerambycidae; genus Monochamus; species Monochamus alternatus. The sequence goes on along the minus strand of CM073426.1, from coordinate 144,836,072 downwards.
AAGTCGTCGACGAAATTTTAACATCCAGTAGGCTAGGTAGAGCTCTGGATGGGTTTGGAGAAGTCTACAGTGATCCAACCATTCAAGATGTTCTACAAAAGGGCGATGATGGGGAAGCGAGGAATATTATTAAGGAAAAACTATGCTCGCTAGGTCTTATGCAGGTAAAAATAATTAGAAAAATTGCCGAAACTGAAACATATTAAAAATAAGTTAATTTCTTACTTATTTATAAACTTCAATTTATCAAAACACCTACATATCTCCATCCGCATCCACAACTAATAATCAGAATTGGAAAATCTATCTGATATATTTACAAATGAATAACAAATACAATATATAGCAATACACGCAACGTAAGGGTTTTCACTAGCTCCGGAAGGTGACAGATATTCTTCTGTCCCCCTGTAAAAACCCTCTTACCATGCCAGTAGTGTTATATACTATTACTATTCTTCATCAATCTTTGAAAATATAGTTCACTTCCTTTAGATTAATTTCTTAAATTAGAATTTAATTAAAATTTTGCACTAGACTCCCTTGAAACTAAATCAATCCTACTTTTTCTACTCCTGCTTCTTCAACCATTATATCTTCGCAAAAAATCTACATTCTATATTGTTCTTAACTACTTGTTACTAAATTTATCACTTTATTTTTAATTTCAGTGTGATGAACATATAGAAGGGAAACGTCCATTCATAGCCCCCGAAGAACTCGTATACGCGCAACCCGTGGCTATCAATCCCGTGGGCAAACCCATCCCAACCATCCCCGTGAAAGGAGTCAGAGGAGGTTACGGTCCCCCGCAACCAGTACACTACCCATCAAGACCAGGAGGACCCCCCGGAAAATTCGGGCCACCACCAAATAAATTCGGTCCACAGGGAAAACCTCCCCGTCGTCACTTCGGCCCACCAGGACCTCCGAGCAAACCATTTTACGGCAAACCAACCCTTAACGGTGAATATTTCGACGGGCCTGAGTATCTATCCAAACCTCCAGGTTTTGCACCAGGTGATTTTATTCCACCACTTGCTCCTGAAGGTCCTTATAAATTCGAGCAAGGCGCTTTCCAGTCAGGACATCACAAAGACAAAAGGGTTGAAATAACAGTTAACGCACAAGGAGGCGCAGCTACAGCTAGCGGCGTTTCGACTGTTGGACCTGGAGCAGCCGTAGAACATGTTCATCATCATTATCACCATAACCTCAACGGGGGAAACAAACCTACCGTTGTAGTGAACCCAATACCGATTGCAGCAGCTGCAGTTTCAGCGACCTCAGAATCCTTATCAAACTCTTTTGGTAGCGGCTCAGGATCATTTGGTGGCAGCTCAGGATCGTTTGGCGGCAGCACTGGATCCTTTAGTGGCAACTCAGGATCGTTTGGCGGCAGCTCAGGATCGTATGGGGGCAGTTCAGGATCTTTTGGTGGTAGCTCTGGCTCGTTTGGTGGCAGCTCAGGATCATTTGGAAGCAATTCAGGATCCTTTGGTAAACCAGATTTCATCCCCATATCTTCAGGAGGTTTCAGTGGAAGTTTCGATAGCTCTAGCAGCGGTTTAACACTTGGTGGCACATCTGGAACATATGGACCAACAATTGGAGGCTTGACTGGCAGTTCTTACGGAGGACAAAGTATAGCTAACTACGGTGGATCTTCTTCATTTGGAGTCAACTCCTTCGATTCGATTAAACCGGTGACAGAAAATTTCGGAACGTCAATAGGATCCTACGGTTCCTCAGGTTTATATAAAAAAGAATTAAACCTCAATGCCGTCAACAATAACTACCTGCAATCGAACTACGCCGACAAGTATCAAGGACTCGAATCTGCTAGAACTGAAAACTACGACTGCGTGTGTGTACCCTACAACCAGTGCCCCTCTCATGACATTATTGGCCGCAAAGACGATCTGTACCTACCTTTGGATCCCAGAAGTTTGAAGAGCGATATTGAGGCTGCTGTAGAAGAAGAAAGGATTATCACAGACGGAAATGGTACGATGACAGTTGTGAGGATTCCAAAAGGTGCTGATTTCAATGCAACAGATAGTAAAGATACGGAAGGAAAGAAAATCAGTAAACGTGAAGCTACAGACAAAACAACCGAGAATACTAGTGCCAAACCTGAAGCTGTAAGTATTAGTTTTATTAGTTATTTGCTGTTCTGTAATGACCATAGAATTGATGGATTATAAGATATTGCATACACTTACAGTTAACACATTCCATAGTTATTTCATCTAACTTTGCACTAAAAGTATTAACCTTCAATTTGAACTGATGTTACTAACTAACAATGGACATCTAACGCAAATTTAATCATAACATTTATTGTTTCAATCTGTGTTGACATAAGCTATGTTCGTAAGAAATCAAAATAATATTAGAACAATACTTTACGAACAAAGCTAAAAAGATATTGTAAACCCATACACAATTTTACTCTAACTGTGGCCAAACAAACAAACAAAATGGTGACTAGTACGCATCCGACTAAAGAAATCATGAAAGCAACTTCCCTATGTGCCCTGTATGACATGTTACCACCGCCTCTATAAATTTCACTAAATCAATAAGTGTGCTACTGTAGATAACAAAATTCCCCTCTCCAGGTGATGGTTTAGGTAAAGTGAGACGAACAGTAGTAAACACGGTAAAATTTTTGCAGCGCCAATACGGATCTCTTGACATGAAGAAAATCAAACCCACTTTAGGCATTTCCTTTGGCTTACCCCAACAAGGAGGCGGTGGATATCCCATTAATCCCTACGGTCCCAATCCCCACGTCAACCCTTATAACGGCGCCATTGGGGGCGCTGGTATAAACCTGGGCTTGGTTTCCGTAAATCCCTTGGTTTCCATACAAGTTACGAAAGACGATTACGGCAATAAAGAAATCAAACCTTTCGTCAATCTGCACGTCACTCCAAACAACTATCTCGTTCATAAGTTTGAAGACCTTTTGTCCTATAAAAAGGCGGTCATATTTAATAAACACAAGCATTATCATATCCACAAAGGTCATCGTCCCTATCACTACCACAGCCACCACCCCTTCCATCATTACCCTCATGAGAACTATCATGGTCATCACCCCGGTCCTATCGAATATGATGGTCCCCCAATTTCTCCAGCTCCCGTATATGGTCACGGGGACTATGATTACGATCAAGGTCATCATTCTTATCCAGATCATCATTATCCTGACCAAGGTTCATATTTCGATGACCCATTGAATTATGGAGGTCCTCCTACTTTCGATGGTCCTGTAGTAGACTACAAAAATTTTTTCCATGTACGAAACTTCGGAAATAATTCTGATTACGTTGCTGGTAACAGCTTATTACACCAATACCAACAACAATATGACAATGGCCAAAGTTTGTATGGAAATTTAAATGGCAATGACAATGACCTTGATTATGAACAAAGTACGAACGACTTCGATTACAGTTCTAGTAGTAATTCCAGACGTGGTAAAAGCTTAAGAGCATCTTCCCCTTCCAATCCAATAAAGTTCCCTTCTAGTAGAAAGAAACGAGACGTTACGCAAGACCAAACAGTAAAAAGCAAAATTACTAAGGTAGAGTATCAAAAACTTTAGTTCACCTTTCGTTCTTTGGAATTTGAAACATGTTCTACATTGTTTTGTCTTCTAGCGTCAATTCAGTGGAGCCTTTGGACGTCCCCAAACTTGCGGACCTAGACATGTTTGCTGCAGAAGGCCGTACCGTCCTCAAGTACCACAATCGGCGAACCGTCAGTGTGGTACAAGACATGCACAAGGTATCAATGGACGTATTAAGAATCCAGTTTACGTCGACGGAGACAGTGAGTTTGGAGAATATCCATGGCAAGTGGCTATCTTGAAAAAGGACTCTAAAGAAAGCGTTTACGTCTGTGGAGGTACCTTGATCGATCCACTCCACATCATAACGGCAGCTCATTGCGTTAAAACGTAAGTAAAAATTAATATTTATCCAAAAATATAGTTTCCAATCTTATATACTCATCACATAAATGATTATGTTTCGAATGTCATGACGACTTACATTGTCCCACATGTGCTTTTTTAAATTTATTAACGCATTCAATGTAATAAGGTCATTGTAAATTATACTAACTCATATTAGACATAGATCGTATACAAATTTATTTATTAAATACATTGACAGTAAAATCTTTACAATTGTATAAATTAATACCAGATCTACATTTTTAACGACAGGTGAAAATATTTTGAGTGTGAACATAATTTTCAGATGTTGATGAAATAGCTTTGGATGTTGAGGAACTATTTTCGGCTTTCAAGGGAATATGCTCGTTTTCGTCTAGAATGTTCATAGCCGTTCGTTTGTTGTTTTCAGTAGAAGTTTGTTTCGATGTAGCCTTCAGCACAGAATTAGACTTCTAGCTACCATGTCTTTTTATACCCAAAAGATATAATCTACAATCGCCTAAAAGAGAGGTTAACGATCGTTGAAAAAAGTGCCAGTATACGCATTTGGATTAGGCAGTTTAAGAAATCGTTCAATAAGTTTTGGTACATTGCATGTCAATAGTACTTATACTAATAGGTCGTTTGGTACATTTACCAGCTTTATATCGAAGAAAGAAGCGAAATTGATCAGTTTTAATTTCTTAATCTGCCTTACTACCAGTTATACTAGGTTCATCGCCAAGCCATCAGTATTTCCAAATATTACCAAAAACTCTCTAAACACTTTTGACTTGGTATTAGGTATCATGACTGGAAAGCAGAGTACTTCGTATTTCATATGTTCTACAAGCATATTTGTGAGTTCTTCACACTGCAAAATAACATAAAATAACTATTGGTTAGGTTAAAATAAATACTGGTTATAAAATATTTTTACTAAAAAATTAGTTGTATATACTCGCGTCAAGAATTCAGACGTCTTACGTCACGGCTGACGTTACATTTGTTTTTATTGTCAACGTAATTTTCGATATTTGGTCGCGTTAAAAACAATCATTTTTTGTAATTTCGTACAAAATATAATGCAAGCTGTTAGTGTAGTATATAGTTTTATTACTATCAGTTGCAGTTTCTTAAATATTTTGATGAAAATATAATGAATTATTCATTTGTTCGTATGACGTAAGTCGTCTGAATTCTTGTCGCGAGTATAGCTACCTTTATGAGCAGAAATTCATCATAGTTCGCATTCATAAAAAATCTGGATATGTATTCCCTTCTTCGTTAAGTTAGGTTGAAATAAATATTGGTTATAAAACATTTTTACAAAAAAATTAGTTATATAGCTACCTTTATGAGCAGAAATTCACCATCACTCGCATTCATTACAAATCTGTATATTTCATTCTTTGTCTTATATTTTTTAGGTTTGTATCGTTCTGATTTTCGTTTCAGGAATCAAATTTAAGTATTTTTTGATATCGATATTCTTCTTGAGTGAAATTTCTATTTTTATCATTGAGTTAGAGCACCAAAGAGATAAAGGCTTCTATGCTTTGCTTAGTTCGTTAAAATATACTAATATTATGTTAGGTATCTTTTAGTTATGTTAAATATCTTTTTTCTCTACATTTTTCATAGCGCCCAAATGCTGGCACAAGATTGGAAATAACACTGGAAGTTTCATTCTCAATATCTGATTGCAAACCATCGCTTGAACTCATATTTACACTTTCATAATAATAACAAAAAATATTCACTGACAGCTATGTTTTTGCCAGTTGATACGACAACTTCTTTTTAATAGACGATTTACATTATGTTGTAATAGAATATAAATTATGTATAATAATAATGAATATTGTCATTATTATTGTTAATAATAACCCTAACATAATGCTACATATTTATTTGTTACAGGTACACTGGTTTCGACTTGCGAGTACGTCTAGGGGAATGGGACGTAAACCACGACGTGGAATTCTACCCTTACATCGAACGCGACATTGAATCAGTCCACGTGCATCCGGAATTTTACGCTGGTACCCTCTACAACGACATTGCCATCCTGCGAATGGACAAACCAGTGGACTGGTCCAAACAACCTCACATCAGCCCAGCTTGTCTCCCCCACCTCCACGACGACTACACCGGTTCCCGTTGCTGGACCACTGGCTGGGGAAAAGACGCTTTTGGTGACTACGGAAAATACCAAAACATCCTCAAAGAGGTCGACGTACCGGTAGTCAACCACGCGGTCTGCCAAAGACAGCTTCAACAGACTAGGCTCGGATATGATTTCAAACTTCATCCTGGCTTCGTTTGCGCTGGAGGAGAGGAAGGAAAGGATGCTTGTAAAGGAGACGGAGGTGGTCCAATGGTCTGTGAACGCGGAGGCACCTGGCAACTCGTCGGTGTCGTCAGTTGGGGTATTGGTTGTGGTCAAGTTGGTGTGCCAGGTGTGTACGTTAAAGTGGCGCACTACCTCGACTGGATAAAACAAATCACCCAGAGATTTTAATAGAGCAGTACACAGACACTATGAGTCATCGAAGAAAGAAAGAAATAGTAAATTTTCTTCTGTGACGGTCAAATGACTTAAGCACATTCTTTAGTATATTCATTTGAAGAAATGTATGTGTACAGCAATATTTGCTAATGACTTTTGACTGGAAGTTATTAGGTTAGATTTTATTTATGGCGTTTAGTATAAGCATAACTTATTTTTGTAAATAGTAAGCACTATATTTTAATTTTATTATATTATTTTTGTGATAGTAAACTCAGCGCGTTTAGTAGACCAGGCTTTAAAAAATTAATTGTTATACTATTTGTATTTAAAAATAAAGAAATATATAAAATAACTTTTATTTGCTATTTCAAGTACATATAAATATTTGGACAAAATTCAACATACGTGCACAACTGGCAGGCTTTCAAAAAGATCGTTCCTAAAGTGTGTCAAACTTTATGTTCTGAAAGAAATAGTGATGCAAATTCAGATAGTTATAAAGTTTTTTCTGAAATTAAACATTGCGAAACCATTTAAAATAAAAATCTACAGGGTGATTCAGTCGTAATGTCATTAATTTTAAGAGAACATAGGGAAAATGATAAAACAAATACGCGATTTAAAAAAAATTGTCAATGTATATTTACGCCGAAAAAAATATTTTCAAAGCATTATTAACCCCCTTTTCTGATTGTCACTGACCGCTGGTGGTAGTTCAATTCGGTGTCGGTCTGACGCGACGTTGCCACATTTAAATATTTTCCTATAGTACCTTCTTTTCGTAATATGTAATTAATATTATGAATTATTTTTTAAAAGTATGTATGTAATTAACGTTTTAGTTTCAAACTAAAAAATGTTTAATATTGAAATTATAAAACAGATCAAAATTAACCATTCACATTTCATTACATAAGTAGTGAAATAAAATCCAATACTCACTAGGTTAAAATTATTAAGACAGGCTGAAACGTTTTTTGTATTTAAATACAGACAGTAACAAAAAAAGTCATCGAGCTGTTAATAAAAAACAGCCCGAGACATACCTATTCAATGATAAACAATTCGGCAATTCGAGTCTTGACCTACTGTATTAGGTCAATAACCTTGTTTTTAATGTGTATTCAATAAAAAGCACTGCAGAGCTGCATAACTGCTAAATAATAATAGAAACAAATAATAATTAAATTTGCATTGCATAAGAATTTTATAATAAATGCCCAACCGCAGCAATCAGAGCCAACATCGGATAGGGTGTAATTGGTACACTCAGCACAGCTAAAAAGTTGGCAGTTCAAATTCGAGTTTGATACGTTACCGGCGGAATAAGTCGAACATCGTTCAGTTTTCCTATGCAGGCGAGCCCGCCGTCGACTGCATATGGAACAAATGAACGCGGCGCGGCTTCTCATACTTCTTCATCCAATAATTCATCAGTTATAATTTTCGCGTGGTAGAGGTTGGTGAATTTTGTGTGCTTCTGTGGCCTGTTAGTTTATAATTATTAATAAAATTTGCTATTTGTTTAAATAAAAATGCAATTCAAGTTGGGTAATGGGAAGAAGTGAAATGCTGCGGCTGTCCTCTGCTGAATAAAGCCGTGGAAAAATGTATATAGACATTTAATAGTCATGTGCGTCTGATATTCGGTACCTACTGATCATGAGTAACAGATGACTTGATTCTGCTTTCAAGAACATAACGAAAAGGTGACAAATATAGGTATGTTTTTAATGTTTTAACGAAAATTATTTACTGTATTAAATTTTACGGAGCTTTTGAACTTGCCTAACTAGGGTCAATGAATTTTATGTCAGAACTTGACAAAACGCTTAAGGAATACCTTAAAAATTCAACAACTTTTAAAAGTACCTGAAAAATATACAAAATGCATCCATTTTAAATTGCAAACAAAAAGTTTGTCATTAGAAAAAAAAATATCACTTCAGCCGAACATGTTGTTGTGCAGGCCTATGATTGAACATTCAGGTTAGCGTAACTGAGAGCAGTTAAGTTAGGATAATTGGGTGGACATAACTGAGCTCTTAACCGAAATGGAAAGATTGGTATGATCGAACAATCACATCTGTGATTCTTATTATGGCCAGGTAACCCTGACATGGCAGTTAATTTATTATCATACGTCTGGTATCACTCATATGTCCAAAATTGTCAACTAATGTAATTAAAATTTAAAACATAGGTACTTAAAAGTGGGTAAAAATAGTAAGAAGATTAAGGCGCACGTCCCAATGACAATATGAAGAAATGCTAATTTCATTTAATGTAATAAAATATTGTTGGGAGGCAAAGTAGATCCCAACGCATGCTAATACAGGTACTCTTGCAAAATTTTAAAGTACATATCAATTACTTAATGTATGGGGCGGAAATAAATCTCCAACAGTGGTGGCAGGTACGTTAAATATTGAGTCCCGATATTATTCTAATAGCTTTCCTTTGTAAACCAAATACACTAGAAGCTGAAGTAACATGACCCCAGATAAGGATAGCATAAGATAAAATTGAATGAATAAGGCCATGGTATGCTGTAATCAAAGTTGGTAGAGATACTAGATCAGTCAAATTACGCAACAAGTATAAATTTTTTGAAATTTTATGGCAAATATGCGTTGTATGGTGATTCCATAATAACTTAGGGTCTAAATGTACTCCCAGAAATTTGACAGATTCCGGATTTTCGAAATTGCCATTAAAATTAATGACCTTATGACTGTATAACTCGATTAGTGGTAGTTTATGCCAAACGCTAAATATAAACATCTTCAATAACCATGAAGAACGTTCGTTACCTTCCAAAATAATCTAAGATCTTGAACGTCCGGTCTGCATCTGACCCAATGACCCCTCATGAAGGACTGTATCTTTAATGCTGCAAACTCCCTTGTCCATATGAGATGAAACGGATAATGTGGTCTCGGGCTAAAATATAAGTTTTACTTGTAGCTCTGTAATAGTTACTGACTTCTAATAATTACTTTTCATTTAAAAAGTCCCGCACCCATGGCATGTCGAATATATAGGTCCAATTCGACTCTCTTTCGGGATGACTCGGATTCCTATTATACAAGACTTCGCTTAAATGATCCAGCCCATTTAAGGTACCATTGAAGTACTGAAGTGATTTTAATTTATTACTAAAAAGCGTGTTAAGTAAATAACTAAATATGCGTGTATAAATATTGCCATCTTTATCTTTAGCCAATTTAAAGATAACTGAGAAAAAACCTTTTCAGAAACAAATTTAATACCCTGTATATAGGAAAGTTATATGAACTACTCCCACTTTTTCAGGACATTTCGTGTAAAAAATAGTTTCACGTCAGGTAAATCTGGGATTCTGAGCATTTTATTACAGCAACCATTCACAAAATCTAATTCGTAAGAAATAATCCCTTGGTACTAATGCTTGAATACGCTGTACATGGTACGAATACAGGTGTCCGGAATATGAGTGCCTTAATTTTGCCATATGATAAGTTTTACTAAATAAAACATATTTGACTTAATATTTTTTTTTTTTTTTTGACCAACGGTTACAGAATTATTATCTTAGGATTGTTGTTTTATACATAATAACAAATAGGTACACCTAAATATATGTACTTACTGCGAATGGTTTTCTTAGAGCTCTTTTGACAACACATAATAATAGTTACAAGTGTTTAAAATGACTTCTGTTTCTTGCAAGAAGCGTTTGCTGTACAAACGTGTCGTAGCCAGAGAGTTTTGCCTAGATTCACCGTAAATTAACATGCGATACAGTTGATTATGGTTACTATAAATTGTTCCATTTTTATTTATGTACACTAGCTGTACGTACCATTATGACATATTACTTTTAGGTTATCAACAGCAGCCTGACACTGCAACGTTGTCGAACGTTACAGTACGTTACAATTTTAACGAGTTTCTCGGAAACATCAATTGTTTACTTCATTAATACTAATCCAAAAATCAAATGATCAACAAATTACGTTACAGGCGCTTTTACTTAACCTTAATTGAACCTTAGTTTGTAATTTCGCAACATAGATTTGCATATTATTGCAGTTGTATTTTTATTTTTGAAATAAGAGTTTTTTTTATTGCTTTTAATCTGGGCACCCTGCATAATAGAGTCTAGGAAGCTACTATTAAAGTATAACCTATTCTTTACTGACCTCTGTATAGTTATAAAGATGTTAAGACTCGAATTGATAGATATATACGATATATACATACGGTAAAACTGTTGTCTTCTTTCACCTTCACTAGCATTTCTATTAGCGCTGATTTTAATAACGGAAATATCGTTTTATCTAGGTATGCTACCTCTGGATCTGAAAAACACGTTTTGTTAACAGCTTTGTTATTAAAAGAATACATTGAAGTCAGTACTTGGTACGGTTTTTTCTAATTCTTTCTTTTTTACGTACTCCTCGGCTTCTTGCCTGTCGAAAGTATCATCGTTGTCTATATCTTCACGCCATTCTTGTGCCTTTGAGTCTGAAATAAATTTTGAGTCCGAAATCATCTTCAAAATGTCGGTTGGACTCGGTATCTCCATACTTGTGCTATATTAAATAGCCGCACAAAGAGAACAACACTCTGTGAAAAATCGCCACAAACGATAAAGAAAAGGAATAAAAAAAATTGACAATTGTATATGACAGGCAATAGCTTATAATATCAATGATCTCCTTATCCACGGAGATCTTTGTTGTAAATAGTTGAAAATGGCATAGTACAATTTCTCAAAAAAATATGGGTGAGGTACAGGGTGATCACGCAAAAACGCTATATTTGGTTGCTTTGCTACCCTAGCAAGAGATAGAAAACTAAAACATATAAAACGTATATTTCTTGACTAATTTTTCACAGCGACTTTATTTTTTTACAAATTTTTATCAAAAAAAAGATAACTCATTAGAAATTCGCAACTAAAGAATTAAATTACATTCTACGACAGCTATTCAGCTATTCGAATGCAGCAAATTCAACTGCTTTTGCCGATATTGTTATTAATTATTAATAGAATTAATATGTGGTTTTAATTAGTAAAATAGTTTGAAATACCTTACCTGTCTTACCCAGTTTCTTCAAACTAACAGAAATGTTTCTACTTCTTGTCCGTTTTGAACTTGTAAGTTACTGACAGCAGCTATGATACGTTTGCGGAAATCATAAATAGTGTCCACTTCGGTGCAATATACTTAATTTTTTAAATATTCCCACAAAGCAATTTTTGATGTTTGAAAAACTGATATAAATACTTGCATTACAAAAAATGAATACGATAAGTAATCGAATATTTGAAATCGCCTGGCTAGACACTATAGTAGCCCAGTGTTGTATAGGTTGAAAGTACCAGAACCTCAATAATTTTTTTCTTGGAAACTATAAGGATTTTACAAAAAACTTTTTTTTGAAATTGACTCCATTTTTCAAGACACATCTATTCCAAAATTGTTTAGATAAGTTCTGAATCACCCTGTATATCAATGGAATTAGGCAAAAGTGATCAGTCCTTACCTTTTACCGCGGTACAATTAAAAATAACTGTCAAAACACCTTACTTGCAGGTTTGACATTCGTCGTTCATTTGCGAAATTAAACAAAATTAAATTAGATTAGGTTCACTCAACGTCAACTTATTTTTAGTAATTTGAACCCTTCTCAAGTGACACGCCTATGGAATCTTATGCCCTACAACCCGTACTCATCTAAGTGCGGTGAATGAATCACTCCCTATTATTTTAACCCTGCCTCGGGTATAGTTGTGACCAAATGAATATTATATTCAAATATTAAATATTTGGTCATAACCGAGAATTGACTACATTTCTATATCTGTGGAGAAAAATCTCCTTACTCTTCTGCTCCGAGTTCTATGGTTCATGATGTTTTTAAATTCATAACCTAACATTTTTGATATGTAATCATTGCAATATTTGTTTTTCAAATATCAAAATCACTTTACAATGCCGTACAAATACATTGGTCGCACTACAGATTTTAAAGGCAAAACGCTGTGGGAAATTGTGGGTAATTTAAAAAACTTTGGTATTGGACGAATAGTTACAAGAAGTATGAACGAACGCTACCCTGAACCATCATATTTTAAAATACTGAAAGTAGAGACACTACCCAATCCAGAAACGGTTTCTTTCGATGTAAGTACTTCAGAAAATACGTAACTAAGTAGACATAATTCATAAATTGTTTTAGAATGTCCGCAAAGTACGAGTCTGGGTTGAAAAAACTTTTCGTGGGAAAGTATTACCGAAACCAATCGTTATTGAATCAGCCAGTTACAAAGCAGACTACAGACTTATTCCAAAAGACGAAGAGGAAAAGTTCTGTAAAACGATCATAGAAGAGGACACTAAAATCCTTCCCAAATTTTTCGAATTTCCACCCATCATGAAAGAACTAATTCTAAGAGATATTAGAGCCGAAGGACTTGAAGTCACCGAAGAACCCAAACTTGAAATTGTTTATAATAGAGTAAGCAAGAAGACAAAATATAGAGTAGCCGAAGATGGTGAAAAGGCAAACGTTGAAATAGTTATGGGACTCGGAAAACCTGCAGCGCCTAGTTTATATGAAGGAGTAAATTTATAATTGTGTTGTACTTCTATATAGTTAAATTAATATAAATTTAAAAATCTAATTTAATCATTTTATTAGACCAATGTTGGAACAATATACAGGGTGAGTCAGAAAGAATGGGTCAATACTAAGCTGGAGATACTAGACACAAAAATATTATGTTCGAGCTCATCATGCCTATACGAATGTCGCTGGTTTAAGAAATACAGGGTGTTCAAAGTTTATTCTGAAATTTCTCATTAATTGCATTAATAATAAATCACTCGCATGCAAAATACGCTTTGATATGAAAATTTTACACGAGCCTACTTAGAAAAGAAAATCACCACAAAATACATTGAAACTTGTAAATGTAAATAACTCTGATAAAGTTAGATGACCTAAACAAGATTATTTTTTTTATGTAAAATTGAACATTCTTTTAGACTTTTAACTTTTTTTTAGGCATATCTCAACAGATAAAAAAAATGTTTTGATTTACCTAAATAATACCAATTTTTAAAATCATGCTATCAAAACTTTCTCAATTATTTAAATTTCAGAATAAAATTTAAACCTTGAACACCCTGTATTTCTTAAACCAGCAACATTTGTATAAGGCATGATGAGCATGCATCACCATCTTTGGAAGAGTTTTTAACGGAAACGGCTGCTTCTAGAGACTTCAATAAGGTGTACATTTCTTATGTAGAAAAGGTAGGGGAAAATGTTTTTCTATTCTCAAATGACGTACACCGTGGCACAAAAAAGTTGAAGTGATTTAAAAGGATCCTAATGGTCGCTTGTGGCGCCCTCTTGAAGATACAACTAGTTGTTTATTAAATTTGAATTTCCCGTTCCAAGAAACCTCCGCATACAAAATTTCATGAATTTAACTCAAAGTAGTAGAGTTATTAAAAAAAATGTAATTAATGTACATCTCCTCCTAAAACACCCTGTATATAAATATATATTTTTTGTTCAAATGATGTTCCTCTCTTGCTTCTTACTCTGCTTGTTTACGCATGTGTTGATATCTAGACAAAATTAAAAAAAAAAGCAACTTATGTAGATTGAAATTTTATTTACATACCTATAGTTTTCATTACTTTCAACTTGAATATTGCATACGATTCATGATAATTAAAAATATAAATACACAATAAAAGTCTACATTTTTCCTATTTTTTTGTGAAAAAACTCATTAGAGTTGCCTGATTCTTTGCGGGTTTTTTCTTATCCGGAGCCTTTGACTTCACCGCTGGTTTCTCTTCCCTTTTCTCTTGCTTCACTGGTACCGGTTCTGAGTTTTCGTCTTCCGAAGCAGTTTCATAAACATATTCTGTCTTTGTAACTGCAAAAAAAAAAGAACATACAGAGTGTTTCTAAGTTAGGGTTCCAAACTCCTACTGCGTATAAAACTCGTTAAAATAAGCCAATCCTATTAACATGTGGCTTGAATGATGGAAAAAGGTTACATGTGGAACTGTTTTTTTTATGTTGACAAAACGGTTGAATATGGATGTATATTTTTACATGGAATAACATGAACCAGTCCATTTTCTGTTAACCAACTCATAGGTGTTCCTTTTATGGGGATGAAAAGGGGTATTTTTTTCATCGGACTTTTTTACAATTTTTTTGATAAATTCATAATTTTTATGATATTGGCATTGTATGGATTTTCCAAAAATTTTTTTTAAGATATTTACTCCATTTTTCATGACACACCTACTCCCAAATTTGTTTAAATATGTTCTGAGACCTTGTATACAGGGTTAACTATGACTAAGTACAAAAATTTTAACCACGTGCTCAGGGAGGCCTAAAGACAATAAAAACTTTATTTCGGAATTCTAGTTCGATGTTTTAAAAATGGAGCAAAACCCTTTTTTCCTACGGAAAGTCGGCACCTATGTCGATCAGTCATCGTCCAAGATGGCTACATTATGTCAACTACCATGCGGTTGTTTCTCACAATGTTGCCGAATGCAGAAACAACGAAAGTAAACATTTTTATTAATAATGATACCTAAGTACCTGATAGATAACAGTTAATCCGTTTAGCTACAGTATTTTGCATTCGTTTTTCGTTCCTTCGTTCCAAACTGCCAAAACTTCATTTTCACTCATTACAGGTCCGTCAGAATTACTCGCCACAAAATACACACTTTGCATAGAGTTAATAAATTGCCCATTTATTTTAAGAAAATTGATTGAAAGAAATACTAACAGAAAACTTCGAATACACCCGTGGCAGTTTTTCATTTAGAAAATTTTGTCCGATAACTGTAACTCCACTGCATTGCTCTCAACTCTAGAAAATATGTCCACGTACGTTTAAAGAAAATTGTGGAAAACTACACATGTCCCAATATATCGCAACTATCCATTATTTAATAAATAAAATGTTTAAAACTGAAACTAAAATTACAATGTCAACACAACCGTTCAGTCTTCGGTCCGCCACCACCGAGAACCTAATATTCTTCAGATAAATATTCTTATGGCAATCAATATAATCAATATTCTATTCTTTTGTGTACAATCGTGGGTTATCTTCATCCTAGTATTGTTTTGACACTTCCTCCGTGACACGGGGTTACATGCACATAGCACTTGTCAGTCGATATAAACCTATGCTGTGTTGTTGGTTGCATTGTTTCTAATACTCTCCAAATGTCAAACATCAGTAGTGGTCAGAAAAGTAATATTACAAAGCACTGTAAACGCCTCGGGAAATTTAAAATAATAATACTACAATATTATTACATGCAAACATGGTCAATTATTGTTAATACCGTTACTATTATTAGTATTATTATTTAATTCTATAATAAGTTAAAAAATGGAACGAGCTTTAGTGCACTTTGCGTTAATGACCTACAGATGGCGCCAGCATCGGAAGATCTGTCAAATATCACAAATATTTTGATATTAGTTTTCAGTATTTACTTTTCGCACATTCAAATTCGTGTAATCGCAGAAATTACGGATATGGTACTAATTTATGGGAAGTGCGAGGAAAGTGCATATCGTGCAGCAGCAGAATATCAAAGACGTTTTCCAAATATGTAGACAGAATATGCCAAATCCACGTACATTTGTACAAATTGTACAACGTCCACAAATGTTGTTTTACACGTGCTGGAGTTTTAAATATGTATGTACCTAACTTGAAAGTAAAAAAGAACCAATTTCATGCTTTTTAAAATTCCTTGTAACTTCCTTTTTACTTAGTGACATAAAAATGAAGCATTTTTAAACTACAATAATAGATATACTTACAGAAAAAAAGTATTTTTTTATTTATGAAATGGTCGAGGGAAATCAAGAGGTCCCCAGCAAGTACAACAATTTTTACAACAACAAGTTACAATGTAAACAAGTTAGAAAACAGAAAATAATTCAACTTTCTTGAAATCTCCAAATATCAGTCCTGGAAGTATCAGTAAGGTAGGTTTTACACTCAGTGCTACCATATCGTGTTTCTCATTAAATAATCTAGTATTTTGTAAATAAAACTTTCTTTAAAAGCGCCGTAAATCGTTTCACGTGGCAACGCGGTGCTCTGTCACTACCTTTGACAACTTTGATTTTGGCAGAATATACCTAATCTCGCAGCTGACAGGCGGCATAGTCGCCGAGAAATTAGGGGTTAATAAGGTTATGAAAATTTTTTTTTCGCTTTATAAATAAGTTTGAAATTTTTTTGAAGGGTGATACCGTTAATTCCAAATTTTTCCTATCCCCTCTTACAATATTTGTACTAAGTCATAGTTAACCCTGTACATTGAAATTTGAACTTTTGTAATACGAAGATGTAGTACTCTATTACATACAGGATGTTCGGAAATACAATGGTTTTATCGAAGCATAAAAATTTCAGGACACTCTGTATTTTGCACCACCAAATTATTTCTTAATATTCTCATTAATTTGAAAAATATTAAAAAAAATATATGGAAAAAAAACCGCAACATAGGATCTGTATTTGTAAAATGGTGCATTTTAAAGAAAATGTTCAAACTTATTTTTCCATGCTCTATCGTTCCTTGCATTTTCCGCCTTAGAAACTGGACCACCCTGTATATTAATCATGGTACAATCATTTAATAACGAATGCTTACCAATAAAACCTTCCTCATCTTCATAATTTTTCGTAACAGCTTTTCTCCTTTTATTCTTAGGCACAACTGGTTTCTGTACGACAGGAGACAGTATTCTTTCAGGTTCTTCATCGGACCTCTCTATAACGTCATCGTCGTCGTCTTTCTCAAACATATCTAAAAATATTATTTTATTTTTTTTTCATTGTCCATTTTTATGAAATGTGCAGTACGTTCACGGTAGGGCTGTCAATCCCGGAAAAAAATTTTGATCCTGCGATTTCGGGATTAGAAACTTAAAATCCCGAATCCCAAGATTGATTATTGTCGACAGTGTCGATATATCATGAAAAATTAATATTTTAAATTTTATTTATTTAAAAAGAACATAATGGTAAAAGTAAAAAAAAACGTTATAATTAATATGAATAATCATAGATATATAAAATTTAATTTTTATTCATATTTTGGAAGAAATACAAAAAATATATAAGAAAAATTAATTCATCCAACACATTCGGATTCAAAATCGAACAAATTTTGGTGGACTACGTCCAACTTTCAGAAGGCCTTCTCCGATTGTAGGTGAAATTGATAATAAAAAATTATAGGATTCACCAATTTTATATCATTCATAAAAAACATATAAAAATAGAAAAATATTTACCATCACTATCTGAACTATTCCTCTCTATTATCCTCTTCCTCTTCTTAGAGGGTAATTCCCTACTTTTATCTCTCTGCCTTTTATTTGTTTTCTTTGGTTTCTCCTGATTATTCTTTCTTTCACTCGTTTTAATGGTAGAATTTTTCTTTGTTGCTTTAGTTTCCTCCCTAATTTCAACAGATTCCTCATCAAAATCAACATCTATCACATCTAAAATTTCTTCCTCTTTAATACTAGCTTGGCTTTCAGAATTACTCAAACTATGTTCCGTTTTTAAATTATTCTTCACATTCTCCAAATTATTCTTATTGTTCCCTTTTGGTGATTTCGATGCACCGTTATTAAGAAATCCCGCTAGGCCTCCTAATTTAGCAGCAGGTTTTTTGGGCTTAACCGAAGCTGATCCGTTTTCACTTTTGGGCTTCGATGCAGCAGCTTTAAATAAGTCTGCTATTCCTCCCTGAAAAAAATAATGATAATAATAATAATACAAATAATAATAATAATAATGTTTATTTTTCAGTCAATTAAAATACAACATCAATAAAAAAAACAACTGTACCACTTCCCACTGAAATCATTAAAGATTTATGCATGGGTGTGTGTGCTACACTTGCCATATAAACTTAACAGAACAAAAATAAGTAAAAGGAAAACACATGTTCATGAGATCATAAATTGATTTATATGTAAGGTCTTCATAAATACATATTTCAAGAAAATCCTAACAATAACTGATATTATACCGATATTTTAATTTAATTATTAATAAATTTATTTATTACAGCCCTGGGACTCATAAGTAACCATTCTTTTACATGAAGTGTGTATTATTGTAATATTTTGCAAAGCATTCGGTATTTTACAATAAATTCTTACAGCCAAATAACCAAATAATCGTTGTCCTCATTTTTTAAGAGCTATTTACCTTATATTCAGTATTTTACTCTCAGAAAACAGAAGATCTGATGAATACATTTATTTTTTTGCTTTTTTGAAATATTGTTTTTATGATCACTTTCTGTAAAATTTAAAGTTCATTTATATGACTGTTATATATCTCTTCCCAACCTGCTATTCCGTATTGTAATAAAGATTCAACTAATGCATAATAAATTACTCTAAGATGAGAGACTTCAAGAATATTAGTTAATTTCTTAAAATAAAAGATAATTGGTCTTAATATTTTAAATAATTATCAATTTCCACTCCTAAATATCCTGCAAGTCTTTTTCTGCAATTTTTTTCATATCGTTCCATTGTCTGCTTGATACTGTATGACCGTATCGTCCATAAATGATAATATATTTCCCATTGACATTTTAAAAAGACCATTTAAATAAATACTTAATAAAATAGGACCCAGTACCAGTCCCTGCGGTACACCATAATTAATTTTACATACACCGCTTGATTGTTCATTTATTTGAACTCTTTGAACCCTATTTTCCAATACCTCAATTATCCGGGCTGGCCGGGACCGAACCGTTGCTGGGTAATCGAAATAATGCTCAAACTCCCCAATTTTGCAAAAAATATGAACTTTATTACACATACCTATTAAATGTATACATATGTACATTATATAAAAAGAAAATTAACATATTTACGTTTGCGCTTTTCATTGACGCCTTGCCGATTCATTTTGTCTGCACGTAACGGACCAAATGCTAGACGTAAGTAAATAATGCGTATTGCGTATGCGATAAACAAGCGTACTCGTCTTTGTTTTTGTTTCCGAGCGTTTTTTTCGGCTCGCCACGGATAATCCGTGCACGGGTAGCGGTTAGTCATAAACATCGCATCATACGAAGAATCCGCCGCGCACGGATAATCCAGGTTCTACTGTATGTTATTATTAATTTAAAACTAGTCCTCTAAAACCAAAATCTTTTAGAACTGATAGTAAATTTTTGTGATTTACAGTATCGAAAGCCTAAATCGAAAAAAACACAAATAGTAGCTAACTGTTATCGATTGTTCTATAAATATTATTAGTAATTCATGGTTGTCATCTTTTTTCTTTACTCGATGTATGAATTGCAGTTGTAATATTATCTGCGAAAATTTTAAGTGACTCTTCGATATTATTATTATAAAGTTTCTAATTTTATTATATTTTTTAAAATATCTTCATTTAATTTGATGTTTTTTCTTTAATTTCATATTGACTTTGTTTTACTTTTCACCCTGTATATACCTTATAATATCAAAACACTTTTTAATTTATTTAACGTTATTATCATTTCATCAAAATTTTTTGATAATCTGCAAATATTATTATAAAAAATGGAAATGTTTTTGATAAGATTATCTTGCTCTACAGATATAGTTCTATTACAATAATAATTACATTATATTGAATGCCAAACACAAAACTAACCTTTTGTTCAGTCTTGGGAGGTGAAGACGCTTTTTCTGCTGACACACTTGCTTTAGTTTTCGGAGTAAACAGAGAAGATTTACCTTTAACAGTAAGAGGAGGTGGAGACGGTAGTTTCTTAAATTTAAGAGTACGTTTAATACAGTTTTTACTCACGATGGAACCATGTCTGTATGAAAAAATCAAATATAAGAACGGTTGCTACATGTAAGGTACTGTTACTTACAGTGCCGTTTCCCTGATTTTGGTTGAATTAAACATATCCACGAGAGCGATAATATTAAAGTCCACATTTTTGTTTTTCTGAACACTATAAATAACTTGACATGGATCAGCCTCAAATAAGTTTATTTTTTCTTTTAAATTGTCCTCTTTAACCATGAAGACTCCTTTCCTCCCATTCTCTTTTAGTGTTCCCGAAACAACATATGTAACTGCCAGCTCCTCCGGCTTCAACTTTCGTTGGTCTTCTATAAACTTGGAAATTAAATTCCGTGAATTTTGAACAGAAACACCAAGATCTGATGCCAAAGAAGACACAGTTACCTAGAGGTATATAATATAATGAGGATAATTGAAAAGCAATTTAATACTCACAATTTTATCATCGTCTTGGATTAACTCTTGTATTTTTTGAAAATAAATTTCTTGGGATGCACTGTCTAAAACCAACATGCTAAAAATATTTGAAATCTGTAGTAAAAAATAACAGGTAAAAACAGCAAAATATATTTTACTTGTTTCTCCTTAAATTTGACAGTTGACGTTTAATAAAATGAAAAATACCGCCATAAATGCATAAATACGGCCATGAAATTTTATTTCAGGCAGTTATTAACGGTGCAACCTATTAACCTTTATGACGTCATAATTTATTTTCAATAAATAAACTATTGTAGGTTTCATAAGTTAAAAAACATTAACAAATAATAAATTAAATATCTACTCGTTATTAACAACACCTGAAATTATAAAAAATAAGCATATGGTTTAAATTAGCGTAAATCTCTCCAATAGTAACAAAAAAATTCCTACCCCCCAATTTTCCAGTCGAGGGTGCTGATCACGAATCTGAAGTCAGATTTCGGCACTCGCATGTAGTTTTTCGAAAAAATAATTTTTCAAAATTGTAACCTCTATGTATACATTACATTAGGTTGAAATTGCAATATAACTCCTATATATTTTGACAACAGTGTGACGTCATCAAATGAAGAAGGCATTGCAATTTCAACCTAATGTAGTGTATAAATATAGGTTATAATTTTTCCGAAAACTGAACAATAGAGAGGTTGGAATTTTTTTGTTAAAATTAGAGAGTTTTACGCTAATGTAAATAATTACCAAGCATATTATTATTAAAACGAGATACCTTCGTCTAACCTTATGGTATAGTGCTATAGTGTATTATTGGTTGCCTATGTACAACCCGTGTTTTAATTATCTGTAGGTAATAATGATAATTGATAACAACTAATTAATATACCTATTCAAAAATATAACTGTATAATTACTATCTCGCATATACGATTATTGTGTTTTTCTATTAATAAATTATTTCTCACACATAATTAACTAATGTAATCTAATCATTTTCGAAAAAAAATTAGTTTTCAATAAAATTTCATAAAAGCTATTTTTTGTTAAATAAAATGCGAGTCCACATTACGCAGGAACTGTAACTTCCAAAGACCTGCTGTGCTAGAACATTAAATTTCATAACTTGAATTTAAATCCTGACATTATACGCGCGTAGTTGAATGTCGTTATTTATTGTTAAAACGAATAAAATTCTTCACTCCGTTATACAGTCACGTTCAGATATAAATCTGTTTGGAACTGTTTAAGCTGTTGACTTTCACGTTGCTTGAAAGAGAGAAATTTAAAATAATAATAGTGTATAGCTAACTACAGGCAAAAAAATTAACAAACTTTTTATATCGTTGGGGTTTTTAAAAAACTGTGTAATAATTATATTATTATTTCTTTATCGTATACACAAGCAATTTTAGCAGCTGCCACCGAATTTATTTTTTGTAGAAAAAATTTCATGGAGTGAGTCATTTTTATAACATAATAGGGTGCGCCATTTATTTTCACGTTATGACTAGACCTTATAATAATAAGAAATGTGAAGTATATATTATATTTTCATATGCAGTATTTAAGTATAAAATTATAAGAGAGAAAACAGTAAGTACTGATTAAACATTTTTTTTATAAATTGAAAACATGAAAGCCGGTGACTCTTAAATAAAAGTCCTAGTTTATTATAATTATATACTGTTCTTAAGCCTCTACTTTTGTCAATTACACTTTTATTGTCATAGTGAAGTGTGATAGTTAAATTCGAATGCAGAGTGATTCACAATTTATCTAAAATAAAAATTTTCAATGTACAGGGGATTCTTACAAATACAATTTTGTAAAAAAAATTAAAAAGGATAGTTCGGAAATGATTTAAAAATACTTCTACACGGCACTGGAAACTGGTCCACTGTAAAACCTGATAAGGCGTATAATTGGCGACCGGACAAAATATTCCCAAGGAAAGAAATAAATAACATTTTATAACACCCACTTTAATGCACCAAATTCAACTGCTTTTGCTTTTTTGTTATTAATTATTAATAGAATTAATTTATGGCTTTAATTAGTAAAGTAATTCCCTGGTATTAATGCGTGGACACGTTGTACATGTACGGATATAATTGAGCCTCGTGTATGATACGCCACACTGCTGCAATACGCCATGGACGCCCTAGACCTTCCACGATTGGGTTGCAAATTTCCCGCGTCACGCCTGCGTTTGCCCTACACTTGCACTCACTGCACACTGTCGTAAATGTAGCTGCATTTGGCACATGTTTACTGGGAAAACAATACCCATAAACTGCGAGTTGGTATACGTAAGAATAGAATAGAATAGAGTTTATTTACTAAAAAAATATAAAACATAGTCATCAGTAAAATGGCAAAATTGTAAATAAACCACAATACATACTTCATATAAGTGCACACGCACTGTTCATGAAGAAATCAAAAAAAGATATATTAAAAAATACAGTTAAAAATAAAATATAAAATTCAATTAAAATTTGCACTTAAATTATCATTAAATACATAATAGATATTACGCAATACATGAAACTCCAGTGACAGAAGCTAAACAATGTATTATATCTCTGCTTAGGATTTATAATGCCATAAATTTGTTTTCTGGATTTACTTAAAATATGTTGCTTACCTTTGATTTTGAATAGCTTAAGGTTAGTCATATGTTTGTTCATATTTGTTTGCTTTAGGAACCCTTAGACTGCTATTTATATTTCCTCTAGTCATTTTTACGGAAATAGTTTTTACATTTAGTTTCCACTGATGCAATGTACACTGATAGTAAAAAAGTGACCTTATATCCATAACACCGGTACCACTAAACAGAGCAACAGAGGGATAGAATTCTTCTTTGCAACACCTCCAAGTGTTGTAAGTGACTTTCTAACACGCCACCCCATCCTAAAATTCCATACGTTAAGTGGGATTCAACCAGGGAAAGGTATAGAATTTTCATTTGTTTAATATCTAATATATATTTTAGGCATTTAAACCGATATATAAACTTCCTATTTTTTTTAACTATATAATTTAGTTGTGTGTTCCAACTCAATTTTCTGTCAATCATAACTCCCAAATATTTGATCTCTCTTTCAGGTAGTATGCGGAATTCATCATTTACAACCAACAGATCAAAAGTTGGAACAGATGTGTCATACGAGTAAAAAGGTAGGTAATAAGTTTTCTGTAAATTTAGAGTTAAGTATTTGCTATCAAAGCAATTTTTAACTTTTTCTAGGTCTTTCTCTACTAAGACTTTCAGATCGTCCCAGCTTGATGATTTATAGAAAAGGACAGTATCGTCAGCGTAGCTTAAGATTGTGCTTGAGGTTTGTATATTGAATAGTTTATGTACAGAATGAATAGTATAGGTCCAAGTACTGTTCCTTGTGGCACACCATATTCAGTAATGTTAGGTCTACTTCGTACGCTATTTATTTCAGTATATTGTATCCTATTGTTTATAAACGATGTTATAAGATTTAAACTGTTATTTCTAAAACCAATGTTGTTCAGTGTCATTAACAGCTCCTTGCGACATACGGTGTCAAAGGCCTTTTTCAAGTCAATGAAAACTGCCAAAGACTTTTGATGATTAACTAACGAATTATAGACCTTACTTACTAACGCCGCAATTGCATCCTGTGTACATTTCCCCTTTCTAAATCCAAATTTTCTCGAAAACGGATTTTACAAAAAAATGTTTACGATATATTGACTCCATTTTTCATGACGCATCTATTCCCAATTCTTTTAGATAAATTCTGATATACCCTGTATACATGAAATTAGCTTAATTAGATTTGAATAGTGGTAGTGGTAGTGGTAGTACTTTTTGTTCTTTAGAATGAATATTTAAATTTTGAAACAAAATTTGATGACGGATATATATTGTCCTCAATATGTTTATGTTTAGCTTGTCTTTATGATAGTGAGTAGAATATTGAAAAAATCCTCTTTTCTTAAATTTAGTGCAATTGTCCAAAATTTCTTTTATTTTTTCATCTTCAGAATGAAACAGGGTGAGCAATAGTCTTTACTTTCTCCCTCTTCCTAAACTTATGGTCACGTGGCCCCTCTGCCAGCAGGTTCGAATCCTGCGGTAGGTAGACCGTAGACCAGCTATATTTGCGGAGAGGATTGGCACCCTCTCTGTGGGTATGGTAGGGCGCAAGAATGTTGGCTTGGGTTAATGTGAGAGATTGATGCAGGTTTCCCTCATTCCTGTACTGAATGGTGGTTAGGGCCTACCAACGTAAGTCGTTCCTGGACGTAAATGGGGCCTGTATAATAATAATATGCCGCCCCCTCTACCGCACAAGTCTCCGACTTTATTATTCAGCGCAACGTATGTATCTAATCCTTTGTGCCCCACTGGAGAAAGCCTTTATGAAATGAAGGAATCTTTTTAAATTTGTAAACATGAAAAACCACTTATGGTCAAATCAGATTCATTATAATATCTACTACAAAAATACATTTTGAGATAACCTAATAGTGGAAAGAGTGACATAGGCAAATTCCTACGGTTATTAGACTTAATTAAACTGTTAAATGTCTATTTATAACTGAAACAGATTACGAGACAAGTTCAGTGGAAATTCAGGTCAATATTTCATGCGGTTGAACTCACTTCAAAAAAATTATGCACAATGCGTTTTATCTTGGGCTCAGAACGGGGCCTGTAACTTATTTCCGCCTAGTATACTTCACTAAGCTTTCCACTTTCAATGCAAATCATTTTCACTATGTATGGATGAGAACTGATATATCTTGATGACTGAGTCATAAACATTACTATGCTCCGAATAAATGATGGGGAAAAAGCAGATTTAGTTTAAAATTTGCACCAGATGAGGACTAACATTTACCGGGTCGTAGGTCTGACAGAATAGTAAGTAGTAAAACATTAATTATGTTAAATATTGCAAAATAATATATATTTTTAGCTATACAGAGTGATTGAAGTCATAATACCATTAATTTAAACCATGCATTCGAAAAGCATAATAAAGACAGAAAATCGAAAATAAAATGTTTACTCGCGCTTTCAATAGTACATTATACTATAAGGGAGAGAAATGCTATTATTTTGGCAGAGGTGCAATTTGAAGCCCAAGGGCTACAATGCACCGAGGACAAAATAGCATCTCTCCTGAATGGTATATACTATTTTTTCCACGGTCTCATTAACTTAAAAACACATATTTTGTCATTATGAAGTAAGTACCACCAGAATTATTGTATTCGGATTTGAGCATTTATTTAGTAGTCGTTGAGTTATTGTCATAACTACAAAATAAACAAACAAAAAGAATTGTCAAATTAAGGTGCTACTTTGGTGTAGTTTAAAGTTTGTTTAGTGCACAATGGATAATTGTGAGTCGGAAGAGATTGTGGAGGTTGCAAATATTGCAATAAGCAGTTTGCTGCCTACGAAATCAAGATCTTTATACGATATAGCCTACAATCTGCTCAAAAAGTGATGCGCCGAGAAAAATGTTCAAGTATGCAGCGAGAATGTTTTGTTGGCATACTTCAGTGAAAATGCAAAGAATTACAAGTCTTCCACATTATCGGCGCAATATTCTATGGTTAAGTTATGCTTGATAATTTACGACAACATAGATATAAGCAAATTCTCCAAGCTGATCGCATTTTTGAAAAGAACCGGTGACGAATATCAAGCGAAAAAATCGAAAATATTGACAAAGGGTGAAATCGACCGTTTTCTATCAAGTGCAGATGACAAAGAATTCTTAATGATTAAGGTAAGATTACTTTTGTTATTAGGTATTTCAATTATTAAGTATTTTGATTTTTTATAGGTTGGATTAGTTCTGGGGATTGCCCGAGCTTGTCGAACTGATGAACTAGTCAATTTAACTGTAGATGATGAGGATGTAGGCTCTTCCTTGATTGTAAAAATTCCAAACACTAAAACAAAGATTCCACGAACCTTTCTGATTACCGATGTGGGAAATATGCTTGAATTGTTTCGAAAATACCTGTCCCTTCGTCCTCCCCACGTCAAGCATAAGCGCCTTTTTTGTACTACAAAGCAGGAAAATGTAGTTCGCAGCCAGTTGGCAAGAATACCATGGGAAAAATTCCGAGTGTAGTAGCTTCTTTCTCATTTAACTGCGTCAGAATCAGATCCGTTATTCCTGCTTCCATCCAGGCTTTCGCGTCGTGGTTAGTACTGAATACAACAATAACAAATTTTGTGAAATTTAGTTTTCCCCAATTTGAATTACAATAACAAACACGAAATGCATCTTCTTGCGCAAACATGGTAACTGATGGGAACTGGATTAAAGTACTGAAGGGAGAGGGAAGAGGCCACACTGCCTGTTGAGATGCAGTTCGACGGCTAGCTTGAACTGCCAACTTTTTAACTGATCCGATATCGACGAGTGACTACTGCGTTGAGCATTTATGGGATTAATGATTAATCTGTTAATTAGTAAGTACTCATGATTTAATATTCCTTACACCGGGTGTTTATATAATTATTTGGAGGTTCTGCAGCACTTGTCATTGAGTAGGCATTGCAAACAAGGTTATTAACCTAAATACGGTGGGTCAAGATACGAATTGTCTGTTTTTTAATGACAGCTCGAGGTTTTTTTTATAATAAATGTAAATGGTTTATTATTTGAACCGTTGGAGTTTTATAACTTTAATATTAAATTTATTATTTTAACAATACAATAGGTAGGGAGCAAAATATTTAAATTTGGCAACGTCGCGTCAAGCGACACTGAGTTGAACTAGAAGCTGAGTCAGTGATAGTCTGAAAAGAGGGTTTAAATAATGTTTATTAAAAAAATTTAAACGCGTATTCCTATTATACTAATATTTCTCTATCTTCTTTTAAAATTAATGACAGTATGACTGAAGTAATGGGACACAGGCAATAATACGATGTCACCAAACTTCCTTAGTCCAAAAGTTGACGGTTAACAAGATACAGGATGTCAAAGTTAAAATTTTATTTTCGATATTTGCAAATAATTTAAAAAAAACTCCAAATATTTGCTTACATTCTAGAGATCGAGGTCATTTAGG
The DNA here is from genome assembly GCA_037114965.1 of Monochamus alternatus. NCBI lineage: Eukaryota > Metazoa > Arthropoda > Insecta > Coleoptera > Cerambycidae > Monochamus > Monochamus alternatus. Next base: position 144,808,169 of record CM073426.1, on the reverse strand, counting down.
GGCGAGAAATTCAAATTTGTTTGCTTCTTATGAATGGCAGATCTTTTTTGTGATTCAGTGTATCAAGGTGACTATTGAAACAAACAAAATTATTCCGAATGGTAAATTATGGCGACGTGCAAATTTACAAAATGATCGGCCTGCTTTGATGAAATCATTGTTGAAAACCTAAAGATAACGGTTTCATCAAACCTTCATATCCTGTAGATCGAAATAAAGCAATATTCGAATAAGGCAGATTTGACTTAATCGTTCTATTTTGAAATTTAAACTTCGTTTCATTATTAATTAATCACCCTGTATATCAAATTTATTTATGGAAATTTTATTTATAATTTGACTCAAAACAGGTTATTAAAATTTGTATGAAGATTATAATAATTTCGCCATATACAGCAACCGGAAATAATGAAACTTTTTTAGTGTTCGACTAACAATACAACCAAAAAAAATTTCTCATCGGACAAAAAATCCATTACAATGTAATTCAATAATTTTTTTAATACTGTCAACCTTCATCTCGCACAGTTCTCTTTGTTTACCAATTGTAGATAAAATCGGATGCCAAAGAATTCCCTTTAGTCTTTAATGATCCTGGCATGACTTGGACATCATACCGACAGTAATTGGCCATTATTTTGACAACTTAATCTTATGCTTGCGTAACCCTTAATAACTTAACGAGTTTTGGTCAAATTAAGTGGCCGTTCTGGCTGAGTAATATTGAATTTAATGGGAGATGTGTCGCAACAAAATTAATTTCTGAAAATTGGTCTCTAGTCACTCTAGACTAGATATATAACAATACGCATTCACATTTTTTTATTAGTGTTTGACGACGCAACTGTTGCCTCCAGACTGTCGTCTAATAGCATTGACTAAAGAATAGTCTTTACTTAATACTAATAGAAAATAGAAAATCTACCAAGAATTCCTATAAGCGTAAAGCAAAATTATAAAAAGTTTAGATTTACTGAAACTCACTTTCAAGTTATTTATAAAAAATATATTATATAAAAATAATTATCTTTTTTTATCTAAAATATATAATATTTTCTTCTATGTAATCTATATGCTATATGTAGAACGAAATGTTTTTTGCAACCTTTAATTTCTCTTACTATTTTTTATTTAGCGTCATAGTTTATCGGCACTAACCTTACAGAAAGAGATTTCTTTAAACAAACAGGGTTCTTCAATTTTTAAAAGTCACAGTAACAAAATCTTCACCGCATACAATATAATTATAAAATTTAAATTAATAGTTATTAAATATAAGAAAATTAACAAGCCTTTAATCCACGAGGAAAAAATGGATACACGAGGCGCAACCAAGAGTTATATTCTTTCGAGAGGATTAAAGGCTGGTTAATTTCCCGAATGTAATTCAACGTTTTATCCACGACCACTGTCAAACTCGGTCAATTAAGGAGTGAAAGCCGTGTGAGAGTAGGTAAAAAATTATGGTGTTAATGAAGAATAAATACTAGAAAGTCTTGGAATCGTTTCTATGACATGCATCTGTTTATTTGACAATAAGCTTGTAAAAATTTGCAAAATCGCCATAAAAAATGAGTGACAATACTGAGAATTTCTTCATTCCGGCTGAAATTCGGCAAGAAGCTCAAGAAGCAACACGTCTGTTAAGCAAAAGTGTGTACGAAAAGGAATTCGATAATTGGCGAAAAAAGGGACATAGGAGAAGGAGCAATTACAGAAGAGGTGCCACTATCCTACTTTTTCAATGTGGATAAACGGTTTGCTGCTGCTTCGATGTAGACAAAATATGTATTTACAAGTTAATTTTTTCAATTTATACATTGAGCGTTTTATTTTGAACTCTCTACAACTCTTTGCAACGATCATAGGAGTAGCAGGTGCTTGTAGATGCAATGAATGAACCTTTCTGGATAACACCTATGTCCAAGACAAAGGCAGATATCTATACGAACTCATTCATGGGAGGAGCTTTTTCAGTCAATGCTGTAGAAATGTGTCGAAAATACATCAATCTGCGACTTAAAAATGCCGCTGGGAATTTTTTCTTGCGGTATGTGGCTGGAGAACGTAATACACATAATAGACATCAACACAATTTCGATAACGTTTGTGTTAGTTCGTAAATAGTGTAGAAACTGGGTAAGACGCGCCCAAAATTTTGTTGCAACATGTCAAATTATTTTATTAATTAAAACCACAAATTAATTATATTAATAATTAACAACAATATCGGTAAAAACAGTTAAATTTGCTGCATAAAATAAGTGTTGCCGTCTTATCAGGTTTTACAGTGGGCCAGTTTCAAGTGTATTTTTAAATCATTTTCAAAATCGTTGTAAAAATACATATAAATCAAATCTGTATATCTAATTACGCGTAAAATTGAAAATAAATCGATACTCCAAGAAATCCTACGCTTTCTGCTCTCCAACGACAATCTCATAGTCCCGTAGTGATTCACTGAATCGAGAACCACTAACTATCCGAATTATCTCGGCAATAGACAAATCAACAAAGTATATAACTGTTTACGATTATTTACTCCAATTAATTAGATGAATGGATTCCGATATACGAAAAGTAGATTGTCAAAGACAATGCAAAATTTCGGGAGTATTATAGCAGAAGATCGACGGTGCATGACTGCACCGGCCTACATGTCCATTGCTCGAAACTCAAGACATCATTGGCGTACAGTTATTCAATCAACAAATTTATTAGGGAAGCAGACAATGAAACCGACCTAATGTTAAAGATAATTTTAACAAAAAATCACGATCATAGCAGCAAGTATTGGGTTAGCAGATGCGTGTAGATGGGAAAAACAAAATGTCAACTGATTATATAAACAACAACAAAGTCCTGTTGCTTTTGGCAATGCTGGATTTCAAAACACATATTGAGATTTGTTGTAATTAGGCAAGTGTAATGTAATATTCGATATTCAATTGTTCATCACAATTTATAATTTGAAATAAACTCTTGTTCTTTTTGACATTCGTACCTTATTTTGATTACCAAAGCTAAATATCTTGAGAACGGTGCAAGATAGCGACTATCAAAAAGTATAGCTTTTTTGTGTAAAAGAAGTTGTAAAATCAGAATTTGCTACCTGAGAATTAGATTTTTGAAAGATAAAAAAGTTCTGTCGTTATCAACGCATTCGACCTAGCGCAGGAGGCGCTCTCTATGAGCTACAACCAAACCATGGATATATTTCAATCTCTCGCCCCAGAAAACCCCTAACACCAAAATTTCATCTCGATATGAGCATTTATTATGAAATAAATAAGAAAAAACTAAAATGATATTTTGCATTGAACACCCTGTATCTCTGTAAGTATCAACTTTTAGACTAAGGTGAGTTTGTCTAAATCGCAATATTTTCACGTCAGGAAACTAGTCATGAATTTTGGCCCATTATATCGCGACCACCCTGTATAGACAATTCATTTAGAATCAAAATAAAAATTACCAAGACCATTCAAAAACCTTAATGTTCTAATTTCCACAACAGGTATTTAAATATACCATACCATTTATGGACTTACCTACAGCTCGTCCTGGAATTTTGTCTACTCGTCCAAAAAAAAAAAAAAACAGTATTTTCTGAACTTGTTCCAGTATGTAATAGATTTACAACTCTTGTTTCACACAAATTGTAGATATTTAAATTACTAATAATATTACATAATGTAATGATTCTCTAAATTATCTACCAATAACATGTTGGAAGTGCTCCTCTGTGTTTTTATACAGGCTGTCTGGAATATAGAGTGTTTATTTTGCTATAAGATACATTGTATCAAAGAAAACATATTAATTAACTTTTTTTTTCTCTGACCAAAGGTAAGGTTTTGAATATGTGACAATACCGCACATATACCATGTCAGATGTTTCTACATAATAATTACAAGTGCCCCTAAACACACTTACCGCGAATATTTTTACTAACCACTAGCCAGAATACGAAAGAAGCATATTCGATGTACTTACTTTGATGGTAATGGACGGCAATGTTGTCGCACGTTGCAATTAGAAGGATTTTTAGGAAAATTTCTTCGGTTTACTTCATAAATACTGAATTACAAACAAAAAAAGAAATACGTTAACAGGGCTTTTGCTTTTGTAAAACAATATTGAATTTTATTGTACCTTTTTGTGTTTTATCTTTGAAACATATTCGTAGAAAAATTATGGGAGACATTTTTTCATAAGAATTGTTGATACTTTTGGTCAAATATACAAGGCATTTGAGTATTGACACCTTGTAGGCAAATGTATTTAAAAATTACAAAATTTCTTGGAAAAAAATTCAGACAACTTACGTCATATGAACAAATGAATTGATTATACTTTCTTCAAAATATTTAAGAAACGGCAGTTGAGAGTAAGAAAACTACTACACAAAATGTTAGCATTAGCATTGCAGTAAATTGCAAAAAATGATTGTTTTTAACGCGACCAAATATCGAAAATTATGTTGACAATAAAAACAATTGCGTAACGTCAGTCGTGACGCAAGTTGTTTGAATTCTTACCGCGACTTTACAAATAAATTACAAAAAAAAGGAAATACGTTAACAGGGTTTTTACTTTTGTAACACAATATTGAATTTTATTGTACCTTTTTGTATTTTATCTTTGAAACATATTCGTAGAGAAATTATTAGAATTAGACATTTTTTCATAAGAATTGTTGATACTTTTGGTCAAATATACAAGGCATTTGAGTATTGACACCTTGTAGGCAAATGTATTTTAAAATTACAAAATTTCTTGGAAAAAAATTCAGACAACTTACGTCATATGAACAAATGAATTCATTATACTTTCTTCAAAATATTCAAGAAACGGCAGTTGAGAGTAAGAAAACTACTACACAAAATGTTAGCATTATATGTTGCAGTAAATTGCAAAAAATGATTGTTTTTAACGCGACCAAATATCGAAAATTATGTTGACAATAAAAACAATTGCGTAACGTCAGTCGTGGCGCAAGTTGTTTGAATTCTTACCGCGACTTTACAAAAGAAAAAAGGAAATACGTTAACAGGGTTTTTACTTTTGTAACACAATATTGAATTTTATTGTACCTTTTTGTATTTTATCTTTGAAACATATTCGTAGAAAAATTATGGGAGACATTTTTTCATAAGAATTGTTGATACTTTTGGTCGAATATACAAGGTATTTGAGTATTGACACCTTATAGGCAAATGTATTTTAAAATTACAAAATTTGTTGGAAAAAATTTTTTATATTGCTTTCTTTCTAGGCCCTGCATAATTTCGGACAATTTAAAATAATTGACGTAAATATTCCATCTACTAAATATGTTCATCGTTATGGGACGACTCTGTTAACAATTTAACTGTATACGGCCACAAATACCCACTGTTACAGCTTTATAGCGTTTATAGCGTTAAATTACACCCGACAATAACATTCGCAATAAAATATCCAAAAAATTAGCATTATTCGTACAACTTACGTCTTGGCTCTCATCCATATTAACTGGGTTACCAGGAGCAAATTAAATCAGGTCTCGTATGTGATGCATATGTAAGTTCTCTTCAAGTAATGCAAAAAGGTTAGTTGTGATATAATCGGTTGGAAATATTACGCGATTTCCATATAAGTGTAATTAGAAATAATTATCACTACTGAGTTATAATTAAATATGAATTGTCTATTTATATGTAAATGTTATGGAAATTTTTGCTTTATGCAGATTTCTTGTCGTAAAAAACGTAGTTTTTGAATTAAAATTTGTTTTTGTTAATTAATTAATTTAGATTCATAATAAAGAAACATATCATTTTAACGAATAAAATTAATAACAATAGTCTTTAGAAGAAAACATATGAAGGAGCTGTAGAAGAATCGATATCACGTTTAGGGACATACTCAAAAAAGCAATTTGGAAAAAAATTGGGTAAATACTTATAAAGTTATGAACATTTTACTGCAGTATATCATATTATTAATATCTGTATGCATATAGTTACATACTATTTAATTGAGTATTTACCTTAACATGACCTAAAAGTTCAGAATCTACAGGGTGATTAAGGCATAATATCAGTAATTTTTGAACCACGCATTCCGCAGGTCTAAGAAAATCGAAATAGAAAATTTACTCGACTTTTCAAAAGGTAATAAAATCAACCCATAACAGTAGGCAATGCTCCTGATAAGCCTCAAATTTTCTAATGATGCGTTCGAGTATTAAAGCGAAACAGCGTTGGAATTCAGAACCACAAATATTATAACAGCATGTTCATTAAAGTTCGGTACTGAAGTGCTATATTTCTTTTCTAATGACAAACTTCTAGTATGTAATTTAAAATATATGTATTGTCACAGAATTTGCCCCGCTCGCACCCAATTCGACTACTGTGGTATCGCGAAACGCTAGATTGCCTGGATCGCCCCTACGCAATTCTGGTAAACAAACAAATAATGCCGTATATCGAGGCGCAACTGGAAAAATTAGGAATCGACGAGAAGCGTTCGAGTCGTTCGAGAAATTGATCTAGAGATGCTAGAAAATACCTGGAATATTCGTTTGGTCTATAAAAGAAGAATAAACGCCGAGTTTTGAAATTACAGTCTTGAATTGGAGTGTTTAGTTGGAAATAGTGTTTAGCTGAGTTGTATTTATAATAGTATTCAGTAGTATACAGAGTAGTTAATAAAGATAAGTGATTAATTAACGTTTGTTTTTCTGGTAAAAGAAAAAGACGGGTTAGGAAATCCGTGACAGTATTTTATATATTTTTTGAGATGTCTTCAAAAATTTTTGCGTTTTATCAAATTCTGACGTAAAATTCCGCGAGAAATATCAGAATTTTCAGAATTTTCGAATTCATCATGCTCTCGCAGTGCAAGTTCAAAAGCTCCGCAAAATTTTACACAGCAAATGATTTTAAATAAAACATATCTACCTATTTTTTACTATCTCATCGTTATGTTCTTGAAAGCGGAATCAAGTTGAGCTTGTATTTTGATATTCCCAAATAATGCAAATCTCATTTGATTATGAATATAAATCAGAATCGAATCCTTTACTCCTGTTTTTCTCAAGGTTTTCTTATCGCGGAAAACAAAAGAAACACATTTATTTCTCGGAAAAGCCACAAATTCAAGTGTTTCTTAAAATATGTTAATTAAAATGTCTTTTATACATTTTTCCACGGCTCTGTTCAGCAGGTGACAACCGCGATTTTCGCTATTAATAATTGATGTTGATAGGAAAGTTGTGTGGAATTTAGTTTCACCCAACTTGAATTGCATTTTTATTAATATGTCTCAGACCGTAGTTGTTGACAAGGGTTTTTTGTATCATTGTCAATATTTATGAAAAGCTTTTCAGTCTCTCTTATAATTTACCTAGTGAGTATTGGATTTTTATCTCACTATTTACGTAACTAAATTTAAATAATAATAATAATATTAATAATAATAATAATAATAATAATAATAATAATAATAATAATAATAATAATAATAATAATAATAATAATAATAATAATAATAATAATAATAATAATAATAATAATAATAATAATAATAATAATAATAATAATAATAATAATAATAATAATAATAATAATAATAATAATAATAATAATAATAATAATAATAATAATAATAATAATATCTCTACCCCTTATTTTAATCACCGAGGGATTAGCCCCGAAGAGGGGGCGGCATATTATTAATAAGCCGGCCGCATTTGGGTTGGAATTTTATAACTTCAATAAAACTTAATGCGTATGTTAATTGTATACGCTTAATAGAAGATTTATATCATTCATACATATTTTAACATTACTTACATATTACATAAGTACTAGGAAAATATTTAAATTTGGCAACATTGCATCAGTACGACATTGACTGCCGCCAGCGGTCAGTGGCAGTTTGAAAGAGGGTTTGAAAATATTTTCGGAGTAAATTTTTTTAATCGCGTTCATCATTTTTTTCTATCTTCTCTTAAATTAATGACACTATGACTCACAGTGTATAAAAAAATTACCCAGAATGTACAGCTTTTAATGAGGAAGCTGTAAAATTACTTAAATACTATAATAACTTTGTCTTTTTAAATTATTTTTCTACATTGTAAGCTTGAAATGAAATCAAGAAAAGATTAATTAAAAAATTGAACAAGACACAGGGCGTTCTATTAAAAAATATATTATTGCTTCTTCTACCACTTAACTTCCGCACGTCACTGTGTTTCCAACTTATTAAAGGAGTTCAGTTACGCCCTACCAGTTTTATTGGAAATTTTATTTTGTATCTCTAATAATAACGATAATAAAGGATGATGTAAATATAATGAATAACTATGTACCTGCAAAGTAAAATTTGAATGATTTGTATATTTTTAAAACTTATCGTTCCTTCTAGATTATAATTATTTAAACTAGTGTACAGATAATGAGTTCTTAACAGTTATGTGAAAAAACTATAATTTGTAACTATTTGCAGTTCGAGGCACATTCTAATTGATTATTAAATTCATAGCATGCACAAATTACTACAGTTACCTAGTGTTATTTTCGATGTTGTGTTTCGAATATTAAACTAATTTGTTTAATACAAGTATATTTTTTAATATAAAACATCATCTCCAGTTTTTTTACTGTATTAGAAAGGGATTTTAAGCTAATATAAATCAAATCTCCTACAATTCCTATCAATGAAGTCATATGTTTGTTCTCTGATACCAAACATCTAGGTAGGCTAATGAACAATTCCACAGACAAAGCTCTATTCAATAATTATCTAAATACATTAATCTATCTAAATTTACTAACCTGGTTTAATGAAACACTCTATAAATATCTAACTTCACTTTTGGCAGTGGGAACACGACAATTCGACCATAATACAGTAAAAAATGTTACAAAAGCTAATAATAAGGAATATATGGGTAGATATTGTGGGTGTAATTCAACGCTGGTTGGGGCTTTTGTCCACAGAGTAGTTAGTTTCACACAATCTTATTAATACCTAAAAAAATATATAAAAATCATCTCCAGTGTTCTGAAATACATTTAACAAATAAATAATACAATGTTTCAAAAATTCGTAATTCATTCGAGATGAAAGATCATGTATCTCGCTTGCAGTGTCTTTCTATTTTGCTCGGATTCTATTAAAATTTTGCATGAATGAAATAATAGTACTGTTTTACTATAAACTTATTTTCTGTAACGACATCTAGAAGCCACAGGGTTTCAATGAATATAGGACCTACTTTGTGAGGACAGTAACAATACATTCATTTGTTCAGTTATAACCAATAAAGCATTAGCTTTTGGACTCAGTGTTCTTGTTAGGATAAGTGCAGATATAGTATTGTTACTATCATGATATCAATATTAATATTTCGTTTTTGTAATAGATATAATTTTAAAGAAATGTTAATTCGTTACCAACCAGAATTCTTATAAATGCTCTATTCTCCCGAAATCCTGATTTTTTATGTTATTTCTACACTTTACGTTGACAGCAATAACATCCTATAAGCACTTACGTCATACGAACAAAAGAGCAATTCATCATATACTATAACTAGAGCTTCAATTATTACTGGAAATTTTTTCGAGCACACGAATATTTTGAAAATTCTCTAAATTTTCTAAAAAATATTCGTGTGCAAGAAAAAATTTCCAGTTTTTAATTGAAGCTAGAGTGGTATTCGGTAAGAAAATTTCACAATGAAGTGTTAAAAAATATCGACAAAAATATAAAGATATGAAAATTTTTTGATTGTTTTGAAGAGACAGAAATAATAAAAAAATAAGTTGATAGTAGTTCAATCTTTCAGTTTTCTAAAAATTTAGTGTACTAAAGTTGGTAAAAATATATTTTATTGCAAAAAAACTTGAAGCAGTATATATAATCAAAGTAACTTACATACATATAACATTAGGTTAAATAAAATACAACTAACCGACTTTAGTTAAGCAAAATAATAAAAAATAAGTCAATAGTAGATCAATCTCTCAGTTTTCCACATACTCATTTTACTCAAGTTGGTAGAAATATATTTTCTTACAAAGAACCTTAAGCACTATGTAATATTAATAAAATTCATATGTATATATTATTAAGAAGGCCATGCAATCCATGTCAAACAAGGTAATCGTGACTTTTGACGTTATTTGACCATTTTCTTTAAAATCGTTGTGTTGTACAATTGAAAAATGGAGCGGTTTGAGAAATACGTTTTATGCAAGTTTTGCAAAAAAGTTAGTGAAATTAAAATGTACGGAACCTAAAATTTTTAATGTATTTATTACAATAATGCGGGCCAGAAATTTATTCGCCAAACTTGTTTGGGATTATTAAAAATCATTTGCTTCTGGTGTGTAAGAAATATGGAGCTCTTCGTGGATCACAGCAGAATAAGATTGTTTCAAAGTACTACATTTAGTTTTTGAAACATAGACGTTTTATAAATTTTAGTGAATGTGTGCTTGTTTATTCCCCATTAAGAAAAGAAGACGTGGCTGAGGAATTTCAGCAACATTTGGACGCTTTAATTAAAACTACTAAAAGTACATACTTGGTAAATAATTATTTATAAATGATTTGTACCTATTAAATTATGATAAAATAAGTTTGAAGTTAAATATAAATGTCATTTTATTTATAAATGTAAAAAAATTTCCAGTGTAATTTCATGCTCCTTACCCCAAGGAAGAGAAAAATTTCCGGAAATTTTCTTAGTTGCTATAGTAACGCTACAAAATACAGGCCTTTAATTGGTTGAAAAATACTATTGTGAAATTTGCATCAAAATATTTAAGAACCTGCAACTGAGAATAATGAAACTACACTAAATGTTTGCACTATATATTACACTAAATTACAAAAAATTATTGTATTTAACGCGACAAACTATCGAAAATTATGTTGACAATACAGTTGCATGATGTCAGCCGTGATGTAAGTCGTCTGAATTCTTGCTGCAACTATATCAGTATGCATGATACAATTAAAGCTGCTAGAGTATTATAGATTCCCCTTTTCATCACTATTGGATTTAGAACAGTTGTGGGCAGCTTGTTTCATTGAATTATCAACAAAGAATTCGACATAGAGAGATCTACGATCTGAATCGATGGTCTAGATAGATAATAATAAACTGCAAAATACAGAGTGGGAACATTTTCAGTTGCAAGAAAATGTAAAATCATATCTCATAAATTTTCATTAGTAAATAATGCGTAGGTATACTTAATAAATTTCAAATTCTGAAGATTAACCGCATATTCGTATAAAATATTAACATAAGTAGCATATGACAGAACTAGAATTTTACTATAATTCATATTCAGAGAAAAAATATGTACTGTTCTTATTTTATGTATTTCTGGAATGCTTCTCTCTATAATGTAGATCATTGGTATTCTTACAACGTCCTTGATGTATACAAAACACGTGCCTAGATTCCCATTTCCTCAAAATGGTGGTGTTATGTTCAAGCAGTGTAAATAGGGAGACCGGGTACGAAAGTAACACGGGTTGGTTGTAACAGTAAGCCTATTGTCTTTCTAAAGAGGTTTGTCTATAATATTATATCATCATACAGTTGGCAGTGAAATCTACATTAACTTATTTGAACAACAATATCCGTGGTGTGTTTTAGTTCGAGTTATGACCTGCACGGTGCAAGATGATATGCAAAATAAGTTTTCATTCTTTATCTTAAACTATCATGATCCTAGAACTGAACGTTATTTTGAATTATTTTACTGGCTTGTTCGGTTCATACCAATATTGGCTATAATCTAAACATGGTATTTTAATCAAAAATAATCGTTAAAAAAAGTTTTAAGCAAATATCCTGTCAATCGCGTGAAAAATGCGTAATGGGACGATTGTAACAATACCATAGGGGGACGATTGTAACATGTTACAACCGTCCCTCATATTTAATACTTATGATCATATTTGTCATATTTAAAATGATAATTCTGTAGATATCCAAATAATTACTTCAGTATTTGTTATACTGTGTGGTAATATACAAATTCATTCTCTTTGTTTAGTATGTCTAACAAAAGACAACGAATAACAGATCGTGGGAAAGATTGTTATGGATTGGGAAAAACTTGGTCCATCCCAAAAATGGAATATGGACAAGTCTGGCGTAACAACCTTGCAAAAGCTAGATAGGGATAGGATTCTATTACCAAAAAAAAATTATTATTATTTTATATTTTTGTTTCATTATTCTATTTATTTATTTTTTTTTTTTCAAATAAAAAAATTTATTATGTACCTGCACTACAACTTACTTTTATATAGGTATAATCAATAAACGAATACCTTGTAAATGCTAACTTTCTATACCTAGTTATTACCTATTATTCATATGTTACAAACGTCCCCATGTTCTGTTACTTTTGACCCATACCATTGGGTAGGTTGTAACGACGTACACTTTCTATTTTTTTATTAATTGTACATCAATATGAACTTTAATTACTTCAATATTATTTTTCTTCTATATATATAATCCAAGGAAACGACTTATAGTAAGTAAATTTTTTATTTATCCGGCTTTACAAAAATATTTTACTTTCGTATCTGGTCTCCCCTACTTGGTCAATGATTACAAAATAGAGTAACAAAAACAACAAGAAATTAGTGAATATACCTCTAAACAGTTTTCGCAATAGTGCAGTACTTCTTCGAAAAAAATTAAATATATTTATTTTCATAGCACTCTTCAATTATGATTTGTTGAACTCTTGCAACATTCTGTGGTTGAAAATTTGGAATATAAATACTAATACTAAATACTAAATACTAATTCTCATATACCTTTTCCGTAAAATCTAGTAGCGTACTCAGTTTATTTCTAGAGGTAAGTGTTCTTCAAATTCAATGTGAACCTTGAAAACTAATGTCTCGAGATGTCCCTAAACAAAATAATTAACAGCGTTCATATCGGGTGATCTGGGTGACCTAGGTTGACCTGGTTCTTGAGTCCAATCACATTATTACCGAATCTTTCATTTAAAAACTTACGAGCAGTCAAACTAAAATGTGCCCCGTTGTGCATAAACCACATTCTTTGTCTTAGTGCATAAGGAACATCGTCAAGTAGCTCATGTAGAACGTTTTCAAGAAAATGCCTGTAGACGGCACCGGTTAAAGTTCTTGATAAAAAGTAAGACCCTCCAAGAAAATTTCCAATAATACCCACCCATACATTCAAAGAAAACTGATGTTGAAATCGAAATTCCATTATGGCAGCAGGAATTTCATCAGGTCAAACGTGTGGAAGTTGATTCTAGCATCTGTGGAAAATTTAGCTCCGTCGGTAAACAAGCCAGCTGTAAAGTCAACATTTTGTTAAATATTTGGCAAAATCCAGTACCAAAATCCAGTGGCAAAATTGTAGGCGAGAGGGATAGTCTTGCGGCAGTAAGGCTTGAACCCCTTGTATGTGATAAGAGTATAACTGTTGATGCTTCAGAACGAACCAAACTAATTTATGATTCACATTAAGATTTGGAGCGATATTCCTGGTACTTGTATTTGGGTCTTCTTCAATTTCGTGTAGAATAGCTTCTTCCAACTCAGGCGTTCTAACACTTAAAGGTTTTCCAAGAATTGGACCTTTCTGAAATGAGTCTGACTCCGAAAGACGTTGAACTCAAAATACATACTTCTATTTATCCCTATTTTATAATTTTCTGACTATTTTGATGATTATATTAAATCTTCGCCAAAGGGAAATTTTAAATAGTTAATTTTCTTCTTATTAATTATTTGTGATGTTTTTGTATTTGTTTTCAAAAGTTATTCAGTTAAAGAAAGATATTTAAAAATTACTTTGACTAATATTATTATTTTGTTAAAAATTATTTTTAGAATTATTAAAATGAATTAATTCATGAACCAATCCTTAACACATTCAATTGTTTCCGGAGAAAATACACACACCATCAAAAGCCTTAGACCCCCTGTATATAAAATAATTCGATTAAACCTATGGTTTTTTCTTAATGTGGTAACAAAGTACATGTACTTAGGGAACAAAAAAAAACAATAAAAAATTGTGGACCATGAGCCTTTACATTATTACCAATGTTTTTACAAATCTGGTCAGTTTGGCAGTGTATTCAGCCAAGTGTTCCTTTGAATTTTTATACATTATAATGCCAGGACGTGAAATTACTGCGTTTACCCGAGCAAGAATGACTGCTTTACATGATCGAACATTCCTAGATCATCTGCATTACGAATATTACACAGATATGAAGAATTTGATACAGTAGAAAACAGACCTCGCAGTGGACGTCCTCGAGTATCTAATAAAAGGGAGAATCGGTATTTGGTGCAATATACTCGTAGACATCGCATATCTTCAGCTTCAGCCCTCGGGGCCCACTTTCGCCATGTTATATCGACAGCTACTATTCGAAAACGACTCCATAAGGCAAATTTACGTGCAAGAAGACTATTACGGGTCCCCACTCTACTTCCAAGGCATCGTGCTGCCCGTCTCCAGAGGGCGCGAGAGCATAGGGGTTGGTTTTTACGTCAGTGGCGGTGGTCTTATTTACAGACGAAACCAGAATTGGGCTGGTTACTGATGACAATCGACGAAGAGTCTGGAGAGAACCAGATCATCAACAACGACTTCATTTTCTCCGTGAAGTACCATAATGTTTTGGGGTGGAATAATGTTCAACCGCCGCACCCCATTAATTTGCATACCACAGAATATGGCCAGTCAAATTTACATCGAACAAGTTATTACGGCCATTATCTACCCCCAACGTAATGAATTAGGTGAAAATGTTGTATTTATGGACAACAACACTCGCAAGAAGAGTTCAAGATACACTGGAAGCAGGACATATCAATAGATTAGACTGGCCAGCCAACTCTCTTGACATGAATCCTATTGAAAACATGTGGGATTTCGTCGCTAGAGCCATTCATAATCATATTCCTCCACCTCAGACTGCAGATGAGTTATATTGCACAGGATATGTTACTATCAAGTATCACTTTCTTAAATTCTAAAGTGAATTAATATTAACAAAAATTGGCATGATTTCGTATACTGAGTGTTAAGGTTAAAGGTCGGGGCACAGATTTCATCCTGTTATTGTTGTCATTCTAAACGAGAAAATGTTATTTGTTCTCCATTCTCAAGCACCACATTAACTCATTCACATCGTGAATATATAATTACATATTAATTAATTATAACGCACTATTATCTAGTGCGCGAGCAGTCTGATATAATACATTTTACGGTACAAGTACAGTTTCAAGTCCGGCCCAGCACGCAAATCATAGAATAAGGCGATTTTTGTTATAAATATTCATTAGTTCTGCACCGATCTTTTAGTTCATTTAAGAGTATTGCACCTGTTTAGATTGCTTCCGGAAAATTGAAGGCATTACTCCCGATACCATGAAGAGATAATTACAATGGACGCGAAACATGTTTATGGTCAAGATAAACTTAATTGTTGACTGCCTGACCGTAAACCAATATCGGAAGTAACAATGTGTTATTATTGCCGAATAAATAAAAATGATTTTTTCACTCATATTATCTGATTATCAAGAAAAACTGGAGATGCTCATATTGAAAATGATTCTTATATTATTCATTATTTTACCATTCATCTGAAACCACTAACTTCATTACTAATAAATTATTTTGCCTACAATCACTAATTAAAGTAGAATTTTTTGCTTCGCAGTGGCAACGAAAAGTTGACGTTTATTAAGGAGTGTCACATGACTGTCACTTTTTTCTTGCCGAGAGATAAAATCTAGCAAAGGCTCGTAGTCAATA
Organism: Monochamus alternatus; assembly: GCA_037114965.1. NCBI lineage: Eukaryota > Metazoa > Arthropoda > Insecta > Coleoptera > Cerambycidae > Monochamus > Monochamus alternatus. The sequence continues at coordinate 144,792,309 of CM073426.1, read as the reverse complement.
ACAACCAAATAACAACGTCCTTTTTAAGTAGCAAATTTAACAATTGTCAAATTTAGTCGAAATAATTTTAATTGAAAAAACGATGGAAATTGAAAATGGTGACAGTGATATCCCGAATACACCACCGGAGATTAGAAATCATGCAGAAACTGTAACTTTAGGTTTGTTGCCAAAAAAGTAAACGACATTTTTAAGGATGCAAAGAATTGAATATAAACCGAAAACTTTTTCGTAAGAGGAAATACAGGGTGTTAAAAAAAGAGTGTAAAATATTTCAGGAGGTAATAGTATGAACCAAAATAAGCAGAAAAGTCTTAATGAACATGGGTCCGCAAAGTAACGGTTGCAGAGATATGAACCACTATTCGTTTTTCAAACATTTTATTTTATTAGGAATAAACCGACAAAAAAACAACAGCTTTTAACAAACAGAAAATAAAGTTACAGAAGATGTTCAAAGTGCCCTCTGTCCATTTCCAAGCAGGCACGACATTTTCATCTCAGCGATATTCGAACTCTTTCGAAAACACCCTCCTTGGTTTGGATTTCTTGACATTTTTGATTAATCCCCAAACAAAGAAATCTAGAGGGTTCAGATCAGGCGATCTTGGAGGCCATAAAACAGGTCCTCGTTGCACATGGTATGGATAAAGCAGTTGCTCATGAAGGAGTCTCCAAACAAGAGGACCACTAATTCCTACCTCGGCTGATATTCTCCGCACACTCGTACCTGGATTCTGCTTTACCAGTGCTAGAATTTCTTCTTCTGCTCTAGGAGTGGATACCGACCTTGGTCTTCCGGATAAATGGCACTGTTTGCTCAAGGAACCGGTATCACGCAATCTTTGGTGAATTCTTTCAAACATGCGTTGCGAAGGAATCTGGCGATTTGGCGTCGCGCTTCGGTGGCATTCCCATTAGCACGACCATACATGAAATGCATGTCTGTTAATTCTGCGTTAGAGTAACCAGCCGTAGCAAAAGAAAACTTGTGCACTGAGAACAACTGTCAAATGCGTACTGTTTATTTCGCTAAACATCAACTAACTATTATAATAAGAAAATACACAACGTTTTTGCAAAATAAAAAAAGGGGCTAAAAAAAACATAGCACATTCCATATCTCCGCAACCGTTACTTTGCGGACCTATGTTTATTGAGACTTTTCTGCTTATTTTGGTTCATACTATTACCTCCTTAAATATTTTACACTCTTTTTTTAACAGCCTGTATACAGATTTCTGCGCTAAGCCGATGATGAGATATACTTATTAAAAAAGGTAAATGCTGTACATATTGATTATTGAAATATCTGAATAGAAATATTTTATTATAAAAGTTGTAGCGATGTAAACCATATTGCATATGATGCACATATTTACTGCCATTTAAGGTATGGCATAATATTTTGAGCTGCTGGTACTGAGGAACAGAGTATTTTATTATACAAAAGAGGCGTATGAGAATAGTATATTCTACAACAAGTTGTATAATGTCATATATTCCACACGAGCGAAAAACAGCCCAGGCTTTGTTAGAGCCGCTAAAAGCCGTGGCTGGAAAGTGGAATGATCCTTCCCGCGTGGTGTGTATACTATTTTATTCACGCTTAGTTACAAGCTTTTAAAAACATGAATTTTAAGAAAATTCGTTATCATAATTTAATATTTTTTTCCTCAAAGAACTCCATGAAACTGTTGCTAGGCAATATTGCTAGTTTATTGGTTTTGACAATTAAGTCAAAAAATATTCTTTCCGTTACGAAATTTTTTTTTTTTTTTGCTTAAACAATTACATAATGTCTGATTTTGAATTAATCTGTACTCCTCCGAAAGTCCGAGAAACTGCGGACACTGCGCTTGACGGAATAATTCCGGAGACAAGCAAAGAAAAGTACGAGAAAAATGTTTCGTCTTACATTAAATGGTACGCAATAAAGGGTGTGCAACATCAGAAACGATACTGCTTGCATCTTTTGTTGAAATTAGTAAGGAAAGTAAAGCTTCAACGTTATGGTCTCGATATTCGATGTTGCGAGCTGTATTTAATATCAAGCAAAATGTCGACATTAGCCAGTATTTCAAATTGCGAGCATTTTTGAAAAGGCAGAATGCTGGATATAAACCTAAAAAATCCAATGTTCTCTCAGAAGAAAACATCAGTGCCTTCTTAAATAAGGCTCCAGAGGAATATCTTGTTCAAAAGGTAATATTTCTACTATTTAATTCATATCAGTTATGTGTTTAATGGTATATTTTGCTTTAAGGTTGCCTGCAGATGCGATGAATTCCTAAATATGAAAATGGGTAATCTGGAAATTTTATAAAAGGGCATAATAATAGTTATTCCTGTAACAAAAACCTACACTTCCCGAACATTTGAAATTACAATGGATAAAAAATGGATAAAAATAATAAAGCAATACTATGATCTTCACAAGACCATTGGTTCCGATCGTTTTTTTTACAAATAAGGAATGGCAAGATTACAAATCAGCCTTGTGGCCACAATGCTATTGGAGATTTTCCCAAAAACATAGCGGCTTTTTTAAAAAAGAAAAGAAAACGGTCACGGGTTTATGGAACATTGTTTTAGACGTACTTCAGCTACATCGCTAGCAAATACAGGTGGAGATATCCTACAGTTAAAAAAAATATAGTGAGCAGACGAAATTGTGGACAGTGACTAATCGCTAGCTTGTCGACAAGCGCGACGGGCGAAGCGTGCGGGGAGCAACATTTCATAGGCGTACTAAATTTGAATGCGATCAGATATAAAAAAAATATACAAAAATGACAAAAATAATTGCATTACATGACATCCATTATTTTTAGAGTAGAAACAGTGATATAACAATTTTTACCAATTTCGAGGCGCTAGATTATAAAAATAATTTATTAATTTCAAAATTTAAAGTTTTTATCTTATATTTTCAATTGCCCAAGGCCGAAAATAATAGAGAGTAACTAATTCACCTCGTACATTAACAATTTACTTTAAATGTGCCACCTGTGTCATCATCTCTACAAATTAGAATACCGTCCTTATGGACGGCGATTGCCCACTACCACCCACTTACACCTACCTGATGCGCGCTTCGCAAATATCACACTTAAGCCTTGTCCTCATGGACGCGAAATTCACGGATTTTTGCACGAATTTGCAACTTCTGTTTTAAGTATTTATGGCGGGAAAATCTCAACTTTTGACAATGGCAATTTGCGAAACTGTCAAACACTACAAATGTTATTGCCTCTTTTTATTATGTGGTGTTAATAAATTTGTTTTGAACTTCTGATAATCTACTATGGCAGTTTTACGATGAAAATGATAGAAAATGTTATAGGTAGTTGACAAAATTTGTTTTTCCACCATTAAATAAATGTGCAAATATTTGCGAATTCCGAATTCAAAAGGACAAAAGACTTTAGAATACATACACACTACTTACTATCGGTTACTAGCATTGTCACTATAACGGTCACACATTAACACTTATTATAATCATATCGTACCGTTTTCCGTATGGCATTCATACGTCCATGTTTCGTCAAAATTTATTATATCCTTCCATCCAGATTCTTATTTTTTAATATTTATTCTAAATAGTTTCTTCACCATAGCACTATTTCGTCCTTTCTATCAGTATACTCTTTTCGATTTCATTTATACGAACTAAGTTTCTTCTTGTAAGATATAGCAATAGAATTTTTTTTGGGAAAACTCATTTTAAAAATACAATTTTCCTTCCGCGAGTTTCCATCACTTTCTGTTTCACAGTTGTACTTCTTTACCACTTTTTTATTTGCACACATATGCTATTCACGTACAATTTTGTTAATGAAATATATATTTCAACATCACGTACACCAACATTTAGGTAGTGCTGAGTACATATCATATTTTGACGTCGCGCACTAAACTCTTCATACATGTCATCATCCGATATTCCTCATTTCGATCAAATCACTAATAAAATTAGTTACATTCATAATTAAATTAACGAAAAGATATACCCGAAATTTTGCCCGCCCGAACGATATATCCGTCCGTGATAGCCTTGGAAATGAAACAGCGACAATTCGTCGCAGCCAATGAATTGCCAGCAGCACATGCGTACTAATGTGTACTAACGCAGCGCATGCGTAGCAGAAGCTGTGTAATCGGGTATGCTCTCAGAGATATGCGGCACACGATTTTGTAGGAAAAATATAAGGGTTGCATGTATATTTCTTTGTGTTGACTACTATAAATTGTGAGCAGGTTTATAACATTAGTCACTCTCTAGAATTTTGGAAGTCAAGGTCAAGTAAAAATATGTTATTCCATACAGAAAATCCGGGAACGTTGGCCTCTTTGTAAACTTCCGAAACCCAATACTATATTAAGTAACAACATGGGCTTACATTAACGTTGAGAGTAATGAGAATTCAAACGATATCTATCAACTCTGAGTTATTATTCACGTAAGCCATTTTTGACACTACTGTAAACACTATCGTAAAAACGTTAATACTACAATCGGATTCGTTATCGCATTCTGATGACGCTAGAGGCTATAGTAGCTCAACGAAGGTTAAAAATACTTCAATAATATTTTTCTCGGAAACAATAAGGATTTTACAAAAAAATGTTTACAATATTGGCTCCATTTTTCAGGACACATTTATTCCTAAATTTTTTTGGCTAAGTTGTGAATCAGCCTACATGAATTAAAATAAATAAATGTGTCAATATTTTACCATCGCCGACAATAAAATGAAAACAAAGAAACAATTGATTTTAACCTTTCAACAACCCATTTTTTATACATTTTACATATATTACAACCTGCCAAATTAATAAACTGTTATTCTTAAAAGTAACGAACTTTTATAACAATGGATGTTAATTTGAATGTCCGTTATAGCTCCAAAATCGTTCTAATTATATATTAAATGCGGCTATGCAGCAGAAAATCGCACCTGAAAGGTCAGGTCAGAATTTAAATAGTGAGAAAATGTATCCAGACAAAGATGAATTGGTCTGCGTCTGCATTTTTTCTCCCAGCGGTTATAATTGTATTAATATGTTCGCTTATGAATAATTATCTCTCAAAAAATTGTGGAGGTGCTTCTATTCGACGTTTGTATGGTACATCATCCATGTGCGAAATTTAAATGTTAATTATTTACATCAATAAATGTAAATAACAAAAAATAATAATTACATAAATACTAAGAACAACTTTATACTAGCTCTGTCAAGAAATATACGAAAGTTAATAAAATTGTGTCCCAAATTGATGGAATAAAATTCATATATTTTTTAGTTGAAATTGGCGGAAAGCATTGTTGCTAATTAATATTCCAGAATAGTTCCAATTTTATTGACATTGTACAATTTCATGAGCTAAACAGGTTTGTCGGTCGATATATGCAAGTTGAATAAAATGCGAACATGGCTGAAAAATTTAAATTAACGTAATTTAAATGTTACCGATGACTAGATCGTGTACTTTTTGCAAGTTTGTTACGGGTGCGTACCCTACCATTTAATTTTGAGGGTTAATTGTTATACAAGAGTCTCATATAGCTAATCTACACACAAAACAAAAAATACAATACAGATATCACTATTTTTTGCTCTAGAATGCCAAAGTCTTTTTCATTGTAAAACATGAATATGTCAAAATAATTTGTCATTTTTTCCGAACTTATTTATGATTTTATTATTAAACAATATACATTTGGATCGGTCAGTGGTCGCCCGGTTTAAGGCGTCAGAACTTGAATCGAGGTGACTCTCGGTCCCACATACATAACCCAATGAAGTATTTCTTTGCTGAGTTTCATGTGCCTCCTTTTGTCTGTTCCTAGGCTTGTTGCGCTCGGTGCAAAAGATTTGAAATATCGTATGCGGTTTGCTGCGCCCTCTAGTCGGACAAAAAAAATATTTATCAAAGCAGGCTATGGCCACAAAAAATTAATTGCCTGTTTTTTTATTACAATTTTTTTTAATGTTAGTATAAAAAAGGTCTATATCCTAATCCTAATTTTGAAAAAGTTCTTCTGTGGAGTTGAAGAGCGTTGGGGAATCTATTTCTATATTGTGCCAGTGCCTGAGCAGACTTGAAATTACACTGAAAGTACAACACAAATATATTACATGCACTTTTCAATATTTGAAAACCCCATTGTTACTCAAAATTATATATATTTTTAAATAACAATAAGAATTTTCAAACCAGCAACATCTGCATAACCTATCACAAGAATAATCAAATTGTCAAATGATGACATTACTGGGGTAAAAACATTTGTTTTCATAGCTCACTGCATTTAGTGTCTCCCTGTGTCCGCATGTCAACAATATTATTAAATCAGGTGAAAGGTATCAATTTTGCAATCAAAATTTATTACTAATAAATTTCTCTATCTCTTAAAATAAAAAAGTTAGATAGCCTTCAGCCAAGGTTTCATAATTTATAAGTTTTTTAATTATTACTCATAAGTTGACCATTGATCTCAGATTTGTTTTTACAAGCATAAAGGCTTCGAAAAATGCAATAAAAAACATTTAAAGATTTTTGGAGTGCATCCCATGTATCTCTCATATTAAGCGAGATACATGGGAGTGGCCCTCTTATGTGAGACAGCCTGTATATTCGTTTTACGTCGGTATCTTTAAATACTCGCATATGGGATGAGATAACATTCCTGTTATTCGGTTCTTAAATGTCTAAAATTACTTGAATTTGTAACAAAAAACACTATTTCAAGAATACGGCGCCCTTAAACGACTTATAATGGTGTAACCTATATTACAACGTGCTGTCCATGATTTTAATTGAATTGAAAAGAATGAAAATTTTATCAAAAACGCACCTACCTCCTTCCGTTGGTCTACTGAATTTGTTTACAGCGTCACTCTGACCCATATATACCGAGCATAACGGTAACATCTGCCCCAGAAATGAGCCGTCATTTGACATTGCGTTTAATGAAAATTAAAATACTTCTGATAACATCTATCGGTGACTTATCGCTCGTGCATCAACATCCAATTGAGAATTAATGTGCCATAATTTATCTTAATCTACGGCCTCATTTGTGGCCACTTGGGACTCATTGTTGGGAACAAACGAATAGTTTTTCAACGAACAAAAAGCTTCTCCGGAGAATACACTGGTGCATCTTTTAAGTGAATCGGGATCGCTGTACAGTTACGGCTTAGGTAAACAACTTTAAAAATATATTTGAGAGCTGCGGGCTTTCGGAGAAAGAAATGTGCCTTTGTAAGAAAAAAAATGTTCGGAAGAGAAACAAAATTACTACCTATTAGTACCATATTTCTTGTGTAGATACACCTTTGTGTGTATAATTAGCTGTGTTGAAAAAGTCGTACAAGCTTAAAAGAAAGTGGCTGTTTTATGACGATGACGATGTTTGAGCTAAGTGATGTTTTTATATAACTATGAAAAGACAAAAAAATACTTGATACCTTTCAGGTTTCGCAACATTATTTCAAAATAAACTGGAAAATAAACCGTCGCAAATAAAAAACATTATTTACTGCGTTATTTATTGAATATCCTGATGCTGTCACAATTGCTTCAAGACGACGAATATTTAAAATTTATGTGTGCTAAATCTTAGCGAATTCTAAGATCGTTAAGTATCCGCTGAATGTACAGGGTGTCCGTAATTTTAAGTGTTTATATATCTGACTAAATGCAATAAAAAACTCTCATGAAAATGTCTAAAACGAATAGTTTCTATACAAATACATTTTGAAAAATAAAAATACAACTGCAATAATATGCAAAACTATGTTTTCGAAATTAAAAACGTAGCAGTGTCAGGCTGCTGGTGATAACCTAAACGTAATATTAGCCATATTGGTGCGTACAGCTAGTGCGATTTATTTTTGTCTAGTTTTTCTTTGATGTTTGTGAGTGTACATAAACAAAAATGGAACAATTTATAGTAACCATAACCAGCTGCATCGCATGTTAATTTACGGCGTATCTAGGCAAAACTCTCTGGTTACGAGACGTTTGTACGGTAAACTCTTCTTGCAAGAAACAGAAATCATTTTAAACACTTGTGACTATTATTCTGTGTTGCGAAAAGAGCTAAGAAAACCGTTCACAGTAAGTACATATTGTCACAAAATGTACCCCGCTCGCTCCCAATTCGACGATTGTGGTATCGCAAAACGGTAGATTGCCCCGATCGCCCCTACGCGATTCTGGTAAACTAACAAAATAATGCCGTGAATCGAGGCGCGACTGGTAAATTGAGAATCGACGAGAATCGTTCGAGAAATAAATCTAGAGCTGCTAGAAAATACCTGGAATATTCGTTTGGTCTATAAAAGAAGAATAAATGACCGAGTCAGTCAGTCTTAAATTAGAGAGTTGTTATTTGGATATTTCGGAGAGATCAATTAGAATTCAGAGTAATTTAGATAGTTATTGATTAAATAGTGCTCAGTTCAGTTGCAATTCGTATTCGGAAGTGTACAGACTGTTAATAAATATCAGTAAAAAAACTAACTGTTTGTTTTTCTGGTAAAAGAAAAAGTCGGGTTAGGAAACCCGTGACAATATGTTTAGGTGTACCTACCTATTTGGAATAATTATGTATAAAACATAACAATCCTAAGATAGTATGTGAGCAACGTTGTCACATATTCAAGACCTGTTTGCTGTCATTCTGTTACCGTTGGTCAGAAAAAAAAAATGTAAAGTCAAATAGGTTTTGTTGAGTACAACTTATCATATGGCAAAATTAAGGCACTCATATTCCGAACATCCTGTATCAAATAGAAGTAACATTACGTGAGTGTAGTCGTTGTAGAATACTTTTTATGCCGGTAATATAAACGTAGTAATATGACGTTGTTTTTAAACATGTCTAAATAAAAATAACACAACTGGGTGTTGATTTTTGAATGCAGTGAAATAAATTCGAAGGAAATTCATTCCACTTAAAAAAATCCTGAGTATATTACTCTACAGAGTGAGTCAGTCATAATGTCATTAATTTTAATAGGAGATAGGGAATAATGAGTATAATGCGACTATGCGATTAAAAAAAAATCTAAATGCATACTTACGCCGAAAAAAAATATTTTCGAATCATTATTTAAACCCCCTTTTCAAACTGTCACTGACCGCTCACAGCCTTAGTCGTTTGCAGCTCAGAGTTCAACTCGATGTCGACCTGACGCAATGTTGCCAAGTTAAAATATTTATCTAGTACCTAGCTACCTAGGTTTTAGACATCACAAATAAACGGTTGTACTGACTATTTTAGAATATCATTTTTTCTCGCTCAGTTCAACTTCAGCCAATAATAATTTAAATTGTTAATATCCAATGAAATCAAATAGTAATAATCAAATAATTCTATTAAAAATGCAAGTAACGCGGTCCACTCATGTTTTCCGGTAGAAAATATGGTCCAATCAAACGATACCCGTACACTCCTGCCCATACGTTGACAACAAATCGCCTCTGAAAGCTAAACCGGCAAGTAGCGTGTGGATTTTCCTCTGAGCAAATATAGCTGTTATGTTATGTTAGCTTAGTTACATTGAAATCACAAAACTCCAACGTATCTAATAATAAACCGAATAATAAACCATTTACGTACATTACATAAAAAACCTATACAATGAGTAAATTATTAAGAGAAGCTGAAAAGTGTTTCGTGTTTAAATACTAAGTAATAAAAAACCATCGTGTTGTCGACAGAAAACTGTCCAAGACCGAAATGGCACGCCTCTGATCTGATGCTCAAAAAAGTTATCAAGAGTTAATCTTGACCTACCGTATTATTAGGTCAATAACCTAGTTACCTAGTTTTTGTACTGTTATTTAACGACAACGAGTAAAACTATTTTTTTTAAATCTAGATACATGAATGAATTTTCCTTAAATATTGATTTATTTGTTAATAAAAACAAATATAGATAATAAATAAATGTTTTCGAATGTTATCTTGCCTAGAAATTTATTGTTTTTTAAGTAGTATGGTACTAACCTGTTTAAAATGCGAGTAAAACGACATTCATCCGCCCAAAGCACTTAATTAATTTTTGATGCCAATAATTTCAAATTTCAAGACAACTGGGGAAATCAGCAGGTTCTAAAGTATCTAAAGCTTGAACTTTCTGAAAATGATGCGGGTTCAGTGAGTTTTCTCGTAATATTCTGCAGACATTGCGTTGGGATATCTCCAATCGCCTTGAAATGGTTCTTGTAGAAATAGTAGGCTGCTCTCAACTAAATTTAAGACAGTCTCACCCGACGCAGTTTCACAGAACCCGTATCGCAAAGGCACACAAAGGTACACAAAGTTCGCGCATCTGGTAGGTAGGCATCTCCAATATTCCGTAACAGTGGCATTCGCATTTCGTAAACATTCTCCGTATAACACTACTATTTCCGCATTTGTAAAATTATGCATTGTTAATTTACGACGAATACGCGAGACCGAAATAAACAAACTACTGCTTACTGCTTGTATTCTCTCCATCCCCCATTTACCCCCCTGCTAAATGGGGGTAAATTTGAATAACACGTTGAAGTGTTAGACGATATTATGTATGTAAACATGATGTGGCAACGATGTTTAATCCGGCAAATGGGTGCATCATCAGAAAGTTCGTAGCGCACCAGGAGCGTCGTGTTACCGATTTTTATAGGGTGATTTGTTTATTTTTTAAAGGTCGAGTAAAATTTTTTTTTTCGATTTTCTGCCTTTATTAGGCCTCCCAAACACTTGATCAAAATTAATGACATTATGACTGACTCACCCTGTATAATGTGTAATATTTCCAATTCTTGAAGAAAATAAAATTTGTTTTAATATAAATAAAATATATTTAAATATTAAGATTGTCGCCAAGTCCGGATCTGAGATCTGTGAAAGAAATGCAGGCTTTAATTTAATTAGAATGCATTTAGTTCAGATTGAAGTGAGTCGTATATCAACTGTTACCCACATAAAAGTTACTTTCTTCAAACTTCAGGAAATGTATTAAAGGAATCTATTTGCAGAATGTTTTTTATCTCCTGGTTTCATTTAACATACCATTTTCCAGTCATTACTTATTATTATTCACTTGAATAGAATTCGTTTAAATTAAATTTCAATTAGCGTGTCGGGACTACCAGCTGATTTCAAATGATATTCTAACCGCGCGCTCTCTGCTCTCTATCTCGAAAACGATTCAACGTATAAATAAATGTTTGAAACAAAAGTTGTAGAGAATTTAATTCTCTACAATATTGATAATAAATATAAATAGCGTAAAACCCATAGGAAACGAGATATTTGCAAAAAATCGATTTTTCTTATCTTTGGTCCCCGATTTTTAAAGTGGCGGCCATCGAATCATATATGAATTTTGAGTACTGTTTTAGGATGCCAAAATACAAGTATAGCTGGGTATCTCAATTTTCATAAGTGAACTCCCTTAAATGACTGGACTATAAAAGAATTTGTACTGTTGAAACACTTGATAATTCCATATTTTCTCGAGAAGCAAGTTAATTAAAGAAGCGACTTGTTCCATTCATTATATTTGTGAAATGTGAAAGTTAAATTGATGTAAAATACTGGCAGAACAGTTATCCTTAAGTCCTTAACTGCTCTTGTGACAAACGCTTCGTTACCAAATAAGTTTAAAAGTGAACTGGACCATAACGTGATAAAATTTGGTAGTGCCATCCTTGCAAAATTCACTGTAATAATTGTGCCTGCCTATGTAATTAACTTCAAACGCTTTTTATTTATTACAGTTTTAAATTGTTAGGTGTTTCCCTGTTAACGGTGTGTTCTACTCATTAAACAAAATAACTATTTCAAATAACTTTCTTTGAAATTCCCTATAATAAGCGGGAATAGAAGTAACATTTAATAATAATTTCAAAAATGTTATCCTGATAGATTTACACTTCAGTTTGGCTTATGTTCTTCTTCATGTCCAATTTCCTGAGATCTATTGTTGGATCCTCCTCGATAAAATTTTAAATTTTCCCTTTGCAAGACGTAGCACGTGGTTACATCTAGTGGAGATTCATGTTCCTCTATCGGTTACCTATATCAGAATGCGAACAATCAGGGAGAGCCGTCGGTTGCCTAGTGACGAGAGCTAACAATTTCGAAACCGGTATATGCTGGTGACACCGCTGACGACTAACCGTGGCTTCTTGTTGTAGGTTTTCCAGATGTAATTCAATGCTGTACGGGGCATTAATTCGCAGAGTAGTCCCAATGGGCACGCATACATTTAAAAAACATTTAATAATGGTTGCAAACCAAAGGTTGAATCAACGTCAAAATATCGTGCGAATAAACGTTATTTTTAACTAAAAAACGTAATTTTTAACTAAAAAGAAACGTTTATAAAACATTATCAACTACGTTTAAATAACATTAGTTAATAAACGTTTATGGGGAAACGTTTAATTAGAGTTTTATTAACATTTTAATAACAAGAGAAACAACTACTCTTACTTATGAATGAAACTTATAGCAGACAGCCACCAGGTCCAGAGAGTCCAGGTGCAGGTGCAGGTGACTAGACATATACCAATTTTGAGCTTGTTAGCTCGCTAGGCCGACGATAATCGTGACTGCTGGATTTTATATCTAGTATATAAAGATAAAGTATAGAAGGACATAGTGCGTGAGATATAAGTCTCTACATCTATTGGCGATTAGATTATATTTTGTCGATTTGGACGTATATACAACGTGAAGAAAACGTTACCAAAGAACATTCTATTTCGGTGTTCATTTCTACATTCAGTTAAAAATATGTGTAGTATCAACATATTGTATACGTTTTATGTTTCTAAAACGTGTAGACAACGTGTCATTAACATTTGGATAATACATTTAATACATTAAAATCGCATATGTATTTAAAACGTTTAATTCTACGTTACACTAATAAACGTTGCACTTACCGTACATTTCTAGTGTTCACTTCAGTCTGTAGATAAAATGCGATTATTATTAATGTGTTAAAAATAAACGTTGAATATTTTAACGCAAAACGTTTAATTAACCACTACAACGTTTTGAAAAAGTTATATAAACGTACGTGTGTCCATTGAGGTAGTTTCCCGAAATTCCGTTTTTACAATTTTCTCTTAATTTACGACAATTATTGAACAAGATTTGTTCAGGAAAGTGTTCTTATATGAGTAACAGCAATAGCATTTTGACGCAATATTTCGTTAAGTAGTGGCATGTATGCTATAGTTCACTATTTTCATAAAAATTATTAAACAATTTCAAAGGTTTTACATTTTGCGACAGGTTAACGCAGCGATTTCACAACTGACGAACGTCAACATAAAAAATAAATCACTGTGTATAATTAGAACCAAATATTGACATACGAATATTTAAAAATGAATTAATGAGTTTGCGCCACTTCCTATGAGTGTATTACTCAATAATGAATATAACATATGAGAAGTTAAATAAAAAAAGAAGAAAAACATATAATTTAGTGAAAAGTTATTTAATTTGAAAGTTTTACAGACCAAGCCTTTATAACACTTCTATAATGAAGAAATTTATTTAATGTTTATTTTATCTCTTGTAGAAACCGCACATACAATGCATTAGTATGTAAGAAACATACAATGCGGGTTTTCAATAAACTTAAAAATATACGGTGTGCTAACGCATTACTGCAAATCACGACTTTTTTCACTTTTTTGCTTTTCAGATTAATGCCACTGCTATAGATAAATTTCAATTTTCGAGAATCAAGAGCATTTTTCTTCTTTTAGTCAGTATTGACACATGGTAGATTTCGGAAAAATATCTGGTATACAGGTATCTGGACTGTACTGACAAATAGGTAACAGTGGCGGCTCGTGAACATTATTTGTACAGTTTTTTCTTAATAATTATTTATAGGTAAATCAAAAAATACAAATAGAGGATTATTTTAAATTGCTCTAGTTTGCTAGGCGAATAAATTCATTCACGTAAGATTTTTTGTTCACTATCTGCCAATTCTCCCGAATTTTAATTTAATTGTAATGTAAACATATAAAAATTTATTGATTACCGGACTGAGAATAGCTTTTTCATAAAATGTACTATTAGTATCTTTATCTGAATTAAGCAAAAGTATGAAATCTTCTTCATTATTGTCAGTAGGTATGTGCGATGTTCATAGCTACTTTGATGTTTACATCAACATCGATATTGGAAAGCATATAAAATTAAAAGCATTCTTGAAACAGTAATCGGATGGATATCGTGCTAAAAAATCACGCGCTTTAGAAAATGAACAAATTAAAACATTTCTAACGGAGGTCATTGATTATATATATCTACGTATTTAGGTACAAAGGATAATTATAAAAATAATGTTCTATTATTATTTTAGGTGGCAATGACATTTGCCATATCTGGAACGTGTCAACGTGATGAATTACCTACCAACTAATAAAAATTTGAGATACAGAAGATATAGGAAATATATTACTGATCATTTTGACAACTATAAAAGCGAAGAAAAAAGATCCTTTATTGTGAGCGAATGTTTAGACAAATGGGAAATATAGTACCGCAAGACCTACGCAAAAAGATAAATAGAGAAAAGGTAAAGCATACAACCTATAGGTATTCATACATTTGGAAAAATGCTAAAACAAGTTGACGAGTTTCTCAAATTGAAGGCTACTCACGAACATAATGGACATTGTTTCCGTAGAACTTGAACACTATTAATAAATTCAGGAGATGATATCACAACTTTAAAAATTCATGGTGGATCGAAAGCTTGAACTGTAGTTGAAGGCTACATTGAGGAATCCATAATTCGTAAATCAGTTAGCAAACAAAATCCTTACAAGTACATCAAGTGCTTTAAGAGGTTTTTTAAATAATTCAACAGCTTTCGAGAATTCAATAGCTCATAAACCATCTACTAGTGAAAACACTTCAAGCTACATAGACGAAGTATGTTTCAAAACAAACAGGACAAGTGATATCCCTTACATAATTTCACTATAAATGTTTACAGTAAGTAAAATTACTTTCATTAAAGAACAGATTTTAATTTTTAAGTTAGCGGCAGTAAAAATGACACTTTAGTGCCTGACACCTTGTCACCAAAACTGCCTTTAATGTCGATCGACGAAAAATAATTTATCCGCGTTTTTATCCAGTTACATTTCCCTTCCTTCATATTTAGCTGTTAGCAAACCAAGATTTTTGCGTTCATAAATGGAATTTTTTATATACAAGTGGAAGTGGCATATAAATAGCATCCATACCTACCTACTGGCTGAGAGCACATACATATGTAAATAATTAAGAACTTGCATTGCGTTTTATTTATTAATCACGAAGTTCAGAATCGGATATGTAGATCAATCCACAGTTAATTTCAGAGACTCGTAACTCGGTCACGCTACTTATTTTTAATTCCAGTAAACTCAACACTTTTAGTTCGTGGGGGCAAGTGGGGGAGAATACAGTCGAAGTATGGGAGAGTTGACTCAAATTATGATATAACAAAAATTACTATTTGATATGAATATAAATAGTTATTTATTTTCGATTGCTGCAACTGCAATCAGCATGCGGAATCACGTCCTGCACGTGTTAGATACAATATTTTTCCTACGATCATGACAATTCCAATCAGACAAAATAGTTTATTTTAGTTATCAGTTATAACATTAACAAGTAATTATTAAATAGTTATTTAAACTAATAGAATATGTTTACGAAATGTACAATTTGTGGCATTTTGTAAATTCAGTGCTGAGGCAATAGCGGCTTGAGCATTTTCTTCAAGCGTGGAATTCACTGTTGACAAAGTATGTTCTACAGGATTACCTTGTAACTTCATTGATGAGGGAATAGATCACGTGCCATTAAAAGAACACCATATGTTGCGCACTTGCTATGAAAATAACTATTTTGTTGTTGTTAATTAGAATGTATTTATGTAACTATCGTACTCTGTAGATGGTTTTTGCTATAGGGCAGTTGTTTATATTATTACGGTTTAATCGTTTATTTGTCAAACATGTTTCTAAACAAAAACAATTATTGACATCTGTCATATTGGAACCCTTTATCCTACGGCCACTATACAGTGGTTGGCGAAAGAATGGGATAGAGGCTTTACTTATGGTGGTATTTTTTTGTGATTATATTTCTGAACCAATTTTTATTGAACCGCCAAACTGAATTAATTGAACATACCTCATACCAGACATTTTGAAGATAATTATATATGTTATATTTACTGATGTATATGAATTTATAGTTATTTATGCAACAAGTGCAATAAGCACTTTTTGTACAAGTTGCATACAATATTTTTTCTACGTTCATGCAAAAACCAAAAAATGTTATGTAGATGACACTAAGTCTAGGAAAATGTGACGTCGATTTGAACGTTTATTTTTGTCATGATGACAAAACGCTGTAGTAGAATGACAGATGAATGCAAAATATTTAATAAATTACTATAACTCAAACTTGATTTTTACCATTAATATTAAAAGTAAATGTACAATTTGTGCAATTTTCAATATTAATATTTTATTAATATAGAATTATTTTTTAATTCTACTTCATGATTTGTGACTTCTGTAAATGTACTAGTACTTGGTATCTGTACATTGTCATTTTCTTCAGGCTGAAATATTTGTTTTGCAACACTGAGTTTGTTTGCAAGTGATTCCTACGTATCCCTCCGCTACTGTCGACGATTTCCATCCACCGTGTCGTTTAAGCTCTAGTATATCTGCTCCAGTGTCTGCAAGAAGTGTTGCGGAGGATCTCCTGAAGCAGTGCCCTGTGTATAGCTTAGGATTCTCCAAATGCAGAAAATTTGCAATTTCATACGGGATTTTAGCAAACGTGTTCACACCAACAGCTTGGACAGTGCACTTTTCATTTCGGTAATTGATAAAAAAACGTTTATGCGAAATATGATTGGGACGTAATTTCGTGTATTTATGATATATCTCGATCAAATTTAATCCTTCATCGACCTCACTTCTAATGACAAAACTTCATTATTTGTCAGTTTTTGACCGTGGCACTTTTACAATTAATATTGAGCCTACTTCTTCTATGTCGTCGGTACTCAATT
Organism: Monochamus alternatus; assembly: GCA_037114965.1. Taxonomy (NCBI): domain Eukaryota; kingdom Metazoa; phylum Arthropoda; class Insecta; order Coleoptera; family Cerambycidae; genus Monochamus; species Monochamus alternatus. The sequence goes on along the minus strand of CM073426.1, from coordinate 144,775,167 downwards.
TTTGGAGCTCATATCTACGACATGCCCCTGCGATACCAAATATTGCAGCTACCTACAACAAGCAGTTTTAATATATTTTAAAAAAGCTAAATAAAATGCGGACTTACTTTTTTCATCAAATACTGGGAGTCCGGAGCTTCTTTTAAAAATTTATAAATGTGTTCCCTGTTCAATACTTTTTTGGCCGAAATCCTTCATAAATGCCATTAGTTTCTTGTAGGTTTTAATATCAATATTTTCTTTTGAACAAATACAAGCTCTCACCATTGAGTACTCAGACCAAAGTGATGAAGGTTTAATATCACTCTATCTTCTTGAGAAATATGCAAGAAGCACATTTTCTGTAAGATTTACAACTTTTTTATCGAAGCACCACTCTTTAAAATGATTATAACTTATTTTATATTGTTTTCTTGATTTTCTAGGCAATAAGTTTAATGACGCTGCATTTGCTATTTCACTGACTTCTGGTGGTGTTCCAACAAATTCTTCATCACTATTATCTGTTTTTTCTATAATATTACTCATTTTCAAACTTTAAATTGTGTAACTGTCAGAATTAACTGACGTTTCTAGAACTACAGTTGCATTATCCAAATCATAGTAGTCGTAAGCGCGTATATTGGAAACTAATTTTATTTTAAATAAATTGCATTTTCTGGTACTTAATTTCTTAATCCAGTATGTAATAAATATGATTGAAAATAATATAAAATATGCAATTGCTTGAAACGTAATACAATCTCACAGAAAATTGACTAAATATAGCGTCGATTTGAATGTTTATGTTTGTTACAAGACCCTGTAGTAGAATGACAGATGAATGCAATAAACATTTTATTGCACTAGTGCAATAAAGAACCACTTTTTCCACTAAATATAGTTCAATAAAGTTTTGTTTTTTGCATGAACGTAGAAAAATAATATAAAAAGATGTTTTTATATATTACAGTATACGCCAAAAGTATGAAATAAATTCAATAAAAACGAAACAATTATTTTTTGGGAAAAATCCTCGAACAGGCCGATTTTTAATTTAAAAAATACATATTTTAGCGCAAAATGTGATTTTCAAATGTCATTTGTTTTCGAGTAATGACGTCATCGATTTTTTTTTAAATGGCAACACCATATTTTTTTCCTTGATTCTGAAAGATCGTTTAATTCTCTATCAGACAGTACTAAAATTTTGCCCTCTTACATAGGAAAGTTTTCGAGTAAATGACGATTGAATATTAGAAAACGTAAATCAATTAAAATAAAGCAAAAACGTTATCAAGTTTAGTTTTTCGAATTCCATAGTTCTTTTATGGATCACGTAGGTGAAAATCTTTGCAAAGTGTCATTTTCACACCGACTTTCTAATAAGTATTGTAAACGACATAGAAATTATTATGAATTTAAAGTATTATGGCACATTTAACTGTTACTCAAAGAATTGACATTTTAATTCTTATCGGATGCGGTAATATGACTAGAACTCAGCAGGAAGTTTGCAATTTATTTAATGAAAAATATCCAGATCGCCCTATCAGCCAACAGTCAGTAAGGTAGAGTCTAAATTTAGAGAAACTGGCAATGTTGTAAATATTCCAAAACCTGGACGTCCAAGCATTAATGAAAATCAGAAACAGAACATTTTGATAAGTATGGTGGTTAATCCTCATAATTCTTCACGATTGGTTGCATTAAACAATGTCACTAGTCAGAGCACAGCTACGTATCTTGAGGAAGGAAAAATATCATCCCTACAAAATTCAACTTGTGCAGGAACTCAATGAAGATGATCCCGATCGCCGCTTACACTTTTGCGAAATTCTAATGGATTTATGTCAAGGAAACAGAAATTTACACCGGCAAATACTTTTTTCAGATGAGGCCACATTTTGTCTGAATGGTACAGTAAACCGTCAAACTTGCAGATATTGGAGTCGGGAAAATCCTCATTGGATGGCAGAGGCACATACCCAACACCCTCAGAAATTTCTTTTGCTTTTCTTCTTTGAAGGAACCCTTACAGGACAAAGATATTTAGAGTTTTTAGAAAATGACCTTGTTCCAGCCCTTGCATTAATTTTTCCTAACGATAATAACCCTGACATTCCTGACGATACCATATGGTTTCAGCAAGACGGTGCACCTCCGCACTATGCTCGCCCTGTACGAGATTTTTTGGACAACTGTTTTTCTGGAAGGTGGATCGGCAGACGCGGACCGATAGAATGGCCTGCAAGATCGCCAGATCTTACACCTCTTGACTATTTTTTATGGGGATACTTGAAGTCAAAAGTGTACATTAATAAACCACGTAATTTAGAAGAACTTCAAAATCGCATTCGGGACGAAATACGCAGAGTTACCCCAGAAATCATTCATAATGTGCAAGAAGAATTTTTTCATAGACTTGTGCATTGTCAAGAAGTTGATGGGTGGCAATTCGAACATTTAATTTAAGTATAAAATTTAATCAATTGTATTTTATTTTACATACCTCAGAATTGTTACTTTTTTATGGATAAAATTTACGTTTTCTAACATTCAATCGTCATTTACTCAAAAACTTTCCTATGTAAGAGGGCAAAATTTTAGTACTGTCTGATAGAGAATTAAACGATCTTTCAGAATCAAGGAAAAAAATATGGTGTTGCCATTTAAAAAAAACTCGATGACGTCATTACTCGAAAACAAATGACATTTGAGAATCGCATTTTACGCTAAAATATGTATTTTTTAAATTAAAAATCGACCTGTTCGACCCAAAAAATAATTGTTTCGTTTTTATTGAATTTATTCCATACTTTTGACGCATACTGTATAAATAGACAGCCAATTTATTACCTACAATCAACAATTAGCTTCGACTTCAATCTCAGTCAGGTAAAGATGATAGAAGAAAATAGCGTGCAATAATGCATTACTTCGGTAACAAAGACGGACAGTACTTGACACTAGCTTATTCATTCTGATGAGAACTGTCTGCCACGAGAAAGGTAAATGGCGTACGAAATTGCAATGTACTCACACAGTTTATTAGCACAATTAAGTTGAGAAGCGGGTTAAGTGGATTCCTGGCGACTAAAAAAATCCTAGCAATGTTTTTGCGGACTTTCCGTTTCGAACGGTACACGACGGTATTTTATATGTATACAGTGCGTCTCTAAAGTCACGCACAAATTCATTGTATTAGGTAAATAAAAGACATTATTGAAAATTCCCGAAACGGGTCGATCTTTGATTTTAATTTACTTTTTTTTCAAATAATAATTTAATATACAGGGTGACCTACCTTCGAGTAATGACGTCATCACAGTTTTTTAAAATGGAACACCACACCCAAAGTTATTTACAAATGAATAAACGTACTAAAAAATAGATTGAAATTACTACACGTAATTTTAAAGTAACTGCTGGAATGTACCCAATTTACAAAAATATTGGTGTTACATAGAAAAACGTAGAGAATCGTGATCGATCGTAGGAAATTTTATTGTTCGCCAATAAAACCTTTGGACACAGAAACCTAAATTAAATTTTCAAATTGTTGACCATTTACTGCCAAACATTGGGCCAGACGAGAAACAAATTCTTATTGTACATTTTCAATAACTTCAGGTGGGATGGCACGAAATTCTTGTCGAATTCGTTCCTTGAGATCGTTAAGATTAGCGGTGAACAGCGATGGCATAGTGCGGCGGTGCACCGTCTTGCTGTAACCAAATTGTGTCATTGGGTAAATCTGGTTCTTCTTCATTGGGAAACAGTACAGCCAAGGAAGGAAGGAATCTTCTTCAAAGACATACGGCCCCTAAATTCGATTATCAACAATTCCGGCCCAAACATTGACCTTGTGGGGACGCTGAGTGTGTGCTTTCATCGTCCAGTGTGGATTGTGATCTGACCGGTATCGACAATTCTGTGCAACTCAAATAAAAAGACGCCTCGGTCGGGAAAATTATGCATTTCAGAAAATCCGGATCTATCTGACATTCTTCCATCATCATTTCGCAGAACCGTCCGCCTGTCGAAATTGTCGTCGGACAATGCTTGCACTAAGTGAACTTTGTAGGAATGATACTTGCTTTTGTGAAGAAATCTAGCCAATGTGCTTTTACTAATACCTAAATCACCTGCTAAGACTCTCATAGTGGAATGCGGATTTTCATGAAGGATCAAAAGGGCTTGTAACTGCAAATCTTCATTTAGTACACTTGGTCGACCAGATCTGGGCAGATTTTTAACGTGACCATGGTTTCGTAACTTTGCTTCGGCTCGGCTTACAGTGGATCGATTTATTAGTGGACGACTCGGATGTGCTTCATTAAACAAAACACAAACTTCATCATGAGAATTTAAATCCGTTCCGTTTCACTTAGATTCAAGTTTTTACAAAACGAAAACATGTTTATTAATTAAAAAATACTTAATACTTTAAGAAAGAACCAGTTAAAATGGATTCACTTGTACAATCTTAGCAAACTGTTTAAAATTGATTGTCTGTAAAAAAATGCACGTTCTATCAGACACATAAAATTAATGTTTCCCACCCTGTAACAATTAGGAGCAACTTGTGATATATTATAAAAAAATGTGATGACATCATTACTCGGATGTAAGTCATCCTATATAATATTAAATTATATTTGAAAAAAAGTAAATTAAAATCAAAAATCGACCTGTTTTGGAAATTTTCAATGATGTCTTTTATTTACCTAATAATGAATTTGTGCGCGACTTTAGGGACGCACTGTATGTACTTGATGCGGCATATTTGTAATTTAAATTTATTTTATTATTGTGGCACGATGCAGTTGATAACCATGGCTGGGAGTCCTAGTGAGAACACCATAATGAATGGTGCCTACCTTTCATATTATGTAAATTATGGACGAAACAGCGTTGTACTGTGACAGGTGAAATATACGTCTATTTATTTAATGAGGAACTGGAAAGCTTGTTCCTTGGATTGAGGCTGCATTTTGGTCGTTTGTCATACGGAAAATGCGATAGTGCTGAAGGAATGCACATTCGTAACTGTTGAAATTAATCCAGTCCATTTACAGAGTCCAGTTTCGTTTGGACTAGAAAACAAACAAGCAGTAGTATTTACTGATATACAGGGTGATTGAGGGAATCTCCAATATTCGAAAGGGGGCAAAAGTGATCAAAAAAGCCTAATAAACATATGGTCGAGTATCAACTGTTACTGAGATATTAATGAAATTATTTTTACCCGAGTTATTTACTGTAATGCATCAGTAGAGAAAAGTGTTTTTTCATAGGTATTATAAATTATAACATTGATTAAAGATCTAATAAACCGAAATTAATTAATTAAATCTTCAAATATACCACCGTGTGCCTTGATGCATGCATCAGCTCGTTTGACGATGACGCGGGTAGCTCGTTGAAGTGCACGATGATTTTCTCTTATACGGGCCAATTTTGGAAACCACAACGGCCAATCCAGCATTGTGGAAAGCGATTGTTAAGATGATTGATCACAACACGACTAAAATGGGCAGGGGTACCTCCATGCTGAGAGTACACGTTTTGCCTAATATCCAATGTCACATCGTCCAGTAGATCTGTCAAATTATTTTCTAAAAATTCTACATATCTGCTACAGTAAAAAGGCTATCTAGCACAACTGGGCCAAGTAATTGATTATTTATAATACCACACACATGTTAATGCTGAACCGATGCTGAAAGTTACTTTCCACCGTGGCGTGCAGATTTTCATCTGACCAACAATGTTCATTGTGACAGTCATTTACTTCATCGCGAGTAAATTGAGCCTCATCAGTGAACAAAATGTAAAGTGTATGGTTTGCGTTTATCCAATTGCGAAAGTACAATCGCAAATCATTATCACCTTCCTGGAGATTCTGAACGAGCTGAATATGGAAAGGTTTTAGACCATATGTTTATTAGGCATTTTTGTTCATTTTGCCTCCTTAACACCCCTTTCGAATATTGAGTGTTAGCCCCAATAACGTATAATTTTCAAATATACGAAATGTAGAATCTCGTAATTGGGATATTAGTAATTAAGACATAATGATAATATAGCTTCTACCTAGAGTTGTATTCAGAGACTTACAAAATTCAATTAATGTGTCGGAATAACATATGAGATTAATAAGTTATATGATTTGCTAATTTGTAGATTTTTGAAAATTATATTAAGGTAAGTTAATTTAAATCACATTATTTTTGTCCAATGAAGCTAGCCTGCAAAGATGGCTCCTTTTTTACTGTGCACCCTGTATATACAATTTAATGTCATGTTATTTGGAATCGGAATGAAGTGCTAAATACAATAAATGAATAAAAAATTAAATATGCATTTAGTCGAATTTTAAGTTTTACCATTGATTTTCTATACATTTTGGTAGCCTTACATTTTAATTTTTTGATGAACTTAAACCTACCTGTATTTCCAATTAAACTCACATTAAAATGGTATTCACAAACAAGCAATGTTGCAACGCTGAAAATCTTACGATTTTTTATGAGTCGTTTTTCCAAAAAGTAGTATTAAGCATTTTTTTATCAAAAAGATAATATTACCAAGCTAATCAGCACCCGTCAAAATACTCGTATATCAAATTTAATCGACAAATGTATACTGAGTGTTTTTTATCGAATGCCAAACTTCTAAAAATTAGACAAGGAAATATTATAATAAGTAAGTCAAAGATGGCCACGTAAGGGATAACAAATACCAATCTGACAGAGAAAAAACGCAGACACCACACTTTTAATTGCGACCACAGTAAAAATTATTAACGTACAAAAAGTGTAATAACTATTAAATTTTTAAAGAAAATTACGAAAGGTTAAACTAAATTAAATTTTGTTTTCTCCACCATACCTCCTCCTTCCAGTCGAACACATTTTTCCAATCGTCTTCTTAACAACATTCTAACATTGTTTAACAACTTAATAATAATAATTCAATATATTTCTAGTACGTTACTTGTTTTTATAAAAATATAAAATAATGCGTTTGACTGGAAAGAGGTATGATGGAGAAAACTAAAATTTAATTTAAATTAACGTTTTGTATTTTTTTTGTTTAACAATTTAGTATTCATAATTCACTACATTTTTTGTACGTTCATTATTTTAACTGTGACCACAATTTAAAGTGTTAAACTTTTAAACAATCATAGTAGGCCAGGCTTTTGTCACATAAATGGTTAGTACAACACCTTCAGAATACTAACTGTAAAAAAATGGCTTGCGGAAATTCCACAGCCTTCTGACATTTCTAGAGGTGTTAACCTGAAAAAAGGGACACTCTGTATGTACTGCGTTGTACACGTGCGAACGTTGTCTGACGTCACATGTCTTCACTGTGGCGGCCACCGTTTTCTAGTGGCATGGTCATAATAAAATTTTAAATATCGCTCAGGCTTATTTCTCCACGAAATTGTTTAGAACAAACGCCATTTCGATTAAAATAATACATTTAGTGGTCAGTGGACGAACGGTTTAAGGCGTCAGTACTAGAATCGAAGTGGCTAGACCAGTGTGGGTTCGATTATCGCAGCCGGTAGACCTATATCAGCTATATTTGTGGAGAAAATTGGCACCCTTTCTGCGGATATGGTAAGGTGGAAGAATGTTGGCTTGGGTCAATGTGAGAGATTGATACCGGTCGACATTTGACTACCCCCCTAATTAATGAGGTTTTCCAGGTTTCCCTCATTCCTGCACTGAATGGTGATTAGGGCCTACCAACGTAAGTCGTTCCTGCAAATGCGGCCTGCTTAATAATAATAATAATATTCCGCCCCCTCTCCCGTACAAGTCTTTGTCTTCTGGGCTAATCCTCGTGATTAGAATGAGGGGTAGAGATAGTATTATTATATTATTCGTTCTTCTGCACATATTTGAGAAATTGATGAATTTTCCCATTTTCCACACCGACAGTTTATCGCCTTTCTGTTGACTGATATGGAAATCACAAGGCAATATTTTCTTCACCACTTTACGAGCATGTGAATAAGAATGTTAATTGTTTTAAAGGCTAACGTAACTAGGTATGAATTTCAGTGGGTATTTCAATTCGTATTTAGCATGGTTAAACACTAATTTAATGAGTTTTTGCTCCTAGATGTATTTCAAGCTCCACAGATTCACATTTATGCGGTCAAATGGTTTCTATAAATGCTACCGCAAGTTTAGGCTCAATGAGATTTATTTAGAAGCAGTTTTATTCTAGGTAAAGTGGAACAAAAAGACACTTAAAAAAGGATTTAAAATTTGTTGTTAATATAAATCAGTAGGGATCATCTTGTTGCTGCTATGTGTGTTCTAATTATGAATATTAAAAATAAATAATTTTATACACGACCAGGTGTTAACTTGCATTTTATAGTAAAATTTTTCGGGTGATAAGTGTAATTTTAAAATGGTGTGCACTCTATTTTTATTGATGGAAAATATATATCATTTTATGTAGTATATTTTATAAAGAAAGATAAAGAACTACAAACAATAAATTACAATTTAATCATATTAATGAAATTATGAATTCCATTTTTATGTTTACAATACAATTACCGGAATTACTTCACCTATTAGTTGAAGACACACCTATTAGTGCCAATATATTTTTTTGCAATTTCCACTTTGTTGGACACTGATTTTCAATATAGCCTTTAGTGGTTGATTACCAACTACCATGACGCTTAATATTAGTTATACCTGTTCCAGCGTCGGTTAATAAAGTAGCCGAAGAACACTGAAAACAATGCCCGACATATTCCTTTGGGTTTGGTAATTTAAGATTGTTATTTTGTACAGAATCTGACCCAAGGTATTTTTCCCAAGCATTTGCTTGGAACATTTGTTATTGAAATAATATACAAAAAAACGTCGATGCTCAATATTTGGTTGATGAAGAGACGCATATCTTCTGTACATATCCAGATATCTTGGTGACTTGTTTTCGTTATCAATTATACTAAATATGCGCCGTATTTTAGTGTTACTAGCAAAATTTTATCTAAATCCTGAATAACAAAAATTACTTGATTTTAGTGTACCTTTTTCGAGGAAAATGTAAACGGCTGTGGTAAAATCAACCAGGCATTATATGTATACTTATTTATCAAATGTTGTACCAAATCAAAAACTTTTTCATTGATATGTCACATTTCGCATAAGAGAAACTTCTGGTATGATATTTATGCTCTAGTTTGAATAGTAATTTTTTCTCTTACATCAAAATCCACTTATTTTTCAATGATCTATCCACCCTAGCAATATTGCCAATATGTCTTTTTGAGACACTCTGTACACAGGGTTAACTATAACTAACTACAAAAACTTTAATAACGTGCTCAGGCAGACCTAAAACACAATAAAAAAATTATTTCGGAATTCTAGCTCAATGTTTAAAAAATGGAAAAACCTTCTTTTGCTACGGAATGTCGGCGCGCATGACAATCAATCATCGTCCGAGATGGCTATATACGTCAACTATCGTGCGGTCGTATTTTGCAACGTTGTCAAGTGTAGAAACGACGAAAATAAACATTTTTGTAAATAATAATAATAATAATAATGCCAAAGTACCTGATAGATAACAGTTAATCATGTTAGTTGCACTATTTTATATTCGTTCTTCGTCCTTTCGTTGCACACTGCCAGAACTACATTTTTACTCCTTGCAGATTCGTCATAATTATTCACTAACATATCCGGCATAAAATACTTTATTTAATGACTATAACATGTTCAAAATTAGTCACTAAATGTTATAAAATAACATAACCTAGGATACTTCATTGCTAGTTGCATACTCTCCAAACCTCATGAACATCCGAAGATTAGTTATATCTAAGGGTCTAAGAAACATTTTTACAGAACACTGTAAACATCTTGGGATGTTATAGTTTAAAATATTACTAATTATTTTTTGGAAACATTGTCCATTACTATTAATTATTGTTGCTATTATTAGTATTAACACAGTTTAATTCCCCAAAAACACAAGAAGTTTAAAAAATTGTCGGCGTGAAGTGCACCTTGCGCCTGCAGATGGCGTCTGCATCTGCAGATGTCAAAAACTATTGCATACGCGACGGTACTGACGTTTTGAAATAATTTGTAATTTGTCAGTACTTGCTTTTAGCAAATTTAATTGTTCGCGTATTTTTTAGTGTATTTACAAACATGTAGTATTCAAATGCCTAGATGACGGATAGGGTACTAATTTATGGGAGTGTGACAAGTGCATATTATCGTATGGCAGCGTAATACCAAAGACGTTTTCCGAGTACACAAAATATTATTCTGAATACTTTTTGAACCACATTGAACAACTGTCTTGGCGGTAAACGTGTGGCAGCGTTTTTATGTATTTTTTTGTTATCCTTTGTGCTTTTTTTCCGACGTAAGTAATCGACCTGGTCATGACCACCGGATCAAGTAAGTACTTTGCTTTAAACAAAAAGAACGGTTGAGGGAAGGAGAGGTCTACAGCAAGTACAAAAAATCTTTGCAATGGCAGGTTTTAATTTAAACAATAAGAAAACAGAATATGATACAACAATAATAATCTACATTTTGTAAATATTTTTTTTCTTTCAAAGCGGCGTAAACTGATACACGTGTCAACGCGGTGAAAAAAAATTTTTTTCGCTTTATAAATAAGTTTGAAAATTTTTTGATAGTTGATTCCGTTAATTCTTATTTTTACCTATCCCCTTTTAAAATATTTGTACTAAGTCATACTTAACCCTGTATAATAATATAATTGTAAACTTATTATTCACAGTTTTAAAAGCTTACGCAGCCTAAACCTGATAATTGATTTTAACTTAATATCGGGTCAAGCGTACTCATATTTTTTGCCACCCTGTATAACACCATCTATCTATAATTGCCGGAGATAGTGCCTGGAAAAATGCAATTTTATGCAAACACCGTCCCCCATGCCGTCGTCCCGTGCGGGCAAAGTTTATCTCGGTAATATTCCCAAGCAAATTCTAATTAGATGGAGAAAGCAGCAAATACTTATAAATTCGCCTGAAATGTGTGTTTCAATGTCGAAATCGATACTTATTGGCGGCTATTTAGGTCTCTGACTTTCCGGATTGGGGTCTCGAATTAAGGCCTAATGCCATTTTCCGTTATCGGAGACAGATCTAAATGATAGGTTTCAATCGGCGGGTATCTTGATGTGGTAGCGACGGAGGCGGTCTTGTTTCAGTTTTCTCGCTTGTAATCACATTTCTTGCTTACCAGGTCAGTCAAACTTTATGTGTCGATATCGGTTTTTTACAGACATTCTAACGATGTTAAGACTCGGAACATAATTATATTACTTATTGCAACGAAATACGTTTTTTATCAAAAAAAATTGAGCTATAGGTACTAAAATGCGTTCTCAACTTTTTTCTAGAAATATACAAGGTGATCACATAAGAACTGACACAGAGCAGAGGCATGTAGGGGATTCCAAAATATTGCAATTTAAACAAACGTACCTATACAGGGTGTCAAAAAAAGAGTGTAAAATATTTCAGGAGGTAATAGTATGAACCAAGATAAGCAGAAAAGTCTTAATAAACATGGGTCTGCAAAGTAGCGGTTGCGGAGATATGGACCACTATTCGTTTTTCAAACATTTTATTTTATTACGAATAAACCGACAAAGGAAGCTTTTAACAAACAAAAAACAAAGTTACAGAAGATGTTCAAAGTGCCGTCCGCCCATTTCGAAGCAGGCACGACATCTTCGTCTCAACGATATTGGACCTCTTTTGAAACCACCCTGCTTGGTTTGGATTTCTTGACAGTTTTGATTAATCCGTAGCTGCAGCTCTTCCAGGCTATTTACAGGAGTACCATACACTAATTTCTTCAAATATCCCCAAACAAGGAAATCTAGAGGGTTCAGATCAGGCGATCTTGAAAGCCATAAAACAGGTCCGGCCCTTCCTACCCATCTATGTGGAAAAGTTTGGTGTAAACGCTCTCTAACGGACATGGAAAAATGAGCTGGAGCATTATCATGCTGGAACCACATTTGTTGCCTCTAATTCAAAGGAATGTCTTACAAAAATTCATACAGTGTGTTCTGCAGAAAGTTGAGGTAAGTAACGCCTGTTAATCGGTTTGTAAAACAACAGGACCTTGAAACCTGTCACCTACAATACCCATCCAAATGTTTAATGAAAAACGTGCCTGATGTTCAGATGTTCAGATTCTATTAGAGCATGAAGATTTTTGGTAGCCGAAATATGCGTATTGTAAAAATGAAACATTCCATTTCTTGTGAATCCGGCCTCATCAGTAAAAAGAATGTTTGCAAGAAAACGAGGGTCTTCAGCATCATGACGTAGAAACCAGCGGCAAAAAAACAAACAAGCTTGATGATCATTTATTGGATTTAAGGTCTGTACCCGTTGCACATGGTATGGATAAAGCAGTTGCTCGTAAAGGATTCTCCAAACAAGAGGACCACTAATTCCTACCTCGGCTGATATTCTCCGCACACTCGTACCTGGATTCTGCTCTACTTCTTCTTCTGCTCTAGGAGTGGATACCGACCTTGGTCTTCCGGATAAATGGCACTGTTTTCTCAAGAAACCGATACCACGCAATCTTTGGTGAATTCTTCTAAACATGCGTTGTGAAGGAATCTGGCGATTTGGATAAGCGTCAACGACCATACATGAAATGCATGTCTGTTAATTCTGCGTTAGAGTAACCAGCCATAGCGAAAGAAAACTTGTGCAATGAGAACAACTGTCAAATACGTACTGTTTATTTCACTAAACATCAACCAACTATTATAAGAAAATACACAACGTTTTTGCAAAAAAACATAAAACATTCCATATCTCCGCAACCGTTACTTTGCGGACCCATGTTTATTGAAACTTTTCTGCTTATTTTGATTCATGCTATTACCTCCTTAAATATTTTATACTCTCTTTTTAACATCCTGTATACAACGTTGCACACAGACATTCAAAGTGAGGCCAAACATTTCGAAAAAAAATCTCTTAATCCTGCTTAGAATTTAATTTAAATAGTTGAGTAAAGAATTCTTTACTCAATGTTCTTGTTAAATTTTAAAGAACTTTAAGGTTTTCAAGAAAAAATGCATTAATTAAAACAGGATTTTAATAGTGCTTATTGCATTTCAATAATGTCCTAATGTAATAAGAGTACAAGATGAAGAAAATATTTTGCAGACAGTTGCAGATTAACCGCAAATAAGTACTAAACGTCGTTTATCTTGAGAAACTGGATTATTAAGAACTTCTATACACCGAATTCTACATCCATATCACATTCAAAAAGTGTAAGAGTCTCAAGATTTGGATCAACGGATAATCTTTTGTAAGCTTATCTTGCATCAGGATATTAATTTTCACAATAAAATTCTTATGACTTTCACTTGTAGAGAAATTACTTATGTTCACAATTTTTATGAATATTCCGATTAAAACCCGTATGCAATAACACCTAGATATTTTCATCGCGAGTTTAAAATAAATGTTAATATTGGTATATTTCAGTTTCGGTATTCCTGACCGTTATTTGATTGGACCAGTTATTTTGCCAAATCGATTAAATCGCGAAAATTATTTGGAATTTCTGCAAAATACTCTTCCTGATTTAATCGAAGGTTTACTGTTGCAACTTAGACTAGAGTTTTGGTTTATGCATGATGGAGCACCGCCTCGTTTTAGTGCTGTTAGAGACTTTTTGAATTCGAATTAATTTAAAAGAATTAATAAATGTTAAGTATCATTATTCATTACTTTTACTTATTATTTTCAAATTAAAGCAAAGTTTAATGTGAAATCAGTTACCATAATTTTATAAATACCTCAAGTAAAATCATCTATCTGGCATTTACTTTCCCAACAGCATTGTCGCCGTAATTGTCAACATCTATATTGAACAAAGAAATAAGTTTGGATAGAGTTGACAAAATGAGAAAGTCTTTTGTTTTTGACTTTATCGAAAAATGTCACTCTTTATAAAAAGTTCTGCTTCTCGAAAAAATGAGATTCCCATAGCAACGTTTTAGATCAGATATACAGGGTACTCATAAATTAAAAAAAAAACACGAAAAATTCAAAAGAGAAATGCCATTATTTATTTTGCACAAAATATCTATAAAACAAATCTGTTTATAACCTCAAATACAGTCCTATTACAGATTTTAAAATGAAAATTTCAATTTTGACTTTTATTCTACATAAGTACTTTCCACACACATTTTTCCGCTAACTTGATAAATTTTTCGTACACTTTACGAATAGATTGCGGCTCATTCATCTCATTTATTGCTTCCCGTATGCGCTGTTTTAATACTTCTCTATGATGTGGCAGATCATTTGAATAAACCTTTTGTTTTAGGGAAGAACAAAGTCTAAAGGTGTAAGGTGAGGTGATCTAGCAGGATAATGAATTGGACCAAATCTTCCTATCCACCTCTCACCAAAATGATCTGCTAACCATTTTCTGAGCAAGGTTGTAGAATGGGCAGCACAAGCCGCCCTGTTGCCAAAACAGGTTATTGCGTACTTCTGGCTCCAATGTGTTTAAAAATGGTAAAACAAATGTTTCAAAAATATGCAAATACACATGTTGATTTAAATTTTCCTCTATAAAATAAGGTCCAACTATACGATCAACCACAACTGCTTTACACTCGTTTTGTGAAAGGGTTATTGAATTTATGGAGGCAGGCGAGTGCCCTGTTGGGATTTTCTGTGATCTCAGCAGGGCATTCGACTGTGTGAATCATGAAAAATTATTACAAAAGCTAGATGGCTATGGTATAAGGGGGGTGGCCCATGAATGGATCTCTTCATTTCTCAAAAATCGGACACAATATGTAAGTCTTTCTTTTTCCTCAGTTGATACCGTTCAAAGGATAAATTCTGGGTACAGGGAAGTGGGTATGGGTGTGCCACAGGGCTCAATATTGGGACCTGTATTATTTGTGTTGTACACGAGTGAACTTGATACTTTAATATCCGCTGCATTCCCAGTTATGTACGCTGACGATACGTCGCTAATTGTTTCTGATAAAACTGATGATGCACTGGCACTCAAATGCAACTCGGTCTTAAATAAAGTTAGCGATTGGTGTGGCTCTCACTCATTATATTTTAATCCTTCAAAAACATCGTATATTAGATTCCATAATTATCAGAAAAAATGTTCTAAACTAAATGTTCAGGTATACAATTCTCCATTGTCTGATACTGTAACAACGGTCAATTTTCTAGGTTTCACATTGGACGAGTGCCTAAATTGGAAAGAGCACTGCACCAACCTAATAGCAAAATTAAATTCTCTGTGTTACCTGTTTAGAAACTTAAAATCAGTTCTGACGAAGCCTCAGCTTATGAATTTGTATTACGCTCAAGTTGACTCTCGCTTGAGATACGGTGTATGTTTTTGGGGCGATACTACTCTAGCACCTGGTGTATTTATTGCCCAGAAACGGGTATTAAGATGTATTGCGGGTATTCCAAGTTATCACACGTGCAAAGCTTTGTTTAGGGAATATGGGGTGTTAACTCTTTCAGGATTGTTAATTTTTGAACTATGTATATATATATTTAAAAATCGAGCAACATTTAAAATGAATAGGGACATTCACGCAATTAATACTCGTCAAAATGGTGACTTCCGGATGCCCCTATATAAATTTAATATATCACAAAATTGTCCTAACTATCTTGGTTTGAAGCTTTTCAATCATTTGCCAGAAGAACTAAAGCGAATCCAGTTTTTAAAAAGTTTTAAATGTAAATTAAAGTTATTTTTAGTGGACAGGTGTATTTATTCTGTAGATGAATTTCTATTGTCTTAGGTTAAGTAACATTGACTATTCCTATATATGTGTACACATGTCTTAAAGGAAAATAAATGCATTATTATATTATTATTATTATTATCAAAATAAATTCCACGCCATACATTAATTTTTTGTATTTTTGTCCAGATTTTGCCTAATCCTCACCTCACACCCCTTGACTTTTCCTGTGCACATACGCGATAGAATACATTGAATGAGCCGCAAACTATACATAAAATGTAGGAAAAATTTATTAAGTTAGCGGAAAAATGTGTTGAGGTGGGAGGTAGCTATGTAGAGTAAAAGTTAAAATTGAAATTTTGATTTTAAAATTTTGTATTATAACTCTATTTGAAGTTATAAACAGATTTGTATTATCAACATTGAAGGCCCAGTATTGCAATTGTTGACATATCACCAACATAAACCAATATTAAAGCCACGATTTGGCCAATATTGGACCATTGTTTTGTGCTACCCGGGAAATGATTGCTTTGCATAAAGTTTCAAGAGTACAGAGAGACTTGAGCAAGATTTTTGGTTTCCTTCCTGTTTTTTCGGCCTTGTATACAGTAGCATATCGGCCAAATGGGCTTCTCTCGGCACCGCACATAACAGTACCGCCGGAGGCTCTAGCGTGGCGGGGCAGAACGGCTTCTCCAGACACGCGGAACAGCCCGCTGCTTCAGTTCTTTGACAGAAGTGGAGGATCTCCTCTCATTGACTGAACCGACAGCTGCTGGTGGCGTCGTAGTAGCCTTCGCCTCGTCTTGCTGAAGAAGTGTGACGGTTTGGCGCTCCGGTGGGCACATCGAGATTGTGCGGTAGTGACTTTTTTTGGACCTAGTTGTTGATGTTTTGAGTGGCTGAAGATGTGCAAGCGCTTCCTCAGGTTAAGGACTGACTGGTTTTGTTCCCTTTGTGTAGTCTTGCTGCATTTGGTAAGTCGCTTTAAATCGCACTCTAATGTAGTATGTACACAGTATAAAAAATTATTATTTATATAATAATATGCGGTTTAAAAATAAATTTCTTCTATTTTGATTAATTAATTGGTTTCATAGATTAAGTCATGTACAGTTCGTTTATTTTTATATGCGTTTCTAAAGTAAGTGTCTTCTATTTTGAATAACTGATTGATTTCATAGACATGTACAAGATAAAGTGACCATCCGTCCTGATTTAGGCGGAACAGTCCCGATTTTGAGCCGCCCCGCCCCGCCCCGCTTTTGTCCAGATTTTATAGAAAAATATTTTCCAAAACTAATCTTTATGTAGAAACACTACACATTACTGTAAAATATAATTATGTATGTATTCAGTTTTATAATGAAAAATAAATCAATTTTGATACAAACTCAGAAAGAAATATTTTTCTTAATAGGTTGCTTAATGTAATAGTTGCTTAGCTGTTTATAACTAGTATAGTTATGTTGATGTATGCTTATTTTCAAATGATATACAGGGTGTTATGAGCGCCTGTGCCACTGTATTTTTCAGATTCAGATTTTTTTAAGGAGGGAAATTTTTGGAAAACAATTAGTTATTTTGATAGAGCATTCTATTAGTTTTAAAAAAACTATACTTGTTATATGTCCCTAAAATGTACTATTTTGGAGAAAACTGCTTTTAAAGTTTGAGTTGAAAATATATGAATTACTCTACAATATCGGGTATTCAGTAAACAGTAGGTAATATTTTAAGGCTAGCTTCCTTGGACGAAAAATAAGGTGATTTACGTCAGCTTACCTTAGTGTAACTTTGCTTCCTTAAAAAGTTCTGAGACCTATAACTTGTTAAGGAAAACAAGTTGTACTAAGAAAAAACTTTCCGAGACCAATAACTTTCTTAAATAGAAATGTTGTTCTAAGGTAAGGTAATTTAAATCACTTTATTTTTGGCTAATAAAGCTAGCCTTAAAGTATGGCCTCGAGCCTATTCTTTAATAAACACCCTGTATTTAATTGGCTGGTCATCTAAGTATTTACATAATAGAAAATAATTTAGAGCAATTATTTGGTGGAATGATGGATTTACTTTTTTTACGGTATTTATCTATGGTATGCTGATGCTATTAAGAACAGCATAATATGATTAATAAAAAAAACTCCATATAGAACATAGAACCATATTACCATAATTTGATAGTGGGTATACGGAATTTAAAATTCCGATTTGGCCACTCCACATATCTACAACGTCTACAATCTTGCCAGTTCAACGTAAAAACAGGCGTCAGCTGTACTGCTATAGATATCATCTATTTTAATATATCTTACCAGATGTCACTTCAAAATTAAATAAAATATTCAGTAAATAATATTCGTGCAAGTATTTTTAATTTTACGTAGTCAAAGGAAATTTATGACCACAATGGGGAAATCGCATGACTTTAACAAATACGTGCGGATGGAAGAATGTATCATTTTAGTCGAAATGGCATTTGTCTTATACAGTTTCATGGAAAAATAAGGCTAAACGTCACGTCCCCACAAAACAATCACCACCACAGAAAAGACCTGCGACGTCAAACGCCGTTCGTACGTGTATACCCAAATACAGCAGTGTGTTTTAGTTCATATATGTATACGAGTTCCATGCTTTTA
Source organism: Monochamus alternatus (assembly GCA_037114965.1). Taxonomy (NCBI): domain Eukaryota; kingdom Metazoa; phylum Arthropoda; class Insecta; order Coleoptera; family Cerambycidae; genus Monochamus; species Monochamus alternatus. The sequence goes on along the minus strand of CM073426.1, from coordinate 144,756,709 downwards.
GACAACGCAGTCGTTGAGTGCATATGTTTAGAAATAAGATAATAAACAAAAGTAGTAAAAAAGGATTTTCTAAAAATGTTTAAAGACAAATGAGATTAGTAGTAAATAGCAATAAAAAATAATTTTAAAAAAGTAGGTAGTTTAATATGAAATCAAATGGCACAATTTTAAATACCTTAAGTAAAACCACCTATTACGTACTTGCCCAACAGCATTGTCGCCGTAATTTTCACAAACGGATCTATATTGCAAACAAAGAAATAAGTTACGTTTAGCAATACTGTAAGTTCATCACATCACCACTAATAATTATGACATTACCTACATAGTATTGACACTTTTTATGGCCTAAGGGCTCCCACACAAAACTGCGAACTCGCATCGCATCACAAATATCTGCGAACTCGCACAAATGCACCGCAAAAACGTCCGATCTCATTCGCATCGCGCATTCTTGCGATATTACGTCATACTTGGTAACGCCCCTTTTAAACTTTAAATTCGCTCTGAGACAGCTTTAGAGAAAGACGCGCGGCGCCTGCGTCGCCTTCTTTGTTTATAGAATGGCGGAATATGATGTAGATTTGCGAATGGTTTGCCGCACAAAATCGTATCGCAGAAATTCGCATCGCAAGTTCCTGTGATGCGGCATCGCATCGCATCGCATCGCAGTTTTGTGTGGGAGCCCTAAAAATGCCACAGAACGTAAAAACACAATAAACAAACTTTTGTTGATATCATCAACACCGTAAACTGCATCTGCATCTCCGGAAACATAAACCACATACAAGGTAACTATTATAGACTATATTCTCTTGATAGGCGCGGGACCGCTATAGGGATTATGGCGGCCTACAACATTTTTAGGATGAACTACTTAAGTATTATATAGATAACTACATATTGTTTCAATTTTGACGTTTGTTACATGTCACGTCAAAAATGCCACTTTTAGTTGATATTGGCTATTTAAAGCATGTCGTATTTCATGTTTCTGTGTTAAAATAATTTTATAGATAATCTACTACATCTGCAGTGTTTATAAAGAAATGAATAAATGAGCGGGCTCTTTTATCCATCTATTCATTAATACCTGCATGCTTATTATTAGAGCCTTACCAAAATAAACCAAAATTTAGATTTACTTTTAATTCACTTGGTGCGCATGGAATACAAAAGTGCAAATAAGTCAAAAATATTATCAGCATCAACATTAGGTTTGTTCCTGCAACAGTTGGAAACAATTTGAAACTATCAGAAATATCCGTCTACTCGTTCTCAACTTATCTGGTTGAATATATCTGATTTCAAACCGTTTCCAAATCTTATCAAACAGAGTTAAAACCTATCGTCAAACTTCCCCAACCTCCCCAAAATCTAGATAGCTGGTTTAGTTCATCCCTTAGCGATTCCGGTCTATAATAATAGTTCCCTGTTTATGGCATAAACCGCACTGAACGTCGTGTGACGTGGTACCAATGATATTCCATTTTTGGCTATGTGATTTTGTTTACATTCTATGGCAATTTATGAATGTTAATATTTTAATTGTTATGCGATTATTACCAACTTTCCCATTGGTATTTTCAGTTTTTAATGGAGTCATAGAATTTAATATAAACAGTAATCAGTAATCATTTGCAGCAGGCGTATTTTGCGTCATACTAATTTAAGCAGGTACTTAAATTATTAAGTCTGTAGTTAGAGATACAAATCTTGCAGCGTCTAAACTCGGAAATAAATTACTAGGCTATTTGCAGATTTATGGGATTCCAACCGGTTACGTTTCAAAATTAAAAAAATAATAGTCAGTATTTAAAAAGAACCGTTTGAATAATTACTATAATATAATGCTTTGTGTCGAATTAATTTAAATCTTTAGCCGACCTGACCTAAAAACGTTAAATTCCGTCAACAACTGACGCAAACATCTGTTGTTATTATTCTGTTCCATAATAATTACAGTTCGTTTAATTTTAGTCAGTGTCTAGGCCAATCGTGCTGAATTATAAAATCCACATAAGCCGAATGATAAATTTGCCTCTTTTCGCCATGATGTATTAAAGAAGGTTTAACACACAAGACAGAGGTATTCTTATTTATTTATGTATTTATTTATTTATACGCACAGCAATAATGTTAACAGACATTACAGAGTGCCCAATTAATATAAAAAACAGATACTTCAGTACACTAGTTAACAATAATAAAGTCTTACACTAGAGCACAGCACTAGACTAAGAATGTGCTTGATTGTTAAAGACATATTTAATTCGTGAGAAATTTTAATATTAGAAATCGACGATGATTCATAAACACTGCCAAAATAGTTTGAAAAAGCAGGAATAAAATTCATATCTTTTGAATGAGTTATATTTTTTAAAACGCCGAAATCCGTTAACTGATTTTGATTTTTTCCCATCTTTCGGTTATATACTAATTAATTTTTCTTCAACCCCCTAACCCCCAGCAACCCCTACTTGGCAACATAAGGCATGAGGGGGCTCGTTGAAAAGCTTATAGAAAACCGAATTCAGCCATACCAAATAAACAAGTTTTATGTTCTCAATAACAAGTTTTTTCATTTACAAATTAAAACAGCTGGATAATTTACAAAAATAAACTCAATGCCGCAAATGTTGAAAATGTCCTCCATTCACTATTTAGCAGTCTCCAAGACGATAGTAAAAGCTGTCCACAGCATTCCGAATGACCAGCTGGTAAATGTTGCATCTCCGCCCTAATCTTGTTCTTTAAATTCTCAATATTATCCGGTCTGTCCTGGTAGACTCTTTCTTTCATCAAATATCCCCAAAGAAAATAATCCAGGGACGTTAAGTCGGGGGATCTTGGCGGCCATTCAACTGTACCTCGTCTACCAATCTAACGATTTGGAAATATTTCATCTATGTATCATCGAACATCGATACCAAAATGTGGAGGAGCGCCATCTTGTTGGAACCAAATTCTTTCATTCGGTATATCTGGGTCAATTTCATGAGGAAAAATCAAAGCTAGAGCAGGTATTAAGTCAAATGCGGCAGTAAGATTTTCTTCAAAAAAGAATGGGCCCAAGATTCTGTTGTCGATGATACCTGCACATACATGTGCCTATTAACCAATCCATTTAAAGCAGAAAGCCTGGTAAGTAAGTGGTACCTAAAAAACGTAACATAAAAAAGATATCTTTTTTACGTTAGCAGTGATAGGTACAGTTTCAAATTCTTTATTTTATACTGTGCAAATTTATGGAGGATAACACTGAAGATAATAAAATTTTATTGTACTTGTTAAGTAGGTGTTTTATACAACCCTAAAAACCTTGCTATTGAAAACATAAAAGTTGTTTATTTGGTCCGCGTCTGCCGATCCACCTCCCAGGAAAACAGTTGTCCAAAAAATCTCGTACAGGGCGCGCATAGTGCGGAGGTGCACCGATAGAATGGCCTGCATGATCGCCAGATCTTACGCCTCTTGACTATTTTTTATGGGGATACTTGAAGTCAAAAGTGTACATTAATAAACCACGTAATTTAGAAGAACTTCATAATCGCATTCGGGGCGAAATACGCAGAGTTACCCCAGAAATCATTCATAATGTGCAAGAAGAATTTCTTCACAGACTTGCGCATTGTCAAGAAATTGGTGGATGGCAATTCGAACATTTAATTTAAGTATAAAATTTAATCAATTGTATTTTATTTTACATACCTCAGAATTGTTACTTTTTTATGAATAAAATTTACGTTTTCTAACATTCAATCGTCATTTACTCGAAAACTTTCCTATGCAAGAGGGCAAAATTTTAGTATTGTCTGATAGAGAATTAAACGATCTTTCAGAATCAAGGAAAAAAATATGGTGTTGCCATTTAAAAAAAAAATCGATGGCGTTATTAGTAGAAAACAAATGACATTTGAAAATCGCATTTTATGCTAAAATATGTATTTTTTAAATTAAAAATCGACCTGTTCGAGGATTTTTCCAAAAAAATAATTGTTTCGTTTTTATTGAATTTATTCCATACTTTTGGCGCATACTGTATTATTATGCAGCTTACTGATTATTGATTAGTTGAAAATAACAGAAAATTGCATGCTGTCAATACTTCAAAGCGTCTGCCTTTTCCCAGCTGCTAATTATACAAGATATTTTTGCTCAATATTAACAAAAAGAAATACCTGCATTAATGAAAAAAGGGTCAATTCTGAAATACTTTTTTTAAGATATATTTTACATAAGTTGAGATTGATATGCTGTTAACGCCAAACTTGATACACATTTATTGCTATTTATGACGAGCTTTGAGCTCAAGTGATGGAGATTGAAGAAATGATTATTCTTGCAAAGTTTGCAGATAAATGTAATTAAATTGTATTTAGATAATATTCGTCTGTATTATAAAGCCTTTGTAAGCCAATTTTGTATCTAGTTTTGTATACATTATGATTCAGAACTTATCTCAAAAGTATTTGGGATTAGATTCGTCATGAAAAATGGAGACAATACCATAAAATTGCTTTTTGTAAAATCTTTATAGTTTCCGAGTAAAAAATTATTGAAGTTTTAGTATTTTCAACCTTTACATCTCTGGGCTACTGGGGAAGTTATGAAAAATACGGAAATTTTTAGGCACAGCAGATATGGAGATGCGCTTTTCTGCATTGTGTTCAGGAAGGTCCCAGGAAAAAAGTCTGTATCGTCTGGTTTAGCCATTTTTGAAAAATGCATTTTCCAATTGCATCATTACTTGCACCATTATAGGAACGACTGGAAACTTGGAAAAATCGATTGGAAATCGTTACTCTGGTGTTTTCGGGGCTGCCGAACTCGATTCTGGCATTAGAATTACCCGGGGATGCACGGGGGTGGCTCTGTGGAGGTGCGCGGGGGGTGAATTGGGGGAGAAATGGCAGCGTGCATGAAAATCGCTCCAAATTCGTTACTCGGGGGTTTTCGGGGGTTTATCCTAATTAATGGAATATATTTTTAAAAATTGGTTAATTTAGTTGAATAGTCTTATAATACAACCGTATATACGAGTATGTCTAATGAACAGCTATGCTACAAACATTTGCTCTGAATCTCAATATTGGAAAAATTGTCGAAACAACAAGTTTGAAAAACTAGTTTTGAATGCGTTTTTCATTGTTTCTGTTTTTATTTGCAGGACTACTTTGATTATTTATAGTGCATCTGCAGTTTAAATCACATTGAACCTTTTAAATGCAAAATCTTAAAAACTTCAATTCAGAAGTTATGCTTAAATGGCGTCCTTTACAATGTATACAAAAATTAAGTGTCAAAATGAGTTGGTATACTTAATTTCGTTTAAATACATCAATTATTGTTAGTTATTTAAAAAAAGTTGAAAATAAAATTCTAATTTTGACGCCACAGTCCCACACTTGAATACTTTTGGGCTAAGGTAAGTTGGCTAAATCACATTATTTTAACGTCATAAATCACCTTATTTTATATTTAACTCATTATGGTACACCCTGTCCATGTACCAAGTGTAATACTAGAACAACTAGTTCAGAATATATTTAAATAAATTGTCAACAGGTCATTTTCTTCATCTTCTTTCTCTAAGAATTCCCAGATATTTTAGCATTTATAGTTGTGATTATTTCTAATCTAATCTACCAGACATCACCTAGTTAGATCTTATCTTCCTCGACAGATTTTTAACGTACCCTTCTATGCGGTAACTAGCATTCTCCAAGGAATAAATTAGATGAACCAAATTTAGTCATGTACTGATGGCAATTCAGATGTACTCCATATACATAATTTAAATAATCATTCCGTTGCAAGTATGTAATAACTGAATGAGGCCAGGCCAGAAACTGAACGTAATAACTTTTCCATCCAATTATTTCAGATCTATAGCTCCAGTTCCTTGTTACAGTTAGGTACTGGTGCAAAATCAAAGGTAGATCTAATACGATCCTTTATCGTAATGAAGATCGGTCGGGGCTGCCATTTTTGTCCTTACTTTACAGTGTGGGCGTTCACAATGGTATCATTTATCACGCCGAACCGCGATTACTTGTTGCAGTTTGTTATTCATTGAGAAAGGAATAATATGTTCTCCCAGAGCTTTGTTCTTTCAGTGATTTAAGATATACCTCTCGTTGATTTTACGGAAATAAGAACTCCTAAGAGAACGGAGTAGAATATCAAACGGAACATACCACTCTTAATACATACATGTACCGTTGGCTAGCATTTTACTATACTTATACACTTTTTCTGTTGAGTTTTTGTCTTATCATTAACATTCTTACATTTAAAAAAAAATCTAATTGAACTCTAAATCAACCAATCTCTTGCAGTGTTTTACTTTGATTTTGATAATTTTTCACTCAACTACAATAAACGTTTTTTGAAAGCTAGGTACATGCAGAACAATCTTTTAATCTTGAGAAACATCCCATGCGTTAGACAAAATGCATTAAAAAAATTACTTATTTCGCCATAAGTATATTCAGATCAGAGAATTATTCAAGTTACAATAAGAAGTGTTCCCAAAAGTTTGAAGCAACCGGAAGTAGGTATAAAAGATTACCTATCAAAATAGCCGTTACTGAAAATCCTCACTCATCCATTAGATCTCTGCCAACTTAAATTTGTAGGCAATCACCTTCTGGTACCATTCTTTCTACCGAATCGATTGAATTTAATTTGACAATTATAGAAGGGATGGTCACTGTCATAAATCGTTGTGCGTCTACAACCTCATTCCGTTGGTTCCAAATGAATTTCTTTTTCCCAAATCAACGCATAGGCAGAAGAAAATCGGTTGATTAACCACCATGCTCCCCTGATTTAACCCGACTAGATTTTTTCTGGGATTAAAAGCAAAGTGAATAGACCAGACACTATCAAAGGACTGAAATAGCACATCAAAGAAATCAATTAACAAATAACAGTAAACTCCCTCCAGCAGAATAAACAGAATAAAAATTGAGTTGAGTAAATATAGCCAACATCTTTTCCTTTGGTCACCCGGTAAAATGAAGGATACAGTGAAATATGTCATAATCTTTAATGAAGCAATAAAAAGTGAATATCGGTAAAAAACATTATTGATCCCCCCATTACAATGATAATGCAGGGAACAAACGGTCACCGCGACGTAAAACTGTAATGTCAACTATAAAATAATGTCACTAATTGAAAACTAGTCGTTCTTACGTAACAGTAAAAGTAAACTGTAACTCGACATAAAAAGAAATTATTCGAGGATGGTTGGCCGATACTGCTATCGACCATATTCTCTGTACATGCAGGGGACAGCGATTCTTGATACAGATTTACTTTCACCCTGTTCGATATGGAACAGATGGCAGATCTGCCTCGCTCTACGTAAAAAGTTGTTATTTACTGAGCCACTGGCTGACAAGTGTCTTGCACGACTGCCCCGTTGTAACAAGCAAAAATGAGGAAGAGTAAATCCTATTAAACAATTTGGAAGGAATGCGCAAGTGTCTTAATGGCATCCGCAAAAATGAAAGGAATAAATTTACGTGCAAAGTTGTCTTACAAAGTACTGTTCATAGCTAACTTATATGCGGGGATTCAGAACTTACTTAAAAAAATTATGGAATAGATGCATCATGAAAAATGAAGTAAATAATTTTTGCAAAATCTTTATACCTAGTTTCGGATTAAAAAATTATTGAAGTTGTAGCATTTCAACCTTTACATGGCTGGGCTATTGTAGTTTCTAGCCAGGCGATTCCGAATATTGAAATCCGGTTGCTTTTTGTACCTATTAACTTTATTGAGATGCGAGTCTTTACATTCGTTTTTCAATTATTATAGCGATGTGTATAGCCAAACCATTTCCCGGTAAACATGTACCAAATGCAGCTACTTTTACCGCAGTGTGCAGTGAGTGCAAATGTAGTGCAACGCGAGGGAAATTTGAAACCGAATCGTGGACGAGATGGAGGTCCAAGACGTCGAGGGCGTATTGCAGGAATGCGGCGAGCAATTATATCCATACCATGTACCATTGGCGTTAAGTGCTCCTCAGATTCAATGTGAACGTTGTAAACTAATGACTTGAGATGCCCCAAACAAAAAAATCAATAGGGTTCATATCGGGTGATCTGGGTGGCCAAGGTTGACCTGGTTCCTGAGTCACGCTATTACCGAATCTTTTATTTAAAAATTCACGATCAGTCAAACTAAAATCTGCGACGTGCATAAACTTTGTCTTAGCGCATAGGAAACATCGTCAAGTAGTTCAAGTAAAACATTTTCAAGAAAATCTCTGTATGAGGCATCGATTAAAGTTCTTGGTAAAAAGTAAGGTCCATCAAGAAAATTGCCAATAATACCTACTCATACATTCAAAGAAAACTGATGTTGAAAGCGAGATTCCATTATTAGGCTTTTCATCAGATCAAACGTGTTTATTGTGGAAGTTCATGCTATACATCTCTAGAAAACCTGGATTTTTGACCTCTACTTAAGAAACACCTTGTATGTGTATAAAATTATCATTTGCAAGTAAACGACTAATTGAAATTGCTTTACTAAAGCAAGCAATAATGTTATGCTATTCATTGCCTATAGACTTCCACATAAGACAATAACTATCGTTCTTTTTGTCGAGAAAAAAAAATCTGAAGACGGTGACTAACGCAACCGTCAAATGAGAATTAGTTAACGGCTTGATTATGCATTATTTATTGCTGCATCTTTCCCGTTCTCCACAGAGTGTAATGAAGCTGTACATTTTATGTCTCTGGCTATAACTGGAACTCACACACATTCAAATAAATTTCGAACTGCATTATACACATGCCAACGTAAAGGAACGGACAACCAATGTATATTATACAGGGTGGTTCTTAACCTGTACGCATAAAGCTGAGGACAAATAATGACGAATAATGCGATTCCGCAAATCTTGTTCAGTGTTAACTTCGGTAACATAAACCATAGTTTTTCTCTGACCCCAAAAATAAAAGTTTATTTAGGTCGAGTGATTGGGGCCAACCAATTGGGTCACCTCAGACTATCCTATTTGGGTTCATTATAATCATAGATGCACCCTGTATATATATAGAATCAAAGTAATTTTATATTAATCTCAAAACCGAAGGGTCCAGAACTGAACCCTGTGGTCATCCATATCAGGCATTAACTGTATCGAGTACCTGCGTTTTTCTCTGATAACCGTTGATCAGTCATCCCAACTGCTCGACTATTTTTAGAATTTTAGTTGAAGCATGTAGATTCAGTAATGACTGGTCTCTCTACAAAGATAGTACAATCTACAATACAATATTCACATAAATGTGTCACATAATTTTCCCACCGTAATTATAATCAATTTATTGAATCGTAAAACATTAATTGCTTGTTTAAAACATAAAGATTGCTCATTTAATTGTATAAGTCGCTTGTAATTGATTAAATAAGTAATCGAATAGAAAGTACGCGTATTCTATTACAAGTTGCCTCGTCACCCTAGCTATATGGATCGTGATAGAAATATAGAATTTTTTATTTACTCTGCTTAATGACCTAAAGAGATTTAAGAACAACCTAATTTTACTACTAAAACGCCTTCTTCTGACTGATTTCTTATTAAGTTATATCCATATTATAACATGTTATTATTTACTTGCATAGTAGTTACCAATAATTCTGTATGGATCTTATTTATCGAAAGTGAGCATATCAACTTATGTCTAAACTTTAGGGAGCTTCGAAATGTTGTAGAGACAAAATAACTTACCTTTCTGTAGCTGTGCGATGTACAAGCGTGGTACATAATCTATCAGTAAACAGGTTACAACTTGAGAAAAAGAAACACCACACCTCTAAAAGACGTTTTTTAATAACAACATAAATAAAACAATTTTTTTGGACAAACAAACATTTGAGGGGTGTAATTTACAATATTGATTCATTTATCTATGAAACTAAATATCTTTCAAGCAGTAATAAAACAATCAAAAATATTCTCTGTGCATAAGAAAAGATATAAGAATAAAATTGAGAATTATAGATCAATTACAATCGTCAATAATTTTTCAGAGGCACATGAATTTATATTTTATGAGCCTACTTTTCTTATGTAAAGGAGCATATTACTGAACACCAACACAATCCATTCTGTGTGACCCTATCTATCTATAGCTAACTGATGCTAACACTCAAAAAATGCCATTGGATTTTCAGCATAATTATTAGAATTCTTTTTGTCGTACTTATTAAATAGAATAAACTTTTGAAAATACCGTAGACTGCAATCGAATGAGTTGTCCGCTCGGGTGTCCCGCAGGGATCTATCCTTAGACCTCTCTGTTTGATAGTAAGTTATCATTTTGAAATGCTATTACAAGAAAAAGCTTTAAAGTGCTTGGTTTTGTTTGGCGCTGCCTCACGATTTTGGTCATTTTTACACATTGAAATTATTATTCACACATTTGTTATATCTAAATTAGATTATCTCTATCATGTCTCCAGAGTGTAACATGCGTACAAGATGTGTAAAGAATTCCGAGATGTTTCTTGAAAGCAGCGGCGTACAAAGTGTAGAATCACGTAGAACTGTTGCACAGTTAGTTTTTTTTGTACATGGTCTTGCATAATTGATTGTCCTATATTGTTCTTATTGAATTTTTGTTTACTTAGATTTTCATCTCATGTTAACATGTAAATCTATTTCCCTCCTTTTAGAATTTGTGACAGTTATAAAACTCGTTTAATAATAAGTTTGATATTTTTAATTTTAAACTATTTGCAATAAAAAAAATTACTTAATTATTAGGTATATATGCACTTGTAGATATTTCTAGTAAGTAGTTTATATATCTGTACTTTGATTTTATTTATCGCTTTTATATTGTGGTTTCTTTATGTTGTAAAATATTGACTTGAATATTTGTTTTTTTTTCTTCCCTGTAATTGGACTTTGTTCAGTAAGGAAGTGTACTGTTTAGATATACGAGACAATTATTTTTTGGGAAAAATCCTCGAACAGGTCGATTTTTAATTTAAAAAATACATATTTCAGCGTCATCGATTTTTTTTTAAATGGCAATACCATATTTTTTCCTTGATTCTGAAAGATCGTTTAATTCTCTATCAGACAGTACTAAAATTTTGCCCTCTTACATAGGAAAGTTTTCGAGTAAATGACGATTGAATGTTAGAAAACGTAAATTTTATCCATAAAAAAGTAACAATTCTGAGGTATGTAAACTAAAATACAATTGATTAAATTTTATACTTAAATTAAATGTTCGAATTGCCATCCACCAACTTCTTGACAATGCGCAAGTCTGTGAAGAAATTCTTCTTGCACATTATGAATGATTTCTGGAGTAACTCTGCGTATTTCGTCCCGAATGCGATTTTGAAGTTCTTCTAAATTACGTGGTTTATTAATGTACACTTTTGACTTCAAGTATCCCCACAAAAAAAAAAAAAAATAGTCAAGAGGTGTAAGATCTGGCGATCTTGCAGGCCATTCTGTCGGTCCGCGTCTGCCGATCCACCTCCCAGGAAAACAGTTGTCCAAAAAATCTCGTACAGGGCGCGCATAGTGCGGAGGTGCACCGTCTTGCTGAAACCATATGGTATCGTCAGGAATGTCAGGGTCATTATCGTTAGGAAAAATTACTGCAAGGGCTGGAACAAGGTCATTTTCTAGAAACTCTGAATATCTTTGTCCTGTAAGGGTTCCTTCAAAGAAGAAAGGCCCTACTATTCTGTCGTCAACTATTTCAGCCCACACATTTAATTTCTGAGGGTGTTGGGTATGTGCCTCTGCCATCCAATGAGGATTTTCCCGACTCCAATATCTGCAAGTTTGACGGTTTACTGTACCATTCAGATAAAATGTGGCCTCATCTGAGAAAAGTATTTGCCGGTGTAAATTTCTATTTCCCTGACATAAATCCATTAAAATTTCGCAAAAGTGTAAGCGGCGATCGGGATCATCTTCATTGAGTTCCTGCACAAGTTGAATTTTGCAGGGATGATATTTTTCCTTCCTCAAGATACGTAGCACTGTGCTCTGACTAGTGTCATTGTTTAATGCAACCAATCGTGAAGAATTATGAGGATTATCCACCATACTTATCAAAATGTTCTGTTTCTGATTTTCATTAATGCTTGGATGTCCAGGTTTTGGAATATTTACAACATTGCCAGTTTCTCTAAATTTAGACTCTACCTTACTGACTGTTGATTGGCTGATAGGGCGATCTGGATATTTTTCATTAAATAAATCGCAAACTTCCTGCTGAGTTCTAGTCATATTCCCGCATCCGATAAGAATTAAAATTTCAATTCTTTGAGTAACAGTTAAATTTGCCATAATACTTTAAATTGAATAATAATTTCTATGTCGCTTACAATACTCATTAGAAAGTCGGTGTGACAATGACACTTTGCAAAGATTTTCACCTACGTGATCCATAAAAGAACAATGGAATTCGAAAAACTAAACTTGATAACGTTTATGCTTTATTTTAATTGATTCACGTTTTCTAACATTCAATCGTCATTTACTCGAAAACTTTCCTATGTAAGAGGGCAAAATTTTAGTACTGTCTGATAGAGAATTAAACGATCTACCAGAATCAAGGAAAAAAAATATGGTGTTGCCATTTAAAAAAAAATCGAAGACGTCATTACTCGAAAACAAATGACATTTGAAAATCGCATTTTACGTTAAAATATGTATTTTTAAATTAAAAATCGACCTGTTCGAGGATTTTTGCTAAAAAATAATTGTTTCGTTTTTATTGAATTTATTCCATACTTTTGGCGCATACTGTATAAATAAATAAATAAATTTTATAAATCTGTAATTTATAAGCGATAGCTTTATCAGGTTTATGGAGTTCCGAATTGAGAAGTGGAATTTGGAAATTATTATTAATTTTGACCAATTCTTCTTCTTCGTCTTATACTGTTATGATTTTTGAATGCTTAACCATGAACATATTTTATAAAAAAATGCCTCTCAGACCCCTTTTAATTCCGACACCACTGGTTTGTTTAAGCTTAAATTTTCCTCCTTTGAGTTAATTCGTGTTATAAAAAAAATTCTTAGGCTTTCTTTTCGTTTGTTTAATAAGAATCAGTCTGTATACAACTAAATATTATACACTTACAAGTGTTTCAGTCTTTTAAAATAACTCATCATTGGTGTATGTAATAATTACCTCTACATCATGCAGTTGCAGCATTAATTATTATTTGTTTAAATATACCACAAGGTCAGCATAATTGTATTAAATTATGAAATTAATAAGGAAGTATCTACTCCATTGCAGACAGTATCAGTTTCTTATTGTGTTTATCTGCTCTGTTTTCCATGAAAATTACTATAATTTGCTCAGCAGCTCGTTCGCTGCTAAAGTGAAAGAGCGTAGGAAGTCAGTAGATGAAGCCCTGGAGGAAGCGGGTTTTTATACCTACATATTCTACAATGACTCTATAAGAACGTTGAAAGGAGTGTTCAATCTGGGAAATGTTCGAGGGACGAATTGAATTTGTAAAAGTAATTAAATAGCTACCAGAAAATGATGGGTATATAACTTGGTTCAGCAATTTCAATATAATTTTCAATCAATTGTACAGGGTGTTTTGGTTTTTGTGGGGAGAGGGAGTTGTTCTGTCATAGATACAGCAAACATCGATAAAGATGATCATTATTGTTACAGCTACTAATAATATTTGTTTAAATTAACCACATTTACTAAACTATTTATTTGAAAACGTTTATCGAAATCCCCTAGTAATTTATTTAGTTTTTGCTCTAAATTAAGTCAGCTATTCTGGTCTCTTTATGTCTTTTTACAGTATTCATGACTAAATTTCAATACATGACCAATTAAATTCTGAATAAAATGTGGCACACGGCATAATGTTAATGATTTCGTTGTATAAAATGTGGAATAAAAGAAACTATCGAGCGGAACAGATATTGTGGTTTTCTGCACATTGTATACCAGATGCCCAGTTGATCTACTAGTCTTATTGTTAGAAGAATTATGCATCAAAATTAACATAATTTCAGAGCTTGTCCTCGATTATAATTAGAATTATTGCATTCGGAACCGCTTATCACAATTTTTTTATAATTAGTTTTAATTAGGATGAGTCGTTGTTGCCTACAGACTGTTCCATAGTATGAATCAAACACTTAAAAGGGCATCAAAAAGCATCAAAAATGTTCGTCATTGGATAGGGTGTTATTTGACAGACAACTAAATTTTAATATTCATGTAGATACTATTGTCGCGTCAGTTTATAAATCTCTAGGTTTTGTAATAAGACATAGTAAAGGTTTCACATATATAAATGTTTTATTATTACTGTATAATTCATTTGTTAGATCTAAGCTCGAATATTGTTCTTTAGTATGGTCACCTGGTTATAATACATATACAGGATGATTCAGGTTTAATCTTGATAACTTCAGGAATCGATAGGACAGGTTAAAATAATGTTTATTTGTGATATAAACTTATTTCCTAAAACTCATCGTTACCGAGATATAGGCCGTTGAAGTAGGAATTTTACATAACTACCTACCCCTCTTAGAAGTGTATTTTGTATGCTACCCCCTCTTACTTTATTTCAAAACTACAAAAAAAAATTATTAATTTCAATAAAACATCTACACACTTCTTTGACCTGATTAATTTCGAAACTTTTTCATCTCCTATTTTTTTCGACGTTTGGTCTTGTTTCTGAGATATTCAAAATTGGTGACAGTGTAGCGCACCAGCCGCGTAAATTTCATTTAACGTTATAGCAACCCATGAAAACAAAACTCAGTGATTTGTGTAAACTGACGTTTGTGAAAATCATTGTCAAAAGTATTATTTAAAGAGCATTTTTAGTGCTAAGAAAAAATGCCAAGAACGTTTACAAATGCTGAATATGCCGATATACATTATGTTTATGGTTTCTGTGACGGAAATTCCAACGAGTCAGCTCGAGAGTGCCAAACACGCTTCCCTAATAGAAGAATTCCAAATGCACAAGTTTTTGTAGACGTACTTCGTCGATTTTCGGAATATGGTTTGCGCCGGTACAATGATCATAATAGTAATGTATCACCGCCAAGAAATAATCAGCGAATTCTTAATCTTTTTGATATCGATAGAACTTTAAGCACACGCCGAGCAGCTCGGCAACTTCATTTATCTCAATCAAAAGTACTGAGAGCACTCAAACAACATCAAACATCGAAGGGCTTTCTATCTCCAACCAGTTCAAGGTTTGTTGCCAGGAGATGCTGAAAAACGTTTAAATTTTTGTAGATCCTGTTCAAATAGCAGCTGCGGTTAATACACTAGTTCGTCGATGCCAAAAATGTATTGAGGCTGGAGGAATGCACTTTGAACAATTATTGTAAAATTTTAGTACCTTTTTTTAGTAGTTGATAAGTTTGTTGTAAATCTTGTAATAAGTAGTTGTTACTAAATTTATGTTTGAAGTTATTGGAATTGTTTCTTAACACTAAGAAATAATACTTTTGACAATGATTTTCACACTAGATATGAACTATACTAGATATATTTCATTGTAATATACGTTTCATTAAATCTACATGTATTTCTTAGCTTAAGTGATTAGTTATTTGTTTTTATCTTTTATGTAATAATTTATTTTGTTATATTCATCTTTTTTGTATCTAATTTATAATTTGTAGTTTTAAATAAATGACTAGGTCTATAGCAAAATCAGAAAATATTTCTTTTTACTTCAAATAAGTGATTATTTAGACGCTACGAAATAATTTATTTGCCATTAATAAAGTACTCAGCCCTGGCTCAATCGTCGTCTTTAACTTTTCATTGTATATTTGAAAAGTAAACAGACAAAGCTCTATTCAATAATTATCTAAAATAAAAGCTTTGTCTGTGCAATTGTTTTTTAGCATACCTACATGTTTGGTTTCAGAAAGCATACATATGACTTCATTGATAGGAATTGTAGGAGATTTGATTTATATTAGCTTAAAATACCTTTCCAATACAGTAAAAAATGTTGCAAAAGCTAATAAAAAAGTAATAATAAAGAATATATGTAGACATTGTGGGTGTAATTCAACGCTGGTCGGGGCTTTAGCCCGCAGAGTAGTTAGTTTCACACAAAATTGTTAATACCTAAAAATATATAAAAAAGCAAGATGTAATTTGACAGAATAAATCTTCCTCCTTTTTACTTTTTAAATATAAAACAAAATTTGTAAGTTAATGTCGAATAATGAATATTATAGGCTCTGACACTACACACAAATTTTTTCAATATAAATGTCGATAAAATAATATTAAGACAAATTCCTCATAATGGAAAACAGAATGAGTACACAAAATTACACACAATATCCTGGACCTGAATTTTTGCCTGGTTTTAGATCTTTTTCAAACGATTATTGCTCTGAAAAGCTTTTTTAATATTATGTCGTATCTATTACTCAAGAAATGGTGCTTTAACGAGAAAAATTCAAAATAAAAAAAGGAGGCAATGTTTCTACTATTTATACAGGGTGATTCTCGAATGAAAAAAATTGAAGGTAGATAGAGTCCTTCATAAAAAAAATTTTTGATGTACGTCTCCTTAAAGAAGTTCGACCCCTTAACAGGGGGTGACAAATTATGTCTAAATATCGATGTATGAATTTATTTTTTTTACTCAAAACATGTACTATTTACCAAATAATTAATTACAAGAGACAAAAACCATTCTAAATTCAACAAACATTCAAACAGATCTTTTTTTCAAACAAAAAAGTAAAAAAAATCTAATGAAAATTATACAAATTATACAGTTGGTACTTTATAATAGGACAAGGAAAATAAAAAATAGTTGTCCAGAAGAAGATTCATCAGCCGAAAAATCCTATCTAGTTTCACTTATTAATTTCAAAGCATTTGTAGGAAACTAAATAAAACTTTAAATTTATCACCCCCTGTCAAAGGGTCCCTAGAAGGGTTTAAATAAAAAAATTTCATATGAAGGACCTCTTTTAAAATCGGTCATTATTCGGGATCACCCTGTATAAAGTTTTATTATTAATTTATAATATCAGCTACGATACACATGGAGGCTTATTGTTTTTCGCATAGTGCCGTGGAAAATCAGCTGCTATTAAAACTGTGACTAGCAATTTTATGACATTTACAGCAACTAATCGATCCATTGAAATTGGAGTAATTTTCCATGTACGTGAATATCGTATCCATAACTGCGAAGAACATGTTATGTAATAAGAGTGCCGCTAAAGCTATCGTGGCGAAATACAACAGTTTTAGGATGAACTGCTTAAATATTGTACCTACATAATTTTTTATAATTTTGATATCTATTAAATTTCATGTTAAACTTCCCGCTTCTGATTGATGGTTATATTGGCTATTTAAGATAAGTCGCATTTCCTGTGCTAAAATCTTTCACTGTTGTGTGCTCAATTGTAAATAAACTTTAAAAGATACCAAAAGTAAGTCATAAGAATGTAGTATGATCACCTGCAACGTTCTCCGAATATCTAGACGGGTTTAATTCATTTTAAAAATGGTTTGACATTTTGGCGCTGCTTGTTTGTATCATCTTCTCTCACTTGAGATTTTGGTCTATAATATTATATAATACAGGGTGTTGCAAAATGTTGTTCAGATAATTCTAGAGCTCTATATCCAAGTCCACAAATGCTTCGTTTTCGAAATACACGTCAAAAATATTTAAAAATATATATTTTTTTATAGATAATTTTAAAATTTTTTATTGGAAATTGTTTAAATTCGATTCATTACATTCATGATATGTAGGTTATATCTGGTATAATCGATTGCATTTCAGACCCGCCAGGGGCGTAGATATGGGGGGGTACTTATTGATTTTTGACCAGAAAATGTACACCTCTGGTTTTTATTTTGTTTTTTACTTTATTTTTAGGAATCTGATTTATTTTAGAGCAAAAAGATCCTTTTCTACATCTGTCGTTTAGCGAGCGGCTTTCGAGCTATTGAAGATTAAAAAAAACATGCTAAATAATTTAAAAAAACATTAAACATTTAGTATCAAACTCTTGCAATTGTATCTTGACCAGCGCATGTTATTTTTCAGTGATAGTCACCAACTATGCTTTTTTAGTAGAAGATGGTTTCATAGATAGATTAGCATGTTTTTTAAACTACAACGCCTCTGAAAATTATACCAAATTATAACCTACGTATCATTGACCCAAATTTAAACGAGTTACAAACTTCACTTTAATCTTTTTATGTCTGATTGTTTCTAATTTCTGAATAAACATATGATAATTTGATGTTTTTTACATTCAAAAGGTACTCTTAAGAAATATCGATAGGACACACTGTTCTCGAGTAACATCGATTTGAAAATGTTATAATAACTCGACAATATTTCATCGATTGACTGATTGATTGATTAGATTAGACAAATAATTTAATGATAAATTATGGTTCAATGGAAAACGGATTATTAATCATTAATAAAATGAGAAAATGTATCATTAATCTTCAACATTGCTACTAACACATATTTTGTAATCATTTTTACCAGTTCTGAAAGTAGTTACTAACGGTTTCTTTTGTTTCAGAGTATAGTAGCAGCACAAGATTACGAAGGTAAGATTATATGTTGATTAATTTATTTATACATCTGTAAAAAGCTGTATCATTTACCTAGAGTAAGCAAGTAGAGATCAGTTGGTTAAAGAAAAGAACGTGCTATGCGGTCGCGGTCTAGGCGCATAGCGGACTGTTCTGTGCCGAGCTGATCAAGCAATTTTACAAAATCAGTCATATATGTCGTTCTCTATGCGCTCCATACTTCTACTGTACTATTTAGGTAGTCAAAATATGTTCTGTGGAAGATGTGTGTTTATTAACTCTTTTATTTGACGCGACTGTCCCAAATTCACAAAAAAATTGATGATGAGATTTCCTTCTTATAGTTTCATCATTGACAGGACTGTCATCTTGATGAGTGGCTGTTTTAATTATAATGCGATATTTACAAATGTAAGACTAAAGAACATAATGTACAAAGAAAAGGAAAAGAATAAATACTTTTGATACCGATGGCAATACACATAGCTTAAATTCGTTAGTATATAGAAATTGCCACTTTATACAATATTTTCAATTTTGAGACAAGAATGAAGTACAGAAGAGAGATAATAATGCAACACTAGAGCAATTGTTTTTTGTTAAGTGGCTCAAAAAATTGAAAATATTGCAGAAAAGGCAATTTCTATACAGAAAGTAAAAAGTTAAATACGAGGTGTGGACAAGAAATAACGACAATTTTGTAATATCTCGGGTTGTATTAGTCCGATTCGCCTTATATTTTCATTATTGTGTTGATAAACATTTCTGAAAAGTATCTAGTCATTATTAGTCATATCAGATGTTCAGTCAGTTGTCACCTGTCACAAAGATTGCATGTGTTTTAGTACGATCGGCGATTATTTACTTTTTTAAATAAATCACAAAAATTGCATTAAATTCAGCGGTCTTTTTGGAAACGCTTGTACCACTCGTAAATGCTTATTTTGCTTAAAGATGACTCATCAAAAGCAATATTTAGCATTTCTAAAATATTGCTCCTGTTCCATTCATATAGTAAAATGTAAATTCAAATTCTCTAGCCCATTGGACAGGTGATTAAACATGAACAGATTAAACATCCGATACGACTAATAATTTTTACTATGTTTAGCAACGCAAAAACGAAAATATTTAGCGAATCGAATACAACCCAACAAAATTCCTGTTAGTTTTTGATCACACCTCGTACTGAACTTTCTTCTAATAATTTCCTAACTTTGTGTGATAGTAGTAACTCATAATAATACAACTTTCACTATTTAAATTGGAAGTAGACACGCTTCATTGTACAGGTAAGGTCAAAATTAAGTTTTGGAATTTTTACAATTTTGATGATGTTGTCAAATTTGACATTTTGCATTCTCCATTCGATTCCCCTATCAATTTGCAAAAAAGCTATACGTTGTTTTATTCGATATCTATTATCAGAGATAAACGCATATTTATCTATATATGTAATAATAATTTATTAATAATGAAGTTATAAATAGTATTACTTGGTAAAAATATAATAGTTATTTATGTATTAAGAGAGAAAAGTGATACATTATTGTTCGAGAGTGACAGGTAATCACTCTAGAGCAGTAATGCCACTTTTTGCTCGTAATGCATACAATGTTTTATCTACAATCACTCAACAAACTTTTCAATTATTAACTTTATTACAACGAGAACACTAATTATAACAAATAGAACAAGAGTAAGAAATTCACCTGTTACCATTCGAAATTTAGATGCTGAAATAACAGTTTTTACAATCTTTAATAATAATTCCTGTTTCACATTAGGGCTATATTCTAATGTGGTAAAATTTTCATCGCTGGGATTACTACATTCAATTACTTGTACATTATTTGATGGCTTAGTTAAAATGTTCGTATTTGTTAAAATTTTTTCATTGATGTTATTATCTATGAATCCTTCTTTAACTGCAGACTCTTCCATCCACTGTGTCGCTTGAATTGTATAATAATACCACCTCCACCATGGACCAATAAAGTAGCCGATGTTCGGCGAAAGCAATGTCCCGTGTATAAATGACACTCTGGTAGGTTAAGATAATTATCAATATGGTTTGGTATTTTACTTGCCTTTATTAAATTTTAAGAATAACCATGCTGGTGTGTTTTCATTGCTAGGTCTCAAGGCTACATACTTCCTATAGAATGACATAAAGTTAATAGAATTATCTTGAATGTTATCTGTGGCAATAAAAGTTTGACATCTTGTTTCTGATTCAGCAATAGTAACTATCAAAATGGATTCTTTGACCTCAACATCTTTGACAATCATTTTTACTAATTCGTCACGTCTTCAGGCACCCAAAATTCCAATAATTATTAGAACTACCTATAATAAGACATTTCTATTAAGTTATTGATTTTACAATAATCAGTATGAACAGAATTTTACCTTTTTCAATAAATATGTTTCATCAGCGCGCAAAAATCTATTTCCGCTTTCGAAAAAGTTTATGATTCCTTAGGCTTATATCCAACTCCTTGCTTCTTTAAAAATGTCGTCAACTTTTTAACTTATTTAAGTCAATTTTATTCTTGACAGATAATGTGGACAATTGTTAAATTTACTACTACTTGGCTGCTATTGATGACGAGCGTTTGCTAGATTTTAACTCTCGGCAAGCAATAAAGAGACACTCCAATAAGTGTCAACTTTTTGTTGTCACTGTCAAGCAAAAAACCCTACATTAATTAGTGATTGTAGAATAATCATTACCTTCTTAAAACCTTATGACATGTAAACAAAGATACGAAATTCATTGTTTTAGTTCCTATTTTTAGTCTTGTCAAATTTCCATCATTATTAACTGTTATTAATACCTTATACGGTTAAAAATAAACTCAGCGAAGAATAACTGACAATAATTTTCTTTCTCTATATCTCATCACCTGCATACATTCTCTTTCAGAAGCTTAATGTTCCTGATCTAGATTCGGTAGGTGTTTTTGTGCATTCTTTCACTAATCTGCCATCAAACCATATAATTTAAACACCTGGAATCGAATTAGACACTACTATAAAGTATTACAAGAAATTTATCGCGTGTACACATACAATACGTAACCTACTGAAGGCAACCGTTAAGGATGTTAATAACATCATCATTCCAAGCTCCCGCTTTGTATGACAACGCAATGACAGAAGTGAACAAACAGTGACTTGGGTCAAGTGGACAATATAAAGTTCAAGTTCAAAGTGATATAATAGTATTAATAATAATAGCATTAACGTTTAGGTTGCGGTGAACTCCGAAAAATAAATATAATAAAGTACCTAGAAATATATGAAAATACCGCTTTAGACATGTAATTGTAGAAGCAACAGTATTCTTGTTTAATGTCATTATAACATTTTTAAATTATGCTTTACCTTAGAATAATGGAATGCATACATATGTTGAAATGGTACTGCTTGAATGTAATGGAAGTAATTTGTTAAAAAGAATGAAACACAAAATATACGAAATATAAAAATGGTTGAAACATATTGTTGATAAATAGTTAAGTACTTAGATACATCTCCGCTAACAATATTTTAAGGAGTAGCGATGAATGACAGTTATTTACAATATACGGGGTGATTTAGAACTTATCTAAAATAAATTTGAATGTACAGGGGACCAGTGGCGTAGCCAGAAATTTGACATGGGGGGATTCGGTGAACAAAGTTAAGTATTTTAAAATAGATTTTTTTAATAAAAAAATAATAATTTTTAATAAATTAAAACAACAAGAAGTAGATAAGAAACGATCTCATCATAAACATGTAAAAATAAACAGCCCCACAAAAAAAAAAGTTCATACACAAGAGAGTGACATATGTATTCCCATGTATTTTTCGACGCTGAATCCGATCCCGAGCTCAGAATTGGGCCTACACGTCTGGAATTGGCCCCAGGGGCCGAAAATGGCCTGAAATGCGGTTCCCGGTATAAGGTGAAGTCCACGCTGAATTTTGGAGCTAAAGCCGGATTTGTGCTCGAAAAGTTTATGACCAACTGAAATTCCGGGTTTGGGTCCGGGAAAATGACCCCTTGGGGCGGGAAAATCCTGTTTTGGACGTCCCGGTCGCGACTGTGGTATTTTCGTGTGTTGTTCAATTCTGGAGCTGAGACTGGGTGTGAAAAGTTTTTGGTCAGCTGAAATTCCCAGTTTGGGTCCGGAAAAATGGCCCATTGGGGCCAATTCCAGACGTGTAGGCCCAATTCTGAGCTCGGGATCGGATTCAGCGTCGAAAAATACATGGGAATGCATATGTCACTCTCTTGTGTATGAACTTTTTTTTGTGGGGCTGTGTAATAAACAGATACGAACAATATTTGTTACAAAAATGACAAAAATAAAATCAGATAGATAGACTATTTTACACAAGTACATGGTTTATAGCAAGTCAACACAAGAAAACAGAAGGCATAGTTTGTATATACACAACACACAACAGTCAACAGTAAAGTGATTTAGAACACTAATAAAATAAATAAAACCTAATAAAAATACAAACGAAATAAAAAGATAGACGAACTTAGCAGAACCGACGTAATCTAGACAATATTAGATTGATAATACTCATCTACAGAGTAAAAGCAGTGAGATGAAAGACTTTTTTAATATTAACCTTGAAGCATCCTTCATTCATATCCGTTATAATAATAATAATAATAATAATAATAATAAATTTATTTTCCTTTTGACAACTTACATTGTATAGGAATAGTCATATAACATTGAAAAGAACGAGTAGAAGAGAGACTAGAGAAAAACGGAAACAAAATACAAAAAAAAAAACAAAAATAATACAAATGAACGTATAGGCAGAGATCACACAAATTCACTCAAACTATAAAAGCATTTATTCAATAGATAAAGTTTTAATTGTTTTTTAAACAAGATCAAACTATTTATATTTTTAATATATACTGGTAATTTATTAAAAACTTTTTTGCTTAAAAAGTTAGGTGAATTAATTGTTACATTATATTTGTAACTCGGAATAAAGTAATGATCTCTTTGTCTCGTATTTAGACCGTGCACTCGCTCATTTGAAACAAGATTGCTCTTATTTTTAAAAATAAACATACACAGCTCGAAAATTAACAAACATGGAAGGGGTAAAATATTATATTTTTTAAAGAGTTCTCGACAGGAGTACCGAGAAGAAACTCCAGCTATGCACCTTATAATTTGTTTCTGCGCAATGAATACGTCCGATGATTGAGTGGAATTACCCCATAGACATATGCCATATGTCAACCTGGAGGAAACCTGGGCATGATACACTAAAACCAACTGATCTACAGTCAAAACGGTACGCAGATTTCTAAACAGGTAACAAAGCGATTTCAATTTTGAAATTAATTGACAGGGCAGTTTATTATATAAATTAATGTTCAAAATATTTCTTTCCGATTTGACCAATCTGGATCGAGGTACAAGTAGTTCACCCGCCACAGCGGCTCGTGTATTATAATTATGGCGATCAGACACCCGGGGAACGATATTCCTGCGAGCATGTATTTCTATTAAAGTTTGTAATATATATATATATATACAGGACAGTGGTAATATACGAAATGTTTTGAACAGTGGTTTGCAATGTTCACTGTTACCCACATTAGCTAAGATTCTTACTGCACGTTTCTGAAGACAAAAAATTTTTTAGAATCAACTGGATTGCCCCACAGAACAGTAGCGTAGCTGATCAGAGAATGAAACAAACCGAAGTATGCATTTATTAACATATGTGGATTCAATAATTTACGAAGCTGTCTTAAGAGAAACAGCACTTTAGATAGTCTTGTGCTAAGGTCGGTTATGTGTTGATACCAATTTAGGGTGTCATCTTTGCTCTAGATGCTCCAACTTACGTACTATGATATTGTTTACTGGCCTGCCTTGTGTGTAAATGATAGATGTACTTTGCAAAAAAAATCTAAATAACTGTCTCCGATATTCATTAAATCTACGTAAATTTGACCATGTTTCTCCTGTATTTCCCCGTACCGGGTGGCTTAAACTTAATAAAAGATTCGAATATCATATGTCTTGTTTGATTTATAAAATTAATAAATTTAAAATACCTGTGTATCTGTACAATAAGCTAATTAGACTTGACTTCATCAAAAATAACTTACTTCAAGAACAAATTTGCCGATAGAAAAATGTTTGTATACATTTCTTAACTCAAAAGTAATGTTTAGTCTGTTTTGTTTTATTTCTGTAATAAACTACAGTTGGTTACATGGAAGAGCGGCTTGGCCGAATGGCGCCAACTTTTTAGGTATTCTTTTGTATATATGCAATTTTTGGAAAATAAAATACACATTATTATTATTATTATTATTATTTTATTTTTATTTTTATTATCATTATCATTATCATTATCATTATCATTATCATTATCATTATCATTATCATTATCATTATCATTATCATTATCATTATCATTATCATTATCATTATCATTATCATTATCATTATCATTATTATTATTATTATTATTTACCGGGAAATCGTTCTTCTAAAGCATTTTCACTTGACCATAAATTAAAACGATATCCATCAGCTCCGAGTTACTATACACGTAAGCCAATTTTGACATTTGAAAAAACAATATAAAGATGTGCATCACAAAAACGTTAATATCTACAAAAAGTAATCGAATTTCAATATTTGGGTTCGCTTGAAAGTACAACAATTTCAATAATGTTTTACTCGGAAACTATAAGGATTTTTCAACATAAGTGTTGAGATTTATATTACAATAGACGTTAAAGTTCGGCGTCAGCCGAGTTTGATAAGACATCGAGTGTAAATAATATGCATTTACAACACGAATATTGTACAAAATTGTATCTACTTTCTTGTATTTTTTGTTGGAGACAATTTGATAGTTGTGACGGATGCCTAGCAATAATATCAACAAACGTAGTTTTCATATTTAGTAGGCGAAAAATCTCTAACAAAATGACAGTAGTACAGAAGACATTGCTAGTACACCTATCACCTTTTAAAGTGGAGGAAGCGAAAGGAAACCTGTTGGTGGAGAAATAAAAAAAAACTACAACAAAACTTACGATGATTTTGTTAAATGAGCTTGTCCTAGAGAAGAGTTATGTAACATAACAATAAAGGATATTGAGTATTTAGATAAAACTTTACTATAACTATAAAAGAATCCAAGACTAAAATATAGCGCATATTTAGTGTAATTGATAATAAAAACAGGTCACCAAAATATTTGGACAAGACAGACAGACAAATCACTATTGATTTTATTTAGAAAATTTTACTTTCGATTTGGATTTAAAACGTCTCGGGGTCACTTTTTTATCAAAATTTCGGTATATTGATTTATAATTTGGCGTATGTGTTATTCAGAAAAACTGTACATAATATCTCTTTTCGTTATTTCAAAAACATATATTGATTTAATTTTACTGTGAACGACATCTAACAGGAAATTTCTTTTGCAGTCACGGAGATCCAGTGCACGTTCGCCATCAGCAGCAACGCGGGAACGAGGGACTCGATAGTAGCAAAACTGAGGAAACCCGATGGATTCAAAGGACATCCCCTTTTCGCCGACGACAGGGGTGTTGATCCTGAAAGCGATTTGTCGTGTCAGATAAGACCCGACACTTCTGATCCGGCTGGACTGAAGTACAACCTAAGAATCACGGACTTTTCCAGATGTGGAGTTTTGAAAAGAAATGTAAGTAATATATTGTATCAACAATCACTCTAAAGAGGGTTTAATACGTCTGTTTTCTGTGGATTAAAGGCCTTTTAACACACTAGTGGATTAGAATTCATAATACCACGCTTCGATTTTATAGCATTTTATTTAGAATTATTATTATTGACATTAACATTTATCTCATGAGCGATCTTGTTATTATGACCGGGATTATTTAAATTCATTCGATAAGGAGTCAGTGAATCTTCAATACAGTGCTTTCGAAAATTAACGAATAAATCGAAAATAACGAAAATATCCCCTGGCACGTCGATTTTGTTTTTAAAAAAGGCACTTTTTGACATACGATCCATATTTGTAAAGTCATTGTTGTTCGAGATATGACATCATCGATAATTTTTTGAAATACAACCCCCTCGAATATCGTAGAGACGAAGATGTCGTGCCTGTTTGGAAATGGACGGAGGGCACTTTGAACATCTTCTGTAACTTTGTTTTTTGTTTGTTAAAAGCTTCCTTTGTCGGTTTTTTCCTAATAAAATAAAATGTTTGAAAAACGAATAGTGGTCCATATCTCCGCAACCGTTACTTTGCGGACCCATGTTTATTGAAACTTTTCTGCTTATTTTGGTTCATACTATTACCTCCTGAAATATTTTACACTCTTTTTTAACACCCTGTATTTGACAGTAGGTTGAGTTTTGGTCACCATATTGATTATGTTTGTCGAAAATGTAATGGAATGTTGGGTTTCATTTTCAGGACGTGCAGGGAATTTAGAGACGAAGAGTCTCTTAAATCTTTGTACTATGCCTATGTTTATAGCAGACTTAATTTTGCCTGTGTGATTTGGAGTCCTAATTATAATATATACAAATTAAGGCTGGAAATAGTTCAGAACAGATTTGTTCGTTACCTTAATCTCAGGATCAACGGTATTTATAATGTTGATGACATATCAGCTAATAAGCAACAGTTTAATATCGTCTTTTTGGAACAAAAAAGGGTTTACACTGATTTTATTATTTTATTTAAAGTATTGAATAATTTATTAGACTGTCCCTATTTAATTTCTTTACTGAATTGTTATGTTCCTTCTAGAAATACGAGGACGACTAATTTATTTTGCACATCAACCCATCATACCAATCCCGGACTGAATAGTTCATTGTATAGAATGACTGGTAATTATAATAGCTACATCGTCGACTCTAATATTGATAGTTTTAGTACTACTCTTAGCAGTTTCAAAAGATTTATTAGGAATATTCAGTTCCTTTAAATAACTTTTTACTTATTTTTGTACATTTTTTCACTTTTTCACTGTATCCATTTCTTGTTAGTTTTTTTTGTTGTTGTTTATACTATGTTCACGAGTGTATCAGTCGACGCAGTTTTGGGCGGCAAGCCTGTTTGCATCCCAAACGTGATAAATAAATAAATAAACACCCTGTATTTGAGATCTGCGAACGGAGTGCGGACGGGCTTTACTTATTACTTTAAAATTTTTACAGAAGCTCTGCCTCACCTGACTTCTCGTGCTAGCTGCTGCTATAAATCAAATCTGATTTTAATATAAATAGAAAATCTAAGCTTGAGTTGCACCATAGGTAGGTACATTTAGCTGTTCTTTACAAGCCCATGCTCTTATCCGTTCAAGCGCGCCACATATTTCTCCAGCAATTCTCTGTTATCGAAGTATTATATCAAGAAACTATACAATTCCGACCATTCAGCGCCATATAAGCTGCGGAATATCTGCAATACTGCAAAAAACCCCTTGTTTAGTGATAGCTGACGCAAAATTAGTTCCTTGCTTTTCCTAAGACATGGAATTAAAACCGTTTCGTTATCTTTATGTAAATCTTACGTGTTTCTACGAGAACGTGAGCTATCAAATGGGTTAAGCTAAAGCTCCACGACCAGATAAAATTTTGATCAGCCAAGCGAAAATTCTAACTGTACGCTATTAATGTCACAACTGTTTTATTTAAAAAAGTCCAAATGTACGACCAAGAAACAGTTTTAGTGAGACAATTTATATACAGTGTGGCCCGTTAAGGACTAGGACACCCTTCTAAAAAAATTTTGGGACTTTGGGGTGATTTAAAAGATTTTTTTCCACGGTAGGGAGTAGAAATCAGTTTCTATGACATCAAAATTAAAACAGAAGTAGTCGATTATTTCCAAGGGAGTACAATGCTCCCAAGGGAGTTTACATTATGGATAACGTTTTTTATGCAAAAAAAAAGATAACATTGAAATTAATTATTGACATTTAAATTAAATGTTACATTTGTACAATTTTCAAAATTAATATTAGAAGGAATATTACTTTCGCTTACATTTACAGTTTTTGTGATTGCGCTAGTAGTGGTACCTGTACTAAAACCTCATTAGCAATGTTGGTCTTATTTTCAATGGAGTTCTCGACATAACCCTCAGCGACTGTGTTGATTTCCAACCAGCATGACGCTTTATTGTCGTGATATCAACACCAGCATCTGCCAGTAATGTTGCTGAAGATCTTCGTAAGCAGTGACCAGTATAACATGCAGCATCAGGTAATTTTAAATACGAAGCTACTACACTCGGAATTTTTCCCATGGTATTCTTCCCAACTGGCTGCGAACTACATTTTCCTGCTTTGTAGTACAAAAAAGGCGCTTATGCTTGCCGTGGGGAGGACGAAGGGACAGGTATTTTCGAAACAATTCAAGCATATTTCCCACATCGGTAACCAGAAAAGTCCGTGGAATCTTTGTCTTAGTGTTTGGAATTTTTACAATCAAGGAAGAGCCTACATCCTCAATATCATCTACAGTTAAATTGACTAGTTCATCAGTTCGACAAGCTCCGGCAATCCCCAGAATTAATCCAACCTATACAAAATCAAAATACTTAATAATTGAAATACCTAACAACAAAAGTAATCTTACCTTAATCATTAAGAATTCTTTGTCATCTGCACTTGATAGAAAACGGCCGATTTCACCCTTTGTCAATATTTTCGATTTTTTCGCTTGATATCCGTCACCGGTTCTTTTCAAAAATACGATCAGCTTGGGGAATTTGCTTATATCTATGTTGTCGTAAATTATCAAGCATGACTTAACCATAGAATATTGCGCCCATAATGTGGAAGACTTATAATTGTTTGCATTTTCACTGAAGTATGCCAACAAAACATTCCCGCTGTATACTTTAAAACATTTTTCTCGGCGCACCACTTTTTGAACTGATTGTAGACTATATCGTATAAAGATCTTGACTTCGTAGGCAGCAGAAAATTGCTTAGTGCAATATTTGCAGCCTCCACAATCTCTTCCGACTCACAATTATTCATTGTGCACTAAACAAACTTTAAACTAAACCAAACTAGCACCTTAATTTGACAATTCTTTTTGTTTGTTTAATTTGTAGTTATGACAATAACTCAACGACTACTAAATAAATGCTCAAATCCGAATACAATAATTCTGGTGCTACTTACTTCATAGTGACAAAATATGTGTTTTTAAGTTAATGAGACCGTGGAAAAAATAGTATTATACCATTCGGGAGAGATGCTATTTTGTCTTCGGTGCATTGTAGCCCTCGGGCTTCGCCTAACGCATTTCTCTCCCTTATAGTATAATGTACTATTTTTTGTATAGTTGAAAAGAGAGAAAATATTTTTATTTTTCATTTTACGGAAAAATACATTCTTGATTAAAATGTTTGCTTGTTTTTAAAATGTGGTTGGTATGAAGAACTTTCATGTTGCATGCACAGAGTGATCAGAAAATCAGTCAATATACACACAATTGTTGTAGTAATTTTATTAATTATTATAATAGTGTTTTTATGCTAACAATTTAATTTGTGAGTTAAAAGGTCTATCTAAATTTTTTATTTTTTTTAAAAACACCCTGATAAAGAAATATTCGATATAAATTTTAGTTTTAAGTGATGCTGAAGAACTCCACGTTGTCAGATTTTTAACAAAAAATTCACTAAAGTAATTTTCGAAGTAATTTTAGTGCACTGTGTATAATTGTATACTTCACGCATTGCACTTTAGAGTTCCTTCAAATTTCAAAAAATATATATATTTAGATCACTACCACAAAAAAATAATAAACACTCACGTGAAGATTATACCTTGTTATAAATACAGGTCATAAAATTATTACAATATATTGCACTTTAATACATATTTGCCGCTTTCTGTCGTTATGTATTCGTTTCGGTATCTTTGAATATTGGCAGGTGGCATGAGATAACACTATTTTAAGAATACGGCGCCGGCGCCCTGAAAAGCTATTGCTCTAAACTAATAAATATCATGTCACTTCTACGCTCTTGATATACTTAATTCTTTAATAATAGCTACTGAAATTGATATAGTAATTAGGTATAACAATTAAGAATGTCATATATTGATTATTATACTCAAATTTTAACAATGAAAATAAATTTTGCATATCAATAAAATACAATGTTAACTTCTTCTTTTGCTTATAGGGTTTTGTCCATGTCCGTGTGTGGTTTCCACAATTTCCAGGTGTCGTGATGCAGTCTGACCAAGAGCTTATAATAATGTGCAAGCCTCCGGAACCGACCGTCATCGAAAACAAGGCAGCTGGTTTTGCAGGCAGTTTGTAAGTAACATAACTTAACTTTATTATAATATAAATATTAAAATAAATTAAAAACACTTAAACATCAAAAAAATGTTTTATTATTTTTTATTTAAGTTGTAAGTACAATGCTTGACAAATAAAATCCTAGTTCTCTTTCGTAGATATAAAAGAAAGTAGCCTAATTTACGTTTTTTTTTTGTAGTTTTTTCGTGATTGCTGTCACGAAATGTCAGATCAGGCTGTTATTAGTAGGCCTGCTCGTAGTCGTAGATGGTTCACGTTCACAAATAATTATAACTAGGTCTATTTTTGTAGGTCCGTTAGGTACGATTCTTTCGTTATGGAAGAATGCATACTTGGGTTTGAAATCCAACATTTTTTAAGTGTAATTACCCGCTTGTGACAAAAGGAACCGATGATTTTTTTTGTTGTGGTTGTATATTCCGGAAGAATAAGTCTCGTTCAACCAACGGCTTTGTTTTAGATCAACAGAAGCTATTTTAAAATGAGTAATGAGTTAAACATGCATAATTTAACTTTCAGTTTAATGAGGTAAAGATATACAGGACGAATCTTAAGCGGAGGTTTCTGTTTTAACATGACGGACCCCAAATAGGTAACTAAAAAGAACTGCAAGTACCTACCAAAAGAAATACGGGCGTTTGAGATTACTAAAAAAATCAAATTACATTTCTATATGAAACTTATCATAAGTTTAATGTAAAAGGAAATAATAAAAACACAAGGAAAATGCTAAAACATTCACTGCTCACATTAAGAATTTGACGATAATTACGCGTTTTTTGAACTGCTTGAAATGTTGGTACGGGACTGTCATTATACTGTCAATTACTTTACAAAATCGAAAAATTTTAAGGCAAAATAATTTATCATATCGAGAATATTTGGGAGGATTTCGAAATAGATTATAACCTGATAATCAACAATTTAAAAAATATATGTTTAGGAATTTAAAGAAAAAAAGACGAAAGATTTGTTCACATTGCAGATTATGCACAAACTGATTCAGGACGGCTGCAAAAATCAGTATGACTTCCATTTCAAAAACATTGCATGTTGAAAAATACTATCCATAGCATTCTATACCTAAGCAAATTTTATTGCTTGTCGCCTACTAATATTGTACAATGGACTATGCAGCTGATTATTAAAAAGCTATTTTCTCGAAAATGGCCAATGTCTGAGACAAAGGTATACTTTTTTTTTCTCAAAAATAATGTAGGTTTAAGATTTTTTAATAATAAAACGTGATAAAGTTAGGTTAGGTTCAAATATACAGGTCTCATCTCCAGTGACTACCCGACTCATCCAGTCTCTACCGTTGCCCCGAATGCGGGACAACAAATCCTCGTAGATAGATGTTCGCATGTTCACACGTGAGAACTTTTGGCATCATCTTTGCTCAAATCTTTCGCATATTCAAATTTCCGTGTAACATTTTGCGAACGGTTTAACTCGTCAGACAACGCACGAATGTTTAGGCGCTTGTCAGACGTGATCAGTGCACGGAAGCGGTCAACAAGTAAGAAGGTCAGAACACTATGTAACGCCAGAATGTACAAAATATAATACACACACACAGAAAGTTAGAATCCCACTTTGACAAGATCAATTTCAAAGCGATTGAAGAATGTAGATATACCAAAGCAAGCTCAGGACCATGTTTGGATATTTCGCGAAACTAGTGGAATGTCGATGTAATTTTAAAGTTAGGAATTTTAAACCCTGTTAAAGTAACTAAAATGAATTATACATTATTGTATAATAGAAAGTTCAACTTAGGTAGTCTTAGTATTTATATTGCCAAAATGTAGCGATTTTATACTTAAAATATTTATTGAATGTGACACTTTTTATGGCATTTTTACATAGACTGCAACAATTAATTTTTCACATTTAAAAGCCAAAGTAAGAAAAATGAACACAAATCTTGTCTAAGTTCATTCTTTATGTGTATTTTTCTGCAGTCAAAAAAACAGTTAACTTTTTTATAGAAGAGAAAGGTAAACTTAAAATTATCTATGTCGATGTGCACATTGTTCTGATTATCGCCACATTTAACCATAGTAAGATCACATAATATTTAGTTATCGGTATTTTTTAACCATAAATAGTGTAGCTATTGCTAGATACCAGTATCTGTCAACGGTTTAAAATTTTACTGTCCTATTATAGACTACTCTGCTAATACACGGTGACGGCGCCTTTAATATTAATGACATTATGAATGAATCACTATAAAC
Organism: Monochamus alternatus; assembly: GCA_037114965.1. Lineage (NCBI taxonomy): Eukaryota > Metazoa > Arthropoda > Insecta > Coleoptera > Cerambycidae > Monochamus > Monochamus alternatus. Next base: position 144,723,469 of record CM073426.1, on the reverse strand, counting down.
TGTACTGTTTCCTACAGTCCTCATGGTGCCAGAGTGTCAGGCGTAGTGGAAGAAACGCCGGGTCGCCTGGAGTACGAGGTTGCTCTCTACAAAGAGGCGCCAGCTACCCGCATTAGCAACGCAAGCGGTAGCGAGCTGCCAGTGGACCAAGCTGTCCCCATAGGAACCAAGCTGCAGCTTCGAGCGCGCATCAGCCCAGATTCTGCTTGGAAGTTCGTCAAACTGATGGAGGTCACCGTGAGTCCTGATCCCGATGATCCTCACATGGCTGGAAGCGTCGCGCTGGTCAAAGATGGGTAAGCAATTATTTTAGTAGTCAAATATAAAAACTGTGATTGTAATACGTGACACAATGGATGTCAGAAATGAGAAAAAGTGATTTTCCAAATATTCCAAGACATTGTGAAGTTGTTAGTGGAGTCTTTTTTGTAAGATATCTGGTACTAAAATATCCATCTTAAATGTTTTCCCTAAATACAAGATGATTGAGAATTACTAGAAAAAAAAATCGGTATATAATAAGCTTGAGAAATTATTTGACCCCTTAAAATTGGCCCAATTTTTGTATTTATTTTTTTTTTTGTAAATATCTCCTAAACCACTAAACTGATATTTTTATACAATATGTTTGGTGATTGTACTCGTATATAGACTATCATGATTAATATAGTCATTTTACCAAGTAACACTAAGGACGCTAGTGCTAGTACCTAATAATTTGTTTAAACACTATTTTCCATTCTTTTACTAATTTTATTCCAGTGCTTCTCTTACTGTTCTTACTTCTGATACTTCCCTGCATAAATTTCCTGTAGATCTGAAACTCTGTAAGCAGTGGAAAATTAAATTGAGAATCGGAAAACCGATAACAAAACACACGAAAGTTTTATGCCACGTAATTATAACAAGGTTATGTTGTGAATTAATTAAGGATGTTTTCTAACTTGTATGACACATTACACTATGACTGAACTAAACCAGCTGTGTGTAAACACAGGTTTTTGACAACTTGGGGCTTCTCGCGTTCTACCCCAGACAAAAGTATGTGCCTCACCTCACCTTCTGTTATAGGTCGCACACGATCCCCAGGAATTCTAAGAATTTGTCTTACATTAAAGTTTGATAACTTTTATATTATATTTTCACCTAAAAAATACAAAGAATTACACCATAAAACACAACCTCCCTGGCAATTAAAAGGTTTGTAATCGTTAGCGGCAAATTGTTGTTCACTCCTACATCCGACATCTTGAAATTTACAGCGCAATCTAGTGATTCGTGAATTTCACGAATTACCGCTACATCATTCATAAGTGCGAATAGTTGATCTTATATTTCGAAATTAGGTATCCATTTACTTTTTGTTTTTATAGTCTGTTTAGACTTATTATGTATGCAAATCGTAAATAAATGTAGTACTGGTGCTTATATTCAATATTTTTATATTATATATTATCGGTATAGATGAGGTGTACTTTTAAAAAAAATTTGTGTTATCGGACCGGACTAAATTGTAGCAGATAGCTAAAATTTAATCCCGGACAATCCGTCTTTGTTTATGCCGCTTCAATTTCTCGGTCCATTTCTCTTATAAGTAAACAATATAAAAACAGCATTTCAAAACATGAGGCAACTTTAAGCATCATAACCGGGTTAAGAGGGTTTTTACTAATTCAAATAAAATTATTCAATATTATTATCAAAATATTTACTTAAATTTAATGAATAGACTTTTATTCCACACAAAAATATATGTATTTTGAAAATTCAAATTATGCTGAGTAAATGTAGTGATGTATAAATATACAATAAAGAAAATAAAAAAGTAGGTATATTAAAATTAATCCTCTGAATATTCTGCTGAATTATCTTCGTCTCCTAGATTGATAACGATAGGTTCCACAGTAACGTCAATTAAATTATCGGGTTCCCAAATTTTCTCCTCTTCTTTTTGTACATGATGTATACATCTTTGCCAGTTATCTGCAGTTACTCGTTCCAAGGAATTTTTTAACCCGATACATCTCCTTTTACCTGCGCCCAGACTAATTCGATTGGATTAAGTTCACAGTGATAAGGTGGTAACCGTAATACCGTTATTTGGCGATTTGTTGCCATTTCATCGATAACATATTTTTTCTGATCTTTATTAAGATTGACAAGTGTCAAAAGTTCCTTCTGTGTAAAATACTCTTCGAAAACATCTGCGTTCATGTCTTCGTGACAGTCACCTGCATTTTTAGATTCAATTAAAAGTAAACCGATATCTACAAAACCACTGGCACTACTTATATGTGTCACTATTAATATTCGCCCTTTACCTGAAGGTGCCTTCTTCTATTCTGAGACAGCGCACATCTTTTCACGCGTTTAGCAGGTACGTAATCTGATAAGCTCGACATTTTACCCAAACAATATTATATCCACTGGCACAATAGTCACTAAAGAAAGTCGAATTTTACTCTACTGCACTAGCACGTCTTCGTATATTCAGTTCTAAGACTGGATTGATCTGTCACAATATTAGTGTTACCCGTTAATTACCTGAAACGAAATATTACCACGTCCATGGCCGGTTCTTCTCTCGGGATTTTATTACTCTCTTACATTTCCAAACAGACTATAGATACTTTTTTAATATACAAATTCGCCGTAAAGTATTATTTCTCCTTTCGCTTCGCCTATTATTAAGTCCACGAGCCGCCTCTGTCTTCAAAGTGAATAGCTAATAATTGTTAATTTGTTTCTTTTGTTAAATATCGATTTAAGTATTACCATATCCTTTGAACTGGAACTTGAAAGTATTTCAACATAAACAAAGCATGTTTAAATAAGCACACATACACCTTAGGCACAACTGACGTAGGATGAACATTTACAGTAACATAGTAAAAGGAACTTTAGAAGTTGATGAGACGTCAGATATCTAGCTTCCGTTTTTCTTCCAGTATATTATCGATATGCAGTTAGATGCTGTTGCTTTAGCACAGAAGAATATAAGAGCAAGAAATAGAAAATAATAGCAATTAAATAAAGGCTAAATTCTTTCGCTCGTGATCTCTAAATTTTGAACTGAGTTTGAATATCCGTCATAAATTTTTCATAAATTCAGCCAATCGGCTATTGTGATTTCAGGTCATACTTATATGGAAATTGTAGGCAAAACAATTTCTATGTCACGGCATAATACAATAAATACTAAAAGTGGAAAAAAAAATTAAAAAGTAAGAAATATTTCGAAATATTAAATACTCAATGAAAGAAAAAGATGTATCAGGATATAGTACTCATATGACAAATATTTAGGTATACGGGGTGATTCATACCTTATCTAAACAAATTTTTTTTTGAATGTACAGACTGTAATTTTATTTACAAATACAATTTTGTAAAAATAAATCAAAAAGAGCAGTTCAAAAATTAAAAATGGACTTCTTCATGGCAGTGGAAACTGGTCCACTGTAAAACCTGATAAGGCGGAAAAGTATACAATCGGCGACCAGACAAAAAATTGAAAAAAATTCCCAAGAAAAGAAATATACAGGGTGTTAAAAAAAGAGTGTAACATATTTCAGGAAGTAATAGTATGAACCAAAATAAGTAGAAAAGTCTTAATAAACATGGGTCCGTAAGGTAACGGTTGCGGAGATATGGACCAATATTCGTTTTTCAAACATTTTATTTTATTAGGTGTATTAAACACACCGACAAAGAAAGCTTTTAACAAACAAAAACAAAGCTACAGAAGATGTTCAAAGTGCCCTCCGTCCATTTCCAAGCAGGCATCTTCGTCTCAACGGAGAAACACCCTCTTTCTAAAACACCCTCCTTGGATTGGATTTCTTGACACTTTTGATTACTCCGTAGCTGCAGCTCTTCCAGGCTATTTACAGGAGTACCATACACTAATGTCTTCAAATATCCCTAAACAAAGAAATCTAGAGGGTTCAGATCAGGCGATTTTGGAGGCCATAAAACAGGTCCGGCCCTTCCTAACCATCTATGTGGAAAAGTTTGATGTAAATGCTTTCTAACAGCCATGGAAAAATGAGCTGGAGCACCATCATGCTGGAACCACATTTGTTGCCTCTGATTCAAAGGAATGTCTTTCAAAAACTCATACAGTGTGTTCTGCAGAAAGTTGAGTTAAGCATCGCCTGTTAATCGGTTTGGAAAAACAACAGGACCTAGAAACCTGTCACCTACAATAACCATCCAAATGTTTAATGAAAAACGTGCCTGATGTCCAGATTCTATTAGAGCATGAGGATTTTCGTCGGCCCAAATATGCGTATTGTGAAAATTAAACACTCCATTTCTTGTGAACCCGGCCTCATCAGTAAAAAGAATGTTTGCAAAAAAACGAGGGTCTTCAGCATCATGACGTAGAAACCAGCGGCAAAAAACCAAACGTGCTTGATGATCATTTATTGGATTTAAGGCCTGTACTCGTTGCATATGGTATGGATAAAGCAGTTGCTCGTGAAGGATTCTCCAAACAAGAGGACCACTAATTCATACCTCGGCTGATATTCTCCGCACTCTCGTATCTGGATTCTGCTCTACCAGTGCTAGAATTTCGTCTTCTGCTCTAGGAGTGGATACCGACCTTGGTCTTCCAGATAAATGGCACTGTTTGCTCAAGGAACCGATATCACGTAATCTTTGGTGAATTCTTCCAAACATGCGTTGTGAAGGAATCTGGCGATTTGGATAAGCGTCAACATAGACGTCGCGCTTTGGTGGCGTTCCCATTAGCACAACCATACTCATGTATGGCATGCATTTCATAATGCATGCCATACACTGCACTGAGAACAACTGTCAAAAATACGTACTGTTTATTTCACTAAACATCAACCAACTATTATAAGAAAATACACAACGTTTTTGCAAAATATAAAAAGGGGTTAAAAAACATAAACATTCCATATCTCCGCAACCGTTACTTTGCGGACCCATGTTTATTGAGACTTTTCTGCTTATTTTGGTTCATACTATTACCTCCTTAAATATTTTACATTCTTTTTTTAACACCCTATATTACATTTTATAACACCTACTTTATACAGCAAATTCGACTGTTTTTGCTGATATGGTTATTAATTATTAATAGAATTAATTTGTGGTTTTAATTAATAAAATAGTTTGACATACCTGATGTTACAACAACAAAACTTTGGGCCCACCTTACCCAGTTTCTACAAACTAATGTTTCTGCTTCTTGTCCGTTTTGAACTCGTAAGTTATTGTCAGCAAATATGATACGTTTGAGTAAATCATCAATAGTGTCCATTTCGGTGCAACATACTTCAATTTTTAATTATCCCCACAAAAAGAAGTCGAAATGATTTAAAATCAGGAGATCGTGGCGGCCATGGTACCGACCATCCTCGTCCAATCATTTAGTATATTAATTGAACACGCTGTACATGATACGGTTATAATTGAGCCTCGTGTATCATACGCCACACTGCTGCAATACGCGTGGACGACCTGGACCTCCATCTCTTCCACGATGTCTCGTGTCACGGTCGCGTTGCACTACACTTGCACTCACTGAACACCGCGGTAGAAGTAGCTGAATTTGGCACGTTTACGTTGAAATCTTTCTGATAGAGCATTTTCACCTCATCATAAATGGAAACGATATCCATCAACTCCGAGTTGCTATACACGTAAGCCATTTTTGACACTTCAAAAACTCTTATGTAAATACTCGCATCACAAAAACGTTAATATATATCGACAGGCTGGAAACTACAGTAGTCCAGCGATGTAAAGGTTGAAAATACAATATACAATACAAAAACAACTTCGATTATCTTACCTGCAAAGGCAAAAGAGTATATTTTAATATTTTTACAGAAATATAATGCGCAAAAGCAGCTCTACGTTTTGGTGTAGAAACGGTACCTAGGATAAGGAGTTTTAAAATCAGAAAATTTAAAAAACAGTCTATTGTTATAACCTTGCCGGCCATTCCAAGGCAAAACGGTCTAATGAACATATTTTGTAAGAAATTTCAAGGGCAAAACAGTTTAATGTGCTCTAGATTCTTAATACTGTGTATATAAACAAAGGCAGAATAGGCAATGTACTTTAGATCATTTTGTCTTTGATTGGTTGAATATTTTCGAAAAACCTATTGTACATTAGACTGTTTTGCCTTAGTTTAGACCAACAGTGTATGCATTTGATTCTTTTGTCTATAGAAGGGAATAGAAATAAGTGTTGTTAAAAAAGGCATTTGAATGCTTTTAAAATCTTCTTTTAAGTTTTTTGTTCAATCTGAATTTTCCACTTTTGTTCAAAATCTATTACCATCCTATAAGATTATTAAATAGCTCTAATGTACATTAGAGGATAACTGCAGCTGTTTTGTGAAAACAATTACATATTCATAGATAGGTACAAAGGCAAAATACTGATACAGTTATACAGTTATTTTGGGACACCCTGTATATACATACAAAAATTAAGACAAAACAATTATGAGTCATAAAAAAGCTTAAAACATTATCAACTTAATAGACATTTTCTTGTAATAGTCTTTAACAATCTGTAATAATTTAATAATCTTAACTATATTATTGTTTGCAGGCATAAATAAAAAAAATGCTGATTTTCTCAAAATCATACTTTTGCAAATAGACGCTGTTGCCTTTGCAGGGAAGTAATGTTTTACCTGTCTAAACAATACATAGTTTTTTCAAGTTTCAAATACAGTTAATATTACGTGCTACATACATCCGAAATGCAATTACCTATTTATGCAATAAAACCTGCATAAAGAAATTATTATATAATAATATGTCGTGTTGATACAGTGGATTGTCGCAAAAGAAAATTGGTATTTCAGTTTCTTATGCAACTTGCCTTGTAACGGAAATTGGTGTACCATGTCACTATAGTAGCGGTTTTTGAGGCATACCAACCGCCAAAGTATATTGTAGAAAGAGTATAAAAACATGTAACCGCTGTAGAAACAAACGAATGTAAACGTAAAAAGAAATCACTATTATGTACATGATTGGCGTTGTATTCTAATACAGAATGTTCCGAAGGAAAATAAAATATCTAAAATGTCCGAAAAAATTTTCTTTTCAAGGTACAAGGAGTTGAAATTTCAAACACTAAAATACAGTGTGTCCCGATCAGCATGCAAAATAATACTAAAACTATAACAATTTTTTCCTACCGCGCGCCGACGATACAGGATGTTATAAATTTATTGTTATATAGTTTTTTGTACAAGGAATAAATATTAGTGTCGACTTAATATAGGTAATAATAACCCGCAAGATCTTGTGATATGTACATACACTATGTGAAATAAAAAAATATTATTTAAAAAATACATAATGCATGAGAAAGTGTATATAGTGCTGGTACTTCCTATAGTGTACTGTTCTACTTAAAATTTTTGTTTTATATGGTGGGTTTTTGTTGGGTCGGTCAGTACTTGAATCGATGTGACTTTGCGCCCCGCAGCCGGTAGACCGTATATCAACTATATTCGTGGAGAGGATTAGCATCCTCTCTGCGGCTCTGGTAGGGTGGAAGAATGTTGGCTTGGGTCAATGTGAGAGATTGATACCGGTTGACGTTTGACTACCCCGCTAATTAATGATCTTACTTATCTTTAATATAACGTGTAACTTTTTTTAATGTAAAATAGAAGTTTAATGTTACTATAATAAAAAGCCGGGATTGCGGCAATAAATCAAAAGTTAAAAAAGGTTTTAACGCCTAGTAAATTCCTTTAGCAACATTTTTTTTATTATCACAGAAATATAACCTTTTTGAAGTCTATTTAATGCAGATATTTTGTCGAGAATAATTAATATGTACAAATGGCTAAAATATATACAGGGTGGCCAGATCAAAACGAAACAGAGCCATTTTCAGTAACTGCGTCAAGATTGTAGAAAAACCCTCAGACCCGTCGGTTTTAGATTAAAGGGGGACATTCTTTGCTGGTATTTTTGACTCCGCCACTTTCACCCCCCAAGCAAGGGTAAGCATCATCCCAAAATATTTAAATGGCATTGGGAGTTGAGTAATATTTATTTTGAAAGCTCTTAAAATTCTCTTTACAACAGACATTAAATTTTATAATATAATCCTTTTTTGTTACTTTTGATTATATTTACTATTTTTTTTTATTAGTCTTCTTGTTTAATAGTATCAAATATTTTTATAAATCTTCCTCTTACAATTTAAAGTTGCAAGGTAATGTTACTATGTATGTTCTAAAACTGGGTGTAACCTGTTATTATTATTATTATTATATATCAGCTGGTTGAATAAACCACAGTTTTTTTGCATTCTCGAAAACAAATTTACTAAGAACGCCTTTTTTGTGTAAAAATTTTACATAATATTATGAGAATTTAGATCGAATATGTTATTCATTAAAAAATTATTTTACTCGCCTTGTATCACAAAAAATGAGTAGCACACATTTATTAAACAAACCCTATTTATTTTGCAGTCTAGCAATATTACCATGTATACACTCGGTATATGACTGAATGAAATGAAATTAGTATTTTCAAATATTTTGAAGGGATGACGACACCCTAGAACCCTCTCGCACCGGCGCTGTACAACTCCTAACTGGTATCCGTTAGGTAGTCTCACACTGCACAGAAAGTACCTCCCAAGTCTGTAAAAATACAGTTTAGCAGCAATTAAAAATATGACACGATTTAACCGGACATTATAATTTGCATTTCGTTATTAAACTCGTTAAGCATGCGTTGTTAATGGCCATAACTTAAACCACTCGGCACTTCCTGTGGCTGTAGACTGTGCGACAGTTATAATTTCTTGATCTCACCTAGATCTCGACAGTATTTATGGCGAACAAAAAGTCCGCATGGAGGCGAGGAAGTATGTGCAATTTGTAAATTGAGTTGTGTTCTGGTTATCAATGTGGGACATTTGCATTCTATAGCACAGCCGATTCGATTCACTTTGTTTATACTCGCTTTACTGAATTCCTGGTGAATCGTAACTCATCAACTGCAGGGTGTTCCGCATAAGAACCAACACGGAGCAAGTGCATGTAGGTGGTCTCAAAATATTGCAATTTAACCAAACATACCTATACGGGGTGTCCCATAACTTATGGGCCATAGAGCTACCGGAGGTAGTAGACATAAAAATATGTCTTTTGAGCCAAACTTGCTTAAGTAATATGTTACTATTTAAAGAATTACAGGGTGTTGAAAATTAAAATAAATGTTCGAAAAATGATAACTTTAAAACAGTTGAAGATATCGAATTTAAAATTAGTATAATTAGGTTTTTGGGAGCGAGAAATACGAATTTGACATTAGTTTCAAGATATTTCCTAGAGCGCGCTTGCTACGTACTTTGTGTTGGGAGTTAATTCACTAATAATACTTTTTTTTACCTGTACAGTTAATAAAATTTATAAATTAAACTATAATTTTTACGTAAAAATAGGACTCTTGTCGATCTCGATTTCTCAAGCCGTCTTCACATTCATTCATTCATTCATTTCAACGATTGAATGTGTGATTGTACATTATGTCGATGACTAAAAAATATTTAATTTACAAGTATGCCTTGAATGTTGACAAAAATTCTCTCAAATCAGCCAACAGTATTTTCTCACAGTCTTCCAGAGATATTTTGACTGTTTATAATTTCCATCTTAAACTTTCATAGTGTGTCAAAATTTTTAAATTAATATTACTCGAAAACGGAGCAGTTTATTGAAGTGAAATAGAAGTACGTAAAATTTACAAAAATTTTTGCTCTGATGGCGAAAATCACGATATAAAAGAGTTGGGGTAATATTTACCCAAGACCCTCCAGTTTGGCTATTGGTGCAAAATTATTTTTGGAACGCCCGATGTTATCTGATGATACTCTATTCAAAATTTTATCTTAGCAGTTTTTGAAATATTTAGAATAGAACATATTCTGGGTCTCCCCATTTATTGCGTGTAAGGGGCGGGGCGTCTTCCAACGTTTATATAATTTTTCTCTTATTTTTGATCATAGAATCTAGTTCAATTTTGACAGGCTATTCGAGACATCCAGTATGTAAAGTAGCCTTTCGAGAAAACAATTCTGGTTTTTATTCCAAGTATTACCAAGAAGCTATCATGTAATTTCTATCCATTATAAACGCCATACGATAAATATGTTGCCAATTTATTAAACTTTAGTGTCTTTGCATACTGCTACTGAACTATTCCTATAATTCAAATCGATTATTTTCCAGATGTCGAAACCGAGACTTTGCCTCCATTATCCCCCACCAACCCGCTCGCTACAGAGAAAGACACAACGAAGTCTTCCTCGATTTCGAGGCTTTCCTCCTCAGCACGATGAAAGAACGTTCCACCTTATGGATACACTCCCAGATCAAAGCTTGTATGGACATCATCGACTGTCAGCCGGACTTCTGCCTGGATCTGTTCGAACCCTCTGGACAAGGCAGAAGGAGGCGGCGTAACGCCGAAGTCATAGAAATCGTCGAAGCACCAGATATCGACTCTTTGCACCATTACAACAGTACGACTCAATTTACTAGGATCAAAGGCAATCTGGAGTATACGGTGCTCATGCCGGGGGAGTTTTACCATAGAACTGCAACAATGGAGAACAGCTGTAGCACCTTTTTAGTTATAGCTGCTATTTTGGGCTGTTTGTTGTTTTTGTCTGCTTTCATTATGTGTTGGCTGGCGACTAGATTGCACACAGCTTTATTAGGAGCAGCTAGTAATAACAAAAATATAGATGAGTTGGTTAGGGAGAGTAATAGATATTCGGAATCAGGGTATACCGGAAGGGCAACGACGCAATAACTGCAACTATTATAGTTGCTATAATAGTGTCAAGTCGTCAAAGAAATGAAATCTGCAGTAAAATATTTAAAATGTAGGAATAAGTCGAGGGGGTAGCCACTGGGATCAAAATTGTGACAAGATTTCGCAAAATAGAGACACTTGGATTTCGCGGAATTTCAAACAATCTCAAGGAATTTCTAATGATTCCGCATTTGATAAAAATTGCCTCGAAAGTTACTATTACGAAGCCGTTTACATTTTTTTTTAGATTCAGACTTTATACTCTGAATTCAAAGTTTAATCTCTGAATTCAGACTGACCGAGTAGCCAATGACTACTAGATGTGTAGGCACTTGCTACGCCTTGCGTACTCATATTCTGTTAAGTATTATGACAGATTGTGAACAGTTAAGGTTGCGCGTTATTGGCCTCATTTGTGATATACTGATAAGAACTAACCAGTTCGAAACCAGTACATGACTAATGGCACCGCTGACGGCTAACTGCGGCTGTTTGCTATAGGCATTTCAGGTCTAATTCAAATACACAACGTTATTTAGACACCCAGTACTTAAATAGTACTGTTCATGACAATGGTACAATCAAATTTAATCAGGAAATTGGTGTTAGCACATCACGGCAATCTACACTCACCGGCAAAAAAACCGGCCACTAAAAACTAGCCCCAATTTTAAAGTTGGATTTCTCGCGAACCGCTCATTTGATTTTGATGATCTTTTTTTTTTAAATTGTAAATTGATTTCTCAGGAACGGATGCTATATCGGAAATTTTTATTCGGAATTTAATTTGAGCATATACGGGGCGCAACAAAAAGACGAAGTTTTTGTCCCGAAATTTGGAGCACCTTTTGGGGTGCAGCAGCTACAGTTGTCGTTGCTAACTGGAGTCACACTGTAGCCTCATCTTTTGTGAACATTTTGCTTTTTTTAATCACGACATTATCTCTGTTTTTATTGGATACACTGTTTTAAAACGAACGCCTCGGAAAAAACTCAGAAATTAAGACAAATAATCAGATAAACATTGAAATTTTAAAAAAAGATAAACAAATTTTAAGAAATTAATATCTAGTGTGGCCTCCTAGCTTCAAAATGGCTTCATTCAATCGACGTGGCATCGAATCAATCAGGTTTGTAACAAATTCTTGTAGAATTGCATCAAATTCTTCCTGAAGTGCAATTCGCAGATCAATAGCATCCGTCGCAGATAATGGCATTTTTTTAATTTCAAACAATCAATTCGTTTCCGCCTATGCCGCCTTGATTATTTGCATGTAGAAATTTCTGCCTATGAAGCCTTCTTCCGAAGCGTTCGTTTTAAAACATTTTATCTCCAATAAAAACAGAGATAATGTCGTGATTAAAAAAACAAAATGTTCACAAAAGATGAGGCTACAGTGTGACCTCAGTTAGCAACGACGACTGTAGCAGCTGCACCCTACAGGGCGTTACAAATTTATGGACAAAAACTTCGCCTTTTTGTTGCGCCCCGTATATGCTCAAATTAAATTCCGAATAAAAATTTCCGACATAGCATCCGTTCCTGAGAAATCAATGTACAATTTAAAAAAAAATATCACCAAAATCAAATGAGCGGCTCGCGAGAAAGACAACTTTAAAATTGGGGCTAGTTTTTAGTGGCCGGTTTTTTTTTGCCGGTGAGTTTAGATCCAGAAATGAAAATAGGTTTAAGGAAATTAAGTGGCCTAAATCATTTCCCAAACAAATACAGCCACACCTTAAATCGTCTCCAGAATCAAAAACAGTGAAATTATACAGTGTTGTAAAATTTCATAATTGATGACAAATATCGTAAAGTTTCATTTTCCCCTGTATATTATGTCCTCTAAATCTCAATTCTCTATTTAGAAAGCTCTGAGTGCTGCCACTTGCCCCATAATTTCGTTAGCAGTGCAAGTTCAGATATTAAAGTATGAATTCAGAAATTAAAGTCTGAATTCAGAGTTAAATAAACTATGAATTCAGAGATTAAGGTCTAAACTTAAAAAAATATATAGACATGGCCCTTCTAGGGCTTTGTATACTATACCTACTTATATAGGATGTCTTGAATAGGTTGGGAAAACATCCCATACTCCGGGGGCCAAAATATGATTTCTAAATCAAGTTACCTCAGTCTAAAATTTTATACTTTCACGGATCCTGTATTTTGGTAGTGGTGAGTTTTTTGGCACGAGATATTGAATATGGTCTTGAATTTAAAATTCAAAGTACAACGACAATAAAATGAAACAAAAAACATTCAACTTTGAAGACAAACAGCCTTCCAATAATTCCAAACAACCGTGATACGTGTCGCTCACCACATGTTCTCGACTCATCCCATCGGTCATACGCCATACCATAATAATGCAAACTGCGTTATTCGCGAAATATACACAGGAGTAATTATAATAACATCGATAATGACGCAAAGTGACAATATTGTCAGTTTTTATGGGTAAATTTGCTTCCAGATGCCGCGGAATTTTGCATGATTTTGCAGATTTTTCTGGATTTCGTGCAATTTCTTGTAATTTCGTACGATTTTTCGGGATTTCGCAAGATTTGTGACATTTCCATGAGTGGTTACCCTCTCGGAATAAGCATATTCTTTTTGAATCTGCCAAAACTGAGAAAGAACTTTATTAGAATTTTATATAATTTTAATAACAATGGTGGATGGTGCTAAACATGAAATTTATCAAATCTTACTACTTCAATTCATTTATTGTATACATATCGTTTCCTAAATATCTGTAAATATCTATACTAATTGCATTATTCATAAAAACTGTGATTCAGATTGGAATACGATGAATAATAACTGATTTTTTCTTACACTCTCCTACTAGTATTGTAAGTATTTTTTAGTTAATTCTATTTATTTGGTTGTTAAGTTTAAAAACAATTATTTATTTATTTATTTATTTATTATTATTGATTAAGTGGAAAACTTTTTTAAATTAGTTCTTAAGAATTTGTACATAATTTTACAATTTGTAGAAGTTATTGGAAATATATTTAAAAAGAAATTTCATGAATGCTTCCATGCATTTATAAAATGTCTTTTGACCAAAGGTAATTTATTTCCAATATTGGGATGGTGACGAAGTTAATTTGCACTTAGGCAGAATTACTTTATCGTATTTTAGGTATTTATTTATTGTGCATTGTACAAATTTACAATAAAATTTAAACAACATACCGACGTAACTTATTCTACACACAAACTGACTTAAACTTCGCTCTTTATGTAAGAGTTATACAACCCGCAATACTATACCAACGATTGTATATATTCTTTGACTGTACTGCCATAATATGTGCTTCAAACCCCTTACTGCGATAAGCTGTGTTCATACACTGTCGTGAAATTTGCTGTCCATACTCTAGAATTCTGCAAAAAATTCCATAATTACTGATTTCTTTTATTGATTTAAGAGTACCAATGCAATATTTCATTTATTTATTTAATTTAAGACTAAACTAAAAAAGCAGAAATTATAAAAGTAAAATTTACTCTACATACAAAAAAAAGTATTAGATTAATTAAATGGTAGATTGGTTAAATACTTCTCATAAAACTGTAAGTAACTTTTCCTCATAGACTGAACTTACATTCTGCTTTGCTCCTTATGTGCTGATTATGCAACCTAGCCATTAATATTTGCCCTAAATCCCTTACCGAGACGTCCATACGATGTTGCTAGATTTGCCAGGTTAATTATCACATGCCTGCAAGATGCAATGGGATAAATCGAGTCCACAGCCTGGAATTGTGCAGAAAATTCGAGATATTCCCAATGTTTCGATTGTGACCTTTTCAGGAATATTATAAGTTGAGATGAGATTTGAGAGTATCAATGCAATACTTTGTTCTATCTAACAATAAATATTTGCCCTAAATCCTTTACTGAAATGTCCATGTGTTGTCCCAAGATTTGGCGAGTTAACTATAACGTGTCTGCAAGATGCAATGGGATGAATCGAGTCCACAGCCTGGAATTGTGCAGAAAATTCCAGATATTCCTGACGTTTCCATTGTGACTATTTAGGCAATTTTAGAGGCCGAAATAAGTTTTGAGAGTACCAACGCAATACTTCGTTTATTTAATTAAAACTGAGTAAACTTAAAAAAGAAAAATATAAAAATAAATGACAATATATTTTCAATTATTTGAAATTTACTCTGGAATAAATATACATACAAACACCTTATTAGATTAATAAATGCTAGTTACGAGGCTGAACTTCTCATGAACTAATTATTTCCCAAGGAGAACCGACTTAAAATCTGCTCCTTAAGTGCCGATTATACAACCTAACAATTAATTTTTACTCCAAACCCCTAACTGTGAAGTTCATTCATGCTTCGTCACAACATTAGCCGGATTATCATGCGCCTGTAAGATGCAATGGGATAAATCGAGTCCACACCCTAGAATTGTACAGAAAATTCCCTGACGTTTCGATTGTGACTTTTTAAGCAACATTAAAGATCGAAGTAAGATTTGAAAGTACAAACACAAAATTTTGTTTATTTATTTAAAAAAAAAACTGAAAAAAGGAAAACGATGTAAAAGTAAATAACAATATATTTTTCATTATTTAAAATTTACATTGGAATAAATATACATACATAAAGCATATACAAATAAAATTACTGTATAAAAATAAAACTGTACATTCACGTTTAAAAAAAAAATCGACAATCGTCCTACAATCCCAATCGGCAGACTGTAGGTCATAAAACATTTGTAAAAACAAAACCTTTATAAAACTCTTCATGCAACAATAAATACAGCATTTGGTACATTTCTAAAAAAAAAAGAAAAAAATCTCAACAGACATATCATTCCCTTAAGGTACAAAAATTTAATATACTTTTTTTTAATTTTGTGATTTTACTGGTTTATACACTTACTTTCTATAAGATATAATTATCACAATACAAATTTATACATTATTTCTAAATGTATTATCAAATAAAAATATTATAAACCAGTTTTTAACAAATCCAGCAAATAATATACCAATAATGCAGCGCAATGCAACAAAAAGATACATACATATTTCAAATAAAAAAAAAGTTAAAAGCAGTAGTGAAGTTATAAATAATAATAAATAGTATAAATATATTCTGTTGTAAGACAGTATTCAAGAAGTTGTTGCAGATTAGTTTGGAGAAAAAATGTAGAACCATCTTGGAAAAAATAACTTTCTATCGAGCACACATACGAGTGGTTCTCAAACTGTTTTGCACTTAAAAAAATATATATTATTTAATATTCAAGTTAAATTTTGTTACAATTAAAATATCATTAGAGTAACCCAGAGATTTTATTTGTTTTCGGTACACCTAGATTGAGACCCACCGTTTTTAGATATTAAACAATTGTACAGATCGTCCCAATAATATGCATACAACGATAACAGATGATGTAACTGATTTACCTTTGTATAAAGTCGTTAATAATTAAAATAAAGCAAATAACTTTTTTGCAGACAATTGTTTAGGTCATTTTTTTTATTATTTGTATGTTGTATTTTTTTAAATTTAACAGTTTTGGATAAGTGTTTATTTCATAAATTATCAGTCGTGTATCCATCTTCTAAAAAATGCTTAAAAAAAATTACCTTACATCTGAAACACGAAGCTTTCACAGACTAAAGCCTTGTCTTCATGGAAATTCGCGAAAATTCGTGAGTTTTGCCAACTGCAATATTTTCTATCACTTTCATTATGAAACTGTCATTCACTGTCATAGTAGATTGTCAGAAGCTCAAGTTAAACTTACTAACCCCACATAATGATGAAAATAGCGATAATATTAATGTTTTGGGAAATTCTTGAAAAGTTAACACTTCCCGCCATTAATAATTTAAATAAAAATCTTCCACACTCACAAGAATTTTGGCGAATCTCGCGTGCATGAGGACGAAGTTTTAAATTCTTACTTTTTTTTTTATTAAAGAATAATCAGTCACTTTTGTCAGTAGAATATTAATATACAGCATATGAATGATGAAAATGGAAATATTGTAGAATGTTTGTTCCAATATTTAATTGTCATCGTATTATACAGAAAATGTATTGTTTGTAGTCGTTATGTACATATTGAAACACTGTACAGAGATTTTTTCCAGCAATGAGCACATTCGTGGGCCCGAAATTTGTAGATTTCTATGCTAATTCATAGTTTACTTCCAGTTTTTTTTATGATTTTTTGACTTAATATAATATAATATCTAATTTTTCAGAACAGTTATATTTCAAAATTATGTTAAATTTACATAAAAATCTAACTTCCTCACTCCTCACATAATGATAAGATAGTGATATAATTCCCACGAACAGTTAAGTATATTTCAAGCGTTTTGAATTTTGCTAAATTTTGCAATTTTTTTCACTATTAAATAATTTAAGCAAAAATTTCAACGTCTGTATGAAAATCAGGCTTAATTTTTCATAACCTCACATAAAAGTAGCAATATAAATTTACAGAATAGTTAAATATATTTCAAATATTTTGCGAAACTCACTAAAAGTTGATACTTCTCCACTATTAAATAATTTAAATTAAAAGCTGCAAATTTCACATAAAAATCTGATCTAACCTAGTCTTAACATCACATAATGATAAAGACAATGGTATAATTTCACAGAATAGTCAACTATATTTCAAGTTTCTATAAAATTGAGATGTCCCAACATTAAATAATTTTAGCCAAGAAATGTCATTTAAGACATGAAAATCTGATCTAATCTATCTAACCTAACCTCACATAAACGATAAAGGCAGCAATATTAATTTTGCAGAATACTTAAATATATTTCAAATGTTCTGTAAAATTCGCTAAAAATTGAGTTTTAATCAACAAATAGGTAGTTTAAATAAAAAATCTGACCTATCCTAACCTCACAAAATTGATAAAGACAGCAATATTAATTTTGCGGAACACTAAAATATAATTAAAATGGTTAGTAAAATTTGCTATAAGTTAAGACTTTTCCTGCCAATAAATAGTTCAAATAGAAAATAGTGAAGTAAACATGAAAATCCGACCTAACCTCACATAAG
This sequence comes from Monochamus alternatus, assembly GCA_037114965.1. Lineage (NCBI taxonomy): Eukaryota > Metazoa > Arthropoda > Insecta > Coleoptera > Cerambycidae > Monochamus > Monochamus alternatus. Next base: position 144,705,531 of record CM073426.1, on the reverse strand, counting down.
CAATATAAATTCTGCAGAATACTTAAATATTTTTCAATGTTCTATAAAATTTGCTAAAAATTGAGTTTCCCGTTAATAAATAGTTTATATAAAAAATAGCAAAGTTTGCATAAAAATCCAACCTATCCTAACCTCATATAAACTATAAAGGTATATTTTGCAGAATACTTAAATATATTTCTAATGTTTTGTAAAATTCGCCCAAAGGTGAGACTTTGATGTCAATAGTTTAAATAGAAAATAGCAAAGTTCACATGAAAATCCGACCTATCCTAACCTCACATAAATGATAAAGGCAGCAATATTAATTTTGTAGAACACTTAAATATAATTCAAATGTTTTGTGAAATTCCCTATAAGTTGAGACTTTTCAGCCAATAAATAGTTTAAATAAAAAATTAGCATTCACATGAAAATCCGAAATATCCTAACCTCACATAAATGATAAAGGCAGCAGTATTAATACTGTAGAATACTTAAAATATATTTCAAATATTTTGTAAAATCCTCTGTCAATAAATAGGTAGTTTAAATAAGAAATATGACCTAACCTAACCTCACATAATTGATAATGACAGCAATATTAATTTTGCAGACCTATCCTAACCTCACATAAATGATAAATGCAGCAATATTGATTCTGCAGAATAGTTAAAATATATTTCAAATATTTTACAAAATTATCTGTCAATAAATAGGTAGTTTAAATAGAAAATCTGACTTATCCTAACCTCGCATAAGCGATAAAGACAGCAATATTAATTTTGCCATATATGTACTTAAATATGTCAAATGTTTTGTAAAATTCGCTAAAAGTTGAGATTTTTCTGTCAATAAATAGCTTAGATAAATAATTTCACATGAACATCTGACTTAACCTATCCTAACCTCACATACTGATAAAGATAATATAATTTCGCAGAATAGTTGAATATATTTCAAACATTTCACAAAATCCGTTAAAAGTTGAGTCTTCCGCCATTAAATAGTTTCAACCAAAAACTGCAAAATTTGAATGGAAACCAGACATAACCTCACATAATGCTAAAGACAGCAATATAATTTCGGAAAATAGTAAATTTCAAGTGTTTTTGAAAAATTCGCTAAAACTTGGGAGTCTCCTGCCAATAAGTAATTTAAACCTAAAACTGCAGAATTCCCATGAAAATCTCACCTAACCTAACCTAACCTAACCTCACATAATGATAAAGATAGTGATATAATACATTTAAAAATTCGCATGAAAATCTGCAAATTTCCAGATCGTGAGCACTAAGCCTTACTCTTTGTTACATTACCCAGCATAATTGTTATATTAAATAGAAAACATAACATCTTAAAATATGTAGAATGCAACGTTAAATTAACACATCTTAAATTTTGAGATGATTCCAAAAATATATTACATAGATTACACCGGCACAATTTTATCCTGCTAAAATCAAAAATAAATTTCTTAGAATATCCTACTTCTAACAAAAAAAAAACAGTTTTTGTACTATACAAGACAAAAAGTATTCACACTACAACTCTTACCGATATTACACGAGTTAAAAAATTTTGTACCTGTCATCGTGATTGCCTCGATCGACACATCAAAAAAATTATGTGCTGATCTTATGCTCCTCCAGGGCCTTTATCAACTCGATCTCTTTCTTCTCCTTCGTCGAGTTCCTCATCTCGAACTCCAGCCTGTTCCGGATTATCCTCTCGACTATTTTCTCGGTGGTCATGTCGTTACCGGAATCCACCGCGACGAATTTGCCGATCTCTTTGGGGTACTTGAAGGGATCCTCCCCGTTCTCGTCCTCCATTACGGGAGTCTTACCGTGGACCACTATGTCCACCTTGAAGTGGTCCATCAGGTCTTTGGTGACGGTGTAGGGGGCCCCTATGACCACCTCCGAGACGTACTTGCACGCGAGGACGCTCAACACCCTCTCGTGCAAGTTCATGATGGGGAAGTTCGAGCGTTTGTATCTGTTCACGACGGGGTCCGTGTGAAGTCCCACTATGAGATAATCACCCTGTAAATAAGATATAAAATTGATATACCGCAAAGCGTGGCCATGCTCGATTTAACGGCATGATGAAAAATGTTATGTTAATTACAAGTTCGGTGAAGCGTGAATGGAGTTAGCGGCGGCAAAAAAATAATGAACGGTATAGCTCACTTGTTCTATGTCTTTACTTTCGTTTGTTTTGGAGGGAAGTTTCCCTTCCTACTTTCTATCTGGAATTGCTGTAAAAGATATTAGTTTTATTAATCATATTAAGTCAATTGTTAGTCCCAGAAAGCAAAGCGACTGCCGATTACGAATTCTTCGTGATATAAAATTTATTTTAACCGGAACAAACTGATAAAAAATATCACTTTATTCTATGATAAAAATTTCTTAATATTTGTTCAAATATATTCAGGATGTTGCAATATTCCCGTGACCGATCCTACAACGTTGATAAAGAAATATTTTTTTCAAATTCCCAGACTTTTCCCTGGTTTCTAGTCCAAAAATTCATATTTTCTGTGACTTTTTATAGTCAACTTGACTAAAAAACATAATACCTTGAGAGAAATAATGATCAAATTCCAAATAAAAGAAATGTATCTTCAACCAAACTTGCAAACAGATTGCCAATTCCCTTCGCTCCGTCCGCCCACAAACTCGCTAGTGACGTCATCGGTATATAAATAAAAATTATCAGATAATGCTTGCTAATAGCCCTATTCGCACAACAGTTGCAAACCGTTTCCAGAATTTAAGATAAGTACCTACAATTAACTATAAATACTACTTGTTGCCTACAGATTGCCGATTCCCTTCGCTGCGCCCGTCCACAAACTCGCTAGTGACGTCATCGGTATATAAATAAAAAAATATCAGATATTGCTCGCTAATAGCCCTATTAGAACAAGTTTAAAACCGTTTCCAGAATTTAAGGTAAGTACCTACAATTAACTATAAATACTACTTGCTGCCTACAGATTGCCGATTCCCTTCGCTCCGCCCGCCCACAAACTCGCTAGTGACGTCACCGGTATATAAATAAAAAATATCAGATATTGCTCGCTAATAGCCCTATTCGCACAAGTTGGAAACCATTTCCAGAATTTAAGGTAAGTACCTACAATTAACTATAAATACTACTTGCTGCCTACAGATTGCCGATTCCCTTCGCTCCGCCCGCCAACAAACTCGCTAGTGACGTCACCGGTATATAAATAAAAAATATCAGATATTGCTCGCTAATAGCCCTATTCGCACAAGTTGGAAACCATTTCCAGAATTTAAGGTAAGTACCTACAATTAACTATAAATACTACTTGTAGTTATTATTTGTTTGGGACCTATTTTCATATTACACTTCTTTTCTGTATTATTGCTTAAACAAATATAGTTATTTATGTACCAAGGGAGATACAGGGATGATTATGCCCGGAGGAGACAGGTCGCTTCAGAGGGCAAGCCTGAGGAAAGGGCAATATCATCCTAGTATACCAAATAACTACAAAAGGTCAAAGCTTCGACATTTCTTGATTTGTGGTTATGACTGACGCTAGATATTTTCAGACATATCCACAACCTCATGGCAGCGGGTGTGAAAATATCAATTTTGTCCGTTGCTATGACAACAGGTGATAGTATGCTTATATATCTCGTATCCTAAGTATTAGTTAATAGTCGCGTCAAATTAGCATGAAAAATGTGAAAATAGACAACTTTTTGCGGAGAAGTCCGATTGAGATGCGGTTTTCTGCAAAATGTTCAGGGAATTTTTTATAACAAAAGGTACATCTAACCTCTGTACGCTCGCAAATTTTTAATTGTTTATTTAACAAATGACCCATTTTTGTTGAACATATGGCAAATGTCACACACGATTCAACGAAAACGTCTGAAAAATGTTCTCTCGGGGGTGTTCGAGGTCCCTCTTTATCACTTTGGTGTTAGCTTTATTATTTATTGATAAATTGTTGTAACTGGGCTAATTAACAAATTAAAAACTTCACCCCCGAAATCACTAGAGAACCGGATTTTTTTCCAGGATTTCTGGCTTATTAAGGCAAACCATCGGCACAAGATTTTTGCAAATATAATTGTTTATTGTTCGATTGTTGCAACCTCACTAATTAACAAATTAATAACTCTTCCCCCGGAATCGTTAGAAAATTGGATTTTTTTTCCAATAATTATGGGACCAATTGAACAATAAACAATTATATTTGCAAAAATCTTGTGCCGATGGTTCGTCTTAAAAAGACAGAAATCCCAGAAAAAATTTCGGCTCTCTAATGATTCCGGGAGTAGAATTATTAATTTGTTAATTAGCCAGGTTGCAAAAATAGAAAAATAAACAATTTCGTGCAACAACCTTGTGCCGATGGTTCTCCCCATGATCCAAGAGTTATTGCGCAAAAATCTGGTTCTCTAACGATTCCGGGAGTAGAGTTATTAATTTGTTAATTAGCGAGGTTGCAACAATCAAACAATAAACAATTATATTTTGCAAAAATAAATTTTGAGTTTTAGTTTGTTTCATTAATTTCACACACTTTTTTAAACATAATTCATTCAGATTCCGTATATTTTGAATGATAGAATGCACACATTACCATTCGAAACAATCTACAGGGTGATATTTTTTCCTGTAATTTTTAAATTTTGTAAATTTTTTAGAAGTTTTTTTCATTTTTAATTTTAGTAGAGAATCAATCAACTTTGTTAGTGGAATACTGCAACACTATTTAGGAAATTTAACAACAAATTAATATTTAATAATATTAAACAAATCTAAAACATATATAAAAAACGTATACTCTTATTTATGTGATTTTCAAAAGTTTAAAAATAATTTTTGTGACATATGTATTACAGCAGAAATTAAATAAATGAAGCAAAAAAGCACAGCATTTGTAAAATAATTCACATATTTAAAAACATACACAGTTTGTTTTAAAGCCATTTAAATTGTTTTGACATTTTTTTATACTTTAAACTTCTTTTACAAAACGTTTAAACTCAAATAGCATTTCAAGTTAATTCAAAAGCAAAAAAGGGGCTGCAATGATGACATTTAGAAATTATTAGAGAAATACACAGTGTGCTCTAGTGTGAATGTACAAACCTTTACAAAGGAGTACTAAAACTTTTTTCTATTCTGCACACTTATTGAGATTGTTAAATTTTCAGCTGAGATATATACAACTTCAAGGTTGTTAACGTCATAAGATTTGTTTTGATCTAACGTCAAGGGAAATCTTAGCCAGCTCATAGTGATAGTTATTGCTTCGAAAATTTCAATTTGAAATAGTTTTTCCTATTCAGCAACCAATTTTGATGTTAAATTAAAACATGCCACATTATTTTAACAACCTTGAAGTAGTATACACCTCCATCAAATATCAATTTGATCCCTTGAAGAACTTCAAAACTTTGGTTAAAACAGTTATCTTTATTTTAAACTTAACACTTTGCATACCAATAGGCGTACATAAGAACTCAACATTTCACTCGACTTTTAAATGGATCCATAACACAGTAAATTTTTGTACGTTCACATGAAGACATCCTATATATAAAAAAAGTTAGTGGTACGATTACGTAAGTTAAGACAGTTAAACGAAAATCAACCCAAACCAAATAACCGAAATAAAAAATCTACTTACTCTTACCTGCTCTCTGGCCTTCTGCAAGAATTCCAGGTGGCCCACGTGAAAGAGATCGAAAGCCCCCGCCACGTAAACGATCTTATCTCCGGGCTTGGGAGATTTGCCGTCTGAAAACTGGATGATCTTCTGCGTAGTAGGAAGAAACTGCGAACAACCCGTATAAGGGGACCTAGCAGAGGAATCTTGACCCATCGTTGATGAATGCTCCTTGGCTACATGATACTCATACTGACCTTGTTTGAAATGGTTCCGCGTCAATAGTAGCATGCGGCCTACTAGATCTGTCGTGGAGACCCCCGCCGTCCGCTGCACCTCTCTGAAATAGACAAGTTATTTGTTTATACACAACTAATACAACAAAATATTTCAGTACATAATACATAGGACCTCAGATAACAGTGTAAAATGTAGGTAGATAACAATATACGTAACATTAAATTTTGTATGCACAATTGGTTTTCTACAGCTGTTTTACAGTCCAAAAATCCCAAGGCCAAAGTCGCAAGTTTATTGCCTTAAGCATGCACAGTGAAGACAAAACCTAATGAAATCTGCTGATTGTTTTCAGTTCAAGAGACTTTTCGGTTAGGACCAAAAATTTTTTTGAATATGTCTAGTGAATTTGGTAATTTATTAAAATAAAAATCTCTAAGTAGAGAAACGAGTTTTAAGCATATTAAATCAGTTGAACATCAATACAGTATTCTGTAATTGTTTATTTGTCAAGATATTTTCGAAAAATGATCATAGGTTAGGTTCATTTAAACTAGGTTATGTTAGGTAGACCTATCGGATAAACATCGTGGCAAATCAGAATCTCATATTCTTCCGAATGTTTCCGAACATTTACAATCGATGAAAATGTAAGGAAATATCAAATAATATAACTTGGCATTATCACTATTGATTCTTCTAAGGAAACCCAACATTTTTAATGCTTTAAAGATGACATTAGAGACATGAGAGTTAAAAGTAAAAAATTGGTCAGTTGAATGGATTGTGGTAAATACATTCAATATTACTTCCGGTCTTAAAAAAAGATCACGTCATATGGATGGATTCAGATCCATACCGTTTTTAAAACACCAGCTGAAAAGATTATTGATATAAGTATCATGCTGCATTTTAGTAAAATTAGATTTATCATTTATAGCTAAGAATAACTTCTGATCATCCGCAAACTGTACGAATTTACGAGTAGGAGAAACACTCATGAATGTCATTTACAGAGATGTTAAAGAACAAAGGCTCCAAGTGAGAACCTCGAGGTACACAAGACACGACTGCAATTTCACTGAATATGAAGTTCTCAAATCTAACTATTTGACGTCTCCCTGAAGGATAGCTCTTTATCCACTCAAGAAGAGAACCACAAATTTATTTCCAGTAATTGAAGTTTATATATTAAAATATCGTGATTTACTCTGTCGAACGCTTTAGAAAAATCTGTGTAAACAGAATAAAGTTGAAATCCAGCCTCCAAGGCGTCAGACACATAATGACTATAAACAAGCAAATTTAACTCTGTTGACCCTTCAGATATGAACAGAAATTGTTGATCTATAAGAGAACTTGATGGAAGACAAGTCAAATAATCGCAAACAAAAACTTTTGGGATAACAGTAAGGATACTAATGGGACAATAATAAAATTATTAACAAGAGATCTATCGCTTGTCTTGAAAATAGAAAATATGAAACCTAATTTCCAAAAACTAGGGAAAATACCCAACCTTAAAGACATTATAAATATAATCCACAATGGTTTAGCCAAATTTAAAATTGCAATACCTAAGTATATCAATTCAAATTTAACATTAATGCCTTTTCTCAATCCACACAAAGTGACTTTGTCCAAATATTTGGAGAAAACTGTCTACTAACACATCAGTAAGTCTGTTTTTTTACTTTCACAATGGGAAATACAAGCATAATTATGTTAATGAATTAATAAATTTACAAACAATACATAAACAGAAACACACCTCAACAAATAATGTATTTGACGTGCGTCAATTTTATGATTGGAAATTATTAAAAGAATTATCAAAAGTGTGTTGCACTTTACAAATAGTAAACAACTGAAACAAGACAATGGGACAAACTAGAAACTGTGTAGGCGCTATGATTGACCAAATTATGGTTACAAAAACATCCTGTATATATTATTAACAATATTGTTACCAATTATTTAGAGGCCATTGAGGACAAAAATAATCACATAAATAATTTTTTGAATCCTATAAAAATATCAATAAAAAAGTATTTGAAGAATTATTTATTTATTACTAATTACCTTATCTTGTTAATATGTTAGTTCCTAGTGCATAATTTTAAAAAGTCTCAAATTAACAGGTATTGAAGTATTATAGATATACTCGTTGGTAGTCACATTAACCGTTTATGAGAAAATTATAGCAAGTAAATATATTATGGATAACAAACACGTTTTATACAATTCTTAATGGCAGTTGAAAAACTGTAAACAAAATTTACATTTTTCTCTAATCTAACTTGCATTCAGGAACAATAACACATAATATAGATTAGTCACTGATTACTGCTAAAAATTTAATATTGGAAACTGAATTACATAAAACAATTTCTATGAATTGTTTATTTAACGTTTTAAAATATGATAGGTGCCTATCAATCAAGATTATAAATAAATTACTAAATTTTGTGTTGTAAAGTGCTAATCCCTTTAACCTACAAAAATCCAAAATATGTTTTTATGCAGTAAAAAATTAGAAAAATGTTTAAATTACTTAAACACTTAAAAATTTCAAGAATTAACTACCTATGAATAATACATGCCACCTACTAAAAAAAACGAATAGAGATAAGATTTATGCTCGGATTTATGTGTTTAAAAATGTTTGTAATACAAAATTTAAATAGTTAAAATATTAGTTACGGATATGATAACAATCCTCATAAAATTCATTTAGTACAGTTTCATTGGTTGTGCATACTAAGGAAATTGTAGGACATACAATCAGGCCATTTAAGTTGAATTTCACTATTTCAATCGATTTAGGCATTTTCTTATCTCGACCCCAACAGCCCGAATTTTTATAAAATTATCACTTTTCTACAAAAAAAACATGGATGTTTCTAAAACAGGAATGTTTTGGTTCAATCATGTAGGAGGCTTTAAAATTAAGTTAGAAGCTAAAAGGAATACTAGAAAAACATTTTACTGTCAACACAATTACCAAAAAATAATATTTCATTCCTTTTAATATTATTCTTATCTCATTTTTTCCTATCAACTCAAAAATTTGGAGCAAGGATTTGAAGCCAAAACTATGTTGTCAAATTTGCGATAAAAAAATCATAGCATGTCATCAAATTTGAATATGGTGAGCCAAATATATTCACCAAGTACAGGGTGATTTTTTTATCATGGGATATGCATTTTTCTTGGCTGAAGTGAAATGAGCATTGCCAAACAGTTTGTTTGCGCTGACTAAGACTTGAAATTAAGGTAGATAACAAAACCATAACCAAAGAATGCTTTTTTTTCTAAGCATAAATTTTTTTTACAGATATTTTTAATTTCAAGCTTTTTTTCAGACAACTTTTTTTGCCCAAACAGTTCAGAAGATTATTTTACAAATGGAATATTTAGATTACCACATCAACCGTCGATTTAGGTCAGTTTAGGCCTTGCAAAAACAGTTGGTAGTGTTTTAATTTTGTTTTACTTTCTAATCCCAATTGTATAAAGCAAGTGCGGTAACTTGTAACAGTATAAATGTAATTAATCAAATATCCCATAATCAAGCAATAATAAATTTAATAAAAAAATAAATTACTACAATTAAGAAAACAAACAAAATTGAAGAATCTACTTTTATAAATGCTCAATATATGCACCATTAATCTACATATAGTTTGTAGTAGTTTCTTTTTCGTATGCAGTTACTTTTTTTAAATAATAAGTCGATATCCCATTGCAAGAAAAGGAAGCTGATTTTAAACAGAACTGAATATTGGCTTATATTTAAAAAAAGTAACTTCATCTAAAATAAGAAACAGCTATGTGTAGATATTAATACTACACTGCATATGTGTTTTCGAAAAGTAACAAATAAATTCATTATTTTGTTTTTAAAAAAGGCACTTTTTGACATACGACCCATATTTGTGACATCATCGCTGTTCGAGATATGACGTCATCGACAATATTTTTTAAATAGCAACCACCAATTTTGTCCATCCCTTAATAAATGCAAATAAAATTTTTATAAAGGAAAGTTTGAAATAATAAGTTCTCTCAGTATCTTTTCAAGTCTTAGCCTTCGTCTTAGCCCAAACAAACTTTGTTTTTCAAAACTCACTTTGCTTAAGCCGTTTACAAGAAAAATGCATCTCCCATAAAAAAAATCACAATGTACTCGTACATATAATCTATTGCAATATGAATTTCAAAAAAGTTTTGAGAGTGTCATTATTATTGAAATACATTTAGGTAGGTACACCTAAATGGTACAAAAAAATTCAGTCAAATCGTACAGTCCAGTCAAATATTATAGGTCACATTTGACGGGTAGATGAAGAAAGTAGATACTACAATAATAAAGTAATTTAAACGAGGTACTTATACAGGGTTAACTATGACTAAGTACAAATATTTTAAGAAAGGATAGAAAAAAATAAGAATTAACAGAATTTCCTTTATAGAAATTTCCAAACTTATTTATAAAGCGAAAAAATTTTTTTTCGATATTATATTAAATCCTTATTTAATGCCGCCAATGTGAGAATTAGAGTATGCAACCAGCAAGCAACCGTCATGCAACAGTCGGCAGTCGGTCCAGTCGCGTCGGTTCGCTGTCATGTTATCATTTAATTCCTGTGTTTACGTTGTAGTTTTGTGTTCTTCTTCAGTTTTTAGTGCCTTATTTTAATTTTAAATGTTTTATAGTTAATAAATAAAGGAATATGTGTCGGGTTTGCCGGTTTGTTTTTCTAGGTCATGGGACAAGACTGCCGTGGGTGTTAAACGTTTTCTGTTATCTATTAGAACCTACCTATTCATTCCTTTCTTCGATTTTGTTAGAATACATAGGCATTGTATCTAACTGTACTTACGGAAAGTGTGTTTATCGGTAGTGAGTGAAAATGTAGTTTTACAAGTTTGTAACCAAATAATGAAAAACGAATTCAAAATACTGGAGCTAACTGGATTAACTGTTACCTACTTATCAGGAATTATTACTAATAAGAATTAATGTTAATTTTTGTCGTTTCTGCATTTAGAAACACTGCAAACGACCGCATGGTAGTTGTTGACAACTATGGATCTAAACCATAAGCCATCTCAGTCGATACTCATCATAGGCTCCGACTTTCCATAGGAAAAAAGGGTTTTGCCCGATTTTTTAAATATCGAGCTAAAATTCTGGAATAACTTTTTTATTGTCTTTTAGGGCTCCCTGAGCACGTGGTTAAAATTTTTGTACTTAGTCATAGTTAACCCTGTAGAACCAGTAATCAATAAATAATTTCGAGTTTTTCATTTAAAAAAAAATATAAATAAGTCAACTGCCAAATATTTTTATAATAGTAATGAACTACCGTCACCTGTATCTTCCTGCGCTTTTGACCAAGTGGTACGTATCCACCCCATCCGCGGTCATGGTAATATCGTCACCGTGCACACACAAATCACAGTCATATTTATCTAAGGTTTCTAGCGTGGTCACGTAAGGTGCCCCCTCCACCACCTCATCTACCCATTTTATACCTCTGACCATCTTGTAGCGCTCTTCTTCGGTAAACACGGGGGGTCCCTTGTGCTTTGTGATTTCCTCATCGGTGTGCACGCCTACTATGAGGTAGTCGCCCAACCCTTTCGCTTGTCGAAGGAAATTGGCATGTCCAAAGTGTACCATGTCATAGCTGAAACGAAAATCTATTAGTTTACTAATTATAAACAATAAAAAAAAAGGGTTTAAACTGATGCGAAATCAATGTATATTACAGGGTGCATGTAGGGGGTTCTTTAATTGTGAGTATTTTTCCCCTTTGCAAAAAAAGATTATATAATAAATGTCCGATTAAATTTATGAATTATGACTTAAAAAAAATTCGGGAAAGTATGTCTACAATTAAACTGATTAGTTCAGTGACAAAGAATGCGAAAGATGTTGAATTATATAAACAAATCTGAAATAATTATATGCAAAAAAGCGTCCTCTGATAATCTTTTTTAAATTTTCCAGGAACAGAAATAGAGATAGTTGACGTATTATTAACTATGAACGACGTCAAAATCACAGTATTGTAGAATGTTCAAGTTTATCTCCAGATAAGATGAACATATATTTTTCCAATATAGCAGATGACATTATAAAATCACTTCCTGGTGTATCACATGAAGAATATGATATTTCTGAACACTCCATCGGCTTGAAAAAAGGTAACCCAAATGAAGCAGGCAACTATCGTCCAATTTCAATTATTCCATTGTTTGGGAAAGTTTTAGAACGTATTTTAAAAAATAGACTAATGAATTATTTTGAAACACTTCTTTCACCAAAATCAGTTCGGTTTTAGAAGCAATTTATCCACAACTAAGGGTATATGTAAGACGGTAGAAAATATTATTGAGTCTTGACGAGGGCAAACACTGTTCAGTAACATTATGTGGTTTGACAAAGGCATTTGACTGTGGTTCACATTCTATTCTTATAAAAAAAAATATTTTTCTATGGCATCCAGGGTGTACCGTTAAAGCTTTTGCAGTCTTGCCCCAGTAACCGTAGACAAATTGTTGATTTAATAATTCTTATTCAGGTTATGAACAAATGCATCACGGAGTTCCACAGGGCTCTGTTTTAGGGCCTTTACTTTTCATTATTTATGTTAATGATGTATTTGAATACTTAAAACCTTTTCGTAGTACGTTATTTGCTGATGATACTACCATCTTTACGTCTGCGTGTAATTTGACCAATCTTACTTTGCTTTCGGGTAAAATGATTTAAAAAGCACAGATGTGGTTCCCAGCAAATAATATTAAGATAAATGAAACTAAAACACAAAACTTAATTTTTTCTACACATAACGGCATGTGTAGAAAAAATATAGATATATTTGAAATAACCAGGTCATATTTTACTAAAAGGAACAAACCATATTTAATAAATGAGTTTAATAAGATAATATAGGTAACAAAACAAAACAGCTAATAAATCAAAACAAAGAAAACTTCTAACTTATTACTATTACAAAAATAACTCCAAGCTCTTTAATAGCAAGATGGAGGAAAAACAACAAAAACCAAAGTTATCTTACATTTTTATAATTATCTTTCATTTTTACATTACTCTTTTTAAAAATTCATTACGCATGTAATACCTTAATGAAATACAATGTAAAGTACCACGTATCGAAAAAACATTCATTTAAATCCGAGTTTAAAACATTTGACTTTGGTGATTCCCCAAAACAGATTTGTATATTCCTTTTATTGTAACGTTTGAAATTCTGTAGTTTTAGCTTCGTTCTACAACTTTTGTTGATTCAATTAAATTTTACATGTTTTTCAAAAAGTAGTACAGAAGTACTGAATTAAGTTAGATTGTACTAAATTCAGTACAAATGTACTGAAACAACAACATTGACTACAAGGTGTTCATTGAGGGTGAGTCACCCCTAAAATTATAGGTACCAAACGTTTTTTTCCATTGATCGAATTCAAAAAGAATGATCCCACACAGAATCTAATTTAAAACAGTTTTTTTACTGGTTAAATTTAAAAAACATCAAATCAAAATGTCAATAGTAGGCTTTTTCTTTAAAATTTGTGCAATTTAATATAAAAATATTCTTACGACTTGATATTTCTTAGTACTCAATGAAACACAAACTTGATATTCCAAGGAAAATATAAGAGACATCCGTAAATTGTCCAAATTCTTCACAAACTTCAGCAAATGTTATGCATTTCGAAAATGATGGCAACAATGCTACAAGGATTGTTATTAACGGAAAGAAAGTTATATGTAAAACAAGACAAAAAATGCATATTATTACAAATGTAAATGTTAATAAGTAAACAAATTAAATTTGATTTATTATAGGTTTATTATTTTTTATCATTCCACTAGTGAAACCACTTTAGTTTGTTGTTGAAAATGACTGGAAAAATTTACATTGAACGAACAAGTTTACATGTTACTTGTGGTAGGTTTCTGTGAAAGAAACTGTAGAAGTGTGGAAGAATATCACAAGATATTTCCAAAATACTGCTACTGTTTGTTGTTGAAAATGGCTGGAAAATTTACAATGAACAAGTTGACATGTTACGTGTGGTCGGTTTCTGTGAAGAAAACTAGAAGTGTGGAAGAATATCATAGGATATTTCCAAAATGCTGTCACTGTTTGTTGTTGAAAGTGGCTGGAAAATTTACATTCAATGAACAAGTTGACATGTTACTTGTTGTAGGTTTCTGTGAAGGAAATTGTAGAAGTGTGGAAGAATATCATAGGATATTTCCAAAATGAGCAATTCCAAGAGACAGGACACTTTTTCAATAATATCCGAGAACGTCCTAGTGTAAGAAGGGTACAAGATGAAGAAAATATTTTGCAAACAGTTAAAGAAGAACGGAAACAAACACTAAATGTTTATTTTGAGAAACTGGATTATCAAGAACTTCTGTACACCGTATTCTTAAACGTAACTAGCTATTGCCCCAAAATTTGGATCGACAAGTGACCTTTTGCAAGCTTATCTTACATCAGGATTTTAATTTTCATAAGAAAATTATTTTCACTGATGAGGCTTATTTCAGTCGGAATTACAGAATGGAATTACAAATGTTCACAACTTTCATGAACAATGCAATAACTCCTCAACATTTTCAACGCAAGTTTAAAATTAACATTTGGGTCAGTATTATTGATCGATATTTGATTTCAGATCTGAAAACTATAAAATTATCATGGAATACTTCAGAGTCGAATACCGAAGATTTTAACCAAGTTTTGTTTAGTGCCACTAGGTCAAAGGAACAATCAATATAAGCGTTATATATGTCAATGAGTTTTGTGTTTAAACCGAGAACATTCTGGTAATAAATATTAAAATTTTTCCAATTTTTTTTTAAGAATCGACTGATCGGATGCAGAACCCGTATGAGGACTTACAGTAGCATGCACATTATGTTGTGATTGCTATTTAATATTAAACATATCTAACTACAATTTCTCAAGTTTTTCTATATATATATATATATATATATATATATATATATATATATATAAAGGGCAATAAGAGTTCCAAGCAGCATCATTTACATTAGATAAACCTGGGGATATACAATAATTGACACATTTAAACATACAAGGGTCCGAAGCTTTATGGTCATTGCCACATCTAGGGCATTTAACATTTTTGTTACAATTCTTAGCGAGATGTGAAAAACCACAACATTTAAAGCATCTTCGAAATTCAATACCATCATAAACAGAACAGCCGTCATAGCCCGTGACCAATACACCTTCTTTTATAGCCTTCTTATAAGAACAGATATCTAGCGAGAATTTAGCCTAATATTTTTATTTTTCTTCAAGGCGAACACCTCAATAACAGTTAATGATGAATTTTCCAGGAATACATGTTGATTATGCTTTCCAAGAAATGTTGCCAATTCTTCGGGTTCATGTTTCACTGTCAGTCCCGAAATTCCTATGCTTGGATTAAGAGATCTTAGTTACCAGCTAGTTTATTGTCAGCTATTTGTTTGAATTTGACAATTTCCTCCTTACTGGAACATCCAACTACGATACCACCGTCGCACACATTTTTAATTTTTGAGACATGAAGGCTTGTTTCAACTGGATTTATATTTTGTAAAATATCAGATCTCGTTTTAGTGTAAGTCTGTGAAGTATCCTTAGGTTTGATGATAACTGGATTAGAATTAGAGTTTTTCAATACCGAAGCATAAGATAGTTGATCTTTACCAGCGGGATTAAGATCTGGCGTAGCTTTTATAACATATTTTAATTCTTGAGCTTTCTTCTCAACTGTACTATTTAATTTTTCCTTAAATAACATAAGAGAATGAAATTATTCAATTTGATCTTTAACAAAATTTATTAGACCATCTTTATCGAATTCCTTCCTCAAAGCAGTTACATTGTTATCAATGTTACAAATGCTATCAGTGAATATATTTATAGAGGTTGTTTCAACAACTTGGCATTTTCGATGACAAGAATCACAGATATACAACAAATTTTTTGACTTCTGAATATCTTTAAAATCCAAGTTGGTTAACCAAACACGAGAGTGGTGAAACTATATACTACATGGGCCTTCGCAACCAACCATACCATCTGGTTTGGTTCTGCGACATTTGGCACAGTCGACATAATGAATTTTAGTCCATCAGTTTATAGATTTCGTGCAAATGTTCTATACCCAATACATGATTGTAACAAAAACTTAACTGTGAGGTTTATTTATCAAGCAAGTGTCTAAATTGAGCACCGAATGTACACTTAAGCACTGCAAACAAGGACAAACCATCAAATAGACCGAAACAGGAACAGTTATAAAAGCCGGTAATGTCCTTGTACACAAATAAAGTCAATTAAAATTTCGTAAAAACTGGTAATATAGAATATAATTTCAAAAGACGTCAGGTAAAAACAAATTGCACACACAATATCTTGAATATCTTGAAGAATAAAGTTTTTACGGATTAGTGCATATTATTGAAGATTTTTTTAAAGAATATGTTTCAAAAATTTCTTTGTTAATCAGTTTAAACTGTAGCATGGCTAAAATATTGAAAATATAACATAACATAATATACCTACGTGTTCAAAAAATGCATCCAAAACCTAATCTGTCAAAAAATTGCCAATTAAGTACCTAATTTAATTTTTTTATTGGACATTTTTTGTAAATCCTGTAAAAACACTTGAATACCTATTTAAAATTATTTTTTTATGATCCTAATCACTAAGTAATTAAATTTATTTTATAAATAATTTATATGATGGCATTGAAAATATTTCCAAACTATACTCCTACACCATGTAGAAATCTATTATTACGCAAATGTGTTACAGTATTTTATTACTTTATTATCTTTCCCTTATATGATTATGAAATGTGTACCTACCTACTGCTGTATGTATTTTAAAGTTAATACATAGCTCAGCATCTAAAAAATTCCTTTTATTTTAAATTTGTAAAAGTATTACATTTTTATCAAATACTTATATCATCATACACTTTACTAGATTAGACATTATAATTTAATGTTAGGTACTTAATTTCTTTTACTAGGTATTTTCTAATATTAAAAATTGAAATAGGTACCTAATATATCTCGTAATATACCTTTTAGAAGAAATTTTCACAAAAATTTAGTCTTTCTAGTAAGTAAAAGTATAGAATATCAATTTAGAAATTCATTCCAAAAATATTTAGAAATTTTATAGAAAATAGTAGTGGACAAAATGTAACCCCTTTTTATACCTACGCCTCTGGAATTCACTTTTTTGTTCAAAATCGTAATTAGTAATAATTGCAACTTAAAAAGGTTCTGTGAGTAATAATAAAAGCTTGTAAAAAAATCACTTGATTATTTGACACAGCTAGATACGTATTTATAAGTTTATAAGCTTAAAAATTAAATTACCTCAAGGACAAATCAGTAAATCCAATCAAGGTTAAGACAACTTCAGTTACATGTTCCGTTGCACAAAACATAATATTATATTTCTTAAATACGTTAATACACTTCGAAAAAAGTTTATAGGAGCCAAATTTAAATAGATTAGGTACTATACAAATAACAGTAGTTATACATATCTGTATTTTTTATACGTAGAGGTAGGTATAATAAAAAAATATATTTTTTTAAAATACGAATAAATATTGTTATATACATAAATTAAGCGAAAAAATGATGTGAAGTAATATACATAAGTACCAAGTAGTAAGTTTTACGAATAAATATTGCAAAAGATAGTACAAATTATATAATAAACATATAAATTACCTAATAGAATTTTATTAAATGGAATAATTACTTACATAAAAATACAAAATCAATTTACCTTCACTAATTAACAGTCAAATATAAATCCAAATAAAAAAGAATAATAATACTAATAATTGGAGGTTATGTTTCACCGAATAGGTTTTTGAGAATGCTTTTATATTTCAAAATAAAATAAACCGTGTTATTTCAAGATACATAAATCTTTTCTTCGCCGTTAAAATCAAGTTTACGTAAAAAAACGTCAAAATCTTCACAAATTTAACGCGGTGTTTATCGATTCTTAAAACTATTCCGAATTAAGTACGATAAATTGAAACTTACCATCCATCGCACCACACTTTAACTTGCGATTTATGACCGTTTTGTAACTTATTTGCTGGCATTTCGGAGCTGATGACAGTTAAAGGCAATTCTGTATAAATTATATCATCAATCACAGCACTCTACAAATTCAAACACCACTACGCAATACTACGGTGACGGCGAACTGAATCATCATTGCAAGTCAACTGTCAACTCAAAGTTTTCCGTACAATGTATACTTGCGCCGTTGCCACTTATCCAAGATTTATCTATATTTAGGAAGAACAGTGACATATATTACTGTTGAACCATTCAGTAAAATATAATCTATTGCAATAATGGCACTCTTTAAAACAAATTAAGCCATTTGTTTTAAACAGGTGACACATTATTCGTAATGAAATCTACTTTCAACTTTTAACATTAGGTCTGTTGTTTCACTATTCGATCATGCTCGAATATTCTACTCACCAACAGAAATTTAATTAAATATATATTCAGAACTTATAGTATAACTGTTTTGAGAGAGTGCCATTATTATTGTAATATATTGTAGCTATATACAAAAATTACACTAGTAAAAAGTAAAAAATAATAATAGTAGATTGTTCAAAGTTGTATGTATGAATTTCCACGCAATTTCTATATCAGTTGCGTACGCGCAGAATTTTGTCCAGGGAGAAGGTAAACTCAGATTCTTAAAATTTCAAGGTGTTCATACAATTAGTAAGTAAGTAACCAAGTATCCTCAGGGCTCATGTGATCTTAAGTGGCTAATACCCTTCAAATTAGTGACAACAGGAACTTAGATAAAAAAGAAAAAAAGACCAAATAGGGACCAAAAGGGAGCCAATGAGGTGTAATTTGTATTGTTTTCCACATTATACTTTTAGAAAATACAGCACATTACACACACAAAATAAAATTTGCCTTAGGACTCAATTATGACTAGTCTCTTGATTACAAAAAAAAAAAACATTTAAAAAATTACATCATTGCATTTACTAAGAGGAAAAGAAATTTTGCATATTTTCAAATGCTCATTGCAGTTTTTAACTCAAACGTAATTATCGATTCAGTTTGTTGAGAATATGGTCTTTAAGGATCTTATTGTAAAATTACGTATTTTTAAGGGACATTTTAGAAAAAGACTGACTGAGAGCCCTGAAGTATCCTTCTCTTTATCAAGAAAAGTCCCCTACTTGAATTATTAGTCATGTTGAGTGAAAAATTCTGACTCAAGTCTTCTAATAAAAATATTTCGTACGTCAGCGTTTTCTGTCAGACATTTGCTTTGCATGTCAGATACAAGGCTATTAAAAAAAAATTAATAACCTTGTGTCAGATACACGTTTATCTTGGCATGTGAGTTAAACACTAGATGAAATTTGCTTATAATGAATTTACAAATCGCATACGGTATCACATTTGGCAACGCTGGACCTCTTAGCTTATAGGACGCCCCTTTGATACATCACACCACGTTTTCCCCCACTATATTCTACAATTCCCCGACATCAAGTTATCGATTCATGTGATGGTGCTGCGAGCACGAGCCTTCTAAAACATGCGTAATCTATGTATAAACTATAAAATCAACAACGGCGTCTGCCGTCCAGAGAAATGAGATGACTGAACTTATTGCGTAGGCGGTTCAAAACAGATACACCAAAGATTACTCGTTGATAATGCGGTGAAGAATTAGTCACTGGAAGAATATTTTTTCTTAATAAATAGTATAGATACCTATAGGATGTTCTTGAGTGAACGACTTTCAATCAAAAACTTAATAATCAAAAAAGTCTTAATAAACATGGGCCCGCAAAGTAACGGTTGCGGAGATATGGACCACTATTCGTTTTTCAAAAATTTTATTTTATTAGGAATAAACCGACAAAGAAAGCTTTTAATAACAAACAAAAACAAAGTTACAGAAGATGTTCAAGGTCCATTTCCAAGCAGGCCCGACATCTTCGTCTCAACGATATTCGAACTCTTTCGAAAACACCCTCCTTGGTTTGGATTTCTTGACACTTTTGATTAATCCGTAGCTGCAGCTCTTCCAGGCTATTTACAGGAGTACCATACACTAATGTCTTCAAATGTTCCCAAACAAAGAAATCTAGAGGGTTCAGATCAGGCGATCTTGGAGGCCATAAAACAGGTACGGCCCTTCCTACCCATCTATCTCTAACGGCCATGGAAAAATGAGCTGAAGCACCATCATCCTGGAACCACATTTGTTGCCTCTGATTGAAGGGAATGTCTTCCAAAAACTCATACAGTGTGTTCTGCAGAAAGTTGAGGTAAGCAGCGCCTGTTAATCGGTTTGGTAAAACAACAGGACCTAGAAACCTGTCACCTACAATACCCATCCAAATGTTTAATGAAAAACGTGCCTGATGTCCAGATTCTATTAGAGCATGAGGATTTTCGTCGACTCAAATATGCGTATTGTGAAAATTAAACACTCCATTTCTTGTGAACCCGGCCTCATCAGTAAAAAGAATTTTTGCAAGAAAACGAGGGTCTTCAGCATCATGACGTAGAAACCAGAGGCAAAAAACCAAACGTGCTTGATGATCATTTATTAGATTTAAGGCCTGTACTCGTTGCACATGGTATGGATAAAGCAGTTGCTCGTGAAGAATTCTCCAAACAAGAGGACCACTAATTCCTAACTCGGCTGATATTCTCCGCACACTCGTACCTGGATTCTGCTCTACCAGTGCTAGAATTTTTTCTTCTGCTCTAGGAGTGGATACCGACCTCGGTCTTCCGGATAAATGGCGTTGTTTGCTCAAGGAACCGGTATCACGCTATCTTTGGTGAATTCTTCCAAACATGCGTTGTGAAGGAATCTGGCGATTTGGATGTCAACATAAAGACGTCGCGCTTCGGTGGCGTTCCCATTAGCACGACCATACATGAAATGCATGTCTGTTAATTCTGCGTTAGAGTAACCAGCCATAGCGAAAGAAAACTTGTGCAGTGAGAACAACTGTCAAATGCGTACTGTTTATTTCACTAAACATCAACCAACTATTATAAGAAAATACACAACGTTTTTGCAAAATAAAAAAAAGGGGCTAAAAAACATAAAACATTCCATATCTCGCAACCGTTACTTTGCGGACCAATGTTTATTGAGACTTTTCTGCTTATATTGGTTCATACTATTACCTCCTTAAATATTTTACACTCTTTTTTAACACCCTGGATATGAGATTGAAATTCGGCATTCTATTCATAAAGAATTTTTACCAAATACCTATTCCATCGTTGTGCAACAATGACGTGAAGTACGAAAGATAAATAATAAAAGATTTTAATGATTAATTATTCGAATAAATACTGAACTATCTTCTTTTGTAAGTTTATGCTATAGATAAATTAGTTTTGTATTTGAATAATGAAATACTTAATCACCAAGATATTTTATAGTTTTTCTTTCGTAGTTCCACAACTGATAAACACAAACAGTTGACTATGGAAAAAATATTTTGCTCATATACAGTGTGTCCCCAGATAGGCAAAACAACTCTTGTAACAGACGAAAAAAGCTAATATTGAAATATGGCTCTTTGGGATTCAACTCGGCTTGTTTGTGGAACAAGATGTACTATGTATCAGTAAGCCTTACAAATTTAAAAGAATTTTATTTTTTTTACTAGTAAAGTGCCATTTCCTATATGAAGGATTTTGGATGTTTCTTGTAATAGCAAAGTTTCCGATTGTGGAAAATTTTTATGTCCTGGCCTGGGTCTACTTTGAGAAAGACCTAAAATCAAGCAAACAATCAAAGTAGGCTTAAAGCCGTATGCCACTACAAAATATGTTCAGCAAAATTACAAAATTTTGTTTATCAAAAATGTGAATTTTAGTTAATAATAATAATATTCATAGAGGAAGTTAAGGAGTGGGGGAGAGGTGGTCTTGGACTTAACACCGCGTACCATAGACGCGTATATCTATGCTGCCCTTGAAAAAAACAGCCGACTGAATAATAATTTGAATCGCCAATAATAGTTGCCTTTAACATATTTTACTATTTTGTTTACCTCATTAAACCTATCGCTTCATAGCTTTTTATAAAATGCTCATTATTTAAACTATTGCCTACTTTTTCTCGATTATTTAGTTTTCACAAACTAGGTTGATATTTGCATACATCATAAATAAGACACAACTCTTCGATTTCTACGGTGAACAAATTGTAAACTGTCAAATTTTTATTTGACACCACGCCACACTACAATAATACTGCTGAATAATTGACGTCATTACATCCTACGATGGTTAGAGCTTTACTATGCTTTATTAGGTATTATCTATATGTATTTACTATTATATTCCGAATAATCGAAAAAGTAAGATTCAGAGGCATTTAAGATTTTGTTTGTAATTTCAACACCCTGTATCTCAAAACCAACCAAAATATTCTAGACCAAAGTCCATATGGAAATTTTTAGTTTTCTAGAAGAAAGATGCCCCTGTGGGATGCCCTGTTTTAATAAAAAGTTAATTTGGTCATTATTTAATTGTTTTATTACTACATATTCATGGCAGGATTCTGTGGTTCTTTTGAATAAATTTAAATTAATTATTGATATAAAAAACTAGTTACAGTTATTATGTGCAAGGTGCGATTTGTAAAAACTCGATTCGTATCGATTATTTGAATAGTACAATTTATTTTAATCGATTCGAATCGATTAATCCTGTACAATAAAACGATAAATCAACTCGAATTGATTTGTATTTTTGAATCGATCCAATCAATATATGGTGTGGTGTAACGGAAAACGACAACTTTCTATTTTTAAATGGGACATCCTATATTTTTTATAGAGAATGACATTCTAAATGCAACCATATGTGTCACTTGCCACTTTTTGCATGTCTCGTGTATGTAACTAATGAATGTTTCGAATATGTACCTTGTAGTCTCTGAAGATGATTTAATAAACAGAAACATCACAGTAAATAAAAAATTGAGCAAATTCAAGTTACACATAAATGTTCAGAGTCGATACGATGTCATATTTTAATTTGATTTTTCGATAAATTGATTATACTCCATATAACGATTTTCGGGTTTACTAACGATTTGATTCGACATCGATGCGATATGTCACACCGATTCTATATTCCCTTTTGATTTGTGCTGCAAACCAATAAATCGATTCTAAAATGAAATCGATTCGAAACAATATATCGATTTTTTGCCCAGGTCTAATTAGCATACAATTTTTATACAACTCCACTGGAAAGCTTACACTACAAATACAAATAATTTTAAACATATAAAACTGAATTATATAGAGATTAG
Source organism: Monochamus alternatus (assembly GCA_037114965.1). Taxonomy (NCBI): domain Eukaryota; kingdom Metazoa; phylum Arthropoda; class Insecta; order Coleoptera; family Cerambycidae; genus Monochamus; species Monochamus alternatus. Next base: position 144,682,185 of record CM073426.1, on the reverse strand, counting down.
CAAATAATAGGTATATTATCTCATGCCAACTGCGAATATTCGAATTCAAACGAATATATAATGACAGAAAGTGGTCTAGCCAACAAATTTGTAGGTACAGAAATCTTTCAAAATACGTATTTTTTTTTTTTCAATTTAACTGTAGATGTAAATATTGTTATAACATAAACTTCCACAGTTCTGGATATAAGATTGTTTCCTTTTGTTTACAAGTGTGTGAAAATAATTGTTAGAATGTTACAATCGCTTTTTAGAAGTTATTATTTTATTTCAGGATAATCTAAATAGTAAAAGTGGATAAACAAAACAATAATCTTATTTTTTCGATATCATTTTTGCTCTCCGGTTTTATTTTTCGATTTCTGTACCTAAAAGACAACATAAATTTGATCATTTTGCATCGGCAAATACGGCGACGTTAAGATTTTTTTCAAGCAAAAAATCCATTAAAAGAATTAAACATTTTGTCATTTTAAATCTGAGTGCGCTACTAGATTTAGGGTAGTTTCAAATGGTATGAACTAAATTTAAAAACATACAGTGTGCCCCCGGATAGGTAAAACGACTCTTGTAAGAAACAAAAAATTTTGGTGTTGAAAAATGGCTTTCTGGGATTCAGCCCTGCTTGTTTGAGAAACAAAATCTGCCATGATTTCAAATCCATATAATCCAGAAAGTCTTGGAAATTTGGAAAAAATGATATATTTTGGTCACATTCATTTGAAGCTACCCAAAATCCAATGATGCGCTCAGATTTGAAATTAAAAAATCGCTAACTTATTTTTTTTTGGGTTTTTGCAATTGAAAAAAAATCGAAGTGGCCCTTTAATTGTCATTCTGAAATTTGGCACCTGAGTGGTTATTAAAAAAATATGTTTTAAATCGGAAAACAAATAAAACTTGCGAGGCGCCCCGCTTTCAAATGGGTCACTACAAAAAACTTATGGAAGAGAAAATGCATTTTTTTTAGTTTTCAGCCGCTATTTCAGAAATTACGCAAAATAAAGTACAACCATTAATTTCAGTTACTGTACTGTGTTTGCGAGGGAAATGTACTGGGCGTCATAAAAGTGACCAGATATGGCAAAAATCATTGTCATGCAAAATAATAAATATTCTTCGTTTACAAAAATATTTTGTTTACAATTCATCTTTCTACCTAAATCGTATCATCAGGGGCCTCCATTAGATTTTTTTTTTAATTTGAAATACTCATCTCCAATACCGATGTGGTAGACATTCAATGTAGCATGTATCGCATATACATACATATACGATACACATATCGAAAACAAGAATTTGTAAAATCCTTATAGTTTTTGAGTAAAACATTATTGAAGTTGCCGTATTTTCAACCTTTATATCACTGGGCTATTGTAGTCCCTAGACAGGCGATTTCGAATATTGAAATCTGATTACTTTTTGTAGGCACTAAAGTTTTTGTGACGCCAGTCTTTACATTAGTTTTTCAAGTGTCAAAAATGGCTTACGTGTATAGTAGGTAGCAACTCAAAGTTGATGGATATCGTTTTAATTTATGACGATGTGAAAATGCTTTAGCAGAACGATTTCCCGGTAAACATGTGCCAAATGCAGCTACTTTTACTGCGATGTGCAGTGAGTGCAAGTGTAGTATAACGCGAGGGAAATTTGAAACCGAATCGTAGAAGAGATGGAGATCCAGGGATTCCACGACCTATTGCAGCAGTGTGACGTATCATACACGAGTCGTAGAAGAGATGGAGGTCCAGGGCGTTCTCGGCGAATTTCAGCAGTGTGGAATATCATACACGAGGTTCAATTATATCCGTACCATGTACAGTGTGTCCAAGTATCAATACCAAGGGACTGGACGAGGAGGACATCTTTTTGTGAAGATATTTAAAAATTTAAGTGTATCACATTGAAGTGGATACATACTATTGATAATCTACGGAAACGTAAGAGCTGCTGCCAATAACTTACAAGTTCAAAACGAGCAAAGAGCAGAAACATGAGTGTTAGCTTGTAGAAACTGGGTAAGACGGGCCCAAAATGTTGTAACATCTGGGCTGGGACTCCGTGACATATAGAATTCTGCAAATCGAAATGTTTCCATGCAGTTGGTACTGAACATGATATGATAGTATTCTATTTTGTGACGTATTGAGCATAAACAAAATATATTTATCTATCATTTGTTATTATGTTTTCAGAATATTTAGCAGTACACGATCTTCCTTAAATAGATAAAGGGATAGTAAATATGCTGACATTATAAGAAATTATAGAAATATGATATTTTGCTTATGCTCAATACGTCACAAAATAGAATACTATCATATCATGTTCAGTATTAAGTGCATAGAAACATTTCTATTTGTAGAATTCTATATGTCACGGAGTCCCAGTGCAGGTCTGTCAACTATTTTATTCATTAAAGCTATTAATAATAATTAATAACAATAGCGGCAAAACCAGTTAAATTTGTTGTATAAAATCGGCGTTTAAAATGTTATTTATTTTTTCCTTGCGAATTTCTTTCCATTCTTTGTCCGGTTGCCGCCTTATCAGGTTTCACAGTGAATCAGTTTCCAGTGCCGTGCATAAGTGTATTTTTAAATCATTTTCGAACTACCCTTTTTTTTACAAAATTGTATTTGTAAGAGTCAGAAACATGAATGTTAGTTATTATAGTATTGCTCACAACAAAATTTCATACACGCCGTGTTCGTGAAATAGTGTTTTCTACAAATACAAGTAATTTTAGACATTTAAGAACAGAATAATATAGAGTTTAGCAAATAACAAGAATGTTATCTCATGCCATCTGAGAATATTCAAAGGTACCGAGGTAAAATCAATATATATATATATACAGGGTGTCTCATAATTAGCTGCCAACCCTGAACAGGCCGATTCTATGATCAAAACTAAGTAAAAAAGTTCATATGAACATGGGTCCGGAAATGCATCCTAAGGGCATATGTATTTTGCGTGTGTAACTTTTTCATCTTTGACTTTTTAACAAATTGGATAGCAAATTCCGTTTTCCGGAATTGTTTTACGTTGAAAAGGTACTCTTGTTTCAAATAGTTATCTTTAACGGTTTCTGAGAAAATCGCTCTTGAAAATAATTTGCTGTATGAACGGACTGGTATTGAACCCATACTCATTCGCTTCAAAAAACTTTCAAAAAAGTATGCGCAATCAGAAGAATTTCATTCTACGATTCAACCTTTTACAATCCAAATACCAGATGTTACTAGAAGAAGAACACATCCTGAAAGAACACTGCTAGAAGTACTATCTGAAGAACAATAGACAAAATATAAGATAATGTACATTTTTTTTTTTGCATCTAAATATGTATTTTATTTTTAAAATAATTTTATGTAATACAACAATGAATTGTAAAATAGGCTGAAAGACTTCGGTCGCTGGCCTTTTGGAATATCTCCAATAAATATTATTATCTCTCTCTCTCTTGAATAAATCCCACTTTGATCAATTTCATAGTAATTTAAACAAAATTATAAAGGTATCCTTATGTCAAAGTATTATCAACCCGATTGCCAATTTAATAGTTCTAAAGGCCGCTTTACATTTAGGCAATGGAGCATGCAATGCAATGCAAACTATTTTGCAGCAAAATCTTTCATGCAATATTGCAAGGTGTCATTTGTTTTACATTTATGCAATATATTGCCCATTGCCAAATTAGTAAAATGAAAATGATTTCGATCTGCTGGTCTTCTGTAAAACCATCAAAATATACCGGTGTTGTGTACTGTGGTGTGAAGTTTCAATCAACCTAGAGTTTTAATCGATGAAATAAAAAAGAAAATTATTATGGTTAATTGAAATTAATTCTCTTTTTACTTAAGTCCTCGCTGTTAGTTCCTTTTCTGTAGGATGGCAAAACTGAATATTACCAGAAAAGGAACCAGAATTTCACGTGCAATGCAATCAAATTAGAGCAGACTCTATATTCGTGCAATGAACTGAAAATTGCGTCGGTCATCAATTTTAACTTTAATGCGCATGCGCGCATGCAATATTTCTTTACATGCAATAAGAATTGCATAAATGTAAAGCGGTCTTAAGAGAAAAAAATGGAAGAGTTTACGGGACAAGAGTTAGTTGATATGATATTTATTTATGGCTTTTGCGATCGTAATGCTGCAGCGGCAAACGCGAGTACGGGAGCATATTCCGTTTTCCCGAACTGTTTTACGTTAAAAAGGTACTCTTGTTTCAAATTGGTATCTTCAACGGTTTCTGAGAAAATCGCTCTTGAATTAATCCCACTTTGGTCAATTTCATAATAATTTAAACAAAAAATAATAACAATAATTTAATACGTAATCAGTAATACACATTATTGATGTAGAACAATTATATGATGATTTGTTTATGGCTTTTGCGATGCTAATGCTGCGCGGCAGAACGCGAATACGGCAGAAGGTTTCCAAACAGAAGGTTGACATCAAGGAGGACATTCCTCACTGTATTCCGCATTTTTTGCTGAAATATTTTCTTCGATTTAATTCGAATAAATTAGACTCTATTTGCTTTGCTGATTCAATAATTCCTGCTCGAGTTAACGTGAATTCTGCCATCTCAAATAATAGATATTTTTATGGATTTAAATAGGAACAACATATAGTGATTACTGTGTACCTAAGAACAGTAAAGTAGATTTAATGCCTTGACTGTTTTAATAGACTCGGCTGCGCTTTGCCTATTAAATACAAGTGGCGGCATTAAATATTATCTTTTACTGCCTAATTAAACAAATAACTATTTTACTTATCATAAATAAAAGTCGCACAACCTGTTACAAAATTGCATTTAATTGCGTATCCTATCAACTTTTAACTTTTACCCTATAATAATTAGTTACAACAGTCAATTACATAAAAATAAAAACAAATTAAATTCAATGGAAACATTTATGTAAGCCGGAACTCCATTCCAACGTTACGAGATAAATTTAGACGTTCTCGAACCAAAACACAACCTCCTAATCTTTGGGGTCGTCTATTCCACCGTTGGTGATAACATAAGTGACCTCGTTCTCCTCCAGGTCCGGACTGTCGTAAATTTTCGCTATCCTCTTGTTCCCTTTGGCCTTTTTTAAAGCTACCCTCGTCGTGGACGCGTGCGCGAGAATGTTCCCCCCGACTGGTTTTGGTAAATCTTCAGACTCGGAAAATAAGTTGAAGTCGGATGTTATCTGATTGGTCAAGAAAACAGCGATGTTGTATTCCTCGCTTATTTTCTGCAGGCGGGACATCATTTGTCCTAGTTTCTGCTGGCGATCTGCTATTTCTCCGCGACCGTTGAAGTCTACGCGAAATAAGGCCATAATGGAGTCGACGATGAGGAGTTTGAAGATGCCGGCTTCCTCGTGGAATTTCGCCGCCACGCTGAAATAACCGATGGAAGATAAATAGACTTTTGAAAAATCAAAGAGGTGGAAAATGCATCACCGTACGCTTTCCTATATCAATAAAAATATCTGACGTTTTTCTAATACTAGGAACAATTGAAATATAGATCATTACTTTATTTGGTTATACAGAAATCTTTATCAATCATTTATTAAAGTAACGTTAAATTTAATTAAAGAAGTAACAAAAATGATTTTTTTTAATACATTGTTGCAAATGTATGCATTTAATCTACTTTTTGCAAGGAAGCTCATACGCGCGTTAAGATAACTGATCTGTCCCTTATTAATTCAAAATCATATAGATTAGTATTCTTCTTAGTTTCCACTTGCGCTTTATAAACAACTGTGCCTCCACAAATAAAAATTAAAAGGATTTAAGTCTGGAGACCTTGGTGGCAACGATTGATTTCCTTCTTCAACAATAAAGGCAGAACTTAAATTTTACAGAGTTGGTAAGTTTTGCCATTGAGCTGAGGTGACAGAAGAAAGGACCTGATCGTGTGCAAATTTCTTGAAATTGTGGCTTGGGTGAAATTGAGAGCATCAGCAATAATTATTCGGGTGCTTGTTTCCTCAGGGATCTATTATGGGGCCCTTATTCTTCATATTATTGAATTATTAATTATTTAATGCATGCGGATGACCTTAAACTATTTATTGAAATAAAATTCATGTCTGAATGTTATAGATTACAAGAACTTAACAATTACACAGTTAGTGAGAAGAGAGCTATTTACCAATAAACATCAGTAAATGTAATATTATGTCGTATAGCCGTTGATATTCGACCATACGTTTATTGGGCTTTTTTGTTCACTTTTGCCTCCTGAACACCCCTTTCGAATATTGGGGGTCCCTCTCCCAATCACCCTGTATAATTTTACACAAATATTCATTCGATAACTGACTCTGCATTCAAAAAGTGGCGTAATTCTAAAGGTCTTTAATCTTTTTACACAAAATTGTCAACAATTTCTTGAATACGCCTTTTCTGATGTCTATAATTTTATATCAAGCTCCTAGATTAAACTCTACATCTAATTCTGGATTGCTGTTGCCACCTCCTCGTACTAACAATCTTACAGCATCTCCTCTCTATCAAATGGTTATTAACTACCAAATGTATGAAGGTCGATTTGATATTTTTTCATTGACTTAATCTTATTAAATTTTATTTGTTTAACCGTCTGTATTTTGTGTAGACACAAGTTTTTATATTTCATTAGTTATTTATTGTGTATGTTTTGTTATTAGTTATTGGTTTGACACTGTAATATAAATAAATAATTTACAAATAATACTAACATAAATCAATGTTATAAAACTAAAAAAAGAAAGTACATTTATTAGCAAAGAACTTTGTATCTTAAAATAATGCCGGCAATCACATTTTAAAGTTTGTCAAAGCACCTATCCCTATATATTCGACAACATCTGCCAAGAAAACTAAAAACACCTGATTAGCAATCCATATTTGATCTCAGATGTATGAAACAACAAAATTATAATTTGTTCATATACCAGAGTATCATAAAATATCTAGAACCCATCCTGTATTAATGAATGCAATAAATCTTTGTCAACATTTTTAATACCAGAAATATCTGGACAAACAGACTATGACTTAAAACAGTAGATTCCTGACCTCATTATAATTTATATACGTTTTCCTTAAATTCCATTCCATTTATAAATTCATATAAAAAACGAGCATTAAATTCTAGTAACTTTTATTACAATAATTAAGCAGATCTACAACCACAACTAAATATGTTTACTTAGAGGTCATTTTCGAAATTGTGTAATAAATAATTGCTCTGATTATGCTATTTCTAAAATACAACAAATAATAGTGTGACCACCTAATTCAAAATTTACCAATCCAATTGCTATCAGATATGTCACAAGGTTCTAATTAAATATTTAATAATTAATTACGCAATATGTGGGTTATACATTATTATTATTATTATTAGTTATTGTACGCATGTGAAGTTATAATATACAGGGCAATTCAGAACTTATCTAAACAAATTTGGGAATAGATAAAAAAATTGTTAATCTTTATAGTTTCCGAGAAAAAAATTATTGAAATTCTAGTAGATCAACCTCTATATCGCTGGGCTACTGTAGTCCCTAGCCAGGCGATTTCAAATATCCAATTACTTACCATGTTAACTTTTTTGTGATGCAAGTATTCATATCATTTTGTGTTAGCTTGTAGAAACTGATGAGTAAGATGGGCCCAAAATTTTATTGTAATATCGGGTATGTCAAACTATTTTACTAATTAAAACCACAATTCATTAATTCTATTAATAATTAATAACAATAGCGGCAAAAGCAATTGAATTTGCTGCATTAAAATAGGTGTTGTAAAATGTAATGTATTACTTGGGAATTTCATTCAATTTTTACAGTGAACCAGTTTCCAGTGCCGTGCGGAAGTGTATTTTTAAATCATGTATTTTTAAATCATGTTTGAAGTTCTCTTTTTGATTTTATTTTTACAAAATTGTATTTGTAGGTACATTCAAATTTTTTTTAGAAAAGTTCTGAGTCACCCTATATAAGTAGCAGTAAAAGTATACAGGATGAGTCAGTCATAATGTCATTAATTTTAAGAGGAGATAGGGAATAATGAGTATAATGCGAATACGCGATTAAAAAAAAATCTAAATGCATATTTACGCCGAAAAAAAATATTTTCAAATCATTATTTAAACCCCCTTTTCAGACTGTCACTGACCGCTCACAGCCTTGGTCGTTTACAGCTCACAGTTCAACTCGATGTCGATCTGATGCAATGTTGTCAAGTTGAAATATTTTTCTCGTGCCTACCTACCTAGGTTTTAGACATCACAAATAAACGGTTGTACTGGCTATTTTAGAATATCATGTTTTCTTGCTCAGTTCAACTTCTGCTAATAATAATTCAAAATGTTAATATTCAATGAAATCAAATAATAATAATCAAATAATTCTATTAAAAATTGCAAGTAATGCGGTCTACTCAGGTTTTCCGGTAGAAAATACGGTCCAATCAAACGATACTCGTACACTCCTGCCCATACGTTGACAACGCCTCTGAAAGCTAAACCGACAAGTAGCGTGTGGATTTTCCTCTGAACAAGTGTAGCTATTATGACTGAAATTAGCTTAGTTACATTGAAATCACAAAACTTCAACGTATCTAATAATAAACCGAGTAATAAACCATTTCCATACATTACATAAAAAACCTATACCCAATGGGTAAATTATTAAGAGAAGCTGAAAAGTGTTTCGTGTTTAATTACTAAGTAATAAAAAACCATCGTGTTGTCGACAGAAAACTGTCCAAGACCGAAATGGCACGCCTCTGATCTCTGATCTGATATGAGAGTGATTCTTGACCTAACGTATTATTAGGTCAATAACCTAGTTACCTAGTTTTTGTACTGTTACATAACGACAAGAAGTAAAACTATTTTTTTAAATCTAGATACATGAATGAATTTTCCTTAAATATTGATTTATTTGATAATAAAAACAAATGTAGATAATAAATAAATGTTTTTGAATGTTAGGTTATTACAGTTTAATAATTTTAATATTACGTTTTCACTACGTTTTACAAATAAATATGAACTTTTAGTATTACTCGTAAGTAAAATTAATTATTCAATTTGTACGTACATCTAGCCTAGAAATTTATTGTTTTTTAAGTAGTATGGTACTAACCTGTTTAAAATGCCAGTTCGAGTAAAACTGCACTCATCCGTCCATAGCACTGTATTAATAAAATTAGGGTTACCCGACGCAGTTTCACAGAACCCATATTGCGAAGGCACTTACACAAAGTTAGCTCACGTTCTCCGTATAACACTTACCATTTCCGCATTTTCGGAATTTGTAAAATTATGCATTGTGAATTTACGACAAATACGCGAGACCGAAACAAACAAACTACTACTTACTGCTTGTATTCTCTCCATTCCCCCTCCAAATGTGTGGCGTGATCTACAAATTTGGGGGGAAAGAAATGCGGGAAATGCAGAAAGTGCTAAATATGGGTAAATTTGAATATCAGGCTAAAGTGTTAGACGATATTATGTATGTAAACATGATGTGGCCGCGATGTTTAATCCTGCATTCGATTGTCGTATGGGTGCGTCATCAGAAAGTTCGTAGCGCACCAGGAGCGTCGTGTTACCGATTTTTATAGGGTGATTTGTTTATTTTTTTAAAGGTCGAGTAAATTTTTTTCGATTTTCTGCCTTTATTAGGCCTCCCGAATGCGTGGTTAAAATTAATGACATTATGACTGACTGTATATAATCACATAAGTACGGTAATAATGTACCTCACATATTGCGCTCAACGTTTTATCTACAAATGTCGAGGTTATTAATAATAATTATAGTATCATTATACATATAATTTATATTCCAGTACACAATAATGTCGTAATAATCGTCTATTAAGAAGTTACCATAGCAACGGGCATATAAACATAGTTGTCTGAATTATTTTTCGTAATTATTGTATAAGTGTAAATATGAGTTCCAGCGATGATTTATTATCCTATTATTATACTGGCAATGTGCCAAAACTGAATGCACGATTTCTTAAACTGCCTAATCCAAATGCGTATACTGGGCATTGTTTTCGACAAGCTTCAACCTTCCTTATTAACCGATTGTGGGGCAGATCTTTTGAGTACAGAAAGACATAGTGACTGAAAGTCTAATTCTATCGCTGAAGGCTATATCGGAACTTCTATTGAAACAATGAAACGAACGGCTATGAAAATTGTAGACGGAAGAGAATATTCCCTTGAAAGCCGAAAATATTCCTTCAAACATCCAAAGATATTTCATATCAACATCTAAAATCCGATGTTCGCACTCATAATATTTCCACCTATTCAAACAAATCGTTAGGAATTTTACTGTCAATGCATTTAATAAATGAGTTTTCATGTGATTTTACATATTTTGTTTATTTAATAAATGTCGAATGTAAGTCTAATTTAATTTACAATGTCATTATCGCACTGAGTGCATTTAAAAGCACGTGGGATAATATAAGTCATTATGGCATTCGAAATATTGTCAAATCATAGTCAGTAATGTGCCAGTAGACAAATATAATAAATAATTAAATTCAAATTATAATAAATTTTACCTGTTAAGTAGTTCATATTGATGTTCAGAATTATATGCCCGAGCATACAGAATGTTCTCCAAAACTGCAGTTTGATCTAAGTTAAACCTTTCAGCTATAGTTCGGAGACGTTCTGGTCGACTGCATTTGTAGCCATTAAGAAAAATGTAGTATAGTAATATATTTTGGTTTGGACACAAATACACGAAAAAATATTAAATTTAATTGGATATATACCTAATGCAAACAACCTTGAATATATTCCTTTTAGTCTACTGCGCATTTACGATATTAAATTTGTTGCAATCAGAAACTAATTTATCAGTTTTACATAGCTAAATTGTACGTGAGTGTATTTTTATCATATTAAAATTAAATTTTAAAGGCAAAAAATCAGGTCCGGTCTACGCGAGTATGTTACCCACGTTTCTATAATGATTATTCTATAAAAATATTCTGAAGAAAAGGATACAATGTGTGTTCTGTGTCGATAAACATAACTTTTCCTCCTAAATAACCATTAGGACCAGGCATTTGAGCTGTCACACATAAGGTATGCGACAACTGAGTTTTTCCAGTTCGGAATTCTCCAAACACTTCTGTAATGGCCATAGATTCTATACCACCTCCTAACAGCTTACTGATTGATAGAAAAAAAAAGGAAAACTGCAATTACATATCGGGCTGTACAACACGAAAAGCGGACGATTTTTTATTTATGTTCAATGGAGAAGTTGCATGATTTTTATATTAGTTTAAAATGTATTACAAGGTATTACAATTTCAAACATATTGAGGTCAAACCATGTGTCTGCCGGCAATAATCACATAATTAATTAAAATATTAACCACAAAACCACATGGCCGAAAACGTGATATCATTGGTGTGACGTCACACGCCGTTCAACGTGTTTGTTCACTATGACGACAAAATTACTAGGTACCGTTTTTAGGGTTATTTTTCCACGAAATTGTCTAGGACAAACGCCATTTCGTTTAAATTGCAAAAATAAACGGATTTGGTGATTTGTTTTGAACTGCTGACGTATTTGTAATGGTTGTTGCAGGGGATTGTCACAAATATCAGTGTGATGCAAAACAAAAAAAAACAAAAATGGTTTACGTTATGAATCTTCAGAACTCCAAATTAAACTGAGATGGGAACTAACCCTAAATTTAGAAAAGGAATCGAAGAACGAAGAACTTGTATGGGTAAACTTGTTAGTCGGCACATATGCGCAAACAAGTATTTCAGTTTTACCAAATTTCACACCACTATTCACCAAGGTTTGGCAACGCGGTCATTGGACTAGGTCTACAGAAAAAATAGATAGAATTGTGTCTATTATTTATTTTTTTATCAAAAAATTCCGACATTAAATAATTTGCGCGGATTTCGCGAAGACTACATTTATGATATAGAGCCACTAAAATATCGTTGCGCTAAGAATACGTTAACGTTACTGAAGTTAAGACTAGAAATTGAAACCCCGTGGCTTCTAACGAAGTACTACAGTATTCGAGTAGATGTCGCTACAGAAAATACGTTTATAGTAAAATAGTACTATTATTTCATTCATGTCAAATTTTACCAGAATCCGGGCAAAAAAGGAAGACACTGCAAGCGAGATGCATGATCTTACATCTCGCTCGCCGGTCACATATTTGGATTAAAAGGGTCGTAAAACCTTCCTATTAGCAATCGCCGCGCCGGCTTATTGCTTTGAAAATGTTTTTGTCCGGTATGACGTATTTACACAAAAAAGAAGACACGTGGTTAACCATCCTAGAGCTTTTTATTCTATATTTTATTATTTATCCGGACTCAGACTAGAGTAGGTGAGAACGTGCGGATCTCTAAGTAGGCATTTTTATTGTGTTATTGTTGTGCTGTGAAAAAATTGAAAAATATGAAGAATTATGGAGAAACAAATTACGAAAATTGTATACTGCCAGAAATTATACAGTATGAAAGAAAAGTATGGAATAAATTCATTATTTCTAAAACAACAAAGTTTCATGAAATTTCCTCGGACACGTCGATTTTGCTTTTTAAAAAGACTCTTTTTTATATATACTCGCGACAAGAATTAAGACGACTTACGTCATACGAACAAATGAATAATTTATTATATTTTCATCAAAATATTTGAGAAACTGCAACTGATAGTAATAAAACTATATACTACACTAAAAGTTTGCATTATATATTGCACAAAATTGCAAAAAACAATTGTTTTTAACGCAACCAAATATCGAAAATTACGTTGACAATAAAAACAAATGTGTAACGTCAGCAGTGACGTAAGACGTCTGAATTCTTGACGCGAGTATACCAACGCATTTCCGACGTTCATTTGTTTTCGCGTGATGACGCCATCGGATATTTTTTTTAATAGAGCCCCTATATTTTTTCATCGGATTCTTGTATAGCTTAACTTACTGAATTCAACTTTCAGAGATAATAATAATAATTTGTTGTTGTTAAATTGTTTCAAAGTAAAGAGTTCTATTTTGTTTCTGCCAGTTTCTGAGGTGACTTGATTTAATTTGTTGTTTTTGCTATCAAAAGATGTAATATTCTAACATGCAATCTAATAAAACAAAATAATAAATTAGGGGGTCAAATACGATTAAGGCAACCAGAATTTAATTATTAATTAATTAATTATTAGTTGATTATTGTTAAGTTGTTTTAAAAATAAAGAGTCCTTATTTTGTGATACTGCCGATGAATTCACTATATCCATTTTACTCTCAACCAGCCCATCACAGACACAAATGGGATCCAATTTTATTGGATCGGTTATTATTTTTTTCTCGGAAAGTTGAAGGAATAAAGTATTGAAATTATACATTTTTGAATTCAACAAGTTAAGCTCTACAAGAATCCGATGAAAAAATATAGGGGTTCTATTTAAAAAATATCCGATGACGTTATCACGAGAAAACAAATGAACGTCGGAAATAAGAAAACAAAATCGACGTGTCCGAGGAAATTTCATGAAACTTTGTTGTTTTAGAAATAATGAATTTATTCCATACTTTTCTTCCACACTGTATACAGAAATATTCCTAAAGGAAAAAGATATATAAAGGATGCACAAATTAATAAAAAAAGTAGTTATATTTTGTGATTTTTATCTTCATCCCTTACATTTTTTAAAATCTATTCCAAATAGATTACTGTAAACTCTGCCACGAAAATAAAAAAATTAAAAATTTTAATTAGATTTTTAGCTATGGAGTAAATAGTAACCAAGACCACAGATAATTTATCTGTGCCAAGACAAAGAATGTAAGTACTAAAAATACTATAAAATCGATATACCTATGCTTCCAATAAATAACATCCAGATCCATGAAAAAATTAAATACACAATTACAACTATATTTTCCACTCCACAAGGGACACGACAGTTTGTGGCTATATGTAAGACGATGTTTATTTTGTTTTACTTTAATCAACTGAAAAGAAAGCCTATATGCAACTGAATACTTTTGGCAAAAATTACAAGTTTAAAAAATATTAGATTTTTAGTAATTAGAAAAGCCCATTAATGCATTCCTTAAGCATGTAAAGCAATTAGTAAACTAAAATATGGAATTAAAATATTAATATTACTATTAAATTGTAGCGTATAAGTGAGTTTCACTAGCCTATTTCTATTTTTTTTAAATATGGAATTAAAATATTAATATTACTATTAAATTGTAGCGTATATCTAAGTGAGTTTCACTAGCCTATTTCTATTTTTTTTTATTCATAATGAAATTAGTAAATCTATAAATATGGTTCAGCCCTAGATTCAGAGACGCCCTATATAATTAGAGCATTTGAAACATCCTTAAATTATTTACACATTATTCATAAAACCGTTTCTTTGGAAATTGAAATTTATTTTTTTTTCTCTGCTATTGTTTCTAACCTTACATAACTTTTAAAAATCGAAAAAATGGAACCGGCGAAGTATCTCCGTTCCCTCAGTATCTTTATTTTTTAGGCGTTGTTTACAAAAATAATGATTTGATCAACCATAAAAAATATCTCTTTTAAATTTCAAGCTGATACGTCATAAATTGGCGTTATTACGGAAAAACGATTTTATTAGTTCAACTTTAACACCCTGTATTTTTTAAATGATGCATTTTTGTATATAGGTAAGTAAAGTTAAATCGTTATATTTTACAGTAAACAATACGCAGTTCACGAGATGACTTGCTTTTTTGTTTCACTCTGCATATGATATATATGTGTATACTAATACATATTCGAAAAACCAAAAAAAAGCTTTTTTTCATATACATTTATTTGAACTTTGCGAATTACAATTAGCCCAAGACCCATTAAAATAAGGACATAACACTAAGTAACACCCTGTATATAAATTATCGAGAATAAATGAATTTATAAATTGTTACAAATAATATGAGTTTGCATTATTAGTTATAATTTTGTACGTTTTAATTGAAATAAAATATAATTTTGCGGTATAAAATTAACATGATTTTGTTTTAGTCATCAATAAATATGACTACCAGTTAATAATTACGTTATACTAAATTAACCGCAATAACTGGTACTTAGTTCGTGAAAAATACCCTAGCGCATTTGTGAGTTCATTCATAAAATTAGATTTAACGAGTGCGACATCTATTTCAAACTAAGCCAACTAAGGGTCAAACCAATTGTAAATAATGAATGAATATTTTATAATAACTTTATTCCAATATAACTTTTTTAATAAGAAGATGCTGGCGAAACTATGAATTAAACTGTGACCAGCTTACTATTTAGAAGACAACGAAGTAAAATATATCATAATTCCTTAATAATCTGAAGAAATAATCGTTTGTTTTTAAAACGCTAAAAAACGTACATGTTTAGAATTTAATGTCTCACAAAATAATTACATATCTCAAATTATTTTTGCTTTGTTATCTTTGCCTATACTTTGTCAAATGTGGTGTAAAATTGTATTACTTGTTTTCAGTGTTTTAAAAAGATATATTGGAATAAAAAAAGGTCTGTTTTCTATTAGTTTTCTATATAAACTAGGCAACCAGTAATTATCGGTTTCTGTCCTTAACGCAGGTATCTTACATGGCTCGTTTACGGATGTCAAATTATGTTAACAGGATTCCTAAATAAAAGGTTCTCTAAACTAAATATTCTGGTATAATGTATAACCATGAAAAAGATAACAATATGACTTTTTTTAGTTTTCCTGAAAAATTACTCAAACAAACGTGTCCATTCGATTAGGGACGATGTGCACATATACAAATATTATGTAAACAGGTAGGTATAGGTATATAATACTTACTCTAACTTCAAACTACCAGTACTTAGTTTAAAAATTTGTTTCCTTTGATCTGAAACTTCTAGCGCCGTCATAAATCCATTACTAAGAGCAATCTTGCAACAAGCTTCCTTAACTTTATTAACCTTTTCGTCGTCAAAACCTTTCAACTGAAGTAACTTTTTCCTCATCGTCATCTGAACCCCTTTTATAGTGTTTACTCCGATTTTCTTCAATAAGTTTATGTCTTCATGAGAAATATTGTGCTCTATCAACAAATCAATGTCCTGGAAAAACGATTCCTCCTCTTCCAAGTCTAGGTGTTCGTCAGATTCGATGGTTCCCACTTCACTGGTATTTATTACTTCCATTTTTTCTAAAGTAGCAGCCATTGTGTTATCTTGTTTACAAAAGAAAACTAAATGAAAGCGAAAAACCGTTACAGTCGATTAAAATTTTGAAGCACAACAATCATGTAGGTACAGTTTGCTTGATGTTTCATTGTTGTCAATTTTAAATTTGTAATTGTTACGTCACAGTAGCACTACGCAACGCTAGAAATATGTCATAAGTGGTTCAAAAAGTGAAGCGATCGTGACGCCACAGTAAAACTTTTTCGTGATATATTTTTCTGAGTTATAACAAAAGAATTTCATGACAATATTAAGATAACGAGATGGTCGTAGATTTTAAACTGGATTTGACAACTATGATTTTGACGTTTGTGGTATGAGGCGGGAAAATTTAAAAATAAATTAAATTTTACGCGGAAAGATGTTTTCAATAAATAAAAACAAAATTACATGATTAAACTTAGTTTATTACAGTTACACGAATATATAAATACACCTTTGGTTACAAATAGAATAATATCATTAAATTCATGGTAAAGCTACCTACAGTCGTTATAATAAAGATGAATTGATTGGAAAAATATGGAATTATTAAAAAATCGAATGTGAACCATGTTCATAATTAAAATATTAAAAATAAGACATTATAAGCTAAAAATATTTTAGTTAAAACTCATCCCAAA
Source organism: Monochamus alternatus (assembly GCA_037114965.1). NCBI lineage: Eukaryota > Metazoa > Arthropoda > Insecta > Coleoptera > Cerambycidae > Monochamus > Monochamus alternatus. The sequence goes on along the minus strand of CM073426.1, from coordinate 144,665,261 downwards.
TTTAGTTGGTATAGAAAACTAACCTGAATAAATTTAAAAATATTAAAGCTACAGATCTATAATATTTTACAAAAATGTATTATAAATATAATTTTTGGTACACTTATCTAAAACAATTAATAGAAATGTATTAGAGTATAAAAAATATATGTAAAGTGTGTTCCCAGATGGAGCGCCACATTTTTATTGATTTTATAAAACATCATATTTGATGAAATCAAATTTTTTGGTTATCGCAGCATATTGTGAAATAAACTGTAATAAAATTTATGGCAAAATATACAGGGTGTTTAAAAATAAAATACCATTATTTTTAATTTTTGGTAAAAACTGTAACAAAGTTAATCAAAAAACAAAAATTAATAAAAAATACATGAATACAAGTTTAATTAAAAAAAAAAAAAAACAAAAATCGCTTGTCAGTAAAAAAATGTAGGCATACATTTCAGGTTTCTATTTTACTGATTCAAAAAAATGTTTTTTTTTGTTTGAAAATATAACTATAATGTTGATATAGAAAGAAAATATTATGGCAGTATTTAACTAAATTTGATTCATCCATACATTATTTTAACTGAAAGTAATTACTTGTTTTTTTTTCTATTTTGGTACATATTTTTTTCTTTTTGTTAAATAGTAAAATTAATGTCAAAAAATAATGCTACTTTGCTCAACATAATAATTTTTTAACGCCCTGTATATTTTATTATTGCAAGCAAATATTTTAATCAAAAAAACGGAATTTTCCAGAAAAATCAACAGTAAAGACGTTTGTAAAAGTGTGGTACCTTTTCTGGAACGCCCTGTATATCCAAGTATAAAAAATATCTGCGAATTCAAATGTGCTTTCATTTCGATGCGATAAAATTACAGAATTCAATTATAAAACAATATCTTTTGTACAAGGGGATAATTATTTTATTTATCAGGACTGACTAGATGAGATTCAGCAAACAAAATTTCTTAGAGAGCCACGAATTTCTAAAACTATAAAAATATCTTCGAACATCATATATTTAGCCCTAAATATTATTCTGAATATGAATGACATAAAATGTAATACTTCTTCAGACCGCATGATCAAGATCATTATAATTATTTGCATAATGCAATCCGGATATCTCGTTTTTTTGCATCATTCTTTACAAAAAATTGTTAACTGAATTGATTGCACTATGATAATACAGGGTGTTCGGAAATTATGAAAATATTTCTACTCCAAAAACGGTTAGAAGGATTGAAAATTCAAGAAGTTCGATGATCTTAAATTCACAAAATTTTGTCAATTTATTAGACACAATTATTATTATTATTTGTCCAATTATTTATTTATTTAAACTTTTTAACAGGAAATTTTTTCACAAAATCATTTCACATAATTAAAGAGCAGCAATTTTGTTGTAAATTTGACGTTTTATTAAAAAATTTCTAATCTGTCAGTTCTAATTGATCTGCAAAGTAACATGATATGTCAAAGATAGCTTCGTGTAGCCTTTATTCATAAAAAGTTAGCTACGAGGATCAATCAATAAGTACCCTTGTTTGATGATAGGTGGCGTTGCTGAGGGAAGGTGACATTACCGTCGTGTCATCTGTCAAATAATACCATACTAAATTTCAGACCGATTTATAAGTTAATTTTTATTTCACAGCCAGTTGTATCAAACCTGTTTCTTGACAAAATGAAAAAAAGCAATATCGATCCGGAACTCGTGTTTTACTTTTGGATTAAAAAACATGAGAAGAAATAAAAGCGAAGTTGGATGCTACGAGGGCTGCTTGATAACTCCGTGACTTTTTCAATTTCCCGCGCAGTAACTTTAAATGCAACACTGCCGCCGTCAACCACCATCTTTTAATAGACTACTGTCAAATTTTGAGCAAGCTGCGTCATTTAGTTTGTGTTTGACAGCCATTAAAAGAAGACAACCTCGTGAATTTTAACAAAAATGGAAAAAGTAAATTTCGTGTGTTGATTAAGCATTATTTTTTGCGTAAAAAAACCGGAAAGACTTGATAAATACTATGGAGACTCTGCCCCAATTTCAATAGTTAAGAAGTGGTTTACTGAGTTCCACGATTGCTGACACTCGACTCAAAGGAGTGTTTGGCGATGTTCAACCGCAATCCGGACAAGTTTTTATGCCGTTATATAACCGTAGACGAAACATGGATCCATCACAATACCCCAGAGACCAAGGAACAATAAAAACAGTGGGTTTCACCGGGTGAACGTGCACCAAAGAAGACCAAGGTGGGTCTGTCAGCCAACAAGGTCATGGCCAGTTTTTTGGGATGCACACGGTGTCATTCACATAGATTACCTAGAGAAGGGTAGAACGATCACCGGCGAATATTATTCAGACCTTTAGACAGATTCAATATTGATTTAAAGCAAAAACGACCACATTTGGAGAAAAAAGTGCTGTTCCATCAAGACAATGCACGAATGCACACGTCTGTAGTCACTGTGGCAAAAACCCATAAATTAGGCTAGGAACTGCTACCCCATCCAGCATATCCTCCAGACTTAGCCCCCTGTGACTATTTTTTTTTTCTAAACCTGAAGAAATGGCTGGGTGGTAAGAGATTTGGATCGAATGAAGAGGTCATAACCCAAACAAACGCCTATTTTGAGGGCCTTCAGAAAACCTATTATTTGGAAGGAATGAAAAGAAATTGGAAAAACGCAAGACTAAATGTATTGATCTAAAAGGAGATTATGTTGAAAAATATAACGCTTATTTGCCGAAAAAAAAATTTTTATTCAAATAATCACGGAGTTATCAAACAGCCCTCGTATCTATGGGGATCCTTTACCGTCTATGTCAACCGTGAGATAGTGGGTCAACGAATTTAAACGTAGTTAACGAGGAAATGGCTCATGACATGATTCTCGGTGATTGCTGAACTAAAGTGCTCGAATTAGCAGAGACTGTAGACTCGTCATATAGAACAGCAATATTTTTCATGATAAATGTGAGAAATGTGTTGTCCCGATGGGTGCCGTGATTGCTCACGGTGGATATCAAGTGGACACAGCTGTTTGGACGTCTTTAAGTGAAATTAACATTTGAGTTTTTCCATTGAGTCGTCACTGTTGATGAAACCTTATACACCAGAGACCAAGCAACAGTCAAACAATGTATTTTTCCAAGTGAATCTGCTCCAAAGAAGGCAAAAACTGTACCATCAGGACAACTGGCTGTCAAATAAAAACTAACCTATAAATCAGTCTGAAATTTCATTGGTGTCGTTTGACAGATGACAGTACGCGGCAGTAATGTCAACTTCCCTCAGCAACGCCACCTGTCTTCAAACAAGACCTACTTATTGATTGACCCTTGTACCTTGAAAAAATTAGACATGAAGCATTATAGAAAATTAAATTTGTATCAATAATTTCCGAACACCCATTATAAGAAACATTAAAATTTCAGTACCATTAAGAAACTTATTAAAAAAATTTAAAAGTAAAGAATCGATATCTATTCTTCCATTAAAACTATTCCTAAAATTCGAGACACTGAGATAAACAACATTACACGATTTTCTCACACCTGGAGAAGAAACCTCTACCACACAGAAAATACCTTAGAAAAAAAACTGGGGTCTATTTTAAGTCATAACAGAAATGGTAATGGGGCGGATCGGGCGGAATCGGAGGGGGATCCTGTGGAATGGTAACTCCTTCGGCGTCTAACAGCCTCAACTTTATCTCCATACTCAACAAAGTATCTAAATCTTTCTCTGTCTCTTTACTCTGCATCCTTTGTCCAAGGAGAGCATTGATTCCGTCCGTCCAATAAGACAAGGCTAATTCGTCGGGTGCCACGCAATCTAGAGACTGTAGATCTACTCCTTCCAGTGCTAAAGAGAATGCTAATTGGTGTGATGCTTTCCGTCCCTTCATGTGGGGACAGTCTCTTCCTACTAAAAGAGCCCGAATATCCGATACCGCTAGTTTCGACTGCAATTCTTCTGTTGTAGGGGCACTTTTCTCGTCACAATCGCCGTAGTGGAGGACTTTGTGATTCGGTGATAGCCTCATGTACCAGAATTTGTCCTTTATCCTCTGACCACGAGCTGAGTATTTCGTAAACCTTGTACCTATGAAAGACGTTAATATTCAGATTCGAAAAAGTCAAACGCAGTTTCTTATACTCGCGACAAGAATTCAGACGACTTACGTCATACGAACAAATGAATAATTCATTATATTTTCATCAAAATATTTAAGAAACTGCAACTGATAGTAATAAAACTATATACTACACTAAAAGTTTGCATTATATTTTGCACCAAATTGCAAAAAATGATTGTTTTTAACGCAACCAAATATCGAAAATTACGTTGACAATATAAACAAATGTGTAACGTCAGCCGTGACGTAAGACGTCTGAATTCTTGACGCGAGTATATTTACACTAAGAAAGAACGAAATAAAGTGCTATGCTGCTAAGGCAGTGAGATAGATAAACTAACATTTCCAATGTTGCCAGGCTGTGGAAATGTTGTTTGCTTGATTTTATGTTAGTTCACTCGATCTGTTATTCGCATAAACATAAATCAAACAAAATAATATAGATATAGCACAGCATAGATAGACCAGCAGAATCACTTGACTCAAAATAATAAAGTTGTGCATAGCAGCTCATGCATCCATTTCAGACTGCAGAGACCTCCGCTACCCGTCAGTTTGTCTCAAACGCTCAAAAGTAAAAATATGAGTCGAAATCGAGGAATGAGCCGCTGCAACTATTAAATATTTAAACACATCTTGCAATTTAAATTTCCTAAAGACATAAATAGGTAGGTAATCTATAAGTATACTGTAAAAGCTCTAGGTGATCTTTTACTGCTATTGCTGTATCTGCTTAAGTTCTTTATGAAGTCGGCAACATAGGATGATAAATATTTCTGATGAAAGTGTAATTTAGGCCATTTCGATGATATTTTTGGCACAAGTTGGTTCAAATTATGTAAACGCTTTTAGGCATTGTAATGAGTAAGTTTTACTTAGTCTTATGTAAGGTCATGTGATAATATTTAAACTGTAATTATGCGCATTTCGAGGTCACTGCAGATGCCTAAATTTAGTTCAAAGTGCTGACAACGGACTGAAATTGTTGGTCTATCTATGCTGTGCATAGATAGACCAGCTAGTATCGACATTAGATACAATACGTATATAGGATGTATGCATGCAATACCCTTTCCAAATTACCATCGTATTCCAAAAGAATTACTTGAATTCTATTTTAAATGTCTGGCCTTTTTGAGTCACTTATTTAAACAGCATTTTTTCTTTTGCACCGAGTTTTAAGTTGATTTATATGTTAAAATTTTAGCATTATTTTCTGTCAGACCAGCTAATAAGTGAATATAAAAAAGGAAAATATTTTCACACACTATTATAGGCGTATGAAATAGTTCTAAGTAGTGGAAAGTATAAAAGATTTTCTTTGCATTATTAATATGACACGCACTCTTTCATTTCAAATGGACACTAAAGTGGGGGTGTAAGATTTGATTTAGTCGAGTAGGGATTTCAGGTGCCCCTACTACAAATGGACAGTATTACTTAGATGCAACATTGCTTTATCTAACTGGACATTATTGACTTTGTTCTTGTTGTGTTAAGTTTGAATGTTCCTTCTTGTCTACAATAAAAAAAGAAGGCTTAAACTCTTGTATTAAAGCAGTTAGACAGCAAATGACATTTCCAATAGTTGCCAGATAGTGCAAATGGCTGTTAATTGCTTGATTTTATACTAATTCACTCCATCTTTCAATAATTTGAATTACATTTCGAATTAATATCATTCTGCATCTACCATCTGAGTCACATATTTTTTTCTTGTGCAAAGAGTAAGTTGATTTATTTGCTAGAATTTTAACATTACTCTTTGTCAGACCAACTAATAAATGAATATAAAAAAGGAAAATATTTTCACATATTTCTTAAGACGTATGAAATAATTCTATATAATGAAATGTACATAAGAATTTAGTCCCACTCTTTAATTTCAAATGGATTCTGAAATGGGAGTAGATTTGATTTAGCCGAGTAGGGATTTAAGATACGCCCACCACAAATGGACAGTATTACTTAGAATGTGCAACATTTAACCATCATTGTCTATCATACAGGTGTCTATTGACTTTATTCTTGTTATTTTAAGTTCAAAAGTTCCGTCTTGTCCAGTAAGAAAGAAATAAAGCATTTGTGTTAAGATAGATAGCTTTGAAATTAGTATTAAGTTGATTTATTTTGTGTGGGATGTTATCATTATTTTTTATGAGACGGGCTAATAAATTAAAACAAAAAATGAAAATAATTGAAGTGTGAAGTACAATAGTATAAACAGAAATACTAAATAAAACAAGAGTCAAAAGTACATAAAACATTGCTTTGCTTCATGATTAAATTAATACTGAAGTAGGATTGGAGAATGTAATTTGAAATTTCTTAAGGTGTATGAAATAATTCTAAATATTCAAAGGTACAGAAGAATAATCCTTCACACTATTAATACACATTTTAACTTCAAATGAATACCGAAATAGAAGATTTGATTTAGTCGAGTAGGGATTTGAGATGCCCCCACTACAAGCAGTATTATTTCGATTGTACAATATTCTTATTACAAATAGTTAACTATCATTCCACTGCTTACCTTCAACCAAAAACGCCAACCTCTGCTGCTTGATCAGTCCTAAAATATCCGGTGTGATTTGCTCCCGCAACTCTACCACTGGCTTGGCGTGAGACTCCCATTCCTCCCGTGTACTTCTCTCCAACTGCCACAATTGAGTGATTTCGCTATACGTCAACGATTGTAACTTATTCCTAAGCTGGTCGAGGGAAGAAGGAGTCGTTTCCAAAGCCCTCACAATCTGTTCCCGACCCACGCTGGCCACCTTGCCGAAGTCTTCTGACGTGGCTCGCATCTCCTTCCAGGTTTTATTCAACAGGACAATGCAGATGCAGAAGCACTCTTCAAATGGATGGTCGTGGGTAAAGAAGAGAGGTTGGTAGGTGACACACTGTTCAGAAGGAGCTTCACCTTAAAAAAAAATGTTTACGTACAAAATAGTATTTTCTATGTAATTTGATAACATTTAAATTATATTTATTTATGTGAGACCTTCTATTACAGTACAGATTACAAAAAAGTTACGTAGGCACATCAAAAGCATACCATAGAAAAAAAAAAAACAATAAATTTGCAAAAAAAAAACAAATGTATACAAACATAAACATAACGTATGACTCAGATAATCAAAGGCTTTTACACAGCATTAAGGAAGTAATTCATTCAGCTCTTACCATTCTTGATAACATTGAATAAAATTCATAATTCCGATTATGGTATCTAACGTAGAACATTAAACCGAGTATCAACAGTATTCACTTTAACATCTATACTCTCAAGAATCAGGAGAATACACAATGCCATTAATAAATTTAAAAAGAAAGCACAAATCTGCCTAGGTCCGTCTGTTTTCAAGAGTAGTTAATTTTAAACGACTGCATAACTCAAAGTAATCATACTCAGCGGCTTGAATGCCCATTTTATACGCACAGCATCTCAATTTATGCTGGATTGACTCAAACATATTAATATAAACATGATAATGTGGATTCCACACAATAGAAGCATACCTAATAACAAAATGGACAAGAGTACAGTACAGATTTTTAAACAAGGATATTGTACGATTGTTAGTAATTTGCTGGACCAAACCAAGCAATTTACGTGATTTCAAAAACATATTGATTATGTTATTATGATTATATTTAAGCTAAAAATTTAATAAATGTGTAATGATGTAGTAGCATAAATTGTATCGAATCTACAGCTAAAGAAAAAACACATTTTGCCCTGTAGATAATCCGGCACATTTTTCAAATAGTCACAGACATCTCTTTTTAATGCAACCACAAATCAAACAAATTAACCAAACGTCCATCACTATCGGTCAATCACGTTCCCTGACCGTCAAACTGTCTGTTATTGACATCCATCAGATCATACCATTTTGTAGTCTTTGTTTACATGAAGTCGCAAGGCGTATGCTTACAATGTGTTTCAATTATATCCTGTTATTTTTAATTGGGTACATCTGAATCTCAATTATAGCAGAAAAAAAAATTGTTGTCATGTATACAGGGTGTTAAGACATCCTTCGTAGCTCAGACAATAAATAGGTGAGATATCGTAATGGGAAAAATTGCTTCTGATAAACATTTTTAAGTAGAATTCAGTGGTGTACTTATAATTCCTTTACAGGGTGTCGCTTTTAAAATAGACACAAACATAAAATGTTTTTAAATGGAAGACCCTGTATATTTTTATGCAATTTGATTACATTTGTTTTTTTTTTTTATATATAATATAAACATTTATGGCCAACTATGCAGCACGCAACATCAATTTTATTAAAAATATATATATCTAATTATTTATTTGTGGCATTTTTTATTACCTACTTTGTTTAATTCCTGCCACTGAAATATAAAAATATTTGTTAATATTTATCAATTTTATTAATTTTATCATTTATTTTTTGACACATTTCCAAAATATAAAGTAGCAATAATATATCATTGTATAAAAAAAAACATAATGCAATAATTGAATTGCATAAAAATATACAGAATGTCCCATTGAAAACATTGTATATTAGGTCATATTTTAAACAAGACATCCTATAGACAAATTACAAGTACACCACTGAATTCTAAGTAAAAAAGACTGTCAGCTATTCTCTGAGATACTTAATGTCTTAAAAGTAGCCCGTCTCGAAGACCGTATTCTTCTATATCGTGTAGTTTCGGAGATACAATTACAGCGAAACGTAAGTATAGGAGACACCCTATACTTACTTATAAAGTACCAAATGTGCATTTATCAGTGTAATACAGACATCTATATCCTTAAAAGTTCTGATAAAAGGTACCACAATGCACTGTTTTTATCCAACCATCCGTCATATGGGCATCAAAAATATAGTAGATTTATATTTCATTTTTAAAATGTACACAAATACATAGGCACTAAAACAACCCTGCAAATCAACTTGATGACACACACACCATTCAATTAATAATTTTTTACTGCTGATGCTATTATATCCTCTCACGCAAATTGATATTAATTGCAATTTTTAGCACCCTAACTAGTTAGTATCATGAATGGCAATGGAATTATTACGAAGAGATCAGCCGATAGACAAAGAACTATATTTACCAAGTTGTTTCAGCTTTGTTTTCCGATTTTAGGTAAGTTATTAACACTAAAAATTAATAAAAGTAAAACTCTTGCCGGAGCACAAAATTATATAACTTGCAGTGTAGCGAAATAACTAAACGAGGAAAACCAATTAAGAAATACTAGAAATATATAACTTCAGATAATATCTTATTTGAACTATAATAATAAATACTTATAAAATAATTTCTTAACATTTTGATACCTATCTCTGATAAATACATAGTTAATTTTTAGATAACTAAATTGGTAATGGCAATTTCAAAAATTTTATCGCAACTTCAATTTTTTTCTCAAACTTTAAAAACAAATTTATTAAAGATTGATAAGATAAAAATGCTTATTTTATAGATACAGGATGTTCAACTTTGCTTTAAATGAATTTTCTTCATTTTATTACTTCGTAGAAGGTTAAAAGAAGATGCTAAGATGGTAAGAAAACTGTCAAAAAAAAAGACGTTCTCTGTAGATACGCAAAATTATCAATTTTTTAACGACTATGAACAAAAACACGCTATTGTGCAAAAATGGAAACAAAAACGCACGTGTGAAAAAAAAAAGTTTTCTTCCACAGCTCAGGTACTTTCTTTCACGATAATGTCACCTTTGACATTGACACTAACTTCAGATAAAAACGTATTGAAAAATTAGACAAAAATATTGTTTGTTTCATTGCAAAATCAATGTTTTATGGTGCTTTCGAATTATTTTTTTCTCGACCTACGGTTTCGACCAAGAATTCACAATAGTGCCACTTAATATAAACATAACTATTATGGTTCGTACAATCTCACAAAATTTGAAATAATGACTGATGACCTTTTACTACAATTTAAATTACCTATAAATAATTATTTTTCAATACTGAACCTAAATTTAAAAATAAAATCATAACAATATAGACAAAGAAAAAGAAAATTATTGTTTTAGAAGTAGATATCTCATAAATCAGAAGCAAACTTTACTTTTGCAAAGTATCCTGTACATTAATTAAATTATACAGGGTGTTAGAGGGTTGACTGCCGTACAGTAGACGGTAGTATACATCAAAATCCACAAAAAAAACCTTTTTTGAAAAAAAAAATTACAAATTTAATGTGTAAAAATTCAGTAAAATACCATAATATGCAATGTTTACATCTTTCAATTTGTTTGGTATCAATAAAATTCAATAAAGTGAATGTACTCAAGGACTGGTCGTGGAGTATAGGTCAGTTAATATCTGAACTGTGAAGTGTTAATGTGTTTGATAGTTGTTGAAAATGCTTTTGTGTACCATTATTTTCTTAATTTTTCTTTGTTTGTTAAAATGTTGAGTATACGTGAGTATCACGATATGTTATAAATTTTATGGAAAAACTTGCCGCAAATTTGCGAGCATCATATTTTGGATATTGTCGAAAGAGATCCGAGACGTAGCAAACGAGGAATAGCTCAAGAAGTAAAATTGTCTTACTAAACCGTTAACAAGACTCTATGACGATCACCTACACTGGGTTTAGGTATTGTCAGCCTGAGATTTGTCCTCTCAGTTAAATTTTTGTTGATGGTTTTTAATTAAAGTTAATTTCAACCCCTGTTTATGGGGACACATGAAGACATTAGTTTATGCCATCAAAGTGGAAACAGAAAATGACTTGCGAGAACAGATTTTTGCCGCTGCCCATGAAACAAGGACAAATTTGGATATTTTCCAGTGAATATGCAAAAATTTAATCGAAAGTGTGCACGGAGGATATTTTAAACATATGTTGTAACTATGTTTTACGTTAGTTATTTAAAAATGGCACTGTATTTTGATTTTCAGTATGTAATTTTTTTTTTGTTCATGTTATAATTATTTCTGTGACATAGTGACAAGTCTTCTTAGAGGTTATTATTACTTATTTTTCAAATTTTTATATAGTTTAAGTTACGTTACTATTTTAATCATTAAAAATTATCAAAATTTAAACACAACACAGTATCTTAATATTAATTAAATCATTCATTCTACCATACTTTGTCCTAAAATAAAATTTCAAAACTGTTGACCAAACTAAATTCATTAATTTTAACAATAATTATATATCTTTGGATTTTTTTGTCATCACTAAAAAACAAGCTAACACGTGGTAGGCAACCCACAAACTCGCTCAGCTGGCACAGCAAACTAGTTCGTGTATTCGCAATGTTGCCACATTGTGATAAAATTCCTCGATATAATGATTTGTACTATTTAAATTTATTGTTCATTGATACTTTATTTATCTTATGCATAATTACATATATATTTACCTATTTTCAGCAATTCGCAAAGAATCCTCACTAGTTCCACGCTCGCTCTGCCAAAGGGACACTCGTGTTCATCCGCCCTGCAACTATTCTCTAAAACCAGCTTGGTGTAGCTCTCCGGATGATTCCTGGCGAAATAAATCATGCAGTCTAATGCCAGTAAACCTGGCGGAGTCTCATTAAAATCAAGAGCAGGATTTATATCATTCTTAAAGCCTAATTTCTTGTAATCCCTAGTGAAACCTCCTGGACCCCTAATACTACCGGCACCTTCACTGTCAAAGGCTATTCTACGTAATTCCTTTATCTTATCGTGCCCATCTTGATCCTGCATAAAAAAATAGTTTAGTGTGATTTATACATTTTTTATAAAGACTTACTTGAGGATCCATTTTAGTCATCATTCTCTGTTCTAGTAATCCCAGCATGAGGGTTTGGAGTACGTAGAGTTGGTGTGCCATTTCAGCTCCTTTGGCAGCTCCGGTCTGTAAAATATTGTTTTGAATGGCAGTTCGCACTTGTTTGGACGTTAATGTTGCTGCTAAGTTCCGTCTTTTAGAAGGATCGGCTCTTGAAAGTAAGGCATTTATGAGCGCAACTGCATTTTGTTGTACTACCGGAGCAGCTTGTAAATGTCCCACTAGGGATCCTATTGGAATTTCACGTTCAACCTGGACATGATTAAATTAAATATTACTTTTAGATTTAATAATAATTATGAGAAACTTTTGACAAAATGAACTCTTTTACCTGTCCGTATCCTTCCGTACTGTTTAGGACAACATTTTCTAAGATAGAGAGAGCTGCTTGGGTAACCTGAGCCTCCTGCGTTGTATTTACTAAGCTAGCAACTCTTGTAATGAAGTCGCCATTTAAGATATCCCATGAAACAATCCCATGTTCCATTAATTCAACAAAAGACAATAAGGTATGTGCAAGCACAGTACCTTTACATTTCCCATTCTCAATTTGCTTAATGATCAAAGTGAGACCTTGTTTATTAATGAAATCTAACGCAAATGTCATATCAGCACTAAGTATAGACAGCCGGTTCATCGCATGAGCTTTTTCTTCTGGAGATCCCGTGTTCAACTTGTGAAGAATATCTTGAGCAGTTTTTGAAGGAGAGTACTGCAATCGTAGGACTGAACCATTCTTTATTTCATTTCTATTCTTTTCAGTAATGTAATTATTGTTGTTGTTCTCGTTGAACTGTAAGGCATACTGTTCTGGCTCAGTTAAATTCCATCCATTGCATAATTCTTGAATTATACCAGCTAAAGGTTGTTTTTGATTGAATTCTATCAATTGCGGTACCTGATCGGTCATTTCAACCGCTATTTTGACGATATTAGCATCCTTCATGGCTGGCATTTTTGGATTGCTTCAGAAGATAGAAATTTACATTGTTAATTCATTTACATTTCATATCAATAATTTTATTATTATTAAACCAAATCACGTTTTTATTGATATCTGTCAATATATTTCCAAGAAATTCTTGACAATTCAAAAATTTGACAGTTCAATGCGTCATATTTGACATCATTTGCCCTTGACATTTAGCTATTTTTAACGAATCCATACGAAAAACCGTTGACAACCAAACAGATCGCATTAGTGTTGGTGATTTCACAACACATACAACCAGTATGCTGTGCAACCAGCGTAACAAGTGTCGCAGAAATTTACCCAGAAAATTTACCTATTGAACTCTATGACTGTGCTATTCTTTGGCTATATGGAGCACGCCGCAGGAGTAATTCAATTTCCCTGGTTATATGTAAAATTTGTTTTTTCACCACATGCCACAGAACACTGAATCCTTCCATAGTTCATGTTTATTGTTTCTCTATGGAATTCTTTCTAATGTCAATGTTGTTAACCCCACTTCAACATATGACAGGAAAAAAACAAGTAACAACATTAACATGATTAAGTTTTTAATAATAATAACACAATGTTAAGAAGAATTTACAAATGCAGCCTAAAAAACAGTAATACATTAAAACGATACAGTGTTCAAGTTAATGAAAATGTAAGTAAAGATAATACTGCAAATATAAGTCCAGAAAAAAGTGAAGATATTCTTCCCAGCGTTAGAAAATCAGTTTTGGAACCTCTAGATGAAGATATATCTCATATATCTTCATATTTGAAACCTACATTTAATTTCGCTGCATATATTAACAAATCAGACACACTACAGCAACTTCTTAAGTTAGGTGTGAATTTTCATAAAATAGAAAAAAATGGAGAAGCAGTCGAGTTTATATTAGGTCTTAAATTTGAGACTATTAAAGAACACATTATATTTTTAAATAACTTAGATTTAACAACGGAAGATATTGGTTTTCTTATTACTAAAAACCCACTACTATTGAAAGAGGATATAGATAACTTGAAAGTTAGGATTAACTATCTGGAATATAAAAAGTTTACCAAAGAAGCAATAACACGTATTATTGCAAAAAATCCTCATTGGCTAACCCACAGGTAAATATTTGGATTTATTTTTTTGTTACATGTGATAGATAATTATCTGTTGTAGTACGCAACAAATTGATAAAAGCCTAGGTTTTTTTCAAAATCATTTTCAACTTGATGGAAATGAAGTAAGATTAATTGCTGTGAAATGTCCAAAGTTAATAACGGCAAATATTGATAAAATTAAAGTAAATATCTTTGTTTTAAAAGAAGAAATGGGTTTCAATGAAGAAGAGTTAAAGAAGATCTTAATGAAGAAACCGCTGATTTTCATTAAAGGTATGCAGATTATATTTCGACTGTAGCATTCCACTTTTCTTAAATAATGATATATCTATAAATTTGTACATTGTGCATAATGTGAATATGAAATTATTTGTAGGACAGTATCGAATATTAAAATCCTTTGAATATCTTCACAGAGAAATGAATATTTCATTAGAAAGGATTGTTGAGGAACCTGATATATTAACCTGTCGAGAAAAGAGGTTGATGGAAAGACATTCTTTTTTAATTAAACTGGGAAGGGCCCAGTATGATCCAAAAAAACCTAACTACGTAGCTTTAACTTCACTGGTATCTGGAAGTGATTCAGATTTTTGTATTGAAATAGCAAAATCCTCTGTTCAAGCTTATAACGCATTTTTAAAAAGTTTGTAAATATATGTATTTCTATAAATTTTATTTTATTTTTTATGTGCAGCATTGGGGTTGAGGATATAAAGAATAAGCATAAAAGCACATTATTGAAATTTTGGGCACACTTAAATTGCCATTATAGAAACATTCATATTCATATCATTTATTTTACAGTATCTATGTAAAACATTCAAATTCATTTGTATTTGGGCCACAAACCTAGAAAAAATATAGACGTGCCAGTGTCATATTGCCGGCGACCGCTAATTCATGGCTGCCCTAAAAGGTTCAGAATCACTAAAACTTGGTTTTTATGCCAATTTACGTTGGTTGTATTGTAGAGTGAATCTCATTTCTTTACTGTGATTAGTCCATATATGTAGTATTACATATATGGATTAGTCACATTCTTTAATGACATTTAAAATGACAGCAAGTTAGTTAATTTCATATTGCAATGCAGCCATCATATTTGCACAACCGCCAAACATAAAGCAAATAAAATATCAATTTTCTGGACATTAGGTCCCTAGAAACCGCGGTACCTGTCACGTGACCTATATCATGAACCGACGCTGTCTATATTTTTTCTAGGTTTGTGATTTGGGCCTTGGGCTGGCTTGGTACACTCAATTAAGCGTTAAAGCGCTACGGAGCCGAAGCGCTGTAGCGCTTTAATGTGTCACACTGAATGAACTAATCCGAATTTACTACTTATCTAGTTACTTTTACGATTTCAGTTTTAATTATTGGTAGAGGCAGAAGTTAAATTTAAAATTATTTGTTTTTCAGGTTTTTATATAAATTATTAGATGTATACAAACAATATTATCTAGAGTTAAAAATATAATAACATAATTGTAATTATTTTTAAGTAGGTATCTAGATATGATATATTTTTCTTATAGGTATTTGAAAATCGTTACAAAAAGGGATGAATAATTTAGCACCAAAATGAATATTAACGTTGACTTGTAGGTATTAGATGAAAAATGACTTAAACGTTACCATTTAATATTTTTTCTACACCCGTATTATAACAATGCACTTATATGCTCATAATCCGTTTCATAATGATACCCATTACGATACAGATTTTTCATTACGATACAGATTTTTAATCAATAGAAACCCATAATTTTTCAATCAAGCATGCTGTGCATTTGACGTTTATCCTAGGTTATATGTAATTATTTTAGATGTCAAAATCAGTACGTATTAAATTTTCGTAGATACCTAGCTAAACTTCGATAATTTATCAAAATGTCTGATATCAGCGATATAGAAGAATTACCATCGACTCCTCCACACATATCGGAGAAAGCAGAAAATGCAGTTCATACGAATAATTACTGTTACCTATTGTGTTCAATAAAAATATAAAATTTATGGTTTTTGATTATTTATCGGGTGTAGAAAAAATAGCGTATGCAACTCTCATGTAATGGTTATTAATACACTCGCATAAACCATACGAAACTCGCCTCGTTTCGTATCCCGGTTAATGCTCGTGTATTAATAACCATCATTACATGATAGTTTTGCATAATATACTATTTTGTCTTTCTTCTTGTGTTACTGCAACCGTAATGATTTTCTCTCTCAATAGTATCCTCCTCCATTATTTACTTAATGCTAAATTTCGGTTATATTTCGAATGACATACCAGAGAGACAATATATTATTTTCTCTCCGACTTATACTTAGGTATTTCTTAAAACAAATAACGCGCTAGTAAACCAGTCAGCATGAAGACAGTAATTTTAGGTTAGGTTACCCAAACATACCAATACTTAGTGTGCTTTACAAATAATAAAGCAGTCAAGCGTATAAATTATACGCTTCATGGCTTTATAAAGCGCTAAAGCGCTGCTTGAAAATTATAGCACTATTCAGTACACCGCTTCAGTAAAGCTCTTTAGCGTTCGAGTTCCCTGAATGCACTCATTGTTTGAGCAGAAAGCTGTTTATTTAAACCGTGTAATTATGAAGAAGAAATAAAACAAGGCTTTACAACTTGGATCACAGAATATATTTTTTCGGCCAATGATCTGTGACAGAATATAACTGGATTTTGAACATTTTTGAATCTGTCTACTAAATTCAGCGTTACCAATTTGCCAACCCGAAATTTGACAGTGATACTTTTTTATAATTTTATTTATGGTTCTTTTCAAATAGCAGTAATTTCCAGTAATCGGACTATTTAGCATGCGTAGTAGCAAAATGTCTTTTCAACATGAAATAATAATTGCTTGTTTAGAATTACCATATATACCGGGTGTTCCCTCTAAGACTTTCAGTGCGAATATCTCAGCTACTATTGCAGCCAGTGCGTCGAAATTTGGTATACTGGCACTAGATGGGGTGTAGAATTCGATGATGGATTAGTTTTTATACAGAGTGTTGAGTTTTGCAGATAATCGATTTAAGTTCGATTTTTTGGTAGTCAACCTCGGTAAAATTTGTATTTAAATTGAAATAGTCTGAATTATAAACACATTCTGATAAAAAAAGTCCCGAAAAAAATTAATTTTATCACAAAAAACGCCTATGAAAAGTACTAAAATGAAGTATTTCCTTGCTGAGTTTCATGTGCCTCCTTTTGTCTGCTCTTAGGTGTGGTACCTTTCTTTGGATGCGCAATGGAACTAAACGCATTCCATATCGTACATTTCAGTGGGTGTACAGCAGAGAAGTGGACTACTACATTTCTGGTGTACAGTCATAATACAGCTACTAGATTCTTCATATTCTTCTATAAGTTGTCTGCGGGCTTTCTATGTATTTTAATAAATCTTTACTTAAGGTTGGTAGTCAACAGTAGATAACTTAACATTTGTCAAAATTTGTTGTTTCAGTTTCACTTTTTGCGCCAAAATAAACCGCCAAAAGAAGAGAGCCATTTCGTTTTTTAAGTTATCATTAACGTTTTTAGTGTCGTTAAACTAAATATAACATAAACAAATATCTATTATAAAGAGTGAAATATTTTATACGTTGCCTCAAAAATTAGAACAGCTATTCAACATGACAAGTTGCAACTTGTCTGAGGGTGCCTTAGAGGTGAGTTTTTTCAATAAGAAATCACTTTGCTAAAAAAATTAATTTTTCCAGATAATAATGCGGGGAGGTGACTACGACCAACCTGTCTTACAAGTTTTGGGAATCAAAACGATGTCTACTGGAAGCGCAGACAAACAACGTCACCGTATAATAGTGTCAGATGGGAAAAACACCGTTTCATTTGCGATGTTAACCACCCAATTAATTGAAAAAGGGCCAGTTACTCCTTTAACCGTCATCAAAGTTGAAAGATTTATTACAAGTATGGTCAACAATACTGGTAGAGAGGATCAGTGAGCAATATAAGATAATCTTTTAGAAATGTAAGTTAAACAGTATTTTTTTTAGGCGAGTGTTACTTATTTTGGATATGCAAGTAGTTGCACCTGGAGAACTATTTGAAGAAAGAATTGGTTCGCCTAAACCGCTTGACCTCAAGTCTCGTAATGCTTCAACTATTAGGAACGGATCTGCATCTAACGGGTTAAGTACAACTGATTCAGGCTCTGCTTCTAGGTCCATAAATTCAAATATTACTGTTTCTAACGGGGTAAACCTGTGCAATCAACCCGCACATCCAATTTCAAGTCTAAGCCCTTACCACAACAAGTAAGTGATTAATATTTTTTATATGCGCCTGTAGGATAAATGAACTTTTGAAGTTTTTAGATAATTTATGATCAAAATTTTATTAAACAGTGATAAGAACTGTCTACATTATTTATTATAAACGTTAACAATTTATTTCGCGTTTTGTTGATTTCTAAATCTAAATTGCTAATGTTGTTACTAGTTGAAACATCCATCTGCATATTCTTTTCTCCCAGAATGTTTGTAACGATTCGTTTCTTATTTTCATTCGACGTTTCAATATCCACCGCCACCAGCCACCGTGTTACAAGTTTAGACCTTATAAAAGAACGTTAAAGAGTTTTTAAAGCTACCTCATAAGAAAATTCTTGACAATTTCTAATTGTGAAACTCAGCATCTTAAAAGCTTCATCTGTAGTGTACTCAACATGATTAGAAAAGTTTAGCCTACAATCAAATATCACTCCCAAATCTTTTATGGTGTCGGAATGTTCATATTACTTCGTGTAAATTAGAAATAACTGGATTAAATTTACGGGTGTAAGTTACTACTTTACATTTATTTACATTTAAATTAAGATAGTATTACAATACTTTTGTAGTTCACATAATTGCGTTTGTAATATTGTGCAATCATCAATATCTTTAATCATAGAAAACATTTTTAAATCATCTGCGTATAATAGTTTCTCACAATTTATTACATTAACAATGTCATTAATAAATAGTACAAAAAGCAATGGTCTGAGATCCGAACCCTGTGGTACACCGGAAGTAGCTAAAAAAACTATTGGTTTATGACCAATTGAGGCCTAAATCCAAATACCTTTAATTTATGTGGAAGAAGTCCATGATCAATGCGATCAAAAGCTTTTGTAAAATCAGTATATATGACATCCACCTGCCCTTGATTATCAAGTTCATTGGCAATATATGTATTGGTAGATTGTTTCTCGATAAATACGTGCTGGTGTGGTGTTACTAATCTTTTGAATACTGGATAAATACGATTGTACAGCACGATTTGGAAAACTTTTGAGAAATTGTAGAGAATAAATATCGGTCTGTAATTATTTATAACATCTATTTCCACTTTTGAAAATATGACATAATCTAGATAATTTTCATAACCCTGGAAACGTTGCAGTTTTTAAAGATAAATTATAAATAATTGAGAGTGGTTTAGCTATAATACACATTGCCAAATTATCAAAAAAAATGAAATATTACCAGGACTAGATGCCATTCTGTTAAAACTTTGATGTGGCAAGAATAGTTTCAGCTTCTGGTAAATGACTGATATTCAAACGTAGCATGTTATTAAAATTATTAATATCAAACTACTATACTATTATATACACCTTAATACCAAAGGTACGTTTTAGGTGGGTTATTAAAGCTAGAGTTACAAATAAGTCTGCTGTTCGTACTTGGTCTAATTCTAAAGGAGAAGGAAAACTTTTTTCTATTGATCTTGTCGATGAAAGTGGTGAAATAAGATGTACTGGATTTAGAGAAGCTGTGGATAAATTTTATGATTTGATACAAGTGAGTACTGTATTACACTTAGCGTTTATAAAAATTTTTAAATTTTGTTTTCTTAAGGTCGATAAGGTGTATTATATAACTAAATGTCAATTGAAACCGGCAAACAAACAATACAGTACATTAAAGAATGACTACGAAATGACCATGAATTCGGAAACTGTTATTCAAGAATGCAATGAAGGCGATACGTCATCTATCCCGCAGACCAAATATGACTTTGTTACCATCGATAAGATTTCGAGTTTGGAACCAAATACTTTGGTCGGTAAGTATGAAATGTATATTTGCAACGTGTATTTGCAAACAACTCTACTATAGTCTGTTTAGAAATGAAAGAGAGTAATAAAAGCTTATTATGTATGCAAATCGTAAGTAAATGTAGTACTAGTGCTTATATTCAATATTTTTATATTATGTATTATCGGTATAGATGAGGTGTACTTTTAAAAAAACTTTGTGTGACCGGGTTGTACTAAATTGTAGCAGATAGCTAAAATTTAATCCCCGATAATCTGTCTTTGTCTATGCCGCTTCAATTTCTCGGTCCATTTCTCTTATAAGTAAACAATATAAAAACAGCATTTCAAAACTAGAGGCTACTTTAAGCATCATAACCGGGTTAAGAGGGTTTTTAGTAATTCAAATAAAATTATTTAATATTATTATCAAAATATTTATTTAAATTTAATGAATAGACTTTTATTCCACACAAAAATATATGTATTTTGAAAATTCAAATTATAGTGAGTAAATGTAGTGTTGTATAAATGTACAATAAAGAAAATAAAAAAGTAGGTATATTAAAATTCATTCCCACATTTTCTCCTCTTCTTTTTGTACATGATGTATACATCTTTGCCAGTTATCTGCAGTTACTCGTTCCAAGGAATTTTTTAACAAAATTTTCATGTCACTTAATTTAAACATCATATTATTTCGGGCTACATCTCCTTTTACCTGGACCCAGACTAATTCGATTGGATTAAGTTCACAGTGATAAGGTAGTAACCGTAGTACCGTTATTTGGCGATTTGTTGCCATTTCATTGATAACATTATTATATCGGCTTTCCTCCAAGCAGTCGTAGGCATCCGCTCGGTCTGCCGTGAATGGTAACTGGCATTATCCATGACAATTACAGACCCCGGAGGAATAAGATCCAACATCAGTGTAAAATACTCTTCGAAAACATCTGCGTTCATGTCTTTGTGATAGTCACCTGTATCTTTAGATTCAAATAAAAGTAAACCGCCATCTACAAAACCACTGGCACTACCTATATGGGTCACTATAAATCTTCTCCCTTTACCTGAAGGTGCCTTGAAGCCTGCTGAAAGTCCATCCAAAAATGCTTGTCGAAAACTTTTGATATTTTTATCTTGCCATACTTTTGTTACAGTATATCCCTCGTTGACCCAAGTGTCGTCTAGATAATAAATATTCCTCCCTTCGTCACGGAATTTTCTAATTGATCCTAAGTAGGTTCTTCGTCAACAAATAATTTCATGTTTCCCAGCAAAAACTCAACTCTCGTAAGACGGCTCATAATTTGCTTCTACTGATTTTTGGCAAATCGTTGTCCTCTGAAAGTTCACTTAAAATTTTGTTTAGCGTTGGTATTTCTTTTTTAAAATAAAATGAGTGTACTTTTCTGCAAATGACATTTTTGAAGAAATCATCTATAACGACTTTTGACCTCCCGGTAGATGATTTTGGGGGATTTGCAGTATCTTATTCATTTTTTGTTTCCTTTAAAAGATATATAATCGATTTTCCAATCCCTGTCATTTTGGAACACTTTTCCATGATGTCGTCAACACTGTTGGTAGGATTTTGGTGTTTCAATGCATTAAATACATTTAATATAATAATCTTCTCATTCTGAGACAGCGCTCATCTTTTCACGCGTTTAGCAGGTACTTAATCTGATAAGCTCGACATTTTACCCAAACAATATTATATCCACTGGCACAATAGTCACTAAACATAAGTCGAATTTTACTCTACTGCACTAGCAGGTCTTCGTATATTCAGCCCTAAGACTGGATTGGTCTGTCATAATACACTGGCTCCTGCCCTATGATGTAAAATATACTAATGTACACCCATTACCTGTTAGCATTAGTGTTACCCGATAATTACCTGAAACGAAATATTACCACGCCCATGGCCGGTTCTTATATCGGGGCTTTATTACTTTCTTTCCAAACAGACTATAACTCGAAATTCTAAAATTTTGTAGATAGTGGTAACCGTGATAATATTTTTATTTTCAGATGTTATTGGTGTTGTTAAAAGTGTATCTGACTTACAAACTTTCCAAGCTAGAACAACAGGAAGGGAGTTAAAGAAGAAGGATGTAATGTTGGTTGATCAATCAAATACAGCTGTAAGTATTTAAGTATACAAGGTGTCCCGAAATTAACGTGCAATATTTCTGCCATATATTATACATGTGAAAATAAGTCAAAAAGTTCCTATAAATATGACCCGAAAAATGCTTCATAAGGAGGCTAGAACCGCCCAATCTTGAGGATTGTTTTTCCAGAATATCTTTCAAACTATTCAAAATAGAATCACGAAATTTGGTGGGTAGCATACATTTCGCATGCTACAAAATTTTATGTTTACAACTTAAAATATTTGCTCAGAGGTGTCACATGCTGAGGGGGCCAAGGTAAATTTTGCCCCACTTTTTTTATTTTTGGGTATTTTCTCTTGTTGAGATCAAATTATAAAATTTCATAGTTTTCTACATAAAAAAGGTACTCTTGTTCGATCTTGACAGGATGCGCCGTTTTCGTGCAAAAGCGATTTAAAGAAAACATTGATCTCATCATAATATAAAAATTAGAATACGCAACAAATAATAAAAAAGACAGGACACTTTTTTATGAGAATTAGGAAATTTGTTTGTTAGTTGAGCAAATGTTCAAATAAGTTTTCATTTTGTTCAATACAACATCTAGATCGGCGCAGAATATTCTGCGAGGCACGGAGAATTTGAAAATTATTTTCTTTTATTTGATTGCCAGCTAAAATAATTCTTTGAAATAATTCTTCACGAGTATCCACCTCAGCTCCATAAACCAGATTACTCATATGACCCCAAGATAATAATCTAGCGGATTCAAATCCAGTGATCGCGCTGGCCAGGCTATCGGACCACCTCTCCCTATCCACTTCTCAGGATACTTTTCATTTAGCCAAATACGAACCGCCTGCCCAAAATGAGCTGGTGCTCTATCATGTTGAAAATACATCCCCACTCTTGTCGCTAATGGAATATCCTCTAATAATTCAGGTAGGTGATTTTGTAGAAAGTCCAAATATCGTTGGGAATTCAAATTATTTGGTAATTCAATTGGGCCAATCAACTAATTCCCAATGATTCCCGCCCATAAATTAATGGCAAATCTATTTCGAAAATTAGTTCGCCGTACTCCTCTTGGGTTTTCGTCGGTCCATAAATGGGTATTATAGCTGTTAAAAACTTTACATCTGCTGAAATTTGCTTCACCAGACCACAATATGTTTGACAATTTATTTCTATGCCCCAGATTCCATCGGCAGAAGTGCATCTTGCACCCTTTGAAAGTGGAATGGATGAAGATCTTGTATTTGCGCCATTCTTCCTATCTAAAATAGATAAGATAATTTTCGATATGAGGGTGGTGGACGTATTTGCTTTGAGTTAAATTCATGAAATTTTGTATGCGGAGGTTTCTTGGGACGGGAAATTAAAATTTTATGCACAATTGGCTGTATCAGGGCTGTATGAGGGCACCACAAGCGGCCATTAGAATCCTTTTAAATCGCTTTAACTTTTTTGGTCCACCTTATAAAAGTCTCTAGGAGCAGCCGTTTCTGTTAAAAACTCATCTAAAGATGACGATGCATGCAAATTATACACGGTTGGAAAACGGTGATGGTCCATCTGCCGTTACATGAGAGCGACAAAATAAAGTATAGAAATCCGTGCGATAGACAAGGATGACTATATTGACGACGTTTTAAAATCTAAATAGTCACCGCCCGTTTCGCCATTCAAAACAAATAAAAGGGGGAGTGACTGCTCAGATTATTATTATTTATTCATTGCTCAGGTTATTCTAATTTATAAAATGTCTTCCTATAGCCATCCTTGTCTATCACACGGATTTCTATACTTTACTTTGTCGCTCTCATGTACCAGCAGATGGACCATCACCGTTTTCCAACTATGTATGTTAGAGTGCTACCTTACTTTTATCTAAAAATCAAGACATGACACTTTAAAGACTAAGAACTATTAGTTTTTAATCAAAACAGCCTGAATTTGTTGTGAGAATAGCGAAAATAAAATCTCTAATCAAAATGTACAAAACCTGACAATAACTTTCGATTCACTCTAAGGCCTTATGACTAATTTGACAACAACAAATACATAATTGACACTTCTAATTGCAATAATCCGCTATACTGTATGGCTCTAGTTCACATAGTAAATTGAATAGATCGCTTTTAACTTAATTAAAAGATTTTTTTATTTTTAAGTTATTTGGGAGGTGATTATAAAATTTTATACAGGTATAATACGGATTACTTTCAGTTATTGATAGTCTATGCATGGGATAGCTGTATTGTTGACAGCGTCTTGTATTATACGGACCAGGCATTATGTCTGCTTGAAAAATTTCTTTATTATTATAGAGGAACTTAATGCATCCATATAATGCCACTATACTTGACTTCCAGAATTGTAGAGAGTGACTAATCGTTAGCTTGTAGACAAGCGTGACGGGCGAAGCGTGCGGGGAGCAACATTTCATAGGCGTACTAAATTTGCATGCCATCAGATATAAAAAATATACAAAAATAATTGCATTACATAACATCCATTATTTTTAGAGTAGAAACAGTGATATAACGGTTTTTACCAATTTTGAGGCGTTAGATAATAAAAATAATAAGAATATTTCCAAATTTAAAGTTTTTATATTGTATATCGGCGTACCTAAGTTAATTTAGACCCACCACCACCCGGCTCATGCCGCCACAAGATGTTGACTATTTATACATTTCATATAGGTAATTGTTTTACACGAATATTATTTTTATCATTAAATTAGTACGCATTACGTCAGAATCATAACAAACTTCACTATCACTGTATGTTCACTATTTATTAAAATAACTATAACTTTTCGACTCTTCTGCTATGATAACTTGTGTTATCCATCACAACAACTGCTCCTGGTTCAACATATGATAAAATAGATTCAAAGCATATTTCAAATACTTCACTGTTCATATGTTCATGGTAATCTCCCGTCCTACGTGATTCAGAAACATGCAAATCATTTTCTAAAAATCCCGAATCGCTTCCAATATGTGTTATTATTAACTACGTTCTTTTCCAGAAGGCGCCTTTAATCCTGTAGAAAATCCATCTAAAAATGCATCTCTTTTACTTCGAACGTTACCATCCTGCCAAACTTTTGGTATCGTATAACCTTCATTTACCCATGTTTTATCCATGTAATATATCTGTTTGCCCGATGCACGAAATTCTCTTAGTTTTTCTAAATATTCTCTTCACCATACTACAATTTTATCTTTTTCAATGAGCATACTTTTACGATTTCGTTTTAAAAACGGAAAATTCATGTCATGCATTGTTCTTCTAAAAACTTTGTCAGATAATTGAGGCATGTCCTCATCTTCAGCTGTCGTAGCTTGAATTTTTTTATCATCGCTATTTCATTTCTGAAGAAGAATCCTTGAATTTTCCTGTGAATGGCGTATTTTACGTTATCATCGATTTCTGTTTTTCCCTTCCTTGTGTTTCTATTTTTTTTCTTTGGATTTACTTCCACACTCTTTTTTATAGCACGATATACACTAGAAACTGACACTTGTGTTAACGAACTACACATATCAACAGCTTCACTAACACTCATGTTAGAGTTTCGTGCTCGAATTCCTTCGTATACGTTTTTTATTATTATCAATTGTTCGTTACATAGGTTATGTCGATTACTAACAGACCTTTTACTAGAACTGGCACTTTGATCCATTTTTAACCGTTATTTGTTAACTTCACGGTTGCAATAACTTTTTTTTTTTTATAATTTAATATAACTATAGAAATAACACCCCTCGAATAGCAGCAAATCCCCCAACGTATACATATTCTAATGGCATTCTAATCTCGGCAAAGCCATGTACTAACGCTCACGGTTTACACACACCAAAATATTGTTTTCCACAATGCAATAAACATAGAGAATACATCGGGCTTCAGTTTGACTTAGTCTTTATCGTGGTGCTGTAAATGTGAGTATAGTATCGTTGTGCATAGAAAGCGGCACAGTAATAATGAGGTAAATAATGTGTAATCTCTTATAAAAAATATTATACGCTTAATAGTAATAGTGTTTTTATATTATCTATTAGTCACTGTCTACAATTTCGACCGCTGGCTATAAGTGTGAGCAGATTTAGATTTTTAAAGTGTCTGCAGGAATCTGTAGGAGATAATTTTTTAATAATACATATTGCACTCTTTTGTATTTTGAATGTGCTTCTGGCATAATGGCTATTACTCCATATGATAATCCCAAAACAAATTCTTTAATAGAAGCTTGAGTAGTAGGAAATTTTAGTTATATTTATATTACTATATTTTGAAAGGATTCTGAACCCCAAGCACGTTTTGCTTAACTGTTTATTGATGTATATATGTTCTTCATAAATTTTTATCTATATGGTATTTAATTGATGTAGAAAATTATATTCTATGATTATTGACATCGACATGATTTGGTGTGTCTAGTCCATGATTTGTTTTAAATAGGATTATATCAGTTTTTCCTTGATTTTGAATTTGCCCATTATTGTTACACCACTTTTCCATAGATTGACAATTTTTGCAGGTAACATTGACCTTATGGGGCACGGAAGCAGAAAATTTCGACGGCACCAATAATCCCGTAGTATGTATAAAAGGTGGCCGAATAACGGACTTTGGAGGAGCGAAAAGTGTATCCTGCGTAGGCAGCACCAACCTCAAAATTAACCCCGAGTTATCCGAATGTTACCGCATTCGCGGTTGGTACGATAGCGAAGGGAGCCACGTACAGCCAACTAACATAAGCGCCAGATCGGGCGTTGGAAACTTCACAGCATCTTGGATGAGTTTCAAAGAAGTAACGGATCAGGGCCTCGGCAGTGGCGAAAGGGGCGATTATTACCAAGTTATGGGTACCATCTTATTGGTCAGGACGGAAAACGCTATTTACAAGGCCTGCCCCACACCAGAGTGTAATAAGAAAGTTATCGATATGGAGAATCAGATGTACCGTTGCGAGAAGTGTAACAGAGAGTTTCCGAACTTCAAATATCGCTTGCTGGCAAGTGTAAGTATCAGTAAATATATTTCTTTAATTTTTCTTTACTTTTCATATATTTTTTTTTTACTTTTTATATATGTGGTTTAAATAAATTGCTACTTATAAAATTTTAAAACCTCACAATAGAGAGTAAAAAGTATTTTCTATGAAAATTGTAACACTTGGCATTTCAACTGTTTCAAGCTAAGCATTGCGCCCTCTTATGATAAAAATTTGAACTATATTTGGAGAGTCATTGGTTTGAGTTGTTTATAATGTTGTGTGTCGTTTCTTTGTTTTTATTTTATGGAAGACTTATTATTTTATCTTTAGTATCGGCACTTATATTCCGGACACGGTGTATTCTTCTTGGAAAACTTGATGGCATAGATGTTTCTGATAAATTATGTCTTATTTTCATGACAGATTGCAATTTATTTGTGCAATGCCAAGGATTTAATTTGATACAGTTTAGTACATTATCTGGGATTTCTCAAGGTTAAATTTTGGGTCCTTTCTTATTTAAGATTTATGTTAATGATATATCTTCTTGTCTTGATGTAAAGTACTTATTATATACGGATGATATGAGAATCTACTGATATGTCAGTATCTACCTGCAACACAGCCAAAGCGGGTTGTCGGTTTAACAGGGGGACCAGACTTTCTAGCCATAATTTATAACAAGTTCAAAGATGTAAGTAAACGCAGTCAAGTTAAGAGGCCAGTTTGTCGCCAAAATCACTCGAACAAATAATTTATTGTTTCCCTTTAAATAACTTCGGTTTACAAAGAAAAATGCTAACTATACAGAGTGTTTTAATAATAATACTAATAATAGTAACGATATTAACAATAGTCAACTATGTTTGCATATAATAATATTGTAGTATTATTTTTTAAATTTCCCGAGGCGTTTACAGTGCTCTGTAATATTACTTTTCTGACCACTACTGCTGTTTGACATTTATTTGGAGAGTATTAGAAACAATGCAACCAACAACACAGCATAGGTTTATATCGACTGACAAGTGCTATGTGCGTGTAATCCTGTGTCACGGAGGAAGTGTCAAAACAATACTAGGATGAAGATAACCCACGATTGTACACAAAAGAATAGAATATTGATTATATTGATTGCCATAAGAATATTTATCTGAATAATATTAGGTTCTCGGTGGTGGCGGACCGAAGACTGAACAGTTGTGTTGACATTGCAATTTTAGTTTTCCGTTTTTAGTAACAGTTTCAGTTTTAAACGTTTTATTTATTAAATAATGGATAGTTGCGATATATTGGGACATGTGTAGTTTTCTACAATTTTCTTTAAACGTACGTGGACATATTTTCTAGAGTTGAGAGCAATGCAGTGGAGTTACAGTTATCGGACAAAATTTTCTAAATGAAAAACTGCCACGGGTGTATTCGAATGCAAAATACTGTAGCTAAACGGATTAACTGTTATCTATCGGGCACTTAGGTATTATTATTAATAAAAATGTTTACTTTCGTTGTTTCTACATTCGGCAACGTTGTGAGAAACGACCACATGGTAGTTGACATATGTAGCCATCTTGGACGATGACTGATCGACATAGGCACCGACTTAGGAAAAATGGGTTTTGCCCCATTTTAAAACATCGAGCTAGAATTCCGAAAAAAAATTTTTATTGTCTTAGGCCTCCCTGAGCACATGGTTAAAATTTTTGTACTTAGTCATAGTTAACCCTGTATATGTTCATTATGATTATTATTTATGCTGTTCTTAATAAAATACGCAGTAGGACGAATGGTATTTGTTGTAGCTGGGTTACCTTTTGCTCATAGCCTATGAAATGATGCACTAAAGGCTATGTAAGCAGGTTGATGTCTATTTGGGTATCTTTGTCGGTATTCTCACACTACTTGTCTGAAGTTTCCATTGGAATACCCATATACTATAATATAATAATTACCATCATTTTTATATATCAAGCTATTTTGATTGAAATGTGAAATAATATTTTTTAAAACGCTTGTAATTTCTAAACAAAAATTCCCACACATCTTTTCAGATGAATGTTGGAGATTGGAGCGGTAACCAGTGGGTGAGCATGTTCAGCTCCGAAGTTGAGAAGGTCCTGGACATGACTTCCCAGGAAGTCGGCGAGCAAATCGAGCAGGATCCAGAGGCAAAGGCCGCTATTGCCGACAAGGCTCACTTCAAGCAGTTCATCATGAAGTGCCGTGCAAAAATGGAAACGTACAATGTAAAATGCTAAGTAAGGGTCTTAAATTTTTTTATAAACGTAACGTTTTGTTTGCAGGATGAAACACGGTTAAAAACAGTTTGCATAAAAGTGAACCCGATCAACTACGAGGAGTATAACGCCCATTTGATAGAGAGAATCCAGCAGCTTACAAATTAAATAGTTTTAGTCTTTACAATAGTATGTGTTAAGTTTGTTTCACTTTTTAGATATTTTTTTTAGTTGTAGTATTTTACATATTTAGTAGTATTTATAGCTTAATCTTATTTTGCTTTTTCTATATATTTATAACTATGTAATTAAAATTCTCAATATATTTTTATTTGAAATGCAGTTTTTCTCTTCAGAGCAAAAAACCTATTACAAAATTTAGCGAATTTTTATTTCAACATGATTTCCAAAATATTTTAAAATAGTTGGAAAAATTAAAGATGGTAGTCAAATGAAAAAATGTGGTGAGATACAGAATGGTGACATTTAAAAAAAAATCACATTCTAAAATATCTGAAGATGAAAAAGATGAAACTTTGGTCAACAATTTTCTAAGGTAACATTCGATTGAATTCATTTATAAATAAATACAGTAAAGCTCAGTTACAACGTACACGCTTATTACGTACTTATGACTATAACGTACTGAATAACCCGGCATTATTATAGGGCGTTCTTCTGTTGCTGGTTTTTGTTAAATGTTTGTATTTTTGTTAAGAATTGATAGAAATTTTAAAAATTTAATATATTTTTCTTAAAACGTACTTCTGATATATAACGTACCGATTTAACCGCGCCGGTACGTTATAACCGAGCTTTACTGTACATATACAGCAATAGCTATTGCCACTAAAATTCGGAATTTCTTTGAATTTTTGTACGCATTTAGCTTTTGGAATCTTGTGATCTTTTTTATTCAGCTGTGTAAAAATATATAACATGCGTTAAAGCATTAAAAAGTTTAAAAATGACGGTTATATCGTCACCATACTGTGCCTCTAATGAAGCAGAAAAAATTGCATTTAGATTAGACCTATAATTTTGGTGATAACACCCAATATTTTAATTGAAATCAAAAAGCGGTAAGTTTTGATACAATTGACAACTACGTCACTTGTAGTGGTGCTGCCACGCGCGGTAGGTTATTGCAACCGGATAATGGAACAATCGCACTTACGGTTATGTATATTGTTCTCTAAGCTTTGTTGACTGAAATATAGACTACTTCAATTACAGATAAAAGAGAGAACCTCAATCAACGCAAGCTTATTCGAAATGTTACTAGGTTACCAGCATACTAAGAATTCACGATATATATGCACCATAGGAATCTGTCTTACATTAAAATAATCTTTTTGATAAATCCTAAAATACACTTTATCCTAAAAATTATATTAATTCAAAGAATTTGTACTACAAAACACAACATCCTTGTCAAATTAAAAGCTTTATAATCTTTAGCGGCACGTGTAAAATAATTGTAGTTTCCCGACACATTGAACTTTAGCGCCATCTAGTGCTTTGTGAATTTCGCGAATTGACGCCTTACTGTTCAATTAAAAGAAGAAGAGGAAGAGTTAAGATTTGGTTTCATTTGTCATGACTTTTAAGTTTGAGGTTATAATTATGATATTCGGTGTAAAAATTGTAAATAAAGTGCTATAAATAAATTAATCTAAAAATACCTTTTCCAAGATTATCTTATTTAAGTTAAACAATGTCTGGTGCAAGTGTTTGTGTTCTAGCTTTAAATGGAAGAAGACAGACTGTTAAATGTACACCCAATACTACAATTTTACAGGTAAATAAATATATTTTCCTTTCGAGGTAAAGATTATCTTTATTTAGAGTCCATATAAGTGTAGAACTGAATTCATACAAAACTAGATTAACTAAAGATGATTATTTATATATTTTTATGTCCTGATGACACATAAAAATAAAATGCAACTATCCAGTTTTGTACATTTATTTATATTTTTAGATTCTTGAAGAGGTTTGTAAAAAGCAGGGTTTAAAAGCAGAAGAATATGACTTAAAACATCATAGTAAAGTACTAGATACAACGACGACGTTTAGATTTTCAGGGTTACCTAACAACGCTCAATTAGAATTGGTACCAGCTTTAAAAATTCGCAACGAAAGTGATATTACGTTGGCTGTGAATTTAGAAAATGGTAGTCGACTGATCGGAAATTTCAGTCCAAACGACACTTTGCTAAACGTACTGAACAAACTTTGTCCAGAAAGTATGCAACAAGATAAAAATCCTGTAGTGGTATACACTAGAAGAGAAATGTACGGAAAAGAACTGGAAAATGTTACCTTACGAAGTTTGGGTCTTACAGGAGGAAGAGCTATGATTCGAGTAATTCATAGATCTCCAGAAGATCTCAAGATACAAGCTAATATATCTGCCCCGCTACCTTCGAAGCCTGTTGAGGAGAAGCCGTATATGCGTAAATTACAGCGTGTTCCATCTCCTCCTAGAGTAGAAGAGAAAATTCCTGAATCTCGAAATGATACTGAAACCAACGATAAAAAAGAAGAAACAGAAGAATTGCAAACACCGCAAAAATTTCACAAAAATCACAACGTAGATATTCTAAAATTGGCTCGAGAGAAGCGAAAGAGTAACGATTCTTCTCCATTAAAAACTGAAGAGAAACGTAAGACTATTGAAAGGCGTACTAGTATGGAGGAACCGAAAACCAAAAAAGAAATATGCAAATGTCGGAGGGACGAATCAATGGAAGTGGACTGTTGCGGTAAATGTCAAGAAAAATGCACCAACATAACAGAAAGTATCGAAGATGAATTTGTCTTTGTAAGTGCATATATCATTTAATAAACATTTTTTTACATTTAATTTTCAGCTTGGCGACAGAAACGCCATGTTGTTCTCGTTAGAGACAGCCCAAGCGGTACCAAGCGAAGATCTCCCTGATGATTTCTTTGAATTAACTATAGACGATGCTAGAAAAATTCTTCGAGACGTTAAAAAACAACGGAACGGTACAGATAACGCCCCGCTTATGACATCGGCTCTTAGAAATCTAGAAGATTCAAAGAAACAATTAAGGCAACTCAATAAATATAAAAAAGCTATTATCAGAGTACAGTTTCCAGATAGGACGGTTTTGCAGGGTACCTTTGCGCCGGTGGATACGATTGGGGACGTTGTTAAGTTTGTTAAGGAATATCTGGAGGATAAATCTTTAAATTTTTATGTCTGTAAGTTAAAAATGTTTAATAGTTTAAATGGCAATAGTGGCAGGATATTATATTAGATAAAAGATATTTGTTGTATACCCTGTATATTTCTGAAATAAGTGTGTTTCAAAGGGCGTAATAGAGAACACAGCAGCATGTGGCCAAAAAGTGATATTTTGAAGATAAAGAAATTGTCGGAAGTACTAAAAAACGGTAGTCTTAACCGTTTTTTAATTTAAAAATAATAAGGTGGCAAAAATGGCACAATGTCAGTTTCTAATCACAAATAATAGAATTAGATTCTCTTTTAATTATAAAAAAATCAGACGAGCTTTTGAATACAAAAAAAATAAATTGTAGGTAAAATGTTAAAATATGTGATGAATGCTATAATTTTTAAAAGTATACAATTAACATATTAAGTTTCAGTTTAAAAAATATTTAATATTGAAATTACAAAACTCCAACGGATCAAAGAATAAACCATGTACATTTCATTACATAAATAGTGATATAAAAAATTACTACAATTTTAAAAAGGCTGAAAAGTCCAGTATAAAATACTCATGTTATCGACAAAAACAGTTCAGACACATTCACTGACAAGCAATCCGGCAACAGTGATTGTCGATACCGTATTTAGATCAATAACTTTTATTATTTATTTTATTGCATACCAATTACAAGGAAAAGACATGCCTGTTTTACCTTAATACGTGAATGAGTAGATATTTTACCTTAAATATTTACCTGTTAATAAAAATAAATGTAGATAAAGAAAATTGCGGCCAGGGGTGTTAGAAAAACGTGAAAAACCGGTATGAAAATATCTACATAATAGAAATTGAATATGAATTTTTAATTTGTATTATGTTCAATTAATTATTAAGTTTGTAGATATGTGTACCATACTAAACAACCTTTACTTTTCCAAAAGTAGTTTGTAACGTACCTGTTTAAAATGCGGCATGTATAAAATGAACTCATCTCTTCATAGCACTTTGTTAATAAAATTGGGATCATCTGCACTTTGAATTGTAAACTAATTGCAAACTTCAACTAAATTCAAGACAGTTTCTATCACATTCAAGTCGGCTACTGGGTGTTGATGTTGCAATGCTTGCATTGTGAGCTACTCGAGACAATCCAATTAAAGGGTCACGGCTGTTGCACGTGCAGCTGGTTGCAGTATTTCTACATGATTATATGTATATCATACATACACTTTCGCATCATATCTGTTAATTCTTGATCTCAATAAGGCATTTACAGTCGCCGTCCTCTATAACCCCTTTTACAAAACACACCTATATTTGAAGCATCTGTATTTGTCTTAATTAATAGTTATTTTCAGACTGCACCCCCCCAAAATGCATCTTAGAGGAAAATAAGAGGTTGATCGAACTCGGATTTGTGCCCGGAGCTATGGTATATTTCGGCACTCATTCAGAATATTCAAAAGTCAGTTACTTGAGGAAAGATTTGCAAAATAAATTTACAAGCAATTCAGTGGCGAGTCTAGCAGCGGCAAAGATGAGGTATAGTATTTACTGGATTAATTGTTTTATGCAAAAAGTTAGGAGAAATCTGTCTTATAAAACTGTACATTTCAGGAGTCAGAATACTAGATGCCTGGTTTACGAAACGGAAGACTTTGAAGTAGACGAAAGCTCCTCTAACGATACCAATGTTGGAGCTAGTACTAGTTCAGGAATAACGCATGAAAATTATACTGAACGAAAAATCATAAAATCAACCGAAAAAGTACCAAAGTGGTTTAAGCCATAGTTCGTATATTACCAGTACTTTAAAGAATACAAATATTATTTTCTTTTATATTTATTTTATAAATACCAAGCATGTTAAATAAAATGTATACATATTACTTTTATGTTTATTTAATACGTAGTTTTCTTACAGATAAGTGTAAAAAATATAAAAAAATGCAAACTGCTGGATACAAAAGGACTAGATTGATGTAACTGCGCATTTATAATACTAGAAACGAGCGTAGTTTCTACATTTCCAGTGTAGCCAAATTGGTACTAAAAAAATAAAGCTTTTACCATGTATGTGATCCGATTCACTTAACTATTTTAATCTAAAATAAATCTACTCGGTTTTAAACCAAATTTATAAATTTAACAGTTTGAAAACTGCGTAAAAAGCTACATTGTGTGGCAGTAACCTATGTTAATAAATATAACTATAAAAACTAGCAATTATAATATTTCTTTTAAAGTGCAACAAATACGATTAAAAAAAAAATAAAATTTAACAAAAAAAAAACAAAACTGGAATTTAAAGTTTGTTACTATACAAACTCTTCTCTCTTCAGACAGTTGGTACATAATTGAATAACGCTCGATATTAGTACTAACTGAACTACTGCTACATTTATGTTTAGTTAGTTCTGAAAGGCCAGGATACATTACTATTCAACTACATATTTGGCAACTATAAAGAGAGGCACTATTATTATTCATAATGTAAGTGACGTGAATTCATATTCATGTTTTGTCATATTTATAACCGTAGTCCTTAAGTCAATAATATTGGACAGCAGCCAATAAAAGCGTGTTCAAATTTTATGAATAAAATGATCCGACGTCTATAAATAGAACAAGAACTTATTTAAAATATGTGAAGTTTGTCAATGTCATAATACAAGTAATTCGAAAGTATAAACCAGAATCGTACAGAGGTTCACACTATTATGCAGGGAGACAGCACAAACAACAATTTGTAACCATATACACACTTTTAAATAAGAGTTCGAATTGTTAAAAAAAAAAATGTAAAAAAGTCCATCGAAAAAATTATTAGTTACAATAAGGAAAATAATAAATTAAATTGTCTCATATACAGTGATTTCAAAAAGTAATGAATAAATTCATTATTTTTGAAATTGAGAAGTTTTCGATTTTGTTTTAAAAATAGGCACTTTCTGACATACGACCCATATTTGTGACGTCATCGTTGTTCGAGATATGACGTCATCAACAATTTTTTTAAATAGCAAACCCCAATTTTGACCATGCGGTTTGAAAAAAAAAATATGATGACAAAAATTTCAAGAAAATAACGTTTGAAGATTTTAAAATTTAATTTTCACAATACTGTGCGCCTTCCCATTATGCAACACCAGTCCGTGCTTATTTAGATGAGCTGCTCCTGAATCGTTGGATAGGGAGAATGGGGCCGATTGAGTGGCCAGCCAGATCGCCTGATTTGATACCCCTAGATTATTTGTTGTGGGGATACTTAAAGAGCAAAGTATAGATTACTAGACCGGCTAATTTAGAAGATTTAAAAGCAAGAATTCGTTACGAGATACATCGTACACCTCCTGAAGTTATTGATAATGTCCAAAAAGAATTTATTAATCGTCTTGGCTACTGTCAGGCAGCCAACGGTGAACAATTTGAACATTTAATTTAGTCGATCTTTTACATAATCATTATCATTTTCAGTATTGTGAAAATTAAATTTTAAAATCTTCAAACGTTATTTTCTTGAAATTTTTGTTATGCAACACCATAATTTTTCATGATGTATATAGAATGACACGCTCTTTCAAATGGCATGGTCAAAATTGTTGCTATTTAAAAAAAATTTTCTATGACGTCATATCTTAAACAACGATGACGTCACAAATGTGGGTCGTATGTCAAAAAATGCCTTTTTTAAAAACAAAATTGACGTGCCAGGGAATTTTCTTGAAAACTTCTCAATTTCAAAAATAATGAATTTATTCATAACTTTTCGAAAGCACTGTATTGTAGTAAACATTACATGAAAAAAATTACAAAAAGAAGTCCAAAGTTTTACATTTTATGTGAATTAAGGTGTTATTTTACACATTATTTTTCAATAAAAATGGCATGTGCTCAGTAACGAGGAGATAATAGATTGTGTTTTAGCGCATGGAGAAGCCAAAACTTGCATTTCATTTAGTAGTCAGGGGTAGACCAGTATCTTGGTCTCTGCGATCTCCATATCTAAACCCTATAGATTCCTTTAAAACCAAAGTATACTGTACCAAAGACTTGTGTTAACAGATCATGGGTGCTGATAATCTGTGTCTTTGGAAACAATAGGAATATTTGAACTACTCCAATGAAATTGGATTTGATGGGATGGCAAGCAAATGAAGATAACTGAACAGCTTTTGTAGAAATAAATAAAAATGATATAAATATTAACAATTTTTATCTCATACTCTGTTGGACATTTATTTTTTTTTCCAACAAATCTTACTTCTGAAAAGTGTGAATCACCCAGTCTATTATTATATTTACCAGATTATATGAAATGTCATTGCAGTGTGACCAGTCAGAATGTTAATAATCCATCAAAAAAAGCATGATTTTATGATCTAGAGCAGTTATTCATATAATTTTTAGTTTGTAAAATTTTTATTTAGGTCGAAACGGTGAAAATTTAGGTTATGTTTTGATAATGAAGTGTGAGTTTTATAATTGTTTTTATTGTATACATAGGCTTCATATCAGATAAGTCGAAGTAAAGGTGGCTACAAATTTTGACAATTGTAAAGTACCTAGATCCAAATGAATTTTTCATTATTTATTACATTTACTATTTCTGTTGCCTTATTATAAGTTTATGTAACAAATTGCCTTTTTTGATGGAATAAGAATTAAAAATTTATTTTGTAAATTTAATATGTACACCAAATTTTGACCCGAAAATTTTGATATATCCCGATTTTCCCAGTGTATTTGAAAAATTTTCCAGGCTATGAAAATATCAAAAATCAGTTTTCACTTTTTAATTATTATCATTTGCTAATTTCATTATTATCCTTTGGAAATTTATTTATTTTTGTAATGTAAAATTTAAAAAATCAAAATAAATTAATTTATTGAAAAAAAAAAAACAAAAGCTATTGAAAATATCAAACGTAATTAGTTTTCATTTTTTTTTCACATTGTGTATTAGACTCACTCTGAACTATACAAAATCAGCAAATATATATTTTTTTTGGTTGCCTAAATGAAAAAATATGTATGAGATTCATGGCATCTAAATTACAAAAATTGAAAAACAAAAAAAAACATTTTTTCCAATTATTATTAATATTCACTTTATTTCGAAACGGAAATTTAAATTCCATTAATTTTAATTTTTTTTTCAAAATATATTTTAAATTTTGGTGGATTAAAAAAAATTAGCTTTTCAGCTACATTAAATGTTTGGTATCAGAGAGCATA
The DNA here is from genome assembly GCA_037114965.1 of Monochamus alternatus. NCBI lineage: Eukaryota > Metazoa > Arthropoda > Insecta > Coleoptera > Cerambycidae > Monochamus > Monochamus alternatus. Next base: position 144,627,318 of record CM073426.1, on the reverse strand, counting down.
CAAAAATACATTAAATCTAGTGGCTTCACCTCATACATAATAATTGACCACAATTAAAAATTCAAAACATTCCCTAAAAATTAGAGAAATTTCCCAAAGCAACTTCTTTATGAAGTGTGGTCTAATAAATAGTAAGAAACTCAAGCTTTATCATCAAAATATAACCACTTTAATTTTCATCAGCCATTACTGATCTAAATATGTAGGTATGTGAAATTATGTATTCTTTAAATGCATCCAAAAAAAAAACACTAATATAAAACATATACATATCTAATCATATAAACTAAAGGAAATTATAAAAGTGAAGTTTTTTTTTTTAAATTTAATTAAAAGAAATATGTTTTGCAACTTATTTGTGGTTTCATAAAATAACTTCTTAAATAAAAGAAGGAAATCTATGATCTTGTGACATTCGTCGCTAGTTTTATTAAAAATTAACGAAACCTAAACAATAACTATCAAATTGCAAAAAAAATTTAAAACCATTTTACTTTTAAAAACGCACGCTGCATGCAATGCAATGTAACTCGTTACACTTAATCTACATTTTCTCCACTTTCCCTAGGATCCAAACGAATACCCATCGGTCCGAGCATATTACTTGAAGGCCCTGCCTCCCCCAACTGCGACCGATAACTTTCCAAAATATTTTTCAAGGCATTCACATTAATATCGACAGGCGTGAAGCTTTCGACATCTTCAAAACTATCACCGTTATGTTTTTGAAAACTGTCTCCAATGGTGGTAGCCGCTAATTCCCTATCCATTTCTTCCATGTACTGCTGCATCTTATTCTTCACCTCCTGATATGACTGATCTCTAACGTAATTATCCTCCTCGTATTCACTCATGTCGGAGTCCGATTCCAAATTCCAGGAATCATCTTCGGGGATGGAGAAGTTCAAAATGTTTTGCACCGCGCAAGCGAACGAATTAGGATCGAAATTGATTTTGTTATTCGTCGGTTTTTGCTCTTGTTTCGTGTCGTGGGAGAAGGAAACCTTGCTTTTATTTTTACGCCTCGGTGGTCTCACTGGGGATGGATCTTGATCGGGGTATTCAGCGCCTTCGATACCCGAGACGTGGTTCAGGAATGTGGTGACTTTTTGGGTGAACTCGGCAGCATCACTGTTATTGTTGACGTTGAATATCTTCTGACCGTATTTCTCTTGTAACATTTTGTCTAATTCTTCCGGACTGATATTCAACCACGAGTCATCGTCGTCTTTTGGTAGGTTGCCGTCTCCAACTTTGGTTTCTTCCGCGTTGTAGTCCAACGTCTTTGTAAGCTCCAAAATTTCTTGACCGATGACGGGATTATAGTGCATCGTATCGCGGTGGTTGATGTAATACTCTTTCGCTTTATTCAATAAGTTATTGTAGTCTATGGAATGTTCTAAGAGACCTTTGAAATACCCCTTATCGTTCAAGCTCTTTAAATATGTGTGCCATCCTCTATCGGTTTCGATATCAGCACTGGGTTTGGCTTGGGAAGCTAATATTTCAAATCCACATGCCACTTTGACGCCTAATAGATGCGTTTTATGGTCGGGCGTGTTAGTTGCTGGTAGATTCCATCCCGTGCGTCGATCAGGCATGTAGTTGCTGTGGATAAGCATGGCATACAAACATTTTGTAAATGTTACGCTGGTCATTGTTCTAATCTCTGGAGGGAAATATTTCATAGCTCTACAGGACTTCATATCGATTGGATCTCTATTGCAGAAAGCTTGAACTGCGGGAGCAATCAGATTCGGTTTGTGTTTTAAAATAGCAGCTATGGCTACCGGCACGTAGATGGTAGCTCGGTGGAGATTGTCTTTTGTTTTAGCAGGATAGCCATTTAATTTATTTTTAATGGAGTTTTGGATGTCTGACGATGCTAGCGTTTCAACGGGTTTCTCTCTTATATGTGAAACGGCTTCTTTGACAGATATCTCGCAGTCTTCTGGAGAGTCGGGAGGAATAAGATGGATATTTCCATCGTTTATAAACACCTAGAGAAAAATACGTAGTTTACATATTAAAACAGTTCATTATCATTATTTATATGTAAGTCGCCACCTGTTATTTTTACTTCTAAGTTTGACTAAACTGAATAAAAAAACCCATTAAAATTATTTGAACTAAGATTAATAACAATAATTTGAATATACGTTACAATAATATCAATAGATTTCTATACTTATAACCATTATAACTGATACTACTTAACATAAAGCATGAATAAATATGTATAAAAAACATATAAACAATAAATGTTTAGGAACACGTTTACAGTAAAAAAAATTGACATACCCTATTTTCACAAGTATCTGGATTCGCCCATGGTGGTAAAAAATCTGCAGCCTCAATCAAAAGAAATTCTCCATCAACATCATACACTCTAGCAATCAAACCATTAATTTCTTTAGTGAGCTGTTGCAAAATAAATACTATAAACCATTCATCTTCTATGTTATCTCCATAGTGAGATATACCATAAAGGTGAGGAGGCAAATTTTCTATGAAAAGCAGAATTAATTTATGTACAATTTAAATAAATCAATAAATACCTTTTTTGCCATCGATGTGACTCAGGGAATTATAAATCGATGTTCTGGGAACTAGTTTGAATTCATCTCTGTGCCATAAATAGTTAGTCGTGTACTTTTTCACAATTTTATTCGCCTTGCTCAATACACTCGACAGTATAGTTTCCTCTTCTTTTTCATTACATGCTTCTATTGGAGGAAATAGAAAATATTCAACAAAATCATCTTCACGAACCGTTTCGAGAACATTGTTTAAACCAGCCATTTCAAAATAATTATAAAAAAACTGTCATCAGTGTCATCTGTCATTCTTGATCTTGATGTCAAGGACGTTTCCACAGATTACTGAACTGCTAGACGTGACGTGACAGAGGCAGAAGAGGAGGAAGAAACATGAAAAAGAAATAGTTGTTGAATGAGGACTATGATGAGGAATCATAGATAGCATGGTCAACTGCCACTACGAGTTTTAATTTCAGTATATGAAATTAGATTAGATTCAAATTATTGCTAACTAATTTAACACTATTTTAACAAAAAAAATAATAATAATAATAAATAAAAATTGTCTCGATTTGAGTTTGCTTATAAACCAACAAAACCTTTGAAGTACAGTTATACAGTACTTGCAAAAATATTTACTCCTATGCTGACGTGACTATGCTATTAACACATAATCAGAATGGTGAATACTGAATAGTCTTTGGTCCAGATAATTTTGGCTCCGTCAGCTGATTGTTTCGATATGATATGAGTTCACCTCATTTTTTAAGTGGCAACAAACCAAAATAACCAGTCTATTAAATTGGTTAGTATACGAAGGTCGCAAATATTTGGATATTACCATAATCATTTGCAGCTAATTTTTGGCAAATTGGAGGGAAATGTCATAATTTATAGGTTAAGTTTTAAGTTATGTTAGGGATTCCTTGTTTGGGCGGGTAATTTTTACAACTTTTCAATGAATTCCAGGAAAAAAGTGAGTAAAAGTGTCATAGATCAATGAAGCTTTTTAATTTGTAGAAGTGTTTATTCAAAATAATATTATATTTACCATAAGAAACTGTTGCATCTTCAATTTTTTTTAACATAAATTTTTAGTTTTAAAAAGAAAGTACAATTTCTATAAAAATGGCCAAAGCCAAAGTCAGCGCGGATTGGAAAAAGAGGGTGAAGCAGGAATATATGCGTTTGAGACAGCAAAAGAGGTATAAGAGAGCTGATGATGTTAAATTGGCTTGGAACCAAAACCGCAACAAAATGACTGAAACCTTGATTGCGGAACAAAAAAGATGGACTGAAAGCAAAGCTTTTTGGGTACCAACACCAGAATTACCTGCCCATGTGACCTGTATGAAAAAAGCGGAGGTTATTGGAAATGAAGGTACGAATCTCAATAAGTAAGATAGTTAACTAGTTAAATACTTTTTCTAGGGGATATTCAGGTAGCAGCGATTAAAATTATAAATGCAGTGACTCCCATACCAACTATGTACACTTGGGCGCCAATTCAACAAAATTTCATGGTTGAAGATGAAACTGTTTTACATAATATTCCTTACATGGGAGATGAGATTTTGGATCAAGATGGTACGTTCATCGAAGAACTTATTAAGAACTATGATGGTAAAGTTCACGGAGATCGCGAATCTGGCTTCATTGATGATGAACTATTCGTTGAATTGGTTCACGCTTTGATGCAATATCAGGAGAAGGATAAACCTGAAAAAAGAAAGGATGACAAGGACAAGAAGGAAGATAAGGAGAAGAAAGAAAAAGACGCAGAGGAGGATGACAAAGAGAAGAAAAAAGAGGAGTTGGAGTTTCCGGCTTTTGTAATATTTCAGGCCATTTCATTGCATTTTCCTGATAAAGGAGGCCCCGAAGAACTAAGAGATAAGTATGTTTTATTTACAATCACCCTATAATTGACATTTTATTTCTTCATCAATTTATTTTTATTCAACATAGAGAGATTCTGGAAATACTTTAAAGCCCCTCTCTTAATCTATTGTGAATGTCAGGCTGCTTTCCTCAATTGTTAAAAACATGATATATTATTCCTCTCCTTAAAAAGGGTGATCCTGAATCAGTTACAAACTATAGGTTAATCACAGGTTTGCCCACTTTTTCAAAACTTTTGGAGAAAGTCGTGTATAATTCTCTAAATTCCTTTATATAAAAATATAACCTAATCTCTAATGACCAACATGGATTCCAGCTTAAACTTTCCACAAACACAGCTATTTTCGATTTTCTTCAGTTTGTGTATAAAGGCTTAGATAGAAATCGCTAAGTAGCTACTATTGTTTTAAATGCTTTTGATTCTGTGACTTTTGATCTTTTTTGCACCACATAGGAATTAGAGGTAAAATTAATGATTGGATCTGTCTTACTGATAGAAGTATAATTATCAACTTGCGGTGTTCCACAGGGTAGTGTACTGTCACCACTACTATTTCTCCTTTTCATCAACGACCTGAACGATTTTATTTTTGTTAACACCAGCCCATTGGTAAATAAGAAACTTTTACTTTATGCCGATGACACTATAGCGTAACTATTTCCTAATACCCGTATTCACAGCAAATAAATTTCTCAACAACTTCAATCAATAGTGCTACTCTAACAGATTGCTCATCAACGTTTCCAAAACCCACTATGTCTTCATAAAAGAAGAATTGTTCCAGATCTCCAATTACTCCTAAATGACCAGACGTTAGTCAAGGTCCATAACTATAAATTTCTAGGATTAAATATTGATGAGCAACTGACTTGGGAGGTGCACATTTACGAGATTTAAAAAAATCTAAACTCATTATTCTATGTAATAAATCTACAGAACATATTGAGTCAGCAGCAATTACTGAATGTGTATGATGCCATGGCTTACTCTCATATATATTACTTGATCATCTACTGGGGACAGTCGGTTAACCTTAACCGCATTTTTGTGCTTCAAAAGTGAGTAATTAGAAGAATATACAGGGTGTATCTTAAGTGATGACTTTAATTTCAAGGGGTGATTCCTTGTCATATTTTAAGCAAAAAAGTGCATATGAACATCGGTCCGCAAGTACAGGGTGTCAAAGTTGGGAAAATAAATCACATTTTACGCAATACACCTAAATAATAATAATAATAATTTGTCTTTATTGGGTATATATAATAATAACAAACAAACTCAAACAATAGTTGGCGCCGTTTGGCTTTTCAGCCGCCCTTCCACGTAACTAACAGAAATAGAAAATAATACATAGCATAAAAATACCGAGTATATAGTAAAAAGTATATAAGCAAATATAGATACAAAATGAAAACAACCATGAACATTTATCTTTTACTCAACAGGAAAGCCTTGACGTGCTTACGAAATGTAGTTATTGTATTGATCGATTTAGTATCTGATGGTAGTTCATTGAAAAATTGACTACAGCTTTGAATTTGTCATTCCAAAAAACCCCCGTGTATGAAATTTCATTAAATTATTTCGAATCAGTCGAAAGATATTTAAGAAAATGCGATTTATTTTCCCAACTTTGACACCCTGTATCTCGGTAATGAAGCACTTGCGGACTGATGTTCATATGCACTGTTTTGCTTAAAATATGACAAGGAATCACCCCTTGAAATTAAAGTCATCACTTAAGATACACCCTGTATAATGTTATTTTCAACTGGACTCCTGTAAACCGTTGTTTAAGCAACATAATATACTTCACGTCCCCTCTTGTTTGAAGCTTGCTTATTTTTGAATATTTGATAACATTGAACATTTAAGAAAAGTCCAGCCCATTTTTGCTCTAATATATATAACCACTTACCTGCAGAACTAAAAGATATCAATATTTATAGATTTAAAACCCAACAAAAAATATATTGTTGATAAATGCTTTTTGCATACATTTTTTGTTAAGTAACTAAGAGAACTAATATAAAATACTTTTCTCTATAATCTTGGATGGCTAACTCGACAGTTTTAAATTTCATTTCAAAATCGATTGGTTTTGTTTTATTCTTTTTTACAGCATTTCGTAAATAACTAAAACTAAAAGCACAGTTTGAAATGCGCGTCAGCTGTGAAAACCAGCAACCTGTGCTGACCCTGTCCCCAGTTTTTGAAGAAACATCCTTGTTGACGTTTAAATATGTCTTTTTCATTTGATGACTTGTGATTGTGGATAAAACGTTGTATTGCATTTGTGTAATACAACGTTTTATCCAAGACGTAACTATTGCATAGTTACGTCTTGTCTTGTACTATTGCATAGTTACGTCTTGTCCACTCAAGAAAATTAAACGTTAATTTATAATTTTTAGGTATGTTGAATTAACAGAAAGGACTGATCCCAATGCTCCGCCTGAGTGTACTCCAAATATAGATGGGCCTAATGCGGCTTCTGTACCTAGAGAACAGACTATGCACTCATTCCATACTTTGTTTTGTAGACGTTGCTTCAAATATGACTGCTTCCTGCACAGTGAGTACACACATTCATACTTAGATTTTATACAACTGTAAAATTCTTAATCTACAGGGTGCCCCATAATAGAAGGCCATACCATTAACCACATATTCTTTGGACAAAAATAATGCGACTTTCCTTATGCCATTTTTTATTTGGGTGCCCTCGTTTCAATATACAGGGTGTTAAAGTTACATTTTAAAAAACTATTTTTGTTAATAATCCCATTGGTTTGTAAGATACACACTTGAAATTTTGCACATACTTTTATCTTATTCTGGCATACTTTTCTTGTAATTTTGGTTAAAAAAATCGAAGGGCGTATGGAGGTAACTGAGGGATGCAGTACCCTTCATCCCCTCCAATTATTTCTAAGTACGCCTATGTAGCTTTTTCTTGTAATATCAAACGTAGAATTTTTTTCTGATCATTTTATCTCTTCCGTTCTGAAGAAAAACGGCATTTTCAAGTGATCCTGAAATTTTGTGGATATACCTATTATTACAATACCTTGGCAACTTAGCAAATCGAAATACTTACTGTAAGAATAATTGCTAATTAAAACAGAATGGATAATTTAAAATTTTATAAAATGAGGAATACTTATGAATTGAAAAAATAATATGGCATTAAAATCTGTAATACAGTTCTCTTATCAACCAAAAAATAATAGATCTTGTTTAGTAATAGTAATAATGAACGATCAACATAATCACTTTTTATCTAAATAACATTAAATAATATAATTAATTAATTACTACTAATTTAACAAACGTTCTACTTGCCCACCTTTCTCATTAACACATATACGTGCCCTTTTAAGTAGCGAAAACCTTATTTTTTGAAAGATATTCTCTTTTTGTTTTAATTAGCAAATGAATGCATTATTCATTTAGTAAATATTACGGTCTGCCAAGGTATTGTAATGACAGGTATATCCACAAAATTTCAGTTTCATTTGAAAATGGTAGTGAATGATAGATTTATGGGCAGTACAAATTGTCGTTTTTCTCCAAAACGAAGCATTTAAACAAAAATTGCAGGAGGTAAAACGATCAGAAGAAAATTCTATGTTTGATATTTCAAGAAAAAGCTGCATAGGCGTACTTATAAATAATTGGAGGGGATAAAGAAAGACTGCATCCCTCAGTTACCTCCATTCACACTTCAATTTCTTTCACCAAAATTACATGAAAAGTATGCCGGAATAAGGTAAAAGTACATGCAAAATTTCAAATGTGCATCTTACAAACAATGGGATTATTAACAAAAATAGTTTTTTAAAATGTAACTTTAACACCCTTTATATTGAAACAGGGGCGCCCTAATAAAAAATGGCATAAGGAAAGTCGCATTATTTTTGTCCAAAGAATATGTGGTTAATGGTATGGCCTTCTATTTTGGGACACCCTGTATATAAATTGAAATTTAAAGTAATTGATAATATTGTTACGATTAGATATTTAGAGCTAGTGTTAGTGTAGATCAATACTTAATGGAACGCCTGAATGTCAGGTTGTTTATTTTGTTTTGCTGCACATTTTAGGACAACAAGGTAAAACATAAAGTAATAAATTTTTCATATTTTCATTTCATCCACATTATTATTAAGTGGTTCGTTTCGATATGCTTAGATTCAATTCATTATATCTGCATTTCAGAATAGATGTCACAGTCATACTTACATACATAGTCTCTTACATATACAGGGTGATCTGTAATTAATGGGTCGTGCAGATATTTTGCTTCAAAGTATTACGATTTTAGCCCACATGCCTTAAGAAAATGTTGGTTATAAAGAAATATAGGTGTCAAAGTTAGACTTTAAAAGTGTTTTTTTTTTGTAGGTATTAAGTTTATAGAGTAGTTAACTAAGTACAAATATTTTAAGAGGGGATAGAGAAAAATAATAATTATTTATTCACCATTCATTTATTTATCGACGACCACGGCTGACGAGCGGAAATAAGGTTATATTTCGCATAAGTCAAAGGATAGAGCATCGCTCGCACTTATATTGATTTATGGAATTTTTAATTATAAAATGTAGATGATTATTTAATAAGAAACATAATGATATAGATTTCAAGAATGTTGAACCATTTTTTGTTTTCTTACTTTTTCACATTAAAACTTCATTGCAAAGATCTTTGTCCTTGCTGGACACTTTTTAGTTTACCTTGATTTTTTTTTTTTTGTTTAAAATGAGGTACTCAATCTGAAGATCGCGACCAGGTGGATTCCCACCTTTGGGAAAATGACAAAGTGTAACAAAAAAACACAAATATTCAAAAATGCACATTTACAGTCAAGGCACTACGGCAGTCGTTCAATGTGGTTCAAAGAGGATTTGGTATATTTTGTCTATTTATAAATGTCTGGTATTACGCTGCCATAACAATAATATGCACTTGTCGCACTTTCCATCAGTCAGCACCATATCCTTCATCTCAGTATTTGATACGATATGTTAATACACGAAAAAAATTTGTGAAAAATTATATATGGGACGAGTAAATATTGAAATATTAACACCATTTGCAATATTTTTTCTTTGACAGATTCTGATGCAGTTTCCATCTGTTTCCACTAGTGCAAGGTGTACTTCACACCATTCACTTTTTAAACTTCTTGTGTTGTTGAGGAATAAAATAGTGTTAATACTAATAATAGTAATAATATTAACAATAATTGACAATGCTTGTATAAAATAATTAGTTCCATTTACAGTTCCAGTTCCATGACATCTTTAATGCTTCTCGTATCTTGAACGGCAGCTGAATTCAGCTGAATATGTGGTTACTCGTCAAGTATGAACATGTCTAAATCAACATTTTATTGAAAGAAAGATCAGCCATGATAGTATTGCATCTTTACATTCTTCAAATAATTCACATAAAAAAACAAACTTTATTGTCACTATTGATTGTACACAACAGCTGTCAAATGGCTCTTTACATTGATGTTTAAGTTGTTGCATTCGATTTCTCGAAATAAACTGACCGTGAAGGAGGAGCCGATCTGCTTGTATATAATTTTTGAGTTCTTGAAGTTTCCACGGTCCTCGAGAACGAATCTGGAACCAAATCGAATGTAGTAATTCTTTAGATGTTGCCATCTTGACTTTAACATTTTAGACTTTGGTGTATACCTTTTTTCATGAAAATAATGTAGGTTCAAGACTTTTTAACATGTTACTGATGGAATAGTTATCCGCACGTTTACATGGCTTACATGTGGCGCCCTCTAGAAGATATATTGAAATAAATGAAAAATGCCAGATTTATGAAAATTCGATTAAGTTTTGGCATCCTGTATTTTTATGATTATCAATAAGTTATACTATGGTAGATCTAATCGTAATATTTTGAAGTAAAAACTCTAGTACTTTTCCATGGACCATAACTTACGGACCACCTTGCCATCATCAATATATTTTTGCAATCAATCATTGTTTGTAATTTGCTGACATTGTAATGCTTTTTGATTAATAATATATAAAATTTAGGGCTCCAAGCTTGTCACCCTGGTCCCAATCTGCAAAAGAGGAGAGGTCCAGACCTGAAACCATTCACTGAAGCCTGCGGGTCAGATTGCTATATGCTTTTGGTACTTCCATTTTTAGATATTGAATTATTACAAAAGATTAATATAATTTCCAAAGTTCAATCAAAGAGGAAGTGTGATTTTAATCAGTCGGTCTTTTAAGGATGTGGTGAAGGAGAAAATGGCGGCCAAAGCCAAACAGGAAGAGGAATGCGAAAAGGAGAAGGAAATAAAAGTGAAAAACAATAGATCCATTGGGGAATCGTCGGATTCCAAAGTCAATGGAGTTTCAAGTCTGAGGAAGATCTGCAAGCAACAGAGTGTGGATTCCGGGAATGAAGCTAGTTCGGAGGATAGTAATGACAGTAACAAGTACAAAGGTATGCTTTATTTGAAACTATTCATTTGTATTTATTTTGTTTATTACTATTTGCCATACATTAATAATTTTAGATATTGATGGGTCCGATCCGGTATCGACGACAACTTCTTTCAGCCTTTTGGGACTGATGGGCGCAAATGATCATAAGGAGTGGACCGGATCGGACGAGAGCCTATTCAGGGCTCTTCACAAGGTGTTCTTAAATAATTACTGTGCTATTGCGCAAATTATGCTAACCAAAACCTGCCAACAAGTGAGTATTTAACAGAAATTCGTTTATCATTTAGTTTCATAAACAAATATATCAGTTATGCTCCAGGGTCGAAATTATATAATGACATAAATGAATCAAACCGAATTTTGAGAATTAAATGCGAATATTTCGATGAATGGTGCTGTGAAAAGGTGTAGTTTTTGTTACAAATGTTTGTCTCGAAAAGATTTACTGTATACTATGCGCTAATATAATTTTGGTTACTTAAAATTAAATCGAAACGACCTGATAATAGGAGAGAATGACGATGATCTTGAGGAAATTTAGATAAATGAATGATATTCTTCTACGTTGGACAAAATTTACTTATCAACAGCGGACTAGAATTTGGTTAAATAACTATGTTTATAATAAATAAAAAAGCATAATCTAGTTTCACGAAAATTGACATCTATTTGTTTCACATTTTAATAATTTTTAAAAAATTTTCAAACGATACGTCCATGGAATTCATTTTGAAAGATTATTTTATACAGTATTAACTATGACCATGTACAAATATTTAAAGAGACGGTAGAGAAAAATAAGAACAGAATCGTCCTTCAAAAAATTTTCAAATTTTTTAAAACCGTATAAACCTAATTATTGATGACTATTGCCGTTTGACATTTGGAGAGTACTGCAACCAGCAATACAACAGTGGCAGACAGAAGACTCAATGGTATTGGTCAATGATTGTCGTGATTGAAACCAAGTGTGTTTACGTTGTGATCTAGTGTTCCCTTTTAGTTTTCAGTGATTATTTGTTCAGTTTTAAACGTTTTTTATGGGGTATAGATGTTTTATTATAATATGGTTTGTCCTATGTGTTGAGTCTTTTTCTAGAGTCGAAGGCAAATCCAGCGGAGCTACAGTTATCAGACAAGATTTTATAATTAAAGACTGTCACAAGTGCTTTCAAAGTTTTCTGTTACTATTCCTTTCATTAAATTTTGATTTTCTTCGAATAAATGGGCATTTTATTTAGCTGTACAGGGAGTGTGTTTTGTTGTTAGTCGGTAATCCTAATGAATCTGTAATGAGTGAAAATATAGTTACTTATCGGGTATTATTATAATAAAAAATTTTTTTATCGTCGTTTCTATATTCAAAAATAAAAAATTACCGCATGGTAGTTCACAGATCTATGCCATCTTGGATGATGGTTTTCATACATGCTAATTTTCTGGAAGAGAAGAGAGTTTTATATGTCGAACTGGAATTCCAAAATAATTTTTTTTATTGTCTTATAGGCCTCCCTGAATACATAGTTAACATCTTTATACATGACATATACCTAATATAATTAGGTATATGTTATTAATTATACCTAATATAATTAGGTATATGTTATTAATTATACCTAATATACTATTTCCTAACAGAACTCATAGGTACTTAAAAATTTGACGGTATTCTCCTTTACAGATATATTATTTTGCTCAAAAGGAAGCAGCAGATATACCTGCTGAGGAGGCGGTGCGGGACTACACCCCTCCCAGGAAGAAGAAGAAGAAGCATCGCCTCTGGTCCATGCACTGCCGTAAGATACAGTTGAAGAAGGAGTCGAACAGTAACCACGTGTACAACTTTACGCCATGTGATCACCCCGGACAGAACTGTGATCATAATTGTCCGTGCATTGGGGCTCAGAATTTCTGCGAGAAGTTCTGCCAGTGCAGTTCAGACTGTAAGTAATTATATATGATTATTACTTTTGAATTTACTTCACTGAATACCACTTTAAATTTTACTATAAAACAACACTATATAGTAAAATCTAATACTTTACACAAAAAGTGAAAAAATTATTGCATTACAAATATCTCGTAAATTGAAAACCTTAAAACTAAAATAAATGTAGTAAAGCGGTCTTGTTTTGATGAATTAATGTTGGCCGTTTGTTTTCTTGTCCGTGTACCACGCCGTTGTCATTTTATTGTAGGTGTTCACTTTAGTCAGTGTGACTCAGGCAATATGCAACACTGAACTGAATAAAAAACATTTTTTCCAAGGCAGGCGAATAACGCGATAACAAGATAACTAAAGCAAATTGCCAAGATTGGGGGTTGTGAATTTACAAGTGGAATTTGGAAACTACTATTAATTCTGACATTTTAAATACTCGAGATTCTAAAGTCAAATCAGACCTTCTGAAAACTCCAAAGAAACTGTTACCTTGAGATATTTACTTCCCCGCGATACTTTTGTTTGACCCCAGATGGGATAGTTTCATTCCTGATGTCAAGTCCAATTGGTATCTTTGCGAATGCTGTAGCTCTACTCTACTCTTTTGTAACTCTACACAATCTTAATTAGTAACAATAACAGATCACCATTGACCTTATGTAGAGAAATCAGAGGTATTTTGTTGTTAATATTGCAACTATACTGGTTGTTTAGAGGGAAAATTCTTCCTGGTGATGCAGCTTCCTTATCTATAGTCAGCAGTCGAAATTGTAGAGAGTGACTAATAGATAATATAAAAACACTATTACTATTAAGCGTATAATATTTTTATAAGAGACTACACATTATTTACCTCATTATTACTGTGCCGCTTTCTATGCACAACGATACTATACTCACATTTACGGCACCACGATAAAGACTCAGTCAAACTAAAGCCCGATGTATTCTCTATCTCTGTTTATTGCATTGTGCAAAACAATATTTTGGTGTGTGTAAACCGTGAGCGATAGTACATGGCTTTGCTGAGGTTAGAACGCCATTAGAATGTGCATACGTTGGGGAATTTGCTGCTATTCGCGGGGTGTTATTTCTGTAGTTATATTAAATTATAAAAATAAATTATTGCAACCGGGAAGTTAACAAATAACAGTTAAAAATGGATCAGTGCCAGTTCTAGTAAAAGGTCTGTTAGTAATCGACATAATCTATGTAACGGACAATTGATAGTAATAAAAAATGTATACGAAGGAATTCGAGCGCGAAACTCTAACATAAGTGTTAGTGAAACTGTTGATATGTTTAGTTTGTTAACACAAGTGTCACTTTCTAGTGTATATCGTGCTATAAAAAGGAGCGTGGAAGTAAATCCAAAGAAGAAAAAAATAGAAACACGAGGAAGGAAAAAACATATGTCGATAATGAAGTAAAATACGGCATTCGCAGGAAAATTCATGGATTCTTCTTCAGAAATGAACCAACGATAGAAAAAATTCAAGCTACGATAGCTGAATATGAGGACATGCCTTAATTATCTGACAAAGTTCTTAGAAGAACAATGCATGAAATGAATTTTCAGTTTTTAAAACGAAGTCGTAAAAGTATGCTCGTTGAAAAAGATGAAAATGTAGTATGGCGAAGAGAATATTTAGAAAAACTAAGAGAATTTCGTGCATCGGGCAAAAAGATATATTACGTGGATGAAACATGGGTAAACAAAGGTTTTACGATATCAAAAGTTTGGCAGGATGGTAACGTTTGAAGTAAAAGAGAAGCATTTTTAGATGGATTTTCTACAGGATTAAAGGCGCCTTCTGGAAAAGGACGTAGTTAATAATAACACATATTGGAAACATTTCGGGATTTTTAGAAAATGATTAGCATGTTTTTGAATCACGTAGGACGGGAGATTACCATGAAGATATGAACAGTGAAGTATTTGAAATATGCTTTGAATCTATTTTATCATATGTTGAACCAGGAGCAGTTGTTGTGATGGATAACGCAAGTTATCATAGCAGAAGAGTCGAAAAGTTATAATTATTTTAATAAATAGTGAACATACAGTGATAGTGAAGTTTGTTATGATTCTGACGTAATGCGTACTAATTTAGTGATAATATTCATGTAAAACAATTACCTATATGAAATGTATAAATAGTCAACATCTTGTAGCGGCATGAGCCGGGTGGTGGTGGGTCATTGATGCCTAAGAGGGCATCGTTTTATAGGATATATTTACAGTGTTGGTAAGAATCTTTTGAGTTTGTCTTGATAAAGTTTCTAAATTAACTTCGTACACTGATATACAAGATAAAAACTTTCAATTTTGAAATATTCTTATTATTTTTATTATCTAACGCCTCGAGATTGGTAAAAACCGTTATATCACTGTTTCTACTCTAAAAATAATGGATAGTATGTAATGCAATTATTTTTGTATATTTTTTATATCTGATTTCATTCAAATATAGCCTATGAAATGTTGCTCCCCATACGTTTCGCCCATCGCGCTTGTCTACAAGCTAGCGATTAGTCACTGTCCACAATTTTGGAAGTCAACTATACAGTTTATTATTTTGATATTATTAGTCTCCATACGTTTCAAATTGAATATGAATTTTTAGTATTACGTTCAGTCAATTATTTAGTTTGTAGCTACGTATATCTAGGAACTTATGGCTTGTCAAAAAATAGTCTAGTAAAATGTCAGGCAGGTAAAACCACACTCATTCGTCCATAGCACTTTGTTAATAAAATTGGGATCAGCCGCACTTTGATTTTGGAACCAATCGCAAAATTTAAAACAGCTTCAATCACATTATTCGAAATTCGTAAAATTAGCCACTACGTTGCTACCGACAGAGGATGCAATCCCAAATAAACTAACTTTTGTACGTATTACCTCTTTGTATGAGTGGCGTTTTCTTCAAATTTTATTCAAACAGTTAAAAATTATTGTACAGGGTGTCTCAAACTCGATAGTATGGGCGTACTGTGAAAATACAACAAATTTAAATTAAATTTTGGACACACGGTGTTAAATAGGATCAGGTAAGCTCCATTTTGAATCGAAACTATTAGATTGAAAATTTGATTGATTTGACAGAAACGACAATGACATCATCAATTATATTTTTTCCAGAAACATACCCTTTTTTCCTATTAAAAAGCTTTCTTTTTTTAATAAACTTTTATTAGAGAATTTTTTTCTGTATTATTTTCCGTTTATAAATTATAAGCAATATTGTCCTAAATAGTCTCAAAAGAAATACCACATAAAAATCATATTAGCGGTGGAAGGATCAAGTAGTCGTTGGAAAATAATTGAATGTTTGTTAAAGTGCATAAGTGTCATTTAGAATAAATAAAAGAATAATTCGATAATCGAATAATCGATACTCGATAATTCTTTAATACAATTAAAACAAAAGATGGTGATAACAATAACTAAACTTAAAAAATGAGGTAAATGCCCTCATACTACATACACATTACAATCTATTCTCTATATGACTTCCTCTCATTTCAATCTTCGTCTGACTTCTTTGTGAATTGCGTTTATTAGATAGACAGATAGATAGATACAATATTTATTCATAAAAATTGTGGAACACACTTAAATGAATTGCAGTGAAAAATACAGTGTTTGTGATATTTTCTTTCAAATGATTAATATCTCACGAAGTTGTTTTGTAAACCTTATTTTTTAAAACTCTCCGTAAAAAAAAAATCGACGGGTGTTAGATCTGGTCAAGTTTGTATTTAATGTGACGCTCAGGCAAATATTCCGATTTTGCAGTCATGATACCCATTGGTCTTTAAAATTCGTTGAAGGGTTGTTTTATCCAAATTCAATTCCCAGCTGACCTGCCCTATAGAATTTCCTAGATTTTGTTCGAATTACTGAACAGTCTAGCTGTATTAACATTGTTTCTTACCCTTCGGTTGATTATTTGATTCTTCCAAACAAAAAATGCATCTTCATTTCGTAAAATGTAATCTTGTAAAGGTTCTATGATCAGGAATCACTCTGGATATCTTTCTCCATATAACTCTACAGCTCTTCTTGAATTTTTTTGTGAATTGTAAATTAATAATAGATCAACTTTTCCTGAATGATAAAACATTTTGTAAGCACAAAAGTTATATGATTGACGTTCGTATTGAGTAATGACAAGTATTTTGTGACAATTATGCACTTTAAACAACAAACATTCAATTATTTTCCAACAACTACTTGATCTTTCCACCGCTAATGGGATTTTTAGGTGGTATTTATATCGAGACTTTTTAGGACGATATTGCTTATAATTTTTAATCGGGAATACAGAAAAATTTCTATAATAAAAGTTTATTAGAAAAAAGAGAGATTTTTAATAGCAAACAAATTTGGGTATGTTTCTGGAAAAAATATAATTCATGACTATCACGTTTGAAACCCCGTACTGTTGCCGTTTTGCTATGATTAATGCAATAGTATATTTTTTTCGAATTACTACCCAAATATAAAAAAATATGTTCATGTAATCATAACCAACTCCTAAATGCACTCTGTACCATTTGGAAAAAGTGATCATTTTGTTGCAGGTCAAAATAGATTCCCGGGGTGCCGGTGTAAAGCGCAATGCAACACAAAGCAATGCCCTTGCTATTTAGCTGTCCGGGAGTGCGACCCGGACCTTTGCCAAACCTGCGGTGCCGATCAGTTTGATATTACAAAGATAACGTGCAAGAACGTCAGCGTCCAACGGGGTTTACGTAAGGTAGAACGCCTCGGTAACAGCTTAGGATAAACCTCTCTAAACTTCCAGATAAACACCTGTTGATGGCGCCATCCGACGTCGCCGGCTGGGGCATTTTCCTGAAGGACAGTGCCCAGAAGAACGAGTTCATTTCGGAATATTGCGGAGAGATTATTTCCCAGGACGAGGCGGACAGGAGGGGGAAAGTCTATGACAAGTATATGTGTAGTTTCTTATTTAATCTCAACAATGGTAGGTTTCATTTCATGTTCGATGTTTTTGGCACATTTACGAAAAATTAACACTTTGTTTTTTAGATTTTGTCGTGGACGCCACCCGCAAGGGGAATAAAATCCGGTTCGCCAACCATTCCATCAATCCAAATTGTTATGCCAAAGTTATGATGGTGAATGGGGATCACAGGATTGGTATATTCGCCAAGAGGCCTATACAGCCCGGAGAAGAATTATTCTTTGATTACAGGTAGGACTATTTTCTTTTTGTCTTATACTCTCTTCATATAAGGTGATTCAGTCATAATATTATTAAATATTTTCAAATCATTATTTAAACCCCTTCTTCACAGTGTCACTGATTCAGCTCCCAGTTCAATTCACTGTCGTTTTGATGAGACGTTGCCAAATTTAAATATTTTCCTAGTACCTACTTATTGTAATGTTAAAATATGTAATAATAATATAATAATAATATCTCTACCCCTCATTTTAATCACGAGGATTAGCCCAGAAGTCGAAGACTTGTGCGGGAGAGGGGGCGGCATATTATTATTAAGCAGGCCGCATTTGCGTCCAGGAACAATTTACGTTGGAAGGCCCTAAGCACCATTCAGTGCAGGAATGAGGGAAACCTGGAAAATCTCATTAATTAGGAGGGTAGTCAAATGTCAACCGGTATCAATCTCTCACCTTGATCCAAACCAACATTCTCAGTTCCTAAATTTTCTGAAAATATTGTAACTGATTGCCTCAGTTGCGATCGCTCCAGCATCGTAATGCCTCATCAATTTGGGTTCTCAACAGGCCGGTCGACTGAGCTGAACCTTGTCGTGTTTGTGGATCGGCTGTCGGAGGCTTTGGAGAGGATTGTAAGTTGACACAGTTTATACGGATTTTTCCAAGGCCTTCGATAGAGCGAACCATAAACTCCTGCTTAAACTTTGCTCTTGTGGTATTGGTGGCCTTGTATTGAAATGGCTTGGTAGTTACCTGTCAAGTAGGGAGCAGTATGTCATTCGTATTCACACACTTTTCCAGTGCCGTCAGGTGTCCTCCAGGAATCTCACCTAGGACCTCTCTTGTTCAATGTCTTCATTAACGATATTGTGTATTGCTTTTGAGCTAGTGAGGCCCTGCTTTTTGTGGATGATCTGAAATGTTACAAATTTATAGGTAATCATAATGCAATTGCAGGCTGACTTAGACCGTGTTTCTAAATAGTGTTTACTGAACGGCATAGACTTGAATGCCTCTAAATGTCACATCATAACCCACTCATTTTTAATTACAGCCTAAATGGTGTAGCTTTTGGCTCGGTTGTCGAATTCACTGACCTAGGTGTTACTCTTGACTCCCACCTTAGATTCAATATCCACATTGCTTCCGTCTCTCGCAAAGCAATGAAAATACTGGGCTTTGCTAAAGGATTAATTAGTGACTATACCAACGTCATAGCTGTTAATACCTTATAATGTTCAATAGTTAAATCTCATCTTGAGTATTATTCCTCCGTCTGGAGTCCGCATTATTTGTCTTATAAACTGAAATTGAATGCAGTGCAACATAACTTCCTTAGATATATTTCCTGTAAGTTTCAGTTTTATAATTGCTACATTTATATTGATCAATTCTTGCACATATCACCACTTGTAGAAAGCGGAGGGACATGATTCTCTTGTTTAAGATTATTAATGGCAGATGTGACAGTTCTCGGCTTCTTTAGAAAATTAACTTGTTCTGTCATGCTCCACCCAACATTTTATTGGTATGCCTTTTCACATACATAATTATGCTTTTACCAAAGTGAAATTTGCATTTACATAAACACTAATATAATGACGATAAAATTATAAGTATTGACTTTTGAACAGAGTAGTTATTAGTCTCATAATAAATGCTCAACCGCAGTAATCATGTGCTGACATCAGATCAAGTGTAATCAGCAGACTTGGCACAGCGAAAAAGTTGGCAGTTCAAATTTTCATTTAATACGGTTACGGCGGAATATACTGAACTTTTTGGGTCTATTTTCCTATGCCAGCCGTCAAACTGCATCGCAATCATGGTGGCCTCTCCCTTCAGTCAGTCCCTTTTTCTATCAGTTACCATTTTCATGTAGGATGGCAAAGGATTTCAAGAGTGGTTTTATTTATAAAAGTAATGGTACAGCTATTGATGAGAGATATTGATTTTTAAATTAAAAAAAAAAAACAAAACGATGAATATGCTTTTATTGTCCACAATTGTATGAGTTCCTATGAAATTGCACTGAACTCGATATTTGTTATCTAACTTTAAGATTTTTAAAATATTTTGCCATAGCCGTTATTAATTAAATGCCTTTCTCAAATTTGGTAGGCATAATTATTTTAGTAACAAACTGCAGCTAAGACAAAAACAATTATCAGTGACTAGTAGGATTTGTTTGTTTGCATATACAGGGTGTACGGAAGCTGTGGGAAAAGGATTTATAGAGTCATTTTATTCATAAAATGAATGTACAACTGCAGAAAAAAAAATTTCCGATCTAAAGAATTAAATCGATGAAAAACCTTTTAATGTCCACAATTGTACGAAATCTTATTACACTTTATTGACATAACATTTTGCCATAACGGTTTATGGCTAAGAGCTTTTCTCAATTTCGGTATGATTATTATTGGTAACAAACTGCACCTGTGGACAAAAAAAAATCCTTTTATAGTCCACAGTTGAAAATTCATTATTAACATCAATAACTTCTAAATTTTAAAAATATGTTTGCCATAGCGGTTTTTGATTCAGTTGGTTCTCAAACTTGGTGTAATTGATATTGGTAACAAATTGATTTTACTTTCTTGTTATTAAAATAAATTTCAAGCAATTAACAGTAACATAAAATTAGTCTTTATTTAATGCGAAAGAAACATGTAATCAAGATTTGATTGTGAACTTAAAAAACATTATGTAAAATATTAAATAGAAGTAACTTGCGTCATAAGACAATGTACCCGTTATTGTCATAACTAGAATTTAATCCTAAATTTTTTTAGATTAAATATTTGCGGTATTTCGAACTTTTTTTCATGTTTATTGGTTTGCTTTTTCAGATATGGACCTACGGAACAACTGAAGTTTGTAGGAATCGAAAGAGAAATGGAATTTTTGTAAGACTTTTTTTATACACCGCTTTTTATTTTAATTATTTTATTATATTTTAACACTGACTTGTGTTCTTTTTGTGTATACATGATTAAATCATTTTATTATATATTGTGTTTTATTTGTTCCCTTTTTAGCAAATTTTGCAGTGAGCAAATTAAAAGAAAAGGGGTTGATTAGAGTACACAGACATGTATTTAGGATATTTTTTTATTTATGTTGATACTCTGCAAAATCAAATTGAAAAAAAAACAGGGTTTATTGAAAATAATTTTAAATTTGGCATTGGAAATGATACTGGTAACTTTTCCTTTACAAAAAAAGGATTTTTCTTCTATTTGAATGTCTGGTTAAGAAAAGGTGCCTGTGAATAACTCTCATCGGCGCTAGTGCACCTAAATGTGAAATGTACCAGAACAGAGCAACATGTGAAAAAGGTAAGTTAAAACATTCTGTATCTCAGAGCCAGAGTATGTAAGTCCAAAATTTAGTATATTAAGTAGGTACTTCATTGTTAATGAAATTTTATTAAGTTCTTGAAAGTTTCAAAAGAACACAAATAATAATAATTTTAGAATAACAAAATATCTGAAATTTAAAGTTGTGTGTAGAAACTTTTGCATACAGGCTTAAAATCTGCTAGATTTGAATACAAATCCGCTAAAATTCTTATTTTTCAAAATAAATTACTACCCCATTAATATAGAAGAGTTACCTATACAGGGTGAGTCAGAAAGAATGAGTTAACACTAAGCTGGAGATACTAGAGACCAAAATATTATGTTTGAGCTCATCATGCCTTATATGAATGTTGCTGGTTTAACAAATACAGGGTTTAAATTTTAATACGAAATTTTTTAATTGAGAAAATTTTGATAGCATGACTGAAAATTGGTAGTGTTGGGTTTTTTGGCGTGAGAATCGCGAATTTGAAGCTTATTTTGACGTTACTCTTAAAGGGCGCTAACACCGTATTATTTAGGTAAATCGAAACATATTTTCTTTATGAGTTGACCTATGCTTAAAAAAGTAAAAAATTTCAAAGATCATTCAATTCTACATAAAAAATGTGCTCTTGTTCAATTTTATGGTGATTTTCTGTCAGGCGCTGATATTGCTATTTTTCTTAGTAGGCTTGTGTCAAATTTTCATGTGAATAAATATTAGCGTATTTTGCGTGTCTACTTAGAAAATGTATAGCAATATCAGCGCCTGAAAGAAATCACCAAGTCTACTAAAAAAAATCGCATATTCCGTCCGCTACGCGAAACACGAATAAAATTCCGCCAAATTCAAGGGAATTCCGCTAAGTTGGCAACACCTGTACAAAAACAAAACGTGTAGTACATTTTATTTTTTGCACAACTTACATAAATTTGAAATAAACGATAAAATCAACATCGATTTCCTAAGTTTTAGAAATATGGCAATTCTGTGGACAAAGGCCATTTGTCGCGATTCCCAGTCATCTCCCAGTACACTCTTATCTAAAATTATAGTGAATAGAATGACGTTCAAAAAAATCACGTATGTAAAGCAAGCTATTCATTCCTAAAGAGAGCCGTTTGAGAATTATAAAACAATATGATGACATTGATAACAGTGGGCACCCAGTAAAGGATGTCCCAATTTCATTGTAACTACCAAATTCATTAGATTATTCCGTTTAATCAAAACGAAAGAAAACTAGTATTTCATACTTAAAGGAAGTATGGCAATGTAGCATGTGTTGGGCATGTGCTCATTGCTACAAAAGTTCCGCCACTACATGTGTTTCGGTGTGCAGTGTTGCTATTAATCAAAATGTGTGTTTTTCGTAGTTTCTCGGTGTTTCTTAATAAAACTTTTAGCAAAACTATTACAAATTATAAAAACATAATGTGTCAGTGTCAAGTGTGTGGAAAACTGAGTACTTTTCATCCTGAATTGACTTTTCCTAGGTAAGTCGTTTGATTAACTGGAAATGTCAACACGCGCTTAGGAATAATTTGCGGCAAATAAGTTGCATTTTGCACGTTGCACGGAGTCGAAATTCAGAATGTTCACGTTCTCTCGGTTTTCTTTGTCATACACATAAGCACAATATTTGATTGAAAACAATAATGCATGTTTGCAGCAGACAAGAAAGTTCCCTTGTGTATGCAAATCTAGGTAACTCATGCTGTTCATATAACATGTATGTTTATAAAAGTAACGCCCAATTAAATGCCTATCGATGAGGCAGAACCATATACATTTACTCCAAAATGGCCTTGGTATGTACTGGATTTACAATATGGGAATTTCCAATAGACCAATAGTGTTCATTGTGCTTGTTTGGTAAACCATTACTGACACACCAATAACTTTCGTCCGTCCAAAGAACTTGCTTGATTAACAGTTTCTACATTTACTACTTGAGCTATAAAATTAAGTCTGTTTTCAATGTGAGGCTCACGCAAATACACTAAATTGTGAATTTTATAGTCATAATACGCATTGGACGTTAAAATTCGTTGAACGGTTGATTTATCCAAATTCAATTCCCAGCTAGCCTGCCGTATATAAACAATTTCGTGAATTTTGTTCGACATACACTCTAAGGGCTGGCACTTTCATTCGGAAATTAATCAGACGATTCATTAACAGTGTTGTTAAATTAATCAAGTAATTTAATCATGATTAAGAATTGCTTTGTACTTTATTCCTATTTTTGCTTGTTTGCAAATCGTTGGTTAACCTTTGTTGCAATGAATATTTAAAAAATAGTACTAATTTACCATGTACCACAGAAATAAGAGAGAAATAATCTCTGGATTTTTAATTTGAGGTTATGTAACCTTGTTTTCTTTTTAGTTTATACGTGTTCGGTGATCAAACCACTGAAATGTAATTTTATATTATGATGACTGGAATGCGCTAAAAGCTGCGCGAATGGATTATTTATGATCAGCGCCATATTTTGTTTTGTGCCTCTAGCAATGGCGGAGCAGTAGGGGCTTAGCTGATTCTGAACTGAAATGAAATTGAATTCTGGATATGAAGAATTATTTCGTGCTATATGCTGGTTAATTTTACAATCCCTTATAAAACATGTCATGTTCCAACAATAACACCCACAAAAATACACAAAGAATAACACTAACGAGATACAAGATAAAAGAAGAAACCACACTGTACGCCAATACTGTGTTTACAAACAAAATAATGGGAAATTAAGAACACAATTCATATCGTACGTGCAGATGGTTGTCTCTCTCGCACCCACAGACATAACCAATGAAGTATGTCTTTGCTGAGTTTCATGTGCCTCCTTTTGGCTGCTAGGTTTGGTACCTTTATTTGGATGCGCAATGGACTTTACGCATTCCATATCGTACATTTCAGTGGTTCAAACGCCAGAATAAACCACCAAATAAACCAGAATTTTTTGAAAAAGTATAATTTGTTAAATGTTGGATGTGCAATAGTTGTGGTGAGAGGGTACAGGACGAGCTTTTCTGTATTCCTTAAGAATAGAAAACAACGAAGCCCTAGAAGGGCCATGTCTACAATTTTTTTTAAGTTTAGACATTAATCTCTGAATTCATACTTTTAACTCTGAATTCAAACTTTAATCTCTGAATTCAGACTTTAAACTCTGAATTCAGACTTTAAACTCTGAATTCAAACTTTAATCTCTGAATTCAGACTTTAAACTCTGGATTCAGACTTTAATCTCTGAACTCACACTGTTAACGAAATTATGGGACAAGTGTAACACTCAGAGCTCTCTAGATAGAGAATTGAGATTTAGAGGACATAATATACAGGGGAAACTGAAAATTTATGGTATTTGTCATTCACTATGACAACACCCTGTAAAATTTTACTATTTCTGATTCTAGAGACGATTTAAGGTGCGACTATACTTGTTTGGGAAATTATTTAAACCACTTAATTTCCTTAGACCTATTTTTATTTCTGGATCTAGATTGCCCTGTGCTAACACCAATTTCCTGATTAAATTTGATTGTACCATTGCCATGAATAGTATTATTTAAGTACTGGGTGTCTAAATAACGTTGCGCCTTTGAATTACACCTGAAATGCCTATACCAAGCGGTGCCACTGTTTATGTACTGGTTTCGAACTGGTTAGTTCTTGTCAGTATATCACAAATCAAGCCAATAACTCGCAACCTTAGTTGTTCACAATCTGTCACAGACAAAAAAGTCTGAAATCAGAGTTTAAAGTCTGAATTCAGAGTTTAAAGTCTGAATTCAGAGTTAAAAGTCTGAATTCAGAGATTAAACTTTGAATTCATAGTTTAAAGTCTGAATCTTAAAAAAATTGTATACGTGGCCCTTTTACGGCTTCGTAGAAAACAATAGAATAGCATTTGTAATTCTTTTTATTATTCGACCTGCTGTAGTCTTGTGGACACCGATAAAATCCCCAATTGTAATATAAAAACTTGCTGGTGCTGTTAAATCTCAACATCAATAAAAGTTGACTTCTAATGGAGGCTTTATGATATCTACAATAAATATGATATGGTTCAGGTTGTACTATATATAAGTGAGTTTGAAAAACTCACTGTGTATTATCATTATGTAAATGTGGTTCTAATTCACGTAACAAGTTATTCACAGTGTCTTTTTTTAAACGAAACCAAAGGAAAAACTATAATCCAAATCAACAAAATAATCTTTTCTTTCTTGAACTGTATATGTCTTCATATTCATTGCAAAATCTATTTTTGTGACTCGCCGTAAATTACCAACATATCAACTTTTTCTGAATGAGAAACCTCTTGTAAGCACAAAAGTTATACGTTTGACGTTCGTATTGAGTAATGACAAGTATTTTGTGACATTTATGTACTTTAAACAATGACTACTTGATTCTTCCGCCACTAATGTAATTTTTCGGTGGTATTATTTCTTTTGAGACTCTTTAGGACGATATTGCTTGTAACATTTAAACGGCAAAAAGCTTTTTAACAGGAGCCTTTTTAAATTTGTGTATGTTTCTAGAACAAATATAATTGAAAATAATGATAGTACTAGTAACGACTTCATTTAAAACACTCTGTATACCTGTTTTTTTTTTGCGTAAGAACCTTGAGAAACTAATAAGTCCCATCAGTTATTCAGACTGAGTCACAAAAAGAGGGTAGACAAAACCAATCACCAAATACGAGCAGAAGTTAAATTGGTTGTTTTTAAAGATTTACTAGTGTGGGTTTTTTTCAAGAGATTGAACTCTGATCAGACCTCTCTTAACGTGATTCGAATGGTCACTTCTTAATGTCGATTTTTTGTCTGAAAAAGTATTTTCATTGCTTAGAGCTTACAGCATATCAAGCAGTCGATCAAGTTCATTTTTTTATTGAATCCGAGTGATGTAGAATTAATACTTACTACCTAATCTGTTAAGACTTATACAAGAAAAGAACAAAATATAATGCATGTCTTCAGAACAAAATGTAATAAGCGAACTTTATGAAGACACTCAATAATATACCAGTGGCGGCTCGTGAGAGATTGTTAATTTGCCTGATATTATTAACATCCAATAACTCACGCGATAGATAACGATTTTTATTTCATACTAATGAAATATGAAAACCAATTTTCGTTTTATTTCATTAGGTTTCATGTTGGTTGGTTTCAGTGGCAGAAAGTTAACTGCATTGAAAACAAAAATACAGGGTGTTAGGTAAACATGCGTCAAAAATTTAAGGGGTTATTTCTTGGCCTATTCTAAGAATATTTTGTCCTATGATGATTTCTGAAAACCTCCTTTGTTTCGCAGATACAGGGTGAACAAAATTAGCGAAAACCATATTCGATATTTGTTGAAATCATTAATGTAAATAAAAGTATAGCGTACGCCAATGAGTTTATCAAGTACAAAAAATTAATGAGTTTGCTCGTGATTTTTTAACAGCAACATACAGAGATCGCGGGATTGGTCGAGGTGCGCCACACGCATGGCCTGCTTGATACCCAGACTTAAACCCTCTGGATTATTTTTTATGGGGCTATCTGAAGTCATTAGTTTACGCTACTCCAGTGGAGAATTTGGACGAATTGCGAAATCGGATAATTACTGGGTGTAACTCAATTAGAAACAACCCTGGTGTGTTTGAAAGAGTTGGGCACTCAATGACGAGAAGATTGAATGCTTGTATTCAGGCTGGAGGAAGTCATTTCGAACATTTATTGTATTGATAATAAAATGTTGTTACTGTCGCAAATTTTGTTCACCCTGTATCTTCGAAACAATGGAGTTTTTCAGAAATCATTGAATTTTTGCCGCATGTTTACCTAACACCCTGTATAAGTGAAGCTATAATGTTGGCTTACTTTCAAGCCATGGTATGTAAGTACTTCTTCCACGTTTTAATATTGATTTATTTTTTATACAATCTGAATCGTACAATCCTAATTCCCTGTGGACTAAGTGGTCAATGTTAAAATCAATGATGACAATTTATAATAACACAGATGGGAGAAAATTTCATGAACTGGAAGCGTTTCTCAAACGAAAAAGTAAAGGCTATGAGCCAAAAAAGTCTAAAGTGTTTAGAAGAACATTTACTACATAAGGCAATGCATTAAAGAATTACACATTTATTGTTCTATTGTGGTTCTGATTATGAGTTATTTCGGAGGTTGCAGAGGTTAAAAACTGTTGAATATGGAGATTAATCATACTGAAGATAGGGGCTCGGTTATGGTGATTGACATTCCGGAAAGTAAAACAAATATCCGTGCAAAAATTGCAATTGTGGAAGAAGTACATGTCTTTGCGTCGGTTGGTTTCAGAAAGATCTTTTCTAACGTATCGGGAAAAGCGTTGCACAGTTCAGCTCGTCAGGAAAAATACATTTGGAAAAATTCCAAACAGAATTCCAAGTTTTTTGAGTTTGCCATATCTAGAAGCTTTCACGGGACATTGTCTGATTCAGAAACAGAAAAGCCTCTTGAAATTGAAAAAGTTGCTGCAACTGCAGTAGCTTCACATATACCAGAAAAATCGGGAACCGAGTACGAACAGTTTTATAAACGATTCACTGATTGGAGTGCATCTAAGAATATAAAAAATGAAGCAAAAGAATAGTACATTATACTATAAGGGAGAGAAATGCAAAATAGCATCTCTCCCGAATGGTATATACTATTTTTTCCACGGTCTCATTAACTTAAAAACACATATTTTGTCATTATGAAGTAAGTAGCACCAGAATTATTGTATTCGAATTTGAGTATTTATTTAATAGTCGTTGAGTTATTGTCATAACTACAAAATAAACAAACAAAAAGAATTGTCAAATTAAGGTGCTAGTTTGGTTTAGTCTCGGGTTTAGTTTAAAGTTTGTTTAGTGCACAATGAATAATTGTGAGTCGGAAGAGATTGTGGAGGCTGTAAATATTGCAATAAGCAATTTGCTGCATACAAAGTCAAGATCTTTATACGATATAGCCTACAATCGGTTCTAAAAGTGGTGCGTCGAGAAAATGTTCAAGTATACAGCGAGAATGTTTTGTTGGCATACTTCAGTGAAAATGCAAAGAATTACAAGTCTTCCACATTATGGGCGCAATATTCTATGGTTAAGTCATGCTTCATAATTTACGACAACATAGATATAAGCAAATTCCCCAAGCTGATCGCATTTTTGAAAAGAACCGGTGACGGATATCAAGCGAAAAAATCGAAAATATTGACAAAGGGTGAAATCGACCGTTTTCGATCAAGTGCAGATGACAAAGAATTCTTAATGATTAAGGTAAGATTACTTTTGTTGTTAGGTATTTCAATTATTAAGTATTTTGATTTTGTATAGGTTGGATTAATTCTGGGGATTGCCGGAGCTTGTCGAACTGATGAACTAGTCAATTTAACTGTAGATGATATTGAGGATGTAGGCTCTTCCTTGATTGTAAAAATTCCAAACACTAAAACAAAGATTCCACGAACCTTTCTGGTTACCGATGTGGGAAATATGTTTGAATTGTTTCGAAAATACCTGTCCCTTTATCCTCCCTATGTCAAGCATAAGCACCATTTTTTTGTACTACAAAGCAGGAAAATGTAGTTCGCAGCCAGTTGGCAAGAAAATACCTGTCCCTTCGTCCTCCCCACGTCAAGCATAAGCGCCTTTTTTTGTACTACAAAGCAGGAAAATGTAGTTCGCAGCCAGTTGGCAAGAATACCATGGGAAAAATTCCGGGAGTAGCAGCTTCGTATTTAAAATTACCTGATGCTGCATGTTATACTGGTCACTGCTTACGAAGATCTTCAGCAACATTACTGGTAGATGCTGGTGTGGATATCACGACAATAAAGCATCATGCTGGTTGGAAATCAACGACAGTCGCTGAGGGTTATGTCGAGAACTCCATTGAAAATAAGACCAACATTGCTAATCATTTTTTAGTAGGTATCACTACTAGCGCAATCACAAAAACTGTAAATGTAAGCGAAAGTAATATTGCTTCTAATATTAATTTTGAAAATTGTACAAATGTAACATTTAATTTAAATGTCAATAAATAATTTCAATGTTATCTTTTTTTTTTTCATGAAAAACGTTCTCCATAATGTAAACTCCCTTGGGAGCATTATACTCCCTTGGGAATAATCGATTACTTCTGTTTTAATTTTGATGTCATAGAAACTGATTTCTACTCCCGACCATGGAAAAAAAGTATATTATCATTTTTTGAAGAATTATCCAAGAAATACAAATCATCTAGTCTTTGGGCGTTCCATTCTATGTTGCGGTCTACAATATTCTGTATACGGCAAAATGTTGACATCAGTAAATTCAACAATTTAATTGCTTTTCTGAAAAAGCAATCAGTGGGATGCAAACCAAAAATGTCAAGAATATTAACGAAAGAGGATGTTTCAAAATTTTTACGAGATGCCGATGACACAAAATTTTTGCTAACCAAGGTAAAAGCAAGAAAATATTTGCTATTTGAAATTCATAAATGCATAATTTAAGATTGCCTTAATTATTGGACTTGGAGGTGCATGCAGAGTGAACGAGTTAAATTGCTGTTAGAACACTTAAAAATTGAAGGAATCATTTTTCATATTTTTATACCGGATAAGAAAACCAAAGTTTCCCGAGAATTTTTTATCACTGTCAGGGGAATCAAACATGTGAATATGGTCCAAGTAATACGAAAATACCTCATCATGGAACATTTTTTATTGGTTACAGAGGTGCTAAATGTATGAAACTTCGTGTTGGTATAAATACTTTTAGTGTAATGCCAAAGAAGACTGCTTTTTTTCTCAATTTATCACAGCCTCAACAATATACAGGGCACTGTTTTCGACGATTATCTACTTCACCTCTAGCCAACACAGGAGCAGACCTTCTAACTATAAAATGGCATGGTGGTTGGAAGTCCAACACCGTATGTGAAGGCTATATTGATATGTCTCTTGAAACCAAGAAAAAAATCGCCACAAAAGTTCTTGGAGGAGAGATTGCCGTCATTTAAGCTACTTCAAGTGCTTACAAAGAAAATTTAAGCGTTGTTAATACAAATACAGACCAGCTGCATTCATCCGGTATTAATCTTACGAATTGCCAAAGTTGTATTGTTAATATTTATAAGAAATAATTCAATTTAATTTAAGTTAAATTATCTATTATTTGTCAAATTGATAAACCTGTTGGTTCTTAATAAAAATAACCATTAAACAGTGATCTCTTTTTTTAATATTTCTGAACTGAATGAAACAGTGCCCAATAAATGCTGTAATGAGGCTCTTATAAAGCAGTTGTAGATAAAATAATAAAATAACTCCTATCGTGTTCTTTCGAAATTATTCACTACTTAGATATGCGACATGGCATATTAAGCCGGCTAGCTGAACAGATTTATGACCGTCATTATCATCTCTGATTGCTCGCGGATGGATCACGGAGGCAATAGTACTTCGTACACGAGGCGACGCGACGCCTGCCGTCCTGTCCGTGGAGATGGCATCCTGCTTCGCGAATCGGGAGCGAAAACCCACCAGTTGATAGCCGGCCGACGCCGGTATCGGACATCTGACGACGCTCAAGCGCGCCGCGACGTCGACTTGTTCGCAAACCGCGTGTTTCTGTGTTTACAAACTGATGGTCGACGACAAGTTTGGAATTTAGGCATGAAGATGAGCAACCAAGGTAGGATGGACTCTATCAAAGTAACAGATATAAATATAAAATAAAATTGTACTTACAAAATATAATGTAAAAACTTTGTGCGTTGAATATGATATTCAAAATGGTTTAATTTTTCGCAGCTATCATGATAAATATACGGGGTGTTCAATAAAGAATGGGTCATACCTTAAGGCTAGCTTCCTCGGACAAAAATAATGCGAATTAAATAAACCTAAACAATTTTGCTTCCTTAAGAAGCTATAAGTTTGAGGAAATATTCTTTTTGTTTATTTTTTTTACAATGATTTTCTTATTATATGGGTAATTGTATTCAAATTTTTGAAAATAAGGTTTTTGTTTGTGAGATAAACACAAATATTCAGGTAAAAAAAGTATACGTATTGCACGTCTTATGTTATATAAGTTACTAACTAATTTTGTAAATGTTCCTGAGTTGTTATCCATCTTACCTTTTCATGTACCACTTGTGTTTGTCCCTTTTTATATTGACCATAGTACAACCAACTTAGGGCTAAATTCACCATTTCATCTAATATATAAGAATTATGACAGATACTGTTTAAATATTGATATGTTTATTAGGCTTTGAGCCTGTTTGTATCCCTAACTTTGTAAAATAAAAAAATAGTAATAAATACTTATCGCCAAAATGCAGCATTTTAGTGAAACATGCGTTTAACATATTTGTTAAGTTTGGAAATCAATACAAAATTCTAACAAATTATTTTCCAACAGAAAATTTACAGGACAAAAATTATAATAAATATTATAGAAAGAAATAAAAAAATGCGGGTAAATACATACAATAGCAATAACAATAATAATACTCGCAAAGTAAAATAACATAAATACTAATAAAATTAAAATTGTTGAAACCACTGATTTTCTCACAGAATTGATAGATGAAAAATTTACATGACATAACGTCGTTCTTATAAGACAACAGAAATATGGCAACATGAAAGACAACACTTAAAAAATGATAAAGTAAGAAAAAATAACCACATAACTGAACGCAATAGCATAAACAAAATTCTTTATTTTAAATTTATTTTTAAAATATCCACTATAAAACACTTGCTAGACTTACTATTACTATCTGTAATACCTTTTTGAATTAATAATTTGTTAGACCAAGTTTTCTTTTAACTGGTGCATTTTGGCGATATGCAACAAGTATATTTTTTTACAACTAATCGGTTGTTTTAAAATAAGAAATCATTTTCCAAACATGTCTATTTAAAAAAAATAAATGAAAAGAATAATATAATGGCATACGTGCTGAGAACTCCCTGTACATTTAACTTTAAGTCAGTTAGATATTCGTATTTATCTCACAAAAACACACTTTTACTATTTAAATTCTCTTCAAAAACTTTTAAAAAGCGTTTGAAAAAAAAAACAAACATTTTGTAACCTAACCTCACATTTTAACAATTATTTTCACATACCTACCTATAAACAAAAGTAAACAATCTTATATGTAGAACTATGTAAGTTTATGTTATAACAATATTTACATCTACAGTTAAATTGAACAAAATACGTATTTTGAAAGATTTCGGTACTTAAAAATGTGTTTTCTGTCGTTATATATTCGTTTTAGTTCGGTATCTTCCAATATTTGCAGGTGGCATGAGATAATATTCCTGTTATTCGCTAAGCTCTATATTATTTGGTTCTTCAATGTCTAAAATTATTTGTATTTGTAGAAAACATTATTTCAACAATAAGACGCCCTTAATGACTCAAAATATGAATCCAAGCTAACTTAATATATAATATGATAAAGTAGGTATTTTTTAAATTTATCATATGATATATTTGATTACATAAATATAATAGCTACCTGCTTTTTTAAATTTCAAAAGGCGTAAAGTTTCTTATATAATTTGTAACACACTGTAATATTAAATATACAACTAGTTGAATACATTAGGTAGGTACCTAATGGAAAAAGTTGAACTTTTATTGAAGCTCATAGCATAGTCAATTTTAAATTTAGTTTCTTGGTGAATATGTTAAATATTAAATTTGATTTAATTAGGAATTTCCCCATATGAGATAAAATAAAATAAATAAACAAACCCTCGAGATCAATTTTTAAGAGCAGCATAAATGTGTGTTTATTTTTATTTCTCCAATGTGAGAAAATACTAATTAAGTAAAACTCTGAAAAGGATAAATACATCGATTCCTTGAAGTAAAAATAATTCTTTGAACTTTGCGATCCGTAAGTATTTATATTTATGTTTTTATTATATTTATTTTCAACAGTTCTTTAACTTCTTCGCATGGGTGATTCAGTCATAGTCTCATTCATTTTAAGAGGAGATAGGGAAAAATGAGTAGAATACTCGTATGATGACGTGATTAAAAAAAATTAAATGGAATAATTCACCATATTCACCTTTGTAAAAAAAAATATTAAAAACTAACTTAAATACTTCTCAAAGAAGTCACTTGGCACTTTGTGTTATCTTTTTTTGTTCTGACATAGAATTTATAACAAACTGACACATGCCACCTAGATTCTTGTTTTTTAATTAGCAATCCAAAGTTGGTCTATTGTAATGATTAATAAATTAATTTTTATCTCGAGACGGTGCGTTAGGAGGAAAAAGTCGTTAGGAAAAGGAAAAAAGAAAAGTCAGAGCGATACCAATTTGTTCGAAAACCAGTGGCGCACAATTTGTTTGCTAAAAATAAGTATATAACGGCACGAACGCCACTGATGTTAGTATATTACAAGATACATTTATACGCGTAAAATAACCCTTCACTATACAATGTTGTGTACGAAATCTCATCTCAATATCTCGATAGGTTTTTGAGAAATAAAAGTATTTAAGATAGGAAATATTAAACAGCCTGTATTTAGAAAACGAGGTATATAAACTTTTTCTTCTTATTTTTAACACCCTGTATAGTCATGGACAAAGGTGTTTTTAATGTGATCCTGCTAATATGTCAATTTGGGATTTCTTATAAGCATATAAAACTCATCATAGGTATATTTATTATACAATTCAAACATATTAATAAAAAAACGTGCAAAATATGATCTAAATATCTCAACAACACTTTTCGCGGTGTTAATTAACAACGTAATTTTATTTTTTGTTTTACTGGGTATTTTTGCCACTGAAATATAAAAATATTAACAAATAACCCCTTACTTGACGATAAATTAGGCGCAAGGTGTTATTTTGTTAATATTTTTATATTTCAGTGGCATGAATACCTAATTAAAGAAACAAAGTAACAAAAATTGCCGCAAATAAATAATTACAGCAATGTAACTATTTCGTTATTATTTTTATAGCCAGAAAATATGCTTGTCAGTTTTCATATAAAAGTTTTGTGAAAAATAAAACTTAAATGCCATAGTGAAGAAATTTTATCATGTATGGACACTTCTTGACTGTATTCGTAGCATAATATTTCTTGAAATAATGTAGTCCCACATGTGGAGTATTTAGATGATGTAATATAATGCGGTTTTGTAAAAATATACAAAAATTTCAACAAGTGTTCAATTATGTCGCCTTATGTTTCAAGGAACTGTGAGTTTGTCACATATAAGGTCATTGTTTCCAGCTATATTTGAATTTTAAGTATAAGTATAACAACTGTTTAATTGTAGACAGCTTTAAATAGAATTTTTATGAGAAACGACTACATTACTATACCTAAAAAGCTTTGGTTGGGAATGTAAAATATTTTTATAATACATGTTAACCTGTTTTTATAAATTACCGTTTTCTCTAGGTTACCTTTAATAACATTATTCATTTTCATTCATTAATTTAAAAATTAGATAAGTATTTAATATGTATCTTCATTAAGTCAAGTTGTAATTACGTAATACGCAATTTCGATTTAATGAGACTCAGTCAAGAATTTGGCGAATGCGCCGGTCTAAGGACTTCAAATTCTTATTATTAGAAAATCTTAACAGTTGCAAAAATATGCTGTAACGAACTAATTTAATTTATCTCTATGTTAACATTAGATGAACAGTTAGCCAGCCTTGTGCTTATAATTAGTGATATACTCGCATCAAGAATTCAGACGACTTACGTCATACGAACAATTGAATAATTCATTATATTTTTATCAAAATCTTTAAGAAACTGCAACTGAAAGTAATAAAACTATATACTACACTAAATGTTTGCATTGTATATTGCACGAAATTGCAAAAAATTTTTGATTTTAACGCGACCAAATATCGAGAATTACGTTTACAATAAAGACAATTGCCTAATGTCAACCATGGCGTAAGACGTCTGAATTCTTGATGCGAGTATAGTGGAGCGCGAAGTTTAACAGGACCGTAGTCAGTTTACGAGTGAACATATTAATTATGTTCACAGAAAATATGCCGCAACATATTACTATTATCAGATAGTAAGGTTAAGTCGAAGATACCCATATAAATATAGCCTATATAAATTAAGGAAGCACGTACAAATGACAACAGTTACCCCACAAACCTTAGTGTTGAGACAAGGGTTCTGTGGCATGTTGGAAGTGGTTAAAATTTCATTACCTGTATAGTATGAAAGAGAGTAATAAAAGCTTATTATGTAAGCAAATCGTAAGAAAATGTAGTACTGGTGCTTATATTCAATATTTTTATATCATGTATTATCGGTATAGATAAGGTATACTTTTAAAAAAACTTTGTGTGATCGAAACGTACTAAATTGTAGCAGATAGCTAAAATTTAATTTCCGACAATCAGTCTTTGTCTATGTCGCTTCAATTTCTCTGTCCCTTTCTCTTATAAGTAAACACTATAAAAACAGCATTTCAAAACATGAGGCAACTTTAAGCATCATAACCGGGTTAAGAGGGTTTTTAGTAATTCAAATAAAATTATTCAATATTATTATCAATATATTTATTTAAATTTAATGAATAGACTTTTATTCCACACAAAAATATATGTATTTTGAAAATTCAAATTATGGTGAGTAAATGTAGTGTTGTATAAATGTACAATAAAGAAAATAAAAAAGTAGGTATATTAAAATTGATCCTCTGAATATTCTGATAAATTATCTTCATCTCCTAGATTGATAGCGATAGGTTCCACAGTAACGTCAATTAAATTATCGAGTTCCCACATTTTCTCCTCTTCTTTTTGTACATGATGTATACATCTTTACCAGTTATCTGCAGTTACTCGTTCCAAGGCATTTTTAAACAAAATTTTCACGTCATTTAATTTAAACGTCGTATTATTTCGTGCTACATCTCCTTTTACCTGCGCCCAGACTAATTCGATTGGGTTAAGTTCACAGTGATAAGGTGGTAACCGTAGTACCGTTATTTGGCGATTTATTGCCATTTCATCGATAACATATTTTTTTCTGATCTTTATTAAGATTGACAAGTGTCAAAAGTTCCTTTTTCACCCTATTTGTTTCAAAAGAAATGTTTTTTTTTCCGGATAACCAGTGAATTATATCAGCTTTCCTCCAAGCAGTGGTAGGCGTCCGCTTGGTCTGCCGTGAATGGTAACTGGCATTATCCATGACAATTACAGACCCCGGAGAAATAAGATCCAACATCTGTGTAAAATACTCTTCGAAAACATCTGCGTTCATATCTTCGTGATAGTCAACTGTGTTTTTAGATTCAAATAAAAGTAAGCCGCCATCTAGAAAACCTATATGTGTCACTATTAATCTTCGCCCTTTACCTGAAGGTGCCTTGAACCCTATTGAAAGTCCATCTAAAAAT
This sequence comes from Monochamus alternatus, assembly GCA_037114965.1. Lineage (NCBI taxonomy): Eukaryota > Metazoa > Arthropoda > Insecta > Coleoptera > Cerambycidae > Monochamus > Monochamus alternatus. The sequence continues at coordinate 144,590,404 of CM073426.1, read as the reverse complement.
GCTTGTCGATAACTTTTTACATTTTATCTTGCCATACTTTTGTTACAGTATATCCCTCGTTGACCCAAGTTTCGTCTAGATAATAAATATTCCTCCCTTCGTCACGGAATTTTCTAATTGATCAGTAGGATCTTCGCCAACAAATAATTTGATCTTTATCGATAAGAACTAACTTCCTCCTCTGCTTTTCCCAGCAAAAATTCAACTCTCGTAAGACGGCTCATAATTTGCTTCTACTAATTTTTGGCAAATCGTTGTCCTCTGAAAGTTCACTTAAAATTTTGTTTAGCGTTGGTATTTCTTTTTTAAAATAAAATTACGATAATTACCTGAAACGAAATATTACCACGCCCATGGCCGGTTCTTTTCTCGGGGTTTTATTACTCTCTTTCATTTCCAAACAGACTATAGTGAAATGGCGACGATTATCACTTAATATTAACTTGTGTAGGGAAAATGATCGTTCAACGTCTACTGTTGAAAACGGACAGTATTAAAAATTGTTGAGGCATGAACTATATATTAATATATTTGATGCTAATGCCTGATATGTACCAGCTAAAACTTTGAGGCAGTCCTGCAGTGTGTGTATGACGGTGCTGTCATTAGGATTAAATCTATAAATAACATCTTTTATGCCATCGAAATGTTTATCATAACGCTGCAGTTTTCAACCAAGTACCCCATCTAGTTATAACTGGTTCGGGAAGCAGATGTATGCCTGGTAAAACTTCCCTAAAAACGTCCCTTCTTGTAGACGCCTTAATGAAAACTTTTTTGACAGTTAATATTAAAGTGTTTACTAAAGGAAAACTTTCCCGTATTTTCTCAGTTACCCAACTGAGTGCGTGAAATGTATCATTTTTGTATATTTTTTAGTTAAAATCTGTCCTGCTTTCAACATGTACGCGGGTGCATCACTTACAAGAACCAAATCTGAAGCATCTTAATCGAGCCATATACATACACAAAAGTTATAATAGTTTCCTAATTGGTTTGTCCAGCACCTTAGAAGCTAAATAGGTGGATGTTACTAGCAATGTCACCTTTTAACACATAATAGAATTGGGTACTGAACGTATCTTCGTCTATAATGAAATAAATGAAATTGTCCGCAATCTCTTCCCATATTGATGTCAGGTCATTATTGTAAACCCTATCGACATATCTGAGTCTTAATGTACTTTGATGAGGAATTTTTTGGTCTTTAAATATTATATTGCGTTCTGATACATAGTGAGTTTCCGGATTATTATGCCGTGACCTCGGTAACTCAGAATTATGTTTTACAGAATATATTATGATTCAATATGTTCTCTATATTATTTGGGTGAATAATTATTGAAGCAATGAAATTTCTCTTTCCTTGGTATGCGTTCATATACACAAATACATCAACAGTAGTTTGATTTAGATATAAAACTATGCGATGTTTAAAATTTATTTGTAATTGCTCCGAGATTGTAAAACCGCAAGGTTAGTTTATAAATTAAAGTTGGTTTATGTAATGGAAGGCATATCAATAAACTTGAAAGCTATTTTATTTTCAACGTTATACTCATCGCTACGTAATGATAATAACCGAAAACACAGCGGACATTAAAATAATGTAAAGCCTACCATATACAGGGTGCCTGGAAGCTCCACGCAGAAAATTGAGGGGGGCACCACTCCCTAAATTTTCTACGCTAAATAGCTAAATCGACGACGTGGCGACCAGTCCGGAAATGGTCTAGCAGAAATTTCTCATAAAATGTTGTATATCTGCATTTAGCTTGTATGAACGAAGGATAAAGACAATACTATGACAACTATCATTCAACTGTGTTCAAAATACACTTTGCTTACATCGTAAAAGCAATAAAATTTGCCAGTATGTCAAAAACACATAACATAAACAAATATAAAACTTTGGATCTAGAAATTATAATGCCTATTGTCTCGCAAAAGGTTGGTTCACCCAACTTCAAACAAGAGTATCAAATTTTTAGATAAATGATCAATCTTTAAGAAATGCAATCAAAATGTTAATGAAATTAAAGACAAAAAAGATATGATCATTCCTTCACCACTTACAGCCAAAAACCAAATTAAAGAAATACGTAAATTTGAGGTTATGTAGCTCCGTCGTTAATATTGATAAATATTACTTGAACTTCTAGCATATCTAGATCTATTTCTCGAATTACTCTCGAACGCTTCTCGTCGATTCCCAATATTTCCAGTCGCGCCTCGGTACACGGCATTATTTGTTTGTTTACCAGAATTGCATAGGGAAGATCGGGACAATCTAGCGTTTCGCGATACCACAGTAGTCGAAATGGGTGCGAGCGGGACAAATTATGTGACAATAATATGATGTTGATTAAATATACCTTATATTTTTGTATTATATTTACAATATAGGCTGCCATGTTTTAGCAAATGGTTAGTTTGTCTGCAAATTGTGGTATAAAAAATCTCTATATTTTCGAGAAAATTGAACTAAATCAGATTTATCGTATTTTGTTTATTTGAAAAATAGCTGCAATTAGAGTTTGTTTTTAAAATTTACAAAATATGATTTGAATGAAATAATCCAATAATTCTAAATCTAAATATATACACATAAAACGTAATTTATTATGAAAATATTAAATGGCAGTATGTCATAAAACAATTAATTCTGGACTCTGGTGTTTAAAATTCCCAGTAGTAGTAGCTACACATAAAACAATCACGTATTTTAAAACGAGATATAATTTTATTACATTTTATTTGATAAACATGTTGTTACGGGTTCCCTTCTGTTATTTTCTTCACACACATACAAAAACACAACCCACAACAGTTAATTACTCTTTGAAAAAATATTTATATCATCAAAATCTCTTATTTTAATCGCCACCTTAAATGTTTACAATGCAAGCATTTCTCGAATTTTCTCTCGTTCAGTAGTTTAGGCAGAACAAATATTTTTCGTATGTCAACAATATCAGCGTTCGTTCTGCAACAAATAACAGAAGTTGGCTCTGATATTTTAAGTGTCAGTTGTGTGTCAAATCTAATCAGCGACTGAAATTAGTCTCTCGGTTTATTCTTCTTGCTCAATTACTTAGTTACTTTAGATCTTACTTTATTTGTTGTCGTTATTGTTATGTTTGTTTTTCATTATTTCATCATGGATACGTATACATACATATTCCGAACAAGTAGATATGCTTTTGTCAAGGTAACAGCCGCAAAAGTATTAGCGTCTACATGGACAGATTCTCTCATCGACGAGTGTCAAATCATCAAACGGCGACTTCGCGAATTTGGTTCCTTCCATCAAATGAATGCGGCTCAAGGGCGTCAACATACCACGAAAACTATAGAGATGGAGGAACAAATCCTAGATAAGATAAAAGAGATCCCAAAAATTAGTGCAAGACGCATGGAACATGAAATAGGGATACGAAAAACCATAGTTCTTGAATTTTACTCAAAGTAGTCAAGAGTTATTAAAGAAAATGTAAACGAAGCGTTTCCAGACCTAAGTTCATAGGAAATATTTTGCTTAAAATTGAACGTAGAATAACATACTGAAATATGTACATCTCCTGCTGAAACACCCTGTATCTACTAAGCTTATTTGTCCTAAGTACAGAAATATTGCAGATAGATAAGTTTGCTGTAGGAAAACATGATATATTACTACATTGGACTTACTGGCTTTATTAATGCAGATACGATTTTGTAAGTTTGCCAAATTTTGCAGTTAGGACAACTACTCTTAGAACGACAGTGTATAGAAGAGTGTCTTCTGCTAACAATTGTACGATATTCCAAAAAAATCCAATGCATGCTGTGTGACCTTTTACAGGTATGTGATATTGAGATTTGGTTGGATGCTGTACAGAATTAGCTTGAGGGTCGTACGCTGCCCCTGATCTGAATTAAATATTAAAACAAGTTATTTAATAATGTAATAATTACATTCCCTGTTTTCAACAACAACAACAACCAGATTGAAACAAATGTTTTTTTATTTTGCTAAAGGGTTTTATCATTTGTTCTTGTTCTAAAATGAATCGCAAATATCTGTTAATGAAACTGAATTCAACAATCCATTAAAAGCAAACGATTTCAGTACTATTTATTTCACAGTTATCCAGAGCGGATATATCTGCCATAAATAAATTATTCGCAAATCCAGACTCGTACGTTTCACATATCTAGTTTATTTAAAAATAATAGGGTCGTTGTTTTGCATATTTCGTCCTCTGAAATACGTTGCAGTAAAATTTAGCGACAATTAAACCTGTTTTGAAATTGCCTGTAATTAAAAGTGTTACAGTTTTCTAAAAATACGCCCTGATTTAATGCTGATCACTTGCGTTCCCGTCGAGACATTGAAACCTGCCGTATTTTTAGGTGCGACAGTGCATTCGTTTGTTTATTTGCTATACTTAGACTTGGCAAGAAAATTTATGTCGATAATTAATTCGAGTATGCATGCCTTATAAAATCATAAATTACAACTGGATATAATAATGAATTCCTCAAAGCTTTAAAGAGACATGGAACACTAGGTTAATTTATTAATTTCTCAATATATTCGAAAAAAACATTATGATTTTTTTCTTTCAAATGATTAATATCTTGCGAAGGTATTTTGTAAACCATAGGTCCAGTAATACCAATCAATTTTCTAAATATTGCTGCACAATCCTTGCCTTGTGGGGTGAAGCTCCGTCGTGCTAAAACCATAAGTTTCTCCTTAGCTGTAAAGGTACATCATAAAAATAAGGCCCAATTAACTGCCTACCGATGATGACGCACCATACATTTACTCCAAAATGACCTTGGTTTTGTACTGGATTTACACTGTAGAAATTTTTAATGGACCAGTAATGTCCGTTGCGCCTGTTTGGTAAACTATTACTGACAAAACGACGTGCCGAATAAGGTCCGGATCAATAGTTTCTACATTTACTACAATTTGAACTATAAAATTAAGTCTGTTTTCAATGTGACGCTCAGGTAAATAATACAAATTGTGAATTTTGTAATAACCTATAATACCTTTATCGATATAACTCCTCAGCTCTATTTGAATTTTTTTGTGACTCGCCGTAAATTAGTAACATACAACTTTTTTTTAATAAGAAAACATTTTCTAAGTAAAACAATTATAAGTATAGCTACAAATTCATATCATTTACTGGGTGCACCTATTATTATACTAGATATATTGTTTTACCAACTCCTTGCTTTAAAAATTGATTTATGAAGACCGCTTCATCAAAGTAAAGCAACTTTTGTTTTAGAGCTCTCCCAACATTTCACTTAACCTTCTCCCCTCCTGAAAAAAGCTGGCTGGCTATGGCTCTGAATACATCCATCAGAACGTTCCATTGTAATATTCCAATGCAATTTTAAATTATTAAATCAAATAGGGTTAATAAAGACACACAATTGTACACATAAATACCTACAATTACCCAATTACCCATGAATACAGTACTGGCTATGTTGTATCACTAATAGTTATTAGTTGTTTGAATTAGTGTATTTTTGTAAAGCAATGTTAGTAAATTTTATATTTTTGTACTAGTTAGGTATGCATTGACTTAAAATTTATGAATTTCTATATTTTTCTTGGTGCCAAGTAGGCTTAGTGATACAAAAATATCAACTATTAGTCAACTAGTAGTAGGCCGTGGAAATATGATTACGTTGAATGTTGCCAAAAATGTGTTAAATAAATCGTAGTGGCCTCTGGAAAATATAAAGGAAATTCATTAGATTTAATATGAATTAAGTTATATCAGCTATATTATAATAGCTTCGCGAAAATTTACGGAATTTAGGTAATAATATTGAAAATTAACGATAATATTGATGATATCGAAAACTATCAATAATATTGAAAATTATCGATATTATCGGTAATATCGATACATTTTCGATATCCATAGTTTGTCGATAATATTGATTTTACCGATAAAATCGATAATTAGATAACTTTTTATCTGTATTATTATCGATATTATTGATAATTATCGATAAATATTCCCAACCCTAGTTGTAACATTAGATATGTCAAACTATTTTATTAATTAAATCCTCAAATTAATAATTAATAACAATAGCGGTAAAAGCAGTTGAATTTGCTGTATAAAATAGGAGTTATAATATGGGAAAGAATCCAAGGAAAGAATTAAGTTATTCTTTTCTTGGCAATTTCTTGACATCAGGCTTTACAGTGAACCAGTTTCCAGTGCCGTGCAGAAGAGTATTTTAAATCATTAAATTCATTTATCTTGATCAAGGCTTTAGGGAATAATCAAATACCGTTCTTTATAGTTCTCACTGTATTGTATAACCATAAGCTAGTTACTAGGATTTTTGAAATTTGTACCAAATTGGTTTCTATTACGATTGCAGGTTTTTGATAGATTCTTCTTCCCAACTAAAAACTTTCTTTTTCAAACTTAAAAATGTTAAAGAAAGAAACAGCAGAGCTGAATCCCAGAAGGCCATTTTTAACACCAAAATTTTTGTCTCTTACAAGAGCCGTTTCACCTGTCCTGCGACACTCTGTATATATACTCCAGATTGTGAACTATAAAATAAGTTAAAAAAATTGCTTCATATTATGTATTATTTAGATATCTAAAAAACTAATAAAGGTCTCAGTGATTATGAAATTTTAAACACTTACATTAAAACACAATGAAAGAATGTTTTCTAAAAATTTTAGGTTTTTATCTTCTGAGATATTTCAGATTGAAAATACCCAATTTTAGAAATATTCGAAGACCTGTTAAAAAAGGATGTAACTCTAAGGCCTAAAAGTTTTTAGGGAAGTGGTATAATATAAAGACTATAAAGAAAAAAAATTGAAAGTAAGTCTTAGTTTTATCTTTAACATTTTTATTTGTAAAAGAGAATGTTAATTTGAAAACGGTAACATTTACCAATTTTTATTTGTTTATTTACAGTTAAGTAGGACTAATTATATACGGGACCGAAAATATTGTACATTTTATGCTGTTTAACATGGTTTTTATTTGAACTGAATATCTTTAAAAACCAACAAGCTACAGCGTTTAGCACAAACCTCTGTAAACTGCAAAATAGGCACAACAAAATGGTGGCTCAAAAAAAAACTGAATATTTAAATAGTTATTAAATGATTGTCATATTTCTGAGTACAGTACAAACTTGGGTAAAAAAAATAATAAATAAATTTTTACAGAAACCTTTTCAAATTAAATTAATCGATTTTATACCAATTGACTTTGATTCAGTTTTAGTATAACTAAACGTGTTATAGTTTGCCTTGAAGCTAATAGGAATCCTGGATGAATTTTCTATTGTTCTATTAAGCTCTAGCCTTAATAACACCAGTATATATCAGTTTTACAGTAATGTGGAACATATAAACTACATATTGTTCTAATAGAGTTTCATTTAGATTCAATTACTAGAGCAATAACGGGCATACATCTTAATTACACTGTTCTGCCAGTGGCAATAAAAATACCACCTAAATGAAATCTAACCGCTCAATCCTTTAATTAAACGTTAAAATGAATGCTTAAAAGATTTCTTTATTAGAACTGGCGCCGAGACGGTGCAAATAATTATACACAAATTTCAAATAAGAGCCATTAGTGCCTCTTACGTTCACAATTTATTTTTAAATTCATCTTCCCATCGTGCAGCTTTTTGTTGAGTGGTTGTAATATCCCGGTATTCCTTATATATTTTTCAGGGAGCTAAGCGATATATAATAAAATGAGTTTTACTAAATCATTTGAACTAGAAGAAGTATTGGACGATTTTAAAGTTGAGAAGAATGCTTCAAACAGTTATTTTTTGGGCCATAACTAATAATAATACTTCGTTATAAAGTCGTTAGAAAAATAAACAATATTATTATTATTAAAATATTGTTATATTTGTGTTTTTATTTTTTTTATTGTTTGTGAATTATAATATTGAGCAATATTTTTAAATTCTTGAAATATCATTACTTACCATGATAGCTCTGTTCTGGATGAATGTGATTCACTTATAATATTTTTTATTGGAATTTTAATGTGTTATATGTTTCCAAGAACTAATCGAAGAAAAGTAGTTTGAAGCTATATATTTTTATTTTTTTTAGTTTTTTTTTTAATTTTGGTTCAATGAATTCAATAACTGATATTAAAAAAAAATTAAATTTGATATTAATCAATCCAAAAACTGTTGACATGAGAGACTTATTCCCAGTGTAGATTCTATACTGGTCTTAATTTTTTTTATCATTTTAAAAATTATGCTCTATTATTAATTGGAAATTTTGCCTTAGAAATATTTAAGAAATAATAATAATATCTCTACCCCTCATTCTAATCCCAGGGATTAGCCCAGAAGTCGGAGACTTGTGCGGGAGAGGGAGCGGCATATTATTATTAAGCAGGCCGCATTTGCGCCCAGGAACGACTTACGTTGGTAGGCCCTAACCACTATTCAGTGCAGGAATGAGGGAAACCTGGAAAACCTCATTAATTAGGAGGGTAGTCAAATATCAACCGGTATCAATCTCTCACATTGACCCAAGCCAACATTATTCCACCCTACCATACCCGCAGAGAGGGCGCCAAACCTCTCAAACGAATATAGCTTATATACGGTCGACCGGCAGCTGGGCTCGAACCAACACCGATCTAGTCACCTCGATTCAAGTACTGACGCCTTAAACCGCGCGACCACTGACCGACCAATGGAATTTTATATCAGTTTTTTCATTTATTATGAATGAACAATCAATTAATTTTCTTAAATATATCCTAACCCTGCGCGACTAACTTATTTCTACACACATGAGAAATTTTTCATGATATGGAGATAGCATCCACCTTCATTATAAAGAGCTTTCATCCATAGTTTCATAGGAAATGCGGCCTGCTTAATAATAATATGCCGCCCCCTCTCCCGCACAAGTCTCCGACTTCTGGGCTAATCCCTGTGATTAGAATGAGGGGTAGAGATATTATTATTATTATTATTATTATTTAATTTGATGTTAGCGTTGGAATTAGTAATTTAGGAGAAACAACTAATGCTTCTCTATTGATGTTCTTAGTACGTGGGTGAAATGAAGCTCTTATTGGTGATTCTTTTATTACATAGTATTTTTTTTATCTCTCTACTATTCCATACACGGATACTTTGTGAAACCTGATGACATCTTAATAAAATAATGACTTTCAAGTCCCCACAAATTTGCCATCCATGTTTTAGATATTTTTTTCAAGAACTGACTTAAGCAGATTTTTGTGAAAGTTGTGGGAAAAATTATACCTAAAATCAAATAGGTATTTATCATTCAAATATTGTTTTAAAGATTTAATTCTCCCAAGAAGCAGGGTCAAGCAGGGTCAGCAGGGTTTTTAGGGTCAAGATTATTGTCTTAGCATTTATTTTGAAAAATAAATAAATGTAGGAATGTGATGTCAATTAAAACGATGGCAGATATTTATTGAATGATGATATAATGACATGCCAAGTATTGTGTTATAGCCATAACAATGTGCAGCATTTTGGAGGGAAATAAATTATATTCATAAATAGTGCTTTCGAAAAGTAACGAATAAATTCATTATTTTTCAAATTGAGAAGTTTTCGAAAAAATCTTCTGGCGTGTCGATTTTGTTTTAAAAAAAAGCACTTTTTGACATACGACCCATATTTGTGATGTCATCGTTGTTCGAGATATGACGTCATCGACAATTTTTTTTTAATAGCAACCCCCAATTTTGACCATGCCGTTTGAAAAAGTCATTCTACATACATACATCATGAAAAATTATGGTGTTACATAACAAAAATTTCAAGAAAATAATGTTTGAAGATTTTAAAATTTAATTTTCACTATACTGCGCACCTCCCCATTATGCAACACCTGTCTGTGCCTATTTAGCTGTTCCCGAATCGTTGGATAGGGAGAAGGGGGCCGATTGAGCAGCCAGTCAGATCACCTGATTTGACACCCCTAGATTATTTCTTGTGGGGATACTTAAAAAGCAAAGTATACGTTACTAGACCGCCTAATTTAGATTTAAAAACAAGAATTCGTCACGAGATACATCGTATACCTCCTGAAGTTATTGATAATGTCCGAAAAGAATTTATGAATCGTCTTGGCTACTGTCAGGCAGCCAACGGTGCACAATTTGAACATTTAATTTAGTCGCTTTTTTACATAATCATTATCATTTTCAGTATTGTGAAAATTAAATTTTAAAATCTTCAAACATTATTTTCTTGAAATATTTGTTATTTAACACCATAATTTTTCATGATGTATGTATGTAGAATGGCACGCTCTTTCAAATGGCATGGTCAAAATTGGGGGTTGCTATTTAAAAAAATTGTCGATGACGTCATATCTCGAACAACGATGATGTCACAAATGTGGGTCGTATCTCAAAAAGTGTCTTTTTTTAAAACAAAATCGTCGTGCCAAGGGATTTTTTCGAAAACTTCTTAAAAAACAATGAATTTATTCGTTGCATTTCGAAAGCACTGTATATAAAAGATATAGTTAGAAAACTTGCCACCACTCAACATTGATTACATTAAAGTTAATTGGAAATATATTTTTTGATATGTTTGATATGTTAATTAAGATACATTAGTTTAAAAAATGAGAAATTGATCATAGGTTCTTACTGTTGAACTTGTTTAAGACAAGTATTTATATAATTCAAGATATAGATCATCTATAGTGCCAGTATAAGTATAGTTCTGCAACGTATGCTCCGTTATTCTCTTATTAATATTAAACTGTAGCAAAATATTTAATTATTGTGCACTTAATTACCGATCAAGTGGATGTGAAATTAAAGACTTGTGTTTACTAAGGCGTGCTGAGCTGGTAAACGGATTCTTGTTGCATAATTCTCGCCACATGGCTGATCACTCGCGATCGCTACTGTTGCAGAGTGAATCCCTCTGTCAGTACGAAAATTTTAAATACTGCCTGACGTAAGTTATCTAATATGGATTATTATTTCAGGCTGATGTAAATAAAATCAAGGAAGCATAGAGTCGGTGTTGTACGTCGATTCTAAATAGTTTATAAAACCTTATATTATGATTAAGCACGCCGCATTTGCGCCTAGGAACCACTTACTTTGGTAGCCCCTAACCACCATTCAGTGCAGGAATGAGGGAAACCCGGAAAACCTCATTAATTAGGGGGGTAGTCAAATGTCGACCGGTATCAATCTTTCATTGATCCAAGCTATCATTCTTCCACCCTACCATACCCGCAGAGAGGGTCAATACTCTCCACGAATACAGCTAATATATGGTCTACCGGCTGCCACATCGATTTAAGTAATGCCGCCTTAAACCGACCCAAAATATATCAAAATATTTAACCTCAAACATCATTATATGCTTACAAAGCATAATTTTGACAATTTAGAATATATTTTGCAGAAATTAAGAACTAGTAGTAGAAATATGCTTTAGGTAAGGTACTATGTTGTCGCCAAAAATTTAGTGTTTTTCATAAAGAAGTTGTTTGGTTTGCTGAAATGATATTGGTTTTATTTCACTTCAATGAGGCCATGCAGTAAAAATAGCAGAACATTAAGGAAAATTGCAGGTATTATTACTATTATTATTGCAGGATAACAATTTCAAGCAATTCTACCAGGCATCTTTTCCCCTAAGTATAATTTTTCTAGAACATTGTATGCCATACATATAATACTATGAGTCATGAAAAGCTGAGTTACAATAATTAAAATTCTTAGTAATTCATGAACAGAACCTTCGTTACAAGTATGGGATATAAAAGGGGTAATTATATAGAAGTGGTTGTCTAAATGTAAAGAGGATTTATATATTTTAAATATCTTACTAGTTATATTAAATTATGATTTTTTTAGTAGCAGTAGCAGTATAAATCTACATAATACAGTATTTCAATACAAATCTCCTGCAAAGTATGTTGCATTAACGAATCTATCTTTTAGTTATCGCTTTGGTTCGATAAGTAATCGACATTATTTCATTTGTTATTTTTAAAATTGAGCTAATTATACCATTCATTTTGAGAAAAGTAAGTTAATTCTTTTAAAACTAGTTCCAGTTCATATAAATCTCTACAACTAATAATATATTATTGGCAATATAAACTTCCAAATGCATCTAGAGCTATTATTTTGATATAACATTAGCATCTTTTGAGACATCGAATGAAAAATTTGAATTTATTTTTCAACACATTTTACATTTTTTTATAAGAACTCATTGAAATATGAAAGTAGATGTCATGCCAAAAATGAGTTCATAAAGCAGCAGAGATAATCCAAAATATTGAACTATTTAGAACATTATTTAGCTAAAATTATATGTAGTTTGTTTATTATTTTCAAATATTAAAGTCAAATAATATGATGGCGTGCGGCCAAAATATACGATCTTGAATTCTTGATCCAAAGTAGCTATTTTGAATAGTTTAAATATAGTTTTATAAATTAGCAGGTGATATGTTGCACCAATTTAAACATATTTTGCCAAAAATTTAAACAACTTCTTTGTACTTCTAAAATGGTATCGGTAACATGGAGGTTGTAATATAATACGTCTGTGTTTAAGTTTAAAAGCAATAGTTATTTGTTTAACTAGATAGTAAAGTACGGTGCAGCCGAGTCTATTAAAGCAGCCAAGGTATTAAATATACTGCACTGCCAAGGTAAACACATAATTTTTTTGCTGATCAATTTTAATTTTATCATAATAGCAAACAAAGCTATTTATTTTATATTATTAAAATTGTATGATACTTCTTTCATGAATGATAATAGTTTCATCAGATCATCAGATCACAACTTGGGTACACAATAATCGCCATATTATTCCCATTTATATCTATAAAAATAACTATTGAATAATTCGCATTAACTGCGCCAGAAATTATTGAACCAGCAAAGCAAATAGAGTGTAATATGTTACCAGAAAAATCGAAGAAGATATATCAGCAAACATATACAAAATTTATTGATTATTGAGCTGTATATTTTCCTGAATTAAGCAGAAGTATGAAATTGTTTTCATTATGGTCAATATATGCGATGCTCAGAGCTACTTTGAATGTCTACAACAACATTGATGGAAGTATCTAAATTAAAAGCATTCTTGAAACGGCATTCAGATGGATAAAAAATCACGCGTTTTAAAAAATGAACAAATCCAAAAATTTCTAAATTTCTATCTAAATTTCTAATTTTCTGACAAGGGTTATCTCTTACAGGCTGTTCTAATTTCAATCGGCGAAAAAATAATTTCTTGAAAAATGTCACAAATTTTGTACTATATTACAAGGTATACAGGAGTAAACCACATATGTATTAAAATTAATTTCGGCGAAATATGGAGGGTAACATCTAATTGTCTCTTACGTAGTAAGAACAGAGGCGAATATTCCAAAGGGATCGCTAGTTTTATGTACCTCCAAAACACAAAGCACTACTACAGAAACTGTAGTAAATGTTTATTTCGTCCCGTCAACAGGATTTTACTAGAGGCAATGCTTTACAATATTCACATGTAGGACATTTCCGCAGAACAATGCAAATAGTACAATTAAAATATTTTATGGTTGCATTTGAATTCTAAATTAAGTTTTGCTACAAAGTTAAGCAAAGCTTAGTTATATATGAAAACAGAAACTGACTTTCTTATTTTTTCATACAGTAGCCTGGGGTTATTGTAAAGGAGACACAAAAATAAAAATAAATAATTATTGGTTCGAAAATGCTCTGTTTCCGAAATATAGACATTTAAATTGAAAAATAAAATGTTTTTTAAAATATAACTTACTTACAGGATTATGGTAGTAATTCCTTTTGCAAAATATCTCTGTATATTTTTTGAAAACAACAGATTTTCGAAAACATTATTGTAATATTCTCACATTTGTACTAAAATTTGCTTTGCATTTTTCAAAACAAAAAGAAATAATAATATAATATACATACAAAGAAACAATACAAAAATATATAAAGTACACCCTGTATATTTATACATATAAAGAATTTAGAAAGTAAATCTTTTTCGCTTAAAATAATTATGAATATTTTCTATACGTTTAAAATAAATATGGATATAAGAGTATAATGAAATTAATATAATTTGTGGCAAATTTCAAATAGAAGCGGAGTACTTTACAAATTTAATATATGGAGTTAACTAACCCTGCCTTTGAAGTTATAATTAGGCAAATTGTTAACTATTGCATCAGACCCAGTGCTACCCTCTTTAGAGACAAAAATGAAGCCCAACATTAGTAGTTAGTTTTAATAGCATTGAGTAGTGGGTATCTGAACAAGTTGGATAGGTATGTGTATTTAGTATATTAATGAAGTATAGCATCGCCTACAATTTTGCCACTGGATTTTGCAAAAAATTGAACAAAGTGTTGACTTTACCGCTGGGATATTGCTTGGTCTGATGAAAACCCTAATGGCATAATGGAATTTCGATTTCAACATCAGTTTTCTTTGAATGTGTGGGTATTATCCCCCAATAGACATATTCTTGAAAACGTTTTAAATAAACTACTTGTCGTCCCCTATGCACTAAGACAAAAAATCTGGTATATGCACGAGGTGAACTTTGGCCACCCAGATTACGTGATATGAACCCTATTGATTTTTTTGTTTCGAGACACCGCAAGATATTAGTTTAGAAAGTTCAGATTGAATCTGAGGAGCACTTACGTCAACAAATTATAGCTGGTTGTGATGTAATAAGCTACTCCTGAAATATTTACGCGTGTTCTAGCTGCAATCTCAAGAAAATCTGAAGCATGCATTTTGGCTGAAGGTGGCCATTTCCAACATTTGTTATTAAATCATAGTAAAGTAATTCCATTGTTAATTAATTATTGTTTTAAGTAACGTAATTGAGTAAAAATGCACTTGATCAAATAAATCAATTTTGTTGTAAATTGGTTTGGAATACAAAAAAGTGTAAAGAAACAATTAGTAAAGATAATACAATTGCGTATATGCTGACCTATTTTATTTGTAATATTATACAAGGTGATATATTTTTTTGGCAAATAAAGCTGGTAATTTTTTGTTTCATACATACTGTTTTACTAAATATGCACACCGAATTTAAAATAATTCGAGCGGTTTAGAAATTAAAAACTGTTTTATTTTTTATTTTTAACACGCTGTAGCTGGACAATGGCTGTCCTAAGACCCAACATTTATATAACAAAAAACCCTTATTTTGGCCACAGAATATACCCTTGGATTTTTTACCTCTACTTAATAAACACCCTGTATAACCGATGCGCCTCGTAGTTTATACGATTGTACACCTTACATACAGGGTGAATCTTAAATAAGTACAAATATTTTAACTGCTGGTGTAGTTCGTCATTTAAATCAGTCTAGTGAAAGCCATTTTTAAAAATTTCTAATATTTACGGAGATATTAATTTTTTAAAAAAATACCCACATTTTGAGGACCGCTGGCTGATTTTTCATCCAACAACGTAATGAAACATATGATTTGTTGCGAGGTTGCCATATCTCCTCCAATATAAATATTACGTTTCCTTTAACGTAATAGTTTCCTTAAGTTATTTTATGAAGAATAACGAAAAACTATGCACGCGTTTTTTATTTAAAATGGAAAAAATGTCAACTTTTAGCAAATTTTATTGCTATTTTCATGCATTATGTGGGGTTAACAAGTTTGACTTGGGCTTCCGATAATCTGTCATGACAGTCAATGACAGTTTGATAATAAAAAATAATATAAAATGTTACACTTGACAAAATTCGCTAAAAGTTGAGATTTTTTCTTCCTTGAAGCAAAGACATTTGTGTAATACTGGCAACACTGTGAACCACACGTTCAGTCTGCAGCACTATGACTCATAAAAGTATGAAGGGTCGGTCTAGGCCAGCGGTCCTCAACAAGTTTTCTACTGAAAAATTACGAAATTTATTTAAAATTTCACTTTTTTATTTCTGATTTTTTTGTAAAAAAACTATTAATTATGTGTTCTACACACAAAACTATACTGCTGGTTAAAATATTTGTACTTATTTAAGATTCACCCTGTATATCGTGTCCCTTGACCTAGCACTTGTTCATACCAGAGACATCACCAGTGCTTACTGAAATTGCCGTATTAACTTTGATGTTATGTAATGACTTCGCAAGGCCAACTGCGGTTGTTGTATATATTTTGATTGTTTTGCTTGTAGCGCATCCGAGACAATTTTCTTTTGTCGCTGCAACATGTCTGCTAGATTACTCGCCTTGAATTCCCAGACGTTGTGAATACAGGGTGATTTAGAACTTATCTAAAAAATTTTTTTTTAATGTACAGGGGACTCATATACAATTTTGTTAAAAATGATTTTAAAAAATCCTTTCGTACTGCGCTGGAAACTGGTGCACTGTAAAACCTGATAAGGCGTATAAGCGAGGAATGTCGCGTATACCAGGCAAAATGCACTTTATAACTGAAATTCATTACAACACGCCTCAAGATATAGTAAACGGTTTTTTCCATTATTTTAGTAGCGTTTTTGTGCCAGATAATGTCGACCCTTCTACGCTCCCTAGCATATTTAACATCACCAGTATTAGTGCTGATGATGTAAAAAAATCAATTGCGAAATTAAAAAATAAGATGACCTCCAGAAATGATTTGGTTCCTAGCTTTATGGTTAAGGATTGCTCTGTAGTTTTTATATCTCCGTTATCAATATTATACAATTTATCGTTACGTACGTCGCGATTTCCTGATTGTTGGAAAATAGGTAGAATCTGTCCAGTTTTGAAATGTGGCAACTCGAATGATGTAACGAACCAAGGTCATTGCCAAGGTCTTTGATATTACTTTATATAATTATATTTATAGGTCCGTAAAAAATGTATTGTCACCATACCAACATGGATTTATGGAAAAAAGGTCAACAATAACGAATTTATCTTTAATTACGCAAAATATATCTGAAGTCATTGATTCTAGGGGGCAGGTGGATGTGGTATATATGGATTTTTCCAAGGCTTTCGACACAGTTAACCATACTATAATGTTGTTTCGATTAGCTGAACTTGGGTTATCTAATAATTTATTACAGTTTTTTAACTCATATTTAAACGATCGGTTTTATTATGTTGCATACAATGGATTTAAATCCGAACTGTTTGCTGCTGCTTCGGGTGTTCCTCAGGGGTCCAATCTTGGCCCTCTACTATTCTTAATATTTATTGACAATCTTATAAAAATTATTAGCTGTAAAAAGTTGCTTTTCGCCGATGACTTGAAAATTTATTGCAAAATTGATGACAGTAATAACTGTGAATTTTTGCAATCTCAAATATCAATAATTGAAGAGTGGTGTGAAACATTTAAACTTAATTTGAATTTATCTAAATGTAAAGTGGTTACATATTCTAGGAAACACGAACCTATTTTATTTCGTTATTCTTTAAACAATACTGTTTTTCAGAGGGAGTGTACAATAAGAGATTTGGGCATTGTATTTGACGCTATACTAAGTTTTTCAGAACATATTAATAATGTAGTTAAATCCTCATTTAAGATGCTAGGTTTTATCATAAGAAATTGTAGGTCTTTTTCTAATATTAATGCGCTAAAGATGCTCTATTTTTCGTTTGTAGGGTCTAAGTTGGAATACGGTGCTATACTTTGGTACCCTATCTATGAAACACATTGTTGTCAGTTCAAAGGAAATTTTTAAAGTTTCTTTCCTTCAAGTGTGATGGTGTATATCCCACTCGAGGCTGCAACCATTAACTATTTCTTTCTAGGTTTGATATTCCCTAATTAAAACTGAGACGGGCTAGAAATAGTATATTATTTTTGTACAATTTGTTTAACAACAATGTTGATTGCATGTCATTATTAAAATATTTTAATATCAGAGTTCCTAATTTTCGTCATAGGCAAAATGATACTTTATACTTACCAGCAGCCAATACGAATATTTTAAGAAAGTCTCCAGTTTATATCATGTCTCATAATTTTAACATCATATCTGATCATTGTGATATAAACTTTTCTTCTATTAAATCTATAAATAGAGGTATACGTTTTTTGTAATTACAGTTACTTTGTTTTGTTTTTCTTTTTATATAATGTTTACTGTTAAAAATGTGTGGAAATGGTAGTGTTATACGGAGAATTTTTACGAAATGCGACTGACCCTAATTTTATTAATAAAGTGCTATGGACGGATAAGTGCAGTTTTACGTGAACTGTCAGCTGTAAACAGGTACCATACTACTTAAAAAACAATAAATTTCTAGGCTAGATGTACGTAACTACAAACTGAATAATTAATTGTACTTACGAGTAATACTAAAAATTCATATTTATTTGTAAAACGTAGTGAAAACGTAATATTCAAATTATTAAACTGTAATAACCTAACATTCGAAAACATTTATTTATTATCTACATTTGTTTTTATTAACAAATAAATCAATATTTAAGGAAAATTCATTCATGTATCTAGATTTAAAAAAATAGTTTTACTCCTTGTCGTTAAATAACAGTACAAAAACTAGGTAACTAGGTTATTGACCTAATAATACGGTAGGTACAAGATAACTTAGATTGGCATCGTCCCATTTCCGTCTTGGACAGTTTTCTGTCGACAACACGATGGTTTTTTATTACTTAGTATTTAAACACGAAACACTGTTCAGCTTCTCTTAATAATTTACCCATTGGGTATAGGTTTTTTATGTAATGTACGTAAATGGTTTATTACTCGGTTTATTATTAGACACGTTGGAGTTTTGTTGCAGTCATAACAGCTACATTTGCTCAGAGAAAAATCGACACGCGAGTGTACGGGTATCGTTTGGTTGGGCCGTATTTTCTACCGGAAAACTTGAGTGAACCGCGTTACTTGCAATTTTTAATAGAATTATTTGATTATTATTATTTGAGTTGGATATTAACATTTTAAATTATTATTGGCTTAAATTGAACTTAGCAAGAAAAAATGATATTCTAAAATAGTCAGTACAACCGTTTATTTGTGATGTCTAAAACCTAGGTAGGTAGGTACTCTATAGAAAAATATTACAACTTGACAACATTGCATCAGGTCGACATCGAGTTGAACTGTGAGCTGTAAACGACCAAGGCTGTCAGCGGTCAGTGACAGTCTGAAAAGGGGGTTTAAATAATGACGGTGTAAATATGTATTTAGATTTTTTTTAATCGCGTATTCGCATTATACTCATTATTCTCTATCTCCTCTTAAAATTAATGACATTATGACTGACTCACCCTGTATAATCAAGCCTCGTGTATGATATGCCACACTGCTGCAATACGCCGTGGACCCCCATCACTTCCACGATTCGGTTACAAATTTCCTGTGCTACGCCAGCGTTTTCACTACACTTGATGTAAAAGTAGCTGCATTTGGCACATGTTTATCGGGAAATTGTTCTGCTAAAGCATTTTCACTTCATAAATTAAAACGATTCTTGATATTTGGAAAATGAATGTAAATACTTGCATCACAAAAAAGTTAATACAATAAGTAATCGGATATTTGAAATCGCCTGGCTAGAGACTAGTCCAGCGATGTAAAGGTTGAAACTAGTAGAACTTCAGTATTTTTTTTTCTCGAAAGGATTTTTCAAAACTCTTACGATTTTGACTCCATTTTCATGACGCATCTATTCCCAAATTCTTTTAGATAAGTTCTGAAGTACAGGGTACTATATCCCCAATGTTAATTTTTATTCTTTAGTCCACTGTCTAGGATATTAATCATTTATTTACCCTCACTCGACCTTAGAATTATGAAAGAAATGTTAACGAGATATCACTGGCACTAATTTATAAATTTTAATGATTGTAATAGCTGTAAAGCTACCATCGTATTACATAGTACGGAGTAAAAACATCGTCATAAAGCATACTATGGCTTGTCGAGTTTGGAACTGATGCATAAAAAGGAACCAATTAAAAAGGCACGTGGATAAAATCAATTCAAAGCATGTTTTTAATTTAATTTAATAACTTCCAAATTTCATCCACGATTTTTAAGCATATTTTTTCACTTCTAAAATTCATTACTGGTAAGTAGCACTACAAATAGAGGTGGGTTCGTTTTTGCATATATGAGAAATCTGGTAGTTATATAGGCTGTTTTAAAGTGACGACTCATTAGAATATTTCAGAGACTACTTCTATGTCAAATATAGGGGATTTAAGGGCGCCGTTTTTATATGCAAATTTTCAACGAATTTCATAGCTGTTTGTTGAGGCAGTCTAAAAAAATCTGAGTAAGTTAGAAAGAATATCTCTTCACTATGCCAAATTATAGGATATAAAACAATTTCCAGGCAGTCATTTAAAATAAAAAAAAGAGCATAACACTTCCGATTATAATGGAACTCTATCTACTTGTTTATTTTTAATGGAAACACCCTGTAATTTGCGTTTGTAGATTGTCTGTTTATTTCATGTATACTTGAGTCTCTTTTTTGTCATTTAAATTGTCATAAGTTTATATATGACTAAGTGACCCGGCAAACGTTGTTTTGCCATATGAATTATTTCTAGTTAATATTTTGGTAGTCGGCTTTGTTCTCATCCCTACTCCGTACTGTTTACTGGGTGAGAAGCACAAACCTAGAAAAAATATAGACTGTGCCAGTGTCATATTGCCGGCGACCGCTAATTCATGGCTGCCCTAAAAGGTCCAGAATCACTAAAACTTGGTTTTTATGCCAATTTACGTTGGTTATATTGTATCGTGAATCTCATTGGTCACATTCTTTAATGACATTTAAAATGACAGCAAGTTAGTTAATTTCATATTGCAATGCAGCCATCATATTTGCACAACCGCCAACATAAAGCAAATAATATATAAATTTTCTGGACCTTCGGTCTCTAGAAAACGCGGCACCTGTCACGTGACCTATATCATGAACCGACGCTCTCTATATTTTTTTCTAGGTTTGTGGTGAGAAGTGACACCGGTAGACGCCTGGTGGGGATAACTGATCTAGTGATAATCGATCAGTTATCCCCCATCTACCAAGATTAAAAATTATTAAATTACTAAAATGACTATTAAAAAATAGGGGTTTGTGATAGAAGGGTGAAAAGTAAGGGTTGTATGTATTTTTTAATGCCACATCATAAAAAAATAAAAATAAAAAATTTTGTCCAAAAAAATTAAAAAAAATTGTTTGGGGTGGACCACCCTTATCACTTAGGGTTATGAAAAATAGATTACGACCTGTTCTCAGACCTACCGAATATAGGTACATATAAAATTTTATAAAAATTAGTCCAGGCGTTTCTGAGGAATGTGGCGTCTAAAACTGTGACACGAGAATCTTATATATTAGATATAATTATTTTTGTTTGTTAGTAATTGTAAGCGATTGTTCGTATAAATACTATGTATATAACTAATTGTTGTATATTTGGATACTACGCGCAAATTTAAAGGGGATTTTTATAAGGCTTCCTTAAATATATCTCTAATGGTCTTCAAGATATTTCAATTCTTTAAAGAAAGTTGCTTTTCAAAACATAATTCAAAATTGCCTATGTTTTACACCGCTCAAGCTGAAGAATTGATATTTAAAAGTGAGATAAGGAGATGCCTATTAGTTGTAACAGATACTTAAAAAACTGTTTACACAGGGTGGGGAAAATTTATTGTCTTAGCTTAACTTCGAATCACCAAAACTTGGTTTTTCTAAAAAGAACATCCTATATATTTAATCAAATACAGTTGTAGGATTTTACCTAACTATGCAGAATACACTTCCCTATATCTATCCCTTTCTATCTGTGTTTGTTATTGACGGCGTTTGGTATTTTCTACAAATCATGAAAACTTCTAATATTCCTAGTTCGATGAACTATCTAGAGTATAGCAGAGACGTTCCCACAATTCTTTCAATCTGCGTTTAATCAATCATCAACTTTTGACTGGTCTGATAATACAAATAATGTGTTACTTAATATTTCTATAGTTTCTGAGCAAGACGTTTATACTCCACTGAGAAAATTTAAAAGTAAGTTAACAACTGGTCCTGATGGAATTCCTGCTGTTTTATTGATAGATTGTGCACCTATATTTGTTTTGGCACTCATTATTTTTAATTTATTCTTTAATTATACAACTTTTTTCAAAATTTCAAAAAAGGAGACAAAATGAATATTGAAAATTACAGACCTATTATTCTTTGTAATTTTGGAAAATTGTTTGAAATGATTATTTACAGTATTCTCCGTTTCTATTCCAAATCACTTATCTCATTCTCACAACACGGTTTTATTTCTGGTCGATCTACAACAACTAACCTTGTGTCACACAATTTGACGCTAATACTATGGACAAGGGTGGTCAAACTGACGTTATATATACGGATCTATCTAAAGCCTTTGATAGGCTTGACCATAGTCTCTTGTTATATAAATTATCCAACTTTGGATGTACATTGAATTTTCTAGACTCTCTAATAGAACTCTAAACGTTCAGTATTGCAGTTATAAATCAATTGACATATTAGCGACATCAGGGGTTCCACAGTGATCGGTACTTGGTCCCCTTTTATTTATAATATTCATGAACGACATGAACGACATATTTAAAAGTATTCAGACACATGTTCTCTTATATGCTGACGATCTCAAACTTTTTACATCTGTAGATTCTGTTCAGGACTGTTACTATTTACAGCAAGAACTGTTAAAAATTAACTCCTGGTGCCAAACTAACAAATTACCATTTAATTTATCCAAGTGTAACGTCACCAGAATGAACATTAATAATAATATCTGATACGTTAGGTTAGGTCAACTGTCAAAATTGCATTTTCACTCATTACAGGTTCTTCAAGATTACCCACTAAAACAGACTTTCATTACAGTTAAATAAAATGGCTATTTATTCTACGAAAATATAAAGAAAGGAATATTAATAGATAATAGAAATCTTTAAATGCACCCGCAGTCTTTAGTTATAAAATCTTATAAAACAAACCGTCGAATTTTATTAGAGGAAAATATCTGTATCTGACACAAATTTCTTTATTTAATTACCATAAAACGTTACAAATTATTGCTGGTTGCCTAACTCTCTACACGTCAAACGTGTACTCGCGGCTGACGGTCTGCCAGAGTCGGTGATAAATTGGGGTTTAATATGGCTTAGAAAGAATTTTTTTCGCTTTGAAATTTTTTGAAGGGCTATTCCGTTATTTTTAATTTTTCTCTATTCCCTCTTAAAATTTTTGTACTTAGTCATAGTTAACCCTGTATATTATTAGTGTTCGAGATTAAAGGAAAATTCTCATAAAAAAATAGAATCGTAACGAACCGAGGTCGGCTTTCTGTTTCGAGTAAAAGCTGGCTTAGCTTTTCATACAGGAGTAATTGTCGATTCCTTTCATCCAATGTAGAAACAGTAGAAAAAGTTAATCTCTACGGACTGATATAACTATAGATCCATGACAATGAATGGAGGTGACTTATGAATGTGTCTTTTTTTTAGCTTTATAATTGGTTGGTATTGCTAACTATAGTAATTGTTCGACATGCATTAAGTACTTATAACAACTTCAGTACCAAAATTGTCGTCTGTTGCAGTTTGCCAACCGCAAAAAATTGAATTTGTTTGTCCTAGTGATTAGTGATGAACATTAAATTTTTATTTTATTCTATGTAACTGATTTTAATTAAGAAATTTAATACACCTACCTTACTTTTGACATTAATAAAACTTTCTTGAAAGAATGAATTCTCCCTCATTTATGTTATATAGTAACATGCCGGTGGTTTAGAATATTACTCCGTAAACTCATGTACGTCTTACATATAGCAATCATGTGTAGTAATTACAAATTAATCTAGAATTTACAACAATTCCAAGCATGTTATTAAATTTTCTCTAGAAACTGGCAATGTTCTTGATTGGTTCGATTTTATAGCAGTCATATTTTTGTAGTAGTATTTTTATTTTCCACACAGAAGTTGTAAGAGTTAATTAAGGATTTTCAACAGAGTTAGAGCCACGTGCAAATGTACAGGGTGTTTATTAATTGAATGTCGATACTGAAGGGTGTGAATCCTTCGGTCATTTTAAGATATATGTCCTAAAACTTACTTTTTGAGCTACAGGGTGTTACAGTTTTAAGAAAAAATTTACTTTTTATTATAATTTTCTTATCTTTTCTTATAATTTTATGAAATTTTGTACACACCTATTAATCATTAAGGAGCATTGTTTGATGTAAAAAATGTTTTAAAATATTTGCCAGTGACGTCCGTACGAGGTTTGAACTAATCATTTTTGAAGACAAAAATGGTACGTCACTGCTTTTTCTAAAAACTAAAATTATTTTTAAAATCTCCATTTATTTTACAGCAAATTCGGTCCCTAGACTTACTCTCGTACGACGCACTAAATAACACGACCCAATGCAAAAATTTGTTCTTTCGTCTTGAACTTCTATTGACATCTAAATGTTTGTCAAGTTATACTTAAGATTCAATGTATTAAATACTTCTCCGTACAGGACACTGTTCACAGTAAATAGAGTAAAATATTAGATATGTGATGCAAATGAAGACAAGAGTAAAATTAACCCAAGAACACTTTTTTAATACGGACAATAATAGTTCTGTTAAATATATCATATATGTTTATCAAATATTACTCCTAAATGGTTTGTTTGACAAAGTTTTGACAGCAACCATGCGAAAGGTAACACAAGAAAAATGGATTCGTAAACTTAATAGCAGCAAAGTTTACTGAATAAATACAAGTTGTACCACTCTCTGTCGGCACTTTGATGTTTTGAGATCTAAGCCGTACCGCCGCACGTAAATACTGTCGCAAAATATGGTCGAGGTTAAGTAGTTTCTTTCCAATTGGGAATACGAGGGATATTCCAAAAGTGCGATGTAAGGCTGCTTATTGTATAAATAAAATATTTGTATTATAATAAATATAAATATTATAAAACGATTATAGATAAATGTATACAGTTTTGTTAGTTAATCTTGGAAGTCGTATATATTCACCTGTAAATTTTAAAATAAAATATATACGTACTCTACTATATAAAACATAATGTAGTCATAAGGAAATTTTGCAATAAAATGTTTATTTAAATATTAAAAAAAAAACAATATACATTATTTTAAAACTAAAATAAGAAATAATATAATCTATATTGTTTATAAGTTACAAATGCTGCAGTATATAATAATATATAATAATAATAATCTTTATTTCACCTTAGCTATAACATATATAGATTGTGGCAAGTCATACAAATACACACCTGAACTAATATCTAAACACATGTAATGAAAACAGATAATACAATATAATAAAATAGTATAAAACAAAAGACTGACCAATGAAAAATAATCAATTAATTAGGTGCTCTCAACTACCTCACGCAAAGTATAAAAAGTATTTACCTATTTTTAAACAAAGAGAAACTCTCACAATTTTAAGTCTAATGGTAGTTTGTTAAAAATAGTTGAACATAAAACATAAGGGCTTTTCCTAAAAAGTGAAAGGTTATAATTACTTATGGAGATATGATTAGCTGTGCGTATATTATAAGTATATTTATTAGCATTTGACGCAAATTTATTTCTGTTTTTATAAACAAAACATGCTGCCTCGTATGCAAGAATTGAATGTAATGTTAATAAATTATTTTGTTTAAAAACTGGTCGGCAAGAATTTAGTGGCATAATAGAGAATATTAATCGAATGATTTTTTTCTGTAAAACAAAGACTCTTTCTATGTCTGCACCAACACCCCAAAGAATAATCAAATACCTCAAGTGGCAATAAACAAGACCATAATACTACCATAATACATATAGGTTTTTACTTGCTCTTTTAATGCAGCTTTTCTTGGACTCCTGCACGAAAGTGTTTGTGACGTTTGGCAGTCTTGATTTGAAATATAATAAAAATTCATTATATTCTTGTTTTGTAATTTAATAAACTATATATTCTTTTCAGTAAAAAAAATACTCAAATGATAATCCAATGTATAAGTATGTCCAGGTCATTTTTAAGTGCTTATTATTTTAGTGATTTGGGTATTTCTATATGAATATTAGTTAATTTGAGACAAATGTTTGATGTTTCATTTGAAAAATGTTTGCTTCAAATTTTATTTTTTATCGGCGTACCGCGTAAATTTTTATATCGTGGCCTATTTCTTTATATTAGTTGATTAAATATAAAATACATACCTTGGACAATGGAAAAAATGACAAAAAGGAAAAACCACGCGTTGAGATTTATTCATAGTACAACATATCACGGGCATTTTTAGAAGAAAAAGAAAAGAAAATAAACACTAACAGATATTCAAAGTTTTTTGTCTCACACTGTATCGATCGCACTCAACACGTTACAGTTCTAGCGTCGGCCACCGTGTAGGATTCTGGGTACCGAATGGTCCCCGAGACGGGTGAGGAGAGCGGAATTGGTAAGGCGGGCGTGTTTGCGAGTGAAACAACTTATATATTTATTCTGTAAACTTTGATAGCAGGTATTTTTTTCTGTTAATAGAAAATACACCAGCTTCTTATCGCGTCACTTGACATTTTTTTCCAAATATATATGTTTTTGTGTTGTTAAATGAAGGATGATAAAATTTTGTACAATATTCTTGTTATAAATTGGTATTACTACACTCGATGTTTTATAACTTTACCATCTCGTGTTGTAATATGAATCCTTACAACACTTATGTTGTAAATAACTAGTACCTAACTTGGGCGGAAAGTCTCTTTCCTGCACTAAACCGCTTCATATTTAAATGTCATTCATTTCTTTTTCTTGTCAATAAAAATATTTTGAAATTAATGTGAATTGTGTTTTTTAATCAAGAATTTAAAAAATCCTCAATTTGAAAGATCCTTTAGCTTCATCTGATTAATTTATAATGTATTTAATACGTTGTCTTAAACTTGACCCTGTTTTCTCCTTACCTAGCTACTCCCATGCTATTCTTATCATGCTTTCTTCCTTCCTATTCCTACTTCTTCCGGTGTTCTGAATAATTAATCTTTCATGCTTCATCGTAGGCTCACTTTGTTTATAATCCATGAATAATACACGAATCGCAAAGCGATGTTCGTAATTCTCTTTATACATATTTTACTAGAATGATACATCTTGTATCGAACGGTATAGGATTAATCGGAAGCATTTCGAAATTATTTGCGGTTAATTTCCATGTGTTAAATATCGTGGAATGCATGTTTCGACTTTTTAGAACTCAAATTACTCGCCCCAACGTCTGCCTTACAAAATAAACATGATTCCAATATGTAAATGATTTGAATGGGATGACGTTTACACGAGTAAACAGAACAGGCTTTGTGATTATACTTTGCATACCCTTCGTTGATGATAGCTACAGGGTAAAAATTCAGGGTGGGTGGTGCGTGGTTTGCTCTTCATTGAGTTTCACGAACAGATCTATATTAGTTACTATAAAAAATAGTTTAAAATTACCATGAATAAATTATCTTGTCCAAAGAATGTCCTTGTGTTGCAGAATGAGTTAATTGTAGTTAATGAATGGTGTCTTCGAAACAGGTTGCCGTTGAAAATTTCTAAATGTTTCATTATAACTTACATAAATATTCAACATGATGGTTCCAAGATAATTTAGGATTCAAAATAAACTCCCGAGAACTTTACAATAATATTTTCTGGATCATCTATATTCTTGGACGGATAGACTGCGATTGTCATTTCATAGTGCATGCGCTAGATCTGTATCGTTAAGCTATTATTAAATATTTTTTATATATTTTTAGATATTAACAATATCGTGTGAAGGTAACTACTCTGCGGACTAAAGCCCCGACCAGCGTAGAATTACACCCACAATATCTACCATACTTTATTATTAGCTTTTGTAACATTTTTTTCTGTATTAGAAAGGTATTTTAAGCTAATATAATATCAAATTTCCTACAATTCCTATCAGTGAAGTCATATGTATGCTCTCTGATACCAAACAAAGCTATGCTAATGAACAATTCCATAGACAATGCTCTATTCAACAATTATCTAAAAAAATTAATCTAGCTAAATTTACTAACCTGGTTTAATGAAAACATTCTATAAATATCTAAGTTCACTTTTGAAACTCTGGGAACTCGAAGCATGAGATCTGACCTATTTCTGCATTTTTAGAATTGCTTCTTCGGGTGGTCTCCTTGTTGAGTCAAATATCTAACTATAAAAATTATTATACCAATAAATTAATTAATTAATTATTTGAAATTAAATATCGAAAATGTCAAAAGTGACTTTGTAACATTTTTTTTACTGTATTAGAAAGGTATTTTAAGCTAATATATATCAAATTATTATTAGTTTCACACAATATTGTTAATACCTAAAAATATATACAAAACGATTATATAAAGGGTAAACATTTTGTTATTAATTAAGTAGGTAGTTATCATGTTGAATTTAAATTCATTGACAGATTAAAGTCACTTTTGACATTGCCGATATTTAATTTCAAATAATTTTAATTTATTGGTATAATAATTTTTATAATTAGACATTTGATCAACTTAAAGGGGCACCTGAAGAAGCAATCCTAAAAATGCAGAAATAGGTCAGATCTCATCTATTGTGGTTGAATTTTCGAGTTCCTACAGTTTCAAAAGTGAATTTAGATATTTATAGAATGTTTTCATTAAACCAGATTAGTAAATTTAGCTGTGGAATTGTTCATTAGCATACCTAGATGTTTGGTATTAGCATACATATGACTTCATTGATAGGAATTGTAGGAGATTTGATATATATTAGCTTAAAATACCTTTCTAATACAGTAAAAAATATTATTAAATATAGTAGGTAAATAATTCATATAAATTAAGAAAAGTAATGGACCCAAGACAGAACCTTGTGGAACCTCATGTTTGGTTTCGAGAGTACTTGATTTTACACTACAATAAACAAAATACTGATATATACCGATAAAATAAGATGATAGATACACTATCCATCAATAACCCATAGTAAGGTAATTTAATAACATATCAAGCGAAACTCAAATCCAAGAACTGGTAACTTACATATCTTCCTTCTTCAAATCCCTTAGGTACATGAGATACCAAACGATAATTATTAATTCAGTTGATAAATTGTTTCAAAACTCGAATTGTTAATAGTTGAATAAATGGAAATATTCTATATCAGCTGTAATTTAAATTTTGAGAATTCTTTCAAATATTTTAGCAAAGTAAGGAATGACATATGAGATTAGACAGGTTGATAATATAACTTTTATTGTAAATAGGAACAATTTTGGATAGTTTTAAACATTCCCCTGAATTTACCTTACCTGAAATACAAGTGCTGATTAGGTAAACTTATATAGTTTACTACATATGTAGTTTATTCCACGACGAGATTGTAAGTACAAATTTATAGTAACTGTTGCAGTAGTATTTCTTTCAGTATGTTTACTACAATTTTCTACTATTATTAGACTTGAGTTAATTTTGTTTCAGTTCCAAATAAATCATATGGCGTATTTCTACCTGCATTGTTTTACATAAAACATTCGTGTTTCTTTCGAGTAATTCATTAATTAAGCAAGAAAATAGTTCAAATCTTACGATCGGCCGTAAAAACGAAAAGGTTTACTTACATTACTTACAACAGCATTTAACTAAAAGCAATCAGATTAATAGTGTCCGACATCTAGGCGCGATATTACTAGCAGGCCATACACGAGCATTCAATTCTGCCATTTCCACAGGTTTGTAAATCGTAACAGATCGTCTAGCTCTTGGACTTACAAAAAAATTACACAATAAATTAAACGATGACGTTCTATTAAAAAAAAACTTTTATAATTGAAAAACACTCATACACGTTGCTACGTCTGTAAAGTTATGCATTGCCGCTTAAAACCAAACCATCCTAGTACCCCTGTCGCCCTCTATAGTACAATAACGTCGTCAAGAAACGCTAACGAAAGATCAGTGATCTCTAGCATCCAACGGCATGACGTTGATGTTGCAACGAGAAGTAGCTCATCTGACGTCTCGTTAGTTCTACACAATTCTAATAAAGTGACTAGCAGTCAGCCACTGACTCTACGTCGACGTTGCACTGGAAGATCATGTGTTGCGAACGCCACAAATTCCTATAAAGAATAACTTCCAAGTTGGCTACCGAAATTCAACAGCAGAGTGAAACTACCAGCTCTTTTACCTTTTAAACATTTTAATAACTTCACTAATTCGTTAAATTTGTGTATAGGGACACATCAAGCTGATATTCGATATTTGGGATGAAGACTTGTTCATGGATAAGGAGGGATGGCCCTATTCCATGGCCTCCACGTTCTCCGTTAGATTTTTAAGTCTGGCGACGGGCAAACGAACTTATATACGCCACGTAAGTTGAAAGTAGGGAAGATTTAATCCAACACATTGGATCGGCCTTCGTCACTATTAAAGATAAAGTACGTCTACGCATCACTACGGTAGAAATAAGGCGAAGATGTCGCGCGTGCATAGCAACGGAGGTCAGCAATTCAAGCAAAATTTTTGATTACGAATATTAAATAAATTACACTCAGTTCCAAAAAAAGTGACGCACTTGATTTTTGACCTAACTTTGTTTTTTTTTACTTATAAACCAGTCGGCCGATTTTTAATTTTTTTTTATGTGTTGGTAGGTAATTCCTTTGCCTTTCAAAGAAAATTAAAGACGTCGAATTTTTTTCAAAGCCTCCTGGATGGTAGTGGAAAAACTCGAGTCATGTTATTTTACTCATTTTTGACTCACCCTATGTGTTAATAAAGTAATGTTATAGTAGGTGATTGCACTCTATATGAAAGATGCTTATTTTGCGAGCATTTTGTTCTTTTATTCATTGATTTATCTCTAAAATTGTCCAAATTACAACTTAAATTTTCTATATACCAACTTTGTGAAAATTAAATTTTAAAATCTTCAAACATTATTTTCTTGAAATTTTTTTTATGTAACATCATAATTTTTCATGATGTATGTATGTAGAATGACATGCTCGTTCAAATGGCATGGTCAAAATTGGGGGTTGCTATTTAAAAACATTGTCGATGACGTCATATCTCGAACACATATACCAACGGACAGGATAAGAAACCTAATTTCCAGTATGCCGCATAGATTAGAAACCCTTAGAGTTGCTAGGGGAGGCAATACACGGTATTAATCAGTTACTCCAGGTTATAATATTGCGTTTAATAAAAGTGTTTCGTGAAAATCTTATGTTTATTTCACTAGAAAATTTTCTCGATAAATTAAGAAAGTTGCAAAACTTGAACAAAAAAGCTGTAATTTGGACAATTTTAGAGATAAATCAACGAATAAAAAAACAAAATGAATGCTCACAAAAGACGCATCTTTCATATAGAGTGTAAGCACCTACACCATTACTTGATTAACACACAGGGTGAGTCAAAAATTAGTAAAAAACATGACTCGAGTTTTTTCATTACAATCCAGGAGGCTTTGAAAAAATTTCGACGTCTTTAATTTTTTTGAAAAGGCAAAGGAATTACCTACCAACAAATAAAAAAAAAAAATAAAAATTGGCCGACTGGTTTAGAAGTAAAAAGAAAACAAAGTTAGGTCAAAAATCAAGTACGTCACTTTTTTTGGAATTGAGTGTATTTAAAAAGAATTTTAAGTAGGAGAAACGTTAGTACCTATGTAAAGAAGACAAAAATGATGAATTCTACTAGAGACAGTGAGAGTGAGATAACAGTATTTAATAGTTTCGTGCGTGTTATTAACGCAAAAACAAGTCTTCATACCGAATATTGAATATCAACCTGATGTGTCCCGATACAACTACAAATTTAGCGAATCCGCGATGTTATAAAAAAAGAATTCGAAGATCACGATCGCTTTTATTTTTTTTTATTGCAACGTTAAGTTGAGCTTTAAATTTCTTATAACCTCTTTCAAAAACTTTGTGAGTTAATAAAATGAAAACTAGATGTTAATTTGGAAGCAATTTTGAATTTTTTGCAACTATACAAGAGTAAATATACAAAATTAAATTAAATTTGGAGGCTACACTAATAAGTTTTTTTAAAATACTGAATTTTGAGATTTTTTAAAATAATAAGTTAAAATAAAAAAATTCATGGGGCCAAGAATGAGTTATTGGAGCTGAAAAGATTTGGTAAACGATGCATCAAACACCCTGTATATATTAATTTGTATAAAGTAATAGCCATCACTACGTTGAAATAAAATGGAAAGATTACCTAATAAATAACCTGAGCGCTTCTCTCATTGCTAATTTATATTTTCTCTTACAGTTAGGAATTATAGTGTATGGCCAGCTTTCGAAAATGTTTCTATGGAAAAGCGGACATTTTTACTCCTGCGGCAAAGATATCACGCCATACGTACGCATAGCCCTGAATAAATTTAAAATTAGACGTAATGACGCTAGGATCATGAATTATTTATACGTTTAAATGTGTGGAAAGGCGGATTTCTGGATGGGTAGGGTGCTGTTCTGCTAATTTTATTAAAACGCTTCGGTGAGTTTGGGCTGCTGGCCACGTCTGTGGCCCAAGTTGATTATTTCGCAATAAAACCCCGCCGCGTTATTTTATTTGCACTTTGAAAGTAAACTAGTTTTCACTGGGATAACAAACAGCGAATGAAAAGGCTCAGCAAAGTAGATACATAAAATACAAAGGTAAATATAATATATTTCTGCTGTTTAAGAACATTTTATTTGACATATACACAGGGTGTCTCACTGGAAACTGAGTCGATACTGATTCAAAGAATTTCAAGACGAAGACGTTGATTCTAAAGAAGATAGTTGTAGAGAAGCTTATCATCTAACCAAGAAAAAGGTGGATTTGATTAAATGCATTATGTATGAAGACGTTTGCGGTATGTGTGGAAAACGAAACTGGTTTAAAATGTGAATATTATATTCACCATTTCACTATTACTGATCTCACCATCTCACCCCATAGAGTGCAGGTACGATGGTAAAGTATTGGAAAAAATTGATTTTAAAATTGTACTTGTCAGTTTCATTACTTTTTAGGGAAGATTTTTAGATTATTCACCAGCTCCCTCTAATTTACTCTAGAACAAATATTAAAATTAAATAAACCACTGAAACTTCCACTACCTCCATCCTTGGAGCAATTCTGAAAGCAGTCCAACACGTTTTCATTAATAGTTATATTATTTTGATATGTGTGTGTGTGTGTATGAAATCAGAAATGACAACGGCACTTGGTTTATCATTACCACTATCAACTTTCATATTATTTTCGCAATAACTTCTTTATTCAACAGTAAATCTTAAATCCTTTCGCTACAGTGCTCCATCTCCATCCTCCGTGGTTTTTAAGAAAAGGGTAGCAGACGTTCGTCGTAATGCGTGTCCACTGTACTCTTTCCAGTTGTCTAGCTTCAATAAATTATGCCACTTCTTGTGAGACGGCACTGATTTTATGATACCAATCACCATTCGATGGTACTTTCCACTGACATTTCTGAGAAATAATCGATGTTCTACCAATCCGGGTGGATGTAAAGCATCATATTTTTTATAAAAACTTAAATAATTGTCTCCCAGCACAGTAAAAGAACATCCTTTCTTGGTTTTGGAAGGTTTTGGAATTGAGAATTTTTATAATTAAGGCGGATTTCACATCTTCAACACTATCAATTGTTAAATTGACTAATTCATCAGAATGACATGCACCTGCGACCCACAATATTAGGACGACCTATAAAGAAGTTTTTTTAAAATGTTGTTTTTTATTTACAAAGCGGTTACCTTTATCATCAAATATAAATTAACAGGCGCACTATTCAAAAAGCAATTAACTCGATCCTTTGTAAATACTTGCGATTTTTTCGTACGAGTATATATACGTATCCCTCATTTTGACTTGAGAAAAGCATAACACATAACTTTGAATATTTGCTTATATCAATCCCCTTCTTTATATCCAACGTTGACCGCAACATTGAATATTGTGGCCAAAGCGTTGACGGCTTCATTTTATTTGCTAAGCTTGAGAAATACTCTATCAGTACATCTTTTGAATACAACTTAATGTTAATACGAATTATTCCATCTCAAATAATAAATAGTTATTTTTATAGATTTAAACAGAAACAGTATGGCAATTACTGTGTACCTACGTTATTTACTTACTCATAAAACCAGTATCATATTATTTTCATAATATAAAATAATTAACTTTGTTTGCTATTATGATAAAATTAATTGACGAAAAAGTTATGTGTTTGGCTTGGCAGTAAAGTAGATTTAATGCCTTGGCTGCTTTAAGGCTTACGGTGAGCGCTCTATGAGACGATATAAAGTTTTCGCTCAATAACTCCTCAAGGGATAAAGATAAAAATATGCGGTTTTTTTTAATAGACTACAAATATTATTTTACATCGACGCTGTGTTTTGAAATTTTGAAAAACTGTAAAATTATTTTTTTTAAATGAATTTTGCTCTTTTCCGAAATTTCAAAACACAGCGTCGATGTAAATTAATATTTATAGTCTATTAAAAAAAACCGCATATTTTTATCTTTATCCCCTGA
This sequence comes from Monochamus alternatus, assembly GCA_037114965.1. NCBI lineage: Eukaryota > Metazoa > Arthropoda > Insecta > Coleoptera > Cerambycidae > Monochamus > Monochamus alternatus. Next base: position 144,555,693 of record CM073426.1, on the reverse strand, counting down.
GGAGCTACTGAGCGAAAACTAAAAAAATATTTCTTAGCAATAAAATGCTGCCCCCTTGCGGTTGCATTGATAAAAGAGACGATCACATTAGATTCTAAATGTCCAACACTGGGAGAAGTGATTCAGGCTAACGGTAAATGCTCTATCATACGGAATATAGTTTTCGCCACGTTTTCGCTCAATAACTGCTCAACGGAAAATGATAAAAATAGGCGGCTTTTTTTTAATAGACTACAAATATTATTTTACATCAATGCTGTTTTTTAAAATGTTGAGTAATGTAAATTTTTTTTATTTAAAATTTTTCACTCGATGTAAAATAATATTTGTAGTATATAAAAAATAGAATAACATATTTTACTATATATATATAGTTACCGAACGAAAACCGAAAAACTAAAATAAAAGGACTGACACGCGACAGATTTTATAAAAGACTTAAGAGAAATGATTACGTATTGTAGTTTAATAGCTTTATTATAATTACGAATTTGTTACTTGAAACTAAAAATATAATGTTTTTCAAATACAGAAATATAGATTATTTTTAATATAATATTCTGTGTCTGCCTACTGAATAATAGACACCAGCTAAGACATTGCTAAATAGACGTATTCATTAAAATATAATTAATATTTTTAATAAATATTAAAAAAATGGGGAATGCAAATGGGTAGTTGAGATTTATGGAAGTAGGGTATTTTCACCGGTTCTGAGTCTCCCCCCACCACTTTCCTCTTTGAAATGACCTTTGCGGTAACGTATTTGATGACCTTCAATGACATTGAAGGTCACATCAGTTGGTAAATTTTATTTGACCTCTACCGATTGGAGGTCATATCAGTACTAAGTGATGTGACATTTATTTAACCTCTACCGATTGGATGTTATATGCACATTCATTGACCTCTATAATTTTTATAGTTAGTGGAGTATGTATACAAAAGGCAGTGTGACGTACGAAGTATAATGGAAGGGATTTACTATATAAGAGAGGAGAGCAAAATAGAGAATCATATTTCGTTTGGTATCAACCTAACAGTTAGTGTCTACAGTAGTGTAAATTTTTGTGTTGTTTTGTGGCAAAATCTTTTAAAGTGAGAACAATTACTGTGTTTATTGCTAACTAGATATTATTTAGAATTTAAAAAAATTTTAAACAAAAAAAAAATGGCATTATCAATTGATGATTTAAATAAAATTAATAGCAATATTAATGGTGATTTTAATGATATTGCTCGGAGATCAATTGCCTCATTGGATATTAATACACCTTATTTGATTAAAAAACTGTCTTTCGTCAATTCACGTTATGGAAAGTGCATTTTAGCTGTACTTTTTGATCAAAAGGATAATTCAGATTTCAAGTGTTTCTTACCAAAGAGAGTTACAGAACATATATCACAAGACAGTTTGGAGAAAATGAATTCTTCTTGGGAAAAGTATACGATAACTTATATAGGTCAAAGTGAACCTACCATTAAAGATGCTAAATGTAAAGCATTGATAAAATTTGGAATTATAAATTAAATTTATTTGTAATTTTGTTAATTTATAAATATCTAGTAGTAATAAATATGTTGTATAGAGTAGTATAATTTAGTTTCATAATTATATAAATATTTACACTATCTAGTCATTATCATATAAGGTTGTTCTTCATTTTATCCTATAAGTAAAATAGGTAATGGTATGGATATATATATTTCAGTGTAATATTCTTTCTGACTTCAATTTCTTTTTTATTTTTATAGAAACTATTAGCAAATATGTGGATGCAATATGCTAGCCAAAATTGGACCGAAGCTGTCGACATTCAGTCAGCAGTCAAAAGAATGAGCAATGAGTTAGACTGTATAGCAATGGATCGTATGAATGCTTGTAATTATGATATGGACTACTACTTTTCCGTTGAAAAGACAAAAATGTTGGAAGAAAATTATAAAATGTATCGTCGTGGTGCTTCAATATGTGATGATTATTTAAGTGGAACTTTAAATTTGGACGAATTTTGTGAGAAAATGGTGGAAATAGGATTAAAAAGTTTTCTTTGTTCTGATTTGCTCGATTTTCTGCCATATGCAGTTGTTGTAAAATACAAGCTAGCACCTCAAAAAAATGGTGATGACGACCAAGATAACGATGACGATGACGTTTGTCAAACATAATATTAAATTTGTATGTAATTTATATATTATTTTATGATTATTATATAAATAGTGTATTATATTAATAAATTGTATCATAATAATTATTTTTGTCTTTCTGTTGTGATATAAATAAAATAAAATTATGATTTTATACTTTTATTGTAAACTTATTTCTTATATAAATACAGAAAAAAGAACATATATAAAAATACATCATATTAAATACAGTTATATATAATAAAAAAAACAAAAACTAAAAAATATATATTGGGATTTCTAAGATATTCATTAGATTACTTAAATCCGGTATGTACAGAGCCATCCAAAGCATTGTAAGACATATAAGCATCGTGAATTATCAATGCATACACTCGTGTATTTTCAGGAAAGTTTTTCTTTCGGGTTTCAAATTCTAGCTTTATATCTACAGTGGATGTCTTCATGGCGTCTTGTTGATGTGAACAGTCGATAACAAATAGCGGGTTTTTTCGGAATTCTCCAATATCCATCATCGGTTCATGATTGTCTTTATCATAGAAACAGCGTTGAAAATTTTCGTACGCATAGTAAGCTGCAGAATCTAATTTCTTCCCAAAGTCTAAATTCCAACGTTCATAAGGATATACTTCTGAATTTAAATATAGACGAATATTACTTATGTCTGCATGACTGAATCGAGTAACATTTTTGCTTCTGTTATCAGAGCTATCAGTACTTTGGAAACCGATAATGATATATCGAGGTCTTTCTAAACTGTTAGTTGTTTTTATAGCCCAAATATCAGAGGCAGTTTTTCGTAATGTAGGGAGTTCATATAGATCCCACATACGATACGCCATCTTAACTGTAGCATGAGCACCACCTTTATTAATGCGATTTAACAATTTCAGTTTCTGTCTATCTTCAGGGATGATGTGTCTTATTTTCCATTCGATTTTATTTATCTCAATATCGGCGTCAACTTCTCCAATGTAACAATTCTTAAAAGATCGGGCAATTATCAATATAAGTTCTTGTTTGGCATTGAGGATGCCCCTGGTATAATCTTCAGCAAAGCCCATAAGATATTTTAGAGGTAATTTTCCACTAAATATATGACTGTTGTTATCCAAAATATCCTGGTTTTCTTCTGTTAAACCCCATCCATACGATAAAAGTGGTTTTAATTGTGTTTGACCCCATGAAACCATAGTTTTCATTGTAGTAGTTACACCTGGTTTTCGAATAACAGTCACTTGTTCTCCACCCATTTCATAACGAATCTCATCGAAGAGGAATGCTAATGCATTGTTGGATAAGTAACATACTTTAGTGAGATCGCTAGGGGTAAATTTACCTTCTATATATATGTAACTTTCTGCAATATCAAGAATAAGATCTTGGAAATGAATAGGAATTCGTATTTCATCCGAATTTCTATAGTATGGTGATCCATATGGTTTGTAGGTGTGTTCATGTAGACTAACTAATGAATTATCAAACAAGGGTTCATCGAACACATCCAACTTTGCACTGGTTGATGCCATAATTATAAATATTAAGGTTTTACTTTCAATCCAATTGACTGAAGGAAAATACGATCTCTAGCTGACAGCTTAGATGTTGATTGTTTAACGTTCTTTCGTAGAATAGATTTGTTTTGGTGTGTGTCCGAAATTTTATCACTTTTTGTAGATGGTAGAGATGATGACTGTTTTCTATGATTAAAACAGAAACCCATTATATATTGTTGTTTTAGTATAATTTCTTTAGTTCCAGTTTCACAATAATTTTTTCACCTCGAAAATCTACCAGACTACCATTATCATCCAATATTCGCAATGTAATGTTATGGATAAACTGACGCCCTTCCGGTGTTACAGGCATATAAATAATATTCTGTGGTTCCTTGGAAAGTTTGAAACCAGGTTCAACATCTATATCAAATTCATATAGTGTGTGTGCTTCTTCCCCATTCACATAGGCTCCGGAAGTGATATTGCAATCAACACGAATTATTCTAACTTTCATGATGTCCACTGGTAGAGTAGATTCGTGTAAAATATTTGCAGGATATATTTTTCTTTCGAATCCTACTATGCTTGCTAATGAATATTCATTAGAAAAGTCGATGTCATATTTGGATAAAATTTCACATTTTAGAGTGTTATTGTTAGCTCTTAATGTAAAGTATTTATCAATAACAAAACTGTTGTCCTTACTATTATGTTTTATAATAGATTCCAAAATATTTTGAATTGTTCTGTTCATTTCATCTACTTCATATGCACCTGGTGGTAATTGGATAAAAGTTGAAGGTGATTTGTTCTTAATTTTGAAACCAATAATATTATTTTTCTCATCAACATTTAATATGGAATTGTAGGAATAGAATCCATGTAATCCTAACCCATATCGACTATTTGTATCTAAATCAAGTGGAGGGTAATAGTCGCTGCTTAGTACGCTAGATTGCCCTGACAATGTGAATGTACGAGACATGACTGACGTATATAAGTTGTTAGCACAATATTTTATTGTTGTTTACAGCAGCAATTTAGACGTATCTCCTGCCTTGAAATTGATGGTACTATATTAGCTCTTCCACTAAGCCTATTTTCAGATGCCACTGTAATATCACGTACATTGCAATAACAACATAGAAATTTTCGTGGAACAGGCCCATCATTCACATCAGTAGATTGCGATGTATTGTCGTCACTGTAATGTTCCAAACAGTATTGATATTTCAATATATCAATGTCGCTTTTTAGATGTTCAGGTAATTTATCCCATACCCATGCGATTTCATGTGGAGCACAGGTGATCATTACCTCTTTAGGAAAATCTGCTAATTGTTCCTTTGTCAATTTTGTAAGCGTTCTATATTTGGAAAAAACTCGTAATGAATTAGCCATCCTTTTAATTTTGTCACGCTCTTCTTTTGGACACGTTGGAAATTCCATTGTTAGTAAGAAATGATAAACACAAATGCCCACACCAGACTGTATTGAACTTCTGTTGACGATCGTAATTATAGTAAATTTTGAGCAGTGGGTTTGGTTTTATATGTAAATATTTTATAAGTTCCTTAGGTGGCGGAAGGTCTCCAAAGCTATCGTAGTAATTAACAATATTACCAATTTTCTTGTATGCCACCCAATGGGTTCCCAGACCATTTAAGCTGTCTAAGTTCAAAACAGCTGATTCATTATGTCGGGCGCCACTTTCAGGAAGTTCATCTCGCATGAATACACCTCGAAAATATGGGATTTTTAAAATACTAGCATAATATCTAATATCGTTATCGCTGAGAGGTCTTCGAGGTAGGGAGTTTAGAAGTTTTTTGAATTATTTGATTTCAGATAAAGTCCTAATCCAGTTCGATATGGTTTTAAATACAAACCTTCACCTTTTTTCCCAAGGGCTACAGATTCCATTTTTTTATTGTGACGTACTTCTTCAGATAATCGTTGATTAGCATTTTTCACATCACTAATAGTCTTATATAGACCTGCAGCTCCACCGGCTAAACTTCCTAATGCCGATAGTCCTGCAAAAATAGGAATTAGGGGTAATATTCCACCAACCTTCGGAATAGGTATAATTCGGGGAGTGCGAATATTTCTTTTACCCCCTGATGTTCTCACAAATCTTCGTGCTGCCTGTAAAGCGAATTGGGTTGCTTTTCGTGCATTACCAGAAACAAATCGTTTACCACCAGCTTTACGTATTTCATCTCGTACTTTATGAACAATACCACCACCAAAGCTAACTATATTTTTCTTAATATTCTTCTTTTTGTTTATTTTCTTTCTCGGAATGGATTTAGATTTACAACCCATACCTAGACGTCGCTTTGCTTTCATGATGTTTGTAACTAACCAAGCAGCTGCCTTTTCTTTAAAATTAGCGTCTTTGGATTTGACTCTTTGCCAGGCGCGTTGCTCTAATTCGTAGTCTGCTTTATGACGTGTTGGTAAATCTTTATAATCTTCATAAGCACCGTCATGTGCCTTACAAGCCTGATCGAGAGGATTAATACCCGGATCACCTCTTGATATCCTTTTTTGATATTTTGTGCCAGGACCACAGTACTGATATCCTCCAGGCAAATGTAATTCAAACGGTAGTTTATTTATTAAAGAATTTATAAATCCCCTTCCTTTTCGTGAATTTAACACTTTACGTCTAGATTCGCTGACGAACGGCATTAAAATGAGCAAAAAGGTAATAAACAAATGTAATTATATTTGTTTGATATTCTATTAGATTATAGAATCGCAATACCAAGAAAGCTAACTGCCAATTAAATATTATGTATACAGTTCATTTCTATTTATATAGTATCCGACACTCAAACAATGCGGATTGTAAAACAAAAGGCGACGTTTGTAGTGGATAATTTCGATGAACGTGTAGGAAGTGGTGTAAATATTAACAACAGACGCCATGGACCGCTACTACCTTCAACAATTCGAGGTCTGGTGATTGGCCCTTCGAACTGTGGGAAAACCAATGTTATGATATCACTTATTACACATCCGCATGGTTTACGTTTTGCTAACATTTATTTATACTCCAAATCATTGTATCAACCAAAATATGAATATCTTCGAAAGATTTTAAATCCCATTGATGGATTAGGATTTTATACATTTAACAATAATGTTGAAATCGTTGAACCCTCTGACGCCAAGTCGAACTCGGTTTTTATATTTGATGATGTTATATGTGAGAAACAAGATATTATTAGATCATATTTTAGTATGGGTCGACATAAATCTATAGATAGTTTTTATTTGGCTCAAACATATTCTAGAGTGCCAAAACAACTAATTAGAGACAATTCGAATTTTATAGTTATGTTCAAGCAAGACGAAATGAATTTACATCATATATTTCAAGATCATGTGTCGCCGGATGTTACTTTCAAACAGTTTCTGGATATGTGTGCAAAATGCTGGATAGATAAATATGGATTTCTGGTTATTGATAAAGATAGTGAAATACATGAAGGTAGATATAGGAAAGGTTTAGATAGTTACATATATCCATAATGCATACGATTTTTTACATTAATTGTGAAGGAAGTGGCGATGGGTACACATCAAAAAATGAAGAAGGTCGAAGTTGATAAGGACGCAAATAATATTAGTGAAATAAATTTAAAAAGGAAATTAATAGAAGCAACTGATTCTGTTCGAAAGAAATTCAATTATATAAAAAATAGACAGGTTGAAAATCAAGCTGCATTGGAAAAAATATATGAACCACTGACGAAGCCATTAAAAACTATTTCTGAAACAACTAAGGATACAAATCGTAAATTTCATGCCTCACAGCAGTATTTAGCAACACCCCCTAAAAAAGTTACCACCTGCAGTGCTAGTACGGTTGAAACACCCAAATTTGAGAAAGACCAAACAATAATGAAAAACCCTTCTTTTATAGAAACACCACCATCATCAATAACAACAGCTTCAAGTCCTGCTATGTATAGTGGTGATGCTGAAAAATTACCAAATATTGTTTCAAATTATATTGAAGGAGTGAGAATCGGCGATCCTGCATACGATACCAAGTACGGGGTTCGTGTTGATACCGATAGTGGAAAACTATCCATGGGTAATGCCGAAGTTCGATTTCATGGGAAAAATATTTCCTTTTCAAGAAATAATAAAATACTTCGAACGTATAAAGGAAATCCGCAGTTATACGATTTGCTATTTTTAAAACTTCCCCCGGCTCTTAATAGTGATGGAAATGGGGTTAGCGATGAAAATAAAAATATATTTGCTGAAATATTAAATATAACTAATGCAGCATACAAAAACTATGATGTAACATCTGGTTATAACTATAGCAAAACGAAAAAGTATATAGAAGTCATAAAACCGCTGTTGCATCGCAGAATGAGAACTCGATCCATGAAAGGTTCGGGTATAATACCTACGAGAAAAATCTATACTGGTAAAAAGGTGGACTACATATATTGGAATAAACCCAAAGAATTAATTGATCGCTTAAGATTATTATGGAGTTCTAAAATGGCTGGTCATTCAGGTCACGAAAATGAAATATTGTCCATAATAGACGAACTAAGGGAGGAAGGTATTGTGTATTAGAGGAATATTGATTACATTTATTTCATGATTGATAAATATATAAAGCAGATACTAGTTTATTTCTTATCAATTGTAATTTGAACACAAAGGAATAATGGGCTCCATTGACAAATTTGGACGTCGAAAAAAGAGTGGTTGTGTAGGTCATCGTGGTCCGCAAGGCGTCGGTTTCAAACTTACCAATGACAAACATTATGATATTCAAGGCAAACAATTAAAAAATATTGGTGATCCAACAGATGAAAAGGATGGAACAACATTAAACTATGTTAATTTACTTATGGATACCTGTAAAATTGATATCCTTTCCGCTGTACAACAATCAGCCAATCTCATAACCGATAACTTGGTAGCTTACATAAAAAGGGAGAGAAATGAAATTGTGGATGAGGTAACAAAAATATTTCAAAATATTAAAATTAAGATGGATGAAACGATAAGTGATATGAAAATTGATTTGGATAAATTAAAAAGTGACAAAGACAAATATTGGGAATCTCATAATAAGTTACTACAAGATTTGTCAGATTTTGCACTAGATATAGAAAAAGTTGAGCAACTTATTGCGAAACATCATCCCCCGGAAGATACAGGTAGATTAGTATTTCCATCTATATGGTCAAAACCAGTTGAATCATAAGAGGGTGCCATTTGTCAGGAACGATCATTGTAAAAGAGAATATTGCAACACATACATGTACATGTATCATCGTATTACAAAGTTTGAATACAAGGGAGGAATACAATATGTTTATTAGTGATACAAAACGACAAATTATCAATGAATTACATAAACCGGTCCGAAAAAATTTTAGAAGGAGAAGAACCATAATAAAAAATTTTGCAGATTTGTGGCAAATTGATTTGGCTGAAATGCAAGATTTTGCAACCAAAAATAAAGGTTATCGATATATACTCATAGTAATTGATTGTTATTCTAAATATGTTTGGGCCAAACCGTTAAAGAAAAAAAACGCTGTCGAAGTTTCTGTTGCAATAAAAAATGTTCTTCGTGAAGCTGGTTATTCCCCAAAAAATTTACAGAGCGATCAAGGGCTCGAGTTTTACAATCAAGAGTTCTCAAAACTAATGCGTCAGTACAACATAAATCATTATTCCACATTTAGTACAAAAAAAGCAGCAATTGTAGAACGTGTAATTAGAACTTTGAAAAATTGGATATATAAAGAGTTTTCTGCTAGAGGTAATTATAAGTGGATTGATATATTACCTAAGATTATAAATTCATATAACAACAGAGTTCATCGTACTACAAGAATGAAACCTATCGATGTAAAACGAACAACTGTATTAAACGTTTATAATTATCCAAAAGTTGCTTTGAAGCAAAAATTCAATATAGGGGATATAGTACGTATAAGCAAATACAAAAACGTGTTCGAGAAGGGATATACAGCAAATTATTCTACTGAACTGTTTAAAGTTGTAAAAATAAACGTAACAAATCCGACAACATACATGATAGAAGATATGTATGGCCAGCCAATCAAAGGATGTTTTTATGAGTGGGAATTACAGAAAACAAAGTTTCCGGAAGTATATTTGGTGGAGAAAATTTTGAAGAGGAAGGGTGATAGATTATTTTGTAAGTGGCTTGGTCTTCCCGCATCCCAAAATTCGTGGATCAATAAAACAGACTTGGTCTAAAAGTGAATAATAATGGTATATCATTTAAAATGACAACTGGACAATGTTTTAATCATTTCAACAAACCAATGGAGATATTTAATGTTGATAAAATGTAACTATATATGTATATTGTATAAAATGATTGTAATAAAATGTGTGTCATATGATAATAATAAACGTATGAGTATATTTGATGTGTTTTATTTTTTTTTGTACTTATATAAAATAGGAATTTGAGGATAGTAGTAAATGATAAAAGAAACAAAATGCTTGTCATTTATATTTTTATAAAATTAATTTGAGAGGACAATAGTAAAAAAAGAGACTAGCTTAAACAAAATATTTTTATTATATACAATTATAGTGTTTTATCTGTCAAACAATTCATTTCGCAATATTTGTTGATGATTTGTTAAGCAAAAGCAACGTTTGAAATGTTTATTTTTATTAGCGAATAAATGTCCTGTTTGTTCGCATAAAAATGTATCCTCTCTGTCAGCAGCGCAGACTCTGTTCCAACAATCTTCTTTATATACCATACATATACCACACCGTTCCTTCAGGGGATGATCTTCAATGCTGCAGCTTTCACAACGGTTCCTAACAATTCCAAAATTGGTGTATTTCAATTTCTGACACTTATTGCATTTATCCGTTTCCACTGTTTTTACGGTTACTCGATTTTCTTTTGAACATTCATTACAAAGTCCTGTACAATCATTAATAAGTTTTTTGTGTACCATACAATAACAATTGTGGCATGTATACAAATTCATCACTTTAAAAGGAATCACTTGCATTTTCACCTTTGAGTCCCATTCTTTTGGAAATGGCATTTTTTTTAAATACTTGTTCACTATTTGAGATGTCTAAAAAAGAATGAACTCCTCCTAAATCCACAAACCCTTATAGTTATATATGCATAACCTTCATGTGACTTCTAAACATTCCATACGATTGAGAAATATTCTAGATGACCTTGACATCATGATGTGATCTGTGACGTCACAACTGAAACGCTATATAACCCGAGAGGAGGTAGGATAGAGATTAGTTGTTGTCTACAGCTTTTTACTAAAACTTGCGTACTTGTAAAAATCAGTTATAATGGCTCGTTTAGGGTTTGTTAATTGGGATCTCTTAGAGGAGCTAGCTGCTATGGAGCAGGAGGTAAATATTATTAAATGTCTTTTTTATTGATAGACTAATTTTGTGAAATTTTGTGAAACAGGAAGCCTGGGGTATACCACTTATCGAAGAAGATAATGTGGATAATGTGGACCAAGTAAATGATGATGAAGGTCAGGTGGTTGAAGATGCAGATGGCGAACTTCTTCAAGATAATGTGGATGAAGTAAATGAACACGAGCAGAACGATGAAGGTGAGGTGGATGAGGGTGATGCGGGCAATGAAGAGGTCGTTGAAGCTGCAGATGACGAAGAAGAGGTAAATATATATTTTTTAAAATATAACAATATATGAAATATTTTTATGTAGGTAGCTGAATATGTGGACGAGGGCATCGTCGAAGATTGCTCCGATGAGCCCGATCAAATATTGATGAGGTCCCACGAAGTTCGGAACGGCGACGTTGTTAATAAAAACCAACAGTACTGCTACACATATTCTATGGTACTCGTTAGCACAGACCCGGAGACGGATTACAAATTTTGCCACAGGTGCTATATGGAGTTGGTGCGGCTTTCGGGTGTGGAAGAATATGAACATACGCATTATGATTGCCACACAACGTCGAAATATGAAGAATGTTCGCTTTACTGTTCATCATGTCGGCTACCTCTAGAACAAGTGCGGTTAACAAGGACTTGTGTCATCTGCAATTATGTGAAAAGTGAAAAAGACAAAAACTGAATAATTTTAGCGATTAGTTGTAAGTTATAGTTTTTAGATAATGTAAGTATTTACTTATAGTAATATATATATAGTTTAACATTGTAAATATTAAATAAATAGATGAATTGAAACTATAATTTTTCTTTCAATATATATATATATATATATATATATATATATATAGCGTCCCATAATACTTTTTTTTTATAAATATAAGGAAACACAAGTGTTACATTACTTTCAATTGTATCTAAACCATCAAAGTGGAAAGTACAGTGTCGTAGGAGTTAAAATGAAGTTTATTGTGGTTGACTTACAAGGTTATAATATACCCGAATTTTCTCCAAAGGAGATTACATTTATTAGTGACAAATGCGTTGGTCATTATCTGTTAAAACCAGAAGTTCCATACAGTTCATTAGATATCAAATTAAAAAGACAAGCCACATATTTAAAATGGTTTCATCATGGATTAAAATATGATGATGGCTATGTAAATTATGAAATGTTGAATGATATATTATATAAACATATAGTGGATTGTAACATAAGAATAGTATATGTAAAAGGACATCAGAAAGAAACATTTCTCCGACAGAAATTAAATGACATACAACCTATATCTCATCAGGATATAATAAACGTTGAGAACTTAAATTGCGATGAAGTGGTTGAATCACCTCCAATATTTAATAAAACTATTCCATATTGTTTATATCATTGCATTAATAAATGTGTGTGTAGTTTGCAAAACTGTGTTGATCTTGATAATTGGATACAATCTAGTCTACTTAAACAAAAGTAAATATATGTATAATCATTAAATAACGTACATATTTACCCTCTCCACTTGACTAGAACATATAAATAAGAATCTCAAATATTCAAGTCAGTATCTCGCAACAAAACAAAGAAGAAACATGGAGAGTAGAACAGCACCAGAGGTAGAAATTACTGAGGCTGACTCCACCACATTCCCGTTTCACTCACCCGTTAGGCCATCTTCTCCGTCGTGGAGTGACAGCACCATCAGTATATATGGTGATGAAAATGAGGAGGAGAACCCGCTGCCTGATTCTACCACATCGTCCGGAGATTCAACACCGGACAATTTAAGTATGGATCTGCTAGATGGTAAGAAAGTTGCAACAATTGGATGTAGTTCTTAAAATAATTTTTTATTCGATTAGGTCACTTAGAAGAGTGGTTGAATAATCTAGCTCAGGTGTTTGGAGATGTAGAGCGGGATATCGGCAACGATCCTGAAGTGCGGAGTGATGATGAGATGGAGGACGAAATGCATTAAAATATTTTATAAGTAATTATTTATGCGTATTATATAGTATATTTAAATATAAATTAAAAAATTAATATCTGTACCACTAGTTATTAAATGCTGAGAAATATTTCACAAATGTTTAATTTTTATGTACTAACACAAAAGAAATAAAACAAAATGTTGTACACTTTTTTCTCTGATTTTGAACACTGCTTAGAATATTTTTAATTTTGAAGATGGTTTAATTTATTGTAAATAAAAAATGTGATATGTGTATTTATTTAATTATTACTCTGTTGTAATAAATTTGAAATTAAACTTATTGCAACTAATATTAGATTTTGTTTGATATTGATATGTATCCAAACCATAAAGTTCTAACAAACTACTGATGCGTAGGTAATTTTCACAAAACTTTTTATTTATCCAGTGGTTCTGCCGTCCGATCATTTTATGGTATCGGTCAACGTAGGGGTGACCTTTAGTTGTCACTTCGATTATTCCAACGTGCCGGCCTTCGACCGGCTGCATTTCGTCTCACCATTCCGAACGCGCCGGCCGAAGGCCGGCGGCTTTTGCGGAAGATTTGCTAGGGGACGGCGCCTGCGGCGCCGCCGCTGCCTCTTTAATTATCACTCCGATAATTTCAAAATGCCGGCCTGCGGCCGGCGGTGCCTGCAAGGAGTTGACTTGGGGGCGGCGCCTGCGGCGCCGCCCCCAATATGAGTGCGTGGGTGCGGCGATGGGGGCGGGGGGGATGGGGGCGGCGGCTGGTGGGCGGGCTCACTCGCTCGCTTCGCTCGCTCGTTCGCGGGTCGGCCTTCGGCCTCCCGCCCCCCAGCCGCCGCCCCCATCCCCCCCGCCCCCATCGCCGCCCCCACGCGAGAACTGGCCGCTATTGGCGGCCAGCTCTCCTTTTTTTTTCTTCTCTTTCCCCCCTTTTTCCCCCCCTTTTCTCCCCTCCCTTTCCCCCTTTTTTCCTTCTCTTCCTTTCCCTTCTTTTCTTTTTCTCCCGCCCCCTTAATGAAAGTACAATCTGGAGATGTTTTATTATTGGTAAAGTCAAAAGTGACGTGATTGTGAAAAGTAACCGAACTGAGAACAAAAACGTTAAGTTTCATATAATATTTCTTAAATCTTTAGTTTTATTAGATATTTTTTTAAAGATTGAAATATACTATTATTTTTTCTCAGTAATTGAATTAAAATGTAAACACCTATTTTTTATAAAACTTATGTATTTTAAAAGTTTATATTACCCACATTTTCACACCAATATTTTTTTTAATTTAAAATTTATGTTATCTACAATATATTTAAACAACATATAAATGATTATAAAAATTTATTTCAAATATAGGATGTATATTTACATGGGATTATATCCCAAACTGTGAACAAAAACGCTAAGTTTCATATAATATTTCATAAGTTTTTAGTTTTATATTAGATAGTTTTTAAAGATTTAAATATGCTATTATTTTTCTCATTAATTAAATTTAAATGTAAACACTTAATTTTTTAAAATTTGTTTATGAAACTTATGTATTTTAAAGGTTTATGTACCCACATTTTCATACCAGTATTTTTTTTTTAATTTTTATTATCTACAATATATTTAAACAACATATATATGATTAGAAAAATTTATTATTTACACGGGATTATATATATATTTACAATATCTAAATATTACATATATTTATATCTAAATCTACTATTCATTCAATCTTCTAACACCCATCCTCTCACTCAATTGTCTTAACGTTCTCTCACTTTCACTTTTCTTGCGTTTCTTTTCATCAATGTCCCGCCGCAAATTCTGTATTTCTTCTTGTAACACCCGCAACTGCCCCTCTTTTTCGATGAGTTTGTTCTCCAGCTCCCGAACTTCTCGATCACTTTCTGCCTCTCTTCTATTCAGTTTTGCCCAGAATTTTAGAAAGGCAGAAATGGCATCTGTTTCACCAACCTGTGAGCACTGGATATCGTCCTCGTCAGATGCTGTGGTCGTTGACGGTGCCACCATTTCCATCCTCTGAAGTTCCGGTGCTGGTTGCAGTTCCATGGGCACAAATGGTGGAATCTGTTCCTGAGGAGCTTCCTGTGATACCCGAGGAACTTCTTCAACTGGAGCTCGCGATATAGTGTGTGGTGCCGTTATTTCTTGCGGTACCACTACCGTTCGGGTTTCAATTATCATTTGTGGGGCTTCCTTTTTGGCGGTGCTTGTAGATGTTTTTGATGGTACTGGTTGTTGCAACATATGCCACAATTCAGAAGACTTCCCTTTCCCAGAGGATTTTCTAGAAGTTTCAACCCTTTGATGTTTATTTATTTTTTTTACCTTCGGCAGCGGGGACTTTGGTCGAAACACATCATCTTCATTGTCACTTATTGGCGACAACACAATATTTGGGAGATCCCCGCGAATTTCTGATAACGCCCTAGCCAAAATATCGTCTGCGGGGATCACTGGCAGGTCATCTAGAACGTTCGGCGTAGTATAATAGCCTGGGTTGGACCTTGGGTTGGCACTGTGGCGTTGAAAATGACGACGCTCTTCAGGTGTCATCTGAGGCATTGGTTTGCCTACACTAACCACCTTCTTCTTAGAACTCGTCGGAGTTTTCCTTGGTACCGTACTTGTTCTGCCCATTTTTTTCACTTTTCACTTTACTTTTTCACCGATGTCTTCACTTCGAACTACACAGAAAGACTGGTTGACCCCTCGTGAGGACGGCTCCATTTTATACTCTGTGAACCCTCCCACCACCTCCTACCACCGCCTATTCTGTAATACTGTAGAATATACCAGAACTTGTGCCTGTTATCGAATTTTCGAGAGAGAAAGCAGGCAAGAATAAATGATTATCTACCGCTACCTATTACACTGCTCATGCTTAACTGAGTCGATGATGTTCTAGAATGTTGGTGAATACCTTCTCAGCAGATTTTTCGAGAACAAATAAAATAAATGACTCATCACTCCAGTGTTCATATTTCACTGGATGGGCGGATTGAATATTCGAGAATTTTTCGGAACAATCAAGAATAAAACATAAACTCTGTGGCGTAGTGTTGAAAAGTATATTAAATCTGATATGTTGCTATATATTAAAAATTCTCAAATAATTATGTAATAATAAGATTCTTAATGTTGATTTTCATGTAATTTCTCTTTAATTTTTGACATGCTTTATTTTAGGAAGAATGGTTGAGAGTTTTTATTCTAAAAGTAAATTCAATAGACAGTATTATATGAAAATTAAATAAATAATACCAACACATTTTATAAATATAAATTGTATATGCGGAAGAAATGAGGTTTTGTGATACTATTAACGCCTAAATAAAATTGTGGGTAAATAAAATAGAAATAAATATACAACAATTCATAATGGACGAATATTATTCTTTATTTTTTTTTCAGGTTAACAAATATACAAACAAGTTTACAATAAGTACAATACTTTGTATACTTATACTATTGTTTAGATATAAAATTTCCAGTTATTCAATTATTTCTTCTAGAGCCTGAATTAATAATTTTAAATTATTGTCTCCATCTATTCCAATCGTTTGACTTATGACGTTTACGAACCAATCGAAATTTTTATCGTATTCGGTTTGGTAGTACCTAATATCATCGTGACCCCAGGGTAATGTTAATACAGTGTTGGGAATAATGAAACGCTTATCATCATAATGAGAAAGAGCTACTTTGTTTTTTAATTCTGTATAAATGTCATGTAACTCGCTTCGGAAAGAGTTCATTTTTCTAAAAATTAAACCACCTTGATCTACGATTTTCTTATAATCATTAATGGTCAACTGATTCTTTATAACAGATTTCTTTACCCCTTTAGCTTTTTTTAATTCATTACTCACGGATTTCACATAATAAGCTTTAGCACCGGTACCATAAAATTCCATTATAGGATCTGAAGGAAATTCATCCTTGAAATTACCCAATATTGAATCAGATACGGGAATACCAAACTTATTATCTTGTTTATAATTAGATGTATCGAAACAATCAATATTTGATTTCATAAAATTATAAAAATCATCAGTGTAAATTTTAATAATTAAGGAGTCTGTATCCGTATACAATAGTGAAGCTTTATCACCAAAATTACTTTTTATGGTGTTATAGAAAAAAGAATATAACACGGTTTTAGATAGTTCCAAAATAGAAAAGCCTAGGTAGAGAGGTTTGTTATAATGAACTTTTAATTTACCCATATGTATGGCCACGAAGTCTTCTGAAAATATAGTACACGATTTAAAATTTGGTCGAGCGATTAATGTGTTTGCGCCAAACGACTTTTGAACTTTTTCCCAATGAGTTATCAATTTGATATCTTTTCTATTGTCAATATTTTCCATTGTTTTCCCATAAACGGCATTGTTCATGAGTTTATAAAAGTCTTTTTCGAATTTATTTGAAGCAGCATTTCTCATTTTAGTGTTAAGATCGATGTAAACTTTCAGCCAAGGAGTTTGATTAAATTTAATTATGCGATGTATTTTTGTTACCTTCAAACCATTTATCACTGCTTGTTTTAAATTTCTAAAGTGTATGATATAATTATATTTATTATTTAAATTTGGAATCAATTTTGGAACTTTTGATTTAGCTCCGGGTGGTATTATATTCTCCGCTAAAAAGGGTAAATCCGAGTGTATGTCATGTAAAAATTTAGAATATTCTATATCCACTTCCAACGCATAACCGTAAACTCCTTCATCGGGAATGTCCATAACGTTAAAATTTGAAATTTCATCTTCTGTTAGCCACGAAAATCCACCCGTTGGTAAATATTGCGACATGCTGTGTCCGTAGAGATTCGTGGCATCCAAATATGTAATAAACGATGAAGGTTCACTTGGATTATAATTTGGAAGGTATATATTATTAGCAACATGTTTCCTTCCAGAACATTGACTTATTCCACCGCGTATACCCTTCTTGAAGAACTGTATCATTGTAGCGTCCGTCAAAAGTTCCAATTCTATTTTTGTTAATCTCAACATGGCATCCCATGCAAGTCCGGGAGCCGTATAATATTGTGCAGGATCTAACTTATATGTATTCAGGGAGATTTTTCGAAAGTTTTCAAATACATCGCATAATATGAACACGTCTGATTTTAAATAAATGTCGGAATATTCACCCAAATTTCTACAATTAAACGTTTCCCATGTTTTTTGTGCCCTTGCATATTCCTTATCTGATATATGTTCTTCATTTAATTTATCGTAAAATTCTTCTTTGCACGGTAAATATGGGGTATTCAGTTTGTCTAAGCTCGTCAAATAACTATATGGAAAAACACCTTTTTGCCTTATTAGGTTGAAATGTTCCTTATCTGGAAAGTATTTAAGGGTTTCATCGAATTGAGTTTCATTCAAAGTTGCAGATAAATTTTCTAAAGATGTGGATAAAAATTTGAAACTGTCGATAAATCTCATCTTTAGAAAACTTTTCTTTACTTTACCATCACTTCCAACATAATCATGCATATAAAGGTGTTTTGTAAATGAAATGTATTTTTCTTTACTTTGGGCTATCACGTCAATTTTATCCTTATTTGAGCACAATTCACGCACGAACAAATGAGCATCGTACCCCGACATGTTATGTAATATAATTGGAATAAAGTTCGATATTTTATAATTTAGATTGCAACCCATGTGAGCGGCTCCTTGTCTCTTTTTCCCGGTTAGATGACAGTGATCCCTAACTTTAACATGAAACCTTTCAAACGGTTTTTCACATATACTGCAAACAACAGCATTTTCAAAGTCACGCTCCTCATCCTCAGATAAGTGGGTCATTGGAACTATGTTCTTCAAATAATTATTATAAATTTCCCTTAAATCTCCCTCTAAACGCTGTACAAATTCCTTTGCGACATTATCCCCCCTGTAAAAAACTAATTTTGAGAGAGAGTCATCGAAAGAACACTTTATCAAATACGCAAATGAATATGGCTCATGGCTGAAAGTCTTACATGTATATGATTTTTCGGGGTTGGGTTCACATGTATCCATAGGTTTCAATATAGATTCAAAGTCGGCATATACTACAAATGGCACCTTCAACTGTTTTTCAAATTTTAATATGTTTTCAGGAACACTTTTTCCAAACTTATCGACACGCAATTCTAAACTAGGTACAGTGGTATAAATATGATTGCAGTCTCGCTTTTGATGTTGTAAAAGCAAAGTTTCAGAACCAAAGTAAGACATACAACCATCACAAAAAAACTTCTTATGTTCATTATTAGAAATCTGATTAGAAACCAACCTCGACAAATCCTTAATCCAGCAATAATGGCTTATTGCACATTCCTTAACACAATGATGATTTTGGCTACACTCCTTAGTAATAAATAACAGATTCACATGATACCTCAATTTTTTTGATGCATAACGCAAAGGTCCAACGATTTCGTATTTTAACTTATTCTTTTCAAATGCACTTTCCAAACCGTATACGTTAACAGATATATCGTTCATTGATTCGAATTTTGAAATATCCTTTAATTTAACTGGAAATTCCATACCTACCAAATTTAAAACGGAAGAAAAATGTGGATATGATGACATCTCATGCACTGGACCTCTCGGTGGATATAAGGCTGCAGTTATTGCCCATGCAAAGCAACACTCATCCTGATTCTTTATATTTACTACCGCTTTCTTATTTTCCACAAACTTCGGCAATTTTATATAAGAGGAGCCGCACAGAGGACTATTTTTATTCACATTTACCTCCATATACAATATTTCCTCGATGGCCCAACCTGTAACAATATTTTTTATATGAATAAAGAAAATTAATTTCTCCTCTAATAAGATTTACTTACCAGAATCTTTCTCCTCAAATTCAGATGTTTGAGATTTCATCGTATCTACAAATTCCTGGTAAACATCATCCAAGTCCACAGACTCGTCGAGAGTTCTATTGCAACTATTAAATGCTTTCACATCTGAGGTCTCGCGAGTTTGCAATATAAAATTGGCAAAAGTTTCCATGTTCACTTTTATGGATTTATGGACCCTTATGACATCCTCCAGCAAACTTATTATTTTAGCTTTCACTCGATTGAAAAATTCATCAAAGTCTGTAAGTTTCTCTTCACTATGAACTCTGTAGCTTATTATTCTACACTTAAATGCTGTATTAATAATTTGTACACCATCAGATTTAGGAGTACATGACATTGTTCTATGTTCCAATGTCCTACGATGTGCATGTATTTGAGTGCGGGGTATATCCTTATTACAACATTTAACTGTTACAATTTCGGGCGATTGACCATCATGATCTAATTTAACCCGTTTTGACTCAGGTTCATCTACACTTATGGGCGTACAAGACTGCCTTTCATGACGACGCAAATTATCACTGCGTGTAAAACTTTTACCACAGACACTGCATAAATACATCTTTTTTTTTATTTTATGTTACTCTCGGTCAACACGTTATTCACAAATGAGTTTTCTATCTACCTACTCATTCCTTTATATTCATGATGAGATAGGAGTTGAGCATGCGCTGTAGACTCTAGTATTACAACATCGAGCAAGGTTTTTTCAAGTTCAAATAAAACTTACCAACTGATGTAACCTTCAATTGATGGAGGGTCAAAATAAAAGTTACCAACTGATATGACCTCCAATCGGTAGAGGTCAAATAAAATTTACCAACTGATGTGACCTTCAATGTCATTGAAGGTCATCAAATACGTTACCGCAAAGGTCATTTCAAAGAGGAAAGTGGTGGGGGGAGACTCAGAACCGGTGAAAATACCCTACTTATGGAATATATAAAAATGTTATTGAAATATGGTTTTGTTTATCTAATTTTATTTTTGTCGCATAGTATTTTTTTACATGGCATCGATGGTTTGCTTCTCAGCACTTCAGTAAATAATAATATACTATTTGTTGCAAACCCAAACTTAGTAGAAATACACATAGAAAGAAAAAATGTGTCAAAAGCATTTTATTCTATAAATGAAATTATCTCTTTATTCCATATTTTCTGATTTAAGTTGAGCCCTATGTCAAGTGAAATTATTTATATTTTAGTATTAAAGGAACAAACAAAAAAATAAGCATCGCAATTAGTGGATATGTTTTCAATATTTGATCCAATCTAATTGGCCTATTTACACTTTAATTTCTCATATTTCTCTTCAATAATCCATACATAGTATTTATATTTTACATTTTGGACATAAATAAATATACATTTATGTTAATATCTCTTATGTATTTTCTATGATCTACGATAAGTTTTCTTTATTAAAAAAATACGAGCAAAAAAAATTAAAATTTAATTTTATTCGACATAAAAATTATGGAAAATATAGATATTTCTGATTTTCCGAATGAATGCATTGTCCTATTCTGAAAACGTATACTGCACCGCAAGTAAACTTAGCTTACACACGAAACACGAGCATATGTAAAATTCAATTTCTTGAAAACCGTAACACGTAGCGAAGTAAACCTTTTTTAAAAAAATTTTTCATACTATCGACTACATTTGTCTCGATATAACTATAGTTCTATTTTCAATAATTAATGTAGCTCTCCGCATAGTAAAGTTTTTAATGCACAAATTTACTGGCATTGACTTTGGAACAATTTTTTTCGAAAAGGCTTTAAGTTATTAAAAATTGGTATGTACTATTAGAAGCGCTGTAGTTTTTTATACATGTTGTGAAAAAATTATGAACATAACTTGAATCGTTGATTTGCAAACGCGATATATGTTTCGTAAAACATAATTGACAAATAACGTCCGAAGCACCGACAATTTGAATTTATAAAGTTAGACCCTACTGAAAAAAGTTGTAAAAGTCCATTTCAGATGTCGAAATTGTCCCTCTAAAAGATGGTAAATGTTTAATTTGGTTATATCTTTATTAAAAAAAAACGGCATAATTGAGAACCGATTTTACTCCACTAATAGAGTTGTGATACCTTTATTTCAGTGTATCTTTCGTTTTGTCTCCATCCCAACATAGTCTTACTCTGCGCAGCGATATAGCTGGTTTTAACAAAACTTGATCACGTGTTTCACCGTTAGCCTTAATAGACTCGGCTGCGCTCCGTCTCTTAAATACCAACCGCGGTATTCAATTCTGTACTTAACTGTCTAATTTGTCACTCATTATTTTACATACTATTTACACATATATTTTTTTCCACGGTCGGGAGTAGAAATCAGTTTCTATGACATCAAAATTAAAACAGAAGTAGTCGATTATTCCCAAGGGAGTATAATGCTCCCAAGGGAGTTTACATTATGGAGAACGTTTTTCATGCAAAAAAAGATAACATTGAAATTATTTATTGACATTTAAATTAAATGTTACATTTGTACAATTTTCAAAATTAATATTAGAAGGAATATTACTTTCTCTTACATTTACAGTTTTTGTGATTGCGCTAGTAGTGGTACTTACTAAAACCTGATTAGCAATTTTTGTCTTATTTTCAATGGAGTTCTCGACATAACCCTCAGCGACTGTCGTTGATTTCCAACCAACATGACGCTTTATTGTCGTGATATCCACACCAGCATCTGCCAGTAATGTCGCTGAAGATCTTTGTAAGCAGTGACCAGTATAACATGCAGCATCAGGTAATTTTAAATACGAAGCTACTACACTCGGAATTTTTACCATGGTATTCTTGCCAACTGGCTGCGAGCTACATTTTCCTGCTTTGTAGTACAAAAAAAGGCGCTTATGCTTGACGTGGGGAGGACGAAGGGACAGGTATTTTCGAAACAATTCAAGCATATTTCCCACATCGGTAACCAGAAAGGTTCGTGGAATCTTTGTCTTAGTGTTTGGAATATTTACAGTCAAGGAAGAGTCTACATCCTCAATATCATCTACAGTTAAATTGACTAGTTTATCAGTCCGGCAATCCCCAGAATTAATCCAACCTATAAAAAATCAAAATACTTAATAATTGAAATACCTAACAACAAAAGTAATCTTGCCTTAATCATTAAGAATTCTTTGTCATCTGCACTTGATAGAAAACGGTCGATTTCACCCTTTGTCAATATTTTCGATTTTTTGCTTGATATCCGTCACCGGTTCTTTTCAAAAATGCGATTAGCTTAGGGAATTTGCTTATATCTATGTTGCCGTAAATTATCAGGCATGACTTAACCATAGAATATTGCGCCCATAATGTGGAAGACTTGTAATTCTTTGCATTTTCACTGAAGTATGCCAACAAAACATTCTCGCTGTATACTTGAATATTTTTCTCGGCGCACCACTTTTTGAACCGATTGTAGACTATATCGTATAAAGATCTTGACTTCGTAGACAGCAAATTGCTTATTGCAATATTTGCAGCCTCCACAATCTCTTCCGACTCACAATTATTCATTGTGCACTGAACAAACTTTCAACTAAACCAAACTAGCACCTTAATTTGACAATTCTTTTTGTTTGTTTATTTTGTACTTATGACAATAACTCAACGACTACTAAATAAATGCTCAAATCCGAATACAATAATTCTGGTGCTACTTACTTCATAATGACAAAATATGTGTTTTTAAGTTAATGAGACCGTGGAAAAAATAGTATATACCATTCGGGAGAGATGCTATTTTGTCCTCCGTGTATTGTAACACCTCTGCCATAATAACGCATTTCTCTCTCTTATAGTATAATCACAGAATATATAGCTCTATATTTTCTGTGGTATAATGTACTATTATTACATACTTACAAACGAACAAGGGAAAGTTATTGCCCTTGTTATACATGTGTTGATTTTCTATTATTTAAAACTCTTTGTATTACAATACACGAAACATTATTTCGAGGTATATTAATTTTTCTTTAGCATTCATCAGGCTTCACCCTAAATTCATAAAGAAACAAGAAAAGAGATATACATCGTTATACTCGTAGATACACTTACTGTGAAGTGTCACGCAAAAGTGTTTATAATAAAAAAAAGGATTGATTTTTATATCGAATTGCTGAATAGCCAAAGCGCAGTACCCCAGAACATTACATTTAGGTCACGTTATAGATTATGACTTTTATTAAAATACAAATCTAAAATGATAAGCTGAGATAAGAAATGGAAAATATGCGATGCATGTTTGTGAGAATAAAGTAGGCGTTGAAGCGTGCAGTCGAAACGAAGAGGGAGAACAGGCTTTCACCGTCTACTATACAAAATGAGTTATAATGGGGAAATTGTATGATTTTTCCAAATACGTGCAGAAACAGGAATGTATTATTCTAATTGAAATGGCATTTGTCCTAGACAATTTTGTGGGAAAATAAGCTATATTGACGGTATTTTGTAACGTTCATTTTTACATGGAACGTTCCCGTGTATAATAATCTGCAGTGTAAAATATTGTTTATGGTACCAAATTACTGTAAATTATAGATATTGTTTTGAGAATTATATTTAAAAAATATGTATTTTATGTTACAGATCACCTTATACAGCAGGCATTTTGTCTCTATTAGATTATATCAGTTTCAGAAATATAGGTTAAGAATAATGAAGTAATATCAAATCTTATTGGTTCATTCAGGTAGTTGGTCATAATTTATTTCACACACGTGTCAAGTAGTCAAATTAATTATCTATTTGTTTATATTTACAATCAGTTCACTGGATCACATAAATATTTAAATTTCTAAGGTTGGTAATAACAATTTCATTTAAGTTGGCACGATAGGTACACCTGTTGAAGGAACTCATCCATCTAAAACAATATACTATCTTGATTATTTAATTTATAAAATAATAATTACTTTCAGATTTCAAGCACATGTTTAGGAATTTTTAATTAAAATAAAGAATTTTATGTATTATAGGTTACAGGGTGCAAAAAAACATTAATGTATTAAATTTCATTAATAGGGTCATATTTTAAAGTTTTTTTATGTTCATAGCTAATTGACAATTTAAGGAAATCGAATTATTAACGATATTTTTGTCGAATGTTAATTAAAAGTTCAAACGGGGAGGTTTATCCAACAAGTGTGAGATAAATTGTAAGTAGGGTATAATTTAATACTGGGCATACATTTGTCATTACTGGTTCAAATTGGACTTTGGGTCTAAGCTGAAAAACAACTCTGAGGGACCAATAAGACGGCCTATAGTGAAGGTCAAGGTTTCTTCCGAAGACCATGGAAAGAATTCAGGGTTGCTTAAGAAGAAGGAACATTCAAGGAATAGAGACAAGGTGGCTTCTGACTTTGGTGAGATCGACACAGTAGAGAGACACACTCAAATTTTCCTTAAGAATATTTAAATTTATTAATGGTACAGATTTTCTTTAGATAGGAATTTATTTGTTTTACGGCTTTGAGCCATATTGAAAATCTACAACCGTCATCACGTTTTCATCAATATATTATTGTTTTTTGACGCTTAACTTACTATTTAATGCTTACTTAACTATTTAATTTTATTATTTAAACAGTGTAAAGGACGAAATAGCTTTTTTTTCTGAAAATATTAGATGCCTGTTAGAATTAATATTAATTAGTTAAGTTGAATATTAATGTCCCAGTGGTAGGTATTTTTTTGGCCAACCACAATTTGATAACTCAGTCATTATTTTAACGGTTGGTGGCGCTCAACAATTAACATCTAAATTAAATTTATAAAATTATTTCATACATTTATTCCGAACCATGACCTCGCTCCCACTATATAACATCTCAGACCGGTCCAGTCACATCTTGAAAAGATGTGATATAGTCTTGCCACGCCCACACAAAACGGTCGTCGCCACAGCGTAGACCTGTGACGTCAGACGCCATTCGCACTGTA
The DNA here is from genome assembly GCA_037114965.1 of Monochamus alternatus. Classification (NCBI taxonomy): domain Eukaryota; kingdom Metazoa; phylum Arthropoda; class Insecta; order Coleoptera; family Cerambycidae; genus Monochamus; species Monochamus alternatus. The sequence continues at coordinate 144,529,784 of CM073426.1, read as the reverse complement.
TACCTAAATACAGGAGTATGCTTTAGTTCATATCTGTACACCTTGCTTTGGGACAACGTAGTATGTTTAGACGAGTTAGTTTGTCATTTGTGATATTAGGCATTACTGTGTCAAATAGCCATTGGTAATGAAGCACGACGAAATAAATCATTGCAACATTGTTTGTTTGTGAAGACTAGTTTAATTGGAAATACAGGTAGGTTTAAGTTCAACGAAAAAAATAAAATGTAAAATTGTAAAGATTCTTTACAATTTTGCATTTTATTTTTTTCGTTGAACTTAAACCTACCTGTATTTCCAATTAAACTAGTCTTCACAAACAAACAATGTTGCAATGATTTATTTCGTCGTGCTTCATTACCAATGGCTATTTGACACAGTAATGCCTAATATCACAAATGACAAACTAACTCGTCTAAACATACTACGTTGTCCCAAAGCAAGGTGTACAGATATGAACTAAAGCATACTCCTGTATTTAGGTATACAGTGCGAATGGCGTCTGACGTCACAGGTCTACGCTACTAGAATGTATACAGGGCGTTTAGAAAATCAGTAGTATAGCAAACTTATATTTTGTCTCATTTATTGTATTCAGCGCTTCATTCCGATTCCAAATAACATATTAATATCGTGTCTTCTCAAAAGGCGTCCTATTTTATCCGTACGTCTGTGCATGTAAGGTAGATAGGTCGTCGCTCGATAGGTCTCCTTTTTCTTCATCTCCGGAATCCTCATAATGACTTGCTCAGTATTCCTTTTCGTGTATCCATTTCTCTGAGAACCTTTCGTAAATAGTGTAGTTCTTCTTCCAACTATTCTGGCTCACAAATGATGCGTATTCGATGTATCAAGGTATTGATGATACCTTGTTTTTAAGCAGTTTGGGTTGGTTTCCTGGAAACACTGCGTCTTAGTGTTCCATCTGGCTTCTTCTCGACAAGAACACCTGGGAATAGCAGGGTACCGTTTTCTTCTAATTCCACAGTGAACTTGATATTCTGATGTGTCCCAAAAATGTTTCTAAGTTGCCGAGTCCATCAGGCTATATGATGAATGTGTCTTCGATATCCGAACCAACATTTTGGCTTCACAACTGCTGATTCTAAGCCTCAAAGACTTCCATGTAGATGTTTGACAAAGCTGGAGACAGAGGCGAACTCATAGCTTCCGTTTGTTCGTAGAACTCATTCTTGATGGAAAAGAAGGTCCATCTCGTGCATAATCTTGCTAAATTTACTAAATTTTGACGTTTATTTTCTGCGCTATGCCGCTGATGAAGTTTTCCTAAAACTTTGATGGGTACTTTCATAAACAAGCTCACTAAGATATCATCTGGTTCTAATTATAATAATAATAATAATAATGCATTTATTGCCCAACAGAAATAATCCATTTACAGGACAAAATAAAAAAAAAAGTGTGAGAATATTTCTAACAAAATAAAGGAAACTTAATAAGTTACATACAATACGTCAGTGTGACAAGTGTAAGTAATACTAACAGTTTGTACAGAAATTTATACCACAACAAACAACACCACTACAGATCAAGTATTAATTAACCTAAACATCACGAAAAAATTGAGATCCCACCAATAATAAATTTTTAAGAGTACAGGTATTTAAGTCACATAAGCTGGATATTTGATTAAAATTGATAGACATAACATATACTGGAGATTTCATACCTAAATTAGTTCTTACATTATGACAATAGAACATACAGTGATCCCGTGATCCAAGTCTAGGAACACGTAGGTCAAACATATTCAACATAGATGCTGAATCAATTCGGTTGTGAAATAATTTAAATAAGAGTGACAAACTCGCAAGCACTCTTCTGGTATGTAAAGAATCAAAACTAAATCTTTGCAGCAACAAACTGTGGTTATATCCCCTAGGTGGATAGTAACCATCAGTACGATAAGACAAAAACTTTAGAAAACGCCTTTGAACTGATTCCACTAAATCAATATGTGTTCTATAAAACGGGTACCAAATAATACTACAATATTCAAGTTTCGAGCGTACTAGAGAGTAATAGAGGCATTTTAAAGCAGCAACGTCATTAAAATTTGAGGAATTTCTAATAACAAAGCCCAATGTTTTATATGCAGTGTTAACCATTTGATTAATGTGATTGGAAAAAGATAATTTGTCATCCATGATAACTCCAAGGTCCTTAATACTATTGCAACGTTTAAGAACTGTAGCGTTGAGATTATAGTTAAATAAAATAGGTTGAGTTTTAAGAGTAAATGAGCATATTTTACACTTGTCAACATTAATTGGCAATTGATTTTTTGAACACCATTCCTCAACTAAATCAATACCTACCTGTAAATTTAAACAGTCACTTATAGAATGTATATTTAAGAAGAGTTTTAAATCGTCAGCAAAAAACAAATGATTAGATCTTAGTGACAGAGACAAATCGTTAACAAATAAAATAAAAAGAAGAGGTCCAAGGTTGGATCCTTGGGGTACACCCGAGGTGGCTAAGAAAGTATTAGATTTAAAAAATTATATTAGTATAAAAAGAAATATGACTCACCTATTGTTTGAACTAAAGTTATAATAATTATTATATTTTATAATCTTTTAAGTTAGTGATATATTAAGAATTATTAAACAATTTGAGTTAATTTTATATCAAATATAAAGAATGAAGTGAAGAGATAAGGAATTGTTCTTATTGTAGAATAGTATAAAAAGTAACTTATTCATATTGTTTAAAACTTGCGCATCGTTTCACCCCTCACTGCACCACAATTTAATTCAAGATTCATTGAACTGAAAAAATATGTTAATATTGAACTTAAACGTACAATTATCAGTAATATCTTAATTATTACTTTATGAATATTTATTTATATGCCTCATTCATATTCGTTGCATTTTAAAAATAATTGCTAGGTATTTAACTCATTTATAATGACGTAAGACTAATATTTGAGGCTGATTTAATGCACGTTTTGTAGAGTTACTTAAAATTAGTGTTGACTGAAACAAGAAATCTTGCAAAATTTTAAAAAGTCTTGTTTTGTCTTGCGATCTTTTAAATATTTAACGAAAAGCGTTAATACCACAATCGGATTTTAATATTCGAAATTGTCTTCATTCCGATCACGCTAGAAACTACAGTAGCCCAGCGATGTAAAGGTTGAACATACTAAACTAAAAATTAATACTAAAAACTTCAATAATTATTTCTTCGGAAACTATAAAGATTTTACAATTTTTTTTTTTAAGATAATGACTACATTTTTCATGACACACCTAATTTTTTTGGATAAGTTGTGAATCACTTTATATACCTACAGTAGAAATGCAATCAATATTTATTTTTTCAGCTAATGTCACTTCACTTAAATTTTATCCCTTCCTAAGGATTTCTTGCAATATTTTTTGTCTTGCTTCGCGCAAGACTTTTTAAAATTTTGTCTTTCCTGCAATTCGAGTTGTCACGTTTTTTACTTGTCTTGCCTTGCTAGCACTATTAAGTGCTGGTAAGTAAATTTAACTAATCAGATAAACCAGGAAATTTAATAAAAATAATTTTCCTCCACCATATCTAAATTTTTTATTTGCAAACATTTTGTAAAGTCTCTAGAGGATCATTTACGCACAGTGCCCCTTTCCTTAATTCCTTTTATAGCGACCGAGAAAACTGCTTACTTGTATTATCTCCCGCCTAAACCTTTCTCGTGTCAGCAAAGTTTTCTTATAATTACGAATTCTTAATTAAAAGACCCCAGAGATCCGGATTAGAGATATAATTGTAGTTAATTATACATAATAAAAACTCTGTTGGGTATTCTTTAATTACAGCGCATAGTTCCAAGGAATTACGGTGCTGATACAGACATTTCTGCACCTTGGAGTGAAGTAAATGGAAGGGGACATAATAGGACAATTTGCTAGGTGCTAGGCAAGGAAAAGTTTAATTGTATTCTGGCGGTAATTTATGTGAAAATATACAAAAACCACTCTTTACAATAGTTTTTGAAACTACACAAAGAGAAAGAACATAGAGAGATACAGACAAATACAATTATTCAATTTCCAAAATATTTCTACACTGATAAAAGTGGGTGGAAATTTCCATATTTTCTTATGCTCCTCTTTCATAATATTTATAGGTAGGTAATTATTAGTGTATATCAAATATTTAGAAAAAATCAAGTATATGTATATATGCACTTACTGTCGTTGTTGACACATGTAAGTTGAATATACAACACTGTGGCTTGTTTCCATAGAAATCAAAAAAATAGTAGTTTTGTTTGAGTTCATAACAGCATTAATGCGGTAAGTAAAAATCAGTCATTCTTTTCACCAACAAATGCTGGGCTCATTTATTGTAAAAGTTAAAGGTACAATTTGTGCAATCCTTAAACGTAGTAGTTTTTTCCTCGTTTTTATCTATTGCTTTTACAGTAATAGAATTTTCTGTATTATTTATTGAGTTAGATATGTTAGGATTAGAATAAACTTCAGTAGTTCTGTCTTCAAACACTCGAATGAAGTCAAATTCATTGTCACTGCCGCTGTTGGTATGTAAAATATTATCAGCAAACTCTATTTTCTTTGTTAAAGACTCTGCAGCATATCCTTCAGCGACACCAGAAGACCTAAAATTGAATTTTCTGTTAGTCAAATAATACATTAATATTATCACTAAAACCTCCAGCCCCCATGACGTTTGAGTGCCATAATATCAACTCCAGTATTTGCTAACACAGTCGCCGACGTCCTTCTAAAAGCATGTCCAGTAGAGGATTTTGGATCTTGCAGTTTTAAATATTCGGCAATTTATACCTACAAGTTGATTTACACATTTTCCCTGATGAACTGAGTAGAAAAATCGACGAGAGTTAGTCTCCTTAGGTCTTAAGCCTGTATATTTTCGCAAAATCGTCAAATAAAGGACTTTTTCATTGACCTTCTCAGTGATTGTTGAAATTCTACTAATATGTGTTTTGGTATCAGGCACTTTAACAATGGTAACTGAACCTGCATCCGTAATGTCATCAACTGTCATTTTCATAAGTTCATCACGCCTAAGAGCCCCAGCGACTCCCACTATCATCACTGCTTTCATCATAATATAGGTTTCATCGGGGCTTCCATCAGGAATTTGTTCATCTCTTCTCTGATAAATACCTTGGATTTTTTCTCATGATGTCCAATATTTTTCTTCTTTAGAAATGCTACTAACTTCTTAAATTGCGATATATCGACACCATTATTTAAGTTGATCGTACTTTTAAGCATAGAGTATACGTATGTGATAACACATTGTACTATTTTGGTACTATTTACTTACTCAGTTTATTTTGAAATTTTGCATAATTTATCATATATTTCTTGTACTCGCACTATTGCACATGCGTTTTAGTTGTGTTAAGGTGTGGTATAGAAACTTGCATGCTTCATTAATAAGAACTTTTTCTGGTATGCATTTGAAGTTTATGCCAATTTAAATGTTATACCTACAAATTGAAACGATACATTGTGTAGATGCTTGAATTGAGACCGCACCATACAACAAAATTAATTTCAACCAACATATGTATCGTTGTGACAGTAAAAATAGTAATGGTTTACAACAGATGTTAACATTAGTTGCTTGACTTGTAAATTTACTGAGACCAAAATTTTTTATTTTGACACAGTTATATGTATAGCTACAAATATTTGTAATGACCAATGATCATATATTAACGTTTTAAGAATAAGATGTCATTTTCAGCGAAAACATTTCAACATATTTTCTAATACGAATGAAATACCTACATTGCAATAAATTTTTTAGATGATGAATGAACAATATACTTTTAGTAGAAGAGATGGATAATTCCACTAAAAAAAATATTCCTCCACACAAGTTATTTCTACTTCTGACAAGGTCTTTTTCGGAGGAGGTTTTTTCGAAAATCAATTTTTTTCAATTTAAAATAATTTGTATCTGTCTCAAATAAAAAAATGTGTTCTTTATTTTTTGTTCAGAATACCAGGGTGGCTCCATGAAGAGTGGGACATATTGTATGTACAATTTGTCTGTTATATTTTAAATACAGGCCTAAACACTCACCTAAACCTGGTTTTATGTGTATTTTAATATAAGGAAAATGTTTAACCCGAGTAATTTTTTTTCATGACATCAAAAATAAGAAGTTCTCTTCTTTTCAACATCATTTGTGGTCACTCTCTATATAGCTACAAAAATAATATTAATACATTTTTAAATTGGTTTCTGTTACACTATTCAGGTTAAACAAAATGAGAATATTTGAATTGATTGATTGATATACACATTTCTTTTGACATGCATATGTATATTTTTCATTATACATGCATATATATTTTTTACATCCTGATATTCAGTCATATAGGTATATAAAATAATGTCAGTTATTGAAAAAAAATTTCTATGCATATTTCGATTCTAGGAGGAACTCTTTTGTTTTTGACTTCATCGAAAAAAATTACTCTTTATAAAAAGTGCTGCTTCTCGAAAAAATGAGACTGCCATAGAAACATCTTACATCAAATGTACATAAATTAAGAAAACAAGAAAATACTCAAGAGAAAAGTACCAGTATTTATTATTGTATACAACATTTTTATAAAACAAATCTATTTATAATACAAATTTTAAAATCAAAATTTAAATTTTAACATTTACACTACCTCTACCTCTCACCTCAACACATTTTTTCGCTAACTTAATAAATTTTTCGAATAGTTAGCGGCTCATTCAGTTCATGTATTCCTTGGCATATGTGCTCTTTTAATACTTCCCTATCATGTGGCAAACCATTTGAATAAATGTTTTGTTTTAGGGCACCTCGAAGAAAAAAGGCATAAGGTGTAAGGCTGGATTGGGCCAAATCTTCCTCTGAGCAGGGCAGCCGTCCTGTTGCCAAAACATTTTGAAACCATTTGGTTTATTTGATAGCCAGAAGTACGCAATAATCTGTTTTGGCAACAGGACTGCTGTCCTGCTCATTTTATAGCCTTGCTCAGACAATGGTGAAAGGTGAATAGGAAGATTTGGCCCATTATCCTTCTAGGCCACCTGACCTTACACCCCTTGACTTTTTTCCTAAAACAAAAGGTTTATGATCTGCCACATGATATTAAAAGAGCGCATACGAGAAGAAATAAACTATTCGTAAGGTGTGTAGAGTAGTCAAAATTGAAATTTTGATTTTATAATTTGTATTAGGACTCTATTTCAGGTTATAAACAGATTTGTTGTATAAAAATGTTGTGTAAAATAATAAATAATAGTATTTCTCTTTTGAGTATGTTCATGTTTTTTAATTTATGAGCACCCTGTATATATCTGATCTAAAACGTTTCTATGATAGTCTCATTTTTTCAAAAAGCAAAGCTTTTTATAGTGACATTTTTCGATAAAGTCAAAAACAAAAAACTTTCTAATCCTGTCAACTCCATCCGTGGACACATTGTATATTTTTACAGTGTATAATACAAATTTACAATGAAATTAAGCATAGCAGTTGTAAATTTATCACATAATATAATATGGAATTTTATCACATATTTTTTCGCGAAAATAATTGATATTTCCACGAATAAAATCATTTAAACCTTATCTATCTCATCGACACTAAATAGATTAAACTGCAACACACTAGTACATGCAAATATCAAATTTTGCAATATTGAATGCAAACACTTGAGCAATTTTCATCATTCGTTAATTTGAAGCCATTCATCTCCAATACCACAATTGCATTATATGATTTTTAATTTATGACAAAACAAACATGGAAGCAGCAAGTAATATTCATACCAATATTCATTTTACATAATTATGACCCGTATCGTCCTTTTATAGAATACCCTCTCTGCTTGATTTTGTAAAACTGTGTACTTAAATAAAAAATAATTTTTCTGCACCCGTCACAAAACTATGACATTTTTTGACAGTCTCTAAGGTTTCCTTAATGAGATAAAAAATGATTTACAACACTTTTCGTTTATTCACATCGATATTGAACACACAGTTGGAACAAATATTAAAATTAAATACACAACTGAAACTGTCACTACTCTCATTCTTGAAACAATTCATAAAGTAGTCCAACACGTTAGGTATATTAATTTCAGATGCTGTGAAATGACAGCGATGACAACAGTGCTTGGTTTATCATTACTACTTCAACTTTCAGTATTCTTTTCGCCGTGCCTTTTAAGACAATGAGGTCACCACCGCCGTGAACTAAAAGGGTAGCAGGCGTTCCGTTGGTAGTAATGCGTGTCCACTGTTCTTTTTTCAATAATTTTGCCACTTCTTGCGAGATGGCACTGGCACTGATTTTATGACCGACCATCATTCGATGACACTTTCCACTAGCATATCTGAAAAATTATCGACGTTCTAGCAATCCGGCTGGACGCAAAGCAACATACTTTCGATAAAAACTGAAATAATTTTTCCCAGCACAGTAAAAAAGAACGTAGTCTCTTGGTTTTGGTGTTGGGAATCATTATAATTGAGGCGGATTTCACATCTTCAACATTATTAATTGTTAAATTGTCTAATTCATCTGAACGGCATGCGCTTTTTAAAAATTTTATTTTTTTAACAGCGGTTGCCTTCATCATCAAATATAAATTATCAGCAGCACTATTTAGAAAGCAATTAACTTTGCTCCTTTGTAAATACTCGCGATTGGTTCGGTACATATCCCTCATTTTGTCTTTTGATAAAAGCAGATAACTTTGAATATTTGCTTATATCAATCCCCTTCATTATATCTAATGTTGACCGCAACTTTGACGCAACACCATCAATACATCTGAATTCTTAATGTTTTTTCTTTGCACCAATCCAAAAAACGTTGGTAAACATATTCATAAATTTCTCGAGATTTCCATGACTACATCGATATATCCTACTTACCTACTTTGCTTTGTTATCCAAATTTGGTTTGAATAATTTCGAAACTCAAATTAATGGGGGATTGGAGAAGTAGCAAGTTTTATTCGAATTAAAAGTATATTTTTTGTCCCGTAATTTTGCATTCTCAAGTGACACTTTTAATTCTAATATAACAATTATATTATATTCGAAAAGTTCTGACCGCTCTGTGGTTATTACGCCTGATATTTATCTCATTGCGTGCCTGCCGTTTCCTGACTAATTAATTAATTTATACCGTATATCCCTCGCATATACCATTTTTTCATTTCTATTAGCAAATAGAAATCAACCACTGAGACGTCCAGCGCGGGATTGATTTTGATTGTGCTTAATAAATATTAATGACCCCATTACTAAAAATAGTTCATGAAACAAAGACTATGAAGAATTAACAATGGGCCGATTTTGTTATCAGCAGTATACAGTTCTTTAACGAGATTGTTCTTTTAAAATGAAAAAATTAATGAGTTTGCATCTGTAGTGATTGCTTTCCCTATGCGGAAGAAAGAATGGAAGTATATGTTCAAAAATTTGTTTTTGCGTAATGTTGTGTACTTTTGTGCGTTTTTATTGTAGTCACAATTATTGTGTTTTTAAAGATATTTAAGTGCAATTTTTGATTATATTTTTTATTATACATATATGAGTCAGTCATAATGCCATTAATTTTAACCACGTATTCGGGAGGACTAATAAAGGCAGAAATGCGAAAAAAAATTTTTTACCCGACCTTTACAAAAATAAACAAATCACCCTATAAAAATCAGTAATACGACGCTCCTGGTGTGCTACGCACTTTCTGAGGACGCAGCCATACGACCGGATTTAACATCGTTGCCACTTCATGTTTACATACATGATATCGTCTAACATATCAGCGTGTTATTCAAATTTACCCGCATTTCTTTCCCCCCAAATTTGTAGATCACGCCACATATTTGGAGGGGGGATGGAGAAAATAGTAATACAAGCAGTAAGCAGTAGTTTGTTTATTTCGGTCTCGCGTATTCGTCGTAAATGCATAATTTTACAAATTCCCAATATGCGGAAATGGTAGTGTTATATGAAGAATATTTACGAAATGCGACTGACCCTAATTTTATTAATAAAGTGCTATGGACGGATAAGTGCAGTTAACAGGTTAGTACCATAACTACTTAAAAAACAATTAATTTCTAGGCTAGATGTACGTAATTACAAACTGAATAATTAATTGTACTTACGAGTAATACTAAAAATTCATATTTATTTGTAAAACCTAGTGAAAACGTAATATCAAAATTATTAAAATGTAATAACCTAACATTCGAAAACATTTATTTATTATCTACATTTGTTTTTATTAACAAATAAATCAATATTTAAGGAAAATTCACTCATGTATCTAGATTAAAAAAATAGTTTTACTCCCTGTCGTTAAATAACAGTACAAAAGCTAATAATACGGTAGGTCAAGGTTCACTCTCGATAACTTAGATAGCGGCGTGCCATTTCGGTCTTGAACAGTTTTCTATCGACAATACGATAGTTTTTTATTATTTAGTATTTAAACACGAAACACTTTTCAGCATCTCTTAATAATTTACCCATTGGGTATGGGTTTTTATGTAATGTACGTAAATAGTTTATTACTTGGTTTATTATTAGACACGCTGGAGTTTTGTTGCAGTCATAACAGCTACATTTGCTCAGAGAAAAATCGACACGCTACTTGTGGGGTTAGCTTTTAGAGGCGATTTGTTGTCAACGTATGGGGTCGTATTTTCTACCGGAAAACCTGAGTGGACCGCGTTACTTGCAATTTTTAATAGAATTATTTGATTACTATTATTTGATTTCATTGGATATTAACATTTTAAATTATTATTGGCTGAAGTTGAACTGAGCAAGAAAAAATGATATTCTAAAATAGTCAGTACAACCGTTTATTTGTCTAAAACGTAGGTAGGTAGGTACGACAAAAATATTTCAACTTGACAACATTGCATCAGATCGACATTGAGTTGAACTGTGAGCTGTAAACGACCAAGGCGTTAGCAAAGCAAGAATATTGTACAAAATTTTAATTACTTTCATTTAATATCTAGAAAAAAAAATTGGACAAAAAGTGTCAAATGATGCGACAATAAGTTGCTGTATTTTTTGTGAACAGATAAAAGTACTGGCTATTATTATTATGTTACCTTTCGCATGGTTACTGTGAAAACTTTGTCAAACAAACCAATAAATATAAAGAACGCTTTTCAAAATAAGTGATTCTGATGGAAGTTTGTCTTTTGATATACAGAGTGTTCCGTATAAGAACCGACATAGAGCGGTGCATGTAGGGAGCTCCAAAATATTGCAATTTAGCCAAACATTTCTATATACAAAGTTGCACACAGGCGGAGTTACAGGCCTTCAAATTGGGACTAAATGTTTAGAAAAAGTCACTCCTAAAATTACTTTAATTACTTTTACTTTTTTTTCATTGATCGAATTTAAAATATTTTTTACACTTGTTAAATTTTAAAAAGCTGTAAGGTTTTCAAGAAAAAAAAGAAACATAAACTAAAACAATATTTTAATAGGGTTTAACAGAAGATATCAAAAAGTCAGTAGTAGGCTTTGTGCTTAAAATTTGACAGTTAGTAATAGAACTATAAAATTAAAATAGAAATTGTTCTCAAAGAAAATAATTACATTTGTTGAAGTGTGACGATCATGGTGATCAACTTTGAGGACAATTATTTCTTCATCTTAACCTAGTCTCTAACAGTAGCACTACAATGAGGCGATGCCCCATCATACACAAACCAAAAGCGCCGTTGAGTGGTCCGTTTTGACGAAACATTATTTTATTGTATAGACTTATTCACACGGACGCGCCACAGAATTAGCAGCGCCACGGTGGCGCGTAGTCGCCGACTTCCACCGAAACGTCAACCATAAATTAGTGGCTCCACTCAGCAGCGCTGCATAGTGGCCCGTGGCCCGTGTGAAAAGACTCTAATTTATGGTTAACGTTTCGGTGGGAGTCGGCTACACACGCCACCGCGGCGCTGCTAAATCTGTGGCCGCGTCCGTGTGAATGAGTCTATATAAAATAATGTTTCTTTAAAACAGACCACTCTACGGCGCTTCCGAGAAGCACTGCACGGTGGCCCGTGTGAAAAGGCTCTAAGTTGCACGATAAATCTTCGATTAAACCAGTGGAGAATTTTGTAGAAATTCCAAATAACTTTTGCCAATTAATTCGTTTGACAAAATAACTGGTCTAATCAAATAACGATCAACAATACTGGTCCAAATATTTATCTTATAACTCGCGTTGAAAATGTTTAGGAGTTATTTTTTATAGGTTAACATTGGAATATTCATGAAAGTTGCGAACATTTGCAATTCCTTTGCGAGCGAAACAAACCTCATCAATGAAAAGAATTTTCTTATTAAAATAATATCCTGATGCAAGATAAGCTCGCAAAAGGTCACTTGTCGACCTAAATCCTACCCAGCTAGCAAAGTAGTTCTATAAATTTAGAGTAATAGGAGCTTTATATTATGTTAATATGTTATAGTTGTATCTAGAATACTAAATTATTGCATTATATATTTCTACCACTTGTCTCTGAAATGATCGCCAAAAACACTACCGTTATTTATAGTCCAAGGTGTATTTTTTTTTCACTACTAACAATCGCTATTGTTTTGCGAGACGACACAATAAAATGTCTTATAGTATGATACTGAGATATCATTATAGTAATTTAGTAATAGAGAAATTTGTTCTGCCACTATTAACTATTAACTTCAATAAGATCATGTTCAAATTATTCTTCCGGTTTTTCATTTGTAATAGCAGCCATTAAAAAAATCTATATCTTAGCAACTGAACTGTTTGTCCTCGTGAACGTTTTAGACGTTTTGATTAATTAATACTGTCTGAATTTAAGCCAAATTCATATTTAATTAGGGTTTAAAAGTGATGCCATGTAAGCAAAATATAATTAGTACAAATGAATTTAGTAGGGGAGAATGCCTTACGTTTATCACTGGAGTAATGAATATTCATCAATCATAATAATTGAGGAATAATTTCGCAGAGTAATTTGTATTTTTACGTATATTTCGACAAAATATCGCTTTGTTTCCTATTATTCGTTCATTAATTTTATTTCGTGAACACACCATTGCTTTCTAAGGTTAAGTGTCTTTTTACTTCGTTTTCATTTCAAAATGGATTGTTCATATTAGAATAAGTATAGTAATGGATGGACTGAAGTCATAAAATTATAAGTTTCTTTGTAGTAGGAAGTTATTTATTAACTATTAATGGCGGGCAATACGATCAGGCAGGTGTGACAGTGCCTCAGTCAAAATTTGAAAGTTTTTAACAAATAAGAATCTCTAACTGCTTACTTCGATAATCTAATCAATTATTTATTAAATACATCAGAATACTGTCAATGTCTTGCAAATTGTTACAATCATTTTAGGAGGTGATATAATACTTGATTTTGAGTCGATTGAAGTTACTAAAACTAAAGTTTATCTTAATTCTAATAAAGCTACTAACTGGCTTGATAATGAGATTATAAAAGAGAGCCAACAATTGAAAAAAGCCTATTGGCTATCAAAATGTTTACCAGATGAAACAACACATGAACGTTACAAAATAATGAAAAAAATTTTTTCTAGTAATTTGTTTTTGAAAAAAAGACAGTTTTATGCAAGAAGATTAGGGAGATCTTCCAACCTAACCAAGGACGTATGGGCTATTGTTAACTCTAATACAGGTAAGATTAAAACAAATACAAACATATCGTATATTACAGACAACAACATTTACAATAACAGATCCAATAAGGATTGGAAATGTTTTTTGTTCTTACTTTGCCGAAATTGCAATAAAAACTTTACGGAATACATATCCATTATCAAATGAAGATTGTTCTACTGGAGTGGAATGTCCCTTTTAAATTTTCTTCTATGATATCACACCGTTAGAAATTGAAAACACTCTGAATGTAACGCAAAATAAATCCTCGAGTGGGTCAGATGGCATTCCGATCAAAATTGTAAAATATATTTCTCAGTTTCTTATTTATCCATTGTGTCACATATTTAATTTATCAGTCAGATTTGGAATCTTTCCTAATGCTTTTAAATTAGCCAATATTATCCCATTACACAAAAAAGGAGAAATGGACTGCATTGATAACTATAGGCCTATAGCTTTATTATCTAGTTTTTCTAAACTGTTCGAAAAATTTTGTCGCTGTCGAATTTCTAATGTCATTGTTAAACAAGATATATTATGCAGCAGTCAACATGGGTTTAGACCACATTTACCAACAAATACGGCCTCATTTTCATTAATTAATAACATTGTCAACTCTATCGACAAAGGTAATTTCATTTTAGTTCTTTTCTTTATAAAGACTTGGTGGTTAACAAACTAAGACAAATGGGTTTAAGGTATCCAGTTGACAACTGGATTACTTCTTTTTTAACTGACAGAGAAATAAATGTAAAAATTGGTAATAGCATATCTCACTCTTCTAGAACTCCATTGGGGGTTCCTCAGGGGAGTGTTTTATCTCCTCTACTATTTATATTATTTATAAATGATTTAGAGCAACATATAACTGTCAAAGGTACCAGCTTAATTCTTTACGCAGATGATAGTACAATATGTATTAGTGCCTCGTCTGCTGACGAGCTTCAAAGTAAACGACACACTTCAACAGTTTTATCCGTGGTGTTTTAAAAATAAACTTATTATTAATCCAACGAAGACTCATTATATTACCTTTTTGAAAAGACGAATATGCCCTAACGTAGTAGTTTCATTAAACAACACGATCATTGAGAAAGCACAACACAAAGTTTTTAGGACTTGATGAGCAACTTACTTAGTCGGTTCATATTGAGCATCTCGTAAAAAAATTAAATACTGCCTATTACGCAATCAGAAACCTGAGAAACGTTATCTTTTAGATGTTTATTTTGCATTAGCATATACACATTTAAAATATTTAATAATTTAGTGGGGGACTAGTTCTCAATTTCATAGAATTTTTATTTGTCAATAGAAAATTATAAGACTAATTCTATCCCTCAATCCTTTACAATCTTGCCGACCATCATTTATACAATATAACATTTTTTCTCTGCCTTGTATATTGATATATGAAGCAGCACTATTTGTTAAGAATCATCCTGAATTTTTCATACAGCATAACAACATTCACTCCTATAATACACGAGGAAATAATTTAATTTATTTAAATAATCATAACTTAACAATATACCAGAAGGGGCCGCTCTACTTATGTGGAACAATTTTTAATAGATTACCCGTGAGTATTGAAAACAATGCAAATATTAGGTTATTTAAAAAAGAGCTACGTTTCTTCCTTGTCGGAAACTGTTTTTATACATTACAGGAATTTTATGATTTTCCTGCTGCAAGGTGAATTGTTCTTGTTAATATGTATCGATTTCTATTATTTGATAATTGTCTATTGGTTTGTGCTGTTTATGTTGCTACGTAACTAGTCCAAATTTGTATGTCACACGTATGTATGTTAGACTAATTTATATGACGTTTCATATCCTGTGATAGGCCTACATGAATAAAGATCTATTATTATTATTATTATGGTTTTTCTACTTTGTAAAAGCGAAGAGTCAAATTTAAACGTGGATTTTATTTAAGCTTGTGTGTGTAGGTATATTCAGATATTATTAAAAACTTACCTAAGCAATGCTCTTTCATTTCTTAGGAAAAGTTTCTCGGTAAACATTATAAACATAAGGGAAATTAATCTTAACACTTTGTAGTATGCAGCGCATTCACCAAAACAGAGGACAGCCTTTTAGTATGTAATAAAATGGTTTAAGAAATGAAGACATTTGCTAACAAGAACGAGACCTTTAGAAAGTATTGAAGTTATTAAAATACCGGAGGATTCAAAAAGCCAAATATTTATTTCAATTGTTCAAATCAAGCTAATTTAAAGTTACCGCGTAAAAAGGAAAAACAATGGACATATTCAGACGAGGTTAGCTGCTGAGTAAGAAATTCAGACTGAATAAAACGCTGACTAAATGCTAATTGTTAGCCACTGAATATTTTTGTAAGCCAAGAAAATTTGCGCTTTCTTCGTAAGCGAAACGCTGACGTATTTCTGAGGTTATGTTATTTATTTACATGGTTGTTATTCTAAGTATTTACAATTTTATGCCTTGGAATTTCAATGAATGTTTTGCTCTGGGTTTGCCTCTTATAGAATATAAATAAATTTGTTTATTACCTATTACATGATTGTTTTTATAATTCGCCCTCATCCCTAGATAACCGACAAAAAATATGCTACTTAGGAGCTTCTGAATCAGGCTCTAAAGTCATAATTCAACACTGACATTGAGCTAGTATAGATTCTATCAAAATAAAAATGTTAAGGTAAAATAACCAAGGTAGATAGAAAATTTATTTTTTTTTTAAACCATAAAGTTAATATTTTCTCATATATTTTATTTTTAAAAACAACAAGAATATTGATAATTACATATACATGGAATACTAGAACACTCTATACATAATGTGTGACCTACTTGAATCCGAGCCACCCCCATAAGACCTATAATAATGGTCCAATTTCAATTATTTGACTGAATGTTGTTATCAATAAAAAATGGTTATTTTTACTTATTTCGGCGTTTTATTCTATGAAACATTTGATGAATATTTAACAAATTTATTATTCTGTGTAATAGATATTATGACTTTTTAGTATGTCAATGTAAGGTTATGTTACATATATTTTTTTCGCAGTTCCGCGGAGAACAATCAACACACTATTCGGTGTTGTTTAAGCGGCTGATTAACAGCTCTGTTAGCATTCTAGCAACTAGTTAGCGGCTGACCTCGTCTGAATACGCTCAATGTTTCTATTAAATAGCTTGGTATGCCATGAGAAAACAATTGTCTTTAGTTTCCACAGTACCGTGAAGTGGGGTGACTTTGATCAAAATTGAAATTTATTATGCTGTATTTTCTTTAATTTTGTAACTCCAGTGTTTAAAAAATATGGGGAGATTTGGATAGGTGCTTTCTTTCGAATTACGAAGTAAAACTGAATTTAAATGTAATACCTAAGTTAGAAAAAAATTAAAACGGGGTGATCAAAGTTAAACTCTGAGTGGGGCTACTTTGATCGCTTCTCGTATTTTAATGAATCGATTAAAGTAACCCCATAGTTATACCTCAAAACTATATTTTTTTTGTTTTACAGTAGTTTGGAAACTTAAAGAAGCAAAAAAGAAACGTTTTTTAATGATTTTATTGATATTAACTGTAGTGTAAATATAAAATATAGTAAAAAATGTAGAAACAAAACAACATAACTGAAAAATAAGACAGTTTACAACATATTTATTAATTCTAACTTAAAATATGATCACAGTAGTAAGAAATAACGAAAAAAATAACAAATATTTAAGCTTCTTTTACATTAATAGGCTTATCAAACACGTAAGTTGTCTTACTGTTTTATTTGACGAGTATTGGGCAAGGAAGAATTTGTATAATGTCATTTGCATCTATGAAGAAGACGTCATCTTCAATGCATCGATATTTAGTTTTCGTATAACACGACTTCATACCCAAAACTTTTATATTATTTTCATTTTCAATTTCCGTGACGTGACAAACATATTTGTAAACTTGTTTTCCACGTCTGCCTATAACCTGTGTCAAGACATAGTCATCAACCTTAAGTGATTTATAGTCAAAGCTGCCTGGTGACGTGGTTTGAATGTCCTGCGATGTACTGGGAGCTTCCCGAGCTTTGTCAGAGGACCCACAACTTCCAGTTTGTGCAGATGGATTGTCGACATCATCTTCATTTTCATCTTCATCTGAAATTTCACTTTCACTCGATGATGGAGCTGTAATACTTTTTCCTGGTTCCACCCGAATTTTAGTTCTTTTAGAGCGAGATGTTGGGGGCTGAACGACTCTCTTGCTCTCTAAGTATCGAACAAGTGTATCACTTACAGCCTCTTCTACATTTGAATTTGCTTCAGTGGTTGAAGGCAATTTTTTTAAAACTTCATTCTTGTCAAATGGCACAATTCCTGTGGCTCTGAATCCATTTTTCAGATTTTTTTCAATCCTTCCAGTAGTTCCATTCATTTCAATTAACGTTTCTTTTAATACTCGCGGAAAGGATTCTTTTGGAATTGGTCCACTTCTAGGATGTACTTCCTTCCATTCTAAAAGCTTTTTTCGCCAAGCCATTTTCATTGGGCGGAAAAATGCCACATCCAATGGCTGGCAAAGGTGCGTAGCATTTGGTGGCAAGCAAATGAATGCAATTTGATTGTCCTCACAAGATTTTAAAACGGTTGTATTAATATGGGCTGCAAGATTATCACCTATAAGTATTTTCTGACCATTCAAGCGTTTTGCATGAGGCAAAAATGTCAGCATAAACCAGTCCTCAAACGTTTGCGCATCCAACCACCCATGTTTTGTTCGTGCATAACGTGTTCCACGTGAACAACATGGTGCTTCGCAGCAAGGTGAACCTTTTGGTCCATTTTGACACCATTTGTCCCAAATGCAGTCACTTTTATAAATAATATAGGGTGGTAGCAGCACGCCACTTGCCGATCCACATACCATAATTGAAGTAGCAGACTTTGAAAAATTCACAATCCTCTCCGGGTATTTGACGCCCCTTCTATAAATTCCCTTAAGTCTACCGGGATCGTCACACAGGTTGGACTCATCGTAGTTAAAAATATGCGATGGTGGAATGTCACGTATTGTTTCTTCTAAGTTGTCGAAATATTGTCCAAGGATTTCTACACTTAAGCATGCTCGTGCCCGCTTAATATTCGCACTTAAGCGTTGTGCGGCCGCAGATTTGTGCCTCTTCAACAGTGAATACACCATATCTTTTCCAGGTAAATTGTTTTTAAATTTTGTGACAGTTTTTCCTCTTGAATCCAAATAATTCTTAATAAAAAATCTAACGTCTTGTATGTTTAAGGGAAACCCCCAATCTCCGCATTTTACGACAGATTCTATTATTACTTTTTCTTCTTGGCATGAAAGTGCAGTTTGCCCGCCGTAATTTCTTGAATGCTTGCCGTGAAATCTATTATAGAGAGTTCCAAAACTGATATTATATTGCCTGGAAGCTTCACGAATGCTTAATTGATTTTCTGCAATTTTGGTTAACGCCTTTTCTAAGCTTTCAGGTGAAAAATTTGAATAGGGCCGAGTTCCTAAAGGTTTTTTATAGTTACGCACCATTGTTTATTCTGTAAACAAAGAAAATTAAAATATAATTTGAAAACAAATTTTAACCTAATACAGTAAATATACCATTAAATTTGTTATATAATATATAAATAATGTAGTCTCACTGTGCCTACATTTTAAACTGTTACCACTCAAAACAGTTCAGGTGATCAATGTGACCCCTTCACAGAAAACACCTGTTAACAGCTGATATATTGTAAAATTTTGTCTGGTTTGTGGGATACTGTTTGTGTGACTAATAACTACAACTGCCTATAATAGTTGTTGACCTTCAAAAGAAATCGTTTCGGAGAAATACTTACATTTATTTCACTCTCAAAAAAAACACCAAAATATTGCCTCCCCAACTTAACCCAACCACGTTTTTAACATAAATTTTAAGGTTATGAAGAGCGTCTGTGATTGTAGGTTACTGCCTTCAGAAACATCTCCTGTATTCACGCCGCTTTCATATAACTTCTTCTTGACGACAGATGGCACTATAGATTAAGACTACGCGACGATCAAAGTCACCTCACGAGTAGAAAGTCACCCCATTCTACGGTAACCGTAAATGTAGATAACTGTCAAATTATACGTTCGAATCTCAGTTAAAGTGTACTATTCTTAGACTCTTGGACTCTACATATTTAAACATATTAAGATTAATTTCCCTAATTTTTAGAATGTTTATCAAGAAACTTCTCCTAAGAACTGAAAGAACATTGTTTAGGTAAATGTATAAATGATACTGCAGGAAACAACTACTCCGCGGACTAATGCCCCGACCGACATTGAATTACACCTGCAGTATCTGTGTGAACAGCCAAGGACCCTTGTCGGCCACTCCACCAGACATAGACCGGTTAGCCCTCATCTGTATGTCATAGGTGAGATGACCGACAATTGAACTGGCTGTTCTTTCATATGTAATTTCACATATAAATCGAGTGCAGGTGAGATGATCATTTATAGATTTAATGGCGCATCGCCCAAGGCGAGAGGTCTGCAGTTAAGTACCTACGACAATGTAGGTCGCTTCCTGCAGGTCGAGCCGCTTAGGCCGAGCAGGAAGTAGGAGACCAGTTACATCTCACATTGTTTGGGTAAATTTTTAATAATATCTGAATACACCTACACACAAAGATTTAAATAAAATCCGCGTTTAAATTTGAGTCTTCGCTTTTACAAAGTAGAAAAACCATGTTTATAGGTAAGTAACGAAGCCACTTTGGATTTTGTTGGTTAATTCATTTGAATAATCATTCATTACTAATAAAAAAGTATAGAAACATTTGTTATAAAAATGTTTGTTTTTCTTCTATAATTGTAGAAAAGCACGGTTAAATTAAAAAATATTAAAAAATTAATTATCACAAATATCGTAACACTTTGTATATAGGTATGTTTGTTTCAATCGATTTAAAATCACGTATTCTATCACCTCCTAAGATTATTGTAACGGCTTGCAAGGCACCCTGTATATTGGATATGTATATCTATAAATTAGTTTACACACCAACACCAACAACAGCGTGGCGCGATTAGTAAACAGCGACGTTGAGGCACTTTGAATATGCCTATGTGGAGGTCACTGGTTAAAGTAGAAAATTAATTTTTGTCCTAAAAAAAGTATTTCCACGCATGGTGGGTGTTTACAAAATGGCAACAAAAGCAGTCTCAATGAACTTGGGGAAAAACTTGTTTGGTTTCAATTTTTTTACATGAAAATGGTGCGTCGTACGAGAGTAAGTCTAGGGACCGAATTTGCTGTAAAATAAATGGAGATTTTAAAAATAGTTTTAGTTTTTAGAAAAAGCAGTGGCGTATCATTTTTTTCTTCAAAAATGTTTAGTTCAAACCTCGTAGGGACGTCATTGGCAAAGATTTTAAAACATTTTTTACATCAAACAATGCTCCTTAATGATTAATAGGTGTGTACAAAATTTCATAAAAATATCAGAAGTGATAAGAAAATTATAATAAAAAAGTAATTTTTTTCTTAAAACTGTAACACCCTGTAGCTCAAAAATTAAGAGGTTTAGGACATATGTTGATATTACGTTTTCTTCTTAAAATGACCGAAGGATTCACACCCTTAAGTATGGGCTTTCAATTAAGAAACACCCTGTATATTGCACTAAAATTGCAAAAAATGATTCTTTTTAACGCGATCAAATATCGAAAATTATGTTGACAATTGCGTAACATCAGCCGTGACATATTAAGTCGTCTGAATTCTTGCCGCAACTATAGCGGTTCTTGTTATGCGTATTTATTATACGAGTATGTCCTTATTTTTACTAGAAATGTCCTTACTTAGACGACATGATTACATTCATATTAAAATAGAATTATCAAAACACAAATACAAAATATGCATAAAAATAGTTCAAATACAAAGTAAAAATAATGTCCTTATTTGAGAATTTAAAAGATAACAATGTCCTACTTGCGCATATGAAAAGGTGGCAACCCTAAGTGAACAATGGAAAAAAAAATAAATAATTGGTTACTCATATAACTGATAACCGAGTGATTTCGGTTATTGCAATAACCGAATAATCAGTTATTTTTCACTCGACTGATCTCAACACTAGTGTATAGGCAATCTTCAATACGTCCATGAGCACAATAAGATAAATTAGGACACATCTGAGAAATTCCTCATAATAACATATAGGTGAGAAAGAGATGGATGGCATGGAATTCGTTGGTAGCCATTTGTGAGGGAGAGGCCCTTCAGCGGCATGCCTTGTCTCTATGAGAGTTGAGAGTGCAACAGGAACAGTTTAATTTAGTTTGCCATATTGTACGGTCGTTTCGAAGTTTCCTTTTCCTTTATTGATATATTATATTCAAAATTTCAGTACACTATATTTAGGTAAAATCGTTTTAAAAGTCGTTTCTGATTCGTTTTAGTTCAGCTTCAGATGTGTGTACTGTAACTGTGTGATATGGCAAGAACAGGAAAACGTGAGGAATATGTTAATGATATTATTATTCAATAAATACGGGCGAAATGGATATTGCGAGTTGTCGCGAGATTTATTAATATTTCATAATAAAATTAGTCATTGTATTTTTTCAAACTGCAAATTAACGTTGATAAGTACAAGTAAATAAAATATTACTACGGCATTGGACAGAACAGAAATAAAGAATTAATTAATTTCAAACTTGGGGAAAATCGTCAAATAGTTATTAAAAAGTTCTTACTTAAATGAATCTATTCGCCTAACAAAGTAGAGTAATTTCAATTAATCCTGTATTTGTATTTTCTGATTTAGCTATAAATAATGATTAAGAAAAATGTTTTTGTATTTGGTACAGCTCCATGTACAAAAATATAGGTTTAAGTGAGTCAATATAAAATGCAAGATGCCTCTTACTATTCAATTATTAGAAATACGGTAGATTTCATTATTAGAATTTAATAATAACACTATGCGAGTTAAAAAATATATAAACAGCTACATTTTTATTTCCAAATAGGAGCAGAAATAACATCTCAATTTGTCCACCCATACTCTAAATGTAAATTATCTCTTTTTCTAAAAAAAAAAAATATATATATAACATGAAAATTTCCTCCCATTTTTATCAGAACAGTATGTGAACAATTGTTTATCGAAAATTTCTCTAATCAAAGTTGTTCTTTTTGATAAACTGTAACATAATTTTGTTAGTAAAAATAAATAAATAACTGGCTTCTGTAGATCAAATGAAAATTTTCTTACACCAAAATTATATTTTATTATCCTTTTATAACACCCCAAATTCAAACCTGTTGTAGCGTACCATTAAACATCATATTATAAGAAACGGTCATTTACCTTTTACTGAACCATGATGTCTTGACTCTTGAATTTCAAAATTGCCAAAATGAATTTAAGTTAATGGTTGAGTAAGGTATATGCAGACCATCAGCTTCTTCAGTTGCTTCACCTTTTTATATGGTACCTAAAAAGAATCCTGAAGGCCGGCGACTTTGTGAAGATTTTAGGCATTTAAATAATATCGCGCTACCAGATAGATTTTGTTTACCAAACAGTCACTAATTTAGATTTACAAAATCATGGTTGTAGTATATTTTCATAAATTGATCTTGTTAGAGTTTATTATCAGATTCCAGTTGCTGAAGAAGATGTATTTAAAAGAGCTATAATAATAACTCCGTTTGGACACTTTGAATTTTTTAGAATGCCATTTGGTTTACGAAATGCGGCCCAAACCTTTCAGAGGTTTCAGAGGTGTCAGGTTTACGTTTCGAATTTGCCTACATCGACGACATTTTAATTTCAAGTAAATACAATAACGAATATATAGATCATTTACCGTAGTTGTTTTCCGAAAATAAATATGTTCCGCTTTTGACAGCGAAGTTTTTGCTATTTACGAATAAATTAAACTTTTTAGATATTTAACAGAAGTATGAGATTTAACTACAAAAACAAAACACACATTAACTACAAAAACAAAAAAATCTTAATATCAAATTGTAAAATGTACATTGGCGAGGTACTTTACACATGTCTTTTTCAGATTGTATCTAATGTAGCAGAACTATAATTTTAAAGCAGTGATGAAATTTCAGTTTTTTTTTCAATATTTCGGAAATAAGTAACTGTATGTAATGCCATAAAGCAGTATTATTGTAACTTACTGTATTGTATCTTTCTTTATTTGGTATACATAAAGAATTGCAGAAGCTTCAGACAAATTCAACAACAACAACTTTACTTTTCTTACATTTTTCATCATTAGGATAAACATTTATAATACGCATTCAGAAATGATTATCCGCCGGCAGCTTATAAAGGGTAATTTTTTCTGAGGGTTGCTTCTGAAGCTACCCCATATAACGAGGTCGTTATTGCTTTTCATGTCACATATAAAGCAGAAAGGCAACATTCCGTAACAACAGGTGTTTGAGTCAACGTCAACCTAAATTCTCTTTTACATGGCAGACAAAGGTAAATGACAAATAGTTCATTAACCTGTTTAAATTATACAAAAAGTGTATTTTATTTTTGAGAACGGGTAAATTAAAAATAACCATTCAATTATAATTTAAAAATACTTCATGAAGTCACAAGACTTTTCAGATATTTATTATATACAGTATGATTCTGAAAATCGACTTAAGTATGGTAGGTCAAGAATCGGAATGCCGGATTGTTTTTCATTGAATATGTTTCCGACTGTTTTTACTTATTGACAGTACGAGGGTTTTTTGTATTGCTATTAGTATTTAGATACGAAAAACTTTTCTGCATCTTTTTATAATTTACCTGGTGGGCAGTTTTCTTATCTCACTATTTATGTAATGAATGTAGTAACTGTGTATTGTTTGATTCGTTGGAGTTATATAACTTAATATTAAATATTTTTAAACTGAAACTTAATAATCTTAATAATTTATAGCGTTCATTACATATTTTAACATTGCAATAAGTTGGTACTAGGAAAATATTTAAATCAGTAGTGTCCGTTGGCAGAATACTCCACAAAGAACAATTGTATCCTTATCATTTTACTCCAGTTCAACATTTAACGCCACAAGACCCCCTAGCTAGGTTATAGTTTGCACAGTTTCTTCGCCAACACCAAAATGATGATCCAACATTTTATAATACAATATTATTTACGGACGTAGAAATAGTCATTCTTGGGAACTAGAAAATCCTCATCAGCAAAAGTTCTCTATCAATACTTGTTGTGGAATTCTCTCCGATAATATTGTCGGGCCGCTCGTACTACCACGTCTACTTAACGGAGAATATTATTTAAATTTTATAATTAATGACTTGCCACTGCTTCTTGAAGATATTTAAATTTACGGCACAATTTCTGGTTTTTGCATGATGGTGCACCTGTACGACGAGTGAGAGAATATCTTAATAGAAATTTTCCGCACCGTTGGATTGGACGTGGCAGCGAAGTTCCTTGGCCTGTACGTAGCCCTGATTTAAATCCGCAGAATATTTACTTTTGGGGCTATATTAAATTTTTAGTTTACAAAGAAATTATTAATAGTCAAGAACAACAGTTGGAGAAGATTCAAGAATCGGTTAATATTATTAAGCAACATAGAACTTTATTCAACGTCAAAATTTAAATAAGAGGCTAAGAAAGTGCATTGAAGCCGCTGGTGGTCACTTCGAGAATCTTTTTATGACTAATAATTTGTTAAGATATGCATATTATGAAAATTTTCAGTTTTAGTGTTTATATTATTGTTAATGCAGTTTTGATATCTTAAGACTCCCTTCGAATCTCGAAAACTTAAATAAAAGGTATATCTTTTCTATTTACAACTGAAGGTAGTTCAATAATGTTTTTTTAAACAATTCAAAAGTGTAAAATACAGAAAGTTAGACATATTTTTTTTATCACAGTACAGCATAACTAGCGCCCCCTAGTCGTGACCTTAACACTGTTTCCATATTCGTA
Organism: Monochamus alternatus; assembly: GCA_037114965.1. Classification (NCBI taxonomy): domain Eukaryota; kingdom Metazoa; phylum Arthropoda; class Insecta; order Coleoptera; family Cerambycidae; genus Monochamus; species Monochamus alternatus. The sequence continues at coordinate 144,504,067 of CM073426.1, read as the reverse complement.
ATTGCCACCATACCTTTTTAAAATATAGCAAAAAATCGAAAATATTTTTTCAACTTTCACACCCTGCAGAATGAAAAGGAACAACAATTGAATAAGGCATGTTGGGCTCAATCGCTTTATTTTGACGTTAACAATCTGCCCTTAAGCTATGTAGCATTATTAATGACTCACCCAGTATATTTATTTATGTATTATATATATATATATATATATATATATATATATATATATATACAGGCTGTATCACATAAGAAGGCCACTTCCATGTATCTCGCTTAATATGCGAGACACGTCAAAAATCTTTAATTGTTTTTTGTTGCATTTTTGGAGGCCTTTATGCTCGTAAAAACAAATTTGAGATCCATGGCTAACTTTATGAGTAATAACAAAAAAACCTGTAAAGTGCCCAAACTTTAAGGCTGTCTAACTTTTTTATTTTAAGAGATAGAGAAAACTTATTGATAATAAATTTTTATTGCAAAATTGATACCTTCCACCTGATATAAACAGATTTTTGAAATATCGTATGTGGTTCGCTGCGCCCTCTAGGCGGATAAAAAAGAATTTTATTGAAGCAGGCTATAGCCACAAAAAATTGCCTGTTTTTTCGTCTTTCATGCAATATGCTACATGTTACCCTTATCTTTCGTATTTATTACATTTTTTTCAATTTTAGTTAAAAAAAAATGTACCTAAATATTTTCGTGTTGTTCAAGATAACGTAGAACCTGTTTTAAAGACGCCAATTGCAAAAAAATAATAAACAGAATGTACTTTTTTTATGCAAAATACAGATTTTCTTATAATATTACTCATAAAAATGGCCATGGATCTCAAATTTGTTTTTACGAGCATAAAGGCCTTCAAAAATGCAACAAAACACAATTAAAGATTTTTGTCGTGTCTCGCATATTGTGCGAGATACATGGGAGTGGCCCTCTTATGTGATACAGCCTGTATATATATTATAAACCAAACTGTCAAATGGTTTGAAATTCATTTTTAATAATTGAATCTAGCTTAAAACATATGGTACACTACAGTATGCGTCATTTCCAACAATTTCTCATTTTTATCTTCAAACAGGCAACGGTTTAGTATGTAGTGTCTGCAATATGTACTGCATTATCTAGTTTCATACTTCAACCAGTCGTAAACGTTTATCATTTGTCAGTTTCAGCGGATAAATTTCAGTAGTTCGGGAACAAAGCGGTAACATTGCCCGAGGAACTATTATCTTTAAGTAAAGTTTGTTTTATAGAATCCTTAAAAGGATTTCATGCAAGGGTTTTGACTACATAGTATTTCCATACGACTCTATTGTTAAGTTGATGGGAACATATAATATTGTTTATAATATCGAAGATGTGGTTATATTTAGCTTTGTTTTAAATGATATTGATATCAGTGAATATACGCTCAGTACACGAAATTTTGTACTGAAGATTTTAACAAGAGTTCCCTGTAACTGGCAACTTCAACCAAAATTTACAAATGAACATAATTTACATATACTGTCTAAAAAATATGATGGGGTTTATACAGAATATCTCTCGGGTGTAGATAGTAAATAAAAAAATAAGATGAAAAGATAAACAAAAAAAGAAATAAGACGATAATTTTTTTTCCTAGAGACCCTCCCTACGGAGATGTGTCCTGAATCTTGAGTAACTTTTAAAGTACTTGATATTATTAAAAAAAAATGTGACGAATACTAGTAAGAACCTTTTAAAATAGTGTCATTGAAACATTTTTTTAGTTTACCAAATTTACAGCTTAATGCCTAAATGTTTAAAACTTTAAAATAATAAATCTGGGTAACTTCAATTTTAGTCTAAAAAGAAGGTACTCTTGTTTATTGTCGATAAAATGAACCGTTTACGAGAAAAAGTTCGACCTATGTTGGCATATTGAACCCACTTATGAAGTTTTTCAATAATTTCGTTAAGGTGCCTCCTGGGACAGCACTGAGTTTTTAAAATTTTGTATTTTTTCGGATTAAACATCTTAAAATGAATCATTCCTGTTGTTTGAATGACTTTCGTATCGCGCTTATCGTATCACAAAAAATAGAAATCATGGCCCTTTTTATTAAAAATAAAGCATGAATTCGTTTATTATTATTTTTCTCGTAAGCGATTAATTTTATTGATAATAAACAAGAGTACCTTTATTTTAGTCTAACATTGAAACTACTCAGATTTATTATTTTAGTCTTTATTATACAGGGTGTTAAAAATATAGGCATTATGTTGTAAAGCTTAGTCCGCCCCTGATAAACTAAAAAAGCTAAATACGCTTCAAGAGCACTATTTTAAGAGGTCCTTACTAGTTTCCATCACATTAAATTTTTCTATCTGCACCCAAGAGATTTCCCGTTTCCCATTTTCCGAGACACCCTGTATACATGTTCTGTGAAACAAATAATTAAATAAAATCAAGTCTTTCGAAGCAAACTTGCTAATCTTTTTCTAATCCAGTTCTGCTTTAAATAACGAATGGATTACAAAGCTGAATCCGATCATCCAACCGCTTTAAGCTTTTTGTTTCGTTAAGTAAGGCGGTTTGTCCTTTTTTAATCCAATTACAGCTTTTATGACTTCGCTTATCATTGTTACAATAAATATCAGATTTTCGAGGAGATGATAAAATTAAATAAATCTCTTATTCTTTTGAAACTATATTTAAATACTAAAAAGCCAAACGCAAACACATCTAATTTGGAGTTTAGATTTAGTAATTAAATATTTTTTAAAACTGAGAACTGTGCTTCTTCTCTACCAAAAAAAATCTACTCTTGCCTTGAGTCTCACTGATAATTGCCGTTTATAGTGTCCTGGTGGAAAAAATGCGATCTCTTTTGTAATGAAATAATCTTTTTGGATATGATCCATGTCCAAGTCTCACGATCATGGAAGACGCTTTTTCAGTCAATGCTGTAGAAATATGTCGAAAATACATCAATCTGCGACCTAAAAATGCCGGTGGGAGATTTTTCTTGCGATATGTGACTGGAAAATGTACTACACAATATACAGGGTGATTTTAAATAAAATAGTAAAAATGAGACCACATATTCCTTAAGTGAAAATAAACCGATTTAACCTAACATACCTTTATGTCAGGTCGCTTTCGATATTTGGGGATAACTTCTTAAAAAATCCAAATATTTACTTAAAATTTGTAAACCAGGGGTTTTTGCGGGTGAGAAATTCAAATTTGTTACTAATTTTGACGTCACTAGTAGAAGGCGCCACCTATAGCACATCATGTTTCTTTTAAATGGCAGAACTTTTTTGCAGCTTATTGTATCCATCTGACTATAGAAATAATTGATTCTCCTACCTGTTTTATTTGAAAGGTATACCTTGCTAAAGTCGTTAGGAGTAACCATTTTTGAAATAATCCTATTTGAAATTCAGACTGTACGCGAGTATAGTTCACGTGTTTTGATACTGCTCCACTATTTGTTTATAAAAGTTTTATTTCCACAATATATTAATTGCAGACATAGTGCATCTTTGATATATAGTGATTTGGTTGTGCCTGCAGTGTGCCTTCATCGTTGTTTTTGTTGCTGGTTTCAACAATCCATTTAACCAAGTAAGATTTTATACTTTATCAACAGTATTCTCCGTCTTCGATTCTATTGTTTCTTTCACAAAAAGTATTCGTCATGAACGCATGTGCCAACTGTAACCAGCCCACTAGTCAAAATCAAACACGGATTCAGTGCGACTGCTGCAAGCAATACCTCCATGTCGGCTGTACTGGAATAACAGACGATAAAATTACGCGAAACAAAGCGCGCGCTCTGAAAATTGTTTGCAACGTTTGTAATTCGAAGTTCGAGCAGTTGGCGGATATAAAAGGCCTAATAGAATCATTAAAAGCAGACATGAATTCAAAAATAAGTAGTTTAGAGCAGAAGCTTCACGAAATCGAAACGAAAATTACTTCTGCTACTCAAAATTTCGAAATTCCGCGTAAATCTTTTGAAAAAGTAACTGTTGAGGCTGTTGAAAGGATTAATCGTTCTAGAAATATTATTATTAAGGGTGCTCCTGAAGCAACCGGAACTGCAGAAGCTCGCAAATCTGCCGATTTTGAAAAAGTCGTTGAAATTCTATCTGTAATTGACTCCGTAGATGCACCACTTTCTGTTAACCGCCTTGGTAGGAACGTCAATGGAGATAGACCTCGTCCTCTTAAAGTAGTTTTTGATAATCAGTCTGCGGCCCGTCATGTTTTACGAAATAAACAAAAACTACTTAACAATAATACCACAAAGAATTTCAAGATATCGGATGATAAAACACCAAGTCAAATAGAATACTTAAATAGTGTCCGGGAGGAATTGCAGGAACGTTTAAATGGAGGCGAATCGAATCTCACAATTAAATACATCAACGGTTTGCCTGAGATTACAAAGAGACAGTCAAAAAACTAAAACCTTGTCTTACTGAATGGTCTATATTATATACAAACCTTGATAGTCTTGTTTCCAAATTTAACGATTTAGTTCCGTCTGTGCAATTTTATGACCCCTCTCTGATTTTAGTAGCAGAAACCTGGCTTAAACCTCATATCCCTGATGCACTTATAAATATTGATGGTTTTCATCTGTTTAGGTCCGACAGGCTTCATAGTATAGGAGGTGGTGTTTGCATTTACATAAAATCTCACATTCTAAAAAAATTCTCTGTTAAACAATTAGATTTTATATGTCCCAACATCGACACGCTGATACTTCAGTTATCTTCAAATAATTGTTGTCTTACATTTATGTGTATCTATAGACCGCCCAATACAGATCTTGAAAACGATGCTCTTCTTTTTAACAAATTACAATCTTTGGCTCTTTCACAAAATAATCTTGTCATTGCTGGTGATTTCAATTTTCCACAGATTTCTTGGCCTCTTACTCACTCTCCGGAACCCCACGACTCTGCATCTCATTTCTCAGATCTCCTCTTAAAATCCAACTTGACACAGCTAGTCGAGGAGCCAACGAGGTTTCGGTTAAACCAGAATCCATCTATATTAGATCTTGTCATAACAAATGACCCTAATCTCTTAACTCCCCCTATCATAAACTCACCCATTGGTATATCCGATCATGCTGTTATAACCACATCCACCCAATTTCTGATCGATAGTGCCGAACAAAGTTCATTTAAAACTATAAAAATAATAGACTACGACAGAGTTGCTGAGGACCTTGACCGGACTGTATGGTCTTTCAATACAAATGATATACACTCAATATGGGATTTTTTCATGGATGCTGTCTACAAAATTATTGAAAAACACTCAACTACAAGAGAAGTGTACAAGAATAGAAAGAAACCTTGGATAAACTGGAATGTTCTCAGGAAAATCAGACATAAGAGAAACTTGTGGAAAAAATACAAAAGGTCTCGCACTCGTTCTGATTTTATCACTCACAAAACGTTCTCAAACAACCTATCTTCCGAACTAAAACTACTAAGGCAAGGTTATGAAGAATCTCTGGCAAATGATCATTGCCCAAAAAAACTCTATAGCTATATACGGTCTCACCTAAACTCTAGGGTGTCAATACCGATGCTCAGAAAACCCAATGGTGACCTCTGTGAAAGTAACACAGAAGCAGCAGAACTTTTGTCGGAAAATTTCACAAAAGTATTCACCGTTGAAACTGATGGAAATATCCCTACTATTAAAGGTGTCACGCTATCAAATGCCCTAACGAGTATTGACTTCTCCCCAGTAAAAATTGAAAGTTGTATTAAGAAGCTTAAAAAGGGTTCCTCACCGGGAATTGACGGCCTAGGTGTGGCTTTTCTTCAAAAATGCTCTGCTGTTATCTCTCAACCACTATCAAAAATTATGAATGCGTCCTTTCAACAACATGCACTTCCCTCCGTTTGGAAAAAGGCTTCTGTCACTGCCATCTACAAAAAAGGTGACAAACTTAATAGTGAAAATTATCGTCCAATTAGTTTACTGCCAATTATCAGCAAAATCATGGAGTCCATAATACGAGATGAAATGCTTCAATTTTTAATGTCGGCTCATGTCATCCCCAAAGAACAACATGGTTTCGTACCTAATCGGTCAATAGTGACAAATTTAGTGCAGTGCGTCAACGATTGGTCTTTATCACTCGATAACAAGCAACCGGTGGACGTTATTTACTTAGACTTTGCCAAGGCGTTTGACAGAGTGCCTAGAAAAAGACTATTACATAAACTCACTCATTTCGGCATTCGTGGTGACCTTCTCCTTTGGATAGATGCTTTTCTCTGTGACAGAACTTTTAGTGTGCGGGTTGGTGACTCTTTTTCATCCCCTCGTCCTGTAATTAGTGGCGTACCGCAGGGTTCGGTGTTAGGCCCTCTCTTATTTTTGGTGTTTGTTTCGGACCTAGTACTTCACATAGACTCCAAAGTTCTATTCTATGCTGACGATGCCAAACTGTATGCTAACCCAGTATTGAATCAGGCAACACTTCAACAAGATTTGAACAACATTGCACAATGGTGCGATGACTGGATGCTCCCTCTCAATGCAAATAAGTGTGTTGTACTCCATCTTGGGAAAAACAACCCCCGTTACCAGTACTCTTTACAAAATATCCCACTTAATATCGTATCATCCTATAATGATCTTGGAGTTACTATTACAGAAAATCTTTCGTGGTCTAATCACATAGCTGCAGTTTGTAAAAAAGCAAATTCCAAACTTTACCTTTTGAAGAAGACTTTTGCAAAATCCACGTTTCCCGTATTTGTTCGCCTTTTTAAATGCTATGTCCGTCCTTTGCTGGAATTTGCTGGGCCAGTATGGAATGCCAACCTCGTGAGAGATAAAAATCTATTGGAATCTGTGCAACGATATGCTACACGACTGCCTTTTGGACGTATGCGACCTTGCTATGAAGAGAGATTACTTTCCGCCGGATTGACATCTTTTGCTGATCGAAAACTTCGTGGAGATTTGATCTTTACCTTCAAAGCCTTGAAAACTAACTTTTTTAGTGATGACATTCGCCAACTCTTTCCAAGAAATCCAGATCAACGCTTGAGGGGCCACGGCTTGAAGTTAAAGAAAGAAAATTTTAAATCAACAACCAGGCAAACTTTCCTCTCCAATCGCATTTTTTCGACATGGAACTCTCTGCCATTGCACGTGGTTAATTCCCCAAATGTATCTATATTCAAGAAAAGACTTGATGCTTCGCTGTTTAGAAGAAACCCATGAACATTTATTTTGTTTTTATATTACGCGTACACATTATTTTTTATTTTTGCTCTTGTACTAGTTTTATTTATACTTTTATTGATGTATAATTTTAAATTTGGGCTACATAGAAATTTCTTAGCCCTATTCCATGTAGAATAATAATAATAATAATAATAATAAATGCTGAGTGCACCGAGTGAAAACTATTTTGGTTTGAGGTAAAGTGCATTTTCAGCTGAAGATACAGCAAAATATTACTTGAAAAAGTTGTTCATAATAGTAAATTATGAAGACGTGCAAAATTTCAAGAAGTTCGGCGAGGTTTGATGAAACCATTTTTCAACAAAGCACAAAGATTTTATCAAAGCAAGCCGATCTTTTTGAAATTTTGCACATCTCCATAATTTACCGTTCTGAACAACTTTTTCAAGTAACATTTTGCTATATTTTCAGTAAAAAAGTCAATTTACCTGAAACGATAACAGTTTTCAATCGGTGCACTGAATAATTCAAATAGGATTATTTCGAAAACTGTTACTCCTAACGACTTCAACAAGGTCTACCTTTTTCAGATACAGATGGATACACTAAGTAGCAAAAAAGTTATGCTATTTAAAAGAAACATGATGTGCCATAGGTGGCGCCCTCTACTAGTGACGTCAAAATTAGAAACAAATTTGAATTTTTCACCCGCAAAAACCCCTGGTTTACAAATTTTAAGTAAATATTTGAATTTTTTAAGAAGTTACCTACAAATATCGAAAATAAAGTGACTTGGGATATAGGTATGTTAGGTTAAATCGGTTTATTATCACCTAAGGAATATGTGGTCTCATTTTTGCTACTTTATTTAAAATCACCCTGTATAGGTATCAACACAATTTCGAAAACGTTTTCAAAAGTGGCTGCATTTCTTGGGCTCCCTGATACTGGACATGGAATGAGCAATTCGGGAACATTACTGGCCAATGTTGAGAGTGATATTACCACTGTGAAACGTCCTGGTGGTTGGAAATCGACTACAGCAACGGGAAATTATATTGAAGATTCACTGTCCAGCAAGATAACAATTGCTGAAAAAATCCAGGTCCTATGAGGCGAAATTGTGTGACCTTCCAGTCCTTCAGAAACTTCTTATCGAGTGAATTTAAATAAACCCGTTCAAAATGACAAGACCGTTCTTGAGATAATTATGAATGTTAATAATAATTCTAAATAAAATCGAAGCGTGGTATTATGAATTCTAATCCACTAGTGTGTTAAAAGACATTTAATTCACGGAAAACAGACGTATTAAACCTTCGGTCGTGGATAAACATACTTTTTTAATATAATCTTGGACAGGATGTACCTAAAGTCCATTAATATCTGATGCCGACAGAATAGTTGACCGAAGACCTTCGTTAGCGGCATACATGATTAGTTTGATGTAAAAGGGCGGATGAAATTAATATTCACTCGTGAATTATGAAAGCAAAGGGTCCAGCGAAGGGACTGATTTGTTGTGAACACTGATATACGTTCCGTTTATATTAAATGACCTCTTTAGTAAACAAGATGGTTCTGTACAAAATGCAAACTAGACAAAATAGTTAGATACTGATTTTGACCCAATAACATATAACTCTTAAATTTTATGGCTTTTCCTTAATTTTGCAAAAATTAATCAAAATATCGGCCGAGTCAAATATGAATTACACAGGTCCAGCATATAAATGACAATACACATATACTTATTACCGAATTAAGTATGGATTAAGCCATATTTATCTGAACGCAAATTTTATGTAACAATTAATGGAGTATTGTCCAAATTTCGGTCTACTCTATCCGAAGTTCCTCAGGGATCTCATTTGGGACCACTTTTATTTTTAATTTATATTAATGATATTTATTGGTGAATGTGTACATCTCTGTAAATAATATCTTATGTATGCAGATGACTTAAAAATAGTGTGGTTCAATCGTTATTTGACTGTTTGCAAGGTTTATCACGATTCGAAAAATACTGTGATGACAGTTTATCTATTGATAAATAAACTGTTGTCATTAAGAAATCTTTCACTTTTAAATTTCAATTGCACTATTAATGGTAATAACATAAAAACAGCTTCAGAAGTGATATTCTGAGGACCGCTGACCTGGTACAGTACTGACAAAGCTAATAAACCATAAGATCCGCTGAAGACGAGGTTGCCATATCACCTCTAAAATAAATGTTTTTTTTTTTTACTTTAACGTAAATTAAATATTTAATATTGTTTCTAATTTAAAAATATTTGTTCTAAGTAATAAGTAAAGGAAAATTACGTAGGTAGTATGCTACGCAGTAATATTAACCCAATGTTTAACTTCTTAACTGACCTTTCTACCATAAACAATTAAAAAATTTATTGCTGCAAGTTCGATACTACTAATGAAGGTATTTAGAAAGTTACTCTGTTCAATGATTCCAAAAACACTGTTAGAAATATACACAGATTATTCCCTTGAGTTATTTTATGAAGAGTAACGAAAATCTATGAATTTCACGCATCATATCAATGTTAATTTTCCGCTACAATTAAACGTAGTCGTAAACGCAGATGGTTTACGTCACGATCCGGCTACAGATTATGAAAGACTATACGCAAGGTTGTGTCGTAGGCCTGTGTTCCATAGGGATATCGGTGCAGGAACTGCATGGCAAGGTACAAGTGAAAACGTAATATTTGTGGTAAGGCAATGCCTAGCGTATTTGTTTTCAGAGTGCCAGCACTAACGTATAAAACTTATTTAAATCGTTTTATTATTTTGACGGGCATTTTTCTTTTAAGTGACATGTGTATTTAATTAACATTTTTGGTTAAATATCCACAATATTATGGCTTAAAAAAGCCTTAATATTGGAGTGGATCAGCGATCCTCAATAAGTTTGCTAATGAAAAATCACGAATGTATTTAAAATTTGATTTTTTTTATTCTTGATTTTTTCGTAAAACAACTATTAATGTATTTTACACAGTGAATTGTACTGCTGATTAAAATATATTTGTTCTTATTTAAATCTCACCCTGTATGTATATATGATTTGGATTATACAGCAGTTTATGTATTTATGTGTATTGAAAACAAAATTTGGTATATATCTTGTTTTTGTCCAGTTACTTCAGTAAAAGCAAGACGTAGTACTCAATCGATACACCAATAAGTCTTTCTTAGAATCTATACTCGCACAATTTCATTAAAATTTCGTTTTGCAGCGCCATTCTTTTAACTCAAATTGGAACTAGTAAACCGAATACAATAAAATTGCCTTTATGCCTTTGAATTTAAAATGCGTTTGAATATCTGTTCTACTATCAATAAATGCATCGCTATTCAATTTGCCTTATTGAATTCACTAAAATGAATCAAAGCTCAGTTGGAACAGTCAGCACAAAGGAATTACATAAAGTGTATTTTTTTTAAGTGCATTTAGGAAACACATTCATTAAAAATATTGCGTTCCTTTTATGTATTTCGTTGTCAGTTTCATTTTTATTTATCGTACATTGTTATTTTGTATGCAATTACCGATTGCAGATTCTATACCAATTAAATTTAAAATTATTAAAGTAGGTATATACAGGGTTAACTATGACTTAGTACAAATATTTTAAGAGAGGATAGCGAAAATAAAAATTAACGGAATCACCTATCAAAAAATTTCCAAATTTATTTATAAAGCTTAAATTTTTTTAAAACTATATTAAATCCTTATTTATCGTCGTAACTGGCCTTCTGTCAGCCGCCAGGTTAGGTATATTCTCCCAAAGGTAAAGGTGTTAAACATATACCTTACTAATATTTTATTTCCAGGATTGATATTTGGAGGGATTTTAATAATGTTATCATATTCTGTTTTCTTACTTGTTTAAATTAAAACCTGCCATTGCAAAGATTTTTATACTTGCTGTGGACCTCTCCTTCCCTCGACTTACTTGTTCCGGAGGTCATGACCAGGTCGATTACTTACGTCGGGAAAAAAACACAAATAATAACTAAAAAATACACGCAAATGTACACAAATACATAAAAATACCGCCACCACACCGTTCAATGTGGTTCAAAAAGTATTCAGCATAATATTTTATGTACTCGGAAAACGTCTTTGGTATACCGCTACCACACGATAATATGCACTTGTCTATAAATCAGCACCTTATCCGTCATCTAGGCATTTGAATATATATTTGTAAATACACTAAAAAATACGCGAACAATTAAATCTCCGACGCAGACGCCATCTGTAGGCCACTAATGCAAGGCGCACTTAACGGCGATAAATTTTTAAACTTCTTGTGTTGTTGTGGAATTAAATTCTGTTAATACTAATAATGGCAACAATATAACAGTAATCGACGATGTTTGCATAAAATAATTAGTAATATTTTAAACTATAACCTCGCAAGATGTTTACAGTGTTCTGTAAAAATGTTTCTTAGACTCTTAGTTATAACAAAGCTTCGCATGTTCTTTGAGGTTTGGAGAGTATGCACTAGTATTCTAGGTTATATTATTTTGGAACATTTTTTAGTGACTAACGTTTTATAGTAATTAAATAACGTATTTTATGTCGGATGTGTTAGTGGATAATTAAGAATACGCACGGAAATGTAGTTTTGGCAGTGAGCAACAAAAGAACGAATACAAAATACTGCAGCTAACCGGATTAACTGTTATCTATCAGGTACTTGGGCATTATTATTAATAAAAATGTTTATTTTTGTCGTTTCTACACTAGACAGCGCTGTAAAAAACGACCGCACGTTAGTTGACATATCTAGCCATCTCGGGATGATTGATTGTCATAGGCGCCATTTTGCCACATTTTTTAAACATTAAGCTAGAATTCAGAAATAAATTTGTTATTGCTTTTTAGACCTCCATGAGCACGTGGTTAACATTTTTATACTTAGCATAGTTAACCCTGTATACAGGATGTGGCATCTTTAATGCTGAATATTAAAAACCTATATTCCTGACAGCAAATGACGTAAAATAGGTCGATTATGAGATTTAATAAAACACTACAAAACCACACCTGTGGAGTGGAGTGCAGTGAATACTACAAGATTACTGTTGCCAGATGTGAATAATTTCTGTGAAGAATTTTGACCTAAAATTCGACCCCTGTGAAGAGATTTTTTCAAAACACTTAAATGTGAAGATTTTTGTTGGTACCTGTCAACATATTAGTAGTATTTTCTGTAATGCCCTGTATTTTGGTTCTCTCGGATCATACATTACCGTTTACAAAGAAGTAACCAATCCACATTTACAGTTTGTTTATCTTTATTAAAACGAGGATTCTATTGCCTAAAATTATTAATTAATGTTCTTATTTATACTGACTGAACTGCATTTCTTACGCGAATTTAGTCTTGTTGAAAAGATAAAACACTTGTTTTAAACCTTGCCCACCTTTCGCAATCAACATTTTTCTATTTTAGTCTAGGCTAGCCTTGAATAAACAATAAAAATAATTGCGAGATGTCGGTAAGGTTATAACAGGTTTTTAATGACAATTAGCCTAAATTTCCATAAAAAATCCTGTTAGTGTACGAACACTCTTCAACTCTTTATTTGTTCGTTTTACAAATTTCCGTAAAATTATACCATCTGGCAACATTGAATCGGCTTTTGGATAGGCAACCGCTACGCTCATAACTATGAAATGGTAAAATTTTTGGCCAGGGTCGTACTAGGATTTATTTCTTCACCTCAGCATTAAAGTTCAATTTTTTTGACAAAACGTAAATATATGTAGGACTTTTTTTATTCCGAATATTTTATTTCTGCATCTGCATTAAAGATGCCACATCCTCTGTATACAATATAAAATGTAATGTAGCTTGTGTTATACTAGAAAAAACTGCCAAATGTTTTATTTTGTTTTTCGTTAATTAGTATATCTAAGTAATTTTTTGAGATAAATTAGATCGTCAAAAAATTAATTTGAAGTATTTTTGATATTGGTGTTACCGGTTTTGGTTAAAAAAATCATTTCTTCTAAATAAAAAAGAAATATTCAAATAATACACAGGGCGTTCTTGTGTTTGATATCAGTCTATGAAAAAATGTAATGTGTAAGACGCTGAACTGTAATAGACTGTGACAAAACACTTAATTTGTAAATAAAGTTCTTAAATGAAATAATTATTTATAAATAAATTTCTAACACCACATCTTGTTAGGGCTTTGAAAGTAAAATTTTTTATTTTAATATAAATATATAATTTATTGGCACCATTAAATGACACTACAGCCAAATTATTTATTTTTCTTGGAGAACCATTTGTACATTAGCAAAATAACAAGTTAATACTATGATACATTTTTTGTAGTACCATTGCTGTAAATATGTCAACATCAGCTAGTTGGAGCAGACAGCTTTGTATATATTTTTGTGGTTTACTACAAATGAAATAAGGCTAAATTTTTATACAATGAATCATTCTCTCATCACATTCTGTTTATATTCTTTTGAGCATCAGAAAAACTGAATTACAACATAATTGCCTTGGAGCAATATACAGAATGTGCATGTTTAATTATACCCGATTATATTTAGTGCATACAAACACATAGATATTTTAAAATTAAGAAGTAACGTATATAGATATAAGTAATCGTTAGGGAATGAAAACAAAACAATGTGACATTTCTGGTGTAAATAAGAAACATAAAACACTGGCAAAACATAATTTGGCACAATCTAATTTGTTACACTCGAATAATATTTTTATGGTTATACGTAGCTACTCACCATCTAAACAAAATTTAGAATGTACAGAGGTCTCTTACAAATACAATGTTGTAAAAATAAAAGCAAAAAGAGTAGTTCAAAAATGATTTAAAAATACACCTCGGCACGGCACTAGAAACTGGTCCACTTTAAATCTGATAAGGTGTACAATTGGCGACCAGATATAAAATTGAGAGAAATTTCCAAGGAAAGAAATAAATTACAATTTACAATGCCTATTTTAATGCAGCAAATTCAACTGCGTTTGCCGTATTGTTATTAATTATTTATATAATTATTTTTTGCTATAATTAGTAAAATAGTTTCACATACCTAATGTTACAACAAAATAGAGCATCTGCGGCACGTGATCGAAGTAGGCGTGGCTACTGGCTTGGAGGATAAACAAACAGCGATCATAACCTCAAATGTATTTATTACTATTTATTTATTATATGTTTTCACGTTATCTTAAGTGGTTGTGTTCTGGTTATAGTTTATTGTTGTTATTATTTTTCGTTTTTTTGTGGCTACAATATTCCTTCATTTATATAATCATGTATAGTGAATATATTATTATACACTGAAAGTCATAGATGCTGAAAGTGCTGATAGATATAGATATAAAATAAGTGAAATTGGAATAGATCCATACACATTCAATCTGATAATGAAGAAGATTTTCCTAAAACTTTATATCCAAATACTGTAAATTATTTGTTATATAATAAAAGTGCTTATACACATACATCAAATTTGTGGTTTTTTAGGTACTGAAATCTCGAAAAATAAAACAAGTAGAGCAAAAGTAATATCAAAAATAAAATTACTGATGTTTTGTTTATCCACTTTTACTGTTTAAACTCTCCTCAAATAATTCAATAACTTTTAAAAAGCATTTGTATGATATAAACGTGAACAATCTTATATGCAGAACTATGTAAGTTTATGTTATAACAATACTTACATCTATTTTAAAAAATACATATTTTGAAAGATTTCAGTAGGTACCTAAAAATTTGTTGGATAGATTGTTTTCTGACGTTATGTATTGATTTTACTTCGGTACATTTAAATATTCGCAGGTGGCATGAGATAACATTCTTGTTATTTGCTAAATTCTATATTATTCAGTTCTTAAATTGCTTGTATTTGTACAAAACACTATTTCAAGAATACGACGCCCTTAAAGTATATTAAAGGCTTAGAAAGTAATTTTTCTCACCGAAAATGTACGCATATTATGTATATAGGTATGCATATACAACATGCTAAAACAGTTAATAATTTAAATTACCTACAAAAGAAATATTTATTTATAACTAAAAAATGGTACTCCGATATGGTATTCATTCTACAAGATTTTATATAAAATATTAACTTTTCACAAAAAAAATATTACTGAAAACATTTGAATTCATAAATAGCAGAAATATGTGCCAGTTTTAAACAAAGTTTTCCAAAAGTACGTATCCACAGAATAAGAACAAATAAAAATTTAGTCCTGAAATAGGTTGCCACTAAATACAATTAATACATATGCTGCTGTGGCGTTCGCAGAGCCACGGAAAATTGATATGATTTATTTTTTCAAACCTCTTTTTCTCCATTTAATAATTTTCCCCTCATATCTATCTTTTCTTGATTATTTTGATGAAGTACCAGATGTATAAATCATATTTACAGTGGGGATCCAATCCGGATTATTTTGCTCGTGCAAATTTGCAAGTTTCCCTATAGTATAATAAATGTATAATTTTTGCTCTTTTATGTTTTGAACATATTCTTCCAAATTTAATTTTGGACTCAGTAAGGTCAGCTCTTTTTAAACTATTCATCCAAGCCTTTCGCCTCTCAGATGCTAACTGGTTAAATTGTTTATGTCTGTCGAATTCAGAACGAATTCTGAAGAAACTAACATTGTCCCTTGCAGAATTACTGCCACAGTTTACTACCCTACAATAATTAGGCATTTTATAATACAAATAACACTCAAATATTTAATAATAAATTGGAATAAATATAAGGTTATACTTTTGTTTATCCTCCAAACAACGACCTTGAAAATCGTGACGTCACGTGCAGATGCCCTATTTTGGGCTCGTCTTACTCAGTTTCTACAAACACAATTATTATTTCTGCTTGTCCGTTTCGATTTTAAAGTTATTGGCAGCAGCGTTTTGTCGATATTTAACTTCAAATAATTTTAATTTTTATAGTTAGATATTTGATTCAATTTAAAGGAGGCCACCTGAAGAAGCAATCCTAAAAATGCAGAAATAGGTCAGATCTCATCTATTGTGGTTGAATTGTCATGTTCCCACTGCCAAAAAGTGAAGTTAGATATTTATAGAGTGTTTCATTAAAGCAGGTTAGTAAATTAGATTAATTTCTTTAGATAATTATTAAATAGAGCTTTGTCTGTGGAATTGTTCATTAGCATACCTAGATCTTTGGTATCAGAAAACATGCATATGACTTCATTGATAGGAATTGTAGGAGATTTGATTTATATTAGCTTAAAATACCTTTCTAATACAGTAAGAAATGTTACAATGGGTAGATATTGGTAGATATTGTGGGTGTAATTCAACGCAGGTTGGGACTTTTGTCCACTGAGTAGTTAGTTTCACACAATATTATTAAAAAAATATATATAATATAAAAAAAATTCTGTAACAGCTTGTATTACTGTCCACATTTCCACTACATTTCTCATTTCATCGATATTGCTATTTAAGTCCTTACGTTTTTAATAGGTCTGTTCCTGCAGCAGTTGGAGACGGTTTCAAACTATCAGAATTATTCGACTAGTTAAGTTGAGAACGAGTTACCAATGAATTTAATGCAATAAAGAAACGGACGGACACTTCTGATAGTTTTAAACCGTTTCCAACCGCTGCAGGAACAGACCTAATGCATTAAAAGTGCGATAGGTACCTTGTATAAACTGTAGACTTTTATATTTCAAATCACATCGCAGCGGGTACAAGGATGAGTAAAAAATATTTTTAACTGTACCAAAATGTTTTAAAAATACCCCAAGGCCCCTTCAATGTAATAAAATATATAATAAAAATTATAATAAATCTTATTTACTAGAGCCGATCGCTTACAAGTGCTTTGAACCATGTTTAAAAATAATGTAAACTCCTTTACCGTTCGGGCCTACATTTACATAATCCTGGACAATAAAATTAAAAATAGCCGTCATCTGCATACTTATCGAATATAAACGCCACTATCCCAGATTAAAACGCGCCGGATGCGTTTAAAAAAAAAATAGTACCGAATTGTCACCGCTTGTAATCGTGTACATGCTCGTAAAAGCCGGTGTAAGTGATTTTAGACGAGTGTTGGTTGAGGTTAAGTGTTAAAAAATGCGTCTCGACTGAGTGCGCCTTGGTGAGCTGAAAGTATAAAAAATCGTGGGAGGCTGTGGTTATTTTTGAAGTGTCAGAACTAAAAATATGTAGCGGAATGTTGATATAGTAACGTTGTCCGAGGTGCGTCGAGTTTACTTTTAAATCTCGAAGTTTTTTTTATCAGATCAATTTATGTTTTGGATAATTCAGTGTGACGTACTACCATATTATCATGTCAACAAGTAATATACAGGGTGTCTCAAACTCGATAGTATGAGCTTTTTGTGAGAAAACAAAAAATTTTAATAAAATTTGTGAGACGTGTTGTCAAATGGGATGAGGTAAGTTCTATTTTCAATCGAAAGTATTGTCTTTGGGATTTGACAGAAACGACTAATGACGTCATCAATTATATTTTTTCCAGAAACATACCCAATTTTTTTCGTATTAGAGAAATTTTTCTGTATCACATCCCATTTTAAAGTTATCAGCAATAGCCTCCTAAAGAGTCTCAAAAGAAATATCACCTAAAAATCACATTAACGGTGGAAGGATCAAGTAGTCGTTGAAAAATAATTGAATGTTCATTGTTTAAAGTGCATAAATGTCACAAAATACTTGTCATTACTCAATACGAACGTCAAACATATAACTGTTGTGCTTTTGTCATTCAGAAACAGTTAATATGTTAATATAATAGAACCTTTACGAGATTGGAGGCAACCTTGCACCGAAATGAAGATGCATTTTCTGTTTGGAATTATCAAATAATCGAAGGGTAAGAAACAATGTTAATACATCTAGACCACTGGTCGCCAACCTTTTCAACGTATTGAGCCCCTTTGATAATTTTGGAAAGAACAGTGAGCTACCTAGTCGAAAGCGATGTACATCTACCTAAATGAAATCATTGCCGGATCCGGAGGGGGGGGGGTCCAAAGGGGCCTGGGCCCTCCCCATGAGATCTGGAAAAAGAGACCTAAAAAAACGCATCAAGACCTAAGATTTAAACCGGAACAGTTGTATACTAAATACGTGTATTTATTTTATTAATTAACAAATATATGTTCATAATGATAAAACTGAATAAAAATACCAAAAAAGTAACGTACTATTTTAAGCAAAAACATATTGCAGATAAGACATGCATGTTCAATGAGAAGGTTGACACACATTGATGGATAATTTTTTTAATGTTTGTACTATATTTTGAAACAGCCATTCTAATGCAATTATCGAGGTGTTCATCTGTAAGTCGATTTCGGTATTTGTTCTTAATAAACTTCATATTGGAAAAGGAAGATTCACACAAATAGGTAGAACTAAATAACGATTTCACTTTCAAGGCAACACGACATAGAACTGCATATTTGTCTTTACCTACCATAGGCCAGATATATTTTGTACTTGAGACTAGCGATTTTAAGGCTAAATTATTTTGAAATGCTATCAGTTCCATTTCTGTTGCAGCGATGTCTTCGCCAAAGTTCTGCATAACACAAGTTGCAAACTGTAGGATATCAATTTCCATGAAAGGTGGACAAAGGACAAAGGACAAAGGACAAATTGCGCCACTAAATCTACTTTACTGAAATCTTGAAAACGATTTTTGAAGTTATCCTTAAAGCTAGAAACTATTTCCACATGATATTTAATGTCATATAGTTCCATTGGATCTTGAGATATATTTTCTGAAAAAATAGGAAAATGCTTGGTATCGCGGTTGATTAGGTTTTATTCCCAAAACTCAAGCTTTTTGATAAATGCATTTATATCTGAAATCATTTCCGCTAGCTCTTTGTCTGTCCCTCGAAGATGCAAATTAAGTTCATTTAATTTTTCTGTAAGGTCCAGAAGAAAATCAAAATCCCTAAGCCAGATTGAATTTTCCACATAATGCTTGCTGATGGATGATGCAGTGATAACAGAGAAATTGCGGAAAACTTTCATCTTTGCGACATAACGCCACCAGACCCTTATCACAACCTACCATGGCCGGAGCACCATCGGTTGTCAAGCCTACCATTTTTGATATTGGAATTTTCTTAGAAGAAATAATATCTTTGAAATGAAAAAACAACTCCTGCCCAGTAGCACGTCCTTTCATTGGAATATACTTCAAAAGGTCTTCTTTAAACGTAAAATCACTTAACCATCCATCCTGAAGAACACGGCCATCTGGGAGGTGTCACCCATAGCTGTTGATTCATTCAGTTGCAGCGAAAAATAAACACAATTATGTAAGTCAGTTCTCAGCTGTAAAAAAATATAATTGCTCATTGCTTCTACTCTTCCCATCACTGTATTGGCAGAAAGTTGCATAGATTTTATAGCAGAAACTATCTCGTCTTTATTTCTAAAGGTGGTAAATAACGAATCTGCGGCTTCCAAATTATGCCATTCAGTATTATAAAACTGAACGGAATGTCCCCGCGCAATGCGTATTTATCCCATTCAAAGTAACGGATCGTTCTTGAATAAGCGTGCTGCCCGATTCTAGGCCATTTAGCCGTGGAGACGTTCCCAGCGGCGCAGTGTTGCCGCTGCTTGTGTTTATTACGAGAATTTGCAAAATTTTAGAAACTTCTATGATTTATACATGTTTCTACGGGTTGGCGACCGCTGATCTAGACTGTTACAGTATTTCAAAATCCATGAAATTCTATACGGCAAGCAAGCCGGGAATTGAATGTGAATAAATCAACTGTTCAACGAATTTTAAAGATCAATAGGTATTATTATTACAAAATTCACAATTTGGAGTATTTGCTTGAGCGTCACATTGAAAACGGACTTAATTTTATAGCTCAAATTGTAGTAAATATAGAAACTGTTGATCAGAACCTTTTTCGGCACGTTCTTTGGACGGACGAAAGTCGGTTTGTCAGTAATGGTTTGCCAAACAGGCGCAACGAACACCAGTGGACCAGTAGTTCATTGAAAATCCCCACATTGTAAATCCAGTCCAAAACCAAGACCACGTTGAAGTAAATGTATGGTGCGACATCATCGCTAGACTTTTAATTGGGCCTTAATTTTAAGAACATAACATTGAAAAGCGTGAGTTATCTGAATTTCCTACAAGAAGAATTTTCTGCACTTCTGGAGAATGTGCCTTTCCAGCTAAGGAGAAATATATAGTTTCAGCACGATGGAGCTCCACCTCATTAGTGTCTTAAAATAAGAGGAGGTCATATGGAGAATAGATTGTAATATGTATGTAGTATGGGGCGTTTGCCTCATCTTTAAGTTTAAAAAAGTCTCATTTAATACCGCGTGTCCCAAATTTTATTTAAATTTCTTGTAGCCTCACAGTAGGCCTATACGAGTTTGAGACATCCTGTACAATGCTTTGTTAAACTTCGCAAATCAATAAAAATATTTAGGCGATTATAAAATTTAAATAAATTTTAAGAATCTTATCGATTTAGTAGAAACATTTATATCTAGATATTTCAACATCTGATAAATGGATTAAGGCATATCAACATTCATTTTTTCATTTAATCTTGTTCAATTAAAAAAATATTTATTGAGTCACACCTACCTAGTAAAATCCATAAATAGACACAGCTTCGTTAACATAAGTTCGATTTTGATTACATACGTGTCATAGGTGATTCCCGGACATGATTTTTTGTAATATTAATTAATAGAAGTGTAAAATAATATTGTGTCATCATTAAAACATTCTAAGTAGTAAATCACAGAAAAATCTATTTCGTGCAATTTTTATATAGTACGTCACCAAAATGTGATTCTCAATAAATATATCTAATCCTAGTTTAAAATAAATATTATTGAAACAAAATTTTATGTTAATTTTTAAACTAATCTCAAAGCAACATTATTTAAATTGTATACGGTAGATCATAATATAAAAATGACGCAGAAGCATATCGAAGACAGTTCCTCTTCTTCTTCTTCTTCAGAAGTGTGTTCGGTGTGTTCGCAAAGATATTCGGTGTCTTCGTCGTCCGATGAAGTGTTAAAAAAGCATGATGTGGATAGAATATATATTCATAGCTTGGAGGATCTTAATGAGGATTTAAATGAAGGCACAGTTACAGGTATGAGTTTATTTACATTATTATTTAAGATGTCCGGAATATGAGTGCCTGTATTTTCCTGTATGATAAATTGTATCAAACAAATAACAGCAAACAGGTGTTTAGTATATGACAACGTTGCACACATACCATGTGAGTGTTTGTACATAATAATTACAAAAACACCCAAATATACATGGTTTTCTTAGTTTTTTTCACAACAGAATACAATATGAAATAGTTAGAAGTGTTCAAAATGACTTATGTTGCTTGTGAAAAGCGTTAGCCGTATAAACGTATCGTAACATGGCATGCGGCTGGTCATGGTTACTATAAATTATTCCATTTTTGTTATGTACACTCACTAATATCAAGCTAGCACTAAGTATAGAATAACCAAACGCATTAACCACAATACTGTTACGACTGCTTAGCAACGGCAGGTGATAGATTGCAATGTTGAAGTATGTTACAGTTTTAAGGATTTTCTGGAACTTTCTTTATCAAAGCTAAATGTTTAAAAACAATTATAATATAATAAGAGTATTTTTGTCTTAAAATGAATTATTGAAATTTTCATGATACCATTAAAACGTAAATTTATTTGAAATAATTAGTTTAGCATGCTTATTATCCCAAGAATATTTTTATTTATTGCTGTTTGCAATAAAACAAAAATATTTTACTCTCATACGAAAAAGCATATACTACCAATACGTTTGTAAAATGCTATATAATATTGATCAAAAATGTTCAAACGACAAAGAACTTATTGAAGAAATGTATAAAACTAGTTTTACAATTTTAATACCCTTCAGTATATATCCAATTTTATAATAATTCTGATATTTTATAAAAATTTTATTGTATTCAAAGAAATCTATGTTTCTTTTTATAATTGTTATAAAAAAACTCTTATATGCTGTATGTATTAAAATAACGATTCTTATACAGAAACAGTGAAATATATATTTAATGATTTTTGTTATAATTATTAAAAATGGACGACACTTTGTTCTTTTAGAATGAAACTGCTTTATTGTCGTTAAATAATTATCAAAATATTCAACTCTTATGAAAATAATAGATAAATCTAAATAAAATAAATAAATTATGTATTTTCATGAATATAATTAGTCAGCCTAGATAAATTAACTCGAACTGAGATAACTTCTTATAATCATGGATAAAACTAAATGTTCACATATACATACCAATTTATACTTGAATAAAACCTTATAATCCTTGTTAAGATTAAACTGTTTTTTACCAGAACTCTTATATGACCGCTTAGCTTTATCGCGATCTTATGAATGGTTTTATGTTTCCCGCCTAAACTTCTAACCTATTTGTTATTGCTTGCGAGTGTTTTCGTTGTGTTTACATTTTGCTGGGAATAGCTTCAATACATACATTTTTTGTGCTCATAAATGTGGATAGCCCATTTATATTTATGTTATTTAATTTTTCTAGTGGTTGATAAATATGAGAAAAATTAATTTAAATGTTCTAAAACCCTGAGTATTGTCGTTCTCCAATACTCCAAGTAATAATTTGTTGGGGTTCTTAAAAGAGAGGGACTCTTTTGGTAAAATGATTGGCCATCGTTTATTTATAATAATTAATAATTCGACATTCTGTATATGTCGCATACCAGCCTAATTTTCTTAATCTATTTCAATTTCATTGAGGTATATTAGAAACTAATACAATTTATAGCACATTTAATAAAGAATGTATTGTTTTATAATATATTTAGAGAACTTAAGGTTTAGAATATTGATTAATTTATCACAAGATAAACTAACTTCAGAAGCCTTAAATATGTATAGTAATGTATAAAAAAGCAATCTCGCAAATGGAAATAATAATGGGAATATCATTTACACATTAATAAGTGGGTAGACAGACCTTTGTGCATGAATAATAATACACCTACAACATTTTTTCAGTTCCATTGTGTGTATAAATACTTGAAACGATTTTTATCTTCTTAAAGAGAAAATCGCGACGAATTTCATACTCTAGATCAGCTGCTGTACGTAACATCAACGACAATTCTTACTTCACGTCTTGTAAAATCAATTTACACTTGCGCTTCTTCGTAAATAACTTCCGTAAAATTTTCTGCAAAGCATCTGCAGAAATTCAATTTGTTATTCTTATGTGTACTTACATATGTCAACACGTGTGAAGGAATTGTGCAGAAAATTTTATTATATAGATACTTCATAACATTTTAAAAATTGAAGGCATCATTGAAAGCATATGTGGAATTATTGTTATTATAATAAGCTTCCTAAAACGTCAATATTTGTAGAAGAACGATCAATCAGTATGTGATCAAATGTAGGTAAATTCTACATGGGTCTACAGGACCAAGTTATAAAACTACTACAAACGACTTTTCCTGGGATCATGCGGAAAATTGTACTTTTGCTGCTGCGACGCTGAAATACGCTGGACACTGATAAAAAGTCCTGTCGTTCCATAACTACGTGCAGTTTTAATTGTTAATATTTCTCGACATGAGCTTTCAAATGTTCAATCAATTCGGTTTGAAGGTGGAATTTAATTTATTTTTCATTGCTCTATCTTGTAAACTATCCAAAATGAATGAGGAGTCCCTTAGTGATGTTCCTACAGATATTGCAGGCCGCTAATGATGCAAGTAATGCATTAATTCCTGCAAAATGCAAAGCCATGAAACGAGCTCGTTGTCATCGACCAATGGGCATGGACAAGAACACTTCATCATCATCAAGAAGAGAATGTTTTAATGTTATAATTCCTATTAATGAAGTCTTATGTATGTTCTCTGATACCAAACGTCTAGGTATGCTATTGAACAATTCCACAGACAAAGCACTTTTCAATAATTATCTAAAGAAATTAATCTATCTAAATTTACTAACCTAGTTTAATGAAAACACTCTATAGATATCTAACTTCTGACAGTGGGAACTCGATATTCAACGACAATAGATGAGATCTGACCTATTTCTGCATTTTTAGGATTGCTTCATCAGGTGGTTTTTATCAAAATATTTAAGAAACTGCAACTGATAGTAATAAAGCTATATACTACACTAAAAGTTTGCATTATATTTTGAAGTAAATTGCAAAAATGATTGTTTTTAACG
Source organism: Monochamus alternatus (assembly GCA_037114965.1). NCBI lineage: Eukaryota > Metazoa > Arthropoda > Insecta > Coleoptera > Cerambycidae > Monochamus > Monochamus alternatus. The sequence continues at coordinate 144,479,514 of CM073426.1, read as the reverse complement.
CGACCAAATATCGAAAATTATGTTGACAATAAAAACAAATGTATAATGTCAGCCGTGACGTAAGACGTCTGAATTCTTGACGCGAGTATAGGCTACAACTGTCATGGAAGCCTACAGACCAAACTACTGAGTACATGAAATATTAATTTAGGTAGCTACTTCTTGCGTTTTAAAAATTCTAGACTTGTTGACCTTGTAACTCTGTGAACTTCTTTTCAAAAATACTATTAGTTGAGAAAATTTGCTTATATCTTGATTTGTGTTAACTTACATACCCATCAGAGGACCTGACCTAACTGCAGGTCTGAGTTGTCCAACCGCAACTGCCAGGGAAGCCTACAGACCAAACTATTGAGTACATGAAACATTAATTTAGGTAGGTACTTCTTGCTTTTTAAAAAATCTGGACTTTTTGACCTTGTAGCACTGTGAACTTCTTTTAAAAAATGCGATTAGTTGAGAAAATCTGCTTATATCTTGATTTGTCGAGGACCTGACCTGCAGTTACTTCTGAGCTGTTCAACCACAACTGCCATGGAAGCCTACAAACCAAACTATACCCAGTACGTGAAATATTAATTTATTCATTATTCATTAATTAAAATGATGAAAATTACTTTTCATCACACCATCGTTTACTAAATTAGAAGCGATCGAGACAGCACGTCACTCTCTATTGTCCGTGGAGTGAAAATTTGACAAACTTGTGACAAACATCTATTAAGCAACTTCCCGGGGGACAAACATTAAGCGAATTAATGGTGACCGTCATCGATTCCTTTCTTTAATTAAAGACAGAGTCGTTTAAGAGGGTCAAACAGATTTAATGGAGCTAGACCAAACGATGCGATTTTTATAGTATTACCAGGATACATTAGGAGATTATGACTTTCGAGTCCATTAATGAGGAATATTTTGCAACATATTATTTACATTTTGGCGTACTGAGTGATACTGAAATAGTAGGAAGGTTGGGTTAAATTGAGAGAATGATATTTAATAATATTTTGTTAATAAAGAATTTAATTACAATACTGGTAAAAGGATGAGCAATCAACTTTATAACAAAACACACGTAGGTATCCGTAGGCGGTAAAAATTATGTGATAATACATTTTAGGGTAAATTTATATTAAATCGATGCTAAATATAGAACTGGGTAATGCGTTAATTTATCTGTATGAAATTTAAATTAAATGTACACGTCTTCTTTTGAAGCACGTTATTGCGTAATTGGATACCATATAAAATTTTCTCTGACATAAATTAAGCTTTCCAAAGGTATAAAAAAGACGTCATTCTTCAGTCAAAGTGATTTGTATAGAACAATATAGTACAAATTAGGGTGTCCTTGAGTCAGTGAAAGAAAAGTTACAGGAATAGTAGTTTCGGTTTTATATTTTTTTTGCATCTCGTACGCTGTCTAAGTTACGAGGCGTTAAATTAAAATAAAAAATAACGATTTTTGGCCAACATTTCATTTAGGAACTGTAAAGGAAGAAACGCAGTAAGCGGTCGCGGTCTAGGCGCATCGCGGACTGTTCTGTGCCGAGCTGATCACGGTCTTTTACAAAATTAGTTTCACATGTTGTTTTTACAATTTCGGGGAAAAATAAGTCTAAAAATGGTATTAAAAAATTTAGTCCGGTCACGCCTCCACAAAACGATTGCCCCCACACCAGTGTGCTTTAGTTCATATCTGTATACGATTTCCATGCTTATTAGATGCTATTGTGTTAAATAGACATTGGTGTTGAATAGTTGCAAAATAGATTCGTAAAATGGGCACAAAAAGTGCATCTCACCGAGTATTGCATTAGGTATGCCATTATGTACGAATATAACATACAGCGCCTAATAAAAAATGTTTCTCCGTGCCAAAAAAATGAACGCTACGAAAAGAAGCATTACAACATTGCTTATTTGTGAAGACGGTGAAGACCATTTTAATGTAGGTTTAATTGGAAAGACAGGTAGGTTTAAGTTCATAGAAGAAATTAAAATGTAAAGTTGTAAAGAATCAATTAAACTGTTCTATTAAGCTACAGGAATGTATACTGAGCTTTTAGTTTTAATAATTCCATTTCGGCAGGAGATTGCGTGTTTTCAAATCTGCCAGATATTGTGGGTCTAAATGTAGAATTTAATTTATCTGACCACATGGCGCAGCTCTTTACGACATCTCTTCGACGATCTTGTCTAAATTGTGTAAACAGACCAAATATTTCTTATAAACGAATCTATTCAGTATCAAATTTATCCAATTTAAAACATAAATTCTCAACTACTGACATAAGTAATCTGTTTCAAGTTAAAGATGTCAATGTGGCGTGAAAATTGTTTTGGGAAAACCTGTTCTACTGCTTAGAGTGTACCTGCCCTTTAACTAAAATTAAATCTTACTATAATGATCATAATAATAAATGGATTGACGAAAAAATCATAGAAGAGAGTCAAAATTTAAAAAATTTGTACTGGCTATCAAGAAATTTAAATGATGCTGCAATACTAGAACAATATAAAGAAGCAAAACAAAATTATTCTGCAACTCTCAAGGCAAAAAAACAAAATTTTTATAATAACAAACTCAAAGATTCACCTAATGTTGCCAAAGACATTTGGAATATAGTTAACTCTAATACAGGGAGAACACGGAATACTACTAATATAACTAAATTAACAAGAGACAATCATGTAATTGTAGATCAAATCGAAATATGTAATGCTTTTTGCGACTATTTTGCAAATAGTGCGCAAAATTCATTAAATGGAGTTTATTCTGGCCCTCAGAGCAGCTCGTCTACAAATTCTTTTGCAAATCGCAAACATTGTCTGTCATCAATTTTTTTCAATGATATAACCCCAGATGAAATTGAGAATCATTTGTCGCAAATGAAAAATAAGTCTTCAAGTGGCCCCGACAATTTGCCAATAAAGGTTTTAAAGTATATTTCTCAATACATTGTACACCCGTTATGTTTTATATTTAATTTGTCAATCCAGTCCGGGATTTTCCCAGATGATCTCAAAATCTCTAACATAATACCACTTTACAAAAAGGGAGAAGTTGACTCAATTGAAAATTATAGACCTATAACTCTATTATCCTGTTTCTCAAAACTTTTTGAAAAAATTGTACATGATCGCATTTATAACTTTATTAATAAAAAAGGCATTTTAAACAAAAATCAACACGGCTTTCGACCTAAATACTCAACTAATACTGCTGCGTTTTCATTAATTTAATAATTAATTCTCTTTTTTTCGACCTAACAAAGGCTTTCGATTGTGTCAATAAGGACTTTATAATAAGAAAACTTATTAATATGGGTATAAGGCAACCGATAAACGATTGGATTTATTCATTTCTATCAAATCGGAAAATAATAGTAAAAATTAATGATAATTGTTCCCAACCAGGACTGGTTGACTTGGGGGTTCCTCAAGGGAGTGTGTTGTCTCCATTACTTTTTATTTTGTTTGTTAATGATATGGATCAGTACTTAACGGAGGATATCAACGTCGTATTATACGCAGATGATACAACAATCAGTATTGCTGCACCATCTCTTGATGAAGTGCAAAGTAAAGTTAAATTGACTCTACAACAATTTTATGCCTGGTGCTATAATAATAGACTTATAGTTAACCCTGCCAAAACTAAATATATTTTTTTTCATAAAAGGCGTGAAAATCCTAATATCGTGGTGAAACTGAACGATTTTGTTATTGACAATGTTGACAGCACTAAATTCTTAGGATTATATATAGATGAACACCTTAATTGGTACCACCATATTAATCACGTATTAAATAAAATGAAATCAGCTTTTTTTGCTATAAGAAATCTGAAGAGTTGCATGGATAGACAATACTTACTAAATATCTATTTTGCACTGGCTTACTCTCATATGAGATACTTAATAATTTACTGGGGATGTAGCTGTGACTTTCCAAGAGTATTTATATACCAAAAAAAGATCATTAGGTTGATATTTTCTTTAAAACCACTAGAGTCATGTCGCCCGACACTAATAAATAACAAAATTCTATCACTTCCATGTCTCCTTATATACGAAGCAAGTGTTTTTGTTAAAATGAACAGTACACAGTTTCCCAAACACGTTAATATTCATGATCATAATACAAGAGGCAAATATCAAATAGTGTTGAATAAATGTAATTTATCTACATATAAGAAAGGTCCTTTCTATTTGTGTGGTAAAATATTCAATAGTTTGCCACTATCAATAAGACAAGAGATAAACATGAATGGATTTCGTAGGGAGCTTCGCTCTTTCCTCTTGCAAAACTGTTTTTACAGTTTACAGGAATTTTATGATTATGGTAATAATTGTTAAATGGTGTTTTATTACATAGTGTTGTATTTTTGATTAGTAATATGTTTTATGTTTCTTGTCATTTTTTTTTCACTGACGTTCATATCCTGTAAAGGCTGAAATGAATAAATGCTTTATTATTATTATTATTATTATTATTATTATTATTATTATTATTATTATTATTATTTAGAAAATCAATGGTAAAGCAAAGTTACATTATTCTCATTTTTTTATTTTTATTTTTTTTAAATGTTTAAGGAGAAATTAAATCAATAGTAAATAATAATACAAATTTATTAAATTAATGTTAAAAAATTAATAAATGTTAAACATCGTTAAACTTTCACCTACTATTTTTCAAATTAAAACAAGTAATTTAATGTGAAATCTAATGGCATCATTTTATAAATACCTCATGTAAAACCATGTATCTGGTACTTACAACCAACATCATTGTCGCTGTAATTGCCACGAGCGAATCTATATTGCAAACAAAGGAATAGGTTACGTTTAACAATACCATAAGTTTACCACATCACCACTAATCATTTTCGCATTACCTACACAGTATTTACACTATGTATTTATGACCCACAAAAACGCAAAAAACTTCTAGTGACTTGAGAATGTGGCTTATATTATGGAGAACGTCATTTTAATGATCGCGTAAGCGAGAATAAAACAGGAATAAGTAAAAATAACAGGTACCTATGTGTCTACTATGAACTTATTTGAGTTTAAGTAAAATTCGTGTTACTGTTTCTTTTAGTATTAAGAAATTAATGGTTTTATGTTTACTATTTTCATTTTTGAATGTTATCTCTTTTTCAATAATTAGAACAAATCTTTTTCAATTGCTAGGAAATAACGATTTCCAATTAAATTTTCACTAGCAAACTGCATAATGCATGTATAAATTTTAGGTAAACTCAAGTAAGTAACGTTTTTTATTAAATACTGAATGGGGATACAAAAAATTGTATTAAAAAACTAGACGGCCAGTGGCGTACATACTTTTTTAATTAAAATGTTAAAGTAACCATCCACATGACCGTCTCTGATTTTGTGAAATAAAATATTCAACAGCCAAAACATGCCTTCTATCATGATGTGTAAGTGACAACAGTTGAAAAAGAAACTGTAAATTCACTCCAGAGATTTTCAAAAATAATCTAGAAGAATTTATATTTTAACGCCCTGTAACTTAAAGATTAATGCACCTAGAAAAAACTTTATATTATAGTCTGTTGGGAAATGAAAGAGAGTAATAAAACCCCGAGATAAGAACCGGCCATGGGCGTGGTAATATTTCCTTTCAGGTAATTGTCGGCTAACACTAATGCTAACAGGTAATGGGTGTACATTAGTATATTTTACTGGATACATCATAGGGCAGGAGCCAGTGTATTGTGACAGATCAATCCAGTCTTAGAGCTGAATATACGGAGACGTGCTAGTGCAGTAGAGTAAAATTCGACTTGTGTTTAGTGACTATTGTGCCAGTGGATATAATATTGTTTGGGTAAAATCTCGAGCTTATCAACATCATTTTACGGAGAGAAATACAGCGACCTTAATATATTAACCTTTTTCTTCACTAATACTATTTAATAATTTCTAAAACTTTCCTGAGTAAAACACTCATCCAAAGAGTTAATTATTTGCCATTCCTTTATAGCGTAAATTACTTCGAAAGAAAGAAAATTTATAGATTCCAAATGTACAAATTAAATTTGGGAACTGAAGTGGTAAGAAGTAAAATGCTGATGAATACCACTGTGGGACAATTGCGTTTGATTCCGTCTCTGTAGGCTTCTTATACGATTCCAGTTTACTTCATCGCAATTCACTTCCTCGAACGTATTTGAATAGGGATTGATTTTAAACTGCAACTGTTTCGAGGGCACGGTTCTGTAAGTTTTCACTTTAAAGTTATCTTGGAAGATTTATGGGCGCTTCAAGAGTATATTTATGCGAGAAAATGAATCAAAACATGAAATGGATATGTAAACATAGAACAAAATATTGCCCTGCAAAGTTGACGTATGTGTTACGTATCCAGAGTAAATATACAATTTTTTTGCGTGTAAAAATAGCTGCGTCCAGGTAGAGACCATGATCAGGAAAATTCGTAATTGGAAAACAGTAAAATCTTATCAGTTTCTAATATATACTCGCGTCAAGAATTCAGACGTCTTACGTCACGACTGACGTTACACATTTGTTTTTATTGTCAACGTAATTTTCGATATATGGTCGCATTAAAAGCAGTCATTTTTTGCAATTTAGTGCAATATATAATGTAAACTTTTAGTGTAGTATATAGTTTTATTACTATCAGTTGCAGTTTCTTAAATATTTTGATGAAAATATAATGAATTATTCATTTGTTCGTATGACGTAAGTCGTCTGAATTCTTGTCGCGAGTATAGCAATACGGGAATATAAAACAAAACAAATCACATTAGTGATTACTAATTGTCACATTTATTTTGACGTTTGTCATTTAAACGCTTATTTTATAACTGTCGCATTTATTTTTACATGTGCGTTTGTTTAGTCGGTATTGTCCACACATAATATCGTAATGTTTCCCACATTTAGTCATCGAGAATATGCTGATAATATTTTTGTTTATGAATATTGCAACGGTAGTGCTAATCGTGCTGTTGCTGAATATCGTCGCTTCCCGAACAGAAGAGTACCAGATAGAAATGTATTCCAGACAGTCTTCAACAATGCACGTGAAACTGCAGTGTTTCCCAGTGTGAGAATTACATTCTCAGGGAGTCCCGAAAGTAAACCGCCATACGTTAACCATGAATTCTACATCGAAAAATAATACTAGTTTGCTATATAAACTATAGCCCAAAAATGCTTCGTTACGGTTATACAGCGTGTTAAAATTTAATGAAAAAAAGAAAAACTTAAATTTCTTCAAAACCGTTGCAGATATAATGAGATTTTAGAGGTGTCGATAATTGTGGAAGGCGCATACTTTGCAATGCAAAGTGATTTTTTAGTCTTACCAGTGGCGCGCAGCGGAATGATACTGACTATTTTGAAGAATAAAATGGTACGCCACTGACTTTTCTTAAAATATTCATTGTTTTTAATTCTATGTTCAATTCTGAAGTAAATAGTTCCTTCAACCTCTTATTGTACAACGAGCCGTATTCGAATAAAATAATAAAAGCTGTTAACTTTTTAACAGGCAATTCTTATATTATGTCGTACTATAATATATATTATGCATAGTAATAGTAATTTTTATTATTATTAATGACCTCGACAGTTGTAGATAAAACGTTGTATATTATGTCAATATGTTACCTTGAGGAAACACATTACAAGGTAGGTAATTATTTAATTATACTATTAAATTTCGCTCGGTTACACATTTTATGAGTACATTTTTTAATAACTGATTAACTGTATTGTTAAAATTCAACCAACTTTGTTAATTACATCCCATATGGGTTGCTAAATTGTTGTTCAAAGTAGTTTGCCGTCTTTGTTGAGTATTATCTTCAGTTATCCTACATCCCTTACAGATTTAGAGGGAGCGTAACCGAAATTTCAAAGCTCTGAATGCAAGCAAATTCAACACAAAAACTTTTCAGTGTGTTCCCGACAGATTTTGGAATCAGCGAAGAACCATACGCCAGAGAGCGTAGGTAATATTTGTAATATACATGCGCATATTTTTCTGTCTATTTGCATATGTAGAAATGTGGTGGATTATACAGGATGTAATTGAAATGGTTGGTTAAACTTAAGTCACAGAGCGGTTTTCACAAATTAACAGAAAAAGTTTTTATACAGGGTGGTTCGTAAATAATGGCCCATGGAGACATACGAGGTGTGGCAATTACGTTCCTCGAATTTGTCAATGAAAAAAACAAGCAAATTAAATTTCGACAAAATTTTATTATCGACCTTCACAATAGTCTCCCTCTAACTCTACACAACGATTCCAACGTTGCTCCCACTATTGGAAGCACTCTTGGTAATCCTCCGCAGTTAATCCCTTCAGCACCAAGGTTACAGCTTCTTTGACCTCTTGTACGCCGCCATGATGAGTTACCTTGAGGTGCAACTTCATCTTGGGGAATAAAAAAAATCGCAGGGGGCAATATCGGGGCTATAGGGTGGGTGCGGCAACGTTGGAATGGCTTCGGGTCAGTCATTCCAGGACGCCAACATTGAACTGTCCAGTCACTGTCAGGCCGGCAGGAACATATCCACGATGAATGATGCTGTGGATATCGAAAAAAACGATCGACATGGTCTTCAGTCGTGACTTGGACATCCTCGCTTTCGAAGGCCACTCTCCACCCACTGCTGACTTTGTTTACGGGTCTCGGGGCATACTCAAATATCCATGTTTTATCTCCAGTGACTACCCGTTTCATCTAGTCTCTAGACAACAAATCCTCGCATGTCTTTCTGTTCACGGATGAGAACATTTGGCACCATCTTTGCGCAAATCTTTCGAGAATATTTGGTAGGATTTCGAAATAGATTACAACCTAATAATCAACAATTTAAAAAATCTGTTTAGGAATTTAGAGAAAAAAAAAGACGAAAAATTTGTTCACATTGTGGATTGCGCACAAACTAATACAGGACGATTATCTGGAGCTGCAAGAATCAGTATGACTTCCATTTAAAAAACATGCATGTTGAGAAAAACAATTTTTATACAATGTTGTACAATGAACTATGCAGATAATTATTGAAAAGCTGTTTTCTCGAAAATGGTATACCTTTTTTCTTCAAAAAAATATAGTTTTAAGATATTTTAATAAAAAAACTTGATAACGTTGGAGTCAAAAAAGTTATACTAACATTTACGGTACAAATATGGCAGATGTGGCGTCCTCTAGGAAATACATCGAAATAGACAACATATTATGATTTCTCATATCCAAAAGCATCCATTCCCAAATTTTTAAGTTTATACATTCAAAGACAGTATAATTATTACAAAAAAAAAACACTTTAAATTCCAACTTTGACACCGTGTATCTTTTTTATTATCAACATTTTATTAAGGAATTCAATTGTTTTTTTTTTGTCATATAGGATCTTGACTGTAACAGATGTATAACACGTTAATATGTAAGGTTACTATTTTATTTCTACCACCATGTACACATCTACTTGTGCATTATCAAAAACTTAAGCTGAATATCAAACTTGAACGATGCAGTTTCAAGAAAAGCTTTTCTTTTTCTCAAACCTTAAAATACTGTATCTTAAACTGGTTTGCAAATACAGGTTTCTTTGATTTTTTCCTTACTGTCGATGTATTAAAGTTTGGTCAACTAAATTACTAATAAAATACAGAATTGCAATTGTTATGTTTTATATAATTTGAAAACAAAACAATTGTAAATGTAGTGCCAACTATAAAGGAATTAAATGTCCTCAACTAAAAACTTAATAAAGGAATGAAAAAAATAATACAAATTCTATAGTTCACAGTAGGAGTGGGCGATAACGGTTTGGAACTATCGATTATCGATAAATAAAATAAACCGATATTATCGAATTATCGATAATATTGAATTATCGATAATATCGATGTTTTATCTGTATTATTATTTATATATCGATAAATATTCCCAACCATACTCAACAGATGTCTACCACTTTGTGATTGTTTCCTAAATTTTAGGATATAATCAAATCTAAAACCTATAATATTGGAAATTATCGATAATATCGATATTATCGGTAATATCGATAAATTTTCATCTGTAACATCGATATTATCGATAATTATCAATACATCGATAAATATTCCCAACCCTACTTCGCAGTATACAAGTTGCTTTTAAAGTACACAGAGGCAGTAATACAGGGTTAACTATGACCAAATACAAAAATTTTAACCACATGCTCAGGGAGGTCTAAAAGACAATACAAAATTCCAGAATTTTAGCTCGATGTTTAAAAATTGGGGCAAAACCCTCTTTTCCTACGGAAAGTAAGCGCCTAGAATGCTGCATTGCTAGTTGCATACTTTCCAAACCTTAAAGAACATGCGAAGTTAGTTATACTCTAAGGGTCTAAGAAACATTTTTACAGAACACTGTAAAGCTTCTCGCAAATTTAATTTTTCGTGTATTTTTTGTGTATTTACAAACATGTGGTATTCAAATGCCTAGATGACGGATAAGGTGCTGATTTATGGGAGTGTGACAAGTGCATATTATCGTGTGGCAGCGTAATACCAAAGACGTTTTCTGGGTACACAAAATATTATGCTGAATACTTTTTGAACCACATTGAACAACTGTTATAGGGTTTGTTCTAACACAGCAAGAATCGATTCCGAATCGTCCAGAACTAGTTAGTCAGTTCAGTTGTTAATGTACTCTCGGCGAATGTGACGTAAGACGGTGTTGGTCAAACATTTTTCAAGATTCTGAACCAGTTCTCGACGGCTGTTGGAACAGACCTATAATGTTTTGGCGGTAAACGTGTGGCAGTGTTTTTATGTATTTGTGTACATTTGCTTGTATTTGTTTGTTATCCTTTGTGTTTTTTCCCGACGTAAGTAATCGACCTAGTCATGGCCGCCGAACCAAGTAGTTACCTCACTTTGAACAATCAAAATTGTCGAAGGAAGGAGAGGTCCCCAGCAAGTACAAAAATCTTTGCGATGGCAGGTTTCAATTTAAACAAGTAAGAAAACAGAAAATGATACATTATTAAAATCTTTCCAAACATCAGTCCAGGAAATAAATATTAGTAAGGTAGGTGCTACCTCCCTGTGCTACCATATCGTGTTTCACATTAAATCATTAAATAATAATCTACATTTTGTAAATATTTTTTTTCTTTCAAAGCGGCGTAAACTGATACAGGTGTCAACGCGGTGACCTGTCACTACGTGTGACACCTGTGACTTTAGCAGAATATACCTAACCTCGCGGCTGACAGAAGGCCAGTGAAGGCGATAAATAAAGATTTAATATAGTTTTGAAAAACATTTTTTTCGCTTTATAAATAAATTTCGAAATTTTTGGATAGATAATTCCGTTAATTCTTATTTTTCCCTAACCTCTCTTTAAATATTTGTACTAAGTTATAGTTAACCCTATAGTAATTGTTTAAATTTGTAATTAAGTTCATCAATTGTTTTGCTGTTTGTAAAATGCAAGCTTTTGATTGAACTCTAAGTTCTTTTCATAAAAATTTTAAGGTATTTTGGCAATTAATCCAAAGCTATGTTACACCAGCAATCTAAGATGTAAATTAGTTCTCATAATATAATGGTAAAGAGTATTGACAAAATCCAGCGCTTTAACCTCTGTTAATTGATGGTAGATTTGTGGTCTTTGAAGTAACTAAGCTTAACAAGAAAACGTCTCATCTGATTGAGTATAAGCCATTCCATTACACAAACTACCAATTGTTGGCAAGCGCTCTACCATTGTGTATTTGTATCTGGTATAACATTTCTGTTAAAATCCTCTTAAATGTTAAAGTAAATTAATGGGGATTCCAGTTCAAAGACAAGGGTTTGATGAGGATTATGCTGGGTAAAAAGGTTAACAGTTATGTCTGAGGGCCTTACTTTCTGTCTGGCTTGAGACTCATTTCGAAAATACTTTTAAAAGTATTAAATACGTTTTTCTACAGATTTGCATTTCATATTTTCTGAAAGTCATACGAATTTTCAATTTAAAAAATTAAGATAATCAAAATTCGATTTTACTTTTGCAAGTTCATGATTTTACTAGTTTTGTCAGTTAAAGGTTAATGCTTAAAAATACTACAGACTGTTTAAATTTAGCATATTAGATACTACAAAATCATACAGATGAACATATCAAAATTAGAGTTTTCGCTGTACAATTTCAGACTTACAATATCCCAGGCTAATTCACAGAGCAGCACCGAGTTTGATTAAAAAATAATTTAACATTGATGTTTCTCACAATTAGGTATAGGAAAACTATGAATGATATGATTGGAAAAAGTTATAATTACAAAGGTATATATTTCCATTAAAAACTTTGAAGTGCATAGTAGTGTTAATGAAACTAAATAACATGGTGGGTGTAAGTGTGCATGTATCTATATGTACAGTGCGTCTCACATCTCTTTCCGCATTCGCGTATTTTGTTTTATTTAGTTTTCAATTCATTCATTTTAGATTTTTCACAGCGATACAGGGTGTCAAAAGTTGTAATTTAAAAAGTGATTTTTTGTAACAATTACTGTGTTTGATTTTATCAACAATTTGGGAATAGATATTTGTATACCAGCATACCCTCTAAAAACATGGTTGATTCCTGGTGCTTTCAATAGAGCTCATAAGAGGACCAGACGAATTATAGAGAATGCATTTGGGATACTTAAAGAAAAATTTCCATGTTTGAACTATGTACGTGTTAATCTAGTTTTTGCGGGAAATATCTTTAAATGTTGCGTAACTTACCGTAATATCTAGATTACTGGTGATTTATCACCAAGTTCGTCTTCTCTTCCATCGACCATACTTTACATATAAGACTTACATACCATGTCAATGTTTCAGAAAATTCTAGATTTATTTTTATTAACTTCACAAAACTCTTTTTAACTTGATAATTTATAAAAATTTCTTATTAATAGAATGTCGTTTAATTTTGTAATACTCTGTATCTACGTTTTTAGTATATTGGAGTTTTACGGAGGCTTATGGTAGAAATATATGTATAAGTAGAATTTTTACATAAGTACGTTAAATGAATAATTGCATTACAAAGATTTAGTAAATAGGAGGTGTGATAATTAAGTTCCGGGAATTTAATTATAACTCTGAAACTGGCATCACTGGGGGGACCTTCCTTTTAGTTTCAGTCCAAGGTTGAAGTCGATAGCACGTTTGGTTTGTGTTTTATGTGTATTTTTTGGAAGTAACTTTTTTAGTTGCGTCGTGAAAATGAGTGCATGTCGAAAACACGCGTGTTTGAATGGGCAAAACGGTTCAAGGAGGGGCGTGAATCGGTAGAAGACGATCCACGTGAAGAGCTCCTGTCACCTCTCATACTGACGCGAATATTGACCGTTTGCGTGCACTGATCACGTCTGACCGGCGCCTAAGCATTCGTGCGTTCTCTGACGAGTTGAAAGTCAACAAAGAAACCGTTCGCAAGATGTTACACGAAATTTTGAATATGCGAAAGATTTGCGCAAAGATGGTGCCAAAAGTTCTCACCCGTGAAAAGAAAGACATGCGAAAATCGATCTGCGAGGATTTGTTGTCCCGCATTCGGAGGGACGGTAGAGACTGGATGAATCGGGTGGGTAGTCACTGGATATGAGACCTGGATATTTGAGTATGACCCCGAGACCCATAAACAAAATCAGGAGTGCATGGAAAAACGTGGAGAACGGCCAACGAAAGCGAGGATATCCAAGTCACGACTGAAAGCAATGTTGATCCTTTTTTTCGATATCCACGGCATCATTCATCGTAAATATGTTCCTGCCGGCCAGACAGCGACTGGAAAGTTCTATATTGGCGTCCTGGAACGACTGCGGGCCCGTGTTTTCCGTGTGCGACCCGAACTCGCCGAGAATGGCTGAATCTTGCACCACGACAACTCGCCAGCCCCTTCCTCGTTCATTGTACAAGAGTTTTTGGCAAAAAAAGGCATTCCAACTGCGATTTTTTTTATTCCCCAAGATGAAGTCGTACCTCAAGAGAACTCATCATACAGGAGTACATGAAGTCAACGAAGTTGTAACCGTGGTGCTGAACGGGTTAACTGCGGAGGATTACCAAGGGTGCTTCCAATCGTGAGAGCAACGTTGGAATCGTTGTGTAGAGTTAGAGGGAGACTATTGTGAAGGTCGATAATAATAATAATAATAATAATAATAATAATAATAATAATAATAATAATAATATTTATTTATCCATTTAGACATATTATGCATGTATAGGACAGGTCACACAATCAATACGAAAAATAAAAACAAACAAATATAACAAGAAAAATATAACATGTGATTATAAAATATCATTCATAAAATCGTGAATGCTGTAATAGCATTTAGTCAGCAACATCTTTCTTACAGATGTCTTAAATTGAGCGCTGGTCATGGTCTTAAAATTATTTGGAAGCTTATTGTAAAATTGAATTCCCTGATAGTGAGCAGACATTTCAAATTTTTTAGATTTATGCGCAGGGATACATAATAAGTCACATTTGCGGGTGGAATAATTATGATAATTTGAGTTCTTTACCAAGTTATGAATATTTTCTTTGGCTTTCAAAATGTATATACTGGGAAAAGTTAAAATATCATTTGCAATAAATGTATTTCGACATGTCTGACCAGGACTGATGTTAAATATGTTTCTAATTATGCGTTTCTGTGCTATAAAAATTCTGTAACTGCAGGCAGCATGCCCCCATAAAACGACGTTGTAAGAAAGATGACTGTATACTATACTATAGTAAACATTTAATAAAGCACACAAAGGCATAGTTTTTTTAATCCTGGATATAGCGTAATAAGATTTATTTAATGTTGCGCACAAAGCGTTTATATGATTCACCCATTTCAATTGATAGTCAAGATGAACTCCTAGAAAGTTGATACTCTCAGATGACTCCAAAACAGCGTCATTAAGATCCAGGTACAATTTGGTGTCTATTGATTTGTTATGAAAATAAATAATTTTTGTCTTATCAATATTTAAAATCAGACTATTGGAAGTACACCAATTGGCAAAACATGCGATGCAGTTCTCGCAAATTGTAATGAGTTCCTCATGTGTTGAAGCCGAAACCACAACAGATGTGTCGTCAGCGAATAGAGTTAAAGCAACTGAATCCATGTAAGCAGGCAGGTCATTAATAAATAAAAGAAAAATCAATGGGCCCAGGACCGATCCCTGTGGCACCCCCAGGTTAATACTTTTGCAATCGGATGTGACATTATTAATTTTAACATGCATGGATCGATTAGATAAAAACTGAATTATCCAATCCAAGAATATCCCTCTGAAACCAATGTTAAATAATTTGATTTTAATAAGTGAAATATTTAAGCAATCAAAGGCGCAAGCTAAATCAAAAAACAGACCTGCTACCTGATTACCATCATCTAAAAATTTATAAATAGTTTCTGTTAGACTGCACACCGCTGACTGGGTAGATTTACCTGTGCGAAAGCCATGTTGACAGTTGGTCATTATTTTGTATTTTTCCAAAAAAACTGTAATCCTGTTTAATACTGTACGTTCAAATACCTTAGAGAAAACACTCAACAATGATATAGGTCTGTAGTTGGCAATGTCCTCTGGATCGTTTTTTTTGTGAATGGGAATAACAGTTGCTGTTTTCAATAATTCTGGAAATTGACCGCTGGTAACAGACAAGTTAATTAAATATGCAATATGGTCGACTGTATGGTAAGATATTTTCTTAAGTAATTTCACTGACAAATTATCTGTGCCAGTGCTGATTTTATTTTTTAACCCACAAATGATTGCAAATACTTCATTACCATCAACAGGATAGAAATAAAATGTATCGATTAGTATAGTTGAGGTTGTACAACTGATTGGTTTAAAATTGCCAAAGTGGTTACGTAATTTGGTTTTAGTAATATTCGCAAAGTATTCGCTAAAAGCACCAGCCAGCTGTTTGCAGTCTGAGTAACGTTCTCCATCTATATTCAGAGTGATATTCTTTCTCGTTCTCTTACGACCCGTTTCTTTGTTCACTATGTTCCATATAGTTTTGCATTTATTGGTAGATTTACTGATAAGCTTATCGTGGAAGTTTAATTTTGCCTTTTTTAAGAGAATGTTGTGGCTGGTTTTAGCTTTCTTGTAATTTAACTGAAAATCAGTACTGCCTATGTTTTTATAAAGCCAATATAATTTTTTTAACTGTTGACTTGATTGTATTACTTCAGGACTAACCCAGTTTAGTTGCGTCTGTTTTCTGTTATAATAGCGTCTTACTGGACAGATCGAATCTAACACATGATATAATATATCCATAAAGTTACTAAAGCTATTGTTAGCATCTTGTGAGTAAATGTCATTGAAGCTAATCATACTTAGAGCACAAGACACATGTTCAAGATTATCATCTGAAAGATCTCTAAATTCCTTGTAAGTAGGTTCAAAATTATTTAAATTCAAATTGATAAGTGATATAGAATAATTTAAACTACAAACTCTGTGGTCACTAAAATGGGCTTCATATACACTCGCCTTACAACACGAAAGTTCAACATTGGTTAGTATATAGTCAACCTTACTAATACTTGTTTGGCCCAAATAATTAGTAGCAACTCTAGTAGGGGTCATAGAGGTGACCCTCAAGTTAAAACATAAAAGAAAATCATCAAAGAGCTCTTTGGTTGGGCTATTTACCAAATAATTAATGTTTAAATCGCCACAAAGAAATATCTCGGCAGAGTATTTATTACATAATTCTAAAGTATCAAAAAGTTGATTTAGAAACAGATGGATATCACCTGTTGGGGGACGATAAATACTTAGCACACATATATTTTTCTTTCCAACAACTAATTTAACTGCACTACACTCAAAGTGCATTTCCACACAAAAACCTTGCACATTAATACTTTCGGCTGTACAGTTATTGTTCACATATATTGTGGTACCACCATGCTCACGGGAAGGACGGCAGTAGCTTGTTACTAAGTTATACTCTGGGATAACCATAGTAGATATTTCATCTTCACAGCACCAGTGTTCAACGATACTAAGAACAGTCGGATTCTCATTAGCGAGAAGAATTTCCAATTTTTCCATCTTATTTGCAAGCGATTGAGCATTTAAATGCAAAATCCTAAATATTATATCGTGAGGTTCCACAACATGACTGGTATCAGCACACGAGCCAACATTTAAGTGTTCTGCTGTCTCGAAGTCCTCCTCTCGAAAAAATCACGGACACAAGCTTTATTGGGCCACAATGAAGCATCCATAGCTTTATCGTAATTAGTTTTCGATATAAGGACTTTAAAAGAAGAATATCGGTCGGGGTAACGGGAATTCAGAGGCGTGCACACTACCTCTGGAAAACTACTACATAAAAATGATTGCAGATCACTAGCCGTCGTATTTGGTTTTAAATTGAAAACATGTAAAGCTGAAGTTCTATCTACACCCTCAACCGTCGATGGACCGCCAAATTTGCCAACTATCAACTTTTTTTCAGGTTTCTTTACTCTCTTATGAATAACCTTTTTCCAGGTTTCTATATTATCATTTTCGACTTTCTGTATCGTATTCGCAGTATCACAACTAGTTGCTAAAACATCATTGTCTTTCATGTAGGTTTCAGCATTCTTTATAGCTTTTCTAACATCCTGAGCAGATATCTTATTTTTGCCATTAATCTCCCGTACTATAGTAGAGGATAATCCGCTACTAGTGGCATTTTTAACATCTAAGTTTTTATCGTTGGCATCGTCAGGTTTTATAGAAGGTTTTTGTTCACTTTTACTTTTTAAGGAATACAGCTGGTCATTTAATAGTTTAATTTTGTCCCTTAATTCAAAAATCAGTAGATCCTTTTGTTTAATAACATATTTGAAAATATGCATGTCAACTTTGTTATCTGCTGAGGAAGCCAAATTTTCAATGGCATCAAAAAAGCCTATATCTGATGAATCAGTCCATTCGGCGTCATCAGATTTATCACAACATTTCACTAATAATTTATCCACAACTTGGTATTTTAACTGTTTAGCACAGCTAGGGTGATAACAACTATCACATGATACACATTTCACATATGAAACTACTTTACTTTTGCATTTTTTACAATAAACATCATCCGCCTCAAAAGTACGTGCGGCGCTAGCCATGACTTAGTAGTAACATTTTGGCGAAATTTAATTTGTTTGTTTTTTCATTGACAAATTCCCGGAACTTAATTGCCACACCTCGTATACATATGTAATTTCAGTGATAAAAATACATGTAATTTTTACATGTGCCATTTATTTAATTATTTTGAAATTTTACAAAACATTAGTAACCTTACAAATTGTAACTAAAAACACCATGATAGTTATTGGAATAAAAAGCTTATGATGATCATGGTAAATTTACATAAATGGATTTACATAATGGATTTAGAGACTATTTTGGCAGCGTATATATAAATTCTTCCGATCCGGACTTATCTGCTGTTGACTTGGGAAACATACCTGTTTTGCATATTGCGGAATTTAGTGAGAATGAGATATTAACAGCTATTAATAAACTGAAACATAAAATGGCATCGGGTTCTGACCAAATACCTAGTTTCCTGGTTAAGGACTGTAGATTCGCTTTTGTTCAACCTTTACTTACAATATTCAATTTAGTGCTTCGAACGTCTACCTTTCCAAATTTATGGAAAATTGCTCGAATTTGTCCTGTACTTAAATCAGGTGATCCTACAGTATTAAGTAATTACAGACCTATCTCAATACTGAGTAATTTTGCAAAAGTATTAGAGATATGTATCTACAATCGTATCTATAATTCAGTGAGTCACTTGATTTCTCCTTACCAGCATGGATTTGTGGAAGGCCGTTCGACTGTTACTAACTTGATTATGTTTTCTCAGTATGTAGCCCAGGTAGTAGATTGTCAGGGACAGGTTGATGTAGTCTGCACAGATTTCTGTAAAGCCTTTGACCGTATAGACCACGGAATATTGCTGTCAAAATTACTTAAGTATGGTTTTAGTGACTCCCTTATAAAATTAGTAAAAAACTATCTTTCCAGCCGATCTCAGTTTGTATCTTACAACGGTTATAACTCGCAAATATTCTCGTTAACTTTAGGTGTTCCCCAGGGAGCCAATTTGGGGCCCTTACTGTTCTTATTATTTATAAATGATATTAGTAGTATAATAGACTGCAAATTTGGTTTATTTGCAGATGACTTGAAAATATATCATAG
This sequence comes from Monochamus alternatus, assembly GCA_037114965.1. NCBI lineage: Eukaryota > Metazoa > Arthropoda > Insecta > Coleoptera > Cerambycidae > Monochamus > Monochamus alternatus. The sequence goes on along the minus strand of CM073426.1, from coordinate 144,460,215 downwards.
CGTGGAATCAGTGAATGATTGTGAATTTATTCAAGGTCAGCTTAATAAAATTGAGACTTGGTATACCATTAATAAATTATACTTAAATGCTAGCAAGTGTAAAATTATGAGTATTTCTTTGAAGAAACAGTTTATTGAATTTGAATACAGATTAAATTCGTCAGTATTATCTCGTTGTAATAGTAATAGAGATTTGGGCATAATTTTTGATAGCAAATGGTCTTTAATGGACATATTTCCTTAATCGTATCAGCAGCGTTAAAGATGTTAGGTTTCTTAATTAGAAATTGTAAAAATGTTTGTAATGCACAAAGTTTTAAGGTTCTCTATTACTCCTACGTTAGATCTAAAATTGAATATGCTTCGATAGTATGGTTCCCGTTTTATAGGTGTCATATTGCAGCTATTGAGAGTGTACAAAGAAATTCTTGAAATTTCTTTATTCTAAAGAGTATGGTTCGTATCCAGAAAGAGGATTTAGTCATGATGTATTATTGAATACCTTTGATGTTACATTATTAGAAGTTAGACGTGTGATTTCTAGTTGTACATTGATTTACAAAATTTTACATAATGAACTTGACTGTTGTGATCTATTGCACGCATTAAATTTTCATGTTCCGCAATATTCTGCAAGACGGGTTGCTGATTTTGTGTTACCATTAGCTAGAGCCAATATAATGCTGCGCTCTCCATTGTATGTCATGTGTAGTAATTTAAATAAAATTGGTATGTTTTGTGACATTCATTCTGTAGATGTTAAACAATTGCGTTTTTTTATTATTGAATACCAACATCTTTTTGTATTTAGCATTCTAATTTTTATTCTTTTTTCCTTATATTTTATAGATTTGTAGAATCTCATTACTTAATATCGTCTTTTTATTTTTTTTGCTACATTTAATAGTTTTGTGATTCTTAATGTAAATGAAGTGTTTCTATTTTTTGTTTCTTATATTTTATAGATTTGTAGAGTTTCATTTATTAATTCCGTCTTTTTATTTTTTTTGCTACATTTAATAGTTTTGTGATTCTTAATGTAAATGCACTGGAAATTGTTTTTTCTTTTATATTTTGTTAAAAATTCTTGTTGTTATATTATGTATTGGATCTTGTATCTGTTGGGCAATAAATGAGTATTATTATTATTATTATTATAAATCATTTTTTCAGTGGGTACTATGTATCCTACACATTATAAAAAAAAGGACAGCACGTGTACTATCACCGTTCACAATGTACCAGATTATTATTTTAGGAAACAACATTACAGACTAAATAATACCCAAAAATAATTTACGAACTACTAACACACTGAATGATGTGATAACTTAAGAATATTTAAGAAACTCTGGCTGATTATTCACCTACATGATTTTTGGTATATTTATTTATGTAGAACTTTTGTGATGTATGGGGTTCCCGTATATATATTCTTTATGAGCTCACTTCTGTGTGCCTATTCATCATGTTATTAATAATGTATATTTTATCGAATGCTAATATCGTGTCTGTAAATATTACTCCTAGTACTATATTAAACAACCATTAATAACAAGTAGGAATATAAAGGTATATGTGAGTGATTACCCAAAAAGGGAGTCTTTGTTTGTCAATCGTTCTACATAATTTGGTAGATTTCTGATAACATATTTGGGTATTCCTAAATGCTAATGATAAAACCACTAAATATGTTGACTTAGTGTTGACTGAGACAAGAAATCTTGCAAAATTTGCAAAGTCTTGTTCTTGCTCGACCTTACAAGATCATGTTTTGTCTTATTTTGCGAGTCTCGGAATTTTGAAAGACTCTTGCGTGATTTTTGTGAGACCCTTGTGTATAAATGAGAAACATGGAAGTTTATTACGAATTTGGCAGCAGTGGTGATTACTCTCGGTCAGCTTCGGTCCCACTAGAAGCTCACACGTACAAGTAATGATAGTCCAAGATCCCACTGCAAAGTACCTTCACCCAAATATTAATAGAAAGAATTGCATTTAAACATGTGTTTCATGTATCTCCAAATATGAATTGGTTAGGTTGACTAATCAAAGCCGGGTCCTAGAGGCATTAATAATGCGTTAATATATTAATTATGGAGGGGAACTACAAATTAGTTTAATGCAACAAAATATATACCAATAGAAAGTTGTTAATCTGCGTTTTAATAAAATATAGAGTTGTCCATATATTTTCGGTTGTTTTTATTGCCAAGAAAAAAAATAATGTTTTTTATTTAAATAAATGATTTTTTATTTTTTAAATAAATATCACGTTTTCTCCAACCTTAATAAAAAGAAAACTATATTTTTCAATAATGTTTTGAGTGTATAATGTTCCCTGGCGGCAAAAAAAGAACCGAATTATATAGTATACGGAAAATTGCATCCAATTAGACAATTTTTATTTTGACATTCGGGTGGGTCGTTTTGCATAAAATAGACGCCCTAAAATTCAGTAATAGTTGTTTAGAATAATAATAAATTTCTACTATTTCTACCAAAAAATAAGATTGTTATGAGGGCAAATGCTAATTTGTAAAGAATTTAATTTTTTAACTGAATTGAATTGAATTTTTTCTGATAGTGTTGGTATACTGCAAAAATAAATACTGTATTAGAATAATTATAGAAATAGAAAAATAAATTTTCTTTTATTAAATGATATAATTTCAAGTGTCTGTTCTGACCTTTTTTATAACACATTGTTGGCGAGTCAATTGTCGAATAAATCTCTCTAAGAAATATTCTCTTTGTTAACTAAAAATTTTATGAAATTCTCAACTTTTGTCAACTATTTGAAAAAACTTTCTTGTACAAAATTTGAATACGATTACCTAAAAATAATTAAATTAGCATGAAACAATGAAATAAAAAAAAATCTTCTCGGACTTCTTAAGGAAGCAAGTTGGTAAGATAAGTTGATTTAAATCACCTTATTTTCATCCAAGCAAACTAAACACCCTGTATAAACAGCTATAAAAAGTAGTATTTGAAATTAGTATTAGTAATTGAAGAAGTTTTGATACAAGTTATTTTTAGTGTGACAACCCGTATAAAAATTGTCTTATTATTCGATGATATATCTTCTGATATTTATGTTTTCTCCCTCCAAGACAAACTGTCAATTAAATATGTAAACATAGATCAATACCCATTTCCATCGGATAATTTCACTATAAAAAATCAGTTATCCTACTACAATATTTATTTGGCATTCCGATAAAACTGTCAGCAGAAAGTGATTGCAGCCATTCCTCTTATTTGCAGTTTTACTTTCAGGATTGAAAGGAATTCATGAATAATGTTGCAGGAATTTCGATCCGTTGTTTATGAGTAAGCGTGCTGAATAAAACAAGAAGTGGCCTATAATGGTACAGTTTTCCAGGGTAAACACGAATCTGCAATTTACATAAATTGGAAATGGTCCGAAGGTTTCATCACATCACTGAACCACAAAGCTATAACAGGTGCTTCTTGAATCCGGGTCTTCCCTGTAGCGCCGCGTCGCTGGTTTGAAAGGATTTTTTTTTATCGCAAATCTAACACAGACGGGCGATATTGCATAAAAATCGTATATTTTACATTGACTGGTCAGCTATTTGAATAAAAAGTGCTATATGTTTGATAGGTACGTAATGTCTCCAACTGAGATTTTAAAAGATATCGCATAAGAAATACCTAACACGTACACTGTTAAAGTTCTGTCAAAAATAACTACATACCAAATCAAATTTATATTTCTTTCTTTGCGGAGAATTGTTATTATTCCGTTTATAATTAAATCTACTGCCAAGTTAAAAATAGTAATTTCGTCGATCAATTTTACTTTTATCATAATATTTTTTTTATATTATTAAAATTGTATGATGCTTCTTTCATAAATAATAACTAGTTAGTTAAACTCTAGAAATGGCTAAGACGACAAGGCCATTTGCACAGTGACCTGTTGATGTTAGTATTAATTTCTCCCTCCGTTTTTTGAAGAAGACTCAATAGCTTTCAATAATAGTTTCATCAGGTTGTTTGTGGTTGCTATAAGACGAACGTTATTAAATAAATAACTTAGGTACACAGTAATCCCCATATTAACTAGAGTCTGTCCAGTTTTTAAAAAGGGTAACCAAAATGACCTCAGAAATTACCGTCCAATAACGATTCGCAATAACGTTTGTAAAGTTTTTGAAGCAGCATTGCAGAAGATATCCTATAATACGAAAAATATGATTTCTCAACACGGTTTCTTCGCTGGTCACTCAGTTGTCTCATCCCAGTTCATTATTGAGATCATTGATAAGCGAAATCAGGTAGATATAATCTACACTGATTTTTCAAAAGCCTTTAATAAAATTGATCACAAGATTCTACTATTACAACTAAGATCCTATGGATTCTCTGACTCACTAGTGGACTTATTGTGTTCTTATTTTTTTAACCGTCAACTTTATGTGCAGCGTCTAGGGTACAACTCTCGTGAATTTCTTCAATCATCTGTGGTACCTCAAGGTTCTATACTTGGTCTAAATTTTTTTTATTTTGTTGCTGTAATTTGTTCTTCGCAATTCTAAGAACTTTAAAAACCTGGAAACCTTTAAATTGCTGTATTACTCATTTATACGCTCTAAGCTTGAGTTACTGTTGGGCCACCTATTAATAATAACTATCAGGCTGCGATTGAAAATATTCAGTGAAGATTCATGAAATCTCCGCTTTACTTAATTGATGGTGAATATGTTCCCAGGGGAATAGCAAACGACTAAAATTTGCAGTCTCTCTTCAATAAGAATAACCTCTTCAATTATTACACAAAATTCTCCACAGCTCCATTAAGTCGGAAGAACTTTTATCTCAGATCGCTTTTAAAATAATAATAATATAGTCTTTATCTTTTGCTTATAAAGTCATACTAATATAGGAATATGTAAGAAAAAAGGTTGGCGCCGTTCGGCTGTCCGCCACTCTTCCACGTAACCAACCAAGTACAATAATAAAGTAGACAAAAGTGAAAAATTGACAACATAAATTACTTAAGCTTAAATAAAACCTATAAATTTACTGCATTTAACAAATAGATTTAGGACACACATTGAGACAATATCCGGGATTTGATTCGCTTGTTAAATGAATAAATAGACAAGGCAGACTTGATGTGTGCAGGAATACCATTAAAAATTTTACAAGCATTATATATGCAACATTTTTCAAACTGAGTCGTTGTATGCTTAGGCACAGTATACATATTTCTACTTCGAGTAGGGAAATCATGAGTGTCACATCCCCTAATAAGCTTATCGTAGAGATAAGATGATAAACAGGAATTTTGCAATTTAAAAACAAAACAAGACATATGGTACATAAACCTTTCTTCTAACTTAAGCCAATTAGGTTGAGAAAAAGATGTAGACAGGTGATCATATTTTCTTAGATTAAAAGAATACCTAATTCAACTATTTTGTATTTTCTGCAACGTATTTTTATCTTTTGCAGTTAATGATGTCCAGTATACAACATAAGTAGAATAATATCAGTGAATCACATAATAATAACTTAGTGTCAGTATGTAAGAGTTCTCTATGCATATATAAAATACCATTTTTTAATTCTTTCTGTTCTAGTGAGCAAATTAAGCGAATATTTTTTGTTTAGATTTTTTTTTCTCCACATTTTTCTCTTTTGTATCTCAATTTATGATGTTTTTTTTTTAATTTCTTACTTAGGTATCTGTGTGTGTTTATATATATATATATATATATATATATATATATATATATATATATATATACACACAAGGTGTACCAGTAGTAGGTATTCAAAACTTGTGAGCTTGTAAAACAAGTCGAAAACTTTAGTACAACTTTTGTCAGTGGCGGCTCCTAAGGGTTATACGCTCACTTAAAGGGGTAACCTTAGAAACAGTTTTTAATGCGTATTATCAAAACGGTTCAACATTAAGTCTCGAAATTTTGATGAGATATTAACCTTGACGTGTTTAATAAGTCTCCTAAAATACATTTCAAAATTTTCTACAGGGGCTTGAGAAAATGCAAGACTTAAGGACAAATTTAATCATATCTTTTTAGTAGTTAATTTTTTCTAGTTTCTGACTCAAAAATATTGAAATTTGAAGTATTGAATATAAAAAAGGTACTCTTGTTAAAGTTCAATAGGATGTACCGTTTGTCAGTAAAATCGATTTAAATCATTCTTAACGTGCCAGACATTCAACATCCATAGCCAAATAAATTAATTGCAGTGTGCCATGAAGAAAACAACTAATCTGATAGTTAACAAAAATGTCAAGTATTTTTAACACTCTTAACAGTAACGATTAAAAACAATAGTACAAATAAAAATAACGTGATATAAATAACAGAAAAACAACGCCTTTCGGTGCAAAGAAATATTTTATAATTGGGTACATTTCTATTAGGAAACTTTATACCATATCGGTGTGCGGCTGCTCTTGAGCTCCCATGACACTCCACCTAACGTTAGTTAAAGCATATCTACATACTCAGAATATGTATACTGTTGCATTTGTAAATAATTTTTATCTATTTTTGTTCACTATAAAATACAAAATACCACTACGCAGACTCAAATAACACAATTTTCAAACTAAAAATTCTTCTGTTAACTGTCAGACTAGTTGTTTTCTTCATGGCACACAGCAATTAATTTTTTTGACTATGTATTGGATGTTGAATGTGGGTCACGTTAGGAATGATTGAAATCGATTTTACTGAAAAAACGGTACATCCTATTGAAATTTAACAAGAGTACATTTTTTATATTAAATACTTAAAATTTTAATATTTAGGAATCAAAAACTAGAAAAAATTAACTACAAAAAAGATATGATTAAATTTGTACTAGAGCCTTGCATTTTCTCACGCCCCTGTAGAAAATTTTGAAATGTAGTTTATGAGATTTATTAAGCACGTCAAGGTTAATACCTTATCAAAATTTTGTGACTTAATGTTGAACCGTTTTGATGCCACGCATTAAAAACTGTTTCTGAGGCTACCCCTTTAAGTCAGCGGAGCCGCCACTGACAAAAGTTGTACTAAGGTTTTCGTAATTTTTCGACTTGCTTTACAAGCTCACAAGTTTTGAATGCTTACTACTGTTACACCTTGTATATATATCTTTTATTCATTTTATGTATTTTACTCCATGATTCCTCATTCCGTGGGGTGTTGTAAATAAATAAATATTGTTCCTATTTGGATCCATAAAAATATCATGATTATTTGAGATGGAGGAATTCACATTAACTTCGTCAGAAATTATTGAATCGGCAAAGCAAGTAGAGTGTAATTTATTACCAGAAAATTCGAGGAAGATATATTAGCGAACATATAAAAAATTTATTGAATATCGAATTGAGAATAACATTACGTCTTTTTCACAAGTATTTTCAACATCGATATTGGAAAGTATCTAAAATTAAAAGCATTCTTGAAACGGCAATCGGATGGATGTTGTCCTAAAAAATCACTCTTTATAGAAAATGAACAAATTAAGAACATTCTAATATACATATTTATGTACAAAATATTTTTGTAAACGAAGTATGCTGACTATTATTATTTACTTCAAATTGAAGATATGGGAAATAGATCCCTCTGCCAACTACAAAAACAAAGAAAAAGAAATCCTTTATTATAAGCGAATATTTAGACATGTTTCGGAAATATAGTACCGCAAGACCTACACAAATAGATGGTAACATATATTTTTTTAAATATTTCAAATGGTAAAGCATATAATCAATTAATAGGAATTCATACATTTGCGAAAATGCCAAAACAACTTGCTGCGCTTCTCAAATTGAAGGCTGCTCAGAAATATACCGGATATTGTTTCCGTAGAACTTCAGCACAGATAAATATAGCTAATTTATCTGTGACTTCAGCTACATTATTCATACATTCGGGAGTTGATATCACAACTTTAAAAATGCATGGTGGATGGAAATCTTCAACGGTAGCTGAAGGCTACATTGAAAAATCCATCGTAAATCAGTTGTTAGCAAAAAAAATCCTACTTCAAGTACAAGTGCTGGAAGAGATTTTTTAAATAATTCAACCACTTTGAAGGATTCAGTAGTTCATAAAACATGTACTAGTGAAAATACTTCAACCTACATAGAAGAAGTAAATGTTTCAAAACAAACAGGACAAGGAATATCCCTTACAGGCTGTTCTAATTTCACTATATATCACAATAACTTTCGTTAAAGAACAAATTTCAATTTTTAATTTAGCGGCAGTAAAAATGATTCTAATCATTTGTACATAACTTTGGTATTTGTAAATAATTTGGGTATTGTTGCCCACCCTGTAACAATTAGAAGCAACTTGTCTTACATATTTGGAAGCAGCTCAGTTAGGATAATCCGGAAATTGGGAAAAAATTATGGTGTTCCATTAACAAAAATGTGATGACGCCATTACTCAAAGGTAGTTCATCCTGTATATTAAATTATTATTTGAAAAAAAAAGTAAATTAATATCAAAAATCGATCTGTTTCGGGAATTTTCAATAATGTCTTATTTACCTAATAATGAATTTGTGCATGACTTTAGGGACACACTGTATGACTTCCAACAAGTTGTTTCGCACATTCTATTATTTCCATATGAAATAAAAAACGTTGATGGTTTATTATTTATTTATTATGTATGTTATTTGGATCGTAAATGATCATCTTACACTCATTTATTCACGCTAGTACCATAATGATTGTTGTTACGATCTTAATATAAATATTTCCTCAACAGAGAATACCGTATCCACAGCCCATAGAACTACTATTTCCTATAAAATTGTTATATTATTAAATTGTTATGTTATTATATCTGTTTATGTGAATGTTCGTGACACAATTCCATTTGAACTGTATTATTTTGTGAATGCAGAGGAAAATAACATCATAATTTTTGCGGGCCGGTAATAAAATATCTAATAATATTCCAGACGCCAACGAGATCATTGAAATTGTTTTAAAATATCTAAGTAAACAGTCGTATATCTTTTTAAAGATGGCGACACGACTATTATTATGTTCAAAGAGTATTTTGTTATTATCTATAGTTGTAAATACTACTGGAAAAATATTGGAAATTTGATGGTTAGGTATAGTTTAGATACAAGTATATGATAACTGGTTGTTCAATATTCATGAAACCCATATTAATAATATCGATATTGTAATTTAAATTCCAATTTTTATGGGTGTAGTGACATCATTTTGAATTAAATCAACATAATTTTGTTATATTTCAATATAATTACTAAATAAATAATTGAAATAATACTGTAAAATAGAACTGGCATTAAAATTTACACCACTAAAATGTTTTGAATTTGTCTTCTGAATCTGATTATTATTGCAAATATTTAAGAACTTAAAGATGTTTTATGTTATTTAAAAAATCAGTGCCCATGATCCGTTAATTTTGATGTGAAGTGTAAGACAAATAAGAAGTCAAAACTTCAGCAAATTTGCAATAACGATTGATTTTTTACTGAAAGAAACGTTCCACGTATGTTTCAGCTCTTAAATTATGGCAAATCGATCTCTACCAAAACAGTTTCTTTTAAATATTACACAGATACTTATTTATGCATATTAGATGGATAAATACTGAACATTCTTTTAGTTTTCAAGAGGTAGTTAAAGACTTTCTGAAAAACCGTGAAAAAATGCTTTCGAAAAGACAAAACAACCTATTAATATTTTTCTGACGCCTTATTATTTATTCTATTAAGTTCAAAGTCGTCTTATTTCCTGCATGCTTTTGTGAGAGGGATGTTCAGAGAATACAAGGAAATTGTCAGGATATTAGCAACGTCAATGCCTTAAGTTACGCTTCGATACGATGGGATATTAAAATATAATGAGAAAGTTATTAGCTTATCTTTAGATGATTGCATGGAAGTACCGCCTTTCAACTCTTCATATTTAGAAACATACTAATAACATAACAGTTGTGATTACAGTTCATTATCATAGATAATGTTATAATATCGTCAAAATGTTGATCGAAAAAGTGAAGGTTTAAATTGCTTACGTAAGTTGGCACCTAAAATATTAGTAGTATTAAAACTGTCGAAGATTATTCCAGTACATGAAACGAGTTCTAATAGCGTTACTGATAATTACAGACCCATTACTGTTATAAATAATTTTTCAAAAGTTTTTCAAATGTTTTTACATGAACCCACGTTTGCATATGTAAAGAAGAGACTAAATGTCAACATCGACCAATTTATGCTGTATAATGGACTTTATAGCTGATTTATTTGACCAGAAATGGCTGATAGATGTCATTTATACTGATTTTAGCAAAGCTTTTGACATATTAAATCATACAGAATTACTATCATTTAAATAATATTGTTTTTCTCATAATATGTTAACATGTTACAAATCTTACCTGGAGGATCGTCAACTTGTAGAATTTTCTGGTCAACAGTCCCATCAGATTATACCATCATCAGGGGTACCATAAGGTTCGGTCCTTGGACCATTTTTTTATAACAATTTTATAAATGACCTAGTTACTGATATAATTGTTAAGTGTCTTTTTTATGCAAATGTTATGAAAATATATATCATAGAATTGACTACTTTAACGATTGTATTGATTTGCCAAATTAAATATGAAAAAATGCAATGTTCTTACTTTTACATTTAAAAATAGCGCCATAGACTACTATCATTATAAATTGGACGATGTTATTGTTTCCAGATCACTTAGATTTTGTGACCTGGTGTTAACATTTAATTGTAAATTATCTCTATTTGGGCACGCAGTTTCTATAAACTAATACAATAATGATGATTGATAACCATACCTTTTAAATGCAATTGACGGTTTTTGTAACAAAAATAATTATATCAGAAATTGACAATGTAAGATGTCTGTATAACCAGATTACAGATAAAAAAACGTAAAATTGGCATTTTGATAATGGTTACCATTGTACTATGAAAAACAACCATGCAAATTTAAATTATTTGCATTTTTGATAGATTGTCATCAACAAAGTGTTTTCGAAGACAATGAGCGATTCAGAAGAATTTATTTGTACTCTCAACTGATAGAAATCGTCGAAAGTTTGGAAAAAGATTTATTACCTAAGAAGAGTCGTGCAAGGTAGGATAAAGTTTATAATGTTTTCAAGAATTGGTGCTCGCAAAAAGGTATTTAAATAATTGTTTCTGAAACTATTGTGCTCGCATATTTTAGCCAAATTGCCAAAATCAAAAAGCCGTCAACCCTTTAGTCCATTTACTGAATGTTGCGTACTACTTTAAATATTAAAGATAAAGTAGATATCTTCAAATTTTTTAAGTTACTGTTATTTTTGAAACAACAAAATCTAGCTAAAAATGTTACCAATTCTACGCAGGATGTTAAGCATGCATTAACAATTTCTGTTGCCGCTTATAATTGAATATTACAATTAATTTAGTAAAATGTAATACTTAATGTGAATAACATTTCTTGAGAATGTACAATAAGATATTTTTCTAAACAAACATTTTGGTTATTCAGTGAATGTGAGATTTACCTGGATTGAAAGTGACGTTCGGTAAATGTCACTTTTCATCTGAAGATTTGTCAAAGCCAGAAATATGTTTTTTCAAACTTCAGTATAAATATCAATATTACATATATGGTTGTATTTTTCCTGGCAGTATTACACTGAGAAAACATTTATATGTCGACAGATCTAATATTTGTTAAAGAAAGGTGAAAGGGTTAATGTATTCATATTGAAATATTTGTCTGAGTTTACTAAACAAGTTTTTCATTAACTTTCATCTGTCTTCAGTAGCCTGAGATTTACTTTTGAGATATACGGTCTAATAATGAAATGGACCAGCAGTCTAGTATCTTTCAACAAGTTTAAAGAAATAGACTGGTATTTATACAGAAAACGTCCGCACTAAATATACGCATGTGTACATAAAATATATACGCATGTATCAGGAGCTCTAAGGAGTGACTTTGTATTCTTTTTGTTTTATTTAACCCAAGGCAATAAAACGGTTCTTTGAAATTTTCAGATCCATATAATATTGCATGCAGATAAATAAATATTAATAACCTTTTTCGACTTTTGCTTTGAACATTTTCCCTTAAGGAGATGCTTGGAAGCAAATAAAAAAGTAATTTGGAAAGAAGCAAACAAGTTCAGTAGGTAGGTACATTAGCAGGTTCTTATGAAAAAATGTACGTAGAAAAATCATATACGAGGTGTTTTCTGGACTAGAGCTCCTAGTTCTTATCGAGAGTAATGCTTTTAGCTTAAAGTTCAGTGGAAATTATTATTAGTTAATTCCTTAACATTTCTTTAAGTATTTCTATACGGTATTGTTAAAACTATATACAAATTATTAGCATTTTTGGAATTATGCAGTGTGTTCAGTAAAGAATGGACCATCACACTTAAGGCTAGCCTCTTTGGAGAAAAATAATGTTATTTAAATCAACTTACCTTAGCTTCCTTAAGAAGTAGGTGCATGAGAAGGTGCTTTTTTAATTTTCTTATTTGTTGGGTAATTGTAGAAAATTATGGAAAAGAAGATTTTTGTGAGATAAACTCTTATATCTAATTGATTATTGAGTTAAAAGTACAGGGCGTTCTGAGTGCTTGTGCCACTATATTATTCCTTTCCGATTTTTTTTTAAATAGTAGCAGTAGATAAATTATTAATTTAAAAAGTTACTACAGTTAATAATATCTAATAATTAGCTGTCTAGCGAATATTTCAAAAATAAAGACCTTGTTTCAGCTATTGAGTTTAGGTTTAAATGTTTTTTTTTATTTTATTACCTTTTAAATGTCTTTCTTTTATGTCATATGTCTCTGTTTTATGTGTTGATTTTCAAGCATAACAGTTTTTGGCGACATGCAACAAGTATACCATTTTTTTAAACTAATCGAAGGTTGTTATAACTAATCATTTTCAAAAAATCTCTATCCTTAAAAAATCTGAAAGGAATAATATAGAGGCACAGGCGCTCAGAACGCTGTGTACATTTAACTCAAAAATCAGCTAAATATTCGTAAAAAACAATATTTTCCAAAATTTGAGTACAATTACCCAACAAATACGAAAATTATCATTAAAAAAAAAGAAAAAAGTACTTTCTCAGGCTTATAATTGCGTTGATTTAAATTACATTATTTTTATACAAGAAAGCAAGTCTTAAAGCAAGACCCATTTTTACTGAACACTCTGTAAATATAACTGAAAATCTGTTTCTATGAATTCAATTAAAAATTAAAGTAAATTTGTTGATAATAGTCTTCTAATAAATTACAAATTACGCAAACAAGTCTGAGCGAAGATTCTACTCCCGTTATATTAAAATGAGGAAATATAAAAAATAAATGACGCTAGCAACGAAAACCAATATTTTACTTTCCATATTGAAGTCACGATAAATACTTAATGTAATGGAACGCATACTAATAATTTATAGATCACATTAGCTGATTGCAAAACTTTACTAGCCTGCAAAGATTTCTACTCGCTTTCCTTCATGAGGGTGGATCGAATAAAAGAAAATTTTTAATATCTGCAGCAACTTTCCATACTATTCTGCGCTGGTTACCTCCAATCAGATCACGAATTGCACGAATATTTGCCCCATTGATGTTTGTCCGGGTCCGCATGCATGACTCGTTTTCCCTTGATTTAAATCATCTCATGTTTAATGTCGCCAAGTGTAACGTAATGTCCTATTCTCTCAAAAAACATCTGATTTATTATGATTACAAGGCAAATAGTATTATTATTGAAAGACCAGAAACCATATTTGATTTAAGGGTAATATTCGATAAATATTTGTCTTTCAATGCGCATATTGATAAGATTGTTTCCAAATCCAATCGTATGTATGGATTTATAGCGCGTTACAGTAGGGGCTTTTCTAATACTGAAACTTTATTAATATTATACTATGCTTCAGTGAGATGAAAACTAGAGTATGCTTCCGTAGTTTGGAATCCTCACTATCAAACCCAGTCTATTAAATTGGAAACTGTTCAAATACGTTTTCTTAAACTGTTGTCTTTTAAAACCGATGACATTTAACCTGACATTGGTATCATGACTCTTTACTTTAGAGACATGGTTTTAAAAGCTTAAGTGTTTGTAGACAGTGCCATTCAACTATATTTTTGCTTAAAGTAATTAACATTGCTGCAGATGATTCTGACATTTTTACAAAAGATATGGTGTTACCTTCCCTCTTCATATTCCTCGAACTAATAACTACTGTAATATATAATTTAATAAGTATCCAGTTTGATATATTTAGCACAACTATTGCTCGTATTCTTAGGTATTTACTCCTGTTCACCTTATCCTGTTATTAGTGTAAACTGTCAAAATCAACTCCTTACCCTCGCAGAACTATTACTTTCAAACCAATATCCATCCACTTCGCCATCAAAATGAATAGAAAGTGTTATCTACCATTATTTCTAAAAATCTCGTCTACTCTTTAAAGGGCTGTAATCCCTTTAAGAAGCAATTTAGAACTTAAGATCATATGTTCTTAGATTATTAGCATCCTGTATATCATAAAATATAGCCGTATGCCTTCAATTAATCTAAAATGTATCTTTATTTCAGTTCAAAGCGAAGAAGACGGTGAATAAAAAATATTTATGTACTTTACATGAGATCGTTTTCACAATCGTTTCTAATAAAAAGACAATTTATATATTTTCATTAGCATTGGCTAGTAAAATGCTATTAGACAGACAATATTTACGTATACCTACTTTTGAAAGTAAATATTTTATTTCGAAACAAATGAGCTGTAGTTTTAGAGGATAGACGTCACCTACAATATGCTTTTTCCCAATATTTCACAGTTTGTGTTTCGGTCTCAGTGCCAATATAAACATTAAACGTGATAAAAGGAAACTTCTTACTCAAAAAGAAAATATATTGCAATAAATGAGTAATGATCCATTTTTCGCTGTCATGGTTTTGTATGAAAACGAAAGTTTATAAAACACTATCCATATTATTCATTTGTGACATTTTTTGTGTTACTTTTTTTTGTTTAATTACATATTCCTGTCACTAGGACGGTTACCTCTGCATATTCTCTAGCGAGGATATTTATTATCTTTTCCTATTTTCAAGTAAGAACCGAGGTAAGAACATTTTTGTTGTCAAAGAATAGTGGAAGATGAGGGGAGAGGACATTTTTGTTGAAGAAGGATACATTGTGTTCTAATGAATAAATTTTAGCATGTACTTACCAATATCTGCATAGTAAGGACATTTTGAATAACAGTAAAGATGGAAGGACATAGAGACTTGAGTAAGGACTGTGCTTTCGAAACAAGGGCAGGTGACAACCCTACGTGTCATTAAAACAATAAATATAAAACATATTTTAATTAAACTGAATAAAGTAACTTTATTTTACTAGTGGGATTTTTGTTTTAACACATATCCTTTCCATTAATAACAACCCTTGTAGTATTATTGCCGTCATTTTCGGAACGCATAACATCTGCCGAAGTTTGCGAAGAATTTACACAAGTTACGGATGTCTCTTGTTGTAAGAAACAGCTATATTTTATTTGCAATATCAGATTTGTTAGATATAGACTGCTCAACATAACTTTCTGCTATAGAGGAGCTCTTCCATTCACCATGTCATTTAATGGTTGTAAGATCAGCATCTTTATTAGCCAATAAAGTTGTTGAAGTGCGCCTCATACAATGGCCAGTATATGCTTCTGGATTTGCGATATTCAGGAAAGAATCAACTATTGAGGCTACCTTCGCCAATGTATTGATTCCAACGGGCTGAGAAGTATATTTTTGATTGATGTATCTAAAAAATAATCTGTCGTGCGTTAAGCGAATTGGGCCCAGAGAAATATATTTTCTGCATATTTCAAAAGTATTCACGCAAAATCCTTCTCCTGTAATAGAATTTTTTTTGAAATGTCCGTCCTGGTGTCAGGTATTGAAAGAAGTAGGTAGAACAGGCACCAGAACCCCCCATTATTAGTGCAACCTAAAATAATACAAAATTCACTATATATCTAACAATATGTAAAACGTAAAGAGATATTACCTTAATCATTAAATATCGGATATCGGAAGCCCCAGTCAAAAATTCGTCGATATATGCTCAATACCCAATACCAATACCTAATACCGCAGCTTCTTTTGCTTTGTATCCCCTCGATTCACTCTTCAAATAAGCAGTAAGCTTGTTATATTTTCCAATATCTGTATTGTATTGTACACCTTTATAGTAATTCGTAACGAAGTAATAGTATATTACATTATTAGGTTGGTAAGTGGGGTATAACAGAATCGAGGAAAAATTTTTCCTCGATTCTGTTAATCACTTAACAACCGTATAGTGTATAACGTTTTTCGCACAATCGCATTTATCAAATAAAATAATAAAAAAACTATTTTGATTGCTGAAATGGCGTGGCCTATCTAGCGTGTTTTGAATTTAATTTGTTGGAAACCAAAAAAAAAACAATTTGAAGTTTGAACAATTTTGTGTTTTGCTGTCAAAACTGTGCTTATTCTGTACTGATAAAGACGATTCAGAGGTAGATTCGGACATTGAAGAATCGTATCAAATAGGTTGTGGGTAATTAATTTCCACAAAATCAAAAGTGAGGTATGAAAAAGTCTATGATGCCTTCAGGAAACGGTTGAATGAGAAGAAAGCGGAGATATCTGAAAAAAACTTTGCTGGCTTATTTTGTTCAGAGAAATTTAAGATTGAAGTCTCCGGGAAGCTTATGGGCAGAGTACTCTATGCTTAAAAGTAAGATCAACTTAAATAATGGTGTCGATATATCGCAATTTAAGAAGTTAGTAGAATTTCTAGAGAAGAACAATTTTGGACATCATGCGAAAAAAGCAAAGGTATTTACCAGAGAAGAGAGAGAACAAATTCCTGCTGGAAGCCTCCGATGAAACCTGTATTATGATGAAAGCAGTGATGATAATGGGAGTCGCTGATGACATTACGGATGAAGGTTCAATTGTCATTGTTAAAGTGCCTGATACCAAAACACATATTAGTCGAATTTTCACCAATGAAAAAGTCCCTTTTTTGACGATTTTGCGAAAATATACAGACTTAAGAAGACTAACTCTCGTCGATTTTTCTACTCAGTTCGTCAAGGAAAATGTGTAAATCAACTTGTGGGTATAAATACATTGGGACAAATACCACAAAAAATTTCCGAGTATTTAAAACTGCAAGATCCAAAATCCTATACTGGACATGCTTTTAGAAGGACGTCGGCGACTTTGTTAGTAAATACTGGAGTTGATGTTATGGCACTCAAACGTCATGGGGGCTGGAGGTTTTAGTGATAACATTAATGTATTATTTGACTAACAGAAAATGTAATTTTAAGTGTCGCTGAACGATATGTTGCAGAGTGTTTAACAAAGAAAATAGAGTTTACTGATAAGATTTTACATACCAACAGCGGCAGTGACAATGAATTTGACTCCATTCCAGTGTTTAAAGACAAAACTACTGAAGTTTATTCTAATCCTAACATATCTAACTCAATAAGTAATACAGAAAATTCAATTACTGTAAAAGCAATAGATAAAAACGAGGGAAAAACTATTACGTTTAAGAATTGTACAAATTGTACCTATAATTTTTACAATACATGAGCCCAGCATTTGTTGGTGAAAAGAATTACTGATTTTTACTTACCGCATTAATGCTGTTATTAACTCAAACAACACTATTATTTTTTTGATTTCTATGGAAACAAGCCACAGTGTTGTATATTCAACTTACAGAATGTGTCAACAATGACAGTAAGTGCATATTTCAGAACGATTGTGCGAGAATATTATTATTTGTAGTGTGATATCTTGTCTTGCTTTTTCTTGATATTGCCTTGGTCTCGCAAGACAAGACTTGACAGCTTGAATTGCAAGACGAGACATGAAATATTGCCACGGTAAGAAGTATCGCAAATATAAAAGGGGGTAATATTTAAGTCAACAATAGCTGAAAGAATAAATATTGCATTTTTATTGCAGGTATACAGGGTGATTCCAAATTATGTACAAAAAATTTAAGTGTAAATTGTTTAAACGATTTTAATAGGGGTCTTTTATATAAAATTTTTTTATTTAAGCGCCCCTGGATAACTTACAACCCCTTAAAAGGGGGCGAAAATGTAAAGCTTTATTTAATTTTGTTCAAACAGTTTGAAATCAAGATCTGACATTTGGCACAATATTTAGGGGTCTGAGACTTTTTCTAGACCAGTATTTTTCATTGATCTTGTCTTGTTGTAAGACGTTGAAATAAACTATCCTCTCTACATTTTTTGTTAGATTTTCTTTGGAGTAAATTTATTCGATTTAAAAAATTGTTTTTGAATGTCCGTTAAATTTAGAAATTTTTTTGCCTCTTTCAATTTTTTGATAAATAAGTATACAGGTTTTGAGTAAAAAAAATAAGTTCGGAACCCTACATGCACATAGTTTCCTTTCCAATATCAGATTTTGCACAACATTATCTAGTAGCTTTCCGTTATTTTTAATTTGATGACATTTCATGTTTCTTTGTGTCAAATATTGCTATTTACTTGTATCTAAGTGAATAAGTTCTAATGAATAAGTAAAAATGGCTGATAATGTAAGATGTTCGAATGAAGAATACAGAGGTATGCATTTCATTTGTGGGGAATAATCGCAATTTTAATGAGAAACTAGAAATCATTGAATCTGCCACTACAATTAAAATACATTTACTAGTGTAACATCTTTTTATTAATTGGGAATAAATAATATTGCTTTATTAATTTCTAATTTGTTTTTTTATTACAGAAAATAATTTTCAATTTGATTACCGTTCATCTCTATGCATTTAAGCAACCGTCTAACAAAATTATTGACAGAAATATTCGTTTCATATCTTTTCAACAATCTACACTCAAATTTTTGGCACATAATTTGGAATCACCCAGCATATAAAAATATTTTTAAAATCAAATTTTATTGAGTCTAGGTCCATTCTATTGAACTGAAGTAATTATAATTTTTTTTTTGACTGAAAGAACTCCAATTCACTTCGTCCATTATTTATAATTATGTAAAACTGGTCGCTTTTATAGTTTATAACTCTACCAATCGACCATATCGATAGTTACGTATGAGAGTAACCACCACTTATTCCAAATTCATAATAAAGTTCTATTTGTATGAAACAGTCTTACAAAAATCTTGCAAAACTGTGAGACTTTAAATTGTGTACGCTGGGTTTTATTTACAAAAGTACAATGATGTAGCACTTAGCAGAACTGTTTTTCATAAATTTTTAAATTCTACAAAACCCTTTATTGATTAACAGCGAAATTATTCGCTACATTGAATAAGGGAATATGCACCAGCCACTAAATTCTTTACATTATATTTTTCGTAGGCGTATCGCCTCGTTTGTTTCTAAAATTATATGCTATTGAGGGAACTTCAAGCTGAATGAGCAACTTCAAATGTGAGAGCGTATTGAATTGCTCTTAAGAACATAATACGTTCGCTTGTGATATAAATAGTTTATATCACAATGATGGAATTAGAAAAAATAGAGATCAAGCAAGGACTTTTTTAGTTACATACCCACGTATAAATCATCTCAGTTATAATTTTACAAGTTTGTGCGCAATAATCACTCTGTATATTTGATATAATTTCCAAATGGAAGTGGTAGTATTAATATTAGATAATAAAAAGTCTTATATCTGATATTTCTTGTTATATGTCTATAATATTTTCATAAAAGTTATGAAAGCCTGAATTAAAAATAATTTAAGATGATTACGAATAGACAGATTCTAATTGGATGCGATATAATTCAAAAATAATATGAAATGACCGTTTTAGACTTTCTCCCTTAGCTTCAACATTAATTGAAAAAAGTACGCCATATTGGCAAATCCAGTTAATTGAATCAATAAATCTCACTAATCGTTCATTTCCTTTTTTTACTTTTCCTAAATTTGTTCAGTGAAAGTGCGAATAATTGCTACCAATTTCCTTTACCAACTCTTACAATTTTTAACTATTAATTTAAAATTAAAAAAAGAAACTAATTTTATTAAACACCTAATTGCTATGTTAGCTACCATTTTCTATATGAATTAATGTCACTTGCTATGCCTAGTAAATTAGGTCATTTGCTGTTATAATCGCAGCGATATCTATATTAATATTAATAATTTGAAGGGGTTATTAAGATAGGGATCGTATACGTAATAATCTCGATATAACGGCTTGTTAACCGGTAAATTATGACCTCGATTTTACGCGTCATAAATTACTGGAATAAATTTTCCATACCTAGATTCTGACGAGACCATTTTACGATCAATAAAATTTGAGAATACTTTCAGTTTTTAACTGGTAATAATATAATCTATTTTTTCTTCTACAATGCCTTTTTTATTGCCCAATTGTAGTTTCATACACACGGATAATTTATTTTTTCACATTTTGACTGATAATGCTATTTTACTAAATTCAAAATCGCTTCCAAATAATACTAGAAAATATATTTGAAATTCACTAATTTTACGTTCGTTGTGTGTGTATAGTATTTACATTTGTGTTCGCGAAAGTGATAACAAATCGACAAAAACCAATGTAACGCAAGAGATACTAAATTTATATCATTGGCGTACTTAACTCGATTGAGTGGAATTTTTACCGTGACTAATTGTTTGTACATAAGTTTCAACTTTAAAATTAAAGTTCTTATTAAGTATTGGGCGGAATTAAAAAATTGAAAGTCTGTTGTAAAGAGAATTATTGTAAGAGCTTTCAAAATAAATATTACTCAACCCCCAATGTCATTTACATATTTTGGGGTGACGCTCACCCTTGCTTGGGGGTGAAAGTGGCGGAGTCAAAAATACCAGCAAATAATGTCTCCCTTTAATCTAAAATCGGCGGGTCTGAGCTTTTTTCTACAATCTTGACGCCTGAAAATGACTTTGTTTCGTTTTCATTTGGCCGCCCTGTATATCCTCATTTTTGTAGGTATTATTAGTTCATCGTCTTGTATTTTTTTCAGTAAAAATAAGAAATAGCAATATTTTAGTTGTATGTTGAAATTTATTTAAGTAATTCTATTAACTGGTGACCAATAATTCTACTAAAATGAAAATAGAGAAGTTCAACCAAACCAGGAAACTATAAGTGCTGCCTTTTCGGTATCAGAAAAGAAAGTTGTAAATTTAATAAATGAAATATTAGCAGAATTTAAGGAATGTGTGTAATGAGCTGAGTAATGAGTATACGTCATTCACTTAATTTTCTAATGCTAACTAATTAACATAAAATGTGAGAAAATAATATAAACAAATCTCGTAAGAAAAAATAGCTATTTATGTTCGTGAAGTTAAAAAACTCGCTACGCTCGTTTTTTAATCATCTTCACTCACAAAATAAAATATTACTTTTAACACGTAGGTATATCATACACTATTTTTTCTACAAAACAATCAGAAGAACTTTAAACTCAATAAAAATAAGAAATCAAAAAATACCACACAGATCGCAATGTTTATGAACCAAAATTTTCGTAGCAACCAGTGTTGTTGTTAGTTACGGAAAAAACGCAAAAATATTGACAGCATTTTCTAGTAATATTATAAGTATAATGAATAATCTCGATAATGAGCGTAACGAATCTATCCTTGCTGAAATCCTTCCGCCAGTCGAGCAATATTGGAATTATTGCCGGCGAAATCAAAGGAACAGTACGAAATCGCTTATAGACGCTTTTCGGAATGGTGCAACATTAAAAAGGTCTCTGCGAAATGTAACGAAAGTGTTTTACTGGCATATTTTGAGGAAAAAGCCAAGATATGGAAATCGTCAACGCTGTGGTCAAATTATTCCATGATCAAAACTATGTTAAATATAATTTCAGATAAAGATATAAGCAAACATTATAAACTTATTGCTTTTTTAAAACGGAAGGGTGAAGAATATCAAGCAAAAAAGTCAAAAGTTTTGACGAAGACGCATATCGACAAATTTCTCACAGAAGCAGAAGACGAAAAGTGTCTGATGATGAAAGTCGCAGCAATAGTGGGTGTCTTCGGGGCGTGTCGCCGGGAGGAATTGTGTCAGATGACCATCGACAATATCGAATATTTGGGCACTTCGGTTGTTGTGACCATACCAGATACTAAAACGAAAGTGCCTCGGACTTTCAGTGTTGTTGGTGAATTCTATTTAAACTTTTTTAGAAAGTATATGGCACTCCGGCCACCCAACGCTGACCATAGACGACTTTTTCTTAAATATATGAAGAATAAATGTGTGAAGAATCTAGTCGGAATTAACATGTTTGGTAAAATACCTGCCGACATTGCAGCAAATCCTCAACTTTACACCGGACACTATTTTCGTCGTTCATCGGCGACATTGTTAGCAGATTCTGGTGCAAATCTTACTACCATCAGGAGACATGGAGGATGGAAATCTTCGACGGTAGCTGAAGGCTACATTGAAAATTCACTGGAACAGAAGAAGGAAATTGCGTGCCAAATACTTCCTACTGCTGCAACTACTAGCAAGACCACCAGTACTACCAGTAGTATTTCTACAGAAAATAGATGTGTCACACATGTTGACAGTAAAACCAACTTAAGTATGATGACTCCGCAGGGAATTACAATTTCAAATTGTTCTAATTTTACTATAAATGTTAATAGTAATTAAAATGTTGGTTTGTACTTATTTAAAATAAAAAGTTGTTCATGTGTTTGTTAAAACGTTTTATTAATTTTCAAAACAAATTTTAAATAAACTTTGATTTACTTTTAACACTAGTGTTAAAAGTAACTTACTTTTAACACGCGTGTCAAAAAATGACATTTTTAACATCAAAAATGACAATTAAAAAGCCCACTTTTAACAGTTTTGTAGAAAAACATTTTTACTAAACTCATATAACTTTTAGTCTCAAACTCAAAAGATATATTCGTTTAGTAAAACTTTGCTGCTTTTCTAAACTTATTGTTTAATATATTATTGCTACAGCAAACAAAAGAACCAATACGTCTCTAATAATTGATAAATTCAAAAAAAATTATCTGTGTGCTTAAAATCTAATATATAAAATTCTCGTGGCACAGTGTTAGACGCCATACTCCTCGGAAACGGCTTAACCGATTTTTATGAAATTTTATATGTATATTCGGTAGGTCTGACAATCCGTTGTAATCTATTTTTCATACCCCTAAGTGATAAGGGTGGTCCACCCCAAACAATTTTTTTTATTTTTTGGACAAAATTTTTTATTTTTATTTTTTTATGATGTGGCATTAAAAATACATACAACCCTTAATTTTCATCCCTCTATCACAAACCCCTATTTTTTAATAACCGTTTTAGTAATTTAATCATTTTTAACCCTCGATTACTGATCGATTGTCACTAGATCAGTTATCCCCGCCAGGCATCTACCGGTGTCACTTCTCACCCAGTAAACAGTACGGAGTAGGGATGAGAACGAAGCCGGTGTATATTGCAGGCGCTCGAAATAATTCAAAAAATGAATGTTTCGTGTTTTGTTATTTTTATAGGCCGTCATCGTTCACAGCGCTCCATTCCTCTTTTAGTCATATACCACATCTCCACACACTTACAATAAGTTAGTTATTTTTTATTTAAATGCCCAAATATTTACTAGAAATAGTTCATATGGCAAAACAACGTTTGCCGGGTCGCCTAGTAAGTATATAAAATTATACAGTTATTGTTTCAAATTGTTTGTCTTCTGAAGTTTGTCGTTTCCCGCTACGTACTTTTAAAAATATAAGTATAAGCATCTACTATGTACCTAGCAACCGCTACAAACAAAAAAAATGCATTTCGTTTGTCGTCTTATTACATTATGCTTTAATATTTTATTCCGTTTCTGACAAATATCATTCCTGAAATAATTTTGTTAAGCCTTTTTCCTGTAGACGTATTGTCGGAAGCATTCATTTGTTGTAAAGAGCTTTAATTGATAGAGCAATTAAGTGTATCTAAAGGAGATAATGGCAGAAATTTAGCCAACATTTCTTCGAATTACTTCGTCAAATTGTAACAAACTTTGAGATGAAAAAGGCAGAAATGACTGATTAAAGGTACTGTTATTTTGGCCGGGAAATAATTGTTAATGAAGAAAAGTTATATACAGGGTTAACTATGATTTAGTACAAATATTTTAAAAGGTGATAGGAAAAATTCAGAATTAACGGTATCACGCTTCAAAAAAATTCCAAACTTATTTGTAAAGCGAAAAAAAATTATTTTCAAAACCTTATTAACCCCTAATTTCTCGGCGACTATGCCGCCTGTCACCTGCGAGGTTAGGTATATTCTGCCAAAGTCAAAGTTGTCAAAGGTAGTGACAGAGCACCGCGTTGCCACGTGTAACGATTTATGGCGCTTTTAAAGAAAGCTTTATTTATAAAATACTAGATTATTTAATGAAAACACGATATGGTAGCACTAAGAGTAAAACCTACCTTACTGATACTTCCAGGACTGATATTTGGAGATTTCAAGAAAGTTGAATTATTTTCTGTTTTCTAACTTGTTTACATTATAACTTGCCGTTGTAAAAATTGTTGTACTTGCTGGGAACCTCTTCATTTCCCTCGACCATTTCATAAATAAAAAAATACTTTTTTCTGTAGGTATATCTATTATTGTAGTTTAAAAATAAGTAAAAAAGAAGTTACAAGATATTTTAAAAAGTATGAAATTGGTTCTTTTTTATTTTCAAGTTAGGTACATACGTATTTAAAACTCCAGCACGTATAAAACAACATTCGTGGACGTTGTACAATTCCTTCAAATGTACGAGGATTTGGCATATTCTGTCTACATATTTGGAAAACGTCTTTGATATTCTGCTGCCGCACGATATGCACTTTCGTCGTACTTCCTATAAATTAGTACCATATCTGTAATTTTCGCGATTACGCGAATTTGAATGTGCGAAAAGCAAATACTGAAAACTAATATCAAAATATTTGCGATATTTGACGGATCTTCCGATGCTGGCGCCATCTGTAAGATCATTAGTGCAAAGTGCACTAAAGCTCGTTCCATTTTTTAACTTATTATAGAATTAAATAATAATAATACTAATAATAGTAACGATATTAACAATAATCGACCATGTTTGTATATAATAATATTGTAGTATTATTTTAAATTTCCCGAGGCGTTTACAGTGGTCTGTAATATTATTTTTCTGACCACTGCTGCTGTTTGACATTTGGAGAGTATTAGAAACAATGCAACCAACAACACAGCATAGGTTTATCGACTGACAAGTGCTATGTGCGTGTAACCCCGTGTCACGGAGGAAGTGTCAAAACAATACTAGGATGAAGATAACCCACGATTGTACACAAAAGAATAAAATATTGATTATACTGATTGCCATAAAAATATTTATCTGAAAAATATTAGGTTCTCGATGGTGACGGACCGAAGACTGAACGGTTGTGTTGACATTGTAATTTTAGTTTTCAGTTTTAAAGGTTTTATTTATTAAATAATAGATAGTTGCGATATATTGGGACATATGTAGTTTTCCACAGTTTTCTTTAAACGTACGTGGACATATTTTCTAGAGTTGAGAGCAATGCAGTGGAGTTACAGTTATCGGACAAAATTTTCTAAATGAAAAACTGCCACGGGTGTAGTCGAAGTTTTCTGTTAGTATTTCTTTCAATCAATTTTCTTAAAATAAATGGTCAATTTATTAACTCTACGCGAAGTGGCGAGTAATTCTGACGAATCTGTAATGAGTGAAAATGAAGTTTTGGCAGTTTGGAACGAAGGAACGAAAAACGAATGCAAAATACTGTAGCTAAACGGATTAACTGTTATCTATCAGGTACTTAGGTATTATTATTAATAAAAATGTTTATTTTCGTTGTTTCTACATTCGGCAACGTTGTGAGAAACGACCGTGGTAGTTGACATATGTAGCCATCTTGGACGATGATTGATCGACATAGGCGCCGACTTTCCGTAGGAAAAAAGAGTTTTGCCCCATTTTTAAAACATCGAGCTAGAATTCCGAAATATTTTTTTTATTGTCTCTCAGGCCTCCCTGAGCAGTTGGTTAAAATTTTTGTACTTAGTCATAGTTAACCCTGTAGATAAAAACTATTGAGTAAAATGTGGAATAAGTCGTCGATTACGATAGGAGAATATTTAGGTAATGATTTAACGTAGTAAAATGAAATCTATTATGAGAATATTCTACTAATAAAATAAATAAATGAGTATTTTAAATATTTGTAGAAATATTTTGGATAGTATTAAGTTTATATGTATGTAATATTAATTTGATAGATCTTGATAGATGAAAAAAATCTATTACAGAGTGAATTTGGCAATTGCTATGTAAATATTATGAAATATTCTCTAGAGTAATATTTCCAATATTATTTGACGTAGGTATACGTGTAAACTATGACTAGACTAACACTCTAACGAAATTAAAAAATTAGTCTCGAACTGAAATTGATAGAAAAAGCTATCAATCTGGTACTTTTTGATCTTGGCACGTTAGGATCCGGCTTCTTGTTTGATTTCCTTTGAAGGAAGCTGAAAGTAATGGGCAGACGAAATGTTAAGGAGTCATCTCGATACAGAGAATAAATGATGAGGGTCGCACATGTGCTAGAATTTATTTTAGTTAATGGACACCTTGACTTGAATAATCTTGAGTGCCAACATGTTTACTTCATCAGAATGTATCGTTTTATATGGAGATTCTAAAGCATTCGAGAAAATGTGATTTTTCGTTCCGCTTTTAAATGTCGCATGTTTTAAATAATGGTAGATCAACAGCAGCTAGTATTGAGTAATTTTTATATGAAATTTTAGATATTAAGTTTGAATCGCAATAATGTATAACACGCTAATGATGTTAAACGGTGTTTACGACCGAGATACAATGTTTTGTATATACATGATCAAATATTTTCGACATAACAATAGTTATTTATGATATTCTTTTTCACAAAAGAAAATGCCACTTTTAGTGCATATATCATGCACTATTTTGTCTACAAAAACCATTAACAGTACAACAAATCAACGCATTTTGTACGTTGTTAATAGTTATTAATTATACAAGGTGTTTATTATTAATTAATTAGGTACTAATTGAATGCCGATACTTAAGGGTGTGAATCCTCTTAATTTTTAAGCTACAGGGTGTTACAGTTTTAAGAAAAAAAATACTTTTTTATTATAATTTTCTTATCACTCCAGATATTTTTATGAAATTTTGTACACACCTATTAATCATTAAGGAGCATTGTATGATGTAAAAAATGTTTTAAAATCTTTGTCAATGATGTCCATATGAGGTTTGAACTAAACATTTTTGAAGAAAAAAATGGTACGCCACTGCTTTTTCTAAAAACTAAAATTATTTTTAAAATCTCCATTTATTTTACAGCAAATTCGGTTCCTAGACTTACTCTCGTACGACGCACCATTTTTACGTAAAAAAACTAAAACCAAAAAAGTTTTTTTCCCAAGTACATTGAGACTGCTTTTGATATTTTGTTGCCATTTTGTAAACACCCACCATGCGTGGAAACACTTTTTTTAGGACAAAAATTAATTTTCTACTTTAACCAGTGACCTCCACGTAGGCATAATATTAAATGTTTGGATAGGTAAAAACGGTACGCCTCTGATTTTTTAAATTTTATTTTAAAAATCGCGATTTATTTAGTAAAACGACAAATTCAAAATCTTAAACCCAAAACGAAACTACAAGACAAGAAAATACAAACAAAATAAAGAACCCAAATTATGTATTTACAGTAGTTGTTGAAAATGTCCTCCACCAACACATATGCAAGCATCTACTCTTCTTCGCATAGACTGATGTACATTTTCAAAAATTCCTGGGGTGTCTCTTATGGTTTGGCAGCATACTATTATACGATATCGTAACTCTTCTTCGGCTTGAATCGGCACTGCGTACACTAAGCTTTTCAGATGACCCCAAAAAAAGTAGTTTAAACTATTAAGGTCGGGAGATCTGGGCGGCCATGACTGTGTTCCTTCGCGGCCTATCCACCGATCGTGATAGTTGTGATTTAAAAATTCACGCACCCGTAAGATAAAATGTGGAGGTGCAGCATCGTGCCACATCTGGTTTCTTAATAAAAGAGGAAGGTCTTCAAGCATTGGCGGCAGATCTTCTTCAAGAAAGTGTAAATACGATTGTCCATTTAATCTTCTTGGGAGAAAAAATGGGCCTGTCAAATAATCGTCAATAATACCAGCCCAAACATTTAATAAAAACTGTTCTTGATAATTTGATTCAACAATTACAAAAGGGTTTTTATCAGCCCACAAATGGTTATCATGGAAATTTCGTACTGAGTTTCGAGAGAAACTAGCTTCATCGGTAAAAAGAATGTACGGATTTTCCAGCAGCTTTTGAAGAAACCACTCACAGAAATTAATGCGCAACGGGAAATCTCTAGGGAATAATGCCTGGACTCTTTGAATGTGATATGGATATAACAAATTTTCGATAAGAATTTTCCAAACAAGTATGTGTGAAACATTAAATGTTGCCGCGATTTTCCTCGTGCTAGTTTCGGGGTTCTCCTCAATTTCATGTAAAATTCCTTCTTCAAGTTCTATTGTTCTTACTGTTTCAGGAACTCCTTTAGCACTGCGGCTACTTTTAAATTTCCGGTTTCGTGAAGACATCTATGAATCCCAGAAAATGTTCTCTGATCGGGTAGTACGCGATTTGAATACCGCTCTTGGTATATCCTCCTGGCTTTGTATGCATTTCCGTCGGCAACCCCATAAGTAAAATGCATGTCAGCTAATTCACCGATTGTAAATTTACCATTTTTTTTTATGAAATTTTACCTCCTACTCTAATAATAATTTTTTAATAATGAAAAATCAATGTCAACTTTATTGCGAAAAGAAGCGTAAAAAATTATGACACTTTACCCAGCCTACTAATTTTTATTTCATTTGCTTTAAGGGGGCATTTAATGAACTTACCGTTTTTTCTATTCAAATATTCAATATCATGCCTACATGGAGGTCACTGGTTAAAGTAGGAAATTAATTTTTGCCGCACAAAAAGTGTTTCCACGCATGGTGTGTGTCTACAAAATGGCAACAAAATATCAAAAGCAGTCTTAATGAATTTGGGGAAAAAACTTTTTTTGGGTTTATTTTTTTTACGTGAAAATGGTGCGTCGTACGAGAGTAAGTCTAGGGACCGAATTTGCTGTAAAATGAATGGAGATTTTTAAAATAATTTTAGTTTTTAGAAAAAGCAGTGGCGTACCATTTTTTTCTTCAAAAATGTTCAGTTCAAACCTCGTACAGATGTCATTGGCAAAGATTTTAAAACATTTTTTACATCAAACAATGCTCCTTAATGATTAATAGGTGTGTACAAAATTTTATAAAAATATCTGGAGTGATAAGAAAATTATAATAAAAAAGAAAATTTTTTCTTAAAACTGTAACACCTTGTAGCTCTAAAATTAAGAGGTTTAGGACATATATTAAGTTTTCTTCTTAAAATGACCGAAGGATTCACACCCTTAAGTATCGGCATTCAATTAATAAACACCCTCTATAAGGGAATTATCAAACCTCCACGAGAACAAATCGACACTCGAGTCGCAGTCGAGAGATTTACATCTTTTCAAGAGGATTAAAGGTTGGTTACTTTCTCGAATGTAATTCAACGTTTTATCCACGACCACGGCCAATACTGGTCAATTAGGAGAGTGAAAGTCATGCAAGAGGAGGTGAAATATTATGTTTTCTTTTGGAAAACGTCGTATTTGACAAATTTATGTTAATCAAGAATATTGATTGTCATCTGACTTTTTGGAAACAGGAGTGAAAAAATGTACAAAATCGATACAAGAAATGAGTGAAAATGCTGAAAATTTCTTCATTCCTGCTAAAATCCAGCAAGAAGCCAAGAAGGAACATTACGTCTGTTACCAGCGAAAAGTAAAAGTGTGTACGATAAGGAATTGTTGGATTCGATAACTGGCGCAAAAAAGAGGCATAGGAGAAAGATCAGTTACAGAAGAGGTGCTACTATCCTACTTTTTCAATGTAGAGAAACGGTTTGCTCCATCTTCGATGTGGGCAAAATATTTCATGCTAAACTCAATGTTGAAGGTGTACACATATTTGAAAGTAAAATCAAAAAAATTTAAAGCAAAGAAGGTAAAGATACTGGAGAAAACCCAAATTCAAAAATTTTTGAAAAAAGCACCGCCAAAAGTGGCTGCATATCTTGGACTATGAAAGTTTTACCTAACATGGATTGAGGCGTTCTTCGGCAACATTACTGGCCTATGCTGGGGGTGATATTACCACTACGAAGCATCATGGTGGTTGGAAATCGACTACGGTAGAGGAAAGTTATAATGAAGATTCACTGTCCAACAACATGGAAATTACTGAAAAACTTGGCGAAATTGTGGGTCCGTCCAGTCCCTCATAAACTCCTTATCGACTGAATTTAAAAAATCCCGGTCAAAATGACAAAATCGTTCTTGAGATAAATGTTAATGTTAATAAGAATAATTCCAAATAAAATGATATAAAATCGAAGCGTGGAATTATGAATTCTAATCCACTAGTATGTTAAAAGGCCTTTAATCCACAGAAAACAGACGTATAAACCACCTAATAAAGTGGTCGTGCAAAATATATAAAATACCTTTTTGTGTATCACTCAAATTTAAAATATTTGTCGTACCTCATCGATGTAATGCGTCAACTAAATTTCCTCTAATTTGTAAAGTTTAACAGAATTGTTCCAAAATATTATATTTATTTACTTAAGCATAGACATTTAATTGAACGAGTGTTGTACTTTCGTTCTCAACACTGAAAAAAATATTTTTTATAGATGTAATTAATGATAAAGAAATTTGGAAAAAAAAAACAGAATAAAAGATGTATTCATTATTTAATTGTGATTACACAGAAAATATAAACAATAAAGTCTATTTTCATTTTTAAAGCAAAATTTCAAGTCTATCTCATGTGTCATTATTTTGACATAAATTTTTCCATTTATTAATATCGTCCAGGGTATCTTTGGGGGATGAATACTTCCGGAAATATTTTGGATTTCCATGGTAACCAAACGAAAAACGAGTCTCTGATTGGCTTAAAAATATAAGTATGAAATTTTTATTTATATTATCGTAAGAGCTTAAAATATGTGGTATTCGGTAAGATAATTTCACATCCCAAGTATAAATCAAATCTGGCATTTTAAATTAATTTAACTCGGCCAAGGTATTGTTGTTGTTGACATATGTTGATTTATCATTTTTATTTAAATGGTTCTGACACAGTAGATGTCAATTAATAGTTTGAAGCGTATGCACGTTGAGTTTAATAAGTAGTGAAATGTGATTTGATAAAGAAAATTAACAAACAACACGACACAATTTCAAAGAAATTCGTATATAGCTGTGTTATATGGCACTAAAATATTTTTCTTCTTGTACACGCTTCTGTAAACCTACGGAGGATATTTATCACATATATTGCCCCGAGTAGGTATGCCTTTTATCTACAGTTCAAAGCAGGAGTTGCGGGATTGGAAACGTTTCTTTTCGAGGGAATTGAAATTACTTTGTTTTTCTTTATATCGTGTCCTATACCCTACACGAGGATGACTCAAATTAAATGTTTTGATACCGTGTTTATGAAACATGTCCGAGTGTGGGCCGCAAACACTGGGGGGCTAAAACTGAAAGGAAAATCGACTTTTCTTTCCGAATTAATTTCTGCTAATGGTTTTTACATTAGCAGATAATTATTTTTTTATATAAAGAGCTCATTCCTAATAAGTGTAGTGTTTGCAGCAATTTGTCGCTAAATTAAGTTAAAACGAATTAATTAAGTACGTGTCTAAGAAAAACATAATCAACTCAGACAGAGCAGTCTTTTCCTGTAATTCCCAAACTGGGGAAAGATTACAAACCTAAAAAATTTTAGATATTGCCTAATAAAGAGGGAAATATCTCGATTTTTAATTAATGCGGACGATGGTGTATTTCTGCTCATGAAGTAACTATATTACAAATATGTTTTTTAGTAAAACAGGTTTGTAACTAATACTTAATATGTTATTTTGATTATTAGTTACTATTAATGCTTATATAACATGTGAATGATGCAGGATTATACAGGGTGTTAAAAAAGAGTGTAAAATATTTCAGGAGGTAATAGTATGAACCAAAATAAGGAGAAAAGTCTTAATATGGACCACTATTCGTTTTTCAAATATTTTATTTTATTATGAATAAACCGACAAAGGAAGCTTTTAATAAACAAAAAACAAAGTTACAGAAGATGTACAAAGTGCCCTCCGTCCATTTCCAAGCAGGCACGACATCTCCGTCTCAATGATATTCGAACTCTTTCGAAAACACCCTTCTTGGTCTGGATTTCTTGACACTTTTAATTAATCCGTAGCTGCAGCTCTTCCAGGCTATTTACAGGAGTACCATACACTAATGTTTTCAAATATCCCCAAACAAAGAAATCTAGAGGGTTCAGATCAGGCGATCTTGGAGGCCATAAAACAGGTCCGGCCCTTCCTACCCATATATGTGGAAAACTTTGGTGTAAATGCTCTCTAACGGCCATGGAAAAATGAGCTGGAGCACCATCATGCTGGAACCACATTTGTTGCCTCTGATTCAAAGGAATGTCTTCCAAAAACTTATACAGTGTGTTCTGCAGAAAGTTGAGGTAAGCAGCGCCTGTTAATCGGTTTGGTAAAACAACAGGACCTAGAAACCTGTCACCTACAATACCCATCCAAATGTTTAGTGAAAAACGTGCCTGATGTCCAGATTCTATTAGAGCATGACGATTTTCGTCGGCCCAAATATGCGTATTGTAAAAATTAAACACTTCATTTCTTGTGAACCCGGCCTCATCAGTAAAAAGAATGTTTGCAAGAAAACGAGGGTCTTCAGTATCATGACGTAGAAACCAGAGGCAAAAAACCAAACGTGCTTGATGATCATTTATTGGATTTAAGGCCTGTACTCGTTGCACATGGTATGGATAAAGCAGTTGCTCGTAAAGGATTCTCCAAACAAGAGGACCACTAATTCCTACCTCGGCTGATATTCTCCGGACACTCGTACCTGGATTCTGCTCTATCATTGCTAGAATTTCTTCTTCTGCTCTAGGAGTGGATACCGACTTTGGTCTTCCGGATAAATGGTACTGTTTGCTCAAGGAACCGGTATCACGCAATCTTTGGTGAATTCTTCCAAACATGCGTTGTGAAGAAATCTGGCGATTTGGATAAGCGTCAAGATAAAGACGTCGCGCTTCGGTGGCGTTCCCATTAGCACGACCATACATGAAATGCATGTCTGTTAATTCTGCATTAGAGTGTTTATTTCACTAAACATCAGCCAACTATTATAAGAAAATACACAACGTTTTTGCAAATTAAAAAAAGGGGCTAAAAACATAAAACATTCCATATCTCCGCAACCGTTACTTTACGGACTCATGTTTATTGAGACTTTTCTGCTTATTTTGGTTCATACTATTACCTCCTTAAATATTTTACGCTCTTTTTTTAACACCCTGTATGTCCAAGTCATGATAGCTAATACCAAAACAAAAGTGTCTAGAGAGTTTTTTCCATCTGGAAATATTGATGGCTTGAATTTAATAGAACTGGTGAGAACATACGTCGATTTAAGAAGTGAAAACTGTGATTATATTCGCTTCTTTCTTCGATATAAAGATGGTAAATGTACCAAACAACCTATTGGTATAAATACTATTGGCAGCTGTTCTTTTAATATGTTGTAGAGTACAGATCTTGAATAGTTGAATTCAGCAGCAATCCTTATTATGCTGGTGTGTGCATTTTCTTCAATCGCGCTTAAAACAATTTCTTTCATATCTGCAGTCCTTGCAGACCATGGACGGGCATGCTCAGTAGTATGACGTAAAAAAGTACCTTTATCTCTAAACCTTCGGTCAATTGCAGCAAAAGTACTGGGATAAGGAACTTGTCGACCAGGAAACTTTTCACCTTATCGTCTTGCTGACGCTAAAAAATTACCTCTACATTCTCCATACACTAAATGCATGTCGGTCAATTCATTCAAGCTATATTGGTTGTAAGACATAATGCAATAATAATAATGATAATGATAATGATAATGATAATGATAATGATAATGATAATGATAATGATAATGATAATGATAATGATAATGATAATGATAATGATAATGATAATGATAATGATAATGATAATGATAATGATAATGATAATGATAATGATAATGATAATGATAATGATAATGATAATGATAATGATAATGATAATGATAATGATAATGATAATGATAATGATAATGATAATGATAATGATGATTTCTGTATCTCGGAATCGCGACTATTTTTGTCAAGGCCAACTTACATCTCAGTTTTTTTTAAGTATAATCGGGACATCCTGTATAAATTTTTTCTTATTTTTAAATATAAATCCTGCCCCTAGATTTTGTGTACCACGTTGTATATTCTACATTTATTTGTTCTGCAATTTTTTGTTAACTATATCCTAGTGTAAATCAGAATGTAAACTTGCATACTAAATGCATCTAAATTTAGTACCCACAGACGGCTTTGTATTAATTCATCAGTGTTGTGAAGTTTATTTTTGATAGTGTTTCGTCAGAGATGAAAGATTATTATATGTTTAGTTTTCTACCAGTTGATATTAAAAAACTAAATATTTGGAGGAATTCAAACAACTTATTACTACGTCATACTCTTCTCTAAGAAGATTAGAACGATCTGTTGAAAATGAGAGAAATGTTTACGTTTCATTCAGAGCAGATTATTCTTATCACGCTCAAATTTTAATAATTCCTCATTTCATAAAAGAGAGTTTGGAGGTATTTGTAGGCCTTAGAGTCGTTTCAAGCTCATCGCGGTTTAGATTAATGACTTGTTTTTTCTTAGAGATTATTATGTCTTAGTTCATGCCACCTAGCGTAATTCATTCTTAAATATTCGCAATCTTGCGTTCAGCTTTTGAGAGCCCAGTCATCTTCAACTGGTTAAGTTTATGATAATAACAAGAAATACGAATATACAGAGTGTTTAAAATAGACGTGGCATTATTGCTGATGAAACATTGAAAAATAAGGTGTTTTCCTAACAATGGTATGTCCTAGATCTCAGATAATTTTCGAAAATCAAATTTAAGATGTATTCTTTTTAAAATACAGCATATTTATTTTCAGATTTGATATTTGGAGATTTTAAGAATGTTGAATCATGTTTTGTTTTCTTACTTGGTTAAATTAAAAATTGTCATTTGCTGATCTCTCCTTCCCGCGACTGTTCTTTATGTTTAAAGCGAGGTACTTACTTGAGCCGACGAGGTGGATTACCTCCGTCGGGAACAACCACAAAGGATAACAAAAAAATATACGCAAATATATACAAATATATAAACACTGCCACACGGTTACCACCAAGGCATTACAACAGTTGTTCAATGTGGTTCAAAGAGGATTCCACATAATATTTTGTCTACCCGGATAACGTCTTTGGTATTACGCTTCCACACGATGGTGTGCACTTGTCACACTTTCCATAAATCAGCACCTTATCCGTAATCTAGGCATTTGATTACATGTTTGTAAATCCACAAAATATACACGAAAAATTAAATTTGGGAAAGCAAGTACTGAAAAATTATTTCAAACTAATCGCCGTATCGTATGCGATATGTGATATTTTTTTGACAGCATCCGATGCAGTCGCCATCTGTAAGCCACTATTGCAAGGTGTACTTCATGCTGATATATGTTTAAACTTCTTGTGTTGTTGGGGAACCCAGGTCAGCTTAACACGATTATTCTTTCCCAAGAGAGAAAGAGAGGTGATCCTGAAAGACAGAAGCGCTCGTATAGCTGTCTGGCTGTCTGTGCATACTTGAATAGGCTGATTAACATATCCCCTCCTGATAGTCTCCTGAACACAGGCAGAGATAGCAAATACTTCAGTCTGAAAGACTGTGGCGTGTGAAATAACTTCACTCTTGATCGTACGCCATAGATCCCCGCTCCTGAGTCCTGGTCTGTGTTGGATTAACAAGCCAGGCTTCTCTACTTGGAAATTCTACCTTAAAATTTCTTTGAAAAGCATAGATAGATTTTGTCGCTGGGTGCAGCAAAAATCTCATCGCTATCTACTAACTCCTTATAGATCACGGTGTGACTCCTGTCATGATTTTGACCTTTCCACATCCCCCACTGTTTTAACCCATAAGAGGACCCTCTCGCCTCCTCCTCAACCACGAGATGCAGTTTTGGAAGAGACAGGAGAGCGCTAGGGCCTCTGTGGGAGCTGTGCTTAACGTCCCTGTCGCACTGACACACGCAAGTCGTTGAAATTTGTTTAAGCGCTGATTAATAGTGACCCGTCGAACTGCAGGCTACCATACCACAGCAGCGTAAGAGAAAGAGGGCCTTTGCAACTGCCTGTCAATATGGGGTACCCAAGTTAGTTGATCATCCAGACTAACCCCTAAAAACTAAAAATAATCGACTCCGTGAAGCCATCTATCTTCCGCCTCCTGGTAAAGAGAACAAGATCAAGTTTAGAGGTATTAACCCTAAGACTCCGTTCTGTGCACCAGCTTTCTATGATGTCTAGAGCCCTCTGAGTGAGCTCACTGATAACGCCTGACGATTTTACTGATATCAGGAAAACAAGGTCATCAGCGTAGGCTTGAGTATAAATCCCCCTTTCGTTGAACTCACGAATGAGACCATCGAGCGCATCACAGAAGCGGAGAAAGAACTCCACCCTACGGACATGCTCGACCCGCAGCCAGAAGATCTCACCCGGTAGAATTTAAATTGAAAATTATCAATAAAAAACCACTACAAAATAGGACAACTATTTCATTTAAACCGGAAGTACAAAAATGGGTCGCGACTTTAGCGCTGTAGAATTTAATTGCATCGGAAACTATCGAATGCCGGCAATACCGCTGGTAGTAACATCCCCGTTATACAAGCTTGACGCTTCGGGAAGTTCTAATTGTATCGATTTGTTCCAATATTTAATGAGCTGTAGAGGAAACTTAGTTGTATTCCTGAGATTGACAACCGCAAACTGTCATTTCATAAATGAGACAAACTGGTGTAAAATCAAGTTATGAAATGAATGGACTATTGAGACGAATTTTTAGCGAATAAAGTCGCTAATGAATTTCAAAGTAGATACCATTTAAAGAATTATAAGGTCTAGGCGAAAAGGCACCGAGACATTTAGCAAAAGCAGTAGAGTATGTTGTTACTCTGAAAGCAAATAAAGCAGACAATAGGACCAGCCGTTTAGCTTTTCAAACAGTTTTATCGCACCTGTGGGAACTAACATAAAAAGTAAATTAGTTTCCTGGGAACGTTGGTACAGTATACAAGTACATACGCCTTATTACGTTTATAAAAGGAAAAACATTTTAAATTCAATTTAAATTTGTAGTTGAAATTTGGATACCTATTTTTTTATATATACATGGCGCTGTATAAGCTCTATGACAAACTTTGACAGACGGTAACTGAGTTAATGTCCGTCATTTTTTCTTATATGAACATAGGTGTGTTTTAGTTTCGTTGTTGTGCCTTTTCACTAAAATACAGTAACACGCTACTGGAAAAAGATATTCACAATCATAAATTATTGTCATCTTAAAAAAATTCAACAATAGTTTCATGAAGGGTAAGAAGAAATGTTAATACAGCAAAAATGTTACAGTATTTCGAACAAAATCCACGAGATTCTATACGATAGGCTAACCGGGAGCGGTAAAGTTTATTAGAAAAACAGAGCTTTTTAAGAGGAAAAAAATTGGGTGTATTTCTGGAAAAAATACCGGGTGTTCCCTCTAAGACTTTCAGTACGAATATCTACTATTGCAGCCACTGCGGCGAATTTGGTATACAGACACTAGATGGCACGTAGAATACGATAATGACATTAATTTTTATTCAGGATGTTCAATTTTGAAGAAAAACTATTTATTTCGATTTTTTGGTAGTCAATCTCTGTAAAATTTGTATTTAAATTGAAATATCCTTAATTATGAACATATTCTGATAAAAAATTTTCATTTTGTAATAAAAAAGTGCCTATTAAAAGTCCCCAAATTTCATTGTTCTGTTATGCAAAATGTATATAGGCTTGAGTCCAATTTACATACACGTAACAACTGCATCGATAGAAGTCAAAACGTAAAGTGACAGAAACTGTCAAAACAAGTATGAGTATTTTGTAGGAATTTTATTATAAATACGTAACTCCATGAGGTACATTGAAATTTGGGGTTATTAGCTGCTCGCATGCGCTGAGCTTTATCCGGCATGAATACTCTGAAAATATGTGAAACATTTATTGTACATAATAAGACTATTCTCGGAAATAATAAGAGCAATAGGGGAGAATCCCTACGAGCAGAAAACTAAATTTATGAACACGTCACATGCCGTTGACTCTACTCGAATCGCGCTGCCACAAAACATATCTCCTACAAATACTGAAATATGACTTCTCATCTCTGTTCTTGAAAGTAAGCCCCCAATAGCTTCTCCATCTGAAACTAATTAGGTAAAGATAATACTAGTTTTTGTGTAATTGGGTCATTTCTTATAAATTTAACTCCATAGTTCTTTGAAATGAAGTAGATAATATGAAATATAAGTACAAGAAAATACAACTTATATATTCAATGTAAAAAGGCGAACAATAAAATGCATATTATAATTACCTAATGATATTTTTCCTTCGTCTTTCCTCTCAGTTCCCATTAATCGTTGTACTTACACATTTCGTACTATCAAACTTTTTACTGTATGAATGTAATTTGTAGCACATCTCGAAATGTTACTCAGATTTGATAGATGTGGAGTAGTTTTTTGTATAATGGAACTGAACTTTTCACTCAAGGAAACCATTAGATTTTTATTTATGATTGTTTGTAGGCCTTTATCACTTGTTGCCGAGACATTGTTAATTATTTTCATTATTTCGAACTCTAGGTTAAGTTTTACATATCGTTCGGGTCTCGGGCTCTGCCGCAACATTCGCAGCATAGCAGCAAGTCAAGGGAATGTGACGTGTTCATAAATTTAGTTTTGTGTTCGTATATATTATACAATTAAAAAAAATATATATTTTACATATTTTTAGAGTATTCATGCCGGATAAAGCTCAGCGCACGCGAGCAGCTAATAACCTCAAAATTCCATTTTTTTTTACAAAACTAACATTATTGCAAACACGTACGCACATTTAATGTACCTCATGGCATCACCACGTATTTATAAAAAAAATTCCTACAAAAATACTCATACTTGCTTTGACAGTTTCGGTCACTTTACGTTTTGACGTACACATTTTGCATGACAAAACAATGAAATTTGGGGACTTTTCATAGGCCCTTTTTTATGACAAAATTAATTTTTTTTGTGTCTTTTTTTTAACAGAATGTGTTCATGATTAAGGATATTTCAATTTAAATACAAATTTTGCCGAGGTTGACTACCAAATTATCGAAATTAAATCGATTTTCTGCAAAACTGAACATCCTGTATAAAAACTAATGCGATTATCGAATTATACGCACCATCTAGTACCTGTATACCAAATTTTATCGCACTGGCTGCAATAGTAGTTGAGATATTCGCACTGAAAATCTTAGAGGGAACACCCGGTATAATTGATGACGTCATTAGTCGTTTCTTTTAAATTCCAAAGATAATACTTTCGATTGAATATGGAGCTTATCTCATCCCACCACGTCCCTAATTTTATTGAAATTTTTTGTATTCTCACGTAGACCCATACCATCGAGTTTAAGACACCCTGTAGATGTGTTTATTTTTTATTACTTAATAATCCGACAGTAAGTCAATTAGAAACATGTAGTTAGAAAATTGAGCAGAAACACTTTTAATCAAAGCATTGATGGAAAATAAATGAGTAATTAAACTTTTCCTGTAAAATCGCCATGTCTGTCGACGCACCAGCAAAATAACCATTTATTTTGCTTCCTCGATAAATATCCTTAATTGCTCGAAACTTAATCAACGTCCCTTTGACACTCCAGAGTGTGAAATACGACACTGCAAAGTAAACACGGCCGATATAAAACTGCTAGGAATGCTTAGGTGCAATTTACCTCTTCGTGTAAACCAGGTCAATTTCGAATCAATTAAGGGGGAATGGGCGGCGGAGTGACCTAGACAACATCGTTACTGTAGTTAAGTTGCTTGGCTGCTTCCGATTTGCCACTCCACCATGAAATTTTGCCTTCATTGCATCTAAGATGGAGTGTGCAGCTAAAACGAATCATCCGGAAAATTTCAGACGCTGCTGTCTGGATGGACTGGAAAATTGTAACGAGATGATAGCAAACTTACT
Organism: Monochamus alternatus; assembly: GCA_037114965.1. Taxonomy (NCBI): domain Eukaryota; kingdom Metazoa; phylum Arthropoda; class Insecta; order Coleoptera; family Cerambycidae; genus Monochamus; species Monochamus alternatus. Next base: position 144,419,588 of record CM073426.1, on the reverse strand, counting down.
AATTGGGTTGCGCTTTTTAATACCATTAGCCAACTGCTAGTACTAAAAGGAAGCTTGCTGATGTATCACTTGGATACTGGTTGCAATTGTCAAACATGTTACCCAAAAGAACTAAGATTGTGACACTTGTCTACACCTGTACTTTAGGTAATAAAATTTTAATTGTCTAACCAAATACTTATCATAAATTACTCATCATAATATCATTAACTTTAACCACGTATTCGAAAGCTCTAATAAAGATAGAAAATAGAAAAAAAAGATAAGCAATAACAGTCGATAACACGGCGCTCCTAGTAGGCTACAAATTTTCTGATGCGTTCGAGTGTTGAAGCAAAACCCAGTTGCCACATTGTCAAAACTACGTATGTAATAATAGTATGTTCATTAAAGTAGTTCTTTTCTCTAATGATAAACTTTTACTATAAAATCTTAAATGTCATTTTGTGTATTTTTTAAGGCGCCTTTAAAAATTGTTGCATTCTTAAGGTATTCATAAAGCGTTTTATCAAGTTCTGCCGTAAAATTCATTAATCTCTTTAAAATACCAGAATTTTGAAATTTTTCGGATTCATCAAAGGTACCCAAGTAAAAGGAATATATTGCGATAGAAAACTGTCTAACCAACAAATTTTTAGGTGCAGAAATCTTTCAAAATACGTTTTTTTTTTAATTTAACTGTATACGAAAATATTGTTTTAACATAAACTTACATAGTTCTTAAGATTGTTCACTTTTGTTTATAAGTGGTATGAGAATATAATTTTTAAAATGGGGGACTAGAATAGCAAAATAAAGTGTGTCTTACAAACGTTATTATTTTATTTAAGGAGAATTTAAATAGTATTTAAATATTAAAAGTAGATAAATAAAATATCGAGAATTCTGTACCTAAAAAACATGACAAATTTGGCGACCTTGAACGAGAATTTGAACTAACAACTTTTTAGATGTGCCGATTACAGCTGATACTATAGCTGCGTGTAATTACTGGGGTTGAGCATATATTATGGAACTAACAACTAATTTGTTAAATAGTAAATACTCATAATTTCATACTTACACCGGGTGTTTATATAAATGCGAATTTGTTTATTTATATTAATATTTGGCAATTCTGCAGCGCTGAGTAGACATTGAAAATAAGGTTATTGACCTAAATACGCTAGATCGAGATTCGGATTACCGGATTGTTTGTCACTGAATATGTCTCGGACTGTTTTTTGTTGGCAACACGTTTTCTGATTTAGATCAATTTTTAAATACGAAAAATTTGTATACCTCTCTTATATGATCCGTTGGGGTTTTGTAATTTCAATATTAAATATTTTTTAAACTGAAACTTAATGTGTTAATTGCATAGTTTCCAAAAATATGTTACAGCATTCATTACATATTTCAACATTACAATAAGGTAAGGTAGGCTAGGCTAGGAAAATATTTAAATTTGGCAACGTGGCATCAAGTATAATGCACACAAACTAACTGAAATCGTGAATATCGAACTTTTTCAAATAAGACTTTTTAATTCTGAATATTCCTTGTATTTTACTTGTTTTTCTGTTATTTTTTTCTGCATTAAAAGCGCCACACTTTGTATATCACCCTGTATTAGCCAATTTTAAAAGGGAAGTATTTTCTTTACAAACCATTATATCTTCATTATTATATGCAGCAATAAACTCTTTCATAAGCTGCATACAAAGCAGTTCCTCAGTTCTAATATTCCAATATCGAAGTTTTCCATTTATAGTTCCTTGAAAGAAACTCCCATGTTTTTATTGCTTGGCTAAGACTATTAAGCCGATAAAGTTCTTCCCTATTATATCGCAGAAGCATTTTAATTTCTTAAAAAATAAAACAGTCTGTCATAAAATCATACATATTTCAACATTACAATAAGGTAAGGTAGGCACTAGGAAAATATTTAAATTTGGCAACGTGGCATCAAGTATAATGCACACAGACTAACTGAAAACGTGAATATCGAACTTTTTCAAATAAGACTTTTTAATTCTGAATATTCCTTGTATTTTACTTGTTTTTCTGTTATTTTTTTATGCATTAAAAGCGTCACACTTTGTATATCACCCTGTATTAGCCAATTTGAAAAGGGAAGTATTTTCTTTACAAACCATTATATCTTCATTATTATATGCAGCAATAAACTCTTTCATAAGCTGCATACAAAGCAGTTCCTCAGTTCTAATATTCCAATATCGAAGTTTTCCATTTATAGTTCCTTGAAAGAAACCTCCATGTTTTTATTGCTTGGGTAAGACTATTAAGCCGATAAAGTTCTTCCCCATTATATCGCAGAAGCATTTTAATTTCTTAAAAAATAAAACAGTCTGTCATAAAATCATACATATTTCAACATTACAATAAGGTAAGGTAGGCACTAGGAAAATATTTAAATTTGGCAACGTGGCATCAAGTATAATGCACACAGACTAACTGAAAACGTGAATATCGAACTTTTTCAAATAAGACTTTTTAATTCTGAATATTCCTTGTATTTTACTTGTTTTTCTGTTATTTTTTTATGCATTAAAAGCGTCACACTTTGTATATCACCCTGTATTAGCCAATTTGAAAAGGGAAGTATTTTCTTTACAAACCATTATATCTTCATTATTATATGCAGCAATAAACTCTTTCATAAGCTGCATACAAAGCAGTTCCTCAGTTCTAATATTCCAATATCGAAGTTTTCCATTTATAGTTCCTTGAAAGAAACTCCCATGTTTTTATTGCTTGGGTAAGACTATTCAGCCGATAAAGTTCTTCCCCATTATATCGCAGAAACATTTTAATTTCTTAAAAAATAAAACAGTCTGTCATAAAATCATACACTTGTGCAGTGCGGGAGCATTAAATTATGCTCCTGTTATCTAATTAACGCTAATTGCTTGACTTGTTTGTCCTACAGTATAAAAAAATAAGGATTAATGGTCCTGAAAATCAATATGAGCTTTAAAATTAATTGGTTTGTTTATTTTTCCGTTTTCAAGTTCCTCACAAGTAATAGTTGTTTGGGTAAATTCTTTTAAATAAGAGTTTCTGTTAAAGTGGAAAACTCAGCTAAATGTGAATTGGATTGTTCTTGGAAGAATAAAACGGTAAAGGAAAGGGTAAACATCTAGAGATCAAAAGGGACGCAATACTTTAACAGAATTAAACTGACTTAGTAATACACCTTTAAGTTAATGTAATTCTGTGGTAACAGATCCAATGATTACAAGATATATTTTATACAAATGTGACAAAAAAGCTGCTAATCTTATAAACAAGTTCTTGAGAGAGAGAGAAAGATAATGGTAAAACTATTAAATTTAGAAGTATATGAGCAATGAAAAAACTACTACATCAAATTTTAATAGCCATTTGAGCAATAAGTAAGGAAAAGGGACTTTTTTTCACATCAGGCGTAGGTTTTTTTACGCTACATGCGGAAAAGACACTTTTCCTACGAGTTGCACACTTTATTTTTCTAATGTTTTGAATATAGCTCAAATTACTATAGTTATCACAATTTTTTTTCTTTAGTTTTATTGGGTTTTTGCCACACTTCTGAACAAAATAAAGATTAATTAAATAAGCCCTTGCGCCAAACGGATCAGTCAAGGGTTATTATTGAAACTAAGTTTGCCTAACCAAAAAATCTCACACTGAAAAAAGCAACTTGACATACGTTTAATATTTTTATTACTATTTTGAAAACGAAAACAGAGATTTTCGAAACGTCAAAAATACGGAAGTGCGCGGTAGTGATGTGATTTTTGTAATTTTTTACTTATCTGCTTTTTTCAGTGTGAGATTTTTTGGGTAGGTAAATTTAGTTTCAAAAATATCCCTTGACTGATCCGTTTGGCGCAAGGGCTTATTTAATTAATCTTTATTTTTTTCAGAAGTGTGGCAAAAACCCAATAAAACTAAAGAAAAACTAAAATTATGCCACAAATAAATAGCTTCAGACAATATCATAATTTCTTATTGCAAATTGTGAATCAAGTATTTTGAGGGAATGTTGATATAGAAACGAGTTTGTTCATTGGATTTCCAGTGTTTTATGAAAGATGTCAGAATCTTCTGCTTGCAACGCTAATATAGAAGATGATATATTCAATCATTATTGCCGACAAAATCCAAAGATAAATAAGAATAATGGTATCGCTTATTTGGAGTTATCAAAAGGAAGGAACTGTTTTCACTGAGGCAGTTTCACTAGGGTATTTTGAACAAAAATCCAGAGCATGCCAGAATTCTACGCTAAGGAGTCTTTACTCTATGGTAAGAGCAACAATGTCAGCCAAAAAGAATATTAACATAAATAAATTTCCAAGTTTAATATCGGTAGGAAATAGATCCAGGAAGTCTAGTATTTTTAAAAAATCAGAAGTTGAGAAACTTTTTAAAGAAGCAGATGATACAACCTACTTGATGATGAAGGTAAAAGTAATTTCCACACTTCTCCCAAATATTGAAATTATTTCTTATATTAGATAATCATTGAGCATTCAAGATTCTTCCTCGGATATAGAAATGGAAAATATATGCAATGGTATAAATTCTATCCTAAAAAAATTGCTGAATTTTTTAAATTACCGAATGTTGGGAATTACTCCGGCTTGTTTTGGAGAACGTCTGTTACGATACTGGCTGATGCAGAAGTAGACATCACCACTCTTAAAAAACATGGTGGATGGAAAGCAACAAACATGGCAGATGGATATACAGTGTGATTCATTAATAATGAGACAGAGCTTAAGGGCATGTGGCACCCTGTATATACAACCTTTTGTTTTTATAGAAAACATACTCCACTGATATCCAGAATTTATATTTTTGACCAACTGAGAAACGTTTTTCAGTCTGTTCTTATAACTGTATTTGTTATTGTTATTAAATTAAGTTGCTTCCTTTGCTGAAAATATAAAAAGGCACAGGTATACTTTTGATTTCCTTTTTTTTGTACGTGATCTATTATATTTCCTGCTCGCTCGCATCTGACGTCAGAGATTGGAGACCAGTTATTTGATTGGCCAAAAAAAGAGCCTAACTGTTGACAAATTCTTTATTTGCTTTTTCGTCCATCCAAATTTGTTTGAAATAAGGTTTCATTATTATCATTTGAATATATAATTCAGCAATGTTAATAAAGTAACTACATACAGTTCCAACTAACGTAAGTGTTTAAACAATATTTGAATCATATTATTTTTAGTTAAGATAAATAGAAAATATTCATTTAGTATGAATATTGTAGCAATAACAATTTTCCTGACGAATATGATTTTAAACAGTAAATTTTAAGTTAATGAATAGAATGAAGTAGAATACTCGTATTCAGGGTATTAAAAAAAGAGTGTAAAATATTTCAGGACGTAATAGTATGAACCAAAATAAGCAGAAAAGTCTTAATAAATATGGGTCCGCAAATTAACGGTTGCGGAGATATGGACCACTATTTGTTTCTCAAACATTTTATTTTATTAGGAATAAACCGACAAAGGAAGCTTCTAACAAACAAAAAACAAAGTTACAGAAGACGTTCAATATGCCCTCCGTCCATTTCCAAGCAGACACGACATCTTCGTCTCAACGATATTCGAACTCTTTCGAAAACACCCTCCTTGGTTTGGATTTCTTGACATTTTTTATTAATCCGTAGCTGCAGTTCTTCCAGGCTATTTATAGGAGTACCATATACTAATGTCTTCAAATATCCCCAAACAAAGAAATCTAGAGGGTTCAGATCAGGCGATCTTGGAGGCCATAAAACAGGTCCGGCCCTTCCTACCCATCTATGTGGAAAAGTTTGGTGTAAATGCTCTCTAACGGCCATGGAGCTCCATGAGCTGGAGCATGCTGGAACCACATTTGTTGCCTCTGATTCAAAGGAATGTCTTCCAATAACTTATACAGTGTGTTCTGCAGAAAGCTGAGGTAAGCAGCGCCTGTTAATCGGTTTGGTAAAACAACAGGACCTAGAAACCTGTCACCTACAATACCCATCCAAATGTTTAATGAAAAACGTGCCTGATGTCCAGATTCTATTAGAGCATGCCCTACCCGTGCTAGAATTTCTTCTTCTGCTCTAGGAGTGGATACCGACCTTGGTCTTCCGGATAAATGGCACTGTTTGCTCAAGGAACCGGTATCACGCAATCTTTGGTGAATTCTTCCAAACATGCGTTGTGAAGGATAAGCGTCAAGATAAAGACGTCGCGCTTCGGTGGCGTTCTCATTAGCACGACCATACATGAAATGCATGTCTGTTAATTCTGCGTTAGAGTAACCAGCCACAGCGAAAGAAAACTTGTGCACTGAGAACAACTGTCAAATACGTACTGTTTATTTCACTAAACATCAACCAACTATTATAAGAAAATACACAACGTTTTTGCAAAATAAAAAAGGGGCTAAAAAACATAAGACATTCCATATCTCCGCAACCGTTACTTTGCGGACCCATGTTTATTGAGACTCTTCTCCTTATTTTGGTTCACACTATTACCTCCTTATATATGTTACACTCTTTTTTTAACACCCTGTATACATTTCCATAACTGTAATATTTTGTACGTAAAAGATAATAAATATTTACATTATTTTTTTTGTGTTCAACTTTTGTCAAATAAAATTTGTCTGTCTTATAAAGACATAAAATATGAGAAAATTGTTTCATCAACACATACATCAGATGAAATGTCAAAGGACCGTTTTATTTACGAAATAACGTGCAACATGGGTACCTATCAAGGAAAAAAATAAAATGTCACTCAGAGCAATTTCTGCCTGTAGATACATATATCAACATCTTGATATGTTTGCTGATACGACTTGATATATTAGATCTATAAAAGTAATACAAAAAGGAAATGTATTTTAGTTTTTAACAAACAACTGATTTCCTGTCTTCACACGAAGATGGATATGAATGAATGAAGGATTTTTTTAACTTCTGTTGAAATAGAAGTTGTTATGGAAGGTTAGTTTCTTCTCTGTAATAAATATTTAACATTTTTAATGTATCCAGAAAGGAAATAAATACTAGTACCTATTACATTTTCCAATATTATAGTTGAATTGTTATACAGTGCTTTCGAAAAGTAACGAATAAATTCATTATTTTTGAAATTGAGAAGTTTTCGAAAAACTCTCCTGGCACGTTGATTTTGTTTTTAAAAAAGGCACTTTTTGACATACGATCCATATTTGTGACGTCATCAAAAAATTTTTTGAATAGCAACCCCCAATTTTGACCCTACCATTTGAAACAGCGTGTCATTCTACATGCATACATCATGAAAAATTATGGTGTTACATAACAAACATTTTAAGAAAATAATGTTTGAATATTTTAAAATTAATTTTCGCAATGCTGATACTGAAACTTTTGATAATTTCAAAAATTTCGTATTCTAATACAGCTTCAAAGGAAAAGGTGTTATACATACCACAGCCAACCATACAAGATTTTTCACTAAAATATTACCATTTAAGCCAATTTGCCTTAATAAAATGTTGATAATAAAAAAGATACATGGTTTTTATATATTTGTAGGTATTAATAATATTGTGTGAAACTAACTACTCTGTGGACAAAAGCGCCAACCAGCGTTGAATTACACCCACAATATCTACCCATACATTCCTTATTATTAGCTTTTGCAACATTTTTTACTGTATTAGAAAGGTATTTTAAGCTAAAATAAATCAAATAAATCTCCTACAATGCCTACCAATGAAGTCATATGTATGTTTTCTGATACCAAATATCTAGGTATGCTAATGAACAATTCCATAGACAAAGATCTTTCAATAAATATCTACAGAAATTAATCTATCTAAATTTACTAACCTGTTTTAATGAAAACACTCTATAAATATATAACTTCACTTTTGGCAGTGGGAACACGAAAATTCAACCAGAATAGATGAGATCTGACCTATTTCTGCATTTTTTAGGATTGCTTCTTCAGGTGGCCTCTTTTAAGTTGAGTCAAATATCTAACTATAAACATTATTATATAAATTAAAATTAGTTGAAATTAAATATCGACAATGACAAAAGTGACAGCCTGTCAATGAATTAAATATGACAATACCTACTTGAAATAATGTTTACCCTTTATGTAAAAGTTTTTATATATTTTTAAGTATTAATAATATTGTGTAAAACTAACTACTCTGTGGACAAAAGCTTTAACCAGCGATGAATTACACCCACAATATCTACCCATATATTCCTTATTATTAGCTTTTGTAACAATTTTTACTGTATTAGAAATTATTATATTATTAATCAATTACTTTACAAAATCGAAACATTCTGAGACGCAAAAATTTTCCAAATTCAGATATGAGAGATGAGTGTTATTTGTTGGCAATTAAATTTCAATGGACGTGCTGGACAACGAGAATATTTGGGAGGGAGCAATAAAAAAAAACTGCTTAGGAATTGAGTTCATATTTACGTCACAAATATCGCAGATGTGGCGTCCTCTAGGAAATACGTCGAAATAGTCAACAGATTATGATTTCTCATATCCAAAAACAATTATTCCCAAATTTTTAAATTGAAACATTCAAATAATGTATAATTATTACAAAAAATTACTTTTTAAATTTCAGCTTTGACAGCCTGTATCTTTTTTATTACCAACAATATATTAAGACAAGTTTTGTTAAATCGTAATAATTTGTAGTTAAAAATCTAGTGTGACTCCATGGGCCATAACTTACGCACGACCCTGTATAAGAGTATTCCTAATATACAGGGTGTCCCAAAATTAGCCTGCCAAAAACTAACTGTGGATTCTACGATCAAAAATAAAAAAAAAGTTATATAGTCATAGGGCCGTAAACGTCCCCTAACGGAGCTATTGCTCTTTAACGGGGGACCCCAAAATTTTACTTCCCCCAAATATTTTCAAAACGGATCGAGATAAAGTAATCAAATTTGAAATTGAGTATCACAATTAGATTGCGAATCTAATGTCATAGGCGTATCAAACTGGGGGTCAGTGGGTAAATATTGCTCTAACTTTCTTGTATCGTCAGATAAAAAAATTAAAAATTTTGGTTTATTTTCTCTGTTTTCGAGTAATTTTAATTTAAAAATTTTGTGACATACCACAAAAGTTTAAAATGGAAACTATAAATAGGCAAAATATCCCTCTGAGAAAATACTGTCGACTTATTTAACACATACTAAAGGTTTTTATATATTTTTAGGTATTAATAATATTGTGTGAAACTAACTATTCAGTGGACAAAAGCCCCAACCTGCGTTGAATTACACCCACAATATCTACCCATATATTCCTTATTATTAGCTATTGTAACATTTTTTTACTGTTTTAGAAAGGTATTTTAAGCTAATATAAATCAAATCTCCTACAATTCCTATCAATGAAGTCATATGTATGTTCTCTGATACCAAACATCTAGGTATGCTAATGAACAATTCTACAGACAAAGCTCTATTCAATAATTATCTAAAGAAAATAAACTAATTTACTAACCTGATAATGAAACACTCTATAAATATCTAACTTTACTTTTTGGCAGTGGGAACATGACAAAATCGACCACAATAGATGAGATCTGATCTATTTCTGCATTTTTATGATTGCTTCTTCAGGTGGTCTCCTTTAAGTTGAATCAAATATCTAACTATAAAAATTATTATAAAAATTAAAATTATTTGAAATTAAATATCGACAATGACAAAAAGTGACATCCTGTCAATGAATTAAATATGACAATACCTACTTGAAAAATGTTCACCTTTTATGTACAAGTTTTTATATATTTTTAGGTATTACTAATAGGGCAATCCAACGAACTGTCAAATCACTTTAAAAATGGCGGCTGTAGGACAAACAACTCGACATATGACAAGCAGAAATTTGTGCTTTTGTGTAGAACTTTTAGTTATTGGTCTGTGTTTTACTCATTATATTTTATACCTTTTTCGGAATACCAAGTATAATTCAGACTATCATAATGGTTTTGTTTTGTTGTGTTATGAATTGTTGGAGTAGAAGACAGCGAGAAGATCAAGTTAGATTTTTTAGGATTCCTGCTGCATTGAATTATAGGCAGAACTGATCTCAATGAACTCTCATAAGACGGCAAAAGTGGCTTAGTGCAATAAAACAGCAAGACCTAACTCAAGAAAAAATTAAATACACTGTACAAGTTTTAAATATATTACTTATAAATAGGTACCTAAGTTCTTTTTTCTCTCCAACTAGTAGCATAATTACATCCCCGCCAGCCCTAGCAATTCAGGGTCCTGGAGAATACTATATATAATAAAAAAATATATTGATAACAATATTGGCAATTATATATAATTAATTAGTAAACTATTACAGGGGTACGTAATTTGATTTTAACAATTATTTATGCATAGATACATGGCAGAATTTATTTTTAGTTTAAGAAAAATTCTGCGGGGGCTTGAAATTCTTAATAATGCCACTGTTTCCAATTCACATATATTTGACAAAAATTATAAATAATAAATAAAAGTCCATTTGATAGAAAAAATCTAAAATATATTTAATAAAAAATATTAAAAATAAGTTATATATACAATTCTAAAAAAATTGGGTACATAGATAAATAGTACAAAATGTTTAATAATCAATTGGTTTTTTGATATTTTTAATAATTAAGGCATTGCAATAATAATTTAAAGTTTGTTACAGCACAATAAAAAACATTAGCAGCAGGGAAAATCAAAATTTAATGCACCAAGTTCATTTTTGATTAGATTAGATTATTTCTTGCCTCGGCCCATTTGAAAAAAAAAATTTGTAGATATACCGAAGTGCAGTGAATACTGAGAATAATAATAATTTTACGAATATTCAGCAACTAGAACGTTTTACCTAAAATATAAACCCACTTTTTCTTATTATAATGAAAATATATGAGAAATAGGCTCATATTACACTTTCTAATATGAAATATGAAAGAGTTGCTGATCTGGCAGGAACTAGGGGGCCCCACTAATCGCAGGGCCCTGCCCAGTGCCCAATGGAAAATAGGGCCCTGCATAGGTAGGTATATATTACTTTTACATATAAATATTGCAAATATTTAAAACTTTAGAAAACATTAGCACAACACTATATTTTCGTTTATATCTACCCATCTTGGTCTCTGACAACGTTGCAGTGGTAATTTGATAACCCAAATGCAATATAGGAATCCAATCAAGATGTAAGTTATCTGTTAAAGCAGCCGGTTTACCTGACATATATGCTTTTAAATTGTTGTATATATAACTTTTTATTAACTAACCCGATACAAAATGTTTTGAACAAACGACACTGTATTTAATTTTTTCTTGAGTTAGGTCTTGCCGTTATATTGCACAAAGCCACGTTTGCCGTTTTATATGAGAGAGTTCATTGAAATCAGTTCTATGTCTATAATTCAATGCAGCAGGAATCCTAAAAAATCTAACTTGATCTTCTCGCTGTCCTCTACTCCAACAATTCATAACACAACAAAACAAAACCATTATGATAGACTGAATTATCCTTGGTATTCCGAAATAGGTATAAAATATAATGAGCCAAACACACAGTTCTACACAAAATCACAAATTTCTGCTTGTCATATGTCGAGTTGTTTGTCCTACAGCCGCCATTTTTTAAGTGATTTGACAGTTCGTTGGATTGCGCTATATTGTGTGAAACTAACTACTCACTGGACAAAAGCCCCAACCTTAAAATACCTTTCTAACAGTAAAAAAAAACATATTAAAGGTGTTATTCAAGCGTTTTAACATATTAAAATAATTTTAAAAAGCATATCAGTAATGTAATTATTTGTATATTTTTAAATTTTAATATAGCCTATAAATACTTCAAAACATCTTAAAAACATCATCATTTTCAAAGCCTACTAGTGACCATTTGATTCATATCTAAAAGTTTTTTTTTAATTAATGTTACTCGTAAACGGAATGATTTATCGAAGTAAAACGGGTAACTTTTTTTTTTGAAAAATTGTTTAGCATTTTTAATTTTTTGATGTGACGGCAAAAACCTCGAAACATGATAAAATTAGAGCAATATTTGTCCAACAATCCCCCAAGTCTGGCACGCCTATGATTAATTATGGTATTGTTATTAGAACATTAGATTCGCAATCTAATTGCGATTCTCAATTTTAAATTCGATTACTTTATCTCGATCCATTTTGAAAATATTTGGAAAAAATCAAATTTAGGGGCCCCCCCTTTAAATAGCACAGTTAATTTTTGGCAGGCTAATTTTAGGACACTCTGTAATTTGGCTTAAACTATTACCAGGTGGTATGTGAGTAATGGCTCCCTGTATAAAAATCTGTCGTTAAAAACTGATGTGTGTAAGCAGAAAGAACTTCTAATGTACTTCATATTTCGGCTGTTGGTTATTTTACGGTGATGAAAGCATTTGCACATATGCGCCCACGTGTAATTGGATTTATACCATTATTTGCTTTCTCCTACTTGTAAACTTCCAAACACAGGGACTTAAATTTCACGTAATATCTGTGTGTGTTATTTCGCAAATGTGAAAAATTTGTGAAATTTTAGGGATATGTTCCCTGAACTCTAATAAAAGTTTAATGTTGCTCCATATACTTGCATAAACAAGCTTCCCATTTTAAAGGAAAATTATTACAAAACCGTTACGTTATTATTATTGTGGAGAAAGTAAAATTTTTGTAGTTATTTTAAAAAATTTAAATGTGTACAGTGTGTTCGTACCGCCTTTTATTTAAACATTATCTAAAGTAGCATGTCGATAAGAAAAACAGTAAAAAAAAATAAGAAAACAATACAAAATAATAACAATAAACACAGAAAACTTCTTTGCATATAGCCAACATGCATATTTGTAAAAATTTGGTTTTCATGTAATCATATAGGTTTTTAATTTAGGTAACTATTTACAGTGCTTTTTTTAAACTCATTAAAATAATGTCATTACCCTTTATGAATTGAAACAGAACCAAATAAATAGTATATTAAACAACAAGGTTTGAAGTGCAAAGGCTCGTGTGCAAAGAGGTTTTCAAACGAGTTTTTTCCGATACTTTTTATACGACTACAAACAGAGACCACAAAAATCAAATTTTAATTTAAATCGTTTTTAACACGCTTATATTAGCTTCACCTGTATGTATGTATGTATGTAACAGAATCTTTCAGCGTAATTTTCACCAATTTCAAGAAGTCTGATCAGCTTGAAAATTTGCACAGGGGTCAAGGACTGATGACAATACAATTATTTAATAACTTTGTTCTAATGTCCTGACTAGGATCATCAGAATAAAAACTATTTAGATTACTTTGCAGGTTAAGTGTATACAATCCATCAGTGTTGTTTCCAAGCAGGCAAGGCAGGGGCAGGGGACTGTAATAGATTCGTGTTCTTGCTTTTCACGTATAGATGGCGACCTGACAGAATTAGTTTTCGGTTTTCGCTTAATTTTAAATTAAAAATTTTTATAAATAAATAAAAATTTGAAAATTTATAAAAAAATTCAAATAAACATTTTGATTAAAAAAATTTCGAAAAAATACAGAATTCAAAATTAAAAAAAAAATTCTAAATATAAAATTTTGGAGTTTAAAAAAGTTTTGAAATACAAATTTTTAAAAAAAATTTACATTTGAAAATAAAAAAAAAATTCGAAATACAAAATTTTGTAAATAATTTTGGATTGTGGAATTACATGATAAAATCAAATTTAAAAAATTTTGGAAATAAATAAAAATTTGATAATTTATAAAAAAATTCAAATAAAAATTTTTGGAAAAAATTTTAAAATTCAAAATTTTAGAAAAAATTTTGAAAAAGACATTGAATTTTAAAATTTTGAAGAGCGTAAATTTTCAAATTCAAAGAAATTTTGATTTGAAAATTTTGGCAAGAATTTTGAAGAAAGTTTTGAATCTAAAGTTTTGTAAAATTAGAAAGAAAAAAAAAAAAGATTTTGATACGAGAACGTTGACAAAAATTTTAATTTGCATATTTTATAGAAACAAACAAAAATGAAAAATGAAACTATAACACAAAGAAAGAGGAGACTGGAGAAAAAAAAATGTATAGAAAAACTATATGAAATGGAAAAGTTACGTAAACATGAATGAAATGAATTTAGATTTATTGTCAAATATAAGATATTTTAAAATTTAAGGCTCTTAATTATAATTACTTTTGTTATTGTTTTGAGACTAAAAATTAAGAAAATAAATTATAGTTTAAAAAAACTAAAAAAACACGCTTTAATAGTAAACCGAACTAAAAAGTAGAAAATAATTTTGAAGTATCAAGAGTTTGTTACAGCAATAGAAAATTCCGACAATCAATTACGACTAATTAATTGGGAATAAGATTAAATTAGAAATTAAACTATTAATAAAATAATTCAATTATAGTAAAAAAAAGCGTGGGGTGCTTGATATTAAATGTTACCATTATTTCAGTAGTGCAGCTATTTATAAAAATAAAGTCATTATGAAAATATAGTAAATTGCACCCCACGCTTTTTTTACTATAATTGAATTATTTTATTAATAATTTAATTTCTAATTTAATCTTATTCCCAATTAATTAGTCGTAATTGATTGTCGGAATTTTCTATTGCTGTAACAAACTCTTGATACTTCAAAATTATTTTCTACTTTTTAGTTCGGTTTACTATTAAAGCGTGTTTTTTTAGTTTTTTTAAACTATAATTTATTATTACTAAAATTGCCAACACATTAACAAAATAAATTAAATACAACTTTTAATTTACCTTATTTTAATTAAGAAAATTGCTAACGCATTAACAAAAGAAACTAATATTTAATATTTATGGTAACATTTGAACATTCCTTCAAGGTTACGCTGGGAAAAGCAGTATTACTGTGCACCTTGTCTTCGGTAATAGAGAATATTTTTGGTGTCGTGTTTTTAGTGCAGTTTTTCAGCGTGCGGTCATTGTTTTCTTGCTGTATTCCAGTAGACGATCGTTGTTCTGGTTCTGTGGCAGCAGAAGACACTGAAGACTCTATCTTTTTCGAAATTTCCATTTTATTTCTCAAACAATCATCAACGTAGCCTTCGGCAACTGTACTGGATTTCCACCCTCCATGGCGTTTGAGGGCAAACAGATTTGAGCCAGAATTGACTAAAATTGTGGCCGGCATAATTTGGGTGACATCATCAAACAAAAATCACAATCTGGAGAGGCGTTTGCAAAGATGACATAACCGTGTGCAAAAAAATTGTTATTTTATACCTATTTATACGGTATGCTGGTAAATATAGTGGAGATGCGAAATGTGGTACTAAGCAAAAGTTTCCTGTGAACATAGTATTTTATATTTTCAGGCTCGTTTTTAGGGTATGCATTAAAGTACAATAAAAAGTTTTTAAATTACTTATTTAGTTTACTTAAATAAATATTTTTGGAGGGCATTTTAGTTCATTTATATATTTATTTTTTTATTACTATAAAAATATCCAACGGAACAAAGCTTAATTACAGGATAAGTTACTCTAAAATAAAAATAATAAGATAAATACATTAAAAATATACAGGATGAATCAACACCCAGCTGGAGACACTAGATGCCAAAATATTATGTTTGAGCTCGTCATGCCTTATATAACTTAAGGAACTTAAGGAAGAATAACCTATTCTACTAATCATAGTAGGCTTAATCAAAGTGATATAATTGAACAATTAATTGTTTGACATAAGCGTTTATTGTTATTATTTAGTCCGCAGAGTAATTAATTTCACACAATATTATTAATATCTAAAAAATATTTACCTACATTTAAATATTGGTTTGTTTGTATTTTGATTTCCGCCTTTTATTAAACATGAGTAAAAACTTGTTCGTATTTGTTTTTATAAAATAACTTGATGGAAAGCCCTAATTAATTAATGTTACTTCGTGATTAACTAAAAAAAATTAATACTAAAATTTATATTTTTAACCATCCGGCATATTTATTATTTAAAGAAAATAAGGTTTAAAATCTGTATGGGCATATATAAAATCTATCCTCAATCAAACTTTCGCTAATTTTAATTGCAAAACTGTTTTTATCATGTGTCTTTTACTTACTATTTTATTTTCCAAGACGTATACTTGTACATTTAACAGCACTTTTAAATAGCCATCAAAGTAGATATAAAAAAAGGAAACACATCATTAAGATTACTTTTTGTGTTATTTCGGATTAACAGTAAATTTTAAAAAAAATCATACAGGGTGATGTTTTCCAGAGATAAACAAAAAATTAACAATTTATGAAAACCAGACCTGGATTTTTCCTGATGTACTTGAACAAATGAAATATAGTTAGCACATTAACCCTACCAAATTTGAACCCTCTATTCGATTTCCTACCAAAGTTATAGTAAAAAACAGTATTTTCCGCAAATTGTAAATCACCCTGTATATTAATTAATGAATGGCCAATTAGTTATTTCCAAAAGCGTTTCTGGTTACCCTAGATATCCATTATTTCTCATTAAGCTATGTCCCTCTTGTGATTTTTAACATTTTATTTCTTTTGATTATTCCATTGAACAATACACGCTTTCTAGACCTGATACCTTCTGTGACTTAGTTCTTATATTTGACAGAAAATTGTTTTTAATAGCCATTTACATTATGTAACTGCAAGGACTTATAGATCCCTTGGCTTCTTTATAAAAAATAAAAAGTTTCGGAATTCTAACACTAAATTTTGTATTTTACTTTTGTCAGGTGCAATTGTGAATATGCATCAATTGTTTGGTGTCCTAATTATACTGTACATGTGGATGGCCTTGAAAATGACGGCAATCTCTTCTCTAAGAACTTTTGTGACGATTTTTTTTCTTTTTTTACTGTTTAAGAAAGGTATTTTAAGCTAATATACAGGGTGATTCAGGTTTAATCTTGATAACTTCAGGAATCGATAGAACAGGTTAAAATAATGTTCATTTGTGATATAAACATACTCCTAAAACGCATCGTTTCCGAGATAGAGGGCGTTGAAGTAGGAATTTTTTTCTCGTTTTTCCCTCATAACTTTTGAACCACTTATCCGATTTAAGTGAAATTCGGAACACAAACACTCCTTATGATCTTACATAAGCTTCTTAAGCTTGAACCTACACCTCTTAGAAGTGTATTTTGTTATTTCAAAACTACAAAAAAAAAAAATTATTTCAATAAAACATCTACAACACCACTTTGACCTGATTAATTTCGAAACTTTTTCGTCTCCTGTTCTTTTTCGACGTTTGGTCTTGTTTCTGAGATATTCAAAGGAATTAGTGACACTGTAGCGCACCAGCCGCGTAAATTTCATTTAACATAGCAATTAGCAACCCATGAAAACAAAACTCAGTGATTTGTGTAAACTGACTTTTGTGAAAATCATTGTCAAAAGTATTATTTAAAGAGCATTTTCAGTGCTAAGAAAAATTGCCAAGAACTTTAAGCACACGCCAAGCAGCTCGGCAACTTCATTTATCTCAATCAAAAGTACTGAGAGCACTCGAACAAGATCATTGAAGGGCTTTCCATCTCCAACCAGTTCAAGGTTTGTTGCCAGGAGATGCTGAAAAACGTTTAAATATTTGTAGATGGGTTTTAGATTCAAAAGAAATTAATCCACAATTTCTGCATAAGGTTTTATGGACCGACGAATATAATTTCAGAAAAGCTGGAATTGTGAATTACCACAACATTCACGTTTGGAGTGAAGTCAATCCTCGATGTGTCAGACAATCTTCATTTCAGCAACAGTTTAGTGTAAATGTGTGGATAGGTGTTTTAAGTAATAACCTCTGTGGGCCGCATATTTTGCCTCCTCGTTTAAATGGGGATTTATTTCATGAGTTCCTGCAAAACTCTCTCCCCGACGTGCTTGACGATGTCCCCTTAAATGTACGCCAAGGGAACAGGATGCAGTTGGATGGTGCCCCTGCACATTACGGAAGGCAAGTACGGCAGTGGTTGGATGAGAATTATCCTCGTCGATGGATTGGACGGCAATCCAACAACCACCCAAATATGTGGATTCCTTGCGAAGGACCAGTGGCTTGGCCTCCGTGCTCGCCACATCTGAATCCTCTGGATTATTTCGTTTGGGGCCATCTAAAAGCAATTGTGTACGCCAGTACATACCCGTGAGAAATTGATCCAAAGGATAAGACATGCTTGTGATGGCATAAAAAACAATCCTGTTCAAATAGCAGCTGCGGTTAATACACTAGGTCGTCGGTGCCAAAATTGTATTGAGGCTGGAGGAATGCACTTTGAACAATTATTGTAATTTTTTTAGTAGTTGATAAGTTTGTCGTAATCTTGTAATAAGTAGTTGTTACTAAATTTATGTTTGAAGTTATTGGCATTTTTTCTTAACACTTAGAACACTCTTTAAATTATACTTTTGACAATGATTTTTACAAACGTCAGTTTTTTTTTGAGAGCCGTCCGACAGTGTCTCCGGAAGCACCGCAGCCTATAGACTTATTGTGAATCTCTCGACGAGCACAAACATCCATGGTGCTACAGTGGGATTTGAACCCACACCGACATAGCCGATCCCGACTGGTTCCACGAGCAGTCGTCTCCCAGCCACCTCGGCTATCGCGGCGCCCAAAACGTCAGTTTACACAAATCACTTAGTTTTGTTTTCATGGGTTGGTATGTCACCAATTTCTTTGAATATCTCAGAAACAAGACCAAACGTCGAAAAAAAAACAGGAGACGAAGAAGTTTCGAAATTAATCAGGTCAAAGTGGTGTGTAGATGTTTTATTGAAATTAATTATTTTTTTGTAGTTTTGAAGTAAAGTGAGAGGGGGGTAGTATACAAAATACACTTCTAAGAGGGGCAGGTAGTTAAGAAGCTTATGTAAGATCATAAATAGTGTCTGTGTTCCGAATTTCACTTAAATTGGATAAGTGGTTCAAAAGTTATGAGGGAAAAACGAGAAAGAAATTCCTACTTCAATGTCCTCTATCTCGGAAACGATGCGTTTTAGGAAATAAGTTTATATTACAAATGAACATTATTTTAACCTGTTCTATCGATTCCTGAAGTTATTAAGATTAAACAAATATACGAGGAGCGTCATAATAAGAGCCTGTTAGATATATTACAAAACCCATTTCAAATAGAAATCTGAAAACTTGTATATAGAGGATTTTTGAAATGAATATCATGTGGTACTTCTAGTTATACCGGATATTGCTGTGAACTTTGTAATTTTAAATGAAAGACTAAACGTATTTCCTGAATTTGTAATGTACACTTCCTAAAATTCTGCTTTGTTAACGAAATAGTTACAATATTTCAACCCCGAATAGTCACGACCCGAAGTTTCATTCGCATTTAATTAGATAGAGCTACATTTGTTAGCCAAGCTGTTGCCGGTAGTTATTGTCGAATATATACGTGATAACAATATTAACTCCGCATCGCCTTTATGGCTGTACCAGACCGAATAACAGTTTTACGGTGCATTGAGGTGTAGTACCGCGGCGTCTGTTGCCTTTATATTTTGGAAGGAGTTGTTAGATATTTGGTACACGATGCTAACATGCCACATGATTTTTTAGTATATGTAAATGGTTATAAACAGAGATAATTTTATCTATTTATTTATTTAGGTACGCCACCCAACAGTATACAATCAGTTATAGAGTAGGTGAAAGTTTCTGTCGTTAAAATTAACAGTTAAACATATAAAACTAATACCAATGTATAATGAAATAAACCAACAAATAAGTACAACAACTAAACAAAATATAAAAACTAGTTTAAACAGATTTGTTGTAGATCTAATAATATTACAAGAAAACATGTCAATAATACGTTTGTGTGCAGATTGTTACAATTTTTACACATTACACGTTAATAAAATTTTAAGACAGTCATATATAGAATTAATATCTTTCAATAGTATTACAGAATCCATATCACGATGTACCTCTAAGGATTTGTAGGTAAACATGTCCAAAAGAATATTGTGAGAAAATCCACTATTGAGATATTTTGCTCGAGTTTTGAAGTGCATATTTTAAGAATTTTATTTGAATATTTTCTTATAGACTTATTGGGGAGACCAAACTATTGATGAATACTGCAGATCATACCATAGAAGATAATTATAATAAACATATTATAGTAGAAGGATTTTCAAAATTCAACAATTTCTTATTACAAACCATAAACTTTTATAGGACAATGAAGAAATATTACACATATGTTCATGGAACGACAGTTTTTGATACAACGTAACTCCTAAATCCTTTATATAAGTGGGGCGACTAAGAGAGTGATTGTTAATTATTTTATAATCATAGATCGCAGGACAAGTCATTCTAGAGAAGGACATTATGTTACACTTGTTTATATTAAGAGGGAGACATAGAAGTTTTTTGTACACTATCTATTGAGTATTGAAAACATTTTGGAAATGTGATAATCATTTAAAGTACTCAATTTTCACAAATATTTTCACATCATCAGCATAACAGTAAGTCTAAATACTGAGAAATGTTATTCAAAAAAATATTGAATAGTAGGAGCCTAATTTGTCGAACGCTTTAGAAAAGTCCATATATATAACGTCGATATGACCACGATTATTATTAATTGGGTATTTTACCACACTTCGGAAAAATAAAGATTAATTGAATAAACCATTGCGCCAAAAGGATCAGCCAAGGCTTACTATTGAAACTAAGTTTGCCCAACCAAAAAATCTCACACTAAAAAAGCAGATAAGTAAAAAATTATAACAATCACGCCACTACCGCGCATTTCCATAACGTTTCGAAAAACTGTTTTCGTTCTGTAAATTCGTAGTAGCTGATCTACCTTTCATAAAACCATGATGATTAATATCAATAATTTGTTTAACATGCTCGTGTCAGTGATTATGTATCTTCAAAACTTTGCTAAAATTGCATGCAATTGTAATAGCACGATAATTGGATACATCACTTTTATCATCATTTTTATGAATCAGACATATTCTTCATGCTTTCTGTTTTTAAAATTAAGTTAAAAATAGTCCATAAAGGTTTTGCAAATACATCTGCACAGTCACCTAGTAGAAATACTGGAATTAGGTCTGACCCCATATGCTCTTAACAATACTTCGTCAACCTGGCCAAAATCGTTCACCCTATTATGAAGTCGATTGTGATGCGACCTATGTACATTATTCGGAATCTAAGAATTATTAGCAAAGTATGGCGCAAAACTATTCACTATAGATGGTCCTTTGGTTAGCTTTTGACCATTAAAATTCATAGTAACAAGATAAGTCATATCCTGATTGACCAAAAATGATTAGCTTTTATTAGGTTTCATTGAGTGATTTCGATATTTAGAGCAGGATGGCGAGGGCTTTCTGGCAAGAATACGTATTGAGATTTCATTACATTACATACACAAGAACTGAATACTCCAGACAATAGTTGTTAATTTTTAAAACATGATTATATATTGATTAGTGAATAAAATTCAGATAAATACTTAATAACGTCAGTTTTTTTACAGTTCCCATTTAAAACGAAATTTGGAACGTTTAGAAATTATGACTGAAATTCAATATTGAACTTCTTGTGTAAGCCCTGTATATGTGTAAAAATCTAAATAGGAATGACTGAATATAAAGTACTGACATTATTACGAAGTGCCCCTGTATGCCTTAGCATTTTTTACTACTAGTTTGCTTTCATTATTATAATTGTGCTGAATTTTTATGCAATAAAATAAATTCTTGAGATTCGATTCAATTATTGCTGTGGTCTAGATAAAACTGAGAATTCAATTTTATTTCAATTCAAGCAATTGAACTTTTATGTTTTCGCCAATAATCGTGTGTATCCCTTTGGGGGGTGCTTACATTCTCTACTCTCTGTTCCTTAGTGAATCGAAAAAATATATTCTGCAGTGGAAACTTCTACCCGTAGATTTGAAAGTCCCACTTTTTATAGGAAAAGCGAAACAAATTTAAGAGATTCCTATATGGTTTTATTACGTAAAAATATATTAGTGTATCTAGGAAATTATCGTAAGTACACAGGGTGTTAAAAAAGAGTGTAAAATATTTCAGGAAGTAATAGTATGAACCAAAATAAGCAGAAAAGTCTTAATAAATATGGGTCCGCAAAGTAACGGTTGCGGAGATATGAGCAGCTTTTAACAAACAAAAAACAAAGTTACAGAAGATGTTCAAAGTGCCCTCCGTCCATTTCCAAGCAGCCACGACATCTTCGTCTCAACGATATTCGAACTCTTTCGAAAACACCCTCCTTGGTTTGGATTTCTTGACAGTTTTGATTAATCCGTAGCTGCAGCTCTTCCAGGCTATTTACAGGAGTACCATATACTAATGTCTTCAAATATCCCCAAACAAAAAAATCTAGAGGGTTCAGATCAGGCGATCTTGGAGGCCATAAAACAGGTACGGCCCTTCCTGCCCATCTCTGTGGAAAAGTTTGGTATAAATGCGCTCTAACGGCCATGGAAAAATGAGCTGGAGCACCATCATGCTGGAACCATATTTGTTGCCTCTGATTCAAAGGAATGTCTTCCAAAAATTCATACAGTGTGTTCTGCAGAAAGTTGAGGTAAGCAGCGCCTGTTAATCGGTTTGGTAAAACAACAGGACCTAGAAACCTGTCACCTACAATACCCATCCAAATGTTTAATGAAAAACGTGCCTGATGTCCAGATTCTGTTAGAGCATGAGGATTTTCGTCGGCCCAAATATGCGTATTGTGAAAATTAAACACTCCATTTCTTGTGAACCCGGCCTCATCAGTAAACAGAATGTTTGTAAGAAAACGAGGGTCTTCAGCATCATGACGTAGAAACCAGCGGCAAAAAAGCAAACGTGCTTGATGATCATTTATTGGATTTAAGGCCTGTACTCGTTGCACATGGTATGGACAAAGCAGTTGCTCGTGAAGGATTCTCCAAACAAGAGGACCGCTAATTCCTACCTCGGCTGATATTCTCCGCACACTCGTACCTGGATTCTGCTCTATCAGTGCTAGAATTTCTTCTTCTGCTCTAGGAGTGGATACCGACCTTGGTCTTCTGGTTAATGGCACTGTTTGCTTTAGGAACCGGTATCACGCAATCTTTGGTGAATTCTTCCAAACAATCTTTGGTGAATTCTTCCAAACAATCTTTGGTGAATTCTTCCAAACATGCGTTGTGAAGTTGGATAAGCGTCAACATAAAGACGTCGCGCTTTGGTGGTGTTCCCATTAGCACAGCCATACATGAAATGCATGTCTGTTAATTCTGCGTTAGAGTAACCAGACATAGCGAAAGAAAACTTGAGAACAACTGTCAAATACGTACTGTTTATTTCAATAAACATCAACCAACTATTACAAGAAAATACACAACGTTTTTGCAAAATAAAAAAGGGGCTAAAAAACATAAAACATTTTTTCATATCTCCGCTACCGTTACTTTGCGGACCCATGTTTATTGAGACTTTTCTGCTTATTTTGGGTTCATACTATTATCTTATTAAATATTTTACACTCTTATTTTAACACCCTGTATAATAGACAAACAATTACACATCACTATTATAAATAAACTAATGTTTTATACCTACTTTTATAGCAGTAGAATAATATTTATAATTGCAACCATAGTTGAAACTATACAGTAATAGAATTAGAACAGTAAATAGAAATGTTATTTCTGAAATAGAACTGTTGATGTGGATATGAATGGAGTCAAGTGCATTCGCCACAACTGCAAAATTATTTAATGTGACAAATACGTCAGAAAAACAATTTGATGTCCTGCCAGAAACATAGCTGAATTTTAAATTAATAATTATTTATTTTCGGATGTATGTAACAGTGATAACTTGTGTTTAAATTTTGGCTAGTAAGATATTAAATTTAAAGCAATATTAGCATAGCTACATTTATACCTGGTAAAATAAATGTAATGATCTGTTTTCGTATCTCACCATTGACATCTTATAAACTATAGAAGAAAGGTTAAAAGGTGATTCATAACCTATACGCATCAACTTGTGAAATATAGCTTAGGACAAATAATGACGAATAGTGAAAAAACAAAATGTAGGATATTTTTAGTTTTGGGAAGTTTAGAAAAATTATCAGGAGTAATACCATAAGAGCTCAGATTTAGCCGGATATTTTTTTATGTTTCTTTTCGAGTACGTACTGTCGTGGCAATTTACACGACAGCTGTTGCGACAAAATCACGAGAGCGTAGCTCTCTCCAAATATCAATCCTGGAAATAAATATTAGTAAGGTAGGTGCTGCCTCTATGTGGTACCATACCGTATCTCTCATTAAATCATTCAATAATAATCTACATTTTGTAAATAATTTTTTTCTTTCAAAGCGGCGTAAACTGATACACTTGTCAACGTGGTGACCTGTTACTACGTTTGACTTTGGCAGAATATACCTAACCTCGCGGCTGACAGAAGACCACTGATGGCGATAAATAAGGATTTAATATAGTTTTGAAAAAAAAAATTCTTATTTTCCCTCATCCCCTCTTCATACATTTTTATAAACTAATGCCACTCAAAAGAAAAGTTTATGACGATAGAAAATCACTTTGATCGACAGTTCAACTTCTAATCGGCCGAAATTGGGCGTTCATTTGAACTCCGTATTTGAACTAAGATCAGTGTGAAATACGGTTCGTACAACAATTTTTTTACTTTGAATTACAGTTCGACATTGAGCTACATTTCAACTTGTTTATATAACCGGCCCTTATAGTAATATGACACTTCAAAATCAGAAGTTTATCATTTCCACTTCTACCAATTGCAACCTACCCTTACAACAATTTTAACCACGTGCTCAGGAAGGCCTAAAAGACAATAAAATAATTATTTCAGAATTTTAGCTTGATATTTAAAAAATGAGCCAAAACCCTATTTTCCTACGAAAAGTCGGCGCTTATAATAAGCATCGCCTTCCATATCCATAGATAAAGCTGGTGTACTGTCAACAATATCTACTACCATGCTGTCGTTTTATTAGAAACAATACTTGATAGATAGTAAACAGTTAATCCAGTTAGCTTTTTATTTTGCATTCGTTTTTTATTTAATTACAAACTACAACGTTTTTATTCATTACAACCACTTACTACCGATAAAACACACCTACCGTAGGTACAGTTAGATAAAATGCCTATTTATTATAACAAAATCGAACGAAAGGAATAGATTATAGAAAACTTTTAATGTACCCACGGCAGTGTTGGCCCATAACCTACAAATCAAACCGGCGAACTATATTATGAGAAAATATCTGCACCCGACACAAATTTCTTTATTGAATAACTATAACACGTTTAAAAATTAAAAAACATACTAAAAACTGAAGAAGAGCACAAAACTACAACGTAAACACATGGTAAACACTTAAATTATGACATGACGAGATTGACGGAGAATTTTACCGTTGTGTTTCTAGTTGCCTACTCTGATTCGCATAGGCGGCGTTAAATAAGGAATTAATATAATTTCGAAAACAATTTTCTTTCGCTTTATGAATAAGTTTGGAATTTTGGGTGATTCCGTTAATTGTTAATTTTCTCTAAACCTGTATAACGAGCTTTATGTTATGTTAATTATTCAATAGAAAAATATTGTAAATTTTATTTACATTTTTTTATTTACTTAAATAAAAATAAGAAACCATATACATTTTTCATTAACCTCATTCATAATTCCATAAATTTACCCCGAGAGTTGTTTTATTATCTCTAAATGGTAGATGTTACACATATGTCAACTTTGGAAAAATATTTTTTAAAATAAATTTGAATCTATCAAAACAAAGGATTATGCAGTTTGGGTGGTAAGTGTAAATGGCAGTCCAAACATTAACATACAAAATCTGGAATATGGTGATTTTGTATATAACACAATAGGCATATCAATTTTTTTTTCAAGTAAATAAATTTTCTCCATAATAAAACTATTGTTATAAGTTAAAAAAAAAATTGAGAAAAGTATCAAATCACTTTTTTATATGAATAAAAATTGTTAACTATACAGGGTGATTCAGGTTTAATCTTGATAACTTCAGGAATCGATAGAATAGGTAGAAAATAATGTTCATTTGTGATATGAACTTATTTCCTAAAACGCATCGTTTCCGAGATAGAGGACGTTGAAATAGGAATTTTTGTCTCGTTTTTCCCTCATAACTTTTGAACCACTTATCCGATTTAAGTGAAATTAGGAACACAAACACTCCTTATGATCTTACATAAGCTTCTTAAGTTTGAACTACCCCTCTTAGAAGTGTATTTTGTATGCTACCCCCCTCTTACTTTATTTCAAAACTACAAAAAAAAAATTTATAATAATTTCAATAAAACATCTGCAGACCACTTTGACCTGATTAATTTCGAAACTTTTTCGTCTCCTGTTTTTTTCGACGTTTGGTCTTGTTTCTGATATATTCTAAGAAATTGGGGACAGTGTAGCGCACCAGCCGCGTAAATTTCATTTAACGTTATAGCAACCCATGAAAACAAAACTCAGTGATTTGTGTAAACTGACGTTTTGGGCGCCGCGATAGCCGAGGTGGCTGGGAGACGACTACTCGTGGAACCAGTCTGGATTGGCTATGTCGGTGTGGGTTCGAATCCCACTGTAGTACCATGGATGTTTGTGCTCGTCGAGAGATGCACAATAAGTCTATAGGCTGCGGTGCTTCCACGGACACTGTCGGACGGCTCTAGAAAAAAAAAACTGACATTTCTGAAAATCATTGTCAAAAGTATTATTTATAGTGTTTTTAGTATTAAGAAAAAATGCCAATAACCTCAAACATAAATTTAGTAACAACTACTTGTTACAAGATTTACAACAAACTTATCAACTACTAAAAAAATTACAATAATTGTTCAAAGTGCATTCCTCCAGCCTCAATACATTTTTGGCATCGACGAACTAGTGTATTAACTGCAGCTGTTATTTGAACAGGATTATTTTTTATGTCATCACAAGCATGTCTTATCGTTTGGATCAATTCCTCACGGGTATGTACTGGAGTATCATACACAATTGCTTTTAGATGGCCCCAAACGAAATAATCCAGAGGATTCAGATCTGGCGAGCGCAGAGGCCAAGCCACTGGTCCTTCGCAAGGAATCCACATATTTGGGTGGTTGTTAGGTTGCCGTCCAATCCATCAACGAGGATAATTCTCATCCAACCACTGCCGTACTTGCCTTCCGTAATGTGCAGGTGCACCATCCAACTGCATCCAGTTCCCTTGGCGTAAATTTAAGGCGACTTCGTCAAGCATATCGGGGAGACAGTTTTGCAGAAACTCATGAAATAAATCCTCATTTAAACGAGGATGCAAAATATGCGGCTCCAGAGGTTATTACTTAAAACACCTATCCACACATTTACACTAAACTGTTGCTGAAATGAAGATTGTCTGACACATCGAGGATTGACTTCACTCTAAACGTGAATGTTGTGATAATTCACAATTCCAGCTTTTGTGAAATTAGATTCGTCGGTCCATAAAACCTTATGCATAAATTGTGGATTAATTTCTGTTGAATCTACAAA
Source organism: Monochamus alternatus (assembly GCA_037114965.1). Lineage (NCBI taxonomy): Eukaryota > Metazoa > Arthropoda > Insecta > Coleoptera > Cerambycidae > Monochamus > Monochamus alternatus. Next base: position 144,391,922 of record CM073426.1, on the reverse strand, counting down.
AATTTAAACCTTGTTCAGCATCTCCTGGCAACAAACCTTGAACTGGTTGGAGATGGAGCTCTTCGATGATCTTGTTTGAGTGCTCTCAGACTTTTTATTGAGATAAATGGAGCTGCCGAGCTGCTCGGCGTGTGCTTAAAGTTCAACCGATATCAAAAAGATTAAGAATTCGCTGATTATTTCTTGGCGGTACATTATGATTATGATCACTGTAGCGGCGCAAACCATATTCCGAAAATCGACGATGTATATCTACAAAAATTTGTGTAAGTATTTGGAATTCTTCTATTAGGGAAGCGTGTTCGGTACTCTCGAACTGACGCGTTGGAATTTCCGTCGCAGAAACCATAAACATAATGTATATCGGCATATTCAACATTTGTAAACGTTCTTGGCATTTTTTCTTAGCACTAAAAATGCTCTTTAAATAATACTTTTGACAATGATTTTCACAAACGTCAGTTTACACAAATCACTGAGTTTTGTTTTCATGGGTTGCTATAACGTTAAATGAAATTTACGTGGCTGATGCGCTACACTGTCACCAATTTCGTTGAATATCTCAGAAACAAGACCAAACGTCGAAAAAAACAAAAGACGAAAAAGTTTCAAAAATAATCAGGTCAAAGTGGTGTGTAGATGTTTTACTGAAATTAGTTATTTTTTTTGTAGGTTTGAAATAAAGTAAGAGGAGGGTAGCATACAAAATACACTTCTAAAAGGGAGTTCAAACTTAAGAAGTTTATGTAAGATCACAAGGGGTGTTTGTGTTCCGAATTTCACTTAAGTCCAATCAGTGGTTCAAAAGTTATGAGGGAAAAACGAGAAAAAAATTCCTACTTCAACGCCCTCTATCTCGGAAACGATGCGTTTTAGGAAATAAGTTTATATCACAAATGAACATTATTTTAACCTGTTCTATCGATTCCTGAAGTTATCAAGATTAAACCTGAATCACCTTGTATATTTGTTTCAAATTTCACCATGAAAGGGTACCTATATAAATCATATAACTACGTAACATTATAGGTACTATACAGTGTAAAGGGTGTTCATTTATATTTTGACACAAGTATATAGTTTATTACAAGTATTGAAATAAAAAATACAAAAGTTATTGTCATACCATCTTTTGGAACAATTTATATAAACAAATAAAAGTTAAAAAGCGTATTAAGGGCATTCGCATTTATTTATTTTACGAAGAGTCCTAAAACTTTTTGTGTCATTTGTTTCTTTTAATTATAAGTTTTCCAGCTGAATGTCAACATATGAAAAAAAGGACACCCTGGACATTTTGATTAAAATTTATACTAGACGGTGTAACTTTTAACGCCTGTAGCTTGAAAATTAACATTAACACTATTACAAGTAAATTTTACTAAAAATTTGTTGAAATACATTACTCAAGCATTTTTGTAAAATTTACCAAATCGCGATGGGGTAAAATTTACCCTTTTTTGGTGCGAACTTCCCTGGACGAAAAATAGTGACGATTTCGTTCCGTTTACTTGTTCTTTTTTTGCTGTGTACTAATAACGTAAACTTGTATGACTTTTTATTTCTCTTTCTGAGCAAATTTGTTAAATAATAGTTCAAATCAATGCCTAGCATTACTTCTACAGGTACCGATTTAAAATCTATTCATGCGGCGTGTTACGTGTGTGTAATTGATACCGACGGCTATACAGTTATAATAGTGGTTATAAAATAACTAGTACCGTGCAATTTAGAATTGCAACTTCGACTTCCGGCAAATAGGGGAAGTTATAATTATTGCAGTATATACGGATATTTCAATACGCTTGTAAGCACAATGGAGCAGTTTTCTCATTAAAATTTGTTCCGGTTGCATTTTGTGCCGAAGGCTTTTATCAGATATTAAAATAGACAGAAAATGTATTGGTCTATTGCATGCTTTAATACGTGCAATTTTTTAATTTTAGTTTAACGAATTTATGTACAAACGGTATACGTATGTGGCGAGCAATCTCGGTAACTATAGGAGGTCGAAAGAAAATGAGCCCCCCACTCTCGATCTCTTTGTTTAATAGAAAATTAATGGCCAAAACCAAAGTGACCTATCGTCCTTTATTTTCGAGTAATAAACAAACTTTCAAATTTTCCACTTTTCGATACATGTCTGGAACTTGGTTGCTTGTAAAGTTAAAAAAAAAAATAATTAATATGTTCTTCAGACACTTTTTGAGTAGAATCCAGTGTGTGCCTAATATTTTTGTAACTTTATTAACTTTTGGCCAGTTGAAATCATTAATTTTTTCTCTTTCCATCAATATATAATATGTGGGGTTAAATATGATTTGCCATTTTATTGAGACAATAATTTATTATAGCATATTTTGTTTCTTTTATTTTCTTGAAGTAGGCGTATATCACTTCAAAAATAATTGCCTATTACCAATCTTTGACATTTTCGTTTCGATTGAAACATATCATCTCGTACTACAAAATTTCCTGTTAATCCTATTGGAAAAAACTATAATTTCAGGAAGGCTAACTTCCCTGGATTATATGAATGTTTGTTAAATGTGGATTGGTCGTTCTTCAATGAGTTTTCAGATGTCAATATAGCATGCCAAAATTTGTACGCTAAATTATATTCTCTCTTTGATTTATTTGTACCTTTATTACAGTAATAGGAAGCCATCGTATCCCGTATGGTACACCACTGATATCATAAGAAATATCAAACTTAAAAACCACTACCGAAAAAGTATCGAAGTACAAAAAATAGCATTTATTTGCAAGATTTTCATGGTTTAAGAAAGGTAACAAAAACGCTAATATCTACTGCCTATAGTAACTATATTAAAAATATTGAGGAAGGAATATCAGCAGGTTCTAAACAGTTCTGGTCATTAATAACACGAGGAATGTCGCGTATACCAGGCAAAATGCACTTTAGAAATGAAATTCATTACAACACGCCTCAAGATATAGTAAACGGGTTTTCCCATTATTTTAGTAGCGTTTTTGTGCCAGATAATATTGACCCTTCTACGCTCCCTAGCATATTTAACAATTTGCCGCATTTTAATATCACCAATATTAGTGCTGATTATGTAAAAAAATCAATGCGAAATTAAAAAATAAGATGACCTCCGGAAATGATTTGGTTCCTAGTTTTATGGTTAAGAATTGCTCTGCAGTTTTTATATCTCCGTTATCAATATTATACAATTTATCGTTATGTACGTCGCGATTTCCTGATTGTTGGAAAATAGGTAGAATCTGTCCAGTTTTGAAATGTGGCAACTCGAATGATGTAACGAACTACAGGTCCATTGCTATTCTGCCCAACTTTGCCAAGGTCTTTGAGATTACTTTATATAATTATATTTATAGGTCCGTAAAAAATGTATTGTCACCATACCAACATGGATTTACGGAAAAAAGATCAACAATAACGAATTTAGCTTTAATTACGCAAAATATATCTAAAGTCACTGATTCTAGGGGGCAGGAGGATGTGGTATATATGGATTTTTCCAAGGCTTTCGACACAGTTAACCATACTATAATGTTGTTTCGATTAGCTGAACTTGGGTTATCTAATAATTTATTACAGTTTTTTTAACTCGTATTTAAACGATCGGTTTTATTATGTTGCATACAATGGATTTAAATCTGAACTGTTTGATGCTGCTTCAGGTGTTCCTCAGGGGTCCAATCTTGGCCCTCTACTATTTTCAATATTTATTGACAATCTTACAAAAATTATTAGCTGTAAAAAGTTACTTTTCGCCGGTGACTTGAAAATTTATTGCAAAATTGATGACAGTAATGACTGTGAATTTTTACAATCTCAAATATCAATAATTGAAGAGTGGTGTGAAACATTTAAATTTAATTTGAATTTATCTAAATGTAAAGTGGTTACATATTCTAGGAAACACGAACCTATTTTATTTCGTTATTCTTTAAACAATACTGTTTTTCAGAGGGAGTGTACAATAAGAGATTTGGGCATTGTATTTGACTCTGTACTAAGTTTTTCAGAACATATTAATAATGTAGTTAAATCCTCATTTAAGATGCTAGCTTTTATCATAAGAAATTGTAGATATTTTTCTAATATTAATGCGCTAAAGATGCTCTATTTTTTGTTTGTACGGTATAAAACACATTGTTTGAATATTGAGTCAGTCAGGAAATTTTTAAAGTTTCTTTCCTTCAAGTGTGATGGTGTATATCACTCGAGGCTGCAACCATGAACTATTGCTTTCTAGGTTTGATATGCCCTCATTAAAACTAAGACGGGCTAAAAATAGTGTATTATTTTTGTACAATTTGTTTAACAACAATGTTGATCGCATGCCAGTATTAGAATATTTTAATATCAGAGTTCCTAATTTTCGTCTTAGGCAAATTGACACTTTTTATTTACCAGCAGCCAATACGAATATTTTAAGAAAGTCTCCAGTTTATATCATGTCTCATAATTTTAACATCATATCTGATCATTGTGATATAAACTTTTCTTCTATTAAATCTATAAATAGAGCTATACGTTTCTTGTAATTACAGTTACTTTGTTTTGTTTCTCTTTTTATATAACGTTTAATGTTAAAAATTAAGTAATTTTCATTAATGTATTAATCATATTGTAGGAATGCGTGCATATTAATTGTTTTTTGTCTCTATATTTTTTATTATTTGTGCATTACTTTTGTGTTAATTTTTGTCCTGTAAATGGATATTTTTTCTGTTGGACAAATAAACATATTTGATTTGATTTGATCAGCAATGTTCATTCTCAAAATTATTGTTATTGTGAATATATGATTTTAATAATACTATTATTTGTTTAGTAACTCATTCTGTCATGATTTCTTCTAAATGTCTTATCAAAAATATTTAAAAAATTAAGTTCTCGCTCTGGAATAAACTGTTTGCCCAATAAAATGGTGAATAATCATATTTAACATCACATATTATATATTAATGAAAAGAGGAAAAAAATAACGATTTCAACTGGCCCATGCCCACCTATGGTTTGTATTTAAAAGAAAATTAATAAAGTTACAAAACAATTAATCACGCCACTTGACTCTACTCAAAAAGTAGTAAGTAATCCTTTCATGTCACTTAAAACCTAATTTTGAGAATAACAATTATTGAAAGTGGTGTAGCTCCAAAACGTTCCTTGTATGCCGGTCGGCCTCGAAATTTCACATGGCAACAGGAAGAACGGTTACTGCAGGATGTTGAGAATAATCCTGCTACCAGTACACGCATATTATCAAGAAACAGGCATCACGTCCAATCCACTGTCCATAGGTGTCTTCAAAGGTACAGCTTGAGGCCGTAACATGTAGAGCCAATTCAAACGCTGCATCCCGGAGACGACCAATTAAGAGTAAATTTTTGCTGATTGGTGTTACAAAAATTTCAGCGCAATTCAGATTTTTTCCATAGTTTTATTTACCGATAAAGCATATTTCAACCAACAAGGAGTTTTCAATCACCACAACCTTCATTATTGGCATTATGAGAATCCTCCTGAAAAACGTCAGCTTAATCAGCAAAGACGTTGGTCTGTAAATGTTTGGATAGGTATTTACGGGAAAAGGATCATAGGTCCATATTTTCTGCCAAGAATACTGAATGGTGAACATTATTTTTTGCGAGGACATTTTGCCAGGTTTGTTGGCTGATATTTCTATACAACAGCGTGCAACTATGTAGTTTCAGCATGATAGTGCGCCTGCATATGCCACATTACAAGTACGGCATATTTTGAACCGCCGTTTTCCTAATAAATGGATTGGACGGGACGGACCAACACCATGGCCACCCCGGTCCCCTGATTTGATTCCGATAGACATTTGGTTATGGGGGCACATAAAAGAAAAAGTTTATTTTAATGTGCCTGTTGGCGAGGATGATGTTATTGGCAGGATTCATAAAGCAGTAGCGGAAATTAATTTCTGTTCTGTTACCAGGAGTTTCTACTACAGATAGCAGAAGTGTATTAACGAAAATGGTAATGTTTTTGAAGGTTAGCCAAAGCCTGAATGATCTTCGTTTTTGCTATTTCTTAATTTGTATGGATTTAAATATGTTAATATTAAAAACATATATATATATATATAAATTTGAATTTTTATTTACAAAATTTTCCGAAAACGGTTCGGCTTTAGAGATTTTACTATTCTACATTTTTGTTTTATTTTTTTTTAAATATATATCCGGTCGCTGGGGAGTGAATTTTGACTTACCCTGTATGTATTGTATTGTCTTACTCGCAAGACAATGCAATACATGATCTTGTGATATCGAACAAGAAAAAAACTAAGGAAACTCTAGTCTTGATTTGCTATCCGTTGTCTTAGTAAGTTTCTTAAAATCAATTTATTTTTATTCAAAGAAGATTTGGTAGAATTTTGCAACTGATATAAACTAAAATTTTTTTCCTTTTCAGTGGACGGCATGGAGCTGGAAACGCTTTACCATCGCTATTGCATCCGTTTGAAACATTCTCTGTACTTGTCCTGTCTGACTGTAGCAACGGTGACATGCATCGGCCTCTTGATCAGCACCTGTTTGCTCCATGCTGAGGTAAGTAAATATTGTAATAATTATAATAGTTCATTGTAAAAGGTATTAAATAATTGACTTGTGTAAACCAATTTTATATGCGCCTGTAGGATAAATGTCAATTATCCCACTCATTTTGAGTGGGATAAGAACTTTTGAAGTTTTTAGACATTTATTAAATATTAGTATCTATCTATCTATCTATCTATATTATTTATTGTAAACATTATCAACATTGCATTTTAAAAACCTTATTCCAGAGGAGGAAAATTCGTTTGACGTGGCTCTGTTGAAGATGGTAACAATTTATTTCCAATTCAAATTTTATTACGTATAGAATCTTCTATATATGTCACCGCTACCGTACTAGAACACCACCCCCCATGGCGGTTAATAGTGGTAATATCGAACCCTGCGTCAGCTAATAGAGTGGCGGAAGAACGTTATTTTTTATTTACATTGTTCAACAGGTACAAGTAACCCAGTTACAGAATAGGAAAACATAGTACAATATACATGTATAAAAAATAAAAGTTAAAAAATACAAAATAAGCATATACAAACAAACACTAAAATTAGAATCTAATCATTTTAGGTAAAACGATTTTATGCCATTAAGGCTGCAATTAAAAATATTTATATTGTTGACATTACAATTGTTATAAAAAGAAGAGAATATTTAAGAATATTAGTGCGGGCAGCTGGTAGATAGAACGTTAAATTCTTAGCAATCTGCTGAATTATGTATCACTTTATGAAGAAAAACTTGACAGCAATATTTACGTCTAATTTCAAGAGAAGGAACAGAATGAGTTTTTAAAAGTTCATCGTGGAGAAATTCCGTGGGAGGGCATTCAGATCTAAAACTCAAATACTTTCAAAATCTACGTTGAACTGATTCTAATTTATTGATGTGCACAGCACAATGGGGGGACCACACAAGAGAGGCGTATTCAAGTTTAGATCTAACAAAACTGAAATAAAAAAAAATAAGTGTGTTACTGTCTGCAAAGTCATGCCAACTGCGGACGATAAAACCAATATGGCCACTGAAAAACAATTTTTGATCAAATAAAACACCAAGATCTCGAAAGACTCTTGGGTACGACAACACAATATTATCATCATAATTATCAATATTTGTATTTCTCAAAATATATTTCTAAATTGTTTAAAAATTGCCAAAGTAGTTCCAATATACAAAAAAGGAAATTACAATGATCCTTCAAACTACAGGCCTATTTCCGTTATTCCATATTTTGCAAAGATCTTTGAAAATGTGTTAAAGACTCAGATAGTCGATTATTTTGAAAGAGAAAATCTTTTCAACACTAATCAATTTGGTTTCAGAAATAATTTTTCAACAACTCTAGCTATAGAGAAGTTGACTGGTGTCATTAGTTCTGGCTTGGAAGAAAGACAATTTTTATGTTCAGAATTTTTAGATCTTACGAAAGCGTTTGACTGCGTATCTTACAAAATTCTTATAAATAAACTGCATTATTATGGTTTTACAACCCAAAGTATTGATCTAATAACAGCGTATCTTACCAACAGACAACAATATGTAATCCATAACAATAACAGATCTACTTATCTTCCACTCAGTGCAAGCGTACCTCAAGGGTCTGTACTTGGGCCTGTGCTGTTCCTGATGTCGTGTTGTATTGATGACTCTCTATTGACTATCCAATTTGCGGATGACACTAATGTCACTTGTCAAGGTTCTGAACTAAATGAGTTACTTGATAGGACTAAGCAAGCGGAATTGATGATACAAGAATGGTTCCTTTCAAATCATCTAAGCCTAAATATATCAAAAACAGAAACTATGATATTTAGTCTCAGGGATGTTGGCAATTTCGAAAATCCGGTATCTGTCAAATTTCTGAGAGTACATTTAGACCATAAGTTATTATGGAATCACCATACAACTCATATTTGCCATAAAATTTCAAAAAATTTATACTTGCTGCGTAATTTGACTCATCTAGTATCTCTACCAACTTTGATTAGAGCATACCATGGCCTTATTCATTCAGTTTTATCTTATGCTATCCTTATCTGGGGCCATGCTACTTCAGCTTCTAGTCTATTTGGCTTACAAAGGAAAGCTATAAGATTAATATCGGGACTCAAATTCAGAGATGACTACAGACAGCAATTTGTTATATTGAAAATTTTAACATTTCCTTGTCTATATATTACAATGTTTGCTATATGTAAAGAGCCACATCGAACTGTACCCAGCTCGTAGTGAAACCCATTGTCATCATACTAGATACAGAGACATGCTTCACAATTCGTACCTGAGGCTTAGTAGGACGCGAAATGGAACAGCATATTGGGGTATTAAATTTTATAATGCTTTACCAGATGAAACAAAAAAATTAAATTTTAATTGTTTCAAACACAAAGTTAAACAGTTTTTGTTAATCAATGCTTTTTATAGCATAGATGAATTTCTAAATACAAAAATATCATAAATGTATGTTACATGTTTCCAGCCTGTTCTTGTTTTTACGTATATGTATTTGTATCTCAGTTATTCATAATACAATTTTATTCACTTAACATTATTATATGTATGTATGTGACTATATGTAAGTATGTATGTGTATTATACATTTTTAATTTTGTATCTTAAATTGTACACAACATTATGTGTTTTTTAAACTTTGTATTATGGATCACCATAGGAAACTAAGTCCCACTCTGTCTTTTTTCTCTCTCTTCTTTCATCTTTTTTGACGTGTAAATACTTTTGTATATATAGCACCAATAAACTGAACTGAATTGAACACTGTAATTAAATGTTACGCTAGTTAATTTATTTGAAAAAGACATAACATTACACTTAGTGGTATTCAACAAAAGTATATTTTTGTCACACCAAATTTTGACCTGGTCAAGATTATTCTGAAGCTGAACGCAATTTTCATTTGGTCTGGACTTGAAATCAAAAAACATCTCCGAATATGAGTTTTGGTATCGGAAATTATAATAATAATTGAATATTTGTCTTCTATATCATCGATTGTCATCTTTAGTAGCTCATCTCTTCTCAAAACTCCATAAACACCAATTACTAAAATGACCTGAAAAGTTGTTCAAAATTTGTTATATCGATCGATTGGGTCAGTCAGTGGTCGCGCGGTTTAAGGCGTCAGTACTTGAATCGATGTGGCTAGAGTGGTGTGGATTCGTATATCAACTATATTCAAGGAGGGATTGGCACCCTCTCTGCGAGTATGGTAAAGTGGAATAATGTTAGCTTGGATCAATGTGAGAGATTGCTATCGGTCGACATTTGACTACCCCCCTAATTAATGAGGTTTTCCAGGTTTTCCTCATTCCTGCACTGAATGGTGGTTAGGGCCTACCAACGTAAGTCGTTCCTGGGCGCAAATGCGGTTTGCTTAATAATAATAATAATTATTATTATTTACATTAATTTGAATTACTTTTTCATAGGAGAAATCTATTATCAGGTACTTGTAAAAATCTCTCAATTTCTTCTTTCGTTAGAATTCTGGACTTTTTTGGACCGTACCAATTAATTTGCTTTTCAAACTGCTTTTTTAGTTAGTATTAGTTTTCCAAACAACTAATTTGTATTGTTTATTAGGTTGCTATAGTTATGATAGTCACCGCGCTTCAGTCTTGATTCAAACACGTTTCAAATGATTTCAAATATAAACTGAAAAACCGATATTCTTTAATTGTCTGCAGATAATTTGTTTTGATTTTCGAAAACTATATAAATAAAGAAAATCTCACAATGTAAATAAATCGCTTTGGTTAAGATTTTGTTAGATTTCTGACAAAACAGTATTTGATATATTTTCATTTTATTGGACAAACGTTATGCCGATGGATTCACCGTTTCCTTGAATACAGTAACTTAAATGAGTGAATCATGTTCTAAAAGGCAAACGTTAAAATGAAGATATTCTGTAAAATGTGTGTATAGAAATACATTCCGCTTTAACAAGCCTGGTCATAATATTTACCTTTTGCAGAAGCACTCGAGTTACTTACTTTTGTTTATGAAAAGTACGTATCAAATGTAGATAATGTTCATGTGTTTATTCATGTACTCACTTTACACAAAGCATATCCACTTGCTAATTGGCTTCGTATTATGCAACAAAAGGAAAACTGTTGGCACGCTGTTTAAATATAAACGGATTGTATAAAGGAATGCGTGTGGTGTTTAGGATTTGACAATACGAGAAATTATAAAATTGTTGCGTCTGCCAAATCAGCTTTGTTGAAATATAATTTCATTTCATTACAACGTGAAAGGAATTCTTGTTACCTAAAAACAATGGGAGGATTTGTTGACAAAAATATGGTTTTTATACATTGTTATTAGGCATCAACAGTGCTGTGTGAAACCAACGTTGAATTACATCGACAATATTTATGTACAGGGTTAACTATGGTTACAAAAATTTTTACCACGTGCTTAGGGAGCAAAAGACAATACAAAAATATTGCAGAATTTTAGCTCGATTAAAAATTAAGAAAATGTCAAAATCGAACTAACCGCTTACAATTGTGTAGAGTATACAGGGTGTCTTATAATTAGCTGCCAACCCTAAACAGACCGATTCTATGATCAAAACTAAGTAAAAAAGTTCATATGAACATGGGTCGGGAAATGCTTCCTAAGGGCACAGGGGCCCATTGAAGAGGGAGGAATGGAAATAATTTTTTTGCATTATCTCTCAATCGCGTTGTGATAAATGAATGAAATTTGATATACACAGCTAAATTTTGATGAGCAATTTGATGGACTAATCCATTTATTTCCACAAGGTCCATTGGGGTGGGTACGGGGGAGCCCTTGGTATTTTGCGTGTGTAACTTTTTCATCTTTGATTTTTTAACAAATTGGATAGCAAATTCCGTTTTCCCAAACTGTTTTACGTTGAAAAGGTACTCCTGTTTCAAATCGTTATCTTTAACGGTTTCTGAGAAAATCGCTCTTGAATTAATCCCACTTTGGTCAATTTCATAGTAATTTGAACAAAAAATAATAATAATAATTTAATACGTAATCAGTAATACACATTATTGATGTAGAACAATTATGATATGACGATTTTTTTATGGCTTTTACGATGGTACTGCTGCGCGGCAGAACGCGAGTACGGCAGAAGGTTTCCAAACAGAAGGCTGACATCAAGGAGGACATTCCTCACTGTATTCCGCAATTTATCTGCAACCGTCACTTTTCGAAGGGATCATGAGATGGAAACTTAATTTTGATAACAGACAACAAGCTATTTTAAAAATTGTTCAAAAAACCCTCCACCTTCTCTGATACAAAGCCCTACGTGTAACACTTCTCGAAGCTATTAAGATGCTAAAACGGTTTTGACGAATTTCATTGGCTGCATTGATACGCTGCAGCAATTCCTCACGGGTATCGACTTCGGTGGCGTAAACTTTTTGATTTAGATATCCCCAGAAGAAGAAGTCCAGCGGGGTTAGGTCGGGAGAACGCGACGGCTAAGCTACTGGTCCATGCCTCCCTATCCACCGTCCAGCGAAATTTTCGTTTAGGAAATTTAGAACATTGCGACCACTATGTGCCAGGCTCCATCGTGTTGAAAAAACATGTTACTCCGTAAATTTAGAGGCAGATCATCGAGAATTCGGGGAAGATTTTCTTGAAGTAAGTTTAAATAAAGATTTGAATTGAGACGTTGTGGAATTTCAATAGGTCCAATCAGAGTGTCGTGAATTATTTCCGCCCATAAATTTATGGAAAACCGTTGCTGGAAGTTTGTTCTCCGAACAACATGTGGGTTCTCTTCTTCCCAATAATGAGAATTATGAAAATTTAATTTTCCATTTCAGGTAAAAGTAGCTTTGTCACACCACAAAATTTTGGAAGCTTGCTCGTTGTCCAGCGACAAAATTGTATACGTGGAGCAAAATTTTCTGGTATCAAGCTATGTACACGTCGACAGTGATAGGCATGTAGACTTTGTCGCTTTATATTCTTCCAACCTGAAATGTAAGTAGCACATCTAATCAATTCTGTTAAGAAAATCTTTAAGATATGTAGTGCCGTTGGCCGAGGAACATTTATTTGCCTTGAAATGTTCTGTATGCTAGTCGTAGGATCTTGTTCAATAGCGCCAAGGACCTCCGGTTCCCTATTAATCCTGGGACGTCCTTGACCCGTTGCCTTTTAAAAAGTGGTCGTTTCAGCTAAGTTCCGGAATACCGTAGGGAATGTCCTCCTTGATGGCAGCCTTCGGTTTGGAAATCTTCTCCCGTACTCGCGTTCTGCCGCTGCAGCATTACCATCGCAAAAGTCATAAATAAATATCATATCAACTAACTCTTGTCCCGTAAACTCTTCCATTTTTTCCGCTTAGAATTATTAAATTGGTAATCGGGTTGACAATACTTTGACATAAGAATACCTTGATAATTTTGTTTAAATTACTATGAAATTGACCAAAGTGGGATTAATTCAAGAGCGTTTTTGTCAGAAACCGTTAAAGATAACGATTTGAAACAGGAGTACCTTTTCAACGTAAAACAGTTCGGGAAACGGAATTTGCTATCCAATTTGTTAAAAACTCAAAGATGAAAAAGTTACACACGCAAAATATCAACGCCAACTCAACAATTCGCCCTCTCCCCAAAAAACTTTTAACTTATTTTATTGTACAAACTCCTTAGAAAGTAATCATACTATAGAAACATGAAACTGCACACTGGTGGTTTCGTATATTCGGGATAAACTGCTCCGCAAAAGTTAAAGAAGAAATATCGACATTCCTTTTAAAGGTTGACGTTTTTTTTATTTTCCAAATCCGATCCGAGTGTTTTTTAGCTCATCGTTGAGTACACAACCCCCACACGAGACCGGTTTCTAACAGTATCCACCCGTAGAGAGCTTTTGAGTCCTTGACGACAGCGACTTTTAAACGCTTCTGGTGTTGCGGTTTCAATTGACAGAACACGTAGAACCATCCAGGAAGTTTATCCATTCAGAGGTGGTACAGTTGCTGTTTGGGGAGGCATTTGTTTTAATGGGCGTACAGAGTTGTTGCTGCTTGATGGAAACACGAATGCACTTATATACGCCGAAAGTCATCAACAATGTCATTCCGTTGTTTCATGCTGCAATTGGGCCAAATTTTTTATTTTTCGACGATAATGCGCGACCACATCGTGTGTGATTTGTCAATGTCCTGGAATTTCTTGGCATTTCGCACTTGGCACTGCCTCCTCTATCGCCAGACCTCAATCCGATTGAGCTCGCATGGGACCAACTACAAAGAGCCTTTGATTTGCACCAACCACCCCCACAACAGTTCAGGAACTCTTTTACCACGCCTGTGGGGAGAAATTGATCAAGGCTCCTTGAACAACCTGATAGACAGTATGCAAAGGCGTTGACAGTCATTAAAGTGTGAGGAAGACATACCCTGTATTAATCTTTTTTTGTAATTGTTTTAAGAATTTGAATTTTGTATTAAAATTACAAAAAATAGAACTTTGCCAAAAACTGAAAATGCTTTCGAAAGAGGAACAAGAAAAGCCACTCGTATAAAAGAGCAAACATTCAAGACAACATATCAGAACAAAAGTTATAAACCTTTAAACGAAACTTTTGTGAAGCAGTATATTTAGCATGTGTCATTTTTACTCAAACAATTTGACGTTTTACTATCTCGTTTAGCCTTATTCTTTATTATTAGGTTGTGTAGCCTTTTGTTTCGAATTGTGCTAATTCGAATCAGTTTAAGAATTGTAGCAAAAATGATCTGAATGTATATACCTTTACAATACAGTAAAAAATGTGTTCTTCCATTGTCTTTGTATACATAAGAAAAATAAGTACCCAGCTGTTACTAATACTTACTTATTTGTGTAATTTATTTGAGCGAAAATTGACTAAATTGCTTTTCCTATTGTGTAAGAATATAAGCTTTAGAAATAATAAACTCCATTTCATTTAAATATATTTCAGAAACGCTTAAACAGTCTATTCTATATTAAGTCCTTTTATTCAAATCATGTTCTATAATGAATAAATACAATTTAAATTTCAGTAAATGGAGACGGTATTAATTAATCGTTTCAAGACTAAATTCCTGCAATTCAAATTAAATTTGTATTGTATATTGTTAAACCCCTGTGAGTTTTGCCACCATGGAATTTATTATGAAGCAACAAAGAAGGGAATTTTGTGGTATATTTCTTCTAAAGGCATTTCTCACAGCATTAACACTAATATAATAGCTAAATTTAAAGTAAACTTAAAAATATACTCCTAAAATAATAATGATTGATTTGTTACATTCACCACATCACAAAAATTTAATTTTTGTCTAAAAGGATATAAATGATATCTGTTCTTTTTCCATTTTATATTAAATACCTGAAATGGATAAAAAATTTCAAGTATCATAAAAAATCATCCATCATAAAAAATTTTGTTGACCGCCGAATAGTCCAGACTTGACATCACCTGACCCCTTTTTGTGGGGCTATTTAAACAATAGTGTTTATAAAAATATGCCAACCCCTATTTTAGAAATTCAAAATAAACGTGTAGCTATAGACCCAAAATATGATTCATAATTGTCAAAATAATTTGGAAAAACGATATAGGTTCATGAGAAATACCCAGAAGTTGAAGTTACAAGCCAAAATTTGAGAATACCAATTCGAAAATTTGTTTTAACTGGTTATGTAAAGAACATATAAAGATCAAACAAGAAAAGGATGACGATGATGCAGCGCCAAAATTAGTTTTGAATTCAGTAGAAGAAAACCCGAGACTGTCACATATCGATGTTAACAAGAGAGGATTTTGGTAGAAAATAAATTTGAAGCTTTTAAGCCGAATGTAATTGACGCTCTAGAAGTTGGTGGTGATGCACAGTTTGCAATTCTGTTTAGAGATAGGAAAAAGTATTGCGATAGATAAACATTTTCAAAAAAGTATATTTTTTTCCGATGAAAGCACTTTTTCTACCAATGGAGTGGTATCGTCGCAAAATTGTCGTTTTTGGTCATAAGAAAATCCTTGCTTCACAATAATTATTTCACAAAACCAAAGTGAATGTTTGGTGTAGAATTACTTCAACCAAATAATTGGTCCATATTTTTTTTAAGCAAATTTAAATCAATATATGTATATGGAAATGCCAAACACGTTTTTCTGGCCAGAATTAGCAGAAGAAAATTTGAAATATAGAAAAGAGCGTATTTCCAACAAGACGGTCCGCAATTGCATTAACAGAAAATTTCGAGAGAAGTGGATATGAAGATATGGTCCTATTTCTTGGCCAGCAAAGCTCCAGATTTTGCTGTGCTCTCAAAATAATTGTTGAATTAATATTTTTGACATTTTTGATCACCCTATGTAAAAAATAAATTATTAATATACAAACCTATGCATGCGTTTTTCAATAAAGCAACATTTTTTAAAAAGAAAACGGCTTCTCTGAAAGTATTAACAAATAATTCTAGAATATCCCAAAATGTCGAATATTGACTATAGGAGGCCATGCTTTCATATTTAAGCATGCAATTTAATTCCAAACAATTGTTTTCCATTACTTGTTCACGTAGCGTTAAGATTTAAGGTACTTCGCTGTTTTTAATTTTTCATTTTCATTTTTGAACACCATGTATATTAAATTGAAGAAATAACTATCTTATCGAGGGTTTGAAGTCAAGCAAAATATTTTTTTTTTTCGGCAACGAACTTGGGACATCCATACATACATATTTTGTTTATATATTTTATACATATAGGTACTTATTAAGACTAGATTATGTTTAAGTTTTTCCTATAAAAATTAATATTAATCTTAATATAATATATTAATGTTTCAACTTATATTAATTTTGTATACCACAGAACCAATAACATCGAAATTACACTTGTGATGATAATAAACCATTCTGTCAAGTAGGTCCTGAAATGTTTACAAGTTTAAAGTATAGCATTCAGTATAATGAGATAATTTTCATGTTAGCCCCGTCTCATATAGACTGATGGTAGCCTCCACATAGAGGTTTACTGTCACTGGTTTTTGTATTTAACAATACTCCTTTATTTTTTTCTAGACGAAAAAAAAATGTATATTTATATTAGGATTAAAAGTGTCACTTTTGTGGCGAGCAAATTTTGTATTTGCTAGGGGAAGCGTAGCGTAGTCGAGCGAGTGCAATGTTGCTAGTTACAATTAATTATTAATTTGTGCTTTGAAATTATTCAAATCAAATTTGGATAATAAGGCAAAGTAGGATACATCGATGTAGCTATGGATACTTGTCGATTAGTCGCCATATTGCTAATTGAGTTCATTTTTGATTGTGATTTGCTCAAAAGTCTGTAAAAATGGAATCTAATAGAGATATAGATATATACCTGACGAGATATTGGGGTGTGCGAAAGAGGTTTCTTTGAATCTTCTCTCAAAGAAATCTCGGGAAGCTTATGAATGTGTCTACCAACGTGTTATGGATTGGTACAAATAAAAATTAAGTGATTAGTATTGAGAAGAAGTATTGACGGTGTATTTCTCAGACTCAGCAAATAAAATGAAGCCGTCAACGCTTTGGTCACAATATTCAATGTCGTGGTCAACGTTGGATATAAAGAAGGGGGTTGATATAAGCAAATATTCAAAATCACAGCTTTTCTCAACAAATAAAATGAGGGCATGCATGCCTTTCTGATGAATGTGTCAATTTAACAATTGATAATGTTGAAGATGTAAAATCCGCCTTAATTATAAAAATTCCCAATAACAAAACCAAGAGACCATTTTCTTTTACTGTGCTGGGAGATAATTATTTAAGTTTTTATCGAAAATTTATTGCTATATGTCCACTCGGATTGGTAGAACTTCGGATATTTCTCCCATATGTTAGTGAAAAGTGTCATGGAATGCTGGTCGATGTCCATAAAATCAGTCTTGCCGTCACGCAAGAAATTGTAAAATTTTTGAAGCTTGACAACTGGAAAGAGTACTGTGGACACGCATTACGACGAAAGTCTGCTACCCTTTCAATTGACAGCGGTGGTGACCTCATTTGTCTTAAAAGACATAGAGGATGGATGTCAAGCACTGTGGCGGAATGGTACATTGAAGACTTACTTTTGAATAAAGAAAATATCGCGAAAAGAATACTGCAAGTTGATAGTGGTAATAATAAACCAAGCACCGTTGTCATTTCTGATTTTACAAGATCTAAAAATAATATAACTATTGATGAAAGCGTGTTGGACTGCTGTGAGAATTACTCCAAGAATGTAGGTAGTGACAGTTTCAGTGGTTCATTTAATTTTAATACTTTTTCAAACCGTATTTAATATCAATGTGGATAAACAAAAATCATTCTAAATATTGTTGAATCAAATTTTATAAATTAAAACTTGATTAACATCTTTAATCTAATGATTAAAAGTGTCAAATTTAGCTCCTAGGATTAAAAGTGAATACTTCTGTTGCTAAAATACCATTTTTTTTTATCAGTAATGATAATGTCAACCCTGGGGGTTCCTGATAGTAAAAAAATATATTTTTGCAACGGTTGGTGAAAAATTACATTTTTAGAAGGTTTGTTTGGTGATTTACCGATCATATTGGATATTGGATTTTGACAAGGTAAATCACTCCATATTAATACAGAAATTGAAATCATTTGGTTTTGATGATTCTTTGCTACTACTCATAAAATCTTATCTTGACCGTCGTGAGTTGTATGTGTCATATAATGGATACCGTTCTCATATTTTTTTAGCTCCTTCTGGGGTACCTCAAGGGTCTAACTTGGGACCACTTCTATTTATTCTTTATATAAATGATTTATCGTCATCTTTGCAATGTAATCACCTTTTTTTTGCAGATGATCTAAAGCTTTATCGTAACATTAACTGTTATGATGATTGTCGTGCATTGCAAGAACTTTTGAATGCAATACAGGTGTGGTGTATATAAAACATGGTTTCCGTTAATATTGATAAATGTAAAGTTTGCTCTTTCAGTTTAAAGAAAAATATAATTTTATTTGATTACAGTCTTGATTCAAAGCCATTGACACACTGCAGTAATATTAAAGACTTAGGGGTAATATTTGATGTTATACTCTCATTTTCTGAACATATTAATACAATCTCAAGCACCGCCTTTAAAACTTTGGGCTTTATTGTCCGTAATTCCACATCGTTCAACAATATTAGTGCTTTGAAATGTTTATACTATTCTTTAGTCCGTTCTAGATTAGAATATGCTAGCCTTGTTTGGTACCCATGCTATCAAGTTAATATTCATCATCTTGAAGGTGTTCAACGTCGCTTTTTAAAATTCATGGCATATTGCGCTGATAATATTTATCCTGCTAGAGGATTTGATCATGGCCTCCTGTTGCAGAGATTCGATTTTAAATCGTTGCAGTTGAGGAGAGTTCTCACAAGTCTATCTTTCTTGTTTAAATTATTTCATAACCTCATTGATTCACCAGATTTTAAAAATGTTCTACTTACGTGTACCTAGGCCTGAATCTCGTGATGATTACATGTTTTACTGTCGTAATGCTAGAACAAATGTCCTTACGAAATCCCCTGTATACACCATGTCAATTAATTTTGATCAAATTTCTCATTTATGTGACCTAAATTTTGATACACTCAAACAATTATTATCAGTTAGTTCTCAATTTTTTGGAAGCGTTTAACTGGACTCATCTATATTATGATATAGCTTTCAGACTGATTTAGTTTAGTAAATGTTAAATATTATTAGTATTAAAATTAAGTACACTGTTACTTCATTACTTTGCTATAACATGTTTTGTCCTGTAATTGGAATGTCTATTCTGTTGGGCAATAAATGCATTATTATTATTATTATTATTATTATTATTATTATTATTATTATTATTATTATTATTATTATTATTATTATTATTATTATTATTATTATTATTATTATTATTATTATTATTATTATTATTATTATTATTATTATTATTATTATTATTATTATTATTATTATTATTATTATTATTATTATTATTATTATTATTATTATTATATTGTGATAAACCACCATTGCAATTCACTTATCGTCACCGTCCATTTGAGACGGGGCTTGCAATTCGTAGACAGGTCTTACCTCTTGCATTTATTTTTTTCTTTGAAAACAATTTGATCTGCCTCCTTTAATGCATACAATGTAACACCATTCATATACGATTTGCAGTATTCGTTCCACTCCATATCACAAAGATCGGAAAAGAATATGTCTCTATCTTTAGCCGACATTGTATCGATCATCTTTCTGATGTTGTTTGATTTAAATGTCCATTCCCTTAAGCCAAACGATGATATCGTATCGATCAATTTATGTATCTTCGAATACATGTTCATCATTCTAGAATACAGAGAATCAGTGATAGTTCTTTGAATAGGTGTAAAATATTTGAATTGCTAAGAATTGTGTTGTATCGTCTACTTTTGCGTGTATTATCTACTTACATTGGTGGCTTTCCTAGAACTAAGGCTATTAAATCCAGAAAAAATGCAGGTATTAAGTGTAAAACTATCCGATGCGCTGTATGTATGTAAAAATTATTATGCATTTTGAAGTAATGGAACCATGTAGCCTTAGAGTTGTACACTTTTGAACTATAATAAGGCTTCTCGAAAATGTGGCCCCAACTAATTGACTAAAAGAAATATCATTCTCTACGATCCAATATACAGAGTCTTCGCGTTTCTTGTTCCTAACTTTGGTGAAGGAGCATCTCTATCTGTGACACTCCGTTTTGATGATACACATCGTTTAAATTGACTTTGAAATTGATTTTTTCTCTACGTACGTGTGTGAGGGTGACTTTGCCGTATGCATATAGGATGCCACCTAACGATTGTTACATACTTCAAAGGTATAGTCTAGTATCATCAAAAAATGTCGCAAAAAAAATTACAGGGTGTTAAAATTTCTTTTTTATTTCTTGTTTTCTCATTTCTCTTCATGAAGTATGCATAAATTTCGTCAAGAATCAAAGCATTTGATATAATAACCAATTGATTTTTGATTAATTCGGCAGTGTTAAAGTAAAAGAAGAAAGATCATTACAATTAATTCTTCGGACGATGAACTTCCAGAGGTAGCATTAGAGACGAAGAAGGTGAATTTGGTATTGTTACCCGATAAATCAAAAAGAGCTGGTGTAACCAAAGAGAAGTGACATTTAAAAGAAGAATTTTTATCAAATGTTGCCGTTGTTGTCTCAGCAAGGTTATTAAAATCAACACACCACGGTCACGTTACTCCATGATAAAAAGTACAGCAAATATTAACATAAGTAACTTATATAAATATTGGATGTCGCCTAAAATATATAAAAAAGCTAAAATATTTACAGAAGATATATATAAATTTATGATAACAGCACCAGATGACCTCATGCTTAACCCTGCGTTACCCGCGCGGTACATGTAGTCACCGTTGCTCGCAGGTGAGCGTTCAGTTCACCGGTTACTTTTATGGGGAAAAGCGATCTTTTTTTATAAATAATGCCAAATTAACTTGCTAAATCACGTAAAAAACGTCAATAAGAAAATATCACAAACATAGATTCTTAAAAATAAATACACATCGAACTTACATTTTAGACACTGTTGAACAACAAAATATACCTACTTACAAGTCAGGCATTTTGTGGATGTTTTTCTATTTTTTTTCTTTGGACAATAAGAACATTAAATGTTCTTTAGGCCTTGCCATAGGAACTACATCTTCAGCACCTTGTTGTATGTCGACTGGACGAAGATTCAAATATTTTTTTATTTGTAAGCTGAGCAAAAACAGTAATGTTTGTGTTGACGTACGTCTTATCATGTGAGGTTTTACTAGTTCACTGGCCAATTTTTGCAAATAACGGCGTCTCGATTCATAAATATCCAGCACATTGAAATGGAATATAATATGTCCATTTATACCCGCAATATCAAGTATGGAAAAAAATACCCTTAGAGGCCATCTGCACGATATTCTTGATACCGAATATAGACTTTTACGCTGATCTACGGTGTCAACACCTGATTTTGTTGAATTATAATAAGTAACAACTTCTGGTTTCAATGCTTCACCAGTCGCTTTATCTATAGTATCATCATCGTGCATCGTAGACAAAAGAAGAACGTTTTTATTTACTTTAGGTAATAATAAACAGTCTTGTCCATATCCAAACATGCTGCTGTTTACAGGCCTTCCCTTGGTTGAAACCAATATTTCTGGAATTTCACGTTTATTCTTCCTAAGTGTTCCAACTAAACTCAATTTTTGTTTTTTTAGATCTTCTGCCAATGGCACTGATTTTCAGGGTATAATAAACACGGCTATCAACCAAAGGGAAAATCTTTATGCCATAGTTGGCAGGCTTACTGGGTATATACTGTCGAAAACTGCAACGTCCACGGAAGCCTTCTAACATCTCATCGATTGTACAATTGTCCCCTGGTGCATAGCAACCCTGACATCTCTCGACAAACAAATCAAATATATTTCTAATAGGAGCCAGTTTATCTAATTTCTTGCGTTCTGTTCTTGAAGTAATGTCGTCGAATCGTAATGCCCGCAACAGCAAGTAAAAACGATTTTTGGACATAACCATCTTAAAAAATTCCGGAGCTGTTGCATTGGCATTCCATAGATCATTTAAATTAGTATGCCTTGATTTGAGGACTCCTGCCATATACAATAAGTTAAATAGAGCTTTAATCTCTTCCCTGCCAGTATTCAGTACATCTCGAGGACGGGACTAATTAGACCGAATATTCTCAAGGTAATATGTTGGTACACTTCACAATTTCTTCAAATATTTGATCAATTGTAAGTAAGCTCCATGATTCCAAAGGAGTCTTAGCATTTCTTGCAATCATTTTTACACCAGCCAGCTTCGTGACAATGTTGTGTTTTCGAGTACGACTGCTTTTTCTCATGTTGTGTACTTTCCAAACGGTTTTTTTGTCCTTGCCTATGTAATTCGGACCATCTCTAGACCAAGTAGTAAACTGTTGAGTATCACTTGCGTCATCAGCGGATATCTCTGAATCGGTCTTATGATCATATTCATTTTCAACACTATCAACGTCGCTTTCCTCGTCATCTAATTTTTCTTGCTGTTTCTTGCTCCAACTCTTCAAAAATTTGTAAAAGACGAGCGCTTTCTTTTGGATCATACCACATTTTTGCGATTCTATAAAAAAAAACATCACCTACTGAATACAAAACATAAGATACTACTTACCCAAATTAGAACTAAACACAATATCAAATATACTTAAAAACTAACAAAGCATCTCTAATACAGTTTGTGTATATCTCAGCAATATTATATTTCACTGAAAAACAACAATAAGTCAATAAAACACTTAAGTATACAATAAAACACTTACCACAACACCAGAAAAATAAGTAACACAGTTAGTCGCAGGTTAGCAAAACGCTCAGTTTCTGACATGTGCACACTAGGATGTCTATAAGTCGATTAAATGAAAACCACAGTAAATTTCATTCCAACTAGCTTGTACCTAACACGTATATGGAGGATTAGATGACAGGGCCAAGCTATACATGCCCAAATGTAAAAATTGGAATAAAAATATGAGATAGGTGAGCAATTCGCTCACCCCGCGAGTAACGCAGGGTTAAGGTGGCTACCATTTTTGGTTTGATGGGAGCTTGTCATGGCGCGGAACTAACACAAATAACTATTGATAACATTGAAGACAAAGGAAATCTCATAATAGTTCAAATAACGGACTCTAAAAATCGTTCTGTAAGATCGTTTGTAACATTACAAGAAGTAAAAAATGGAACTTGCTTACAATTGTACAGAAAATATTCAAAGTTACGACCTCCAATCCAAATGCAATACTCAATGCATCGGGATCAGCAATTTTGGCAAAATGCATTCCGAAATAGGTTATTTGCATCTTCAAAATCCTTTTCGATACACCATAGTTTTAGGCGTCCTTTGGCAACATTCCTTGCTGACTCTTGGAGGGATATTACGAATATAAAAGGGTTAGGAAGTTGAAAAATCGACTTTAGTAGCTGAAGAATGCCTGAAAGAATCAGAGAAACAAAAAGAAAACTTGTGCAACTAAATTCTATCCCTTCATCATCTTCAATCGAATCTTCAAATTTTTTTTTTGTGAACCTGTGTAATTTTCCCATATTGGTTATTTTAAATACAATTTCATTTTTCTTAACTGTCTCTTTGTTCGTGCTCGTAGAAAAACTAGTGGTCCTAACTTTCCGCACTAGGTAGAAAAATAACAATTTCAGCTGCGGTCAGTTATAAGAAATACCTCTATTATTTTTTATGCTTTATCCTTTACTAAAGTTAGGAACAAAAAAAAAACGGGAACATCCATTGCTACTAATTTCTTACATTGGAATTGTTGCTTTCGTAGTGGTAAATGGGTATTTCATATTTTTGCCCCTGCAATTTGACTCGTTGGTAAACTGCAGCTGTGTCCCAAGCGGCAGCTATCAAGGAATTCATTGCCATATCTACAGGTATCACCGCGCTTTTGGCAAAATAACTGCAGTGCATAGTTTTAACTATACCTAGGCAAGTTAAAGTGACAAGTCCTGGTGCAGAATGCAAGCTATCCATCCATGCCTTTATCGGTTCTCTGTAAGTTGGTAAAGCTACAAGAAATTTAGAACTTTACTTTAGATCCATAATAACTAATAATAATTGTAACTTTAATTTATTAGATGATGATTTCTTTTAGATACAAAAGACTTTATATTGACTAAATTTATAAGTCTTATACAGGGTGATTCAGTCATAATGCCATAAATTTTAACCACGTAGTCAAAAGGCCTAATTAATGAAATAACCTTAACCAACAATCGATATCACGGTACTTCTGGTACGCTATACATTTTCTGAGTATTGAGGCTATATCGAAGCGAAACAGCGTTGCCACATAATCACAACATTATTAACAATACATTAATGTTTCGTACGTGATATATATTTTTCTAATGACAAACTTCTGGTACACAATGTAAAATGTATGCATTTTGTATATATTTTTTAGGTGTCAGCGTTTTGTCAAGTTCTGACGTAAACCTACCTAGGTTTTAGACATTACAAATAAACGGTTGTACTGACTATTTTAGAATATCATATTTTCTTACTCAGTTCAACTTAAACCAATAATAATTTAAAATGTTAATATCCAATAAAACCAATTAATAATAATCAAATAATTCTATTAAAAATTGCAAGTAACGCGGTCCACTCAGGTTTTCCGGTAGAAAATACGGCCCAATCAAACGATACCCGTACACCCGCGTGTCGATTTTTCTCTGAGCAAATGTAGCTATTATAACTGCAACAAAACTCCAACGTATCTAATAATAAACCGAGTAATAAACCATTTATGTACATTACATAAAAAACCTATACCCAATGGGTAAATTATTAAGAGAAGCTGAAAACTGTTTCGTGTTTAAATACTAAGTAATAAAAAACCATTGTGTTGTCGACAGAAAACTGTCCAAGACGGAAATGGCACGCCGCTAATCTAAGTTATCTTGGCCTACCGTATTATTAGGTCAATAACCTAGTTACATAGTTTTTGTACTGTTATTTAACGGCAAGGAGTAAAACTATTTTTTTAAATCTAGATACTAGATCCAGATTTTAGATCTAGATGAATGAATTTTCCTTAAATATTGATTTATTTGTTAATAAAAACAAATGTAGATAATAAATAAATGTTTTCGAATGTTAGGTTATTACAGATTAATAATTTTGATATTACGTTTTCACTACGTTTTACAAATAAATATGAATTTTTAGTATTACTCGTAAGTACAATTAATTATTCAGTTTGTAGTTACCTACATCTAGCGTAGAAATTTATTGTTTTTTAAGTAGTATGGTACTAACTTGTTTACAGCTCACAGTTCACGTAAAACTGCACTTATCCGTTCATAGCACTTTATTAATAAAATTAGGGTCAGTCGCATTTCGTAAACATTTTCCGTATAACACTACCATTTCCACATATTCGAAATTTGTAAAATTATGCAATGTGAATTTACGCCAAATACGTGAGGTGAGACCGAAATAAACAAACTACTGCTTACTGCTTGTATTCTCTCCATCCCCCCCTCCAAATGTGTGGCATGACCTACAAATTTGGGGGGAAAGAAATGCGGGAAATGCAGAATGCTAAATGGAGGTAAATTTGAATAACACGCTGATGTGTTAGACGATATCATGTATGTAAACATGATGTGGCATCGATGGTTTGATACGGCATTAGATTGTCGTCGGGTGCGTCATCAGAAAGTTCATAGCGTACCAGGAGCGTCGTGTTATTGATTTTTATAGGGTGATTTGTTTATTTTTTAAAGGTCAGTATATACTCTTTTACATCAATTTTTCTTACCTAAAGCAGGTCTATGAATTCCCACAGGTAAATTTTCACCATACTCGTTGACTATTCCTTCTGCAATTTGCTTGGTGAAAGTGTATGTATTAAGGTATTCTCCTATTAGCCTAAAATCATTTACAAATATTATTTGAATAATGCCCTTCTGTTACTATAGTGTTTTCCAATAAACATGTACTAACTGTTTATATTTGAATTGTGGTTTAGGTTTCTTGATCCTGTATAACTTTTACATAAACTTTATTTCCATATCGTGAATAACGAGGAAATTATTGAACTTTTTCACACAAATAGTCTACCCTGTATGTTATGTTTAAAAATTTAGCTAATAATACTTACACATCTGAAATTTTTTCTAAAACCGAATTTGGTAGAGTCTCTGCCATCGTTATCATAGTATTACCGTCTATTGCAGGTGGATATATTCTCTCCTCAATCTCATTATGGATAAAGTTCGTATAAGCAGAAGACATGTGCATGAAAACCTTAAGATTAGGCATGGCGCGGGCGAGACTGATGATGTCTCTGGTGGCTCTGATGTTAACAAATGTTGCAGTTTTCAGGTTTTCTATAAAACTCAGTGTGGCCGCTAAATGGAAAACGATATTGACCTACAATGAAACGTACTCTAGTCAATATTCTTGACTTCTTTGGTTTGTAACCGTATTTTTTTCTTTTTAAGAATGTAATTAATCTTGAATATTCGCTAATGCCGATGTTATGATGTAAAAGTACCGCTGCCTTTAACATAGAATAATACGACCACAAAGAGGACGGATTACAATTCTCAAATTTTTCCAAAAATATGCTAGGAGCACATTTTCAGTGTAGTGTTTCACGTTTTTAAAGGAACGCCATTTAACAAAATCATCACAACTTTTGTAAAGTTTTTTGATTTTCCCGGCTTCCTATGTCGGTTTAAAAATTTTGGGAGGCGTGCTTGGAATGTCTTCTGTACAATTTTCACTATTATAATCCATATTTTATCAATTATATATGAAAAAATATCACTTTGTTAGTTTTTTCGCGCAGTAAATAGGGTGTACACAAAAACTGCATTTGTTGATATTATTGCTACGCATCCGTCACAACTGTTATTCCGGGTCATAATGCGTTTAATACCCTAAGCGTACCTCGGCTTAAGCCTCGGGCTATTATCTTCACGCTACGGGTCTTCAATGCCTACTTAACGCTCTTAATATATAAATAACTATTACATAGTATCATGGGACTTAAAAATAGTTTCAGAATAAAACGTCATCGGAAATATGTGATCAGCGCCATGAAAAACGTACTATCGTCAAATTTTGATGCAATATGTTCTGTTAAAAAAAGTTTTCCCGATTTATTTTTCAATGTTTTATCAGTTCCGGCAATATTGATATGTTTTTTTTGAAACACCCTGTATATTATATAAAATACAATAATAATCAGGTACCTCTTTCTTTAATAGCTCCATGTCTTGCGAATTTAAACCTAAATTTGGTAATCTACAATCACTATCTATGCCGATAACTTTATCTACAGAATTCGGTTGCTCTGCTTTTAGAGTCTTGAAAAGAACGTGGTCCATAATTTCCTTCGTTCTAGTTTTCGAGTTCTTTCCTTTGCTTTGTCTGACTAAAATATAAACTGTAGATACATCCGGACAAGATCGCAGCAGTTTTTCTAACAGAATTTTGCCAAAGAATCCTGTAGCACCAGTAATTAATATTTTGGCGTCGCTATAGAATTGCTGAATGGGTGTCAGGTCTAGATTTTCCCTTGTAGAATTCATTATTATTTTAAAAAGGAGCTGACAGTGGTGACCTATAATAAAATAGTTGTTTTTGTACCTAGAACGCGAAATGGTATTTTTGCGTTCAAGAATGGAAGATTTTGCCAAACTTAGCGAGGTAAAATATCCAATCGAGGACGCAAAAGTATTTTGCTTTCAAGATACAAACAATATTTCTTCGAAAACTGCAATAAAATAAGACTATTGTGTTATGTACAACAATTTAATTTATGTTTGTATCAAGATGGTTTAGGCACGGTGACTATCATAACGATAGCAACCTAATAAACAATAAAAATTAGTTGTTTGAAAAAGTGGTGTCAAAATTATAGGTTGTTCCATTATAATGTAATAACACTTCAGCAAATTGTATTTTTTATGTTACTACAGTGTAAATAATAATTTGGTACCCGTATCTTTTATCACAAAATAACCTCTTTTCCAACTGCTGCAATTATTGATTACTTATTTAGCAACAAATAAATTCGAACAAAACGATTCCTAAAACTTTTTTTATTATTTATTTACTGAAAAGTTATTACATTATAATGGAACAATTTAAAAATATCCACAGATATTTTACACAATATTCACGCTGAACGGCTGTAACCATAGCTGTAACAGAAGACTCCGCCGGCGCAGCGACCCCAATGCTCCAAAAGCCTCAACTCTAGTCTAAATCTTTATCGTCTAGTCTTAATAACACCATTGTGCATGCGTAAATTGCATTAAATACATTATTTAGCGTTATTTATGTCCAATAAAATACTGTATGCCATTTATATTTGACAATTCATAGTTTTCACTGATATTAGTTTCTTCTGTGTAAGTCTGGCTCAAGGTTATACACATTTTACATAATAAAACAATGAAATTTGGATACTTTTTGGAGGCGTTTTTTTATGTTAAATTTTAAAATTTTTGAATGTTTATTTATAAGAATGTGTTCATAATTAAGTATATTCCAATTTAAAGTTTTAGCAGGGCTGACAACCAAAAAATCAATTTCCTGGAAATTGGAACACCCTGCATAAGAATTGATATTCTCATCAGATTCTACGCGCCATCTAGTGTCTGTATACCAAATTTCGTCGCACTGGCTATAATGGTTTCTGAGATATTCGCACTGTCTTAGAGGGAACATCCGGTATATTGTAATTCATATTACAAGAGGTTTGATTTAAAATGAGCTCGGAAAATGAAGACGAGCATTTGTCAGGGGAAGTATTGGTAGTGCTGTTTCATAATTAATCCCCAAAATATCGTCGAGACAGTGAGCAAATTAAAGTATGTAATAGATGGCTTCAAAAAGGTACTCTTGTTAAATTTCAATAGAATGTACCGTTTTTCCAGTAAAATCAATTTCAATCATTCCTAAATTCAACATCCATTAAATAGCCAAATAAATTAATTCCAGTATGCCATGGAGAAAACAACTAGTCTGACAGTTAACAGAAATGTATTTTTAACACTCTTGACAGTAACAAATAAAAACAATAGTACAAGATTATCTATTTATTAAACTATTGTAAACGGCTAAAGCTTTTTCATAACAGCAGTAGGTAATTTGACAAACTAAATATTCTAATTTCTACAGCAGAAAATGTGCCTCAGTCAAAAAGACAGACTAGATTCGTCTTTCAAAATAACCGCCATTTGCTCTAATGCACGCCCGTAATCTGTTTTCCAAAGAAAATAGGTTCCGGTATAGTTTGTGCTCCTCATTGAGTTGATTAAATGCATTTTATATACGTTCATGCAATTGTTCCTCACTGTCAACAGCTTGGAAATACACCTTTTGTTTTATTTGACCCCACACGTTAAAATCCATTGGATTGAGGTCTGGTGACCGTGGAGGCCAGTTTATGCAGCATCATTTCCTCGGGCAATCCATCGATTTGGGAAGTGCTCTTTTAACCACTGTCGGCATTGACGGTTAAAATGAGGAGGGGCGCCGTCGTGCATGTACCATAAGGAACCTCTTCTCGCCTCTAAAAAGTTATACAATCTAGTGAACAAAAATTGATGGTACATTGCTCCTGTTAATTTTCCAAACAGATTGTTTCTTAATGTGGCAGCCCAAACATTTATTTTAAATGAATGCTGATAATGGGTTACCTTCCGAGCATTAGGATTTTCTTCGGCCCACATTATGTTCGTTGCGCATAGTAAAAACCCCGTTTCTGGTAAAGGTAGCTTCATCGCTGAAAATAATATTTGACAGAAACATAGGATCTTCGGCTTACCCGTCCAAAAGCAGCTGTCTGGGCATGGGCCTGTCTTGTGGTAAAATGTCCTGCGCCTGTCTATAATGATAAAGATACAATTGTTGTTCTCTCAATATCCTCCATACTGTCATATGAGACATGTTATTTTGGACTGCTAGTCATCTCGTACTAATAGTCTAAGATCCCATATAAAATAACCTTCACCGAGCTGGTTAATGGATGAAAAGTGTTTTATATCCAATTATATATGTCAATAAATATATTGCAAATGGGTGAGACTATGATTAATTAACAATTAATAATTATTATTTTTTTTAAACATTACACTGGTTTGGTTAATAGACAAATTCCATACCAATCGAAAATATGAAGCCCATAGAATATGCAAACGTTAGGTTGACTATTTTTTTCCCGTCAGAACTCTTGCGTAGGCAGGTATAAACAGGTAAATCGATACTAGTAACTTGCTCCGGTGTGGTTAATAAATTAAAGTTAAATTAAAACAAAGATTATTTCATTACCAACACGGTGGTATAGAGTTGTCTGCGAAAAATCAGTCCTGAATTCCGGTTGTCGAGTTTTAAAAAGTGAAATATTCTCCAGCGAACCATTCCATGCGATAGAAGAGTACATAGCATCCGTTTATCCGGTTCTCCAAAAAATCGAATAAAGTTCGGGGGCGGCGGTATTATTATTAATCTGCCCCTAGGAACCCCTAGGGGCAGATTACTACTCTCAAAGAGTACGTGTCTTTAAAATTTCGATTCGATCGGTTGGAGGGCGGCATTCCGTGAGATGTGCGGAAATTGTTTTTTACTCGTAACGACGAACATGAGGCTAGGTAATCGGTGGCTGTGGGACGGGATCGGAAATTTCCCGAATTCATAACTGAGGGGTGGAGTCTCGAAGTCACGAGTTCGAGAAATCGACCTTTTCTGTTTCATTTCGAATACATATTCGAATGTTTTTTTATGAAAATATGAAAAAATACTTCTATAGAATTTTTTTTACAAACAACGGTTTACGAGTTGGGCGGCAAAATACCACCGCCCCCGGACTTTATTAGATCTTTTGGAGAAACGGATAAACGGATTGTCTTCATTTTCGGTATAGACTATTATTTCCTGGTAGTGACTTGATGATATTATGACGTTCCTCCGCCCCTCCGGGGGCGGCCCTTGAAAACACGAAATTTGTTTAAAATCATTGAAATTTTTTTGTGGCTTCTCCTCCACCTCTCTCCCTATCGAAAAGTCTAATAAATTTTTTTGATTATATGTATCGTTTCCTTTAAAAAAATAAACCTAATTTGGGGCGGCAAATGAATTATTAGAAAATTTTATTTTTTACGGGTTTTCGATCCGACATATCATTAGTAGAGCCGAAAATGTTGTTTTATTGTCATTGAAGGGCGTTAGGGGTTCCTAGGGGCAGGACTTTTTCCGATTTTTTGGAGAAACGGATAAACGGATCGTCTTTGTTTTCGGTATGGACAAACTACACACAGCTGTAATGCTGTGTACTCTTCTATCGCATGGAATGGTTCGCTGGGGAATATTTCACTTTTTAAAACTCGACAACCGGAATTCAGGACTGATTTTTTGCAGACCACCGTGTAGGTAATGAAATAATCTTTATTTTAATTTAACTTTTATTTATTAACCACACCGGTGCAAGTTACTAGTATCGATTTACCTGTTTATACCTGCTTACCCAAGAGTTGTGACGGGAAAAAAATAGTCAACCTAACGTTTGCATATTCTATGGGCTTCATACTTTCGATTGGTATGGAATCTGTCTATTAACCAAACCAGTGAAATGATTAAAAGAAACATAATTTTTAATTGGTAATTAATCATATTCTGAACTGAAATTTTTTAGACAACCCATTTGCAATATATTTATTGACATATTTAATTGGATATAAAATACTTTTCATCCATTAACCAGTTCGGTGAAAATCGTTTTATAGTGGGATCCTATACTATAAGTGTGACGTTAGCTTCAATTAAATTTAAAATATTTCTCACTATTCTACGTCTGCCTCTCTAAAAATTCTTTCTTTTTAAAGTATGCCGTTCTCGCGCCTTCCGGTGTATACAAATGTTTTATAATTGAGTACATTTCTGTTGGGGAATTTTATACCATATGGGTGTGCGGCTGCTCTTGCGCTCCCATGACACTCGCCTAACGTCAAAAGCATATCTACATACTCAGAATATGTATACTGTTGCATTTTTAAATAATTTTTATCTATTTTTGTTCCCTATGATACAGCACTACGTAGATTCAAATAACACAAATTTTAAACTAAAAATACTTGACATTTCTGTTAACCGTCAGATTAGTTGGTTTTTCCATGGCACACTGCGATTAATTTATTTGGCTATGTAAAGGATGTTGAGTGTGAGGCACGTTAGGAATGATTGAAATCCATTTTACCGAAAAACGGTACATTCTACGAGTATTGAAATTTAACAAGAGTACCTTTCTATGTTAAATACTTCAAATTTTAATATTTTCAAGTCAGAAACAAGAAAAAATAGCTACAAAAAAGATATGATTAAATTTGTCCTAGAGCCTCGCATTTTCTCACGCCCCTGTAGAAAATTTTGAAATGTATTTTTTGAGACTTATTAAGCACGTCAATGTTAATATCTCAGCAAAATTTCGTGACTTAATGTTAAACCGTTTTGATGTTAGGAATTAAAAACTGTTTCCGAGGTTACCCCTTTAAAAGAGCGTATCTCCCTTAGAAGCCGCCACTGACAAAAGTTTTACTAAGGTTTTCGTAATTTTTTGAATACTTACTACTGGTACACCTTGTATAAAAAAAATAATGAGATAGATGGTTACATGGTAACGAGGATAAAAAAGATTATGAGAAAAGTGAGTAGAAAGGGAAAATTTATAAAATTATTTTATTAGAAACCATATATCTAATTTAAAACTAATTAATAAATAATAGTACATAAAGAAACTATATGGAAGATAAAGAGAAGAAAATAATCATGAAGGAAAATTGTAACATAAAGAAGAAAATGTAGAATCAACGCCATAAAAGGAGATAGAAAGGAAGAATCAGTATAGTAGAGTGGAAAATGAAAAAAAGATGTCCAACTAGAAACATAATAAGAGAAAGCAAGGAGGTGACAGTTCAACTATCAAGATAAATTGACACTAACATATATAGTGTGGACTATAATTAATGAACTTGAGGTAATACCTAAGTTAATATTAATTATATATGAATGCAATAAACTATAAAAGCATAGTAGAGAATTGTTATCAACTATAAAGCTAGTATAGGATAGATAGTTTAATTAAGTTATTGGAAAATATTTTTTTTTACATTTGTTAAACAAAATTTAAATATTTTTTTTTTTATATATTTTTAGATATTAACAATATTGTGCGAAACTAACTACCCTGTGGATTAAAGCCCCAACCAACGTTGAATTACACCCACAATATCTACCCATATATTCTTTATTATTAGCTTTTGTAACAATTTTTACTGTTTTTTTACTGTATTAAAAAGGTATTTTATGCTAATATAAATCAAATATCCTACAATTCCTATCAATGAAGTCATATGTATGTTCTCTGATACCAAACATCTAGGTATACTAATGAACAATTCCACAGCTCTATTCAATAATTATCAAAAGAAATTAACCTAATTTACTAACCTGCTTTAATGAAACACTCTATAAATATCTAACTTCACTTATTGGCATTGGGAACACGACAATTCAACCACAATAGATGAGATCTGACCTATTTCTGCATTTTTAGGATTGCTTCTTCAGGTGGCCTCCTTTAAATTGAATCAAATATCTAACTATAAAAATTATTATAAAAATTTAAATTATTTAAAGTTAAATATCGACAATGATAAAAAGTGACAGCCTGTCAATGAATTAAATATGACAATACCTACTTGAATAATGTTCACCTTTTATGTAAAAGTTTTTATATATTTGTAGGTATTAAGAATAAGGAGGAATAATTTTAATTTTTATAATAATTTTTATAGTTAGATATTCGATATCGACAATGACAAAAAGTGACAGCCTGTCAATGAATTAAATATGACAATACCTACTTGAATAATGTTCACCTTTTATGTAAAAGTTTTTATATATTTGTAGGTATTAATAATAAGGTGGCCTCCTTTAAATTGTCATTGTTGATATTTAACTTCAAATAATTTTAATTTTTATAATAATTTTTATAGTTAGATATTTGATTCAATTTAAAAGAGGCCACCTGAAGAAGCAATCCTAAAAATGCAGAAATAGGTCAGATCTCATCTATTGTGGTTGAATTGTCGTGTTCCCACTGCCAAAAAGTGAAGTTAGATATTTATAGAGTGTTTCATTAAAGCAGGTTAGTAAATTAGATTAATTTCTTTCGATAATTATTGAATAGAGCTTTGTCTGTGGAAGTGTTCATTAGCATACCTAGATGTTTGGTATCAGAGAACATACATATGACTTCATTGATAGAAATTGTAGGATATTTGATTTATATTAGCTTAAAATACCTTTCTAATACAGTAAAAAATGTTACAAAAGCTAATAATAAGGAATATATGGGTAGATATTGTGGATGTAATTCAACGCAGGTTGAGGTTTTTGTCCACTGAGTAGTTAGTTTCACACAATATTATTAATACCCAAAAATATATAAAAATTGTTTACTGTATTAGAAAGGTATTATCTAACTGTAAAAATTATTATACCACTAAAGTAAAAGTGAACTTAAATATTTATAGAATGTTTTCATTAAACCAGATTAGCAAATTTAGCTAGATTATTTTTTTAGTAGAATACAGAGCTTTGTCTGTTGTTTAAATATATTGGATATAATTTGTAAAACCATATCAATTTAATATTTATTTAAATAATAACTAAAAGCATAAAAAAATAAGTTAACTGAATCAATCTAAAAAAATAAAAGTATTATTAAATATCACCTGCGAATCTACTATACTGAGATAAGGAAATCATGTTTATTTCATATGTATAAAAATAAATAAATTAATTAAAAGTTATCAATCCAAAATTAATAACGGGAATTTCGAATGTATTGAATAATCATTTTCTGTGAATTGGTGCCCAGGCAAAATTAAACAAAATATTATAATACATATAATGATGGCACTTAAATTAGAGAAAGTAAAGTTTAAAATAATGTAAACTGGCTTAGTGCTTCTTATAAAAGAGTAAATTTTAACTTATTCAAACCAAATTTTCAGTATCAAAATTATCAATTAATAATTTATAAATCACGACATACCAATTAAAATTAGCGCTCAATCAATAACTTGCACGGAAGTAAAGGGTAAGCACTGTTGGTCAGACCATGTAAAGTACTGACTTTTCATAAACATTAATTTGTATATAACGCGTTCTTCAAAGGCCAAGCAATTAAGTCGCCAATTACATTAAAAGCAAGTACCTATATATATTTTTATAAATGTTTATGATCTAATTAAACCTTAATGAGCAATTTTCAGCAGTATAGCTAATTATAATAATTTTCCTTTTACAAACAGAATGGACAGACAATTTTTGTCTACATGTCAAAAAAAAATTGGTTAAAGAAAGCATGTACTCAGTAAGCACACAAATTTTAAATTATAGTTACCTATTTTTTATACTTATGTTATTTTATCGTCGATAGAAAAAGATTAATTCATGATCGATGAAATCGCGAGTGAATTAATTTGGGGAGACGATAATGCAATTTTATTGTGTGTAAAACAATGTTTTTTCTATAGCCCAAATATGGACGAGTTTAGTATGAAGAAAAATTTTGAAATTATTTGAAGCGATTTTAAATTAGGGAAACTTTTGCATGGTTAGCATTAGTTTCTATGGAATTTGATTATCAACAAAGTCATTCCTTTGGGTTCTCATTCTAATTTATATGAGGACCTGGAACTTATATATGGTAATATGGGAATAATGCGAGTTGAGATGGAGATACAGGTTGGAGGAAGTGTCATTAGATAGCGCTGCGAGTGTTTTTATTTCTAAAGTTTAATACCGTTAATGCTGTTACCGATAATATCAATATTTTGATATGAATGTGAATCGTTGTATTGATGAATCAGTTCAAATTATACAGGGTGTTTATTAATTGAATGCCGATACTTAAGAGTGTGAATCCTTCGGTCATTTTAAGAAGAAAACTTAATATCAACATATGTCCTAAACCTCTTATTTTTTGAGCTACAGGGTGTTACAGTTTTAAGAAAAAATTTACTTTTCTATTATAATTTTCTTATCACTCCAGATATTTTTATGAAATTTTGCATTGTTTGATGTAAAAAATGTTTTAAAATCTTTGCCAATGACGTCCGTACGAGGTTTGAACATTTTTGAAGAAAAAAATGGTACGCCACTGCCTTTTCTAAAAACTAAAATTATTTTTAAAATCTCCATTTATTTTACAGCAAATTCGGTCCCTAAACTTACTTTCGTACGGCGCACCATTTTCACGTAAAAAAATTAAAACCAAAAAAAGTTTTTTCCCCAAGTTCATTGAGGCTGCTTTCGATATTTTGTTGCCATTTTGTAGACACCCACCAAGCGTGGAAACACTTTTTGTGGGGCAAAAATTAATATTCTACTTTCACAAATGCCGTTCACGTAGGCATGATATTGAATATTTGAATAGAAAAAACGGTAAGCTCATTAAATGCACCCTTAAAGCAAACGAAATAAAAATTAGTAGGTTGGGTAAAGTGTCATAA
Organism: Monochamus alternatus; assembly: GCA_037114965.1. NCBI lineage: Eukaryota > Metazoa > Arthropoda > Insecta > Coleoptera > Cerambycidae > Monochamus > Monochamus alternatus. Next base: position 144,355,101 of record CM073426.1, on the reverse strand, counting down.
TATTTGACGCTTCTTTTCGCAATAAACTTAACATTGATTTTTCATTATTAAAAAATTATTATTAGAGTAGGAGGTAAAATTTCATAAAAAATGTTAAATTTTACAATCAGTGAATTAGTTGACATGTATTTTACTTATGGGGTTGACGACGGAAATGCATACAAAGCCAGGAGGATATACCAAGAGCGGTATCCAAATCGCGTACTACCCGATCCGAAAACATTTTCTGGGATTCATAGACGTTTTCACGAAACCGGAAATTTAAAAGTAGACCACAGTGCTAAAGGAGTCCCTGAAACAGTAAGAACACCGGAACTTGAAGAAGGAATTTTACATGAAATTTAGGAGAACCCCGAAACTATCACGGGGAAAATCGCGGCAACATTTAATGTTTCACACGTACTTGTTTGGAAAATTCTTATCAAAAATTTGTTATATCCATATCACATTCAAAGAGTCCAGGCATTACTCCCTAGAGATTTCTCGTTGCGCATTAATTTCTGTGAGTGGTTTCTTCAAAAGCTGCTGGACAAGTACATTCTTTTTACCGATGAAGCTAGCTTCTCTCGAAACTCAATACGAAATTCCCATAATAACCATTTGTGAGTGGATGAAAACCCTTTTTCAATTGTTGAATAAAATCATCAAGAACAGTTTTCATTAAATGTTTGGGCTGGTATTATTGACGATTATTTGATAGGCCCATTTTTTCTCCCAAGAATATTAGATGGACAATCGTATTTACACTTTCTTGAAGAAGATATGCCGCCAACGCTTGAAGACTTTCCTCTTTTATTAAGAAACCAGATGTGGCTAATACACGATGGTGTGCCTCCACATTTTAGCTTACGGGTGCGTGAATTTTTAAATCACAACTATCGCGATCGGTGGATAGGCCGCGGAGGAACGCAGTCATGGCTGCCCAGATCTCCCGATCTTAATAGTTTAGACTACTTTTTCTGGGGTCATCTGAAAAGCTTAGTGTACGCAGTGCCGATTCAAGCCGAAGAAGAGTGACGAAATCGTATAATAGTATGCTGTCAAAACATAAGAGACACCCCATGAATTTTTGAAAATGTACGTCTATGAGAAGATGAGTAGATGCTTGCATACGTGTGGGTGGAGGACACTTTCAACAACTACTGTAAATACATAATTTGGGTTCTTTATTTTGTTTGTATTTTCTTGTCTTGTTTCGTTTTAAATTTAAGATTTTGAATTTATCATTTTACTAAATAAATCGCGATTTTTCAAATAAAATTTAAAAAAATCAGAGGCGTACCGTTTTTCTATCCAAACATTTAATATTAAGCCTACGTAGAGGCCACTGGTTAAAGTAGAAAATTAATTTTTGTCCTGAAAAAAGTATTTCCACGCATGGTGGGTGTCAACAAAATGGCAACAAAATATCAAAAGCAGTCTCAATGAACTTGGGGAAAAACATTTTTTGGTTTTAATTTTTTTACGTGAAATTGGTGCCTCGTACGAAAGTAAGTATAGGGACCGAATTTGTTGTAAAATAAATAAAGATTTTAAAAATAATTTTAGTTTTTAGAGAAAGCAGTGGCGTACCATTTTTTTCTTCAAAAATGTTTAGTTCAAACCTCGTACGGACGTCATTGGCAAAGATTTTAAAACATTTTTTATATCACACAATGCTCCTTAATGGTTAATAGGTGTGTACGAATTTCATAAAAATATCTGGAGTAATAAGAAAATTATAATAAAAAAATTAATTTTTTCTTAAAACTGTAACACCCTGTAGCTCGAAAATTAAGAGGTTTAGAACATATGTTGATATTAAGTTTTCTTCTTAAAATGACCGTAGGATTCACACCCTTAAGTATCGGCATTCAATTAATAATAATAATAAAGACCATGTATTTCAAATTACTTGTGGATGTTAAAGTGTGTGCTATATTTGATATTTCAAGCGATTTTTAGTGATCAGATTTTTATCTGTTGCTAAGTAGAATGTGAATTATTTTTGCATTGCGTTCATTTAATATTTTCATATAGTTTTCTTCTAAATCTGTTATAAGTTCCAGAAAAGGATAGCAATAGAGTTTGAGGAAAGTCTGACCAGTTAGCACTGCTGGTTGCTACCCCAAAAGTGTTGAAGTTTCACAGTGTGAACTTTATACTTTGTGGTTGTCATTGTGCAGTCATTGTGGTGTTTATATTTACTTCTTCTTTGGTGTCGTTTTGTGTAGTTGTGGGAAGCAGAAATGTCTGAAAACAAGATAAAAGAGAAATTATTCGGGCTTAGGCGTTAGATGTCATATCCAAGCTATTACTATCAAAGTTTCTATCGACCTTAAAAAAGAATATAAAAAAATCAGAAATGGAAGAATGCAAATAACATCAAGAATCTAAATGAGAATGTAATGCTAGAGTATGTTTCGGAATAATCAAAGAAAATGCAGCCTTCAAGTTTATGGTCGTATTATTCAATGCTTAAAAGTACCTACTGTTCAATGAAAATATCAATATTTCAAGGCAGGGATGAACTGAGGAGCCGCTTAAAATCATTCGGTATCAAATGAACTTTTATTTGTAGATGCAGCAAGTTCATAACTGTCCTAAAATAAATTAGCGGCTACAAACCAAAAAAATCAAAAAATTTGAATATCTTAAGATGTGATAAAATTTCTATTAACTCCCGCAGATGATCAATATCTCAAGTGAAAACTCTAACAGTAAATCTGTTGGGTGGTAGGCAGTCTTCTTCATAGCAGAGACATACTTTGAGGAATCAGTTGAGTAATTCAATATTGTTATTTCTGCTGGAACATACAGTATGCGCCAAAAGTATGGAATAAATTCAATAAAAACGAAACAATTATTTTTTGGGAAAAAACAGGTCGAATTTTAATTTAAAAAATATATATTTTAGCGTAAAATGCGATTTTCAAATGTCATTTGTTTTCGAGTAATGACGTCATCGATTTTTTTTTAAAAGGCAACACCATATTTTTTTCCTTGATTCTGAAAGATCGTTTAATTCTCTATCAGACAGTACTAAAATTTTTCCCTCTTACATAGGAAAGTTTTCGAGTAAATGACGATTGAATGTTAGAAAACGTAACTTTTATCCACAAAAAAGTAACAATTCTGAGGTATGTAAAATAAAATACCATTGATTAAATTTTATACTTAAATTAAATGTTCGAATTGCCATCCACCAACTTCTTGACAATGCGCAAGTCTGTGAAGAAATTCTTCTTGCACATTATGAATGATTTCTGGGGTAACTCTGCGTATTTCGTCCCGAATGCGATTTTGAAGTTCTTCTAAATTACGTGGTTTATTAATGTACACTTTTGCCTTCAAGTATCCCCATAAAAATAGTCAAGAGGTGTAAGATCTGGCGATCTTGCAGGCCATTCTATCGGTCCGAGTCTGCCGATCCACCTCCCAGGAACACAGTTGTCCAGAAAATCTCGTACAGGTCTCGCATAGTGCGGAGGTGCACCGTCTTGCTGAAACCATATGGTATCGTCAGGAATGTCAGGGTGATTATCGTTAGGAAAAATTACTGCAAGGGCTGGAACAAGGTCATTTTCTAGAAACTCTAAATATCTTTGTCCTGTAAGGGTTCCTTCAAAGGAGAAAGGCCCTACTATTCTGTCGTCAACTATTCCAGCCCACACATTTAATTTCTGAGGGTGTTAGGTATGTGCCTCTGCCATCCAATGAGGATTTTCCCGACTCCAATATCTGCAAGTTTGACGGTTTACTGTACCATTCAGACAAAATGTGGCCTCATCTGAAAAAAGTATTTGCCGGTGTAAATTTCTATTTCCTTGACATAAATCCATTAGAATTTCGCAAAAGTGTAAGCGGCGATCGGGATCATCTTCATTGAGTTCCTGCACAAGTTGAATTTTGTAGGGATGATATTTTTCCTTCCTCAAGATATGTAGCACTGTGCTCTGACTAGTGTCATTGTTTAATGCAACCAATCTTGAAGAATTATGAGGATTATCCACCATACTTATCAAAATGTTCTGTTTCTGATTACGTCCAGGTTTTGCAATATTTACAACATTGCCAGTTTCTCTAAATTTAGACTTTACCTTACTTATTGTTGATTGGCTGATAGGGCGATCTGGGTATTTTTCATTAAATAAATCGCAAACTTCCTGCTGAGTTCTAGTCATATTCCCGCATACGATAAGAATTAAAATTTCAATTCTTTGAGTAACAGTTAAATGTGCCATAATACTTTAAATTGAATAATAATTTCTATGTCGCTTACAATACTTATTAGAAAGTCGGTGTGACAATGACACTTTGCAAAGATTTTCACCTACGTGATCCATAAAAGAACTATGGAATTCGAATACGTTTTCTAACATTCAATCGTCATTTACTCGAAAGCTTTCCTATGTAAGAGGGCAAAATTTTAGTACTGTCTGATAGAGAATTAAACGATCTTTCAGAATCAAGGAAAAAAATATGGTGTTGCCATTTAAAAAAAAATCGATGACGTCATTACTCGAAAACAAATGACATTTGAACATCGCATTTTACGCTAAAATATGTATTTTTTAAAAATCGACCTGTTCGAGGATTTTTCCCAAAAAATAATTGTTTCGTTTTTATTGAATTCATTCCATACTTTTGGCGCATACTGTATATGCATTAGATGCATATAGTAGAGTAGCATAAATCTTACCACTTTTTGTAGTTTGCAAATAGTATTATTATGATCCTCTTTTTTATTTTTATTGAATTTCGGATCAATTCTGTGAAGAAAAATAAATTTTATAAAGTTTGACGTTTTCTGGTTCTATTCCAGCATCTTTAAGACTCTATAGTTTTAGTTATCCCTGAATTAAAAATAAAAAAATCAAAAGATAGTCGGTCTAACTTGGATTTTAAGAAAGACTAATTTTTTGATACAGTACAGATACAGTAGATACGAAAAATACCCATATTTTTTTACTCTGTGAACTGTGATACTTTTGTTATTTCTTTGTTATAAAGACGAGCATTTTTCAAATAATTTTCTCTCTTGTAAACATTTTGTAATAAGCTGTCTAATAAATACTTGTACGTTCCAGTTCTAATTAATATTATAGCAATAAATACAATTTGTTTGTATATTTTTAAGTTTTTAGATATCTAATTACCGTTATATTATGCCAACAGGTAATATCAGTTTTTTTAGTGATCAATGTTCAATATACCTAATTAGTTACTTCCACTGCGCCATGCCAATTTAAGAAATACAGTGTGGTTTACCACACAGAACACCCGTTTAAAAAAAAATTTAAAACGCGATTTTAAAATTTTTTTGCACAGGGTGTCCGAACCAGGGATCAAACTTTACCAGATGATAGAAAATTTTAAAACAAGAAAACGTTCATAAAAATATTGGTCGGGAAATGCTTAGTTTTCAAGATACAGGGTATGACAAATTTTGAAAAAAAAAAAGAAATTAAATTTTGAATTAATGACCTTAATTATAAACATAAAAATTTGAAACATGGTACAAATATTTTTTACTTTATGCTGCTTTAAAAAAAAACTTTACATTTTTTTATTTAATACTCGTAGTATATTGTTATATTAGGATTGCAGGTGTTACATTTGTGGCGATCAAATTTTGTATTTGCGAGGGGAAGCGTAGCGTAGCCGAACGGATGCATGCTTTTCTCAAGAGAAAACTAAATTTTTAAAAAGCTTCTTTATAGGTCGTCTTAATTTCTCTTAATTATAAAAATTCCCAATACCAAAACCAAGAGACCACTGTCCTTTAGTGTGCTGGAAGATAATTTATTGTTTTTATCGATTATTTCTCAGGTATGTTAGTGTAAAGTGTAATCGAATCGTGGTCGATATTCATAAAATCAGTGCCGTTTCATAAGAAGTGGCAAAATTTTTGAATCTGGACAACTAGAGAGTGCAGTGGACACGTATTACGCTTTTTAGTTGACGGCAGTGGAGACCTCACTTGTCTTAAAAGACACGGAGGATGGAGATTGAGCACTGTGGCGGAAGGCTACATTGAAGACTCACTTTTAAAAAGAAAATATTGCGAAAAGAATACTGGAAGTTGATAATGGTAATGATAAACCAAGCACCATTGTCATTTCTGATTCCACAACATCTGAAAATAATATAACTATTAATGAAAACGGGTTAGACTGTTTTGAGAATTGCTCCAAGAATGAGGATTTAATTTTAATACTTATTGAAACTGTGTATTTAATATCAATGTGGATAAACAAAAGTTATTGTAAATATTGTTAAATTAACTTTTATAAATTAAAACTCGATTAACACTTTTAATCTAATGATTAACTTTAGCTCCTAGGATTAAAGCAAATACTGCTGTTGCTAAGATACCATTTTTTTTCAGTAAGGAAAATAATAAATTGTTGCGGGTTGCCTAACTCTCTAAATGTCAAACGGGCCGCTAGAGTTGGCGATAAATTGGGGTTCAATATGATTTAGAAAAAAATTTATACATAAGTTTGGACATTTTTAGAAGAGTGATTTTGTTAATTCTTCTTAAAATATTTTTTTTATAGTAGTCATTATAGTTAACCCTGTACAGAGGAAAAGAAACGAAAACGATATTCTATCGAAACACTGTGAGGTGGTGACTGAAAAAGGTTTAATTAATTCTCTTAAGAATAAAGCTTCAAATTTAAAATTGAATTCTTATACTTACCTGTTTAATTGGGTTGCCTCTTCATTTAATTATGGAAATATTCTTAACTTCTGGCAAAATAATTGATGAATCCTGAATATAAAGGGAATTTCTGAGGTAAAATTAAATTGTCGAAGTTTCTTTGAAGCTTTTGTGTAGGTTTCTAGGTCTGCATAGAGAAGTTATAAATGATACTTAATCAAAATTAGGTTTTCATGAGGATATGATGTTAAAAACAGTAAGTTTAACTTTCAATTTGATGATATAGGAAATTTGGTCATATATGATGTTGAAATCTAAAAATTGTAAATATGCAAAAAATGAAATTTGGATTAATATTGTAATTATAGTAAAAAATTGTGCGAACAGTTAAATTGTATGCGTACAAGTATGTTTCTACAATTTATTTTTAGCACTAGTACTATTAAGAAATTTTAAATCAAAGAAATATTTATCTACTTAATTAAATGTATAGTTAGAGAAACTATAACCAGAATAAAACAATTTCATGGTCTATCTCATTAGTAGATGCAGTAGTTTCTGTAAAACTTGTACCAGGGCCTAGGGAGTAATGTTATCCGTCGAAGTTTTGGACAAAATTTGGCCCACGATGCTTTTCTTGTTTTGTAACGAGTCTTCTATATAATCCTCCACTACTGTACTGGACTTCCATCTACCGTGTCCCCCAGAGTCTACCGACAAACTAGCCAAAGATCATCGAAAGCAATGCCTAGTATCAAGTAAGAATCAGGCAAATTTAGAAATTGAGTAATTGAACAATGTCTTGATTCCAACTGGAGTCGTAGCACATTTACTTTGAATTTAATTCATGAAAATTCTTGAATGATTACTGTTTGCTGGATGAAGGGCTATGTCACTTTTTATAATAGTTAAAATATATTGTACCTATACCAGTAATAAAAGTTCGTTGCATATTAGTTTTTATATCTGGTATATGTACTAGTGAAGTTCCCAAATCTTCGATATTATTAAATGTCAAGTTGCACAGTTCTTCGTGAGGCAGGCTCCAAATACACCGAAAATTACGGCAACCTTCTGCATGAGATGTATTTCATCCCGCGCTTCTACGAAAAATTTGTCGATTTGTTCCCTGGTTTGTAATATTTGCTTATGTTCTGATTTTGTATGTTCATCATCCCCTTCAACAAGGAGTAATTGGACCAAGGCCTTGATGATTTCCATATGATAGACTTTTCTTCAAAGGATGCCAAAAGCACTCTCACTAAACTTAGCACTAACATATTTCAGATCATATCGTCCAAAGAAACTGTTGTTGCTTTGACTTGCTGAGCAATAACTCGAAAGGTACTTTATTAGAATCTTCTTCGATTTCCGCCTGGAGAATTTAACTTTCCATATCACGAGATTTAAAGTTACTTTAGCAACAATAAAATTCGTGCACAATTGGATTTCAAAATGATATTTTATAAATTCAATAACTTAAGAAAGACGTAATTTGCACTTTAAGTGATCTTTGTAGATAAATAGAGTATGATATATGTGCAAAAAGTGATTTTATTTTGTTGGAAGGAATGGACCTTCGGCGACGTGTCTCAAAATTACCTTTTCACAAAATATTCATAATATTTTAAACACTTACATCATGACAAATAACTATTAGTTCATTGAATAGTGTGGAATAAAACATAAACATTTACGTATAAGGTAGGTGCGACAAAAAGACGCGAAATATTTTTAAAAACTCACTTTAATATAACATTTACAAAATAGTACATACATTGCTAAAATCGACGACATTTTAATAAATACTCTAATGATTCACTTGCAAAACAATACGTTAATATTAGGAACAAGTAACGATAATTCAAAACACTTTTTTACCTACGAATATTTTTTTTAATTTAAACCATATTATCCATAGAAAGGGAATGCCAACGGCCAGACAGGTAACTTGATGAGCCCAGTATAACCTAGAAGTAATTTTTTTAAATAGTTTTATGGAGAAATTTAGCAATTATATAAAAAATGTCGTATGTGGGGCTTTATCACATCTTACTTAACCCAATTGTGTTTATAGAACAACAGAAACAGTAGTTAGTTAATCCATTAACAAATAATAAATGATCTGGAATACTCTCCCAATCATAAAAAAATGAGCAAAGATGGCATATTCATGAGTTTCTTCGATGACAAAGGTTGCCAGTGTTGTGCATGATTTAAATGAGTTTATCTTGAAGTAAAACTTTTTATCGTGAATCGAGAAAAATGAGATCATAACTTACATGGATCCATGTAAGTTATGATGTTCATAATGGATTTGAATGCTTTATCTACACCTATTTGTAATCAGGAAATACGAATCTGAGACCAGTTGGATCGCACATTATATTTGACAAAAATCCCTTTCAATCCTTCCAAATCGTGGAATATGTGGCTTATTTCGATTCTACACCATGCAGAAATGACTGATTCCACATATATTTGAGGGTACTTTTCAATTATAATATCCCTAGGATATTGATAATGTATGTATCAGATAATTTTATGGCAATCGAAAGCACGTTGCTTGGTATGCGTCGCCAAAGGCGATTCGGTCGGAATTTTTTTTACATAAAATTAAATAAGTCGCAACACAACTAAACAACTATTTATTAAAATCACAGCTGGTAAAGGTACAGTTATTAAAATTTAACACAACATTAGATTTGCTATTTTTTTTCTACTATAGAAGATCTATTACCACGCATAATATTTTGAATGACAGAAACAGAAGCTAATCATTCATCAAAATGAGTTAGAAATCCACTCCATAGGCTACATACGTAGCAAATATTTCATATTTTTTACTGAATCGTTTTTTGCAGCTAATATAAATAAAAAAGAGAAATAATAATATGTGGAATTAATCATTGCTGCATACCGTAGAATCAAAATGAGTCATATGCTTCTATTTTGGGGCGATTTATAATGATTTAAAGGGAATCTTCCGCCAGTTCACCATCATTTATTCGAAATGGTGCATGTTTAGCCTCAACTAATCCCGGGGTCTTTTTCCCAGAGTCTTAACATGTAAAGAGGTGACGCGATCCATATTATGAAACCATTCACTTCTAGACAATTCAAATAGAAACTTCAATTCAAATCTGATACCTGATTAGACTTGACCAATATTAAATTCTCATTCTCTATTCTAAAATACATACTCTTCCATCTCCGTTCCTTCTCCATACTCTTTTCCGTCCATCTGGAGAATATAAGGAGAATCTAGATTCGTCCGTAAAGAGATCATTGTTCCATTGCCCTAGGTTCCAATGTAGATATTCAGAGGCAAATTGCAGTCTAGCTTTTCAGTGACGCGGAAGCAATTTAGATCCAGTTTGCAAGCTTTCAAATCAAAATCTTTCAATCTTCGGCGAACTGTCCACGCACTAACATTTTCACCTCGGATCTCTTGAAGTTGATTCCTTGCCTGCAGTGATGTTAAATGACGATCCCTCAAAGTTCGTATGTGAAGAAATCTGTTATCAATAGCAGTAGTTCTTCGTTTTCTGCCGCTACCTGCCCTACGTTTATTTCTGCCAACTTGTCTAAAACGTTTAACTACTCTTTTGATGGAAGAGCGATGAACATAAACATGACTTCTTGCAATATAATCGTAATTACGGCCATCTTCAACAGAAACAACAGCTTTTGCGCAATTTTCCGAAGTTAAACACACGGTAAGATTATACGTCATGCGTAAAGAAAAATTACTGTCACAATAATATTAAAACAACAAAGAGGAAAGCCATTTCGTCAAATAATAACATTTCTTGAAGTAAACTGTTGGTGACAAGTTCATTTCGCTCTTAAAAATGAACCTAAATACATGAACCAAAAAAATAAAATGTGGGAAAGGAACGGTTCTTAACAAAAATTGGTATTTTGAAAGAATTTTCTTACGCAATTATACTACAGGGTGTTTTAAAATTAGGGTTATACAACATACTTTTAATTAATCCTGTATAATGACATAAACGCTATACAGGATATAAAAGTTGAGATTAGTCATTTTTATCTACAGTTTGCTAGGAATTATAAAAAAGGATTAAAATATAAAAATTGTGAGACCTCAAATATTATCAGATATTAACTTGTTGCGTTTTTTTGCATGTGAGTGTAGCTTGGCTGTCATTCTCTCCTCTCGATTCATAAAATTACTATTTTTTTAAATTTTCGGTAATCTTTAATACCGATTGACATAAATTATAGAATGGGTCAAATCTGGCATCAGATTCGTACGACTTTTTTTTATTTGTCGCGGTGTTATTGATTACAAACGATACCCCACCTTAACTAACTTTATACAATCACAAATGCTTACTTCCTCCATTTAATCTTCGCTTCGGGAATAGTTTCCTTAGGATCCTTGAGGACGTACAATCTGATTCCGTAAAAGTAGGTTTTTAAAAACTTGTTCCAATCCAGTTGTCGAAGATCAGCAAAGAATATCTCCTTGTCTCGGTTAGACATCTTATTTAACAATTTTCTCACATTATGCGATTTATACGTCCAATCTCTATTGGCGAAATACGATAAGACCTTAATAAATTTGTGCAACTTGATGTACATTTTCAACATTCTAAAAAAACATATGGCTGAAAAACAATCTCTTTTGATAGGTAGTAAAGGTTACAATTATCTTTATTTTTTAAGCAATTGCACTTAAAGCGTGATATATACTTACGTAGCTGGTTTCCGTAGGCATAAAGATACCAAATCAGAAAGACAGGCTGGCAGGGTATGTAACAGAAACGCAAAAAAATTGTATGCGTATACATTGGGGTAGATACGGAGAAAGTGGAACCATACAGATTTAGTACTTGGAGATTCTGACCCATAAAACAAGGATTTGTTGAAAAAAGGCCCCCATTTTATTGGCTAAAAAGTATATTGATATAATAATAATAATAGCAATATCTCTACCCCTCATTCTAATCACGAAGATTAGCCCAGAAGACGGAGACTTGTGCGGGAGAGGAGGCGCCTTATTATCATTATGCAGGCCGCATATAAACACATTATATTAGATTATATGTTCATGTAATTAAATTACAAATTTTACATAGTCACTATATGATGATAAGCAATGGAGAAGTTGTATGAATTTTATATTAGTTTGAAATATTTGAAATGTAGTACAGTGTTACGGTGTTGATGATGTAAGCAGGCGTTTGTTTCTTGTATTTTTGTGACAGTGTAAATACTATAAGTATGTAATGCTGTGCAAATTACCCAATAATGGCAACGGGTTTTGTGATATAATCGGACGACTATTGTTAATTTGCCACGTGTGGATTTATACTTATGAACTTCATTAGTGCTAGTCGCAACTTCATTAGTGCAGCAAATAAATTGAGTCAAGCAAACAGGAGTCTATTATTTTCTGTTATTAACATTACCATAATTATTGTGGTGATGTGGTAAACGTAACGTATTTCTTTGTTTAGAGAAGATTTTACTTGAGGTATTTATAAAATTATACCATCTCATTTCATATTAAAATATTTTATTTGAAAAATAGTCACGGCGGTCACCGTTTTCTGGAGGCGTGGCTAGAATTAAATTTTAAATACTGTTTTTAGGCTTCTAGGATAAACTCCATTTTGATTAAAATAATACATGTCATGCAATTTTCCCGTTAAGCAATGTTATGGACGCAAAATTCGTGAAAATTCTCGCGAATTTTGCAGATTTTGATTTAAATTATTAATGACTGGAAATTGTATACTTTTCGCAAATTGAGCAAAACCGAAATATTATATAATATTTACATTATTATGTAGGGATAGTAAGTTTAGTCGAGCTTCTGACATTCTACCATGACAGTTCTATAATGAAAATTATAGAAAATATTACAGTCGGCAAAATGCGTTAAGAGTTCTGTTCTCTAAAAAAACTTAATAGAAAAATGACAAGTACAATTTGAAGTTATATTTTATTTGTCTCAGGATTTGGAAATATTGAAACAACTTTAGACACAGGGAGTTTTTAAGAATTTTCAGTTTAACCCATTTTCTTTACCCGGCCATGTATTTTAATTTCGCCAAATTTATAAATAGGTATTGCTCATTGAGTAAAATGTACACATCAAAATTTTGCTTTTTTATGCCTAATGTTCCTAAAAGTAAAAACCAAGACAAAAATATGCAAAATCAATAAAACACCTTTTATCATAGCTTTGCTTGTTATTTGTGCGTTAAGAATACGCATTTTATTAGTAATATATTTCATATTTTTATGTAAATATATTTAACTGTGTACGAAAAAAATTAGACATTTAATTAAGCAGGTGATCAGTGTAAAGTAACCATGTTCATGATCGTTACTATTATTAACTACTAAAAACGGTATTTTCTCTGGTAGTCGACGTTTGGAATAGTTATTGTGTGTGTGTTATTCATGCAGAGACAGAAGAATATTCGGTCAGTACTTACCTTGTCAGAATTGCTTTCAAAATGATACACCCGAATGTCTTGCTTCGTCTTCGATGCCTTATCCATTTCGTAAGTTGTTCCTACGTCCCATGCAGCTGCTATCAATGAGTTCATGCACATATCAACGGGCACCACGTTGCTATTCACTACAGGACTTCCATGTACCATCCTGATCACACCCAGGCCAGCGTACGCTGCTATACCTGTTGCAGCGTACGTGTTGTTGATCCATGACTTGATTGGTTCTTTGTAGGTGGATACGGCTGAAATAAGTTTAACAACTCTGTGAAACATCATGACAAGTATGAAAAACATAGTTTTTTTAATAGCGTTTTGAACTGTTGTACACTTAATAACTAATTTCAGTTAGGAAAAGTTCGATTTTTCGAAAAAATACTCATATAACTTAAATCATTATTATAAATTTTAACTGAAACTTATTACAATTGGTTATGGAATGATGGCTGGAAGTCTAATTCTGTCGCTGAAGGCTATGGAAACTTCCACTGACAATAAGAAAAGAACGACTATGCAAATTCTAGGAGAACACGAGAATATTCCCTGGGAAACCACAAATATTCCCTCAACATCCAAAGTTGTTATACTCGCGTCAAGAATTCAGACGTCTTACGTCACAGCTGACGCTACACATTTGTTTTTATTGTCAAGGAAATTTTCGATATTTGGTCGCGTTAAAAACAATCATATTTTGCAATTTAGTGCAATATATAATGCAAACTTTTAGTGTAGTATATAGTTTTATTACTATCAGTTGCAGTTTCTTAAATATTTTAATGAAAATATAATGAATTATTCATTAGTTCGTATGACGTAAGTCGTCTGAATTCTTGTCGCGAGTATACATCAACATCTAAAAATTACGTACAACCTCAAAATATTTTTCCACCTACTTAAACAAATCTTCAGGCATGCCATCATCTGGTATTAATCTATATAGTTGTAAAGATTTTACTGTCAATGTATTTAATAAAACAGTTTACATATGATCTTATATATTTTATTTCATACTGTACTGTAATGAGTCCGGGAAATGTTTACTTCCCGGACTGCTTTAAAAAAACACAATATTCACATTTTTAAAAGATTTTATCTTTAAAACTACAAAATCAAGCCTACAAAAACTAATTATAATTATAATTAACAGTAACTGTGCAATGTGAATTTCCTTGCAGGCTGAATGCAGGAATACCTTTAGGAACTGAATCTTCACTAGACACGGTAGTGGTGGTGGATATAGTTTGTTGCTTGGTCTGAAGAACCGGTATAAAGTTTTCTCCATTTTGAATCATCCTTGCTGCTTTTGTTTTGTTTTCTAAGGAATCTTATGTATTGTTCCGCAACAGATGATCTTTTCCATGCACCATGACGCTTCAGTGTTGATAAATCAGCTCCTGCATTCGCCAAAAACGTGGCAGATGTACTGCGGAAACAATGCCCCGTATATTTTTCTGGGTGTTCCAACTTCAAATATCCCGCAATTTTTTTTGGTGCCCCCCCCCCCCAATGGTATGTATGCCCGCTCTTTGGGAAACACATGTTCCTCTTCTATAACCCAAAAAAAATCTTCCGTCATATTTTTAGGTCGCAGCTTAACGTATTCTCTGAATATTTCCAGAAAGTTTATTCCTTCATTATCGTCACTCAATACAGTGAATACCCGTTTTGTATTCGTCTTAGCAATGGGAATGGTTATAATTAGTTTGGTGCCACAATCTTAAATGTCTTTTAGGGTCATATGGTATAACTCTTCTCGCCGACAACCACCAGCAATGCCTATCACTGGGATTACCTGTAACAATAGAGAAAATGATTTAAAACTGATTGTCAAATTGATGAAATTTCGACTAACGAAACCAAGAAATGTATTTATTGTAATTAATTGACATTGAGTACCTATATCATTCAAGATGCACATTGTTTAATTCAAAACTAATGAAAAGGTTAAACTTGTTTACCTTTATCAAAAGATAGTCTTCCGATGGGGCTTCCTTCATAAATCTATTAACTTCTCTTGTTAAAACTTTTGATTTGTTTGCCTGATGACCAACTGCTTGCTTTTTTAAGAAAGCCACCAGTTTTGGATATTTTGAAATATCACCTCATTCTTTTACCATCAGCATAGACTTGATCATCGAATATTTTGCCCACATTGTCTCAGGATTCATCTTTTTGGAGATATCCAAGAAGTAAGGACGCCAAAAGGATATTCTCATTCAGGTCGTTTTCCACTTTATAGGTTTGTCTTCACACGTTGAAGAGCTGGTATTCCTTCTCATAATGAGCAGAATACTTCGCAGGCACCAATTTATTGGTTGCTTCAGCATATTTTAGCTCGATTTCTTCCATTTTTTACGAAAATTATCACAAAATACGCACGGGATGACAAACTGTCAAATTTGTTATTTTTGTTTTTACATCACTAACCTAAATCAAAAGCTATGCGATGAAACAAAAATCGAAACCACGCTAACACCTACATACACGTAGGTTATGTAAAATAAAACATTAAAATTTAATTTTTAATACACAGTATGAAATAAAACGTTGTACGATACACGGCCGTGAAATGTCATTAAAGTACTCGTCTAGAAATTCCTGACTCGGCTCCTTCGTTGCCTCGTCCGTAAACATCTAGACTTGTACTTTAATATACCATTTCCCGGCCTTGTAACGTAACTATTGTTTGTTTAATAAACATCCAATTTAATTTACAATATCATTATCGCATTGAATATAAGTCAGTATGACATTCGAAACAGTGTCAAATCATAGCCATTATGTGACAGTTGTAGATAAATATTAAGTCACCTTCAGGGAACGACGTAGTGCTGCCAGCAACACAAGTCACGTGTTTTGCAGCCAATTAAATTAATCATATTCCTCTATTTTTGCTGCTGAAGTCAGGTAAAGTTCAAAATTTCCAACTTCAACCATACAGCAAAACAACAGTTGTATATAAAATAACCAAGAAAAACAAAACCAATTTTATGAAATCTCTGTTTCATAGTTCTCTGTTTCAACTCATGGTGAATTAAATCTTTTTCTGAAGGTGGATTTATTAATAACGTATCATGTTTTTTAAATTGGCATTGCCAAACAATAAAACACTGAATTAAGTATTTAAAAAGATTAATTGAGTTCAGTTAAACTTTTACCTATTGCAGGCCTGTGGATTCCAACGGGCAAATCGAAACCATCCTCTTTAACAATTCCCTCCGCAATTTGTTTGGTGAATGTGTAAGTATTGGGATAATCCCCCATTAACCTACGATATACAGGACTTGACGTAACGGGATGTACAGGGTGTCTCAATCTCGATAGTATGGGTCTACTGCGAGGATATAAAAAGATTAAATAAAATTTGGGACACGACTAATGAAGTTTTATTTTTTTAAACTTTTATTAAAGAAATTTGTCTATATTACTTTCCGTTTAAGAATTGGATTAAATAGAACAAAAGTCATTCATTTGACTTTCGTATTGAGTAAACAACAAACATTCAATTATTACCCAACGATTAATTTATCCTTCCACCGCTAATGTGAATTTTAGATAGTATTTCTTTTGAGACTCTTTAGGACGATATTTCTTATAACTTTTAAAATGGAAGTAATACAGACAAATTTATCTAATAAAAGTTTATTAGAAAGAAGAGAGCTTTTTAACAGGGAAAAAAATTGGATCGTTTCTGTCGAATCCCAAAGATAATACTTTTAATTGAAAATGGATCTTACCTCATCCATTTGACACCGAAATTTTATTTAATATTTTTTGTATCGTCACAGTATGCCGATTCTATCGAGTTTGAGGCACCGTGTACAGTAAAATTAGTTTTCCGTACTTACATATCTGAAATTTTATAAAAAATGTTATCGGGTAGCTTCTCTGCCATCGTGATAAGAGCTTTACCGTCGAAAGCAGGTGGGTACACTTTTTCTTCAATGACCTTGCGCGTGCAATTCGAGTAAGCCGTGGAAACGTACATGAAAACCTTGAGATTGGGCATATTGCGGGCGAGGCTAATGATGTCTCTGGTCGCTCTTATGTTGATAAGCGTTGCTGGTTTCAGTTGCTCCGTGAAATTCAGTGTGGCTGCCATGTGGAATATTATATTCACCTGCAAGCAAATGCACGTCTCTGGCAAACTTACTAAACAAGTAAATGAAATATTTATATATCAAGGGTGTTAAATAGGCGTTTAATATCCGCAGCGAGAAGATAATAGCCCGAGGTTTCTTACACGCTTAGGCTATTCAACACATTATGACGTACGAACTTTATAAGATATTTAGAACACTATACATTTGCTATACATACATATTAGTATTTGTGGAAATAAGTGTCTTTATAACTAAAATCAAGTTATTTTGTTGGAGCCGAAATGGCTGTTGTGAGGGATGCCTAGCAATAATATCAACAAACGCGGTTTTCATGTACGCCATATTTAGTACGCGAAAGAGCTTTGGCAGTGATATATTTTTTGATATATAATTGGTAAAATATAGATTTCAATAGTGATATCAGTACAGGATACATTCCGAGTACGCCTCCTACACTTCTAGTTCTAAAATCAACACAGATGGAGTTAGTGTTTCATAATATTTAAAGATATTTTTGCAGGTCACTCGCGTTACCAAGTCTAACTTACTTCGTACAACTCGTTTTTGAGCCAGAAACTTTATTAGAGAAGGTGGAACTACTCCAAGATCCAAAACCATACTTTATTCTGGAGTCAACCTGAGCAAAATATAGATTTCTTAACTGACTGATATCTAAGATTCTTAAATTGATAAACCATAATTATAGTATTGCAAAGTATAGTTCCATTGTTTAGACTTAATTCAGGATATTCACAATTCTTGTATCTACTATGAAAAGTCATTTTTCGAGTTTTTTCAGGATTTATCCACGACCACTAAATTAAGAAGGTTTAATACGTCTATTTTCCGTGTTAAAGCCCTTTTAACACACTACTGGATTAAAATTCATAATACCACCTTTCGATTGTATAACATTTCATTTAGAATTATTGTCATTAAATTAACATTTATCTCAAGAACGATCTTGTCATTTTGACCGGATCTTGTTGGACAGTGAATCTTCAATATAATTTTCCGCTACCGTAGTCGATTTCCAACCACCATGACGCTTTACAGTGGTAATGTCACCCCCAGCATTGGTCAGTAATGTTGACAAAGAACGCCTCATTCAAGTAGTTGAGATGGAATAGTTTGTGGAATATCAGTGGAGTATAGAGCTATTGGCGAAGAACCACTATAGAAAAGCTAATGCGCCTCATTCGGAACCTCATTAGGTGGTGTGGAAGACCGGAATTCTCATTTTTGAACTTTTTCACTCCAACATACCTCCAGGCACGCATGTCTCCATAATCGGTCACCAAACACGCGCTTTTTTGATAAAAATAACCCGACCCCTGAAAACCCAGGTGCCGACCTTGTATGCGTCGTAGCGCAAAATCCTGTCGGTAGATTTTTTGTGCCCATTAGCTTTTTTGTTCAGGATGTTGAGAACTACCTTTTCCACTAAAAATTAGACCTCTCCACTGAAACCACTTTTCTATATAAAAAGAGCGGGGTCCTTTGTTCACTCTTGTTGACAAATAAACAAACGCATGTCATAGAAGACTTTCTAGTATTCAGCTGACAATCAATATTTTTGATTAAAATAATTTTGTCAAATATGACGTTTTTCAAAACCATAATTTCTCGCCTGCTCTCACACTGCTTTTACTCTCCTAATTGACCGGTTTTAGCTGTGGTCGTGGATAAAACGTTGAATTACATTAGAGAAATTAACCAGCTTTTAATCTTCTCGAAAAAATGGCTGCGCCTCGAGTGTCCATTTTTTAGCGTGGATCAAAGGCTTGTTAATCTAATACATAAAATTCTCGTGTCACAGTTTTAGACACCATACTCCTCGGAAACGGCTTGATCGATTTTTATGAAATTTTAAATGTATATTCGGTAGGTCTGAGAATCGGTCGTAATCTATTTTTCATATCCCTAAGTGATAGGAGTGGTCCACCCCAAACAATTTTTTTTATTTTTTGGATAAAATTCTTTATTTTTATTTTTTTATGATGTGGCATTAAAAAATACATACTACCCTTAATTTTCATCCTTCTATCACAAGCCCCTACTTTTTAATAACCATTTCAGTAATTTAATCATTTTTAACCCTGGTCGATAACTGATCGATTATCACTAAATCAGTTATCCCCGCCAGGCATCTACCGGTGTCACTTCTCACCCAGTAAACAGCACGGAGTAGGGATGAGAACGAAGCCGATCTCCCGTCTCTCTCAAAATAAGCCTTCTCTCACTCCCTACATAGTTTTCGACCATTATTATTGTGTATGAATCGAGCGTAATAGTGACGTTTACAATTATCATTACCTTCTAAGTGTAATTCTCAAGTAAATTTATTATTAATTTGCTGGGCCATAATTATTTACTTCCTGTTTTATCAATAATTAATAAACTTGTTAATTTTAAGTGTAGTTCTCATTATTAGTTAATTAAGTGATCTACATATCCTCAAAAGTACGCAACACGTATCACGAGCTCCCGCCAACAACGGCTATTATTTTACTATATGGCTATTGTTTTGTGTTTTGTACAGTGAACAATGCCAACAAGACGTAAAGGGGCTAATTTGGGCCGTCAAACAAGTAAAATTGCAGGCACGCGAAATAATTCAAAAAATGAATGTTTCGTGTTTTGTTATTCTTATAGGCCGTCATCGTTCACAGTGCTCCATTCCTCTTTTAGTCATATACCACATCTCCGCACACTTGCAATAAGTTAGTTATTTTTTATTTAACTGCCAAAGTATTCACTAGAAACAATTCATATGGCAAACCAACGTTTGCCGGGTCACCTAGTTATCTTATAAAATTGATAACTATAATCGTGCATACAGTTTTGTATGCATTGCCGGCATATCTGTTTTTATAACCTTATACCCTTCATACATAAATATACATTATATTTGATATTCATTGCATATATCAAATTGTAGCTCTTTGAGTTCAAACCTACCTCATTTTCGAGTATTTTAGAGTCCTCTAAGGTCAATCCTAAGTTTGGTAAGCTACAGTCCCCATGTATCCCCACTACGTTGTCCCCAAGGTTCGGTCGTTCCGTCTTTAGTTTATCAAACAGAACGTCATCTAGAATCTCTTTCGCTCTAGTTTTCGAATCCTTCCCTTTTTTTTGCCTAATTAAAATATAAATCGTTGATATATTTGGGCAAGAACGTAGCAGCTTTTCTATGAGGATCTTGCCAAAAAATCCTGTAGCTCCGGTGATGAATATTTTGGAATTGCTATAGAATTGCTGTATTGGGGTTAATTTTAGGTTTTCCACTGGAGAACCCATTTCGTTGTTACTTATTAAATAAATTCCGTAATACAATAAAAAGCCTGGAAAGAAAAATAATAAATTAAGAAATGAGGGATAAATGGTCAATAATAGCAATACAGTTGCGACCCAATCATCAATTTTATCCTTTTTGCGATGCGAAAGGATATAAATTTGAGCCTGACACTTCCATCGAGAAATTGAATGTAATATTAAAAGATTGGACTTTTAATATGCGAAAATGGAACGGAAAAGACTACAAAGAAGCGGTAGTTAAAACAATTCGGAACACCACCGCTAAAATGCTACAAAGTAAATATTATAAAGAATTCAATATTGTTTTTAACCCTTTCACCAACGTACAGTTTAATTCATTACAAGCTGCATGTAATTCTAAACGTAAAATCCTACATGCATATCTCGAAAAGAGAAAATCCAGTACATTAGCTTTTAATAAATGTGAAATATTTGCAATGGCCAGATTATACACGGTGTTAAAAAAAAGAGTAAAATATTTAAGGAGGTAATAGCATGAACCAAAATAAGCAGAAAAGTCTCAATAAACATGAGTCCGCAAAGTAACGGCTGAGGAGATATGGAATGTTTTATGTTTTCAGCCCCTTTTTTTATTTTGCAAAAACGTTGTGTATTTTCTTATAGAAGTTGGTTGATGTTTATTGAAATAAACAGTACGTATTTGGCAGTTGTTCTCAGTGCACAATTTTCTTTCGCTATGGCTGATTACTCTAACGCAGAATTAACAGACATGCATTTCATGTATGGTCGTGCTAATGGGAACGCCACCGAAGCGCGACGTCTTTATGTTGACGCTTATTCAAATCGCCAGATTCCTTTACAACGCATGTTTGGAAGAATTCGGCAAATATTGCGTGATACCGGTTCCTTGAGCAAACAGTGCCGCCAAGGTCGGTATCCACTCCTAGAGCAGAAGAAATTCTAGCACTGGTAGAGCAGAATCCAGGTACGAGTGTGCGGAGATTATCAGTCGAGGTAGAAATTAGTGGACCTCTTGTCTTCTTTATCCATACCATGTGCAACGAGTACAGGCCTTAAATCCAATAAATGATCATCAAGCACGTTTGGTTTTTTGCCGCTGGTTTCTACGTCATGATGCTGAAGACTCTCGTTTTCTTGCAAACATTCTTTTTACTAATGAGGCCGGGTTTACAAGAAATGGAGTGTTTAATTTTCACAATACGCATATTTGGACCGACGAAAATCCTCATGCTCTAATAGAATCTGGACATCAGACTCGTTTTTCATTAAACATTTGGATGGGTATTGTAGGTGACAGATTTCTAGGTCCTGTTATTTTACCAAACCGATTAACAGGCGCTGCTTACCTCAACTTTCTGCAGAACACACTGTATGAGTTTTCGGAAGACATTCCTTTGAATCAGAGGCAACAAATGTGGTTCCAGCATGATAGTGCTCCAGTTAATTTTTCCATGGCCGTTAGAGAGCATTTACACCAAGCTTTTCTACATAGATGGGTAGGAAGGGCCGGACCTGTTTTATGGCCTCCAAGATCTCCTGATCTGAACCCTCTAGATTTCTTTGTTTGGGGATATTTGAAGACATTAGTGTATGGTACTGGAAGAGCTGCAGCTACGGATTAATCAAAAGTGTCAAGAAATCCAAACCAAGGAGGGTGTTTTCGAAAGAGTTCGAATATCGTTGAGACGAAGATGTCGTGCCTGCTTGGAAATGGATTTTGTTTGTTAAAAGCTTCCTTTGTCGGTTTATTCCTAATAAAATAAAATATTTGAAAAACGAATAGTGCTCCATATCTCCGCAACCGTTTCTTTGCGTACCCATATTTATTAAAACTTTTCTGCTTATTTTGGTTCATACTTTTACCTCCTGAAATATTTTACACTCTTTTTTAACACCCTGCATGACGAAAATGAACCGGAAAAGAACACATTTTGGCGTTTGAATTAGCTTGGCGCGGAGGAGAAGCAACTTACTGCAAAACCACTTATTTCATATCTGAAAATGAAAATAATGGAAAAGAAACCGGACGTATCGAGTATAATCCTCTATTTTCAAAAACGAGACAAGGCGGTGACAACAAATTATGTGATAGCAATTGGATTGCGCCTAATATTTTAGAGGAAGATATTTACCAGTACGCTTAATTAAAAAGTTGAAGGAAAAACGAGACCCATCTATAACATTGAACAGAAAGACACCCAATCGCTTTTGGAAGAAGAAAAATTCTAAGGGTTGATATAAAAATGTGCCAATTAAGTAAAAGCGGAATTGAAGAACAAGCTCTAATAAAAATAACAGGACACAGTAATTCATCACCAATAAAACCATACTTACAAGTTAAGAAAGAGTATCATTCGGGCATTAATCAATCGAATCATTTCGAAACAAACTTCAACATCTACTACAGAAACAATTAGCTGTGGCACTCGTAGCGACATTAGTACAATAACTGCGTGTTTAATAATTGTACGCTCTGATAACAATGTATTTATTGTTAGTGTTTCATAAATAAAGTTTGCATTGATATGTTTCTAAATTTACTTTTTATTAAATTGTCCTGTCGAATTACACTCGATGTTTGTATTGATACCGAGTGTAGTTTAAATTCTAAACTGTTTCTTTTAGCAATTTGACTCGAAAAACTGTCAACCTAAAAACGTTCCACCTTCGACATCGCGTTTTAAATAGTTGACAGTTTTTTTCGTATATTTGACAGGCAATAGTTTCTCATTAAACAATCTAAATTAACTCGATAAAACGCAAACCTCTTGTGCAATTATAAGTGAAAAATTAATTGTTGTTTATATAACAATTTAAACAGTGTTTAAAATTCCTAACTTTAAAATGACATCGACACTCCATTATTTTGGGCCATAAGCATGGTTAAAAACATTAAGAAAAATAATATAATCTAGTTTATGTATCAGAAATTCGTAATCAATTCTGGTTTGTTGATTTTCAGTGTGGATAGGTACTGCTAACATGAGTAAAATATACTTGTATATGCCTAAATAAAAATGTACTTACTTTATATTAATATTTCTTACTTATCTTCCAAACTTCCTAAATTCTACAGCAAGATTTTTCTAATAACTATACAAACGTCGTTTTTGTTAAAAGTAATTACTTTCAGATACGTTTAAACACTTATTTTGAAAGCTAACCGACTTCGATTGTGACTTAATTTGACATATGTCAAAATTAAATAAAAACAACTGACATCTAATTACATATTTGCATAGGGCTTTGTACATTGGTTATAGATTCGAGCATATAGATAAGATTATATGATCGAACAGTTACAGTATTGGTACAGGGTGTCCAGAAACTAATGGTCAAACATGGAAGGCTATACAGGAAAAGTTAAAATAATGTGAGTACTGCTGGCCACTCGAACTTACACAGAGATTTTTAGGCAAAATTTAAAGTTCAATATTTTCAATAGGAATGCAAATTTTTGAACGCGGCTTGCAAATTTTAAGAGCTAGTTTTTTCGGATTAAGCTGCATGACGTATATTTATCGTAGAACCATAGGTTTATTATATACGGGGTGATTAATGAAGTCATTCAAAAAATCAAAAAGTTTGTATGAGTGAAATTTCCGTAAACAAATTTTTTTGGTCATTTCAATATGATTTGTTACTAACGTCATCAATATCTCTAGACTTTTTTGTCAGTTTTTTTATTAAAGCCCTTAGGCCTTGTACACACTACCCAATATAAAATTTGGGCAGCAAAATTTCTAAAATGCTATAACTTGACATTGGATTGACGATTCTTGGTGATTTTTGCAGATTTGGGATCCTTATTTCACGTAGATTTTCTATATATACATTATACCGGGTCGATAATAAACAAAAACGTATTTTACGACGCGCTCTAAGGTTTGCATTATTTTTTATTAAGTTTTTGTAAAAATAAATTCTCACCTCAAGTTGTTTTTATTTAATGTTCTTCTCACTGTTCTGTCCGAAACTCACACCCCAGTTTCTTGTCTCAAAGAATCATTCAGTTTTACAGAGTTCCTTGTCCACCCCCATGTCCATAATTATAATCGGGTGTAATTTCTACGTGACGCGTCCATTTTAAAGTAGTTATTTTAGAAATAAATGAGAAGAACATTAGATAAAAACAACTTGCTGTGAGAATTAATTTTTACAAAAAAATAAATAATGCCAAACCTTAGAGAGCGTCGTATCCTACGTTTTTATTTATTATCGACCCGGTATAATGTGTAAATTTCATCCCTCAAATAAAATGCTTAAACCATAGAAAATTTACGTGAAATAAGGATTCCAAATCTGCAAAAATCATTAAAAACCGTCAATCCAATGTCAAGTTATAGCATTTTAAAAATTTTGCTACCCAAATTTTATGTTGAGTAGAGTATACAAGGCCTAAGGGCCTTAATCCAAAAACTGACAAAAACGTCTAGAGATATTGATGTTACCTTAGTAACGAACCATATTGCAATGACCAAAAAAATTTTTTTGCGGAAATTTCACTCATACAAACTTTTTGATTTTTTGCATGACTTCATTGATCACCCCGTATATAATAAACCTATGGTCCTACGATAAATATTTGTCATGCAGTTTAATCTGAAAAAATAGCTCTTAAAATTTGCAAGCGGCATTCAAAAATTTGCATTCCTGTTGAAAATATTGAACTTTAAATTTTGCCTAAAAATCTCTATGTGTAAGTTCGAGTGGCCATCAGTTTACATCTTTTTTCCTATCTGCTTTCTTAATAATAGATAAATAGACGGTTTATTGACAACAATTACAAGAGTATGTATTTTAGTCAGAACATGTTAAAAGCTAAGGAAAATTAAATAAAATACAATATTGTGAATTAACATTGTTAGGAAATTTATGCATCAGGTATAAACTCATTATATTCGGTTATACTGTAAAGACAATAAAAGATAATAAAAAGAAAAAGAAAAATTTTAGCTAGTGTATAGAGCTCTCTCACATTCAATTGACTATGATATTTCATGAACTTGTTGTATAGACTGATCTCTTATTTAATTCTGTGGTTTTCAATCTCGAGTAGAGAAGTCTTAGATCTCCTCCAAGCTTTGTGTTGTAGTTGTGTGATATACCATAGGTGGGAATATTACGTACATTTTTGTGTATTTGTTATCTCAAAAAAAAAAATTGAGAATAGATGCGTCATGAAAAATGGAATCGATATCGTAAGAATTTTTGTAAAATTCTTAGTTTCCGAGTAAAATATTATTGAAGTTGTAGTTTCAACCTTTATATCGCTGGGCTACTGTAGCCTCTAGCCAGGAGATTCCGAATATTGAAATCAGATTACAGAGTGCAAGTGTAGTGCAACGCGAGGGAAATTTGAAACCCATTCGTGAAAGAGACGGAGGTCCAGGACGGCCACGATATGTTGCAGCAGTGCGGCGTATCATATATTAGGATCAATTATATCCGCACCATGTACAGTGTGTCCAAGCATTAAGGGATTGGATGAGGAACATCGGTACCATAGCTACCATGATCTCCTTATTTTAAATTATGAGGATATTTAAAAAAAATAAGTGTATTGCACCGAAGTGAATACCTAGTATTGATGATTTACACAAACGTATCATAGTTAGTTGCTACCAATAACGGACAAGGAGCAGACACATTTGTGTTAGTTTGTAGAAACTGAATAACACGGTTCCAAAATTTTGTTGTAACATCGGATATGTCAAATTATTTTATTAATTAAAACCAAAAATTAATAATATTAATAATTAATAATAATAGCGGCAAAAGTAGTTGCATTTGCTGTATAAAATAGGTGTTATAAAACTTTATTTATTTCTTTCCGTGGGAATTTCTTTCCATTTTTTTTTCGGTCGCTTTGCCGCCTTACCGGGTTTTACAGTGGACCAGTTTCCATTGCCGTGAAAAAGTGTATTTTTAAATCATTTTTGAACTTTCCTTTTTATTTTTTTTTTACAAAATTGTATTTTTTAGAGTTCCTGTACATTCAAAATTCAAAGTAGTCACACATACCGTCTAGGTTCTTATAAAGAAACATGACAGATTGTATATTTCTACATTGTTCAAAACTGGACACCCTGAATTGTTTCAGAAAAATATTTTGCAGAATACCTATTTGAGGATAAATATCATCTTAACAGAAAGAGAGCAGCTTTAATAAACGCTACTGGACATCCTCAAGGTTTTATTGAAATATATTATAACCAGGATTCCATACAACACTGGCATACCCGAGTTTAGATCTAACAAAAGCATTAAACAGTGTCATATATACTTGAATATTAGAAAAACCATAGGTCATTCGTGTTAAAAACTCAGATTCCTATATGCTGTTTGAACTATGATATCAATATGAAAATTAATGGTCAAAATAGACACCTGCTAGATCTTTTTCTGTATCAGGACGGTCAAGCAGCAGTATTTAAAGAGAGAGAGAGTATTAGCAGTACACCAATTCTGAATACGAATGAGATAATGGTGCAAGCTCATGCAATCATTAACATCACTAATCGTGTTATATATTTTTACATCGTTTGCATACATGAGATCATGACATGAAACAGTCAAGATCTTGTCATTGATATAAATCAAAAAAAAATATTAAGGGACCCAACATCGATCTCTGAGGTACACCCGAGATAACAGATACCGACCCAGACGTGCAATTGAAACACCGAACAAATTGGTGTCTATCATTTAAATCACTGAAACAGCAAATCATGTAGTCCAAAAAACTTCAGTGTGATGCATATCAAATTAGACACAGTTGATCTGTGCCTCATAAACCCATATTGGCAACGACTGATAACCTTTTGGACATGTGAACAAAGCAAGTTGTGTATAGCAATTTGAAACACTTTAGTGAAATTGGTAATAATTGCAATAGGTCTGTAATTATGGATATCTGGCAGTAAGTGGACTGAGTGAAGTAACAAGTGCAATCTCTAATAACAAAAGCTGGTATACCATCAGGATCTCGAGTAAGTTTAGGTTTCAATCGTTTAAGGGCTCATGGTGCCTCAGAGCATAACAACCTAGGAACATGCAACAAATCCATACGAATAAGTGAATTAGGACAATTGACTGCGGTATTATCCGCTATTTATAGAAATATATTACACGTTACACCATTATCTCTAAATGCTGAGGGTGGATTGCTGCTTTAATGAGAATTTACTTAGTTCCAAAAGGTTTTGACATCAGAGTTGATGTTATTTTCAACTACTTTAATATAAGTAGTATAAAGCATGCAGTATATAGTACTGTATACCCTTGACCACTACTTTCTGGACACCCGGTATCTGTAAATAATTTATTTGCACTGAAAAAAAAAATACTAGTGTAAGTACGTTCAACTTTTTTCTGTCGTTTCGTTTGGGGTACATACATGGAAAACCAATTTCCAAATCTGGGTTGCTAATAGACTGTAATAAGTTAGAAGCGAGCCAGTGTATAACAACATTTCCAGGCAATTTCGACATGGCCATTAGGCATTTCCTAGTACAAAATTCGATTTTAAAAACTCCATCGGAAAGGATCGGAATTTTTTTCAGTACAAACTAACTCGCTGTGTCGCAGTCGAATTTATTAACACAATTTTATGGCTGTGTTTGTTCGGTACATGGAGAGTTTCAATCGTAATGGGGAAACTGCATGAATTTATATTGGTTTAAAATGTATTGGAGGGTAATCTTTCAAACCTATTGAAAAGTCAGAACATGTGTCTGGGGGTAATAATCATATAATGGTTAAAATATTAACATTAATAAATTTCGATGGAATGTGAAGACAACCACGTGGCCGCAAACGCGATATCGTTGGTGTGGCGATACACGCCGTTCAGCGCAGTTTGTTTCCATGGATACAGGTGCAGGTTACGCTGTTGCTGATGTAAACAGACGTTTCTTTCTCGTATTTTTGCATTTTTTTGGCATAAGGTAATGCTATAATTATTAGTGGTGATGTAAATTTACGGTATGGTTAAGTATCTGATAGATGGTTTTACTTGAGCCATTTATGCCATCTAATTTCACATTAAACTACTTGTTTTAATTTGAAAAATAATAAGCAAAAGTAAGAAATTAAATTAATTTAATAAATTTTTATTGCTATTTACTACTGATTTTGTTTCTCCTTATTTATTACTTTTGTTTGTTGTTTTCAGAATAAAAGTCAGTAAAAGTCAAAGTTCAGTAGTGAAGTCAGATAGAAAAATTTTATAAATGCCTCAAATAGCATTCTACATCTTGGTAAATGGTAGGAGCAAATACAGAATATGTTATTTGGAATCAGAATGAAGTGCTGAATACAATAAATGAAAAAACAAATGTAAGTTTGCTTTACCATTGATTTTCTAAAATACATTCTGATAGGTGAATAGAACAGAACATGTTTTTTTCGAAGAACCTACATGTATTTCCAATTAAACTTAAATTAAAGTGATCTTTCCAAACAATATTGCAGTGCTTCCTTTCGTCGCGTTTCGTCACCCTACACCTACATTTTTTTTTAAATTTTTTTGAGACGGTGATATATTTTTTATTAGGCGCTGTATGCTGCATACATAATGGCATAATGCAATACTTCTTTCATTTGTCCGGTGAAATGCACTTTTTGTGCCCATTTTCCGATTTACTTTGCAACTTTATTTAATACCAATGAATATTTAACACAAATGGCAAAGTAACTCTTCTAAACGTATGTACTGCGTTGTCCGAAAGCATGGAAATCGTATACAGATATAGACTTAAACAGACTGCGCTATTTAGGTATGGGAACGGCACGTGGAAACGGCATATGACATCACAGGTCTAAGCTGTGGTGGCGACTGTTTTACGGAGGCGTGGCCAGACTAAATACTGTTTCACGAAATTGTCTAGGGCAAAATCTATTTCGATTAAAATAATACATTCTTACTCCTGCACGTATTTGGAATTTATCATTCATTTGAAGTAATCTACAGATTTTACAAAAGCATTTGATAGAGTTGGGCATGCTTTGCTATTACATAAACTTAATTATCACGGTTTCAATAACTCCCTACTTGAATTAATAACATCATACCTTAACCGCAGACATTTATTTGTCAACTATAATATGATTTGCCGGACAGTGTTGATTGTAACACTTTATTTGCTAACGACTTGAAACTATATAGTATTATAGCTAGTGAAACCGATTGTCTTAGTTTGCAGAGACAAATAAATAATGTAGTTACATGGTGCAACGATAAGCAGCTTTTTAAAAACATTGCTAAATGTGAAGTATCCTATACCAAAGAATTGAATCCGCTGCATTTTAATTATTATTTTGACACTGTTCAACTTTCTCGTACCAATTCTGTTAAATATTTAGAGATACACTTTTACCATAAATTTACTTTCAAAGAGCACATTAACTTAACATGTGCTTCCGCTTTGACAATGTTGGGTTTCATTACACATAACTAATATTGATGCTCTTAAAACATTATATATCTCACTTGTCCATTCTAACGTGGAATACGGTGCTCTGGTGTTTTATCCTCACTATGATGTTTATATTCATATGCTCGAACGAGTACAAAGGCGATTTCTTAAGTTGTTGACTTTTAAGTTAGACCGAGTTTACCCACCGCAAGATTTTGACCACATGACTTTAATTGCTAAATTTGTCATGTATACGTTGCATCACAGACGCATTTTGAATTCCCTAACTTTTTTTTATACAAATTATTGCACAATTTGACAGATTCACAGTCTTGCAAGCAATGTTTAGTTTATTGATACCTAGACAAAATCTCACCAGCTCACATATTAACCCTAGAACTAATATATTGATGAAATCGCCTATTTATGTTATGTGTCTTAATTATAATAAAATATCTCATTTGTGTATAACTAATCTACTTGACACAGTAAATACTTCGCCTTCGGCTCGGTCCACCAATGTCTCGCTCGTGTGCAAAGAGTCATTTTCAAACCTCGTTGTTTAATATATTATTATGTTATAGTTTGACTGATTTGTTTATTTTAAGTATGTTTCTGTTTGTGAATACTTACTTCTGTTTACATACATAACTTTTATTTTATAGTTTTGACTTTGTTAATTTTAAACTTTGTTTTTCTTGTTATGAATACTTGCTTCTACTTAGATGCAATTAATATTTCTATTTTATAGTATGACTTAGTTTTTGTTTATTTTAAGTTTTGTTCTCTTTTTTGCGAGTATTTAGGTTTATTTAGATTAGTATGTTATTTGTATGCTTTTTACTGCTATAATACTTTTAGTTATCCTGTTATTGCATTTTGTAATCTGTTGGGCAATGATTAGAACAAATAAATAATAATTATATAATTTCATTATTATAATGCTTTATAAAAGAGTCTGCAGAAACTTCTTGTATGCGCATTTGATTTAAGGAATATTTTTCAATTATTACTAAGATCTTGAAAGCACTTCACTTAACTCAACAAACTTTATAGGTGTCATTGATCTCTATTACAGTGGGGAATCATGGGTAAGAGGATTAGCAACCCCAGGGCGCGATCACGCGCCAAACAAGACGTAAAGGGATAGAAAATACCGAACCTTATTGATGGCCTTAAATCCTGAGATGGCGCTGACATTTTTCGATATTTAAATCTGGATTTTAGGATTTACGCGCCCGAATAAGAAACTCTCTTGTTGTGGGCAAGCTTTGCTTGAAAATATTTGTTCTTGATGTTATTTTCAGCTGTTTCTCTGCACTGCAAGTAATATTTGTCTTATATTTTAAAATTAAGTACTAAATATTTATAGGTTTCTACTTCTTTTATTATATTGAAGTAGCTCAGTGTATCTGCGGTTAAAGTACTGAAATATTGATGAAATTTCAAATCGTGACATTTAAATTTTAGCAGAATTATAATTATACACTATTGGAATACAGAAAGTTTAAACATTCATGGTCAGAAATATTGATGGGAATGAGGTCTAAAGTTAAAATAAAAAACAATTTTTTGGCAAGTCTACATTTTGGCTTAATATAATAATCATTATTATTTTCAATATTATTAAATTATGTATCTGTATCTTT
Organism: Monochamus alternatus; assembly: GCA_037114965.1. Classification (NCBI taxonomy): domain Eukaryota; kingdom Metazoa; phylum Arthropoda; class Insecta; order Coleoptera; family Cerambycidae; genus Monochamus; species Monochamus alternatus. The sequence continues at coordinate 144,323,490 of CM073426.1, read as the reverse complement.
CATAATATATTCTATTACATATTTTATTCCCCATTTTATGTATTTGTATTTTACACGGAAAACTAAGACAATAAAAAAATTATTCCAGAGTTTAAGCTCGATATTTTAAAAATGGGACAAAACCCTCTTTTCCTGCGAAAAGTCGGCGCCTGTGATAAGCATCGACTGAGATGGTTTAGATCCATAAATAAAGCTTACATCTGGTAATAATGTCAACTACCATGCTGTCTTTTTTTGCAGCGTTTCTAAATGTAGAAACGACAAAAGTTAATATTATTATAAGTAATAATACCTGATAGGTAACAGTTAATCTAGTAAGCTGTAGTATTTTGCATTCGTTACAAATTGCTACATTTTCAGTCATTACAATCACTCACTACCAATAAAACACACTTCCCGTAGGTACAGTTAGACAAAATGCCTATATATTATAAGAAAAACGAAGATAGAAATAGGTACCTACAAATAGATAATAGAAAATTTTTAATGCACCCGCGGCAGTCTTGTCCCATAATCTAGAAAAACAAACCGGCAAACTATACAGGGTGCCCCAAAATTAACCTGCCAAAAATTAACTCTGGATTTTACGATCGAGAATAAGAAAAAAATATATAATCATAAGTCCGTAGACGCCCAAACCCCAAAATGTGATTTTTTTCCAAATATTTTCAAAACGGATCGATATATAGTAATCAAATTTAGAATTAAGAATCATAATAAGATTGCCTCGAGACATGAAAAAGCTAGCGCAATATTTATCCAATAACCCCCCCCCCAGTTTCGCACGCCTATGACTAATTATGGTATTATTTTTAGAACATTAAATTCGCAATCTAATTGCGATTCTCAATTTTAAATTTGATTACTTTATCTTAATCCATTTTGAAAATATTTGAAGAAAATCAAATTGTGGGGTCTCCTTTTAATGGGCCATATCTCCGTTAGGGGGCGTCTACGGATTTATGACTATATAACTTTTTTTCTTATTTACAGGGTTAACTATGATCGTTGAATCCACAGTTAATTTTTGGCAGGCTAATTTTGGGACATCCTGTATAGTGGGAACATATCTGTACCCGACACAAATTCCTTTATTTAATAATTATATAATGTTTAAAATAAAAGGCACTAAAAACTGGAGAGGAACACAAAACTACAACGTAAACATAGGAAATAAATTATGACATGATAGCCAATTTTACCGGTGTCTTGCAGGTTGCCTTCTCTGAGTCTGTAAATGTTAAACGTACGGCGGATGGGTCGCTAGGCGGGCGGAAATTATTATAGGGGCCTAATATAATATTGAAAAAACAATTTTTTGTTTTATAAATAAGTGGAATTTTTTTGTAGGGTGATTCCGTTTATTCTTAATTTTATCTAATCTTCTCTTAAAATATTTGTACTTAGTCATAGTCAACCCTGTATAGGAAAACATAATATTTCGTATACGCATATACGCATGTCGAAATTTTCAATACATATTTCATGAGTTTCCAAGAATTAATTTTTGGAAATTTCAGATCAATAGCGAACATAGTTTCCAAGATATAGTGTATAAATGTATAAATGTATATCTTAAAAAACACAAATTATTAATTTGCCATTAAGGATTTTTGAACAAGCGGTGAAAATAGAAATTCCAATGGCTAAATAATAATTTGAGTCAGGTCATAGCTTTTTACCTTAAAGTGAACCTGAAATTCATTTTAGAGGGGTTTTTGGGCTGGTAAAAATTCTATTTAGGATTCTAGAATTACCACAACGCGTCTCTTATCTGTACACTTCGATTTATACCCTTGTACAAACTAATTAAGATTAAGGATAAAATTTAAAAAATGTATAATTTTAAAACGTGCTCTCTTTGTTTCAGGACCTTAACAACAATATACTCCCCGTGGCAGTCCTCTCCATTCTCGCCTTCACTCTCGTCTTCGTGCTGTTGGCCTCCCAGTTTCCGGTGGTGCTAGAGTCCGAAGCTTGGGCTCTACTTTCATCGCTTGTTGTCACCGTCAGCGTTTCAACAGCGATGTTGCTGTTAGCGGGTCGGCAAGCGCCGCTGCCTCTGTTCGCCCTCTTGATCGCCATTCACACCATGCTGCCGTTATCCAGATCGGTTGCTCTTGCGCTAGCTGTCTTAGTGACAGTAGCCCATTTGTCTGTCTCGATAGCCTACAGGATCAATGCCGGGCCTCGTGCTTACTACTTACAGGTAAGGATAGGATCAAAGTTCATGTTTTTTTGTACGCAAATACAGGGTTAACTATGACAAAAATTTTAACCACGTGCTTAGGAAGGCCTAAAAGACAATAACAAAGTTGTTCCAAAATGTTAGCTCGATATTTAAAAAATCGGGCAAAACTCTCTTTTCCTACGGAAAGTCAGCGCCCATGATACGCATCGACTGAGATGGCTTAGATCCATAGATAAAACTTACATCTGTCAACAATGTCTACTACCATGTGGTCGATTTTTGCAGCATTTCTAAATGCAGAAACGACAAAAATTATACCTGATAGATAGGTAGGTAACAGTTAATCCAGTTAGCTCTACTATTTTGTATTCGTTTTTCATTATTTTGTTACAAACTGGCAAAACTAACATTTTCATTCATTATAACCACTCACTTCCGATAAAACACACTTCCTGTAGGTAGAGCTAGATAAAATACTTATTTATTATAACAAAGTCGAACGAAAGGAATACATAATAGAAAAATTTTATTGTACCCGCGGCAGTCTAGTGCCATAACCTAGAAAACCAAACCGGCGAACTATATTGTGGGAAAGTATCTGCACCTAACACAAAACTACAACGCAAACACATGGTAAACACAGGAATTAAATTATGACTTAATTGGAAATTTTACGGTCGTGTTGCTAGTTGCCTACGTTACCTACTCTGATTCTGTAAACGTGTGGCTGACAAGTGCAATAGGCGGCTTAAATAAGGATTTATTATAATTTCAATTTTCGCTTTATAAATAACTTTGGAATTTTGTTCAAGATGGGCTTAAGGATTAGGCTTAAGGTTTTATGATTATTTTCAAATAATACTACAGTTGTGACTACAGTTTTGGTGTTGATCACCACAAATGTTGATTTAACATCATCTATAAATATTATTATTTTGCAGTATAACCGCATTTTATTTATAGTATGGCATTTATTACAAAATATTAATAATTTTAATTCGCGTAAATCTATAATTTAAGGAAAAACCTATTCTATAATTAATAATGTTTTATTCAAATTATAACAAATTATTATTCTAGTTTTTTTTTTCTTCAAAATCTCACACTGAAAAAACCAGATAAGCAAAAAATAACAAAAATCACATTACTATTGCGCACTTAAGTATTTTTCGATATTTCGAAAAACTCTCTGTTTTCGTTCTCAAAATAAACAATATATCTAACTTACTGACCATGACATAACATTGTATAAAATATTTCCTGGGAACTGGTCAAGATAATAAAACCATAGTTTAAAATATTATGAGATTTAATTTATTATTACGATCGTTTCGGGATAGCACCCATCTTCAGATAAAAGGAATTTTATGTTAAACATTTTTTTACATGTGTTTGTTTTTACATAATGACTTGACTTGCCGAAATATATATAATTTTTACATTTTGTTTAAAATCAGACCAGTTATTAACAACAAGGTCAGAGGAAAAGTGACATGAAATATTATTTTTGATCGAACCAAAATAGAAGACTGTTTGAAAAGAAATCGAGCGGTATTGTTTTTTTTCCTCCATTTTTCCCCACTAATACAAAGGTAGTAACATAAACTTAAAACTATGAAAAGGAAGTACAAATTATTTATTTATTTAATAAGATCAAAATAGATACGTGATAAACCTTCAATGTCACTATTATTATTAATAGAATTTTCATTTTTTTAATTTGGATCATTTCTAATATACATCTTTTAGGAAAGTTACTTAAGAATTTTGACATTATTGTAATCAAAATTATGGTTATTTACTATGGCATGTTTGGACAAAACAGTATTAATATTTTCAACTCTAATATTATGTTTGTGATTATAGATTCTTTTATATAATGGTACTTATATTACACTCTTTTTAACTGATTATTATATTTTGCTCATTCGTTAAAGAGCAATTAAACTTCTTTAATTTAAGTCTAGTGACATAAAACTTGAACCCATTAAAACTGAAGCTTACAAATCGCCCGAAGACAGTAATATGTTATTTATTTTTTTTTTATGTAAAATTTTTCCAAACCTTTATCTTCGTTTTGGTATATACGTTTTATAAAACATCCAAATAAAATTATCCTCTTCAGCGTCGACAGAAACTAATCGATGCTAGAACTTTACAAAAGTTTGCAGATTTGTTTTTCATATTTTTAAAATTAAGTTTCTGGCGGACTGAAAAGTTCTGGAGTTAATAGATTTAAAAATCAATAAATAGATGTTCCAGCAAGTTTAATCCATTTTAGAACTAAGCATAAGATTTTACGGTAGAAACTTTTTCAGATGAGTTTTTGCAGTTTTTTTTTACGTAATTATTCATATAATTCAAATTTGTTAAAGAATTTACACAGTGTACGGAAATTTAAAGTATAAAATGCATCGAAGTGCTTTCTTTTGAATTGATTTTACTACGATGTGTTTCTTTAATACTTATAAATATCAATGTTTAATTTCGAATAGTGGTTTAGAAAAGAAAGTATAATTTTTTTAAATTAAAGTATTATTTTAAAATGAATATAGTTTCGGCAAGAATTCAGACGACTTACAAAATGTCTGACATTACGCAATTGTTTTTATTGTCAACATAATTGTTACATTAAATATGATTCAATTTCTAATGAACAAACTTCGTAAGTAGAACTTTGAAAAATAAGTTTATTATGTAATAGTTATAATTTTGAGACTTTATAAGGAAGATATAGGGTGTTAAAGTTTGAAGAAAAAAATTAGATTTTTAGGTATAATTACTAAAGTGATGGAAATATTTAACCCATACTCGGTACACAGCGTGGATAGTTAAGGTGTTTTAAAATGTGAAAATATCAAACACTTTGAACAACTAGTGACGGAGATATGGGCAGTTCGTATCTTTAATTTAGGAAAAAAGTTGTATCGCCCTGTATAATGTTAAAGTTTATGACATTTTTAAATGTGTATTTAAATTTCTAACAAAAACCCTTTATTATATTTTTTTCGTATCTGCTGCGGTCACATAGTAAATTTACCCTTTGACCGTGTACCAAGTATGGCTTAAATATCTCCATTATTTTAGTAATTATCCCAAAAACTCAATATTTTTCTTCAAACTTTAACATCTTGTATCTTCCTTATCAATTCCCAAAATTATAACTATTATATGATAAACTGCTATTATTTTTCAAAGTTCTATTTGTCCTCGAAGTTTGTTTATTAAAAATTGAACCACCCTGTGTTGTACAAACATTTAGTGTAATATTATTCTCAGTTTCAATTTCCTAAATATTTTGATAAAAATATAACTAATTATTCATTTGTTCGTATGACGTAATTCGTCTGAATTATTTCCGCAACTATATTAGAAAATGATAAGATGTATCGTTAACATGTATTTCTTTTCTTAGATGATAAATATACGCCAGGTTTCTCTGTTTTGTTGAGATTTACAAACAGTAAAATTTATAATACAACCGTAAATCTGCCAGTAACGTCATTTTAATTCAATTCTGCAAGCAGTTGAAAATTAATTGTGCCAAAACGAATTCATTAAGAACAAAGAAAATTAATTTTCTCTGTACCTATTCTAATTTAGCTGAGATAAATTAAAATGCAACTTCGCTAACGGAAGGTATACATAAGTAAGGAATTAAGCTACTCAATATAGCTATATTTTGAAATATTATACAGGGTGTTCTACAAGTTCTATGACAAACTTTGGCAGATAGTAATTGCGTTAATTTCAAACATTTTTGTTTATATGAATATAGTACCGATTCGTTTTTGTTTAGAAGCTACAAGCATTTTTTAAAAAATCATTTAATCATAAATAATAACTATTGTTATAGCAACCATCATTTTTATTTATCAGGCTACTTTGATTGAATTGATACGAAATTATATTTTTTAAACAAAAAGTTTTTGTCAAAAGCGAATTGGAGCCAAAAAATGTCATCTCATCTATCGGACAGAAGTTGAAAATAATAATAATAAAAATAATGATTTATTATCCGTTCGACCAGTACAGGTATAGGAGTCGTCAAGAATTACAAACTAGTAGTAGATAATACAAACATACATGAAAACAAAAATTACAATCATTCACACGTAAAATGAATAAACACTTAACACATTACAGACAAACAACTTACAAATATAAAAAATATGCACTGAACACAATCGGAAAAAAAATTGAAAATTGACATTAAAAAATTCATCAATAGTATAAAAACAATACATTAACAACATTTCTTTTAATTTAGCTTTAAAGGCTCTTACGCTAACAATATCTTTGAACCTTTCTGACAACTTATTGTACAATTTAATACCCATATATGTGAGACTCTTTTCATAGAGTACTAATGTATGTTTACGTAAAAGCAAATCGTTCTGTCCCCGAGTATTATAATTATGAAAATTATTTTTTAAAAAATAATTATGATGTACCTTTACATATATAAGAATTTTGGCAATATATATATATACATGCTAAAGGCAACACTTGCAGACTTTTAAAATATGGTCTACATGAAACGAAAGTATTTATTCCCACAATGTTGCGTATCGTTTTTTTTTGTAATTTGAAGACCCTCTCTGAATAGGAGGATGAACCCCAAAATATAATGCCATAAGATAACTTGGAGTAAAATTGACCATAGTAATAAGAGAGTAACACCTCTCAGTCTCTAAAGCGCGTAGCACACAGAAGTAAATTTTTTACATGCTCCTACGCACGCATATTTTATGCAGAAGCTGAACAAAAACTGTATTGCTTACGTGACTTAAATCCAAAATATTTTCCATCGAATTTATTATATGGCTTATCGTTTATTGCCTGTGTAAAAATTTAAATAAAACATGGGTATTTTATAGTGCCAGGCTGAACGTATTCCACTTTATGATATAGACCTGAACTATCACCTCTTTTATATACTTCAACGCTCGCTGAATTATTTATATCAACCATTCTCCTCAATTAAATGGATTTGTATAGCATGGATTTGCTCTATAATATTTTTTGTCAACGACTATATTGTTTATTCAATTATAATGATGTACAGAGTGTCCTAATTTCGTTGTAATTGCAGACTATCTCGGAAACTACAAGAGATAGAAGAATGCGGTTGTCATAGTACTGAACAACTTTTCGAGAAACTTTACATGCAGCAATCAATCAATTTCATAAACCTCTTGGTTTTTAAGATACAGGGCGAAATTTAAGAAACTACTTTTAATACAGAATGGTAAAAATTGCTTCTGATAGAGTTTTTTACCTAGAGTTCAGTGACGTACTTGCAATATCTCTACAGGATGTCTTTTTTTAAATACGACCCAAACATACATTTTTTAAATGGAACACCATTTTTAAGCCATTGAATTGCATTTTTTTTCCTACATAATGACATACTTATACTACTGAGTACTGATATACTACTTGAAACTTTTTGAAATTTTTTTTTTGAATGTACAGAGGACTCTTCCCAAGTAACACAAGATATTTTATAGCAGTGGTTAAGAATATTCCTGTAATAAATTTTTGGAGAGTTAAAGTTGCAAGGTTTAGCCGCATAAACATCTTATTGGCATCAACACAGCAGCTAATAGCGTAAAATAGGCATATAGTTGCTCGCAGAAATCGCCCAAAATCAAGCCCGCAATCCCGCAATCAACTCTGAAATCGCCGAAATCACCGAAATCCCGCAATCGCCGAAATCGCGCAATCGGAGTGGGGAGGTGTGATTCTCAGTTAGAAGACGGTGCGTTATTTTACTGTTAGTGTTAATAAAACCGAGAACAGAACATGGGTATATAGATAAGTTTATTATCATTATAAAGTGAAATAGAACAATACGGTATCTGATCATGTTTGGAAGAAAGTAATTATTAATTATCAATTTGTAATTTATTACGAAGCTCTGTTATGTGTGCACGTAACTGAATTCTACATATTCACGCAATAAATACATGCATTGGTTACTGTAAGCACTTTAATTTTTATTCCAATTACATACAAAGTGTTCAAATTTGACAGAAATTGCCTTCGACCGAGCCTTTGACTGTATTGCATGCCAATAATATTTTTTCCCAAATAAAAAAATCTAGGTGTGCACTTATTCAACGCATTATGACCAATAAGTCAATTCGCGAAATTGAATTCTTCTGTAGTTTCATAAAAAAGTGTCTAGTTAGTAGATTAACCTCGAATTAACAATACGTATATTACAAGAAATTTCGTGGACATTCGGCTAAGGGTACGTTTACATCTGACATTAATTGCTCGATATTTATGTCGGATGGAAACCTAACCTAATGTAAACAGTGCAGAATTTCTATCAGAGAGATATGCTTCAAGCGTCCGCGATATGTATCGACACATCTATACGATTAGATGTAAACACCTATTCGGAATCGCCTGACAGAAATTACTGTAGCTGACTAATCGTCAACTTTTGTGGTAGTGTCGGCATCAAATTATTAAGTGATAAGAGTGATAAAAAATAATGGATAAAATTCGATATTGATGAATAGATTAATTTATATCACAGAAAACCTTAACTATATGACTATTTTACAAATAAGCCTTTCAAACTAAGCTGATTACATCACCAAAATTTTTTTAAATTACACTCGATCGTTCTCACTAAGTTGGCACATTAATTGACTATAAGCAAGTTATTTTTTTTCGTCTCAAAATCAACTCTCAAATCCATACTGAACGATTTTTCATTCTCTGTCGGACAGAAATCGCATTTAATCTAAACAACGCGAACATTTCTGTCAGAGTTACATGTATCAAGCGTCTACGATATGTATCGACACACCTATGTGATTAGATGTAAAAACATATTATTTTTATATTCGCACTCGTCTGACAGAAATTGCTCTAGTTGACTAGTCGTCTACTTTTGTGATAGTGTCGGCAGCAATTCAAAAACAATGATAAAAGAGAGTCGGTAAAACGCGATATTGATGAACCGATTAATTTATACCACGATCCTGAACTCTGGGATGTTAAAAGAAAAACAAATAAAGATAAAGTGAAGTCCAAAGAAAAATTCTTAATTTAAAAAATTATTAAGTATAAAAATGTTTGGAAAATAAACATGGAAGGGGTGGCTTATTTCACTCCTTACAACAAACCAGGAACATGGAAAATATTCCAGTAAAATATCTTTTTTTAAGTAAATGTTCCCACCAAAATTCATTTGTTTATATTTAACAGTTTGTGAGAAAATGTTTCTGGGGATAAAAAACTATATCTTTTTTTAAGTAAATGTTCCTGCTAAAATTCATTTGTTTATATTCAACAGTTTGTGAGAAGATGTTTCTGGGGATAAAAAACTATAAATCTGAAAATTAAATCTGATTTATTACCGTTCAAATTCAATATTATGCTCAACTTAAACTATAGATATAGATATCTAAAACGAAAAAATATTTGTTGGATTATCTCGAAGAATAAATTTTTACGGAGCTGTATACGAATGAAAACAGTATGTATAGTTTTTGCTAAAAATGCACACATAGGGGTTTGAGGGGTCCTGATTAGCACCACTTATTCATAGAATATCTCTGAACGTTTATATTGAATTTCGCAGGTGTAAAAAATTAGCATGCCTTCGGTCGCCATCTTAAAATCCATAATAGGATCAAAAGAAGCGATTTTCGATGCCATTTAAAACAAAAAAATATTTGTTGAAATATCTCGAAGAAAACGATTTTTACAGATTTATACACGAATAAAACTTTAAGACCGTGTAGAAGAAAACACTATGTATAGTTTTTATTCAAATTTCACATACTACATTTTGAGGGGTCCACCTGATTAACAACTTAAAAAAATTTAAATAAAGAAATTGCTAAACGTTTTTATTGAAATTCAAAGGTATACAAAAATTATAGCAGACCTTGCATCGCTATCTTAAAAACCATGGTATGATCAGAAGAAGCTGATTTTCAAGACGTTTAAAACAAAAAAAAATATGTTAGATTTTCTTGAAGAATAAAGTTTCTAATAATTTGTACACAAATAGAACTAGACATGTATATACAGGATGTATCACAACAAGTGTGCATTAGACGTATTTAGGAAACCGTAAATGAACTTTTTTAGAGGATTTTGATTTCCTTTGAACACTGCTGAATTGATGCAAAATATTTACATTACCTATACGTCAACTCGCTTATTTTGAATGGAACAGGTATTTTTTTATTTAATTTTCAGATTCTACATGCAAGTCATTTCACTCACAAAATTATTACTTTTTAAGTCGTTCATTACCTGGAACACTGAATAATTAAGTCATGACAAAAAATAAAAAAAAGGAAACGAAATAATTCAAAAACTATTGAGCTTGGACATATGGTATATTCAATAAAGTTGATTTAAAATTGCACGTAGAATCTGAAAATGAAATAAAAACACTATTTTTCGTTTAAATTTAACGAAAGTCGACGTCAGACTTCCGGTGCTACCGCCACGATACTGTAAATATTATATTTCAACTTAGCAGTATTGAAAACTCCTAGGAATGAAAATTCAGATTTGTATCGTTTCCTAAATACGTCTAATGCACGCTGATTGTGAGATACCCTGTATATATCTATATTATCAGTGCTTTTAACTGGGTATAGGTAGATACAGCTAATCTTTTTCTGCTACACTAATAGTTTTTCTGAATTTGGTATCTTCCTTAATTATTTTACAAACAAGCTTTTCAAATTGAGTCGGTGTCATCCTCAAATAATTTGAGATTTGTTGCGGATTCTCGCCACTTAGTTCCGAGATTAACTAATTTATAGACACCTAATTCATCACGTTTCAAAATTCATTCCCAAAACTACACTAAACGTTTTTTTTTCTTAAGTAACAAATCCAGGGTAACCACACGGGTAGCAATTTTGTGTTTCGATACTCATCGTGACACGACTGAACTTTGTCTTTCTACTATGAATTGATGTGTATGACACAAATGTATTTACTTAAAACATATGTATAAACGGTTCGTACACATATAACGACGAGAAGTGTCATACACATCTCCATGATATAAATATATAGCAACTTCTGTCTGTAATGTAAACAGCCACTAGCGATATATATCTGATGCTTGACACATATATCGAGACACAAGTGTCAGATGTAAACGTACCCTAACACCATGATGTTAGAATTATCTTCGCCCTGCATGTTACGTATACCGTGCCGTGCCTACTGTCTATGCGACAGGCACACACAAGACTATACGAATGTCGTTTAACATTAGAGATTTAAATATTTAATCAAATTTGATAATTTAACAGCGTTGTTAACGAGTTTCAGTCAATCAAACATAATAACATAAAATTGATACGAAAACGTTTTGAGGCAGCGTGTACAGGGTGCCTTAGTTATCACTGGCATCCTTGCAAGGGTTGAATATATAGTCAAAATAAATGAAATTTACCCAAATATACCTAGGTAGATATATCTAAAAGTTCACCATTTCCGAGATGCAGGGTGTCAAAAATTTCGCATTCCTTCGTGATAAAAGTGATAAAATGTCAATAATTCGTCCGAGAATTCATCGTTATAATGGAATATCTTAGTAATCTTTTCTATTATTTGTTGCTTTGCTCACCCTATAATTGGATTTTCTGTTGGGTGATGTACTAAATAAAATGAAAATAAAACAAAAATAAAATTATGTGATTATTCGACTCGGCTTATAGCTTCATCCTACAGCGTGAGTAATTAATATAGGCTTTCATCATCATCATCATCATCATCTTGATGAGTACGTAATGTATAATATTTTCTCTAAATTATTGTAATTTATAAATCTAGGAAAATCGAAATTTTTATGCGAAGATCATTCTCAGAGTAACTACTTATTCTACAGGGTTAACTATGACTAAGTACAAAAATTTTAACCACGTGCTCAGGGAGCCCTAAAAGACAATAAAAAAGTTATTCCAGAATTTTAGCTCGATATTTAAAAAATGGGGCAAAACCCTTTTTTCCACGGAAAGTCGGCGCCTATGATGAGTATCGCCTGGGATGGTTTATGGCTTAGATCCATAATTGACATTATATCTGTCAACAACTACCATGCGGTCGTTTGCAGTGTTTCTAAATGCAGAAACGACAAAAATTATTATAACATTCTTATTAATAATAATACCGCGGCAGTCTTGTCCCATAACATGAAAAACAAACCGGCGAACTATATTGTGGGAAAATATCTGTACCCGACACGTACTCCTTTATTTATTAACTATAAAACGTTTAAAATTAAAATAAGGCACTAAAAACTGAAGAAGAACGCAAAACTACAACGTAAACACAAGAATTAAATTATAACATGACAGCGAACCGACTCGATTGGCCCGACTGCCGACTGTGGCTGACTGTTGCATGACGGTTGCTTGCTGGTTGCATACTCTGATTCTCCCATTGGCGGTGTTAAATAAGGATTTAATATAATATCGAAAACAATTTTTTTTCGCTTTATAAATAAGTTTGGAAATTTTTTGAAAAAAAAATCTGTTAATTCTTATTTTTTTCTATCCCCTCTTAAAATATTTGTACTTAATCATAGTTAACCCTGTATATCCCTTTCATAATGCCTATAACATTACTTTTCAATAACATGCGGTCATCAAGAAAATGATATCTTTATATAATCAATGTCTTACGTAAATTCCAAGCAGGTACTAAAGTTACGTAACGATGTAGTCATCAAAATTTTGTTAACATATCTCTCTCCAAGCGCTTTCAACAGTAATAAAGCCTTGGCATTATGGATGGTGCTCCAGGAAGCTGAAGTTTTCAGGTTTTCTGCTTCCCTGTTCCATTACATTAATTACCTCCTAAGACAGATTCGGGATTATGCCCTTTACGAACTGACAATCGTTCCCTACCTAATCATCTTGGCATACAAAAGACCTGCTGAAATTGTTTGCCACATTTAATAAACAGCGATACACATGCTTACTCATCAAGAGGGTTCCGATGCAATAACTACATTTTTAAATTTAATAGTTATTTATACAATATGAATATAGAGCGACTCTTCTTTGCATGCGCTAGAAGTTCCTTATTAGGTAGATATCCATGAGGAGACTAAAATTTCGTGACTAGTTTTATGAGAAATTTATTTCAAAAATGTTTCATGAATATTCATATATGAAATATCTGAGTTTATTCGGCATATGAAATTTTACTTTTGTGAAACAAGTTGTCAGTGAGTGAAATGTTTCCACAGTGTCTACTTTGAAAAAAAATTAAAACAGCCAAATAAAAATTAATAATAATTAATTATAACGAGATACTAAGAGTAATAGGAGACTTAAACAACTCATCTTTGATGTAAGTGTAAACATTTTTTTAATTACAACAAATTTCTTTTACGTATACAATCTACATGTGGCTTTAGTTTTTACACAAAAATAGCTTACTTGACATTAAAATCTTATAAGTTTTTTTTGTTACAATTCTAAACAAATCTATTTCTTCGAAAGGAGTTACTTCATATTTTATTATGTCTACATGCGACACAAAAATAGCCTGACATTAAAAACATCAAAAACGAACTCATTTATTATGTAAGCGTAAAAGGTTTGTTTGATACAATTCCAAACAAATATATTTTTTCGAAAAAGTTTATTTTATTATGTATGCAATCTACATGTGACTTACGAATACGACTCATTTATTATGTATTATTAACGGAGTTACAGGGTGTTAAAGTTAATTTTTTTTTTGCAATATCTTTTGCCACACTGATAATATTTTGACGAAATTTCGTATATGGGGATTTTTCTAGATGAGGATTATAAATTTGTCCACCGTTTTTTCGCATTTTGTAGAGGGCGCCACATACGAGCTTTTATTTTGATTTGAATGGTTCCAACTTTTTTGTGCTACACTTTATGCGACTTTTGACTGAATATTTTTGTTCTTCTTTTTCGAGAAAAACGCTAAAATAGCATTGCTTGCATGTGATGAATACGAAATCATTTTAATTTATTTTCTACATTAATCCGTTGAGTGAGAAATTAGAAAGAGGCGCAACCTTAATGGCGAAATGCGTTTTCGATCTACAAGTTTAACGCCCTGTATCTTGAAAACAAAGGCCCTAATAGAACATATCTATAGGGCAAAATGTTTTTAAAGTCGGTCAAAAAATAAAGGCCTTCATGTTTGACGTTCCGTTATGTTACAGTGTTTTACAGTAGGGGTTTTTTGGGCCCGAGATTTGTCCGTCTGTCGAGAACTGTTGTTAACGACAGTCAATTTTGAGTGTTGTGTGTGAATCAATGGTTTAACAAGCAAAGAAAACCTCCGTGAACAATTAGTTGTCGATAAATTGATGAATCTTAGAACCAAAGAGCTGCTATTACCTAATACCAAAGTTTACAGAATAAATATTAATAATATAAAATAAATTAATTATCTCGGGCCCAAAAGTGGATATGCATTTCGCCATAAGGTGCGCCTCTATTATAATTTCTCAATCAACGATTAATATGCATAGTATGCTTTAGAAACAAGCGCTTAGTTGCCTTGGAAACAAGTTTGTGGAGAATTAGTTTTGACAGATCCGTTAATAATCAGTTTTGGGAAAAATGTTATAGAGGTAGCATTTATTTTCGGTCTAGAATTATCCCCTGAATTTTTTGCTCATCATTTCCGGACACCCCGTGTATACAGTCTACATGTGACATTAGCTTTTAAACAAAAATAGCCTATTTGACATTAAAATCTTACAAAAACGACTCATTTATTATGTAAGTGTAAAAGGTTTTTATTACAAATTATTATTCGAAAGGAGTTACTTCATATTTTATTACATATACAATCTACATATGACTTTAGTTTTTACACAAAAAAAGGCTTTCTGACATAAAAATCTTATCAAAACGACTTTATTATGTAAGTGTAATTTTTTTTTATGATTCTAAAGAAATACATTCCTTCGAAAAGCGTTAGTTCATATATGTATATTATACAGGGTGATTCAGATTTAATCTTGATAACTTCGGGAATCGATATAACAGGTTAAAATAATGTTCATTTGTGATATACACTTATTTCCTAAAACGCATCGTTTCCGAGATAAAGGGCGTTGAAGTAGGAATTTTTTTCTCGTTTCTCCCTCATAATTTTTGAACCACTTATCCGATTTAAGTGAAATTCGGAACACAAACACTCCTTATAATCTTACATAAGCTTCTAAAGTTTGAACTACCTACCCCTCTTAGAAGTGTATTTTGTATTTTACTCCCATCTTACTTTATTTCAAAACAAAACTACAAAAAAAAAATAATTTCAATAAAACATCTACACACCACTTTGACCTGATTAATTTCGAAAATTTTTCGTCTCCTGTTTTTTTTTTTCCACATTTGGTCTTGTTTCTGAGATATTCAAAGAAATTCGTGACAGTGTAGCGCACCAACCGCGTAAATTTCATAACGTTATAGCAAACCCATGAAAACAAAACTCAGTGATTTGTGTAAACTGACGTTTTGCGCGCCGCGATAGCCGAGATGGCTGGGAGACGACTGCTCGTGGAACCAGTCGGGATCGGCTATGTCGGTGTGGGTTCGAATCCCACTGTAGTACTATGGATGTTTGTCTTCGTCCAGAGATGCACAATAAGTCTATAGGCTACGGTGCTTCCGAGGACACTGTCGGACGGCTCTCAAAAAAAAAAAACTGACATTTGTAAAAAATGCCAATAACCTCAAACATAAATTTAGTAACAACTATTTATTACAAGATTTACAACAAACTTATCAACTACTAAAAAAATTACAATAATTGTTCAAAGTGCATTCCTCCAGCCTCAATACATTTTTGGCACCGACGAACTAGTGTATTAACCGCAGCTGCTATTTGAACAGGATTGTTTTTTGTCATCACAAGCATGTCTTATCCTTTGGATCAATTCCTCACAGATATGTACTGGCGTATCATATACAATTGCTTTTTGATGGCCCTAAATGAAATAATCCATAGGATTCAGATCTGGCGAGCGCGGAGGCCAAGCCACTGGTCCTTCGCAAGGAATCCACATATTTGGGTGGTTGTTGGGTTGCCGTCCAATCCATCGACGAGGATAATTCTCATCCAACCACTGCCGTACTTGCCTTCCGTAATGTACAGGGACACCATCCAACTGCATCCAGTCCCCTTTGCGTAAATTTAAGGGGACATCGTCAAGCACGTCGGGGAGAGAGTTTTGCACAAACTCATGAAATAAATCCCCATTTAAACGAGAAGGCAAAATATGCGGCCCACAGAGGTTATTACTTAAAACACCTAACCACTCATTTACACTAAACTGTTGCTGAAATGAAGATTGTCTGTCACATCGAGGATTGACTTCACTCCAAACGTGAATGTTGTGATAATTCACAATTCCAGCTTATGTGAAATTAGATTCGTCGGTCCATAAAACCTTATGCAGAAATTGTGATTAATTTCTGTTGAATCTAAAACCCATCTACAAAAATTTAAACGTTTTTCAGCATCTCCTGGCAACAAACCTTGAACTAGTTGGAGATGGAAAGCCCTTCGATGATTATGTTTGAGTGCTCTCAGTACTTTTGATTGAGATAAATGGACTTACCGAGCTGCTCGACGTGTGCTTAAAGTTATAGCGATATCAAAAAGATTAAGAATTCGCTCATTATTTCTTGGGGGTACATTACGATTATGATCATTATAGCGGTGCAAACCATATTCCGAAAATCGACGATGTACGTCTACAAAAACTTAGCATTTTTTCTTAGCACTAAAATGCTCTTTAAATAATACTTTTGACAATGATTTTTACAAACGTCAGTTTACACCATAGACCTAATAAATCATGGACGCGCCCAAAACCGTTTTCTGCCTATACAAATTGTTGATGCTCAGATGTGTGCGACAGAGAAAGAGCTAGTCCTGGCAAAAGCCCACAGATCATTGGCCGAAAAAAACAAAAACCGTAAATGACAGACGTATGACATTTACGGTGACAGACCGACTCCACCATAGTTTATGAGTCTCTAAAAACTATTGCTAATAAACACACTAAACACAAATAAATCACAAAAGGCACACAAATCATTAACAATAGTAACAGGAAAAGTTTTGTCAAGTTATATTTATATATTTTTTTCTGTCATAGAACATCTGTTTTTGCCCGGACTAGCTTCATCCCTCTTGCACACATCAGGGCAGCGGACCTCTCTTTCTAGGGCCGGTCCATGATTTATAAGGTCTATGGTTTACACAAATCACTGAATTTTGTTTTCATGGGTTGCTATAACGTTAAATGAAATTTACGCGGCTGGTGCGCTACTCTGTCACCAATTTCTTTGAATATCTCAGAAACAGGAGCAATCATCGAAAAAGAACAAGAGACGAAAAAGTTTCGAAATTAATCAGGTCAAAGTGGTGTGTAGATGTTTTATTGAAATTAATTATTTTTTTGTAGTTTTGAAATAAAGGGGTAGCATACAAAATACACTTCTAATGGCCGGTTTCTCAACTAGTAGATATCTATTAAATAAACTTATCGATTCCATAAACTGGAGATATCCCATGAATTCGGTTGTTGAACCATTCGATAATGCTTATCTATTGCATAAGTTATCGAACAGATATCCAAAGAAAAATGGCAAGATATCTGCCCAATAAACATTAACGCACGCGCGCAGCGATTTAGCTGTTGCTTGTTTACATCTTTATTGTAAGGCTTAACCCAACTCTTTTTGATATTTTCGTGACGATTACTTTGTGCAATGGAAAATTCTGATTCGTCTGCCTCTTCAGATCAAGAATATTTAAATATAGTCAGATATCTTGAACAGCCAAGACGTTATCGTGAAAGAGAAAACCAGTATGAAAAATACAGCGACAGAATTTCGAGAGAGGTTACGGGCGCCGTATTCTTGAAATAGTGTTTTCTACAAATACAAGTAATTTTAGACATTTAAGAACTGAATAATATAGAGTTTAGCAAATAACAACAATGTTATCTCATGCCACCAGCGAATATTCAAAGGTACCGAAATAAAATCAATATATAACGTCAGAAAGCGATTTATCCAGAAAATTTTTAGGTACTGAAAACTTTCAAAATACGTATTTTTTTTTAAATTCAGCTATAGATGTAAACATTGTTATAACATAAACTTACATATTTCTGCATATAACATTGTTCACTTTTGTTTATAAGTATGTGAAAATAATTGTTAAAATGTGGAGTGTGTGTCATACAAATGCATTTTAAAAGTTATTATATTATTTGAAGAGAGTTTAAATAGTAAAAGTGTATAAACAAAACATCAGTAATTTTATTTTTGATATTACTTTTGTTCTACGCGTTTTATTTTTAAAAATTTCAGTACCTAAAAAACCACAAATTTGATCATTTTACGGCGAGAAATACGGCGACCTTAACGAAAGAAACTGAAAATTTACTGATAGATTTAATAGGAGATAGTATTCAAGTCTCTAGTACTAGAACAAATTTACTATCAGTATTAGAAAAGGTTTTAATAACTTCGTTTTTATGCAGCAGGTTTATATATATTTTATTTAGTTAATGTGATGTGATATCCTCCAGTAGCCGATAGTGGCGCCATCTACAATTATTTCTTGAAAGTGTCTTACTTCCATAATGGCATTTGCAAACAGTTGTGCATTTGCTAGCTCCCTCTATGATTATTGCAGATATTAAGATATCCATTCAACTGTTATGTATTCAACAAAATTTGGAAGGCATGCGTTCAGAAACCAATATAAAGTTATCGGTCTGATAAATTTATGTACTCGATAGTTATCGAATGGATAGCGCCAAATGTTGAGAAACCGGCCATAAGAGGTGTAGGTAGTTCAAACTTAAGAAGCTTATGTTAGATCATAAGGAGTGTTCCGAATTTCACTTAAATCGGATAAGTGGTTCAAAAGTTATGAGGGAAAAACGAGTAAAAAATTCCTACTTCAACGTCCTCTTTCTCGGAAACAATGCATTTTAGGAAATAAGTTTTTATCACAAATGAACATTATTTTAACCTGTTCTATCGATCCCTGAAGTTATCAAGATTAAACCTGAATCACCCTGTATATACAATTTACATGTGACTTTAGCTTGACAATTATTATCGATCAACAGTTAAGAGAACGAAGTGGTCATATTGATCCAAAAATCTATTGGAATATCTAACAAGACAACTAAAATTTATCGTATCCATTATTGCGGCAATAAATGAAGACATTAAGGCCCGCGCTATAGCTTGGTGTACTCACATAAACATTTCTCATAATCGTCCGTAATGTCCTTGTTATACGACGATGGCTAGCTGTGCAAATAATTTTTATGTTAGCCAATACGACGAGATATTTTATATTTATGTGAGGATACGCATTTTCAAAATGTTTACAAATGATTATATTGCTTAGGGCAACAAACATGTTTATTATGCTTCTAGCGAAGAAGCATCGTGCTGAAATGTTTTTCACTTTGATATTTTGCTTCTAGTGGGAAAGCTTTCTAATAAACATTTTTTTTAGTATGATGCGTACTTCAAATGTTTAAATACGAAAATAATTATTCTGCTACTGAGTGCTGCTTAATATGAAGATCTGAGGATACAAATTTGGTGATTATTTTATTATTTCGCGTTTTGTTGGTTCTTAAGTCAATTTTATTGAGAAAAAAAAAAAAAGATAGATCTTGTAGACGACTGTTTTATTACAATACAATTAAATTATAACATTTAATTAATGTTGAATATTTTTCTTTCTGTGTATGCTATACAGGGGGGAAGTAAGTGATGGTCCATGAGAATATAATAGATTTTTTGCTTCAAAATATTACGATTTAAGCCAATATGCTATTAAATTATAAAAATAAATTATTGCAACCGTGAAGTTAAAAAATAACAGTTAAAAATGGATCAAAGTGCCAATTTTAGAAAAAGATCTGTCAGTAATCGACATAACCTATGTAACGGACAATTAATAATAATAAAAAACGTATATGAAGGAATTCGAGCGCGAAACTAACATAAGTGTTAGTAAAGCTGTTGATATGTGTAGTTCGTTAACACAAGTGTCAGTTTCTAGTGGATATCGTGCTATAAAAAAGAGTGTGGAAGTAAATCCAAAGAAGGAAAAAATAGAAACACGAGGAAGGAAAAAAGCAGAAGTCGATGATGACGTAAAATACGCCATTCGCAGGAAAATTCATGGATTCTTCTTCAGCAATCAAATACCGACGATAAAAAAAATAGCTACGATAACTGAAGATGAAGACATGCCTCAATTATCTGAAAAAGTTCTTAGAAGAACAATGCATGACATGAACTTTCTGTTTTTAAAACGAAATAGTTAAAGTATGCTCGTTGAAAAAGATGAAATTGTAGTATGGCGAAGAGAATATTTAGAAAAATTAAGAGAATTTCGTGCATCGGACAAAAATATATAGTACATGGATGAAACATGGGTAAACGAAGGTTATACGGTATCAAAAGTTTGGCAGGATGGTAACGTCCGAAGTAAAAGAGAAGTATTTTTAGATGGATTTTCTACAGGATTAAAGGCGCCTGCAAAGACTATTGAATATATGGACACCATGCTCAAACCACAATTATTAAAAATTGTCCAAAGAGAAAAAGGTCGATATATTAAGTATGTAGTAGATGAGATGGCCAAAGCGCGAGGAATTCATATACTCCGTTTACCGCCATACCATTGTGAATTAAATCCAGTAAGTTTGGGCACAAATAAATACCGAAGTAGCACGAAATAATACCACCTTTTAATTAATCATGTCACTGCTGAAATATGGCGTAAGTGAAAACTTTTCTAGTGGCAGTAAGGCAAAAGTGTTACAGTGAAGATTAAATTGTGATAGTGAAGTGAATATGTGGCAGTGATGTGAAAGTGTGATAAAGAAATAAAAGTGTTATGTTATAGTAAAGTGAATGTGACACCGATGTGAAGTGAAGTTAGATTATAATAAAACGTTAATGATAAAAAGATACAGGGTGTCAAATTTGCAATTTAAAAAGTGATTTTTTGTAATAATTACACCGTGTTTAATTGTATCAAAATTTGGGAATAGATATTTTGGGATATGAAAAATCATAATCTGTTGTCTATTTCGTCGATTCCCTAGAGGGCACCACATCCTCCTTATTTGTGACGAAAATGTGGGCGTAACTTTTGGACCTAACTCTATCACGTTTATTAATAAAAAATCTTAAACCTACGCTGTTTTTGATAATAAAAAGCCATTTTCGAAATAATAGCTTTTCAAGAGGCAACGTCTTATTACTGCGTTCATTTTGACGGCATAAAAAGTATTCTACAGTAAGTACCCTCAAGTCATGCTACTTATTTTTTATATACTCAACGGATATTTAACGATTCTTGAATTGTATCGAAGGGAAGACTGATGTTGATTTTAACTTTTCGTAGGTATATGGTTGTACCTTGGTTTCTAGAAACATTAACTTAGCGTCCTAAGTGCACCCCTGATAATGACGTCATTTTCGATCGAAGTTCGGGCTTTAGTCATAACCGACAGATAAACATGAATACGCGATATGTAAATGCCAGCCTCTAGTGGTCACTGGCTACATTATGTTTTGTGCCTAAGTATGTTATTTACTAATATTTAATTCCTTGTTTTTGTTCTAGTTGGTTCCCGAGACAGTCATGCTTATAGCAGCCAGTTGCACGGGGCTGTATTACAGACATATGACGGAAGAGGCGCATCGTCGCACCTTCGTCGGGACTAGGACGTGTATCGAATCTAGGGTGAAGTTAGAATGCGAAAAAGAGCAGCAGGAACAACTACTACTTAGCGTCATACCTGCATACATCGCTGCTGAGGTTGGTATTTATTTTATCCATTATTTAGACGGCAAAGTAACTGACTGTACTGATGTGAAAGATTGTTTAGACAGTTTCAAAGAAACATGCTATAAATTTAGGAATTGATAATACATTAGAAAATAATAACTAAAAAATAGCACATTTTAACTCAAAAGAATACAGTCTTGTGCTAATCGAGGTCGAGATGGATTTGTGCAAGTTTTTACAGATGTTTCTGTATGTCGTGTGTATTTTATTCCTTATTTAGACAGCAATGTACCTGATTCATTTCATCTGAAAGGTTATCTAGACAGTTTCAAAGGAATATGCTATAAATTTAGGAATTGATAAAACATCACAAAAGAATAACTGTAAAAAATAACACATTTTAACTCAAGAGAATACAGTCTTGTGTTAATCGAGGCCAACATGGGATTGTGCATGTTTTTACATATGTTTCTGTATGTAATGTGTATTTTATTCCTTATTTAGACAGCAATGTAACTGATTGTTTTCATGACAAAGGTTGTTTAGACAGTTTCAAAGGAATATGCTATAAATTTAGGAATTGATAATACATTAGAAAATAATAACTAAAACAATAACACATTGTAACTGAAAATAGTATTATCTTGTGTTAATCGAGGCCGATATGGGATTGTGCATGTTTTTGCATATGTTTCTGTATGTAGTGTGTATTTTATTCCTTATTTAGACAGTAATGTAACTGATTCTTTTCATGAGAAAGGTTGTTTAGACAGTTTCAAAGGAATATGCCATAAATTTAGGAATTAATAAAACATCAGAAAATAATAACTAAAAAAATAACACATTGTAACTAAAAATAATATTATCTTGTGTTAATCGAGGCCGATATGGGATTGTGTATGTTTTTACATTATGTTTCTGTATGTAGTGTGTATTTTATTCCTTATTTAGACAGCCATGTAACTGATTGTTTTCATGAGAAAGG
Organism: Monochamus alternatus; assembly: GCA_037114965.1. Lineage (NCBI taxonomy): Eukaryota > Metazoa > Arthropoda > Insecta > Coleoptera > Cerambycidae > Monochamus > Monochamus alternatus. The sequence goes on along the minus strand of CM073426.1, from coordinate 144,300,457 downwards.
TTGTTTAGACAGTTTCAAAGGAATATGCTATAAATTTAGGAATTGATAAAACATCAGAAAATAATAACTAAAACAATAACACATTGTAACTGAAAATAATATTATCTTGTGTTAATCGAGGCCGATATGGGATTGTGTATGTTTTTGCATATGTTTCTGTATGTAGTGTGTATTTTATTCCTTATTTAGACAGCAATGTAACTGATTGTTTTCATGAGAAAGGTTGTTTAGACAGTTTCAAAGGAATATGCTATAAATTTAGGAATTAATAAAACATCAGAAAATAATAACTAAAAAAATAACACATTGTAACTAAAAATAATATCATCTTGTGTTAATCGAGGCCGATATGGGATTGTGTATGTTTTTACATATGTTTCTGTATGTAGTGTGTATTTTATTCCTTATTTAGACAGCCATGTAACTGATTGTTTTCATGAGAAAGGTTGTTTAGACAGTTTCAAAGGAATATGCTATAAATTTAGGAATTGATAAAACATCAGAAAATAATAACTGTAAAAAATAACACATTGTAATTAAAAATTATATTATCTTGTGTTAATCGAGGTCGACATGGGATTGTGCATGTTTTTACAGAAGTTTAACAGAGTTTATTCTGATGTATAGTAATAAAAACCCTGTTCTTATTTCTGAGTGTCATTAGCTTTAGGTTTGTTTATCACTAATATCTGTAACATCATAAATTTTACACATTTTGCTGAAATACACATTGGAAACATTTGTACTATTTTATTTGCGATGCAGGTGTATTGCCTTTTATGTTTGAAATATATCTTGAAAAAATATAATCGGTGACGTCATTAGTCATTTCTGTGAAATTCCAAAGATAATACTTTCAATTGAAAATGGAATCTCATCTCATTTAACACCACGTGTCCCAAATTTTATTTAAATTTTTCGTATCCTCACTGAATCACTATGTAGGTAAGGAAATAATGTAGTACTCATTTAAGAAAATCACTGCAAAGGCGGTAATGTATGTAAGCGCATCGCATATTTCACCGAATTTGATCCGAGCATCCCATTACTTCCAACGGCTTCTGCATGAAAACTCGCTGTGGATCATCTTCGACGCTGTCATGTACACCCAAATCAGCATTTATCGGAGTGAATGACGTACGTAGATATGAGTAATTCCGTACATTTTCTCGGATGAGATAGGAAAATCGCCGAGGCGCGAGAAAAGATGTAATGAAAAGTGAAGTAATATCGGAGTATCAGTTTTTTGCGCTGTCAGTTCATCACACCAGCAAGAGTCGCAAAAAATTAAGTACACGTCCTTTGTAACGCATTTTCAGATGAATAAAAAGATTTAATACAGCTGTATTAATATAAATATACAAGCAAGAATATTTTTGAATTGTTCTTTTTGTAACTTTTCTTTAGATCGAGGTCACATTACAATTTTTATACGAGGTCGAGCGTTAAATTACATTTTATAGCAAAATGTTACGCCCTCGGGCGTTAATTATTACTGTAGTTATTGGAATCCACTAAATATTCACTCTCCTTTAGCTAATGATCTATTTTTATTGAAGGATATCATTTTGTGTACCACATTTTATTTATTTATGAAATGAAAACTGGAAAGTATATGAAAACGGAACAAAGAGAACAAAATACAAATATAAATTAAAAAAACACTAAATGTATGCTTGTAAAACAAAATATTAATAAAGATTAAAATGTCTAACAAATAAAAGTTATTTAAAATAATTCTTTATACAGTGCTTTCGAAAAGTAACGAATAAATTCATTATTTTTGAAATTGAGAAGTTTTCGAAATCGATTTTGTTTTTAAAAAAGGCACTTTTTGACATACGACCTATATTTGTGACGTCATCGTTGTTCGAGATATGACGTCATCGACAATTTTTTTAAATAGGAACCCCTAATTTTGGCCATGCCATTTGAAAGAGCGTGTCATTCTACATACATACATTATGAAAAATTATGGTGTTACATAAAAAAAATTTCAAGAAAATAATATTTGAAGATTTTAAAATTTAATTTTTTACTGTGCACCTCCCCCACCTGTCCGTGCTTATTTAGATGAGCCATTCCCGAATCGTTGGATAAGGAGAAGCGGGCCGATTGAGTGGCCAGCCAGATCACCTGATTTGACACCCCTAGATTATTTCTTGTGGGGATACTTAAAAAGCAAAGTATACGTTACTAGACCGGTTAATTTAGAATATTTAAAAGCAAGAATTCGTCACGAGATACATCGTATACCTCCTGAAGTTATTGATAATGTCCAAAAAGAATTTATTAATCGTTTTGGCTACGATGCACAATTTGAACATTTAATTTAGTCGATTTTTTACATAATCATTATCATTTTCAGTATTGTGAAAATTAAATTTTAAAATCTTCAAACATTATTTTCTTGAAATTTTTGTTATGTAACACCATAATTTTTCATGATGTATGTATGGTCAAAATTGGAGGTTGCTATTTAAAAAAATTGTCGATGACGTCATATCTCGAACAACGACTTTTCAAAAGCACTGTACATGAAATAATGTCTAGACCCACAATGCAGTTGCAGTTGTACAACATTTGATATAAAGGAGATTTAATTAATAAATTTGTACAGACAAAGGGTACTTAAATAGAACAAGGGATTATGTCTAGCATTCCATCTGGGAATTTTGTATAATAATTCATTAATAATAGATTCACATTTAATATTGAAATTAATTATATTTTTAATTAACAATGTACTATGCATTGTACGTCGGAGGGCAAGACTTTGCAGTTCTAAGTGGTTATAAAATAACTCTTGAGAGGTACCTCGAGCACGATAAACTCCATCCAGCAGATTTAAAAAACCTTAGCTGAACTCTTTCTAAAATTATATGTGTAATATAGATGGGGTTCCAAATAACCCAACCATATTCAAGTTTTGATTTTACAAAGGTTGTGTACAGTAACTTGAGTGTAAATAAATACTGGAAACCCTATAAGAGCTTTCTCAAGATAAAACCCAAACTCTTCTAAGCATTAGTTACTGAAACAATGATATGCTGCGTGGAACTCAGTTGGCAATCAAAAAGTATGCCTAAGTCTTTAACATAATCAGGTCTGTTAAGAATATTGTCATGTAGAATATAAAAACAAAATATAGGAGCGTTTTTGCGATGAAAGGACATAATGTTGCATTTGTTAATATTTAGCGGTAACCTATTTTCAATGCACCAGTCATTAAGAGAAACGAAATTCCTTTGAAGGTTCTCACAATCCAAAGAAAAATTAATGCGACAAATGTTTTAATACCATCAGCATACAGAAGATACTGTACATTTAGATCTTCAACTATGTCATTAATAAAAATCTCAAAAAATAGAGGACCGAGTATAGATCCGGAAATCATAAAGACTAAAGAAAGGAGTTAGATTTAAAACCGCAATATTTTATGAAAAAAGAATAGTGAACACTACTTTTTGTTACTTCAGTAATACTAGTATTTTTCGAAAATCCTGAGGAAGATCCAGAGCACCATTTTATTGAAGACTGGGTTTGGTAACTTAAGACAATTTGCTATTTTGTACGAAACCTGACCCAATGTATATTTCCCAACCACTTGCTTGGAGCATTTATTATTGTTATAATATACAAAAAAAGTCGATGCTCAATATCCGGTTGACGAAGAGACTCACATCTTCTGTACATATCCAAATATCTTGATGACTTGTTTTCATTTTCAATTCTACTAAATATGCGCTGTATTTTAGTTTTGGATTCTTTTGTGGTGACTAGCAAAATTTTATCTACACATAATTAAAAAAATAATATAAAAACGTAAACGTTTTATTTTACATTTGAAGATGACAACTTACCTTGATCATTAAAAATATTTCATGGGGCGTCTCTCAAAAAAGTGACAATTTCCTCTCGAGTCAATATTCTTGACTACTTTGGTTTGTAACTATCATTTTTTCTTTATATGAATGTTATTAATGTTAAATATTTGCTAATATATGATGTAAAAGTACCGTTGCCTTTAACATGGAACATGCCAGGAGCACATTTTCAGTGTAGTGTGTCACGTTTTCAAAGAAACACTATTTATTTTAACAGAATTATCATAAATTTTGATGTCAAATTTTTTTTGATTTTTCCGCCAACAGGCTTTCTTTCGTTTCCTCCGCCGCTTTGAGAATTTCCGAAGGCTAATTCGGAATATCTTCTGTACTACTATCACTATTGAAATCCATATTTTACCAATTAAATATGAAAAAATCTGCACTTTGGAAGAGGTTTTTCTCGTATTAAATATGGCGCACATGAAAATGGCATTTGTTGATATTATTGCTAGGCATCCGTCGCAACTGTCAATTCAGCCCCCAACAAAAATTACTTACGCTTACGCTTACTTAATGTCCTTGATATATAAATAACTTATAATTTTTTATTGAGAGTCCAGTGACTTTGGCAAAAAACATTGCTTTGTAATAACTTAATATTTAAAATAAATTTACCAAATAGTGGGGAATACTTAAAAATCATTATTAAACAAAATTTGTTCTGTTTCATGCCATCCAATAGAACTGATCCAGATATATATTTGTCTCGTATATGAAATTAAAGTTCTTTTTATAGCTTGTTCGGTAACTTATTAATAATTTATGCAACGCGTTAAAGAAAAAATCCGTAGGAAAAATTAAGTTTTCAAAGAAGGCAATTTTGTAAAAATAATTTATATTAATAACAATCCTTAATTATCTCTTAATATGCGTCAAAACCTAATAATCTCTGCAGCTTAAAATTTTTGAGATATTCCACTATATGGGGCAGATTACCAGTTAATTCATGAATTATTCCCTTTACACATGCGGCTTTGTTTCTACAGAAATCCCTTTGATGCAAGCTCTTTAGTGGGATTAAGAAATATTGTATGATACATTTTTAATCCTTTCATTGTTTGGTAATTGTGCTGGAGTATATGATTAAAAGACGTGAGTCACAGAAAGACTACATTTACAGTCGTACAAAGATGACATTTTGAAATAAATTAAATTTATAATTTAAGGGTCCTTATTCTTGAAATAGTGTTTTCTATAAATACAAGTAATTTTAGATATTTGAGTACTGAATAATATAGAGTCTAGCAAATAACAGGAATGTTATCACATGTCACCTGCGAATATTCAAAGGTAAAATATATCAGCGTCTATTTAATTCGATTGTATAAGAGTGCCATGATAAGTGTCAAAATTTGATGTAAGATTCAGTCAAATTTAAAAATGTCTCGTTTTGGTTCATGTTCCATTGCGGAAATTAGTGAATATACAGTGTGACCCATTTCAAATGGAAACAAGTAAAAAATATAATTATTATCCGATTTATTTCGGGTTTTTTCCAAAAGATGGAGCAGTAAAAACTCTATTCTGTAGCCATCTTGAATTTTGTGCCGATAGAGATTACAAAAATTTGTTGTGACGTTAAACTTATTGTATTTTTATATCGTAGTTTTAGTGTAATTCAGTCCTTTTCCTTTGTTATTTTAGTTATTTATTAAAATACCTAATTATTGTTAACCGCTAATTAGAAGTGTCTTTATATTATTAATTAAAAGCGTAAAACTAATAACCCACTTTTTAAAATCATTTTTCATAGCCAACATGTATTTTTAGAAAATTACTATAAAAGAATAAAAAAAAGCCTACGTTAAAATTGTTATAAATCTCTCAGCATTAAATATTCATCTATGAAGCTTGGCAGAAAACCGCTTTAAGGGATGCTAAATCCAGTGCCGTAGTTAGATTTGAAGAAAGAAAAATCGCTAAACAGTTTTTGTAAAAATTCACCGAGAAAAAAAATCGAAGTAGGCCTAATTTTAATATTTTGTGCCAGAATAGAGTTTTTACTGCTCCATCTTTTGGAAAAAACCCGAAATAAATCAGTTAATAATTACCATTTTTACAGGCTTGTTTCCGTTTGAAATGGGTCACACTGTATAGCAAATCAATCTCAAAAAATACCAAAAAGAGTAAGTAAAGAGTCTGTCTGGGGGCAATATATGTCTTATGACAGGAATCTTACCGAATGATTTTCTGTTGTTCACAAAATAATCTTGAATCCTGAATATCACTTGACTATGATAAACAAGCAACTTGCATTTCCAGACAATTCCATTCGACCATATGAATATTAATAATCAAATAATAACTCTCGAGCTTCGCTCTCGAGTTATTCAGATTATTAATGTTCATATGGTCTCAACAAATTGTCTTGAAATACAAGGCGCTCTAGATAAAATTATGTCGTCTAGATTTTCGGACGTCTAGTATAGTTATGGTTACGTTATCTATCCTTAATTTTAAGTTAAGGTTGCCGTATTTCTCGCCGTATGACAAAAATTGTGGTGTTTTGCAGGTACTGAAATCTCGAAAAATAAAACACGTAGAGCAAAAGTTATATCAAAAATAAAATTATTGATGTTTTGTTTATACACTTTTACTATTTAAACCCTCCTCAAATAACATAATAATTTTTAAAATGCATATGTATGACACATTACTTCGCTATTCTAACCCCACATTTTAACAATTATTTTCCCATACTTATAAACAAAAGTAAACAATAATATATGCAAAACTATGTAAGTTTATGTTATAACAATGTTTACATCTATAGTTGAATTTAAAAAATACGTATTTTGAAAGATTTCAGTACCTAAAAGTTTGTTAGATATATCGCTTTCTGATGTTATACAGTATGCGCCAAAAGTATGGAATAAATTCAATAAAAACGAAACAATTATTTTTTGGGAAAAATCCTCGAACAGGTCGATTTTTAATTTAAAAAATACATATTTTAGCGTAAAATGCGATTTTCAAATGTCATTTGCTTTCGAGTAATGACTTCATCGATTTTTTTTTAAATGTCAACACCATATTTTTTTCTTTGATTCTGAAAGATCGTTTAATTCTCTATCAGACAGTACTAAAATTTTGCCCTCTTACATAGGAAAGTTTTCGAGTAAATGACGATTGAATGTTAGACAACGTAAATCAATTAAAATAAAGCAAAAACGTTATCAAGTTTAGTTTTTCGAATTCCATCGTTCTTTTATGGATCACGTAGGTGAAAATCTTTGCAAAGTGTAATTGTAACACCAACTTTCTAATAAGTATTGTAAGCGACATAGAAATTATTATTCAATTTAAAGTATTATCGCACATTTAACTGTTACTCAAAGAATTGAAATTTTAATTCTTGTCGGATGCGGGAATATGACTAGAACTCAGCAGGAAGTTTGCGATTTATTTAATGAAAAATATCCAGATCGCCCTATCAGCCAATCAACAGTCAGTAAGGTAGAGTTTAAATTTAGAGAAACTGGCAATGTTGTAAATATTCCAAAACCTGGACGTCCAAGCATTAATGAAAATCAGAAACAGAACATTTTGATAAGTATGGTGGATAATCCTTATAATTCTTCACGATTGGTTGCATTAAACAATGACACTAGTCAGAGCACAGTGCTAGGTATCTTGAGGAAGGAAAAATATCATCCCTACAAAATTCAACTTGTGCAGGAACTCAATGAAGATCGCCGCTTACACTTTTGCGAAATTCTAATGGATTTATGTCAAGAAAATAGAAATTTACACCGGCAAATACTTTTTTCAGATGAGACCACATTTTGTGTGAATGGTACAGTAAACCGTCAAACTTGCAGATATTGGAGTTGGAAAAATTCTCATTGGATGGCAGAGGCACATACCCAACACCCTCAGAAATTAAATGTGAGGGCTGGAATAGTTGACGACAGAATAGTAGGGCCTTTCTTCTTTGAAGGAACCCTTACAGGAGAGAGATATTTAGAGTTTCTAGAAAATGACCTTGTTCCAGCCCTTGCAGTAATTTTTCCTAACGATAATGACCCTGACATTCCTGACGATGCCATATGGTTTCAGCAAGACGGTGCACCTCCGCACTATGCGCGCCCTGTACGAGATTTTTTGGACAACTATTTTCCTGGGAGGTGGATCGGCAGACGCGGACCGATAGAATGGCCTGCAAGATCGCCAGATCTTACACCTCTTGACTATTTTTTATGGGAATACTTGAAGTCAAAAGTGTACATTAATAAACCACGTAATTTAGAAGAACTTCAAAATCGCATTCGGGACGAAATACGCAGTTACCCCAGAAATCATTCATAATGTGCAAGAAGAATTTCTTCACAGACTTGCGCATTGTCAAGAAGTTGGTGGATGGCAATTCGAACATTTAATTTAAGTATAAAATTTAATGAATTGTATTTTATTTTACAAACCTCAGAATTGTTACTTTTTATGGATAAAATTTACGTTTTCTAACATTCAATCGTCATTTACTCGAAAACTTTCCTATGTTAGTACTGTCTGATAGAGAATTAAACGATCTTTCAGAATCAAGGAAAAAAATATGATGTTGCCATTTAAAAAAAAATCGATGACGTCATTACTCGAAAACAAATAACATTTGAAAATCGCATTTTACGGTAAAATATGTATTTTTCAAATTAAAAATCGACCCGTTCGAGGATTTTTCCCAAAAAATAATTGTTTCGTTTTTATGGAATTTATTCCATACTTTTAGCGTATACTGTATATTGATTTTACTTCGGTACCTTTGAATATTCGCAGGTGGCATGAGATAACATTCTTGGTATTTGGTAAATTATTCAGTTCTTAAATGTCTAAAATTACTTCTATTTGTTGAAAACACTATTTTAAGAATACGGCGCCCTTAAGTCAAGTCAGCTCAAACACATTATGTTTAGCAACGCTCACGTTGCTTCAGCGGTTTGCAGGAAGAAACTTATTTCTTCAGTTAAATTCATCACCCTGACCTAAATTAAAATTAAGAGCGGAATGAAAATAATTCTGTGTTCTAATCGAATACTCATTAAACTTTAAATTGATCCAAAGCAACATTTTATTTTCGCGAGACAATTTTAGATGAAAAAGTGGTCTGGAAGTCGGAACCAACCTCGTCATTTGCTTTGAACTGATATAAGTAAATTATTCTAAGCAAGTTTTCAATTAAAAGTTGTGGAACTGCGGCATGCACCATTGAATTAAATTATGTCAAATAGAAATGTTCCTCGGTCTGTAAGCGTGTCGACTTGATCCCTCAGCCCTCTAACTTGGATGTATTAGGAATAATAATGTGCTACTTCCATGCATATATGGGGAAGACGTTTCTTGAAGGGTATTATGTCATTTTCGCTGTGCTATATGTTCCCCGTTCATGCAATTTGATGAGGAACGTTTCAGGATAGTTAAGGAAATCGTTGCTTATTTACTAAAGTTTAAATGTCTACTGATTTTAAGGTTAGGTACAGTTGTGGACAAAAAAATGTTTGCTAACATTTTTTTTAGAGCTTTTTAAACCATGAGACTAACCAAAACTCTATTTTATAAAGGGCATATGGGTAGTTTTGCAACAAACAAAGTTTGTTGCAAAACACACACACACCCTCAAAAGTCTTGGACCCCCTGTATATGAAATGATTTAACCTAGTGCTTTTTCTTAATGTATTAAAAAAGTACATGTACTTAGGGAACAAAAACGACAATAAAAAATTGCAGACCATAAACTTTATTACCAATGTTTTTACAAATCTGGCCAGTTTGGCAGTGTATTCAGCCAAGTGTTCCTTACAATTTTTGTAAATTATAATGCCAGGACGTGAAATTTCTGCGTTTGCTCGAGCAAGAATGATTGCTTTACATGACGCAGGATATTCTAATTATCAAATATCGAACAAACAGTACAAATAGTATACAGATATGAAGAATTTGATACAGTGGAAAACAGACCACGTAGTGGACGTCCTCCAGTATCTAATGAAAGGGAGGATCGATATTTGGTGCAATATGCACGTAGACACCGCACATCTGCAGCTTCAGCTCTCAGGGCCCACTTTCATGGTACGTCTCGCCGCGTTATATTGACACCTACTATTCGAAGACGACTCCACAACGCAAAGAACCCCGCACATTTTATATGGAAAACGGTCTTCAGGTGAAATTCGCTGAAAATTTGGGAAATTGTTCGTTTTGTACCCCTGAACAAGTCTCAATGGGGTCGAAGCTCGAAATGCCCATCTTTAGGCTCTACGGCTATTTTTAGTGGCCAAAAACGGCGAAAATTCATTTTTTTGAATATCATGTTTAATGCTGGGAAAGTGTTCGTTTTGTACCCCTGATCAAAAGTCTCAGTGAGGTTGACGCTCAAAATGCCCATCTTTAGGCTCTACGGCTATTTTTAGTGGCCAAAAACGGCCAAAATTCTTTTTTTTTTAAATATCATGTTTAATTCTCGGAAAGTGTTCGTTTTGTACCCCTGATCAAAAGTCTCAATGGGGTCGAAGCTCGAAATGCCCATCTTTAGGCTCTACGGCTATTTTTAGTGGCTAAAAACGGCCAAAATTCATTTTTTTCTAAATATCATGTCTAATTCTCGAAAAGTGTTCGTTTTGTACGGGTCCTTTACGTACCAGAAGACCATTACGGGTCCCTATTCTACTTTCAAGGCATCGTGCTGCCCGTCTCCAGTGGGCGCGAGAGCACAGGGGTTGGCTTTTACGTCAGTGGCGGTGGGTTTTATTTGCAGACGAAACCAGAATTGGGCTGGTTACTGATGACAATCGACAAAGAATCTAGAGAGAACCAGGTCGTCAACAGCGACTTCATTTTCTCCGTGAAGTTGCTCTATATGAAAGGGGTGACGTAATGTTTTGGGGTGGAATAATGTTCAACAGCAGCAGCCCATTAATTCGCATATCAGAATATGACCAGTCAAATTTACATCGAACAAGTTATTACGCCCATTATCTACCCCCTACGTAATGAATTATGTGAAAATTTTGTGTTTATGACGACAACATCGCTCAAGAATGGTTCAAGAGACACTCGAAGCAGGACATCAATACATTAGATTAGCCAGCCTGGCATGTGGAATTTCGTTGCTAGAGCCATTCATAATCATATTCCTCCACCTCATACTGCAGATGAGTTAGCCGTGGCGGCAGAAGAGGAATGGAATAATATTCCGCAAGAGATCGTTAACCGCTTGATTATCTCAATGCACAGATGTGTCAATATGCTATTGGAACGTGGTGAAGGTCATACCGATTATTAGTTAAGTAGAGAACTTGCTTTGTTGCTTCTTTTTGATTTAATAAATTTTGTCAAAAAAATATTTCGTTTTTCTCACAAAATGATTTCTTTGACAAGAATGAGGGTGAGTCCAAGACTTTTGACGATGTGTGTAGTTACATTAATATTTTACAGATGCTGTTTTGTTTCATTGGAATTGTCAATATGATTATTTGTTCTTCGGTGTTATATTGATATTTAAATCTCTGCTAACAATGTTCTTACCGCAAAATTATATAGCATTTTGTAGAATTCATCTTCCGTTGTTTTTTAAGCGTTTTTACTTTAATTGTAGTTATTTTCAACTTCTGAAAACTAAAACAGTCTAATTATATGGGAATTCAGTTTTTTAATAAAGCCTCTCAATATAATTTTTAAACAATTTTTTTATTGAAACATGCTTTTTACGCAGCTGAATATTTTAATGATTTCGACAATTAGCATTTGATATTACAAATTTTCTGTTTGGATCATTTATTTTATTTGTTGTTTTATTCGTTTGTTTAACTTTTATATGGCTTTATCATTTTCTTCATGGTGTGTAGTATTTTATTAATTTTTATCAATTTTTTTATTATCAATTTGCTTCATTGTTTATTTTAAACTGTAGCTTTTTTCTATAAGATCCGTTTCCATTTTCTCTTGGTGAATGTAACACAAAAATTAAATAAATAAATAAATAATAAAATGATTTAAATTAACTTACCTTAATACTCTTTTTCTTTAAGAAGTTATAGGTCTGGGAACGTTTTTTTTAATAATTTTCTCGGGTTTATAACTTTAATTATTCTTATAAAATATTTTACCTCGCAGAATAAAACTGATTTATAACAGATTTATAATATAGACATTATATAAATAACCAACTAGCAATTTAATATTTTGTAAAACAAAATATTAAATTGCTAGTTGAATCATCGTCTGGTAAATCGTGTCACCTTTATAATACTTGTCTGTCGAATCACCTGAATTTATATAGAATTCTGTAATGGAACATACATGTTATGCCATAAATGTCAGAATGGGGAATACCACTAAATTTGGTATTTTGCATTTTTAGAGAGTACTCTAAAAAACGTTGGACACGTGTCATAGGATTTGGACTAATATGCAGTTTTATGAGAGATATTAATTATTTAAAACAACATGACGTCACGCGTACATTTTTACCAGCTGGCAACAATGCATAGCAATAAAACCACTAAACTCAAACTTAGGTTATGCCATGCCATAGTCTATGAGTCTATGACTGAGTTTCCAAAAACTTTTCCAACATAGTGGCATTCCCCATTTCACATTTGATATTGACACTATAATAGCTTATCTCTTAATAGAACTTACTTATTTATTTGATTTGCAAAAATGTATGTATTTTTTATTTACTCTTTTAAAACAGTAAAATACGCGGCACTGATACCGTTCCAATACTTCACGCAAAGTTTTCGTGTCTAAATTGAAATTATTAGATATTTTTTTGTATAGCTTTTATGATCCCATGCCATTTTTCAGTTAATGTTATATCCTGAAAGCTATCAAAACTGCACGGTAAATAATAAAATAATAAAAATAAAACTTTTCTACGCGAATCTCAAGCTCTTTCTCGCCGTGAAAGAAATTATCTTTATTGGAACCAAATACATTTCATTACTAAACTGAATTACTTTTTCTTGTTTCAAATTACGTTAGACTACCCTCCCAACTTGGAACTCGATTTCAATAATTCCATGGCAAAAGCACTGGTCTGCATAATGTTAGAAGATATTAAGATTTTGAAATGACTTTCTTTTCATTGTGGTTTATTAAATATTGAATTGAATATTCAAATTTGTGGCACCTTTCTCTGAATGAAAAAGAAACCTTTTAAAATAATTCGCTTTGAAATTTGAGAGTTCAGGAATACCTACACCGCTATATTCAAATTTTGCATTAGGTAGATTAGGTTTTTCTTTTTATATGATGTTATGGAAAAACGATGGACTCCTTTCTAAATAAACTATGTTACATGGCAGTTAATTTTTTATTTTATAGCAGTATCAATTAGTCTTTTAGATGAGCAACATTTTTTTCATAAAGACAAATGATTTTAAACATTTAATAACTGTACAGGGTGTTCTAGTTTTGTTGTAATAACAGAGTATCTTGGAAATTGCAAGAAATAGAAGGATGCGGTTTTCCACCATGGGGCCAATATTTCGAAAAAAAATATCTCTGAATTACTTTCGCTTGTAATAACTAAATGTTATACATGATTTAAGTTTGTTATTGGCCTTTTTAAATATGAGTTCATGGGTCATTCCATTTGAAATTGTCTAATTGACAAAGCCGACTCGTTTTAGATTTTGGTGTAACTTTGAAAATCTCTTCTCTAGAGTCCTAAACAACAAAATTTACACGAGTTTGATTATTACCAGCGCTTGTTTCCGCCTATTTAAATAAAAACTCTTAAAAATTGCTATTTTTAAGCTTTATTAATTTTTGCTGTCAAATTTTTCTGTTTGAAGATCAAGACGGAATTCAGAGTGGGAAAGATAGTAGTTTCAGTGTGAATGAAGATAATTGGCTCGGACGATCCCTTTGAATAATAGCAGCGTGCTGAAAATTAGTGTTTTTTAGTAATTTTAATCTTCTTAATTGTTGAGAGTTAAAAATTCATGCTCCGCGGGAATTAAGTATACATATCATAGACAAAATTCAGCCACAAGTAGCCCACTCTTTATAGAAGAAAACTTTGCTTGAAGAAATTTTTAAAAATCCCAATATTCAGGCTGAAACGAGCGTGTTGACTGCGAGATAAAAATCTGATACAGAATCCACTGTTCTTACCTTCAACTTTAAATTACTACATCACTTGTTTTGTTTCTTCAAACAGAAAAATTTGACAGCAAAAATTAAAAAAGCTTAAAAATAGCAATTTTTAAGAGTCTTTATTTAAATAGGCGGAAACAAGCGCTTGTAAAAATCAAACTCGTGTAAATTTTGTTGTTTGGGACGCTAGAGTAGAGTTTTTCAAAGTCCAAAATCTAAAATGGGTCGGTAACAATTTTTTTTTGTTTTCAGACTATTTTATATGGAATGACTCACAAGTAAAGTAAGGTTTGTAACCAGCATGGTTTTATGCAAAAACGGTCTACTGCATCAAATCTTATTGAAATATCAGAGTTAATATCTGACATATGTACTTAACAACCCAGACCAATTAGACGTTATCTACACCGATTTTACAAAGGCATTTGATAGAGTTGGGCATGCTTTGCTATTACATAAACCTGAATTAATAACATCATACCTTAAACGCAGATATTTATTTGTCAGCTATAATGGTTCTAACTCAAAAAGATAAGTGACAACCTCGGGCGTACCTCAAAGCTCTAATCTGAGACCATTACTGTTTGATATATTTATTAGAATTTACTGGAGTGACACTTTATTATTTGCTGCTGAAACCGATTGTCTTAGTTTGCATAGACAAATAAATAATGTAGTTACTTGGTGTAACGATAACTATTTTTTCCGCTAGTGTACGTAAAGTATGTTCCTATATCAGGAAATTTAATCCACTGCATTTTAATTCATATTTTGACACTGTTCAACTTTCAATTCTGTTTAAGATTTGGGGGTACACTTTGGCCATAAATTTACTTTCAATGAACACATTACTTTAACATATGCTTCCGCTTTGGGAATGTTGGGTTTCATTATACGTATCTGTGGTTCCTTTGCTAATATTGATGCACTGAAGATATTATATATGTCACTTGTGCATTCTAAAGTGTAATGCAGTGCTCTGACGTGGTATCCTCATTATGATATTTATATTAATATAGTTGAACGAGTACAAAGGCGATTTCTTGGCTTTTAAGATAGACCGAGTTTACCACCGAAAAGTTTTGACCACATGACTTTAATTACTTGATTTGGCATGCATACGTTGCATCACAGAAGAATTTTAAATTCCCTAACTTTCTTATATAAATCATTACACAATTTTACAAATCGCCAGTCTGGTTAGCAATGCTTATTTTTTTAGTACCTAGACAAAATGTTAGAGCAGTTCACACTTTCTATAATATTAACCCAAGAATTAATATGTTAATAAAATTGCCTATTTATGTTATGTGTTTTAATTATAATAAAATATCTCATCTGTGTGACATTTACAAATGTTTCTTTACTAAACTACTTGACATAGTCTATACTTTTATGTTGTACTTTCACTGATTTGTTTACTTTAAGTATTTTTCTGTTTTGTGAATACTTCTGTTTAGACACAGTTAATATTTTTCTTTTATAGCTTTGACTTTATTTTGTTTATTTTAGACTTTGTTTTTTTTTTATGAATTCTTACTTCTACTTGAATGCAATTAATACTTCTATTTTATAGTTGAATTTCGTTCTTGTTTATTTTAAGTTTTGTTCTCCTTTTTGTGAGTAATTAGTTTTATTTAGATTAGTATGTTATTTGTACGCTTTTTTACTACTATAGTACATTTAGTTAGCCTGTTATTGAATGTTTTAATCTGTTGGGCAATGATTAGAATAAATAAATAAATTAATTTAGAATTAGATTTCTGCGGAAGATTAGATTAGAATATATTAATATTCTACTGGTCGTCGTAGACCATAAATAACAGGGTGTTTTTAAATGAAGTAGCAAATATATGACCACAGATTCCTTAGATGAAAATTAATGGGTTTAACCTACCTATATCCTAAGTCGCATAATAAAGAAGATACACGAATTTTGTATCTTCTTCAGACGTTGACAGAAAAAACGAAACAACACAAGTTGATGCACGATCTTTACTTAAATAAGTACCAAATTAACTCTGATTGTATAAACTGCACAATTGTTTATATATGTTACAAATAGATTATAATTACACATTATCATTAAAATATGACTTGGTATATTATAAAATGCACTTTAGTGAATTAGTAAATTAACTCTGATTGTATAAACTGCACAATCGTTTATATATATTACAGATAGATTATAATTAATTACACATTATCATTAAAATATGACTTGGTATATTAGAAAGTGCACTTTAGTGAATATTAACTTTTTGACATAAAAAATATAATGGTTCCTTAAAAGAGAGATATCTACACAAACAAACTTCAGTCATATATCCGAAATGGGTTTATTTGTTAGTTACTATAATAATAGTCCCTAATAGGTTCATAATATCTTACTTATAAAATTATTCGAAATACGGGGAATACGGGGATATACGGGGTGTCCCATAACTTATGGGCCATAGAGCAACCGGAGATAGTAGACATAAAAATCTCTTTTCAGTCAAACTTGGCTAAGTAATATGTTACTATTTAAAGAATTACAGGGTGTTGAAAATTAAAATAACAAATGATGATAACTTTAAAACAGTTGAAGATATCGAATTCAAAATTGGTATAATTAGGTTTTTGGGAGCGAGAAATACGAATTTGGCATTAGTTTCAAGATATTTCCTAGAGGGCGCTTGCTACGTGCTTTGTGTTGAGTTAATTCGCTAATACTTTTTTACCTGTACAGTTTACTGTACAGAATTTATAAATTAAACTATAAAAGACCCAACATTTTTACATAAAAGAGGGACTCTTGGTCGATCTCGATATGTCAAGGGTTTTTCCAGATTTTCACGATTGAATGTGTCATTGCACATTATGTCGATGACTGAAAAATATTTAATTTAGAAGTGTGCCTTGAATGTTAACAAAATTTGTTACAGTGACAACTGTTAGTGTTATCTACCTTTTCATGTGATACCTACTTAAAAAAGATTTTTTTTGCACTATTCAAGTATAAGAATATTTTTATTTAAAAATGTCCAGGCTTAATAAATTTTCTAACCGTGATTTACGAGATATGCTCTGCGTTTATGCGCAAGAAAATTACAGTCGTACAGCACTTAGAAGATATGAAGACCTCTACCCAGCCAGAACCGTACCAGACCGAAAAAAAAAATGGAAGAATATTCAAGCAGTTAGGTGACACGGGTTCGTTTTATACTAAAAATTCTGGAGGACCGAAAAGTATAACAGTCGAACAAGAAAAAGAGATATTGGTGCATACCGCAGAAAATTCTGAATTAAGCACTAGGCGTTTGGAAGCTTCTATGGGAATTGGTAAATCAACCGTCTCAAGAGCCATTCATGCAGAAAATTAGTTTCCCTACCACTTTATGCCCGTTCAAAATTTATTACAAGGAGACTTGCAAGCTAGATCAATTTTTTTTCAAAATCTACTAAATAAAATAAACGAAGACCCGATGTTCCTGAAAAGCATATTATTTACTGACGAGGCAACCTTTACACGACGTGGAATTTTTAACTGGAAAAATAAACATTACTATGCTTTGGGAAATCCACACCTACCTAGAGACACACATTTCCAACACGAGTTTTCAATAAATATTTGGTGCGGAATTATCGACAATTTCTTGATAGGCCCATTTTAGCCTCCGCAGAGACTTAATGGAGAACAATTTCAATCTTTTGGGTGGTATATACTCGCGTCAAGAATTCAGACGTCTTACGTCACGGCTGACGTTACACATTTGTTTTTATTGTCAACGTAATTTTCGATAATTGGTCGCGTTAAAAACAATCATTTTTTGCAATTTAGTGCAATATATAACGCAAACTTTTAGTGTAGTATATAATTTTATTACTATCAGTTGCAGTTTCTTAAATATTTTTATGAAAATATAATGATTTATTCATTTGTTCGTATGACGTAAGTCGTCTGAATTCTTGACGCGAGTATACCTCTGAACATGAGACAAAATATGTGGTTTATGCAAGATGGTGCCCCACCACATTTTTCACTTCCTATTTGAAATCATTTAAATCAGCATTTTCCATATCGATGGATTGATCACGGTACTGAATATCCTTGGCCACCTCGTAGCTCGAATTTCTATTTATGGGGTCCCATGAAGACTAGTATACAATGACGATATCAATACACGAGAAGAACTTACATTCAAGACGCCGCTGCTATTATAAGAGGATATCAAAATATCTTCTTGGATGTGAGACGTAATTTCATAACAAGATTAAGAAAATGTATTGAGGTAAACGGTGGCCACTTTCAATATTTACTAGTAAATTAAAATGAATTTGTATTATTTTCTTATTGTGGATAAATCGTGTGTGGTTTTTACGTAAAAATGTTGGCTCTTTTATAGTTTAGAGTATAAAAAATTCTACTAATTGTATGGGTAAAAAAGTATTGGTGAATTAATTCAACACAAAAATTCTTGTACTTGATTATTGCAAAAAAAAAAAATTAAGTAGCTAAGCTGTCACATGAAAAGGTAGATAACACCGACGGTTGTCACTGTAACAAATTTTGTTAACATTCAAGGCACACTTGTAAATTAAATATTTTTCAGTCATCGGCATAATGTGCAATGACACATTCAATCGTGAAAATCTGGAAAACGGCTTGAGATATTGAGATCGACCAAGAGACCCTATTTTACGTAAACATGTTGGCTCTTATAGTTTAATTTATAAATTCTATTAACTGTACAGGTTAAAAAAAGTATTAGTGAATTAACTCAACACAAAGCACGTAGCAAGCGCCTTCTAGGAAATATCTTGAAACTAATGCCAAATTCGTATTTCTTGCTCCCAAAAACCTAATTATACCAATTTTGAATTCGATATCTTTAACTATTTTAAAGTTATCATTTTTCGAAAATTTATTTTAATATTCAACACCCTCTAATTCTTTAAATAGTAACATATTACTTAGGCAAGTTTGGCTCAAAAGAAATATTTTTATGTCTACTACCTCTGGTTGCTCTATGGCCCATAAGTTATGGGACATCCTGTATAACTCACGATGTCAAAGTTAAAATTTTATTTTCGATATCTGTATGTAACTTCTTAAGAAGTCAAAATATTTACATAAAATTTGTAAATCGGTGGTTTTTGTGGGCGATATATTCAAATATGTTGATAATTTTGACGTCACTAGTAGATGGCGCCACTTGTGGCATACCGTTCTTTTAAATGGCAGAACTTTTTTGCAGCTTACTGTATCCATCTGACTATCGAAACAATCGGTTCTCCTACCTGTTTTATTTGGAAAACGTATATCTTGCTGAAGTCGGTAGGAGTAACCATTTTTGATGAAACCATTTTTCAACAACGCACAAAGATTTTATCAAAGCAGGTTGATTTATTTGAAATTGTGTACGTCTCCACAATTTACCGTTCTGAACAACTTTTTTAAGCACCTTTTGCTGTATTTTCAGTAAAAAAGGCACTTTTCCTGAAACGGTAACAGGTTCAATCGGTGCACTGAATATTTAGTATATGGTTAAAATATATCACAAATATAAAAAACATAGATCTATGTGATTTTTGTGTAGAGAAAAATCGAAATTTGTGCTTTGTCGTATAAAACAAATAGCTCTTTAAATACAATCATAAATTGTTATCGTTCTCCTTCTGGAGATGTCGATGTCTTCTTAAGTACATTAGGAAATGTATTTGATTATTTATATAAACCGAATATCAATTTTTTTTATGTGGCAATTTTAATTTTGATAAATATATATGTCATAATTTTGTAAAACTGTGTAGTCTATTATCATGCTTTGGTCTTGCTCATATTTTTAATTGACCCACTAGAGTAACTTCAACCACCTGCACTATAATTGACCCGGTTTTTACAAATGTAATTTATTATGTTGTTCATAATGTATTATCTGATCACCGTACAGTTTTAATAGACGTAAATTTTGACTGTGATGATTATGTAAGATCATTATAAAAAGAAACTTCAGACATACTAATATCCGCAATTTAAAAGCACTTTAATGATTGGTAATATTTAGAAACCTTACCAACGAGCCTTTTCACTGTTTCTACGGTATTTTTAGTTCTGCATTCAGTGCATGTTTTCCTAAATGAGAGATACATTTAAAAAACAACAATAAAAATTGGGTTGACCAAGGCGTTGTTTCTTTAAAAACGCTTATAAAATTGCTAAAAAAAATCATACTGCTTTAGTAAGTAACAAAAAAAAACAACAATTTTATCAAACCAAAATAATGCATTCCGAAAACATGGTGAAAGCCTCTTGGAATATGATATCGGAATTAACAAAAAAAAAAGAAAGGGTACTAATATTTGCATTGATAAAAATGGTACATTGGATGATAATTCCTATGAAATAGCTAATGATTTTAATCAGTTTTTTATCCAGACTCCTTTAAGACTTGTACATGTAGTGCACTCTGCGCGCACTGCAAGTGCTGATACACAATTGCAGTTATGCTTTATTAATCGGCACTCAATATATCTGACCCCTTATACGCCAAAGGAATGCCGTAGTCTCATTTTCGCTACTTCATTTAAAAACACCCTCTTTAATGTGATATTTTATTTTCAGGTTAAACGGAGCATAATGCTGAAGATGGCGGACGCCTGCCAGGAACAATCCAACCGAAGCTTTCACGAGATGTACGTCCAGCGTCACAACAACGTGTCCATCCTCTACGCGGACATCGTGAACTTCACGCCACTCTCAGAGCAATTGTCGGCATCTGACCTCGTGAAAACCCTCAACGAGCTCTTCGGCAGATTCGATCAAATCGCTCAAGTAAGCAATTCGGTTTAACATGTTCAGGGTTTGGAGCTTTTGTGACCGGGTCTGTTCCTCATTAAGTTCAAGTGTCATTTTGATAACTTCGGCGAGGCAATATTTGCCCTCGAATTTCCTCATTGAGAGCTCTCCATTTCCTTAAATTAGACGTCGTGCTGGTTTGAACCCATAATTCAGATTATTGGAGATAATTGTCTTTATTGTTAACGTTTCTTGGAAATGTTATTTAAAAAATTATCGTCAATTTACCATTTAATAATTAAACCACCTACGTTTTTGTTTAGGATTATTGCACCGAGAAAAACTGTTTTCATTATTATTTTAGTTCGACGTAAAAGTATTGGTTAAAGAAACTTAAAAATATATTTAAAATGGATTTTAAATTTTTTTAAATCATAACATGTCTATTTCGACGTATGGCCTAGAGAGCGCCACATCCGCTATATATGTGACGTAAATGTGATCGTAACTTTTTTGGTCCTAACGTTGTCACATTTTTATTTAAAAATGTTAAACCTACATTGGTTTTGAAGAAAAAAGGTTGTAACGTCTAAACTGATTGCTAAATAAAAAATATATTTTTAATGTAATTTCAACAATTACGGTACGGCAGCTTCAAAGGTTAAGGGCAATAAGCGTGGATCTCTGTTAAAAAAAAGTGATAGATTTTATAATCACTGGGTGTTTTTTTTTGTACTTTGCAAGCTATATGTTTTGGGCGCCAGTCAACAGATTTTGTCGACAAGGAAAGGGGATAAAAGCGCAGGATGAACAAAAAGAATAATAATGAATAAAGTACTATTTACTACAAAAAATGTTAGTGTATATAACAAATAGTGTAATGAAAAAGGCAAGTATATAACAATTTCAGTAACATCGAAAAGTTTTACATAAAACAGGTATGGAAAACAAACGGTATGTACTATGGTGTTTTATAGTTATGTAAGTTATTCATACTAAGGTCCTACATAATACTCAGTATGTAGTGTAATGACTAATAAATGCAAGTATGCAAATAAAAATTACAAAATAAAAAAGAATACCCACAGTACAATAATAAATCAACGATTAACACAATAATATAGTGTTTGAAAACATTAAATTTAAAAGGTAAGTATTTTGGACATAATAATTTTATGTTAATATATTAGTAATTAGCCTGACTGTATTCTAATGAGAATTTTTGTTTAAATTTTCGAGAATATGTGTGTGATATCAAATATGGAAAATAATCTGTGAAATATATATCTCTTAAAGTCCTCGAGACAGCTGTCTTGAAGTTACAAATAAACATGTAATAAAAATAACAACATTATATAACAACATAAAAGGTAAGTATATAGAACGAACAATATTCTTAATATCTTCATTAATTGGTGTGAATTATATCACTAATATATTTTCTTGATTTCAGGCAGGCAGTGTGTTTCCATGGGCATAACAAAAAAAGGAAAGTTACTCACAGTTATGAAGATTACTACTTTGACATCCTGGTATATGATAAGGTAAATATTTAATTACATTGGGCTGATGATTTTCTTTGCTTATCATTCAGGTACTTCAATCCTACATACTTTTTAGCACCGTGGTACGGAATACGAGCGGTTACGACATAAGGGCGTGGCCAGAAATATCTTCAGGAATGCTCGGCAACTAACAATGTGCATTATTTGCACAACCAGATAACATGCTGTGGTGTGGACCAATATCAAATTGTCAATACTAACGACAAAATTAACAGAACTGATTATATAATCAATCACTAGGTAAAACCTGAAATAATTCATTCGTCTAAATGTCAAATAGAAAATATATGTAAAATTTAACAAAATAATATAAAATTTTGATCCTGACCTTAGATATATTTAGGTTTTCCTTAGATTTACAAATTTCTCCCAGTGAGACTTCTCGACACCACACCTATTCCGTCCGTTAGTTCTGTCTTCTCGCCTTTTTTGTCGTCGAGCAAAAACTGGCGTGTTTCGCTTCGAATTTTAGGATTTTATAGATATAAAAATTTGAATGAATATTTGAAATATATTTACTTCTTCCTCGTTATATGTATAATAATAAGCAATAATAGTAAGCAATGTAAATTCGAATAATGGGTCTCAATAAAATTACTCCACAAACATAATATTTGTTAATTTCAAAAATATTTCGAGAAATAGGCAACCTTTTTAACATACATGAGTAAAATGAGTAGTCTATACGTCAACTTAGTTGCTTGATAATTTGAACTGTTATAAGGTGTACTTGTCATTAGTCTCAGAAATTGGCCATTTTACAACAATCAGCTGCATAGTTCATGGTACAATATTTTATCGTAGTAGACGCCAAAATTTCCTTACGAATTGGATATGTTGAAGGTAGATCGACAAGCAATAAACTTTGCACTGCTGTAAAACGCTAGTATTTTTCAATATGCAGGCATACTGTTTATTGCAGCTCCAGACAGTCGTCCTCAATTAGTTTGTGGATAATCTGCAATGTGAACAAATTTTTCGATTTTTTTTCTCTAAATTTCTAAAGAGATCTTTTGTTGATTATCATATTGTGTATCTATTTCAAAATCCTCCCAAATATTCTCGTTGCTCAGCACGTCCATTGAAATTTAATTGCCAACAAATAACAGTATTTTCATATCGATGAAATCATGAAAAATTATTGGCTCAGAATTTTCCGAACACAAGACTTTTCAAAATTTTGCAAGATTTTTCGTCTCAGCCAACACTTATTTTTATAGCAAAATAGAACAAAATTTGGCTATGATAATTAAAATATCAAGCATTGTTTTTTTTTTGCTGAATTCATGATATGAAAAATCCAAATAAAAATTGAAGCGTTGCTCCTAAAGCATTGTAAATTTCCCTCCTTTTTAATATCTAAAAAAATAAAATTAATGTTATTTCAACAAGTGTAGGGACTGGTAGGCCTTGCCACAGGGTTTCAATTAATTATTTTTTGGCCTTGTATCTCAAGCGGTTATTGGTATACACAGTACATAAAAATTACTAATTTTTTTTCTTTGTTTTATATTGTCTTTATAATTTGTACCCAAAGAGTGTAACTCATCTTCATTTCCTTCTCATACTACTTTAGGAGTTGTAATGCGTACGAAAATTAAAGGAAATAACTTTTAATTAAATCCTTTGAAAAACACCACATCAAAGCGCTGTAAAAATGATTGCGCTAGAGTCCGATAATGAGTAAGAGCTGAAATAATATGACAAAAGGTTACGTCCACGTATTTGCTTTAGATTCATTAATTTTTCATCTGCTCCGTAAACAATTTTTATCCATATGGAATACTTCCACGTTTATATAACATTATACGTTAAATTCCACGAAAAATAAACAGATTTTCGCCACTGCAAGTTTTCGGTGGTATTTGAATAAGAATTCTTTCAACACACTTCAGTTCCTTTGAATAAATATCAGATTTGTGTCCTTTCGACAAATTTTATTATGTTTAACTTAGAGTCAGAGTCACAAAGTACTATTTGGGTTCTATAGTCTATTTGGAAATGAAAGAGAGTAATAAAACCCCGAGATAAGAACCGGCCATGGGCATGGTAATATTTCGTTTCAGGTAATTATCGGGTAACACTAATGCTAACAGGTAATGGGTGTACATTAGTATATTTTACTGTGTATTGTGACAGATCAATCCAGTCTTAGAGCTGAATATACGAAGGCGTGCTAGTGCAGTAGAGTAAAATTCGACTTGTGTGTAGTGACTATTGTGCCAGTGGATATAACATTGTTTGGGTAAAATGTCGAGCTTATCAGATTACGAACCTGCTAAACGCGTGAAAAGATGTGCGCTGTCTCAGAATGAGAAGATTATTATATTAAATGTATTTAATGCATTCAAACACCAAAATTCTACCAACTGTGTTAGCGACATCGTGGAAAAGTGTTCCAAAATGACAGGGATTGGAAAATCGACTATCTACAGACTTTTAAAGGAAACAGAAAATGAACAAGATACTGTAAATCCTCCAAAATCATCTGCAGGGAGGTCAAAAGTCGTTATTGATGATTTCTTCAAAAATGTCATTCGCAGAAAAATACACTCATTTTATTAAAAAAAAATATCTACGCTAAACAAAATTTTAAGTGAACTTTCAGAGGACAACGATTTGCCAAAAATCAGTAGAAGCAAATTATGGGCCGTCTTACGAGAGTTGAATTTTTGCTGGGAAAAGCAGAACAGGAAGTCAGTTCTTATCTATAAAGATGAAATTATTTGTTGGCGAAGATCCTACTTAAGATCAATTAGAAAATTCCGTGACGAAGGAAGGAATATTTATTATCTAGACGAAACTTGGGTGAACGAGGGATATACTGTAACAAAAGTAAGATAAAAATGTAAAAAGTTTTCGACAAGCATTTTTGGATGGACTTTCAACAGGGTTCAAGGCACCTTCAGGTAAAGGGCGAAGATTAATAGTGACACATATAGGTAGTGCCAGTGGTTTTGTTGATGGCGGTTTACTTTTATTTGAATATAAAAATACAGATGACTACCACGAAGACATGAACGCAGATGTATTCGAAGAGTATTTTACACAGATGTTGGATCTTATTCCTCCGGGGTCTGTAATTGTCATAGATAATGCCAATTATCATTCACGGCAGACCGAGCGGACGCCTAAGACTGCTGGAAGGAAAGCCGATATAATTCAATGGTTATATGGAAAAAACATTTCTTTTGAAACAAATATGGTGAAAAAGGAACTTTTGACACTTGTCAATCTTATAAAGATCATAAAAAATATGTTATCGATGAAATGGCAACAAATCGCCAAATAACGGTACTATGGTTACTACCATCACTGTGAACTTAACTCAATCGAATTAGTCTGGGCGCAGGTAAAAGGAGATGTAGCTCGAAGTAATTTGACGTTTAAATTAAGTGATGTGAAAATTTTGTTAAAAAATTGAGAAGTTTTCGAAAAAATCCCCTGGCACGTCGATTTTTTTTTAAAAAACTGCACTTTTTGACATACGACCGATATTTGTGACGTCATCGTTGTTCGAGATATGACGTCATCGACAATTTTTTTAAATAGCAACCCCCAATTTTGACCAGGCCATTTGAAAGAGCGTGTCATTCTACATACATACATCTTGAAAAATTACGGTGTTACATAATAAAAATTTCAAGAAAATATTGTTTGAAGATTTTAAAATTTAATTTTCACAATACTGTGCACCTCCCCATTATGCAACACCAGTCCGTGCTTATTTAGATGAGCTGTTCCCGAATCGTTAAATAGGGAGAAGGGGCCGATTGAGTGGCCAGGCAGATCGCCTGTTTTGACACCCCTAGATTATTTCGTGTGGGGATACTTAAAAAGCAAAGTATACTATACTAGACCGGTTAATTTAGAAGATTTAAAAGCAAGAATTCGTCACGAGATACATCGTATACCTCCTGAAGTTATTGATAATGTCCAAAAAGAATTTATTAATCGTCTCGGCTACTGTCAGGCAGCCAACGGTGCACAATTTGAACATTTAATTTAGTCGATTTTTTACATAATTATTATCATTTTCAGTATTGTGAAAATTAAATTTTAAAATCTTCAAACATTATTTTCTTGAAATTTTTGTTATGTAACACCATAATTTTTCATGATGAATGTATGTAGAATGATACGCTCTTTCAAATGGCATGGTCAAAATGGGGGATTGCTATCTAAAAAAATTGTCGATGACGTCATAACTCGAAAAACGATGACGTCACAAATATGGGTCGTATGTAAAAAAGTGCCTTTTTTAAAAACAAAATCGTTGTGCCAGGGGATTTTTTCGAAAACTTCTCAATTTCAAAAATATTGAAATTATTCGTTACTTTTCGAATACACTATTCTCTCTTTCGATAGATCGATCACTGTCCGCTATTGTGGAAAAAGTTATGTTTCGGTTTAATTTCAAATTTTTAACTTTCTTTAATGGAATTTTTATATCTTTGACGTTCACAACGAATATTCAATTATATTCTACCGCTAATGTGATTTTTAGGTGGTATTTATTGAACTCAAATCAAATTCAATCGTTTCTGACGTGAAATTCGGATTCAACGCCCCACAAAACGCCCCTATTATGATTTTCGGGTGGTTTTTGGCACTCTTCTCAGGAAAATTCTCGGTCCGCATCCAGGTTCCGGCGCACCAGGTGCCCGTGGGGTGTTCGCCGATGCCAGATTTGGATTCAGCGACCCAAAAAAAACCCGGGCGCCAAGTTTTTCTTCTTTCCCGCGTGATTTGTGGGAGAGTCCCACGGAGATGACGTTCATCGGCATTCCTGAGCTCCAGGTATTCGGGGGGTCAATTTGAACATCATATTCGTGATCAGCGACCTCGAAAACCCCCGAGTACCCGATCTGGGCCAGTTCTGACACTTATTTACCAATTTTTGACATCTTCCAAGAGGCCCCTCAAATAATGCATTTTTGACTGCAGCAATGCAATTTCTGATTTGTCAGAGATTCCATGTCGCCACATTTTTTACAAATAATTTTTGGAAGAGAATGAAGAAAACCGCATTCCGATCCGTCCACCACAACTAATTTTAGAACTTTTGGACTTTTTACTAGTTTATTGTCTCGACTATAAAGAAAAACAATAGTTTTAAAAATATATCATCCAGCCAACATAAGCTCTAAGTAGTTTTAAGATGTTTAAACATTTAATCCATTTTCTTAAACCCAAAGCAATCTCCATGAATAACAAGTTCAGTGTCTAATGCTAGATTCCATTTCAGGATAATCAATGCATGAGGATAAAGATCCTGGGGGACTGTTACTACTGCGTTTCAGGGCTGCCAGTGTCAAGGCCAAATCACGCTTACAACTGCGTCAACATGGGCCTCCAGATGATTGAAGCCATAAGGTCAGTGGCGATGTAGTATCAATGTTGCATTTGCATGTTCTCCTTCAATTACGTGGCGCCTATCATGTTTTATCAGACTTTGATGCTCGGACCACTCGCTGACTACAGCACGATACTCTTTTATTTGGAATTAGCCATCGATTTTGTGCTATCGTGAGAAAAATACACATACATATTTAAAAGTGTGTACGTAAAGCGTACTCTGTAGGTAGGGTCGCTTGGGGTAAACATGAAACAGTTTCTGAAACTTTCGTTTTATTATCGAAAATATATAAAACCCTTGTTATAATATAGTTAGTCAAAGTTAGGAGTAAAAATAATAGATGGCGGTACTCTTTTAAAATCTGAGTCATTCTTATATACACGGTGTCTGTGAGAGGTTGGGAAATCTCGGAGCTGGAGATACTGGTGACCAAAAAAAGTCGATTGAGCCAAATATGCCTCATCCGAGTGTTGCTGGTTTCAAAAATACAGGGCGTTCAATGCTAGAATTTTATTTTGAAATATCTCAATAACTTTGAAACCTGTCGGAGTATTAAAAAAAATGGCACAATTTTGACGTCACTAGTAGAGGGCGCCACTTATGGCACAGTATGTTTCTTTTAAATGGTAGACCTTTTTTGCCGTTTAGTGTATCCATCTGTCTATTGAAACAATCGATTCTCCTACCTGTTGTATCTGAAAAAGGTATACCCTGTTGAAGTCGTTAGGAGTAACAGTTTTCGAAATAATCCTATTTGAAATATTAAGTGCACCGATTGAAAACTGTTATAATCTCGAGTAAAGTGCCTTTTTTACTGAAAATACAGCAAAATGTTACTTGAAAAAGTTGTTCAAATCGGCAATCGACTTTTTTTGGTCACCAGTATCTCCAGCTCCGAGATTTCCCAACCTTTCACAGACACCCTGTATAGTTTAAATAAGGATGACATGGATTTTAAAAGAGTACCGCCAGCTATTGTTTTTACTTCTAAACCTTGACTAACTATATTATATAGAGTGTGTTCAGTAATCATTATTATTAATTATTAGTTTAATATATACAATGTGTCCCACTTTTCATGGAGACACCCTGATATCTAGCTCACCTGATATCGGAATGCTTTGAAACTTTGGTGGTGAATATATACCTATAAAGTGAGTCTTTAGACGTAGCCATATTGATTATAGTCAGAAGCGTCCGATTCTAAGATGGAGAAAGGTGGTCGATTTTTCAAAAAAAAAAAAAATGTATTAGCGATTGTTTTAGAAAAAAAATAATAAGATATTCTTAATCCTCACCTTTAAAACAAAATTACATCGTTGTGGGAAAAACAATTTTTGTCAACTTAAAATAATTTTTATCTGCAAAACGGGCTCTCAAATGAAAAAAATGTACTTTATTTTTTGTTCACTTTTTAACAATTATTTTCAGATACTTATAACCAAAAGTGAACAATCTTATATGTAGGACTATGTAAGTTTATGTTATAACAATATTTACATCTACAGTTGAATTTCAAAAATGCGCATTTTGAAAGATTTCTGTACCTAAAACTTTGTTGGTTTAACTGCTTTCTAGCGTTACGACGTTTTGCGTCGATACCTTTGCAGATTCCAAGGTAGTATGAAATAATATTTCTGTTATTTGAAACAGTAAACAATACTTATACGTTATAATAAGAAAAACACAAGCACCTACATTGCTCAGAGTCACTATTATTATCGTCACATATCCGATTCTTCATCGATAGTTACGATGAAGTCACTTTTATTTGGCCCCATCAATTAGTGCAGCTTTATACATATAGTGTCCCTCTATTCTTTATGACATATTCGACGAATATATTTCCAATTAGCTGATGTAATTTTATCCACCTCGCTTGCGCCAAATTTTGGAAAGGTATTATTTCTTTGAATGCCTCTTTTTTGTTGGCTCCATATTAATTCAATGGGATTAAAAACAATAGTATGATGCTAGTCGTAGAACGGTATGTCCATGAGCCGCAGCCACCTCATCAATAAGGTATTTCTTTGCAAAATTATTTCTCTTGACTATATGCAGCAACTTCCTTCTTCAAACTATCATCGTAAGCAACATTATAGATTTTAAGAAAATCTTTTTTTGTGCCAGTAACTGGAATCCTTTCTAAATGTCTTGAATGGTATACAGCATTGTCTAATATAATGACACTATTATTAAATAATCCGTTTTTTCTAATGGCCTCTGTTCTTCCTCACTGCGTTTTATATATTCATATACATTATATCTAATTAAATGACATTGTTAATGTCGAGAATTTATAATTTCTATATCGCCCGTCCTAATCTCCGTATTTTGCATATCATTATTCGTTTGATTTGTACTTGTACCAAGTTGAGGTTCTTCCGAGGAATCCTCCCAAGGTCTGAATATTCCTGCATTTCTTATTAGATATGGATATAAATATCCTTGTTTGCTATTAGGATATAATTTAAATTGATAGACGATAATATTGTGTTTATATTAGCAGTAAGTAGATTTAATGCCTTTGCTGCTTTAACAGACTCTGCTGCGCATCGTCGTTAAACAAATAATTATCCAAAGCTTAGTGTTTGAAACTGTAAAATTTGTATGCACAAAATTTTCTACAAGCCTAGTATGTGCAGAAATTCTGCCAAACTAGTTCATAGAGTGTAAAATCGCCGAATACATAAAATTGCTTTTACCAAATCAGTATAACCATATCAACAAATAACTGGTTACTTGTGACTGCTGCCAATCATACGACGCTACGATGAATGGTGGCCACGTAATTCAAGCAGTTCCCAATCTTTTTAATCACACCTCGTATTCATAGTAAAATCTTGTAAAACAATTATTATGTCCTACTGTTTTATATGACACAATAACATCTGAACGAGGTATAGATATAATATAAATTCTATACATCTGAAAAACATAATAACGTAGAGTACTTCAGAATATATGGAACCGACAGCTTGAAAAGTGGAATCGCTAAGTGTAACTAACTCAGAATGACATACTTCATTAATGCTTATATAAACGCTAAATGAATAAAATCTACGGGCCGTAAAAATAATTAATAACGTGATAGTTCAAGAAATTAATAAAACGTGACATTTTATGAAAATATATCGAGTAGATATAGATGCAAGTGGACAACTGTTTTTGTTATAATTGCATGTTATGTTAGCAAACCTTATTAAAAACCAATGGCATACATAGTATATAATAATAATCATGAACAAACCACGTTTTTGAAAATTACTTTATCAAATTTCTGGTTCAAAAATCAATATTTTTGGAATAAATTGTTTGAACTAGGCAAATTTTACATATCGTTTAACTAAATTTTAGGAACATAGTTTTATTATCTTAAATATACAGGATGTTAAAAAAGAGTGTAAAATATTTCAGGAGGTAATACCAAAATAAGCAGAAAAGTCTTAATAAACATGGGTCCGCAAAGTAACGGTTGCGGAGATATGGACCACTATTCGTTTTTCAAACATTTTATTTTATTAGGAATAAACCGACAAAGGAAGCTTTTAACAAACAAAAAACAAAGTTACAGAAGATGTTAAAAGTGCCCTCCTTCCATTTTCAAGCAGGCACGACATCTTCGTCTCAACGATATTCGAACTCTTTCGAAAACACCCTCCTTGGTTTGGATTTCTTGACACTTTTGATTAATCCGTAGCTGCAGCTTTTCCAGGCTGTTTACAAGGAGTACCATACACTAATGTCTTCAAATATCCCCAAACAAAGAAACCTAGAGGGTTCAGTTCAGGCTATCTTGGAGGCCATAAAACAGGTCCGGCCCTTCCTATCCATATATGTGGAAAAGTTTGGTGTAAATGCTCTCTAACGGCCATGGAAAAATGAGCCGGAGCATCATCATGCTGGAACCACATTTGTTGCCTTCTGATTCAAAGGAAAGTCTTTCAAAAACTCATACAGTGTGTTCTGCAGAAAGTTGAGGTAAGCAGCGCCTGTTAATCGGTTTGGTAAAACAATAGGACCTAGAAACCTGTCACCTACAATACCCATCCAAATGTTTAATGGAAAACGTGCCTGATGTCCAGATTCTATTAGAGCACGAGGATTTTCGTCGGCCCAAATATGCGTATTATTAAAATTAAACACTCCATTTCTTGTGAACCCGGCCTCATCAGTAAAAAGAATGTTTGCAAGAAAACGAGGGTTTTCAGCATCATGACGTAGAAACCAGCGGCAAAAAAACAAACGTGCTCGATGATCATTTATTGGATTTAAGGCCTGTACTCGTTGCACATGGTATGGATAAAGCAGTTGCTTGTGAAGGATTCTCCAATCAAGAGGACCACTAATTCCTACCTCGGCTTATATTCTCCGCACACTCGTACCTGGATTCTGCTCTACCAGTCCTAGAATTTCTTCTTCTGCTCTAGGAGTGGATACCGACCTTGGTCTTCCGGATAAATGGCACTGTTTGCTCAAGGAAATGGTATCACTGAATATTTGCTGAATTCTTCCAAACATGCGTTGTGAAGGAATCTGGCGATTTGGATAAGCATCAATATAAAGACGTCGCGCTTCGGTGGCGTTCCCATTAGCACGACCAGACATGAAATGCATTTCTGTTAATTCTGCGTTAGAGTAACCAGCCATAGCGAAAGAAAACTTGTGCACTGAGAACAACTGTCAGATACGTACTGTTTATTTCACTAAACACCAACCAACTATTATAAGAAAATACACAACGTTTTTGCAAAATAAAAAGGGGCTAAAAAACATAAAACATTCCATATCTCCACAAGTGTTACTTTTCGGACCCATGTTTATTAAGACTTTTCTGCTTATTTTGGTTCATACTATTATCTCCTTAAATATTTTACACTCTTTTTTAACACCCTGTAGAATCAGAACTTATTTAAAAAAATAGGGAAATTTGCGTCATGAAATATGGAGTTAATATCGTAAAAAAATGTTTGTCAAATCCTTATAGTTTCCGAGTAAAAAATTATTGACGTTGTAATCTTTTGTTCTATTATACGTTATTGTGATACGATACTTTACATTAGTTTCTCAAGGGTCAAAAATGGCTTAACAACGATGACGTCAGAAATATGGGTCGTCTGTCAAAAAGTACATTTTTAAAAAACAAAATCGACGTGCCAGGGGATTTTTTCGAAAACTTCTCAATGTCAAAAATAATGAATTTATTCGTTACTTTTCGGAAGCACTGTATAATGCAACGCGAGGGAAATTTAAAACAGAATCGTGGAAGAGATGGAGCTTGACGACGTCTACAGCGTATTGCAGCAGTGTAGTGTATCATATACGAAGGACGAGGCGGACCGGTGCCATGGCCGCCACGATCTCCTGACTTCATTTGGATTTCTTTTTGTGGAGATATAAGGGCCCAAAATGTTGTAACACCAAGTATGTCAAACTATTTTATTAATTAAACTGACATATTAAATCTATTAATAACTAATAACAATTGCAGATGATTTTGCTGTATAAAATCGGCGTTATAAAATGCTGTTTATTTTTTTGCTTGTGTATTTCTTTCCATTTCTTGTCTGGTCGCAGATTGCACACATTAACGCTTTATTAGATTTTACAGTGGACCAGTTTCCAGTGCCGTGCAGAAGTGTATTTTTAAATTATCGTCTAACTGCCATTTTTGATTTATTTTACAAAATTGTATTTTTAAGAGTCGCGCATACACTCAAAAAATTTTTTTAAATGAATTCTGAATCTTCTGTATAATGCCCAATTTTACGCTACTGCTTTTTGACGTTTCTAAACTTTTTGAAATAGTTTTAATTTCGGTATTATTGAATTTCTTACATTAACATTATATGATGTAATTATTTAAGCAAAAATGATGGCAAATTGAAACTTTTTAAAATATAGATTGATGAAAAGTTTTCCTTAGGTTTTTAGTATTTGACAAAGCAATACATATTTTCAGACAACGATCCGTATAATTACTGTGACAAAGTCTTTCTTTGTCATGCCAATTAGTTGATACAACACAATCTGACTAGGATATTGTCTGTACATTATTACGGATAGGTACCTATATTATTCTGTAAATTACAGTCACTATTTCCAATTACAGATTCCGCCTTGGGATATAGATATCTATCTATCGCTAAATTAACAATAGTCCAGATAGCCTTCTCTGCGTAATCAAGAGCCGAAGATTAACACATACAGTGTGACCCATTAAGGATTAGGAGACCATTCTAAAAAATATTGGTGCGCGCTATTTTAATGATTTTTTTGTATATGTTGGTCTTCTAGATGTACTTGTTGAACCTATTATGAAGATTCAACTGCTAATCTACAGTCTACTACGATTTTTTTGCAATCAATTATTTTCGAAAACTACTAGGGATTTTTTAAATTAAAAATCTGGCAATAACAATCTTCGGCACTACTTAAAACTCCTGTGGTCCAAATTTCATCAATTTGTATCGAATAATATTTCTTTTATAGACCCTTAAAAGTTTTGATTTTATTGAATTTGTGTTTCCTGAAATGCCTGAAAATTGTTAATCTCCAACAATTTTTAGTCAAGAAAACAAAAAAATATATATATGAGGGAGGCAACCTATAAAACTTACCTGATGCTTAAGTTGGTAACAATTTGCCTGCAGACGAGAGAAGATAACGAATTTAAGTTATCAGGGAATCAAATTATTCAGAAACGATGATTATTACTTTAATCTACGAGTATTGCTTCTTCTGTTCGGTGAGTCTTTTATCAATCTGTTCTGTGCATTCGGAAGTTTTCGGTCACCTTTTCGGCACGTATACGTCTCTGTTTACGTTACACAAAGACCCGTGAGCAGGGTTGCTAACGGTATATAACGAAATTATTTACAGTTGACGTCTTGATTACTCAGAAACTATTTGAAATACTCACATAAAAATCTAGTCAATAGCCGTTTTCCTTTTATATAGAAATCTTAGCTAATCTGAGTTATGCTTATGTTCTTAATGTTTAGTAAGATTAATCGAGATTTCTGGTAAAATGAAAACGGCTAATCTATTGAAATCAATGATAGAAAAATAATGATCTCAATTGGGAATTCAAAATAAGAAAATAGCGCCATGTGGCGTAATAACGGCATAAATTGATAAATATCTATAAAAATAAATAAATACGACTTGACATTCTGAGACGATTGTCATAGAAACTAGTTTGAAATTTGACATCAGGTGGCGTAAATCTCATCTTGAATCGCCATTTCCTTAGACTACTTTTTTTTCGCGAAAATCACCCACCAAAAGAGGGTACTAGAACATCAACTACATATCAATATTAGTACAACAGTAATAGTACAGTGTAGTCCATTAAATGATTTATTAATTATTTGATGATCCCAACCCAACTACTTAAAGGCAAAATTGTCTCCGACTCCAAGCTACTTTTTTATGATATTGTTGAATTATAATATAAAAGAAAAAACCGCTAAAATATATGATGTCACACATGAACATTTTCAAATCCAAGATCAAATCGTAGTCACTGTGTGATAGTTGTAGATAAACTAGGAACTCATTTGAATTGATGTTCACCTTCAAGTCACCAAATATCCAAAATTAAAATAAGCTAGCTAAATTTGCCAACGAAAAAATGTACCAGATATAATAATATTATTAGATCATTTTTATAATTGAAATTCACTTAAAATAATACTTTGAATTTGATATCATTTTATTAAAGACAGTCTGAGGATATTTGAAGATAAAGAAACAAATTTATTCCAAGGAAAGTTTACCTTGAAATCATGCAGAGATTAAAGTTGAATATCCAGTTTTCTATATTTTACCTTTATATGAAGCAGTCACGAACTCTCTCAAATGTCTTACATTTATTCCTGTCACGATACTTAAATTTAACTTTTGATATTCAAATTTAAGAGCTGACAGAGTAGTTGCTTAGAAATTGGGGTATTGATTATTATAATCAGTTTTTTAGGCGTCCACTAACCTATAGATATTTTAATGAAAAATATCGGAATTTGATAGAATCACTAATTCTGTGGAAGAAATTTACATTTTTAGTCCAGTCATTTAAGGAGTTCACCTACGAAAATTGAGATACCCAGCTACAGATTCGTATAAACCTGTATTTTGACATCCTAAAACTGTTCTCAAAATTCACATATGATTCCATGGCCGCAACTTTGAAAATCGGGGGTCAAAGGTAAAAAAATCGATTTTTTGCAAATATCTCGTTTCCTACGTGTTTTACGCTATTTGTATTTATTATCAATATTGTAGAGAATTACTCTACAACTTTTGTTTCAAACATTTTTTTATACGTTGAATAGTTTTCGAGATAGAGGGCAGAGAGTGCGCGGTTATTATATCATTTGAAATCAACTGGTAGTCCCGATCGAAATCATCTCATAAGGTTTATAAATTGTTACTAAATCTATAATTATAAATAATTTTCATTTTTTATTAACAATTACATTATATTTAAATATTTTTCTGCTTAATTATTTATTTTCAATTAAGCAATTTATTTAATAACACCGTGTAGTTAAAAATTTGTAGAGGGAAAAATTTAAATCATTATTATAATTTAATTCTTATTTATAGTAATTATTCTTTAATAAATAAAAAAGAATATAAAAGAAATAAAATTTTAAATAATGTTTTTATTAAAAAATGTCATTCGATACATTAGTGATTGTCAAAATTAAAAAATCATCATCATCGTCATCTTTTCGCAGCTGTAGAATTCCTAGGTCGTTATCGTCTTCAACGAGATTTGTCTCTAATCCTTCCATGATTTCTGGGTCAAAGGTCATATCTTCAATGACATCGGTCTCATATGGTACAGCATTGAGACAAGCTTGCCCATTACACTGGCTACAAGTTAAAGAGCACTACAACCCCGCTTTCCTGCATCCACATCTTGAACCACAACCACTCTTGCAGTTACAGAATATTGTGTTGACAGGATTGTGACAGCAATAAATTACGAGTGTTATTGAATTCATAGGAAGGTTCATTAATGAAAAAAATATTTAAATATAATGTAATTGTTAATAAAAAATGAAAATTATTCATAATTATATATTTAGCAATAATTTATAAACCTTATATGAGATGATTTCGATCGGGATTACCAGTTGATTTAAAATGATATTCTAACCGCGCGTTCTCTGCCCTTTATCTTGAAACGATTCAATGTATAAAAAAATATTTGAAAAAAGGGTGTAGAGAATTTAATTCTCTACAATACTGATAATAAATGCAAATAGTGTTTTAAATTACGGGATATTATCATTCTTCTCAAATTTATTCAATGGAAAAACAGTTTGGTATACTCTTAGGGGTGACTCGCTCTCAATGAACATCTTGTAGTGTTTCAATTTACTTTTCTTACTTTTACCTTTACTTTACGGTTCTTATGCGGAATACCTTGTATATAAAAATACTGTGTAGATTTAAAAGTCCAGTTGCAATCAATAATTATTATTTGACTTTCCTTTTTCCATCTTAACTTTGAGGCAGACTATCCTAACATGAGGAAGTTGAACAATCAATATTCATTCAATATTAATTAATGAAGTTATCCTAAGAGTTATCGGAGCTAACCAAGTTGAAATATCACTTCGTACAAGACAATAAACCATTAATCATTCTCACCAGGGGCACCATTATTCAATTGTAACATGCAGTGGCAGTTATTGAATGCATACTAATCAATATTCATTATGTCTAGCGGCTGTCATTTTGAATATAATTTGCATAGCCACCAACCGTGCACATTTGTTAGTTTAATCAGCCCTATTAATTTTGCTCCTAATCCAAATCAGGATCAATAGAATTACGCCCAGCTTCTCACACAATTACACATTTTATTGATATCTCTATGCATATCTGCAAATTTGCAAGATAGTTGTTGCAATTATTTTTTAGATAATGTTGGAAATAAGCTTCCTTTATTTTACAGTAGACAAAATAATAGTCCGCTATTAAAACTGGAACATATCTACGAGTTTGTACATTTTAACAAGCAGACTTTTTTCACGTCGTTAAAAGTAAAAACTTTTCCTTCTTTTTAACTTCATCTGTCGACACACTCTTTATATGAATACAAAAACAATATTATATTTAAATTTATACTGGGATGGCTAGAAGTACGGAGTGAAATTCATATCCTTTGAATGAGTCAATTTTTTAAAAAACGCGAAACACGTTAACTGATGTTGATTTTTTCTCATCTTTCGGTTATATAATAACTTTTTCTTCAACCCCCTAACCCCCAGCTATCCCTAATTTTTTTTTCAAATGGAAACATAAGGCATGAGGGGGCTCGTTGAAAAGCTTACAGAGAACCAAATCCAGCCATATCAAATAAACAAGTTTTATGTTGTCAATAACAAGTCTTTTTTCGTTTAGAAATTGAAAGAACTAGATAATTTACAAAAACAAACTCAATGCCGCAAATGCTGAAAATGTCCTCCATTCACTATTTGGCATTCTCCAAGACGATAGTGAAAGCTGTCACAGCATTCCGAATTACTTCAGCTGGTAAATCCTAATCCTGTCCTAATCTTGTTCTTTAAATTCTCAATATTATCCGGTCTGTCCTGGTAGACTCCTTCTTTCAAATATCTCCAAAGAAAATAATACAGAGGCGTTAAGTCGGGAGATCTTGGCGGCCATTCAACTGTACTCCGTCTACCAATCCAACGATTTGGAAAAATGTCAGTATCTTCAGTATCTTCGAACATCAATACCAAAATGTGGGGAAGCACCATCTTGTTGAAACCAAATTCTTTCATTCGGTATATCTGGATCAATTTTATGAGGAAAAATCACAGCTAAAGCAGGTATCAGGTCAAATGTTAGGAAATCCAGGTAGCTTGCGGCAGTAAGATTTTCTTCAGAAAAGAATGGAAGATTCTGTTGTTGATGATACCTGCCCATATATTTACTTTCTGTGGGTGCTGCGTATGGGATTCACATGTCCAGTGTGGATTTTCCTGGGACCAAAAGCACAAGTATGCCTGTTAACCACTCTATTTAAATAAAACGTAGCTTCATCTGAAAAAAGTACGTCTCGTTGAAAACCATTATTGTCATTATTTCCTCACAAAATTGTAATACAATCGTCTTCTAGGGGTCGAATTTCTCTTGTTTCAGAAACATTCAAATTGCAGTTCGAGAAGCATCGTGATTGCGGGCAAATGAAACAGAATCTAATCTAATTTCTTTCCTTCATTCAAAGTACGTGACCGTCCAGTTTTGGGCAAAGTCTGTACTGTACCGTTTCCTCAAATTTGTGAAATACAGGGTGTTAAAAAAAGAGTGTAAAATATTTCAGAAGGTAATTGTATGAACCAAAATAAGCAGAAAAGTCTTAATAAATATGGGTCTGCAAAGTAATGGTTGCGGAGATATGGACCACTATTCGTTTTTCAAACATTTTATTTTATTAGGAATAAACCGACAAAGAAAGCTTTTAACAAACAAAAAACAAAGTTACAGATGTTAAGAAAAGTTTGGTGTAAATGCTCTCTAACGGCCATGCAAAAATGAGCTGGAGCACCATCATGCTGGAACCACATTTGTTGCCTCTGATTCAAAAGAATGTCTTCTAAAAACTCATACATTGCGTTGCAGACAGTTGAGGTAAGCAGCGCCTGTTAATCTGTTTGGTAAAACAACAGGACCTAGAAACCTGTCACCTACAATACCCATCCAAATGTTTAATGAAAAACGTACCTGATGTCCAGATTCTACTAGAGCATGAGGATTTTCGTCGGCCCAAATATACGTATTGTGAAAATTAAACACTCCATTTCTTGTGAACCCGGCCTCATCAGTAAAAAGAATGTTTTCAAGAAAATGATGGTCTTCAGTATCATGACGTAGAAACCAGCGGCAAAAAACCAAACGTGCTTGATGATCATTTATTGGATTTTAGGCCTGTACTCGTTGCACGTGGTATGGATAAAGCAGTTGCTCGTGAAGGATTCTCCAAACAAAAGGACCACTAATTCCTACCTCGGCTAATATTCTTCGCACACTCGTACCTGGATTCTGCTCTACCAGTCCTAGAATTTCTTCTTCTGCTCTAGGAGTGGATACCGACCTTGGTCTTTCGGATAAATGGCACTGTTTGCTCAAGGAACCGGTATCACGCAATCTTTGGTGAATTCTTCC
Organism: Monochamus alternatus; assembly: GCA_037114965.1. Classification (NCBI taxonomy): domain Eukaryota; kingdom Metazoa; phylum Arthropoda; class Insecta; order Coleoptera; family Cerambycidae; genus Monochamus; species Monochamus alternatus. Next base: position 144,260,572 of record CM073426.1, on the reverse strand, counting down.
AAACATGCGTTGTAAAGGAATCTGGCGATTTGGATAAGCGTCAACATAAAGACGTCGCGTTTCGGTGGCGTTCCCATTAGCACGACCATACATGAAATGCATGTCTGTTAATTCTGCGTTAGAGTAACCAGCCATAGCGAAAGAAAACTTGTGCACTGAGAACAATTGTCAAATACGTACTGTTTATTTCACTAAACATCAACGAACTATTATAAAAAAATACATAACGTTTTTGCAAAATAAAAAAAAGGGCTAAAAAACATAAAACATTCTATATCTCCGCAACCGTTACTTTGCGGACTCATGTTTATTGAAACATTTCTGCTTATTTTGGTTCATACTATTACCTCCTTTAATATTTTACACTTTTTTTTAACACCCTGTATTTTACTAACTGTCCCTTGCGAGATTTGGTTTTCGGAATATTTCGCATTGAATGAATCGCGCACTTCAGTCTGACTTCTTATTTTGTCTCCACATCCAAGCAATATCAAGATTTCAATGCGTTGCCTTTCCGACAATATCATTGCGATTCAATAAATAACTTGATTTTGACACAATAGTAACATTACTAACTCCAATTTACAACTAAAGCAAAAAATTAACCAGAATGCCTGGCAAGTAAATGGTGCCAAAGAAATGCAACATAAAAAAGATATATTTTTTTTTGCGTTAGCACTGATAAGTACAGTTTCAAATTCTTTAGTTTATTCTGTGCAAATTCATTGAGGATAACACTGAAGATTAAATTTTATTTCACTTAGTTAAGTAGGTGTTTTATACAACTCTCAAAAACCTTGCTATTGAAAACATAAAACTTTTTTATTTGGTATGGCTGTTTTTCTAAAAGCTTTTCAACGAGTCCCCACATGCCTTATGTTTCCATTTGAAAAAAAAGTAGGGGTAGCTGGGGGTTAGAGGGTTAAAGAAAAATTAATTATTATATAACCGAAGGATGGGAAAAAATCAAGATCAGTTAACGTGTTTCGGCGTTTTAAAAAAAATTCACTCATTCAAAGGATATGAACTTTATTCCGTACTTCTGGCCATCCCTGTATGTATAAAATAATGTTATAATTTAATATGTCACATTTTTCACACATAAAATAAATTTTAAAATATACTAGCATGGTAATATGTAAAATGAATTACTGCCACATCACAGATTTTATTTTCACGCGCTAGTAATTTCACAGTGATTTATTGAACAAATTACAAAATCATGGTGCTGTCAGATAAAATTATCAATATCTGGAAATGTTGGAGAGGGTTATGTAGAATTATGGCGATATTTATTATTATTTTTTAAATAATGTAAACATTTGTTTGGATTTAATGATAAATAAATATACTACCTGGTTTTTCAGCAGCACTATTATTGGTTTGTTCTAAAGTGAAATAATACACGAACTGAATAATATATTTGCCTACATTTTAATTCTTACTGGAAGCGGCCACTTTTCTAGGTCATGGCATAACCGAAAACCATAGTTGATCAAATAGAAGTACGCTCATATGTTAACCTTAATACATGCTTAATCTTAAGCAAAGCATTCAATACTAGAAACTGAAATGTTTTGGCTTCAATGCTCTTATTTTTTTTAATAATTATTTAAATATGAGGCAACAACGGGTGACATTTAATAACACTTTTTCCAACCTCACCTATGTTTTATTTACTGGTTGCCAAGCAAAAACGAGTCGGTAAGTAATTACTTACTGTTCTGGTCTTGATAGGACTGAACGGTAAGTAAATTATATTATTTGTTGTGAAAAAATACCCAATAAACAATAATAACGATGCTATCTATTTATTTATATTCAAATGAAACGTACAATTAATAATACTAATAGGAAACGCAAAGTGATTGCCAGTATCGTGTGTATTAACTGTATTGACAGAAAATGCAGAATGCGAGACATTATGTTAATTTCCCAAGTAGGAGAGAAATAGTCATGTCTAAAAACAAGAATATACGCTATACCTCATCAAAAATTTTATTAATTAATTCATAGATTTCTTTCACCCACACTTTAGCAAATTTCATATATACAGCATATGATCTATAACTAAACGTTTTCAACTGCAATGGTAAATTATTAAATATCTTCCCTGACAAATATAAGAAATTTTTTTGCCCTAATCTTTTTTTCATAAACGGAAATTGCTGATTTTTTATATTGGTTAAAAGTGTAACCGAAGTGCGGCGAAAAGAATGACCGATATAACAGGTCACATCTTGCAATTTTAAATACACTACAATTTTCATTAGAAATTTCCCTATCATACCTTTACCCACCACCTGATTTCAACATTTGCCATTACGATAGTTTAAAAAACAAATTCGAAGATTGAGTATGAACTGGTCGAAGTTTTATATAATTCTGAATTGTTTGCAAATAATGAACTTTTTCATCTTCCTTATTTGTAACAGTAAATGAGCGGTTCACATCCGTTTTGGTATTCGGAGTTTTCATAATTATATATAAATCATGATTTTCAAAATCTTCAATGTGCATATTATACAACTCTTCCCTCTAGAAGCTCCTGAAACGCCTAATGCTCGACCTACAGATGTTTACAAATCGGATTTAAGCTTACTACTGGACGGACGAAAGTCGGTTTGGCAGTAATAGTGTGTCAAACGAATTCTACTGGTCCATTGAAAATCCCCACATTGTAAATCCAGTCCAAATTCAAGACCATTTTGGAGTAAATGTATAGTGCTATAGTGCAACCTCATCGGTAGGCATTTAATTGAGATTTATTTTTATGAACATATGATGGACAACGTGAGTTACCTAGATATTCTACAAGAAGAACTTCCTGCATTTCTGGAGAATGTGCCTTTGTAGATAACATTTTCCTGGAAAAATAGATTGGGATTAATGGACCTATTCAGTGGTCCGGAAAGTCACCAGATTTAACACCCCTCGATTTTTTATGGGGGGTTTTAACAATAAGATTTAGAAAACACCTTCGCTAGATATTAATCATTTCAAAGAAAAAATTACAAACGTTTGTAATTCTGTAATAAAAATTATTTTATATTAAATAAGGATCCCTTTCAACAGACTTACTATTACATCCAATTCACCTAAGATCTTAGGCTTAAACTCTTTAACTTAATGCCTGAAAATATAAAAATTCTTTCAACTAAAGAATATCTAACTGTAAAATGTTTTTATGCGCTTGATAAATATTTTCAAGGTCTATAATTCGTAATATTATAGTGTTTATATTTAAATTTATATACGTTTTTTGTTTGTTTTATTGACTATTCTTATACAATATGTATTTTCTTAAAAGATAATAAAGATTATTATTATTGTCATATGTATGAGGGCGTTTGCCTCATTTTTTAAGTTTAGTTATTGTTATCATCCCCTTTTGTTTTAACTGTATTAAAGAATTATCGAGTTATTAATGATTTTCAGTTCTAGTCATGTTGCATTACTTTGTAATCTAAACAAATATTTAAAAGTATTCCAATATCTTCCATTTTTTTGCTACCTACACTTTAAAAACTAAGTATTTGCAAATATACATCTGTCTCCAATTTCTTTATCAGTTTTCAAAGGAGTTAACGATACATTTATATTTAAAGGTCGCGGATATTAGTCACGTCATAGAAATGTAAGGTTAAATCCAATCATCGATATAAGATGGAAACTTTTACTTGAACACAAACAAACAAACCGTTCCCCCTCATTCTTTGGTTAATCCTACGTTATTTTATTTCGTAACAAAACTCCAGAAGGCCCGCAAAGTACCTTAAGCACTGTTCACGTAGGTTCCTTCCTGTGTAATGGGGATAATCTCTGTTTCAGGTTTGTAAGGGAAGCGACCGGATTCAACGTGGATATGCGGATAGGGATCCACACCGGAAACGTACTGTGCGGAGTTCTGGGATTAAGGAAGTGGCAGTTCGACGTGTGGAGCGACGATGTTACACTCGCCAACCATATGGAGTCGGGTGGAATCGCGGGGTAAGTGATAGTCAATAGGTTAAAAATTAATACAAGCAGTTAATCAAGAGGTCAACTAATCCATGGTAGATGTCCAACAATCAGGATTCTAAAGTAACGTTCAGATAAGCGTTAGTGCAATGGCACTGCAGTTGTACTGTTGTATTGTAATTGTATGGTGTTAAATATTATTACTCTGTTTACATAAAATTACTGTAGACTTAAGAAGTTGGGGAATTTTTCCGCTGTAAGTTGGCGACATGCAAAAACTCAAGATTCTTGACCTTCAGAGATGTTTTGTCATCTACGTCCCTTTCTACGGAAATTGTTGGCTTTTATCATTTGCCGGCATTTTTGCCGGGTAAACGCAGAAATTTCACGTCCTGGTATTATAATGTACAAACATTCATATAATAAAGCTTTATTAATAATAATAATAATAATAATAAAGCTTTATTGCCCAACAGAGTTCCATTTACAGGGCAAAATCTTAAATAAACCATTTAACACTTAAATAATAATAAATTAAAAATTCATACATGAAACAATCCCATTCATACCATATACAAATCTTGAGTACATCCAAAAAAAAAATAAATATAAATAAAATAAAAAGAAACTTAACTATAAAAAGAAATACTAAATAATAAAAAATAATCATACATGAAATATTCGCATATCTAAAATACAAAAATGTTGCGTACATAAAAAAAATGAAAAGAAATTTAACTGTATTGCTCATTAAATAGATTAACAAGAGTATTCAATGAACAGGCAAAAATATCACAAGGGTGTTCTAACCGATTAAAGTTATCACACATAATACATATCGGAGACCTTAATAAAATATTAGTTTTAGCGGTATCACATTTAAAACTTAACGTAGTTCTTGAATTTACCCTAGGTACATAAAAATTAACAGCAGAAAGCAATTCGGAGCAGTCAATGAGGTTGTTTATGATTTTATATAAAAAAATACGGAAATACATATTCTTCGACTCTCTAAACTAGACATCAAAACGACTAGTTAAAATATTGTAATCAATACCTCTCTCAGGATAAACTCCATCATTCTTAAATATCAAGTATTTTAAATATAAAGTTTTAATAGCTTGTATGTCTGTAAATTGCTTACAATTCCTAAGAATAAATCCATAAAATGTAAATGCTTCATTTGTCTTAATAGTTACATGATCATGAAATGAAAATTTTTTGTCAAACAATACACCCAAATCCTTACAAGAGTCATAACGAGATAGTACAGTATCATCAATTACGTAATTAAATTCATAAGTAGATAGTTTTCTAGAAAAACTTACAGTCTTACATTTAGCAGTATTTAAATATAACTTATTTCTAGCACACCAAGACTGTACCTCATTAAGCTGTCTCTGTAGATTATAACAATCATCCAAGCTACCAATAGACGAAAAATTTTTTAAATCATCTGCATATAATAACTTTTTACTACTAATTACTTCACTAAGGTCATTAATAAATAAAATGAATAATAACGGTCCCAGGGTAGAACCCTGGGGTACTCCAGAAGTTGCAACGTAATTAACCGAATCAAATCCATTATAACTAACAAACTGTACTTTATTATATCGACCAAGTCATCAGAGAAGCCAAAAGTCAAACCCAATTTATAAAGTAGAACTTTGTGATTAACCTTATCAAAACCCTTTGAGTAGTCCGTGTATATCACATCTACCTGACCTTTATTATCTAAAACATGTGTGACATATTCAGCAAAAACAGCTAAGTTAGTAACAGTTGACCTGCCGCCAACAAATTCATGTTGGTATGGAGAAATTAGGTTACGAACGGAAAGGTAGATACGATTATAAAGAGCTGTCTCAAAAATCTTAGCAAAATTAGAAATTATTGATATTGGTCTATAGTTCTCCACTTGTGACTTATCGCCACTCTTAAATATAGGACAAACCCTGGCCTCTTTCCAACGACTTGGAAAAGTTTTAGTTCTTAAAACAAGATTAAAATGTTTGCATAAAGGGTGGGCTAGAACTGCAGCACAGTCTTTTACAATAAATGATGGAATATCATCTGGACCAGATGTCATCTTATTTTTTAACTTTTTGATGGCAGCGAACACTTCGGCCTCTGTAAATTCATTTAAAACGATATTATTATAACAAAAATCAGAAGGGTAATTAAAAATGTCATGATCATCAGAACTTAGAAAGACACTACTAAAAAAGCATGAACAATATCAGATTGCTTATCATAGTGTTTATTGTTATATGAGACCTCTCCCGGTATCCTCGAACCCCTCCTCTTAGATTGTACAAAAGACCAAAAACACTTAGGATTTTCAGAAATAGATGACTGTACTCTCTGTATATAATGAGAATAAGCTGTATTTATTTGCTGTTTAATTAATGCGCGTAGCCGTTTAAATTCTTGTAGGAAGAAATCTTTTTTTGTCTTTTTATATTTATTGAAAAACCTCGCCTTAGTTTTTACATTCTTTATAATATCTGAATGAAACCAAGGAGGATATTTATGTTTAAATGTTTTAAAAAGTGGCACATTAGCGTCGCCCATTCTGAACAACAGACAATAAAATTGATCCACCGCAGAATTTACATCATTAAACTGAGATAAAAATTCCCAATCGGCAATAAGAACTGAATTATACAGGGATATATAATCTGCTTTTTTGAAATTATATCTCTTTTTTCTTAAATTTGGTAAAAACGTAGGATGAAAGGTAATATTTTTATCAAAATATATAATTAATGGAGGATGGTACAAATCTTCAGATACCACGGGAGCATCATCTCTTACAACATTACAAGCAATATTGCCCATAACTAAATCCAGTAACCTACCCAAATTATTTTTAATCCAGTTAAATTGTCTGAAACTAAATAAATTTAAGAAATTATTAACATAATTAGTTTTCCTGTCAACAGAATCCATATTCACAAAATTAGGAACAATCAAATCACCTACAATAATAACATTTTCCTGCAAAAAATCTAAATGCTCAAGAGAATCAAAAAATAGTTCAAAATCATCTACTGCTATAAAGGGAGGAATATATAAATTAACATATTCATATACCTAATAATAATAATAACTTATTTATCCAGACAGATCACACATACGTTACACTGGATAAGTCAACACAATCTCATAGGTATAACATTAACAGTAAAATAAATAACTCAGGAATGAAACAACATACAGTTCCTCTTAAGACTATATTACAAAATAGATATCAGCTAATAAAATCTGCTACGGTATAAAAACAATTTTCAGTCAAATATCTTTTCAATTTTGATTTGAACGAGTTAAAATTGAGTTCAGTTCTAATATCCATGTAAGAAGGTGCTTTTTCATACTATAATGATGTTTTATGATGGGGTATTCTAAATAGATTGCCATGCATAGTTCTATAACAATGAGTTTGATCATTTCTAATAAATTTACTAGAGTTCTTTGCAATCTACAGAATGCATTTATAAATATAAATACATGGAAATGTTAGTATATTATTTTTTATAAAATACGGTCTACAAGAATTCAATGTATATCAAAAATAAGACGGATAATTCTTTTCTGTGAAATGGGAATTCTACTGATATTTTAACACTACCTGCATTACCCCATATGATTACATTACATGACAAGTGACAATAGATCAGTGAATAATAAATATCGAGAATTTGTTTAGTATCAAATGTAGATTTTAATTGCAGGATAGCGTAATAACCACTATTGTTTTTGACAAATAAATTCAACACTACTTTTCCAGCTCACATCATAATCAATGTAGGTGCCTAAAAACTTAGTGTCAGATAATTGAATTGTTCTTCCATTTACTGTGACGTCAAAGGGTGCCCGAACATTACGCAAAGAAAACTGCATGCACACGATTTTTTCCGCACTTAAAATTAATGCATTTCTATTGCACTAGTTTGAAAATTCAACTGATAACTTATTTAGACGATATTGAAGGTCCTTAGGTCTGTCAGCAGCGGCAGCAAGAGTTACATCATCAGAATATAAAACAGCACAGTCACTATTAATATGTTCGGGAAGATAATATTAAAAACATCAGCGGACCAAGTACAGAACGCACATTTTTCTATAACTTAAGTAGGATAAAAGCCATGACAAGAATGTACTCCGGAAACTAACTGCACGCAACTTCCTTCTCATAAAATTAGGGTCTAAGCAATCAAATGCCATTGATAGATCGAAGTAAAGAGCACCGACATATTTTCCTTTATCGAGGTTTTCATAGACATACTCAACAAAGCATAACTATCAGTTTCTGCGGATCTATTTGGAAACACTTGGCTGAATACACTGCCAAACTGATCAGATTTGTAAAAACAGTGGTAATAAAGTAAAGGTTTATGGTCTGCTCTGCAATTATTTATTGTCTCTTTTGTTCCCTAAGTACATGCATCACATTAAGAAAAACCAAGCATTTTATATACAGGGGGTCCAAGACTTTGACGGTGTGTGTATATCTACATGAAAATCTGCTATAAAATTATAATACATTAACAAGAAATTTTACTACTACGTGTATTTGACTTACTGCTATACATTTACAATTACATGAATATTTTTTTCGTGTGTTATTATTTACATTAATTTCTTTTCTACAGTCGTCAAATGTGTTTCTTGTTTTAGATAAAACCGTTAGTCTACCTTTATCTCATTTTCTAAACAATTTTGCATTAACCGAAATATTTATTGACATTATTCTTGTTGCTTGATCCCACAAATGGGCTTATTTATACTCATATCTTAGTAACTCTATTATAATTAACTTCTCGTTAACTGCTAGGTTCTCTATTACTAATGCTTAGAGATGTCGTAATTTTAGTAATAACCAGAGACAGGGTCAATATACATGTATACATATAATCACATGGGGTATCCCGACACCGCCATAAACTATATAACTAACTTCAATTAGAAGGGATCTGCCTCAACTATAAGTACTGTTCATTAAGGGCATCTATCAGGCGTCTCCAATGGCTTCAGTCTAATTAATTTTGGGCTTGTTAGTAAATTATTAACGAATATGATGGTCAGGCTCAAAGGAACGTCGATAGAGTTAATGTTAGAACGATTTATTATGCATTTTACGGAGAATATAATATAATATTCATAATAACTGTTTTATTACAGTTTTTTAGTTGTTACAATGAAATACCTACATGGAAATTATATTAAATTATTCTCATCTTTTTTAACCTACTTTAATTTTCGAAAATACTTCTTTTATTACTATTCCATGTACATTGTATTTCTTAAGTAGATGTCTAAAATCCAGGTTCATATTCTGTGGCAAAAAAATAAGGGTTTTTTGCTATGTTACGTCTTAGGACAGCCATTGTCCATTTACAGCGTGTCAAACATTTAAAAAAATCAGTTTTTATTTGTTAATTTCTAAACTGTTTGTAATAATTTAACCAAATTCGGTGTGCGTATTAAGTTTGACAGTATGTACGAAACAAAAAATTACCAGCTTTAGAAACAGTGCGGAGTGACGGAGGTGTGGGTCGATAATTATTTGCCAAGAAATATATATTACCCGGAATAGTATTAGTTATTTAGTGCTTCTCAGATTCAATGTGAACCTTGTAAACCAATGTTTTGAGAGATCTCAAAACAAAAAAAAATGAATAGGGTTCATATCGGGTGATCTGGGTGGCCAAGGATAATCTAATTCTTGAGTGCCTCGTCGTTAGTACCGAATCTTTCATTTAAATATTCACATTTACAATATGCTAGTGGTAAAGTAAATATTTTGTTCAATTCTTTGCAAAATCCAGTAGCAAAATTGAAGGCGAGCAGGATAGGCTTGAACCCTTTATATATGATACGGGCATAACTGTTGATGCTTCAGAGTGGACCTAACTAATTTATGGTTCACATTAAGATTTGCAGCGATATTTTTAGTACTAGTATTTGGGTCTTCTTAAATTTCGTGTAGAATGACTTCTTCCAACTCACGCGTTCTAACACTCAAAGGTATTCCAGGAATTGGACCTTTCTGAAATGATCCTGACTCTCAAAGACGTTGAAAAACATCACTACTACTAGTGACGTCAAAATTAGTTAAAAATTCTTATTTGCCGTGCCAAAAAACATAATTCTGCCAATTTTTTTTTTAATACTCCGACAGGTTTAAAAGTTATTGAGATATTTCAAAATAAAATGCTAGCAACGCCCTGGATTTTTTAAACTAGAAAACATTCGGATAAGACATATTTGGCTCAATCGACTTTTTTTGGTCACCACTATCTCCGGCCTAGAAAATCTAAAAACCACTATATCATAATATATTTTTTCTAATTTTGACATATAAAGTGACACTTTTTAAAACTGATTGACATTATGAAACGTCTTACTTTTTGTAACTAGTTGCATAAAGTAAAATTTTATGCAATTGGTGACGAAATATGTATTTCAAAATTAGTGGCAAAAAGAATTATTCTATTTATTAAACTGTTATAATACAAGTTAAAAACATAAATTATAAATTAATTAATTATTATAAATATTGATAACACTATTATTGCAATTATTCAAATTAATTCCCGACGACATATTTTTTTCATTGCTCAAACTTGCTGTTATTTGGGAAGCGGCGCACATTGCATTAGATGTTTCACCAAATATTTCTTGCGCTATAAGTTTTTTATTATTCATGGAATTTTCAACATATCCCTCCGCAACAGAGCTAGATTTCCAACCTCCGTGCCTCTTTAATTTTAAAATGTCAGCGCCACTGTCTGCTAGGAAAGTGGCAGAGCTTCTTCTGAAGCAATGGCCAGTATATAGAACAGGATTTGAAAGACCAAGAAATTGTGCAATAACTTTTGGCAGACTGCTAAATGTGTTAATTCCCACAGGATTTCTGGTACATTTTCCATTCGCATATTTTACAAAAAATCTGTTGTGTTTAAGAACCTGGGGACGCAACTTAATATATTTTCTTAATATTTCAACAAGATTCGTATTTTCAATGTCTCCAATGGTAATTGCAAACTGCCGTATAACTTTTGTTTTTGAAGGTGGGATATCAACACGAAAATGGCTTCCTTCGTCTATAACGTTTTCAACTGGAAGAAATGTTAATTCTGCTTTTCTGCATGCTCTTGCCATTCCAATTATCATTGCAACCTTAGCCATTAAGTATTCTTTGTCATCAGCTTCCACTAAAAATTTGGCAAAATCTTCTTTAATAAAAACTTTTGACTTTTTAGCACTGTACCCGTCCGCTTGCCTTTTAATATATGCTACCAAATTTGTATATTTTTTAATATCAATATACCTTTTCAGATTTAGTTCAGACCTTAACATTGAGTAAAGTGTCCATAATGTGGAAACTTTTAGATTTTTCTTACCCTCAAAATATGCAAGTAAAACTTTCTCATTAACATGTTTAATTTTCTTCTCATCACACCACGTAACAAATTTTTCGTATGCCAAATCATAAACTGCCTTTGACTTTTTGGGAATTACTGATAATAGAGCATTACCTGCTGCCTCTTCAATATCGCTTGGTAGCTCTTCAGAACTTGAATCAATCATTTTTTAAAAATAAAACTAAAAATATATCAATCTCGCTAAAAACCTTCCATCTAGACTTTTTTACAAAATGTCAAACTGACAACTAACATGAAGTAACAGCAACAAACTAAATTTATGTTTTCCAAATTTTTGTCAATTATATTAAATTTTATTTTTTTATTACTTTCTTCAAAATTAGAAAAAATCTTGTATGCAATACGTTACGAAATGAAATTTTGTGTAACTTGTGTCTCACGCGTTACACAAAATTAGACATTTCGTAACTGATGGCATAAATAGCTATTTTTAAATACAAGATTAATACACAATTCTGTTATAATAATTTAGACGGCTTTTCCAAGTAATCTCCTTTTAATATATTGAATACAAAACTTTTAAGGAATATGATACTTTGATTTGATAATGTATTATTATTACCTATTCATTTCTTTCTTTCAGCCTCAAATAATATGCTGCATTCTTCAATCAGTACTTTTAAAATAAAATGAAATCAGATGAGTTAAATTGCATATTACATTAATGCCACCAAACCTATTCCAGAAGATGATGCTTAAAACGATATGGGATGTCAAAGTTAGATGTCAAGATACTAACTTAAGCGACAAAATATGACCTCATGCTTTCATAAATACATATATTACACACATGCATCTATTTATTTCAAGTAATTTCCAGAAAACAATAGGGTCATTTGGTCAAACCTCAAATTACATTATTTGTTTAACTTGATCAAGCATTTATGATGCATGATCAACCCAGCAAAATTTGAAGTCGTTTTCGGAATATACGAGATCAAATCGCGAGGCATGACGTCTTTGCCTCCTACAGCTTCTCGGTACTCGTCCATTTCTGTTAAATTAAAATAGATTAGCAAAACTAAATACTTTTAAAATTCACGACATGCATATTCCTCTAATCTACCAATGGTAAAATTAAATTATGATGATGGACTATTTTAATACAAATCACAAATTTGTAAGTGCTAAAATGAGAGGTGTAAAATGCAACAGTAAATTCTAAAACGAAATCGTTAATGCGAGGCCTAACAACTATATGTTGAAACAAACATTTATTTTTTTAATCACGTGTCAATCTATCAAAATGCGTTGACAGATTTTCTTGTAATTTTATGTATGCGTTAACAACATATTCCTTGCCATTTTAAGCCATTATTAACCGCAAACTACCTTTCGTATTTTTATTATAATTTATATACAGTTATACACAGAGACATTTTGGTATCTATAATACCTAAAATTTGATTGTTTTGTTTTAGTGTCTCTAATATCAACCTAACGACGCCGACAGTATTCCTACGCTTCGTATTTTAAATACAAGTAAATTATAGTGCGCGCAATCCGAAATGTTATAGGAGACAATGACGTCACAGAGCGGTTTACGCGAGTCCATGTTCTCAAATTATTTTAAAGGCTTTAGAGGCGTTAGCAAACTATATATATAATTAATTTTATGGAAATACTCATTCAGGTAAAATCTTCCAATGTGTAGAGAATGAGTTCGATCCTATCCATCACACGAACGCCACGTTTTAATGGATTTGACTCAAACAAAAATAATTCCTTCTGCAGTCAAGTCAGGCAGGGTTTTTACAAAAAAACTCCTGCTGACATAAAACAGCGCCCCAAAGCGCATAAAATGAAAACATCTAAAAAGAACTTTAATTTAGTTTGAAATAAAAGAGCCACGCTCTAATGCAGTGTCCATTATAGCCGGCGATTGAACCATCAGGGTTAATTTAGATATCAAAGGTGACCGTTGATTGAATTCAGCCTGCAATAAATCCGATAATTAGGGTCGAGATGATGGCGAGAATTATAACATGGAGCTGAATGGAATCCCGTTTAGCGGAGTATATAAAAATATTTACACGTCGTCAGTCGATAAATCTATTTATCTACAAGTGTCATATAATGACTATGATTTGACATTGTTTCGATTGTCATAACTTTTTATAGTATATTATTAAACGAGCATATAATGATTATTAAAATACCTTTCTAAAACAGTAAAAAAATGTTACAAAAGCTAATAATAAGGAATATATGGGTAGATATTGTGGGTGTAATTCAACGCAGGTTGAGGCTTTTGTCCACTGAGTAGTTAGTTTCACACAATATTATTAATACCTAAAAATATATAAAAACATATAATGATAGTTGTAATCACCCGAGTGAATTTTAGCCATTATACAGGATTTTTTAACGAAAAGTCGAAATCTGGCGATTTGGATAAGCGTCAACATAAAGACGTCGCGCTTCGGTGGCGTTCCCATTAGCACGACCATACATGAAATGCATGTCTGTTAATTCTGCGTTAGAGCCTTGAGTATTTACACCAAGAGAGTCAATCCTTAATAAAGACCTAAATAGTTATCATAATTCCTGTTAGATGTCGTACTGTGTAACAATACGCATTTATTCAAACGAAGGAAATAAAGCGCTACTATTTTAATCTGCAAAAAACTGTGAAGGCGTTTCGAGGGCGTGGTCGCGTGACCCTTTTTCACATACCTGCCTAAATAATAAGATTGTGGCAATATATTTATATTCAAACTATAGATCATAAAGTTTGAGACATAAGCTGTTTATTTTATTGCGTTAGAGAAGTAAGAATATGAACTGTAAATTAATTAAAAAAAACAGAAAAATAAGATTGTTAAAAGAGTTTTCAGCGATATGCCAAAATTTACATTTTCTGTTTTATTTCCTTTAAACATATTAACATAATTCAAATGAATTGGACATACCTACTTCTATAAAGAGACATATAGAACTGCAGATTATCGTGTGGGTTTCTCTTACTGCATAAGATGCATTATTATTTTGCGAAAAATTCATTCGTAAAAATTCTAAAACACCAAGTATCTTTTTTCAATGTGTGATCTAAGTATAATTTTGTGATGGTGTGAAATAAATATTATTTTGTAGTCTTTTTGAAGAGTAATTTTTAAATTAAAATTAAATTTAAATTAATTTAAAAATTCAAATAATTTAACATTTGCGCATGCAAATTTAAATAAATTTACATGCGCTAATGTTTTTAGTAAAAATAATTTAACTTTACAGGCCTCATCAGAAAAGAATGTGTTTCAAAATTAATTATTTTAAGTATTATATAAGGTGAACCATTAATGATGTGCCAGAGTAGGAATGACAGTTTTGGAGCAAAATATGAAGATATAGCTAAATATGCCTTACTAAAATGTTGCTGTGGAAAAAGATACAGGTTTACATATTTTTTTTTAATAACTAGGATCGCTCAACCGATTGTCATCAAATTTGGTAGGGAAACATATTTTAAGAAAAGCAATCATAATTTATGTAGTAGGTACCTATTAAAACAGATAGACCATTGCCAGATGATGATAATTTCTATCTTATTTTTTGTTAACGAAATTCCTACCGTTTTCCAGAAAACTGATCTAAAACAACCAAATGTATTTTTCGACGTGAGGAAATCTCTTAGGAGCATTAGAAAATTGCCATATTGAAAATTTTCTGTAATTAGCTGTAATAATTAGTTTAATTAATTAAGACATGTAGAAGTAAAGAGAGTTTGCTCAAGGGCTAAGTTGTTTTTACTGCTCTGTTGTTATTTTTGTCCATAACAGTAAATATGTAGATATTTTTTTTTCAAATATGAGTTTTTTTCCAAAGTTACTCTGGACATTTAAAAAAAGTAAACGACTCATTGATACCTACTAATTTTTTTGAATTAAATTTCAATCAGTTGAGAGATACTTGCGTTAATACAAAAAAAGAAAACACAAATAAATATATTTCAACTTTGACACCTTGTATCTTTTTCCACAGAAATATTTTACGAAGATATATTTAGCTATATCTTCATATTTCCTCCCAATGATGTTACTCCTCTTCTATGTCCCCTTATTAATGGCCCACCCTGTATATTTTTTTCGACACGTATTGAATGACTTCTTCACTTGAATTTACCAAAGCTGGAGGAATATGATAAAAGTGTTATCTGGCGATTAATATATTTTAAGCTTTGACTTTCATTGATACGCGAAAGTGAATATGAACTGGATAACTGCACTTCTGTATTTTTTTTTTATTAAAAATCGTGATGAAATTACTATAATTACTTATCAGAATTCAAAATCTATCATTATAGTCGATTTTCACCTTCCGCGGAAAAGTTTTATTCCTGGAATGTTTCATCTAGTTTTATTACATTTTAAAAATTAACATTTATTTCCTGCCTGCTTCCTCATGACTAACACATTCACTTAATAATAAAATAAACAGTAATCCTATCGAATGTCATTAAAGTTATGAATTTTAAGTACATACAAGCTTTTAAAATAACAATGACACTCTCTCAAAACAGTTTTTGAACTTCTCGAAGTTCTGAATAGAAACTCATTAAATTTATTTTGGTAAGTGAAACAACTAATTACTAATGTTAAAAGATGAAAGTAGATTTCATTACAAATACGTCAGCAGTTCAAAAGAAATAGCAAAATTTAATTTAAAGAGTGTCAATATGATTGCAAACGATTGTACATAACATAATATGTATGAACCAATCATCTTCGATGGGAGGAGCTTCCAAATTCATGTCATTTTAGTACCTAATATTGCGCCATCTATTAGCAAATAGCCCAAGCGTAAACGTTCTTTTTGAGCTCGTTTCCCATTACGCGAGAGTTGGTTTCCCATTCAGGCCAACAAGGTCTCCCATTAGATTGACTAGTCTTAGTGTATATAGTCAAGGGTTAGAGTAACCAGCCATAGCGAAAGAAAACTTGTGCACTGAGAACAACTGTCAAATACGTAGGTACTGTTTATTTCACTAAACATCAACCAACTATTATAAGAAAATACACAACGTTTTTGCAAAATAAAAAAGGGACTAAAAAACATAAAACATTCCATATCTCCGCAACCGTTACTTCGCGGACCCATGTTTATTGAGACTTATCTGCTTATTTTGGTTCATACAATTACCTCCTTAAATATTTTACACTCTTTTTTTTAACACCCTATATATAATGAATCATAAGCATAGTGAACCAAAATTACTTACTGAAATTAATAACTTAGAAAAAAATTATTAAAGAGAAAATTAATCTAATATACTAAATACTAATATTGTTTTCTTGAGCGCGAGCCTTACTTCTCAAACATATCTAAAGCATAACATTCCTTTAAACTTAGTATTTTACTTTTTATTAAGAGTGCTATTTTATTTTAAAATAAAGCATTATTAGAGTAATATGTATGTATTATTTGGTATAATTTATTTCAAACCGTTTTCCAAATAAAATTCAAATTTCAGCGATACATGCCACTTATTACGCGAATTTGATATTTGTTTACCTTACATTTACTTTCGTTTATATGAAACCCATTATGGCCAGTAAGTTAGCTTTTATCATCGATTAGTAAAAACATTCCGTAAAAGGATTCCCATTTACAACGCATTTTCAATTTCAAAATATTTATTTTTAATTTTGAATGTAATTACTTGTGGAGAAAATCAATTTGTTACGAAGATAACAATTAATTTCAAACGCGGGGATGAAATGATGGCAACCGCGTGTGTTTTAAGTCAATAGGAAGATGGAAGCTTCAATACATCTCACTTAGTTTAACCTTCTGGGAACAGTGGAAGAGTTTAACTGTTCCAGAGGGATGCGTGAGAATGGCAATGAAATAAGTTTTTGTTCCTTAAGTAATTAGACCTGAAGTAGATCGCAAATCTTAAGGAACAGTTTGTTAATTTGTACGTAAGTGTATGTCGGGAATTCTGTTTGTATGTTTTCTTGGAATGAGAGCGTAATATTGTGCAAAAATATGATAACAAAAAGCAAACGCAGTCCAGGGAAAAAATGTCATCCCTATAACAGAAGTTAATAATAATAGAAGCTTTTTTAAATTAAAATTATAATTAGTTAACATATTATGCATACAGAAAACATTTTACGATATTAAAGAAGACAACAGAATAATCTACTATGTATTATTATTTATAAATTTAACAGAGTTTCAAATACGTAGCCTTTAAAGTAGACCTATAGTGTTTTTCAGTTTGATATTTAATAATTACATAATTTTCAGCTGTTTTTTTAATACGTAGTACTCAAAGAGCTTTGTACTTTCAACAGAATATGTGTTTGTGAGAATATTGTAAGAATTCAGAAGAACATTGTAGAGCATGTATCCAAGTTTCCGAAACCCGCCTTCCATTTTCTGAGCGACCATTGGTTCTTGAGATATTGCTGAGAGAAGAAAAAATGACGCATTTTCATTTAAAGCCTGATAAATCAGCGAGAAATGGTCGTCTGGAGGCCGACAAAAAAATAAATTGAAGCTATATGAACAGCCTATCCAATCCATAGTGGTTACGTTGAAAATTTTTGTTGAATTCCGTACACTAAAAATAAGAGTGCAAAAAATTTTGAACAGTTTTCTTTCCATGATATTTATTTGATTTTTTTTTATCCCTTAATTTTTTCCGCTAGTGTATATTATTCTTTTTTTATACTATTACTGTTTATTTGGTAGTTTCGTAGTTATATTTCTTTAATTGTCTTTGTAAATGACATTTTTTTGCGACAAATCCTACACCCTTTGGGTATTTTGATGTAATTTTAACTTATGGACTAATAAAAACTCTATCTCTATCTATATATATATGAGAAATATTTTCAGTCGATTCATCATGATTATTAAACTCGTGTAAAAGCTCTGCGTTTAATGAATTTCTGCTCTAAATTATGAATAATCGTGCCCGACGAATGATAATGAACTGCATTATTTATTCAGTGTGGAAGTATTGATGTAAAACAGGGTTGTTTATTATATTTCACTTTGAAGAAGTTAAGAATTTACCCTTTAATCTAAATAAGAATTCGTTTTGTTTGTATAAATAAATATTATCCTTATGAATACACAAGGAAATTCTAAAAATAATACCATAGATTTAACTGCGTTTTCTAAATCCCAAAATAAGATGAAAGGTCAGATAAAGCATGTATCGTAAAACTCTTCGTTTTCCACATATAGGGTGTGAAATGTTAGTTCCGGTATTTAATTAATATTCCTTAAACACGTAGAGATAAATTAATGAAATTTGGCACAATCCTATAACTTGTTATGCTTTATGGGCGGATAAAATAAGGATGATAGTGCTTCAATCTTTTTCTAGTATATTTTTTTATAATTTCATAGCAAAAATAAAAACTCTATAAAAATTTTTACATAAAAGAAGTGGGACTCACATAATCTTAGCTTATGTTCTTTTTAAAAATCTTAAACAATTTGTCTAGGAGCAGGTAAAACAAGAGTGATATTGCTTCAATTTCTTTTGTGTCTATCTTTTTATCGATTCGTAGCAAAAATGAAAACTCTTAAGAATTTTACATAAAAAACGTGGCACTCATTTTATGTCATGTCATGTGTTGTCATGCTTTTTTAAAAAATCTGAAAAGAAATGAACATAATTTGTTTTGGGGACGGACGGATACAACAATAGAGCTTCAATCTTTTTTATGTGTATTTTGTTGATAATTTTATAGCAACAATAAAAACTAAAGATTTTTACATAAAAGGCGTGGCTCTCACCTAATTTTAACTTGTTATGTTCTTCTTAAAAATCTGAAACGAAGTGAATAAAAACTCGTTATCAGGAACTATAACTTATTCCACCCTGTATGTCAAAAACGAAACGCTTAATGATACATGTTTAGATAGATTTTTCGTCTTATTTTGGGGTCTATAAAAGTCATAAATTTATGCAAAGGTCACTGAAAATAGAGAACTCCATTGAAAAGTTTACAAAACGATTCAAATTCTGAGAATGAATATATTAACTATAAATATTTCCAGGCTAAAAAGTTAACTTTTAAATAAAATACTTTCAACGCACAATAGTTCAAAAAGTGTACAACTTAATTTTTGCCAAAAAAGATGCAGTTTTTAAATGTATTAGAATATTTTCTAGAATCACTTTGTATATCTGTAATACTCATAAATATTCATTATTAAAAATCATTGTAAATGTAACTTAAAATGATTATTACTATTAGTTTATTTTTTTCTAAGAATACCATTTATGATTAAAATAGTTCGTTTCGTTTTGCATAAAGTAGAAATTATGTATGCCAGCTTACATCGCATAATAATTTATATATTTGTCAAATCCAATAACAAAATTCATAAATTAATTATATTAAGTAGATATTAATTATCTAATAAAATTAAAACATGTATAAATTAAAACATACTTACAGATTTACACATTAAATATAGGATGCTAAAAACTAAATCTCTTAATATTTGATAAAGAAACGTTCATTTAAACTTCGCATAAAGGTATTTGAAAGGGGGATTCCAAGGCAACACGCTACGTAATTTTTCGAAAGGAATTGCCTATTAGTCAGTCGTGAAATTTCGATCCCTTTAGCGGCTTTGAAGTGATGAAATTTCCAAATTGCTTGGCAGGTCAAAGAGAACCTGTCCGGCATTACATTGCAAAAGAATTCCTTTTCAACTGGCTAATTTGCCCAAAGAAGTCTTCTTTTGTCGCATCAATACTTATAATTTATTCAAGTATTAGTCATCATTACACAGAAAAGACGCGTGTTTCCTGTAAATACAACAATATTATATTACTACCGTCAAATTAGTTTGTAATGCGTATTAATTAATTCCTCCATTGTTTTGTTTGGTCCATTAAGGATTTACGCTTCAATATCATAGCTCGAAATTAACCCAAGTGCACGTTTATATTGGAGCGGCACGCCAGGCCACAACAAAAGCTACACGCCGGGCTGCACGCCAAGTTCCAAGACAAGAGCCAGGAGGAGTGCGACAGTGTTTATGTTGGAGCGAAGCGCCAGGGACTCTTCTAGTTTATAAATTTGGATATTCTAACAGTTTGGCCGGATCGTCATATACCGAATCGTCGTGTTCATCAGATGATGAGATTTTATTAGAATCGACGGCCAATTAATGGTATTTGCTTAATAAAATACGAAAAAGAAAATTGTATAGAGTGAGCCACGAGCTCGATTTTTAAGAAAATTGAATGGATAGAACTGCATTTCGATATTTCGATTCGCTTAAACGATACAGGGCGTTTCTTATTTTTTTTCTTCTTCTGTAACGCTTTATAACTTCTTTGTTTTCTAATATTTTGGATTTTTGTAAAAATATTATTTATTCAGTTTTTATGTAGATTTCAGTGGCGTACGCAGTTTCTTTTAATACTTTTTATTTCTTTATAGCAATCTGTGTGAAATCACAGTTCTCCCAATTTTAATAGTCAACTTAACCAGCTTATATTTTATTAATGAACTTATATCATTACCCGTTCAGCTTAATGATATATTAAAGAATAAGCTGTTACTATTATTTAATTTTTGTTGTGCCTCACAAATTATCGACGGTACAAAAATATAAAACACCCTGTATTAATTAAATAAGTACTGTGTATCTAAATAAAGATTCCAGTTGCATTTTCTATCTACATCAAAAATTACTGTGTAAATCTGATAAGTGTAGTCAATACCTACTCTAATACGATTATTTACAATGAATTTTCTAGTTAGCTTTGAAAAACAATTAAATTCGTATACAAACCATAGCATTGCTTTTATTTGTTGACAGCTGTTAAATATTGGATTCAAACTTTTTACTAATACATACTTAACAAAAATAAATTAATAATAATAGCTTATTCTTTAGTATATCATTAAATTAAACGGATAATAACTCAAGTTCATTACTAAGATTACTTAACAAAGATTTGAAATACATTTTTTTACCGTAAGAAATAAAATGTAAACTAGTTAATAATAGAAGTTGACCATAAAAAAGAAAAATTTCAACACACATTGCTACACATAAAGATATATATAATTACATTGGTTGAAAACCAATGAAAAATGCTATCCAACCGTGAGATAAAATAACACAAAAGATAAAGAGTATTTTTAAAAACTGTATATACGGTACTAAAATCTACGTAAAAAATGGATATATAATGTTTTTACGAAAATCTAATATATTAACAAACAAGGAAGTTAAAAAGCTTCATAGAAAATGCAAAAAAAATATAGAAACACCCTGTATCTTTTAAATAAATTAATATATCGGAATGCGGATTACGCCATATAATTTTCCCTCACCTCGCGTACTCATCTAAATGCTGTAAATGAATCACTCTCTATTATTTTGGATCTCAGGTATAGTACAGCGACCAACGCGATACCTTGCTAGATTCTCTGCTTTAGCTTCTGGCTCGGCTTAAGTACTCCACTATAAACACCTCTGTTCACTGACCTGCGGACTGTATTATATTGCTAGTTTTAACCCATATATTGTTGACATTATTTGCAATAAAAATATACACTACAAAATTGACGGTTTATTTAACGTCTGCACATCCATCCATTACAACCTTACAAGCAATGCTAACTTAATCCTTTCGTCGACTGGTATACGTTAAGACGCGTCTTCACTGCATCGACATTGTCGATCGATTCGGTCGATCGACAATGTTGACTAAGTGTGGACACCCAATCGACTTGATCGATTGACAGAAATTGTCGATCGACTTGTCGATCAGATTTCCATTGATTGTCGGTAAAATGAACATTGCGATGCATCGGCAAATATCGGAGGTTCCGAATCTATTGCGTGTGCCATAGCATTATTAGCATTCACTGTCTTCGTACATTTTGCAGTCGACTGATTTACAAAAATTTATCTCCTATGTGGACGTGGAAAATGTTTTAACTTGTCGATCGACGGTGTCGAACGCAATAAGAACGCAGCTTTATAAAGTATAGAAATGGCCAGTTTACATAATAAATAATAGAAGAAATTGGCGTAACAAAATCAATGTTCTTTCAGTCAAGTGGTAATTAAATTATAATTAGTTCTAGTTCAGCAGCACGACCTAAACTCAATAAACAACTACTCTGTTGGCTAATGCCCCGACCAGCATTGAATTACACCTGGAAACCATATAGCAACAGCTAGAGTCACTCGTCAGTAGCCCACCAGACATATACCGGTTTTGAGCTTATTAGCTCTCATCAGTATGCCATAGGTGAGGTATCTGACGAATAATCCTAGCCTCTTTAGTCTGTCTAACCCGACAGAAGGTACCATGAGTACGCGGTGTAGAACTAACTACATCTATCGGCCATTCGCTACGTTATACCGGACTGAAAATGTCACAGACATGAAGCGTTCTACATGCACAAGACACCGTTGAAAGCTGTCGACCTTTATCACGTTAGGCGAGAAACGATATTTTGCAAACACGGATAATTCCAGGAAACAACTACTCTGCTGACCAGCATTGAATTACACCTGGAAAATCTATAGCAACAGCAAGTAGGCTTTGACTTAAAAAACTATTGCGAACAAATGAAATATTGTGCCTTTAAATGGCAGCAAACGTCAGAAGTTGTCAAAAAGATACGTTGCAGTTGCTTTTACATTAAAAAAAAAAAACAATAAAAAAAATGCTTTTATTATTTAGTAAGTACACGGGCAAGGTAATACGAAAAAACGAGTTTCTTTCAATTCATTCAATTCATTAAGTCATTTTGAGAAACATTTAAGGAGTTCACTCAGCAATAACAGCTTGTAATGTGTTCCATTAGGTAGCTCAATTTCAGTCATGCGATGGCTGTTTAATTAAAACTTATTATATTGGAATAATACAGGTATAATTAGTAATTGTGAAGTATGTTTCATGTCTTCCTCATTTTGCTGTCTTGTGTTATTTTACTCAAAAATACCTCGTCTTAAAAAAAAAACAAAAATATGTTTTTATGTTAACAATTTCATAAAAAGAACTTAGAGTTAATAAGGACTTACCTTCTTAAAAATAACTATCTTATAAAACTAATTAAAAAGATACTTTTTAATAACATTAACACTCAAAATGTCAGACAATCATCTCGACACAATGTTGCGGAAGAACATTTGAAAAAATATTTTAAAATATCATATGTAGAATGTCTTTCTGAACAGATAAGAATTATTTAAAAAAATAATAGTTTGGATATAACTTTTAGTAGTGAAAATACTTTAAAAATATTTACAAGACAGAAAGATATTACTCCTAATGAACTGTTAAGCAATTTTATATATAACATTCCTTGTGCAGATTGTAACATAAGTTTATATAGGTCAATACATGGATTGCAGAACGTTCACAAACATATTTACACATATTTGATTTTGGAGGAACTAATATCATTGGTAAACAGAATAACTATAATAAACGGATTTTTCATGAAATGATTAGCATTAAAAAAGACAAAAATTCTGTGAATAAGAAGCAGTATATTCAAAATGCAGACAAACATTCCACAGGTAATTATTTTTTTTATTTATATAATAATTAAAGAAAAAAGGAAAAAAATGGTAGTTATGTTTTAAATTTTACTATTAATAGTGCGTTGCCTGCATTGCTGTAATTTTGTAATAGTGTTAATGATTTTAATAGATAAACAATTAAAAAATAATAATGTATGTGTTTTTAAATAGTTTAATATAATATATATTTTTTAATATTTTCAAGTCTTTTAACATACTGTTAAATAATGTGAAAAAATTGTTAGCCCTAAGTAAGACCTAATACAGGCCGAAACGTTGGCAATTTGTAGCGAATTGTCTGCTTTTTTTTCCTATTTTGATCTATTATCGTACCAAATTAAAGTAAATAATATACAAAGGTCACAAATACAACTTAGATAATAATTTTCGACTAAAACAAGTTCTTAATGTTTCTCAAATACACACTAAAACTTTATGAGAATAGATGGTCCAGGAATTCTGAGATAAATTCACTCAACAAATTTTGTAACCATTTTTCATTCGCCTGTGGATTTGAACAACTGTTTCACAAATAAAACAAGTCCTCCCTGCACTAGGCCTTTCAAGTTTAAAACGTATCATTATTTTCAGACGGGTACATATAACCAGAGCAACTTTGGAGCAGTTAGGAGACAAGTTCCAAGTGGAGCCGGGAGAGGGAGCCAGCCGCGAGGGTTACTTAGCCGACCACAAGATAGAAACTTTTCTTATCATCCCCCCAAAGGTAAGTATAATAATAACACATGAGCATATACGATGTTATGTTTCTAACGTAATGTGTGATTTTATTTCTCAATTAGTCATGTCGAAGTTGTTGCAGCGCCTTTTTCGTGTATAGGGGAAACCGAGTACGAAAGTAACAAGGGTTGGTTGTAACAGTATTCATATTGTCTTTCTAAAGAGGTTTGTCTATGATATTATTTTATATGCAAAGTAAGTTTTCATTCTTTATCCTAATCTATCATAATCCTAGAACTGAACGTTATTTTGAATTATTTTATTGGTTTGATCAGTTAATACCAATATTGGCTGTAACCTAAGCATGGTATTTTAATTAAAAATAATCGTTAAAAAAGTTTTAAGCAAGTTTTCTGTCAATCGCGTGAAAATGCGTAATGGGACAATGCCATAGGGGGACGATTGTAACATGTTACAACCGTCTCTCATATTTAATACCTATGATCGTATTTGTCATATTTAAAATGATAATTCTGTAGATATCCAGATAATTACTTCAGTATTTGTTATACTGTGTGGGAATATACAAATTCATTCTCTTTATTTAGGACGTCTAACAAAACAACGAACAATAGATCGTGGGAAAGATTATTATGGCTTGGGAAAAACTTGGTCCATCCCAAATATGGAATATGGACGAGTCTGGCGACAGACAACCGTGCAAAAGCCAGATAGGGATAGGATTCTTTGTTATTACCAAAAAAAATATTATTTTATATTTTTGTTTCATTATTCTATTTTTTATTTATTTATTTTTTTCAAATAAAAAAATATATCATGTACCTGCACTAAAACTTACTTTTATATAGGTACAATCCATAAACAAATACCTTGTAAATATTAACTTTCTATACCTAGTTATTACCTATCATTCAGATGTTACAAACGTCCCCATGTTCTGTTACTTTTGACCCATACCATTGGGTAGGTTGTAATGACGTACACTCTCTACTTTTTTATTAATTGTACATCAATATGAACTTTAATTACTTCAATATTATTTTTCTTCTATATATGAAATACCAAGGAAACGACTTATAGTAAGTAAATTTATATAACTTTGTTAATATTTTATTTATCCGTCTTTACAAAAATATGTTACTTTCGTACCTGGTCTCCCCTATTATCATTTAACTGTAAAATATTTTGAATTCGAAAGTGATGAAAAACCAAATCCTTTACTGAAACTGTCATTTATTTTTTTTTTCAGTAAAATATTTGTAACTTTTTTAATTACAAATTTCTTTGGCGCCATTTTGTAGAATACAAAATTTAAATGCTATTCTATTGTGTGTTTAAAAATTTTCATATAATATACATTGACAGGGCGATTCAGTCATGTCATTAATTTAACAGAAAATTTAAAAAAAATGTTACTCAACCTTTCAAATGATAAACAAATCAACTGATAATACAGTTTGAGTATTGAAGCTATATTGAATTGAGACAGCGTTGCCATTCAGGACCACATACATAATAATAACAAGCTCATTAAAGGTTGGTACTGAAGAGTGATAATTTCGTTTTAATAACAAACTTCTGTTATATTCAATCTAAAATGTACGAATTTTGTATATTTTTGAGGCTGTTTTAAAAATTGTTACCCCAATTGTTGTATTAAATGATTTCTTTCACTGGCGACTTCGCCATTTTCTCGAATTTACCATAGCCAATTAGAACAACTCTTTCTTGCGTTATAAAATTTGCATATATTAAAAATTATACAAATTCCTTGTAAATGTGTACGAAGAAAACGTTTAATTTTTAATAACTAATTTAGATTATGAATTCTCATATTTTAATAGGCATAATTTCCTTCGAATTTTTTGCCAAATTGTCAGAAACAAGTTTGATAAATGAATGCGGTTTGGTTAGGAGATATAAATTTTATGATAAATGAACACTCATATTTAACGGAGAACACCTGTTGTATTTGTGTAAGCCAAATATTTCATGGTAGGAATAATTAATGATGAATTTTAGCGGTTATGGCTAAATTTGAACTGTTTTAATACTTTATAATAAAAATATATCGTTGCTTTAATTATCTAAGGAATATATCTATTGAAAGCGTATTTTATGTTGGTTTAAATCGATCATAGCTGTTAAATAATATAAATAATATTGAATGCGGAAAAAATCTAATCTGTATTTAAGTATATTACCAATTCATCAGCAATTTAGAGATGTTTCTGATCACAATTAATTTAGTCTCATTCATATCTAAAACTAACTTTGATAAAATTTACACTGATGACCTTGATCTCAGCTTTAATAATTTTATAAATATCATAAAGTATGTATTGGACCTTACTTATCCTGTAAAACACTATTATATACGTAATAATGACAGAACTCAAGCTAAATGGGTAACTTCTGAAATTAAACATTCCAGTTTATGCCTAAAAAAATTATATTGGCTGTGCCGACAAGAGGGCACAGCCAGCGCAGCAACTCTCAGATTATTTATAAGGAAGCTAAAGCCAACCATAATGCATTGTTACGAAGATCTAAATTAGCATTTCACACCAGATTAATTAGCAGCTCTAGCAACAAAAATAAAACTGTGTGGAATCTTGTAAATAAAGACTGGTAGAAGAAACTTGAAAAAAAATATTTCTCTAAATTTAGAGGGCAATCGTTGTTCGGATCCCCAATAACTTGCCGGAGCTTTTATAGACTATTTTGCCACTATCACTGAAAAAAAACTGCTTGCTCATTTTGGCAACTTGGGATCTATGACTTGCACATCTTCGAAAATCATTAATACTACATTTTTCTTTTCTGAACATTATTAATAATTTAAAAAACAAAAATAATGCTGGTATTGATTGCTTGTCTGTCAAGTTAATTTAAACAATGTCAACTCATATAGTCCTGCACATTGTTTATTTTATTAGTTTATCCGTAATCAGTTGCCGTTTTCCCAGTGCTCTTAAAAAAACGATAGTATTACTTGTTTTCAAAAAAATGAACCTGAAGATATAGCAAATTATAGACCTATCTCAATGGTAAGTGTTTTTTCTAAAGTATTTGAAAGGGTAGTCTTCAACAGAATGTTTGATTTTATTGATAAATACAAAATTATGACAAATTGCCAACATGGTTTTAGACGGGGTAGATCTGCTCAGTCAGCAGCTTGCAGTTTCACTGAGAATATCTACAGTTTGCTTGATAGTGGCAAGCATGTAGCTGGTCTTTTTTTTTGATTTGTCACGAGCATTCGACTCCTTTATTAAAAATAAGTTATATAGTATTGGATTTAGAGGAGTATTTTTGAATTGGTTAGTTCATTATCTATCTGACAGAACTATCCATGCTAGAGTTCTCAATACTACCTCGCATTGCCGTAATATGGATATTGGAGTGCCTCAGGGATCGGTGCCGGGACCATTAATCTTTTTGTTATTTATCAACGACTTACCGAGCGTTATTAACGCACCTCATCTTACGATGTTTGCCGATGACACGTCCCTTGTGGGGAGTGTATAATAGTTTATTTTCGATCTTCGTATAATCCGCGGGCCAAACTACACCTTAATATTAACAATTCTGTTCTTGAATCTAGTGGTATTGGTATTATCAATACCAAGTTCTTGGGTGTCTATCTTGATTACCAATTGAATTGGTCTATACATATCGATATGCTCAATAAAACACTATATGCCATATCTCGAGTAAAAAAAACTATGCCCTTGTATGCATTATTAAACACTTATTACAGCTTAGTCTATAGTCACCTCTCATACAATGTAATTTTGTGGGGTAGTGCTGTTAGGAGTGGGAAGATCTTCGTAACCCAAAAACGGATACTTAGAAATATATTTGAAGTCAATCCCCGGGAATCGTGTAAGAAAGTATTCATTAACAATAAAATACTGACACTACCATGTATAATTGGACTTAAGAGACATATAGACCAGTTTTACGTTAAAATATCAAAATATAAAGACATTGTTAGACTAATTATGCCCTTTATATGGCTTCTGACTTCTGCCCGAAAGAGACAACATTATATTTTTGATTAAATACATTCAATAACGAACAAGAATAGGAAAAGAGAGAAATGTGAGGCTACAAAGGTACAAGTATAGTAACAATAATAATAATTTTTTTTCCCATCGATAAAAAATACATTTATATAGGAATAGTCACAATATTTAGTTACTAGTACACAACACATCCTTAAAATTCCTCCAAGGAGTAAAAACTAATTTCTAATAAAAAAAACATTTATTTTTAAATATATTAAAATTTAATGACGTTTTTATTTCATTTGACAACCTATTAAATATTTGCAGTCTCAAATACGAAACAGAATCCTTTGTAACTTAATATTTATAAAATGGAATATAAAAGGTATTCCTTTGTCTAGTATCTATGTCATGCTTGTTTTTGGTTAAAATGAAATTAACCCTATTTTTAAAAATATAAACACACATTTCATATTAGTAAAATATCAGCAACAGTCAAAATGCCATATTTTTGAAGTAGGTTTCTACAAGAAAATCTACCAGACACACCAGTAATGCATCTTACAATCCATTTTTGAGCTTTAAATACATTTATTGCTCGAGTGAAGCACCCCAAAAGCACACCCCATATCTTAACCTAAAAGATACTTGTGCATGATATACAATAAGCTGTACATCTGAACAGAACAGAACAGTTTTCAGATTTCTCAGAATGTAACAAACTTGACAACTAATTGATCAGAATATATATTCCAATTAAGACACTCATCAACTGTGACACCCAAAAACTTAATATTTTCTTTGAATGTCAATGGTGCACATCCATTTAATCTAATATTCAGTGACGAACAGTGTTTATGCCTATTATTAAATCTCATAACATGAGTTTTCCTAGTATTAAAATGTAAACCATTATAACTATACCAACTATTTATGGATTAAAGAACTCCATTGGATTTAAACTCTAATTGTTTATCTGAATCATCCGAAATCAATAAGGATTGATCGTCAGCATACATGACAAAAAATGCATCCTTAATTATAGTATCTAAATCATTGGTATATAGAATAAATAAAATAGGCCCTAGAACAGATCCTTGAGGAACCCCCATGTCAACACATTTAAAATCCGATACAACGGTGTGTGTCTTAACATTTGTTTTATATGTTAAACTTACATATTGTTTACGTTGTTTTAAAAAGGAAGAAACCCAGTCAAAAGCCTCGCCGTGGATGCCATATGCATCAAATTTTGTTAAAAGTTCACGCAGTCAAATGCCCTGCTGAGATCACAGAAAATCCCAACAGGGCATTCGCCCGCCTCCAGATGTTGTACTAACTTAATGTAAAATGAATAAATGCCACTTTATGTCGATTTACTAGCACGAAAACTATGCTGATGCTGTATCTACAGATATTTAAATTTTAATATAATATAAAGTCTGTATTTTTGGTTTCATTCAACAAATTGTACAGAACATTTTTTCGTATAATGTGATGGTCAAACTTTATGAATATGCAATTTTATTATTGATTCTTAATAATCTATCTACTATCTTGAAGAATAACCTAAAATAAAAACTGAATGTATTTCGTGATAAAATGTGTTTAATAATCTTCCGTCAAAAATGTATTAACTAACATTGTCTGTATTAACTTATTTTAATGACTAATCAGTTAGAAATAACAAACAAAACATGTAGTGTTTGTTACAATATGGACGCTCAAATAATAATCAACTTTGAAGTCAATTTGTCTTAAGTTTTAACTCAATATAGGCATTGCCTATATACCGATATTGACTTTACAGCAAAATAATAACTTTGTTTTCTCCAAATGAATATATTTTATGGTAATTTATTACCAAGTAAATTATTACTAGAGACCTACATATAAAACTGTTCTCTTGGATATATTTGTGATTGAAAATTCAAATTAAAGCCAATAATATTATGCGTGTGTAATAACAAAAACAAAATAAATATTTTGGAACGAAATTCAATTCAAATTGCAATTTATATGCACTATATGATGTGTAATCAATATATTATCACTTGATTTACTGTTCGCTTTTGAAATATGAACACAATAATTATTTTTTAATTCTTTTTTTTACAGCTCTGTAATATTGCGTGGTGCCTGTAGGGCTTTATCTTTTGATTTACTCGTACCACACAAGTGGGTTTTCACTGCAGATCGCCACAACACGAAACAACTTCAACACCCTATTGCATTGAGATCTATATTAATACATATAACAAGAAGCTTACTCCCTAAAAGATCTTTTTAAGATACATTTACGTCGAAGCATTATTAATAAGTAAATTTGTACGATAGGATAGGACAATATTTCTATTAGGTTAATTGAAATAGTACCTTAGAAGTTGAAAATATATTTATATTGCAATAAAAATAGAATTTAGCAACTTACCTAATGTTTACTAGCTGAAGATAAAATAAGTTTTACAATTCCTAACAAATATTATTTTTTTTCCGTGTAACTTTTGTTGAATTGAACGAGGAGGGAGCCAGTACAGAATATTTCTTGTACTCTTACATTACACTTTTTTAAATTTCTCTTTGCAATCTTTTGGCAGTTATGAGTTTAATGTCACATATATCATTGCAGTAAAAGACAGGCGTTTACAGTTTTTTCATTTTAAACTTCATCTAAGATTTATTTCAATGCATGACTTCTTATTACTTTTCTTTCTGTCAGCTGAAGATTTACAGCTTTCCTCCATTCCTTTTTAAAGAACCAATTGTAGCTTTCTATGTTCCTGTAAAGATTAATCTGACAAGATGGAACGCGACTTTTTTAAGGTAAAATGTTGTTATTGCAGTGTTTATGATAAAATGTACACTAAATATTGTATATGTAAGGTCAGTTGTTTGCTGTGTCTAAAGAATTTTGTTTCATTCGCTTATTTCTAATTCTAATAGTAAGCACCTATATATTAATTTGAATCAAGGACATTATTTGAATACAATTGTTATGCCATAATTTGGTACATAGTATACAGGATGATAGGTACATGGCTTTATTTTGCTATATGACACATCGTAACAAACCACCACTTTTTTAGAAATATATGTACCCAGTTAGTTACGTGAAACAACGTTAATGAAGTATGTGTAGTGAAAGTCATTTTTTAAACAAGTAAATTTCATACATCGCATTTGTTAAATTTTAAAAATACCTGATCTAATGGTATTATAATATTCAGAGAAGAAAACAAGGTCTATTTGTTCACAATCGCTAAAAGATGATATAGATCTAAATACATCTGTCATCAGCCTATAAGATAAAATTTGAATGAGAAAACAGGTGCCAGTAGCATCGACAAATAGAGAAAATAGTAAAAGGCTTAAGTGAGATTCTTGCGATATACTTATACAGTTTTTTTATATTTTTAGGTATTAATAATATTGTGCGAAACTAACTACTCAGTGGACAAAAGCCCCAACCTGCGTTGAATTACACCCATATATTCCTTATTATTAGCTTTTGTAACATTTTTTTTTTTTATATTAGCTTAAAATACCTTTCTAAAACAGTAAAAAAATACTTATACAGGGTATCCTGATTTTTTTACTAATTTTATACACATATCACTTGTGTTCCTTTGTATCTCCGTCCTTGTTTTCAAGGTGTGCTTTGTTAATTTTGACGTGAATGTTTAGACGTCATATAACATGAGGATCTTTTTAAAGTTTTCTTGACAATGTGTACAAAATTAGAAAAAAATCAGTAGACTTACAAAGTTATTAGAAGAAATACATACAACATTTTTTTGCTTTTCTCGAAAATTGTAAATTTCTAAGGCTAATGACATGTATACCATTGTTTAACTAAGTAATGTAGGTTTAAAAAAGAAAGCGTTAACGTTACAGATAAAAAAGTTACGCTCGTATTTACGTTATAAACATGGCTTATGAAAATATATCGAAATTAGATAATAAAATATGATTTCTCGTATCCAAAAACATCTACTTCCAAATTTTAGAGATCATACATACAAAAACGTTATAATCATTATGAAAATTAAATTTCTACATTCCAATTTTGACACACTGTAGCTTTTTTGGCATTTTATTAAAGCCTCTATCGTAATGTTTAGAATTAAAAATAGCAGTATGTCTCTATGACCCATTACTTACGAACCAAATCAAGTTAGTCTTGTTCTAAGTGTACTCTATTTAAAAGCAGAAGATACTTTTGGCGATTTCAGATTTCAGGAATTTTTAAAAATTGTCTAAAAATGGATGCCTTATTCGTATTTAATATGTTCATCGGAACCCTTTTCATTACTTCATCTCAAACCATTTACTCTATTGTTAAATTTCTCGGCAAAGGTTTAGCAGCTGAAAATAACAATAACCTGTAGAACGATGCTCGGCGTCGAAACTATCGCCTTTGCTACCGAGCTGTGTGCACTAAGAATACCTGATAAATTATTCAAAGCAGTCACCCGTAAATTCAGACATTTATATCCATACTTAACGCTTTTATTTTCATAATCGACGCTCTGCGAACCCTTTTCGAGCTTGATAAAGCATTAATCGCTCTATTTGCAAGTTTAATAATAATGTTCGCAAACGGAATCAATTTGAATAAGTAAGTAGTAGTACTTGTTAAATCAAGACTGATATTGGCAGCTTTTATTTCAGTTGGATGTCGTAGAAGTACGTGTTAATTGGAAAATTCTGTTCTCTTATCTTTTCTGGGCTTATGATGTTTTCTATAGTCTGTTTGGAAATGAAAGAGAGTAATAAAACCCCGAGATAAGAACCGGCCATGGGCGTGGTAATATTTCGTTTCAGGTAATTATTGGATAACAGTATTGCTAACAGGTAATGGGTGTACATTAGTATATTTTACCGGATACATAGGGCAGGAGCCAGTGTATTGTGACAGATCAATTCAGTTTTAGAATTGAATATATGAAGACGTGCTAGTACAGTAGAGTAAAATTCAACTTGTGTTTAGTGACTATTGTGCCAGTGGATATAATGTTGTTTGGATAAAATGTCGAGCTTACCAGATTACGTACCTGCTAAACGCGTGAAAAGATGTGCGCTGTCTCACAATGAGAAGATTATTATATTAAATATATTTAATGCATTGAAACACCAAAATCCTACCAGCAGTGTAGACGACATCCTGGAAAGTGTTCCAAAATGACAGGGATTGGAAAATCGACTATCTACAGACTTTTAAAGGAAACAAAAAATGAACAATATACTGTAAATCCCTCAAAATCATCTTCAGGGAGATAAAAAGTCGTTATAGATGATTTCTTCAAAAATGTCATTCGCAGAAAAGTACACTCATTTTATTTTAAAAAAGAAATACCAACGTTAAATAAAATTTTAAGTGAACTTTCAGAGGACAACGATTTGCCAAAAATTAGTAGAAGCAAATTATGGTCCGTCTTACGAGAGTTGAATTTTTGCTGGGAAAAGCAGAACAGGAAGTCAGTTCTTATCGATAAAGATGAAATTATTTGTTGGCGAAGATTCTACTTAAGATCAATTAGAAAATTCCATGACTAAGGGAGGAATATTTATTATCTAGACGAAACTTGGGTCAACGAGGGATATACTGTAACAAAAGTATGGCAAGATAAAAATGTAAAAAGTTTTCGGCAAGCATTTTTGGATGGACTTTCAACAGGGTTCAAGGCACCTTCAGGTAAAGGGCGAAGATTAATAGTGACACATATAGGTAGTGCCAGTGGTTTTGTAGATGGTGGTTTACTTTTATTTGAATCTAAAAATACAGGTGACTATCACGAAGACATGAACGCAGATGTTTTCGAAGAGTATTTTACACAGATGTTGGATCTTATTCCTCCGGGGTCTGTAATTGTCATGGATAATACCAGTTACTATTCACGGCAGACCGAGCGGACGCCTACGACTGCTTGGAGGAAAGTCGATATAATTCAATGGTTATCCGGAAAAAACATTTCTTTTGAAGCAAATATGGTGAAAAAGGAACTTTTGACACTTGTCAATCTTAATAAAGATGAGAAAAAATATGTTATCGATGAAACGGCAACAAATCGCCAAATAGCGGTACCACAGTTACCACCTTATCACTGTGAACTTAACCCAATCGAATTAGTCTGGGCGCAGATAAAAGGAGAGCGCGAAATAATACGACGTTTAAATTAAGTGACGTGAAAATTTTGTTAAAAAATTCCTTGGAACGAGTAACTGCAGATAACTGGCAAAGATGTATACATCATGTACAAAAAGAGGAGGAGAAAATGTGGGAACTCGATAATTTAAATGACGTTACTGTGGAACCTATCGTTATCAATCTAGGAGACGAAGATAATTCATCAGAATATTCAGAGGATGAATTTTAATATACCTACTTTTTTATTTTCTTTATTGTCATTTATACAACACTACATTTACTCACCATAATTTGAATTTTCAAAATACATATATTTTTGTGTGGAATAAAAGTCTATTCATTAAATTTTAATAAATATTTTGATAATAATATCGAATAATTTTATTTGAGTTACTAAAAACCCTCTTAACCTGGTTATGATGCTTAAAGTAGGCTTTAGTTTTGAAATGCTGTTTTTATATTGTTTATTTATAAGAGAAATGGACCGAGAAATTGAAGGCGCATAGACAAAGACGAATTGTCGGATATTAAATTTTAGCTACCTGCTACAATTTAGTCCGGTCCGATCACACAAAGTTTTTTTAAAAGTTCACCTCATCTATACCGATAATACATAATATGAAGATATTGAATATAAGCACCAGTACTACATTTATTTACGATTTGCATGCATAATAAGCTTTTATTACTCTCATTTCTAAACAGACTATGGTGACTTATTGGCATTCTTTGTTTTCTTTTCTTTTCTGTTTCCAATATACACTAATGAAGTTGAATTACTTCTAATTAGATCTGGCTCTTCATAAATCTTGAGGTACTTGAGGTACAGATGACATACAATCCAGAGCTTTTCTTGACGTGATTTTCTGTTGAAGTTCTTTGGAATTCCGCGGGGTTGCTCCTTTTTGCGTTTTTCAAGAGGACTTGGTCTTTCCTTACTTTTGTCGGTTAATCTCTCTTAAAGTGTTAGGCAAGATGGACCAGTTAACATTGCAGGCATTAGGTTATCTGTGTAGTAGAACACATGTAAGATCATTTCTCCTACTAAACTTACCGTACATAGCTTTAACTTGTGATCAAAATATTCTTCGGAAAGTTTTGCATGTCGTCGAAAATAGTTTTCATATAGCTTTTAAAAATAAGACTAAATTACACTATACACTACGTATGTATGTAAATTGGGCATTATTGCCACACAAAAATATCATCTGTGGTTCATTTTTCCTGCAGGAAACTACTTCAGCTCTCGGACTATTCATTTCAATTCTATATACCTTCGATTTTAAGTGGTCCATACTTAATACGATAAAACGCCCTGTATGTTGGTAATGACAATGGTTAGACCCGTCAACATACAGATTTTTTTTTGACCTTCTAGATGTTTTGTATTCACTGTCAACGTATGTACATTTCCCAATGAAACACACTTAATTACTTTGAATTTTTGAGGCAACTACTATTTGATATTTTTGTTTCGATGTTGACAGCACTGTTATTTTAAAAACAATCTATATATTTACGATTTTCTTTATTCTAATTGAACTTCATGTGTGAAAGATGTGAACATTCTTAACAACTCCATTAAAATACTTGTTAACATTTGCATTCTGCTCGGAGAATGAGATTCAAGCAATCGTTTTTATTTCTACACCATCGCTTCCAGGAGCAGTGGCTTGTCGATTTCGTATTTCACATTTCATTTATGCCAACAACTTGTCTCCTTCAGGGACACTTCAGTCGATGTTCTCAATATACCGACTTAAAATATTTATTATTTATTCACAGCATTTGAGTAATTATTATATTCATGTTGGGAATTGAAATTTTGCTGTGCATATGCCAAGCAAATGGAGAAAAATAGTGGAATTTGTTAGTGGAATATGTCCGATTAGACTAATTAAAGACAATTTTTTTTCGGTAGCTACTATCTGTTTTGATAATAATTATAATTTACATTATTATATTGTTACGGAAGCTCACCTGCCTTTTTAGTTTGTTAATTACGTTTCTGTTTATGTTAGAATTTATAATTTTTGTGATGTCTTTATTTTGACGTTTTCTGGAACATTCTCGGCCACATTCTATTTGATTCTCGAGACCGCCGAAAACTTGTAGAACCCTAAAAAACCTATATAAGTGGATCGGTTTCGCCGCTGAAGGGAGTTTATATTGAACAGGTGAAGGTGATTGACAAACGTCAAAGTAAAGCGTTGACAGTTGTGAAATTTGTTTGAAAGATATTTCTTATGTAATCAAGAGTGACAATAAAGTTTGTTTATATACGTGACGTGTTTCCACGCTAACCCAATTTCTAGGTGATGACGTTGTACAAGTTGAAATGTTGATGGTGTAGAATAAGGAGGCTTTTTGGCTATTGTCTAAATAAATCAATAAACAATTCTTATGCATTAATTTAAAATTTACATTGTTACTTATTCATTTCTACTACTAATTCCAATTTATTCATAATGTTACCAAAAAATGTATTGATAGAAATTCGAAGCGCTAATAATGTTTTATCAGTCCCTCAGTTTATGACAAACATTTTCAAAACGCCCTATATGTGGACGATAAAAAAGCAGTTTTTAATTTTCTACCCATTCTATCAGTCTATTTGACTTGAAAATTATTGTTTTAATCTGTCGTTGAGTTACACAGACAAGTTTAATCTAGTTTTAGGTATTTCCTACGAAACTAATTTTAAATATACAAAAAATCGACCACGGCGCAACCCGCTAATTCTGGTCACCTATATGCGTCTCCGTCGTCATAGCAACCGTTGCGCCGTAAATAAAGCTGGCGGACTACAACGGATTTGGACTCATGCCGATTCCGCGACACCCACAGACCATCTAGACTGTACCCATGCTATTCAATACAACTATACCAATGAAGCCTCGACAGGGGAGCGGTGGAGTGTGTGCGGAAGTTTGGCTCCCACCTCTTTTGACAGAGTCTGATTCAGTAAAATGTATATTATTATAATATTTGATGAAATTTTAAAAAAGTTAATAATTTTTATTTAAAGGTAATGTGAAATATGAGGGAATATATTTTTAATAAACTAACAAAAAATATTTAATTATTTTGAGAAGTTTTGTGAAATATTTTTAAATCAGAGTTTAAAATAAAATTCTAGTTATATTAAAATGTTTATCGCCCTTTAAATAGTGTTACTTTATTTAATACTTGTTGCTTTGTGCCTTTTAAGGAATTGATTATTTTTGTTTTGTGATTTATTCTTACATCTACATATTTTTCAGACATTGCTCTCATAAGTTCTAATCACTGTGTAATTATGGGAAAGTGCATTGTTGACAATTTGTAATAGCCGATCAGATGAAATTTCATTTTTTAGGTAATTAATAATCAGAAATAATGGAGCACGTTTTATGGCATTAAAAGACTGCGCAGAAGTTGTACTGACATTTTCAGTATCGGCTCTGTTTTTAAGTGCTCATATGTTTAACAAGTATTGTTAGCGAGGTAACAAGTATTTAATGGTTTATTAAATAATACCATGTGGAACATTTTGGTGATGCGTGTACTGGCATCTTGGAAACTACAAGCGATACGAAAATGGGCAGTTGGAGAAAAAACTTAATGACGCTTGCAACTAGATCTAGGTTTGTGAGTTATTTTGAAAAAAATTAATATGGCGTTACTCGCCTGTAACTTTTTTATTTAGAGGACTTTTTAAAATCTTTTCCGTAGCAATTTTTCGAAGAATTTCACTGTATATTTAGATTTTCAATGCGACGTTTCGGTTGAAAGAAAATTCAAATTCAATATGGCGCCCATACCAAAATATGAAGTTGATGATGGTTTCGCGCAACCGTAACTGTTCGAAATTCTAATATTGTAAATTTCTTAATTAGATTCTTAACTTATCATTATTTAGCATAATTAAATTATAGCAAATATAAATTATAAATAAAAAATTAAATAGCAATAGCAAACATAAATTATAATTAAATTAAATATAAATTAAATAAAAAAGTTGCAGACGAATAACGCAATATTAACTTTTTTTCAAAATAACTCAAAAACCTAGATCTAGTTGCAAGCGTCATTAAGTTAGCAACAGAATTTTCCCCCAACTGCCGATTTTCGTATCTCTTATAGTTTCCAAGATGCCAGTACACGCATCACCAAAATGTTCCACATGGTATTATTTAATAAACCATTAAATACTTGTTACCTCGCTAAGAATAATTGTCAAACATATGGGCAATAAAAAACACAGAGCCGATACTGGAAATGTCAGCACAACGCCTGCGCAGAGCCGTTTAATGCCATAAAACGTGTTCCATTATTTCTAATTATTACTTACCTAAGAAATGAAATTCTAACATTGACTGAGAGCATGAGTTCTGCTGGGCCGAAGTTACGCCGACGGAAGGCTTCAATGGCTTTGCCCTATAGTTCAGTCTAGGTGGTATGTGGCGACACTTCTTGCATATGCATTGTACGAAATCGGTAGTCGCGCTCAGAGAAGGCAATATTTCTTTGAGAAAACGCTCAGCTCCCTACGTTTTATAATAATTATTCTTTTTTTCCGTAGCTACTGATTTAGAGACATTATACGTTAAGTATACTAACCTCTTTGTTTACTGACTTGTGGACTGTATTATATTGCTGGTTTTAACACATATATTGTTGACTTTACTTGTAATAAAATACACACTACTAGATTGACGATTTATTTAACGACTGCACATCTTTACAGTATAACCTTACAAGCAACACTGACTCAATCAGATACCGAAGGGTAAGGGTACTAGAATGTCCCTTTTCGGTTATGCAACCAAATATACAATTTTACATATTATGGGAAACATATCCCTAACATACCCCCCACCTTGAAAGAGTAGAGGTAACTTTTTCAATACAAATATACAATCTATTAGGCATAACAAAATATTAAATCTCTACAGGAAGTGGACATAGTTTTGCAACTGGTCTCTTTAAAGTAGTGTTTTTCATTTTTATTGTAGCTACTCGCACTAGCCCGTCTGCACCAGGATGAACCTTCACTACACGACCGAGATTCCACTTTAATGGAGGCAAATTGTCATCACGGATTAACACTAACGCACCTTCACTAATGTTACCTTTAGATTGGCTCCATTTCACCCGATTCTGCAATTCACAGATATATTCTCTGGACCACCTATCCCAGAAGTGCTGTTGGAGTCGTTGTAGATGTTGAAACTTGGACAGTCGGTTGACTGGGATATCCCTCAGGTCTGGGTCTGGTAACGACACAGCTCTTCTCCCAATGAGGAAATGCGACGGTGTCAGAGCCTCGAATTCATTTGGGTCACAGGACATTGGTGTTAGGGGGCGAGAATTGAGGATTGCCTCAATCTGTGTAAGCACCGTTGCAAATTGTTCGAACGTAAGAGACGCATTACCTAACATTCTTTTCAGATGAAATTTCATTGATTTCACCCCTGCTTCCCACAACCCCCCAAAATGGGGTGCATTTGCTGGAATAAAATGCCACTCGATACCCTCATTATGAAAATTTTCAAAGAGATCATTTTTCTCTTTTGCAATGAATTTTGCTAACTCTCGTGAGGCACCTACCAGGTTACAGCCATTATCTGAGTATACACGCGCCGGTTTTCCCCTTCGTGACACAAATCGTCGAAATGCAGCTATAAATGACTCAGTCGTCAGGTCTGACACCAGCTCTAAATGCAGTGCTTTTGTGCTGAAGCACACGAAAACCGAAA
Organism: Monochamus alternatus; assembly: GCA_037114965.1. Lineage (NCBI taxonomy): Eukaryota > Metazoa > Arthropoda > Insecta > Coleoptera > Cerambycidae > Monochamus > Monochamus alternatus. The sequence continues at coordinate 144,220,026 of CM073426.1, read as the reverse complement.
CATAACCCTTTGTTAATTTTGCTCCACGACCTGCCTTAGTTTTTACAAAAAATGGACCGGCGTAATCTATTCCTGTTACATAGAAAGGAGGCGTTGGATGCACACGATCCTTTGGGAGCATACCCATCATTGGAAACACGTGATCTGGTTTGCATCTATAACATCTTATACATTCGTGAACAACGCGTTTGGCAAGATTTCGTCCAGCAACAGGCCAGAAACGTTCTCTTATAACAGACAAAAGTAGATTTGGACCTGCGTGACATAATTGATTATGCTCTTCCACGAACAAAAGTTTTGTGAAGTAATGTTTTGAGGACAACAACAAAGGATGACGCTTATCGTAGCTAAATTGTGATAGTTCGAGTCTCCCTCCAACCCGAAGCAGTCCATCATTATCAACGAAAGGACACAGACTTAAAATCTTACTTGAATGATTAAGATTTCCTCCACCTTGTAAAATTTTTATCTCACCGTGGAAACTCTCTTTTTGGGATATTCTTGTAAGACACAACAATGATTTATCAAGCTCCTTGGCTGTAAGTGGCCCTTGTTCTGAGGGTTTTTGCTGACACCTTGAGATAAATCGAAGACAATAAGCCACCACTCGCTTCAAACGTGCAAGACTTGAAAATCTTTTGAACGGAAACTCATCATTTTCAGACACCGTTAAAACACTTACTGATTTTTGTTTCAATTCTGGCAGTTCACCTTCACAGTTGGTGATTACCTTCGGCCAATGACATTTATCTTCACGCAACCACTGTGGACCCTGCCACCACAACGACGACTCTATCAAGCTGTTTGGAGTCAACCCCCGAGACAGTAAATCAGCAGGGTTGTCCTTTGAATTTATGTGATGCCAATTACTTGTATTACTGAGAGTATGAATTTGTGATATTCGATTTGCCACAAATGTTTGGAACTGACTTGACGAAGATCTTATCCACCCGAGTACTACAGTTGAATCGGACCACATAAATATCGAATCAAATTCCCTCTTTAACGAAACTCGCACCTTGTTCACGAGTTGGGCCAAAATTAATGCTGCACATAATTCAAGGCGAGGAATCGTTACCATCTTTAAAGGAGCAATCTTTGTTTTTGCACACACTAATGACACATGGACTTCATTTTTCACATTCACACTTCTAAGATAAACACACGCTCCATAAGCGTATTGGCTTGCATCTGCAAAACCATGAATTTCTAATATGACATAATCATCACCTACTGCTCGTCTGGGAATCTTTAGAGTGTTCAACTCTGTAAGTTCTTTTCTATATTGCTGCCAAAATGAATGCAAGTCTTTAGGAATTGTTTCGTCCCACGTAAGATTCAATGACCACAGTTTCTGTAAGAGTAACTTGGCTTGTATTACACACGGACTTAACAAACCTAACGGATCGAAAATTTGAGAGCTATCAGAAAGAATAGATCTTTTTGTAATGCGTTTTGACAACGATAATTCCATTATTTTATACATTAATAAATCTGATTCGCATGACCAGTATATACCCAGCATCTTTGTATTTTCCTTGTCACCTAATCTCATAAATTCACAAGTCTCAGATACTTGTATGAACTGAAGCACATCTGGACTGTTGGATATCCACTTTCTCAATGTGAAACAACCTTTCTTTAAAATTGAAGATACCTCTGCACACAGCTGACTAGCCTCCTCGACTGTGTCTGCTCCTGAAATAAAATCATCCACATAAAAATCTTCTAAGATAGCCTTGGAAGCCCGCGGATATGCAACAAGATTTTCATCGCCTAACTGCTTTAAACAGCGTACTGCCAAAAATGGGGCTGAAGCTGTTCCATACGTTACAGTATTTAACACATACACGTTCAAACTTTCATTTGGACTAGATCTCCATATTATACATTGAAGTGTTCTTTGACTTTGATTTATTAGCACCATCCTGTACATCTTCGCTATGTCTGCGCACACCACGAATTTATGCACCCTGAACCTCAAAAGTATCGACAAAAGATCACTCTGAATTGTGGCACCGACATACTGAATATCATTTAAAGACAAACCCGACCCTGATGGCGAAGATGCGTCAAAGACAACACGAAGTTTCGTAGTCAGACTCTTTTCATTTAGCACTCCATGATGCGGAAGATAGTACCTAACAACACCCTCTGATTCATTTTCATCCACCTGCGTCATATGCCCGAGATCTGAATACTCTTGCATGAAATTTACATACATCTCTCTTAATTTTGGGTTGTTTTTAAGCTTATTCTCCAAAGAGTAAAATCTTTTCACCGCAGTTTCCTTTGAATCACCTAATACTTGAGGACTCTCCTTTAAAGGAATGTTAACTATGAAACGCCCATCTTCTTGGCGCTTTGTTGTCTCTACAAACCAATTTTCACATTGCCTCTCATCCGCTGTTAAAGGAATAGGACACCCCGCATCACACTCTTCAAGCTCCCAAAATTTAGCTAACTGATTTTGCAGCTGTTTTGTACTCAAATTGCACACAGACCTAGCCTGAGAATAAGTAGTAATTGGTCCTGATACCACCCAACCAAACACCGTTTTTTGCAACATAGGTTGACCAACATCTAGCTGCAGCTGACCTTGACATAATAGACTATAGAAAATTTCAGCACCCACTAAAATATCTATTTCACCTGGCTTGTAAAATTCAGGATCTGCCAATCTCAGATGCTTTGGAATATTTAACTGATCAGGTTGTACATACGAATTTGGAATATTCTCAGATATTTTTTGTAATACCAAACACTGAATTGTTATCTTAAAAGAACTGTACAAGGAATTGATTGTCACAACACATTTATGCTTAACATCCGATGACACTTGACTAATACCCACTACTGAAATATTTATGTCAGATTTCTCTAATCCCAATTTGGAACACAAACTTGCCGAAATAAAGTTGCTCTGCGACCCAGAGTCCAACAAAATACGACATGTGTGAGATTTCCCAGAGGGTCCCACTACTTCCACTAGAGCGGTTGACAACAGAATATTTCTGCCCTGTACAAAGTTGCAATTTGATACAGCTACAGCATTACTTGCCTCCGCCACCACATTTCCCTGATTTGAATCACTATTTGAACTACCTGTCCCTTCCGAGGCAGCCGCTTGCCTATGAAAGTGCAAAAGTGTATGGTGTTTAATATTGCACTTTTTACAAGGTACTGACTTACAATTCTTACTTATATGGTTCGGTTTTAGGCAGTTTAAGCATAATTTTAGCTGTTTTACCCTTTCACTTTTCTGGTATGAGGAGAGTTTTAAGAATTCCGCACAATTTGTAATAAAATGTTCGCCCTGACAAAATTCACACGGTTTTACTGTGGTTGTAAACGATTTACTAAATTTACCCTTGTTTAATTTAACGTCGCCCACATGATTTAATTCTATTTTTTCTAGCACATCCGCTTTTCTTTTGATAAAAGTTTTAAATTCTTCTAATGTGGGTAAATCACCCAAAATTTTTATTTCTTCCCACTCTCTCTCAGATTTTTTGTCTAATTTAGATCCCAGTAAGTATATCAATAAAACATCCCATTCTTTGGTATTAATACTTAATGAATTTAACGCTCGTATATGTTTTGATACATTGTCTAACATTTTCCTTAAATTAACTGACGACTCCTGCGTCGACACCGGTATATCTAGCAACGATTTTATATGATTTTGTATTAACACGCGTTTGTTATTATATCTCTCACACAGAAGATCCCACGCATTCTTGTAATTCGCCGCCGACAATTCTAATAAGCTTATTACTTGTTTCGCTTCCCCATCCAAATGCGCGCGTAAGTAATGAAATTTTTCGATTTCATCTAGATCTGGTCTCTTATGCACTAACGACAAAAATGTGTCACGAAATTCCAACCAATTTTCATATGACCCTTTAAATATAGGTAATTTTATTTGAGGTAATACTATATGTGGTAGGCGTTTCACGGAATCATTTGCATTTGATTGACTATTAGCAATATTTTTTGTTTTTTCACGTTCACAAACTTGCACTTCTGCAATGATATTTTTCGCAATAGAGACTAATTTAAAATGAGAATTTTCAAATGCTTCTCTTTCACAAATTTGCTCATCTATTTGTTCGCATAAATTTTCAATTGAATTTTGAATTTCATTGAACTCTACAAATAAAATTTCTTGTTTTTCTATCCTATTTTCCAATTCAATTAGAACACGCATTTCAATTTCGTCTTTTTCTCTCGCCGAAATTTCACCTAAAAGAGTGTTCACATATTTATCAAATAGCGTAAGACGGGATTTTAAACCGCCTCGCTTTTTAATCAACTGTTTTAAATCTATACTCATTTTATCTAAAGCTTACACAATTGATACGGCAAAAGTTTTATAAAGGAAATAAAAAAGGATAGAGACTCACTGTCACCACAATATTCGGACACGCTTCCTAAATAGGCCTCAAGCTCTGCGACTTGTCGAAACCTTACACCTTGCTTAGACGGTCTGGCTGATTCACACACTTGCAGACAGTGCCGGCAAAGCACACAACTCGATGTATCTCGTCTCTCCACGCTTCACACACTACATGCGTTTGGAGTTTGCACATTAAATTTTACTTTTTTAAACAATACCCGGCTCTGTAGGGCCAAATTATGTTTACTGACTTGTGGACTGTATTATATTGCTGGTTTTAACACATATATTGTTGACTTTACTTGTAATAAAATACACACTACTAGATTGACGATTTATTTAACGACTGCACATCTTTACAGTATAACCTTACAAGCAACACTGACTCAATCAGATACCGAAGGGTAAGGGTACTAGAATGTCCCTTTTCGGTTATGCAACCAAATATACAATTTTACATATTATGGGAAACATATCCCTAACACTCTTTACCCGATAATAATGTTCAAACTGCGGTATGCTCATAAAGTTTCATAATCTTATCGATTATGGGAGAATTAACAACCGCAAGAGTATCTCCAGTGACAATAAAGTTTGTTTATATACGTGACGTGTTTCCACGCTAACCCAATTTCTAGGTGATGACGCTGTACAAGTTGAAATGTTGATGGTGTAGAATAAGGAGGCTTTTTGGCTATTGTCTAAATAAATCAATAAACAATTCTTATGCATTAATTTAAAATTACATTGTTACTTATTCATTTCTACTACTAATTCCAAATTATTCATAATGTTACCAAAAATGTATTGATAGAAATTCGAAGCGCTAATAATGTTTTATCAGTCCCTCAGTTTATGACAAACGATAAAAAATCAGTTTTTAATTTTCTACCCATTCTATCAGTCTATTTGACTTGAAATTTATTGTTTTAATCTGTCGTTGAGTTACACAGACAAGTTTAAACTAGTTTTAGGCAAGAAAAATATGATATTGTAACGGTATTTCCTACTAAACTGATTTTAAATGTACAAAAAATCGACCACGGTGCAACCCGCTAATTCCGGTTATCTATATGCGTCCCCGTTGTCATAGCAACCGTTGCGCCGTAAATAAAGCTGGCTACAACGGATTTGGACTGATGCCGATACCGCGACACTCACAGACCAAATAGACTGTACCCATGCTATTCAATACAACTATATCAATGAAGCCTCGACAAGGAAGCGGTGGAGTGTGTGCGGAAGTTTGGCTCCCACCTCTTTTCACAGAGTCTGATTCAGTAAAATGTATATTATTATAATATTTGATGAAATTTTAAGAAAGTTAATAATTTTTATTTAAAAGTAATGTGAAATATGAGGGAATATATTTATAATAAACTAACAAAAAATATTTAATTATTTTGAGAAGTTTTGTGAAATATTTTTAAATCAGAGTTTAAAATAAAATTCTAGTTATATTAAAATGTTTATCGCCCTTTAAATAGTGTTACTTTATTTAATACTTGTTGCTTTGTGCCTTTTAAGGAATTGATTATTTTTGTTTTGTGATTTATTCTTACATCTACATATTTTTCAGAAATTGCTCAAGTTCTAATCACTGTGTAATTATGGGGAAGTGCATTGTTGACAATTTGTAATAGCCGATCAGATGAAATTTCATTTTTTAGGTAATTAATAATCAGAAATAATGGAGCACGTTTTATGGCATTAAAAGACTCTGCGCAGAAGTTGTACTGACATTTTCAGTATCGGCTCTGTTTTTAAGTGCCCATATGTTTAACAAGTATTGTTAGCGAGGTAACAAGTATTTAATGGTTTATTAAATAATACCATGTGGAACATTTTGGTGATGCGTGTACTGGCATCTTGGAAACTACATGCGATACGAAAATGGGCAGTTGGGGAAAAAACTTAATAACGCTTGCAACTAGATCTAGGTTTTTAAGTTATTTTGAAAAAGTTAATATGGCGTTGCTCGTCTGTAACTTTTTTATTTAGAGGACTTTTTAAAATCTGAAAACACTTTTCCGCAGAAATTTTTTTCGAAGAATTTCACTGTATATTTAGATTTTCAATGCGACGTTTTGATTGCAAGAAAATTCACATTCAATATGGCGCCCATACCAAAAAATGAAGTTGATGATGGTTTCGCGCAACCGTAACTGTCCGAAATTCTAATATTGTAAATTTCTTAATTAGATTCTTGATTTATTATTATTTAGCAAATATAATTTATAATTAAATTATAGCAAATATAAATTATAAATAAAAAATTAAATGTCAATAGCAAATATAAATTATAATTAAATTAAATAAAAAAGTTACAGACGAATAACGCCAAATTAACTTTTTTCAAAATAACTCAAAAACCTAGATCTAGTTGCAAGCGTCATTAAGTTAGCAACAGAATTTTCCCCCAACTGCCGATTTTCGTATCTCTTATAGTTTCCAAGATGCCAGTACACGCATCACCAAAATGTTCCACATGGTATTATTTAATAAACCATTAAATACTTGTTACCTCGCTAAGAATAATTGTCAAACATATGGGCAATAAAAAACACAGAGCCGATACTGGAAATGTCAGCACAACGCCTGCGCAGAGCCGTTTAATGCCATAAAACGTGTTCCATTATTTCTAATTATTACTTACCTAAGAAATGAAATTCTAACATTGACTGAGAGCATGAGTTCTGCTGGGCCGAAGTTACGCCGACGGAAGGCTTCAATGGCTTTGCCCTATAGTTCAGTCTAGGTGGTATGTGGCGACACTTCTTGCATATGCATTGTACGAAATCGGTAGTCGCGCTCAGAGAAGGCAATATTTCTTTGAGAAAACGCTCAGCTCCCTACGTTTTATAATAATTATTCTTTTTTTCCGTAGCTACTGATTTAGAGACATTATACGTTAAGTATACTAACCTCTTTACCCGATAATAATGTTCAAACTGCGGTATGCTCATAAAGTTTCATAATCTTATCGATTATGGGAGAATTAACAACCGCAAGAGTATCTCCAGTTACTCCCCTGGCAAACCATGATGTACATACATACTTCTCAACTATTCATGAGAATTACATGTGCGTGATCTGTATTCATAAGGCCTTGATGATTCTATACATTAAAGATCAGACATTTAATGAATAAATCTTCCATTGTTGTCATCTGTTTCTGGGGAATAAATTAAGTCGTGTTTATAGGGTCAGGGATTGATATTAATTAATAAAATGTTTATTCACAATCGGTTAGTAATATAGACATTTCTTACCTTTAAAACGGTAGGGAAATGACTCATTACCTTCACTTCCACGCTAGTCGGAAAAGTACTTTTTCCGGCTAGAAACATGTGTCACTTTTCAGAAGTATGGCAATGTCATGTTAAGCTGGTTTTAAAAAAATATAAGTTAAAACAAACAACTGGTATTTATTTTATTAAATTATAACATAGAGACAAATATTAAGAAACAAAACTAATTTGAATTATTGTAAATATTAATTGTAGGGGAGACCGGGTACGAAAGTGACACGGGTTGGTTGTAACAGTAAGCCTATTGTCTTTCTAAAGAGGTTTGTCTATGATATTATATCATCATAGAGTGGCAGTGAAATCAACATTAACTTATTTGAACAATAATATACGTAGTGTGTTTTAGTTCGAATTAGGACCTGCACGGTAGAAAATGATATGCAAAGTAAGTTTTCATTCTTTATCTTAATCTATCATAATCCTAGAACATTATTTTGATTTATTTTATTGGCTTGTTCAGTTAATACCAATATTGGCTATAACCTAAGCATGGTATTTCAATTAAAAATAATCGTTAAACAACTTTTAAGCAAGTATTCTGTCAATCGCGTGAAAAATGCGTAATGAGACGATTGTAACAATGCCATAGCGGGACGATTGTAACATATTACAACTGTCCCTCATATTTAATACCTATGATCGCATTTGTCATATTTAAAATGATAATTCTGTAGATATCCAGATAATTACTTCAGTATTTGTTATACTGTGTGGCAATATACAAATTCATTCTCTTTATTTAGGATGTCTAACAAAAGACAACAAACAACAGATCGTGGGAAAGATTGTTATGGATGGGGAAAAACTTGGTCCATCCCATATATGGAATATGGACGAGTCTAGCAACAGACAACCGTGCAAAAGCCAGATAGGGATAGGATTCTTTGTTATTACCAAAAATATTTTATTATCATTTTATATATTTGTTTCATTATAATATTTTTTTATTTATTTATTTTTTTCAAATAAAAAAATATATTATGTACCTGCACTACAACTTACTTTTATATAGGTATAATAAATAAACAAATACCTTGTAAATACTAACTTTCTATACCTAGTTATTACCTATTATTCATTCATATGTTACAAACGTCCCCAGGTTCTGTTACTTTTGACCCATACCATTGGGTAGGTTGTAACGACGTACACTCTCTACTTTTTTATTAATTGTACATTAATATGAACTTTAATTACTTCAATATTATTTTTCTTCTATACAGGGTTAACTATGACTAAGTACAAAAATTTTAACCACGTGCTCAGGGAGCCCTAAAAGGCAATAAAAAAGTTATTCCAGAATTTTACCTCGATATTAAAAAATGGGGCAAAACCATTTTTTCCTACGGAAAGTCAGCGCCTATGATGAGTATCGACTGAGATGGTTTATGGCTTAGATCCATAATTGACATTACATCTGTCAACTACCATGCGATAGTTTGCAGTGTTTCTAAATGCAGAAACGACAAAAATTAACATTCTTATTAGTAATAATACCTGATAGGTAGGTAACAGTTAATCCAGTTAGCTCCAGTATTTTGCATTCGTTCTTCATTATTTGGTTACAAACTGGTAAAACTACATTTTCACTCACTACCGATAAACACACTTTCCGTAGGTACAGTTGGATACAATGCCTATGTATTATAACAAAATCGAAGAAAGGGATGATTAGGTAGGTTCTAATAGATAACAGAAAACGTTTAACACCCGCGGCAGTCTTGTCCCATAACCTTGAAAAACAAACCGGCGAACTATATTGTGGGAAAATATCTCTACCCGACACATATTCCTTTATTTATTAACTATAAAACGTTTAAAATTAAAATAAGGCACTAAAAACTGAAGAAGAACACAAAACTACAACGTAAACACGGGAATTAAATTATAACATGACAGCGAACCGACTCGACTAGAGCGACTGCCGACTGTGGCCGACTGTTGCATGACGGTTGCTTGCTGGTTGCATACTCTGATTCTCGCATTGGCGGCGTTCAATAATATAATATAAAAAAAAATGTTTTCGCTTTATAAATAAGTTTAGAAATTTTTTGAAAGGAAATTCTGTTAATTCTTATTTTTTTCTATCCCCTCTTAAAATATTTGTACTTAGTCGACTTATATAAGTAAATTTATATAACTTTGTTAATTTTTTATTTATCCAGCTTTACAAAAATATGTTACTTTCGTTCCTGGTCTCCCCTAACATTTGAATTCTCATTACTGTGAACCGTTAATGTAAGCCCATGTTGTTGCTTAACATTGTACTGGGTTTCGGAAGTTGACAAAGAGGCCGATTTTCCCGGATTCTCTGTATGGGATATCATATTTGCAATTTTTACTTGACCATGTAACGAGTTCTCCACGCATCCTTCGGCTACGGCGCTGGATTTCCATCCTCCTACTTTTTTTAACTGTAGGATGTCTCCACTTGTATTTGCTAGCAATGTAGTACGTCTAAAACAATGCCCCGTAAACCCGTGAGCATTTTCTAATTTTAAAAAAGCCGTTATTTTTTTGAGAAAACCTCCAATAGCATTGCGGCCACAACGATGATTTGTAATCTTGCCATTCCTTATTTGTAAATAAAACGATCGGTACCAATGGTCTTGTGAAGATCATAGTATTGCTTTATTATTTTTATCCATTCCGATTTTGTAATTGCAAATGTTCGGGAGTGTAGGTTTTTGTTGCAGGAATATCATTATTCTCTTTTCTAAAATTTCCAGATCACCGATTTTCATATTTAGGAGTTAATCGCATTTGCAGGCGCCAAATATGCCAATAAATAAAACTACAAATTGTGTCTGGAGCTATATTCACAACAAATTGTAGTACAATAATTGTATAAGCGTTTACTATTCTTTTTTTTCAGTATCACACAACTGCAACGCGTGTTCACTAGTCACGTGGCTGTAACTCGGATGCGTATTGGATAGAAAAGGGCGGTTATAGTTGGGAAGGGAATAGAGTTTACTCATTTGTAAATTTTTAAATTCGATTTGGTAAATTATTTATGTTGATGTGAATTCGGTCAAATAATTAAAATTCTAGATTTTACCCTTCAAGATTTTTGTTAATATTTATACACTTCAATATTTTTGCAAATAAAACGTGATTTTACAGCACATTATTTTACTTTAAAGATAGTAGCGTGTAAAGGTGATTTCGTGCTGTGTAGAAATAACAAATATTCCTTTTTTCTCATAGTATGAATGCTTAAACCATGCGCTATTTTTCTTTAAAACGACTAAAATGTATTTTAAATAGACTCACTTTTGGCGTTTCTAAATTATTTGAGAGATTTTCTTTTCATGAACTAAAAGTGCAACCTCTTACATCCAACACAAAGAGGATCCCATTCAGGTTAAGTACTGCCCCGATTTACTTCGGCACATTTGCGAGTTTCTAGACGTACATAAGAAAAAAGAGAACCGACAGATCTCCAAAGTCCTTTTAAATCCTAGTTATTTTTTATTAGACGTATGTCTTAGAGGTAAAACGGAAAATTACTGAAAACACCTTAGTCTACAAGTTTCAATCTAAAGTTTAACAAGCTCAAGCTAAACTCGTTTGAATATCGTTTCATTATTTTTTAAACAAACGTATTTGCTATAAGTATAGTATAGTTTAATTTAAATTCAAAATTGTTAAATGTGAGTCCATTGTTTCAAATATTTTCATTTTAGAAATTTTCGTTAACAAATTAAATTTTATTTTTTTATTATAAAGAGAAACTATTCATTTTTACATTTTAAGAAAACTAATGTTTAATTATAGAAAGTACTATTCAATTTTTAAGAAACCATCAAATTTAATAATAGTTTATTTTCCATATCGACAATATATATTGTATAGGAATAGTCACAAAATAGTGAATACAGTTTAACTGTATTCAAAGGACAAAACATATACACATTAAAATACAACAATAAATTACATATATATAAAAATAAGAATTAGAAATATATATAAATATATTTTCTAAACTCAGTACCTATATAAAATATCAACAGATCGGGACATTTAAGATATTAATGCACATATACATATAAAATTACATGTACTCTGATAATGAATAAAAAGCCTTATCTATCAGATAAGTTTTTAAATCTTTTTTAAAATTTTTTATGTTTTGAGCCGATTTTAAATAATTTGGAAGACGATTAAATGCTTCTAGCCCGATGCAATTTGGAGACATTTTGATTACATTAAAATTAACTAATGAAATATAAAAGTCATGTTTATGACATGTATTGTAACTGTGAATATCTTGATTTAATAGAAATGAGTGAACATTGTTAAATACATAAATACAAATTCATAAATATATAAGGATGTTAACGTGAAAATTCTATATTTCTCAAAAAAAGGTCTACATGATTCAATGGAAGATATTCCAGCAATAGACCTAATAATCCTTTTGTGTGCAACAAATACTGTAGAACTAGAAGCCGAGCCAGCCTAGAAACATATGCCATATCTTAAAATAGAAGCAACATTTGCATAATAAATATTTAAAACTTGATTTTACAGTAGTACTGTTCGTAAATTTAAAAACAGAGACATTAATTTATTTAAGTTGGAAACTAACTTATCACAGTAATGTTTCCAATTCAAGTTCTCGTCGACATAAAAACCAAAAAATCGTACTGCATCATGCGAAGAAGACAAAAAAGTGTCATTAGCTTTAATAGTAATATTATCTACATTTTGGTAATTATGAATTTGTAATAAATTAGTTTTCTCGGCATTAAAAGAAAAGGTTATAATTGTTAAGATAGCTTACAATATTATTTAAAGTGTCAGAGTCAAAATGTCATGATTCTTGTCAGAAATTACCAACGCAACATTATCTGTATAAGCAGTAAGATGACACCACTTTGCAGCAGAATTAATTTTGTTTATATATAAGATAAATAGTATAGGGCCCAGGATAGACCCTTGTGGGACCCCAATGTCAACATTTAAAATTTTTTATTTAAACTGCGATGTCTGATTATTGTTTGTCATATTTAGACAAGAGACAAATTGATGATCACGTAAAAATGATTTTAGCCAATTTAGAAAACTTTTGTGTTTAAAAAACTACAAAATACTTTTTAATTTTTAATATTTCTATCAACATTTTTTTCAACAAAGTTAATAGCTTATTAAACAAGTTTAAACCCCTTATACACACATATCACAATTACAAGTGTCAATGAATCCAATGCTGATTAACATCCATAATAGAATGCATTAGTTAATTAATTATCGGTTCAAAACCAGTTAAAACCAAATTTAGATCAACATAAAACATAAACTGCAGACCAAATACAATAATGTTTCACGTACATATTGTTAAATCTAAAATTTTTCGGCATAAATGAGTGAAGCTCATAAGTTTTTTTAACAATTTCTTATTAAATTTTTTAAAACTTTTTTAAATTTCAACATAGCGCAAACACTCACAACCATTAATTTATTTAATTTGTTTATGTATTTTATAATATTTTCTGATGCATCTTCTTAAACTGAATTACTTGAAAGTTTTCTGTGATTACTCTTCAACAAATGAAATAATTTTATTCCAGTATTTAATAAAACTTTGTAATTGTATGCTACCAGTTAAGTAATGTTACATGGAAACAAAATTTAATTCTTGGGTGGTATTATTTACTTTTAGACAACTTTACCTAGCTTTATACTGGCAAGTAATTTAATATTTTAAATAGAAAGATAAAAGTCTCCGAAACTACAATTACAATGAAATCTAGGTATACAGCGTGATTGACAACTTATCAAAATAAAAAAATAGGAAAGAGATGGACGTTCACGGCGTATTGCAGCAGCTGAGGAAAACATCCTTAGTTGTCCAACTCCAAATGTTGTTCTTGCACGATTATTTTCCACAAAATATTCGAGAGGATCTTAATAAAATTTAAGGGGTACGATGGATTGGACAAGGAGGACCGGTACTATGGTCGGCACGATCTCCCGACTTAAATCCGTTGGACTTCTTTTTGTAGGGATATTGTGGACACTAGTGGTGATTTACGTGAACGTATCAATGAACTAGAAACATTTGCGTTAGTTCGTAGAAATTGAGTAAGGCGGGCCCAAATGTGTTTACACGTCGTGAATAAAATTTTGAACAGTTGTTGGAACATATAAATCCAAATAAATATGTTGCCTTACTATTGTGTAACAATAATGTTGGGAAAAAATTGCTTGAAAATCTTATAATAAAAATGAATGATAATAATTTACAATTTAAAGATTCAGCAACAAATTTAGGTCTCGTTATACAGTATGCGCCAAAAGTATGGAATAAATTCAATAAAAACGAAACAATTATTTTTTAGGAAAAATCCTCGAACAGGTCGATTTTTAATTTAAAAAATACATATTTTAGCGTTAAATGCGATTTTCAAATGTCATTTGTTTTCGAGTAATGAAATCATCGATTTTTTTTAATGGCAACACCTTATTTTTTTCCTTGATTCTGAAAGATCGTTTAATTCTCTATCAGACAGTACTAAAATTTTGCCCTCTTACATACTTACTTACTTACTTACTGGAAAACTTTCCTATGTAAGGGCAAAATTTTAGTACTGTCTGATAGAGAATTAAACGATCTTTCAGAATCAAGGAAAAAAATATGGTGTTGCCATTTAAAAAAAAATCGAGGACGTCATTACTCGAAAACAAACCACATTTGAAAATCGCATTTTACGCTAAAATATGTATTTTTTAAATTAAAAATCGTCCTGTTCGAGGATTTTTCCAAAAAAATAATTGTTTCGTTTTTATTGAATTTATTCCATACTTTTGGCGCATACTGTAGACTCTAATCTGAGATTCAAAGATCATGTAACTGGTATTTTAAAGAAAGCTTATTCTGTTCTGAAAATGATTTATTCACACAGACACTATTTGAATAGAGATATAAATAAATTGTTATGCAATTCCCTTATTCTATCTATATGCAATTATTGTGATAATATATATGGCCCATGCCTGGATAACATTGATTCGAAACGTTTACAAAAATTGCAAAATTCATACAAATTAAGTTATAAATTAATAATAACAATAGCTGCAAAAGCGGTTGAATTTGCTGATTAATTTCCTGTATACTTCCCAAATAAATTTCAGTAAAAATTATAAATGTAGCGTGGCTTACGCACTAACCGAATTATTCTACAAATCAATGGGAAATGATTGATACAAACGTTACTTGATTTCCAACTGTTCCAAACTTGTGACATAATTTAATCGAATTGGATTAATATTACTAAACATACATGCAGGCATGTTTCATGCAATTTTCTGCACCATTTAACACAGGCAGCAGGTAATATTTAATCAGTTTAATCAGAGTTTATTATCGGTTTCCCTGATTCACGAGTGCAGTTTAATGTATAACTATGCATGTATGTAATCTAATTTTGCACAAAAACCTTTTTATAGTACCTACCCAATAAAACAAATTAATGGAATCTTTCGATACTATTCCACGCAGTGAGATTAACATTTAGATGTTATAGCCTGAAGTAAAATATATAGGCTACAAAACGAGAATTTAGATATTCATTTTTTATTGGCTTCTTGATATTATTGGGATGTTAGCTTTTTATTATCCTCGTACATTATAAAATAATGTACAGCGATAAAAAAGAAATATGTCATGCTTAAGTAAGGAAATAAAAATATATATAGAATGTGACTGAAGAAATCTATAATCAATCATAAACAAAGCTTTCATTTTTATGTTCTCTTTATGAAATATATTTGGGTATGACTAAGGAAAATCCCTTACTGCAGACATAGATAATTAAATTCTAAGTGAAAGAGAATTGAATTAATAAATATTCAATAAGTTCAAAAGGATATTACAATGTTGTTTTATCCTATTTATAAAGTATACAGTTGACTCTCGATAACTTGGAAATTGTGTGCACTTCCAGTTCAATATTGGTTAATAGTCGAGGCAATGAAGCACTAAAAAGGCCAAAGATAGGAAATCTTTTAGGATAGGACATATCGGAATGCGGTTTTTTGCATTCGCTTGCAAAAATTATTTATATCATTCGTACCTACTTTGTACCTATTACAAACCGGAAGTTGCATTGCTGCAGCCAAAAATGCATGCAAAAAATGCATCTTTTGAGAGGCCTTTTGGCAAATTTAAAACCTTCGTAAATAAGAGTCATAATTGGCTCAAGTCGGGTACCCGGGAGTATTCGAGGTCGCTGATCACGATTATGATGTTCAAATTGACCCCTCGAACACCTGGAGCTTAGGAACGCCGACGAACGTCATCTCCGGGGACTATCCCGAACTTTATGCGAGAGAGGAGAGAAACTGGGCACCCGGGGATTTTTTGGGTCGCTGAATTCGAATATACCATCGGCGAACACCCCACGGACACCTGGTGGGCCCCAACCTGGACGCGGACGTCATCTTCGAGAATTTTTCTGGAAATATCGACAATAATGAACCTAAAATCGTTATGGGGGCTTTTTGTGTATATATTTTCATTAGAAACAACAATTCCATGTAGTTAGTACAGTACATTGCCGTCAACCGCTTAAACATCAGGTTTAGTTGACATTCATGGGAATGACATCGATGTCGAGGTAAAAGTTTCAGTGCAGCAGGTGTCCGTGGGGTGTTCACCGATGCCATATTTGAATTCAGCACCCCAAGAAATCCCCAGTAACGATTTTTGGTTAGTCTTTTTCAATTGTGTCTGGAAAACCCTCGGGGAAGAGGATCAGAGCCAGGGTAGGGCGCACCAGGTATCTGTGGGGTGTGCGTCGGTGCTATATTTGAATTCAGCGACCTGAAAAACCCCCAGTAACGATTTTTGGTTGGTCTTTTTCAATTGTGTCTGGAAATCCCTCGGGGAAGACGTTCAGAGCCAGGGTAGGGCGCACCAGGTGTCTGTGGGGTGTTCGTCGGTGCTATATTTGAATTCAGCGACTCAAAAAACCCCAAGTAACGATTTTTGGTTGGTCTTTTTCAATTGTGTCTGGAAACCCCTCGGGGATGACGTTCAGAGCCAGGTTAGGGTGCACCAGGTGTCCGTGGGGTGTTGGCCGGTGCCATATTTGATTTCAGCGAGACAAAAAACCCCCCGTAACGATTTTCGGGTGGTTTTTTTCATTTATGTCTGGAAAACCCTCGGGGATGACGTTCAGGGCCAGGTTAGGGTGCATCAGGTGTTCGGGTGGTCGTTTTCAACATAAAATTCAGATTCAGCGCACACAAAAAGCCCCCATAACGATTTTCGGTTCGTTATTGTTGATAATTCTCGAAGATGACGTTTGCGTCCAGGTTGGGGCCCACCAGGTGTCCGTGGGGTATTCGTCGATGGTCTATTCGAATTCAGCGACCCAAAAAAAACCCGGTTTCTCTCCTCTCTCGCATAAAGCTCGGGATAGTCCCCGGAGATGACGTTCGTCGGCGTTTCTGAGCTCCAGGTATTCGGGGGGACAATTTGAACATCATAATCGTGATCAGCGACCTCTAAAACCCCCGGGTACCCGACTTGAGCCAATTCTGACTCTTATTTACGAAGTTATGAAAATTTGCCAAAATACCTCTCAAAAGATGCATTTTTTGCATGCATTTTTGGCTGCAGCAATGCAACTTCCATTTTGTAATAGGTACAAAGTAGGTACGAATGATATAAATAATTTTTGCAAGCGAATGCGAAAAACCGCATTGCGATACGTTCTATCCTAAAAGATTTCTTATCATAATGCTTCATTGCCTCGACTATAAGATAACACATACCAAAACCAAGGTTCCACGAAATTTCACTATCGTTGAATAATTTTATTTGGATTTTTACCGGAGATACATGGCTCTTCGTCCAGCAAATGTGGGACATCGGAGGCTTTTCCTAAAATATGTGAAAGGTAAGTGTACGAAAAACCCTGTGGGAATAAATACGTTTGGAAAATTTCCTGCTGCTATTGCTAAATTTCTGCAACTTCCAAATTCTAACCTCTATACTGGACATTGTTTTCGGCGTTCGTCGGCAAGCAGTTACCTGTTACATAGACATTGAGCCGATCCTGTGTTAACTGACCTGCACCATAACGGAACACCTCATAAGACCACCATTATCCGAATAACGGTTTCGACCGTACAGTCGTAATACTAACAATACGAGAAGAAATCAATATATGAGCGGGTATAGAGATACCGATAGTGGGTCTGCCCTCCCTCCGCCTCCCCACAGAGCCTAGCCAGGGCAGGTCAAAGAATTCCTGTTTCTGGCAGCGTCTAGTTACCGAGGTTACGACATAACCATCCGAAAAATCGCTATGTATCAAATGGAACCTGCCGTGAAAGCCTAAAAACCATTATAACCATTGTACGATGTTAAAAATAGGCAATTTTGAATTAGGCTAACGAAAAACAACTTTTTTGATATAATTGAAATATCTTGAAGACCATTAGCGATAGATATAAGGAAGCTTGATAAAAGTTCTCCTAAAATTGTTAGCAAAATCTAAATATGGAAAAATATACAGGGTGTTCCATTTAAAATATACAAGTCGATAGCGACTTTTGGTATAATTGGAACTGCTACAAGAATGGTTTTATTTTATTTAAAGAGCACCTCCAAAGACTCCAAAGCCAAATTTTTCAAAATTTAAATCGAAATAGTCTCTCTGAAATATGTTAATGTAAAATATCAAGACACAGAGCTGATACTGGAAATGTCAGTACAATGTCTGCGCAGAGCCGTTTAATGCCATAAAACGTGTTCCATTATTTCTAATTATTACTTACCTAAGAAATGAAATTTCATCACTATTCCGATCTGATCGGCTATTACAATTGTCAACAATGCACTTCTCCATAAATATACAAAGAAAACTCGTATATTTCATAAAATAATCACAATGTCACCACAACGAAAGTCTGATATTGACTGAGAGCATGAACACAGTACAGCTAGATCAGTAGGGACAGCTAACGAATTTATGAATGAAATCCCCAAGTCGAATTATTTGACCTCTCTTCACTATTGTTTACGACGTGTTTACATTGTAACCTGGGACTGTCAAAATTTAAATTATAACTGTGGTACTCAAAATGTAATATGATTTTGAAAATTTGTAGTAAATGATATTGGTTTTATAAGCTATCTATAAACAGTAAATTTGATCTAAATAGTTTAAATATTGAAAAAAAAAATAAATAGAAGTTGGTGTGACCTTACTTTACATTTTTTTGTTTTTAACTTACTACTTACTACATATATTCATTATTTTCAATTAATATTACTGTTATTACCAGCAGTTTTTTTTACACAATTTTATTTTAGTTTCCGCAAATATAAGTTTACATTTCTAGATTTATATATTTCTTCGAGTCACCAGAAATTGAAATAGATGGCCTGTTTCAAATATAAACATATGCAAATTTGTGAAATACGTGTAATTTTTAAAAGTAATACAACAAATTATTGTTTAAATTAGCAAAAAACACTAGATGTATGAAATAAATTGTCATGATGATTGTTTAAATTTATATAGTATTATCCGTATTACGTAAAAATTCTAAAATAAATATCTTGAGAGGTTTATTATTAATAATTTAACAAACGTATGAAAATTTTGAAGAAAATAAATAAAACAGAGATGTCTCCATCTGGAATTATGACATTTAATAAAATACAATTTATATAAACATTTTATTTCATTAACAAAAGAAAATGGCATAAAGCTATGGTGAGTGTACATTTATATTTAAAATTGAACATACTCAATTATTTCCTACTTATAAACAAAAGTAACTTGGTTGAACAATTCCTGGGCTGGTTGCCCTGTTGTTGCTTTAAGTTTTTTTGACTGTTCAGATATATGTTCGCTTCTTCAGAAGCAATTCTGAAATTGAATTAAGTCCTCTAATCGAAAGTATATAATGTGCATTGGCTCATGACATTTCAGTGCATTGTTTGAAGTTGATCGCAAACAAATTTACGAATGAAATCCCCGAAGCACGTAGATTTTATATAGGAGTTGGTGAGATAGATTTTCCTCCTTGTTGTCTGATGCTAACAAAATAATTCTCAAGATTGCATTAAAATTTCCACATTTTTCTGTGATAGTTCTGAAAATAATTATTCTTATATACACAAAATCAAAAATTTTCTAAATATGTATTTCCATGTGTTCAAACATAGATAGCTATTTCAAAATAAACGTTAAATATTTTTACGTGCCACTATATATCGTCAGAAAATATTGTAAGATAAGCATTTATGGTAAGCAGTTTTTTTTCTGATATTTGAACATTTCTTGTGAAAAATGCGAGTACATATTCGAAAATTATATCCAAAAGATCTCTCTTATATTTAACCGTCCACTCCTTCGCTCTAAAAACAACAATAATTTTATGTTATTAATTTTTACATGAATTTCAATCATAAAATGCAATCAATTTTACAAACGCAAAAAATACTGTTTACAAATTGCAATAAGTATGTAATGCTGGTTGAAAATAATATTCCTCCGCTACAAATTTTATGCACTACCACATAAAACGATACATGGAAAATAATAAGAAATATTTTATGTTCTTAATTTGTTATACTTAATTAATCATAATTCTATATAATGACTAAGTGACCCGGCAAACGTTGTTTTGCCATATGAATTATTTCTAGTGAATACTTTGGTAGTTAAATAAAAAGTAACTAACGTGTGTGGACATGTGGTATGACTAAAAGAGGAATGGAGCACTGTGAACGATGACGGCTTATAAGAATAACAAAACACGAAACATTCATTTTTTGAATTATTTCGCGTGCCTGCAATTTTACTTGTTTGACGGCCCAAATTAGCCCCTTTACGTCTTGTTGGCATTGTTCACTGTACAAAAAAATAGCCATATAGTAAAATAATAGCCGTTGTTGACGGGAGCTCGTGACACGTGTTGCGTACTTTTGAGGTTATGTAGATCACTTAATTAACTAATAATGACAACTACACTTAAAATTAATAATTTTATTAATTATTGATAAAATAGAAAATAAATAATTATGGCCCAGCAAATTAATAATAAATTTACTTGAGAATTACACTTAGAAGGTAAAATGATAATTGTAAACGTCACTATTACGCTCGATTCATACACAATAATAATGGTCGAAAACTGTGTAGGGAGTGAGAGAAGGCTTATTGAGAGAGAGACAGGAAACCGGCTTCGTTCTCATCCCTACTCGGTGCTGTTTACTGGGTGAGAAGTGACACCGGTAGATGCCTGGCGGGGATAACTGATCTAGTGATAATCGATCAGTTATCGACCAGGGTTAAAAATAATTAAATTACTAAAATAGTTATTAAAAAATAGAGGTTTGTGATAGAAGGATGAAAATTAAGGGTTGTATGTATTTTTTAATACCACATCATAAAAAATAAAAAGAAAAAATTTTGTCCAAAAAATAAAAAAAATTGTTTGGGGTGGACCACTCCTCACTTAGGGGTATGGAAAATAGATTACGACCGATTCTCAGACCTACCGAATATACATATAATATTTCATAAAAATCGGTCAAGCCGTTTCCGAGGAGTATGGCGTCTAAAACTGTGACACGAGAATTTTATATATTAAATTGCAAAATTACCTTCTGTTGTCTTTTGGGAATCTAAAAACCATGTGTATAATTTCCAGCATTGCTTTCGCAACTTCCTACTACACAATAGACTCCTACTATATTGCACTTTTTTGTACCTTGGTTCGGTACTTCTGATGCATTCATAATTAGTTTTTTTAAAATATAACAAAATAGTACAATTTAAAACCAGGTTAGCTGGGCTGGGGTTAGGCTGACGGAAGGCTTTACTGGCTTGGCCCTATAGTTCAGTCTAGATGGTCTGTGATTATATCCGTACCATGTATAATACCAAAGGATTGGACGAGGAGGGCCAGTATCATGGACGCCACGATCTCCTAACTTTAAATCATTTTCACTTCTTTTTGTGTAATATGTAAATAGGTGTTATAAAATGTTATTTTTTTATTTACTTGGGAATTTCTTTTTGTGCGATCACTGTTTGTATACTTTGCCTTGTCAGGTTTTACAGTGGACCAGTTTCCAGTGCCGTGCAGAAGTGTATTTTTCAATAATTTTTGAACTGCTCTTTTGATTGTTTTCGATATAGAATTGTATTTGTAAGAGCCCCCTGTACGTTCTAATTTTTTTTAGATAAGTTCTGATCACTCTGTATTTCACGTCACAAATTTTTTGTTACTTTTTCCTGCCTCTTAATTATACTGAATTTGGCTTTTTCATTTGTAATATTCGAAAGTTGTGTAAATATTTTAATACAAGAGATGTAAAAGAAGAAATACCACTTCTTAAACTTTTCATTTGCTCTAAAGAAAGTTTCATATTTAATCAAGGGAAAACTTCGAGGGCTTACCGCTCTAGATGAAATATTTTTTTGTTTTCCGTCTGCACCTACATACCCTCTTCTTTACATAATTACAATTCCAACTCCTATTTAAATATATTGTGCAGATAACAGCCTTTAAAAGCGAACGTTTTACTGCGGTTTCAGTATATATTTGTTTCAGTAGACCTTTTATGCAAAGCAGTTTGCTTGGGAATAATTTCATGTGGTTATTCTAATTCTACGCCCTACTTCCGAAAATGGACTTAACGAATATTTAGAATAACCGACGTTTAAAGGCGCCTAAATCTCGCTATCGTAAATCTATAGATTAACAGGACTAGCAGAATATTTCATCTAGGGTTCTTTAAATAAATGAAGGTATACTTTATCTCGTCGATATAAGAGATTATAAAAAAAAATTAAAAGAGTCGACAGTAAGTTCTGGGATAAAATAGTGCAATATAATTTCAAGGAAGTCAGATAAAAATCATTAGTGGTGATTCAGTTTTTAATGAACAAAATTCGAGGGTAAGTAGAACTTTGAAAACTAATGGCAGTTTGTTATATAATATTTATAATTGTGGGGCTTTATAATGAAGATACAGAGTGTTAAAATTTGAACAAAAAATTAGATTTTTGGTATAATTACTAAAATAATTATAGATTGGGTGTTCTATTTGAAAAAATCGAGTTTGGTGACTTATTAAATAAATTCTTAATTTTTGTAGCCCTTGTTTGTTTCTCAGACATTATGTGATAATGTAATAATATTCTTGCATTATTGTTGCAAAAAATAAAAATTGTTCCACTGTTCAAGATACAATATTTTTATTATGGTGCTACAACCGTTACTTTTTTTTATTAAAATTAATTAACTCGAAAACAACAGATTTTAGGTATGCAAACGGTTGTATACAAAATTGAGTTAAAATTTAACGTAGAATTAAAAAATGCAATAAAACTACATCTAAAAGGACTCATTTATATGGAAACGTCTTATATTTGTTTCAAGTATTCAAATAAATTAAGTCTCATTTCATAAAATACTTCTCTTTCCATAGCATTGAAGAAGAATTGAAAAAAAAAAAACGGGAAAGATAGGTGCATCAGTATTTTCCTTAAAAAGTTCAAGAGAAAATAACTAAAATAATATTATTCCAGAGTTAGGCCAGTACATAATTATAAAAACAGCTGCTCTAGAATTGATAAAGAAATATTCTCTTTGCGCGATCAAAGTCAACTGGTCGTCAAATTCAAGGTTTACTTTAGGGTAGGGCCAATAAAACGTTGTATAAAGTGGAAAACAGAAGGGCATCTCTTTTTACGCGGTCCATCCCCTTAAAAACGCTCGACCTAATTTAACAATTACAAATGAATTAAACATGAGTCTGTAAAATGAGGTAAACAAACACATAATGTATGGTCACCTGAAATAGCTGCTATATGGTTTCTCAAAATTTGAATATCCTACCAGATAAAAAAAGATTTCGAAATATTAGAACAAACTATGATATCAATTTTGTAACAAGAAATGTATTAGATAGAATATTTTGTATTTTTCTATGTATGATGATTTCCGTAGTTGTCTTTTTTAACCATTATTATCTATATAGGGTATCTTAACGAAAACTTGACCCCCCTTATAATTAGAAAACCGAAAAATATTTCAAAATATGCCGACCCGTCGATTTTTCTTCTTGGGGGGAACTCTTTTGACAGTTAAGCCAACTCGATATGTTCATTCCCCTAATCCCTAGCAACCCCAAATTTAAAATTTCTAATGGAGCTACCCCATTTGTGGCACATTATTTTAAAGCCATTCGCATTGCGAATACAGCGATGTATCGTTTTTAGATATCGGTTGATATTTGACAGAATTATTGGCTAAAAACAAAAAATTGAAAAACCACATTATCTAGTTTTATTGATGTTGCGATCAGTTCACAAAGAAGTCACAAATAAAAAAGCTGAAGTAAAAAGAATTAATACGAATTCAAACCTTATTTCTTTTTAAAATAACAAAAAGTCACTGTTACAAAAAAACGCGCTGTTTTTGGCTTGTGATTACGAAATCGCTAGTTTATCAACCGATTTTAATAAGTGGGGTAGTTCCATTTGAAGCAGATGACATAGACGAATCATCAGAAATCGCCATTCAATCTATTATCTAAATGCTCTGCCATTACATTTGGCGTTGCATTAATCCAATTGTTTTTCAGTATCATGTCTCTGATTCAATTTTAAACAAAGTATCCGTGATAAAAGACCTTGGAGTAGTTTTTGATTCTAAATTAACCTTTAACGATCACATTAATTCAATTACTAAATGCATCCAGGATGTTAGGGTTTATTTTTCGTAAGTGTAAAGATTTTCATAACATTTAGCCAATTAATGCTTATGTGTTTAATAAAATAAATTTTGCGTCTACGATTTGGAATCCACAATACAACATTTATATAAATCGCTTAGAAGCCGTTCAGAATAAATTTATTAGATTCATATCTTTTAAAATTCATTTCATAATTAAAAATACTAATTACAATGCAGCAAGGAAACAAATTAGGCTTATATCATTGGAGAAACGTCGCATCTTAAATGACGTACTAATTTTATATAAATTATTGAGTAATAAACTCAACTGCCCAGGCCTTTTATCTTCAATACATTTTAATGTGCCCACCCCATGGTACGCGGCATTATGATCTTTTCTATTTACCATTTAGAAGAAAAAATTATATTAGTAATTCCCCTATATGTAGAATAATGCATTCTTCCAACAGATTTTGTTTTGATATTGACTTGTTTGCGGTTTCTGATAAATCACTGAAGTCTTTGTTAACTGATTTATTTTTAAGCTTATGATTTGTTATTTTGTCTTCAATTTGTAATTGTAATTGTGCTTTTTAATCACTATGGTGTTTATGTTTGTTAATGTTAGTTATGGATACTGTCCATTGGTTAATCCCATTTGTGTCCCTAAAGTTTAAATAAATAAATAAATAAGTAAATTATTGGCAACAAAATACAAAGATAAATATGAAAAAGTGTATCCACCGCTTATTTGAAGATTGTCGTCATCAAAAAGGAGTAACTGTTGTCACTGAGGTAGTTGTACTAGCCTATTTTGAACAAAAATCCAGAGTATTCTCTGTCTGTCTTTACTAAATGATAGCAACAACATTACCAGTGGAAAAGAATATTAACACAAAGAAATTGCCAAGTTTAATTGCTTTTATTAAATCTAAATCGGTAGAACATAGATGCAGGAAGCATCTTATTCATTAGTGTTTTAAGAAATCAAAAGTTGAGAAATTTTTGAAAGATGCAGGTGATAAAACCTACTTGATGATGAAGGTAAAGTGTGCTTTTTACACTTCTCTCCAAATATTGAAATTGTTTCTTATTTTGATTGATCAGCGGGTCATGCCATCGTGAAGAACTAACATTCCTTCAGCTAGAATATATAAATAAAAGACATGGGACAATACATATTGATGGTGGTTCCCTACACAAAGATGAACGTGGGAAGATGATATACTATTTTTAACATCGACATTAACATCGAAGAAGTCAATACCTACCACATAACAATCATATATACAGAATGATTCAGGTTTAATCTTCATAACTTCAGGAATCGATGGAACAGGTTAAAATAATGTTCATTTGTGATATAAACTTATTTCCTAAAACACATCGTTTCCGAGAAAGAGGGCGTTGAAGTAGGAATTTTTTTCTCGTTTTTCCATCATAATTTTTGAACCACTTATCCGATTTAAGTGAAATTCGGAACACAAACACTCCTTATGATCTTACATAAGCTCTTAAGTTTGAACTACCTACCCCTCTTAGAAGTGTATTTTGTATGCTACCCCCCTCTTACTTTATTTCAAAACTACAAAAAAAAAATTAATTTCAATAAAACATCTACACACCACTTTGACCTGATTAATTTTGAAACTTTTTCGTTTCCTGTTTTTTTTTGGACGTTTGGTCTTGTTTCTGAGATATTCAAAGAATTTGGTGACAGTGTAGCGCACCAGCCGTGTAAATTTCATTTAACGTCATAGCAACCCATGAAAACAAAACTCAGTGATTTGTGTAAACTGACGTTTTGGGCGCCGCGATAGCTGAGGTGAATGGGTCACGACTGCTCGTGGAACCAGTCTGGATCGGCTATGTCGGTATCGGTTCGAATCCCACTGTAGTACCATGGATGTTTGTACTCGTCGAGAGATGCACAATAAGTCTATAGGCTGCGGTACTTCCGGGGACACCGAGGACGGCTCTCAAAAAAAAAACCTGACGTTTGTGAAAATCATTGTCAGTATTATTTAAAGAGTGTTCTTAATGTTAAGAAAAAATGCCAATGACCTCAAACATAAATTTAGTGAAAACTATTTATTACAAGATTTACAACAAACTTATCAACTACTAAAAAAATTTCAATAATTGTTCAGTGCATTCCTCCAGTCTCAATACATTTTTGGCATCGACGAACTAGTGTATTAACCGCAGCTGCTATTTGAACAGGATTGTTTTTTATGTCATCACAAGCATGTCTTATCCTTTGGATCAATTCCTCACGGGTATGTATGTATGTATGGGCGTATCATACACAATTGCTTTTAGATGGCCCCAAACGAAATAATCCAAAGGATTCAGATCTGGCGAGCGCGGAGGCCAAGCCACTGGACCTTCGCAAGTAATCCACATATTTGGGTGGTTGTTGGGTTGCCGTCCAATCCATCGACGAGGATAATTCACATCCAACCACTGCCGTACTTGCCTTCCGTAATGTGCAGGGGCACCATCCAACTGCATCCAGTTCCCTTGGCGTAAATTTAAGGGGACATTGTCAAGCACGTCGGGGAGAGAGTTTTGCAGAAACTCATGAAATAAATCCCCATTTAAACGAGGAGGCAAAATATGCGACCCATAGAGGTTATTACTTAAAACACCTATCCACACATTTACACTAAACTGTTGCTGAAATGAAGATTGTCTGACACATCGAGGATTGACTTCACTCCAAACGTGAATGTTGTGGTAATTCACAATTCCAGCTTTTGTGAAATTGGATTCGTCGGTCCATAAAACCTTATACAGAAATTGTGGATTTTTTCAGCATCTCCTGGCAATAAACCTTGAACTGGTTGGAGATGGAAAGCCCTTCCATGATCTTGTTTGAGTCCTCTCAGTACTTTTTTGATTGAGATAAATGGAGTTGCCGAGTTGCTCGGCGTGTGCTTAGTTCTATCGATATCAAAAAGATTAAGAATTCGCTGATTATTTCTTGGCGGTACATTACGATTATGATCATTGTAGCGGCGCAAACCATATTCCGAAAATCGACGATGTACATCTACAAAAACTTCTGCATGGAATTCTTCTATTAGGGAAGCGTGTTCGCCACTCTCGAGCTGACTCGTTGGAATTTCCGTTACAGAAACCATAAACATAATGTATATCGACATATTCAGCATTTGTAAACGTTCTTGGCATTTTTTCTTAGCACTAAAAATGCTCTGTAAATAATACTTTTGACAATGATTTTCACAAACGTCAGTTTACACAAATCACTAAGTTTTGTTCTCATGGGTTGCTATAACGTTAAATGAAATTTACGCGGCTGGTGCGCTACACTGTCACCAATTTCTTTGAATATTTCAGAAACAAGACCAAACGTCAAAAAAAAACAGGAAACGAAAAAGTTTCGAAATTAATCAGGTCTAAGTGATGTCTAGATGTTTTATTGAAATTAATTTTTTTTTTGTAGTTTTGAAATAAAGTAAGAGGGGGTAGCATACAAAATACACTTCTAAGAGGGGTAGGTACTTCAAACTTAAGAAGCTTATGCAAGATCATAAGGCGTGTTTGTGTTCCGAATTTCACTTAAATCGGATAAGTGGTTCAAAAGTTATAAGGGAAAAACGAGAAAAAAATTCCTACTTCAATGCCCTCTATCTTGGAAACGATGCGTTTTAGGAAATAAGTTTATATCACAAATGAACATTATTTTAACCTGTTCTATCGATTCCTGAAGTTATCAAGATAAAGCCTGAATCACCCTGTATGCATATAATGTAAAACTATTTGTTACAATTACAAATGAAATTGCCGAGTATTAAAAGGAACTTACTCCAAAATCCGCTAAATAAATAAAAAGTTTGGCTAAAGTACACTAATAAAAAAGATTAAATTAAAATAATACTACTACGAGTATAACTATTTTAAGCAAAGGTTCACAGGACCATTATTATTTAATTTCTTAGATAACACAAAAAAATAAAATTTTTATCTTATTTTAAATTGGCCATTCTGGTTATTTTAATTTGTATTATGTATGTGTTTCAGTTAACAGATAGCCTGCTTACTGTACACCCATACT
Organism: Monochamus alternatus; assembly: GCA_037114965.1. NCBI lineage: Eukaryota > Metazoa > Arthropoda > Insecta > Coleoptera > Cerambycidae > Monochamus > Monochamus alternatus. The sequence goes on along the minus strand of CM073426.1, from coordinate 144,191,516 downwards.
GTAATGTTCTTTAAGTGGTCACTTTACAAAGTTACTTCATGACATATGAACTTGCCTCCAGCAATAGAGGTGAGATAACGGCATCACTAGAGTTCCGCTTTTCAGAAGCAGGAAACTAGGAGAACGTCAAAGTGCGGTTATCAGTGTTGCAAAATAGTCAACCTATGGAGAAAATACGAAGCTGATAATATTGCAACTTAGATTCTATGAGTTGATTACACTAATTGGATAACTTTATACAAGTGGGTGGCAATTTAAAAAATATTACAAAACTACAAAGAGGCTAAGAATAATCACAATAGGTGTTAATTTTGGAAATAGAAGGATTAAGCCAGGTTTCAGATAAACCATCAGCTACAAACTCATAAAAGAGGTCAAAACTAGCACAAAGCGATCTAACATTAAAATGAGAAAAGTTTACACATGTATCAAGCATATAATATGTAAAACTCTAGTGATGTTATAAACAAAAAACTAAAGAAATACTAGTAGTAGCTACAAACGTCAGCAGCACTCCCAAATTATACAAACATTATTCAAAGTGGTATAAAATAAAACAAGAGAAAAAAAACCTAACGAGCAAAAAGAAACAAATTGTACAGCCAAATGGCACAAAAATATTCTAAATACAAATTTTAATCAAGATCAAAAATTGACACAATATAAATTAATATGAAGTATAACTACACACATTACGTATGCAAATTAAAACATAATTGCTAATATATATCCTATCAATGATATACAGCATTAATAAAGAAACACTAATAAAAAAGTAATAGTATTAATTTATCAACCAGCAGGAAAAAAAACTATTTATATTGTAGCAAAAAAGTAAATAGGTACCACAAAATATATTCATAGTCTTACCGCGACAATAAATCAGACATCATCGCTACTGACTAAAAACTTTTTATCATTAAATTTTTACCAACACTCAATAAATCGTTTTACGCTATTTCTCATGTCATTATAGCTGATAACTGCATAAAAGTACTAAAAACATTTCCATGCAATAGAATTTGAAGTAAAAATTTGATTTGGACACAATTCGTCTATAAAAAAATAAACAATTGTTTACTTACTCTACTCAGAATCTTGAGTGTGGGTAATAAAAGTCCCGTCTTTCTGCAATTTAATTTGTCTTACTGTGGTTGGTCCTTATTCTTACACTGTTAGATGTACTGCACAATCAATACGTTTTACGATGTTTGCTTAAGAACGTACCGTAGCAATAAAATCACATTATTTCAAACAATGTAACTACATCCTTTCAAAGTTTCCTTAAGTGACAAAAGTGGAACACTTCTCACTTTTTATTGAAGTTATTCAATGCTGACATTTCGGGAATCTTCCAGAAATCATTGAATACAATTAAGTAACAATTAAAAGAACATTTATTGTTTAAGGTGTTAAGTTCAGTATCATTAAAATATAATTTTAATGATACTGATTTTACTATCGGAGTAAAAAGTCCAGTTTAAAAGTCGATATTGCCAAAACGTAGGAGCGAAAAAAATTGAAATTTAGACCATAGGTAGCCTCAATATTATTGTTATGCACAATCAAATCAGAATTTGTTTTTGAATATTCGTTTTTTAATTATTAGAAATAATGTATCAAAAAACACGATTTTCGGGCGGCGAAACCTAATCCTGTCACTTCAACTCGTCATAACTTTTTATTTATAGGCTTTAAAATGTGCAGTTTTAACTAGTAATACATTAAACTGTGCTTTTTGGAACTGTGTAAAAACAGTCATAGAACATATAAAAACCTTAACAAAGAAATGTAACAGTTTTGTGAATTAATGCACCTGTAAACAGTGTATTGGTAAATATCGTTCTCAATTATTTCTTATGCGTTCCGTCGTTGAGTGAATAACGGTTCCGTTCAAGCGGGGTAAAGTGCGGCGTAGCGGGGTTCGCGCTGTGACCAGTGTCGAGAGCTTTTTTTATTCCAGCTTTGTTAAGATCTTAGAAAACATTTATTTGATACATACTTCTGTATAGCATAAATATTGTAATTGTTATTTCCTTAGCTTTCTTTGCAATAATAATAATATTATTCTTGTGGAACTCTGCCTATTTGTGATTTTATTAACTATAACATATACAGTTTCATTTTATTATTTATTTATATCTCATATACATTGTCAAAGTTGATCATAATATAAGATTCTTTCGCATTAGCTTGAATATAAAAGCGGGAATGGTATATTTTACATGCATATGTCTAAGTCGTCGTCATCATCGCTACCATCATTACTGTTATCATCGTCTTCGGCGTTCAAATTTATCACTACTACTACTGCTCTACAGCAGTATCCACTAAATGTTCTTTTTCCCTGTATTTCTGTTCCACTTTTTTGGCATGTTCAACCCAGTTGGGCCAAACAGAATTTGGTATATTTTCCATGGGCGATTGGCAGAGGTTCAAAACATGTTTTATTTTAAATATAGAATTTCGTTTAGAAACGTCATTTTTAACATAAACTCATATTAGTTCAATAGGGTTTAATTCACAATGAGCCACGGGAAGCCATAACATTTTCACCATGTTTTGTGGCAAATCCTTTGTAATCCACTGAAAAATAAAAATAACAGTTTATATTTTATAGATAAATATGTATGAAATAAGTAAATATTTTCTAACATCTTATCAAAACTGAACTAATAAAGTCACGCCACTTTACTCCGCTTGAATGGAACGCGTAAGAAATAATTGAGAACTATATTTACTCATACACTTTTTACAAGTGCATTCATTAACAAAACTATTATATTTCTTTATTAAGATTTTTATATGTTCTATGACTATTTTTGTATTTTAAAAATAGACGCTGTATTTACGAAGATACCATCAACTTCTGTATTACGCAAGATAAAAAAAATAAGGAATTCTAAGAAGAGAACAGTTCGAAACAGCACAGTTTAATGTACTACCAGTTAAAATTGCACATTTTAAAGCTTATAAATAAAAAAGTTATGACGAGTTGAAGTGACAGGATTACGTTTCGCCGCCCGAAAATCGTGTTTTTTTGGTACATTATTTCTAATAACTAAAAAACGAATATTCAAAATCAAATTCCGATTCGATTGTACATAATAATAATAGTGAGGCTACCTATGGTCCAAATTTAATTTTTTTTCGCTCCTACGTTTTGGCAATATCGGCTTTCAAACCCAGGGGCCTGGACTTTTTACTCCGATAGTAGTTGATAAATAATGATTGAATTAGTAGAATTTCAGGCAAGTTTCAAATTTCAAGGAAAGTGGTTTCGAATAGTATGTAAATGTGTGTAAAGTTAAGATCTATTGAAGGAACCCAAGACTTCAGTAAAGTAAATAAGCATATTTTACTCTCAATTAATGAGGTTAGTCAAATGTCTGTGTGATATATATCCTCATATTCGTCGTGGAAAGTGGTTCGAAGTGTTTAATGAAATGTAATCAAATATGGTACCGATCTGACAATTTAAATTTCTCTTTAGCTTCAGTACATAATATAATTGCTATAGAATTTAAAAGTTAGTTAAATGGTGTAGCTGTCTGTATTAACTTTTCTTTGTTACAAGAAAGTTTAGTCTCATGTTCATATACAGAGTGACCCATTTGAAAGCGGGCCCCCTCATAACATTTTGACGAATTTTTTTTGAAATGTGGAGGGGGAAAGGTATATTTTGAAGCCAAGCGGCGCGCAGTGTTTTCAAAAACTAAGGCCTATTAGATAACATTCAGAGGCTAAAAAATCCGGAATCCGTATTAGCAATTTTTTTAGAAAAAATCTGCGTACGCCACTGAATTCGACGTCCCCTGAAATGGATCTGTACCAAATTTCATGAAAAAATATTAATGCATAATAAAGTTGTTTATTATGCATTAAGAAGCTTTTTATCTATACTCCCGACAAGAATTCAGACGACTTACGTAATACGAAAAAATGAATAATTCACAATATTTTCATCAAAATATTTAAGAAACTGCAACTGATAGTAATAAAACCATATACTACACTAAAAGTTTGCATTATATTCTGCACTAAATTTTACAAAATATAATTATTTTTAACGAGACCAAATATGGAAGATTACGTTGACAATAAAAAAAAATGTGTAACGTCAGCCGTGACGTAAGACGCCTGAATTGTTGACGCGAGTGTAGTAACCCATGTGATAACAACTCAATCACAACATATATTTAATAACAATATTTAATAGACATTCTTATATCAAAACACAATAAAACAAACAGAAAACCAAACGAGAAATTAACATAATTTACGAAAAACACAATAAAATTAACACACATGAATTAACTTTAAATTCTGATTTAATTGAATGAATATTTTGTAAATGTTTCCTCGTCACTAAACAAAATTTAATGCACATGTCGACCCTCTTTGTTTTATTTAACCATGCTCTAATAATACAGCTCCATAGTAATGAACAATTCATAAGCAGGCTTTGCAATTACTTAAGCCGCAGATGACAAGTCATCTAAACAAAAGACGAAAATGTCGAATTTATTAGCTCAGTAGTAATTTAAGTAGGGGAGACTGGGTACGGTTGTAACAAAGTACGGTTGTAACAACTCAAATATTATCGAAACTACGCACGGTAGGTGAGGGAACAAGGGGAGGGGCACGCGGCCGACAAGTCCTAACACGATTTCCAGTGTAGCGTCACCTTTCGCGCAGTAATAACGATTACAGAGAAGCCTATTGAATATTTCAACCGAAAGTAAGTATTTTTGGTGAACTTCATTGTAAAATATCTTAAATAATGATATAATTATCGTATTTCAAAGTTTGCTTATGTAATCGTTATATTTTATAGATTATAACAAGCCCCTTTGTTTTTGTATAAGTTGTGTTACCTTGCGCTAGTGACAGTCTTATTACCGAAATAGGGCGGTCGGGACGGTTGTAACTATTTTATAAAAGACCAAAAAGTCTACTACCTTTACAGATATTAATGAAAAGGAAGCTGTTAGAAAAGAGTATGACGAGCGACAGAAAAGGGTGAGAGACAGTTTCGAAAGGAAAGTATCTCTCTTTTTTAATGACAGACATCAAGAACTTCAAAATATTAGCAAGTATACCGTTGGGCGGGGGAGAAAATTTTTTAATGAATATGGAGCTGTATCTAAGCACATTTTAAAAAATATTAATGTAGAACGGCCAAGAAGAACAATGAACAAATTCGAAATTATTTCACCGAAAATCCAAAAAAAAGTTTAAGAATAAAGAGAAACCCTAAAAAATACAATAATATGAAGCTTTTTAAAGCGAAATTTCTGCACACCTTAGAAGACGGTGATAGTGATAAACGAATGGAATATTGCTTATTGTGCCAAGCGCGGTATATTAAATAATTGGCCCCTTCTTTTTTGAAGGCAATTTGAATAGCCAAAGTTTACATTTTTTAAATAATTAATTCTCGGACGCTATTGATGAACTTCCACTTGCAGAAGTGGATGGTTGAATTAGATTGCTGTCATATCCACAATGCCAAGACTGTGATAGCGTGGCTGGAAAAAAAATAGGTGGATAGGGCGAAATAGTAGATTAATGGAGTTTCCTCCCATTGCCCCCGACTTAACCTCCTTAGATTTTTTTCTATGGGTGTTTATGAAAGAAAAAGTTTATACTCATCCAACTAACACAGAAGAACTGCGCGAAACAATAAAACAGGCATGCGCTGAAATTACACCAGATCAATTGTCTAATGTTATGTCAAACATTGAAATTAAATGGAGATTTACTTGAAAAATCCAGAATTTTAATTTAATTCATGTGTGTTAATTTTATTTTATTGTGTTTTTCGTAAATTTTATGTTAATTACTCGTTTGTTTTTTTATGTTTGTTTTATTGTATTTTGATATAAGGATGTCTATTAAATGTTGTTATTAAATATTTGTTGTGATTGATTTGTTATCGCATGGATTACTAGATAAAAAGCTTCTTAATGCATAATAAACAACTTGACAGCAATTTAGCCGTAGAATCGTTAATATTGAATATTTTTTCATGAAATTTGGTACAGATTCATTCCAGGGGACTCCGAATTCAGTGGCGTACGCAGATTATTTCTAAAAAAATCGCTAATATGGATTCTGGAGTTTTCAGCCTCTGAATTTTATCTAGTAGGCCTTAGTTTTAAAAAAAACTTGACTCCGCTTGGCCTAAAAATACACCTTCCCACCTCTCACATTTCAAATTAAAATTCGTCAAAATTGCTCCATAAATAAAAATGTTATTATGTTCTCTGATTTCATTGGTTAAGTTATGCATTTTTTTTGTGTTAATTACTACAAATAAATTATTAATGAAATAGCAAATTTAAAGCAAAAAAATAGATTGCACATTAGAGACAAATATAATTTAGTGAGATAGTTATTTACACTATCAAAGATAGAAATGTATAAAGATAGAAGTGTCAATAAAAGAAAGTTCATTTGACATACAAGGTCATGGCTCATATCTGCTGTTACTGAAATGCTGTGGAAAAAAAAACAGAAAATAGCGATTTAAAAAAATGTCGTCTAGCGTCGTTATTTCTCAACCGGCTTTCAAAGAGCTGAAATTTGATACAGGGGGATAATATTATACGCGAAATCGATTTTCGTCGAAAAAAATCCACGGCCACTATTTTTGGTTATCCTCGTGATTTTTGAAATTCAAAAAAAAATGTACGTCAAAACTACATTTTGTACAGATAATACGTGACGCAGATTCTGTATTAAAGTTCTGTCATCCAATTTAGTTACTTGTATAAAAATTATTTTACTGAACTACTAAAATAGTGAGTGTTCCGTGTTTCAAGCAACACTCTTTTGTTTCAGAAGGCGGACACAGAGGTGCAAAATGGCAACGTCAAGCCGCGTATGTCCACAGCTTCCGAGAGAAACAACAGCATCTGCGACGTGGGCTTGGGGTTGGCCACCCCCGGCGGCTTGCCCACGCGTTCGCGGCCTGCCAGTAAGATGACCAAGTACGTGGAGTGCTGGGGGGCGGACAAGCCCTTCGCAAACATCGCCGAGTCCACTCTGGCGAAAAACATCGAACTCACTGTAAGTAGTATGGGTAAAAAATATGTATCTATGCAGGTTGTCCGGGAAAATGCGGGAAATCACTCGGGTACAAATAGAATGTGAAGAAATAAGACGACAAGTTCCTATAACATAAATAGGGCCTCATGGAAACTGGTGAATTTTGAGTGCAATAAAATATGTCGTACTAAGGTTAGTAATACTTCAACTCCAGATGACTTTAATATGTATTTTATTTCGATAGCAAACAATATAACTAAGAGTATTCCACTTGTCTCAGATACGCATTCAACGTTTTTCAAATTTCTCCCCCACGTGAGTTGTAACTTTTTCTTGTTCGGTACAACTGTTGATGAGGTTCGTTCAACAATCAAGGTTGAAAAAATCTACAACAACTGATGCATATGGTCTAAATGATAAATGAGCCACTGGCATGTCTGATAAACATTTGTTTTAGTCGCGTATTTTTAAAATATTAAAAGTATTACCTATACATAAGAAAATTGATTTAAATAAAATTGGTAATTACAGACCTATTTCCATCATTGTCATATTTGGTAAAGTCATGGAGGTAATGCTAACAAATAGGCTACTTGAGTATTTTGAAAAATACAAACTGTTACATTCTGCCCAATTTGGATTTCGTAGAAAAAAGTCTACTACCAAAGCATTATTAGAGGTTGTAGAGAGGATAGTTAGTGGATTTGAGAGGCATGAGCATTCCCTCCTGACAATGTGCGATCTGTCGAAAGCTTTCGACTGTGTCTCGCATAAAATTTTGCTAAACAAGCTTTCATTTTTTGGAATCAGGGGAACACCTCTGAATTTGGTTAGATCTTATTTAGAGGGTAGACAACAATTTGTTGATCTTGATAATGGTCGTGAGTCAAAATTGGAGAGTGTTGAACATGGGGTGCCTCAGGGTTCTATCTTGGAACCCTTGCTCTTCATTATTTATATAAATGATTTATGCTATTTTGGGGAGAGAAATTGTAATATTGTACTCTTTGCGGATGACACCACTTTTATAAGCTCATATGCGAATGTTGCAGATATAAATCAGTATGCAGTTCACTTACTAGCAAACGCAGAAACACGCATAATAAAAAAATACAGGGTGTCAGTTAAAATTTTATTTTTGATATTTGTAGATAACTTCTTAAAAAATCCAAGTATTTACATAAAATTTGTAAATCGGGGGTTTTTGCGGGCGATAAATTCAAACTTGTTTCTAATTTTGACGTCACTAGTAGAGGGGGCTACTTATGGCACATCATGTTTCTTTTAAATTGCAGAATTTTTTTGCTGTATAGTGTATCCATCTGACTATTGAAACAATCGATTCTCCTACCTGTTATACCCGAAAAAGGTCGTTAGGAGTAACAGAAATACCGATTTTCAGCGGCGTTCTTCAGGGACACATATCTAGCGAGGGTCTGTAGGAAAAACTAGTCATTTTATTTTTTCATGTTTTATCCGCTCCCGAGACATTTTCCACATTTTCCCGGACACCCAACCCTGTATAATTGGTAGTTATACAGGGCGTCCGCAAATTTCACCGACAACGTTTGGCTGTATATTCACTACGATAAATAAGTACGATCTACGAAAGAAAACTAAATACAATTACAGTCCAACTAGCAATTTGATATTTTATAACAGTTACAAAAACGTTTTCGAAACAAATCTTCTAAAACAGCAAAAGTCACAAAAACATTATAAGAATGTTTGTACAGCAACTATACAACCAACATTGATTGGCACCATATTATATAGCACTATAGAAACAGTTATAAAAAAAATTATAGCGCAATTAAAAATACTACGGAACATTCCTGAACTAAAAATTATTATAAAACATTTTAAATTTTATTAGGTAAAATTTTTCAGTTACTGACTGAGTTATTGAACAAATAAATAGCATTTGTCACCATAATAAAACAAATAATAACATACAAATATCTGTATACTCTTCTGTTGTAAATAAATTAATTTTTTATTTAACACTTTAACGCTAAAAATAAAATGACACATATAATAATTATTGTTATAGCAACCATAATTTGAATTTATCAGGCTACTTTGATTGAAATATGAAATTATATTTTTAAACCGCTAAAACCTTCTAAATAAAAACGAATCGGATATAAGAAACAAATAAAATAAATACAGGGTGTCTGTGAAAGGTTGGGAAATTTCGGGGCTGGAGATACTGACGAGCAAAAAAAGTCGATTGAGCCAAATATGCCCTATCCGAATGTTGCTGGTTTCAAAAATACAGGGCGTTCAATACTAGAATTTTATTTTGAAATATCTCAGTAACTTTGAAAAGAAATGTTTAAAAAATGTAAAGGTAAAAATCTGTAATTTAAAACAATAAACGAAACAAAGCAGAATTGTTTTAGTTGTTAGCATTTCGTCATTTCTTAAATTTTCCTTGTCAATAATATATAACGCCAATGTAAATAATATTTTTCTATAAGAATACGTCTAAACTTCTTATTTTCTTTGCTTCTGTATCTCAATCAAGTACACTTTCCTTGTGATTAATAATTTTACTATTTTATTGTGTTGTTTTTCTATTTGCAGTCAACACCATACGCCCAGGTTGGTCAGAGAAATACAAGTAGTATACTTTTCCCATAATCATAACTGCTTAATAAGAAATTGTTCAGTGGCGTAACATACCTAACCTAATTTGTGTTTTAACAATACTAATACTAATGTGATTTTATAAACTAAGATCTATTGTTAAGTATGATTTTAAGTTCTTGTTTTATAGTTAACACTACTATATGTTCTGATGCGTTAAGAGATAGATAACAAAAACAAATCGAATAATTTTATAAATGATTTTTCAACTTTTGCTCACATTTGGAAAACAGAAACATATAATTAATTGCAAAATCTTGATATAATGCATATCCTCGTATATTTACATTTGACAACATGAATCTGTTATATCCATTATAGTTTTCAACCTGAAATATCGTTCAATATTTTTTTGTATTATTATTTGTTTATACAAACCTCAATATAAAAAAGATATATTTGAAAAAAGTTACAATAATACACAACAGTGCATTTTACAATAAAAATATAGACATAAAACTTTATATCTAGAATGAGTTATGATTTGTAAAACTAACAAATTTAAAATATGTCCAATATATACAACTTAACTCGTTATAATAAAATTCTATAATGAGTTAATTTGGAGAAACTTCATTAAAAACCTTTATTTGATTGTTCACAATTGACCCCATGCTAATGCAATAATTACAAACGATACATATCCATGCAATGTCTTATAATGATATATAGTGAAATGATATACAACTTCGGCTTATTTCGCCTTTTTTCCTAATGGTTTATCAGTTATTAATAATAATTATTTATTTTAGACTTGTCTAATGATAATATATTCTTTATTAGTTTATGTATTTTATTGAGCCCAGCCAGAATAAGTATTTTTATAGGTCAGAAAAAATAAAAGGAAAATTTGACTCAAATATACAGGATGTTCAGTAAAGAATGGGCCATACGATAATTTTCTTATTGGGTAATTTTACGCAAATTTTGGAAAATGAGGTTATTTTTTTGTGAGATAAACGTGCATATTCTATTGACTAAATGTGCAGGGAGTTCTGAGCACCTGTGCCACTATGTTGTTACTTTTAGATTCTTTTTAAGGATATAGATTTTCGTTAATTAAATTAGTTATTTAAACAGCCTTCGTTAGTTTTTAAAAAGGTATATTTCTAGCATGTCGCCAAAATGTATTTTAGAGAAAACTTGCTTATGGATATACTTATATGAGTTTTACCATTTTCATGGTTTTTATTTTCTCACTTAAGAGCATCATAATCAGAACGTTAAGAACACCCTGTACATTTAACTAAATAAAAATTGAATATTCATATTTATTTCATAAAAAAACTTCCTCTCCAAAATTTTAGTACAATTACCCAACAAAAATAAAAAAACTTTATAATTAACAGAAAGGAATAAAAAAGTACTTTGTCAGGCATATAATTTCTTAAGGATGCAAAATATACAACTATACAGGGTGAACCTTAAATAAGTACACATATTTTAACCAGCAGTACAGTTCACTGCTTAGAATACATAACAGTTTTTTACAAAAAAATTCAAATTCAAAAAGTCAAATTTTAAATAAATTTCGCGATTTTTCAACAGAAAACTTGTTGAGGACCGCTGCTCAGGGAGATGGTGGATGTGAATTCCACAACGTTGCCAGTGTTACACTAATATCTTCGAATAGGCTTCAACAAATATGTTTATTTATGAAAATATTACTGGCCATCTCCTCCCCTTTGCCATTCCTATACCTCACCAATAAATTGAAAATATAAACCAGATTCTCTACTCACAATCATAGTTTTTCAAAATTTGTTCATTATCCATGTTTACTACAGTCTATGTTTATCACAATATGTTATCGTTATTACTATCACTGATTATCACTACTTGAGAAATATGCTTTTAGCATGTCAACTTTTTCACTCTTTGAATAATGTGCCACATTTTATTTAATCACACTGTATTTTCACGAAAAATATTAATTAAATACACAAGACTTTAGAGAAAAAACTGCCCGTGAAAATAAAAAGACGTTTTAAATACGTTTTATACGTTAGTACCGCAACACTTAAAACAGATCCGTCAAGCAGTGTATTACTTAAAGAAACCATTAGTTTAGTTTGGTTACAGAAGATGCAAAGTGTATTGAAATTATCAAATATCTTTCCACAAATATTACATGTTTTGTTTCCACTTGTAATTTACACAGTTTATTTCTTTGCGCTGGAACATACTTGTGATGCGGTATCAACGTCAACATAACCTCTTTGTCGACCTCGACTATCAATCCTAGAGAGTGGGGCTGGTACAGGACATTTCACCTACTGCTCGTGACATCTACCTGTTACCTGTACCTACGGCACTAGTTTCTTTTTTGCATGCGATTGACATTGCTTTTAAATATTTTACTTTGCCTTCTCTTGATATTGAACATACATCAAGCTAGTTATTTTGCTATTCTATGGTTTGTGTTTATTTTTAAAATCTGTTTCACCCACTACGAAGTACGAAATGGTTGGCAGGGGCACGTTTTTTGAGGTTATGTGGCGAAAATTAACTCTTAAGGTGTTATTTGATTTGTTATTCTTCATAAAATAATTTAAGGGTTATAATTTGTAATAATCTTTATAACAGTGTACAATGGCATTAACTTCTAAAATGTGGATAACTGTTTAAATAGTTGGTTTTTCAGTTGGTTTAAGTAGGTGAGCTTTTATGCACGTTTATGGTTAATTTTTGGAATCACTGAACAAAGCAACTTCTTAAACACTTTAATTGATAGTATCGAACGTGCGGAAATTCATATTTTAATCGTTTATGATAATTTAACTTTACTTATTGTTAAAAACAAGTGTTTTTAAATTAGAAACAACCGCATAAATTGAGTTTACGTTAAACAATTATTTATCTTACAGACGGATATGGCAACCTCGCCTTCAATAAATCATATGGTTTATATTATTAGGTTTACGTCAGTGGTTTATCTGGTCAGCGGTCCTCAAAATGTGGGTATTTAAAAAAAAATAATATCTCCGTAAATATTTGAAATTTTTAAAGATGACTGATCTATATTACGACGAACTACACCTGCAGTTAAAATATTTGTACTTATTTAAGGTTCACCCTATAACTACGGTAATTTGATTTAATTCGCATTATTTCTGTCCAAGGAAGCTAACCTTAAAGTATGGCCTATTTTTTTCAGAACACCCTGTATAACAAGGTAGTGAAATTTATTTGATCCGATCTTAATTTTTAAAATTTCAGTTATCATTATTAACCAAGCCTAACATATTTTTCATATAATGATTGTAAGATTATTGTACGTAATTTGCTATTTTTCTTAAAGCTTAATTAACAAACTTGTACTACGGAGTTATTTAGTTATACCCAATCCTTATCGCAAAGAAATTTAATTTAACATTGTTTTGGTTGCAGACGCTGGCGATGATAGAGTCCAATTTACTGCCCGATCGTAGTACGTGTTTAGAATGCAGGTAAGATTATAGTTATTTTGTTATTTCCAAATATACAGGGTGTTTGGACACTCCGCGCAGAAAATTTGGGACAAGGAAGTTAAATCGACGACGTGGCGACCAGTGAAGAAATTGTTCTACCAAGGTTAAAATTTTGTGTTTAAAATTTCTAACATTCAAGGACTTTAAACTAGTTGGCACAATATTATATAAATGAACAAGATACTGTAAATCCCCCAAAATCATCTACAGGGAGGTCAAAAGTCGTTATAGATGATTTCTTGAAAAATATCATTCGCAGAAAAGTACACTCATTTTATTTTAAAAAATAAATACCAGCGCTAAACAAAATTTTAAGTGAACTTTCAGAGGACAACGATTTGCCAAAAATCAGTAGAAGCAAATTATGGGCCGTCTTACGAGAGTTGAATTTTTGCTGGGAAAAGAATAGCAGGAAGTCAGTTCTTATCAATATAGATGAAATTATTTGTTGGCGAAGATCCTACTTAAGATCAATTAGAAAATTCCGTGACGAAGGGAGGAATATTTATTATCTAGACGAAACTTGGGTCAACGAGGGATATACTGTAACAAAAGTATGGCAAAATAAAAATGTAAAAAGTTTTCGACAAGCATTTTTGGATGGACTTTTAACAGGGTTCAAGGCACCTTCAGGTAAAGGGCGAATATTAATAGTGACACATATAGGTAGTGCCAGTGGTTTTGTAGATGGCGGTTTACTTTTATTTGAATCTAAAAATACAGGTGACTATTACGAAGACATGAACGCAGATGTTTTCGAAGAGTATTTTACACAGATGTTGGATCTTATTTCTCCGAAGTCTGTAATTGTCATGAATAACCAGTTACCATTCACGGCGGACCGAGCAAACGCCTACGACTGCTTGGAGGAAAACCGATATAATTCAATGGTTATCCGGAAAAAACATTTGTTTTGAAACAAATATGCTGAAAAAGGAACTTTTGACACTTGTCAATCTTAATAAAGATCAGAAAAAATATGTTATCGATGAAATGGCAACAACAGTTACCACCTTATCACTGTGAACTTAACCCATTCGAATTAGTCTGGGCGCAGGTAAAAGGAGATGTAGCGCGAAATAATACGACGTTTAAATTAAGTGACGTGAAAATTTTGTTAAAAAATTCCTTAGAACGAGTAACTGCAGATAACTGACAAAGATATATACATCATGTACAAAAAGAAGAGGAGAAAATGTGGGAACTCGATAATTTAATTGACGTTACTGTGGAACCTATCGTTATCAATCTAGGAGACGAAGATAATTCATCAGAATATTCAGAGGATGAATTTTAATATACCTACTTTTTTATTTTCTTTATTGTACATTTATACAACACTACATTTACTCACCATAATTTCAATTTTCAAAATACATATATTTTTGTGTGGAATAAAAGTCTATTCATTAAATTTAAATAAATATTTTGATAATAATATTGAATAATTTTATTTAAATTACTAAAAACCCTCATAACCCGGCTATGATGCTTAAAGTAGCCTCTAGTTTTGAAATGCTGTTTTTATATTGTTTACTTATAAGAGAAATGGACCGAGAAACTGAAGCGGCATAGACAAAGACGGATTGTCGGGGATTACATTTTAGCTACCTGCTACAATTTAGTACGGTTCGATCACACAAAGTTTTTTTAAAAGTACACCTCATCTATACCGATAATACATAATATAAAAATATTGAATATAAGCACCAGTACTACATTTATTTACGATTTGCATACATGATAAGCATTTATTACTCTCTTTCATTTCTAAACAGACTATGCAAAGCCTTTGTTTTGTCACCAGCTGCCTGAAAGGGATTACAATTTCCTCTCCAACAGTATCTATGTATCCTGAGATCAATAAAAGGAAATTAGTGTGTATATACATTGTCTTCAATAGCTGTTAGGGATTAATAATTGCGTAATGCAGATATATATTCAGTTTACCAGAGGATCAAGTAGCATCTACAACTTCCGTTGACAGTGCGTTAATCTAGCGATTAAGAGGAATAATAATTATTGTCGATACACTTAAAACGAAATTCTCATAGGAACTAAAGTATTTTATCTACAACTCTAAGAGGCTCATTACAGCATCTATGTGGTACTGTTTTAGTTGAATAATGAAGATGACATACCACTCCTCTAGTGAAATATTAAAAAAGAGAGATCCCTGCTTAATGGTTATTTTTATTAAGAGAGAACAGATTTATCAATCTGACAATTAATGGATAATTTAACTTAAATTGAATTACTTGTTATAAACATTAACAACACAACTTTGGTAATTCGTAAGATTAATACCAGACGAATGCAGTTGGTCTGTATTTGTATTAACAATACTTAAATTTTCTTTGTAAGCACTTGAAGTTACTTCAATGACGGCAGTCTCTCCTCCAAGAACTTTTGTGGCGATTTTTTTCTTGTTTTCAAGAGACAGATCGATATAGTCTTCACACACGGTGTTGGACTTCCAACCACCATGCCGTTTTATAGTTAAAAGGTCTGTTCTTATGTTGGCTAGAAGTGAAGTAGATGATCGTCGAAAACAGTGCTTTGTATATTGTTGAGGGTGTGATAAATTGAGAAAAAAAAGCAATCTTCTTTGGCATTACACAAAAAATCTTCCATGATTGGCATGACTAAGACGTAGGACGAGGTATTCTCGTATTACTTGGACCATATTGTTACGTATACGTTGAACGTCTACGCACAAGGGGGTAACTCAGAAGGCAGTTTTAGAAAAATATAAATAGTTTATTATAAAAAATCAGAATCAAAATACAACAGAACAGAAAATATAACAATTCTAATTTCCAGCTGAAGGGTTTAGCCTAGTATACAATTTTACTTACCGCTAACCAGCCTTCATGGCGGCAGGGGGGAGCTCGGTGCACTTTTTTTGGCGGCACTCTTACCTCACTGTATTCCGAAAACCGACTAACTTTTTGTCTCCTACTTTTGAGCACCGACCCTGTTAACAACAATTTCGCTGCATTTGCAATGTCCCCGATGCACTCACGGCCAGTCAGCAACATTACGCTCTATGCAGGAAATCATTGGTCACCGAACTACTTGGAATGTTATAATTTTGCCGACTTTATTTCTGTTGTAACTTTTTAATAATATTAATTATATAAATAAAATATGATAAAATAATTTTGAATAAAACTGGGTCGATGCTTTCGACGATAATTTCTAACTAAATTTATTAAAATATATTTCTACTGAAATTTCCATTCTTGACAATATTCACGTTTTCGATTCACCCGACAATGATAAAGAATTCTCGGGGAATTTTGGATTTCGTATTCAGTATGAAGATAGTATGATAGCACGAAAAATGTTTTCCTCATTTTTTATATTTTCTAACAGTAAATTAGTTAACTCGTCCACTCTGCATGCACCTCCAAGTCCAATAATTAAGGCAACTTTAAATTATGCATTTATGAATTTCAAATAGCAAACATTTTCTTGTTCTTACCTCTGTTATCAAGAATTTTGTGTCATGGGCATCTTGTAAAAATTTTGAAACACTCTCTTTTGTTAATACCGTCAGTGCCAGTGACGGAAAAATCGTCGGAGTCGCTATCACTCTGGTGCCGCTGACGGAATTTTCCGTCGCTTCTCTGGTGTCATTTATAATTGGGTTATTTACGTCATCACTGCATTTGACGAACGGTGATTTACATAGGCACAATGAAAAGGTTTTATAACATAGTTTTTTGCGTACGGTTTATAATTTTTGCTTGTCTTTTTTTAGTTAAATTAATAAAATGATCAGTTATAATATTAACCCAGTAAAGATATCATATTTCAAAAAAATAAATGCGGACAAGCTGATTTTTTCAGAGTGAATGAAGGCTGTGTTCAACCAAAAAATCACTCTCGGTACCTTTGTGATTTTTTGCTTTTATTTACTATACTTATTATGGTTCAGTAAAGATACAACAAAAAGCTGACCAGCTGGTTTTTCAGATTTCTTCAAGCACTGTCTTCTGAGTCACCATCCAAAAAAGCACAGCCTTCGTTGTTTTGCGCAATAGGGGTGGTTTATTATTATTGTGTCATCTCTAAAATGTTTTTTGTACATGTACTTAATAAAAGTCATTACTTCGGTTCCGGAGGGTCTATTGTTTTAAAAACGTTTAAGTATATTTAATAGGGATGTTCAAATTAAATAGGTATTTTGAGGTACGCCAGTTTGAACCAATGGGATGTAATATCCAAGTAACTTTGTGTTTTCAGTGCTGTGAATTGTTAATTGAACTCAATTGGACAAAAAATTTCAAAAACAAAGCAAATAAGAAAGTACCTCTATTGCAAGAAACGCATAAGGGTCTCTAGTGTAATTTTTTGGTTGGAGACAGCCCTCCATCCACCCTGAAAAATTCAGGTTGTGTGTATGTATTTTTTGCACTATATGAGTACTTTGTGCAAGTACGGCAGTTTATACAGGCATTCGGAAAAGGGTTTAATAGATAGGTTCATACGGCTCGAATTTATCTTTTTTTTATTAAAATAAGACTGGAAAACTGACAAGGCTGGTACTATATCAACCTCAAAAAGAACCCGAATAATTCGTTACCATACAGATGAAGGATTCTTGCAATTTTCAGAACATAGTTGTTCGACGGAGACGAAAGCGACACTTGGTATCCAGATGAGGCAGATGAGGTGAATAAGCAGGTTCTTGCAGGCGACAAAATAATGCAATTTACTCAACTTATCTTAGTCCAAAAGACACAGGATCTCAAATTGAAAGCTTTGAATTCAAAATTATTCAAATTTTTAGAATGTTTTCAATGAATTGCTTTGAAATACAAATCCGTACTTGTAAACGCTAAAAGGCGTTACAAAATGTATACGCCGATAAAAACATTTTTCTCACTGTATGTATCAATGTTTTAAAAGAAAATTATTATCATACTAATATTTTGTCGCTAAATTTAACCATTTTCTGTTTGTTGTAATTTAATTTTCATGACATCGTCGGTTTTAATATACCTAATACAAATTTTACATTTTATTTAGTATCACATAACTTACTAAATAAGTCGAAACTTGAAATTTAATATAAATAAAATAATTTTACATACTCTTATCTTCAAAATTAAATGAGGTAAAATGGAAAAATAGCAAATAAATTGAAAACGGTTAAATTTAGGGATTTTAAATTAGTATGTACTTATATCATATTTGAGTACAAAAGTTAATAGAATAATATTATTCTACTTTGATACATACAATGAGACAAATGTTCCACCACCAAGAGTACCTACTACGCTATTTTGTACCGGCCACTAGCGTTTAGAACAAAGTTAAGTACAAATTCGTTTTTCTTGTCTCAGATAATCCCCGAATCCAAATTTTCAAAGTAATTCACTGAGAACTTAGACAGACAAGATTTGCAACGTAAAATACTGTCACTGGCGTATAGCTTTCAATTTAGTTAGACGTGCAGTGGCACTGACGGAAAATGCCGTCGAAATTAAAATTACAGTCCAGTCAGCAAATTCGCTATTACAACTCATTATAGACATAATTTAGATAGTTTTCAACTATTAAATTTCAAATTTTATAGAAAAAAATCATTGGCATGGACAACATGTTATCGAAACTGCCACCGGCAGCGAACCTGTTAATATTCTTGCCTTTTTTAATTTGTATCCCACTGATTGCTTTTTCAGAAAAGCAATTAAATTGTTGAATTTATTGATGCCACCATTTTTCCGCATACAGATTGTAGACCGCAGCATAGAATAGAACGATTTGTATTGATTCTTGAATAATTCTTCAAAAAATCTAATAATACCCTTTTTGCTTCATAGTTTATATTCTTAGAGGCACACTAGTCGTCTATAAAATTGTTCGTACTTGGTTTTCGATTTATCTGATAAAAGTGAAGCTGTTGTAGTTACGGCAGCTTTTTCAATTTCAGGAGGCAAGTTTTCTGTTTCTGAATCATCATTATTTTAATCAACATTATTATTTTCACAAGAAAATGTAAAAACGAAAATTCAATTTTGTTTATAATAAGTTTGACAGGAAGTTTGACAGGTTACCATAACAATGCCTTTGTGTCTTGATTTTAAATCAAAATTTACAAACTGGATCTGATTTTGGATTTTGCTCAATTTAAGGTAGTTAATATAGCATATCGAAAGAATGAATGTGTTAATGAAACAAGTAGATTTATGTTAAAAACATTGTGTATTTTTAATATACTTGGTATATTACTACATTTAACAAAGAAACAGTTTTAGTTCTTTAAAAACGCGAATTTAATTCGTAGGCTTTAAAAAAATGTTGTATTTGATAAGGATGCTTATTTATTTTAAATTCTGTGAGACATTGAGACATATTAATTATAGCAGTAATTAATTATATTCGAGCACTCACTTTAAATTATTCTTCACTTTTTATCATAATAAAGAAAAGTTATTAAAACTAAAGTAATTACCAAATGTATTGTTAGTCATTAATTTTGAATATAGACGCAATTCTCGTCCTTGATAAAAATTTCTACGACCATTATAACACAAAAATATTTTCTTATAAATGTAGATCATTTCGTTTATTACGTATGTATAACCATCGTGATCACATATGAAATAATTCCTGTCTATTTCTTTTCTCCTTTGGCATATCATTTCATTCACTTCTCCTATCAATTAATAGTTGCCAACGTAAATTTGCATTTATTGTTGTTTAAATACGCACGGCGAATACAATTTGCAGCAGACGTAATAAGAAACATATCCACGCGACACCGACTATTACAGCGTTCCGTGAATACGAGGTGTGTCAATTAAGTTCCAGGATTTAGTTATCTCGGAAACTGGCAACACTGCTGTTCGTCAACGTTTTTCTAGAGACAGGACACCTTCCTTTTAGTTTTAGTCCAAAGTTGAAGTCGATAGCACGTTTGGTTTGTGTTTTATGTGTATTTTTTTGGAAATAACTTTTTTAGTGGCGTAGTGAAATCTAGCGAAAAATTCTCGGAAATCCTACGAAAATTGCAAGTGGTGTATGGAGACTGGTGCATGTCGAAAACATGCGTGCTTGAATGGGCAAAACGGTTCAAGGAGGGACGTGAATCGGTAGAAGATGATCCACGAGAAGGAGCTCCCGTCACCTTTCGTACTGATGCGAATGTTGACCGTTTGCGTGCACTGATCACGTCTGACCGGCGCCTAAGCATTCGTGCCTTGTCTGACAAGTTAAACGTCAACAAAGAAACCGTTCGCGAGATGTTACATGAAAATTTTAATATACAAAAGATTTGCGCAAAGATGATGCCAAAAGTGAACAGAAAGACATGCGAAAATCGATCTGCGAGAATTTGTTGTCCCGCATTCGGAGCGACAGTAGAGACTGGATGAGTCGGGTAGTTACTGGAGATGAGACCTGGATATTTGAGTATGACCCCGAGACCCGTAAACAAAGTCAGCAATGGATGGAAAAGGGTGGAGAGCGGCGGAGGATGTCCAAGTCAGGACTAAAGGCAATGTTAATAGTTTTTTTCGATGTCCACGGCATCATTCATCGTGCATATCTTCCTGTCGGCCAGACAGTGACCGGACAGTTCTACGTTGGCGTCCTGAAACGGCTGCGGTCCCGCGTTCTCCGTGTGCGACCCGAACTCGCCGAAAACGGCTGGATCTTACACCACGATAACGCGCCAGCCCATTACTCGTTCTTGGTGCAAAAGTTTTTGGCAAAAAGACATTCCAACGTTGCCGCACCCACCCTATAGCCCCGATATTGCGCACCTTAAGGGAATTCATCATGGCGGCGTACAGGAGGTCAAAGAAGCTGTAACCGTGGTGCTAAAAGGGTTAACTGCGGAGGATTACCAATGGTGTTTCCAATCGTAGGAGTAACGTTAAAGGGATACTATTGTGAAGGTCGAAATTTAATTTGTTTGTTTTTTCGTTGACAAATTCCTGGAACTTAATTGCTACATCGTAAGTACAACTAAAAGCACAGTTCGAAATCTAAGTCAGCAGTGGAGGCCTTGTTGGACTTTTATCATTCTGAATATTTCCAAATATCTGTATTTTATTTTCCTCCATACTATATGATATTATGTAATTACAGTCTTAAAAAATTGTTCTACAAAACTAGTAAATAAATGGCAATTGCATTCGGCGCGAAACCTAAATCTGTCTATATTTTTGTCGTTTCTGTATCCTAGAACTAAATTTACCCCTTCACATATAAATCACTGTAGCTACCTATAAAAGTCCGCTTCGATCTACATTTTGTTTTTTATGCGACATTACTTCGATATTTCAATCAACCACAGCGAATCACCCAGGCGAACATTGCCCACTTGCACTATAAATCTCTATAAATGGACCGCAGTCTATTATGGCAACGCCTTTATTTGTACTTGGAACACATTTACGTCGACATTCATCATGGAACAACTGAAACTGAAAATTAGATTAATAGAGACGACGGTTACAAGTTTCTCTGCAGCTTGTGAACAACGTCTGTCGCTTTGCAACTAACATGGGACTGCATCATTTCGTTATCGTCAAGTCCGTTTGTTTTATTGGCGTTTCTTCTTCCAAACTACTAACATTAATGGAAGTTTAAATTATCTCTTGGACCAATGCGGCAAAGATTGCATGGTAACGGCAGCGCTGTTAATAACCATGGCGTAATAATATAAAGATATGAATTTACATCAGGAATATTGTTCAAAATTTCATCTGTTTTCATTGAATAACACGAAAAAGAAGCTGGTGTATTTTCTACATTCAAAATGAGTGACTTTGATGAAAGTTTACCATCAGATATATAAACAGCGGCAAACGAAGTGACCACAAGTCTAGTTCCGACAAAATTCAAGGCCGTTATCCCACGTGTACTGTATACAATTTTATCTAGAACTGCAAAAAATTTTGTCTACAGCTACCTTAAATTGAGAAAAATCCAAAATCAGATTCAGTTTGTAAGTTTTGATTCAAAATCAAGAAGCAAAGGCATTGTTATGGTAACCTGTCAAACTTGGTATAGACAAAATTGAGTTTTCGTTTTTACATTTTCTTGTGAAAATAGTGGTGTTGATTGAAATAATAAGTGATTCAAAAACATAAACTTGCCTCTTGGAATTGAAAAAGATACTGCAGTAGCTTCACTCTTACCAGATAAATCAAGAACCAAATACGAACAATTTTATAAACGATTCACTGATTGATGTGCATCTAAGAATATAAAATATGAAGCAAAACAAAAGGTATTATTGGCATTTTTTGAAGAATTATCCAAATACTACAAATCATTTAGTCTTTGGGCGTTCTATTCTATGCTGCGGTTTATAATCTATATGAGGCAAAATGTTGACATAAAAGTTACCTTAATTATTGGATTTGAAGGTGCATGCAGAGTGGACGAATTAACTAATTTGCTGTTAGAGAACGTAAAAAATGAAGAAAACATTTTTCATATCTTCATACCGGATACGAAAACCAAAGTTTCCCGAGAATTCTTACCCACTACAATAAAGAAAATAAAAAAGTGGGTATATCAAAATTCATCATCTGAATATTCTGATGAATTATTTTCGTCTCCTAGATAACGATAGGTTCCACAGTAACGTCAATTAAATTATCGAGTTCCCACATTTTCTCTTCTTCTTTTTGTACATGATGTATACATATTTGCCAGTTATCTGCAGTTACTCGTTCTAAGGAATTTTTTAACAAAATTTTCACGTCACTTAATTTAAACGTCGTATTATTTCGCGCTACATCTCCTTTTACCTTCGTCCAAACTAATTCGATTAGGTTAAGTTCACAGTGATCAGGTGGTAACCGTAGTACCGTTATTTGGCGATTTGTTGCCGTTTCATCGATAACATATTTTTTCTGATCTCTATTAAGTTTGAAAAGTGTCAAAAGTTCTTTTTTCACCATATGTGTTTCAAAAGAAATGATATCCGCTCGATCTGCCGTGAATGGTAACTGGCATTATCCATGACAATTACAGACCTCAGAGGAATAAGATCCAACATCTGTGTAAAATACTCTTCGAAAACATCTGCGTTCATGTCTTCGTGATAGTCACCTGTATTTTTAGATTCAAATAAAAGTAAACCGCCATCTACAAAACTACTGGCACTACCTATATGTGTCACTATTAATATTTGCCCTTTACCTGAAGGTGCCCTGAACCCTGTTGAAAGTCCATCCAAAAATGCTTGTCGAAAACTTTTTACATTTTTATCTTGCCATACTTTTGTTACAGTATATCCCTCGTTGACCCAAGTTTCGTCTAGATAATAAATATTCCATCCTTCGTCACGGAATTTTCTAATTGATCTTAAGTAGGATCTTCGCCAACAAATAATTTCATCTTTATCGATAAGACTGACTTCTTGTTCTGCTTTTCCCAGCAAAAATTCAACTCTCGTAAGACGGCCCATAATTTGCTTCTACTGATTTTTGGCAATTCGTTGTCCTCTGAAACTTCACTTAAAATTTTGTTTAGTGTTGGTATTTCTTTTTTAAAATAAAATGAGTGTACTTTTCTGCGAATGACATTTTTGAAGAAATCATCTATAACGACTTTTGACCTCCCTGTAGATGATTTTGGGGGATTTACAATATCTTGTTCATATTTTGTTTCCTTTAAAAGTCTGTAGATAGTCGATTTTCTAATCCCTGCCATTTTGGAACACTTTTCCACGATCGCGTCAACACTGTTGGTAGGATTTTGGTGTTTCAATGCATTAAATACATTTAATGTAATAATCTTCTCATTCTGAGACAGCGCACATCTTTTCACGCGTATAGCAGGTACGTAATCTGATAACTTCGACATTTTACCCAAACAATATTATATCCACTGGCACAATAGTCACTAAACACAAGTCGAATTTTACTCTACTGTACTAACACGTCTTTGTATATTCAGCTCTAAGACTGGATTGATCTGTCACAATACACTGGCTCCTGCCCTATGATGTATCCAATAAAATATACTTAGGTACACCCATTACCTGTTAGCATTAGTGTTACCCGATAATTACCTGAAACGAAATATTACCACGCCCATGAACGGTTCTTATCTCGGGGTTTTATTACTCTCTTTCATTTCCAAACAGACTATAGTAACACCAATAAAAAAAAACAAGTAAGAAAAGTAATTGAATGTAGCAATCGCAGTGAAAATTTTACCATATCGGAATATAGCCCTAATATATCTGGATCAGGAACTATTATTATAGATTGTAAAAACTGTTCTTTTAGCATCCATATTACGAGTGCTAACAAATGAATTAATGTTCTCGTTGTAATAAAGATAATAATTGAAAAGTTTTATTTTGTTGAGTGTTTCTAGATAAATCTTTGTATGCATTACGAGCAAAAAGTGACATTACTATAACAATGGATCACTTTTCGCTCTTAGTACATAAATAACTATTATACTCGTAATAATTTAGATATAACAAATTATGTGTAAGTTTTCATTTTGGATTTTCCTTTTTACAACCGCCCTTTGTCTCTATTTCCTTATGAGCAAATTTAAAGGTATAATAAATTCTGTTCCATAAAACAATTTGTTATTATGCGGAATCAAGTGTTGGGAATACAAATAAATCACATCAGTATCTCATTCTTTCAAGTTCTAAGCCAAATCATTAGGTATACGTATACAAGTAATATTGAATTAAACCTCTCCTCCAGGAAATGGTGGAGCAGCGACGAGCTTCATCCGGCTTTACTGTGGTTTCAGAATCGAAAACAGGAGACGGAATACCGCAGCCAACCCGATCCAGAGTTCCGGCGCTACATAGCCTGTGCCTCCTTTATATTCCTGGTTATGTGTATCATGCAGATTGCCACCATTCCTAGGTACGTGTACTAATTACTAGATAGACACTAACGAGAAGATTTTATTAGTCTGATTAGAGACGGATATAAAGGGATTTATGCAGTTCGAATTTCTGTTTGAAGACAATACCTATTGTTAGATATATATTGACAATTTTAATTTACCACTCTTATATCTGAGCAAAAGCATGCTGTTAGTCAGTTAGACCTTGTTGCAGTTAATTAACTGTTTTTTTAAAGAAAATTAAATTAACTTTATTGTTATTTTCTTTTAATGCTTATAACAGCAAAATATACACCGAGGGAAATATTTTTTAGCTATTAGTAGGTATTGATTATTTCCAGAAAAATATCTGCAATAAATAGGCTCCGGAAAAGTTACGTTGCTGTTATAGTAAAATTAATTTTGCTTTTTTTAACTTTTGATTTATTGCTGCATCTCTTGTTTTTATTATGGTAGCTTTAGCAACTTTTCATTCCAGCAGAAATTTATATTGGGGCTATTAAATTTTCATTCTAGGATGACTAGTTCAATAGCAATACCAGCAAATATTTCATTCTATTTCAAATAAGCCACTTTATAGCCACTATTAAATGATCTTCCTGCCATTACTATGTGCATTTGGTTCAATTATCAACTTTCATTTTACATTCAAAAAGTTGCAAGTAAAATTTAAGATAAGTATGTATCTACTACTTCCTACATTTTTTAACTGTCCTTTCATCTTCCAAACGTTCTAGATGCCGTAGGCACTGCACTCTTCTGGCTTTTACAACTTCGAGCGGTACTCAGAATCTAGCGTAACTCTTCTGGCTTTTACAACTTCGTCTATTTTGGGTTCCTGGTGCATTGCACATATTTCCTCACCTAGTTATCGAAACGACATGATTTTTCATCGGTGATTACTTGTATCCAGCGTCACAGCAGCTTACTGCTATTTACTATTAGACGGTAAGCTGCATCGAGCGGTACTCAGAAGCAGAAAAATCTAGCGTAAACTTTTTCGCTTAATGTTGCCTGCATGCGCTGAATTACGTTGAACACAAGCATTATCACAATAATGCGGTAGTTCTACTGCATAATGTAACAGGTGTAAAGAGGTTACAGATTTGTTAATTTTACAAGTTAGCAGCATTATTTACATAGAGAATTATGTTTTATTTATATCATGTATGATAAAAATCATGGTACAACAGTTATTTCCGGTAATAAGAAATTTGAACAATAAAATAGTCGAAATTGAACCATTTACTGGCGTAGAGACTGCTGAAGTAGAATAAAACAGCATATCATTTATAGACAGACTCTTCTTACTAGAAAATAATTTTTCGACATTACGACATTGTTATTGGCATAATTCGTCATAGCAATTTCCCTGGATTTCCATTTCATTCAATCTCTTCTGTAGTTAAAACCTTGGCCTGTTTTGGCTCATTATTTCGTTTGACAAATGCAATTATCTTTAGAAATCTACAAATGTCAACTGAACGTTACATTTTACCACATAATTTTTCTAGCAGAACAGCGGCCTGTATGTTCTATCATTACTAATCAAAATCTTCTTTGCCAGACAAGTTTCTTTCAAATAAATGGTAATCTTAGAAAATTTATTATTTTTTTAAATTCGCACAAGGAAAATGTAGATGACTAGATACCTCATCACTACCGTGAGCTCCAAGTGAATGTAAAAATTTCTAAAGAACAAATTCTATTAGCATTTTATAACATCTATAAAGTGCGCAAGAAATTAACTTTTTTAATTAACATAAATCTGCAAAAGACTATGGTATTAATTAATTATTATGCAAAGTGGGTTTTCTGAAGTAAGTCCTTGTTTTCAAAGTTAGCGGGACATGCTGGCTTTTAATAATTCATTTTTATGGTTTGTTTTGAGGACATAATAAGATTAATTTTTCAGCTACCATAAAGTTGCTCTCTAAACATTTTTATTCGATGTAATTTCAAAAAGACGAACAACAAATTAAAGAACCAATTAAATTTATGTCTACTTAATAAATAATTGTTATTAGGATAAAGTCCTTCATGATAATTCGTACACTGTACTGCCATTGTGGGACAGGTGTCGATTTCTGTTCTTTTAATGGATTTTTTTCACAAACAATTGCTTAATAGCTATTTATGATATCAGGACCTAAATTAACATTTTATTTTGTGATAAGGGGATTTTGCCCCTTGGAACAAAATAGATTCACTTTTAGCACATATATCATACAATATTTTTGCAATAAACACCTTTAATAGTTATTTATACAGGGTGTTTGTAAATAAGTGCAAAATATTTTAGGGGATGGTTGCCGTTATATAAATAAACATAGGTCGAAATATGCTTCGTTTCCGATATACAGAGTGTTTAAATTTTATTTTTTTATTTATTTTTATTAATTATTTCAAAGAGTTTTAAAGATATTGACTCGAAATTTGAAACGCACTTTGGAGGGATAAAAGTGCATTTTTTGGGGTGATATTTCTACTTGCACCAGTGACGTTCGTGGAAGAATGCCACAACCTTTTTTTATTAAAAAAATGGTACGCTACTGACTTTTTCCCGTTTTGATATATTTTTAGAAATCCGCAATCAATTCTGAATGAAATTGGTCTCTTCTGTATATATACATATATATATATATATATATATATATATATATATATATATATATATATATATATATATATATATATATATATAAAATAGAATGGGGTCCAAAACGGATCCTTGGAGAACTCTCATATTTACATCTAAACATTTTGATGTTACAAATTTCACTATATGCTGCTCAGAATGCTTTAAATTCATACTACTTTCTACCTCCGACAAATGAGGTTACCCAATTTAAAAACGCTCCTCTAATACCATAATGGAACAATTTAGACATCAATAACTTGTGATCGACGAAGTCTAATGCCCTGCTGAGATCATCTCACCGGACACTTTCCCGCATCAATATAGTCTAAAATCCCACTGAGAAAGGAGTGTACAGCTGAAATTCGACATATCATTCCAAAATTCATGTCGATTTATTGTTATTATATTAATTTTTTCTAGAAAATGAAGTAATCTATCCAAAAAACAATGTTAAAAAATTTGAAAATCCTAAAGGTACAGTAACTGGTCTGTAATTTTCCAACAATTGTGGGTTCAGTTTTTTTTTAAATGGGCACTATTTGGCATTTTTTAATACATTTGGAAAAACTGTGTGTTAATAGCTCTACAATATATACAGGGAGTTTCAGGAGGAGATGTATATACTTCAGTACGTTATTCTACATTAAATATTAAGCAAAAAATTTCCTATGCTTCGTTTAGGATATACAGGATGTCAAATTTAAAAAAATTAATTACATTTTCTTTAATAACTCTCGACTACATGGGACGGGAAATTCAAATTTTAAGCACAATTGGCTGTATCTCCAAAGGGAGAGGGAAAAACATTTTCTCCTTCCTTTTCTATTGAAGAAATGAACACCTTATTGAAGTCTCTAGGAGCAGCCGCTTCCGATAAAAACTCATCTACAGATGGTGATGCATGCAAATCATGTATCTTGAGTGAATCGAAAGTTATTGTCAGCTTTTGTACATTTTGTTTAGAGATTTTATTTTTGCAATTCTCGTAAAAAAATCAGGCTGTTTTGATTAAAAACTAATAGTTCTTAGTCTTTAAATTGTCATACCTTGTTTTTTAGATAAAAGTAGTATAGATTTAATACATGATTTGCATGCATCATTATCTTTAGATGAGCAAAAACGGCTACTTCTAGAGACTTCAATAAGGTGTGCATTTCTTAAGTAGAAAAGGTAGGGAAAATGTTTTTCAATTCCTAAATGACATACACCATGGCACAAAAAATTTTAAGCGATTCAAAATGATCCTAATGGTCGCTTGTGGCGCCCTCTTGGAGATATAGCCAATTGTGCATAAAATTTTAATTTCCCGCAGTGGCGGCTCGTCGGGGCAGGCAGGGTAGGCGCCGCCTACTTTTAAAATTGTATGTAATGCGCAACTGTTAACATCGCCTAATAAAACAGAAATATTTAATATAATTTATAAGTAATAATTTATTTATGATTAATATTTATATATATATTATTAATAATAATTAAATTATCTATTGCCGTCGGCGGCGCTGGTGCCGTGAACACTCTTTATAGATATATACCACCACCACCGTTCGGAATTGCGCCGCACCGCATTCAATAATTTTATTCCCAACCCAAACAGAACATCCAGACTAGTAGTTCAGTAATCTGTGATCCAGACTAGGCTAGGCTCTCCATCCCATCGCCTGTAACTCGATAGTCTCCGCGTCAGCAAGATTTCGGTAAGACGACAAACCGCGTTGTTGTAATGGAAAAATAATCGCAGCTCAGGCGTCTGCTGAAAGCGATGCATCGACCGCCTTCGGGCGTGCTTCGGCAGATCTGTGCCGAAGACACTTTCCATCTCTTTTTGATTTTAGCAGTATCGGGTAGTAGAGTTAAACAAAAGAAGAAAACTGCTTGTCAACATTCAACAAGTGTGTCAGTTAGTATAGAGTTAAAAGAACTAAACGGTTTTAGGTTTTCTAAGAATATAAGAGGGTGGTGCAGTTTACTCCAAGAGGACATACATTATACGGAAAAGTATTATTTGGACTTCGTAATTTTAATATTTTAAATACCAGAGAATACCAATAAAATGCAAAATCCTATTCATGATAGGATTTGTTCATTACTACAAATTCCATTTTCTCGACTAAAAGACGATGATCGTCGGGAAATTCTGACTAGAGGACGTCCTACACTGTCACTTAATGTTTTAAAATCCCATAAAAAATATATTTCATTATTTTCGTTTATCCCAATTTATTTATACTCTCAATAATTGGTGAATAAATATTATTATTATTTCAATAATGCATTAAATTCCAAACAATTATCCTTGTGAAAATCTATATTTTTGTGTAAATGAATATTGCATTCAAATTCTGAAGTGCCAGAAAAACGCATGACCTTAAAAATTTTAAAAAATTTTGAAAACTAGTAATGTTCGCCTCATACGTCACTGTCGCCTACCCCAGTCTAGATACTACGAGCCGCCACTGATTTCCCGTCCCAAGATACCTCCGCATACAAAATTTCATGAATTTAACATCCTTTATATCCTAAACGAAACTTTTCTAGACCTAAGTTCATAGGAAATCTTTTGCTTAAAATTGAACGTAGAATAACATACTGAAGTATACACATCTCCTCCTGAAACACCCTGTATAGATATATATGGATTGTTTTATTTTAAAACTTGGTATATTATCAGAACCAGATGATCTTTTGGATTCTTCGCTGCTGCAGTGGACTTCGCTAAAAGTTTTTTCTGCAGTCTGCAAACTAAACTCATCATGTTGCTTACTGATTTTATGTTTACACACACATTTTACCTACGGAATTTACCATGTAGATTTTCTCCGGAAGAAAATTTGTAATAATAATTATATTACACCACCATGGCAAACAGTAAAGAAACTAGATACAATCTAGAAACTCATAAAATATTATATGTCGTCTCTAGAATAACGATAAAACATTAAATGTACGTAATACGTACATTTTAATATGTTACTTTATCCCGACATAGTAATATGCTTGTTTAAGTGCACATTTGAAAAGATATGTGTCCATAATTTTAAGCAAAATCGCTACTGCTGACTGCAGTCTTAAACATTCATGTAAATCAGCACGTCTATAGGGAATAAACTACAATGTACTTCGAACAAGTTTTATATGTTCGATTTAGAGTTTCCAATTCGTGGCATTCGACATTTGTACATGGAATTCGTATTGTCAACTCATCGGCAACTAGTTCAGCGGTGTTTCATTCAAATTGTGGCTATTGTCAATAACATATTTACACAAACGTGGAGACATTCACAAACATACAAATATTTGCATAAGCTACACGATGTTGTACAATTTGACCAGTATTTGTTTGATATAACTACTAGTCGCATGTACTACACACAATATCAAAAGTCTTCGACTCCCCCTAATTCTTGTTAAAGAAATCTTTTTGTCAAAAAAAGAAAACACACTTATAAAAGTATATTGTTTTCTGAATCTTTTTTTGTTCAATAAACTGAATACTTCGAAAATTAAAAATCAGCAAATGTGTGACATGTGAAAATTAATTAAATCAAAAAGAAGTAACAAAGCAAGCTCTCTACTGGTCATTCTATTTGAAATCGTCTAATTGGCATAGCCGACCCATTGTAGATTTTGGTGTAACTTTGAAAATCTCTTATTGACCTGAGTAGCCCACTCTTTATAGAAGAAAACTATGCTTGAAGTTTTGAAATTTTTAAAAATCCCAATATTCAGGCTATGAAACGAGCGTGTTGACTGCGAGATAAAAATCTGATACTCACAGAATCTACTGTTCTTACCTCCAACTTTAAATGACTACATCACTTGTTTTGTTATTTTCATGTTTAGTGCATGTACGACCCGCTTTTTTACAGCAAAAGTCAATTAATTTTTTTTTCTAAATAACTAGTAGTTTTTTTCTTATTTTTTTTTCTATAAAAATTCCGTCTTATCTATAGAATTTTTATATATTTTTATGCATGCGTATAGAGGTAAGCTTATTTCCATTATTTGACTGTATTGCATTTAAAAGTAAGTACGAATTTGCGTAAATTGAAAAAAGAAATTAGCAATATTATTATTTATTCATTATATTAATAACAATATAAGTATATTCGAGAAGCAAATTCGAGTTCATAAGTATTAATAAAATTACTAATGATTTAATTTCTGTCATTTTCCAATTTATATATTTTCTTCTAATTCGATGCCGAAGCAGTCATTGTTATTCGAGTAATCGCAGAAATTTCACCTCTTGGCATTATAATGTACAAAATTTCAAAGGAACACTTCTCTGAATACATTGCCAAACTGACCAGATTTGTAAAAACATTGGTAATAACGTTCATGGTAGTAAAGTTCATGGTCTGCAATTTTTTATTGCACTTTTGGTCCCTACGTACATGTACTTTTTTACCACATTAAGAAAAACTATTAGGTTTATTCGAATCGCTTTATATACAGGAGGTCCAAGACTTTTGACGTGTGTATTTTGTGAAAATAACGGCCCTGCTCTGATAAAAATTATTAATGATATGACACGGTGGATTGTTGGTTATTTATTGTCTAGCAGATAAATAGTGCAAAATAACTCGATATAATATAATATTATAAATCTGTAATAGTCAAATCATGTTTCTGTACATATCAATACAAGTTTACAACTTTATTATGTATTTTTAGAAAAAATCATGTAATTTGTATGAAAGATGTAAATGTAGTATTTACATTGAGATTCTTGTAATACAGTATGAAACTGATATTTTTTACGTTAATGTTTGATGTGTTTGTTTCTAAAATTCAAAAACACGAGCATGGGATACACCTATATTAGTTTTTTTTCTCTGTACAGGGTGTTTTAAACTCGATTGTATGGGTATACGCGAGGATTTAAAAATTTTTAATAAAATTTAGGATACGTGGTGCTAAATGGGATGAGGTAAACTCCATTTTCAATCGAAAATATTATCTCAATATTTTGATAGAAACGACTAATGACGTCATCAATTATATATTTTTAAAAACCCCCACATTTATTTTCTATTAAAAAGTTCTCTCCGTTTAAAATTATAAGCAATATCGTTCTAAAGGGTCTCAAAAGAAATACCACCTAAAAATCATATTAACAGTGAAATGATAAGTAGTCGTTGGAAAATAATCGATTGTTCGTTGTTAAAGTGCTTAAATGTCACAAGAGCTGTAGATTTATATCGAGAAAGGTATCCAGAGCGCCTCATTCCTGATCAGGGAACCTTTGGAAGATTGGAGGTGACCTTGCGACGAAATGAAGATGGGTTTTCTGTTCGAAAGAATCAAATAATTGACCGAAGGGTAAGAAACAATGTTAATACAGCTAAATTGTTTCAGTAGTTCCAACAAAATCCACGAAATTCTATACGAATAGAATTTGGATAAATCAACCGTTCAATGAATTTCAAAGACCAATGGATATCATGACTACAAAGTTCACACATTTGGAGTTTTTGCCTGAGCGTTATATGAAAACAAACTTAATTTTATAAGTCAGTTTGTAGTAAATGTAAAAACTGTTGATCGGAAATTTTCACGTTCATGTCCACGTCGGTTTGTCAGTAATGGTTGCCAAACAGGAGCAACGAACACTACTGGTCCATAGAAAATCCCCATATTGTAAATCCAGTCCAAAACCAAGGCTATTTTAGAGTAAATGTATGGTGCAGCATCATTGGTAGCATTTAATTGGGCCTGATTTTTATGAACATACATTGAACAGCGTGAGTTATCTAAATTTCCTGCAAGTAGAACTTTCTGCACTTCTGGAGAATGCGTCTTTGCAACTAAGGAGAAACCTATGGTTCCAATCAGTGTTTATATAAGTATAGTTAGTCAACCGACCTTAGTTGTGGACCATGTCGGCTAGATGGCGGGACTATGATATGTGCAAAATCTTTTAAATGAGCCCTAGAGAGTTCGTAAGCAGGGTCAGACCAGACTGACATTATTTTAGAAACAAAGTCAGACCGACTTGCCTAGGGTTCATTTAAGAGATTTTGCACATATTACAGTTCCGCCATCTAGCCGACATGGTCCACAACTTAGGCCGGTTGACTAACTATACTTTATATAAACACTGGTTCCAATACGACAGAGCTCGCAAGGCGAGGATTGTGCAGCAATATTTAAATAACACTCTGTTTAGTTTGTAGGCTTCCGTGGCTGTCGTTTATGGTCAGGTGATTTCCGGGCTGGTTGCCACGTCGTCGTTTAGAACTCTTGAATTTTCGAGAGACATATCGCTCTCTTCTTCAGAAGTTACTCTGAAATTGGAGATCTACTGGTCGTCGCACTATTTATATCAGGGGTGGTCACTGACCCATAATGTTCCGGTGGGGTGGTCACTGATCCGGTGGATTGCTTTCACAGATGAATGGTTTCCAAATACTAGCCAGATCCACGCCACCGTCCTTGTTGAAATTGTTCGGATTTTTATGAATTTCTATAGCTTCTCTGTATAATCGAGGCCAAAATCTTCTCTCTCTTACTAGCATGCAGGCTTCACTTAGCTCCACCGTGTGTCCCGTGTCCGCTATATGTTCTGCTCTCTTGTGTTGATGTGCCTTCCTGTCTGTCCTATATAAACCTTTCCACAGTAGCAGGGGATGCTGTACACACCGGGGCCCTGGACATGGTCGCTGTTGCAGGTCTTCAGAAAAGCTGCCGCCACCTTTCTCACAGTGCTAAATACTGTGTTGATATTTCTTTTATTCAAAAGACGTCCGATTTTATCTGTACAGCCTTCCACGTAAGGTAGGTATGTCGTCGCTAGGTACTCCATTTTTCCCTGAGCGTATGTCTCCTCCTGATAGCTCGTTCAATATTTCTTTTCGTGTAGCCATTTCCTCTCAGGGCCATGCGTAGGTGTTCCAGTTCCTCCTCCAAGTGTCTGGGTTCACTAATAATCCGGGCTCGATGAGTCAAGGTATCTATGATCCCCTGTTTCTGAGCTGGATGGTGGTAAGACTCAGCATTTAAATATCTGTCAGTGTGAGTTGGCTTCCTATATACTCGATGTCCTAAAGTGCCATCTAGTTTTCTCTCAACCAACGCATCCAAGAAGGAGAGAGCGGCATTTTTCTCTACTTCCATAGTGAACTGTATACCTGGATATATCCCATTGATGTGATCCAAGAAGTTTTCTACGGTGTTGCATCCATGGGGCCAGATGATGAAGGTGTCGTCAACATGTCGGAGCTAGCACTTAGGTTTTAATGTTGTGGATTCCAGGGCTTTCTTCTCAAAGGCTTCCATGTATATATTGGTTAGGACTGGAGATAACGGTGAACCCATTGCTGCTCCCTCCGTCTGTTCATAGAATTGGCCCCTGAAAGCAAAAAAGGTTGAGTTTATACACACTTTTGCTAAATCTAGTATACGGTCTCATCCTTATCCTCTGCGATTAGTCTTCGGTGCAGTTTTTCTAGGGCCTCGTTGACGGGTACTTTTGTAAATAGAGAAGTCACATCAAAGCTTACTAGAATATCTTCCGGTTCAAGTTTAATTTCTCGAATCCTGTCGAGAAAATGTTCGGCGTTTTTGACGTGATGGTCTGTCCTCCCTACTAAATCCTTTACTTTTTGTGCGACATATCAGGCCAGGGGTTGTGTTGCTGATTCTACTGCACTCACTATTGGTCGAAGAGGAATATTTTGTTTGTGAATTTTTGGCAAGCAGTACAGCTGGGGTGTCCTTGAGTCGGTTTGGATCAAACTCCTGTGAAGTTCCTTAGGTGTGTTTGAGGATCGGATTGCAGCGGCTACCTTCTTCTCAACTTTCTTAACCGCGTTGTTTCGGATGTTCTTGTAAATGGGATCCATCAATAAGTTTTCCACCTTGGCGATGTAGTCAACGGTGTCCATTACTACTGTTGCGTTCCCCTTGTCGGCAGGCAGTATTGTTATTAATTCGTTCCTCTGAAGCTGTTTGAGGGCTTGGATCTCCCTCCGGTTCAGATTAGGTTTAGGAGGCCTAGTAGTTCGTAGAATGTGAGCTGCGTCGGCTCTCACTTCTTCAGCTACATCTGCTGGTAGTTTTCGGCACGTGGTCTCCAGAGAATTTATAATTTCCTCCTTTGGGATTGTCTTGGGGACTATGGAAAATTTCAGACCCTTGGCAAGTACCTCCGTAGTGTCTTCATCCAGGTGGATGGATGCAAGGTTGATGACGGTTCGGGACTTGTCTAAGTTGGCTTCTTTCGGGAATTGGTCTTATATCAGCTTCTCAATTTTGGATATTTGCTTGGTGGTGGCTTCTTCTCCTTTGCAAGAAGCTTTCTCCGTGGTTAGTTTATCCACTATCCCCTCTCACCAGATCTAACACCCCTCGATTTTTTTATATTTTGAAAGAAAAAATCATAAACGCTTGTAATGAGTTAAACGGCGAAATGCACCCTACAAAAAAGTCAGGCGAAGATTGGATATGTGTTGAAATGAGAGGAGGTCATATAGAGAATAGATTGTAATATGTATGCAGTATGAGGGTGTTTGCCTCAATTTTTAAGTTTAGTTATTGTTATCATCACCTTTTGTTTTAACTGCATTATTGAAGTATCGAGTTTAATCCTTTTATTTATTCTTAATGACATTTATGCACTTTAAACAATTATTTTCCAAAGATTACTTGATCCTTCCACCGCTAATGTGATTTTTAGGTATTGGTATTTCTTTTGAGACTCTTTAGGACGATATTCCTTATAACTTTTAAACGGGAATACAGAAAACATTCTCTAATAAAAGTTTATTAGAAGAGAAGAACTTTTTAACAGGAAAAAATTGAGGTATATTTCTGGAAAAATATAATTGATGACGTCATTAATCATTTCTATCAAATCCCAAAGATAATACTTGAAAATTGAGCCAACCTTGTCTCATTTAACACCACGTGTCCTAAAACTATCTCCATACTATCGAATTTGTAACATCCTGTATTTTTAATCTAATTAATACACCTTACTTTCATATACAGTGTTTTGGGTGCTAACTTTCGTAACCAATATTGCTCAAACGACTCTTCTGTTTTTTAGCAGACCAGAATGCAGAAAATATTTATGGATGTAAAACTTCACCAGCATACTGTAAATTATTTCATTATATTCCACGGTAGATAAACTCTTACGATATTGTATAGGCATCTACCCCATATTTCAGAGATAATCCAATTTATCCCCTTGTTCCAGAAGCATTATTCTCTATGGCACCCTGGCGCCAACGTCGGTGGTGCTGCTCATTTTCGTGTACCTCTGCTGGCTAGACGGCTGCTGCGGGCCCAGGCCCCCTTCGGACACGCCAATCGACGAGCCGGAGACGTGTTCGCCCCCTGGGCAGATCGTAGCGGACAGCAGGTGCCTCCGACTGGCGATATTCCTCGTTTCCGTGACGCTGATCTCGGCGTGTGCCGTAATTACCCTGGTAAGTTATGGGATAGGGTGAGGTTAGCGCCGGCATCTGGTAAATAATAATACAGTGTTTGGCTGGACAGCTTTCAGAACGAGCGAACAAGTAGTATTGCTGTACTCTCACTTATACTCTACGCATATGCCAGATAGAAGAAGTTAGACCATTGGTTGTGACGAATTTATGGGTCCACCTGTTCCATCTCCAGCGCTATCATGGGCGGGTATATCTTTCGGGCGGACAAAATTTCGGGTATATCTTTCCGATAATTTAATTATGAATCTAATTAATTTATTAGTGATTTTGTGTTCTTAAAAATGGAAAATAATTCAAGCTCTACAGCTTATTATACCCTGAATCGTAAACGCTCTAATTTAACAAGTGAGTAATATCGGATGATGACATGTAGGGTTTGGGGTACGAGGTTAAAATGTGAGTCTAAGTGGCATATATGTACAGTGCAATAAAAAGTAACAAAGAAATACAACCGCGAAACGGAAAATACTGGAAACTCGCAGAAGGGAGATGGTATTTCAATAATGAGTTTTCGACAAAAAAATGGGTTGCTATATATTACCAAATAAAACTGTTTTTGCGAATTATGGGTGACATATGAATTATGTATTTGAATTTCCGTATAAATAAAATCGAAAAGAGTATACTGAAAAAGGCGAAATAGTGATATGGCGAAGACACTATTTAAAATAAACATTAAAAGGTCAGAATCTGGATCGAAGAATATATTAAATTTTGACGAAACATGGATGCATGGAGGTCATACGGAAAGCGGTAGATATGATATAATGTTAATGTGTGACTTTTATAGTGACAGTACCAGGGACCAATAGCAAATAGTGTGTATGGATTCTAAAGCCTTTTGTCATTTTGTATGTGGAATTCGCAAATATTTATGCGATTTATTTAATGGTGGGAAAATCTCTAATTATAACGAATTCAACTATAACATTTTCTATCATTTTCATCATGAAACTGTCATGGTAGAAGTCAGAAGTTCAAATAAAAAAAAACTTGAGGAGGATGAGGACAAGGCTTAAGTGGGATATCCGCGGAGTGCGCATCAGTGGGTGATGGTGGGCAATCGCCGTCCAAGAGGCCGGCATTCTAATTTGTAGAGGATGACACGGGGGCTCATTTAAAGTAAATTGCTAATATACTAGGTTCACTCAACGTCAACTTATTTTTGATGTTTTTGTGTGCTTTGAACCCTTCTCAAGGGGCACACCTAGGTAATCATACAACCCTCACTCTCTATTATTTTCGACCTTGGGTAATTGATAATAAAAGATAAAAACTTTAAATCTGGAAATAACTCAATCATATTTATAATCTAACGCCTCTAAAATTTGCAAAAACTGTTATAGCACAGTTTCTATTAAAAATAATAGCTTGTGTACAAGCTAGCGATTAGTAGTAGTAGTAAAGTGCGGGCAGCATCAGCCTGGCAATCTCTCCACTATACGCCCTCGATCTTCCTCGAACCTACCCGACGTCCTGATGAACGCCAGGATTTTGGTCCATGATAGGCCCTCATCTCTTCCCTTTGCAGCTCCTCGGCGCCAAAGATAGATAGTATAGACGACGCTAGACATCGTACAGCTCTGTTTTTTCCCCAAAACGATATCAATTTGTTAGGGATATTGAAACAACTTTTAATTTGAAGCATTTTTCCCATATATTTTTTTGTGCTTGTGCTGGAGCCAATATCGTAAAAAATGGGTTCCTTCCAAGAAAAAAATCATTGAATCTGTAATATTTTCAACCTTTACATTGCTAGGTTACTGTAGTCTCTAGGGACATCGGAATGTATTCTATCTGTGTTTTAGTATTAACGTTTTTGCGATAGTTTTTGAAGTGTAAAAATGGCGTACATGTTTCGTTTTAATTTATGGCATGTGCCAAATGCAGCTACTTTTACCGCGGTAGTGCAACGTGTGACACGGCAAATTTGCAACCGAAAAAACTGTTATACCACAGTTTCTATTAAAAATAATGGATATTATGTAATGCAACTTTTGTCATTTTTGTACATCTTATTACCTTTAAAATTGGTACGTCTATGACGCTTCGCCCGTCGCGCTTGTCTGCAAGCTAGCGATGAGTCACTCTCTAGATATTTAGAGGTTGGGTATAGTCAAAACCGTGAAAAGCTTTTAAGCTGTTTTTTTTTAGAAAAACAGGAAATAAGACGCAATAACTACTGAAAATAATAAATTAGACTCTGCTGTCTCATGTATTGTAGTAAACACTACATGCGAAAAGTGACAAAAACTGAACTCTCCATGGGAAAACATATTTGTAATATAAAAAAAATAAGATCAATTCATGTTCGAAAAAAAGATAATAATTAAAATTATTGTTATATTCAAAATGTTCAGTATGTAAATAAATTAAGGAAATTTAAAACGGATATACACTCAATTAAATTCTATTTTTTTTCATTTTGTGTTATCGATATATGGCCTGTCTTGTCACAAATAAATTTATTTATTAAGGAAATTTTTTACCTCTACTTAAGAAACACCCTGTATATAATTGAAATGACCGTGAGCTATCATTTTTAAATCATATTTGTCTTTTAAAAACACAATTACAAATTGCTGCTATAGGTTGCAAGCACTAAGAGCAAGTCTGGTCTCTAATACATTTACAGCTTCTGTATTGCGAGATAATCTTCGTACGCTGTTGGTCAAATTTCAGAGCAAGCGGACTGCCCTTAAATAATTCCCTTTATCCACGCGAATATTGGGTTAGCGCAGAACTTGCTGTTTAATTTTTGGTCTTCTGTCCTAGCAGCTAGTAAAATGTCTATTATAATTCTCTTTCGTAGTAAAAGCTTTCAGCTTTTTCCCCTTTATGAAATTTTAAAAAGTCGCAAGTTGGTTGCAACGTTTTACGTAGTGTTTAATTATTAATATAATGCAGAAAATTTAAAAACTAATGCCTTCATATATAAAATGTATTACTTATCATTGTTATTAACTTCAGTTTTCCTATGACTACTGGTTAAATTTACTGGAGATAAATTTATGAAGACCAACTCTCTCTCTCCATAACAATTTCTCATTATTTTTTCGTAAAATCGTCGAATAAATATTCAATATATACTCGCGTCAAGAATTCAGACGCCTTACGTCACGGCTGACGTTACACATTTGTTTTTATTTCCAACGTAATTTTCGATATTTGGTCGCGTTAAAAACAATCATTTTTTGCAATTTAGTGCAATATATAATGCAAACTTTTAGTGTACTGTATAGTTTTATTACTATCAGTTGTAGTTTCTTAAATATTTTGATGAAAATATAATGAATTATTCATTTGTTCGTATGACGTAAGTCGTCTGAATTCTTGTCGCGAGTATAGTTTTAATGTACTTTAGGCAGGCGAATGCGACGTAAGACGGAGCTGGTCAAATATTTCTAACCGTTCTAAAACAGTTCTCGATGGCACTTGGAACAGATCTATGATCGCTAGACTATTTTATTTAAACAACTAAGTTGCCTATAAGGTTGTTGCTATAGAACAGTTGCTATGGTACGATGTTAACAAACTATACAAATCTTTTAAAAATTCTAAAATCTGTGAACGTTTTTGAATATTAAACTCAACTCCAATAATTAAATACGGTATTAATTCTTCACAAAACTTCAGTATGTGTGGTGCAGATTCCATTGATACTGAAAATTTTGAAATAGAAAATGAGGCAGAAGCTGCCTTATGTACATTGATTCCTCAGAAATCGAAGAAATTGTACCAAAAAACTTATGCAAAATTTGATATTTGGTATGCCGAAAAAAAGGTATGTAATATTTCAGAGAAAGTTATTCTAGCGTACTTGTCCCAGTTATCTTTAAAATGCGCACCCTCTACATTATGCAGCAATTAATCCATTCTGCACTACAATTTATTTGAAATAAAATATGGATATTAATAAATTTGCCAATGTTATTGTTTTGCTCAAAAGGGATATAGAGTTACAGACCCATAAAATCTAAAATATTTTCCAAGGAACGAGTTGAAAGGTTTATCAAGGAGGCAGATGATGAAGAGTAGTTATTCCAAAAAGTTGTCTTGATTGTTGATATATTTAGAGCCTGTAGGAGAGAATAATTATCTTATTTACGTACAGAGAACATTTAAGATGCTAAATTGTTCATTAAAGTGATTCCCAATATCATGTTCCTAGATTATTTACAATACCAGAGGGACATATAGAAGGAGTAAATTTTTTGGAAGGAAAATTCTGGAGGAAAAAAGAAACACCACTTTCTTTCCAAAAATCTATATGTTCACCTAAAACTATTCGGTTTGAAAAATTGTGTTATTAATATTTATAATAAATAAATAATTTAAAATTCAGTTATTTTATTTTACTTTTACGCACTTGTGCGTAAAAAAGATTATTTTAAGCACATGTTTCTAAAAGACTGTCATTTCGATACTGAAATGACAATCGATATGTCATTATTATGCAACGATTTTACGAAAATTACTTTAATATTTCAAAACGTAGAAATTTGGTGTAAGACTATGAAGTGGTATGTTAACGTTTAACATCAAGTCTAGATCTGGATCTAGAATACACTTGATTGTACATTTATGATAATCGATTTCTTTCAAGGTGGACTACAAACCTGCATCCAATGATACCAACAATACCGAATTTAGCATAAATGTTACGATGACTATGATGTCGTTATCCAACAATGAAGATGGAGCAAATCCTATAGTTCAATACGTACCAGTAAGTATTATCTTACAAATAATTAGTCGCTATAACAGAAGAAAAAGAAGTCATAGGTGTAAGATTATAAAAAAACATAATTCAATGCTTTCTGTTAATTTGTTAGATAAAACTGATAAAGCTACTTCCAATTTCAACTATTTTCATTTAAATTCTATCATACCAACTTTCAGGTAACAGTTACCATACCAAAAATTGTTTTGAAAAATTTATTAACCTTTCAAATAATAATGTAGATGACCCAACTAACGTTTTGATATTAATGCAATAATCTTGCATTAATTTATGGTATTCTTTTTTGTTTGTAGACTTACTTGTATAGTTCTGCACTGGTCTTAGCAGCTATATCAGTCTTCTTGAGGATGGGATTCATCCTCAAACTGACTCTAATGGTAATATCCGCAGTCACTCATATCGTTATATACAGCTACTTACAGTTCTCCCAAGATTACTATGACGATCATGATGACAAGTAAGTAGTTATTAACTATTCATCAATCTCTTAGGATCCTCTAAATCCTCAGCTCAGGATTTTTTGAATTCCCTAAATGATGTTCTTAAAACACTTTTAATACAAGTACACTTTGCATTGCTCAATCTGATTCTTCACAGGTTTCCTAAAGTACCATTTGAAATCAAAACGGCAATGGTACTGGCTATTGTGGTATTGTTTTTCCATATCCTCGATAGACAGATTGAGTTTACTTCAAGAACTGACTATCTTTGGAAAGCCAAGTTGAAGGTAGAACAAGAAGAAGTGGAAACCATGAGAGGGATCAATAAGGTAAGAAATACCATCTTTGATGTGATGTGTCAAATTATGTCGAGGTAATGCAGTATGCTAATATACTACGTGACAAAGAAAGGTACCTTCTCAATAGCAGAACGTACTTAATTTCATTTCTTCAACTATTCAACTACTTTTTGGCGCCATCTATAAAGGATTGTATCTTCACGGGGGATTTTCAAATAAGATTTTTTTATATGAAAGACCCGCCTTACTTTTCCATATCACCCCCTGAATTGATTTACACCCTGTATAAATATTGCTGCGTAGGTATGTTTTAAAGTTTCTCGGAATTTGTACAAATTATCTAGAAACTAATGATGTATTTGAACTTCTAACAACTGGGATGACTTATACAGGGTTAAAACTATGACTAAGTACAAAAATTTAAAAAGATAATAAAAAAATTATTTTGGAATTCTAGCTCAGTGTTTCAAAAATGGGGCAAAACCCTCTTTTCTTTCGGAAACTCGGCATCATCTAAGAAAATAGAAATTTAATGTAAGGGCTACTTAAAACTCGGAATACACCGCGGCAGTCTTTAATTATACAATCTTGTACGATTGCCGTAGCTCGGTTGGATTTGCCTTCGACTCTATACAGCAAAAACAAACAGCACATAGCATAAAGCGAACAATGTTAATTACTATAAACGTTTAAAACCAAAAATTAGTTACTATGTGTACGTCACTAAAACTAAATCGCACATGAACAGAATTTTGCATTGCAAACATCAAAGATTACTGGTCAAAGTTTAGAATATCATGTAGGATCAAATAAATGAATTTTACGCTGTAATCATCTCGAAATGTTATAGTTTAAAATAGTACTTATTATTGTATGCAAACATCGTCGATTATTGTTAATATTCCCAAACATCACAAAAATGTATCGGCGTGAAGTACATTTTGCACTAATGGCTTACAGATGGCGACTGTCAAAAATAAAATATTGCATAGGTACGGTGTTTTGCTTTTCGCAAATTTAATTTCTCGTGTACTATTTGTATATTTACAAACATATCGCATTCGAATGCCGAGCTGACGGACAACAACATTGTAACCAAAGACGTTTTGCGAGTAGACAAAACAGAAAATGAACATTCTTGAAATCCCTCCAAATATCAATTCTGGAAATAAATGTCAGTAAAGTATGTGCTACCTCCCTGTGCTACCATATCGTGAAATAATCATCTGCTACCTTTGGTTTATGCGGAATATACCTAACATCGCGGCTGACAGAAAGCCAGAGTCGGTGATAAACAGAGGTTAATATAGTTAAAAAAAAATGTTTATTTGCTTTATAAATAAGTTCGGAAATTTTTTTATGGATTACATTAACTATTATTTTTGCTATCCCTTTTTTGATTTGGACTCAGTCATGGTTACTGTGTACCTACTGCTGGCAACCGAAATCGGTTTTTTGGATAGTTCGGTTAACCGGTTTCGGGATAATTCGGTTTTTTACATAACCCGAAAACCGGTTATTCGATTCTTCAAATAACCGATTTTAGTGCTGACACCTGAAATTGGTTTTTTGGATAGTTCGGTTAATCGGTTTTGGACAATTCGGATTTTTACAAAACCGGAAAATCGGTTATTCGATTCTTCAAACAACCGATTATTCAATAATCTGAGTGTAAATCTGTTCATTCGAACCAAACATCCCAATAATCGGATAATCGATTATTCGGTGGTTTCTTTCTATGAAAGAAATCTCGTTTCTAGTTTCTCTCCAGTCCCCGTTCCTCCTCATCATTCCACATAGTAGATGTACTCGAGTAGAGAATGTACAGGGTTATTCATGCAACTAGAAGGATTGGCAGATAGCGTAAACATTTTTCTCTGAAAATTTGATTCCTTGGGTAATTCAGTACGAATTTTTCCA
Source organism: Monochamus alternatus (assembly GCA_037114965.1). NCBI lineage: Eukaryota > Metazoa > Arthropoda > Insecta > Coleoptera > Cerambycidae > Monochamus > Monochamus alternatus. The sequence goes on along the minus strand of CM073426.1, from coordinate 144,146,986 downwards.
TGAAAATATTTTCATTTTTCAACGCTATACCATTTCCGGTTATACCGGAAGTATAGGAGTGGTATATCCGGTAGTAGGTACCAATTTTGTTATTTTAAATGGAACGCCCTGTATATTTTTGCATTTTTGAATTCTATAGTGAATTTTAGTGTCACTTTATATGACATCATCTAAAATAAACTGCTTTGGAGGTATTTCGATTTTTTTTTTTGTAAAATGGCATAGCTAACTTTAAAAATTCATATTTTAGAAACAATAAAAAAGATGATCTTTATTTTTATTAGGTGTTATGCTTCGTTTTGATGTATTCATATTTAGCCTGTCATGTACAGGGTCCTCAAAATTAATTGACAAATTTGAGGAAATTCAAACGTGCTTGACCTAAAAATAAAGATTCCCACTTTCACTATTTCTGAAATATGAATTTTTTAAATTAGCTATGATATATTTGATAATACGAGTATATGCCAAATGAGAAATGTTATATAATTATAAAGTAACACTGAAGTTTACTATAGAATTCAAAAATGCAGAAATTACAGGATGTTTCATTTAAAATAAAAAAGTTGGTACCTACTTCTGGTATAACAGGAAGTCGTATAGCGTTGAAAATATTTTCATTGAAAAGTGTATCGAATTACCTAAGTAGCCAAATCTTCATATAAAAATGTTTACCCCATCTGTCAATCTAACCGGTTATTCGGTTAACCGATTATTCGAATAACTGGTTATTCGGTTAACCGAATATTCGTATAACCGGTTTTCACCACTATTCGGGTAACCGGTTTTATCTGAAATCGGTTTTTACGGAACCCGGTTAATCGGTTTCATTTTTTTCCGGTTTTTACCAGCACTATAATAATAATAATAATAATATCTCTACCCCTCATTCTAATCACAGGGATTAGCCCAGAAGTCGGAGACTTATGCGGGAGAGGGGGCGGCATATTATTATTAAGCAGGCCGCATTTGCGCCCAGGAACGACTTACGTTGGTAGACCCTAACCACTATTCAGTGCAGGAATGAGGGAAACCTGGAAAACCTCATTAATTAGGGGGGTAGTCAAATATTAACCGGTATCAATCTCTCACATTGACCCAAGCCAACATTCTTCCACCCTACCATACCCGCAGAGAGGGCGCCAAACCTCTCCACGAATATAGCTTATATACGGTCTACCGGCAGATGGGCTCGAACCAATACCGATCTAGTCACCTCGATTCAAGTACTGACGCCTTAAACCGCGCGACCACTGACCGACCCGACTATGTGTACCATTATGGTTCTAAACATATTCTCATTTTTTCGCGAAATATATATATTTTTTTATAAAATTAGCAGTGTCAAATGCACTCATGTTTCGTTTTATTGTAGATCCTTTTGGAAAATATACTTCCAGCCCACGTCGCAGAACATTTTTTGACATCGAGAACCACTCAAGATTTATATCACGAACGATACTCCTGTGTCGCTGTCATGTTCGCTTCAATACCAAACTACAAAGAATTCTACGACGAAAGCGACGTCAATAAGCAAGGGTTGGAGTGCCTGCGGCTCCTAAATGAAATTATCTGCGAATTCGATAAGGTATGTCCGCTGTCTGGGATGAGATGTATGTATGGAATAGAATAGAGCGAATGAGGCTATTCTCTGTTGAATAGTTCCAAACTATTACAATTAACTTGATGCAAGATGTGATGGCCATACAAGAACTGAAAGGACAATGTTAAAAATAGCCGATTTTTGGCCGGGGGAACGCATAAATCATAAAAAAATCAATTGATTACTGTTAATTAACATTAGAAATGGCCCAGAAATACGTCAGATAGCTGGGGAAATGTCGCTACTACCCCTAAACCTATATAAACTGCCCTTAAATAGCTTTAAATGGATAATCATTAATTATTGTTATAAAATTCGTGTAAAATGAAAAAAATGCTTGAAAATGATTTGAACAGACAGTATGTCAATATAAAAAGTGATAAATGACTGTAAAAATGACCATTCAATGGCGAAATAGCGCCAATTGTTCTCACTTTGCGAGCGCGTACTGAAAAAATGGCAATATTTATCCTTGTGCTCATTTTTCAGGTCGCAATAGTATAAATGAACCTTAAAAGTGATTTAAGCATTTTTTTTCATTCTAAACGAATTTTACAACAATAAATACTGATTATCTATTTTAAGCTATTTAAAAGCAGTTTATATAGATTTAGGGGTGCAATTAATATTTCCCCACTTACTTAATGTACTCTAGCATCGGTTTTTGCATTTTTTGACAGTAATCTATAATTTTTTCTAGCAATAGGCGTTCCTTTGAACATTTAAGCATTATCTATTTTTGATGTCGAAGTAAGCTCACCATTAGCTTTTGAAAAACGTTTTTTTAATTTTTAGGGGTGGAATGGACATTTTTACAGTTATTTATCACTTTTCATATTGACATACTGTTCAAATCATTTCAAGCATTTTTTTCATTTTACACGAATTTTATAACAATAATTAATGATTACCCATTGAAAGCTATTTAAGGGTAGTTTATATAGGTTTAGGGGTAGTAGCGACATTTCCCCAGCTATCTGACGTATTTCTGGGCCATTTCTAATGTTAATTAACAATAATCAATTGATTTTTTTATGATTTATGCGTTCCCCCGGATAAGCCAAAAATCGTCTATTTTAACATTGTCCTTTATTATATTTATTCATACGTATGTTTGAAATCAGAAAAACGTATTTATTTATTTATTTATTCTATTTACTTTACTTACACTATTCAGCAGGTTAAAGACCCAGTTAGAGATTAGGAAAACACACAAAAAGCATACATGAAGCAAATTAAACAATACTTAGACATAAACATGTAAACAAATATGAAAAATAATCAATCTAAATAACAATAACAATTACAAAACAAGTTTTTTCAGAGTTGAAATATTACAATCCATAAAATCTACGGGAAAGAACTTCATTATATAAATCACAAATATTATGAAGTGGAGAGTGTTTTAGAATATTTGTCCTAACAGGTGGCAAATAAAACATGTTAAATTGTCTAGCTTCAATTCTGGAAACATGAAAACCCAACATTCTCAAGATGACACTGCAGTCAATGACATTATTCATGACTTTACGTAAACAAATTAAATAAGCCTTTTTACGTTGATTTTCCAATGTCTTTACGTAAACAAATTAAATAAGCCTTTTTACGTTGATTTTCCAATGTTTCAAGATCAAATCAATTAAGCATATCAAATTGAGGGAACCCAACAGAGGGAATCACCTTTAAAACTCATATATTTTAAGAATTTACGCTGAATATTTTCAGGAGCATCTACATGTACAGCATAATTAGGACACCAAAAAATTGATGCATATTCACAATTGCACGTGACAAAAGTAGAATACAAAATTTTCAAAGTGTTAAAATTCCGAAACTGTTTACTATTCCTTGTATGGGTCATTCCATTTGAAATCGTATAATTGGCAAAGCCGACCCATTTTAGATTTTGGTGTAACTTTGAAAATCTCTTCTCTAGGGTCCCAAACAACAAAATTTACACGAGTTTGATTATTACAAGCGCTTATTTCCGCCTATTTAAATACAGACTCTTAAAAATTGCTATTTTTAAGCTTTATTAATTTTTGCTGTCAAATTTTTCTGTTTGAAGATATTTGAATGATCAAGACGGAATTCAGAGTGGGAAAGATAGTAGTTTCAGTGTAAATGAAGATAATTGGCTCGGACGATCTCTTTGAATAATAGCAGCGTGCTGAAAATGAGTGTTTTTTAGTAATTTTTCGTGAATTTCATTCGACTCTATCGTCTTAATTGTTGAAAGTAAAAAATTCATGCTCCGCGGGAATTAAGTATACATATCATAGACGAAATTCAGCCACAAGTTGACCTGAGTAGCCCACTCTTTATAGAAGAAAACTTTGCTTGAAGTTTTGAAATTTTTAAAAATCCCAATATTCAGGCTATGAAACGAGCGTGTTGACTGCGAGATAAAAATCAGATACTCACAGAATCTACTGTTCTTACCTTCAACTTTAAATGACTACATCACTTGTTTTGTTATTTTCATGTTTAGTGCATGTACGAGCCGTTTTTTTTACAGCAAAAATCAACTCAATTCTTTTTTTCTAAATAACTAGTAGGTACCTAGTTTTTATCTTATTTTTTTTTCTATAAAAATTCCGTCTTATCTATAGATTTTTCATATATTTTTATGCATAGGTATAGAGGTAAGCTTATTTCCGTTATTTGACTGTATTGCATTTAAAAGTAAGTACGAATATGCGTAAATTAGCAATATTATTAATTATTCATTATATTATTAACAATATAAGTATATTCGAGAAGTAAATTCGAGTTCATAAGTATTAATAAAATTACTAATGTTTTAATTTCTGTCATTTTCCAATTTATATATTTTCTTGTAAATCGATGCCGTCGATTTGAAAAGTTGAATAAAAAATAATTTTCTCGTTGAAAAATTGTTTACAGTTACTGTCATTTTCGATGATAATTACTTACAGAAACAATTTTACACCCTAAATATCCATAACTTCATTAAAACTTGAAATATTTTTCATATTTATAATTATTTTTGATGGTAAGTAATTTTAATTCATTAGTAAAAACGTCCAGATTTTTGCTGTAAAAAAAACGGCTCGTACATGCACTAAACATGAAAATAACAAAACAAGTGATATAGTCATTTAAAGTTGAAGGTAAGAACAGTATATTCTGTGAGCATCAGCTTTTTATCTAGCAGTCAACACGCTCGTTTCATAGCCTGAATATTGGGATTTTTAAAAATTTCAAAACTTCAAGCAAAGTTTTCTTCTTTAAAGAGTGGGTTACTCAGGTCAACTTGTGGTTGTATTTTGTCTATGATATGTATACTTAATTCCCGCGGAGCATGAATTTTTAACTCTCAGCAGTTAAGACGCTAGAGTAGATTGCAATTTACGAAAAATGACTAAAAAACATTTCATTTCAGCACGCTGCTATTATTCAAAGGGATCGTCCGAGCCAATTATCTTCATTTACACTGAAACTATTATCTTTCTCACTGTGAATTCCGTCCAGATCATTTAAATATCTTCAAACAGAAAAATTTGACAGCAAAAATTAATAAAGCTTAAAAATAGCAATTTTTAAGAGTCTTTATCTAAATAGGCGGAAACAAGCACTTGTAAAAATTAAAGTCGTGTAAATTTTGTTGTTTGGGACCCTAGAGTTGAGCTTTTCAAAATTTTTTTTATTTTCAGACTATTTTATATGGAATGACTCGTAATGAAACCAAGAGATATATAAATCCTTGAATTCTTTTTTCAAATCGCTTATTCTTATTATACTCCTTTTGTCTTAACTTCTCGTAAAATTAATGACATTATGAGTTATGACTGAATCACCCTGTGTATATACCGATGATGATTTATATCAATAAAAACGTCCTATGTCGTTTTTTCTGGTTCTGACAGTTATTTTATGTATTTCAGTTACTTCTGAAGCCCAAATTTAGCTGTATTGAAAAAATAAAAACCATCGGAAGTACTTATATGCTGGCGTCAGGACTCAGACCAGGCAAAGAAGAAAACAGTAAGGTTCGTATTAAACAGAAAGAGGCAATTTCGTCTCTATGCTTTACGCTTTTTGTAGAAAGTACGCAGTAATTTTTGGCTGAAAGATTTCTAATAAGCTTTGTATATCTGAAAATAAATCAGTTTCCGACGTCAACATCTGTCTATGTAGGAATATATACGTCCATAATAATTATTTATCTTGCTAAAGTTTATAAATATATTGATTATTGTTTTACTTTGTTTCTTTGTCTGTTTTAATTTTTTCATGTTATGAATAATTAAAGGTTAAGAATCATATTCAAACGTAATTATATTAAGAAAATTGTAACCAGAAGTATATTTTCATATAACATTTAGGATTACGTGTAATTTGTTTACATTATATTTTATCCTATATTTAAATTATATCGGGTGGTTCACTTTCGAAACCGAAAACTTTAGAGGCAGACAGAGAACCACAAAATAATATCAGTTTGTTTTATAAACTATATTCGAAAAATGCTTCGTTACAAAAATACAGGGTGTCAAAATGTTTATGAAAAGTTCCAGTTATTAATATTTTTAAAACCACTTTAGATATTTAAATGAAATTTGGAACCTTTGAATAGGTAATCCAGATACATATTTTTACGTAAAAAATATTATTTTTCTTCCACCAGTGGCGTGCGTACGGACAGATCTTCGGGAAATTTTAATGAAAAAAATGGTATGCCAATGTTTTTTTAGAAACAAAAACTATTTCTAGAATCCTTGTTCAATTTACCACAGAAAATGGCTCCTTACTTTTTTCGTTTGACATACCGTTTGCTAGTAAAAAATTAAATTACCTATAGTCCAGTCATTTTAGGCATTTTAAACCTCAATCTGCGGAAAAATTCCTAGTGAGCTGAATTTTTGTATACACCTTTATTACGGCGTTGTAATGAAGATGTGAAAAAGCGTGCCAATGATATCGTGCCGGCTAAAAAAGTTATAAAGGTCAAAAGGTCACGAGAATCAGTTTTTCGCAAATATCTCGTCACCTATTGCTCGGAGGTCAATAGAGGTCATTATAACAATTAGTTTGTCGTGAAATTATCTACAAAAAATGCTTCTTGCATTTTTCTGTAAAATTAAGCGTTTTCGGAGTAGAGAGCTGAGAAAGCGACTAGAATGCACTGACATATGGTATTGTATATCGTATACCAAGGCGTAAACTCTATTGCCTTTTATTCATGATTGTAAGTGTCTTTAAAACTTCTATCTGATACCTGGGCGTTTTGAGAAAAATATACTTATATTATAGAAGTTTGGGAACTTAATAAAATCTATTAAATATTATACAAACGACCTACACTGGCAGATGTTCCGTATTTTATTGTCCCTTTATACCTGCCACTGCCTGTCGGTCTGTGTTTAGCTCAGTTGAAAATTATTTCTTGAGTGTTGAAGACGTTATTTTAGTAGTTTCATGCTCTTGAACAGTTTTCATAATGAGTCATACATATTTTATATGCAATGAATTGATATCGGATGGTGATGTAGTAGAAGTTAGGCGTGGTCTACAAACATTAAAAAATGCTAGTATTGCTAAAGGTGATGGTAATATTGAATATTTTGAGTACTGTGACTTTTGTAAATGTTCATAGTAATTGTTCTAAAAATTATACGAACAATTTGAGTATTGCGGCAATAACAATTTTATTACCACCAGCATCCGATGATCTACTGAACATAATCTTTTGCAATTGTACAAAAGGTTGTGGCGCCAAATGTCGATGCAAAAAATTGATTTAAGATGATCAAAAGTTTGTCGACATTGCCGTGGCCAGTCATGCTTAAACGCAGATGTCGATTTAAATATAGGAATAAGTCCACTCAACGTTTTGTCAGCAATTCTTAATGATATAGAAACTGAAGATATCGACAATGAATGACAAAAAAAATTATATACTTAAGTTTCTTTCTTCTGTATTTTTCAGTATTCAAATAAAAAATTATCCACTCTTCAATAAAAGAAAAACTCTTATTACATATCATGGATTATGCCTACGGGGGAAACAATGTAAAAAAACGCGCCTTGCATTCTACCTCGAAGGTGGTGAGGAAACGAGTGCATTGTCATAATATAGTCGCTTTCTCAGCGCTCTACTCCGAAAACGGTTAATTTTACAGAAAAATGCAAGAGGCATTTTTTGTAGATAATTTCACGACAAACAATTTTTATAATGACTTCTATTGACCTTCGATTTTTCACATCTTCATTACAACGCCTTCATAAAGGTGTATACAAGAATTCAGCCCACTAGGAATTTTTCCGCAGATACAACCTTAAATGACTGGACTACTAATGATTTCTGAAAAACAAGTAAACAAAAACGAAAATGAGAAATTTAATTAGTGGTTTTCAACAACAATAACAAAAAGAAAGAAAATTAAGGGTAAGATCACAAAAATTGCTCGAAATGTAGTTCACCCACCTCAATATATTTTCGACATCTTCTCACTAACGCATTTATTGCAGCAGATACTTCATGCGGATTTCGCGGCATGTCAGTGCAGGCTTGCTGAATTCTTAAAATTAAATCTTCCCTTGTTAATACGGGATTAGCGTAGACTTTATCTTTAATAGTGCCCTAAACGTAAAGTCTAGCGGATTAAGATCCGGTGACCCGGGCGGCGAGGCCACTGGTTCAATACCATTAACCACGTCATTATTCATGTCACTCCTCCCTAGCCAGCCAATCTATCATTGAGGATAATTGGTATTGAGCCATTCTCTTTCAGCTATTCCAAAATGCGGGGGAACTCCATCCAGTTGTATCCAACTTTCATACTTTAAATTAATGGGTAAATCCTCTAGGTAGTCCTGCAGATTATTGTTAAGAAATTCCATAAACAGTTCCGCGTTCAACCTTGGGGGTAGGAAATGTGGACCACAAACACTACCATCAATAACGCCCAACGAAACATTTACGGAAAATTCATTTTGAAATTATCTTGGCTGAATTTCTCGAGGATTCTGATGTATCCAAATATGGATATTATGGTAATTTGTTACCCCACGTCTGGCAAAAGGGGACTTGTCCGTCCAAAGAATCTTATGTAAAAAGTCAGGATTTTCTTCCGTCAAGCTTAAAAGCCGCTGGCAAAATCTTATTCTTTTTCAGCATCACCAGGGCTGAACAGACTGTAGATGATATGCATGCCTGTGGTCATCGTGTAATGTTCGTAATATTTTAGACTTAGACTAGACTAGATGTGAAGCTGCCTTCCGAGAGCTCAGCCTCGGATTTTTATCAAAAGTACGTAGTATACGATTATTGTGAATATTATATCGACGGTTTCTGTTCCGTTCGTCATTAACATGCAGGCCAAAGTTACAAAAATTCTGATGTGTTCTGATGAAAACGCGAGCATCTGGAACTCTATTTGGATAGCGTCTATGATATTCACGAACTGCCGCTTCTACATTTCCATCACAAAATCCGTAGCAAAAATGAATTTCCGCGTATTCGTTGTTAGAAGAAAGCATTTTTAAGATTAATACTTACACAACACTGTAATAACAATGTTAACAATAACTCGATATCAAATTACCTGACATAATTCAATTAACTGTCACTATAACATGCAAAAACACTGACAGTAGTAGTCTTTTTTGTTTCATGGCCTACTACGACAGATTAAAATTTATTCCAGTTGCTTAAAGAATTTAAATTTTTTACTGGCAAACGGTGTGTCAAACGAAAAAAAGTAAGGAGCCAGTTTCTGTTGTAAATTGAACAAGGATTCTAGAAATAGTTTTTGTTTCTAAAAAAAACATTGGAGTACCATTTTTTTCATTAAAATTTCTGTCCCTACGCACGCCACTGGTGGAAGAAAAATAATATTTTTTACGTAAAAATATGTATCTAGATTACCTATTCAAAGGTTCCAAATTTCATTTAAATATCTAAAATAGTTTTAAAAATATTAATAAATTTGGAACTTTTCATAAAAATTTTGATACTCTGTATATTTGTAATGAAGCATTTTTCGAATATAGTTTATAATACAAACTGATATTATTTTGTGGTTCTCTGCCTGCCTCTAAAGTTTCCGCTTTCAAAAGTGGACCACCCGGTATAGATCCGTAATAATTAATTATCTTGCTAAGGTTTATAAGTACATTGATTATTATTTAACTTTATTTCTTTGTCTCTTTTAATATTTTCATGCTAATTAAATTAAAAAAATTGCAATCAAAAGTATGTTTTCATATAACATTTACTATTACCTGTAATTTTTTATATTCTTTTTAATCCTCTTTTTAAATTATATATTACTTTGGCTGAGAATAAATGTCAAACGGATATTACCATTCAGAGATCGGGTTCAGAAATGATAACTTATTTATTACAATCAAAAGTCGGCAAATAAACTCAAATTTAAGCTCAATTTAACCAACATTGAAGTTGTAAATATAATTTAGTTTGAAGCTGAGTTCGATACCTACGGAAATTAGTTTTTTTTTATATTAAATGTAAAATTATTATTCGAACGCAATACCTAAAATATTAACATATTCTCAAAGCAGTTCTGCTTTTGTATAGTAAGCTGGCAAATATAATGATAGAAGGTATATAAAAATATATTTTGTTTTCAATTGTGCAAATGTTTATAGGATATCTTTAAGGTAATATATACATCACAATATAATTATGTAAAACAAAATAAGCAACAAATAAAACTGCATAGGATTAATTTATTTCATTTTTTTTATAGGAAGCTAGTAGAAAAGAAGAGCATATAATTATCGCGTTAGTGGATTTTGCAGTATCACTAATGACAAGTTTGGATCAAATCAATAGGGATGCTTTTCAGAGATTCAAACTAAGAGTTGGTAAGTGGTAATTAATTATGATTGTCTCATATTCATTTGAAAATGCAAAAATTGTGTGCGTTATTTCTTGACGGCAAAAATGTAGTTCACTATTCGGAGCATGAATACTTTGCAGGCATATGTCCAAGTTACTTTTATCACCCTATATATTTTAAATAACTTCTGCCAGGTCCTTGAAATAATAGTTCACAGACATCATTTAATTTAATTTTTTCTAAACAGCATGGTTTTATAAATGACCACTCTACAACATCCAATTTTTTTTATAAAACCCAGTTATATCTCGGGTTATTGATGAAGAGAAATCAGGTAGATGTTATTTACACTGCTTTTTCAAAGCAGTTCATAGATTTGATTACGGATTCTTAATAGAAAATTATTTTTGTACAAGAAGGGAAGTATCGTAAAGGTAGAAGAATAAGTTATTGGCTATAGGATCCAGTTTAAAGAAACAACGAAGCAGTTGCGAATAACGGTGTTTCTGAGTTATTGTCCTCCTTGATCATCCTTTTTAAGCTGATGGAGGGCAATAATCTAGAAACAACGTTGTTCTCAGTTGAAGTTGCTTCAGTCTTACCTGATAAGTCTTCTTCAGCTTGTTCAATAACTACATTGTTTTCATATCTGATTTATTCTGCCAGACTCTAGGTATTCCCCAAGGGTCAGTACTGGACCCTTTTCCATTCTAGTTCCGTTCTGCTTTCGTTCCATTACCATTTCTATTCTGTTTCTATTCCATATCTATTTTAGTTCTATTTCCTATCTACTCTCTCTCTATTCTATTTCTATTTCATTTCTATTATATTTCTATTCACTTCTATTTCCTTGTTATTTCTATTTCTACATTTGTTTTCATTTCATTGTTTTACCTTTGTTTACACCTCATATTATGTATATATCGCAACATATTGTTTTTTTTCACATTTCTTTGTAATAATGCCAAATTCCGTCGCAGGTTTAAACCACGGTCCGGCCATAGCAGGAGTGGTGGGTGCCCAGAAGCCCCAGTACGACATTTGGGGTAACACCGTCAACGTGGCGTCCCGCATGGACTCCTGTGGCGCCCTAGGTCGCATCCAGACGACGGACGTCACTGCCAACGTGCTCATGAACGCCGGCTACCAATGCGAGTGTCGAGGTCCGACTTACGTCAAAGGCAAAGGGACGCTCACGACGTATTTCGTGAAGACGCCTTTCGACGATAGGAACTGAGTTCTTGTGATAGCACTGTGAATACTGAAACTATTCCTGACACTCCTTGGGGTTTGTCCAGGGATTTGTTTTTTATGAAATTACCAAAAGGTTGTGTTTATAAATACTCGGTGTTCTAGGAGTACGTCAAGTGGAAAGGTGGCGGTAGATGTAAAAATGAATAAATTTTTATCGAGCCACTTACGGTCTAATCACAAGATAAATATTGCCACAAAGTTTTGTTTCCAAAAGTCCTTCCTACTGCAGTTTTGCTCTTATATATTGAATTTTTATGTTAGAAATACCCACCGTAACTTATAGGTTATGGTAGTCTATGGACTGTTTCATCTAAGGAATAATGTTCAATTAAAAAAAAATCAGTTGTAGGACAACAGTATATTTAACAAGTTCAAAAAGCATCTTTAGAAATATTATTGGGAATGGCCCCCAAATTTAAAGAAACCAAATTTATTGGCAAATCTATGTTTCGGCTGTATTTAAACCTTCTTCAGGACAATCGAAGAAACATTTTGAAGAAGGCATAAATATAGGCGGAACGTAAACGTTATTTAACTTTGGAGCCTATTCCCAATAATATGTCTGAAGATTAATCTACTGGGTCATAAATATATTTACAAACAGTATTTCAAAAAGAATGAAATGTCAGAACCTAAATCATATTTAGGTGTTACATAGTGTAAAAATTTTAAGACAAAGTGTACTCCTAAAAATAATAAAGTTAATGAGAAGCTCGTTTCCGATATACAGGATATTATATCCCATCGAAAAAAAATGTTTTTATTTTTACGTTCTTAAATCAGATAATTCAGAACGAAGATTCAATCGTATCGTAATTTTTTTTAACAGAACTTCTATGCTGTTAAAATAATAGAATTTTCTTAAATACGACCCTTGAGTTTAAACTGCGTAAAAAAGAAACATGGGATTTCAATTTTCTTATATAAAAACAATTTTTACAAAAACTTTAACATCCCTGAATACGAAAATTTTCCCTTCTTCTTTTCAGTTACTGTTTGAGGTACAACAAACAAAAATGACGATTTTTAAATATTTTTTAACGTTAATATTGCAAATACAATTGAATATGGCATTTTCGAGATCTACGGCTAACTTTAAGTTTTGTTTAATGGAACACTCTATATATTTTTATACCATTGGAAGGACCCTCGATTGAGCTTTTGAAATATATATTATACATGACACTTATCTTTTACGGTTTCTGAAATATAAGGCATTCTACGAAAATTACTAGAAAGGTAGCATGTCGGCATAACTTGGCTCTCTTGCCTGCAGCAGTCGGGCGATGTGACCACCACTGTGGAGTGAGCTCTACAAAATTTTTTGATATAAGCCACCCTGGGGTAATGACATGACTCATTATGGAGAAAAGGAGAGAGGGGGGGTTATTAGTGATAAGTTTTATTTAGTTCCAAATGTCTAACACAAAAATATTTGATATCAAAGAACCATGAACTGTCATCAAATGCAAAATGATGGAAATCTACTAGACATCAATGTGTAAATTACATATTGCAAAGGAAACAGGAAACTATGTGCCTGTAGGGTCGTGAACTTAATTTTTTTTTCTCAAAAACTATACTACTTATCAAAAAATTGCAAGATACAAAAAAATTGTTTCCGATCGAAAAAATTAACCTCAAAAAAATGTAATGAATAATATACATTATTTCAACGCCCTATGACTGGACGAGGAGGATAAAATAATAATGTTTAGGGGTTGTAACTCCTTAAGGTGGATCAAAAAATTATATATGAAGTGCTCCTATTAAAATCCGTCGTACAATCTAACCTATGTGTTGAAAATATTTAAAAGTCCCTACAACTTCCATTCTTATATCTTTTTCGTATCTCAAGCAATAACGGAGACAAAAGGGGGGCAATTTTCACGTTACCACCATGTAGTTCGAGAACGAGCTTTGCTTTTAAAAATGTTCACATTATTTGTAACACCTTGTATTATACAAAATTTCCATGCTCCCAATTTATTTACAAGCAGAAATGAACGGCCTGAGGAACGTAACAACCCCTTTTGTAAAAAACATGACAAAATAATTTATTCTATAATATTAGGAAGACTAAAATATATTTATGTTCATATACTATCGATAATAATAATTATAATAGAGATTCTATATTTACTGTGTTTTGTAAAGAGATTTGTTTACTGTCATTTGCATAGGAACTGAATTCTTAAAAGTTATGACAAATAATATTTATCAAAATTAACATATCATTAGTTCGTATGCATTTGAACGACTTTAATGTTAAGTACCTGATGACTGAATTATATTTTATACTTTTAGAAATTAAGGTATTGTGGAAGCTGTTGATAAAGTGCAGGGTGTAGGGAGTGATATTTTAGACCCAAATAAACAAATATTATACAATACATGGTTTAAAAGTAAAGTCTTGTCGCCATAGACGCGAAATTCGCGAAAATTGTCGCAAATTTGTTAATAGCGGGAAAAGTGTCGCGAATTTTCCCAACTGCAATTAGTCCATTGAAATGTTACATTATTTTGGCTTTAGCGTGCATTTTTTAGAGGACGCAATTTTATTGTTTATATGTGAGGGGGGAGGGTCAAAAAAGCTTAACTTGAAGTTTGTGGGGTCACAACCCTCCAACTTCGGCCGCCATCTTGGAAAAGGGGGTTAAATTGTTTTTAGCATTTATCAGGTAAGCTATTGGTCATACAAAATTTTTTAAAAAAACATTTTTTATTGCAAATTGAATCCTTTACAATTTTGGTCCAGTAACTTTTTGTTGTAAAATCAAAAACAACAAAGATATTAAAGAAAAACAATCAAAATTTTTTGACAAATTCTCTTTTGGACGCCATAATTTATTTATTTTTTTATTTAAAAAGAATGACAGAGCATTTTTATAGTGGTTTTTTCAACGAAGAATTTTTATTCTATACTTTTTTATTATATTCATTAGTTTGGGTTTTACAGAGCGTAGGGAAAATTAGTGTTCACTTTACAATGCTGTAAAACCCAAACTAATGAATATAATAAAAAAAGTATATAATAAAAATTCTTCGCTGAAAACCACTCTACAAAAATGCTCTGACGTCATTTTTTTTTAAATAAAAAAATAAATAAATTATGGCGTCCAAAAGAAAATTTGTCGAAAAATGTTGATTGTTTTTCTTTAATATCTTTATTATTTTTGATTTTACAACAAAAAGTTACTGGAGTAAAATTGTAGAGGATTCAATTTGCAACAAAAAATTTTTTTTAAAAAATTTTGTATGACCTATAGTTTACCTGATAAATGCTAAAAACAATTTAACCCCCTTTTTTCAAGATGGCGGCCGAAGTTGGAGGGTTGCGACACCACAAAAAAAATGCAACCCCAAAATGTAACTTTTCATTGGACTAAATATTTTCTAATAATTTCATCATAAAATTGTCATTCACTAACATGGTAGATTGTCAGAAGCTCAAGTTAAATTTACTAACTCCACATAATGAAGAAAATAACGATAATATTCCTGTTTTTCGAAATTCGCGTAAATGTTGACACTTAAGGTACTTATCATTTTCAATTTCAGTGTCACAAGTTCCATTTTTCAGTTGGCCTCAAAAATCAATCAGCAATCCACAAGATTCAAGTCAGGATTCTGTATGGAGACATTTAGGTCCATAGTTTTTTTATTTAAATCATTAATGGCTGGAAAAGTCTGTACTTTTACTGAATTCTGTAAGATAGGAAAACAGTTCTAATATTATCACTATTTTCATCATTGTACAGGATTAATAAGTTTGTCTTCTGCTTCTGACAATCTGCCATTAGTTAATGACAATTTTATGATGAAATGATAAAAAATGTTACAGAAATTCGTTAAAATTCAAATTTTCCCGCCATCGTGCAGATATCTGCGTATTTCGCGTCTTTATGGAATAGGCTTTTGAGTTGCTTGGAGTTTATTTAAATTTTTTTCAACACCTTGTATGTTAAAAGTTGAATTAGATCACCTTTATTTGATTTTGAAAGTTGAAAAAAAAATTAAATTTGAAATTCCATGAATTTTGAGTTTTCAGAGAATTTTCGTTTTTTTAAGTACTATGTATTTTTTTTGTTAATTAATGTTCTAACAGACCCTTGTTAGAAGTTTCCTTAATTTGAAGTTTTTTTAATGGCCAAATTGGGCGGAAAGGAACATCGTTATGTTTAACTAATTGAAATATATGCTTTCAATTAATCAATACATATCGATATTCTTTATAACCAAGGTTAGGTGGATGTAATTTATACCGACATAACAAAAGCATTTGCTCGTATCCATCATGAAATTCTTGCAAAACTTCATCGCATAGGTGTTTCTGGTAAATTATTATGTCAACTCTTTAAGTCTTATCTTCACGACAGACTACAATTTGTTCAATGGCAAAAATTTAAGTCGATGAGTTTAGTGAGTTATTTGGGATTCCTCAGGGTTCAGTTTTGGGTCCTTTGTTATTTAACATTTATGTTAATGATATATCTTCTAGTCTTGATGTTAAGTACTTATTATCTGCAGATGATATGAGAATGTACTGGTGTATGTACCGGTGCCCATTGTGAATTATTACAGGATAACGAATTAATGACTGGTGCAACTCGAAACATCTTAACCTGAACATTAACAAGTGCAATATTTTGTCCTATTTTCCTAAGGAGAGTACATTAGTTTTTCGTTATAACATTAATAACACTCTTCTAAGATCAAAAACAGTTCAGAAATCTAGGAATTACTTCTGATCCTGAACTCTCATTCATCATATTCACGCTACTGTTGCACATGTCAACAAAAATATGGGTATTGTCTGGAGCTATTCATTTGTGGCATAATTTTAGTTTTTCTTTAGGTTGATTGGGTTTTGCCACACCTCTGAAAAAATAAAGATTAATTAAATAAGCTCTTGCCCCAAATGAATCGTCAGGGTTATTTTTGAAACTAAGTTTGCCTAACCAAAAAATCACATCACTATCGCGCACTTCCGTATTTTTAACATTTCTAAAAACTTTCTGTTTTCGTTGTGAAAATAGTAAATGTCTTAAAAGTATGCCAAATTTTAAAAAAAAATGTCAAACTTGACATACTTTTAACACATTTACTATTTTGAGAACGAAAACAGACAATTTTTCGAAACGTCAAAAATACGGAAGTGCGCGATAGTGATGTGATTTTTATTATTTTTTACTTATCTGCTTTTTTCGGTGTGACAATTTTTGGTTAAGGAAAACTTAGTTTCAGAAATAACCCTTGACTGTTCCATTTGGCACAAGGACTTATTTAATTAATTATTATTTATTCAAGTGTGGCAAAAACCCAATCAAATTAAAGAAAAAATATGGGTTTTGTTAAAGGCAATTCGAGAAAATTTCAGTCTATTGAAACATTACTTTGTCTTTACTTTTCTTTAATACGTTCAAAATTAGAATACTTGTTCTCAGTTTGATATCCTGAGTATACGATAGTACGTAGGCTACCATGAAAATTTCTTTAAAGTCCTAGGATTTTTACTTTATTTCACTTTATCGTCCTAGTTCTTTAACATTCCATTTCTCGTTTTACAAATCATTCAAAAAATTTACCAGTATGAAACAAAATTAATTTCTGTTTATATGGTTCCAATCTATCACCTATTAATAATAGCTTACACCCTGTATACATTTTAATGTGTCGGATTATCCTTCAGTAGTTGAATTAAAGAAATACTCCCAAAACTGATGCAGTGAATGCATGACTCATTGATTTATATATTTTTTATTTAATATAAGTTTCTAGTAGAGGTACGTATTACAGAGACTTGTATGATCTGTATCTTAGTTTATAAACAGTTTCCAGAAGTTTTGTTTATAAATATAATAAGAATTGTTGCTTAATTAGATATTACTAGGCAGAACACCAATAAGGCATAGCTGTTAAGGGTTCATATTTACCAATGCATTTGTTAATGTACTTAAATTATTCACATTTAAATGTCATACATACTGTCTTATTCTAGTCTATCTAACAGTTATTTGTAAGTAGCAAGGCATGATTTGCCAGAAGGATAAGAATCTGTCAAAAGCGAAGAGCTTCAGTTAATCTTTTTTTTTTTTTTTTGTTTCATTTACAGAGTCAGATTACTATCGATATACCATTTGCAATCAACAAAGAAAATTTATTGTTTGATTATACAGGGTGGTTATTAATGAATGCGCCGTATTTTATGATGATTCTAGATATTAAAATAAACTGTGTCTTAGTCCGAATGTCAATATTAAAAAGATACTGGGTGTAGAAGCGAAAATTTTCAAATTGATGTCTCAATATTTCAACAAGTTTTAAAGACCTTTCTTTGAAATAAGGTATAGGGAGCTTTTTTGAGAAGCATTTCATATCGTAAGGTCACTTTCAATTTACAACATACAGGGCGATGTTTACATCAATATCCATTAAAACTTAACTACAAAAAAAAAATATTGAAATAAATTGTTTAATGATGAACATCAAATTTACATCATTATTACAGTAAAAATTACTTTAACAACTGAGCGAAATTTCAACCATTAACATGAATATATTTTATGCCTCTATTTAAATATCATCTTACTTTAAATACAGTACGTTCCTTGTTCTGAATTACATTAACACCATTATGAATCTTTTGAGGAAGGTCTTCGCGGGATCAAAGTTCTTCTTTATAAACTAAACGTTGAAACTTGTTTCGTCATTAGCAGTTTATCAGGACCGGACTGAGTGTATTACATGCGACAATATGTTAAACATAGGTACTTACATTGAATTGGTGTTATGTTATTTTTAGTGACTCGCATTGCCGAAATCTCACCGCATATGCAATAATACATCATCACAATAGATTGGAAACTAAAGTTTTGCATATCCAGACTATTCTCTTCTGCATTCACATTATCTCACCCAAAAAATCGGCACTCACATTTTTCATCAGTCACTATTTTCGTTATAGCTTCTACATTCGCGTGTTCTAGTACTTCTGATGCGATTAGATGAGATCTTGTGGCAAAATTTTCTTCCAATGCGCCTGCTATAACATGCGCTATTTTCCGTCCACCAGCACTAGTTGTTTCATAAATACTTGTCTTTTAAATCGGAGCGAATACTGGCTTTTACCGTTGTATTTAGATTTGGCAGATATAATTTAGGCAATGTTGATTCGTCGGGCACATTCACACCGGAATATTTACCACACAGTTTGCTACAGTCTCTCACATAATATTATTTAATTGCCTCCATAGGATATTACACGAAATTTATACTTTAATTAAGGTTATATTAAAGTCTTTCTGTTTGTCCCTGGCATTCGTTTCATCACACTTTAAGAGTCTGTTCTCTGTACACTCCTCGGGTAGCGCTCCGAGGTCGGTTGCACGGGCGTTACAGCTGGAGGCGGAGATTATCGCTCTCCCACTACAATGACTTATTAGATTTAGTGGAGTAAAATCGGCTTGCAATTATGCCGTTTCGTTTTTAAGAAAATCCATCTTGTAGATTGACATTTTTAGTATCCAAAATGGACTTGTACAACTTTTTTTAGTAGGGCTGCATTTTATAAAAATAAAATCAATTTATCGATGCTTGGGACATTATTTTACAATTATTACGTTTTTCATTACATCGCGCTTGTAAATCAATGATTTTACTTATGTTCGTAGTTTTTTTACAGCTTATATAAAAAACTACAGTACTTCTCACGGTACACACCAATTTTTAATAACTTAACGCCTTTTCGAAAAAAAAAAAATGTTCCAAACTCGGCCCAGCAAATTTGTGCATTACTTATATTAATTATTCACTATTGATATGTTATATCCAGCAAATGTAGTCAAAACTATAAAAAAGTTTTTTAAAAACAGTTTACGGTGTTACACTTTTCAAGAAATTAACTTTGTGCGCCGTGTGCATACTTATGATGCAGAAGATGTTTTCAGAAATAGGACAGCGCATTCATTCGACGAGTTAAAAATATCTATATTTTCCATAATGAGAAAAACACTTATTGTACATATTATGATTGTGTTTAATATATTTATGACATTGCCCTCTTTAAAATTAGAAGATCAAATATTTGAGAACAGGTAAATTTTTATGTAAAATAAATATAGTGACTACATTTATTTCAGTGTTTTATGTTGTTTATTATTTTAATATGGAAAATATGTATTTAATTCGCGGAGAATTTTGTTCAATTTGGAACTTACGAAAAAATGACATTGTATTAATAAGCAATGTAAAAATTGCATACCTAAGGAATTCTAGTACAACTTCTTATATTTCCGGAACTGTTGGTCTAAACGGAAAAATGTATTCTACAAGAAAGGTGTAGACACCACCGCCAACAAAAGAATCAGCATTGAACTCCATAAGATCGATTAATTCATCTGAGAACGTATAGATTATAAGTGACTACGTATTTCTTTGAACTCCGGTCCTATCCGCATTTACCAATCTCTAAGCCCATCCCACTGAGTGAAACACACGTGGTTGCAGCATTTAAAATATATTCGTTTCTGAACTTGTAGAAGTTCGGCATTTAGCATAGAATTTTGAGTAATTTTTACCAATTTGATATAATTTTGGTATCGTTACAAAGCTAAAAGACAGACTTACTTCCCTCGTGTAACCAATTTTCGATTTAAGCCTTTATTTTTAAGTAAATAAATTGTAAATATGACGATTTCTTGCACAATTTACTCATTAAATTTAAATAATTAAAAACTAATTTTGAAAGAAATATTACACAGCAGCCTTAGGAAATAACTTTGTCTTTCGATTGTTTTTTTTTATTTGGACCGCTATGTTTATTCGTTGTCTAAATAAGTGTTATGGGACGAGCGTAAAAAATCGGTTTATTTCAAGCGCGTGACGGACTCTTAAGGAGGTATGTTTTTCTGAGGAAATATGTTCCAAAACGGTTGATTTTCATTTGGTCAAGTAAAATATTACATAGTGTACATTGTAATTCAATACTATTAAATACTAACTGGCATATAGTGAATTCATTTCTCTATGTTTTTTTTTCTGAACTTGGACTCGCGAACGTAATGTAAGTAAATAACACGTACGACATACGATCAAAGCGTTGCGTGAAATACGACCCTGAAATGACGAGACAAGTTCCGACGACTATTCATTACCTTGTTTTTGTTTGCACTTAAGCGCCTTGTGCTTATCTCAGGATTATCAATAATTATACTCATCAAGATATATTCTTCTTGTTTGACAGTTACCATTTTTGGACGATCAATCCTTCACAAAAATTCGATGATAAATGTTACGATCTATCTGTCTGCGGTTTGGGCACAGTTGAAAATATCTTCTAGTTGCGGCACAGTTATTGTATTTACTTGTAGTCGCGTCAAATTAGCATTTCACTTGTACCTTTTTGCAGAGAGGTTCGATTGAGATGCGGTTTTCTACAAAATGTTCAGCGAATTTTTTATAACAAAAGGTACATCTAACCTCTGTACGCTTGCAAATTTTGAACTGTAACTTAGTTTCTTTGACAAATTGTGATGTTTGCTGTCATGTAAAGACACAATATTTCATTTGTTGTAATAGCAATAGCTTTCTACTTGTGTTAGTTTTAATAAATATTATTGACTGTATACAGGATTAACTATGACTTAGTACAAATATTTTAAGAGGGGATAGGGAAAAAGAAGAACTTATTTATAAAGCCAAAAATAAAAATTGTTTTCGATATTATTTTAAATCCTTATTTAACGCCGCCAATGTAGAGTAGGCAACCAACAAGCAAGTTGGTTGCCTACTCTACAAACATGCAACAGTCGCTCAGTCGGTATCGCTGTCATGTCATAATTCAGTTCCTGTGTTTACGTTGTAATTTTGTGTTCTTCTTCAGTTTTTAGTGCCTTTTTTAATTTTTAAATATTTTATATTAAATAAAGACATTTGTGTTGGGTGCAGATACTTTCCCACAATATAGTTCACCGGTTTAGTTTTCTAGGTTATGGGACGAGACTGCCGCGGTTACATTAAAACTTGTCTATTATCTATTCCTTTCGTCCGATTTTGTTATAATTGTACCTACGGGAAGTGTCTTTTATCGGTAGTGAGTGGCTGTAATGAGCGAATGTGTAGTTTTACCAGTTTAAAACGAAATAATGAAAAACGAATGCAAAACACTGAAGCTAACTGGATTAAATGTTACCTATATATCAGGTATTATTACTAATAAGAATGTTAATTTTTGTCGTTTCTACATTTAGAAACGCTACAAAAAGACGACCGCATGGTAGTTGACATTGTTGACAGATGTAAGCTTTATCTATGAATCTAAGCCATCTCAGTTGATTCTTATCATAGGCGCCGACTTTCCGTAGGAAAAAAGGGTTTTGCCCCATTTTATAAATATTCTGGATATTCTTTAAAATTCTGGAATAATTTTTTTATTGTCTTTTAGGCCTCCCTGAGCACGTGGTTAAATTTTATGTACTTAGTCATAGTTAATCCTGTATATTGAAATAATGAAGTTCGAATATATCGAAAACGGGGCGGTTTATCGAAATGAAAGAGGTATTTTTTTGCTTAAAAATGATTGGGATTCATATGCGGTATAAAGAAATGTAATAAACATACCTACAAAAGAGTTTAACCCGATTATATGTGGTATATTGATAGTGAGCTTACGATATGATATGCTCCTCAAAAAAACCTCCCTATACCGAATTTAAAGCAAACGTTTTTGAAATATTGGGAATAACCAATGTTAAAATTTTCGCTTTTACACCCTGTGTCCTTTTTAATATTAGCATTCGGACTAAGACAATATATATGGCTTACACGGTATATTTTAATGTCTAGAATCTACAGTTAGTCTATGGCGAGTTCATTAGAACCACTCTATACATGATTTTTAGTTACAATTTTCCAAATATGTATTGATTTGTGATAGGACATATTTTGATGATCTGACTTTAAGATTAGTGAAAACGTGAATTATTAGGTTCTCTTTACTTTAATTTATTTACTCGAAATACCAGTGTTAGAAAATATTGATACAAAAAACAATTATTCCAGTCAGTGTAAAGAAAAAAAAAAATACCTTTTACCTAACCAAATCCCTGACAATCTGTGTTCTCTGCAATTTTATTTTTTATAAGAGATAATAATTTTTTAATGTATACACTATTTGTATTAAGTGTTAGAAGTACTGTTTTGAATCTAGTTATATTGTAAATGTATTAAGGAGATTTGACAAAATATAGTTTTTATTTCGTTATGTCCCATTATTTATTACTGTTTCCTATTCAAGTATTAACGTTCCCTTTGGTCTACAGTATGAAAGAAAGAAATAAACTGTTATATTTAGGAGGTCAGGCAGAGAAATAAATACTTCCAGCATTTTGTTTGCTCTACTCCTTTATTCACATAAACAGAAATCAACGTTAAAGGACATTCCAAGGACAAAGCGAAAAATATATATGTAAGTGGACCAGATTACGCACATTTATGTTTCTGGGGTCGCTTCATCTGAATCTAGTTCATTTAATCTCGTCAGGTGAGTTTCAAGGTTATTTCAAGATCAAATCTGAGGATAGACATGCAAGTGAACTAAAACATTGTATATTTATATTTTTGGAGTCGCTAGATCTGAATCGGGAACTCATTTAAACCCATTAGACAAGCTATGCAAGGAACCAAACCATCGTGTTTTTGGTATAGCTCGCTCTAAAACGGGTATTCATGTATTCTTATCAGGTCAGTTTTAAGGTCATTCTAAGGTCAAATCGAAAGACAGATATGCAAATGAGCAAAATAATTTTTTTGGGGTCGTTTCATCCGAATTTGGAATTCACTTAACACCATCAAGTCAGCTTAACTTGACAAGACCAAAACTCTAATACACAATAACATCCGCAATCTTGAATCCGATGCATAAAAATGTTAAAAATCATAACTCTTGCGAAAATGCGTCGATAAACCCGTCTTGTTTCATAACACTAATGTATACGCCTCTATTACAGTAGCGCATTCAGCAACAAGAGTATAGAAGCATGGAGTGAGTCCTTGAAAAAAATAACTACAAAGAGTAGATGGCTACTTGTGAAAATTCTCAATATTTTGTTGGGACAACAATCAGGTTTCAAAAAATCCGTGCTTCTTATGTGAATGGAATAGTAGAGTAGATAGAGCATAAAAAACCATTACGTAAGAAAAGAATGGCCAAGAAAAGCTTCATTTCAACCAGTTACTAAGAATATCAGCAGAGAAGCATTACTTCCTCCTTCCAAAGTCCTGCTTCTATTTCTTCTCAGCAAGTTAGGACTCATGAAGCGATGGGTGAAAGCCCTTAATAAAGAAGGTGAATGCTATACGTATCTACGAAAAATTTTTCTAAATACTTCGGATGCAAAACTACGAGAGGGATTCTCAGGGGATAAAACCTCAGATTCGAAAAATAATAGATGACATCAAAATGAGAGAAGTCAAAAATTGGCTTGGTTGAGTTTCAAATGGGTTATCGAGAACCATAAAAGTCTAGATTACAGAGAGAAAGTAGAACAAATGGTGAAAAACTATAGGAAACTTGGTTGCTTGATTAATCTGAAATTACATTTCACAGATTTCCATATTGACTACTTTCGACAAAGTCTTGGCGCTTTCAGTAAGGAACAAGTTGAAAGTATTGATCAGGACTTAAAGTCATAGTGACGTTACCAGTGTAACATAAGATGATTGTTAGTGTATAAAATTTCTTATTCTTAAGAGTTGTCATTTTTAACGCTTCTATGATTTGGTTACAGGGTTACGGGCATTATTTTGTATTAGAGTTTCGAGGTTGTCAGATTGAACTGACAACGACCTCAAAAATAGACACGTATGATATCTATCTTTCGATTTGACCTTAAAATGTACTTGAAACTAACCTGAAACGGTTAAATGAATCTAGCGGAGTCAAAAACATATATCTACGGTGGTCTGGTTCACTTACATATCCATATTCCGCTTTGACCTTGACTTGATGAGGTTAACTGAATCCCAGATTCAGATTCAGCGATCCCAAAAACATAAATGTGCGATGGTTTGGTTCACCTGCATATTTATCTTCCGCTTTTACCTTGAAACTAGGGCGATGGGGTTAAATGCACCCCAAATTCGGATTTAGCGTATGAAAATACGTAAGAATATATAGATATAGTCCGTTGGACAGCACTTTTTTGTGGTGCTGTGTTATTAATAAAATATGTCACTTGAATTATTTGACTTTCTATTTTAACAACACAGTCTAAATGGAAGTGATGCTATCGTTGTGCTATTTTGTTTCAGCAGACTTATATATAATAAGCATTGGCGCAACCAGGATACCATTCTGGAGGGAGGATTGTGATGTTTGATTATACAAAAAATATCTAATAATAAGTTGGAAAATAATAACAATAATAATAATAAAAATTTATTAAACATTAAGTCGGTACAGATAGGTTGTCAAGAATGGCTGGATATTGTAAGGACAATACCACATAATAGTGAGTATATAGGTACATCCACAAAACCATAACATAGACAGATCACAAAACATGCAATACAAATAATAGTAGGTACATAGTATACGTAAAAGTATAACGACTTGGAGCAAAAGTGCAGCAGTCTTCACTGATCTATTTATACTGCGGTTAGATGTAGCCGACTATTATTTATATTTAATTCAAAGTAGATTGAAGTGTATGATTCTAATGATTTTTTACTTGGGAAAAAGGATGTTTTGGATGGATGTCTTCACCGCATTTTATACTATTCTCATATACAGGGTGTCCGGAAAAGACGTGTACAACGGAAGACCACAGACTCCTAGATTTAGCCCAATTTACTTATTTCCAAAATTGTTTCGTTTAGACGCTAGGGAGCGCCAAAGTTCGCGAAAAATTTTTGTTTATTCCAAATATCTTGAAAACGATTTGATCGTTTTTAACCATTTTTGGGCTACGCAGTTATAAATCTAACCGACATTTTTTGACATTATTTCAAATCTTTGCAGTCATTAGAAATATAAGAAAAATCATGTATCATGCAAATATAAGCGCATATTTTTATAACACCCTGTACAATTACTCTCAGTTTTTTTCTATTAGTAGCTGACTTTATTTAGAAACTTTTTTTATAATTTTAGAAATTTGAACAGATGAGTAGTTTAGGCAGAAAAAATATTATTCGCATGTCAACAATATCAGCATTCGTTCTGCAACAAATAACCAAGTACCAGAAGTTGGCTTTGATATTTTAAGTATCAGTTGTGTGTCAAATATAATTAGCTACTGAAATTAGTCTCTCGGTTTACTCTTCTTGCTCAATTACTTAGTTACTTTAGATCTTACTTTATTTGTTGTTATTATTGCTGTGTTTGTTTCTGTTACTCATTTTTCAATATTTCATCATGGATACGTATACATATTCCGAACAAGTAGATATGCTTTTGGTTTATGGATTTTGTCAAGGTAACGGCCGCAAAAGTGTTAGGGTCTACATGGACAGATTCCCTTATCGACGAGTGCCAAATTATCAAACATCGAAAGGCGACTTCGCGAATTTGATTCCTTCCACCAAATGAATGCGGTTCAAGGGCGTCAACGCACCACGAAAACTATTGATGTGGAGGAACAAATCCTAGATAAGATAGAAGAGAACCCAAAAATTTGTGCAAGACGCATTGGACATGAAACAGGGATACCAAAAACCACAGTTCATGATGTTTTGGAGCAGTTACTACATCCGTACCACATTCAATCGGTTCATGAATTGCTACTCATTGACCCTGAAAAACGTTTAGCATTTTGTAATTTTATACAAGATCAAAGAGCTCATGATATGAATTTCAGTAAAAATATTTGATTTACAGATGAAGCATGTTTTGCTAGGTCATGAATTATTAATAACCATAACAAACACGTTTATACTGATGAAATTCCACACTGCACTGAAATAAGACATTTTCAATATAAATTCAGAGTAAACATGTGGACGTGAATTATCGACAACTTCATTATTGGCCCGGTTGTGCTTCCACATCGATTAAATGGGGTCAACTATTTAAATTTTTTACAGCAAGTATTACCTAATTTATTTAACGATTTACCGTTACTACTTCGTCGTAACATGTGGTTTATGCACGTTGGTGCACCTCCCATTTTACAATACCCGTTCACCAGTATTTACATAATCTGTATCCTAACAGGCTGATTGGAAGAGGAAACGATGTTCCTATAAAATGGCCATCTCGAGCACCAGACTTAACCCCTTGCGATTATTTTTTGTGGGATGCAGTAAAAACCAAAGTATATGCCTATGCAGTTAATAATGAAGAGGAATTTTTTAGGCGAATCCAAGACGCAGTTAACACTTTACGAGGCAATCCAGTAATCATGGAGAGGCTGCACTACAACTTCGTAAAACGGATTACATGTTGCGTACGTGAAAACGGTGGTCTCTGAGCATTTATTGTAAAGAGATCATAACTATTGTGACATTAATATCAAATTATCTTGCATTTATTAAATTTTTATTATTATAAATGAGAGTTTTGGAATTTCCGTTATTTGTTGCAGAACAAATGCTGATATTGATGACATACGAAAAATATTTTTTCTGCCTAAACTACCCATCTATTCAAAATTTTGAATGTATAAAAAAGTTCCTAAATAAAGTCAGCTACTATAGAAAAACACTGACAGTAATTATAAAGGGGGTTAAAAAAATATGTGCTTATATTTGCATGATACATGACTTTTCTTATATTTCTAATGACTGCAAAAGATTTTAAAAAATGTCAAAAAGTGTCGTTTTCGAAATATTCGAAATAAACAAAAATTTTTTGTGGACTCTCTAGCGGCTAAACGAAGCAATTTTGGAAATAAGTAAATTGGGCTAAATCGGCTTATTTTGAACCCAGGAGTCAGTGGTCTTCCGTTGTACACGTCTTTTCCGGACACCCTGTATATATAAAAATATATGACAATGAATAACAAATGGAAACAAATAGTTTAAATTAAAAAAAAATCAGTGAAGAGCCTCACTCTGCAGTTGGTGTTTCTTAGACAAAAGGTGTAACTTAAGATGTTCCCTCCTGTAGCTTTTATAGTTGCAGATGGGGCAGTAAAATCCTGGATCTTTGCCGCACTCGAACTTCAGATGTCTTTGGAGGGCCGTTTTCCACTTGTAGGACCTTCCACATTGATTGCAGTGCCAACGAACTATAATAATTAAAATGAAAATGTTATAATCACCAAGTGCACATTTTTATCATAATTCCCACCAATAAGCCAAATATAACTATTTCTAGGCGAAGTGCCACTTTGTGTTCTTTAATACAGTACTAAAATTAAATCGGGGGTAATACCATAAGAGCTCAGATCCGGCTAGGATATTTTTTTATATTTCTTTTCGAGTGCTTACTGTCGTGGCAATTTAAATTACCTACGAAAGTAAAGTACCAGAAAATAAACAAAAAAATATCAGGCTCAAAATCTGAGCTCGAATGGTATTTGGTAAGACAATTTCATGCATAGAATAATGATACAATTTTCGATATTTTTTTCACACGTATTACCAAATCGATATAAATTTGTGATTTTGACATCTAACAATTTCAAACTGAAGTTATTTTTAATAAATAAAGCAATATAGCGTTGCTATGATAACGTAATTTATCCGCTTTTTTTATCCAGTTGCATTTTCTCTTCCTTCCAATGTAGCCGATAGCAAACCACGATTTTTGCGTTCGTCAATGGGATGTTTTATACATGAGTGGAATTGTCGAAGCAATTTTATTTCTGGAATGGAGGGTTTAATAAATTCATATATCAAATAGTTCATTACATAGCCAATTTCATCACAATTACTTTATTGGTACGTGTTTTGATCAGATTGAAGAAGTAGAATAATATGTGTATAAGACATGGCATGTAAAAATGTACTGGGTGACCCGTTAAGGTTGGCTTCTTAAAATTAATGTTTTTAAAAGCTTGTAACTAAGCAATTGTGAATAAAATAGTATACATACCACGCGGGAAGAATTATTCCAGCCCAGGCTTTGTTGAGCTAAAAACCATGGCTTAAACTTAAATAATGTTGTATACTGATTCAAATCAAACAACTTTAAAAGAAAGCAAACTTCTCTAAAATTGCTTTTTCTGCAATAGGATTGTGCCCTCCCCCTACCTCTTACTTTAAGAAACAAAGCAAGATGTCAAATAAACAATTTTTAAGATTTAATAACCCGTTCAACATATCTTCACTATATATTTTATGGAGAAAATATCACTTTTCGATTTGGACTTAAAAGCCATCTAGCGGTAAAATTTGAAAGTAGAAAATAATTTTAATAAACAACCCGGGGTCACGTTTCTCATTATTTTTTGTAATTCTTTGTTGTCTTTCAGTTCAAGGGATATTTAAAATTTGCTCGCATTTAAGGAAAAGTTAAAACATCAGTTCAATATAGTACATTTTAATGAGACATAGATGCAAGTACATAAAAGTTTCAACATTTTTTAGACATGTAGGTTCATGTGCACTTGCAGATGACATTTGTACCTGAATTGCTTTTTACATATATTACATTGGAAGCCAGGTTTAACACCACATTCGTATTTCTGGTGTCTCCAAAGATTCCTTTTGTGCTTGTAGCTCCTGTTACAGTTGCTGCACGTGGATAGACGAAGATTAGCTGAAATTGTCTTCAAGTTAGTTCACTTGTTTTATTATATTTATATATGTAATTACAAATCTGACTCATTACGTTAGTGATATTTTGTCAAGTAATCAACAATCACAACAATTTCGAAAGAAGTGAAAAGGACAACAACAATTTGGAATAAAAAAAATAAGAAAGAAAACAAGATTTCAACGGCAACTTTTATTATAAATTACAAAATTGATTAGAGCATTTAACGCTGCTTAGATAAATGCAATTTCATGTGGACCTGTAAGTGACATTTGTATCTGAAAGTCTTTCCACAAATACCACAACAGAGAGTAGGTTCTACTCCGCATTCATATTTTATGTGCCTTTTAAGATTTCTTTTGTGCTTATATGTCCTGTTGCAATTAGAGCATGTAGTGGATTGATGGTTTCCTGAAATTTTATTCACATTAACTAGGTTACTGTATAGGGTGTTCTACAATTTCTATATACAATTTCTATATTAATGTCAAACGTTATATTTTATATGAACATAGCTCCGATTGATTTTGTTTAGAAGTTACAAGCATTTTAAAAAATATAATTTCATATCTCAATCTAAGTACACACAACGTCAAAACTCTCGGACCCCATATATAAAATGATTAAACGAACCATTAAACCTGGTGGTTTTTCTTAATGTGGTAAAAAAGTACATGTACTTAGGAAACAAAAAAGACAATAAAAAATTGCAGACCATGAATCTTTACTTTATTACCAATATTTTTACAAATCTGGTCAGTTTGACTGTATTCAGCCAAGTGCTCCTTTGATTTCTTTACATTAGGTACAATGCCAGGACGTGAAATTTCTGCGTTTACCAGAGCAAGGATGCTTTACATGATGCAAGACATTCTAATCATCAGATATCGGACATGTTAGGCATTCCTATATCACCTGTTGTACGAATAGTACACAAATATGAATAATTTGATACAGTGGACGTCCTCGAGTATCTAATGAAAGGGAGGATCGATATTTGGTGCAATATGCCCGTAGACACCACACATCTTCAGCTTCAGTTCTCAAGGCCCACTTTCAAGGTACGTTTCGCCGTGTTATATCGACACCTACTATTCGAAGACGACTCCACAACGCAAATTTACGTGCTAGAAAACCAGTACCACTCTACTTTCAAGGCATCGTGCTGCCCGTCTCCAGTGGGCGCGAGAGCATAGGGGTTAACTTTTACGCCAGTGACGGTAGGTCTTATTTACAGACGAAACCAGAATTGGGTTGGTTACTGATGACAAAGAGTCTGGGGGGTACCAAAATATTTTGAGGTAGAATAATGTTCAACAGCTGCACCCCATTAATTCGCATACCATAGAATATGACCAGTCAAATTTACATCGAACAAGTTATTATGCCCATTATCTACCCCCTACGCAATGAATTAGCTGAAAATTTTGTGTTTATGGACGACAACACTCGTCCATATCGCGCCAGAAGGGTTCAAGAGACACTCGAAGCAGGACATATCAATAGATTAGATTGGCCAGCCAACTCTACTGACATGAATCCTATTGAAAACATGTGCAATTTCGTTGCTAGAGGTATTCATAATCATATTCCTCCTCCTCAGACTGCAGATGAGTTTATCGTGGCGCTAGAAGGGGAATGGAAGAATATTCCGTAAGAGATCGTTAATCGCTTGATTATCTCAATGCACAGACGTGTCAATATGCTATTGGAACGTGGTGCAGGTAATACTGACTATTAGTCAAGTAGAGAACTTGCTTTGTTACTTCCTTTTGATAAAATAAATTTTGTCAAAAATGTCATACATTTGCTGGGTTTTAATTTTAAGTATTCAGTTTATCGAACATATTTTTCTCACATAAGAAGCTTCAGAAAACAACACACTTTTATAAATGTATTTGGTTTTTCTGAAAAAAAGATTTCTTTATCAAGAATAAGTGGGGGTCCAAGACTTTTGATGTTGTGTGTAACTATAACAATAATTATTATTTGTGTGAATTTGTTTATTCATTTGAAACATAACGTTAGTGTGCTAAATAAAAGATGCATTTATTTACAATTGATGAATATTGTCTTTATATAGGTATGGGTATTTCAATAGGAACGTCGGACTAACAGCTTGAGAATACCGACAAAGATACCCAAATAGACATCAACTGACCCACACAGTCCTTGGTGCATCATTTCGTAGACGACGAACCCCGCTCCAAAAAAAAGACCATTAGTCCTACTGAAGTGAATATACTAAAAAAGAAGATATAATAGATGCTGTCATTGACAACTCTTCAACTAGTTATAGCAAGTAATCTTCATTTATCACCGAATATTGTATGGCGTGTATTGAACAGAGAAATGGTACATTCGTTTCATCGCCAAAATGTACAAGCGTTACATGCTGGAGATGCTCCTCAGAGATTAGAATTTTGAATTGATAGATTCATTGCGCTTATTATGTGGTCTGATAAAGCGTGTTTTATTAGGGACGGAATAAATAATAATCATAATGAACATATCTAGGCGTTACAAAATCAGCATTCAATTAGGTCAAGATGAAAGCAATGTTTCAGTGTCAACATTTGGGACAGCATTTTCTATAATAATTGACTGCCTGTACATGTTTTAAATGATCAATTAAATGAAGATCAGTATAGAACTTTCTTGGAAAATAATCTTTTTCTATAAACATGTCAGAAATGCAATTTTTAACACTCCCTTGTAGCATTGAAAATATTGCTTTAGGCACCAGTGCTTTTAAATGCACTAGTGTCTTAAAGTAAATGTCAAATTGTGACATATTACAATTCACACAATTCTCAATTCACAAAATAAATCCTTCCACTATCAACTGAAACGGTCACATTCCTACTTGACAGCAGAATCCGCTGATATTGATGGCACTGAAAGCAGTTTTTGGGCAATCGAATTTTTACTTTCCAACGAATCTTCGATGTATCCCTCGGCGACTGTTGAAGATTTCCATCCCCTATGCCGCTTAATTGTCGTTGAATTTGTTCTACTATCCGCTAGTAAGCTTTCCGATGAACGCCGAAAACAATGCTGCGCTCATTCTGCAAAGTTTTACATGAGTGCCTTAAAAATGCAGTTTTAACACACATCATAAATAGCTATTTTGATTACATTAATGACGTATAATATTATTTAAAATGTATGGTATCAGCACGATGATGCACCACCACATGGAAGGAGATAAGTAACTACTTGGTTTAATGTTAATTTCCCGAATGAAAGGGTTCCCCAGATCTAATTCTTTGGACTCTTCTGTATGGGACCATATGAAACAATATGTTCAAATGACTGCCCGTCAGCAGTTACTTGATATAATTCAGGATGCAGTTGACCAGATAAGGAATGATTCAAATCTCATCAGTGAATATTTAGAAACATCCGTACATTTGGTTAATATCACATCACATAACATTGATTGAATAATGACACTCGCGCCGCGCCAATATCCTTGGCAGGATAAATGACTCGGATGAGCGGGGTCGACAGGGACTATCTCTCTTTACCCACTTCATCGCTGTAGGCCTAGACGCCTCGTAGAGGTGGGTTCCCTTCTCCGGTCAGCCTCGACCGCAATTGCGGCCGATGCTTGCGACCCTGAGAACTTCCTCCTGTCCTGGCAAGCCCTGTCGGCAAGGGCTTATCTTCTGGCGCTCTCCTGTCTTCTCTTCTTTCTTCGCCGAGTCGTTAACCCCCGGGGGTAGTCATGTTTTGGCCGCGGCGCGAACGCCTCCGCCCAGGATAATGACACTGGATGCGAGTGAAGTTGTTAAAATATTATTTTTGATAATGGAAAGTAATTTTGAGTATAAGAAATAGGTTTTGATAATGTATATGACTAAAGTCTCCTTCACTCTGAATCTCTCACAGAGTATCACGTATTATACCACCTTAAGCACGAAAATTTTTCCTATATATTTTAAACAATAATTGTTGTAGACCTGCTGTTATTATATTTTATTTTATTTATTTATATTGTGCTGTTTTTACTACAGGTTGTTATATACTTTTTTTGGAGAAAAAACAAACATCATCCTTATTCTTTATTGTTCTAAAATTTTTCATTACTTGAGATACATCAAATCCAGATATACATCCTATTCGAACATGATTAAATTACCTACTACGATAATCTGCGTATGACTAATACATAGAATTCAAACCTTAAATACGGTCCTAAAGTATATGGATGAGTACTCAAAATAAATACAGGATGTTTCTGAAATAAGTGCTTTTCGTCAAAAGGATAGTAGAGCAGGTAAAAATAATAGTATCGAGCATATAATGATGGATGCTAATGTTCCGGCAAGAGCCGTAGCTAGTGTTGTAAATGACCCGAGTGAATTACAGTCATTA
Organism: Monochamus alternatus; assembly: GCA_037114965.1. NCBI lineage: Eukaryota > Metazoa > Arthropoda > Insecta > Coleoptera > Cerambycidae > Monochamus > Monochamus alternatus. The sequence goes on along the minus strand of CM073426.1, from coordinate 144,113,217 downwards.
TAGTAGTAGCAAATAGAATACTATACTTTGTCCATTACTACTAACAATATTTTAGCAAACTTTTAACTAAAAATTATACAATATTTTGACACTCATAACAGTAAATAAAACTTCAATTAGTAAACTTCTACCATTATTCGAAAAAATGTAAAAATTTCTGTGACTGGTATAGTGGGTAGAATGTTTGGCTTTCACACAGGAGATTGAGGTTCAATTGCTAACACCGAAGAATTTTTTTTGTTAGTTCATTCTCCTGAAAGTTGTCTCAAGAGATCATGTTTTTCAAAATATTTCCAAAACGAGTTAACGCATAATAATGAATTTTGGTATGAAGGATACTAGTTAAATGTTCTAACAAAATACATGAAAACAGTTAAAAAATTCTGATCAGGGTCGTCTCAGACAGGGGGGCTGACGAGTAAAATGCGCCCCTAATTTTTTGCACGTCAATATTTTCATATTTGAACATCAAACTCTGATAGATATGACTTTTTTTAATAAAAAAATGTACTCTTGAGTCACTTCGATAAAATGCTTTGTTATCAAGAAAAATCGATTTTAAAGTTTTGTTGTATAATATAAGGAATGGAAAAAAATTACATGAATAGGTAGACAGGCCATGAGAACAAACGTCTGTTTACTTGATTTAATTTGACAGTTTATTAAACTCAAACTTTTGTTTTTTACTTTACGGTGTCGTATTGGAAAATAAGTAAAATCGCAACATTCATGTTGAATGAGTTGAATAAATTTGACAGTTAACATTAATTTGACAGTTTGTCGTTTTTTTCCTATCACTGTTCAAATGTGAGCCTCTAAAAAGAGTTTAAAGGTAAACATTTCGACTGGCAAAAAACTATGTGACTATTTTCATTTAATTTGAAATAATGCACTTGTTTCAGAAATACCCTGATTAACAATAGTGCGACGATTCTGATAGAAAATTATAAAAAAAAGTAAATACAATTTTCGAGCCTTGTAATCCAGGCGTCACAGGTCGGATTCTTGGAAAAATAGCTGCTATTGAAGTTTTTTATTTTTTGATCATTTGTTTATTCCCATGAGGAGAGAAAAATTTAAAATAAGCAACAAAATGTTATATGCAACATATTGTTGAAACAAATGAGAGGTTTTTGCATTTTTGATTCTGGCCTGAAACGTCGATGAACTCAGTAATCGATTTGGAAGTGGAACTATCAGATGAGGAGAAGCAAGACGCTGAAGAAACTGAAGAAAATAGAGGCTGCAAGCACCAACGCCACCTTGATGACCATACCAAACGTATAAAACGAAGATTAACTGAATAAAGAAAAAGTTTATGTATATAAATATGTATAAATATAATAAACATGTCTAAATTTGAATAAACGACGATTTAAATATTCCACTTGATTTCCTTCAGGTATAATTCCTTTCCATAATCTATTCTATGACATATTTACTTTATATATTCAAATGGTACATGTATTTTCTTTTTTCATCGAAAAAAGAAGTCATTCATTCAATATTGAGCGAAAAATAAAGAGTTCTGTTTCTATATACATTTTTTCACAATAAACATTTTATAGCTTGGAAACTATGGTCGCACCACAATAAAAAACTGTACAGACATTTTTCTATGCAGAATTTAGTGAGGAATGTGTTGGTATTCTATAGATATTTTTCCCTAAAATTGATACTTTCAAAAAATACATATTTGCCAAAACCTTGTATATGTAGTGGTTTAAATAGTATGTTACACATCAAATTTTGGTGACCATTTCTAATTTCCTTTTTCTTAATCGTGAAAAAAGCGACCTTTAATAGAAATTTTACGGTCAACAGAATCTCTGACGCCTGGACTATACAAGGTAGTCCTTAAGTAATGGTTCATAGAAACATACTAGATTTTTTACTTCACAGTATTAAGATTGAAGCCAACATGCCTTAACAAATTATGAATAATAAAAAAGATACAGAGTGTCAAAGTTGGAATTTAAAAATTTAATTTTCGAAATAATTATAACGTCTTCGAATGTACGCACTTAAAAATTTGAGAGTATATTTTTTGGATACGAAAAATCATAATTTATTATCTATTTCGGTGTATTTTCTAGGTGGCACCACATATGGTTTATGATGTAAATATGAGCACCATAACATTAATGCTTTTTTTGTTAAAAAATCTGAAACTTATATTATTTTTTTGGAAAAAAACGTACTTGTCATTAGACCTAGAAATAAACTATTTTCAAGAAAATCGCCTTTCAACAATCTGCTACTTTTCAATACAGGAAATTTTATCGCATTGTGCTCCAATGCCAAGACAGTTTTGACAATTACTGCAACAGTAAATAATTATTTTGTATTCAATGTATTTATAAATTTTTGATCAGTCAGTTATTAAAAAAAAAATCTGAATATTCCGAAACAATTTTTCAAATTTGGAAAAATATTACGCTTGTCCAGAAAGAGGAAATACTAGTTCATATTCAGACCACAATACGATCATATATACTATTCGTGGTAATAGATCTTCTACATTAGAAAAACATACCCAATGTTGTGTTAAATTTTAATAACCGTACCTCTACTTTTAATAAATAAATAGTTGATTTGTTGTGTTACGACTTATTTGATTTTGTTTTTGTTAAAACATATTTTGACCGAATATCTCTCTGAGATAGACAAATACTTCATTATTTTTTTTGTCAAATTTCACAAGCATGTTCGCTTACTGTATTGAAATAAGCAGCAGATTCTTCAAATGCGATTTTCTCGAAAATGGTCAATTTCTAGGGCTAATGACAAGTAAACCTTTTTTCGCAAATATAATATAGATTTTTTAACGGAAAAAGCATTAACGTTAAGCTCATACTTATGTCATAAATACACACCTTGTGGCTTTTTTATTATCAACATTTTATTAGCCCAAATCTACAAAGCCCTAGATTGGCCATGTCTATACATTTTTTTAATTTATACGTTAATTTCTGAACTTATGCTTTTAACTTTGAATTCAAACTTTATACTCTGAATTCAAACTTTAATCTCTAAATTCAGATTTTAAATTCTGAATTCAGACATTAGTCTCTGAATTCAGACTTTAATCTCTGAACTTACACTGCTAACGAAATTATGGGACAAGTCGTAGCACTCAGAGCTTCCTAAATAGAGAATTGAGATTTAGAGGACATAATATACAAGGGAAAATGAAACTTTACGATATTTGTCATTTGTCACTTTACAGCACCCTGTATAATTTTACTGTTTTTGATTCTAGAGACGATTCAAGGTGCGACTGTACTTGTTTGGGAAATGATTTAGACCACTTAATTTCCTTACACCTATTTTTATGCCTGGATCTAGATTGCCGTGGTGTGTTATCACCAATTTCCTGATTAAATTTGATTGTACCATTGTTATGAACAGTATTACTTAAGTACTGGGTGTCTAAATAACATTGCGCCTTTGAATTACACCTGAAATGCATATAGCAAACAGCCGCTGTTAGTGGCCAGCGGTGCCACTATTTATGTACTGGTTTCGAACACTATACTGAGAGTATCTACTATTAAAAGCCATATTGCCAAAATTTTAAAAGCGGAATTTTAGGAAATAACTACTGTGTGAACTAATGCCCTAACTATATATAGCAAATAACCACGGGTAGTCGTAAGTGATGCCATGAGACATATATCTGTTTCAAGCTTGTTAGGTATCATCAGTATACCACAGATAAGGCCAACAACCCTGGCTGTTCGTGTTCTGTTATTACTGACGGAAGATATAAGTACGCGAGGCGTAGCATGTCGTGTCTACATTCTGTACGCACTGATTATTCAATGCTGGGCCTCAATAAAGCTAGAAGCAGTAAGCGACCCGCTGCACTGCAGATACTATTGAAGTTCCTATTCGGACATTAAAGTCTGAATTCAAACACAAAAGTCTGAATTTGGAGATTAAACTTTTAATTCAGAGTTTAAAGTATGAGTCTAAAAAAATTGTAGACGTGGCCCTTCTACGACTCATTTTAACTTGTATATTATGTCCTCCAAATCTCAATTATCTATCTAGAGGGCTTTGCATGCTACGACTTGTCTAATAATTTCGTTAGCAGTGTAAGTTAAGAAATCAAAGTCTGAATTCAGAGTTTAAAATCTGGATTCAGAAATTAAAGTCTGAATTTAGAGTTTAAAGTGTGAAATCAGAGATTAAAGTCTAAATTAAAAACATGCAGCTATTGCCCTTGTAGGGCTTCGTACAAATCATAGTATTTTTAGGTAAAAATCTAGTATGTCTCTAAGGACCATTACTTACAAACTACCCTATAACATATATATAAATTATAAAAAGTCGTTACTTATTTAGAGATATGTTACTTTCCATTAGTACTAACACAAGTCAAATTCTTATATAATACTTCGAATTCGTCCCTGCACTCCGCATGCAGCTTGTAAACGTGTAATTTTATGTCGTACTTCTGCCTCGCTGTCTTCTCGCAATAAGGGCACTTGAACTGATTCTTCTTGCAGCATTCGTACCTGATATGTCTGTACAGGGTCGATTTCTGGACGTAGTATTTTCCACATCTACCACACATGAATCGAACTGTAACTAAAAATAATATTCGGTTACTTTTAATCTTTATTGAAATTGTTTAAGTCATACAAATTTGGTACCTACTACAATTATAACGACGAATAAAATTATAATATACAGGGTGTCCCGAAACTAATATGCAATAATCTACCAGCGAATACTACGATGAACAATATTTTTTCTCAAGGAAATAAAATTGTACTAACGTAAGCCATTTAGACAGGGAGTTTCTTAGATAGAGATAAAAAATCCAGAGGGGTATTCTATGGCCAAAAATAAGTTTTTTTCTTATGTAAATGTGGGATCTTAGGACAGCCATTGTCCAGCTACAGCGTGGAAAAAATCAAATTCGGTGTACATCTTTAGTATGATAGTAGCTATGAAAAAAAAAAACAGATAATATTACAAATAAAAATAGATCATCACATGCGCTATTATATTATCTTCACATTTTGTTTATTTACACTTTTTGGTACTCCAAACTGATTAACAACAAAACTGATTTATTTGATCAAGTGCATTTTTACGATACTCACTACATTACTGAAAATAATAACAAAATAATTAATTAACAATGGAATTACTTTACTAAGATTTATTTTAACAAATGTTGGAAATCTTCAGCTTAAATACATGCTTCAGATCTTCTTGAAATTGCAGCTCGAACGCGTGCAAAAATTCCAGGAGTAAAACTTATCACATCACAACCAGCTATAAATTGTTGAAGTGCTCCTCAGTTTCAATGTGAACCACGTAAACTAATGTCTTGAGATGTCTCCAAACAAAAAAATCAATAGGGTTCATATGGGGTGATATGGGTGGTCGAGGTTAAACTGGTTCTTGACTGCCTCCTACAATCACGTTATTATCTATCATTTAAAAATTCAAAAGCAGTCAAACTAAAAATCGGAGAAGCTCCGTCGTGCATAAACAACATTCTTTCTCTTAGCACATAGGGAACTTCGTCAAGTAGTTCAAGTAAAACGTTACTAAGGAAATATCTGTAAGAGGTACCGGTTAAAGTTATTGGTATAAAGTAAGGCTCAACAAGAAAATTTCTAATAATACCGATCCATACGCTGAAAACGAAAACTGATCTTGAAATCGAGATTCCATTATGGCGTTAGGGTTTTCATCAGACCAAACGTGTTTATTGTGTAATTTATGATTCACATTAAGATTTGCAGCGATCCTCCTAGTACTAGTATTTGGATCATCTTCAATTTCGTGTCAATGGTCTTCCAGGAATTGGACCTTTCTGAAACGAGCCTGATTCCGAAAGACATCGAAATACATTTCTCAACATTCTTGGATTTGGAGTTGAATGATTTGGTAAGTTTTCGCCTAGGCTCGGTACCATTTCCATCTGCAAGGCCATAAATGGCCATTTCAGCATTTGAATTTACATAAAACTTAATCTTATCAAAAAATAATATACAATATTAAATAAGATGATGGCTTATTATTATTAGTGTTTTACCATAAGATATCTGATATGTAAGTAATTTAACTATGTAAAAATGCACTTGCTCAAATAAAGCAATTTGGTTGTTAATCAGTTTGGAATACAAAAAAGTATAAAGAACCAAAAAGTGAAGATAATAAAATGTCGCATATGATGACCTATTTTATTTGTAATATTATATGGAGTGATATATATATATATATATATATATATATATATATATATATATATATATATATATATATATATATATTTTGGTAAATTATGACCGACCGATGATACCCACATCTCCGCCACTGGTAAATTGCTAAAGCTGGTAATTTATTTGATTCATATCTACTATTATTATATTAAATATGCATACCGATTTTGGTTAAATTATCACACCCATGGATTTTTTACCTCTCTTTAAGAAACACCCGGTATATCAGTGATGATGTGTTTTACAGTTAAGAAACATCAGAACGTATCTCCATTAATTTATTTAAATGTCTTCATAAAAATGTTATCATTTGATATGACCAACAGAGGAATTTTGGCACCGAAATAATGTTAAGAAAAGAAACAAAAGTATTAATTAAGAAATTTTATTTATTAAATCTTAAAATTATATATTGTTTCACAAAAGTAGTTGCAAACTTTCAATACTTAAATGAATATATTGTCTCCTAGCGTGAGGTCTTTCCTCATCAAGTTGTTCTGCCTAAATATGTCATCAAATTCCTCACGTTTTTCAGGATGTAAGTTGCGCACGTGTTTCTTTATGTCGTACTTCTGCCGGAAACTCTTATTGCAGTATATGCACTGGAAATTTTTTGGCTGTCCACATTCATATTTCACGTGTCTTACCAAAGACGACTGCGCACGATAGGACTTCAAGCACACAGCGCAGGTGTGGCGACCGTCTCCTAAAAATTGAAATAAGTCAGGCACTTCTTATATTTTAGGTGTCATTATTCCTACGTTCAAAAGAAAACGCCTTACGGATGAGTTTTACTGCGATTATATTTGCAATGTCTACATTATTGTCAGTTATAGAAACCGAAGAAAAATATAGAGCATCGAAGAAAACAAAACTAGAAAGTATTTATAGAAAGATTTCTACAATAAATATAGCTAAATAAAGGATGTTTCAATATGTGAATTTTATGTACATGGAACTACAATATTCCTGTGATAATAGTTGTAATAATAATAATGATTTATTGATGTAAATACATACAAAAAGAAATGATTACACAAGTCACAGAAATATGACACCCAAAGCGTCATTACTTAAAATTAGGTCACACACAACACATAAATATTAAAAGGACCAACAAGATCAACAAAATCATCATTAAAATAATCATCAAATGAATAAAATAAAATAGATGAGTTCTGATATTTGACTCAAGACCTGAAGAAGCAATCCTAAAAATGCAAAAATAGGTCAGATCTCATCTATTGTGGTTGAATTTTCGAGTTCCCACAGTATCAAAAGTGAACTTAGATATTTATAGAATGTTTTCATTAAACCAGGTTAGTAAATTTAGCTAGATAATTTTTTTTAGATAGAGCTTTGTCTGTGGAATTGTTCATTAGCGTACCTAAATGTTTGGTATCAGAAAGCATACATATGACTTCGATTTTTCTGAAAATAACTCATTGTATCTGAATTTGTCTAAGTGTTCTGCCAGTACATTTGGTTGTAGCATTAATCCAGTTGTTTTTCAGTATCATGTCCCTGATTCAATTTTAAACAACTAAATTTTGCGTCTTCGGTTTGGAATCCACAATACAACATTTATGTAAGTCGCTTCGAAGCTGTTCAGAATAAATTTATTAGATTTATATCTTTTAAAACTCATTTCCTAATTGAAAATAGTAATTACAATGCAGCTAGGAAACAATTTAGGCTTATGTCATTGGAGAAACGTCGCATCTTGAATGACATACTAATTTTATAAAAAGTATTGAATAATAAACCAAACTGTCCAGATCATTTATCTTCAATACATTTTAATGTGCCCACCCATGGTACGCGGCATTATGATTTTTTCTACTTACCATTTAGAAGAACAAATTATACTGGTAATTATGTAGAATAATGCATTCTTCCAACAGATTTTGTTCCGATAATGATTTCTTCGCGGTTTCTGATAAATCACTGAAATCTTTGTTGATTGATTTATTTTTAGGCTTATAATTTGTTGTTTTGCCTTCTTCGATTTGTAATTGTAATTGTGTTTTTTATCACTATGGTGTTTATGTTTGTTAATGTTAGTTGTGGATACTGTTCATGGGGTTAATCATGTTTGTGTCCCTAAAGTTTTAAATATATAAATAAATAAATAAATTGATAGGAATTGTAGGAGATTTGATATATATAAACTTAAAATACCTTTCTAATACAGTAAAAAATATGCCGTAGCCATTAAAATAGTGCCTACAGTCCACCCTATAAGGTTACCTAGCAATAATGCGAATGTGTTTGCGTTGTAATTTAAAAATTGCATCACTGTGACAACAGTGACCCCAGTTCAGGATAGCATAGCACAAATTTGCATGAAAAAAACCGTACTAGGCTATCAGCAATGTTTTTAACACATTTTATTATGACATAGAAGACAGAAAAATAAGGGCAAATGCAAAACAAATTTACTTATTTTTTGTTATATATGTATTAAACGTGAACATTCATCCTGACGCATTATAGAAATTACCTTCTGAAGTCGAAGGAGTTTCAATTGAAAATGTTTGAGGATTATTATATATGTTAATAATTTGTATATCTTCAGTAAAACTATCATTGATAATACTTATTTTCTCAGTTTTATCTTCACCTAAAATCGTCCTTACAATTTTTATTTTATTGAGCACAGATTCCTTAACATAGGATTCTGCAATCGTGTCTTTTCCATCCACCATGACATTTTAAATATTCCTTATTGTCGCTTGCGTTGACAAAGTGAGTGGCGGACATGCGACGAAACCAATGTTTCGTATAAAGTGATGGTTCTGGTAAATGCAGATAGTTGGCAATTTTGCTTAGTGCAATTCCAAAAGTATGGATTCCAACTGGCTGGACTGTGCATTTACCATTTCTATAAGTTAGGATAAATTAGTTGTGGGGCGTCTGTTTTGGATGGAAAGCTAAATATTTGTAAAATAATTTTACAGATTTACTTTTCCTTCAAACTCTGAAGTGATCACAAATATTCGAGGCCTGTTGATCTTTGTTTTAGTTACATGAACAACCAGGATTGTTCTTTGTGCTCTATGTCACTTACCTTTAAATTAAAAAATGTTTCATTAGGTAAAGCCCCAACAATGCCAAACACAAATCTAAAATAATGACCTACTACATTGATATCAAAATATTGCTCTTTTTCTACCTCGAGATTTTCACCGCTAGACCAAAAACGATAAGTTTTATTGCATTTTGCATGAACTTTTATTTCACTTCGATAAACTGCTTCATTTTCAAAGCAATATTAATTTTATTTTATGATACCATAAAAGTTTAAAATGGAAACTGTAAATGAATAGTAGTGAATAGTTAAAGGTTTGTAGTATTAAAGTGCATCAGTACTGTAATTGCTGTAAATTTTCTTATTCCAATATATTATTAATATTTCACAAAAAAAAATTGTAATATGTGTCAAATAAATTGACAAATACTATCAGACAGACATTAATATCTGAATTCTGAGTTGAAAATCTGAATTCAGAGCTAAAAGTGTGTCTGATGGTATTTGTCAGTTTATTTGGCATGTGTCCACGGATGGAGTTGACAGAAGGAGAAACTCTTTTGTTTTTGACTGATCACTATAAAAAGTTCTGCTTTTCGAACAAATGAGACTGCCATAGAAACGTCTTAGATCATATATACAGGGTGCTCATAAATTAAGAAAACACAAAAATAGTCCTAATAGAGTCCTAATACAAATTTTAACATTTACTCTACCTCTCCTCAACACCCATCAACACATTTTCCCGCTAACTTAATATATTTTTCGAGTAGTTAGCGGCTCATTCAGTTCATGAATTCCTTGGCGTATGTGATCTTTTAATACTTCCCTATCATGTGGCAAACCATTTGAATAAATGTTTTCTTTTAGGGCACCCCGAAGAAAAAAGTAAGGGGTGTAAGGTTAGGAATGGACCAAATTTTCCTCTGGGCAGGACAGCCGTACTGTTGCTAAAATATTTTGGAAACATTTGGTTTACCATTTTTAAATACCTGAGAGCCAGAAGTACGCAATAACCTGTTTTGGTGGCCTTGCTCAGACAATGGTTAGCAGATCATTTTGGTGAAAGGTGGATAGGAAGATTTGGTCCATTATCCTGCTAGACCACCTGATCGTATGTCCCTTTTTTCCTAAAAAAAAGATTTATTCAAATGATCTGCCACATGATATTAAAAGAGCACATACGAGACAAAATAAATTATTCGTAAAGAGTGTAATCAGTCAGATCAATGTTTTCTTTAAATCGATTTTGCTCGAAAACGGCGCATCCTGTCGAGATCGAACAAGAGTACGTTTTTGTGTAGAAAATTATGAAATTTTATAATTTCATTTCAACAAGAGAAAATATCCAGAAATAAAAAAAAATTGGGCAATATTTACCTTGAGCCCCCTCAGCATGTGACGCCTCTGAGCCAATATTTTAAGTTGTAAAGAAAATTTTGTAGCATGCAGAATGTATGCTACCCACCAAATTTTGTGATTTTATATTGAACACTTCGAAAGATATTCTGGAAAAACCATATTCAAGATTCCCCTTTTGTGCGATTCTAGCTCCCTTATGAAGCATTTTTCGGGTCATGTTTATAGGAATTTTTTGACTTATTTTTGCATGTATAATACATGGCAGAAATATTGCGCGCTAATTTCGGGACACCCTGTATATTATGTTTAATATTAATATTATATATCTTTATTACCGAGCATAATTTCGACTTTTGATAGGTATACATTTTTTTGGGTAGCACAAAATTTTCTACATATTTCTGATAGTTGCGTGTAAAAATTTAATTGTACAAAAAAGTTACAGAAGAATATTCACAAAGGGTTGTAGTAAAATGAACGCCCGGTACGATTTAGCCCAATGGCAACATACTCACTGCATACTTCATGAAGAAAAACTAAGCACCAGCAAATTTTGCTTAAATCGGTTAACTAGGTTCTGAGATAAGGAAAAAACAAGAAATAAAAAAAGAAACTTTAACACTGTAACATTTTTTGCATTTTTCTTTTAAGCAGGTTTGGTTAAATCGACACCATATGGGTCCTAGATTATATCCTTGAAGTATGTAACATTTGTTAGGTAACACCCTATCCATTTGTACACTACCATAATAATTTCATCAGTAGCAGAAATGTATTAAGCGCAACACCGAAGCTAAATGGTTTACTTGCAGGGCAAGGGCAATTGAAAATGCATAAAACCGTATACAAATTTCATTAGCATATATTTACAGAAAAAATCGCGTACATTCAACGACAATTTTCACCTTAATCATCATTTTCGAAAGTAAACCTTTTCAAATTGCATTTCTTAAATATACCCTCAAACTCCTCAGCTTTATCCGGGTGCAGATTTTTGACGTGTTTTTTAATGTCATATCTCTGCCTAAAACATCTTTTGCAGTATATACACTGGAAATTCTTGGGCTGCCGACATTCATGCTTCCTGTGTCTCCAAAACGAAGAGTAGGCTTGGTATGTTTTAAAGCAAACATCGCATTTGTACTGAGCTAAAAATAAGAGATTCTTTATTAAGGCAGTAGTATATAAAGAATATATAACAATTAACTCAACAAATGTTTGGAAAGTTTATGAGAAGCAGCGGAAATAAATGAATTTGAAAATAAATAGGTAATTAGTTATCGTTACACCTGCTACAAGAAAAGGTACAAAACAAACTTGATAATAGAAATAATATTCTATGAAAAACTTGAGTAAAAAATAACAATTGGTTGTTAAACTGGTTGAAATAATAACACAATTCGTTTAAGTAATGTTAACTCAGTTATCGCTAACTGAATATGGGTAAGATTGAATAAATTTTGGGTTAGCTTTCTAGGCTAGGTGTTATCACAAATACAAAATTGTGTTATTTTATCATTATATTTCGTTGATATTTCACAATGTGTTCTCCCATACATTTTGGATTCTCTCACCAAAAATTGTCGATAAGGTAATTTTTTTTTACAGTGATAAATTCATTCAAATTCAATACCTCATAGATGAGTGTATATACAGGGTGGACCATTAATAATGGGTCATAGAGCAGGAGCGACATCTGTAAGACAAAATATGAAGATATAGCTAAATTATTTTATTAAAGATTACTACATTTTACTGCTACTACTAAGTATCTTAGTAGTAGCAGTAATCTTTCATTTACGATGCCATAGAGAAATATTTTATAAGAAAAGGAATCATAATGTATTAAATCAGGTTCAGGCACAGAATGGCTCCACACTAGCAATGCCTGATGATGAATTTATCTCTTACTTTTTTTGTTGACAAAACGTTCTCATTCGGTGGACTACAAAACTTTAAAAGGGCGTCATTTCTACGAAAAAACGGTAACACTTGGTAGTACACTTCATTGTTCTAAAAGATTTCTGCCTACTTTAACTATGGACGCAAAAAATGGTAGTAAAACAATTTTTTCAAAATTCGAATTCTTAAAATTGGTTAAAACTCAACGCAAAATTATTGCGAGGTAGGTCATCAAAATAAATTAAAAATAATTTAATACCCGCAAAATGTAGTCTCTAAATACCTATTAGGGTGTGCCACGTTTCAACTAACTACCTCTTACTACTCAGATAATAGAAATTTGACTTTTTCTTTCAAACTTTAACACCCTGTATCTCGAAAATAAAGCCGTTGCGGACCCATATTAACATGAACTTTTGGTCTTAATATTAATCATAGATTAACCACTTTTAACCAAGTTTATGCACATACTTAATTAACACCCTGTATATTAAGTATACCTTTTTTGACACATCTAAAAAAATGTTTCGTCACTAAATAATTGCTAATTACATAAATTATTATTCCTCTTCTTATAAAATGTTTCTCTACCTTTGGCGAGCCGTACTCAAATTATTACATAAAAAAAATGAAACATAATGTCAACTTTGATATTCTGGATCTTTTTCTACAGCAACATTTTACTAGTATATATTTTAGTTAGCTATGTTTTCATATTTTGTCCCAAAAATGCTCTATGGCTCATTATTAATGTTATTTTGTCATGTGTGTCTAGATAGAAGACATACAAGGTGTCCGGAAATTATGCGTCAAGACTTCAGAAGGTGATTCCTCACAAGAAATTAGGGTCACAAAGTCCTATAACAATTTTTCGAAAACTCAATATTAACGGAGATACAGGGTGTTAAAGTTAAAATTTCATTTTCGATATTTGTAAATAACTTCTTAAGAAATCCAAATATTTACATAAAATTTGTAAATCGGGGGTTTTTGCGGACGAGAAATTCAAATATGTTTCTAATTTTGACGTCACTAGTAGAGGGCGCCACCTATGGCACATCATGTTTCTTTCAAAGAATTTTTTTGCTGCTTAGTGTATCCATCTGACTATTGAAACAATCGATTATCCTACCTGTTATATCTGAAAAAGGTATACCCTATTGAAGTCGTTAGGAGTAACAGTTTTCGAAATAATCTTATTTGAAATATTCAGTGCATCGAGTAAAAACTGTTTTGGTTTCAGTTAAAGTGCCTTTTCTCCTGAAAATACAGCAAAATGTTACTTGAAAAAGTTGTTCAGAACAGTAAATTATGGAGATGTGCAACATTTTTAAAAAATCGGCATGCTTTGATAAAATCTTTGTGCTTTGTTGAAAAATGGTTTCATCAAACCTCCCCGATCTTCTTGAAATTTTGCACGTCTCCATAATTTATGATTATGAACAACTTTTTCAAGTAATATTTTGCTGTATTTTCAGCAGAAAAGGCACTTTACCTGAAACCAAAACAGTTTTTATTCGGTGCACTGAGCATTTCAAATAGGATTATTTGAAAAATGGTTACGCCTACCGATTTCAGCAAGGTATATCTTTTTCAAATAAAACAGTTAGGAGAATCAATTGTTTCGATAGTCAGATGAATACATTAAGATGTAAAAAATTCTGTCATTTAAAAGAAACATGATGTGCCACAAGTGGCGCCCTCTACTAGTGATGTCAAAATTAGACACATAATTGAATTTCTCGTCCGCAAAAACTCCCGATTTACAAATTTTATGTAAATATTTGGATTTCTTATGAAGTTATTTACAAATATCGAAAATAAAATTTTTACTTTAACACCCTGTATCTCCGTTAATATTGCGTTTTCGAAAAATTGTTATAGGACTTTGTGACCCTAATTTTTTGTGAGGAATTACCTCCTGAAGTCTTGACGCATAATTTCCGGACACCCTGTATATTTGGATCTCTTTTGAATGTGATAAATTAATGCATAATAGGAAGCCATATTTACTTTAATAATTTTAATTATAATTCATTTGAGAAAATGTCAATTATTTTCAGATCTGGGGATGCTCTACTCAACATCAGTTTTTTCGCAGAAAAAAGGTTTTGTTGTACGTAGAAATTCAGAAACTAAGTAAACAAAGTGTAACTATTCCTGACTGGCTTCATTCGCAACATCTTTTATATCCTTCATTTTCATGTGTCTTATGAGATGTCTCTGAAGATTGCACTTGATTTTGGTCTTATACGAGCACTTGCCACAGCAAAAGTTCGGTTCTTTCCCACATTCGTCTCTCAAATGGTTTATGAGGGACGATTTTCTTCTGTACCATTTGTTACAGGTAGGGCAAGAAATTCCTGGACACTCGGTGCCCTTTAAGTGGATTTTCAAGGCATACTTATCTGGAAAATTTGAACCGCAAGTAATACAACGGCCACCTAAAAGTATACACTTGTTATTTCGTAGCATTCATTGACAGGGGGCGCAGTGATAAGAAATTTTATTTTGCAATTTATTAAAAAATAAAATGTATTACCTTTCCTTTAGCTGACTCTCGGAAAAATCAAATTTAATTGCTGCAGAAAATAAGACGAACACAATAGCTCCAACACGGCACCTGACTGGTTGGAAACCTGTCCCTAGTGGATAGCCAAATCGTTCACCGACTTACAGCAGCGGAGTTGTATCTAATATTAAACTGACTGACGGCTTCGGACAGGTTTCAAACTAGTCAGATACCGTGTTGGAAAAGAGCTATTGATGTCTTGTATCAAGACTTATCAAAGAATGTCTTTGTAATAATTCAGATTAGAGAAACCTAATAGGAGAGAAGATCCCATCAATCTTAACATTAAAAAATTTAGGAAACCTTCTCGGATTGCTTCGGTATTCTGCATACGAAAAGTACAGTAAGGAGACCAAACAGAAACAGCATATTCGAGTTCGGACCAAACAAAACAATAATATAAGGTCTGTTCAAGCAAGGAATCCGGAATGATTTGAAACTGTCAAATATTCGACCACTAAAGTTATGAATTTGTTTTCAGTAAGGATCGTGCAAGAAGTACTTACGTAGGTACGTAAGATATTTTTCAAAATTAAATAAATACCTACCTACTTAAATCACACAACTGTACGGAAAAATTCCATGTGCGAAAGATTAGACCACCAATACTATACGTTGCTAAATCCAAATCTGGTGTCTGTTTGACGTAGTTAGTTCATTTTCAAGTTCATTTGAAGGTTAACTTTTATTTGTTGATAGTAAAGCAATTTTTGCTAGCGGATTCAGAGCGAAAGAAACATTCGGATATGTGATAGTCATTTTTGGAGGTCGCGCTCAAGGTCATTTGAAGGTCAACACTTTTTTTTATGAGTGCAATTTTTGCTGCGTATTCTGAAAGACCAAGGAATTTCCCGTTTGAGTTTCTTTTTAAGATCATTTTCAAGGTCATTTAAAGATTAAATTCTCCTTTTGAATTTTTTATTTTGGTATTGACACGTTTTCCTCCGTTTCTCTCTTCAAGCGCCAGCAGAAATCTGCCGTTATATTGATTAAGAAAATGTATAATTTCTTAACGTAAAAGGAAAACACTCTTCAGATCGTTTTGTGATAAACGTGTCCGATAAAAAAAATAGTGGGAAAGGCGCTCTCTCAGAGTACGGAATTAATACAATATGACCTTCAAGGTCAAATCCAACGCCGATAGATTTTGCTCTGGGATAATTCAAACGACTTTTGTAGATGTCATTTCTCGGATATATCGCCATACTAACGAATACTAGAATTAGCATTTTAAACGACCTTAACATATAATTCAATCGTGTATCCAAACGATATTTCTCGGTATTATACACAGGAAAAAAATAGCATTATCATAAAAAAGTGTTGTCCTTCAAATGGCCTTGAACGTGGTCTCCAAAAATTATTCAACCGCGTGTCTGAACGTGAAAGTTTTCACCTTCTTCTTCGCTTACAGAAGTAGCATTGCCATCAAAAAACAAAAGTTGACCTTCAAATGATCATGAAAATAAGGCAACTTGTGTCACACAGACACCACATTCGTATTCAATAAACATTCTCGAAAACATAGGAGTAGTAGTTCGCATATGGCACTTTTTCCGTGGGGCTGTGACACTCATAAAAGGGATTATTTGTTTCTCTGTGATTTATATAATTTTTCCAGCTGAAAGCATGTTATTATTAGATTTGAAAACATTTTTTTTATTACGTTATTCATTCAGTTGATAAACTGCCAAGCTACTGATTAGTTTCTGAGATATCAACAAAACAAATTTATAATACTAAACTTTATTTTAATAATTACAAAATACAAATATAAGTAACATTTACATGAATACTGAAGTAACAGATCCTTAAGAATAGATTTATATTAATTCATATTGTCTGAAGCTATTTATTTGTGGCATAATTTTAGTTTTTCTTAAGTTTTATTGGGTTTTTGCCACACTTCTGAAAAATAATAAAAATTAATTAAATAAGCCCTTGCGCCAAACGGAACAGTCAAGGAAGATAACGCGACAAAAAGAAAATTAAAAGAGACCGCGATTATTTTGTTGAACGGAGATAAGTGTGTGTCAAACTGTTCAGTAAACATCGATCATTGTTGGCTAGAGTTGTATCAAGAAGAAGTAAGTAAAAATAAAATAAAAATCATTTAACATCTCTATGGAAGCAGATAAACAAATTTTAAACTGTCAAACTTGACAAACGGTTTAATATTTTACTACTATTTTGAAAACGAAAACAGAGAGTTTTTCGAAACGTCAATATTACGGAAGTGCGCGATAGTGATGTGATTTTTGTTATTTTTTACTTATCTGCTTTTTTCAGTGTGAGATTTTTTGGTTAGGCAAACTTAGTTTCAAAAATAACCCTTGACTGTTCCGTTTGGCGCAAGGGCTTATTTAATTAATTTTTATTATTTTTCAGAAGTGTGGCAAAAACCCAATAAAACTTAAGAAAAATATTAATTCATGTTATGAAACTCTCAAATATCTAAATAAATAAAGAACAATTTTAACAATACTTACCTAACATATACAAAAAAAAAATAAATAAAACAATTCTAACATACATTATAACAGCTACATTATATTATTACTCAAACAGAAAAATGAAAAATATAAAGTGAAATTAATGGAAAAACTTGATGCCCTTCAATAATGTTCCTGTTCCATTATTTGTTTTTCAGCAACTGATTTGCTCATATGATGCTTGAATTTCATATGACTTATCAAACTCATCTTATGTTTGCAACTGTAAGGGCAAGCAAAACATTTAAACTGCGATTCTACTCCACATTCCCATTTCAGATGTTTATACAGAGAACACTTGTGCTTATACGCTTTTCCACAACGTCCACAGACAGCCTTATGTTCTGTAAGAGAAAAAGTGTCAAATGATATTATATAATGCTAAAAGGAACTTGAATATAAATTCTTGGACAATTCTTATTCGTTCTATAACTTTTCAACATCAATGTCTGGAATTAATAAAAAGATACATTTTTCCAAGACTATTAATGCCTCTTTTAAAAATATTACAATATTACAAACATAATTTAAAGGTTTTCATCTGATGTATTATTCGATCTTAAAAAAAAGTTAAAAAAATAGAGTGGATATATTTCATTGGTTCATCCTGTGTATGATAAACCAAACAGTAAACCAATATTCCACCTTAAATTGGATATATGCGTACCATAACGAAAGAATGGTAACACTGTCATCAAATTCACAAACTGTCTAAGTATACAATATTTTAAGTGCTGAAGGTACCAAATATTAAACAGGACCAAATTACTATCAACGTAAACTCCAAATTTTTTAAAGTAAACAGAATGGTTTTCCTTGTATGTGCATAGGAATCAGTTTCGTATTTAAAACAAAGAGCCACATTATTTAATTGGATCTGATCATGGTGATCAACATTCAAAACTGAAGAAAAAGTACTTGAGTCATAAACATGGATTAGTTGAGGTTCTATAATTATGTCATTAATAAAAATGGAAAATAGAGGGGACCCAAATTAGAACCGTGAGTTACATCAGAGGTAACAAACCAACACTTAAATCTGATATAAGTGGAAACAGCTCCACCAATATGCCACAAAAGCCGTATACTTCAAGCTTATAACCTGTTTGATTATAAAGGCCTCGAGCTATAACCGATTATCCATTTTGAGACAACTTGTACAATCCTATATACAACGATTCCTGGCTAATTCCCGTATGGAAGTATTCGGATTTTCTTGCACACTTATTATAAATCTAATTCTTACTTTTCATAGCAATACATCCTAAAGAAACTCTTTTCTTATTTAGCATTCCATACTGTGTTAGATGTGTTTCAGACCTTTACAAAATTACATTACAAGGTCCATAGTTTTTTTATGATGGATATATCACTGTTTTTAAGAACTGGAGTAAAACTCAATACTTTCCATATCCTCGAAAAAATCCTCAAAAGAAATTTGTTTTAATCTTAAGTTTATTAATAGTTTATTCCCTCACTATATAAGTATTTAACTATAAGCGTGTTAATATAATAACATTAAATATATTATGTCTTCACTGTCCTATGGAATGAGACTGACACTTTTGACACAGTTTCTATATATTACAATAATGTTTGTCTACAAGACTGGTTATGATTTATGTGTAAGTATTATAATGACCATGTAATTTCAGAATATGTTGCCTCAATACGGTTTTTCTTTTAGCCATATATCTGCATTCCTTAATTGGACATCTAAAGGTCGGCATTTTCCCACATTCAAATTTTACATGGTTGTATCTAGACTGATAGTGGGCGTAGATCCTGTTGCAATTGGGACATGGGTATTTACCTACAAGTTTTACTATAATGAAATAGAGGAAAAGAATAATGTTGCAGCACAATGTTTTTGATAAATTCGTCAATTTATACATTTGATAATAATAATGTCTTACTATAAGCATTGAAGGATTCAATATTGTCTATTTAACATTGTTAGAAAAATGTAACAAGACGTACAGTGTGTCCTAATTTCGTTGTAATTACAAAGTATTTCTAAAACTACAAGATATAGAAGAGTGCGGTTTTAGCAACACTAGAGTACTTCTTCGACACCGTAGCCATAACTTTCATAGCTCTCTTCGTTTCTGAGATACACGGCGAAATAAAAAAAAACAACTATTTTTAAAGTCATTGTATCTCTCTATTAGAACCAATTTACACCATTTCGATATCTCAGCTACTATCTGAGATATATAAAATTCCTTAAATAGTTATGTTTGTACCTAGAAGGTGAAACGGTACTTTTGCGTTCAAGAATTGTCAAGAATGGAAGTTATTTTGCCGAGCTTAGCTAGGCAAAATATCCATATCCGTTATCTTTTGTATTTATTGCAGTTTTTTCAGTTTTAGTATAAAAAATGTACCTAAATATTTTCGTGTTGCTCAAGAGAATCTGTTTTAAAAAAATAATAAACAGAATGTACTTTTTTATCCAAAATGCAGATTTTCTTATAATATTATTATTTTATTGGTTTTCATATTACTACCAATTGGGTCTTTAAAATTGCTCAAACACAGTCATTGTAGCTACGCTAAGCGTTGCAAACTATGAAAACAAATGTTTTTACCCCAGTATTGTCATCATTTGTTGACTATTATTGTGATAGATTATGCAGATGGTGCTTGAAAATTCTTACAATGGGGTTTTCAATATTGAAAAGCATAATGTGTCTGATGCAACAGTTTAGGTGGTCAATTTGAGCATCTCACTTAATTCATTATTACTTGTCTGTATTAATTATAAGTACTAGCATTAGCTGATGTTATTAATATTTTCGGATTTTCTAGTGTCAAATGGTGATTTTACTGAGGCAATACATTTATTTTCATAGCTTGCAACATTTAGCGCAAGCTATATTGTCTGTGTTAAAATAATTTTAACGACCCAATTGTTTCTAATGTGAAAACCAATAAAATAATAATAATAAATAAGAAAATCTGTATTTTGGATAAAAAAATACATTCTGTTTATTATTTTTTTTGCAGTTGGCGTCTTTAAAACAGGTTCTACATTATCTTGAACAACACGAAAATGTTTAGGTACCTACATTTTTTAACTAAAATTGAAAAAACTAATATATACAAAAGATAAAGGCGAGATGTAGTATATTGCATGGAAGACGAAAAAACAGGCAATTTATTGTGACCATAGTCTGCTTCAATAAACATTTTTTTATCCCCCTAGAGGGCGCAACGTACCATATACGACATTTAAAATATCTGTTTATATCAGATGAAAGGTATCAATTTTGCAATCAAAATTTATTACCAATAAGCTTTGTCTATCTCTTAAAATAAAAAAGTTAGACAATCTTAAAGGTTGGGTACTTTACAGGTTTTTTTTATTACTCATAAAGTTGGCCATGGATCTCAAATTCGTTTATACGACCATAAAGGCCTCCAAAAATGCAACAAAAAATATTTAAATATTTTTGACATGTCGCGCATATTAAGCGAGATACATGGAAGTGGCCGTCTTATGTGAGACGCCTGTATATAGAAAATTCTATACAAAATAAAATTTCAATGGTAAATAAATTGTTACCATCTTCAGCAGAGCCTACGGAACTTACCAATTATAAAACGTGCGCAGTGAACTTAAAAAATTACAGCAGTAGCTTCATTGAGCACCCAGAACTAAAAACTGCGATAACTGACAGCATGGATCTGGCATAAATTTAACTTCAATATCGGTACTTTCAATTTACACGTAGTGCAAAATAAATTGTAATCGTCCTGTTTGTAATAGTTACTGCTTCATACTGGAATTTTATATTACTTAAAATGTATAAAATTTAATTAATAAAAATATAAATAAATTTCGAAAAAATGACAAATTATTTTGACATTTTTTTATGTTCTACAACGAAAAAGACTTTGGTGTTTTAGAACACAAAACTCTTTTGTCATCCAATACTATTTTTGGGTGACAAAAAACTCACTTTGTCAACTGAAAATGTCGAATTTGATGACAGTTTTCGAAAAAGCAGTTTTTTTAAATATCGTCATGTATGTTATCTCAGAAAATAGCCGAGTGTTACAAATACCGTATCCTTCTATCTCTGGTAGTTTCCGAGACGGCCCTGCAACAACATTGGGACACCATGTATAGTGTATCCTGATATTCTGTGCTGATAGAGCTACTAGTTTACAGCAATCAAAATAAGCAGATTCAATTAGGGCTGGTACTTTCATTCCGAAATTAATCAGACGATTCATTAACAGTGTTGTTAAACTAATCAAGTAATTTAATCATGAATAAAGAACACAATAGAATAACATTTGTAATTCTTTTTATTATTCGACCTGCTGTAGTGTTGTAGACACCGATAAAAACTTCCGGTGCTGTAAAATCTCAACTCAACGTCAATAAAAGTTGACTTCTTATGGAGACTTCATGTTATCTACAATAAATATGATATGCTTTAGGTTCTACTAGTTATGAGCGAATTTGAAAAACTTACTGTGTATTATCATTATGTAAATATGGTTCTAATTCACGTAACAAGTTATTCACAGTGTTTTTTTTAAACGAAACCTACAGAAAAACTCTTTATCATCCAAATCAACAAAATAATCTTTTCTTTCTTGAACTGTATATGTCCTCATATTAATTACAGAATCTATGATATCTTCATAATTATCATCGAAAATTTCAATGAACTCTTCAATATCCATTCACAATTTCAATTAAAAATAAAAGTAGAATGACAGAGAAACCAAAATGTGAGGTTGAGGTTACGAAACCATGATTTGTGCATTAATCGGGGGTCTATAATTTTAATCATGAATAATCATAATTAATGCTAAAAGTCCTCAAAAGATCTCTGTAAAATTTGATCAACTGTTAAAGTACATTAATCATGGTTAAATGAGACTGAAAGTTGCTTGGTTTAACCAGTAAAGGGCACTACCATAGCTGATTTTTTTTTATTGATGTAACTTGTGATAGAGGTAAGTAACAGAAAACTGTTGATGTACACGGAATATTGAGACAGGATGTATATTTTTATTTTAATATTTTAATGACATATACTTTAAAATGTTTTACCACAATATCCTTTTGATGATACAACTATATCCCTTCCTTATCAGCATGCGTCTTCAAATGTCGATCCAAACAGAATTTTCGTTTAGTAGTGTAGTGGCAATGTGTACATATTAGAAGTACCCTCTTTGCGCAGTCCTGAGCCAAATGCGATAACATTGAACGTTTATTCTTGTATAGCTTATTGCAATTTGGGCATGCAATTTTTGGTTCTACAACAAATAACAATTTATTTATACAGCATATTCGGATTATAAATATAATATTACTACTATTATCTCCCGTTACTACAACTATTATTAAATAGAAAAACTATTGACTTTTAGTGGACGTGTAAGAGACCAAAAAAAATAGATAAAAAATATTTATTTAGAAAACACAAACACATGTACAAAAATTTGGAACGCAATTTAAAATATCATTCATTTTATTTGCAAACGGATTTCTCTTGAAAACGTAATAATAGAAACTTTACACAGATAATACAGTTTTCAGACTGAATGTTTCCTATGTATGTGCAGATTGTAATCATATTTTCTTTTGCTAGTATAGTCACATAGTTTACATCGAAAAAGTGTTCTGCTCGTACAATCCTGAGACATATGGGATTTCATGGTATGCAGGTTCTTGTACAACTTGCTACAATTTGGGCAAGCAATTTTAGGTCCTATAATAAAGAAATTACTTTATTCCCTTTAAAAACATCTATTGTACTTGTATGGAAGTATGCAGGGTATGCTATAACAAGAGAAAATTAGATATATATCTAGTGTTGGCATCTTATATTGTTTCTTCTTAATCTTGTCACAACAAGACAAGAGGAGACAACAACAATAGATAGCTTAAGAGCAGATTGTTAACGTTAAAATAAAACGATTAAGCACAACATGCCTTATTTAATAATTGCTCCTTTTCATTCTACAGGGTGTTAAAGTTGAAAAAATGTTTTCGATTTTTTGCTATATTTTAAGAACAATTACAATATGAAATTATATAATTATATTATTATATATAATAATAATTATCTAAAGAAATTAATCTATCTAAATTTACTAACCTGCTTTAATGAAAACACTCTATAAATATATAATAACTTCATTTTTAAAAGTGAAGTTCGAAAAATTATTATGACCGGGCATTTTAAATATAAAAAATAACAATAAAAATACTACTAATCTATGAATTAAGTGACATTATCAGAAACAATATGGTATTGTAGTGACAGCTATATACTATTATTTCCAGGCCTACTACTTTGGGAAAGATATTTTTCTCATTTAATTTCCGCCGAATTTCAAAAACTTAAATCGAAAACGGTTGAATTTATCGATTTGTAACTTCTTCTATTTAGAATTGAAGGTAGTTCAATTGTCTTATTAAAAAATTCAAAAGTGTAAAATACAAAAAGTTAGACATTTTTTATATCGACAGTATAACTAGCACCCCCTAGTCGTGACCCCAACACTATTTGTATATTCGTATTGCCACCTCAAAAAACATAAGATACAAATTTTCAAAACAGTCGATCCATACATTCTTAAAATATAGCAAAATATCGGAAACATGTTTCCAAATTTAACACCCTGTAGAATGAAAATGAGCAACAATTGAATAAGGCATATTGATAATTGCTTTACTTTGACGTTAAAAATATGCCTTAAATTTTGCAAGACAAGACAAGATTTTTTAAAATTTTGCAAGGTCTCTTGCCTCAGCAACCAAATTAAAATCTGAAAAAGTATATACCATGCATTTTTGATTATATCGAAAATTGATGCCAACTTCGTTATTTTCTATATAACACCCTGTATATCACTGCATTTTTGTATTATTCGAGAAATTTTAGGGCTAGCCCATAATACATTTTCTATATCTAAAATGACTGGTTTTAGAGGTACATATATTTATAAAATATTTTGTAGCACTATTTTGCAAAAAAAAATTAGTTGCTCTGGTAGATCAGGATCAGGATCAATTAATTTGACATTTACTATTATTGCCATCGATTTATATCAATTTATCTACTGTAGTAATTATACAAAAAGACCCAACCAATGTTAAATGTGTTAAATTAAGAAAATGATGAGCTAGTGAAAAAGCTCTGAGCTATTAAGGATAACAAAAATAAAAAAAAACATATGACAGAAATTTTTATTTCAACAATTATAAAACACAAAGACACGTAATAGCCATAAAAATATGGCCCTAAACTCTTAAGAATAGATTCAAGGTGAATTAGAAATACTGGGTAAAAAATGAGCACAAAATCAGTGACAAATAATTTGACCCGAATTTTTTTTGTTTGATAAAGCTACCATATTAATCATGTTCAGATAAACTACGGAACATCACATGCCAAATTCTATTAAAATCAGCTTATTGGTTCAGGATTTTTTTGCAAAAATAAGACTTCCCAAAAATTAGAAATCAGGGAAACAAACAAAATAGGTTTGTAGAGGGATCTATTGTGCTTTGTCCAACAAAAGTAATAAGTAAGTATTTTTGATCGATTTATTTTCAAAATATTTTCGTTAATAATATAGCTTACATTTTATGAGTTTTCTTACAATTTAGGTATTTAATTTAAGAAATGAATAAACACTTGTTACTTTTATTGTAGATTATTTTACTTCAACTGTGGAACCGTTTTACTGGCAGATTGGGGGGGGGTGTACAGTCGAAATAACTATTGCGGGTACGGTTGTAATGTAACAATAGTAGCAGTATTACTGTTTTACATTGTAGATGCCAAAGCAAGTGTCAGAAAGACAAGTAGAGTTGTAAGCAACATAAAATGAACGTTATTAAGAAAGAAATTCCGATAAATCTGATTAAGTACTGTAGTCCGGAGTCAATTTGTTGATTTATTTTATTTGATTTAGTTTAATTTGATATAGATCCTATTCGATAAAATGCTAATTTACCTAATAGATTGACTCTTAGTGAGACATTCTTTATTTTTATGTTTACAATGGTGCCATACTCTTCAGTAACAAATCAAAAGTACTTGAATGTTACTTATTGGTAATCAAACTGACTCAAATGCGTGCATTGTATACTATTTGGGTATGTTACAACTGAATCTAGTGTAGTGTCGGTCAAAGACAAAAGAGTATTCTTTTATTTACAACGTTGTATGTTTAGAGCCAGCTATGGGCGATCAAAGCCAAATTATTACAACCGTTCCCAGTTTACCATACCCAATTTTTACCTAATATTTCGGAATCACCCTGTATAATAATTATAATTTAAAACACCAAAACACAACTTCAAATTAATGGAATTTTGCTGCAATGGTATTTTACAAGTCAATAATGTCTCTAACTTACAGTAATATCTACAAAATAAAACAAAATCTCTGAAATATATTAAAAATCACTAACACTTGTCCACATATCAAGGTATTTGTCAAATACAGGGTGTTTACTAAAGAATGGGCCATACTTTAAGGTTAGCTTTTTTTGATGAAAATAAGTGTTTTAAGCCAACTTACCTTAGTACCATCTTGCTTCCTTAAGAAGTTATAAGTCCAAGATTTTTTTTATTTAATTTTTTTTACCATGCTGCTTCTTTGCATGATAGATAAGAATATCTAACTGATTTTTTGTGGTAAATGTACAGGGTGTTCTGAGCGTTTATGGCACAAGAAAGTATTTAAAACCTTTTTAAGAAAGCAAAATTGTTCTAAAGTAAGTTGACTTACATCACCATTCTCGTCCAAGGAAGCTAGACTTAAAGTATGGCCCATTCTTTAGTAAACATCCTATATACACCAAATAATAGCTACAAATATCCATTTGGTTACACAAGTGAAAAAATGAGAAATATTAAGTAAAACACAGCAATTCAAAATCGTATGCCCTTTCAAGAATATTCCTGTTCCATTATTTGTTGTTCCGTGACTGACTTGCTTATTTGATGCTTGAAGTTCATGTGACTTATCAAACTTATCTTCTGCTTGCAAGTGTAGGAGCAGACGAAACATTTAAAGCGCGATTCCACTCCGCATTCCCATTTTAGATGTTTGTATAGAGAGCACTTGTGTTTATACGCTTTTCCACAACGTCCACATACGATTTTATGAGATCCTGAAACAAAAAAAGATGTTAACTAGTGTTGAACAAAACTACACTTTACTTAAAAATAAGCTTTTGAACGTTTCGTTTCGTTCTATTACTTTTCGGTGGTTGCTTCATGTGCCTTCAACTTGTGATGGAATTTCATGTGATTCACTAAGTTTATCTTCTGCTTGCAGACATACGGGCAATGGAAACATTTGAATTTGGCCTCTACTCCACATTCCCATTTGCGATGCTTATAGAGTGAACTTTTGTGTTTGTAAAATCTTCCACATTTCCCGCAGATGTTTGCATGTGGTCCTAAAATGTGTCATATGTAAACTACAACCTAAATTTACAAAAATAATATACAGGGTGTGATATTATAGGTGTCGCAGGCACACGTGTTCTAGGAATAAAAGCTAGACAAATAGTCCTTTAAGCTTTTGTCCTAGCTTGATTTTAAAATATTTCGAAAATGAAATATTTTATTTTATAAATTTTTAGTCGTATAATCGCATACGTGCGGTAATAATACAGTGTTGTGGAAATAAATGCAACACAGTCAAAGAGTAGATCCAAAAATAATGCGACGTTGCCAACTTACCTTAGTCAGAAGTTGATGGTTTTATAAAGATACAGGGTGTCAAGGTTAACATTTTATTTTCGATATGTATTTGTAAATAACCTTTTAAAAAATCTAAATATTTGTATACATTTTGGAGATCGCGAATTTTTGAGGGTGAGAAATTCAAATTTTTTACATCACTAGAGGACGCCACTTATGGCACATCATGCTTCTACCTTAGGAGGTACTTATCCTCTCCTACCGGTGGAAGTTCTAGGGAGCCCAAGATAAGTGTCTTGTCTAGATTTCTACTGGCCAAAATTTAAAATGCATGAAATAATTCTCGGTCATTAGTGGTCCAAAATGGCCGCCGTCTCACCTAGTTTTCTAATACAATTTCCAGGTCGTTTTACTGGACAAAGCTGAGGCACACTCTTAGGAAGACGCCTCCTTGTACCGATTACCTTAACACAAGCAGGAGACGTCTTTATCTTAATGCAGGACCAAATCCAAATACAAATTTGCTGCCAAGGTATTACGATCTAACCAATATACCATAGAAGCACTAAGTAACATAATTTAGTAGAAGCGTTGAGTGAGAAATTATAGATAGAGGCGCAACCTTAATGGCGAAATGCGTATTCCATCTACAAGTTTAAAACCCTGTATCTTGAAAACAAAGGCCCTAATAGAAAACATCTATAGGGCAAAATTTTCGGACAAGAAATAAAGGCCTTCATGTTTGACGTTCCGTTAGGTTACACCGTGTTTTACAGTAGGGTTTTTTTGGGCCCAAGATGTGTCCGTCTGTCGAGAACTGTTGTTAACGACAGTCAATTTTGAGTGGTCTGTGTCATTCAATGGTTTAACAAGCAAAGAAAACTTCCGTGAACAATAAGTTGTCGATAAATTGACGAATCTTATTACCTAATACCATCTCGGGCCCAGAAGTGGATACGCATTTCGTCATAAGGTTGCGCCTCTATCTATAATTTCTCACTCAACGGCAGAAGTAATTCGAAAATACATACCACCACATCCTTCAAGTTGTGACCTTTGTTGGATATAAGAATGGCAAATGTATAAAATAGTCAGTGGGTATTAACACAATTGGTATCATGCCGGGCACTGCTCTTCAAGATCATCAACTTCCTTGCCTGCATATGCGGACCTTTGAACAATCAAGAGACATGGAGGCTGGAAGAGCAATACGCTGGATAAACGATATATTGAAACGTAGTTATTGAAATAATGCTTGTTTATTTGTTCCAAAATATGTATAACGTTATTACAAGTTAAATAAATGTTATGCGATTTTGTTATATATTAATTGCTGCATGACAATTCCTGGATTTCATATGATTTGCCAAGTGGCTTTTCCGCTTGAACTTGCGTTGGCAATTATAACATTCAAATTTTCTATCTACCCCACATTCGTATTTAAGATGGCGATTCAGGGTTGCTTTAAAAGTGTATCGAGAATCGCAAGTGCCACATTTGTAACTCGGTCCTTCTAAAAAAAGAAAGAATGATTGCATATGACATTCAATTATATTTATTCACCTTATTTAATTATACTATAATTTTTCTTTAGTAATATGTCAGGAAATTGTGTTCAGTAAATTAGAAGAATTACTGTAAAATATGTATTTATTGTTTATATAAAACACAATAATTAATTTTATATTATTGTATTCATTAAACATATGATTTCTTTTGAAGATTTCTAATTCGATTAACAATAACTCCAATACAAGTTTTTCAAAAATTAACAATAATCATTGTCAGTCTTATACAGGCTGACTTACGACGATAGGCTATTAGATGTTTTCATGGTTGTAATGCTTTTTTTTTAATTTGACTTCCCTTTTAATATAATTCGTCACCATCGTCGATATTTTAATTGGAATATCATTTTTATTCAAATTTTACATTTGGCATGTTATTTTAATGAAACTTGCATATTCAGGAGCGGACCTTTTATCAATCAAGAGGCATGGGGGCTGGAAGAGTAACACGCTGGCTAAAGGATACATTGAAACGTAGTTACTGAAATAATGCTTGCTTATTTGTTCCAAAATATGTATAACGTTATTACAAGTTAAATAAATGCTATGACATTATATTATATATTAATTGTTGCAAATCATGACAATTCCTGGATTTCAAATGATTTTCCAAGTGGCTTTTCCGCTTGAACTTGCGATGACAATTATTACATTCAAATTTTCTGTCGACTCCACATTCGTATTTAACATGGCGATTCAGGTTTCCTTTAGAAGTGTATCGACAATCGCAAGCGCCACATTTGTAACTCGGTTCTTCTAAAAAAAGAAAGAATGATAGCATATGATATTAAATTATATTTATTCACCTTCTCATTTAATTGTACTATAATATTTCTTTAGTAATATGTCAGGAAATTGTGTTTAGTAAATTAGAAGAATTACTGTAAACTATGTATTTATTGTTTATATAAAACACAATAATTAATTTTATATTATTGTATTAATTAAAAATATGATTTCATTTGAAGATTGGTACCAATCCGATTAACAATAACTCCAATAAAAGTTTTTCAAAAATTAACAATAATCGTTGGCAATTTTATACAGGCTGATTTACGATGATAGAATTTTTCATGGTTGTAATGCTTTTTTTTTAAAAAATTGACTTTTTTTAATATTCGACCATCGTCGATATTTTAATTGGAATATCATTCTTATTCAAATTTTACATTTGCCATGTTATTTTAATGAGATTATCATAAGACTTTCCTATGCCTAATCTTTTTCGTTTTCAAGATGAATGCGATCTTGACAGAAAGATGATGCATTAACTTAGGAAAAAATTCGGCACTTGATTTATTAACACTTTGTATAAAATGAAGTCACTTGTAAGACATTATTAGAAGAGTCAACAATTTATTGTAAAAAAAATCGATATAGCTGATTTTACACAGTGATGAAAAATGATTATCTTTCGAAATATTGAAAATATCTGAAAAACGGCAAGGATTGAGTATAGGAAGTAACAGTTTCTTGAAAATATTTTCATTGAAAAACTCATATCGAATTATACAAAGAAATTTTCACATTAACATGTAGAATATAATAATTTACTTTTTTTGTTTGTCTTAGTAGACCGTTAAAAGCTCAAAAATAAAATAGTTATTTTTTGTATGTGTTTTAAGTAGTATTTTATCTGCGGAAGAATGTTAAGATGAATAATCTTAAGTGGATAAAAGACAATTAAAACACAAACGTAACACAACGTTTTATCCATAATCACATCTTGTAACCAAGAAACGGCATGGTGGATGGAAGAGGTCCTTTGTAGCAGAAAGTTGTGTTGAGGAGTTCATATCTCACAAACTTAATATTGCATGGAAAATCTAAGGAAAATATAGCTATTCCTTACAAGAAGAGACATCCATAACTTGTGCAAATTCTTCACAAACTTCGGCAGATATTATGCGTTCCCAAAATGATAGCAACAATGCTATAATGGTTGTTATTAACGGACTTGAAGTTAAATGTGATAAAACAAAAAATAAAATGTCTATTACTATACACGTTAATGTTAATAAGTAAATAAATTAAATTTGATTTATTACTTTTTTCATTATACCACTAGTGAAATAATAGCTATTTATGCCATTAGTTACGAAATGCCTAATTTTGTGTAACGCGTGAGATTTTTGCGGAACGAACGAAGTGAGTTTCGCAAAAACTCACAAGTTACACAAAATTTCATTTCGTAACGTATTGCATACAAGATTTTTTCTAATTTTGAAGAAAGTAATAAAAAAATAAAATTTAATATAATTGACAAAAATTTGGAAAACATAAATTTAGTTTGTTGCTGTTACTTCATGTTAGTTGTCAGTTTGACATTTTGTAAAAAAGTCTAGACGGAAGGTTTTTAGCGAGATTGATATATTTTTAGTTTTATTTTTAAAAAATGAGTGATTCAAGTTCTGAAGAGCTACCAAGCGATATTGAAGAGGCAGCAGGTAATGCTCTATTATCAGTAATTCCCAAAAAGTCAAAGGCAGTTTATGATTTGGCATACGAAAAATTTGTTACGTGGTGTGATGAGAAGAAAATTAAACATGTTAATGAGAAAGTTTTACTTGCATATTTTGAGGGTAAGAAAGATCTAAAAGTTTCCACATTATGGACACTTTACTCAATGTTAAGGTCTGAACTAAATCTGAAAAGGAATATTGATATTAAAAAATATATAAATTTGGTAGCATATATTAAAAGGCAAGCGGACGGGTACAGTGCTAAAAAGTCAAAAGTTTTTATTAAAGAAGATTTTGCCAAATTTTTAGTGGAAGCTGATGACAAAGAATACTTAATGGCTAAGGTTGCAATGATAATTGGAATGGCAAGAGCATGCAGAAAAGCAGAATTAACATTTCTTCCAGTTGAAAATGTTATAGACGAAGGAAGCCATTTTCGTGTTGATATCCCACCTTCAAAAACAAAAGTTATACGGCAGTTTGCAATTACCACTGGAGACATTGAAAATATGAATCTTGTTGAAATATTAAGAAAATATATCAAGTTGCGTCCCCAGGTTCTTAAACACAACAGATTTTTTGTAAAATATACGAATGGAAAATGTACCAGAAATCCTGTGGGAATTAACACATTTAGCAGTCTGCCAAAAGTTATTGCACAATTTCTTGGTCTTTCAAATCCTGTTCTATATACTGGCCATTGCTTCAGAAGAAGTTCTGCCACTTTCCTAGCAGACAGTGGCGCTGATATTTTAAAATTAAAGAGGCACGGAGGTTGGAAATCTAGCTCTGTTGCGGAGGGATATGTTGAAAATTCCATGAATAATAAAAAACTTATAGCGCAAGAAATATTTGGTGAAACATCTAATGCAATGTGCGCCGCTTCCCAAATAACAGCAAGTTCGAGCAATGAAAAAAATATGTCGTCGGGAATTAATTTGAATAATTGCAATAATTGTGTTATCAATATTTATAATAATTAACTAATTTATAATTTATGTTTTTAACTTGTATTATAACAGTTTAATAAATAGAATAATTCTTTTTGTCACTAATTTTGAAATACATTTTTCGTCACCAATTGCATAAAATTTTACTTTATGCAACTAGTTACAAAAAGTAAGACGTTTCATAATGTCAATCAGTTTTAAAATGTGTCACTTTATATGTCAAAATTAGAAAAAGTTACTTTATTTCCTTAGTAGATAAAGTATCATTTTAGACAGTTCATAATATGTGTGGATAAAAGTCCGACTATAAGATGATTGTGGATAAAATAATTAAAATATTAAATACTGTTAATAAAAAAACAATCTAGACATAAACGTCAAAAAATGTCCAGTGTAATCACATGCTAGCTTACGTGAGGGAGAATGGAAATTTCCGTATTTTTTAATTACTATAATAACGGAAAAAATAAGCAAATTGGTTAAAAAACGTTGGTGTGAAATGTTCACTTATAATATCACAAGAGTTTAAATTTTATGAGGTAACGAATATTTAAAAAATTATATAATATAGATAATTTGCTTAAAATATTCGTGACAAAAATGAAATCCAGGTGTGCTATTCGGTAAGAAAATTTCACAGCCCAAGTATAAATCAAACCTGAGATTTTAAATTAATTTGACTCGGCCAAGGTATTGTTGTTGACATATTATGTTGATTTGCCATTTTTATTTAAACGGTTCTGTCACAGTAGATGTGGCATTTTATTGGTTTTAAAGTAGACGTGTGAAATCATCACACAAAAAAATCAGTACAATCGTGAAAACTTTTAACGGTCCATCACGGTGAATCAGCCTGTATTGAACCACCAACACATATGGACAAATAAAATAAACTTTCAAGTATGAGCTATATCCCATTGATTTCCTCTGGATGTTGACGCATTATATGTCGTTTAAGATTTTCTTTCAATTTGGACCTGTGTGGGCAATAAACACACTGAAACTGAGGTTCTTGTTCGCACTCGTATCTGATATGCCTGACTAAGGTATTTTTGTGTATGTAGCTTCTTCCACAATTCTCACAGACAAATGCCCTCTCTAAAAGTAATAACTATAATTACACATATTACCACGATATCATATATTTTAATGTTAAGGGCGCCGTATTCTTGAAAAAGTGTTTTCTACAAATACAAGTAATTTTAGACATTTAAGAACTGAATAATATAGAGTTTAGCAAATAACAAGAATGTTATCTCATGCCACCTGCGTATATTCAAAGGTACCGAAGTAAGCAAATCCAGCAAATTTTTAGGTACTGAAATCTTTCAAAATATGTATTTTTTAAATTCAGCTATAGATATATACATTGTTATAACATAAACTTACATAGTTTTACATATAAGATTGTTAATTTTTGTTAATAAGTATGTGAAAATAATTGTCAAAATAGAATAGCGAAATAATGTGTCATACAAATGCATTTTAATAGAATAACTATTACACTATTAGGTTGGTAAGAGGGGTATAACATTCTGTTAGCCACTTAACAACCGTATAGTGTATAACGTTTTTCGCACAACCGCATTTATCAAATAAAATAATTAAAAAATTTATTTTGATTGCTAAAATGGCGCGGCCTATCTAGCGTGTTTTGAATTTATTTTGTTGGAAACCAAAAAACAATTTGAAGTTTGAACAATTTTGTGTTTTGTTGTCAAAACTGTGCTTATAATGGCTTCAAAGACGATTCAGAGATAGATTCGGGCATTGACGAATCGTATCAAATAGGTTGTGGGTCATTAATTCCCACAAAATCAAAGGTGAGGTATGAAGTCTATGATGCTTTCAGGAAATGGTTGAATGAGAAGAAAGCGGAGATATCTGAAAAAACTTTGCTGGCTTATTTTGTTCAGAGAAATTTAAGATTGAAATCTCCGGGAAGCTTATGGGCAGAGTACTCTATGCTTTAAAGTACGATCAACTTAAATAATGGTGTCGATATATCGCAAGTTAGTAGCATTTCTAAAGAAGAAAAATATTGGACATCATGCGAAAAAATTAAAGGTATTTACCAGAGAAGAGATGAACAAATTCCTGCTGGAAGCCCCCGATGAAACCTATATTATGATGAAAGCAGTGATGATAGTGGGAGTCGCTGGGCCTCGTAGGCGTGATGAACTTATGAAGATGAAAGTTGATGACATTACGGATGAAGGTTCAGTTGTCATTGTAAAAGTGCCTGATACCAAAACACATATTAGTCGAATTTTCATAATCACTGACAAGACCAATGAAAAAGTCCCTTTCTGACGATTTTGCGAAAATATACAGGCTTAAGACCTAAGGAGACTAACTCTCGTCGATTTTTCTACTCAGTTCGTCAGGGAAAATGTGCAAATCAACTTGTGGGTATAAATACATTGGGACAAATACCACAGAAAATTGCCGAAGATTTAAAACAAGATCCAAAATCCTATACTGGACATGCTTTTAGAAGGACATCGGCGACTTTGTTAGCAAATAGTGGAGTTTATGTTATGGCACTCAAACGTTTATGGGGGTTCGAGGTTTTAGTAATAACATTAATGTATTATTCGACTAACAGAAAATGTAACTATAGGTCTTCTGGTGTCGCTGAAGGATGGTGTTGCAGAGTCTTTAACAAAGAAAATAGAGTTTGCTGATAAGATTTTACATAGCAACAGCGGCAGTGACAATGAATTTAACTCCATTCCAGTGTTTGAAGACAGAACTACTGAAGTTTATTCTAATCCTAACATATCTAAGTCAATAAGTAATACAAAAAATTCAATTACTGTAGAAGCAATAGATAAAAACGAGGGAAAAA
Organism: Monochamus alternatus; assembly: GCA_037114965.1. NCBI lineage: Eukaryota > Metazoa > Arthropoda > Insecta > Coleoptera > Cerambycidae > Monochamus > Monochamus alternatus. The sequence continues at coordinate 144,078,082 of CM073426.1, read as the reverse complement.
CTATTACGTTTAAAAATTGTACAAATTGTACCTTTAAGTTTTACAATAAATGAGCCCAGCATTTGTTGGTGAAAATAATTACTGATTTTTACTTACCGCATTAATGCTGTTATGAACTCAAACAACACTATTATTTTTTTGATTTCTATGGACACAAGCCACAGTGTTGTATATTCAACTTACAGAATGTGTCAACAATGACAGTAAGTGCATATTTCAGAACGATTGTGCGAAAAAGTTATTATATTATTTGAGGAAAGTTTAAATAATAAAAGTGGATATACAGAATATCAGTAATTTTATTTTTGATATTACTTTTGCTCTACGTGTTTTATTTTTTCGAGATTTCAGTACCTAAAAACACCACAAATTTGATTATTTTGGCAAGAAATACGGCGACCTTAATTATGATTTGTTATTTATTTTAGACACTTTAGGTATAATCAGAAAAGCGTAAGAAAAATAAGATATATACAAGCGTGCGGTAAGTAAATGTGGTAAGTTGTAGATTACCGCATAAGTGCCAAAAATATCAAGTGAAACAATAGCAAAATTAATGTTTTATCTTAAAATATATGAGTATTTATGTCTGCACATCTACAGGGGGGTGGTCCGGAATATATGGATAAGGATGGATAACTCACATTTAGAGGATGGATGGACAAATTCCACTAAAAAAATCTTGCGCAGAAGTTACAAGGTCTTCTTAAATATTTAGAAATAAACATGTGACTCGCGTGTATTTATTATTAAATTCTGATGATAAAATCTACTGTATTTCTAATAATTAGTTAGAAGAAATATTCTGCATATTATATTGACTAGCTTAAACATGTATTTTTGTACATTTTGACAAGAAGACTTTTTTTCAAGGCATTAAAAGTAAAAACTTTTTAACTTCATCTATCACGCACTCTTTATATAACTACAAAAACAATATTAAAACATATTTAAATTGGCTCCTGTTACACTATATTCAGGTTAAACGAAATGAAAGTATTTAAACTGATTGATACTCCATTTTTTAACATCTGCAATTGAGGGTTGCTATTTAAACAAATTGTCGATGACGTCATATCTCGAACAACGATGACGTCACAAATGTGGGTCGTATGTCAAAAAGTGCCTTTTTAAAAAACAAAATCGATGTGCCAGAGGATTTTTTCGAAAACTTTTCAATTTCAAAATGAATGAATTTATTCGTTATTTTTCGAAAACACTGTATAAGAATATTTAAATTATCTATTCAGTAAAATTATAATTTATTTAATTTATAAATCAATGCAAATTATAGTGACGGAAATTTACGATGGAATTTAGCATAATACTTGTAAAATCACATAACATAATATGAAATTGTATCCATGTTTATTTCTGTAATATTACAGTGTACTTATTTCATTTACAAAATTATTTTGTAATTTTACATAACTACTGACAAATTTTTGTCAGTTTAAAAGCCCTTTAAAAGTAATCTGTTTTTTGTATCTGTATTAATTAAAAATCCTATAACGTACTATTACGTGCGGCAACATTGCAATCCATTACTTGTTACTGCTAACCTCAAACTACAGATTGTGCAAAATAGTTGTGCATCGTATATACTTCTTTCCTAATAAGTATAATAAATCAATTTAATGAATCAAGTTTGTTTTATTACTTTACATTTATCAGTTGAAAAAATTAAACTCTATGTATTTACAAATTTAACAGAAGCATTTATTGCCGTAAAATACAGTGAATAGGATCTGTAATACTACAGTATAAATAATATACAAAAATCGTCAATGGAGTATTAATAAACTATACATTTCTATAAAGTAGTGAAAAAAGAACTATGATATAAAATTTTTCAGTTTATCTGAATCTTAGATAAATAACAAGTTGAACCAAAATTACATGACAATAAAATATAAATAAAACTTTATATGTATTTTACATGTGATTGTATTGAATTTATTTCTATTTTTTCCATACTAACTAATAAAGTTTGGTCAAATTCATTTTCGAAATACATGGTGGTAAATATTTAATTGACAAAATGGACTGGACACGATTATAAAAAAATTTGGCATCGTTTCAATGGATGAAAAGGACTTACAAGCTTATAATTAACTTAAAACTACGTTCCATTGTATTGCTCTGGATGTTGACGTATCACATGCCGCTTCAAATTCTCTTTAAGTTTTGCTCGATGTGGACAAAAACTACATTGAAATTGGGGTTCTTGACTACACTCGTATTTCATATGCCTCACCAATGTCTTTTTGCGCACGTAGCTCTTTCCGCAGTTTTGACAGGGATATGGTTTTTCTAAAAAGTAATAGTGATTAAATTTTAATTCGATTAAGGCCGATGTTAGACTATGCATTTTTAACCTTTGTCAGGCTTACTCTAAGTTGAATTATTTTTTTATCCTTTACTAAAGTTATGAAAGAAATATGCTCAACTTTTTACATTTTTTTTTATAGCAACTAATAAAATTATTTATTCTATTTATACTTCGACAATATCTTTTCATTAAATTGATAGAAGTAAATGATAATTTTAAGCAAAATAATTTGAACTATATACCATTATGTTGTTGAGAATGTTGAGCAATAACATGCCGCTTCATATTTTCTTTAGAGTTCTCTTGATGTGGACAGTAAATGCATAGAAACGAAGGTTCCTGCTTGCAATTGTATCTAAGGTGTCTAATTAAAGTCTTTCTATGTAAGTAGCTTCTTCCACAGTTTTGGCAGGAATACTGTTCCTCTAAAATAAATTAGCAATAAAGAATTCATATGTTAATATGGTTGATTTACCCAAGCTTAAATGAATACCATTAACATTATTTCAATTAGACATTCAAAAAGAGAATGATACTGTTTTAATGTTAATAAATGCCACTAAATGAAGTATTATAAATGTTAATACTCTATTTAAATTGGTTTACAGAATACCACATTACAGAAAATTCACAATTAAATTTAGAAAATATTGCAATAGTAGTGATTGACTTAACAGTAACAATGAAAATATAAATAAAACAATGAATAATTATTTTGTAAATGTGCCTATCAAATAAAAATTCGTAAATGAAACACCAATTTAAAAAAGTTCAATAAATCTTTATTTCGTCCGTTGAAAATTATAATGCATTAAAAATGAAATAAATCTTAAATTACAAATTACTATTTACCATTTAAGGGCGCCGTATTATTTTTACAAATACAAATAATTTTAGATATACAAGGTGTATCAGGTATTAATGGCACCGTTTCCAAGATATAACAAAATTATTTTCGATATTTGTAAATATTTTCTAAAAAAATCCAAATATTTAGAGACATTGTGGAGATCGAGGGTTTTTGGGGGCGAGAATTCAAATTTGTTTCTAATTTTGACGCTATTTGTAGAGGGTACCACAACTTTTTTTCAGCTTAGTATACACATCTGTCTATTAAAACAAACAAAACTTAAAGTATCTTACGTTTCTTTATAATTAAAACAGTGGCCTACTATTTTTATTGTAAATAAGAGCGGCACAGTGTTTCTACGCCACTCGTGAAAATGAGAGTTTTTAAACATACTGAATAATTAGACAAGGTTACAACCTAGAATTATTGACGATTTATGGCACAGGGTTTCCAAGTGAAAAAAAATATAATAAAAATTTCAAAATGATTGATACAGGTATATTTGGATAAATCTCATTTATTTTGACTGTATAATCACCCCTTCTAAGGATGCCAGTAATACCTGAGTCACCCTGTGTAATAACTGAATAATCTAAGGCTTAGCAAATAACAGGAAAGTTATCTCATGCTACAAAGGAAGTAAAACGAATAAATAACGAGCAAAGTGGTCCGAAATTTTAGATTTTTACAATCTTTGAGAATACGTAATTTTTTAAATTTGACTGTAAATATTAATATACAATGAAGTTGCTTGATCTGCATATAAGAATGTGAAAATAATGGGGAAGTTGCAAGAATTTTATATTGATTCAAATGTCGGAACATATGTCTGACGGCAATAATTAAAATATTACATTAATAAATTGCCAAGGAATGTAAACCACGTGTCCAAAAACGCAATACCATTGGTGTGACGTCACAAAACGTTCAGCGCGGTTTATGTTTCCGTAGATTAACTTTTTTTGCACGATAAGACTAGAATTTTCCAAATTTTGCAAGACTTTTCGCCTCGACCAAAATTTCTAACATCACCACAAATAATAAAATATCATTTTACGGTAAGAAATACGGCGACCCTAGTAAGTATCTTACATACACCTCTTAATAATTTTTGTATAAATTATTTTGTCTTTTTATTTCCGTTTAAATGTTGTCTGTTCATGTGTCGTTTGAGATTTTCTTTTAGCTTTGCTCGATGGGGACAGTAGGCGCACTGGAATTGGGGCTCCTGTTCGCACTCATACTTGACATGCCTCGACAAGGCATTTTTTCGTTTGTAACTCCTTCCACAGCTATCGCAATGAAATGCTCTTACTAAAAAAACATTATTAGTTAGTTCCAAATAAGCATAAATTATTAACACACATCTTTAGTTTATTGTGGGATACGGTTAATAGCTGTAAATAACTGTAAATGATTGTAATTAGTTATTTACTACCAATTATCATCTCTTTTATACAAGGTGTTCAAATTGCAGATTTATAATTGAAATATAATTATTATACAACACTTCTAGGCATAAAGATATTAAATATTATGGTATAGCAATCGAGTCCGGAAAAGACACTTCCCGCACGTGTTAGGTACAATATTTTTCCTACGATCATGACATTGACATGATTTTAATCAGGCGACACAGTTTATTTTAATTACCAATTTATAATTTCATTATTAAATAGTTATATAAACTAATAGGTTTACAAAAAGTATATATTTAATTGTTTCTTCATTGTTCACTACAAATTTTCTTGAACATTGGTTTTTGTGTTTGGTTTGGTAATAATACACATCTTCTTTGTCTTCTTTATCGTGGATCGTCATATTTTGTAGTTCTTCACGGCGGGAAGCACCGGCTATTCCAAATATCGTGGCTACTTTGATCATACGATATACGTCGTCTGAGGCATTTAAGAGAAAATGTTCTATTTCCTTAGTTTCCAATACCTATGATTTTTTTGGCTTGTAACCAACATTTGATTTCTTCAAATATGCCGTTGGTTTGAGGTATTTTCTAATATCAATGTCCTTCTTTACTTTGAAACATAGTTTCATCATGGAATACTTCGATATTAGAGTTGTCGGTGGATTACGTTTTGCAGTATCCTGGAAATAGGTCAAAAATACCTCTTCCTTAAAGATGAAGTGTTTTTCTCCATCAGCCATTGGTCGAAGGGAGCAAACTCTTTTTCATAGCGAATTCTTGATTTACCTCCAATATCTCTGTCGGCACATGAGAGACTCCTCACTCATTTTGGGTAGTTTACGATGAAGAGAAATAAAAAATAAATCACTCGCCCATCTAACTGAACTGATTGAAACTTTGAGAGCTGCCTGCATTCGCTGAATTACGTTGGACACAATTGTCAAAACAATGCGATAGGCCTACTGTATAATATAGAAGTGCTACTACGATCTTAGGAAAGACCGTAGGAAAAATATATTTACTTCTTCATTCCATATTAACAAGATGTAGAGGTAGTATAGTAATATTGTTTGTTATCCTAGAAACGTGTTCATGTTAGTGGGAATGTATTTTTTATGGTTTGTCGGTGTTTTTAAGTACAATTTTTATTCAAATTGCTAAGAAAAAGTTGCGTCAGTATCAAATGTGTGGAAAATTGAGTACTTTTTATTGTAGTTTGCATTATTAATTGTTTCTAACTTATCTTTAAATTTTTTTTTCAATGTATTTTACACACTGAACTAAAAAATATTCCAGAATATTAACAAACAGGCAACAATTGAAAATATTTCAATGTTGTTCTTGTGTCCGTGGAATATCTGAACACGTCAAAAATATCACAAGAATAAAACTTAATAATAAAAATGCTCTTATAAAATGAAATCTATTTGTGACAAATTTATTTGTTGGTGTTAGAACAGTTTATGTTTCCTGGAAACATGGGCCTTAAGTTCATCGGGTCGTTTGGACTTATGGCTGCAATGAAGGCAAGGAAATCCTCTTTCATTCATGCACTCGTACTTAAGATGCCTCTTCAGGGTATATTTGGTTTTATAACCTTTGGAACACGTTGAGCAAATAAATTGCAGACCTATAAAAAGTGTAATATACAACATAATGCACAACATGCGTGAAAAAAATCAGAACAAGGTAGTACCTAAGAAAGTTTGCAAATTTGTTCCTTTAAACTACGTTTGTTTGTCAATTGTAGCCAAAAATATATTCGAATTTTTTAACTACAAATTCTGTAACTTCCAAATTTAGAGATTAAGCTGGAAAATCTGAGATTCGAGCACCTGAAAATCTAATATACAGGGTAATTCAAAAAACCTCTGACAGAGTTTTAGAACAGAAAATATATCAAAACTTAAAGCAAAAATTCCTATTAAAATTTCATTAAATTTATACCTTATCTTCGATAATTCCAAAACGCCTTAACATATATTTTACATCTAACAGTGGCGTAGAGACAGGGGCAACATAAACCTTTTTTAAAAGTATTTTTGTGCACTGTTAAATTTGTTAAATTGATACAATTTCTGTATGGTGTGCAATTATCTATCACACTGATGTCTTGGAAAATTTTAATAAAATCAACCATTTTTAAATAAAAGACGTTTAAAATAATTTTGCTGGTTCTATTTTTTTGCCTCTGCCTTTACGTCACTGTTGTTCGTAATATATTGAGTAGTACATCAAATAATTAGTCTTTAGATGCTAACTTCATGTGGCAAATTTTAGATTGACATATTATCAAAGATAACATAAGAAACTTACATAACGCCCTGTATCTCGTTAAGGATCCATCTGCGACATGTTTATTATGAATTTTTGTTTTAACTGTTGATATACTTTCTGCCCTAGAACTCCGTCAGTGATTTTTTTAATCATCCTGTATAACCCCCTTTTTCGTCTTGTAATTCTTGGACTATGATTGTATCACAAAAAATGAAACTTAGTTACTCAAGAAGAACTAATAAACTTGAATAAAAACGATGATTCGATAAAATAACATTTATTAAAAAGTATTCCATACATTTCCTATTGCTTTTTGAAACGAAACCTATGAACACAATGCATATGTTGCTTGAGAGTCCATTTCCTTTTTGCCTTGTACTGGCATCCGCTGAAGGAACATTGGTACATGGCAGATTTTCCGCACTCATACTTTAAGTGTTGATTCAAGCTCTTTTTCTGCTTGTACGTTCTCATGCAGGTGGGACATACAAATCCGTGGACTAAAATTTACGTAAAGTAATTAATACTATAATAAAAATCTGTAACTTTTTCTCATTTGTGGTGACTCTTCAATAACTATATTTTACAAACAAGAAAACACCATCTTTATGTTACATAACATCTCTATTAGCCATCACAATAGTATGTTATTAGTTACACAATATATTGGTTAGTTATAATCATTTACACACACGAAAAATAAATTACATTTAAAGTATAGATATGTTTTAGAAATTATACATTGAAGCACATACAAAAAAAATGTTAATATTAAAATTGCATAGGAGAAAGTATATTGAAAAATGTGGAATTATGTATATCATGGAAGTAGATATAGTTATATAAAATGAAATTTAAAGATGAATATAAAAAACTACCTTAAAATAAACAAAAAAGATAACATTAAAGAATTTATTTTTTTATGAAGAGTACACGATTCAAACCTATAATGTATACAATTTCTTGTATTGGTTACATTTTAAAATATATACAGATAGAAAACCAGAATCATCTTCTGTCAATTTAACCAGTTTCAGTTCACAATCTATTGAATCTCTATTGAAAAGAGTGTTCCTATTTCTTCTATTTTGACACAAAGAAATTAGCTAGTTTGGATTCAAGTATAGTAATTTGAGCATCCCTCCATGCATCTGCCCTGTGTCGGTTCTTATGCAGGACATCCTGTCTCCTGCTGTCTCCATCCCCGACCAGGGTTGAATTACACCCACAATATCTACCCATATATTCATTATTATTAACTTTTGTAACACTTTTTACTGTATTGGAAAGGTATTTTAAGCTAATATAAATCAAATCTCCTACAATTCCTATAATAATAATAATACATTTATTTCCTGTTAGACAATTACAACAATTGTACAGGAATAGTCAGTTCGTTGTAAAATATAAGTATTAAAACTTGGTGCAATAAATAACAACAAATGTATACACATATAATAAATTTATGTTTGTGCATAAAATTCATTCATGCTATAAAAGCATCTATCAATTAGGTATTTTTTCAACATAGATCTAAAATAATTTATATATTTTATTTCTCTTAAATAAGAGGGAAGCTTGTTGAAAATTTGCAAACCTAAGTAGTCTGAAGAACTACGACTTATAGAGTATCTAGAGAATGGTAAATAAAATGTATGTATTTGCCTAGTATTAACATTATGTATATCTTTAATTACATTATACTCACAACTATTTTTAAAAACATGCATGCACAATTCAAATATAAAAACACCGGTGAGTGTTAAAATGTCGAAATCTTTAAATATTTCTCTACACGTATGATATTTAGAAACATTGGCTATACATCTGATAATTCTTTTCTGCGATATAAACACATCCGAGGCTAGGAAGGAGTTATCCCAAAAGATTACTCCGTAACCGAGACGTGATCCCACCTACGCATGGTATGGACATATCAGTTGTTTTTTAGATAAAATTGGTTTCATATTTCTAAATAGATAACACACAGAATTCAATTTTGTATTTAGGTTTGCACAATGCGCCTTCCAGTTTAAACAATCGTCAATTTTAATATTTATGTTAGGTCATTCTCTTTGTCTGTTGTAGAATCGGATAATTTTCGTTTTTTTATTGTTTAGATAAAGATTATTCGAACTATACCAGTTCGTCACTTTTTGTAATATGAAGTTGCATTCCGACTTCACTTCCCTATCTGATTTTATTGATATAAGAAGTGAGGTATCGTCTGCATACATTACTAGAAACACCTTTTTTGATAATACCTTTTCCAGCTCATTAGTATATATCAAATAATGAAGTGGACTTATCACTGACCCCTGAGGGACTCCTGCACATATATAATTAACTTCTGATTTGATTTTATTTGATAGTTATGACTTGAATGGGAAAGACTAACAAATTGTTTTCGATTCATCAAAAATGATTCTATCCAGTTAAATGCAAGTCCTCTGACCCCGTATAAGTTTAATTTTATTAGTAATTTTGATGGTCGATACAATCAAAGGCTTTGCTGAAGTCGCAGAAAATCCATAGTGGACATTCTCCAGTTTCAATGTAGGCCACTAATTTCTGATAAAAGGCGTATATCGCCGTATTGGTCGATTTCGTAGGTCTAAATACATGTTGGTTGTTTGTGATAATATTGTATTTATCAAAAAATTTTAACAGTAGATCTAAATATGAGTTCTCGAATATTTTTGAGAAGCCCAGTAGAATTGTGACAGGTCTATAATTGTCCATAACTTGAGGGTCATCTTTCTTGTAAATTGGAACCATTTTGCCAATTTCTAATATCTCTGGAAAAGCTCCCGTATTGAATGATACATTTATCAGAAAAATCATTAGATGAATTATGTAGGATTAACATTTTTTTATTAAAATTAGAAGCACTTCATCATGCCTTGAGAAATGTTTGTTTTTTTAATTTCTCCATTAATAAACCATACAATTCATTTTCTTCAATCCTATCAATGAAATAGGTCAGATCTCATCTATTGTTGTTGAATTTTCGAATTCCCACACTTTCAAAAGTGAACTTAGATATTTACAGAATATTTTCATTAAACCAGGTTAGTACATTTAGCTAGATTAATTTTTATTTTAGATAACTATTGAATAGAGCTTTGTCTGTGGAATTGTTCATTAGCATACCAAGATGTTTGGCATCAGAGAGCATACATATGACTTCATTGATAGGAATTGTAGGAGATTTGATTCATATCAGCTTAAAATACCTTTCCAATGCAGTAAAAAACCCTTGTATAATATTTAATGTTAATTTAACATATGTATCGACACTTGATAACAGGGTCGTCCGTAAGCAATGGTTCATGGATATATACTAGATTCTTTACTTCAAAATATTACGACTTAACCCAACTTGCCTTAATAAAATATTGATAATGAAAAAGATACAGGGTGTTAAAGTTATTTAAAAAGTGATTTATTGTAATGGCGGTTTTCCACTAAACGGACAGTTGAGTTTATGTTGTGTTTGTGTTTTCTAGAACCTGAAAAGCAAAAACTAAACTGAAACAATCCCCAAAACTCTTGTTTCCATCAAGCGGGCTACATTTCGTTCGAGTTTTGTTTTCGGTTCTTTTCCACTGGTTATCGCGAGGAAGTCAGAACACGTGTATTTTTAATATAGTCACGGCAAGAATTAAGACGACTTATGTCATACGAACAAATGAATAATTCATTATATTTTCATTAAAATATTTAAGAAACTGCAACTGAGAATAATAACACCATATACTAAATGTCTGCACTGTATATTGCACTAAATTACAAAATTTTTTTTTTTTTAACACAACAAACTATCGAAAATTATGTTAACAGTAAAAACAATCGCGTAACGTCAGCTCTGACGTAAGTCGTCTGAATTGTTGCCGCAACTATAACCAACCAACATGTTTAAAGAAGGTTTTTCTTTTATTTTTGGCATTGTAGCTGGTTTATACTGAAGTCTTTGGGAAAAAAATAAGTATCCTATACGTTTGTATACTAAACGAAAATAGAAAACAACACGACCGTTTCTACTAAATAGATTCAAGTTTCAAAACACATCGAAACCTTTTGATGTGACCGCTTCCGAGCGGGACCCGAAAAACCAAACTCCAACAGTCTCAAAACACGCCAGTCTTCAAAAAGTTTGCCAAAAGTTACAGTTTTGTTTTATTCGGCACGAGTTTGTGTTTTGTTTTTGTTTTGTCCGTTTAGTGGAAAACCGCCTTTATAGTTGCACTGTGTTTGACTGTATCAACAAAATTTGGTTGTTTTTGGATATGAGAAATCATAATCTGCTGTCTATTTAGACGTATTCCCTAGAGGGCGCCATTTCCGCCACATTTGTGACGTAAGTGTGAGTAAGTAAGTGAAATTGCTGGTATCTATGCTGTACTTCAAACTGCTGACAATAGAGATGAAATTGCTGGTCTATACTGTGTTACAACCATGCACCTACTATACAAATGCTATAACTAACTTTCCAGAATGACGTCTTTTTAAAAATACGTTATTAGACTTATAATGCGATACAAGCATCGAGCTGTAAAATTACGGTGACAATTAAGATGTGTTAGGCGTGTAATTTTGAAATTGTACATCGACCTTGTGCCTTTTCATATAATGGCGCCACAGAAAATGTTTGTGGTACGTCTTATATTCGCAGATGGTACAGCATTGAGAATGTTGTTTTCCGCAGTACAAGATTCGATGGGTGCGTAATGAGTCCTTCCTCGTATATCTTTTTCCGCATTGGTCACAAACATGTAGTCCTAAAAAGAAAAGAGTATTAGTGATGTTAAAGGAGGTGATAAATGTAATCTACAGAAGTGGTTAGAGGCAATAAATAAAATATATACAACATTGGTAGCGAATTTATTTATTATACAACTTAGCTTAAATATTCTGCAAAATTATGTAATTAAAAATTAACAATTAATTACGCTCACAAAAAAGTCGTCTAATATATGGATGAGATTCGAAACAATAAATAAATTTTATTTATATTTTTCTTCAGCAGCAATTTTAATTTAAAAAAACATGGTTCTACTCGATAGGTTTACAAAATTTTGACTTTTTTATATCGTACAAACACTGATTTATGTTTACTAAAGCATTTTAGTGCGATGTATCTGAATCCGATCTCGGAATTTCCATTACGTCAGGTTTTCGAGATGTTCTAATCTAAAAGAGCAAAAAACGCTCTTTTTTGCTGAATTTGAGCTTATTTTATGCTAACAGCTACAATTCCGTCAAAAGTAAAAATTGTATCTTAAAGTATCAGTTTTACCCTTCTAAAATTAAATTGAGTTTGCTAGAATATATTTTATCCTCTACGAAATGTAGTACGTTAAAATTTATTTATTTTAACACCAATAAATTACATCCTCTGTTCCATACTTCCTATCTTTCGTGCACTCTCTAACAAGTCTATAACTCACAAATCTATACCCCAAAACCCATATCCAAAAATCCGTGCACCCCAAAACTGTAAATTCCGAAACCCGTAAACTCCAAACTCCATAAACACCAAAACCCATAAACTCCAAATTTCATAAACGCGACAATACATGATCCCATAAACCTCAAAACCTATAAATCCCAAAACGCATAAACTCCCAAGCTATAAACCCCGAAACCCTAAAACCTGTAAATCCCCAATTCCAAAATAAATAAACCTCAAATTCCATAAATGCATAAACCCCTAAACCCATAAATCTAACTATCCAGAAAAGATCTGTTGGAAAACTATTCCCATATTCTGCGAATATTTAATGTAATAACCCATCAACTATCCTGAAAAGTAGTGCTGATAAGCGATCTCGGATGCTTAATTAACTTGGCTTTAAGAAAGCGATACCAGTTTGTCAAAAATCAGTGGCGCTTTGCTTATCAGTCAATTTTTGGTTATTTTCCGATATGCAAATCTAATAAATTTTAATGAAGGATATCTCGAAGAAGAAAAAAGATATTCGAGCAAACTCAATCAGATTTTGAAGAAGATTAGTACTTTAAGATGCAATCCTTATTTTCCAGATAAAATTCTACATTTTGTCATAAAATAACCTCTAATATAGCAAAAACGTGTTTGCACGCAGGTTAGAATACCTTGAAAACCTAACGTGATGGAGATTCTGTGATCATTTTCGATTCAGCGTAACAAAATCCTTTAGAAACATGATTTAGTGATAGTGTGAATTATGAAAACCTGTACATTTAACATGTAGCACAATCTTCGAATAACTATTAGTGTTGTCACAATTATTCACTTACAAGGGAAATTTATTTTTTAAATTAGAGTTTCTCTATGAATTTCAAAAGTATATATCTGAAGAAAAACAGTTTATTAGTAAACAGTTTTCTAGTAAACTGTTTTTCTATATTTTAATTTTTATTAACTAAGGTCACTATCCTTGAACCTGGAAAATGTATGTGTGGTGTGTGCTGCCCAACTAACTTATTTCTTGCAATTTTCGTGCCGAAGCACAATGTGCCTGTTCAAGTTACCCCTGTGATAAGTTTTATAGCTGCACATATGGCATGTAAGAGAAGGAGTTTTTCCACAATAAACGCTTTTGTGCACTGCCAGACATGCTTTTGATTTATACTTTTTTCCACATTTGCATGGAAAAGTCGCACCTAAAAAAAACACGTTATCATATAGGCCATTCAACATAGAGACTAAAAATATATGATAACAATTATTACAGTCTTATCCCTACAATGACTACGATCTTGCAAATTAGTTAGTTGTCTTGTAGCACATACTTTGTCAACAGTGAATTCCACAACTAAAGAACATCCTCAAGCCACTATTACCTCCTGAATATACAAAATGCTACAAATTGTACAATTAATTTCAATGTTTTTCGTTAACATACTTATTAGTTTAAATAACTACTTAGTAATTACTTGTTACAAATTGATAATTAAAATAAACTGTTTCGAATGATCAGAACGTCATGATAGTAAGAAAAATATTGTACCTAATAAGTACGGGAAGTGTACTTTTCCACACGGTGACTAATTTCAGCTTACCAAAACCATTACGTGTGATAAAACTTTTTAAACGAAATGATATTTTCAGTTACTTTTATACTACAAACTTAAAACTAGAATTAAATTACGTCCAAATCCAAAAACTGTGGATTACCTATGCCACCCACTGTATTATTAGCGCCTTGCACAATGTATAAAAAGACCTGAGCCCTACACAGCAACAACGCTCTCAATTAGTATTAAAACTTAAGAATGGTGATATTTTTTATTAATATTATGTGGGTTCTTCTACAGTGAACAGTGAAAAAGCAAGGTACGCATAAAAAATGTGGTTGATTTGGACAAGCAGGACAGAAAGTACTCTTTTAGATTTTCTTATTGCGGCCAATCTTCCTTCTTCTTGTTTTATGGTCATGTAGCATCTTTTACATCTATTTCTTTTCTGTTCACGAAATAGCGTATGTTGTGATCCCAAAAAACACCAAATTACCTACATTTTATAAAGTAAAGACAGATCATACTTCTGTACCTAATAGTTTTGTTGTAAAGAGGTAATTCTGTGGCACCTCTATTTATCGTTATAAGTACTTTATTTTTTGTATTACACTTTAAAAAACAGTTCTTCTATAGCATCAGTTTCACTGAAGTACCTATACAGGGTTTTGTACACAAAACGTGGAGTAATAAAATAACAAGCTTGACGTATGTGTTCAATATCAAGAGAAGGCAAAGTAAAATACATTTGTTGACTTATATTTGAGATGTGTTGTGGATTGTCAGTGCAAATTCAAAAGCAATATGCTGGACGATATACGAAGAGACCGATATGGACTTTGAAAAAGGCGCAGTACGAGACAGACTTTGTAAAGAAGATGAAAGGCTCATGTTTGAAAAAGCAGTGTCAATCTCATGCAAATAAGAAGTTGGTGTTCTAGGCACATGTAGGTGTCGCGGGCGGTAAGCACAACGTCCTGCGGTGAGCAGAGCAACCAGTCACATCCTAGGCCTAAGATTGACAACCAACAAGGTCGACGAAGAGGTTATGTTGATACCGGTGCACTGGTGCAAGGGAAACACAAGATACACATGGAAAAAAACATGTAATATTTGTGGTGTATAAGAGATTTATACAGGGTGTCCGGAAATTATGCTTCAAGACTTTAGGAGGTGATTCCTCACAAAAAATTAGGGTCACAAGGTCCTATAACAATTTTTTTAAAACTCAATATTAACGGAGATACAGGGTATTAAAGTTAAAATTTTATTTTCGATATTTGTAAATAACTTCTTAAGAAATCCAAATATTTACATACAATTTGTAAATCTGGGGTTTTTGCGTACGAGAAATTCAAATATGTTTCTAAATTTGACGTCACTAGTAAAGGGCGCCACTTGTGGCACATCATGTTTCTTTTAAATGACAGAATTTTTTTGCATTTTAATGTACCCATCTGACTACTGAGACAATCGATTCTCCTACCTGTTTTTTTTGAAAAGGTATGCCCTGCTGAAGTCGGTAGGTGTAACCATTTTTGAAATAATCCTATTTGAAATGCTCAGAGAACCGAGTAAAAACTGTTTTGGTTTCAGGTAAAGTGCCTTTTCTGCTGAAAATATAGCAAAATATTACTTGAAAAAGTTGTTCAGAATCGTAAATTATGGAGACGTGCAAAATTTCAAGAAGATCGGCGAGATTTGATGAAACCATTTTTCAACAAAGCACAAAGATTTTATCAAAACAGGCCGATTTTTTAAAAATTTTGCACATCTCCATAATTTACCGTTCTGAACAACTTTTTCAAGTAACATTTTGCTGTATTTTCAGTAGAAAAGGCACTTTAACTGAAACCAAAACAGTTTTCAATCGCTGCACTGAATATTTCAAATAAGATTATTTCGAAAACTGTTTCTCCCAACGACTTCAATAACGTATACGTTTTTCAGATATAACAGGTAGGAGAATCTATTGTTTCAATAGTCAGATGGATACACTAAGCAGCAAAAAAGTTCTGTCATTTAAGAAACATGCCTGTGCCATAAGTGGCGCCCTCTACTAGTGACGTCAAAATTAGAAACATATTTGAATATCTCGTCCGCAAAAACCTTCGATTTACAAATTTTATGTAAATATTTGTATTTCTTAAGAAGTTATTTACATATATCGAAAATAAAATTTTAACTGTAACACCCTATGTCTCCGTTAATATTGAGTTTTCGAAAAATTGTTATAGGACTTTGTGACCCTAATTTCTTGTGAGAAATCACCTCCTGAAGTCTTGACGCATAATTTCCGGACACCCTGTATACATGTAAATTGAAAATTATTATTATAAAACTCTTCTGCATTTTCTGAAACTGAACTAAGCTAATGTTTTTTTTTTAATAAAATAATGATTTTATACTAACGTATAAAACATTTTGAAATCATTTTATTACTGTTCATGGGCAGTATTATTTAATTACTTTTTGGTAAAATGCAGTGTAATTAAGTAAAATAATAGTAAGTAATGGTCCATTATTCAAAAAGTGAAAAGGTTGACATGCGAAGAGCATATTTTTAATCAGTGATAATAAGAGTGCAGTGATAGTGATAACTATAGTATTGCGATAAATCAGTTGCAATGTAGTCAAAATGGATAATGAGCAAATTCTGGATAACTGGAGTAGATTTTCTGTTTTGTTTTCAATTTCATGTACTTACATAGACATAATTTATTGATGAGGTTTATGAATGGCAAAGAGAAAGATGTAGCGCTAGTTAATAACTTTCTTGAAGTCTATTTTATATAAAAAGATAGATTTCAAGACATTAGTGTAACACTGGCAATGCTGTGGAATACACATCCAATCGTGACTGTAAAAACCATAATATCGGAGTCTGGTTAGCTGTCCTCAACAAATCAGGAAATTTCTTTAAAATTTGCCTTTTTATGCCAGATTTTTTTGAAAAAATGTTTTTTAATGATGTGTTTCTACACAACTGTACTGACGGTTAGAATATTTGTACTTAGTTAAGATTGTGCCTACCTCGTATATGCTAAATAAAAATTCAAATACATATTCCATATTCTATATTTCAGTATCTTTATAGTTATTTAAAAACAATTAAATGATCCACAGATCCAACAATTTGATGTTTTCCTATTATGTGCTTCTTCAGGTCAAACTTCCTCTTGGAGGTGTGACCACAGCCATCAAAATTGCAAAAAAATTTTCCAATGCCGCAGTCATACTTCTCGTGTGTGTAGAGAGAATACTTTCTGTGGTATTGCTTCCCACATTTATTGCACTGCCACGAAGCAGCACCTGAAATATATTTTACTTTCAGTCACATAGGTACATAAAGGGATATCTATTAAATTTGTACCAAACTTAACTTAACTTTATAGGTGAACAAAATTCTTTATTTTACCCGTATAGGCCTCAATTTTCCTTTAAAATTTGAAATTAACTTATAGTCGAGGCAATGAAGCACTAAAAAGGCCAAAGATAGGAAACCTTTTAGGATAGGACGTATCGGAATGCGGTTTTTTCGCTTGCAAAAATTATTTATATCATTCGTACCTACTTTGTCCCTATTACAAACCAAAGACACCTGGTGCGCCCTACCCTGGCTCTGAACGTCTTCCCCGAGGGTTTTCCAGACACAATTGAAAAAGACCAACCAAAAATCGTTTTTTGGTTGGTCTTTTGTCTGTGGGGTGTGCGTCAGTGCTATATTTGAATTCAGCGACCCGAAAAACCCCCAGTAACGATTTTTGGTTGGTCTTTTTCAATTTTGTCTGGAAATCCCTCGGGGAAGACGTTCAGAGCCAGGGTAGGGCGCACCAGGTGTCTGTGGGGTGTTCGTCGGTGCTATATTTGAATTCAGCGACTCAAAAAACCTCCAGTAACGATTTTTGGTTGGTCTTTTTCAATTGTGTCTGGAAACCCCTTGGGGATGACGTTCAGAGCCAGGTTAGGGTACACCAGGTGTCCGTGGGGTGTTGGCCGGTGCCATATTTGATTTCAGCGAGACAAAAAACCCCCCGTAACGATTTTCGGGTGGTTTTTTTCATTTATGTCTGGGAAACCCTCGGGGATGACGTTCAAAGCCAGGTTTGGGCGCACCAGGTGTTCGGGTGGTCGTTTTCAACATACAATTCGGATTCAGCGCACACAAAAAGCCCCCATAACGATTTTCGGTTCGTTATTGTCGATATTTCCAGAAAAATTCTCGAAGATGTCGTCCGCGTCCAGGTTGGGGCCCACCAGGTGTCCGTGGGGTATTCGCCGATGGTATATTCGAATTCAGCGACCCAAAAAACCCCCGGGTGCCCAGTTTCTCTCCTCTCTCGCATAAAGTTCGGGATACTCCCCGGAGATGACGTTCGTCGGCGTTCCTGAGCTTCAGGTATTCGGGGGGTCAATTTGAACATCATAATCGTGATCAGCGACCTCGAAAACCCCCGGGTACCCGACTTGAGCCAATTCTGACTCTTATTTACGAAGTTATTAAATTTGCCAAAAGACTTCTCAAAAGATGCATTTTTTGCATGCATTTTTGGCTGCAGCAATGCAACTTCCGGTTTGTAATAGGTACAAAGTAGGTACGAATGATATAAATAATTTTTGCAAGCGAATGCAAAAAACCGCATTCCGATACGTCCTATCCTAAAAGATTTCCTATCATAATGCTTCATTGCCTCGACTATTATGAAAATTAAAGTAAACTGTAATGTCATTAACAAAAATTAAAAATAGAAGAGGACCCAGATTTGAAACTTAGGGTAGCATAACGATAGTATACATTAAAATAAACAAAAAAATCCTATATAACACGGGTTCTAACTCCAACCGTTTTCGAGAAAAACAATATAAAAATATCCGATTTGATGTGCAAAATAATTTACTCTTATTCAGTAAACAGCTTGGATGAATCATAGTTGTATACTTGATTAGCCCATAGTAACAGAATTATGACACGAAACAAGTCTTGAATATGTGACACCGTCTCTCACATACCATGTCAGGATTGTCAGACGTTTGTACATAATACTTACAAATGCACCTTAACATACTTACTGTGAATGAATGGTTTCCTTAGAGTTCTTTACACAATCCAGAATAAAATATGAAATAGTTATGAGTGTTCAAAATGAATATTGCTGCTTGCGCAAAGCCTTTATCGTACAAACGTCTCATAACCAGAGAGTGTTGTCCAGTTTCGTCATAAATTAACATGTCTAGGCATGGTTACTATAAATTTACTATTCGTTTTAAATATTTTTTTCGTAACAGTTGTTTTGTTGCTTTTGATCAGATCTTTTTTAGCATCGTCACTTATATTGCGGACTCCCTGTATGTACGTATATTAGTTCACCTGTTTCAGCGGTTTTTTTTCAATGGGAACAAAAAAATTATTCCATCATAAACTACAAAGTTTTCGAGGAAAAAATGCATTGATTAAAGATTTTAAGTGTTTATTAGAAGAAATCAAAAAGTCAGTAGTAGGATTTGTCTTTAAAATTTGACGGGTGGTAATAAAACTATAAAATAAATGTAAAAAGAAATAAACTTAAAACTAAAGAAATTGTTCAAAATGGGCACCATTTCCTCTGAAACATAAATTTACTCTTCGCCGAAAATTGAAATTTATTCTGTCCAATATCTAAATGACGATTGTTTCTTATAACATTACTTTTATTTATTTCCTCATCATACATAAACCAAAATAAGTTGCAACGGTAAATCTTCGATTAAATCAGGGTATTTTGCAGGAATTCCACATAACCTTCGCCATTTAGTCGCTTTTGCAAAATAATTGGTCCAGTCAAATAACGATCAATAATACCGGCACAAAAAATTGTATTAAACTCGCGTTGAAAGTATCTAGGACTTATTGCATAGGAGTTTACATCGGAATATTCATGAAAGTTGTGAATATTTGTAATTCTTCTATGAGTGAAACAAGCCTCATTCATCAGTGAAAAGAATTCACCGATCCAAATCTTGAGGCAATAGCTCCTGCACTTTTTGAATGTGATATGGATGTAGTAGGTTACGTTTTAAGAATTTGGGGTACAGAAATTCTTGATAATCCACTTTCTCGAGATAACGTTTAGTGCTTATTTGCAGTTCATTTTCAACTGAGGAAACATTTCCTTCATCTTGTACCCCTATTACAATAGGATGTTACTGAAAAGTGTTCCTGTGTTTTTCAACATTAGACAATGTTTCTCTATAGGGAAATCTCCTGCGCTTATATTCCACACTTCTTCTACAGTTTCTTTCACAGAAACCTATCCAAGTAACATGCCAACTTTTGCTGAATGTAAATTTTTCAGCCATTTTCAACAACTAACAGTAGCAGAAATAAAATGCAAGTAGATGAAAAATTCTTTATTTGTGCATTTTATTTATACATTTCATTCTCTTATCATAATAAAAACAACAATTATATACCTACTAAAATCTTTTAACAGCATATTTTTTATCTAATACATCGTTTTTATAAATGTATCTAAATCTTTCCCTCTTAATTTGTGTCTTACAATCAAGTGTCTCTTCAGATCGTGTCTTCTCTTCGAAGTTTGTCCACAATGTTCGACTTTACAAACAAATTTGCCACCACGACAGTCGTACTTCTTATGTACATAGAAGGAATTTTTATTTTTATATGATTTGCCACACTGATCACACGTCATCTGTTGAAGGTCACCTATAATAAAAAATATTAACCGGTAAATTAGGTCACTACTTAGTAAGTAATTACTAATTTTATTTATTTACAAAATATATTAACATTGCAGGTATAATAGACACTTATAAGTAATTGGTAGTAACAATTTAATAATAAGTAATAACATAGGTTATATATTTATCGTGAAAAGCTTTACTGCAAAAGAACTATACTAAGAAAATAATTTGCAATTTCTTTATTATTTCCATCTATAGATGTAGCATTGTAGTAGTTATCGAATTGGGTGATGTGTTCTTTGTATGGGAAGCATGTATATGTTTTTTTAAATAGCTTTTTTGCGAGAAATTTTTGTGACAAATGTTGCAGCTGAATCGTTTTCGCTCCATGCATTCGTATTTGGCATGATACATCACACCTTTTTTGTACTTATAGCTTTTAGGACAGTTGTTGCAAGTGAACCTCATCGTCAATTCATCATAAGTGAAAATTGGATCTGAAAAAACAATAACTTAAGAACAGTTTATCTTAGGGATGTAGGGGAATATAAAATATATCAAAGGATGCCGATAACAAAGTCGTGAAGAGAGTGGAGCAATATAATTTCAAGCAAGTGACATAAAAATCATTAGAATAATATGTGGATATATATATAACAAAAATCACATCACTACCGCGCACTTCCGTATTTTTGACGTTTCGAAAATCTCGCTGTTTTCGTTTTCAAAATAATAATAAAAATATTAAACGTATGTCAAGTTTGACAATTTTGAAACGTCAAAAATACGGAAGTGCGCGATAGTGATGTGATTTCAGTTATTTTTTACTTATCTGCTTTTTTCAGTGTGAAATTTTTGGTTAGACAAACTTAGTTTCAAAAATTACCCTTGACTGATCCGTTTGGCGCAAGGGCTTATTTAATTTATCTTTATTTTTTCAGAAGTGTGGCAAAAATCCAATAAAACTAAAGAAAAACTAAAATTATTCCACAAATAAATAGCTTCAGACAATGTGCATAGTTATTATCATAATTCTATTTACGTCATCTAACTCGATATTATTCAAAGCCGAGTGGTTATTAAGGGAATCTTTTATATTTTACCATCAACCAGTAGTATTTTCCTCCATCAAACCCACCGCTCGAATATACAGGATGATTAATTAATAATTGTACATACGCTGACTGGATAATTCTGGGCTGAGAATATGATTAATTCACACATAACGCTTAGATAAAATATGGCTCCTTACGTAGTTACAGGGTATTTCTATTAAAACAATATTTAAATGCTTTTTGCCTATTACTTTAATTCTGTTTGATATTTTTCTGTCATACTTGGCATAAAGTTTAGATTCTTTGGAACATGTTAAAAAATGCTACAAAATCGTTCAAGGCTACTACCAGAGGCGCACGACAGGAGTAGAGGGGCAGTTTCCCATTCCTAACTTCTACGCCACTGGCGGAATTTTTAATTTGGTACAATTCTTTAATACTTTCCATGCAATTAGCCTATTATTCTCTCGTAGCGGTGAAGTCATTATTTCTCGAGTTTTTTTAAGTTAAACATAAGGCTCTCTCAGTATTAAAAAAGCGTGGGGTGCAATTTACTATATTTTCATAAGAACTTCAGTAGTGAAGCTATTTATAAAATTATAAATAGCTTCACTACTGAAATCATTGTAACATTTAATATCAAGCACTCCACGCTTTTTTACTATAATTGAATTACTTTATTTATAATTTAATTTCTAATTTAATCTTATTCCCAATTAATTAGTCGTAACTGATTGTCGGAATTTTCTATTCCTGTAATACAAACTCTTAATACTTCAAAATTATTTTCTACTTTGTAGTTCGGTTTGCTATTAAAGCGTGTTTTTTCAGATTTTTTAAACTATAATTTATTAAAAATTCAAGTTCTGAATCGCCGTGCATAATAGTGGGTATGTAATTTGATTGAGATGTAACAATAACATCAAAGTAAGTGGGTAGATACGGTCTTGTTTACGGCTGGCAAAGGTACACGTGGCCTTTGATGTTATACGGCAGTTCTTATGCTATTTATTCCTCTTATATAAATGAGATAAACTGTACCTTGAAGTATATATCTTTTGAATTTTATTTTAATTTATTTACATAATACTTGAACACTGTATATTTATTTAGTCACAATTTAATAACCAAAAATAATATAAATTCTATACAGTATGCGCCAAAAGTATGGAATAAATTCAATAAAAACGAAACAATTATTTTTTGGGAAAAATCCTGGATCAGGTCGATTTTTAATTTAAAAAATACATATTTTACTGTAAAATGCGATTTTCAAATGTAATTTGTTTTCGAGTAATGACGTCATCGATTTTTTTTAAATGACAACACCATATTTTTTTCCTTGATTCTGAAACATCGTTTAATTCCCTATCAGACAGTACTAAAATTTTGCCCTCTTACATAGGAAAGTTTTCGAGTAAATGACGATTTAAAAAAAATCGATGACGTCATTACTCGAAAACAAATCACATTTGAAAATCGCATTTTACGCTAAAATATGTATTTTTTAAATTAAAAATCGACCTGTTCGAGGATTTTTCCCAAAAAATAATTGTTTCGTTTTTATTGAATTTATTCCATACTTTTGGCGCATACTGTATTGATCGTTATCAGTTTCACTATTCTAAAGGACTATACCTACTAAAAAACAATACGACTTTTTTTTGTTTTTACCTATTACAGTCGTTTTGTAATGATAGTTATTTTGCATTAGCTTTTTATTGGATTAATTAGAACTGGGCGATGTGTTCGTTGTATGGAAAGTTTGCATGTGGTTTTTCAACAGGCTTTTCTCCGTGAAACTTGCATAACAAAGCTTGCAGCTAAACTGTTTTTGCTTGTTGCATTCGTATTTTGCGTGATATATCACACCTTTTTTGTATTTATAGCTTTTCGGACAGTTGTTGCATGTGAACCTCATTGTCAGTTCATCATAAGTGAAAATAAGATCTGAAAAAATAATAATTGAAGTATGTTAAAGTATTACATTTTTTTTGTTCACGACTATATTAGAATATATTGTAACAATTTGAAATATACACAGAAAATCAAATGAAAATAACACCTGACCAAACCTAAAGTTAAATAAAAATTAATAATTATTAGTATCAATTTATAAAATATATAAAGAATTGTTAATATAGATATCCTTGGATATGAATTTTACATAGAATAAATAATATTACATAACATAAAATACTAATTTTAATAATTTTATTATCAAATTTAAAAATCAATTTCAAAAATTTGCATGACGACGACTGTTATTATCATTCAGAACATATAAAAAAAAGAAATTAAACTCAGAGCACCATATAGAA
The DNA here is from genome assembly GCA_037114965.1 of Monochamus alternatus. Lineage (NCBI taxonomy): Eukaryota > Metazoa > Arthropoda > Insecta > Coleoptera > Cerambycidae > Monochamus > Monochamus alternatus. The sequence goes on along the minus strand of CM073426.1, from coordinate 144,054,138 downwards.
AATAAAAGGAGAAAGTCTACAGAAAATTCTGATATACATATGGTATGCAAACGAGTAACATAATGAAATATATTCCAATTACAAATAAATCATGTCCTAAAATTTAAATTGGAATGTCAAATTAAAATAATCAATTCTGGAAATGTCAAAAGTAAAGGCGACTTTCCAAGAATCTTTTGAACATGAACAAAAACACAAAATAAAGACTATTTTCCTAAATAAAATAATTAAAAATTGTATAATTAAGATAAAAGGACATTTTAAATTTGTATTAGTTATAAGTTGTGTTGTGAATTGTGCATAAAAAAAGACATACAAAGACTGCAAGAAAATCATGTGAATGGACTTTTATAACATGGCAATCTGCAGCAAGAAAAAAAAACAATGAATTTTGTTGTTAGTTACGGCTTGGGTGGCGAGAAGAGCAGCAGCATTGCAAGAGAGCTCCCGAAATTATAAAAAAAATTGATTAAAAATAACAAGAAAAATCAAAAAAAAATATCGTCCTACCAGTTAAAATTTACCATTTGTACATCATCCAGTATAGTTTTTATTGCCACAACTGAAGATATCATCCGTATCCAGGGAAATTGTGCAGTTCCATAGAATCCCACAGGATAGTTTCCAGTTTCCAGGCACTTTGCAGTTTCCAGGAAGGAAAATAAAACATTCCTAACCTCAGGTACCTTAAAAAAAAATAAAGTGCACTATAAAAATATCTATAGCTATAGTAAATTAAAATCGATTTTATAATTATTATTAATATCAATCTTTGCAAAGTATAAAAAAATAAACTACAGGACTTACCTGTATAAAACCAAGTCGAACTCAACAAATATAACATCCACATTCAATCATTTCACTGGAGCAAATAATATCTGTCATCCAAAGAGAAGCCATTTTACTTTAGAATATAATTATGTTTCTGTAGGAATGCAACCAACATTACAAAAATAAAGGATATTCGAGTATAATTTATAAACTTCAATTAAATTCAATATCCAAGTTTTAATCTACATTGGTGTGGTAAAATTCATTATCAGAAAGGTAATATTAAAAAGAAAATATTCTTTATTGTTTTACAATTGATTATAGCACAAAATTATTGATAATCTTTCAAAAGTGTTACTAGTTATTACAATATAAAATAAAACCCTGTATATTTTGAACCGACTCCTGATTTAAGTTTCTTCTGCTCTTTTGAAAAAAAAAACTGTGTCTAGCAAGGGATAAACAAAATTTGGTATAAATAAGGTAAGATAAAGATAAAAAAAAAATTATTATATAAAAGGTTTGTATTGAACGAAATATAGTTGAAACACAACATACACTCACAAAACATAATACATAAAAGGATCATTGGCGCCCAACAAAAATTTAATATTTAACTTTAACATCAAATACACAATAAAATATTAAAAATTAAAATAAACAATAAATAATAAAATTCAAATTAAAAAATAAAAAAAAACATACACAGATATAATAATAATATAACAATATACATTGTTCTTATGTTTCTTTAAGTATAATGATGTACATAATGCATTATAGGAGTGAATAATTATTATCCACTTGTGATTAATAATTAATCACACTTCTATCACTTAATTTAATTTCTTCAATGTGGCAGTGTTGGCAATGAACCAACAAAACAAAAATTGTTCAGTATTAGCAATTGAACCTGAAACACACTATATCAGTCAAGGTAATACTATCATTTCTCCGAAAGATGATAAAATTTTTACTAATTAACGTTTTCTTTGCTTTTTTAAATTTATCAAGTGAATGACCAATGTCAAACCTGAAAGTAAGGTGTTGAATTGTATGTTACATGTCATGTTCATGTTATGAATTAATCTTTCTTTTCATTCTCCTCTCTACGAAAGTATGTATATTTTTTTATTTTAAAGAGGCAAGCGAAAGCAAAACATGCTAAGTTATCAGTTGCTACATATGAAAAACTTTCGCGTCCTAGGCGATAAAAAAATAAAAACGTCAAATCATTAATATCAAATGTTTGGAGTGAAAATTGCTATTTCTATGCTATTCTTGACAACCACGGGGTACTCACTTTCCAGAATAGTAGGAGAACTTGTTTCTCATGGTATGTTATAGGAGAAGTTTAAGTTCTCTTGAGAAAATTGCGCTTCTAACCCAACTTTTAGATAATGTGATATTGTGAACAAAAACCTTGACTTGAAGTAAGTAAGTTGTAAAATTTATATACTCATATTCAATTTATAAGTATATAATAATCATAATAAAAATTTTAATTTTTAATATTACGACAGATATATTCTTTGAACACTATGGATCTTGATGAAATATTGGAAGCATTTGTTGTATTGGGTGATCTGCAGGATGCTGAAGAGCAAGCTGAGGGAGAACGTCAAGTACTTCAAATGACTGATCCATTTACGGTATCTGACGTAAAATCCATAACAAATATTAATAACATAACAACCACAGAAAGAATCAGCTGATAATTCTTGATTTTGATTGGTTATAATCTGAACACAGCACCGGCAACACTACAAAATTTGTGGGGACAAGTTCCTACCACGTTCCTATTCACATACGTTCAAGAACAGCTGTTTTATAACTGTGTTGAAATGAAGTGAACTTTGGGGGAAGTGATCTTATATTTTCTCATGAGAAGAGCTCAGTTCTCTCAAGAATAACCGCCCTGGGCATTTGCTAGAAATGTAGAGTACATTCTTCGAAACGAGTGGCCGGTGTAGTGATTTAAGTTTGAAATTTTAAAAAATTGAACTATGTCGTACGGAATTTTTAAAATTGGATCCTTTCCAACCACCTGATTTACGCATCTGCCATCCTCATACCTATAAAAGAAGCGTTCATCTTGAGCCTTTTTTGGTCGGAGTTACGTATAACGATTAACCAATGTCACCCAATCATCTGTTACTACACATCTTCTTTGCACATTCGCTACCACTTTCTTCATTAAATATATTTCATCAGGAGCATCTAACAAGAACTTTGATATATCATCCTTTGTAACCATCTGAGATTTTCGATATCCGTAATTTTTCCTTTTTATAAATGCCTTCAAGGGGCAAAATTTCGAAATATCCTGGTTTTTATTTAATGAAATAGTCAATTTCAATATTGAGTATTCTGACCATAATGTAGCAGGGGACAATGTCTTTGATTTTTCTAAGAAAAATACCAATAATAGATCTTCCGTTATTGTGGACACATCTTTCGTTGTACACCATTTGATGAAATTTTCTTAGGCTTGATTGTAACGGTCTTTAGATTTGTCCGGTAATAAACTCCTGCACGCAATAATTGCTGCTTCTTCACTTCAATGGAATTCATTTTTAACTAGCCAAATATTAAACTTAAAAGACGTTTACACTTGTCATCTTTATATTGAAGAATAAGTATTTGATAACTGTCAAAATAATATTTTTTGTTAGGTACCAAAGTAATGATAACAACACACTGTGATACTACTATTTTTAGGGCAATAAACCGCCTTATACCCATTTTATTACAGTCTACAGAGGATTTTCAGCATCTTTAAATTTTGTGTTTTATATAAAATCGACGGAAGAATGAAAAGTACATTACGCGCTAGAAAAGCCCTTTCCGGTGCTCCGAGGTATTCAAATAGCATCGGTTACCTTTAATATATATACGGTACCTATATTTACGTATTATTGAACTTATAGCATTATAAACAATTAACTAAACTTTGCGATTAAATACAAAATTACAGATATTGGTAAGCCTAATTCAGAAAACTTAGCTTTACAATAGTCGACTAAACAGTAAAATGTTGGAAATACGAAATCAACGTAAATGATATATTTTTGACGCTTTTAATGATTTTAAATACATTTGAATTTACATATTATCAAACATTGATACTAATACGAACATTTTGCACAAAAACCTTTAGAAATAAAAATTCATTGACATATTATGGCAGTTATTATATTACTATAATTTACATTAAGGAACTAAAATATTTCAAACTCTACATTTTTATATTTCTATGTTGCATCATGTAGTGTGCTCGTAACACATTGTTTCTGTAACATTTATAATCACAAATAGTACATCCAAACCGTTTGGCTTTTCCGCATTCGTATTTCTTATGTCTTGTCAGATTATATTTCTGAGAATATATTCTGCCACAGCTGCATTCGTATTTCCTTGTTCTATCTAGAAGAAACAACAAAATTGTAGAAAATCACATTACAAGAACCACTGCAAACTATGCAAAGTAAAATAAAATCAATAGGTACCTACTACAGACATTATATTTTCTCGTAAAGTACAGTCCAGACTTCGATATGTTTATGTTATTATTATTAACAATAACTTACCAGAAGTTACATTTAAAATTGCATCGCCAAAAAAACTCATAACAGTGCTGACAATTCAAGACATAAATATATTTTTCCCACGATCATGCGGTTAAAGTGTACTTTTCCCCACGATTTTTCGTGGCCAAAGTGGCACTTTCCCGCACTAGTGCGGTAAAGCATACTTTTCTGCACGATTTTTTTTTACATTATACAGGTCTATCGTATTGTTGTGACAATGCTTACATCCAATGTAATTCAGCGGATGCAGGCAGCATTAAGCGAAAAAGTTTGCGCTACACTGTAAAAAAAGTTGCTGTGTAAGCGAGATTTTCCATTGTGTAATTTAGGATGTGTAAAAATTCCGTGTTAATAGTTTTACACACTATGGCTTTTTTGTACGTTTTGTATGTGTTAAAATTACTAGTATTATAATAAAATATACTGAATTTGTGTAATATTTACCAGTTGTGTGTTAAAAGTACACCATTTTGTGTAAACTTAACACACACAACTTAATTGTGTTCTATATCTCTACTACTGACTGGTTCAGCACAACTGCGCAACTGCAGTATATCAGCTGATCCAACACACGTCACTACGCCATATTGGTCATGTAGCGGTGTTGTGTACAGTTACCTCTCGCTCACTGTGTTCAAATGGAGAATATTTAAATTTAAATTGAGGTTAAATCAAGGAAAATGGTAAGTACTTATCTCACTATAATAAATATTAAGCCGAACGTAGTAACGCGAAGCAAAAGTAAGAAGACCTGAAGATGGTAAATGAGATTTTACCGAAACGTTGTCAAATAACTGGTTCTTTTGAAGACCATGCAGATTCATCGCGGAAAGGAACCCGGAGAAATTTTACAACCACATATAACACCCTCGAAAGCCTACGAACTAATATATATATATATATATATATATAACGAATTGAAATTCTTTGCATGATCGGATTTGGAGACAGGATGCACACCCAAAAAGAAGTACTTGAATTGTTCAATGAAACTCATCCTGATCGACATCCCATTAGCCAAAGCATGCTAAGAAATATTGAGTTTAAATACCGTAACTTTGGACATGTTCGTGATCTTCCTAAATCTGGTCGACCGTCAAAATCAGTAGATGATGAGCTTAATATTTTGTTGGCAATACAAGAAAACCATCACTCAACACTTAACCAATTGGCTTCTGATTTCAATACGGCAGCGTCCACAGTTCACAAAATTATGCAAAAAGCAAAGTATCATCCTTATAAGGTATGCCTTGTTCATGAACTATCTGAAGACAACTTTGATCGGCGAAATCAATTCTGCGAGCAAATGCAAGAGCTATGCAATAATGATAATAATTTCGTAAAAAACGTATTTTTTTCTGACAAGGCTACGTTTGTTTTGAACGGCCATGTCAATAGGCAAAACTGCCGTTATTGGGCTACCGAGAATCCCCGATGGTTGATGGAGTATCACACTCAGTCTCCAGAAAGTAAATATGTGGTGCGACATAGTCGACGGAAGAATTCTGGGTCCCTATTTCTTTTACGTCAACCTAACTGGTGCAAGATATTTGGATTTCCTTCGAGGCGACCTCATTCCTGAACTAATAACTTTATATCCAGATATAGAGGGACATGATCTTCCAAGAAATGACATTTTCTTTCAATAAAATGGTGCACCTCCCCATTATGCAACACCTGTCCGTGCTGATTTAGAGGAGCTGTTCCCGAATCGTTGGATAGGGAGAAGTGGGCCGATTGAGTGGCCAGCCAAATCGCCTGATTTGACACCCCTAAATTACTTCTTGTAGGAATACTTAAAAAGCAAAGTATACGTTACTAGACCGGTTAATTTAGAAGATTTAAAAGCAAGAATTCGTCACGTGATACATCGTAAACCTCCTGAAATTATTGAAAATGTCCAAAAAGAATTTATTAATCGTCTTAGCAACTGTCAGGCAGCCAACGGTGCACAATTTGAACATTTAATTTAGTCGAGTTTTTACATAATCATTATCATTTTCAGTATTGTGAAAATTAAATTTTAAAATCTTCAAACATTATTTTCTTGAAATTTTTGTTATGTAACACCATAATTTTTCATGATATATGTATGTAGAATGACACGCTCTTTCAAATAGCATGGTCAAAATTGGGGGTTGCTATTTAAAAAAATTGTCGATGACGTCATATCTCGAACAACTATGACGTCACAAATATGGGTTGTATGTCAAAAAGTGTCTTTTTTAAAAACAAAATCGACGTGCCAGGGGATTTTTTCGAAAACTTCTCAATTTCAAAAATAATGTGTTTATTCATTACTTTTCGAAAACACTGTATTTAATTTCAATGTTTTTCGTTAACATATTCTATTAGTTTAAATACTACTACTACTACTTAATAATTAATAATAATAATAATAATAATAATAAATCAGATTTATTGACCATTACAAATAAAAACAAAACGTAATACTGAATGCAGTAATATACATGGTCAAAAGGACCTTTGATGAGCTAAGCTGTTCTTCCACAAAGACCTACAAAAACTTAATATATAAACATATTTGTTTGTATGTGACCCAAAAAAAAATATATACAGATATATACACATACACATGTATATATATATATATAATACAGAACAAAGAAATAACAGAAAAAAAAAAATGTATACGCATATATACATACACACAATGCATGTATACACCACTAAGAAACACATAAAATAGACTATTTTTATTATTTTCTATGTTTACTTATTATTTAACTTTACGGACTGGTCATTGAAGATAATATTAAATAGTTTATTCTTGAACGAGACTAGAGATGCAGTGCTTAAGGCAATAGGGAGACTATTATATTCTTTAGAGATCTGATATGAGAAGGATTTTTTAAATAACTGTGTCTGGTGGTGTGGGATATCAATAGCATTTTTTACACGAGTATTTACGTTATGAATGCTCGTGCGATAAGTAATTTTATTCCACAGATAAGTAGGACTTTTTGTTAATATAATTTTGTGAAAAAGGATTAGCGCATGAACTCTTCTTCGATTTGACATATTTAACCATCTAGTGTGTTCCAATGTGTAACTAATTTTTTCAAATTTGCGTATGCCATGTATGAAGCGTAAGCAGGAGCTCTGAAGTTTTTGTAGCCTATTACTATCAAATACTGTCAGACATGGTCCATAAACAAAGTCGCAATAATTACAGATACTTAAGACAAGGGAATCACACAGCTGTATTTTTAATTTTTTATTGAACATATGTCGGCAATGATATAAAGATCTTAATTTTAAAAAAGACTTTTGTAAAATAGAGGAAACATGGTGAGTAAACTTTAATTTGTTGTCAAATATAACACCCAAGTTTTTAGCAGTTTGAGCAGGTACTAAAGGTATATCATTAATTTTAATTTGTAAAATATTAGAAGGAGTAAAACCAAAAAACAGAATAGTCGACTTATTTGAATTAATTACTAAATTGTGCTCAGTGGAGAGTTTTAGCAAAGCATTTAAATCTTCATTTATTTCTTGAAATGATTTTTGTTCGTCATTTCTGTTAAAAAATGTGTACAGCTGTGTATCATCAGCATACATGTGGGCCTTACTATGTTTCAAAACTGATAAGAAGTTACTAGTATAAATAGTATATAATAAAGGACCAAGAATTGAACCTTGAGCTACTCCGCGACCAATTTTTTCTGCACTAGATGTCATACCTTTGTATAAGACTTTTTGAAATCTTCCAGATAAATAATTTTTAAAGAAATTTATTGAAAGTGGGCTAAGACCAATAAAGTGTAATATACCTAAAAGCAATTCGTGATTGATCATATCAAATGCCTTGCTATAGTCTAATAAAATTAACATACCCACTTTTCTTCTGTCCAGTTCTCTGAAAAAATCGTCGGTTATATTTAAAAGAGCTGTTCCACAACTGTAACCCGCACGGAAACCTGATTGAAATTTTGGGAGTATCTCATACTGGTCAATATGATTTCGTAATTGTCTTTCAACAATTCTCTCAAGTATTTTTGAAATCGTGGGGAGAACAGTTATGGGACGAAGATCATTTAAATTTACAGGAGAAGAAATTTTAGGAATGGGTATAACAAGCCCTTCTTTCCATAAGTTTGGAAAAACGGACTTTTTTAAACAGAAATTAACAAGATGTAATATGTGGGGAATTATGAAAGGACATAAAAAATTTATTAATGAAATATTAATTCCATCAGAACCACAGGCTTGGGTTTTGATATTAAGAATAATTTGCATTATGACAGTATCATCTACTTCTTCAAAATTAAATAAATTTAGAAAATTAACTTTATGATTATTCAGATAAAAATTTAAAGTTTCCAAGTCGGAGTCACAAGCAGTACCATTTACTTTTAAGAAATTTTTGTTAATATCATTTGCATTAATTACTGAATTAAATTCAAAATAGGCACTATTTTTAAGTCCAGTGAATTCATTTATTACTTTCCACTTCTGTTTGTTGTTAACATTAGAAAGTTTTTGTTGAAAATAAACCTTCTGTTCTGTACGTACTGCATTTGTAATGTAATTCCTCAACGTTTTGTAATAATCCCAGTGAGTGTTTTTCTTAGTCTTTTTGTATTTATTTAAAGCTTTATTTCTCAAGTTTATCATAAATTTAATATTGTCAGTAATCCATGGCTTAGGGTTTTTTTAAAAGTTATAGTTTTAAACGGTGCATGTATATTAAATAATTGAGTAACAAGATCATTAAAAATTTTTACTTTTTCATCTATAGTAATACCTTGGTAAATCAGATGCCAAGGCAGCGCAATGAGATCTTTATTAAAAGAATCAAAATTTATTTTAGAAAAGTCTCGGAACGTTTTTGTGGTGTGGGTGTTTTTCATTACATTAAAATTAACTATGCATTCCGTGAGAAAGTGATCTGACAAATTCATATCTACGACATTTAATTTCGAGTAATCTAAAAAATTGTTTATTATTATATAATCTAAAAGATGATCTTTACGTGTTGCCTCATTAACTATTTGTTTTAGATTCATACCCTCTAACAAGGAATTAAAAGTTCTTGTCGTATGATTATCAGCAAATAAATCTATGTTAAAATCGCCAACACATAAAAAGTTAGTAAATTCAACTGAGATCAAAGAAATAACGTTTTCAAACGTATCTAAAAACTTATTAATATTTGTATCCGGTGGACGATAAATAACACCAATACAGATTTGACTGTTGTCGACCGTCAGACTTATCCATAATTGTTCATAAAATTCATTGCTGTGGAAACATTCAATAACTTTAATTTTTAAAGAATTTTTAGCATATATACAGACCCCACCACCATGCAAATTTATTCTATCGCTACGATAACAATTGTAACCAGCAACTTTAATAGAATCATTTGAAATATTATTTTTCAACCAGGATTCAGACACACAAAAAATATCATATTGCCTATTAACAAGCCTCTCTCTAATAGAAATCATTTTTGGAAATGGAATTACTTGTTAATGTTATAAATTGGTAATTAAAATAAACTGTTTCACTTGATTAGAATTGTTATAATCGTAGGAAAAATATTGTACCTAACACGTGCGGGAAAGTATCACTTCGCGCACTTGTTAGGTAAATAACTATTGTTTTTGTGGTGAAGAATATGGGAAAACTAATTAACTCAAAATATAGGGTCTTCCAATAAAAAATATAAAGGCATCTAAATTTTAATAAAATTGTTTGATTTTTTAAAGTTTGTTATATACCACAATCAACTTAGGAGTTCTGACTTTAAATAATTCGAAATTTGGTTATACGTATACAGAGTGTTCACTTTTACAGCGCCAAGTACAGAGATCTCGGAAGCGGTGATATATACAAAGTGATTTAAATTAGGAAAAATATGGGCATTTTTATGTCTTTCAATTTTCTAAAAAGAAATATGAGATATTTGGGTAGCGTAAATTTAACATCTACTTTAAAAATAGAAAAGTTATGAAACGAAAAGGAAAATGCACTTTTTCGATTTTCAACTGGTATTTTAGAAATTACAATAAAATATACGGTACATTAGTACAAAAACGTGATCGTAGAGGGGTAATATTTCTTTATTATTTACTTGTTAATTTCACTTTTGATACCTTATTACACTAAATACAAGTATGTATTACAGTATCAATGATTATACTTTTTCACATGAGAATCAAAATTAGACTTTTGCTTCATTTTCTTCCCACAACTACATACGAACATTGGTTCCATTCCACATTCTACCTTTATATGTCTCCTTAGATGTGTGGTATGTTTGTAGGATCTTCCGCATTTGTCACAGGGGTACCTGCCCTGCTCATCTCTGTAATATTTACTATTTCGCCCTAGAAGGTACAATAAGATGTATTAAATATTTACTATGACGTTAGGAGAGCATATTTGAAATATAATAGCGAACAAAACTGTAAAATGATTAAATAATTTATTAATATACTATTAATCTGCAAAAATGTACAACACAACTGAATAAATAATAAGAACTTAATTTATTACGGTTTGTTATTATTTATAATTACAATCTCACAGATGCCTATTATCTAAAATTGTTTAGATTTAAGCAGACTTGATGTTCCAAATTCTTATCTAATAAAATATTTTCTATAAACCTATGGATACCACGTCCATTATACGATTATTTTATTAGTAAAATAATTAGTTGTTTACTTTGTCGAAAACGTACCATACCATTTAACAGCAACAAATCTGTGGACACTGCTTTCTCGTTCTATTGATTGCCGTATTCCTAACTAAACTAATAATTAGATGTGTGTGTGAGTGCACCACCAGCCTTGGCAATAATAGCGACCTCTGTAATTGAAAATTTAATACCAAGTCTCAGAAGTTTTATGACCTCGCTTACATACAAGTTCATCGAATGGGCGAAATAACAACAGGCAGTTACAGTGAAATATAGCCCTTCGTCGAAAAGATATCACTGACTTCTTTACTAAACATCAAAATGGAGAGAAAACTTGAAGCAAGACAATTTGGGAAGGATTTTAAATATCGAAAATTGTACCTTTCACAGATGTTTAAGAAAAAACAATAAAGATATATAAAAAATACAAAGCCAGCTTGCGTTGCCTAGGTACCAATCCTCTGATATCAGCACAGTCTTCTTCTACTCCACTAATATATAGGGTCACTAAATCATAGTGCCACTAATTTTAAAAGAAGATAGGGGAAAACGGGCAGAATACGAATAAGTGATAACAAAATAAATGCGTTATTATTATTTAAACCCCCTTTTCAAACTGCTTCTGTTTTCTGACGCGATGTTGCCAAATTTAAATATTTTCCTAGTACTTATGGTAATGTTAAAAAATGTAATAAATGCTATAAGTTATTTTTATAAAATGCATTAACATAAGTTTTAGTTTAACCATATTTAATATTATTACATAAACTTACAAATTACGGAAGAATTTTGATGGAGCGTATAACTGCAATGCCACTTTTAAAACATTCCCCCAAAAGTCAACATCAACATCTGCACTGCTGATATATGTTTCCATTAGTATTATGTAGTAATGCGTTAGAAACACAGAGCAGAATAAAAGCTCAAGTTTTCAATATGCTCTCAAAGAACAAATTGCTATTCAAACTAAAGAATAATCACCATACCGCAGTTTCTCTTATAGAAAATATGAAAAGTACCTAAATGGAAGAGTTAGTGATTTGACATGTACACACTTGATCCACTGACTGACTTTGCCACAGTTTTTTTGCATTCTGCAATTTGTAGCGTACCAGTGCTCGGATTGGTTCTCGCTTGCTTGCTAAAGCTAAGGTCACTATTATCATCTTGGTATTTTGTTTCCATATTTATATTACATCTCTTGCCCCATTTCATTATTTCGATAGGCAGGTACCATCGATATGTAGAAGGTTATGCTGAACAAAGTGTAATTGCAATAATTTATGAAGAAACACAGTACTAAAGATTATTTTATAGTGTGACGTATAGCGAAACAAAAGAACAAAAGGCGCCATGTTACCGTCTGTTATGGATTCATTTGATTATCTTTTGAGGTCTAAAATATATTTTTTTTTGATTTTCTGTCTTTATTTAGGTCTTCCGAATACGTGGTTAAAATGAATGATATTATGACTGAACAAATGAAATAAAATGTTCGCTTTATTAGACTAGCTTAAAGTATTAGTATTAAAAAAATAGTTTTAATGTTGGTAGTACAAAAGAGTCACTTTATTTACAACTTATTCAACTGTGCTGGATCAGCTAATCCACACTTTTAACAGTAAAGGTATAAACACACTAAAGGTTAATGCTGAGCTGATTCAACTAGGTATATTTTTTATGAACTGACAGAACATGCGACTGAAGATGGTGTTTACGTTTGGTGCGGTGGTCACAATAGCGGCATTTGAACTTTGGTTCTTGTCCACACTCGTACTTAAGATGAGACTTGAGTGAAGTAGCGTGCACGTAGCTTTTACTGCAGTTTTCACATTTGTATCCTAAAATTACACAAATTTAATGTTATTGTAACTCAACATAAGACTGATTGTTTACTGCTATTATCAACTACAGTATGACATATAGTGCGATAAAAGAATTCAATATTCAGATAAAATTTTATCGCACTTAACAATTCATCACATATTTTTAATATCACAAAAGACCTAGAAGGTAAAATGTTTAAGGTTTTTACATGAATGAAACAGATAAATATTAATAAAATTTATTAACAACTAAATATATATTTTATAAAATAGAAAAACTACACTTAATGTTATAGGTACGCATTATTTTAACATACTATTTTTAATATATTTTCTTAAATATACATGTATATACATGGAAGGGTATTGCATTTAGGTTTGTAGGATACATAGTCCCTAAATACTATTGTTCGCTTTCAAATTTATATAACTGATATAAAAGTAGATACAAATACACCATAAAAATAACACTACACCTAGTTAATTATGATGTAAGTGTTGAAAATGACAATTTATTTTGTGGGAAGGAAAGTGCCTCATCACTGCGAACAAAATAAAATTGCTTCTAGTACATATACATTATTTTTTCTACAAACAACATGAAAAGTACAAATCGACGCATTTGTTTCTTACAATATTAAAATAAATTATCATTTTGAAACTGAATTGTCCCTGAAATTTGTTGTTGTCAAGATAATGAAAGTTTGATTGTTTGTTGTCTTGACAAGTAACTTTTTTCTATATATTTTTAGGTATTAACAATATTTTGTGAAACTAACTACTCTGCGAACTAAAGCCCCGACCCATATATTCTTTATTATTAGCTATTGTAACAGTAAAAAACTGACAAGTCTCGGGGCATGGAAACTGATCAAGAAAATGACGGCTTTCGAGTTACTGCTAATAAGTCAAATCAATAGTACAAGTTTTCGTATAATCGTTTCTTGAGACGGTGTGATCTGAAAAATGTTAATGGCTTGTTCAGTGAAAAAGTGCTTTTGGTATACTTTGAAAAAGTTTAAAATATGAAAATTGTTAACGCTTTAGTCCAATTACTCCAAACTGAAGATATATTATGACAAACATAAAGAATCAGGACATAAGTTTGTTGGTTTTTTGAAGAAAAAAGTTGAAAGTATTGACTAGGTAACAAATCGACAAATTTCTCATGGAAGCGCAAGATGAAATGTATCTTATTTAGAAGGTTACCGTAAATTTCGGTGTATAATGCATAGCCCTCCATCCAGCGAACACTATAACCATTCAAGAATTTTCATAAAATAGATTAAGAACACGACTCCAGTTGGAATCAATACATTTGATAAGATACCTGCCAATATTGCATTATTATAAATTTGCCTGATTCTCACCTTTAAATTGGACAATGCTTCCAACGATCTTCGGCTACTTTATTAAGAGACTCGGTGAATGAAAGTCTAATACAGCAGCAAAGGGTTATATAAGATTCGTTCCAAAACAATAGTGCCTTAAAGTGATATTTTAGATTTTGACAGCATGTGTTACAAATTATACTTTTACTGATGTTTGTAGAAACAAGTTTATTGATGCTTGCTAATGAAATAGGTCTTCCTTTCATAGTAATTTCAGAAATCGCAACAATTTTAAGCCACGTACACACTTCTAACCTCAATGCGTAACTGCGTCTCGGTCAGGGTCAAAGTAGGTCGTGATAAGCGTAACATGTTGTGTTAAGCATCGTCCGCTAAATCGCGTCGCCTGATAAAACCCGGCTGCTACGATTTAGCAGACGATGGTTGAAGTTACGCGACGAGGTTCTGTGACAAGTGTGTACGCGGCTTTATACAGAGTGATTCACAACTTATCTAAAACAAATTGGGGACATATGCGGCATTAAAAATGGAGCCAATATCGTAAAAAAAATTTTTGACGATCTCCTAAGTCATTTGAATTTATTTTTTGGGGATATTTAAAAAATGAAAAGTATCGCACCGAAGTGGACACTATTTGATGATTTACGTATCATGCTGCAAAATAACTTACAGTTCAAAACAGAAAAGAAAAAGCAGAATCATTTGTGTTAGTTTGTAGAAACTGCGTAAGACTGGCCTAAAATTTTGTTGTTGCAACATCAGGTATGTCAAACTATTTTATTAATTAAAACGACAAATGTATTCTATTAATAATTAATTATAATAGCGGCAAAAACAGTTGAATTTGCTGTATAAAATAGGTGTTATAAAATGTTATTTTCTTAGATCTTTCTATTTTTTCTTTCTTTGCCAATTTATTTCAATTTTTGTGCAGTCGCCGATTGCATGCCTTGCCTTGTCATATTTTACAGTGGAACGGTTTCCAGTGCCGTGCAGAAGTAAATCATTTTTTAATTGCTCCTTTTATTTATTTTTTACAAAATTGTATTTGTAAAAATGTATATTCTATTTTTTTAGATAAATTCCGAACCATCCTGTATATTTGCAGTTACATCAGTAATATAATATTGTTACTTGATGAATATAAATCAATTTATATAGAAATACAAAGTGAAACATGTTGTATTAAACGGAATTTTAGTTATTTGTACTAAAATAAATATACTTGTATTCATATACTCTGTATTTTAATAAAATAAAAACATTAAACTTTAAATTTTATATACAAATTTTTAGAAAACGTCAGTAAAAATTTAAGATTAAATGAGTTTAGACAAATCTTCTAATATTTTTTCTTGACGTTTCTAAAAATATTTTTTAACAAAAATGTAAAAGTAGAATATTAGGCAACTGTTCCTCTCAAATATATAAAGCGGGATCAACAGTGTGAACAGATCTAAGATGGTCCTTTAAACAGTGCTTCCTTTTAGCCTTATAGGAACAAAACACACATTTAAATTTGGGTTCTTTCCCACATTCGAATTTTGTATGATTGTACAAAGACGCAGAGTATCTATAACCTTTATTGCAGCTCTTGCAAATAAATTTTGGAGATCCTGAAAACAAACAAACATGTATTTATCGTCTATAATGATTTCAAGTAACATTTAAGTATTATTTACATATTTAAAGTAACTATGCATGTATATTCTATATTTCTGCAGAAAGGAAAACAGTTATCTGGAGAAATGTTAGATTCATTTAAGCTCATTGTCTTACGGTAAAATAAAATATGGATTCTGGAATCGTGAGCTTAAAAAGCCACAGCGCTTAGGCCAAAAAAAAAAAAATAAAATATGATCTATACATCAATTTTTGAGACAAATTATTTTTTTATATATAAAAAAATCATATTGCATGTATGTATGTAGGGTGTAACGCCTAATAGTACGGATTCCTTGAGAATGTGCATTTATTTTTTTCAGTAGTTGACAAAAATTTAAAAGACAGTTGGTGTGCTATTTTGATTGTATTTTATTTTGTAGTTGTAGTTGAATACCTATCCCTACATTATTTTTATTACATTTCATCAACTCTTTGAGGCTTTGCTTGTTTCATGTTTTGCCCTTTTAATTTTTTGTGTAGTTATGACCCCAGAAGCTTATAGTTTAGTATAGATGTAGTTTCCTGGTTTTGTCCATACTTAGCACTAAATTAATAATTATAAAAAGTATGATAATATTGACAAAGACTAAAAGTACACTTCATATGATTAAATAGAGACATTAGATACACAATAACGAACAGCATGGAAGAAAGTTGAAAATAGGTTTATATTGCAATAAAAAATAGAACTTAACAAATTGAAGGATTTAGAGCAAAATAGCTATAGTTTGTTTGGAAATGAAAGAGAGTAATAAATCCCCGAGATAAGAACCGGCCATGGGCGTGGTAATATTTCGTTTCACGTAATTATCAGGTAACACTAATGCTAACAGGTAATGGGTGTACATTAGTATATTTTACTGGATACATCATAGGGCAGGAGCCAGTGTATTGTGACAGATCAATCCAGTGTTAGCTGAATATACGAAGACGTGCTGTGTTAGTGCAGTAGAGTCAAATTCGACTTGTGTTTAGTGACTATTGTGTCAATGGATATAATATTGTTTGGGTAAAATGTCGAGCTTATAAGATTACGTACCTGCTAAACGCGTGAAAAGATATGCGCTGTCTCAAAATGAGATTATTATATTAAATATATTTAATGCATTGAAACACCAAAATCCTACCAACAGTGTTGACGACATCGTGGAAAAGTGTTCCAAAATGACAGGGATTGGTAAATCGACTATCTACAGACTTTTAAAGGAAACAAAAAATGAACAAGATACTATAAATTCCCAAAATCATCTACAGGGAGGTCAAAAGTCGTTATAGATGATTTCTTCAAAAATGTCATTTGCAGAAAAGTACACTCATTTTATTTTAAAAAAGAAATACCAACGCTAAACAAAATTTTAAGTGAACTTTCAGAGGACAACGATTTGGCATAAATCAGTAGAAACAAATTATGGTCTTACGAGAGTTGAATTTTTGTTGCGAAAAGCAGAACAGGAAGTCAGTTCTTTTCGATAAAGATGAAATTATTTGTTGGCGAAGATCCTACTTAAGATCAACTAGAAAATTCCGTGACGAAGGGAGGAATATTTATTATCTAGACGAAACTTGGGTCAACAAAGGATATACTGTAACAAAAGTATGGCAAGATAAAAATGTAAAAAGTTTTCGACAAGCATTTTCGGATGGACTTTCAACAGGGTTCAAGACACCTTCAGGTAAAGGGCGAAGATTAATAGTGACACATATGCCAGTGGTTTTGTAGATGGCGGTTTACTTTTATTTGAATCTAAAAATACAGGTGACTTTCACGAAGACATGAACGCAGATGTTTTCGAAGAATATTTTACACAGATGTTACAACTTATTCCTACGGGGTCTGTAATTGTCATGGATAATGCCAGTTACCATTCACGGCAGACTAAGTGGACGCCTACGACTGCTTGGAGGAAAGCCGATGCCCCTTTCATTATTATGTGGTGCATAATAAATTTCTGATAATCTACCATAGCAGTTTCATGATGAAAATGATAGAACATGTTATAGGCAGTTGACAAAATTTGTTACATAGAGATTTTTCCACCATTCCTACCAGAAAAGGTAAACAATTTGTAGTTTAGAACCATATAAAGTGACATAACATGCTATTTTACTTGGAGGTCATTATATTACTCTTGGGTAACAAATTTTTGACTAAAATTTTGTAACATTGAAGACTATTTTTATGGCAGAAAGTAAGAAATCTTTGGGATTATGTAGTTGCAGCTGTTTTAGTTTATCTAGTAAAATATATATTAAATAAATTATGCACACACATATAAAAATAAGAAGAAATTTCTTTTAATATATAAGGTGTTAAAAAAAGAGTGTAAAATATTTAAGGAGGTAATAGTATGAACCAAAATAAGCAGAAAAGTCTCAATAAACATGGGTCCGCAAAGTAACGGTTGCGGAGATATGGAATGTTTTATGTTTTTTAGCCCCTTTTTTTATTTTGCAAAAACGTTGTGTAATTTCTTATAATAGTTGATTGATGTTTAATGAAATAAACAGTACGTATTTGATAGTTGTTCTCAGTGCACAAGTTTTCTTTCGCTATGGCTGGTTACTCTAACGCGGAATTAACAGACATGCATTTCATGTATGGTCGTGCTAATGGGAACGCCACCGAAGCGCTCATCCAAATCGCCAGATTCCTTCACAACGCATGTTTGGAAGAATTCACCAAAGACTGCGTGATACCGGTCCCTTGAGCAAACAGTGCCATTTATCCGGAAGACCAAGGTCGGTATCCACTCCTAGAGCAGAAGAAGAAATTCTAGCACTGGTAGAGCAGAATCCAGGTACGAGTGTGCGGAGAACATCAGGCGAAGTAGGAATTAGTGGTGGTGGTTGCTTGTTTGGAGAATCCTTCACGAGCAACTGCTTTATCCATACCATGTGCAACGAGTACAGGCCTTAAATCCAATAAATGATCATCAAGCACGTTTGGTTTTTTGCCGCTGGTTTCTACGTCATGATGCTGAAGACTCTCGTTTTCTTGTAAACATTATTTTTACTGATGAGGCCGGTTTCACAAGAATGGAGTGTTTAATTTTTACAATACGTATATTTGGACCGACGAAAATCCTCATGCTTTAATAGAATCTGGACGTTTTCCATTAAACATTTGGATGGGTATTGTAGGTGACAGATTTCTAGGTCCTATTGTTTTATCAAACCGATTAACAGGCGCTGCTTACCTCAACTTTCTGCAGAACACACTGTATGAGTTTTTGGAAGACATTCCTTTGAATCAGAGGCAACAAACGTGGTTCCAGCATGATGGTGCTCATTTTATGGTCTCGAAGATCGCCTGATCTGAACCCTCTAGATTTCTTTATTTGGGGATATTTGAAGACATTAGTGTATGGTACTCCTGTAAATAGCCTGGAAGAGCTGCAGCTATGGATTAATCAAAAGTGTCAAAGTTCGAATATCGTTGGGACGAAGATGTCGTGCTTGCTTGGAAATGGACGGAAGGCACTTTAAACATCTTCTGTAACTTTGTTTTTTGTTTGTTAAAAGCTCCCTTTGTCGGTTTATTCCTAATAAAATAAAATGTTTGAAAAACGAATAGTGGTCCATATCTCCGCAACCATTACTTTGCGGACCCATGTTTATTAAGAGTTTTCTGCTTATTTTGGTTCATACTATCACCTCCTCAAAATATTTAACACTCTTTTTTAACACCCTGTAGTATAAAATTTAATTAAACAATTTTGTATGTAGTAGATAATAAAAACGAGTGTTTATTTGACTTGAATTTATTAAAATATTACAACCAAAGCAAATATTTGTTTTTTTAAACTTATAGTAACACTTCCATAGAACAGTTTGTGAATAAATAGAAAAGTAGTGAATTAATCTAGTGATCTTGTTAATACAAACTAAGAAATAATATCAATATAAATACGTCTTTCAAAATATTATATAAGTACAAAATAAAAATAAAAAAAATTTCCGTGAAATCAAATAAATACAATATAATAATCTCGTGTTATTTTAACTTTGTACATCAATTTAAGTAAAAGATTAAGCATGTTTCAAAGTACAGTGCAGTTTCAAATTGTATCTCTTCTTGAACTTCATCGAACACATAGGGCATTCAAATTTACGTTCTTTCCCACATATCTGGTACACATGGGCTCTCAAACTGTTTAAATTTTTATAACTTTTGTTACACTTTGGACAAAACACAGGTTCATCGTTCCCTGAAAAAATAAAAAAAAAATAGAGAAAATTCCATAAAACAAAAATATATTTAGGAAATTCGGTATCAATATAAAAACACCTACACGTTTGTGGTACTGGTATGTAAATTTCTATACAAAAAAAAAACAGTTAATTAATTTGAATAAAAAAACACATCAGGAATTTTTTCTATTTCAAAAAATCAAAGTTAGGTAGCAACCAGACCAATATAAATGCTCTTATAAGTGAAAATATAGTTAACAGATGTATTTCAAACTTAAAATTAAAGCAAAATTTATAAGAAGGTAATTATCGAGGTAATTGGGAAATTGCATGATTTTTACAAATACGTATTATATGAATTATTTTGGTTGCATATTCCACACCGGAGGATATGTACTTATGTGGATTTTATTTTTTTAACAGAAAACGCTTGTCTGCATAAAAATACTAAGACGGGCAAAATTTTGTAAATTTATTGTTATATTTACTGTAATTTTTTCATATCGAGAAACGTTTAGAATAATAAGTTCTAATAAAAAAAAAAACAGAGGTTGGTGGTTGCCACCGTTGTAGACATTTGGTAAAAATAAAAATCATACTACTTAATTAACTGAATGTATTCACCTCTTTTCAGATTTACAAGTTTAACCATTTTTGAGAAAAAAAAATCAAAATCAAAATTTTTAAAATTTTTTAGAAGTCTTTATCTCGTAAGGGAGGGCTCAAATCGAAAAATTTTATAGAAAGTACACCTCCCCCTCCTAAAATGACCCAAGGAACACACCCTCCAAAGGAGCGCACATCATTGTGGGATACCCTGTAAAACCAATGAAACAGCATAAAGTTATACAGATTAAATGCCTTATAATTTCAGAGACAAAGTATTAAAAAGTGTTTTCGATGTATCTCATAATGATCATAATAACATATTTCTAAACAAAATTGTTTTTTTTAAACACTGTTTATTAATTATAAATATATACACGATAAGGTATAGAAGAAAAAAACAATACAACTACTTTTTTGTTTTCATTATAATTTTGGCAAATGACTATGAACCATCAAGATATAAACTTTCTGGGTGCATTCTTTCTATATGACCCTTCAGCTGGTGCTTCCTTTTGAACCTAGAAGGACAATAACTGCAAATGAACACCTTTCCTTTTCCGCAATCTTGAGATATATGGGAGCTTAAGCAGTTAGTATTTTTGTAGAATTTATTGCATTGGGGACAGGGAATACCTACAATAATAATATTATTACAAACATATTTTCAAATATATGATGTATACAGTATGTGGTATCGTTAATGGAGAAAAAATAACATATAGATTAAAAAAGTCATACCAAAAAGTCCTATATTCACGTTTTGTTAAGAAAATTGAACTTGTACTACAATGTTGTAATGGAAAAATAAATCCTAGTATGGCTATGGCTAAAATGTTACCGTTTGACAGCTATGAATCTAGCGCTCAGTGTTGCCCGATGGTATAATTTCACGGAAATTTGTAAACTGAAAAAATAAACTGATAAAGGTTTTTCATACATTCGTTAATTTTGGACTAGATTTTTTCAGAAATTTAAGCTAGTTATTAATAAAAATCTGGTATAACTTTAGCGACATCGCAATGTCGCATCGATATTGTTTCTTCAAGGCCAGAATTAATAAAAATTAATTGTGAAAGACAACAAGGTTTAAAACAAGTTTTTTCTTCAACAAGCCTAAATTCTCGTAAGAAATGCAGTTCAAAATCAGTATAAATGTGGATATTAATTAATAATTTTTATCAATTTATAGAATCTTCGTTTTAACAAAAAGAAATAAACTGTAAAAGTGAATTGGTTACTTCTCTGTAAAAGGTAATGTTTGATTCGAGATAAAATGTTTGTAAAAGCAAAATATAGGGTATTACAAAAAAAACACATTATTTTAACAGGTGATAGGTTGGATTTCTAGAAACAAAATTAGGCGCAAACTTCCCGCTTGTATAAAAAATGATATTCATTAGTGCGAAGACAGACCTAGAAGTGATCTAATTTAAGCGAGCAAATAGCACCTGACGTTTCTTATTATTTACTTAATGTAATTTACAATAACACTATTATACACTTTTGTATTACTCAAATCAAAACAGTTAAACAAACACAACGAAATGCAAAGCCATATATACAATAACGTATTACCGATTTTTTTCACAGAACTTGACTTAACAATTTCAACATTCCTTCACATAACAAAAACCTCAATGGAAAAGCAAAAACAATTGGAATGGTTATTAAACATCACCTCTGCTAAATTACAAAAATAACTTTCAGGGTAAGTAGTAACTCCGTTACTATTAACTATTCGAAAAAATTAACTTGAGACAAAAATTTTTCCAGTAGTATCACCCCTTTCTGCACGAAATCTCCGGACACCTTGTATAACATAATGTTTATACATTTCTGAAGTTTATACATTGCTATTGAATTATAGTTATTTATGCAACAAGTACAAAAAGTATGTGTTTATTGCATGCAACGTGAAATTGTCCAACGAGACAGTCAAGCCGAGTAGGACAACACGTCGAGTGCAATAAACACTTTTTATACGTGTTGCATACAATATTTTTTCTACGTTCATGCAAAAACCAAAAAATGTTTTATTTAGATGATAGTGAGTAGGAAAATATGACATCGATTTGAACGTTTATGTTTGTCATGATGACAAAACGCTGTAGTAGAATGACAGATGAATGTAATAAACATTTTATTGCACTAGTGCAATAAAGAACCACTTTTTCCACTAAATATAGTTCAGTAAAGTTTTGTTTTTTGCATAAACGTAGAAAAAATATATTTTATCATGCATTTTATTACATCCTGTAAATCTGACAGTATTTTATTAAATCATCCTTTACTATATTTTTGTCATATCTGGGAATGGAAAAAACATGAACACAAAACTAGAACACGGACATTAAACAAAAATTTTATTAAACAAAAAAATTAGTAGTCAACAACCCTTAAGAATAGTAGAGTATAAATAACACTACCAGCTGCATCCTTTATAATTAAAAAAAGGTTATGTCAGGTGTATTAGGAATCCTCTCGTCAGTGTGCATCCTCCTTACGTGTCCTTTCAGATGAGCCTCACGTTTGAATTTCTTGCCACATTCCGTACAGACAAAATTTTTGGGTTTTCCACAGTCGAGGCTGAGGTGCATCCTGATCGTGTGAGAGTTCTTGTATAGTTTTCCACATTGAGGGCAAGGTATAACTAAAATAAAACACTAGTTATATTACTTTATACAAGACACATTTCAAAAGTAAGGACCGATTATAAAAGCACAAGGAAAAGGACATGGTTATTTATGCATCAAGAGAGTTATGAGGTTGTTAATTATCGAGAGCAACAGATTGCAATTGTTAATTCGCCCAAGATTATTAACATCCAATAACTCACGTGATAGATAAAGATTTTTATTTCATTCTAATGAAATGTGAAAATCAAATTTTGTTAGTTTCAAAATTAAACGAACATTGTTTAATAATTAAGTAGGGATGATTACCATGGATATATCAACTGACAAGTTTGCAAATAAAAGCTTATCAAATTTATTAATTTGTGAAAATGAATGAAAATTCAAATTTCAGGCCATTTGTTACGAAAGGGTGAGAAAGTTCGTGCCGCACTGCTACCTACTAACAAAGTCGGAACCAAAGCATAAAAAAGAATATGACAAATTCCTGCCGTAGCTGAAAGTTAACTGTATTGAAAACAAAAATATAAGTGAAACTATAATGTTGGCTTACTTTCAAGACATGGCATGTATTTATTCTTCCAGGTTCTAGTAAAAGTGATATTGATTTATATTTCGTACAGTCCTAATTCCCTGTGGACTAAGTGGTCAATGTTAAAATCAATAAAAACAATTTATAATAATACAGATGGGAGAAAGTTTCATGAACTGGTTTCTCAATCGCATAAGTAGACTATGAGTCAAAAATGTCTAAAATGTTTAGTCGGAATGACATTGTCAAATTTTTGAGGGATACTTCCGATGAAGAATATTTACTACATAAGGTAACGGTAATATACAGAGTATCCCATAATGATGTGCGCTCTTTTGGAGGGTGTGTTCCTTGCGTCATTTTAGGGGGGGTTCTTTTTCTAAAATTTTTCGATTTGAGCCCTCCTTGACGAGATAAGGGCTTCTAAAAAATTGAAAAAAATTTGGTTTTCATTTTTTTTCTCAAAAACGGTTAAACTTATAAATCTGAAAATCGGTGACTACATTTAGTTAATTAAGTGACATTGTTGAGTATGATTTTTATTTTTACTAAATGTCCACAAGGGTGGCAACCACCAACCTCTGTGGTTTTTTTAATTAGAACTTTTTTTCTAAACGTTTCTCGATATGAAAAAATTACAGTAAATAGAACAATCAATTTACTAAATTTTTCCTCTCTTAGTATTTTTATGCAAAGACACGCGTTTTATTTTAAAAAAATAAAATGCACATACGTACATATCCTCGGGTGTCGAATATTCAAGCAAAATAATTCATATAAAACTTCGAGGTCAAGAACTTTTGAATATGAAAATTAATCATATTGAAGATAGGGGCTCGGTTATGATGGATGACGTTTCGGAGAAAGTAAAACAGATATTTGCAAGAAATTTAGAATTGTGGAAGAAAACGAAAAGCGCTGCACAGTTCAGCCCGTTGGGAAACATACATTTGGAAACATGCCAAACAAATTTGCTAGTTTTTTGGATTTGCCAGATCCAGAAGTTGTCACAGAAAATTGTCTGCGGAGGATTTGCGCAACTGCAAATATGACGACATTGAAGAGACATGGTGGATAGCGAAGTTCAGAAGGCCGACAGCATGGAATTGAAAAATAAATCTGCAAGAATGTTGGCTGGCATATCACATGAAAGAAGTAGAACATCAACTTCATGTTTGACTACAGTCATAGGCAGTTCAACGGAAAATTCTTGAAATATGGGATAATAATTTCAGTGGAAAATTCGCCAATTATCGGTTTATTTTTGAATATATTAGAGGAAGTTAACCATTTATATATAACTACTTAGTATGTTTATATTTACGGTAACTAAGGGTTTATTTGTTTATAATGTATTAGTATGAACTAAATGTATTCATGGTTCAAAATACATACAGGGTGTTCCAATATTCCCAGTAAAATACTACCACCATTTCTGTGGTCAAAATAAGCAGATTTAACGAAGCTTTATCAATGAAGGTTATTAAAATTGATAAAAATCATTTTTTTTTTTTGAATGACCAAAAATGTCTGGAACCATGTAGAAATATAATGTAAGTAACTAATTGTATATTTGAAATCATAGTACATTTAAAATTTTCTCCTTTCTTTCCTCCGCAAATCTGCTTTACTTTCAAAATGGGTCTTGTATATGACATATTGAACGACAAAACATTTTATGTAAAACAAACACTGCCACAAATGTAAACGTACTAATTTTAAAACATGCATATACAGGGTGTTTCAAAAAGACATGACACTATTACTAAGGCTGATAGAACATTGAAATATAAATGGGGTCACATTACTAGGGCGCATCAAACATTAAAAAATAAGTGGGGTTTGCTTAGGATGGGAATACCCAACAAAATAAAATGTCCGCGAAAATGCTAGCAACTAGCGCCCTCTACTTTGTACAAAAAAAATAATAATACCAGCATATGCAGTACCACCAAAAACCTACCTGTGTCAAATTTTAATAAAATCTGTTGGTCTTTAATATAATTACAACCAAAATTTAATTTTTTTAAATTATGTTACACGTCTTGTATTTAAAAAATGAGTGGCTTTAGGACATTGGTTTCTTAAGCAAACTCCATTTATTTTTCAATGTACTATCAACCCTAGCAATATTGCTATGTCTCTCTGAAACACCCTGTATACAAATGAACAAAACCATATTACGTTTATGTTTTTAGGGTTGTTAAATTCGAATCCGGGGTTTATATAATTATTTCAGATCAGCTTAACCTAACATCCTCAAAACTCTAATAAGGCTCGTAACTTTGTAATCAATGCATAGAAGTGCTAGGAACCACACAACTCTTGAAAAGTATACAGTAAGATTCTTCAGGTTGGACATGTACCATTCATTCTCCTTTATGATATGTAGCTCTCTTACACTCAGAGTATATGTGCAAAGACTGTCTTAAGTATTACCCTTTTCTGGTATATTTCTCGCAGCATCAATCAGCCAGCATATGTTTATTGCACCTGCTTTGGTAATGCGGCTACATCCTTCAAGTCATGATAAAATCTTTCACCTCAAACCTTTCAAAAAGCAGGATTGCTTAATGAATCTGAAATCGCTTTTCATGGATTCCCATGTTGACTGCTTCCAACAAAATGTTGGCGATTGGGGAATAAAGAACAAAGAGAATTTTTTTATCAAGACTTGAAAGACACAAAGCGACGTTACCAAGGCGGATGAGATAAACGTAATAAACAACCACTGCACATTTATTTAGATACTGAGTTGAGGTTATGAATGTTATTGGATTTTAGAATGTTGAGGTTGTCAGGTTAAGCTGATCAGATGAGCTAAATTGAATTTTGCGTCCCCAAAATTAAAGTGTATAATGGTCTTGTGAATTTGCATTTCTATATTTTGATTTGACCTTATAATAAATTGTTTACTTCATCAATACTAATCCAAAAATCAAATTATGAATAAATTACGTTAGAGGCGCTTTTACTTAACCTTAATTGTACCATATTTTGTAATTTCGAACATATTTTTGCATATTATTGCAATTTTATTTTTATTTATTTGTAGACAAACTGTTCGTTTTAGACATTTTTTTTATAACAATTTTTTATTGTAGTTGGTCCGACATATAAGCCCTTAAAATTAGGTAAACGGTTCATTTATAGACAAGAAACAAGAGTACCATTTTTTAGTCTAAGGGTGAAGCTACTCAGATTTATTATTTTAAAGTCTTTATCATACAAGTTGTTTAGGCAACAATTTAGGCATTAAGTTGTAAAGCTTAACCCGCCCCTAGTAAACTAAAAAAGCTAAATATGTTTCAAGCGACACTAAGCGGTCTTTACTAGTGTCCGTCAAATTAAGTTGTTATTAAATGATATTGAATACTTTAAAAGTTATTCAAAAAAACCTATTTTCAGCGGCGTCCTTCAGGGACACATATCTCCGCGGGGAGGGCCTGTAGGAAAAAAAATTATAGCAACTTTTCATTTTCTATCTGCACCCGAGAGATTTCCCACATTTTAACGGATACCCTGTGTAGGGACCGACTACTTTTTTGTGATGCTGTGTTAAAGTAACTTGATCATCATCTTTCAGGTATGAAATACATGTTTTTCTTGGGATTATTTTGAATGATAAATTATGAATGAATTTTTTTATACATTTATTGAATATTACTACATTAAATAAAAAAAGAGCCAATTACAAGAGCCACAGCACAAGAAAACTTTAATTTTAAACTACATCGAACCTAAATCTATCACATATATATATATATATATATATATATATATATATATATATATATATATATATATATATATATATATATATATATATAAAGAAAATATAAAAAATATATATATATATATATATATATATATATATATATATATGTGATAGATTTAGGTTCGATGTAGTTTAAAATTAAAGTTTATATATATATATATATATATATATATATATATATATATATATTATGAACTATAAAAGTTATTAACATAATTAAAACAGCCTTTCAAAATAAATGTTCCCCTAATAACTATTTTATTACTTCTAACGACATTTCGATTATATTTTTCAATTATTTTAATAAAGCGCCCAAATAAAATGACAATACACACACAATGCAAACAATTCAAATAGATTATCTAAAAAAACGTGTTCATACATTTCCACGACATGTTTATTCTATCATATTTTCACCATGGAAAAAGCAATCACGTAATCCTATTTTTTTAAATTTACCTAATCTAATACAGTACATAAATATCTTTATATGCTATTCTATATAACAGTTTTTGTAAATTATTTTATTTCAACTAAGATCAATTTACAAAAAGTCTCATATAGAAAAAGTGAGTAAATATTTTTAAATAACTAATGTGGAATATAATGTAATGATTTACTTATTTTTTAGGTACCTACTATAATAATTATTACATTCAAATTTAAGTAATGCATATCCATCATTGCAATAGTCTAAATTTTATATTTATTTATAAAATAGAAATATCTTCAAAACTATTATCTAGATTATGGTATTAAACAGTAACAGCATATACTTTATATGTATACAGGGTGATTAAAAAATACTAGAAATAAAATTGGATACGCGATCAACTTGAGACATTATTTATTACCAGCAGTTTTTTGTTTTTTCCAAATTATAATCTTTGGTGGTCCTGGAAATTGGGTCTAAATTTTTGTTATTTACAAATAGCTTCTGAAACTCGTAGATTTAGTATATGGTTGATCATGATAAAATTACGATATGATCGAATAATCGATCTGAATATGATTTTTATTTTTATTAAATAATATAGAAGGCTCTAGTTATGCGTAATAGCATATAGTATTTTTTTGAAAAAAAAAAAAAAATGTTTTAATTTTTTCCAGCGGATTCGAAGCATACCAAAAAAGAAAAAAACTTGATTTTGAAAAATATTTCTCTTGTCTTTGTTAACGGCAGTATTACAGTTTTAGTAATTAAGTCCCAAATAAAAAATTAAAAAGAAAATGGAAAAAAACATATTAATCATGTTCATATGGTTTATTTACAATCACTTACTAAATTCCATTCCACGGGAAAGATAATTCTTTAAGTCGATTACCCGATTGCACCCAATTTTTTCGTAGCAGTTCTCAAACAGTGATATCGTAATGGCATATTTTATCAAATATGCCGTTAAGAAAAAGTGAGGTAATACATAAAAAATAATTTAAAAAATATATTGTTGAAATCTATTTGTATGTTAGCACTTACAGTAAATACAGGGTGTCCCGTAATAAATGCAACATAGAACACTAGTAGATTCCTGACGACAAAATAATGCGATGTTGCCAGACTTACCTTAGTCAGAAGTTGATGATTAAAACGATACAGGGTGTCATTGTTAAAATTTTCGTTTCAATATTTGCAAATAACCTTTTAAAAAATCTAAATATTTACATTGGTTTTGGAGATCAAGGGATTTTGCAGACGAGAAATTCAATTTTGCTGCAAATTTTGACGTCACTAGTAGAGGGCGCCACTTATGACACATTATGCTTCTTTTAAATGATAGGACCTTTTTGCTGCTTAGTGTATCCATCTGACTATTGAAATAGTCGATTCTCCTGCCTTTTTTATCTGAAAAAGATTGTTGAAATCGTAAGGAGTAACCGTTGTTATACTGCACCGAGTAGAAACTGTTTTGGTTTCGGGGACAGAACCTTTTCTGCTAAAAATACAGCAAAATATTACTTGAAAAAAATTATTGAAAATGGTAAATTATGACGACGTGCAAAATTACAAGAAGATCCACCTGCTTTGATGAAATCTTTGTATATCTATAGAATTTGTTGAAAATTCGGTTTCTTCAAACCTTGCCGATCTTCTTGGACTGTTGGACGCTGTCATAATTTACCATTCTGAATAACTTTTTCAAGTATCATTTTGCTGTATTTTCAGTGGAAAAGCTTTACCTGAAACCAAAACAGTTTCTACTCGGAGCACTGAATATTTCAAACAGGATTACTTCAAAAATGATTACTCCTAACAACGTCAACAAGGTATACCTTTTTACATAAAATAAGGTAGGAGAATCGACTGTTATAGAATCAGATGGATACACTAAGCTCTACTTGAAAGAATCATGATGCCATAAGTGGCGCTCTCTACCTCAAAATTCGAAACAAATTTGAATTTCTCGTCCCCAAAAACCCACGATCTCCAAAATGTATGCAAATAGTTGGATTTTTTAAAAAGTTATTTACAAATATCGAAAATAAAATTTTTAATTTGGTACCCTGTATCTTTTTAACCATCAACTTTAGGTTAAGGTAAGTTTGGCAACATCGGTTTACTTTGTCATCAAGAATTTACTCTTGCTCTATGTTGCATTTATTTCCGAACACCCTGTAAATGGAAAACTGTTATGCAACAAAAATTACAAATGATGAAAATATAAAAATTAAGGTGAAAATATTAAAATTAAGTTTCAGATTCATCATCTAACATATTATTTATATCATCTATGGATACATAATAGTCGGAATTATCAGTGATGTTATCCTCGCTGATATCAATCAGTGGAATTTTGAAAACTGTATTAGAAGGGCCATCATCGTCTTCTTCTACAATTTCAACATTCTCGATACTGTTTAGATTTTGCACGGTCATACTGTCGGTTTCCTCTTTCACTATATCAACAACATTCTCGAGATTTAACGGTGAATCTACATTAGCAACGTCTTTAGCCTTTTGGGCCCCAAACCTCTTCGTGCATTTCTGGCACAAGTCGCCTTTGTTGTGCACGAACACTGCATTGCAGGATTCACATCTATTCTTTTTGCGTTTCTTCACAACTTTCTTCTTAATTATGCGTGTCTTCTTCATCACATTTAAGGTTGGATGCTTTTTGTCCACCTGTTTCGTCAATGCTGATTTGGTGGTGGTCTTGCTTACTAAACTCTTTACTTTACCTGGGAGTTTTGGTTCTTTCTTAATCTTTTTCTGGACATTTTCGCATTGGAGGCATATGATTCGGTTATTTTTTACATGAACTGAACAAATTTTGCATTTATTTTTGACGGGCATAGATAGAGGGAGCTGATGTTTTATCTTCCTTTGGAATGGCGGCTTCTTTCCTGTTTCTAAGTACTCCTTGCATCTGTAGCAAAACTGCTCACCTTTTTTTACGAATAAGTTGCATAGAACGCAACGTAAGGTAGCTATTAACTTGCCGTTCTTTTCACATATCAGTATATTCTGGTGTTTTTCAGTGACGTATTTGTGACGCAACTTGGTCATCATTTCTCTGTGGGAAGGTTTAACCAGAGGCTTCCTCTTTACATTTTTCGGTTTTTCTTTGACAGTTTTCACTTTTTTTTCTTTCTTGGATGAAAGAGAATTTACAGCGGATATAACTGGGTAAGTACAAATCGTCTGTCCTGCCTCGTTTTCGATTCTACTTACTGCTAGAAGTGGGTCGAATTGAATCTGACGGGTACCTGAAACCATTTTGTAATGTTAGCACATTTACATGGCATTCGATTTGTTAAAGAAGAAAAGGTGCAAGCATAACTTTGTAAACTATGTTTAAAATATAAAATAAATGAATACCTACATATATAAATGCAATTTATCTGTATACGGGGCGTTTATTAAAGAACGCGCCATGATTTAAGGCTAGCTTCCGTGGACGAAAATGAGGTGCTTCTTCCCTAAGAAGTTGTAGGCCTGAGAAAGTAGTTTTCTATTTCATTTCTTACGCTAATTTGTTTGTATGAATCAATACGTTTGAGTTGTTGAATCACTTTACAATCACGGGTATTCACCAAACAGTGGATCATACTCTAAGGACAAAAATAAGATGATTTTGATAAGTTTTTAATAACTTTCTCGGGTGTCTACAGCTTCTTAAGGAAGAAAAGTAGTGCTAAGGTAAGTTAACTTAAATCACCTTGTTGTATATAATGTGATTTAAGTTAACTTACCTTAGTACAACTTTTCCTCCTTAAGAAGTTGTAGACCTGAAAAAGTATTTAAAAAACTCTCAGACTTTAAATTCTAAAGGAAGGTTGTACTAAGGTAAGTTAACTTAAATCACTTTAGATACGGAAATAAGATGATTTAAGTTAACTTACCTTAGTACAACTTTTCTTCCTTAAGAAGTTGTAGACCCAAGAAAGTATTTAAAAACAACTTTCTCAAACCTATAATTTCATAAGAAAGAAATATTGTACTAAACTAATTTAACTTAAATCACCTTTTTTCGTATATAATGTGATTTAAGTTACCTTACCTTAGTACAACTTTTTCTCCTTAAGAAGTTGTAAGCCCGAAAAAGTATTTAAAAAACTCTCAGACTTTAAATTCTAAAGGAAGGTTGTACTAAGGTAAGTTAACTTAAATCACCTTATTTCCGTATCTAAAGTGATTTAAGTTAACTTGCCTTAGTACAACCTTCCTTTAGAATTTAAAGTCTGAGAGTTTTTTAAATACTTTTTCGGGCTTACAACTTCTTAAGGAGAAAAAGTTGTACTAAGGTAAGGTAACTTAAATCACATTATATACGAAAAAAGGTGATTTAAGTTAAATTAGTTTAGTACAATATTTCTAGGTCTAAGTTGTAGACCCAAGAAAATATTTAAAAAAACTTTCTCAGGTCTATAATTTCATAAGAAAGAAAAGTTGTACTAAGGTAAGTTAACTTAAATCACCTTATTTTCGACCAAGGAAACTACCCTTATTTAATGAATACCCGAGGTTGTAAAGTAATTCAGACATTTACAACGCAAACTTTAAGTACATTTTTCTCTAAAATGGTGCATTTTAGCGACATGTAACAAGTATAGCTTTTTAAAAACTAATAAAATGCTGTTTTAAAATAACTAATCATTTTCCAAAAAATTTCTTTCCTAGAAAGCTGCAAGAGAAAATACAGTGGTACAGAAAATCAGATATTCGTCTGTATCACACAAAAAATTCTTCTTGTACAGCATTTCAATAAGATTACCCAATAAATAAATAAATTAGCGTAAAAAATAAAATAAAAACTACTTTCTCGGGCCTATTTACTAAAGTAAATTGATTTAGATCATCTTAGATTTATCCAACAAATCTATTCTTAATAAACACCCTGTATACATACCTACTACTGAGACACAGGCTTTCCACAGAAAAAGTCTATCACATTATTTGCCCTATATGAGCACTACGATTTTGAATTAGGCAAATTCTGGTCCAAAAAACATTTAACCTACACCTAAGTGATGTGTCCATATAAGCATAGAAAATATATCTTTGACTTATCAAAAATGTTTCCATATACTAGCTAAGGAATGTAGGAAATAAAACAATGAAAATGTTGTTTTGATATATGTATTTGGATCAGGTGTAATGGTTTTTTACGAAAAAGTATTTCCTTTTTGTTCAGTTTTCACAAGCTTTTTCTGTATATTTAGTCAAGTAACTTCTTTAAAATATTGGTATCAAATGCGTTCAAACATATTATTAGAATTATGTTTGCGTCTAAATCTTCATAATTCAATGTGTTTTGAAACGCATATAAAATCTTTGGCCAGAAAAAGGATATATTCGTACAGTTGTATAGGTTAGTAAAGAATGTGGTGTTTGAAATAGGACATTCTTATCTAAAACAAAATGCATTAATTACATATACAAGGTGAACCTTAAGCAGAATTAGGACATGGATCAGTTTGCTCTGAAATATTTATTGTGCTATTTGTTACAACAAAATTATCTATATCGGGTGACGGTATCCAACCATGTTGCTCATACAACCACCCAACTCAATCACGAATATTAAAGATCTGTACCTTAACCTTTTTCCGAAAAACTGCTAAACTGGTTGCACCCCTGATGTCGTCAGACAAGGAGTTATACATTTTTGCTGAATTATAAGTAAAACTACGTTGAAATAGAGCAGTAGGTGTCGTGTCATATGTAATAAATCACGATGACGAATAAAACTATTATGAATATCAGAACCCTTTACAATTTTATCATAAGAATGTGCAGGTAATTTGTTATTAAGAATATTAAACGCAAGACATGATAAATGAATATGAATATCGTTCTTGTAAATTAAACCAATTAGAATTAATAAAGGCATCAGTAATATGGTCAAACTTAACAATATCTAAAGAATGTTCCTTAATCTGTGCCATCTTACGTATTTTAGGTTCTCCAGCATGACGATGATTTTGCTTTCAGATTTCCGCTCTTTCGAGCCCTTCCAATAAGATAAACATACCTACGGGCTGCAGGATGATTTCGCAATGGAAAACGCTAGGTGTTTAAATGCGCAGCTGCGGCAGTATTATGATGAGATTCACCATATACCAACAACATATCAACAAACTCGTTTTTAGAGTAATAATGGGCCTAATACTAGTCATGTCTTCTCTTGTGCGAGCTCAAGACAAGATCAAGAAAAAGTAAGACTAGTTAATACACCCGTATAGAAAGTTTTGGCATTTATTATCGACAAGACAAATAACTTTTTTAGGAGTATTTGATAAAGGATTAATGATTTTTATTAATTTATTGAATATTAAGATATACACCATAAATACAACTATTTTGCATGAAAAAACTAATAAACGACAAAATAAGGTTCTATATAAACTACGTCAAACTTAAATCTGTGACATATACAGTGTGGTCCACTTAAGGTAGAAACACCTCTGTAAAATCAGGTTTCAAAAAAATATATATAAAGAATTTAAAACTCTATTTTGGCTCACAATATGAAATTCCATTGTCTATAATCAAGGCCTACTTTAGTTTTTTTCGATATCAAAATTGGAAAAAACTGTTTATCAATTTTTTTATCTAAAATCTGGAATCCACGCCACTGGATTCAGCACCCTCTAATATGGGTATGTACCAAATTTCATAAAAAAGTAATCATTAATAAGGGTAAAATTGATATTCATAGTTTTTATCAATTTATCTTCAAACATCTTTGTAAAAACTACATTTATTATCCGATTTCGTTCTGATTTTTTTTTTAACAGAATTTAAAATTATTTTCGAACACAATATTAAATTACATTGTCAATAATCAGGGCTTACTTTCATTTTTTCGATGTGAAAATTGGCAAATAATCAACAATAATCAAATTTAATATTGAGAGTCAAAATTGTTTTAAAGTCATTATATTAAAAAAAAACAGAACGACATCGGATAATAAATACAATTTTTACAGAGCTGTTTCAAGGTAAAATTATGAAAACCATGAATATCAATTTTACCGTTAATAATAAATACTTTTTTATGAAATTTGGTACATACTCATTTTAGGGGGTGCTGTATCGAATGGTGTCGTCAAATTTAAAAAAAAAACAAAGTAGGCCTTAATTATAGACAATATAATTTCATATTCTGAGCCAAAATAGAGTTAAATTCTCTATTTTTAAAAAAGAAACCTAACCACCTTAAATAGGTTACACTGTACATTACTGATTGTTAGTTACAAAAATTACTAAAGTAATTAAAACAGCTTTAATGTATATTTTAACCTAACAACTATTTTATTATTTCTACCAAAATGGATATTTTTAAAAATAATATAGTGCTCCCCCCAGACCCAGAAAATAAAGTAAATATATTCTCGCAAAAATGCGTTAATACATTTTTCCATTACCTACTTTTCGATTTTCTTCCCAACATGGAACAAAATCTCAATTTTTTAAACGTAGCACACCTAATACAAAAAAAATTTCATCTTTCGGCACTTTTCTATGTGAGAGCTTTTGTAAAATATTGTACCTTCAAGTAAGACTAAAATCTGTAACCAAACTTATACAGTGGAAATTAGATGCAAAAATAAACGATTTGTTTCCAATTTACCTAGATATAAAAAAGCCTTAATGACTTACAGTCCATTATAGCTCCAAATTTTTTTACTTCAATTTTTTTCTGTTAAAGGTACATTTTAGTATCTAGGTAAATTAGGTTCAAACAACTTACTTTGACCTCTGATTTCATAAATTTGGCTACATATTTTAAGATCACTCTGTAGAAGAATGCCCAAAGATCTTCTTTAGATATCTAATCTGGAATATAATGTAAGTAATTCATATTCACAACTATCTAAACATTACAATTATGATAATATTAGTTAAGTAATACCTATTGTTAGTAATTGTAATATTAAATTAAATGTTATATACTGGGTGAACCTTAAGTAATGAGACTCGGACCAAGAAGAGATTCCTGGCGACAAAATAATGTCATGTAGCCGAACTTACCTTAGTTCAAAAGTTAGTGGCTAAAAAAATACAAGGTGTCAAAATTACAATTTTATTTTCGATATTTGTAAATAACTTTTTAATGATATTTGTAGACATTTTGGACATTGAGGATTTTTACAAGCGAGAAATTCAAACTTGTTTCTAACTTTAACTGCTTTTTTAAATGACAGAATATTTAACGGGTTATGTATCTATTTGACTATTGAAACAATCAATTCTCGTACCTTTTTTATCTGAAAAATAGCATGTTGAAGTTGTTAGAAATAACCGTGTTCTAATGAATCCTTTTTGAAGTATCCAGTGAATCGAGTAAAAACTATTTTGGTTTTAGGTAAAGTGTCTATATCCTTGAAAATACAACAAAATGTTATTTGAAAAAGTAACTCAGAGTGGTAAATTATGACGATGTGCAAAATTTAGAAGAACACCGACATGGTTTGGTGAAACTGTTATCTTTAGATTTCATCAAAGGAGGCCGATCTTATTTGTACGTCTCAATTATTTACCACCTGAATAACATTTTGAAGTAATGTTTTGATGCATTTTCCGCGGGAAAGCCACTTTACCTGAAACCAAAACAGTTCCTATTTGGTGCCCTAAATACTTCAAATAGGATTATTTCAAAAATGATTACTTCTAACGATTTCAGCAAGGCATATTTACCATTTTCAGATGCAACAGGTTGGACATTCGATTGTTTCAATAGTCATATGTATACACTAAACCGCAAAAAATTTCTGCCATTTAAAAGACGCTAACGC
Organism: Monochamus alternatus; assembly: GCA_037114965.1. Lineage (NCBI taxonomy): Eukaryota > Metazoa > Arthropoda > Insecta > Coleoptera > Cerambycidae > Monochamus > Monochamus alternatus. The sequence goes on along the minus strand of CM073426.1, from coordinate 144,017,281 downwards.
AGCACCTTTTACAAGTGACGTCAAAATTAGTAACAAATTTGAATTTCCTCAATGCTCAGAATGTATGAAAATATTAGAATTTTTTAAAAAGTTACAAATTTACAAATATCGAAAATAAGATATTAACTTTAACACCTTGCATCTTTTAACCATCAATTTTTGGACTATGTAAAGTTTGACTACATCGCATGCATTATTTTGTTGTCAGGAGTTTACTCTGTCTTATTACTTATGTTGACCCTTTATAATTATAAAACTTTTAATATTATTATCTGATATAACTGTAAACATAAAATCTCATGGAACTACATCAAGCTTTGCCAATAACTGTCACAAATAATAGAAACTTAAACATTAAATACGTTACAGGATTGGTTCTGTAAAGTGTATTAGGATTAAGAGGAATCTTCAGATTCTTCGTCCAACTCATCCTTTGCGTCATTTATAGAGAAATAATATTTAGAATTATCAACTGTGACAGAATGGTAGTTGATATCATCCAGATGAGTCCTAAAAACTGTTATGCGGGCACCGTCGTCATCTGTCATTTTAATATTCTCAATATTTTTAGAGATTTGCAAGGTTGTCTTATCCTTTCTCTTATTAGTATCAGTTTCAGGATTTAACGATACATTTACGTTAGTAATGTCTTTCTCATTCTTTTTCTGGGCATTTTCGCATTTCACGCAGAAGGTGATGCCACTTTTTATAAAAACTGAACATTTCTTGCACTGATTCTTAATAAGAGGAATGTGCTTCTTTCTTGAATCACTCCTTCCTGGCTTTATTCCAGTTTTCAGGTACTCTTTGCATCTATGGCAATACCGCTCGCCTTTTCCCACAAACAATTTACACAGTATGCAACGTAGAACTATTGACAATTTACCGTTCGCTTCAGATACCATTATGGTCTGATTTCTTTCAGTAAGGTATTTGTGTCGCAGTTTGGCTATCATTTCGCTGCGGGACACCTTAACTAGATGCTTGATCTCAACTGGTTTCGGTTTTTCTTGGGCAGTTCTCACTTGTGCTTCTTGGTTTGTCGCGAGAGAATTTACAGCGGATATGACTGGGTATGTGCAAATAGTGGCTCCCGTTTTATTTTTAATCCTACTGACCAGAAGGGGGTCGCTTTGGTAACGATGCTTACCTGAAAATATTTCAAGAAGTAAGCATATAAGCATGATTGATTTGAATGTCTTACAGAGAAAAACTTATAAACATAACTTGAGTAAAAAAATAAAACAATTTAGCTGGGTATTACAATATTTATTACATCACTGGTGTCACATTTACTGCCTAGGCATTAGAATCAGTTTGGGTGTCGCTAAATTAAAAATTAAAATTAGTTCTTGAACGGAAATAATTTTATTTATTGTAAACATTTAGTGAAATTAGAACAGCCTCTAAGAGATATACCTTGTCCTGTTTTTTTTAAACATTTACTTTGTCTATGTAGGTTGAAATGTTTTCACTAGTAGATGGTTTATGAACTATGGAATTCTCACTTCCAGTACTTGATTTTTTTGCTAACAACTGATTTACGAGTTATGGTCTCCTCAATGTAGCCTTCAGCTACTGTATAAGATTTCCATTCACCATGCTTCTCTAAAATTGTGATATCAGTTCCTAAATTTATTAATAAGGTAACTAAAGTTCTATGGAAACAATGTCCGGTATATTCGTGAGCATCCTTCAATTTGATAAACGTTGCGATTTGTTTTGGCATTTCCTCAGGTGTATGAATTCCTATTAATTGGTTATACAGGGTGTTTTTAAATGAAGTAGCAAAAATTAGACCACAGACTCCTTAGGTGAAAATAAAGTCGCATAATAAAAAAGAGTAAGAAGTCCAAATACTTGCATATAATTTGCAAATCGGGAGTTTTTGTGGGGGAGAAATTCAAATTTGTTTCTGATTTTGGCGTCACTAGTAGAAGGCGCCACTTGTGACACACCATGTTTCTTTTAAATGACAGATTTTTTTTTGCAGTTTAGTGTATCCATCTGACTATCACAACAATCGATTCTCCTACCTGTTTTATTTGCAAAAGGTATACCTTGCTGAAGTCGGTAGGGGCAACCATGCACCGAGTAAAAACTGTTTTGGTTTCAGGTAAAGTGCCTTTTCTGCTGAAAATATAGCAAAATGTAACTTGAAAAAGGTGTTTAGAATGGAAAATTATGGAGACGTGCAAGAAGAATTTCAAGAAGATCGACGAGGTTTGATGAAACTATTTTTCAACAAAGCACAAAGATTTTATTAAAGCAGGCTGATCTTTTTGAAATTTTGCAGAAGTCTCCATAATTTACGGTTCTGAGCAACTTTTTAAAGTAACATTTTACTGTATTTTCAGTAGAAATAGATAACAGTTTTCAATGAGTGCACTGAATATTTCAAATAGGATTATTTCGAAAACTGTTATTCCTAACGACTTCAACAAGGTATACCTTTTTCAGATGTAACAGGTAGGAGAATCTATTGTTTCGATAGTCAGATGGATACACTAAGCTGCAAAAAAGTTCTACCATTTAAAAGAAACATGATGTGCCACAAATGGCGCCCTCTACTAGTGACGTCAAAATTAGAAACAAATTTGAATTTCTCGCCCGCAAAAATCCACGATCTACAAATTTTATGTAAATATTTGGATTTTTTAAGAAGTTATCTCCAAATATCGAAAATAAAATTTTAACTTTGACACCCTGTATTTTTTTTAATATGCGACTTGGGATATAAATATGTTAGGTTAAATCAAATTATTTTCACCTAAGGAATCTATGGTCTCATTTCTGCAACTTCATTTAAAACCACTCTGTGTGCTTTACCATTTGAATATTTAAAAATAATCTGTTATCTATTTGTGTAAGTCTTGCGCTACTATATTTCCGATATATGTCTAAATATGGGCTATCTTGTTTTCTTTGTTTTTGTAGTTGGAGTGATAGCGATCTATTTCCCATATCTTCAATATCTTCAGTTTTTATTTGAAGTAATAATTCATCAATTCGGCACAACCCAGTTATGGTAAATATCATTGTCACCTAAAACAATAATAGTCAGTATTCTTTTTTTACTGTACTAGAAAGGGATTTTAAGCTAATATAAATCAAATCCTTTAAGTTGAATCAAATATCTAACTATAAAAATTATTATAAAAATTTTAATTGTTTGAAGTTAAATATAAATACAAAAGGAGGCCACCTGAAGAAGCAATCCTAAAAATGCAGAAATAGGTCAGATCTCATCTATTGTGGTTGAATTGTCATGTTCCCACTGCCAAAAGTGAAGTTAGATATTTATAGAGTGTTTCATTAAAGCAGGTTAGTAAATTTAGATAGATTAATGTATTTAGATAATTATTGAATAGAGCTTTGTCTGTGGAATTGTTCATTAGCATACCTAGATGTTTGGTATCAGAGAACATACATATGACTTCATTGATAGGAATTGTAGGAGATTTGATTTATATTAGCTTAAAATCCCTTTCTAATACAGTAACAAATGTTACAAAAGCTAATAATAAGGAATATATGGGTAGATATTGTGGGTGTAATTCAACGCTGGTTGGGACTTTTGTCCACAGAATAGTTAGTTTCACACAATATTATTAATACCTAAAAATATATAAAAATCAGTATTCTTTGTTTATAAAAAAAAAATTCTTTATAATTATTTTTATACCTAAATACGTTTCAAGAATGCTTTTAATTTTAGATACTTTCCAATATCGATGTTGTTGTGGACATTAAAATTAGCTCTGGGTATCGCATACATATATTGACTATAATGAAGAAAATTTCACAATTTTGCTTAATTTTGATAAATATACCAATAGTACATTTTCTGAAAGATATATTGTTATTCTCAGATCCGCAATACATATTTTTTTTAATATATTTGCTCATTTACTTTGTTCGATCCTTCTGGTAATAAATTACAATCTATTTGCTTTTCTGTTTCAATAATTTCTGACAGAGTTAATGTGAATTTTTCCATCTCAAATAACAAACAGTTTCCTTTATGGATTTAAATAGGCACAATATGGTGATTACTGTGTACATGCAAGTTATTTATTTAATAACGCTCATCTCATAGCAACCACAGTTGACCCAATAAATTATTATTATGCATGAAAGAAGTATTATACAATTTTAATAATATAAAATAAATAGCTTTGTGTGCTATTATGATAAAATTAAAATATATTGACAAAAAATGGTGTGTTTAACTTGGCAGTAAAGTAGATTTAATGCATTGGCTGCTTTAATAGACTCGGCTGCGCTTCGTCTATCAAGCACCAGTCGCGGCATTAAATCTTGTACATTACTGCCTAGTTAAACAAACAACTATTATATGCTGGATGTTCTTTAAATAAAGTAGGTATATCTACAATAGAAATACAGTTCTTATTTTTTCCAGGTAATGGCAATAATAGTTAATATTTTAACACAGAAGTTTGCGGTATTTATTATCGACAAGACAAATAACTTCTTTTTAGGAATATTTGATAAAGGATGAATAATTTTTATTCATTTATTGAAAAATAAGATATACATAAAAATACAATTATTTTGAATAAAAAACTACAAAATAAGGCTTTATGTAAACTAAGTCAATCTTATATTTAAGACCTATAGGTATATTAGTGCTTGTTATTAATTACAAAAGTTATTGCCGCAATTAAAACATTTTTAAATTATATTTTTCTATAGGGCTTCCAAATCCAGAAAATAATTGTAATAAGTTGTCGCAAAAATTGAATGACAAAATCTCACTCAATTTTTTAAACGTAGCTCTCCCAACATAAAAAAATACTTTGAGTATTCTTCAATACAGTTTTCATAAAATATTTAGCTTCAAGTTAAAAGCTATACCTGTGGACAATCTTATACAGCAGAAACTCAAAGTATAATTTCAATTTACCTAGATATAAAAAAGCCTTAATAGTCGAAGCAATGAACTAAAAAAGTTCTAAAACTAGTTGTGGTGGACGGATCGGAATGCGGTTTTCTGCATTATCTTCCAAAAATTATTTGTAAAAAATGTGGCGACCTGGAATTTCTAACAAATCGGAAATTGAATTGCTGCAGCCAAAAATACATTCAAAACATGCATTATTTGAGAGGCCTCTTGGAAGATGTCAAAACTTGGTAAATAAGTATCAGAACTGGCCCAGATCAGGTACTCGGGGGTTTTCAAGGTCGCTGATCACGAATATTATGTTCAAATCGACCCCGCGAACACCTGGAGCTCAGGAACGCCGATGAACGTCATCGCTGTGGGACTCTCCCACAAATCACGCGGAAAAGAAGAGAAACTCGGCGCCCGGGTTTTTTTTGGGTCGCTGAATCCAAATCTGGCATCGGCGAAAACCCCACGGGCACCTGATGCGCCGGAACCTGGACGCGGACGTCATCTCCAAGAATTTTCCTAAGAGTGCCAAATACCTCCCGAAAATCATAATAGGGGCATTTTGTGGGGCGTTGAATCCGAATTTCACGTCTGAAACGACCCCCCGAACACCTAGTACACTAGAACCTGACCATAAACGTCATCTCCGTGGCTTTTCCTGACACAATAAAAAAAGGCGAACCGAAAATCGCTATGGGTTTTTTTTTTGGGATGTTGAATCCGAATTTCACGTCGATAATGACCCTCAAACCCCTAGTGCACCGGAACCTCACCCGTAACATCTCCGAGGAGTTTCCATACACGATCGAAACAGACGAACCGAAAATCGTTATGGGTTTTTTTTTGGGTCGCTGAATCCAAATATGACATCGGCGAACACCCCACGGGCACCTAGTGCCCCCGAACCCGGACGTGCACGTCATATCCGAGATGACCAAGATCGCTAAAAACGACCCAAAAAATCATTACAGGCGCATTTTTGGACCGCTTAATTCAAACACCTGGTGTACCGCGGGACCTGGACCTGAACGTCGTCTCGGAGGGTTTTACAGACACGACCGCAACAAACTCACCAAAAACCGTCTCATAATTTGACACATTCATCCTCACATAATTTAAGTAGAATCAACAATTCCACACGATGTCAAGATAAAAGTTCCAGTGCGCCAGGCGTTGGGAAGGTAGTTTTGGGCGTGAAATTTGGATTAAGCGGCCCAAAAACGCCCCTACAATGATTTTTCGGTTGTTTTTGGCACTCTTCTCATGAAAATTCTCGGTGATGACGTGCACGTCCGGGTTCGGGGCCACCAGGTACCGGTGAGGTGTTCGCCGATGTCATATTTGGATTCAGCGCCCCAAAAAAACCCCCATAACGATTTTCGGTTCGCCTTTTTTGATTGTGTCAGGAAAAGCCACGGAGATGACGTTTAGGGTCAGGTTCTGGTTCGGGGGTGTTCGTCGATGCCAGATTTAGATTCACCGACCCAAAAAAACCCCGGGCGTCGCGTTTTTCTTCTTTCCCGCGTGATTTGTGGGAGAGTCCCACGGAAATGACGTTCATCGGCATTCCTGAGCTCCAGGTGTTCGGGGGGTCAATTTGAACATCATATTTATGATAAGCGACCTCGAAAACCCCCGAGAACCCGATCTGGGCCAGTTATAACACTTATTTACCAAGTTTTGACATCTTCCAAGAGGCCTCTCAAATAATGCATTTTTTTAATGCATTTTTGGCTGCAGCAATGCAATTTCCGATTTGTCAGAAATTCCATGTCGCCACATTTTTTACAAATAATTTTTGGAAGAGAATGCAGAAAATCGCATTCCGATCCGTCCACCACAACTAGTTTTAGAACTTTTGGACTTTTTATTAGTTTATTGCCTCGACTATAATGTGTTACAGTCCCTAAATGTTTCAAATTTGTCATATTTTACTTTTCCAATTCAAATTTTTTTTTGTTGTACGCGTTCGGAGTGTTTTGGTATCTAGGTAAAATAGGTTAGAACAATCTATTTTGACGTCCAGCGTATAAATTTAGCTACATATTTTAAGATCACTATATAGAGTGCCTAAAGACAATTTTCATTTAGATATCTAATATGGAATACTTAACGGAATTATTATTCACTTTAGATATTATATTTATTATATTCTTAGTTAAGTAATGCTTAGTAATTGCAAAATGTTATACAAGTATATAGTTATAAAATAGAAGCAACTTTAGTACCTAATACTATCTAGGTTATGATATTGAACAGTATATCATTAAGTATATCAGTGTATAATTATAATGAAATAAATTTAAAGAATTTCATTGATAACATCTAATCTACGATAAAACTAAACAAACTGTATCATACTTTGCCAACAAAAAATACAATAGGTTCTGTAAATCTTAAAAGGCATATTTCCATCTGTAAAACATATTAAGAAGATTCTTCGACCAACACATCGCTGATATCATTTATAGAGACATAATAATTAGAATTATCAATAATGACATCGTCATTGGCATCATCTGCCATTTCAACAATCTCAATATTGTCAGGGCTTTGCATGGTTGTCACAACATTACTATCCCTTCTCTTATTAGCATAATTTTTAGGATTTAGCGATGTATTTACGTTAGTAACATCCACTTGTTTCATCAACGTATATTCATTGGTCCTACCATTGCCTTCCAGATTCTTCACTTTTCCAGACACTTTCCGTTCTTCCTCAATTTTTTTCTGGACTTTTTCGCATTGCAGGCAGTAAGTGCCTCTTTTTATAAAAACTGAACACATTTTGCACTGATTCTTGACTGGAGGAACACGCTTCTTCTTTTGTTGCGTAGTGCTTTCTGGTTTTACTCCAGTTCGTACATACTCTTTGCATCTGCTGCAATAACGTTCTCCGTTTGGGACAAATATTTTACATAGAGCGCAACATAGAGTTATTGAAAATTTACCCTTCGTCTCATATACCACTATGGTCTGATTCCTTTCAGTGAGGTACTTCTGTCGCAGTTTGGCTATCATTTCGTTGCGGGAAATTTTTACTAGCTGCCTAGCCTTGGCTGTTTTCGGTGCTTCTTGGACAGTTTTCACTTCTTCTTCTTCTTTGTTTGTTGCGAGAGAATTCACGGCGGTTATGACTGGGTAAATACAAACTGTATCTCCTATTTTATTTTCAGTCCCACTGACTGCCAGAAGGGGTTCGTTTTGGTAATGATGATTTCCTGTAAAACACATTTGCATGACAGATTTGAATATCTTACAGAGATAAAGGTACAAGTATAATGTTATGAACTATGCATAAAAAATAAACGAATTTGGCAAGTTGGGTGGTTGCTAGAAAATAAATAAATTATTCATAATTTTTGTTAAGTCACGGAAATATGTTTATTATTATTTGAGTACCTACATAATAGTTATTTATGTACCAAGGGAGATACAGGGATGATTATGCCCGCAGGGAACAGATCTCCTAAGGGCTTAATCATTCTAGTATCTCCCATGGCTCATACGTTTTATTTTTCACTTCATCCGAAATAAAAACTATAAAAGGTCATAGACGTTTCTTGATTTGTGGTTATGACTGATGCTAGATATTTTCAAATATATCCATAACAACCCAAGCTACATTAATTTGACGAGACTTGCAGTTTGTTTAAGATAAGTAACAATTCATTCCATTTATGGATCCACTTAGGTATCAGATCTGTTCCCACAACAGTCAGGTACTAGTTTGAAATTGACAGAAATGTCCAAGTACTTCAGCTATATTCAGTGAAAACACATCCAAAACATAACTGGTAGAATATTTTGAACAGTTTGAAACCATTCCCTAACTTTCCCTTGTGGGAACAGACATTAGGTTGGACTAGCGCCACCAAGCAAATTGCAGGTCGCGGTGATGGTACGTGTTGGTGCTGGTCTAGCGTGCGTGTTCCATTACATGGGTATTTTCATGAACACGTTTTTCTGATCTATGAACTATGCAGGTATAATGCAAGCGATCTTTAAGAAGAGGAGTTTATACAAATTTATACGTTACAGTTCAAGTATTTTTTTGTAGCAATTACATATACAATAATACCAAAGTGAAAAATTACCACTGTAGGTTATAGTGATTTTTAATTAATCTGTAGATATACAAAATTAGTACATATTTGAGTAGAATGCGACTTACGCCTTAATTGCTTGGTAATGTAAGAAAAATATATATTTTCTCTAAACGAAGTAATAAATGCTTCATAATTTTTTTAACCATCTAAACATTTGACATGTTTGAGATGAATGTATTAAAAATACTTTTAATGACCTGTTCTAAACAAATTTACTTTGGCTTGTGTCTCCAAGAAGAAAGTTTGACTACACTGCTGTTTTTTATATTAAAACTAGCAATATACCTGACACAATCAGCATTAACAATATTCTATGTTATTATACACAATATTCTTTAATTAATTTTGAGTTAAATGCTTCGTATGACAACAAGTCACTTGAATTCAAAAGTTTGTTTTCAATACTAAAGCCTTTGAATATCTGTTAGTGTTTATTTTATTTTGCTTCTAAAAATGCTCGTGATATATTGTACTGTGAATAATTGTCCTTCAAGACGTGGTTTTTCCTTTTTCCATTGTTTAACGTATGTATTTTATATGTCATCAACTAATATAAAGAAATAGGTCACGATATAAAATTTTACGCGGTACTCCGATAAAAATTAGAATCTTTATTTGAAAGATTGTCCTGATCAATGCTATAAAAAAATGTCAAACATTGTTTTTGTATGAACCAACAAGTAACTTATTTGTACTGGTATTTATTAAAACAAAATTATAATATGTAATAATTATTTAAGGAGGTACTTATTTGTGTCATGTAAATTTTACACTCAAACATTTTTGGTTCAAGCAGTTTCCGATAATACTAAAACTACTATGGCGCCAAAATTTCAAAATTGTGAAGTTCAAACTGGTACACCGATTCTAAGTGAGGCACAAACAGTATATAATAAAAATGATTTGTACAGTAACATCTTTAAATTAATTAAAATAATTTGTCTCACATTAATTAATATACGTATGGAAATACCCAAATCACTAAAATAATATTAAGTACTAAAAAATTACCTGGACATACTTATACATTGGGTTTTCATTTAAGTATTTTTTTTTTACTGAAAAGAATATATAGTTTATTAAATTACAAAACAAGAATATAAAAAACGTCACAAACACTTTCGTGTAGGAGTCCAAAAAAAGGTGCATCAAAAGAGCAATTAAAAAAAGACCTATACCGCTGCATTTTCAACTTGGAAACAATATAGATTATATTATTTCCTATTTTAGTTTTAAAATAATGTACATTGTTTTTTAAATATTTAAATAAACATTTTATTGAAAATTTTCCTCATGGCTACATTATTTTTTATATAGTACAGTACGCATATATTTTATTTTAAAATTTATACGACTTCCAAGATTAACCAACAAAACTGTATACATTTACCTATAATCGTTTTATAATATTTATATTTATTACATTACAAATATTTTATTTATACAATAAGCAGCCTTACATCGCACTTTTGGAATATCCCTCGTATATAAATATTTCCCAATTGGAAAGAAACTACTTTTTTAAGTACCTCGTATATATGACCTGATGACAAGGAAAATTCTTAGACCTCGTTTTAAATAAATAAAGGATTATGAGATTTATTTATATTTAAGACTTGCTTGACTTCTACATGGCATCACTATAATGACTTACATTCATATGACTTTCTTACATTTCTGGTCGACATGTAACATCTTAATTTGTAATAAATATTCATTGAACATTTCTATACCTCTTATACTTATTATTTAATATAATTTATTACGTAAAACTTTCTTCAGTCTTAATTTTTCAATATGAATATCATGACTGCGTCTCATATGTTTCAATAAAAGATAACCGTGTTTGAATTTTTTTGCGCAAAGCTGACAATCAAATTTCGGAGTCTGACCGCAATCTAGCCTCAAGTGACGACCCAACGTTTTCTTCTGCACGTAAATCTTCTTACAGTTCGTACACCCGTATCGGACGTCACCGTGGCGGAAGACTTTTAGTTTCGCATACTCCTCAAATGAAGAGGCATAAAATACGACTCCTAAAATATAAGGAATACGTTTATTATACAGTATTTCATAGTGAAATGTTGATATACTCACACAAATTAAATAAAAATTTGTCCTTGTAACTTATAATGTCTATGAACTCGACTATAAAATAAAATAATAATAAAGCAATACATGCAAACAAAAAACGATTACGTAAAATATTGTGCAAGATGTAAGTTCGTACATATAGTGGTCATTGGCTATTCAACGCAACGTCCTTCTGTCGGCTATAACAGAAAGCGAACAGCCAGGGTTGGTCGTTGATTGTCTCATCTACAGATTCGGAAATTGTGGATCTTTACAGAGAAAATAGAAATTGCCGCTTCATCCCAGGGTAGGTACGAAGTTTAAGAGGCGCGGCGACTTGCACTGGTCTACCATTCCCTACTACTACGGTAATCGGTTCCGTATCGCCAACGCCAATTCGCCATTGCAAATCTAATTGACCGGTCAACTGATGCCAGTATTGTCAGGTCTCATGCTTTTGCATGAGATCTCATGCATTCCGAGGAAATCTCATGCTCTCATATTTTGATTACAAAATCTCATGCTTTTTAATAGACACAAAAAGAAATAATAAAATTATTAAAATTACTCTTTGAAATCTACCAAAACAAAGACCTAACGAGAAATAAAGGCAAAATCGAGGGCAAAATTGAATAGATAAGAGGTAGGTATCTACAATATTTGGGTACTTGAAATGTCCTTTATTGTAGACTGCTCTCTTAATAATTAGCAATGAATACATAAACGGGTATGACAGTCTACGGATATGCGGTGTGTGTGCTGTATTCACGCTGTATTGCAGTGATTCTTAACTCTATTCCGTAAGGGTACCTACATTTTCTGGAAACAACAGATTTTACGACCCGTGAGTCACCCTGCGTCACGTCAACTGCGCCTCAACGTTCGCCCGGCCTAACAATAAAATAAATTAGAAAGGTTACGCGGTTAATAACTTTTAAGTAAGTACCTGTAAGTACCTACTTACAATGTAATATTATGATAAAATAGCATAACATAATGCTTTTTAATGAAATAAAAATGGCATTACAAAAGTAATTAAAAATTAAGCTGTGTCAAGAGGTGTTTTTTTTTATAAATTAAGCCATCTCATGCTTTTTTCTCCAAACCTCATGCTTCTTTGAAATTATTCTCATGCACTGAATTTTTCCCACCTGGCAACACTGCTTCATGCGAACACGCGGTGGTGGAAGCATGACACAAATACACGCAAGCGACAAAACACAATTCACCATCAAGATCCTCACTTTCCAAATCTGTATAGGTACTAATACTGATCAGAGCTTGAAACCGGTTTAAGTCTGGAGGTGCTGCTGACGACTAACGGTAGGTGTTTGCTATAGGTTTTTCAGGTGTAATTCAATGCTGGTCAGGACATTAGTTATGTCCTAAAATTCCGCTTTTACGCGTAAAATATTATTCACTTAAATCTATTTAAGTATATAAAAGTTGAAAATGTTGTTTGGATCATTATACACTGAGATACACTATGTTGGTAAAGAAAAATAATTACCGTAAATATTTTTTACTTGGTGTTTTAGAGATTATTCACGAATAAGATAATATTTCTGCACAATGCCACTGATAAGCGATTACATCACTTGTAGTCAGTAAAGTAGTTTTTTGAATTTTAAAATCGTGTGTTTGTAATTATTTTGCGCTTAACTGTTGTCAATATGATTACTGAAATGTAAATTATTATTGCGATGTTACTGCGATAACTAAACTTGTTCACTTCTTACCGCCGAATGCGTCACGAATAAAGGCGAAATGTACCGAAGGATATCGTACATCATTTCAATTCGGCGGGGTCATTAAGTTTTGTGAGGTTATGGTGTACAATTCGAAGCGATATGGTTTATGTGTTTTGTGTAATTTTAATAACTATATAATACCAAACATTATTATTGCATCAGTTGGATTCAACCCTATTCAATTCCTCACTCTATTATTATTGCTGCATCATCCATCAATTCATTCAAGAATGATTATGACCGTCTCCCTGCTCCATGCTAGTACGTGAGTTTCTTTGTTATCCGTGTGCGGGTATGACCTGTTTCCATTTCTTTTTTTATTATTTAACTTTTCAGTGTAGTCCCACTTAGATGACCTGTTCACTTGTGACTAGTGACTGGTTTTCAAAACTTGATTTAGTTATTTTATAAGCTTTTTTGCTGTGGCAACTGTATTTTTACCTACCACTAATGGAATTTCTCCTCAGTGTACAGGGCGTTATAAACATAATGGTTAATGGTTTGTTCTATTCTCTTGTAACACTCTGGAGGATACATTTACAATAACAAATATCAATGATTTTCTTTGTAAAACACTATTTTGAAGATAACATCATATTATGGTTAAAATTTGGTGGGATGAGGAAAAAAATATAAAGAAAAATTTATAAATGTGACACTTTTTGTAATCAAAATTATAGTACATTTGACAGTTAGTACAAATTATACCATCGTTCAAAGATATTCCAATAAGTCGGCTCACTATTCATTTCGCGCCAGAAGTTTCTCTCCTGTCGATACACTTCCCTTTGCCTACCAACTCAATATAGCCGACTTTTCGTTTTTGAGATACCTACAGGACGAAATTTTAAAAAAAATACTATTTTTAAGGCATTCTTCGTATCTCAGAGAATACTTAGATATATCGTAATGGTGAAAATTGCTTCTGACAGATTTTTAATGTAGAAATTAGTAACGTACTTGTAATTTCTCTTTTAAAATATAACCGAACAATACAATTTTTTAAATGGAACATTCTGTGTTTTTTTAATGCAATTTAATTGTATTTTAATTTACGTTTGTTTCCTTCATAATGATATTATATCAGTTGCTACTTTATATTTTCGAAATTTTCAAAAAACTTTAACTTAATAAAATTGATGTTGCGCGGTGCATCTTTAGCCATATAATTATACAAAAAAGGCAACAAATAATACAATTAAATTGTATAAAATAAACAGGTTGTCTCATAAAAAAAAACTTTAGGACATATTTTAAAAGTGACTGTAGAAGAATTACAAGTACGTCACTGAATTCTACGTAAAATAACCTATCAGAAGCAATTTTCACTATTCCGATATCTCAGTTATTCAGTGAGATACGAATAATTCCTTAAAAGTAGTTTTATTTGGCAATATCACATACAATTCAGCATTTTATGTAGTCCGTTCGAACCGATGTTAATAGTAGGCGTTTAGAAATGAGAGAGAGTAATAAAAGCTTATTATGTATGCAAATCGTAAATAAATGTAGTACTGGTGCTTATATTCTAAATTTTTATATTATGTATTATCGGTATAGATGAGGTGTACTTATAAAAAAACTTTGTGTGATCGAACCGTACTAAATTGTAGCAGGTAACTAAAATTTAATCCCCGACAATCCGTCTTTGTATATGCCGCTTCAATTTCTCGGTCCATTTCTCTTATAAGTAAACAATATAAAAACAGCATTTCAAAACCAGAGGCTACTTTAGGCATCATAACCGGGTTAAGAGGGTTTTTAGTAATTCAAATAAAATTATTCAATATTATTATCAAAATATTTATTTAAATTTAATGACTTTTATTCCACACAAAAATATATGTATTTTGAAAATTCAAATTATGGTGAGTAAATGTAGTGTTGTATAAATGTACAATAAAGAAAATAAAAAAATAGGTGTATTAAAATTCATCCTCTGAATATTCTGATGAATTTTCTTCGTCAACTAGATTGATAACGGTAGGTTCCACAGTAACGTCAATTAAATTATCGAGTTCCCACATTTTCTCCTCTTCTTTTTGTACATGATATATACATCTTTGCCAGTTATCTGCAGTTACTCGTTCCAAGGAATTTTTTAACAAAATTTTCACGTCACTTAATTTAAACGTCGTATTATTTCGTACTACATCTTCTTTTACCTGGGACAGACTAATTCGATTCGAAGTTCACAGTGATAAGGTGGTAACCGTAGTACCGTTATTTGGCATTTTTTCTGATTTCTGATATTTATTAATATTGAGTGTCAAAAGTTCCTTTTTCGCCATATTTGTTTCAAAAGAAATGTTTTTCCGGATAACCATTGAATTACATCGGCTTTCCTCTAAGCAATCGTAAGCGTCCGCTCGGTTTGCCGTGAATGGTAACTGGCATTATCCATGACAATTACAGACCCCCGAGGAATAAGATCCAATATCTGTGTAAAATACTCTTCGAAAATATCTGCGTTCATGTCTTCGTGATAGTCACCTGTATTTTTAAATTCAAATAAAAGTAAACTGCCATCTACAAAACCACTGGCACTACCTATATGTGTCACTATTAACCTTCGCCCTTTACCTAAAGGTGCCTTGAACACTGTTGAAAGTCCATCCAAATATGGTTGTCGAAAACTTTTTACATTTTTATCTTGCCATACTTTTGTTACAGTATATCCCTCGTTGACCCAAGTTTCGTCTAGATAATAAATATTGCTCCCTTCGTCACGGAATTTTCTAATTGATCTTAAGTAGGATCTTCGGCAACAAATAATTTCATCTTTATCGATAAGAACTGACTTCCTGTTCTGCTTTTCCCAACAAAAATTCAACTCTCGTAAGACCATAATTTGCTTCTACTGATCGTTGTCCTCTGAAAGTTCACTTAAAATTTTGTTTAGCGTTGGTATTTCTTTTTTAAAATAAAATGAGTGCGAATGACATTTTTGAAGAAATCATCTATAACAACTTTTGACCTCCCTGTAGATGATTTTGGGGGATTTACAATATCTTGTTCATTTTTTGTTTCCTGTAGATAGTCGATTTTCCAATCTCTGTCATTTTGGAACATTTTTCCACGATGTCGTCAACACTGTTGGTAGGATTTTGATGTTTCAATGCATTGAATATATTTAATATAATAATTTTCTCATTCTGAGACAGCGCACGTCTTTTCACACGTTTAGCAGGTACGTAATCTGATAAGCTCGACATTTTACCCAAACAATATTATATCCACTTGGCACAATAGTCACTAAACACAAGTCGAATTTTACTCTACTGCACTAGCACGTCTTCGTATATTCAGCTCTAAGACTGGATTGATCTGTCACAATACACTGGCTCCTGCCCTCTGATGTATCCAGTAAAATATACTAATGTACACCCATTACCTGTTAGCATTAGTGTTACCCGATAATTACCTGAAACGAAATATTACCACGCCCATGGCCGGTTCTTATCTCGGGGTTTTATTACTCTCTTTCATTTCAAAACAGACCTCTGTGGCTTAGCTTTAATAGTTCATTTCAAAGCAACGATATTTTAACCTGAAACTGAAAAAATAAAACAGTAAAAAGTGTCTAATAGTTTTATTAACTTCAATTACATTTTTTTTATTTTAGTTATTTATTTCGTTCTTCTTCTGCATATGCCTGCATAGATGCTGCTTCAAATTTGATTTCAGTTTAGCTTCAAAAGAGCACCCCTCTATATAACATTTGAAAGAGGGTTGTTTACCACACTCGAACCTTCGGTGTCTGTAGAGGGACGCATAATGCCTGTAAGACCTTTGGCAGTTCGGACAAGTATATGAACTTTTACCTAAAATTAAACAAGGTTAGGAACGTAATAGAAATTTTAAATAGAATTTTTACGTTTTGGAAGCTTCTATAAAAATATTAAAATTTAATTTATATGAAAACACTTAACAAAATTAGCTGAAACAAGAAATCGTTGGCAAAACACGACAGGAGTCGTGTCGAATATTTATTTGTGTAAAAATTATACTCTGTATAAAGTAAGTTAGAACACTTTAGAGCAAGTTAGAACATTACAAATTGTTCCTTTGTAATTTGAAATTTAAAAAAATGTTAAAAGTTATTAAGTGGAACTCACTTTGCTGCGACTATGTCTAAAATTTATCTCAAGAAGAGTATTACGAAAAATTATCAAGAGTGAAAAAATATTCTAAACATTCTGATGTAATGAAAAAACGTCCATAGACATACATCAGAATAAAACGGGGATATAAAATAACCCCTTCCCCCCGTTTCTACGTTTTTTAGATGTCGTCTACAATAATACTTTTTGACATTTCGTTAATAACAACAAAATCTATAAAATTTCGAAATAATACGCGAAAATCCGAAGAAATTATAGCTAAAAAACAATTTTAAAAATTCAACTTTAACACCTTGTATCTTTTAAGGGAGGCATTTTTGCTTATAGGTAAGTATTGTTAAATCGCCACATTGTGCCGCCAAAAATATGCAGTTAACGGAATGATTTGCATTAGTTGTTCGCAGCAAAATTTCTTGTTCTTTCTTGCAAGACTTTTTTAAATTTGGTCTTGTCTTACGATTCGAACTGTCAAGTCTTCTCTTGGTCTTGTCACAAGACAAGAAACCAAGACAAGACCACCAACACTAGTAAAGATTATATTATAAAAAATTACTTTCAGTCACAACTTCAGTAGAATAGGATTCCTTATAATAGGTAAACAAGAGGTTCATATTAAAATTGTAAAATATTTTTCTGGTGGTATATTTAATATGCCAAAAAAATCTACATGAAATATGTCTTGCAGCGATAGAAGAAGTTAATAGTTCTATTATTCCAGATAAAAACCATACTTTTGTAGCTAACAATATTTTATATAAGTAATATAATATTCAACAATAAAATATAACATTGCAAGAAATTGTGGATATGCAAAATTGTTTCTAATCGGCATTGCACATTTTCAACGCTCTTCTTAGAAGTATATTTCCTGAAAAATGTATTGATTGAGTGCTTAAACGTGTTTTCAATAATTATAACAAACCTTTATTCCCTTGTTACATATACCTTTCAGGCACGTTATCTGCCAAACAAGGCTGTGCTAAAATTTGATGCCTCCTCGTGTGTTTCCTCAGGTTCTCCTTCAATTTACAAGTGAAAGTACATTCTGGATAATCGCAAGCAAAGAGAGGGTTCTTTCCGCATTCAAATTTTACATGCTTATAAAGGGAAGCCTTGTGCTTATAACCACGGTTGCATTGAACGCAGCTATATGCCTTCGCACCTATAATATTTATATATTTTTAATATACAGAAAGGTCATACAGAAGCGTAAAACAAAAAATCATTTCAGTTGGGAGTTTTACACAAAAGGTAAAATATAGATAAATTAAAATCAGTTTCCATTTCTAGTCAGAACACAAATATACTTTCTGTTTTCTTTATGTTAACAGTTCTTACCTTTTGTTATATAGGGTGTAAAAAAGCAGATCATCTCGTTAACTGCATATTTTTGGTGGTACAATATGACAAATTGACCCTACTTGCCTATATACAAAAATGCCTCCCTTAAAAGATGTCAGGGTGTTACAGTTGAATTTGTTTTTTCGCTACAATATCTTCAATTTTTTTAAATAACTTAAATACTTTACAATACAACGTAATTCAACGAATCGTCGAGACTTTAATCCTCAGCGTAGTTAGTTTCTCACAATATTGTTAAAAAATATACCGGGTGAGTCAGTCATAATGGCATTAATTTTAACCACGTATTCGGCAGGCCTAATAAAGGCAGAAAATCACCCTATAAAAATCGGTAACACGACGCTCCTGCTGCGCTACCAACTTTCTGATACATACATAATATCGTCTAACACTTCAGCGTGTTATTCAAATTTACCCCCAGTTAGCATAGCACTTTTTGCATTTCCCGCATTTCTTTCCCCCCAAATTTGTAGATCACGCCACACATTTGGAGGGGGGCTGGAGAGAATACAAGCAGTAAGCAGTAAGTAGTTTATTTCGGTCTCGCATATTCGTCGTAAATTCACAATGCATAATTTTACAAATTCCGAATATGCGGAAATGGTAGTTTTTAGGGAGAATGTTTACGAAATGCGAATGCCGCTGTTAATATTGGAGATGTCTACCTAACAAGGCATTTTCCAGGTGCGGGAACTTTGTGTAAGTACCTTCGCGATACGGGTTCTGTGAAACTGCGTCGGGTGAATCAAATTGCGACTGACCCTAATTTTATTAATGCTATGGACGGATGAGTACAGTTTTACTCGAACTGGCATTTTAAACAGGTTAGTACCATACTACTTAAAGAACAATAAATTTCTAGGCTACATGTAGGAAACTACAAACTGAATAATTAATTGTACTTACAAGTAATACTAAAAATTCATATTTATTTGTAAAACGTAATATCAAAATTATTAAACTGTAATACCCTAACATTCGAAATCATTTATTTATTATCTACATTTGTTTTTATTAACAAATAAATCAATATTTAAGAAAAATTCATTTATGTATCTAGATTTAAAAAAATAGTTTTACTCCTTGTCGTTAAATATCAGTACAAAAACTAGGTAACTAGGTTATTGACCTAATAATACGGTAGGTCAAGATTCACTCTCGATAACTTATGAGCATCAGATCAGGGGCGAGCCATTTCGGTCTTGGACAGGCTTCTGTCGACAACACGATGGTTTTTTATTACTTAATATTTAAACACGAAACACTTTTCAGCTTCTCTTAATAATTTACCCATTGGGTATAGGTTTTTTATGTCAATGTAACTAAGCTAATTTCTTTGCAGTCATAACAGCTACATTTGCTCAGAGAAAAATCCACACGCTACTTGTCGGTTTAGCTTTCAGAGGCGATTTGTTGTCAACGTATGGGCAGGAGTGTACGGGTATCGTTTGATTGAACCGTATTTTCTACCGTGAAACCTGAGTGGACGGCGTTACTTGCAATTTTTAATAGAATTATTTGATTATTATTATTTGATTTCATTGGATATTAACATTTTAAATTATTATTGGCTGAAGTTGAACTGAGCAAAAAAAAATGATATACTAAAATAGTCAGTACAGCCGTTTATTTGTGATGTCTAAAACCTAGGTAGGTAGATACAAGAAAAATATTTCAACTTGACAACATTGCATCAGGTCGACATCGAGTTGAACTGTGAGCTGTAAACGACCAAGGCTGTGAGCGGTCAGTGACAGTCTGAAAAGGTGGTTTAAATAATGATTTGAAAATATTTTTTTTCGGCGTAAATATGCATTTAGATATCCTCTTAAAATTAATGACATTATGACTAACTCACTCTGTATACAAGGTGAGTCAGAAATAAACATAATATTTTCGTGTCTAGTACCTCCAGCTTAGTGTTGACACATTCTTTCTAAATCACCCTGTATAAAAAACATTAAATTATTAAATATCTCGGTGAAACCAATTTTATTAATGCTAAATATCACAATGTTTAAGGAATAATACGATTAACAATAATTATGTTATATGATGTTTACTACAAATATAAAATACTACTAATAGATAAAATATTACATTCTACATTTCTTGATCAAAAATGTAGTTGGTGCGTTTGTAAAATTGTATGTACTGGTTTAGTTTATTTCCAAAAGACTTTTTACAAAATTATATCCATCATAAACATCAATTATTTAATACCATAAACCCAAATAGGTATATTTTTAACCATTACAAACTTATATTTACATGTTAAAAATAGTCTTCAGTAATGTTATCAGTCAAAGAGGGCTGTAACGAGTGCTGATGTCTCTTGGCGTGTTTCGTCAAATTTCCTTTCAATTTGCACGTGAAAGTGCATCCTGGATAATCGCAAGCAAACAAAGGGCTTTTTCCACATTCAAATTTTATATGCTTGTAAAGGGAAGCCTTATGCTTGTATTGACGGTTGCATTGGACGCAGCGATACGCCTTCGCACCTAAAATATTTATATTTTTTATGTTTAGAAGAACATCAACATAAGATTAAGCTTTAGCTATATAACTGAAGATCTCTTCAATCCGAATTTCTTCACAAAAGAAAAATATGCATACTTATGTATCTATGTATATGTTACTGTTAAACATGCTTTTATTTCTTTAATTAAGCATATATTTTTGTCACGAAGTATTAATCATTGTATTACAGTACAGCAGTCATCACTTACAGAAACCAAAAATTTTTAGAAAGTACAGAGGACTATTACAAATATAATTTTGCAACAAAAAATCAAAAAGAGCAGTTTGAAAATTATTTAAAAATACACTTCTGAACAACACTGGAAACTTGTCCACTGTAAAACCTTACCTTGCGCAAGGCAAAGCATATAGTCGGCGACCGACATGGCGGCAAAGTGTAATACAAAATTGAAAGAAGAAGGAAAACAACTTAGAACAATAGAGCATTTACATGTAGGCGGCGCTGCGACCGATGATAGGTATTAAAACTAACCTCACAAATATTTGATATTTAAACATGTTATATAACTGTTGCGTACCGCAATCTGTTGCTAATAAAAACAAATATTTAATGTTAATCAGAATTGAATCCAGCTAGTACACAAAGATCTACTCAAAGCATTTTACAGAGGATTGTCATAAAGCAATTAAAACACCTAACAGAATTTTCAAAGAAACTTTTTCTCTACTGTAATACATATACCAAATAAAAACTGCATATGTCTATTATTTATATATGTTATATGTACATTATTTAAAACACTGATTTTTTTTATATATTATTCGAATTTTTTCAGGAACTGGGCATTTTATTTTCTAGGCATATTACATGCTACATTTTTGCAATTTGATCAACAACTAACCTTTTTTCTATGGATTCGTGATTTATAAAATTTACTTAAATTGTTTAAAATACACAAAGGTTTAAATTAAGAATTACCAGGAAATTCTTTAGACACTCCAATGTTAACAATTTATGTGTTAAACAACGTTTTATTACTTCTCCTTCCAAATTGCCAATGTAAACGTAAAATGTAAAAAACAAGGTTATGTGAGGTTAATATAAATAATATAGCCTTACAAGTGATTTTTTTTGTTCCTAAAAATTTTTAATTCTTTTTGTACCTGTGCTAGTTTTATTTTGATAATACGTACGCAAATTAGCTTTACAATCATTACCTGACTTACACAAATTCAAATAAAAATTTGAACTATATTCTTGTAAACTATACCATAAAACTTGAATATCAATACCTAACTTTGACGGTAGCGCCCCTATCGGAATTTAATGACACTGAGTTATTGTAAATGCTCTATTTTATATCAGTAAATTCAACTGCTCTTGCTGCTATCGTTATTATTATTTAATTAAATTGTGGTTTTTAACTAATAATACTGCTAAACTAACTAATAATGTCCCCTTTCGTAAGATAGACAAGGATTCAAATCAGGAGATCGTAGCGGCCATGGTACTGGTCCTTCACGTCCAACCCATCGTACCCCTTGAATTTCATTAACTATTGATTGGGACATTCCATATTCTTGTTGAGCGATTTGCCTGGTAGTTATTCGAGGATTCTCTTTAACAATCTCTGAAATGTGTTCCACAGTTGCTGCAATTCGTCGTGGACGCCCTGGACCTCCATCTTTTCCACCAATCGCTTGTAAATTTTCCGTTTGACACTTGAAAAATCGGATTTCAGCATTTGAAATCGCCTAGGGTTACGTGGAGAGAACGCTGACTACAGTAGCTCATCGACAAAAAGATAAGAAAATACTACAGCTTCAATAATTCTTTCTCGAAAACTAAGGATTTTATAAAAAATTTATTTTACGATATTGACTCCATTTTTCATGACGCATCTATTCTCATTTTTTTGGCATAAGTTGTGAGCCACCCTTTATATCTGCCGTTCGTTTATTACAGGTTTGTAAAATAACAATAACAACATTGATTAAGTGCTTTTTAATATATCTCGACAAATGTGAGTGTAAAATATACAAATTTTAAGTAATATAGATTTTTTAATGGATATGGGTTTCATCCATCTTTTTTACTTCGAGGGTCTGGCCGTCTTTGCTAGTCCTGAGTTTTATAAAGGCAGGACAATTCCTTAAATGCAAAATAAATTTACAGTAGAATACAAATAATGGTCAAACTCAGTTTATATACAGACTATTCTCATCACCCTTATTTTAAATGGTAATAGTTTATCAAAAGTTTCTTAAAACAATTTTTAATATGTAACTGGATGAGTCGTTTTTGTTGTATGTATCCTTTTATATCTCTGGAATGAAATTTTATATTATGATGACCGGAATGTTCATCAAGATACGCGAATTGATTACTCGTGGTCAGCGCCATATTTGTTTTGTGCCTCCTAGCAATGGCGGAGCAATAAAGATTTAGCTGATTGTGAATTGAAATGAAATTGAATTCTGGATATGAAGAATTATTTGGTGCTATATGTTGGTTAATTTTACATTCCCTTATAAAACATGACATGCTCCAACAATAACACCCACAAAAGTACACAAAGAATAACACTAACGAGGTACAAGATAAAAGAATGTACCGGTTAACCACACTGTATGCCAATGACGTGTTTCCAAACAAAATAATGGGAAATTAAGAACACAATTCATATCGTACGTGATTGTCTCTCTCGCACCCACATACATAACCAATGAAGTATTTCTCTGCTGAGTTTCATGTGCCTCCTTTTGTCTGCTATTAGGTTTGTTACTTTATATGGATGCGCAGTGGCACATTCGTGGCGCATTCCACATCGTACATTTCAGTGTTTCATATACGAGAAGTGGCATAACCTAACTTTAAAGATACATGAATTAATTATTTTCAACTTTTTTAGCAGCAGATCGTAAAGATTCACGCAGTTTTCCTGAAAAGTTTCATCCACAAAATGTTTAGTCTACGTAGCACAAAAAGCTCAGGATCATGAGACAATTTTATTACAACTACAAGAGACGTAAAGGTGTAAGTCATGGAAGAACATGTCGTATTTTACAAGCCAAAGAAAATATTATACATACCATAGAAGAAAATCGTTCTGTACTCGTTCAATATCAAACAAGGAAAATGTTTCCAATTTATACCAATCTCCAAGAAAACCTATTTTACCTGTATTATACACAAAATGTTCAAGAACACCTCAGGAATTTCCAGGAAAATTACAATTTATTAATGGCTTTTAAAGCAACAAGCTCACTATGAAAACTTTATAGCCATATTCTTGTGACAGAAGAAGCTACTTTTGGCGTCATTACATTACTGACATCAACAACTAGCATATGAACTGAAAGTCCACATCTAAACAGTGCTTTTCGAAAAGAATTTTCAGTTGACTGGACTAGTATTGTGAATGGATTATCTTGCAGCAGGTAGACCGTAGACCAGCTATATTTGCGGGCAGGATTGCCACCCTCTCTGCGGGTATGGTAGGATCTAAGAATGTTGGCATGAGTCAATTATTAAATAGTAATGAAGTTTTTAACTATTTCCATTTAAAATTAGGTGATAGTAAATGAAACCTTTATGCCTATCATCATCTTTAGTAACTCTAAAATTCTGTGTGATATTTCTAAGAATTTTAAAATGCTTATTATTTTATGAACACTTTCAAATCTGTAGTATTAAAATACTTACTTGTTCATGGCACACTTATAATCTATTTCGTAGTAGACTAACTCCGGTTTTAGAGGTATCTTTGTTCTACCCCTTTTTATGAGCTTCCTTGACTTTGCCTTGCTAAATCTCAAACGGTTATCAAATTCATATTGTCGAAAAAACGCACATAATGCGTTATAAGTTGGAAAACGCATTCCAACACAAAATGTAGAATATATCTGAAGCTGGCTGCAACCTAAAAACGTAAAAGATCAGGAAAAAGTAATATAATGCGTTTGAAATAAAATTATGAATGTACCACGCTGATTATTTCTTCCTCTGGCGTTTTTTTTTTATAAACAACCATTTGATGATGATACGGAAGAATCGAAACGTGGGTCTTAAAGACTAATATCGAAATTTTGTACCAACGAAAAAGTAGCAATAAGAAGGAACAATTAGTTTCAAGATTTCTATATTTCTTAGTGTTCACATTTTTTTAAATTTTCAGTTTCAGAACCTCCATGTATTATACAGGGTGTTAAAAAAGGAGTGTAAAATATTTAAGGAAGTAATAGTATGAACCAAAATAAGCAGAAAAGTGTCAATAAACATGGGCCCGCAAAGTAACGGTTGCGGAGATATGGAATGTTTTATGTTTTTAGCCCCTTTTTTTATTTTGCAATAACGTTGCGTATTTTCTTATGTTAGTTGGTTGATGTTTAGTAAAATAAACAATATGTATTTGACAGTTGTTCTCAGAGCACAAGTTTTCTTTCGCTATGGCTGGTTACTCTAACGCAGAATTAACAGACATGCATTTCATGTATGGTCATGCTAATGGGAACACCACCGAAGCACGACGCTTATCCAAATCGCCAGATTCCTTCACAACGCATGTTTGGAAGAATTCACCAGAGACTGCGTGATACCGGTTCCTTGAGCAAACAGTGCCATTTATCCAAAAGACCAAGGTCGATATCCACTCCTAGAGCAGAAGAAGAAATTCTAGCACTGGTAGAGCAGAATCCAGGTACGAGTGTGCGGAGGATATCAGCCCAGGTAGGAATTAGTGGACCTCTTGTTTGGAGAATCATTCACGAGCAACTGCTTTATCCATATAATGTGCAACGAGTACAAGTCTTAAATCCAATAAATGATCATCAAACACGTTTGGTTTTTTGCCGCTGGTTTCTACGTCATGATGCTGAAGACCCTCGTTTTCTTGCAAACATTCTTTTTACTGATGAAGCCAGGTTCACAAAACATGGAGTGTTTAATTTTCACAATACGCATATTTGGGCCGACGAAAATCCTCATGCTCTAATAGAATCTGAACATCAGGCACGTTTTTCATTAAACATTTGGATGGGTATTGTAGGTGACAGGTTTCTAGGTCCTGTTGTTTTACTAAACTGATTAACAGGCGCTGCTTACCTCAACTTTCTACAGAACGCACTGTATGAGTTTTTCGAAGACATTCCTTTCGATCAGAGGCAACAAATGTGGTTCCAGCATGATGGTGTTCCAGCTCATTTTTCCATGGCCGTTAGAGAGCATTTACACCATATTTTTCCACATAGATGGGTAGGAAGGGCCGGACCTGCTTTATGGCCTCCAAGATCGCCTGATCTGAACCCTCTAGATTTCTTTGCTTGGGGATATTTGAAGACATTAGTGTATGGTACTCCTGTAAATAGCCTGGAAGAGCTGCAGCTACGGATTAATTAAAAGTGTCAAGAAATTCAAACCAAGGAGGGTGTTTTCGAAAGAGTTCGAATATCGTTGAGACGAAGATGTCGTGCCTGCTTGGAAATGGACGGAGGATACTTTGAACATCTTCTGTAACTTTGTTTTCTGTTTGTTAAAAGCTTCCTTTGTCGGTTTATTCCTAATAAAATAAAATGTTTGAAAAACGAATAGTGGTCCATATCTCCGCAACCGTTACTTTGCGGACCCATGTTTATTAAGACTTTTCTTATTTTGGGTCATACTATTACCTCCTGAAATATTTTACACTCGTTTTTTAACACCCTGTATGTCTATACTATTGTAAATATATATTTAATTCGATAAATGTGCAGGGTTATTCATTATATTTAGACCAACATAGACCACATTATATTTAGTTATTATAAAATAATTTTTCGAATAAAAAATTATAACTTACATTTTCAGGTTATCCACAGAAGACTATTTTAAATCATTGTAGTAGTTCAGAAGAAAAAAAAGACGTACTTGTTTTATATCATTTATATTTTCATCACTTATTTATAGCTACAAACTTCACTCATGATTTGCCAATAATATTTTTAATATATTAAAAAACAAGTGACATTGTGAAAAAGTAAATAAGGCGTCCTTTTAGTAAATAAATTGTGATTGATATAAATATAGAGTCAACACATACTAGTTTGAAGTTGAAATAAATTCAATACTTACTTTCGGAAACGTTTCTTACATTTTTCAAAATATGTAGAAATTTTAAAGATTTGTATATCTGATTAAAACCAACAAGAAAAAAATAGGTATGCAAAATGAATAGCTTTTCAACAAACACATTTTAAAAATCAAAATACTAAGGTACAATTAAGACTAACCAAATGCCCTTTAAAATAATTAGTTACTAAACAATAGGATAATTCCTAAGACTCCTTCAAAATGTAAGACAACATTGCAATCATTTACCTACTACTGTTAACCTCAAACCTACATCAACAGTTGTGTATCGTACATAATTCCTTCAATTTTCTTAAATCTTTATATCTGAGGCAAAATTTTCAGTTATAGAAGAAATTTGTGTTATTTCAGGAAAGTCACTTGAATTTTAACCCCATAATTCACATACAGGGTGTAAAATAAAAGTATTAACTGCGTATTTTTGGCGACAAGATATGACGTTTTAACCCTACTTACCTATATACAAAAAATCGTTCCCTTAAACTAC
Organism: Monochamus alternatus; assembly: GCA_037114965.1. Taxonomy (NCBI): domain Eukaryota; kingdom Metazoa; phylum Arthropoda; class Insecta; order Coleoptera; family Cerambycidae; genus Monochamus; species Monochamus alternatus. The sequence goes on along the minus strand of CM073426.1, from coordinate 143,989,852 downwards.
AGGGTGTTAAAACTGACCTTTTAAAATTGAATTTTCGCGGATCACTGGAATTTTAAAAAATACTTCTTGCTATTAACCAAACCCTCAAGAGTATTAGTGTAAATGACGTCTAAAAAATAAAAGTAGAAACAGAGGGGAGAAATGACTTCCATTTTAAAAACGTTGCATGCTGAAATATACTATCCGTACCGTTTTAAATCTGAGCAAATTTTATTGCTGGTTAATCTAACTTCAACATATCCGATTCGCACGAGAATTTTGGCGCCTACTACGTTAAAATATTGTACAATGAATTATACAGTTGATTTTTGAGATGCCATTTTCTCGAAAACAATGTAGATTTAAGATTTTTTAATAAAAAACGTGACAACGCTCACATTTAGGTACGACATAAATATGACGGATCTAGGAAATAGACAACAGATTATAATTTCTTATATTAAAAGCGTCTATTCCTAAATTTTTAAGTCGATACATTAAAAGACTGTGTGATTATTACAAAATAGCTATTTATGTAATCAGTTATGAAAAGTATGATTTTATGTAATGAATGCAAGTTTGCGCACGAGTTTTTAATTTTGATCATTTACAAGTATAATTTAAATAACAATTATCTAATAGGTCAGTATCAGTTTAAATTTTCTTGTCATTTGGCTTGACATTTAATAGACGCTGATCTATTCTGTGGCGCTGATCGTTACTTTAATTATTTATTAGGAAAAATGTGTGATTTACATTCAGATCTTGACGATATACCGAGCGATAACGAAGAAGCGGCAAGAAATGCCGTTATGTTCACTGATTCCTAAAATATCCAAAGCGGTATATGACTTGGCTTATGAAAAATTTGAGATATGGCGTGAACAGAAGAAAGTAAAACACGGCAATGAGAAAGTACTATTGGCATATTTTGAAGGTGAGAAGAATTTGAAGGCTTCTATGCTAAGGACACAGTACTCCATGTTGAGAACTGAGCTGTCTTTAAAAAAAAGGTATATACATTAAAACATACGATAGTTTGATAGCATTTTTGAAAAGGCAGTCCGATGGATACCTCGCTAAGAAGTCAAACGTTTTTTTAAAAAGTAAATATTGCGAAGTTTCTGACGGAGGTGGATGACAATTGTTTAATGGCTAAGGTAACTTATAATTGCTTCATTTAGTTGTCAGTTTACTAATTCGTATTTTTTGCTTCAGGTTGTGTTAGTTGTGGGAATAGCCAGTGCATGTCGGAAGTTAGAATTAACATTTGTACGTGTTGAAGATGTTACAGATGAAGTGACGTATTTTCGAGTAAATATTCCAAATATAAAAACTACAAGTAATTCGTGAATTTGTAATCACCCCGGGAGATATAGAAGAACTAAACTTCGTTGACATTATCAGGAAGTATAGAAACCTACGCCCAGATAATATTAAACACAATAGATCCTTTGTTAGATATAGAAATGGTACAACCAGTAAGAATTAATACTATTGGTCAGTTACCAAAGATGATTGCTCAAATGATTGGTTTGCCGAATTGTGCATTATTCACGGGGCACTGCTTCAGAAGATCTTCGGCCAATATTTTAAAAATAAAACAACACGGCGGCTGGAAGTCAAATTCTGTTGCAGAAGGATATGTTGAAAATTCTATAGAAATTTAAAAAAACTATATCCGGTGATATTCTTGAAGAACCGAGTAATACCAATAACATATTCCGGAATATTACTGCAAGTTCAACAAATAAGATTCTTCTGGAATTAGTTTCACTAACTGTTTGTTCCAACTGCGTTGTGAATATTTATAACTAAATAATAATAATTAATAGTTATTTATAAAATGACTTAAATATAAGTCACTTTATTATTTTTCTGTTGTATTTTGTTTAAATTTTTTTTGTAATTAGTGACATAACGAACTTTTCGTAACTAGTTCTATAATGGTTTCCATTATGTAACTAGCTACATAAAGCAGAAGTTTTGACACTTGTTTCGATAATAAAAGATGTTACTTTATATCAAAATTAGAAAATAGCTATTTATGATATATGTTTTAAAAGTAAAATTTTAACTTCACGAACAAAATAAAATCACTTTTAACACGTACATCATACACTATTTTTTCTACAAAACAATCGGAAGAACTTTAAACTCAATAAAAATAAGAAATCAAAAAATACCACACAGATCGCAATGTTTATGAACCAAAATTTTCGTAGCAACCAGTGCTGTTGTTAGTTACGTATAAAAACGCAAAAATATTGACAGCATTTTCTAGTAATATTATAAGTATAATGAATAATCTCGATAATGAGCGTAACGAATCCATCCCTGCTGAAATCGAAGAAGCCACCAGTCGAGCAACATTGAAATTATTGCCGGCGAAATCAAAGGAACAGTACGAAATCGCTTATAGACGCTTTTCGGAATGGCGCAACATTAAAAAGGTTCCTGGGAAATGTGTTTTACTGGCATATTTTGAGGAAAAAGCCAAGATATGGAAATCGTCAACGCTGTGGTCACATTATTCCATGATCAAAACCATGTTAAAAATAAAGCAAGATCAAGATAAAAGCAAACATTATAAACTTATTGCTTTTTTAAAACGGAAGGGTGAAGGATATCAAGCAAAAAAGTCAAAAGTTTTGACGAAGACGAATATCGACAAATTTCTCACAGAAGCAGAAGACGAAAAGTATCTGATGATGAAAGTCGCAGCAATAGTGGATGTCTTCGGGGCGTCTCGCCGGGAGGAATTGTGTCAAATGACCATCGACAATATCGAATATTTGGGCAGTTCGGTTGTTGTGACCATACCAGATACTAAAACGAAAGTGCCTCGGACTTTCAGTGTTGTTGGTGAATTCTATTTAAACTTTTTTAGAAAGTATATAGCACTCCGGCCACCCAACGCTGACCATAGACGACTTTTTCTTAAATATATGAAAAATAAATGTGTGAAGAATCCAGTCAGAATTAACATGTTTGGTAAAATGCCTGCCGACATTGCAGTAGTTCTTGAATCTACCAAATCCTCAACTCTACACCGGACACTGTTTTCGTCGTTCATCGGCGACATTGTTAGCAGATTCTGGTGCAAATCTTACTACCATCAAGAGACGTGGAGGATGGAAATCTTCGACGGTAGCTGAAGGCTACATTGAAAATTCACTGGAACAGAAGAAGAAAATTGCGTGCCAAATACTTCCTACTGCTGTTGGTTTCTACTTATTTAAAATAAAAAGTTGTTCATGTGTTTGTTAAAACGTTTTATTAATTTTCAAAACAAAATTTAAATAAACTTTGATTTACTTTTAACACTAGTGTTTAAAAGCAACTTACTTTTAACACGCGTGTCAAAAAATGACATTTTTAACATCAAAAATGACAATTAAAAAGCCCACTTTTAACAGTTTTGTAGAAAAAATCACTTTTAAAATTCCAACTTTGACACCCTGTATCTTTTTTATTAAGGCAAGTTGGCTGAAGTCGTAACATTTAAAGTGAAAAATCTAGTATGTTTAGGGTTAAATTCTCATACTTTACTGCCAAAAATACGCAGTAGATGGCCTACTTTTTTATTATACTATATAGGTACCACCTACCTAAATATTATAAGTAGATATATACACAGATTCGATTGCTACAACTTTTTAGTTGCAGCAACTAGATTTAATATATTTTCAGTTGCAACAAACTACACTAAAACAAATATTTACACTAACAGAGTACCAGCAAGTTAATAATACTGGCTGAATGGTTTTTCGTCATAGTATTTGAAATCAAATTTTATGGAGGCCCCGGCGGCATGCTTGTATTTGAAATGACGGTCCAAATTGCCTTTTACTTTGCAGGAATACTTGCAGCCTTCCACGTAACACACAAACTGAGGTTCCTGGTTGCATTCGTATTTTTTGTGCCTCATCAGATTGCCTTTGTATTTGTATCTCCTGCTGCACAACGGACACCAAAATGGATACTCTAAAAAAATAGCGTCAGTATTTTTTCTTTTATTCTTCGAACAAGTTATAACAGGCACAAATCAAGCAATGAGGTGTTTTATATGATGTTTTGGAATATAAGAAATACAACAAGAACGTTTAAAATTTTATTCCACCTTATATAAAAGAATTCGAGAAATATTAAGATTTAGAAATAAAATTAATTATAAAGAAAAGTATAAATTTTTTGATAGTTGCGGCAAGAATTCAGACGACTTACGTCATGCAAACAAATGAATAATTCATTAGATTTTCATCAAAATATTTAAGAAACTGCAAGTGAGAATAATAAAACTATATACTACACTAAACAATTGCACTACATATTGCACTAAATTACAAAAAAATATTGTTTTTAACACGACAAATTATTGAAAATTATGTTGACAATAAAAACATTTGCGTAACGTCAGCTGTGAAGTAAGTCGCCCAAATTCTTGCCGCAGCTATACAGGGTGTTCGTAAATAAATACAGTATAGACCAAGAGTATACCCTTGACAAGAAAATAATGCAACGTTGCCAAACTTACCGAAATCAAAAGTTGATTGATATAAAGGTATAGAGTGTCAAAGTTAAAGTTAAAATTTTATTTTCAAATTTGTAAGTAAATTTTTAAGAATTCAAATATTTGCTTAGATTTTAGGGATCGGGGGTTTTTGGGAGCGCGAAATTCAAATTTGTTTCTAATTTTGACGTTACTAGTAGAGGGAGCTACTTATAGGACATCATGCTATCATTTTAAATGACAGAACTTTTTGCCGCTTAATGTATTCCTCAGTATTAAAACAGTCGATTTTCCTAACCTTTTTTATCTGAAAAAGGTATACCATGTTGAAGTCGTTAGGAGTAACCATTTTTAAAATAATCATATTTCAAATATTCAGCACCGAATAGAAACTATTTTGGTTACAGGTGACGAGCCTTTTCCGTTGATAATACAGCAAAACATTACTTGAAAAAGTTATTAAGAATGGACAATTTTCAACAATGGTTTCATCGAAGCACAAAGATCTCATCAAAGCAGGCCGATCTTCTTGTAATTTTCCATTCTGAATAACTTTTTCAACTCCTGATCTCCAAAATGTATGCAAATATTTGAAATTTTATTTTTTTTTACAAATATGGATAGTAAAATTTTAACTTTGACACCCTGTATCTTTTTAACCATCAACTTTTGACTATGGTAAGTTTAGCAACATCGTATTATTTGGTCGTCAGGAATCTACTATTACTCTATTTTGCATTTATTTTCGGACGCCCTGTACAACTAAAACATGTATTAGACTGTCTTGATAATAAAAATTAGTAACACATGCATTTTTTGCTTATTGACAATTTTTTTAAGTATTAAAAGAGGTAATTTGATCAATTTCTCACAGTTAAATAGCAGGATTTCAGTCAGAGTCTTTACAGGACCTCATTTTGAAACTAAAATTTCCCATAAATATTTATAATGCTTCGTTTATAAGTTACAGGGCGTTGAACTTTATTTTTTATTTGCATATTTATTTTTTAACGAAAAAACCGCTAACAAAAAAAATCGTCATGTTGTGATGAAATACTTATATGATATTCGTTATTTATTTTTGTATTTATTTCCATTTAATTATTTAATTTAGTTATAAAACAATGTTTAAAGATCATGATTTCTGAGTAAAAAGGAATGCTCTTTCATATTTTTTTAGAAAACATTTATAGATACTCTTCTATCTCCACCACTGAAATGAATATGCGATAATTTTCGGTGTCAAATACTAAATACTTGGCAACATGACAATTTTTTTGTTAGCGGTTTTTTCGTTAAAAAATAAATAAATAAATAACAAAAAATTCAACGCCCTGTATCTCAGGAACGAAGCCATCCATATTTACATATTTAGTCCCAAAATGAGGTCCTCTAAAGGCTCTTGAAGTCCAATTTAAAAGAGAGACACTTTAACATAAGCTAAAAGCTGCGAAAATTTTTCCAAACTGCATTAATTAAAAAAAACCAAATAGTACAGTACAACAGTTATTATGTGCTTTGTTTAGATGCACCTAATACAAAAAGTTTACTTAGAAAAATAGTTTCTAATATCTTTATATTCAATAAATAATATCATAAACTATATAAAACAATGTGATCATAACAATGATTCTAATACCCTATCACCTTAAAAATATATACAAAAATAGTACTAATGTTTAGCAGCGAGTATTTGGGTTCATATAACAAACATTCTTTAGTACTTAAATCTTTTTGTGCTTTTAACATCTCTACTATACTAGTCTGTGCTATTGTTTCTTGTTATTTGCTTCTAACATACAATACAGGGTGAACCTTAAATAAGTACAAATATTTTAACTGCTGGTGTAGTTCATCATAGATCAGTCTAGTGAAAGCCATTTTTAAAAATTTCTAATATTTACGGAGATATTAATTTATAAAAAAAATACCCACATTTTGAGAACCGCTATCATAACCAACCTAATGAACCATATGATTTGTTGCGAGGTTGCCATATCTCCTCTAATATAAATATTAAGTTTCCTTTAACGTAATAGTAAAGTAATACGGTTAAATTCTATTTTAAAAATACTTGTTTGAAGCATAAGTACAGTAAAGTTGGGTATGTAGTATGATACGCAGTATTATTAACATAAATTTCAACTGCTTAACTGACCTTACTATAAACGATTAAAAATGAATTTTCGCAAGTTAAATACATACTACCATAAAGTATTTAGGAAGATATTACGTAATATTACTATATTCAAAAATTATACATAAACGTGCACACAAGCTTACCTGTTTGTTAAAAAATTAACTATTTAATCAGCAATCCACATTTCACAAGTTAAATGTCATTGTACATTGTTAGAAAGAGACACAAGACATAATTTCCTTAAGTTATTTTATGAAGAATAACGAAAAACTATGATTTTCACACAGCATATTAAATTTAATTTTCGCCACATAACCCCAAATGTGACTTCGCACTTTAATGAGTGAAATACATTTTAAAAATAAAGGTACACGCAATATTAAATAACAAAATAGCAGCTTGACAATGCGTTTAATATCAAGAAAAGCAAAGACATTTGTGTAACACTGGCAACACTATGAACCACACGTTCAATCTGCAGTGCTATGACTCATAAATGTATGAAAGTCAGCGGTCCTTAACAAGTTTTCTACAGAAAAATTACAAAATTTATTTAAAATTTCACTTTTTTATTTGTGATTTTTTTGCATAAAAACTATTAATTATGTTTTCTACACAGTGAAATATACTGCTGGTTAAAATATTTGTATTTATTTAAGGTTCACCCTGTATAGTCTAAAATCAGAACTAAGGTTGTCCTCCACCCATCTGCTTACAGAATGAAATATATTTTTTATCAAACATAATATATACAAATATTGCGCAAATGGGTAGCCTAATGAAATATATTCATGACTACCCTTAATTCAAAGAACTGTATTAATTTTTTGTTAATACTTCGCCCACTGGCTTACCAAAAAAAATTAATACCAATCGACATTACAAAGCATAAGGAACATGCAAAAGTTAGGTTGCCTTATCTATATACAAAAAAAGCCTACCTTAAAAGATACAGGGTATTAAAGTTGAACTCAAAAATGTTTCGGAATAACTTTGTCAATTTTTCATTTATAAGTTCGAAATCTATTAGAAATACCTACTTCTTGTGGTTAATTAAATCCTCAAGAGTATTGTTGTAAGCGAGGCTTCAAAAATAAACGTAGGGACTTTACCCTTTTCATTTTTTTTTGACGTACCTACTCACGGACAATTTCTGTCAACAACACAAATTGCGTAATATTATTTGGATTATTTTATCAAACTTGATAATTTTCCGTTGAGATAACCGCAAAATATTAGGTTGCACTTAACATATCTGATAACTGATTGTATATAAAGTGTTTCTGAACCTAGCCCTAACTACAAGGAGTATCTCTAACAAATTTAAAACGTATATGTGAAAAATTGACAAAGTTATTACTAAAACACATTTTTAAAAGTTCAAATTCAACACCCTGTATCTTTTAAGGTAGGCATTGTATATCGGTAAGTAGCAGTAGTAGCTACATCGTCATATTTTGTTGTCAAAAATACACCCTGTATATTTCAATGTTTATACCTGGCAACCAGATAATATGGACCAGAGAAAGGAGGACATGTTTCTTATGCTTTGTACTTTCGATTCGTATTAAATTTGTTTGGTAGGCCAGTGAGCGAAATATTAACAAATACGACCATTTCACCCCTGAAGTTATCGCTTTATTTAAGCTATGACTTACTTTCACATACTTCATCTGGAATGGACAATTCTACGAACAAACAGAAGAATGGTGTTGGGATGGGTAGTCCACTGAGTCCTGTAATGTCGAATTTCTGTATGGAGAACTTTGGAAAAGAAGCGCTTCGATCATTTCCTAAGAAACCTAAGTGCTGACCTAGATACATGGATGACACTTTCGTCGTTTGACAATATGGAATAGACTCTCTACAAGAATTTTTAGATCATATTAACCAGCAACACAACAGGAGCAACTTTACTGTGGAACAAGACAAAGCCTTACCGTTTCTAGACACTCTGGTATCTCTGGCGTCTTGGGGACACGGTATCTACAGAAAGAAGATGCATACCAATAGATATCCGTAGAAAGTCTAATCATCATCAGGCACAAAAACGCTTGGTCATGAAGACCTTAGTTCACCGTGCATTAACGTTGACTGATGAGGATCATCGACAGGAAGAAATAAATTCGTTCCCATCTGTGTTCCTAGCAAATGGATCCTCGAAGGAAGACATCGATAAAGCCATCAGACCTCAGCGTGAGCAAACAGCAAGGCTCAAGGAGAAAGTTACTACAACCACCAATATATTTGGTGCCATGCAACGACTATGTCAAAGTATATGTTGGAATGTCCAAACGAACTGTAGACACCAGGAAAAAAGAACACGAAAGGCACATACGGTTATACCAACCTGAAAAATTCGCCGTTGCTGAACATGCTTGGAAAGAGGAGCACAGAATCTCACTAGATGACACTAGAGTGCTGGTTCGTACCAATGGGTATTACAATATAGCACGAAGAAAAGTTTTGGAGATTCTTCAATACTTAAACAACATGAACAATGACGAAAGATTGAAGATTAGTCATACTTGGATACCTTTGCTTAAGAACAAACAAGAGAAGCGGAACGAACCTGAACCAGCTATCCGTAGCATGCTTAAAGTACTAAGTCAACCTAAATACTGAACTAACCAACCTTGACGCACTGACTAGTACAAACGGTCGGCTTAAAACACCACGTTAAAACCTGTTTGATAAAAAATACTTTCATCTGGTTAGCAGATGGACGAAGGATGACCTTAGTTCGGATCTAAGACTATGAGAGTTTGGCCAAGATAAACTCAATCATATTTGGAATTATTGTTATTAGTGTTAGGTATCTTTCAGAACATAATCTGTATTAGAAAAATATATTCAAATACTGTTTTGTCCAAATACGACATCGTAATCATCAATCTGTTTACTAATGTATCATTCAACTGGTAAACTAGCCGAAGCGTTACTGGAAGATATGTCTTAATGAAATGTCAGTATTAGTTAAATAAATCAGTGTGCAATCAATATGAACAAGAAATACTGAATGATCATTTGAAATCCATTCCTGCGGTATTTACTTTCTTCTTTGTTGTTTGCCAAGTTTGACGAAAGATGCCTAAGGACATTCTGTGCCAGTATTTCCAAAAGGATATATCAAATGGAGTAATACTCTTCATCCAAATCCGTCGAATCGTTAAATATCACTATCTTCTCAGTCACGTCCGACTTGCGCTGAAAAGAGTGCCTTCTCATTAGATGGCTCACCACGTGAGTCTTTTGATACCCTCTGTATAAACATAAGGCACACCCAAACCTGGGTTGCTTGGAACATTCGTATTTTGAATGCCTCGTTAAGGTTGACTTTGTCGCGTAGATTTTGTTGCAATCGGTGCATATGAATGGACCTGAAAAGGGTTTAACTCAAAATAAAAACAAATAAAAGTGAGATTGAAATAAAAAACAAAACAAATAGGAAAAGGAAAATACGTCAATTAAAATGCTAAAGAAAGGTTCAAATATATTTTTTTTTTTGGATAGAAGTAGGTAAGTAAAAATAAAATTCTATAAAGTTAAACAATTCTGAAATTATAAAGCAATTCTAAAAAATAACAAATTAAAGAAAACAAGAAAATTTTTCGTATAAATAAATTAAGATCTTGAAATATTGAATACATTATATTTTACAGGAATGTCATTTTAATAAGCAATATGTACTGGAAATGAAATTTAATACTTCCAAACACATTTGAAATACCTAATTGTAATGCGTTTACCTATACGAATGCTGATTTCGCGAACTATTATTATTAATACTAATATTCAGTCAACAAAACAGTTATTAACTGTTTCAAAAAATTTTAATAAATACTTCAACGTATCTATAGCAGTATCATTAACATTTCCAATTCCAAATCCAAGCGATTTCAGAAAAATCAGTTCTGCATATTGTGTTGTCTTTCTTGATGTTTCTGAAGATGATGCTTGTGCTTAAACAAAACGTTACAAACTGTGCAATGATATGATGGTACTTTGTTGCACTCCAGTCTGCGATGTCTGACTAAATTGGTTCTGTATTTGTAACTCTTGCAACATTGTGGGCATTTAAAGTAAACTCGACCTAAAACGTTATTCTGTTAGTAATTATTATCCGTATCGTTTAAATAAGTGACATTCCTACAGTAGGAATGATAAAGTATCCCATTGTTTATCCAAAAAATAGAGGAGATTTAGAAAGGCAGTTCAAAGGATAGGTACAAAGATATCTAAAAGATGTGATGCCCGATGAAAAATCAGCTGAAAGTTCATGGTTGCTGTTTTTTTAATGACATCAAATCATTCTTTTACTTTATTGTAAAGATACGTAAGCTAATGGAAATCAATTCTCTTACAATTCCTAAAACAACTGCGAAAGTTAATAATAAAAATATATGGGTAGAATATTGTGGGTGTATAAGAGATATTAATAACAAAAAAGAGTTAAAAATAACTTAGTTGTATGGGAAAATCCAAAAGAAATATCTGTCTGAATGCGCGAAACGCTCTTTGACGTCACAATGAAGACAGTCTCACATAATCTTCCAATGTTACTTTGGTGTCATAATTTATGCAAAAAAACTAAATATTGTATATAAATAAGTATTACTATTCAAGGTGATTCACAACTTATCGAAATAAATTTGGTCAGAGATGCGTCATGTTGAATGTTGAATTTGTAGTATTAACGTTTTTATGATAATTTTTACATAAATTTTTTAAGTGTCAGAAATGACTTACGTATACCGCGTGAACCTTAAATAAGTACAAATATTTTAACCAGCAGTACAGTTCACTGTGTAGAACACATAATAAATAGTTTTGTTTACAAAAAAAAATCAGGAATAAAAAAGTGAAATTTTAAATACATTTCGTGATTTTTCAATAGAAAACTTTTTTAGGACCACTAATCTGGGAGTCATGGTGGATGTGAAATCCACAACGTTGCCAGTGTTATACTAATGTCTATGAATAGGCTCCAACAAAGTTAATTAGAATTGTTAGACATGTCAAAGAATGATTGAAAAATGTTTATTTATGAAAATATTAATGGCCATCTCCTCCCCTTCCCTTTGCCTCACCAATAAATTGAAAATATAAACCAGATTCTCTACTTACAATCATAGTTATCCAGAATTTGTTCATTATCCATTTTTACTACACTCCAACTGGTTTATACTGACAAATATGCTTTTAACATGTCAACTTTTTCACTCTTTGAATAATGCGCCATGTTTTATTTAATCACACTATATATCACAAAAAAATCTTAATTGAATACACAAAAGAAAAACACTGCATATGAAAATAATAAGACGATTTGAATACGTTTTATACGTTAGTGCCGCATCTCTTAAAACAGATGCGTGCAGTGTATTACTTAAGGAACCCATTAGTTTAGTTCGGTTTCAGAAGATGCTCATATTAACTTTCAATTTACGTGTATTGAAATTAAAAAATTATACGTTGTTTGATGTTATGTGGCGAAAATTAATTCTTAAGGTGTTAGTTAAAGATCATAGTTTTTTTTTTGTTATTCTTCATAAAATAATTCAAGGGTATAATTTGTGATAATCTTTCTAACAGTGTACACTGGTATGTACTTCTGAAATGTGGATAACTGTTTAAATAGTTGGTTTTTCAGTAAGTAAGTGAACTTTTATGTTTATGGATAATTTTTGGAATCATTGAACAAAGTAACTTTCTAAACACTTTCATTGATGATTTGCGGAAATTCATATTTTAATAGTTTATGACAATTTTACTTTACTTATTCTTAGAAACAAGTGTTTTTAAATTAGAAACAAACGCAAAAATTGAATTTACGTTAATCAGTTATTTATCTTACAGACGATATGGCAAGCTCGCCTTCAGTAAATCATATGGTTTATTTTATTAGGTTACGTCAGCGGTTTATCTGGTCAGCGGTCCTCAAAATGTGGGTATTTTAAAAAAAAATCATACCTCCGTAAATATTTGAAATTTTTAAAAATGGCTTTCACTAGCCTTATCTATATGACGAACTACACCTGCAGTTAAAATATTTGTACTTATTTAAGGTTCACTCTGTATAGCAACTCGGAGTTGATAGATATCGTTTTAATGTATGGTGACAGAAAACAGAATACTTTAACAGCTTCTGGTCTGTACGCAGAACGATTTCCCGATCGACATGTGCCAAATGCAGCTACTTTTACCGCGATAGAGCAATGCGGGAAATTTGCAACAGAATCGTGGACGAGATGGAGGTCCATCGTCCACGGTGTATTAGGGCAGCTGAGGAACACATTTTAAGGATTGTTGACCAGGCAAATCGCTCAACAGGTACAAAGAATGTCTCATCAACAGTGTGGCGAATCATACAAGAGGCTCAATTATATCCGTACCATGTATAGCGTCTCCAAGCATTAATACCAAGGGATGCCTTACGAATTAGATTTTGTGAATGATCGCTGGAACAAAATGCTAAAAGTCCCAGATTTACAGCTGACGTGTTAGTTACAGATTAAGCTATTTTTACACGGAATGGGATGTATAACATGCATGCTGGAAATTTTCAAGATCCTCATGCGAAATTTTTGGCCTGGCATTGTCGATGATCGCTTTATTGGACCATTTATATTACTAAATCAAATGGATGGGGTTCAGTATCTCCAGTTCCTTCAAAATGATTTGCCTGGAGATGTGCTCTTAGCTGTCCAGTTCCAAATGTGGTTCTTGCACGATGGTGTTCCCCATCATTTTCAATATGTTCCAGAGTACCTTAATGAAGTCCAAGGAGTACGATAGGTTGGACGAAGAAGACCGGGACCACGATTTCCTGACTTAATCTTTTGGACTTCTTAATGTTTAGATATTTAAAAAATGATGTGTATCTATTGGACCGAAATGGACTCTAGTGATGATTTACGTGAAAATATCATAGTCGCTGCCAATAACGATAATAACCAGAAACATTTGTGTTAGATCGTAGAAATGGGGGTCCGTTCATTTTTTATTACACTTTGCCGCCGTGCCAGTAGCTGACTGATTGCTTTGCCTTGCGCAAGGTCAGGTTTTACAGTGCACCAGTTTCCAGCGCCGTACAGAAGTGTATTTTTAAGAGTTCTCTGTACAATTTTTTTTTTTTGTAAAATTCTGGATCGCCCTGTATATATACTGCATATTTTAGATATTGTTTGAAATAAGTTTATCTATGGAGTCGTGTTAGCAATGGGATGAGATTGAAGAAAAACTGACTTGAACATCTTAAACGCCTTTACAATAAAGTAAAAAACTACAAAAGTTAATAACAAAAATAAATGGATAACATATTGTGGACGTAATTCAATGCTGGTCGGGGCTTTAGTCTGCAGAGTAGCTAGTTTCGCACAATATATTAATACCTAATAAAAAAAAATCTATAAATAACCAAATTATAGCTCCATGCTGAACGAATGCTCAAGAAAAGAAGAGTAGCTACTGCACCTGTACAAAAACTATGTTGTTAAAAATAATAAAAACTAAATGTATTTATTGATATATTTCCAAAACAAATTACAAATATAAGATATATAACTACTACATTTCTTGATACAGTCAATACGTGACTTCTGTTAAAGATTTATTTGCTGTCCAATTTTTAGATGTTGGGTTGCAATGTGTCTTTGGAGATTGTGCCGATGTTTAAAAACTCTTCTACAATACTGGCAAACTTCAGAGCCAGTATTTTCGCATTCTAATTTAAGGTGTCTCAGAAGGGTGCACCTATGCTGGTACTTCTTTTTGCAGATATGACAAGTAAATTTCTTTACATCTAAAATTAAATACAATTTAAACATATTTCATTTACATTGCATTCTCTGTTAACATTCCAACATTTAATGATAGAAATATTTCAGAATTAGCTATATATGAAATATATCTATACCCAGGCAAAAAAAAACTCTTCTTTATGATATAACGTAGTTAGTAGATCCTTCAGCATATATAATAAAAATGGCAAAAAGTTTTGTATGTTCGGTAGTGCATTATTTTGTAAAAAAATGTCTTAACAGATTAGTTATAAACAAGATGCAGATACACTAAATGCTGCGTATACCCTGCATATAGTCTACCACGGAGTTTAGATGACGCGACATTACTAAACTTTCTGCAGAATGATTTTTTCACTTTGCTGGACAATTTGTCACGTACTCTTCTTTAAAATATGTGGATGCAACTTGATAGTGCTTCGCCTCATATTGGATATTAGACAATATTTAAGTTTAATTTATCCAAATCGACGAATTGGAAGTGGAACAGACGCAATTTATTCAGTGGTCACCACATTCCCCTGATTTAAGTCCACTGGACTTCAGTATTTCGGGATTTATGAAGGACTACGTTTATTCTGAATGAATTGAGAATATTGTTGAACTAAAAGCATATTACAAATGCGGTTGAAAAATTTTGGCAATAACCACAGGTTTTTCAAAATAACAGATATTCTTTATTCCTTGTTAATGTATTTCAGAGGCAGGTGGGCATGTGGAGAATTAAAATATTGAATTTGTGAATTAAAATTATAGTTTTCAATTAAATTTTACTACAAATCTTCTGTTTAATAACTAATAGGTTTTTTAAATTCCTGTTTTTCCTTAATAAACAAACTTACATTCATGAAAAACATTTATTTGTGTAAAAACGATACATCTGGTTAGCCCTATGTTCATACACATTCTGTATAAAATAAGTTAGAGCACTTTAGAACAAGTTAGAACATTACCAATTGTTTCTTTGTAATTTACAAATGTCATTAAGTGCAGCTAATGACATTTACTTCATAACATGAAGAGCTTTACGAAAAATTGTGGAGAGTGATAAAATATAACAAAATTCTGCATTATGACATTATAAAAATCGTCCATAGGCGTACGTCAGAAAAAAGTGAGTTTATTTTTTTGGTGTGATTTACAATAATACCTTTGGTTAATAACAAGAAATATTTCTATAAAATTTCAGTTATATGTGAAAATCTGTATTTTAAACGTTCAACTTTAACTTCCTGTATCTTTTAAGGGAGGCATTTTTGTATATAGGTAAGTAGGGTCAATTTGTCATATTTTACCATCAAAATACGCGCAGAAAAGCAGGTCATTCCTGCTTTTTTGTTGCACCCTGTATATTTAGTGGATTAAAATACCAATGAAACATTTACCATATTGTAGAGCATAATATTGTTCATCAAAAATTGGGCTTTAGTAGAGCTGAATTTTACAAAGTCAAACTTTCGATGCTTCTTCGGATGTTATTTGATGTTGTTGATGTTTTTCGTAACATATATCACGCTTGTAAATCAACAATTTTATGTTTGTTTATATTTTTTATAGCTTATATAAAAAATACAGTATAGCTTTTTATATAAGTTGTGAAAAAATTATGAACATATGTGAAATCGTAGGTTCATAAGCGTGGTGTATACAAAACATAATATATTCGGACGAATAATGTCCAAAGCATCCAAAAATGATTTTATTTGTATAAAGTTTTGGTCAAGCTGTGTAAGTTTTTCAGATCAACTTCAAAGTAAGGTGTAACTGTAGAAGAAAAACTGTTGATCATAAAAAATTGACGAATAATATTGACACAATAGATATATTATTTTGTATTAGACACACAAAACTTCACATAACATATGTATATTCGTTTTTAAATGTTTACAAATACTTATATACATACCTATAAATTATATACAAATATATTTTCCCACCATTATCGATTTATTTATATTTCGGCTATCCAAGTTTGAAAATTAAAACATTAGTAAAATGTAGGTAAAATATATTGCAGTAATAATGACAAATCGGTTCTTGAAGTACTGGAAGTTCTGAGTAGAAATTACATAAAATCTCTATTGTTGAGTGGAAACAACTAAGAACTAATGTTGAAAGTTCAAAATAAATTTCATTAAGAATAATAATATGTCAGCAGTTAGGAATATATCGCCAAATTCGTTTAAAAGAGTGTCATTTTTATTACAACATAAACATGGCAGCAAAATTGGGGCTAGCTTGAATGAAAACAGACCGCTTTAGATCAAAATATAGGTGATTCAGAATTTATCTAAAAAAAAATTTTTGAATGTTCAGGGTAACTCTTACAAATACAATTTTGTAAAAATAAAATCAAAAAGAGCAGTTCCAAAATGATTTAAAAATACACTTCCGCACGGCACTGGAAACTGCTTCACTGTAAAACCTGATAAGGCGCAAACTGCGACCAAACAGAAAATTCATAGAAAATTCCAAGGAAACAAATGCTTTTGCCGCTATTGCTATTGGCAGCAACTATGATACGCTTGCATAAATCATCAATACTGTCCACTTCGGTGCAATATACTTAATTTTTTAATCTCCACAAAAATAAGTCTAAATGATTTAAGTCAGGAGGCCATGGCACCGGTTCTTCTCGTCCAATCCATTGGTATTAATTCTTGGACACGCTGTGCATAGTCCGAATATAATTGAGCCTCGTCTATGATACACCACAATGCTGCAATACGTTGTGGACGCCTTGGACCTCCATCTCTTCCACGATTCGGTTGCAAATTTGTACTACACTTGCACTCATTACACATTTTTAATATTTGAAAAACTAATGTAAATACTTGCATCACAAAAAAGTTATCGGATATTTGAAATCGCCTGGCTGGAGACTACAGTAGTCCAGCGATGTAAAGGTTGAAACTACTTCAATAATTTTATTCTCGGAAACTATAACGATTTTACAAAAACTTTTTGATGTTGACTCAATTTTTCATGACACATCTATTCCCAAATTCGTTTAGATAAGTTCTGAATCACCCTGTATTGGTATTAGTTTGCTTGTTAAAAAAATTATTACCTATTCTATACAGGGTGTCCCAAAATAGAAGGCCATACCATTAACAACATATTCTTTGGACAAAAATAATGCGACTTTCCTTATGCTATTTTTTACTTGGACGTCCCTGTTTCGATATACAGGGTGTTAAAGTTGCATTTTAAAAAACTATTTTTGTTAATAATTCCATTGTTTTTGTAAGATACACACTTGAAATTTTGCACGTACTTTTATCTTATTCCGGCATACTTTTCATGTAATTTTGGTGAAAAAATTCGAAGGGTGAATGGAGGTAACTGAGGAATGCAGTACCCTTTATCCCCTCCAATTATTTATAAGTACGCCTATGCAGCAGAAATATCAAACGTAGAATTTTCTTCTGATCATTTTACCTCCTTTGTAATTTTTTGTTTAAATGCTCCGTTTTGAAGAAAAACGGCAATTTGTAGTGCCCATAAATCTATCATTCACTATCATTTTCAAGTGAAACTGAAATTTTGTGGATATATCTATTATTACAATACCTTAGCAACTTAGCAAATCGTAATGCTTACTGAATGAATAATGGCTAATTAAAAGAGAATGGATAATTTTAAATTTTATAAAATGAGGAATACTTATGAATTGAAAAAATAATATGGCATTAAAATCTATAATACAGTTCTCTTATCAACCAAAAAATAATAGTCTTTTTTAGTAATAGTAATAATGAACGATCAACATAATAAATTTCTATCTAAATAACATTAAATAAAATAATTAATTAATTACTACTAATTTAACAAACGTTCTACTTGCCCACCTTCCTCATTAACACATGTACGTGCCCTTTTAAGTAGCGAAAACCTTATCTTTTGAAAGATATTCTCTTTTTGTTTTAATTAGCAAATATTCATTCAGTAAGTATTACGATTTGCTAAGTTGCCAAGGTATTGTAATAACAAGTATATCCACAAAATTTCAGTTTCACTTGAAAATGGTAGTGAATGATAGATTTATGGGCACTATAAATTGCCGTTTTTCTCCAAAACGAAGCATTTAAACAAAAAATTACAAAGGAGGTAAAATGATCAGAAGAAACTTCTACGTTTGATATTTCAAGAAAATGCTGCATAGGCGTACTTATAAATAATTGGAGAGGATAAAGGGTACTGCATCCCTCAGTTACTTCCATTCACCCTTCGATTTTTTTCACCAAAATTACATGAAAAGTATGCCGGAATAAGATAAAAGTACGTGCAAAATTTCAAGTGTGTAATCTTACAAAACAATGGGATTATTAACAAAAATAGTTTTTTAAAATGTAACTTTAACACCCTGTATATTGAAACTGGGGCGCCCAAATAAAAAATGGCATAAGGAAAGTCGCATTATTTTTCTCCAAAGAATATGTGGTTAATGGTATGGCCTTCTATTTTGGGACACTCTGTATATAATTTTCAGTCTATAACTCCAAATATGGTGTGTTTTCAGCGATATCAACAAGAGCAAATATAAAATTTTACATTACAATGTGCAACATATACCGTAAAAAAACTTTACCTCAAGAAAGTTACTTTATAAAATAGTATTGGAGAGGTAGTACCTGACAGTTTCTAGCAGATGTCTCTAGCAGTAATGACGTATTTAGTATCATCAAAACTTTTATGTTGCATGTTGCATACTGTTATTCATGTAACTGTAAATAGTTCAGTTCGAATAAAGTTGTAAAATAAAACCATTTGAAAACATGCAGTTTAAAACATATTATAGTTCGCACAAAATTAAAATTTGAAACTGTAATGTTGCTTGTACTCAGACTTGAAATGCTCAAATTTTTCAGGATGTCTCCGTTTCACATGCTCCTTTATCTCATATTTTACCCTGTAGTACTTCTCACAATAAATACATTTGAACAATTTGTCACTTGCGCAGTTGTATTGCTTGTGTCTCCATAAGGATGGATATGTCTTGTAGGTCTTTGAACAAATTTCGCAAGTATATGCATCTGGAAAATACTAAATGTAAAATCAATCTTATCAACATATAAATGCAATGTAGTAACACTAGTAATAAATTTAAGACCACACAAATTGTAACTAATATCTAACAACTCGATGAACTTTAAAAATTAACAACTTTTGATCATACAGAAAAACAACAAACTACTATACCCTTAAAAAACATTTAAAAGCGAAATTGAATAGTTGAAACAGCAAAAAAAAATAGCGCGAGATGAAGTCATTTTCAACTACTAAAGAAACGTTAAACTACGTTTAAATAACAGAGAAAACAGTTAATAAACGTTTATGGAAAATGTTTTACGGTTTTATTAACGTTTATAAAAATTTTCACGTCATGTTTTCAAAATGTTTTATAAACCTATTACACCGGTCTACAACATTTTTGCGCACGGGTTACACATACCTAATTTTTATTCCTTTTATACCTAGAAATAAGAAAAATAACAAAAAATTGTTCTAAATTTGTTTTTATGTAAGAAAAACGGAAAATTCAAATAAATGAAAATACATAAAAAATCGACATAGAGATGATTTATTAAAAGATACCAAAAATCCATTTATGATTCATTCTTACAATAGAAGTTTCAAAATAAAGTCCAAACGTTTAAAAATGAACAGTTTTACTTTTCCTTTCATGTTCAGTAGAAGTTTCTCTTATTAACCCCCAAATATAGTCCCCCATCATGCTTTCGGTATACTGGCCTTGGTAACGCCTCTCAAATTCCATTATATATTGATGGAAGCGTTCCCCTTGCTCTTCCGAATAAGCTCCCATATTATTTTTAAATTTATCCAAATGAGAATGTAACATGTGCATCTTTAGAGACATTCTACATCCGATAATGGAAAAATTTGTAATCATATCAGCTCATCATTATTTTTAGCTCTATGGTTTCCAAGAAAACCATAAACTACTACCTTAAAACTGTTCCAGGCTTTTTTCTCCTCATTGCTAAGTCCGGGAAAATATCACAATCCATGATTTTTTTTTATTTGAGGGCCCACAACAGACAGACTCGTATGAGCGGGAACGTCTCGCGCAGATCTTCGCGCATGCCTCCATTTGGGGATAGGTAGCGGCAGGGACGTATGGTTCTAAGATATGTCCATAGCCATACCGTTCGACGACTGCGTTATTGGTGCACGAATGCTGCATTCTGTGGTTTGTTGATTTTCTTGTATTTTATACTGTTATGTTATTTTATTTTTGAACAATTTCAAGTAAAACAAATTTATATTTAGTATGACACTTTCTAAATTGAGACAACTATTTTTAATCCGGTCCTGACGTGTATCCCGCGCGTGAGAGAGACAACAAGCTTCAAGGACAAATTTTCAGGTTTTAATACTTCAAAGGTGCCGCCGTAGAGTCTGTGAGCTGATTGTTATTTAAGCTGTGACGATAGCGCGCAAAGACCGATATTAATCAGGCGTGGAAATCAAAAATGCTATAACTTCTTAAAAAGCAAATATTTTCGTTCTGTAATCGCAATTTTTTATATAGATTTGCTTATATAATTAAAATATATTAGGTAAAACCCATGCGCAAAAAAAAATATTTTTTTTTTTGACCGGTGTTATTCAACACTAATAAAAAAAATACATTACAGTACAATTTTGTTTTCAAATTATGGTAATAATTCAGTATAATGATTAGATATATACCTACTCTGAGGGCTAACGTCCCGGCCAGCCGTTAATTTAGAGTCGAAAAACCCATAGCCCATCCAGGTCCAGAGTCCAAGTGGTACCAGAAATATACCTACCGGTTTCGAGCTTGTTCGCTCGTTAGAGACAATTAACGAGACTGCTCGATTCTATATCTAGCCGACAGAATGATAGAAGTATCGAAAGACATGAGTAGGCGACATGTAAGTGTCTACATCTAGTGGTCATTAGTTTATATTCTGTTGCCGATTTGGACGTTTATTACACATTACACAAATGTTATAAAATAAACGTAATTTTCTAATGTTTACTTCAACGTCTTTTATACGTTTAAGTTTTTAGTTAAAAATAAACGTTAAACTTTCAATTAAAAATTTTTAATCAACCATTACCATGTTTTAAAAACGTTATATAAACGTACCAGTGCCTATTGGTTATATTATATGCTTATAAAATGTACGCTAAATAAATAAAGTTTTAACCGAGAATATAATGTGATTGTTTTCTCTTATCACAGTAATCATGTGGCGCTGGATAGTGGCCAATATCTAACTGCACTTCAGTATTACCTTATTCTGTAATTTGGTTGTAATAAAAAAAAAGTTGTACTTATAGTGCGAATAAATACTATCCAAATGTAAACCTGTATTATACATTTAAATGCCTCGTAAAGTAAACTTTGTCAGAAAACATATTATTTAGGTGCGTATTTCTACTTTCAGTTGAAAATCTGTGCAGTATTATTGTATTTTATATGTTTTATTAGTATGTTATTAAAACGTCGTGTAGAAAAGGTGTTATTAACATTTGGATAACACAATTAATATGTTAAACACAAATATGTATTTAAAACGTTTAATGTTAATATGCAGTTAAATATTATTAAAACATAAATTTATACGTTTGTATGTCAGTCGCATAAACGTTATAAAAGAAACCCCTAAATGAAATGCAAATATTATTAATGTATATTAAACGAGATTTTTATACGTTTAAATTTTTTAACTAAAAATAAACGTTGCAAATTGTAATGCAAAATGCTGAATCAAACAATACGTTTTAAAAACTTAGTGTGCACATCAACATCAAACAGCAGTAGACCAAATAACACAACGTACCATCAAAGCCCCAAATCCACAAAAAAACCTTATTTCTTAATCTGATATTATAGTACCAATAAAATAAATAAAATGTGGAGGCGCCGGGCATCGATCCCGGTACCTCTCGCATGCTAAGCGAGCGCTCTACCATCTGAGCTACGCCCCCTGTTGATAATGTCTGCTTTCTTCGTAGCCTGTGCAACAAAGGCGTGTATCTTGCAGAACACAAGACATAAACTAATCAAAGGTGGTCAAACCAGTAAAATAAAATATGTCCCACAATCTTGTACACTTTAGAAACAAATGAAAACATGTATATGACCTACATCTAAGGTATATTTTGAATGTTAATAAAGTATATAAGTACTTCAAATTATCTTATGAATCTATAAATTTGCAAATCTATATACCTAATAGAAAGAATTTATTTTATCCCCCCACCTTTTCTGATGAAAGATTTTTTATAACGCCATAGTGCAGAATTTTGTTTAGAATATTTTATTACTGTTGATATTTTTTCGTAAAACGTTAGATAGTTGCAGCAAAATTAATTCCACTTAACAACATTTTTAAATTTCAAATTACAAAGGAGAAATTTGTAATGCTCTAACTTGTTTTAAAGTGTTAACTAATTTTATACAGAGTGTCACTGAATATAGGACTAGTCAGATGTGTCATTTTTGCACAAATAAATGTTTTTTTTATCAATGTAAATTCGTGTATTAAGGAAAAAATAGAAATTTTTAGAAACATATTAGTTATTAACCAGATTTGCACTAGTTGTTACACATACCCTACATCTAGTCTATCAAGTTTAGATGTTGCAACATTCCTAAACTTTCTGCAAAATGATTTTTTCACTTTGCTCGACAATTTGCCACTTACTCTTCGTCAAAATATGTGGATGCATTTGATGGTGCTCCACCGCATCTTGGATTAAATGTTAGACAATATTAAAGTTTAATTTTTCCAAATCGATGAATTAGGCGTGGAAGAGACGCAGCTATTCAATGGCCATCACGCTCTTCCAATATAGTCTAAGATCCCACTATAAAACGACCTTCACCGAGCTGGTTAATGGATGAAAAGTATTTTATATCCAATTAAATATGTCAATAAATATATTGCAAATAGGTTGTCTAAAAAAATTCTGTCCAGAATATGATTAATTAACAATTAAAAATTATTTTTTTTCAACATTTCACTGGTTTGGTTAATAGACAAGTTCCATACCAATCGAAAGTATGAAGCCCATAGAATATGCAAACGTTAGGTTGACTATTTTTTTCCCGTCACAAGTCTTGGGTAGGCAGGTATAAACAGGTAAATCGATACTAGTAACTTGCACCGGTGTGGTTAAATTAAAATAAAAATTATTTCATTACCAATACGGTGGTATAGGGTTGTCTGCGAAAAATCAGTCCTGAATTCCGGTTGTCGAGTTTTAAAAAGTGAAATATTCTCCAGCGAACCATGCGATAAAAGAGTACACAGCATTGTAACTGTGTGTAGTTTGTCCATACTGAAAATGAAGACGATCCGTTTATCCGTTTCTCCAAAAAATCGAATAAAGACCGGGGGCGGCGGCATTATTATTAATCTGCCCCTAGGAACCCCTAACGCGAAGACGGACTAATTTTTTCGATTCCGCGTCTCAAAGAGTACGAGTCTAAAATTTCGATTCCATCGGTTGGGGGCGGCTCCGGGGGCGGCATCCAGTTTTTTAAAAAAATTTCGGTACATTACCGGATGCGCTCCCGCCTTATCGCGGTATATGTACATAAAATTTGAGGTCGATCGGATTCGATTTGTGGTCGTGAGATGTGCGGAATTTTTTTTTACTCCGACGACGAACATGAGGCTAGATAAACGGCGGCTGTGGAACGGGATTGGAGGTTTCCCGAATTCATAACTGAGGGGTGGAGTCTCGAAGTCACGAGTTCGAGAAATCGACCTTTTCTGTTTCATTTCGAGTACCTACATATTTGAATGTTTTTTATGAAATAATTTTTAATTGTTAATTAATCATATTCTGAACTGAAATTTTTTAGACAACCCATTTGCAATGTATTTATTGACATATTTAATTGGATATAAAATACTTTTCATTCATTAACCAGCTCGGTGAAGGTCGTTTTATAGTGGGATCCTATACTAATCCGACATTTATTCCAAATCAATTGAGAATATTGATGAACTAAAAAGGCATATTATAAATGCGGCTGAAAAAATTAGGCAAATACCACAGGTTTTTCAAGTTTTAGTATAAATCTTCTGTTCAATAGTTAATGTGTTTCTTAAATCCCTGTTTTTCCTTAATAAACAAATTTACATTGAAAAAATAAATTTATTTGTGTAAAACTTACATTTGGTTAGCCCTATATTCAAAGATACTCTGTATAAATAACTTTAGAGCAAGTTAAGGCATTATAATTTATCTCAAAAATGAAGAGTTTTACGAAAAGTTATCAAGAGTAATAAAATATTCTAAACAAAATTCCACATTATGACATTATAAATAATTGTTTATAGCCGTACTTCAGAAAAAAGTGCATTCAATTCAGCATGTGTAAGAATAAAGGATCATCAATGATGATAAATGAGTTAAAAATTGTGTTAGTATGTTAGTATTGCTGCGTTGAGGTCAAAGGAAAAAAATCATTTAAAGAACTCCATTATTTCTAATATTATAAAACTTAAAAAAAATAAAAGTGGAGGCGCCGGGCATCGATCCCGGTACCTCTCGCATGCTAAGCGAGCGCTCTACCATCTGAGCTACGCCCCCTGTTAAAATTGGATCTCTTTCTTCGAGTCGTGTTCAATTAAACAAGGTGTGTCTCTTGGAGGTCACAGTCAATATTACAATTAAACTCACATGCACTTAAATCGCAACCGTAAAATATGACTCATTAACTTAATACTCTTGCATTTAACGTAAATATCTTAAAATAAAAATTTCTGCAAAAATTAACTTTGTGATACAGTATAGTTATTTTTGTACCTAGAACGTTGTCCAGAAATATCCATTCGAGAACGCAAAAGCATTTCGCGTTCGAGATACAAACAATATTTCTTGGAAAACTGCAATAAAATAAGACAATTGTGTTACGTACAACAATTTCGGTTAGTACTTGAATTGATGTGGCTAGACCGCTGTGGGTTCGATCCACGCGGCCGATAGACCGTATATTAGAAATATACTATATATTAGAAAATGTCGACCTTTGATGACAGTTTTGAAAAAAATAAATTTTTATTGTCTTCATATATCTATTTCAATAATCATATGTGAAGAACTTATAGAATATTTATAGGATTTACATAAATTTACTTGTGTTAATAAAGAATTATATTAGTGAACAGCAGAATTTGTGATTAAAAATGTGGAGGCGCGGGGCATCGATCCCGGTACATCTCGCATGCAAAGCGAGCGCTCTACAATCTGCGCTACGCCCCCTTTGAACACTCGTAAAAGATTCAATTCAACGGCCTTAAAGCTTTACAGTCTGCAATTCTTTTTGCAATGGCTTGCAGTAAGCTCTTGCAGCCTTGCAAATTGTACATGCTATGCTATGTCGGAAATTTGTATTCGGAATTTAATTTCAGCATATACGGGGCACAACAAAAAGACAAAGTTTTTTTCCTGAAATTTGTAACACCCTGTGGGGTGCAGCAGCTACAGTCGCTGTTGCTAACTAGAGTCGCACTGTAGCCTCATCTTTTGTGAACATTTTGTTTTTTTAATCACGACATTATCTCTGTTTTTATTAGAAGTTTCTGCGTGTAATAATCAAGGCGGCAGAAGCGAAAACGGATTGATTGTTTGAAATATGACAAGAGTTTGTCAACGCTTGTCAAATTAAAAAAATGCCATTATCTGTGACGGATGTTGTTGATCTGCGAATTTGATGCAATTCCACAAGGATTTGTTACAAACCTGATTGATTCGATGCCACGTCGATTGAATGAAGCCATTTTGAAGCGAAAAGGGCACACTAGATATTAATTCCTTAAAATTTGTTTATCTTCTTTTTTAATTTCAATTGTTTTCACAGTAAATCTACGTTTTCATGTTTATTTGTTTATTTGACTTGTTTTCTGAGTTTTTTCCGAGGCGTTCAACAAATTTCGACAAATTTTGCAGACTGTCAGATAAATAATGTCTGTGATAGCAAATGTACTTTTCAATTTGTTATATTATTTGAAATGTAAAATGAAAAATGAATAATTAAATTTTTATGAGTATTAAATATAAAATTAAACAATAATCTTAAAAAAAATATACTTCTATTTCTAAAAACTCACACATTGTTAAATAAACTGTGGCTAACAATTTACAACTAATTACAAAAAATATTATTAGAAGCTACAGAGTAATAAAATAATAGTTATTAATGTTGAACAAATTTGTATATAGATATAATTTATTGCGCTCTTTAAAAATAATTTGTTGATTTATTTCGAACTTTTGATATTTTCGTAATGAAGCCTGAACTTTCAATATTAAATTTCTTTTATTTATTTAGTTATTTATTTGCTATTAAAAAGTATTTAGCGGGTATAATCCACTTAAAACATGAACCCAATAATAGAAAAAAATCTATAAAATGAATAAGAACAGTTTAAATTTAGTAAAAACGAAAATAATGAACCTGAAACTCAATTTGTTAAATAATAAAAAATGACAACAAAAAATTAAAAAACAAATAAAAAGAAACAAGAATATACAGTGTGTCCACGGATGGAGTTGACAGAAGGAGAAACTCTTTTGTTTTTGACTCTGTCGAAAAATGTCGCTCTTTATAAAAAGTTATGCTTCTCGAAAAAATGAGACTGCCATAGAAACGTCTTAGATCAGATATACAGGGTGCTCACAAATTAAGAAAACAAGAACATACTCAAAAGAAAAGTACCATTATTTATTACTGTATACAACATTTTTATAAAATATATCTGTTTATAACTTCAAATAATACAAATTTTAAAATTTAAATTTAAATTTTAACATCTGCTCTACCTCTACCTTCCACCTCAACACATTTTTCCGCTAACTTAATAAATTGTTCGAATAGTTAGCGGCTCATTCAGTTCATGTATTCCTTGGAGTATGTGCTCTTTTAATACTTCCCTATCATGTGGCAAACCATTTGAATAAATGTTTTGGTTTAGGGCACCTCGAAGAAAAAAGGCAAGGGGTGTAAGGTTAAGATTGGGCCAAATCTGCTTCTGAGCAGGACAGCCGACTTGTTGCCAAAACATTTTGGAAACATTTGGTTTACCATTTTTAAATACTTGAGTGCCAGAAGTACGCAATAGCCTGTTTTGGCAACAGGACTGCTGTCCTGCCCATTTTACAGCCTTGCTCAAACAATGGTGAAAGGTGGATTGGAAGATTTGGCCCATTATCCTGCTAGACCTGACGTTACGCCCTTTGACTTTTTTCTTAAAACAAAAGGTTTATTCAAATTATCTGCCACATGATATTAAAAGATCGCATACGAGACGAAATAAACTATTCGTAAATTCGTGATTAATAGAGAATTTATCCTATATTATATTTTAAATATTCGTAAAAAAGGTGGAGGCGCCGGGCATCGATCACGGTACCTCTCGCATGCTAAGCGAGCGCTCTACCATCTGAGCTACGCCCCCTGTTAACATTTATATAATGTTAAAAAACTGCAAAATTGTCTAAGATACCGCTAAAGAGCAGACAATACATTAACACAAGGAGAAGTTCTCTCTGCTTTAACAACTAGATGCCTCCACCAGCATAGAACTACACCTACAAAATTTATATAACAAATAGTCAACATATACCAATTTCAAGCTTATTAGCTCTCATCAGTACCTCATAGGTGAGTGGTAAGTTAACTCACAGATAAGGAAACTATTACTTGTTTATGACTAACACTGTCTTTTCATGTCTACCAAACCGAACATATCTGAGTACGCGAATTATAGCACAGCTACATCTAGTGGCCACATATTGACAATTATTTTTTGTTTATAAGAAACATTTCAATTTTTCCTATACAGATTTGAACAAAATATGCGTATGTATTCGAAAATATTTTTTTTAAATTAAACTCATCTTCAAATGGAATAACTATTTGTTTCATTTAGACAAATACTTATCAAAAAAATTAAATTTACTTACCAAATAAATAAATTTATTTTTGACAAAAAAGTGATTACACCAAAAAAGATTGGTTCCCAGAATAAATTAAGTATACAAAAAATTCGATGCATCATAATAATAACATCTCTACCCCTCATCCTAATCACGAAGATTAGCCCAGAAGTCGGAGACTTGAGTAGTAGAGAAGGCGGCATATTATTATTATGCAGACCGTATTTGCGCATAGGAATTACTTACGTTGGTAGGCCCTAACCGCCATTCAGTGCAGGAATGGTTCAATGTCCACCGATATCAATCTCTCACATTGACCCAAACCAACATTTTTCCACCATACCATACTCACAGAAAGAGTGCCAATCCTCTCCGCAAATATAGCTGGTCTACGGTCTACCTGTCGCAGGATTCGAACCTACCGGCAAAGTGGTCACCTCGATTCAAGTACTGACGCCTTAAGTAAATTACAAATGATTAAAATTGCTATTTGTGAATTTTATTTATTGCCAATTGATTATGAAAATCAATCAGTGAAAACATAACAGCACATTATAAATATGATCACAGATTATTTGCTCCTTGGTCAATTTATCACTGATATAATGAATTGATTAAAAAAATAATAATGAAGGCAAAAAAAGTGGAGGCGCCGGGCATCGATCCCGGTACCTCTCGCATGCTAAGCGAGCGCTCTACCATCTGAGCTACGCCCCCTGTTGAAATTTTTGCATTGGTTAAACAAACAGCAACAGAGTAATCTACTTTCATATATAAAATAATTAATTTATTAAGGAGACCGTATAGTACATGCTATTAAGATAGCAAAGCTTATATAAGTATTGCTATTAAATTTAAAATATTGTTACGTTATTCTGTCCATATATATTTATATTTTTTAAAAACCGTTTTTAATTTGAAAGTATTCTAAATTTTCTATGCGTTTCACTGTTAGAGAATAATAACACATTAAACATTTTAATCTGTGTCGTTAAACGAAAGCTATTTCTTGTGATTGCATTTGCATATATGCCAGTATATTTATTTACTCCTTCTATCAATTCATACACTGGAAATATGAATATATTTTCTACACAGTATTACCTTGTTATCGGTTATACAGGGTTAACTATGACTAAGTACAAAATTTTAAAAACGTGCTCAGGGAGGCCTAAAAGTCAACAGAGTTTATTTTAGAATTCTAGCTCGATGTTTAAAAAATGGGGTAAAACCCTATTTTTAACATTTTTATTGATACTAATGGCTAAGATACCTGACAGATAACAGTTAATCCGGTTAGCTGCAGTATTTTGCATTCGTTCTTCATTGCTAAGTTACACACTGCCAAAACTACATTTTCACTCATTATAGGTTCCGTCAGAATTATCTAAAAGAATACACAGTTCAGTTAAATAAAATACCAATTTATTTTCACAAAATCGAAATTTAATGTGAGGTAATGGTAAAGAATGCACCCGCGGCAGTCTTTAAAACGTAGTAAACACACAGGGTTTCAATTATGACAAAAAATTTTGCATTGTCATTGCTTCTCCAAACATCAAGCGTCTCTTTGTCAAAGAACACTGGTCAAAGCTTAGAATGTTATATTGACTTTTATACAATGTTTAATGAAAAGACCACAAAATGGTGTACTTTCATACATATAAAATTTATTTTTTCATGTATTTTTTGTGTATGTCGTATTCGAATGCCGATAATGGATAAGGTGCTGGTTTATGAGAAGTTTGACAAGTGCAAATTATCGCGATACCAAAGACATTTTCCGAATAGACAAAATATTATGTCAAATCCTCTTTAAACCATTTTTAACAACTGCTGTTGTGCCTTGCCGTTTTTTTGTTATCGTTTTTGTTTTTTACCGACGGAGAGAATCCACCTGGTCGTGGTCGTCGGACCGAGTCACTTTAAACAAAAAGAACGGTTGAGGGTAGGAAAGGTCTCCAGCAAGCACTCAACAAGTAAAAAAATCTTTGCAATGACAAGTTTTAATGTAAACAAGTAAGAAAAGAGAAAAATATTATATAACTTTTTTAAGTCTCTCCATATATCAATCCCTGGAAATAAATATCAGTAAGATAGGTGTTTCCTCCTTGTGCTACCATATCGTGTTTCTCATTCAATCATTAAATAATCATATAAACTTTGTATAACCTCGCGGCTGACAGGCGGCCAAAGTTGTCGATAAATAGGCGTTTAATATAGTTAAAAAAATCCCTTTATAAATAAATTTGGAAATATTTTGACGATTCCGTTAATTCTTATTTTTCTCTATTCCGTATTAAAATATTTGTGCTTGGTTAATCATGTATACTATATAGTTAATATGTTCTTCATTTCTGCTTTTTTGTCAAACATAAAATATTGTAATTGATAAATATGTTAAGCATGTTGATTTCAATATTAAAAAGGTACCTAATATCTAATATAACTATTCAAATCATTCAGTGGAATATGATGACATACTTTAGATATTATGATCAATTAAATAAAAAAAGACAAATAAAAACATTAAAAAGTGGAGGCGCCGGGCATCGATCCCGGTACCTCTCGCATGCTAAGCGAGCGCTCTACCATCTGAGCTACGCCCCCTGTTGACTTTTATATAATGTTTAAACAAAGGGCTACAAAATGGTCTACTTTCATACATACTAAACCAAATTTCTCAAGAACATATAGTACACTATTAAATTTACAATATCATCAAAATCATTATAAAAAGTGACTCACATTATAACATAATAATCATTAATAAATAAGGGAAAAAGTAGTGCACTGAAATTCGTACCCTGGGAAACCCCCGATGTAAAATCATAGATCCTGGATTTGAAACTTTTGAATGTAACATACTGTATTCTATTGCAAAGACACAAATTAAAATATATAAGTATATTGTTAAAGAAACCAATAGTAAAACTGAATTCAAGCTCTGCAAAAAATTTGATTAATTTAATGATGCTATGATTACATGTGTTAGTATATCTAATATATAAAAATCTCGTGTCACAGTTTTAGACGCCATACTCCTCGGAAACGGCTAGACCGATTTTTATGAAATTTTATATGTATATTCGGTAGGTCTGAGAATCGGTCGTAATCTATTTTACATACCCCTAAGTGATAGGGGTGGTCCACCCCAAACAATTTTTTTTATTTTTTGGACAACATTTTTTATTTTTATTTTTTTATGATGTGGCATTAAAAAATACATACAACCCTTAGTTTTCATCCTTCTATTACAAGCTCCTATTTTTTAATAACCATTTTAGTAATTTAATCATTTTTAACCCTGGTCGATAACTGATCGATTATCACTAGATCAGTTATCCCCGCCAGGCATCTACCGGTGTCACTTCTCACCCAGTAAACAGCACGGAGTAGGGATGAGAACGAAGCCAGTCTCCTGTCTATCTCACAATAAGCCTTCTCTCACTCCCTGCACAGTTTTCGACCATTATTATTGTGTATGAATCAAGTGTAATAGTGACGTTTACTATTATCATTTTACCTTCTAAGTGTAATTCTCAAGTAAATTTATTATTAATTTGCTGGGCCATAATTATTTATTTCCTATTTTATCAATAATTAATAAAATTATTACTTTTAAGTGTAGTTCTCATTATTAGTGAATTTAACCTCAAAAGTACGCAACACGTGTCACGAGCTCCCGCCAACAGCGGCTATTATTTTATTATATGGCTATTTTTTTGTACAGTGAACAATGCCAACAAGACGTAAAGGGGCTAATTTGGGCCGTCAAACAAGTAAAATTGCAGGAACGCGAAATAATTGAAAAAATGAATGTTTCGTGTTTTTTTTATTCTTATAGACCGTCATCGTTCACAGTGCTCCATTCCTCTTTTAGTCATATACCACATCTCCACACACTTACAATAAGTTAGTTATTTTTTATTTAACTGCCAAAGTATTCACTAGAAATAATTCATATGGCAAAACAACGTTTGCCGGGTCACCTAGTTTATATGTATACTTACCCCTTTTATCATTTTAGAAACTGAAAAATGTTCTCTATATATCTACGAGTTAATAAAACCTTGCTATACTATTTCTTTAAAAATATATTCTTCAAAAAATTGTAAAATATTGTAATTTGAGAAAAAAATCAAAGATTTCGATTTCAATAACAAGAAAATTATACCTACATAAATACCTAAGTAACATTGGTACCGACAAACTTTATACTCATTCTCGATCGATAGATTATTTAAAAAAATGTATAGAAACAATAAAAAGTGGAGGCGCCGGGCATCGATCCCGGTACCTCTCGCATGCTAAGCGAGCGCTCTACCATCTGAGCTACGCCCCCTGTTTACTTTTATATAATGTTTAAACCACAAAATGGTCTACTTTCATACATACTAAAACCAAGAAGAACATATAATACACTAATAAATTTACAATATCATTAAAAACTACTCACACTTTAACATAATAATCATTAATAAATAAGGGCAAAAGTAGTGCACTCAAATTCGAACCCTGTGGAACCCCCGATGTAAAATCATAGAGCTTAGATTTGAAACCACTGAATGTAACATACTGTATTTTATTGCAAAGGCACCAATTAAAATACATTAGGATATTGTTATTGGAACAAAAGTTAATGTACTACAACTGAATTAAATCTCTGCAAACGATTTGACCAATTTAATGATGCTATGTTTACATATGATTGTATATTTATTCATTTACATCATTTTTCACTTTAGAAATTGGAGAAACATAAATGTTCTCTAAATATCTGCTAGCTAATAAAATCTTATATACTATTACTTTCTCTTTAAAAATATGTTCTTCAAAAAAAATTGTAAATCATTATATTTTAAGAAAAAATCAAGAATTTTGATTTCAATACAAGAAAAGTAATATTTACATGAATACCTAAGTAATACTGGTACTCACAAACTCTATACTCATTCTCGATCGATAAACTTTTTGAACAAAATAATAAAAACAATAAAAAAAATGGAGGCGCCCGGTACCTCTCGCATGCTAAGCGAGCGCTCTACCATCTGAGCTACGCCCCCTGTTAAAAATAATTAAATATTTAAACAAATGCAGTAACTGATCTATTTTTAGTTGAATAATCCAGTTTTTGAAACATCAATTCAGTGGTTAAGGAAGCCTATAAGAGCAATCGACTAGATTATCTCATAGGTTGTACAAAAATCTAGAATGCAAATCTTCACTTTTCTGGAAATTGAAAGTAAATCTTAAGGTCAATAAGTTATTGTCAAGATCTCCTACAGAATATGCCCTAAAAAAGAAATTAAAGAACAATATTGGAGTTTGGATCGAACAAAAGCATATACAGTACCTTCATAAATGATTATATAATTCCTTTAATTACGCATTTAGTCTCAAATATTGTGTTTTTCCCTCTTGCTGGAAAGAATCATTAATAAGACCCATTCCTAAAGTTACTCATCCCACTGAATTTAAAGATTTGAGGCCCATTGCAGTGTTGCCGGTGTTGTCTAAGGTTTTGGAAAGAGTAATCGAGAATCAGTTTCGAAATTATCTGAATAATAAATTACTGCCAGTTTTACAATCAGGATTTAGGAAAAATCACAGTTGTTCAACAGCTCTTCTTCATATTGCAGATGAGATTATAAGTCAAGTTGACAAAGGTAAAATAACAGCGCTTACTCTTCTGGATTTTAGTAAGGCATTTGACACACTTGATCATAATATTTTACTTTCAGTATTACATTTTGTAGGTCTTAGTAATGATGCTATTTCACTATTAAAAAATTATTTAACTAATCGAACACAATGTTTTAGTTATAATAATAATAATAATAAAAATATCTCTACCCCTCATTCTAATCACAGGGATTAGCCCAGAAGTCGGAGACTTGTGCGGGAGAGGGGGCGGCATTTGCGCCCAGGAACGACTTACGTTGGTAGGCCCTAACCACTATTCAGTGCAGGAATGAGGGAAACCTGAAAAACCTCATTAATTAGGGGGGTAGTCAAATATCAACCGGTATCAATCTCTCACATTGATCCAAGCTAACATTATTCCACCCTACTATACCCGCAGAGAGGGTGCCAATCCTCTCCACGAATATAGCTTATATACGGTCTACCGGCAGCTGGGCGCGAACCAACTCCGATCTAGTTACCTCGATTCAAGTACTGACGCCTTAAACCGCGCGACCACTGACCGACCGATAATAAACTTTCTAATCAAATTGAAATGCTATCAGGAGTCCCTCAGGGTTCTATTTTGGGTCCTTTACTTTATACTATTTATATGTTAAATTTTGAAACTTTCATCACTTTTTATAAATTTCATTTTTATGCGGACGACACACAATTATATTATTCTTTTGCCCCTTCAGAGATAAATGATGCTTGTAACAAAATTAACGCTGACTTGTCGGTTTTAACTAAAATTGCTGCTGATCATTCTTTAAAGCTCAACAGTTCTAAGTCGTCCGTATTATTGATAGGTCAGGAAAATAAGGTTAACAAAGTCATAAATTTAATAAACATACATATCAATAATGATCAACTTAAAATTACCAGAGAGGCAAAAAATCTAGGTGTAATATTAGACTTCAACTTGAGATACAGGTTATTCGTAAATCATATGTTGAAGAAGTCTTACTGTAATTTAAAATTGTTATATAATAGTAGGCATATTTTAAATAAAGATACTAAAATTATGCTTTGTGAAACTATGGTATTATCTCAATAACTATTGTGATGTTTTATAATGGTTGTATAGATAGTGTTGATTGTAATAGAATTCAGAAAGTACAAAATGCCTGTGTTCGTTTCATATGTGGGATAAGAAAATTTAATCAGATATCTAACGCTTAAAAATTTAAAATGGTTGTCTATGAAAATAAGAAGAGATTATCATGCTCTATGTTTTTATCATAAGTTAATTTTTACTAAGACTCCCCCTTACCTTTATGACAAATTAATATTTAGGACTGACGTGCACAACATTAATATACGTAGCAAAGGACTATTAACCATGCCTACACACAAATCTGCTTTCTTTGAGCGATCATTTTCATACAATATTGTTAAATTGTTCAATAAGTTGAATCCTGAATTAAAATCATTGTCGCCATATACTTGTCTCTGAAAAAACTTTTTCTTGATGATTATTTATAGATTATTATTAATATTGATAATTTTGTTGCTCTTGGATATCTTCTTATCCACGCGCTTCTGGGATACGCGGAAGATCAGGAAACTACTTTGTGGTGTACTGAGCGTATTTCCTTTTTGTCCTACTGCATGATTATAATATGTATGTATACTAAATATGTGTAAAACACACATTTTTTTATTTTTTTGGACAAATAAACTTTATTATTATTATTATTATTATTATTATTATTATTATTATTACAAGCCACGTGATCAGGGTCGAGATTCTCGAATCCTAATACCGTTGATGCTAATTTGACAATATAATGTGTTTAAATAGATGTTATCTATGGTGAAAAGCTTAACATGCTGTCACAACACAAGTGTCAAAATTTTTAATAGAATATTGTATCGAGCACGTTTATGTGCCTCAATATAGTAATAGTATACAATTAACTTGCTCTTAGGAAACCTTATCATAGTTTATTCAGTTCTTGAATAATGTGAGCTTGACTAACAAAAGAAATACAAGCATAAATTTTAACGTCATCATCATTAATGAATAACAGAAAAAGTAATGGACCCAAATTCGAACCTTGAGAAACCCCCGATGTAGAATCGTAGGTTTCGGATTTGAAGCCACTGAATGTAACATACGGTATTCTATTGTAAACGTACAAATCAAAAAATATTTGGAAAACTTTATTTATACTTATTCTCGATGTACTATTATGCAAAACAGAATATATGGAGATATATTATAGTAATTAAGATAAATTATTTAAATATTTATCGAATGTCAAATCAGTCATGTCGAAATATGCAGACATATTTTAGGTATTATGACCGAATGATTATTTAAGAAAAAAAAATGTTAAAAATGGTAAAAAGTGGAGGCGCCGGGCATCGATCCCGGTACCTCTCGCATGCTAAGCGAGCGCTCTACCATCTGAGCTACGCCCCCTGTTAAAAACAATGAAATATTTAAACAAACGCAGTAACTGATCTACTTTTAGTTTAGTAATTATTTCATGAAGTGCGAATCCAGGAGATATATAAAAGTATATATAGGTGCACAATATAAAAAGAAGGAATTTGAAATAAATAAAATATTCAAAAAAATTGCTGCATTTTATATTTTATTAAAGTAAAATTATACGACGATAAATAAGTAACAGCAAAAAATAAAATACATCAAAATTATTCACCCAAAATTATATCTACTAATAAACTATCATGTAAAAAAATAAGCTGTTCCTAAAGAATTACTCTATACTTTTGTAAAATTATTTTTTTTTGTTCATAATAAAATATACTGTTATTTGATTCTTTTTAAAACTGATAAATAGTGATCTATACAGTGTATTCAGTAAAGAAGATTTTAAGGCTAGCTTTCTTTGGCAAAAATAATGTGATTTAAATCAATTTAAGTAGTACAATTTTGCTTTCTTGAGAAGTTGTTTACGATAATTTTCTTATTTGTTGTGTAACTGGGCTAATTGGGTGAGTTATACAGGGCGTTATAAGTACCTATGCTATTATGGTGCATTATTCCTTTCAGATTTTTTTAAGGGATTATTTTGAAACAATTTTCGATCAGTTTTAAGAAAGGTATACTTGCACGTCACCAAAATGCACCATTTTAGACAAAACTGCCTTTAACGTAATTGTTAAGCTTGGAAATCAATATACATATGCAAAAAATAGCCCAATAAATTGTTAGTATGAAAAATCATAAATAACTCGCCTATTTTCAAGTTTTTTTAAATAATATTGATAATTATCAACAAATCATCGTGCAAAGAGATGAAATTTATAAACAAATTTTCTATACATTCTTAAAAATGGAGCAAGTATAAAACTATGAGAAGGCTATTGCAGAATAGCAATCATTTTCCAAAAATATCTATTCTTAAAAAAATCTGAAAGGAATAATACAGTTAAACAGGTGCTCAGAAGACTATGTAGATTTAACTAACAAATCAATAGAATAATCGTGTTTATTTCACAAAAAAAAAAAATAATAATGTTTATCGTAAAAAAAAAATGAAATAAAAAAGTACGTTCTCAGGCCTATAACTTCTGTAGGAAGCAAAACGGAAGTTGATTTAATTCATATTAAGTTTGTCCAAGAAGGCTAGTCTTAAAGTATAGCCCATTCTTTACTGAACATACTGTATAAATATTGGCTTATTTACAAACACTAGAGATTAAAGTAACTGCCACTGAAATGGTTTCATTGGGTGTGTCCAAAGTAGATCATTATCGAGGCGTATATACGTCAAATAAAACTTTCTCGTAATAAATTATTCATATCAAGGTTACTGCCTTACCAGCACTGTGGTGAATAATAATAAAAGTGTAAAAGTTGTCTTAATTGTACCTGAACATGATAATAAACTAAAACCATATCTATATTTTACTTATGCACATCTATTAATTTTCTTATTAAGTACAGATTTGTAAAAAGTAACGATGTTTTCAATATTTTTATCAATACTCTTAAATTCATTACATCTCTCAATGTTTTATGGCCATATGTCTCTGTAGACTCCCTTTTTGATACGCCTTATATCCACAATTTGCAAAAGGACACGCAAATTTTGGTTCCTGATTACACTCAAATTGTAAGTGCCTTGCAAGAGATCGCTTGTGACGGTATGACCTGTTGCAGTTTTGGCAAAGAAAACAATCTAAAACAAATCACATATGTATACAAAATGTATTTATTTTATTGACTATTGTAAGTTTGTGTATCTTGAAATACAGCCCATAAATAACATACAAGGTGGGCCAATATAGTGTGAGAAAGAGAGAATAACTCTAACGCTTGTTATTCAAAATAAAATATACAGGGCGACGGATAAAAACAGAGCACGCCAAATATTTCAAATTTTAAATGGTACACTCTGTATATTTTTAAACATATGGAATTATTTGTATCGCAATACAAACAGTTTAACATTTTTAACAAAAGGACAATTTAACAACAAAAATTGTATTAACTTTCAACTAATAAGACTTCGAGTAAAAATATTTGACATAGTTATATAAGGTGATTCAGCCATAATATCATTAATTTTAACCACATTCGAAAGATCAAAGAAAGACAAAAAAATCTATAAAAAAATATGTTTTTATGTTCTGTAATTATTGTTGCTGGAAGGAAAATCTTGTGGAATTTAATTTCAAACAAATTGAATTGCATTGAATTTAATTGTTAACTGCTGTTATTATTTAGTGGTTCTGCAGCTCTGCAGCGCTTGTAATTGACTAGGCATTGAACATAAGGATTTTGTCCTAAACACGGTAGGCCAAGGTTCGGATTGCCAGATTGTTTATCACTGAATATGTCTCAGACTGTTTTTTGTTGACAACACGAGGATTTCTTGTATTGCCATCAGTATTCAAATACGAAACGCTTTTTAACCTAACCTAATAATTTACCTAGAGAGTGTTGTTTTTTATCTTATTATTTATGTAGTGAAATGAAAATGGTTTATTAATTGACCCTGCTCGCAACCCAATTAAGCGACTGCGGTATCGCGAAACGCTAGATTGCCCCGATCGCTCCTACGCGATTCTGGTAAACAAACAAATAATGCCGTGTATCGGGGCGCGACTGGAAATATTGGGAATCGACGAGAAGCGTTCGAGAGTCGTTTGAGAAATGGGTCTAGAAAATACCTGGAATATTGGTCTATAAAAGAAGAATAAACGGCCGAGTCAGTCAGTCTTGTATTACAGTCTTGAATTGGAGAGTTATTTGGATATTTCAGAGAAATCAATTAGAGCGATTTAGATAGTGGCTAATTAAATAGTGCTTAGTTGAGTTGTAATTAGTGTTCAGTAGTATACAGAGTAGTTAATAAAGATAAGTGATTAATTAACTGTTTGTTTTTCTAGTAAAAGAAAAAGTCGGGTTGGGAAATCTGTGACAATATGCATTTAATTTTTTTTTTTAATCGCGTATTCGTATTATACTAATGCTTTCCTATCTTCTCTTAAATAAGGGCGCTATGACTGAATCACTCTGTACAGGCCAATGTTAGACAAAAGCTTCTATATTAGCTAATATCGACTATTTTATACAGGAAATTGTTTATTATACATAGAGCAGCAGGTGATTTGGATCGATATTTGATTAAAACAGAAAAATAAGTTCCATTAAAAAAACTGTATAAAATAGGTAATATTAACTAATATAGGAGCTTTTAGCTTTTCAAATATGTTTCTAAATATTTTCCACATAACTTGCAACACTGCTCTAAAATGTTTAACTCACTTCTACAGTAGCTTTTAGCTTTCCATAGATGTATTTTTAAGTATTTTCCACATAACTTGGCAACACTGCACTAAAATGTTAAACTCTTTATATTTCGATATACATAATTTTCCTAGAAATCCATATGCTTAAAATATACAGAACGTTTCAAATAGAAAACATAATATTTGTAGTGCAGTGTTTTTATCCAGCCCGTATATTTCAAAATAATTTTACAGTCTAGGTTTCTTGATCCTCCAACATTTATTTAAACTTTTTTTTATCTACATCTGTATTATCAATAACAAGAAAGTTATTGAACTTTCTTGCACTAATGATCTTCCCTGTATGTATACAAAATATATATTTATTTGCTATTACATTTTTAAATTTTTTGAAATATATCTGTTTAATACAAAATCTCAGTGCATTTATGTAATTAGCTGATAAACATGTTTCGTAACTAATGTTATCCTTATAAAAATAATTGGTTTATTTTTTTTATGTAATAAACATAAGAAAAATGTAAAAAACAATAGCCGATCAAAAAAATGCAATGAATACATTAAGAATTAAATAAGAGATTAGACATATAATGGTAAAATTTATGGCGAGTTAGAACATGATAGATAGAATGATGACGGAGACTGTGAGGATTATAACATATTCTTTAGACATAAAAAAATAATATCCAGTTACCAATCTGATACTAATAGAACAGCTTGTTAATGAATTATGGAAGCAAATGTTTGAAAATGTAAGAAACTTTTTAATAAATAAACCATCTTTGTAATAATAACAAAACCCACTGTTGAAATCTTTAAAAATATATTAATACTCTGCATAAAGCTAGCATAAAATTTAACAGACACATTTTGTTTTATTATTCTACAACCTTTTGTACTTTTCAAAACTGAACTAGTCAAATACGTAGTGCACTCGTTGCATATGCACCTTAAGATGGGTTTTCCTTTTTCCGTGATAAGGACAATAATTACATTTGAATGTAGGTTTCTTTCCACATTCAAAACGCATGTGGTTGTACAAAGTCTGGCGATGTCTATAGATCTTTTGGCATATTCCACAACAATGATTTCCTAAAATTAAAACATTAAATATGGGATATATACAGCGTGTCCGCAATATGAGTGCCAATATCGAAAGGGTTCCTATATTTAACCAAAATCAACAAAAAAATCTCATGGGGAAAAATTATTCTGCGAAAATTTATAGCAAACAACCAAAATTTCCTGGAATTCCGTTTTGCGAATCGCGATAGAGTTCAAGGTATTTCAATGGAGCCTACACATGTAAGAACCATTACTTTGTAGCCTATCATGTCCAACATGGAGAAGCTAATAGCCATTAGATGTAGCTTTGCTACATTTCGCTTACGAAGAGAGAGAGATATGTTTTTTGAAACGTCAATAGCAACTGCTACCGAAGTTTGCATATCAATCTTTGATCTTGTACTCCACAGCACACCTATTTTGATCTAAAAGATAATTAAAGTTAATATCTTTCGTGAATTTATTTGTTCGTAAAACCTACCCATATAATGAACATAAAACACATACACTATACATAAATATTTAAAAACAGTGACAGGACAGTTACTATTCACACTAAAATCTAATAGTAAATTATAAAATATTTGGCGGAATCTTTGGTATAATACATATTTAAAAAGTTTTATTCTGACTGAAATCAGAAATAGTGCAGGTCAGCATGACGACTTAAGGTGTGAATTTTCAAATTCTTTTTATAAAAATAAGAAGCATCACAAAGTTCGCAGAAAAAACTTTTCTTCCTCTCACAGGAAAACCTTAAGTGTGCTACCATGCCCTTTTTCGACTTGTAAGATTTTCCGCATCTAGCACACGGCCATTTTTGGAAACCTGAAATCAAGATTTATTAGCTACTACAAAATTGGTGTATTAGGGGCTTGATAAAATTTGTGTTGATGATATACAATACAAGGTGTTTCGAAATTAATGTAACATAGAGCAAGAGTAGATTCCTGAGGACAAAATAATGCGATGTAGCGAAACTTAGTTCAGTCAAAAGTTGATGGTTAAAATATGCAGAGTGTCAAAGTTAAAATTTTATTTCCTTCGATATTTATAAATAACTTTTTAAAACAGAGATCGGTGTTTTTTAGGGGAGTGAAATTCCAATTTTTATACATTTTTAGGTATTAATAATATTGTGTGAAACTAACTACAGTGGGAACACGACAATTCAACCACAATAGATGAGATCTGACCTCTTTCTGCATTTTTAGGATTGCTTATTCAGGTGGCCTCCTTTAAATTGAATCAAATATCTAACTATAAAAATTATTATAAAAATTAAAATTATTTGAACTTAAATATCGACAATGACAAAAAGTGACAGCCTGTCAATGAATTAAATATGACAATAACTACTTGAATAATGTTCACCTGCCAAAAAGTGAAGTTAGATATTTATAGAGTGTTTGTTTCATTAAAGCAGGTTAGTAAATTAGATTAATTTCTTTAGATAATTATTGAATAGAGTTTTGTCTGTGGAATTGTTAATTAGCATACCTAGATGTTTGGTATCAGAGAACATACATATGACTTCATTGATAGGAATTGTAGGATATTTGATTTATATTAGCTTAAAATACCTTTCTAATACAGTAAAAAAATTAAAGACATTATCATGACATGCTTTACTGGAATCGTATAGTTTGTTGTATCAATGCTGTAAGCTCATTGCAAAAACATAACTTGTTTTTATAAACTCTTAAAACACAGTTATATAATTTTTATGCAGTAACTATGTTTTATAAAAATGTGTATATTTCATGCTATTAGGTGCTGTGTTGTTAATAAAATGTTTATGCGACTAAAACTTGCAACTTTAACTCTCCAAAAATTAGTACAGGAACATTCTAACCACCGCTATAAAATATCTTGTGTTACTTGGGGTTTAAGCCATCAATTTTTGACTACAGTAAGTTTGGCTGCCTCGCATTATTTTGTCGTCAGGAATCTAGTCTTGCTCTATGTTGCATTAATTTCGGGACACCCTATATAAGCTGTCCGGAGTATATGCCATTACTAAAAGGGCTTACATACAGAAACAACAAAATAAATGTTTAAAACAAACAGTTTGGCAACACATTTTAAAAATAAAAATCCAACTAAATACAATAAAATGCAAAATTATGTTTAATTTCAAACTATGGTAGATACAATTAAAACAAAGTAAAAACCCTTTTACACGAAATTTATTATTTGTATGAATATTATTGTAACAAGCAATGCAACAGAACTTTCATAAGTGTCGAGATACAGGGCGAATTTTAAAAAAAACTACATTCCTATATGTATCTCAGAGAATGGCCGATATATTGGAATAGTGAAAACTGCTTCTGATAAAGTTTTTTACATATAGTTCAGTCGTGTGCTTGCAATTTCTCTACAATGTGTCTTTTAAACTAGACCCAAACACACATTTGTTTAAATGGATCACATAAACAAAAATGATACATTTTAGGAATCATGAAATGTTGTTAATATACGATGAGGCTGGGCAACGGCAGTCATTTTGAGTAGTTAAAATTATCCCAACTTTTTTCTATAGGATGTTTTTAAATGAAGTAGCAAAAATTAGATCACAGATTTTTTAGGTGAAAATAACTCGATAATAAAAAAGATACAGGGTGTCAAAGTTAAA
Source organism: Monochamus alternatus (assembly GCA_037114965.1). Classification (NCBI taxonomy): domain Eukaryota; kingdom Metazoa; phylum Arthropoda; class Insecta; order Coleoptera; family Cerambycidae; genus Monochamus; species Monochamus alternatus. Next base: position 143,946,341 of record CM073426.1, on the reverse strand, counting down.
ATTTTATTTTCGATATTTGTAGATAAATTATTAAAAAATTCAAATCTTTACATAAAATTTCTAAGTTGAGGGTTTTTGCGGGAGAGAAATTCAAATTTATTTCTAATTTTGACATCACTAGTAGAGGGCGCCACTCATGGCACACCATGTTTATTTTAAATGGCAGTCCTTTTTTGCTGAATAGTGTATCCATCTGACTATTGAAACAATCGATCTTCCTACCTGTTATATCTGCAAAAGGTATACCTTGTTGAAGTCGTTAGGAATAACAGTTTTTGAAATAATACTATTTGAAATATTCAGTGCACCGATTGAAAACTGTTATTGTTTCAGGTAAAGTGCCTTTTCTACTGAAAATACAGCAAAATGTTACTTGAAAAAGTTGTTCAGAACGGTAAATTATGGGGACGTTTCAAAAAGATGCTTTTATCAAATCCCACCGATCTTCTTTAATTTTGCACGTCTCCATAATTTACCATTCTGAGCAACTTCTTCAAGTAACATTTTGCTGTATTTTTAGCAGAAACGGCACTTTACCTGAAACCAAAACAGTTTTTATTCGGTGCACTGAGCATTTTAAATAGGATTATTTCAAAAATGATTGCTCCTACCGACTGCAACAAGGTATACCTTTTTCAAATAAAACAGATAGCAGAATCGATTGTTTCGATAGTCAGATGGGTGCACTAATCTGCAAAAAAGTTATGACATTTAAAAGAAACATGGGTGTGCCACAAGTGACGCCCACTACCAGTGACGTCAAAATTAGAATCAAATTTCAATTTCTCGCACGCAAAACCCCCGATTTACAAATCTTATGTAAATATTTGAAATTTTTAAGAAGTTATCTACAAATAAAAATTTAACTTTGAACGGGGTGTCTTTTTTATTATGCGACTTAAGATATAAATATGTTAGGTAAAATCGATTTATTTTCACCTAAGAAATATGTGATCTCATTTTTGCTATTTCATTTAAAAACACCCTGTATATTGTCGGAACTTTAAGAAAACCATTTACGGTAAGGGTACTTGTGATGTAGAAACACCTTACATGGTACATCTGCGACGTTGCCAAATATTCAAAAACTGTCATAACTCCAGTACCCTGGGTCAAAGAAAGAAATTTATTAAGTCAACTATATTTTGTTTGGTACAACTTATCATCCAATAAAATAATGGCACTTATATTCCGGACACTCTGTGTATAATTTATGAAATAAAGCGGGTTCCTATAAAGGGGAGATGACGTAAAAATCATAAATATTCGTATACTACAGCTTTAAATTGTCGTTTCATATTTTAAAAATACTGTAGGTAGTTAATTCTGATAAATAGCGGAAAGGATAATTAACACGTACAAATGTATGTGTCATCAATAAATACACTCTGATAAATAATTCTTTATTGAAAATAAACATTATGAATACTTTTCACGTTACTTAAATCTAAAATATTGCAGTGGTGTTCGTTCACTGTCCATAATCATTACGTTAGGTTTAATTATTAGTGTTGCTGAAAGCAAAACTCGTGCAATAGAAACACAAAAATGTCCTTCATTTGTATAAAAAAAATGATTTGTTTTTATATGTTCGTATCTAGTAGTTTACCAAGATCAAATACTCGATCAAATACTCATATCTTGATACAAAGAAGAGATTTGATATTACATACCCATAGCAGCAGTCATGTTATGACGTCAGATGGAGATGGTGATGCCCATTTATCGATCTATATACAATCGTTTGCAATAATAATAGCACTCTATTAAATAGCTATTTATGATATACGTGTTAAAAGTAAGATTTTATTTTGTGAGTGAAGATGATGACTTTACGAACAAAATAAAATCACTTTTAACACGTATATCATATAATATTTTTTCTACAAAACAATCGGAAGAACTTTAAACTCAATAAAAATAAGAAATCAAAAAATACCACACAGATCGCAATGTTTATGAACCAAAATTTTCGCAGCAACCAGTGCTTTTGATTTACTTTTAACACGCGTGTTAAAAGTAACCTACTTTTAACACGCGTGTCAAAAAATGACATTTTTAACATCAAAAATGACAATTAAAAAGCCCACTTTTAACAGTTTTGTAGAAAAACAGTTTTTGAAATTCTGGAAGTTCTGAGTAGAAATTGCATTAAATCTCTATCGGTGAGTGAAACAACTAATAAGTAATATTAAAAATGTGAAGTAGATTTCATTACAAATACATCAGAAGTTCAAAAAAAATTGCAAAATTAATTTTAATGAGTGTCATTATTATTGCAAACGATTGTACATGGTATATATTAACATATATTTTTTTAGTTTGATTGGGTTTTTGCCACACTGAAAAAATAAAGATTAATTAAATAAACCCTTGCGCCAAACGGATCATTTAAGGGTTATTTTTGAACCTAAGTTTGCCCAACCAAAAAATCTCACACTGAAAAAATCAAATAAAGAAAAAAATAACAAAGAGAGGAACATAAAAATTATATAAAAAGACGGGAATTTGAAAAATCAAAAATTTGCGAACACGCTGGGGAAAACGGTAATTTAATTCAATGAGGTTCGGCAAAAATTTCAGAAAAAAAAGCTAATGCAAGAAAAAGAAGATTAAAAGAGACCGCGATTATTTTGTTGAACGGTGATAAGTGTGTCAAATTGTTCAGTAAACATTGATCATCGTTGGCTACCGTTGCATCAAGAAGAAGCAAGTAACAATAAAATAAAAATCATTTAACATCTCTATGGAAGCAGATAAACAAATTTTAAACATTTGCTATTTTGAGAACGAAAATAGAGAGTTTTTCGAAACGTCAAAAATACGGAAGTGCGTGATAGCGATGTGATTTTTTTTTAGTTTTTACTTTTCTGCTTTTTACAGAGTTAGATTTTTTGGTTAGGCAAACTTAGTTTTAAAAATAACCCTTGACTGATCCGTTTGGCGCAAGCAGGGTTCCCTCTTTTAAATTCATGTTAAATTCTCTGACTTTTCCAGGTTTTTCCTGACCAAAACTCATCAAATTCCAAGTCGATGAAAGTAAATAGCTTAGCAAGTAACAGCTTTAAAATATTTATTTCGTAACAAAATAACTATTCTTTGGCATGAATACATCGTATTTGTATTTCGAATATATTGTAAGATATAAATCCGAAGTAAATTAAAAAAATATTTGTCAATTTCAATTAATTTTAAAAGTCCCTGACTATTGTAAATATATTTAAAAATTCCCTGACTTTTACGCCATATTTTTAAATTCCCTGACAATTTCCTGACTTTCTTGTGCTTAAAACGAATTCCCTGACTTTTCCAGGTTTGCAAGGTTTTCCAGGTGAGAGGGAACCCTGGCAAGGCCTTATTTAATTAATCTTTATTTTTTCAGAAGTTTGGCAAACACCCAATCAAACTAAACAAAAACTAAAATTATGTCAGAAATAAATAGTTTCAGAGAACACAAATTTTGTCTAATAATTGTTATAATTTAGCTTATTGGTGCCTAAAAAAAGTTACGCTCACATTTGCGTCACAAATATGGCGGATGTGGCGCCCTCTAGGAAATACGTTGAAATAGACAAGAGATTCTGATTTCTCTTATCCAAAAACATACATTTCATAGTTTTTAAGTTGATACATTCAAACACAGTGTAAATATTACAAAAAAATCGCTTTTTGAATTTCAACTTTGACACCCTGTATCTTTTTTATTATCAACATTTTATTAAGTGAAAAATGTAGTGTCTCCATGGGCCATTACTTACGAATCACCCTGTATACCTAAATAACGCCTAATATACTTACTTTTTTTAATAATTTTGTATTTTTAGCAAAACTGACGTTTTTGGTAGTAGTGACTTACAGGTTATTTATTGTGCATATTATAAATTTAACATATTTGTTTTATTTTTAGTATCAACACATAGAATTACAACTTCAATTATAGTTTAAAATTAAATCGATTTAAATGTACCGCCAAATCGCTTTCTATCTGACGTCATCCGCCGCTCAAACCTATTTTGGTTTACACGAATGTCACATCTTGTATTTATTTTTATCATGCTCACTAAAATCATCAAATCCTTCCGTTGCTGGAGCATCAATAATAATCAAACCTGTTCTGTAATTCACTCAAACAATTGATTACCTACTGCTATTAAAAATCGTATCTATTCCTAATACGTTTGTCTAATGTACAGCTTTCTTAAGACATTCCTAACAGATACACTTCTGAGCAAAAATTCGGTTGTTAGAGAGTTACCTCACCGATTATAAGTCTGAATTTCATGGAACACTTAGAACTAGTTTTGATGTGAGCATTTAGCAAATACTTCTGATAGAACCTCTTATGACAGAACTGGCATTCAAATCGAGGTTGTTTGCCACATTCGTATTGAAGATGGCTGGTCAGATGGTTTTTGTATTTGTAGCTTCGCTTGCATTTCAAACAGAAATACCTGTTGCCATCAAAGCCTAATCCTAAAAATATAATACAATTAGATATAATATCTATATTTGAGCTTACGTTTGTTCAAGATCTCTTTATTAGTTTGAAGCAGCTACTGTTAGTAGGTACCTAAAAACGTCTCAATACTCATTACAGTTGATTAAATTACATATACAGGGTGAGAGTTCTTGACTGTTCACGCAGGTAGAATTCAATGCCGGTCGGGACATTAGTTCGCGGAGCAGTTATTTCCTGTAGTATCATTTATATACATGGTGTTTCTTCAGTAAAGGTTAATAATACAAGAGCGTATTCTGTCCAAAAACAAGTTTTTTTTTATTATATAAATTGGGGTCTTAGGACCTGATGATTTAACCACATTCAGTGTGAATATTTAGTATGACAATAGATATGAAAAGAAAAATTACCAACTTTAGAAACTTACCAGTAACGGAGCTGTGGGTATCATCGATAATTATTTGCTAAAAAAAATATATCACCCTGTATAATATTCCAAATAAAATAAGTCGTGAGCCATTGTACTATCTTCACATTTTGTTTCTTTACACTTTTTTGTATTCCAAATCGATTAAGAACAAAATTGATTCCTATTCCTTTTTTTAATATTGTAATATTTTTACTATTCATGTTTCTACGTGCAGTTTCCATTGTTTGTCATTTAATCGATTATAAAGGGTGAGTCAGACTGAATGGTTCAACACTAAGCTGGAGATACTGAAATATTATGTTTGAACTCATCATGCCTTATATGAATGCCGCTAGTTTAAGAAACACGTTCTTTGGATTATTAAGCAAAGCTAAACAGATAAAATAATATGTTTCGATTTACCTAAATAATACAGTGAAACTAGCGCCCTCTAGGAGCAACGTCAAAATAAGTTTCAAATTCGTAATTCTCACACCAAAAAACCCAACACTACTAATTTTCAGTGATGTTATTAAACTGACTCAATTAATGAACAAATTTCAGAATGAAATTTAAACCTTGAACGCCCTGTGTTTCTTAAACCAGCCACATTCGTATAAGGTATGATGAGCTCAAACATAATAATTTGGTATCTAGTATCTCCAGCTTACTGTTGACCCATTCTTTCTGACTCACTCTGTATATATTTAATGTGTTTATCTTCTGGTTTTTAGAGTAAGTTATCCTGTAATTAAGCTTTGTTCCGTTGAATATATTATAATAAATAACTAAAACGCCCTCCAAAAATATGTTCCTAAGTAACTCAGATGAAAAACTTTTTATAGTACTTTAATGCGTATCCTAAAAACGAGCCTGAAAATATAAAATACTATGATCACAGGAAACCTTTTGCTTAGTACCACATTTCACATCTCCACTATATTTACCAGCATACCGTATAAATAGGTGTAAAATAATAAATTTTTATTTACTTGATTCCTGTTACAGTTCACAAAGAGAAATGATTTTATTTTAATGAATTTCAAAAAAGCACTGTAAACAGTTACCTACATTAAAAACTTAAATGATTACATGATAACTAAATTTTTACAAGTATGTATGTTGGCTATATGCAACTTCAAGTTAGACTTTCTCCTTCCGGCATATTGGCATTTGTCATAAGGGCATTTGAATGTAGGTTCCTTTCCACACTCATGTCTCATATGTCTTAATAGAATGTCTTATATACCTGTGTGTGTTTTTGATTTTTAATTTGAATTTTATTATTTATTGTTTATTTTAATTTTTAATATTTTATTGTGTATTTGATGTTAAAGTTAAATATTAAATTTTTGTTGGGCGCCAATGATCCTTTTATGTATTATGTTTTGTGAGTGTATGTTGTGTTTCAACTATATTTCGTTTAATACAAACCTTTTATATAATATTTTTTTTATCTTTATCTTACCTTATTTATACCAAATTTTGTTTATCCCTTGCTAGACACAGTTTTTTAAATCAAAAGAGCAAAAGAAACTTAAATCAGGAGTCGGTTCAAAATATACAGGGTTTTATTTTATATTGTAATAACTAGTAACACTTTTGAAAGATTATCAATATTTTTGTGCTATAATCAATTGTAAAACAATAAAGAATATTTTCTTTTTAATATTACCTTTCTGATAATGAATTTTACCAAACCAATGTAGATTAAAACTTGGATATTGAATTTAATTGAAGTTTATAAATTATACTCAAATATCCTTTATTTTTGTAATGTTGGTTGCATTCCTACAGAAACATAATATATTCTAAAGTAAAATGGCTTCTCTTTGGATGACAGATATTATTTGCTCCAGTGAAATGATTGAATGTGGATGTTATATTTGTTGAATTCAACTTGGTTTTATACAGGTAAGTCCTGTAGTTTATTTTTATTCTTTGCAAAGATTGATATTGTTAAAATCGATTTTAATTTACTATAGCTATAGATATTTTTATAGTGCACTTTATTTTTTTTTAAGGTACCTGAGGTTAGAAATGTTTTATTTTCCTTCCTGGAAACTGCAAACTGCCTGGAAACTGGAAACTATCCTGTGGGATTCTATGGAACTGCACAATTTCCCTGGATACGGATGATATCTTCAGTTCTGGCAATAAAAACTATACTGGATGATGTACAGATGGTAAATTTTAACTGGTAGGACGATATTTTTTTAATTTTTCTTGTTATTTTTAATCAATTTTTTATAATTCGGGAGCTCTCTTGCAATGCTGCTGCTCTTCTCTCCACCCAAGCCGTAACTAACAACAAAATTCATTGTTTTTTTTCCTTGCTGCAGATTGCCATGTTATAAAAGTCCATTCACATGATTTTCTTGCAGTCTTTGTATGTCTTTTTTTATGCACAAGTCACAACACAACTTATAACTAATACAAATTTAAAATGTCCTTTTATCTTAATTATACAATTTTTAATTATTTTATTTAGGAAAATAGTCTTTATTTTGTATTTTTGTTCATGTTCAAAAGATTCTTGTAAAGTCGCCTTTACTTTTGACATTTCTAGAATTGATTATTTTAATTTGACATTTCAATTTAAATTTTAGGACATGATTTATTTGTAATTGGAATATCTTTCATTATGTTACTCGTTTGCATACCATATGTATATCAAATTTTTCTGTAGACTTTCTCCTTTTATTTTCTATATGGTGCTCTGAGTTTAATTTCTTTTTTTTTATGTTCTGAATGATAATAATAGTCGTCGTCATGCAAATTTTTGAAATTGATTTTTAAATTTGATAATAAAATTATTAAAATTAGTATTTTATGTTATGTAATATTATTTATGCTATGTAAAATTCATATCCAAGGATATCTATATTAACAATTCTTTATATATTTTATAAATTGATACTAATAATTATTAATTTTTATTTAACTTTAGGTTTGGTCAGGTGTTATTTTCATTTGATTTTCTGTGTATATTTCAAATTGTTACACTATATATATATTTGAAGGTATTAACAATATTATGTGAAATTAACTACTCTGCGAACTAAAGCCCCGACCAGCGTTGAATTACACCCACAATATGTACTCATATATTTTTTATAATTAGCATTGGTAACATTTTTTACTGTATTAGAAAGGTATTTTAAGCTAATATAAATCAAATCTCCTACAATTCCTATCAATGAAGTCATAAAAAATGTTACAGAAGCTAATAATAAAGAATACATGGGTAGATATTGTGGGTGTAATTCAACGCTGGTCGGGGCTTTAGTCCGCAGAGTAGTTAGTTCCACACAATATTGTTAATATTTAAAAATATATATAAAAGAAAAACGATTACATAAAGGGTACAATTTTTTTATTGTTTAAGTAGGTGGTTGTCCCGTTCAATTTAAAATTCATTTATAGGTTAACGTCATTTTTGACATTGTCGATAATTAATTTCAAATAATTTTGACTTATTGGTATAATAATTTTTATAGCTAGATATTTGACTCAACTTAAAGGAGCCCCCCTGAAGAAGCAATCCTAAAAATGCAGAAATAGGTGAGATCTCATCTATTATTGTGGTTAAATTTTCGAGTTCCCACAGTTTCAAAAGTGAACTTAGATATTTATAGTGTTTTCATTAAACCTGCTTAGTAAATTTAACTAGATTAATTTTATTATTTTTCAGAAGTGTGACAAAAACCCAACAAAACTTAAGAAAAACTAAAATTATGCCACAAATAAATAGCTTCAGACAATATATTAATTTTTTAGATAATTATTGAATAGACCTTTGTCTGTGGAATTGTTCATTAGCTTACCTAGATGTTTGGTATCAGAAAGCATACATATGACTTAATTGATAAAAATTGTAGGAGATTTGATTTATATTAGCTTAAAATACCTTTCTAATACAGTAAAAAACAAAATTCATATGTCAACAGTTAAATAATAGAGATGAATTCTAGAACAAAAAAATCATAGTCATTACTTATATAAATAAAATGTAATTATTATATCAAAAAATTAAATGATAATTTATGTCAATATGGGAAATTTCGTACCCGATTCTAGCATTAGAATTACCCGGGGATGCACGGGGGTGGCTCTGTGGGGGTGCGCGGGGGTGAATTGGAGGAGAAATGGCAGCGTGCATGAAAATCGCTCCAAACTCGTTACTCGGGGGTTTTCGGGTAAGCCGAATTCAATTCTGGCATTGGAATTATTCGGGGCGCTCGGGGGTGGCTCTGCGGAGGTATTCGGGGGTCATTTTGGGGGGGAAATTGCATAGTCCATGGGAAGCGCTCCAAACTCGTTACTCGGGTGTTTTCGGGGATGCCGAATTCAATTCTAGCATTAGATTTCCCTGGGGCGCTTGGGGGTCCCTCTGTGGGTGATTAGGGGGGAAATGGCAGCGTCCATGAAAATCACTCCAAAATCGATACTCGGGGGTTTCGGGGTATGCCGAATTCAATTCTGGCATTAGACTTCCCCGGGGGCGCTAGGGGGTGACTCTGTGGGAAATGGTAAAGGAGAAAGTGAAAAGTGACCCCCCGGATACCCCCGCAGAGCCGCCCCCGGGTAATTCGAATGCCAGAATTGAATTCGGCATCCCCGACAACCCCCGTGTAATGAGTTTGGAGCGATTTTCATGCACGCTGCCATTTTTCCCCCAATTCACCCCTAGTGCACCCCCACAGAGCCGCCCCTGTGCATCCCCTGGTAATTCTAATGCCAGAATCGAGTTTGGCAGCCCCGAAAACCCCCAAGTATCGATTTCCGAGCGATTTTTCCGAGTTTCCAGTCGTTCCTATAATGGTGCAAGTAATGATGCAATTGGAAAATGCATTTTCCGGCCCAGAAGGCATTTTTCAAAATATGGTATAGACGATATAGACCTTTTTCCTGGGACCTTCCTGAACACAATGCAGAAAACCGCATCTCGATATCTACTGTGCCTAAAAATTTCCGCTATTTTTCCTAACTTCCCTGGACTATATGTCTATAAATAAAATGTAATTATTATATCAAAAAATTAAATGATAATTTATGTCAATACGGGAAATTTCGTATTTTCGATATTGTGATTGTTCTGCATATATTACTTATGTCTCTTTTAAAAAAAAAAATAAAAAATGGGTAAGTAATAAATAATTGTGGGTATACTCGTGTACTTTGATATGACAATTATTGAAAAATTTCAGAATAAAATTTAAACCTTGAACACCCTGTATTTCTTAAACCAGCGACATTCGTATGCATGATGGGCTCAAACATAATATTTTGGTGTCTAGTATCTCCAGCTTAGTGTTGATCCATTCTTTCTGGCTCCCCCTGTATATTTTAAATGTATTTATCTTCTTGTTTTTATTTTAGAGTAACTTATCCTGTAATTAAGCTTTGTTCCGTTGGATATTTTATAGTAATAAATAAATACATAAATAAACTAAAATGCCCTCCAAAAATATTTAAGTAACTCAGATGAAAAACTTTTTATTGTACTTTAATGCATATCCTAAAAACGAGCCTGAGTATATAAAATACTATGTTCACAGAAAACCTTTTCCTTAGTATGATATTTCGCATCGCCACTATATTTTTTCATTTACTTGGTTCCTGTTACAATTCATATAACATTATTTTAGTGAGTTTAAAAAAGCACTGTAAACCTAACTTAAAAACCTAAATGATTACATAACTAAATTTTTACATGCATGTTGGCTATATGCAACTTCAAGTGTTCCTTTCTCTTTCCGGCATATTCGCATTTGTCATAAGGGCATTTGAATGTAGGTTCCTTTCCACACTCATGTCTCATATGTCTTAATAGAAATCCCCTTTGTTTGTAAGTTTTAGGACATTTCAAACATTTCCATCTGGTTCCTAAAAGAAATCAATTATTACATATTGATAACAAAATCCTTATGACGACAGTTAAATTATAGGGATGAATTCTGGTACAAATAGTTCATAGTAATTAATTATGTTTGTAAATAAAATGTAATTTTCTGCATATATCGTGTCTCATCTAAAAATTTAAAAAAATGGGTAAGTAATAAATAATTGTATAGTATACTCGTGTACCTCAGTGTGATAATTACTGAGAAATTTCAGAATAAAATGTAAACCTAGAACACCCTGTATTTCTTAAACCAGCGACATCCGCATAAAGCATGATGAGCTCAAACATAATATTTTGTGACTAGTATCTCCAGTTTAGTGTTGGTCCATTCTTTCTGACTCACACTGTATATTTTTAATGTATTTATCTTCTTATTTTTATTTTAGAGTAACTTATCCTTAAGTAAGCTTTGTTCCGTTGAATATTTTATAGTATATAATAAATAAATAAACTAAAATGCCCTCCAAAAATATTTATTTAAGTAACTCAGATGAAAAACTTTTTATTGTACTTTAATACATATCCTAAAAACGAGCCTGAATATATAAAATACTATGTTCACAGAATCATTTGCTTAGTATGACATTTCGCATCTCCACTATATTTTTTCATTTACTTAAATATGACGTAATGACATTATTTTAATGAGTTAAAAAAACAGTGTAACCATTACCTAACTTAAAAACCTAAATGATTACATAACTAAATTTTTACATGCATGTTGGCTATATGCAACTTCAAGTGTTCCTTTCTCTTTCCGGCATATTCGCATTTGTCATAAGGGCATTTGAATGTAGGTTCCTTTCCACACTCATGTCTCATATGTCTTAATAGAAATCCCCTTTGTTTGTAAGTTTTAGGACATTTCAAGCATTTCCATCTGGTTCCTAAAAGAAATCATTTATTACATATTGATAACAAAATCTTTATGACGACAGTTAAATTATAGGGATGAATTCTGGTACAAATAATTCATAGTAGGTAATTACTTATGTCTATAAATAAAATGTAATTATTATATCAAAAAATTAAATGATAATTTATGTCAATATGGAAAATTTCGTACTATTATATTTTCGATATTGGTACGCTGATTGTTCTGCATATATTGTGTCTCATCTAAAAAATAAAAAAAATAGGTAAGTAATAAATAATTGTGGGGTATACTCGTGTACTATGGTGAAAAACTTTTTATTGTACTTTAATGCATATCCTAAAAACGAGCCTTATATATAAAATACTATGTTCACAGAAAACCTTTTGCTTAGTATGACATTTCACATTTCCTCTATATTTACCAGCATACCGTATAAATAAGTGTAAAATAACAATTTTATATTTACTTGGTTTCTGTTACAAATCATAAAGAGCAATTACATTATTTTAATGAGTTTAAAAAAAGCACTGCAACAGTTACCTAAATTAAAAACCTAAATGATTACAATATAACTAAATTTTTACAAGTATGCATGTTGGCTATATGCAACTTCAAGTTTTCCTTTCTCCTTCCGGCATATTGGCAGTTGTCATAAGGGCATTTGAATACAGGTTCCTTTCCACACTCATGTCTCATATGTCTTAATAGAAATCCCCTTTGTTTGTAAGTTTTTGGACATTTCAAGCATTTCCATCTGGTTCCTAAAAGAAATCATTTATTACATATTGATAACAAAATCCTTATGACAGCAGTTAAATTATAGGGATGAATTCTGGTACAAATAATTCGAATGTATAAATAAAATATGATTATTAATATCGATTATTAATTGATATTTTATGTCAATATGGTAAATTTCGTACTATTATATTTTCCATATTGGTATGCTGACTGTTCTGCATATATTGTGTCTCATCTAAAAAATAAAAAAATGGGTAAATAATAAATAATTTTGGGATGTGACAATATTTGTGCTTACCTGATATCAACTTAGTTCTAATTTATATTCTGGATAACTTTCATGGCTTTTAGGATAACATAACAAAACGTTCAGTTCTTAAATGTCTGAAATTATTTATTTTTGTAGAAAATATGCAGGGTGTTTCTTAATGATATGCGAATATTTAAGGGGATAAATCTACATAGAAAATGAATGATAGTTTGCTTTATAAACTATGGCCCAAAAATGTTCCGTTACAAATATACGGGGTATTAGTTTTAGCAAAGAAAAGGAAAATATTTAATATTTTCGAAACCGGTTTAAATATTTCCATGAAATTTGGTGTGTAGTAATATTTTTAAAGAAAAAAATGGTATGTCAATGGTTTTCTCCCAGATAAAAATTATTTTTGAATTTCCTGTGAAATTTGAAAAATAAGAGCCCTCTTGAGTTTTTCGACTACAATGCGCCATTTTTGAGAAAAAAATAATAAAAACCGTTGAATTGACCGAGATAATTCACATAATTATTAAAAGATACAATTTTGATAGAAAACAATAACAGCTAAGAACATAACACATTAACATAATATTACAACGACCTAAATTAAAACTAATAATTTCTGTAATAATGGCAACAAATCATTATTACAGAAATTGTTGAAAATTCCCCCATTACTTAATATGCTCTCCTTTGTATGGAATTGCGCACTCGTTCAAATATTCCCGGAGTATGTCATATTCTATCACATGCTGTACCTATTCTGTTAATGGGACTTGTGTACATGAGCGTCTTAAGGTGACCCACAAAAAAAATCTAAACTATTGAGGTCCGGGGACCTTGATGGCCATTCCTGAGGCCCACCGCGCCCAATCCAATGATTGGATCAATTGTTTGTAAATAGGTGCATCATGCATGTACCACATTTGATTTCTTATTCCTAAAGGAACATCCTCAAGCAACAAGGCAACAGTCGCTGAAGGAAATTTAGGTAAGATGTTAGGTATAAAAAACGATTATAATGGTACACACCAATTTCTGATAATTTAAAGCCTTTTCGATAAAATTTGTTCCAAAGTCACCATCAGCAAATTTGTACATTAAAACCTTCACTATGCGGAGAGTTATATTATTGATAGTTTATACTTGCGGTGCAGAATATATTTTCGAAAATAGGATATTACATTCATTCGATAATCTATATTTTCCATAAACACAAAAATATTTGTTTTGTATACAGGGTGTTCCTAAAAGGTTGGGACAGCGTTTCGCCACATAAAGTATAGCTGAAAATAAGTCGATTTAACTAAACTTGCCTTAGTCCAAAAGTTGATAATCACGGAGCTACAGGATGTCAAACGGTGTCAAAGGTTAAAAAATAAATCGGGTTTTCTTTAATAACTTTCGACTGTTTCACTTAATTTCACGAAATTTTGTATCCAAGGGTTTCTTGGGATGGCAAATTCAATTTTATTGTCCATTTTGATATATCTTCTAGAGGGCGCCACCGGCGACGATTTCGAACCATTTAAACCGTTACAACTTTTTTGTTCCACCCTGTATATTATTTTGGAGTAGAAAAATCTCTTCCTCAGTGTTTTATAGTTAAGAATGGTTAGCTTATTGAAGTCACTAGGAGCAACGGTTTCCGAGAAAAACGGATCTGATGACTTATTATCTACAAAATTCAAAATTATTCCTCAAGCAACACTGGTAATTTTTCTTGAAGAAAGTGCAAATAACTCTCTGTAATTAAACAATAGGACTTATTAGATTTGATTCTATTATACATTTTTGTGGGGAACACTTAAGAACAAGGTTTATTCTGTCGTTATAAATAACGAAAATGAGCTAAGAGAACGAATTCGTGCTGCTGCCACAGCATAGGTAGACCAGCAGTTTCACTCCATTGTCGGCACTTTGAACTGCTTTCAGTTTCTGCGGTGACCTCGAAATGTGAGTGCGATAGCACATCCGATAGAATTGACAGAATCGGTGATCAGGACCGGAATAAGAAATTTTTATTTGCGCGTGAAAGCGTAGTTATTCCACATGAAAGTTTACGTTATATCCTTGAGTATTTGCACCAAGAGAGTCAATCCTTAAGAAAGACCTAAATAGTTATCATAATTCCTGTTAGATGTCGTACTGTGTAACAATACACATTTATTCAAACGAAGGAAATAAAGCGCTACTATTTTAATCTGCAAAAAACTGTGAAGGCGTTTCGAGGGCGTGGCCGCGTGACCCTTTTTCATATACCTGCCTAAATAATAAGATTGTGGCAATATATTTATATTCAAACCGCAGATCATAAAGTTTGAAACATAAGCAGTTTATTTTATTACGTTAGAGAAGTAAGAATATGAACTGTAAATTAATTAAAAAAAAAACAGAGATTGTTAAAAGAGTTTTCAGCGATATGCCAAAATTTACATTTTCTGTTTTATTTCCTTTAAAAATATTAAGATAATTCAAATGAATTCGACATACCTACTTCTATAAAGAGACATATAGAACTGCAGATTATCGTGTGGGTTTCCCTTACTGCATAAGATGCATTATTATTTTGCGAAAAATTCATTAGTAAAAATTCTAAAACACCAAGTATCTTTTTTCAATGTTTGATCTAAGTATAATTTTGTGCTGGTGTGAAATAAATATTATTTTGTAGTCTTTTTGAAGAGTAATTTTTAAATTAAAATTAAATTTAAATTAATTTAAAAATTCAAATAATTTAACATTTGCGCATGCAAATTTAAATAAATTTACATGCGCTAATGTTTTTAGTAAAAATAATTTGTGAACTTTACAGGCCTCATCAGAAAAGAATGTGTTTCATGTGTAGTTTATTATTTTAAGTATTATAAGGCAAAATGTGAAGATATAGCTAAATATGCCTTACTAAAATGTTGCTGTGGAAAAAGATACAGGTTTACATATTTTTTTTTTCGTTTTTTTAATAACTAGAATCGCTCAATCTATCTTATTTTTTGTTAACGAAATTTCTACCGTTTTCCAGAAAACTGATCTAAAACAACCAAATGTATTTTTCGACGTGAGGAAATCTCTTAGGAGCATTAGAAAATTGCCATATTGAAAATTTTCTGTAATTAGCTGTAATAATTAGTTTATTTAATTAAGACATGTAGAAGTAGGGAGAGTTTGCTCAAGGGCTAAATTGTTTTTACTGCTCTGTTGTTATTTTTGTCCATAAAAGTAAATATGTAGATAATTTTTTTTTCAAATATGAGTTTTTTTCCAAAGTTACTCTGGACATTTAAAAAAAGTAAACGACTCATTGATACCTACTAATTTTTTTGAATTAAATTTCAATCAGTTGAGAGATACTTGCGTTAATACAAAAGAAGAAACACAAATAAAAATATTTCAACTTTGACACCTTGTATCTTTTTCCACAGAAATATTTTACGAATATATATTTAGCTATATCTTCATATTTCGTCCCAATGATGTTACTCCTCTTCTATGCCCCCTTATTAATGGCCCACCCTGTATATTTTTATCGACACGTATTGAATGACTTCTTCACTTGAATTTACCAAAGCTGGAAGAGTATGATAAAAGTGTTATCTGGCGGTTAATATATTTTAAGCTTTGACTTTCATTGATACGCGAAAGTGAATATGAACTGGATAACTGCACGTCTGTATTTCTTTTTATTAAAAATCGTGATGAAATTACTATAATTACTTATCAGAATTCAAAATCTATCATTATAGTCGATTTTCGCCTTGCGCGGAAAAGTTTTAGTCCTGGAATGTTTCATATAGTTTTATTACATTTTAAAAATTAACATTTATTTCCTGCCTACTTCCTCATGACTAACACATTCACTTAATAATAAAATAAACAGTAATCCTATCGAATGTCATTAAAGTTATGAATTTTAAGTACATACAAGCTTTTGAAATAACAATGACACTCTCAAAACAGTTTTTGAACTCCTCGAAGTTCTGAGTAGAAACTCATTAAATTTATATTGGTAAGTGAAACAACTAATTACTAATGTTAAAAGTTGAAAGCAGACTTCATTACAAATACGTCAGCAGTTCAAAAGAAATAGCAAAATTGAATTTAAAGAGTGTCAATATTATTGCAAACGATTGTACATAACATAATATGTATGAACCAATCATCTTCGATGGGAGGAGCTTTCAAAATTATATATCCAAATTCATGTTATTTTAGTACCTAATATTGCGCCATCTATTAGCAAATAGCCCAAGCGTAAACGTTCTTTTTGAGATCGTTTCCCATTACGCGAGAGTTGGTTTCCGGCCAACAAGGTCTCCCATTAGATTGACTGTTATATCTATCCACATTATGTAATAATTCATTATACAGTTATAAATGGGTAATTCAACATGTACTATACATCATTTACTGCTACTAACATACAGTGTGAAAATGTGATTTACTTCTTTGGACTCTTTAAAAAAAGAGTTTAAAATATATATTATTGCACTACAAAACATTTTTATTTATTTACTTACTTTTTTTGTTATTAGTGATAATTACATTTTTTTAGCATTTTTTTAAATTTAAAATTTGACGTTTGAAGTTTAGTGGACAAATAATTTATTATGATTTTTTTTCGTCTTAATTGATCTACGTAAACCAGAAGACAAGTATTTTTCAGAACAGAGAAATTATGTTTACTTAACTTTGAAAATTGTTAAATTGGAGATAAAAGTGCAGTAAAATGTAAATTTGGAAAAAAAATATTTTTTCTACAAAATTGTCATTTTTGATGTTAAAAATGTAATTTTTTGACACGCGTGTTAAAAGTAGGTTACTTTTAACACGCGTGTTAAAAGTAAATCAAAAGCACTGGTTGCTACGAAAATTTTGATTCATAAACATTGCGAACTGTGTGGTATTTTTTGATTTCTTATTTTTATTGAGTTTAAAGTTCTTCCGATTGTTTTGTAGAAAAAATATTGTATGATATACGTGTTAAAAGTGATTTTATTTTGTGAGTGAAGATGATTAAAAAACGAGCGTAGCGAGTTTTTTAACTTCACGAACTTTTAACACGAGCTGCTATGCGCGACTTATTATTTCGGCCCGAGCGTTTTTACTGGTCTCCCTATACTGTGCCGCTGCTCAAGATATCGCCGACGATATCGCTACGAATGAAGACATGCTACGCAGAGTACAAAGAATGAATCTCTGCCTACAAGAAAATGGTGGCCATTTCGAGCATTTACTTTAATTATTTATGTTTGCGTTTACTTATTAGTATTATTTTTTAGTATTCACTGCAAACAATAGATTTAGATGTGTTTTTCTCGGAAACCGTTGCTCCAAGCGACTTCAATAAGGTTACCTTTCTTAACTATAAAAGACTGGGGAAAAGATTTTTCCAGTCTAAAATAATATACAGGAAGGAACAAAAAAGTTGTAACGGTTTAAATGATTCGAAATCGTCGCCGGTGGCGCCCTCTAGAAGGTATACAAAATGGACAATAAAATTGAATTTGCCATCCCAAGGAACCCCTGAATACAAAATTTCGTGAAATTAACGTGAAACAGTCGAAAGTTATTAAAGAAAACCCGATTTATTTTTTAACCTTTGTTGTAGCTCCGTGATTATCAACTTTTGGACTAAGGCAAGTTTAGTTAAATCGTACAGCTATACTTTATGTGCCGAAACGCTGTCCCAACCTTTTAGGGACACTCTGTATATTATCTTTGTGTTAGATATGCAGAATGTTAGAACTTTTTAAATTAAGATATCAAAAATTTAGAAAAAAAAATATTGGCCTTAATTGTAAATATAAAAATTTTAACATTGGCATAAATGTTTTTTACTGTATGTTCCTTTTTTTAAAAAATCTTAAAAAATATTTAGAACCCTATAATTGGGAGTTTACACATTTCTCCCGTGCAAATATTTGTCAACGCATGTCTATGTAAATCACGTTCATTTGATAGCAAATTTAATTTGCAAACTTTTATTTGTCTTGACATTTTTTAATTTAAAGCTCATTTTTTAGATATTTTACATTTTCTTAGTCAGTAGTCAATACTTTTGCCGCAAACCAGAACAAAAATGTTTAAATTCAGCACATCAAAGCACATAGGAAAATAACACATGGAATTGACTAAAGAAATGTAAAATATCTAAAAAATTGAGCTTTAAATAAAAAATGTCAAGAGATATACAAGTCTGAAAAAAAATAACGTAGTTTCAATACCATAGGCGTACGTTGACAAATATTGAAGTGTGTAAGTTTTTTTCAATAAAAAAAAGAAGCATAAAGTAAAAAATATTTGTGCCAATTTTCAAAATATTATCTTTACAATTAGTCGTTGATTAAAAAAATAAAGTAAGCATTTCCCAACCCCCAATATCGAGCCTAATATACATATATAAACTAAATTTTCTTAATTTAAAAGTTCTGTTAAAGTTTGGTCCCTGCAATTCGAGACACACTGTGTATAACACAATAATAATATATACAAAAAAATATTTTTGTCTTTATGGAAAATGTTTTTTCTACCCGTCGAATGAAAGCACTATGTATCCTATTTCCGAAAACATATCCTTTCACACGGCACATATACAAAATTAAATTTCTTGAAAACCTAGCTAACTTTTTTTAAAAAACATTTTTATACTTTTGACTACATTTGCCTTGATATAACTAGACCATTTTTCAATAATTCCGCATAGTGAAGTTTTTAATGCACAAATTTGCTGGTGCCGACTTTGGAACTAATTTTTTCGAAAACGATTTAAGTTATAAAAACTTAGTGTGTACGATTAGAAGCGCTATAGTTGTTTAAATAAGTCGTGAAAAAAATATGTACATAGGTAAAATAGTTACTTTACAAATGCGATATATCTTACAAAAAAACAGAATTGTCAAATAACGTCGGGAACATAGAAAATTCAATTTTAAAATGTTGGTCCTCACTAAAAAAATTGTATAAGTTCACTTCGGATGAAAAAATTGTCCCTCTACAAGATGGTAATAGTTTAATTCAGTTATACCTACTTTAAGAAAGAAAAAAACGATATAATTGAGAACCGATATTCCTTCACTATTTGTACTGTATCTAGTCGACAGGGAAATTGTTGGCCCTAACTATATGCCACCCAAAATACAACGGCGTTTGAAAAGTTGCCTCACTTACGTACTTAATTATTTAGATATATTGTTTGCCTAAATGGTATCATTTGATGGGATATTTTTTAAATGTTCAACACTATATCTCGAAAACCAGTGTTTTTACTTACTACTAATTCATTAAGCCTATTCAGGTCTAAAACAACCCAACGAACAAACTACCGCAGTTCTGACATTGATTCTAGAAACACCTTGTAGCTCACCTTGTATGCACTTATATTTACTTCAACTTTTATTATTCCAAAATAATGTTAAATGTTTTACGACTTCGTAATTCAAATACAGTAAATATTCTACCTACTTTATTCATCCTCATACAACAAAAATCTACCTGAAACTTCTAGGTACCACCTTCTAATCTCGAGTCTTGATCGGACCATCAGCACATCTAGGTTATGTCACCAATGTTTACGTTTTATAATGAACCACAAACATCAAAACCAAGCCACTGGCGTTGTTTTAAAAGATAAAATACACTGCACATCACACTATATAGTTACGTTTACACACAATTAACGTTTTATTGCTTTAAAATGCTAGATTTCGCGTTACTGTGAATTTTGTTAGACATAACCCTACCCGGTATTATAAGGCATCAGCTGGACTGTCTGTCTTCCCGCTTCGACTGACGTCACGGTGACGTCAGGCACGCACCTCGTGCTATATTAAGGGCGACACACATTTCAGCTGTCCTACGCAGTTTAATAATGTCAGTTAGAATAGCATAATTATACAGCTGGCATGTTTGCACCATGCAATATGTGAGAAGACGGTAAACGTAATGTTAAAAAATTATTTAAATATGGGAGCAATATAGAGGGTGTTTGAAAAAGACATGGCAATATTTGTTAGGGCTGATACCCAACAAACAATTAAAGTTAAAGTTACTTTAACTGGACCTCTGAATTGGTTAAAAACTTTTCATAACCAATTCCGTATAAGAAAAGTTTACCTATATTCGTTGGCCTTTTTGCTTATGTGGGGAAAAAAACTAAAGTAATATGGAAGTTAATAATTGGTCGGCAAGAATTTTATTCCAATAAGATAATTGGACCTAAAATAAATACGGACCAATTTTATGTTAAAATTTCAAAATATAAAAGACATTATTACCAAAATATACCCTAATTATGCTCTTTATATGACATACTTTTGCCTGAGAGAGACAACATTATATGGTTGATTTTATACATTTTAATAGCGAACAGAGATAGGAAGAAAAAGAAAGACTATAAGTCAGGTTACTAAACTACAAGTACAGTAGGAGTTAGTATATTTATAGATATTTAGATTTTAATATAATAAAGTCTGTATTTTTGGTTTCCATTCATCAAATTGTACAACCCAGGAAACTTTTTCGTATAATGTCATGACCAAACTTTCATAAAAATAACGCGCCTTATAAATATACATTTTTACTATTGCTTTTTAATAATATTACTATACTGAAAAATAACCTAAATAAAAACTGAATGTACTTCGTGATAAAATGTGTTTAATAATCTTTCGTCATAAATGTATTAACTAATATTATCTGTATTAACATAATTTTAATTAGTAATCAATTAGAAAAAATGAACAAAACATTTAGTGTTTATTACAACATGGCCGCTCAAACAAAATCAACTTTGAAGTCAATTTGTATGTAAGTTTTAGTCTATAGGGCAGATTACCTATGCCAATGAGATTTCCTCCAAATGAAGATATTTTATGGTAATTTATTACCAATTAAATTAGGTATTACTAGGTACCTACATATAAAATTCTACTCTTGGATTTATTTGTGATTGAAAATTCAAATTAAAGGCAATAATATTATGTATGCGTAATAACAAAAACAAAATAAATATTTTCGAATGGAATTCAATTCGAATTTCAATTCACGTGCACTACTGAATTCATCTGACACGATAACAGTCATAAGCATACTTACATATGAAGTGTTTATCGATATATTATCATTAGATTGATTTACATAATATGCAGTGTTGGCTTAAATTCGTTTTTTACAACTCTGTAATATTGTGTAGGGCTTGGTTTTCACTGCAGATCGCCAAAACACAAAACAATTTCTACTCGCTATTACATGAAGATCTGTTGCAATACATATAACAAGAAGCTTGTTTCCTAAAAAACCTTTATAAGACACACTTGCATCGAAGTATTATTAATAAGTAAATTTGTACCATAATATAGAACAATATTTCTATTAGATTAATTTTATGGAGGAAAGTAGTAAATCTTGATCAATTTAGAATTATTTTTCTTGTGTAGTAGTCTATTAGGCTTAAATGTTAGTTGGGTAGAACATTAAAAAACAAGTGGGGTTTCTCCCAGAGCCAGAGGTGATGCCGAATACGCTGGTGTTTATTTTATTTTTATTTTTTTGTATAAAATAGAGGGCGCTAGTTGCTAGCATTTCCACTGACGTTTTATTCTCTAACTTTTTTTAAGTTGAGTTTTTCTCACTCAAGATCTTGTGGTTTTATGTAAATTTAATTTTCCACAAAAAAGATACTCTTAGTAAATTTGATAAAAATACATCATTTTCAAGGAAAATACAAAAAAGTCAACCAGGCGATCTCTGATAGTACAGTATGTCTCAAAGTGGATAGTATGTGAAGATACAAAAAATTTAAATTAAATATGGGGCACGTGGTGTTAGATGAAATGAAGTAAGTTCCCTTTTCAATTGAAAGTATTATTTTCGGGATTTGACACTTTCCCAGAAAAATGGATTGCGATTAATGGACCTATTCCGTGACCCAGAAAGTTTTTTATGGGGGGTTTTAAAAAATGAAGCTTACCCCCTTTTAACACCACGTGTCCCAAATTTTATTCAAATTTAATTATGATAAAAAATAATCCATTCAAATTTTGTACCTATACATTGATCATTTTTATAGAACCGAACTAATATATGAAATGACGTTTGAAATAATACTCATAAGGTGATTTTGGAACACTGGCTACAAAATTTTTTTCCAGAAATACTTTTTTAAAGAATCAATAACAAAAGTACAAAATATTATTACAAATGCTAAGAAAATTATCAGCATTTCAATGAATGACAAAAAATGTTTTAATAATACTAACTTACATACAAAATTATTTATGGAAACTTGAAATTAATACGCAACATGATTTTATACTTTATTTGTAAATTAGGTAGAATACATGATTTAAAATTTTTGGGAAAATTTAAAATTGCTACGATTTTACACAAGTAAAATTATATTGTGTCGAAATTAAATAAGCATTTATTATTATTTTTAAATTAGTGCATTTATTATCATTGAAATCTATGTATAATATATTTTAAACACAAGTTTAAGTATGTCAAAACAAAACATTTTAATGTGACCTTCCTTTTTTAATAAAAAGTAATATTTCCAAACTAAAAAAGCAAAATAGTGATATGTTTACAACCACAAAACATATTACAACATATTGTTGCCATAAAATTATAAGGCTTTGTGTTACAATTTTAACAGCGAGATTTACTCAAATCATTTCCGAGATACAGGGTGTCAAAGATTTCGAAATTTTTATTATATATTTTACCTTACTCTGTGGCACATTTCTTTCATTTAAAATAAAATGGTACGCCACTGTCTTTATTATACAGAAATAGGTAAGATACTAAATTTTGATTATTTTAAAAATATCTTTATAATTGAGACAGTGGCGTACTATTTTTAATGTAAATAAGAGCGGCACAGGATTTCTACGCCACTGGTGATAATAAGAATATTTAAACATACTGAATAATCAGATCTAAGGTATCCCATTACAACCTAAAATTACACATTACAGGTCCACAAAAAAAAAAGTGGTGTGTGCTGAGGGTCCCATTATATTTTTTCCATGTATTTTTTCCCGCTGAACACGAATCTGAAGTTAAAATTGGGGGTTACACAGCAATTATTTGAGAAAACCTAAAAAATGGATAAAAATCACTTTCTCGTAATTTATTCTATATGATTCTCTAAAACTGAAACAATGAGAAATGCTGTGAATTAGTGAATATTTACTATTTTACAGCTATCTTGGTATAGCTATATCTGTAAAATAGTAAATATTCACTAATTCAGTTTCAGTTTTAGAGGGTATCATATAGAATAAATTACGAGAAAGTGATTTTTATCGATTTTTTAGGTTTTCTCAAATATTTGTTGTGTAAACCCGAATTTTAACTTCAGATTCGTGTTCAGCGGGAAAAATACAAAAGAAAAATATAGTCTAACTCCCAGCACACATGACTTTTTTTTTGGACCTGTTTAAACTTTTGATGTGATTTTTATCGTTTTTATGGGTTTTCTCTAAAATTTGCTGTGCGACCCCCCATTTTGACTTCAGATTCGTGTTCAGCGGGAAAAAATACATGGAGAAAATGTAATGGTACCCTCAGCACACACCACTTTTTTTTTGTGTGGACCTATGTTATCGTTGTTTTATCACGAGTAAATAAAAATTTCAAAATCTTTGACACCCTGTATATCGGAAACAATAAACTTTTACATATAGGTATATTTGGGTAAATCTATTACATAACTTTTATATTTAAATGTCAAATTTCAAATCTGTTTTGTCACATGATGTCTAAAGTAACACAACACCTTATAATGTTAAGGCTGCGTTATTTTTGCAAGAAACAACAATGAAATAAATGAATCTCTTTCTTGTTAGGTTCACAGTATATCAAGATTAGAAGTAGGGACACTTTTTACTATGACGTAACATCCAATGTCTTTGAAGGTTACCTTTCTTCTTGGACTTATAAGTGCATCCCGTATAAGTGCAGATGAATTGGGGTTCCTTTCCACAGTCGAATCTAAGATGGGCCATCAAGTTCTGTTTGAAAGTGTAGGATTTTATGCAATTCGGGCAACTGTAGCGTACTTTAGAAATAGTTTGCGTACCTAAAATATTGCAAGTCATTTTATCAAAGTCAAAGTTATTTCAATACATCAAATACATTATTTTTACATAATGTATCTACATCAATAATATTATCCTGAACCAACATTGGTTTACGTTTTTTGTAGTTTTTTTGGTAAAATTAAATGGTCTTTTTTACTGTTAAGTATATTTTTAATTTTATAAGTAGTACTTACACAGAAGCGTGGATATTGTGAATAAATAAAAAGAAAAACCATATTAATTGTATGATACCAATTAATATAATTTTCAATTATTTTGATATAAATGTTCTTTTAATTTAATTTGTATTTTATAAATTATTTACTACTTTTTTCATAAGCTATCAGTCAACAAGTTTATAGGTATGGGATAAGATTTACTATACCCAAACTAAATTCAGAACACTCATCTCCAAATATGCAGGCAGGTACATACGTATATACAGGGTGGTTCACTTTTTCTTCATCAAACTTCAAAAACCAATACATTATATCGGACAAATGTTTACTTTTTGAGATACAGCACGTTGAAGTTTCCAAAAAAAAATGTTTTTGCATTTTTCTGTAGGTCAAGTTTCACCCGTAAACGATTTGGCACTGTACGTGTGATCTTTAGAGAATTTTTATTTTTTTTTACTTTACCAGTGTCGGGGAAAATAGGGGTCCTTATTGCTTTAATAAAAAAATATTAGTACGCCACTGGCTTTAAATTAAAAAAACATTTTATTTTGGATTCTCCGTTTAATTTGGGACAAAAAATTGTCCTTGTCCATTTTCAAATAGAATTTATTTACAAATTACAGTTGAATTAACGACAACAAAGTACCTAATTGCTGTACCAATTCATTAATTAATATTTAATAAAATTATTGAAAATAATTACAGCAAGTAAAACAATAACATAAATTCACATAGTCATATTATGTCCACGTGTATTGTATAAATAAGTAAATAAATTTTACTTGAAAATGGTAATATTGACGAAAAACTTGCAAGGATAATTTTCGTCTCAAATTAACCGGAGAATCCATATAATACTGTTTTTTAAATTTAAACCCAGGGGCGTACTACAATTTTTTTACTTAAGCAATAGGGACTCCTATTTTTTCCGCCACTGGTAAAGTAAAAAAATTTAAAAATTTTCCAAAGATACGTACAGTGCCAAAACCTTTATAAAAATTTTACGAGTGAATCTCTATCACTTACAGAAAAATTCAAAAAACATTTTTTTTGAGAAACTTCAACAGACTATATCTTAAAAAGTCAAATTAGTTTAGTTTATTTAGCAAACTAATATTTTTTTATGATGTAATGGTTTTTGAAGTTTGGCGAAAAGAAGTGGAACATCCTGTATAGACAGTACAGAAAAAGATACATTTAATTTTTGAAATTACATTATATTGAAGGTATTTGTTTTTTCTTTATATCTATCGATATATGCAGGGTGTGGTGTATTTAATGCAGAAAAAAATTAAATAACAATTCCTGGGAATATTCGGTACGACCCTGGTCAAAATATTACCGTTTGACAGCTATAAACACAGCGCTTGTCTATCCAAAGACTGAAACAGTGTTGCCAGATGGTATAATTTTACGGAAATTTATAAAACGAACAAATTAAGAAATTATTGTATTTTGTATTTTTTTATAAAATATTTTTAATATTTAAAATTTCATAATCGACACATGATGACCTATATTATTTTACTTTATTTGAAGTCAGGAATCTAGGTTTCTAATATTTTGTATTAAAGACGCTACACCTTGTACGAATATACAGGGTGTCCCCGGATAGGTAAAACGACTGTTGTAAGAAACAGACAAATTTTGGTATTAAAAATGGCCTCCTGAGATTCAGTTCTGCTTATTTAAGAAACAAAATCTGCCATAATTTTAAATTTATTAAATCTAGTAAGTCTTGGAAATCTTAAAAAATTTTTACCTATCCAGGGGGAACTTGCATACTGTTTAAAAATATATATTCTTGACTTAATAAATAATTATACAGTGTCCAATATGTTCAAAAACCTTAACAAAAAAAACTTTTGGTTGAACAATTCTTTTATATACGGCGTATTTAAAAAGTTATAAACATTATTTCCTACATCGACGTGGGAAAAGAAGAACATCGTATCTCGATATTTATCGAAATTAAGAATCATTTTCTTATAGGGAAATATTTACTTTTCCCATAAAATGTGTTGTCATAAATGAATTTTGACCATAAATAGTAAATTTTTTCGAGTATTTTAATAACGTATCTCGATTTTTTACTGTTTTACAAAGGTATTTTAAGCTAATATAAATCAAATCTCCTACAATTCCTATCAATGAAGTCATATGTATGTTCTCTGATACCAAACATCTAGGTATGCTAATGAACAATTCCACAGACAAAGCTCTATTCAATAATTATCTAAAGAAAATAATATAATTTACTAACCTTCTAATGAAACACTCTATAAATATCTAACTTCACTTTTTGTCAATGTCGATATTTAACTTCAAATAATTTTAATTTTTATAATAATTTTTATAGTTAGATATTTGATTCAACTTAAAGGAGACCACCTGAAGAAGCAATCCTAAAAATGCAGAAATAGGTCAGATCTCATCTGTTGTGGTTGAATTTGTCGTGTTCCCACTGCCAAATAATGAAGTTAGATATTTATAGAGTGTTTCATTAGAAGGTTAGTAAATTATATTATTTTCTTTAGATAATTATTGAATAGAGCTTTGTCTGTGGAATTGTTCATTAGCATACCTAGATGTTTGGTATCAGAGAACATACATATGACTTCATTGATAGGAATTATAGGAGATTTGATTTATATTAGCTTAAAATACCTTTCTAAAACAGTAAAAAATGTTAGAAAAGCTAATAATAAGGAATATATGGGTAGATATTGTGGGTGTAATTCAACGCAGGTTGGGGCTTTTGTCCACTGAGTAGTTAGTTTCACACAATATTATTAATACCTAAAAATATAAAAAGTATCTCGATTTATCCCATTTTTAACTCTAATAACAGTCTAGTTACGATAAACAGCCCCATAAATAAAAAAATAAATTTTATCTTATCTTTACTTGTGGTTTAATTATTGTTCCATTTCGCTCTAATTTTAGAATACTAGTATCGTAACTAGAGATTGGTTACCTTTAGTTCATGAATAAATTGGGCATTTTGCTTATTATATCATCGTATGTAAAAATACGATGTTAGTTAAGCTTGGTTGTAGTGAGATATGATGATATTTTATGCTATCAGCGTCACAACTTGTATGCCGCTTCTTCAGATAATAATACATTTCATTTGTTTGTCTGTGTAGAAATAAGTGTTTTGTTATTTATGTAACACTTTTTGTACAAACATTTGACAAAGTCTAGACGGACAAAACTTATATTGGAATTAGCTAAAGGGAAGAAATATTAATGTAACCATGAAGATGAAGAAGAAGAAAATGAAATAAATCTTCAACGAATCAAAAGCAACAAGTTCAAAAACAGTAAAAATTAGAAAACAGAAAAAAAGAAGTAATAGAATCTTAAAACTAGACGATGGAAAGTGAGATTATTAGTTTTATATTCCTTTAATATTACTGAATACTTTAACTGTGTTATTTCTTTCACTTATTTTATTTTTTTTATTATCAAATCTAATATAAAATATACCCAAAATTGTTTACTTCTTTTTTTACACATAGATACTACAACAATAAGCTGAGAAGCTGAGAGATCTTTACAAAAATTACAACATATCTACAGATACAAATAAAGTGTTCAAACTTTTGTTGGAATTGCTTCATTGTATCTCATTAAAAAGTTGAAATTTATTGAAAAAAGATTTTTTTCATAAAATTGTTTATGTTACAGAGGCATATTATCTAGATATATGCCATTATTTATTCAAATAAATAAAAACATACGAGAATTACAATGTATGTAAACTTTAAAAGCCTCTCCTGAAAAATTAAGCTTTTTAAGTTACGATGTTCTTCTTTTCCCACGTCGACATATTGGGCACCTTGTATACCTAACTATTTGTGGAATTTAAACAATTTTTTTGTATTTATTCTTAGGAAACACGTGCATGACGTTATAGTGTCGAGCTAGGTTTTCCTTCCTCTTCGACTTGTATTGACAGCCCATTTCCATACACAAAAACTGTGGTTCCTTCCCACATTCGTATTTTATATGAGCACATAGATTTTGCTTGTAGATATATGATTTCCCGCAGTTTAAGCATATGTAGGGTCGTTCTCCTAAAAACAATTGATTTAGCTCTGTTAACCATATTATCCATTTTTTTACTGTTTTAGAAAGGTATTTTAAGCTAATATAAATATAAAACAGTAAAAAAATGTTACAAAAGCTAATAATAAGGAATATATGGGTAGATATTGTGGGTGTAATTCAACGCAGGTTGGGGCTTTTGTCCACTGAGTAGTTAGTTTCACACAATATTATTAATACCTAAAAATATATAAAAACATATTATCCATATCGCAAATGTCAAAATCAAAAAAAATCTGTAGAAATCAATGAAATCTGTAAAATCATGAAAATCACTTAAAATCACATGAAGTCATGCGAAATCTTGTGAAATCCTGTGAAATCAGCAGAATCACGTACAACAATAATTGAGCAACTAATTTCATTTGCTATATTTGTCATCTGTCAGAAAACTTTTAATTTTTTAAATATTATGTTGATTTTGCATTCTTTCTTAAATTAAATCTTTTTCAAGTAAGTTTGTTGCGTGCATGTGCTTTATGGTATTAAAACATAGTTGTAACTGTCTATGTTACATATTTAGTGCAAATAACTAGAATTCATGTTGAAGTTGATTTAATTACTTATATTAAAATCGAAAATGGACAAAATTGTATTTAATCTCCTATACTTACATCTTTACACGATATACTTTACACATTTCTTAAATAAGTATGATAAATAAATAAAAAAAGAAAATATTAATTATTATCTTATTGATTTTATTTTTGACTAAGTCACCTTTCCATAAGGTCGATTATTACAAGATAATTTTATTATAACACGTGTAACGCTGGTTGCTTACAGCTAGTGCAAATTTAAACTTCCATCTCAAATTTCACTGTTGTTTAAAAAGTTTCACATCTTGAAATAATCAGACGAAATATCCAAATTTAAAATAATAAAATGCTGGACAGATTTATATATTTTAGTTATATCCGCCCCAGAGATTTTGCCTTGTTGCCAAATTTTCGGTTCAGCAGTTTTCCAGATAACGATTGACGAAAATTCTATCGAAATATATTTTTTTCAAACAAACATGACAAACTTCTAGTATGCAATATAAATGTCATTTTTCGAGGTACCTTTAAACATTGTTGCAATTTTTTATGGTTTTAACCGTTTTATCAAGTTCTGATGTAATTCACTAATCTACGAAAAACAGCACGATTTTGGGAATTTTTGAATTCATCATGCTCTCATAGTGCAAGTTCAAAAGCTTTGTAAAATTTTATACAGTAGGTAAATGAGTTTGGATAAAACATACCTATTTTTTATCACCTCTTCATTAAGTTTCTGAAAGCGGATTCAAGTTGAGCTTGTACGTTGATATTCCTAAATAATCCAAATCGCATTTTATTGTGAATATGAGTTTTACCAATTTCATGTTTTTTATTTTCTCACTTAAGTGCATCAGAATCAGCTCCCTTATTCTCGTTTCCATCCAAGCTTTCGCGTCGCGAATAACACACATGGAAAACATGTCCTTATGTGGACGACCACACTCTTTCACTGTTAATTACGGTTTCTGGTAGGAAAATTTGTGAAATTTAGTTTTGCCCAATTTGAATTGCATTTATATTTAGGTAAATAATAAATTTAATTAATAATTTAACTAGACTGGCGCCCGCAACAAAAAAACTGCAAACATGAAACACATGAACATAGTAACTGATGGGAGAATTGGGAGAAGGAACTGACTGAAAGGAGATGGGAATTTGAACTGTCAACATTTTAGCTGTGTCAGGTGTGTCGAGCTGACCCGGCGTCAACACGTGATTACTGCGGTTGAGCATTTATTATGAGAGTAATGACTAAACTTTATTAAATAGTAAAGACTGTATATTCATTGCACAGGGTGTTTATATAAATGCGAATTTTACTGTTTGTTTGTGTTATTATTTGACGGTTCTGTAGTGTTTATTACTGAGTCGGTATTGAAAAAAAGGTTATTGATCGAAATACGGTAGGTCAAGATGCGGATTGCTGAATTGTTTATAACTGAATATGTATCGGACTGTTTTTTGTTAACAGTACGACTAGGACACGGGTTCTTTCTATTGCTATCAGTATTCGAACAAGATAAATTTACCTAGTAAGTATTATTTTTTACCTCACTATTTATGTAAATTGTTTATTCGTTGCAGTTTTTTAACTTCAATGTTAAGCATTTTTTAAACTGAAATAATATAGAGCAAGTATTTACATATTTTAACATTACAATAAGTAGATACTAGGAAAATATTTAAATTTGGCGACGTCGCGTCAAATCGGCACAGTGATGAACTGGAAGCTGAGTCAGTGACAATCTGAAATGAGGATTTTGTTTAATGCGTATTCTTATACTAATTTTTCCCTACCTCCTCATAAAATTAATGACATTATGACTGAATCACCCTGTATACAGGGTGTTTTTAAATGAAGGAGCAAAAATGGTGTCAGTGAATGTAGAGCGAAAAATAAGAGGATTGAAGTATATGAAAGTTGCACCCCTGAGGCGATATACCTTCTTAAACGAGGGGATTGATATTCACATTTTAATTTTTTTCTTTAACATGGGGAATGCTAGAGACATGAAATTTGGTATGAGTATCCTACTAATAAAGAGACAACTTTTCAATATTTTTTCGATCATTGGTATATTTTATAAAGGAGTGAAACCCCATTACAATATTTTATTACAAACTCTTTATATGAAGCAAATTATTATTTAAAAATATTTATTGGGAAGACTGATTTATTGCGCAACTTTTTTACTTCTTGTAATTTTTCGCTAAAACCGATAGTTTTCTTGTAAAAAAATTAGTTGCGTCATCGTTCACTAATTGGGGCAATTGCGAAAATTTGTAAAAATAAAGTAGGCGGTTGTCATGACAAATACATTGTTATTTATCGTTATAATAAATTGACATAAAGTTGCCTCTTTATTAGAAGGATGCTCATACCAAGTGTCGTGTCTCTAGCATTCCCCATGTTAAAGAAAAATAAAATAAAATGTGAATTTCAATCCCCTCCTTTAAAAGGGTATATCGAGGGTGCAACTTTCATATAAGATATTTTCACTTCCTCTTATTTTTGGCTCTAGACTGGTATAATTTTTCCTACTTCATCTAAAAACAACTTGTATATTTAGAACAATGCAGTTTATTTACAAAAAGTACAATACAATTTATCGGCCAATACAATATTAGGCTAATTAGGTACTTGCCTATGTGCCTTCTTCTAGACAAACCTTGAATAAAAAACTGTGTATAGAACGTTTCTATATTATTATACAGGGATTAATTTCATCATTTAATCAATTAACTATCTCTGGTGTATACTGTATATTTTCACGACATGTGTAATACTATCTAATGAAATATATTAAATTGATAAATATCTACTTATATTCAGACTATACAGGGTGAATCTTAAATAAGTACAAATATTTTAACTGCTGGTGTAGTTCATCATTTAAATCAGTCTAGTGAAAGCCATTTTTAAAAATTTCTAATATTTACGGAGATATTAATTTTTTAAAAACATACCCACATTTTGAGGATCGCTGGCTGATTTTTCATCCAACAACGTAATGAAACATATGATTTATTGCGAGGTTGCCATATCTCCTCCAATATAAATATTACGTTTCCTTTAACGTAATAGTTCTATTTTAAAAATACTTGTTTTAAGAATAAGTACAGTAAAATTGGGTATGTAGTATGATACGCAGCAATATTAACATAAATTTTAACATCTGAACTAACCTTACTATACTTCAACGATTAAAAATGAATTTCCGCAAGTTCAATACAACCGTAAAATATTTAGGAAGATATTACGTGATAATACTATGTCCAATGTTCAAAAATTATACATAAACGTGCACACAAGCTTACCTGTTTGTTAGAAAAACTATTTAATCAGTAATCCACATTTCACAAGTTAAATGTCATTGTACACTGTTAGAAAGGGACACAAAACACAATTTCCTTAAGTTATTTTATGAAGAATAACGAAAAACTATGCACGCGTTTTTTATTTAAAATGGAAAAAATTTCAACTTTTAGCAAATTTTATTGCTATTTTCATGCACTATGTGGGGTTAACAAGTTTGACTTGGGCTTCCGATAATCTGTCATGACAGTCAATGACAGTTTGATAATAAAAAATAATATAAAATGTTACACTTGACAAAATTCGCTAAAAGTTGAGATTTTTTCTTCCTTGAAGCAAAGACATTTGTGTAATACTGGCAACACTGTGAACCACACGTTCAGTCTGCAGCACTATGACTCATAAAAGTATGAAGGGTCGGTCTAGGCCAGCGGTCCTCAACAAGTTTTCTACTGAAAAATTACGAAATTTATTTAAAATTTCACTTTTTTATTTTTTTTGTAAAAAAACTATTAATTATGTGTTCTACAGACAAAACTATACTGCTGGTTAAAATATTTGTACTTATTTAAGATTCACCCTGTATATTGTAACATACAAAAAAATAAGTACCTACTTAAAATTATTAAACTAAAAACAAGTCAACAATATCAACAAATGCAAAATAATTTATTCATTGCAGAATATCTCCAAGCAATATTTAGGACAGTAACTATTTGAATTTTGGTTATTGGCATCATTTACGCGTGTGGGTCGCATATTTGTGAATTAAAATGTAGTGGCGAGAAAGATTTTCCTTCCTCTTAGACCTGTACTGGCAACCCAGCTCCATGCAAAAGAATCTAGGTTCCTTCCCACATTCAAACCTTATATGAGACCTCAAACTCCTTTTGTTATGGTACGTTCTTCCACAATTGCCGCAAACATATTGGAATATACCTGAAAATAAAATTTTATTTTATGGAACATATATAACAAACATTATTTGAGTTAATAACAGGTTATGCGGAGATGCGAAGAATATTCTTTGTTATTATATCTTAAGTAAGAGTCAAAAATCCAAAGGCGTATTGTATGTCCAAAAATAAAGGTTTTTTGTTATACAGGGTGATTCAGTCATAAAGACAGAAAATCGAAAAAAAAATTTTGCATTTAATACAAGTTCAAAAGGTCCCGCAACATTTTATACAGGAAATCATTTTGGAGAAAACATACTTCAATGGTATTTTTATTTAAGCGGATAGCAAATTTTATTAATAATTATAAACTACACTGGCGACAAAAACACGAACTGATGGATAATGGATGTGGCGATGGCGCGCGCCGATATTTTTGGTGGTGTTGGTGGCCTAAATCATTTGAGATCGAGGGGGCTATCTCTCTATATCCCGCCCATATGACTAAATAAACAAAACACTTTTAAAGAATAGGTTAAGAAACATCGCGTGCATGAGCGCCATCTAAAGGTCACAATTTAAAACGAAAATCAAAGTAGGTAGTATAACTGGTAGAGTTCGCTGTAGCAAAAAAAACAATAACAATTAAAAATATAAGGTTAAAACATTTAACATGGATGGTTAAAAATTAATATTTTCTTGCAACGTGATGAAGGTAAGTTATCGCTCTAGTGCATTCTGATAATTGTTTTCTGTGTTTGACTAGAATTGATTATCTAAATTGCCTTACTGCTTTAGTTTGTTTTATTTTTTAATATAAATGCCATGTTTTAAAAATACTGAGAAGAATAGACTGACCCTATTTTGGTATTTATTTATTTATTTAAGGTTGTTTCGATTTTTTTATTAATATAAAAGTAATGGTAAATACATATATCTACAATTCTACTGATTTTTTTTACTCATACTTAGTATATTTAAATTTTCACAGAAAAAAATTATCAGTAGTACATGGTACTGATGAGAACCAATGTAGTTCGAAATAAATGTATTTAATAGTAACATTTAGCATAAAGGTAAGTATGTATGCATTTTTTATCATATTAATCGCTATTAATTACTAGTCATGTAATCAACTTCTTTACCTATTTATAATAGAATAAAGCATTGAAAAAACAATTACTCTTTTTGCTACTAAACCAATCATAGTTTCTTTTTTAATAGATATATTACAAAATTCATTGTTTTATTATACTCTGTTATATAGTGTGTAACTTACATCATAATAATTTTGTAAAAAATCTGTTCAACTTTTATATTTGTACATCGCTGTAGACCTGGACAGCCTCGTGAAGGTGGGCCCCATCCATCGTCTACCCTGACCACAAGCGTGGCCGATGTAGGCGCTTTGTGGGACCTCCTCTTGTCCTGGTATGACCCCCGCCGGCAGGGGGCCTCTTCTGTCGCTCTCTGTCATCAGGTTTCTTCCTTCGCCGGCTGAGTCTAATGTGTTTATAAAAATACAAATTTAATTATTGTTTGTTTCTATTATTTTTTAGAGGTTCTGCAGCTCTGCAGCGCTTTTCATGGAGTAGACATTAAAAACAAGGTTAATGACCTAAATAAGGTAAGTTTCAAAAATAACTCCAGTAATAAGAATCAGATTTTGATGCGGCTTGCACCAGTTTTCTTAGAGAGAAATCTAGTTTCTTGGATGCCCTAAATCGACACGAGTAAACTAAGGTCTAAAACGTAAAGAAAATAAAATAAATAGGCATCCTAGAAGCGGCGAATTATTTTACTAATTTATACACACTTTCTTTCTGAACATAATTGATAATAACTTGATAAATTTGGAACTAAGAAAGTGCATTTTAAGTTAAAGCCTGCTAATGGAACCGCTTACGTTCAAATAGTATCAGGCGATAAAATACGAGGCAGGCAAAAGACAGAAGATGTAAGGGAAGTCGGACGGTTGCAATGCGCTTAGCGGAACGCTCGAGTTGACTTGCATCAGCGTTGCCCCTTAAATACAAAAAACGTTTTAGAATCTCTTAATAACATAGTGAGTATTGGATTTTATTTCACTATTTATGTAATGAGATGTCAATGGTTTATTTTGATCTGTTGGAGTTTTGTAATTTCAATATTAAATATTTTTTATGTTAATATATTACTTGCATACTTTTAACAAATAATTTATAGTATTAATTACAATAACTATACACGACTACACTTCTATAGGAAATTATTTATATTTGACAACGTCGCGTCATGCCGACGCCGAATTAAATTACCGCTAGCCATCAGGAACAATCTGATAAGGGGGTTTGCTTTATGCATTAAAACAATTTTTAAATCAGGTATTCGTGTTATACCAATTTTTTCCCATCTTCTCTTAAAATTGATGACATTATAACTGAATCATCCTATATATGTGGGGTTTTAGGACAGCCATTGTCCAACTACAGCGTGTCAAATATTTAAAAAAGAATCAGTTTTTATTAATTTCTAAACCGCTCGAGATAATTTAACCACATTCGGTGTGCATATTTAGTTTGACAGCTCTGGAAACATACCAATGGCGGAGGAGTGTGTGTCATCGATCATTATTTGCCAAAAAAATATATCACCCAGTATAATATTACAAATAAAATAGGTCGTCATACGCCATATACGCCATTGTATTGTCTTCACTTTTTGTTGCAATTACAATGAAATTGAAACACACTGTACAGAGAGAGAGATGAGACAAAAAAAGAACAACTTATTTAGTAGGTAGGAATTTAATAATTAAAATAAACTACAGACATCTCAGCACTTTTCATACAATCTCAATGAAGATAAACTCAGCTGATTCCAGTAGATTCCATTTAGATATCATTCGAATGTTTAGTCCTCATATGCCTTTTAAGGACAAAAGTCCGTTTGCACTTGTAGGTACAAATAGTACAACGATATTTCTTCATGGTCCCACAATCATATTTGATATGATAATTCCGGGAACCTTTAGAACTATATGTCCTCCCACATTTGTTACATGGGTATATCTCTACAAATAATTGAATGATATTAAAACATTCTTAAAAGGAAACAAATTTATTGTAAATTACGTACATCCTTTTTATTAACATTAACATATACCTAGTTCGTTTGTGTCCACAAACTGTTAAACATACAGGGGGATTAATTTATAATGGGGCAGAGCTCAATGATAGGTTGCAGACTTGAAATTAAAATTTTATTTTTGATATTTGTTAATAACTTTTTTAAAAAACCACACATTTGCATACATTTTGGATATCGGGGTTTTTTGAGGGCGGGAAATTCAAATTTATTTTTAATTTTGATGTCACTAGTAAAGGACGCCACTTATGGCAGATCATACTTCTGTTAAAAGATGCACTGAGCAGCAATTTGTTACTTGAAAAAGTTATTCAGAATGATAAATTATGGAGACGTGCAAAGACAGCTAGATCAACAAGATTTGAAATCGTTATCTGTAAATTCTCAATAATGGTTTCATAAAAGCACACTAACGGTGGTATTTATAGCCTGTCTCCGGTCGCCGGAGATCGATCTCCGTCCCGAAATTAAGCGAATTTTATAATGAAATTCAAATAATTTCGGACGGACAATGAATATAGTGTACTGCAACAGTGCTATCTTATATTTTAATCTCGAAATTATGTGAATTTCATTATGAAATTAGAATTATTTCAAAAATGTAACCATTTCTTTACGACATCAACAAGATATACCTTTTCAGATAAAAAAAGGTAGAAGAATCGATTGATTCAACAGTCAAATGGATACACAAAACCGCAAAAAGTTCTGCCATTTAAAATAAGCAGGATATGCCATAAGGGACATCATCTGTTAATCACTCACTACCCTCCCAAAAAAAAGAAAATGATCTGAAAAATGTATGTAAAGATTTGAATTTTTTAAAAAGTTATTTACAAATATCTAAAATAAAATTTTAACTTTGACACCCTGTAGATCGAGAAGGAGCAACGGTTGAATATGTCATATTTGCCATGAGCAACCTGCCCAAACTTTCTCCAATTATTAATCAATCATCCTGTATAAGTAATTTGTTACATATAATAATGAAATAAATGAAACACTTGCCAAAACTATTAAAATACTTTATTTTCGTGGAGATATTCAGGTTGTACTAAATACGTTACCATCAAGTTTAAGTGTTGGTTCTTCTCAACAAAATAAACCAAGCGAAATAGTAACATTTTTACAGTGTACAATCTTTCAGAAATGGATTTGCAGCGAAACACAGCTTTTGATTTAGGTACTCAAGAACAGTTTTGTAAATTTACTGTTAACTTTACTATTAATACAACTATTTATTTACATACAATAAAGCACGTAAAATCATATACAAATGTATTTAAAAAGGTTATTTAAACAATATAAAAAGGATAGTTATTTACGGTATAAATACTACGTGACATTTTATTTTGTGAGAAGGGAACAAAACCTTAGAACAAAGTAACCGACTTCAGCAAGGTATACCTTTCTCAAATAAAACAGGTAGGAGAATCGATTGTTTCGATAGTCAGATGAATACACTAAGCTACAAAAAAAATTTGCCATTTAAACGAAACATGGTATGCCATAAGTATCGTCCTTTACTAGTGCCGTTAAAATTAGAGACAAATTTGAATTTCTCGCCCGCAAAAAAACCCCGACTTACAAATTTTATGTAAATATTTTCTTAAGAAGTTATTTACAAATATCGAAAATAAAATTTTAACTTTGACACCCTGTATCTTTTTTATTATGCGACATGGGATAGGAGTATGTTAGGTTAAATCGATTTATATTCACCTAAGGAATCTGTGGTCTCATGTTTGCTACTTCATTTAAAAACACCCTGTAGATAAGACTCGTTACAAAACAAGAGCATCTCGGGCCAAATTTAGTTCAAAACTTCGGCGTTTCTACCCTAGCACAAATTTCACAGAAATAATCACTACTACAGTTACTTATTCTAATTGTAGCTTCTCTAATTGTACATTTAATTGAGTAGGTAAATAAATATTTTTTTGATTTAAAATGTCTAAATTGTTAAACCAGTGTTAAAAGTAAATAACGTCATTTACTTTTAACATCAGTGCTAAATATTCCTTCAAATTCTTTACCTAGTTATTCTTCGTTTTAATCTAATTCCGTACTTCGTGAAACTAGATGATGTTCTCTACTCTAATACTTTAGACACCGACACTGTATGTGCACTTCCGATAGGTCTAAATATTTCTTCAAATTCTTCACCTATTCTTCGTTTTTAACTGCAATTCCGGACTTCGTGAAACTAATAGATATTCTCTACTCTAATACTTTAGACACTGTATGTGCACTCCGACAGGTCTAAATATTTCTTCAAATTCTTCACCTATTCTTCGTTTTTAACTTTAATTGCGTAATTCGTGAAATTAAGTGATATTCTCTATTCTACTACTTCTCCTATTCTGTAAGAATTATGGAAAACTCGAGCAACTAAGAAATTTCATTCTAGATTTCGCTAAACCATAGTTAAATAAAATTTGATAAATATTTAGCTGTTAAACTGTGTCTTACATCCTTGAAGGATTGTAAAATCCTTAGCAATTGATCCAGAAAAAAATGTTTTTCTGGATCGATTGCTCTTTTCTTTATTCATTTTGACGAGAGCATGCACTCCTTAAGTGTACTGCAATATCGTTATCATCCATGTGTTTACACTAAATTTACTCACATAACAATCAAATGGTGTTATTTTGGTCGATTTTTGCATCTATTCTTGACGAGATGGGTCTTAAGATCTGATTTGTGCTTGAATCTCTTTATACAATACAAGCATTGGAATAGAGGTTCCACTCCGCATTCGTAGTTCAAATGGCGGGTCAAAGATGTTAGTAATTTATAAGATGAACTACATTTTGTGCAGAAAAATCTTTTTCCTTCCTGACCTAAAAGCGTAAATTGGTTAAAATACACGAATGAGAAGTTTTGTACGCAAGAAATTTTACTAGAAAAAATTTAAATTGCCAAACAAATGTATAGATAAAACCTTATACAAAAAAAAAATGTATCAATATCTGCACGAAGTTTAGTGGCTAATCAAGAATTAAAATTAACTTAGGTAATTTAAATACATGTTCCTGTATACAGGTTAAGTCAGAAATAGGTGTATAAAATTTAATTAAAAATTCTTCTCGCTAAAAAGTTTTTATTAAAATAAATTTTTATTTTAATATGTTTTCTTACAAAGATACATGGTCTTTAAGAAAAAATAGCTTTTTTCGTTTTTAACTTTAATTGCGTAGTTCCTATTAAGTGATATTTTCTACTCTACTATTTCACCTACTGTATAAGGGTTTTAGAAAACTCGAGCAATTAAGAAATTTCATTCTAGATGTAGCTAAACCGTAATTAAATAAAATTTGAAATAGTAAATCTTTGACTGCTAAGCTGTGTGTCACATCATTGAAGGATTGTAAAGTCCTTAGCAATCGTTCCACAAAAATATGTTACTCTTTCCCTTTGATCATTTTGACGAGAGTATACACTCCTTAATCCTACTAGAATATCTATCTCATCCCTGTGTTTACGCTAAATTTACTCACGTAGCAATAAAATGGTGTGATTGTGGCTGATTTTTGCATCTATTCCTGACGAGATGGATCTTAAGATCTGATTTATGCTTGAATCTCTTTTCACAGTAATGGCACTTGAAGAGGGGTTCCACTCCGCATTCGTAGTGCAAATGGCGCGTCAAAGATCTATATAATTTATAAGATGAGCTACATTTTGAGCAGAAAAATCTTTTTCCTTCCCGGCCTAAAAGCGTAAACTGATTAAA
Source organism: Monochamus alternatus (assembly GCA_037114965.1). NCBI lineage: Eukaryota > Metazoa > Arthropoda > Insecta > Coleoptera > Cerambycidae > Monochamus > Monochamus alternatus. The sequence goes on along the minus strand of CM073426.1, from coordinate 143,905,697 downwards.
ACAAATGAATAAGGAGTTTTGCACTCAAAAAATTTTACTAGGATAAGTTTAAATTGTCAAACAAAAGTAACGATAAGACCTTACACAATAAAAAAACTACCACGTTCAGTGGATAATCAACAATTAAAATTAAGGAAGGTAATTTAAATAAATATCCTTGTATACAGAGCGAATCTCTAAAAAAAATAACTAAACATTTTTCTCGTCAAAACAAAGTTTTTATACAAATAAATTTTTGTTCTAACATGCCTCCTTACAAAGATACAGTGTTGAAATTTAGAAAATAAAAATATATTGTCCTGTATCCTAAATGAATGGAAGGATTATTTTGAAATTTGGTGTAGTGAATGTCACTATTAACAGCTATTACCTCGAGTAGAGCCAACACAAGAAGATTTTGCGCCACGTATGCAATTTTGTCACTGAACAACGAACAAGTTTCCAAAATTTTGTAGTGTGACGAAGCTACTTTTACCCGAAATGGAAAATTAAATTTTCATAATTCTCATTATTGGGAAGAACCCACAAGTTGTTCGGAGAACAAAGTTCGAGCAACGGTTTTCCATTAATTTATGGGCGGGAATAATTCACGACACTCTGATTGAACCTATTGAAATTCCACAACGTCTCTATTCAAATCTTTATTTAAACTTACTTCAAGAAAATGTTCCCCAAATTCTGGATGATCTGCCTCTAAATTTACGATGTAACATGTTTTTTCAACACGATAGAGCCCCGGCACATAGTGGTCGCAATGTTCTAAATTTCCTAAACGAAAATTTCGCTGGACGGTGGATAGGGAGGCACGGACCGGTAGCTTGGCCATCGCGTTCTCCCGACCTAACCCCGCTGGACTTCTTTATCTGGGGATATTTAAATCAAAAAGTTTACGCCACCGAAGTCGATACCCGTGAGGAATTGCTGTATCAATGATGCTGCCAATGAAATTCGTCAAAACCGTTTTAGCATCTTAATAGCTTCGAGAAGTGTTACACATAGGGCAAGACTTTGTATCAGAGAAGGTGGAGAGTTTTTTTAACAGTTTTTAAAATAGCTTGTTATCTGTTATCAAAATTAAGTTTCCATATTATGATCCCTTCGAAAAGTGACGGTTGCAGCTAAATTGCGGAATACAGTGAGGAATGTCCTCCTTGATGTCAGCCTTCTGTTTGGAAACCTTCTGCCGTACTCGCGTTCTGCCGCGCAGCATTACCATCGCAAAAGCCATAAACAAATCATCATATCATAATTGTTCTACATCAATAATGTGTATTACTGATTACGTATTAAATTATTATTTTTATTTTTTGTTTAAATTACTATGAAATTGATCAAAGTAGGATTAATTCAAGAGCGATTTTCTCAGAAACCGTTGAAGATAACAGTTTGAAACAAGAGTACCTTTTTAACGTAAAACAGTTCGGGAAAACGGAATTTGCTCCCGTACTCGTGTTCTGCCGCTGCAGCATTACCATCGCAAAAGCCATAAATAAATATCATATCAACTAACTTTTGTCCCGTAAACTCTTCCATTTTTTTCGCTTAAAACTATTAAATTGGCAATCGGGTTGACAATACTTTGACATAAGAATATCTTGATAATTTTGTTTAAATTACTATGAAATTGACTAAAGTGGGATTAATTCAAGAGTGATTTTCTCAGAAACCGTTAAAGATAACGATTTGAAGCAAGAGTACCTTTTCAACGTAAAACAATTCGGAAAAACGGAATTTGCTATTAAACACGCACACACACACGCAAAATACCAAGGGCCCCTGTACGCACCCCAATGGACCTTGTGGAAATAAATGGATTAGTCCATCAAATTGCTCATCAAAGTTTAGCTGTGTATACCAAATTTCATTCATTTATCGCAACGCGATTGAGAGATTGCAAAAAATGATTTCCATTCCTCCCTCTTCAATGGGTCCCTGTGCCCTTAGGAAGCATTTCCGGACCCATGTTCATATGAACTTTTTTACTTAGTTTTGATCATAGAATCGGTTCAGGGTTGGCAGCTAATTATGAGACACCCTGTATACACATGGCACATATTTAAGTTACCATGAATTTCATTTGCAGCCATTGTAATTCGTTCTTACAACTGTTCTCTAGTGTTAATTACTTCACTGCCACATTACTTTAAAAATCTCCATAAACAGAAATCTAGCGGATTTAAGTCGGGACTTCTTGAAAGAACCAGAATCAAATCGACCAATCCGTCTATCATGAAAATTATTATTCAGTCACATTGTCACAAATCTGCCATTGTAAAGAGGTGTACCATCTTGTTAGAAATACATTTGTTGATTAATATTCAACAAAATGTCTTTTAGTGATCCATACAAGCGGTTTTCGAGAAAGTTTCTGTAATTATTCGCGTTCATGTGATTATTAAGTTCTTGCAACTCCAATAAATGACCACTGAGGATTCCTCCCCAAATATTGATCGGTGCTGGAATCTTCTACTTGATGGATTCTTCTATCAGTAAATCTCATATCTGCCAGAGATTTCCATTATCCATTTAAAAAATGTACGGACGTAAGTGAATTTTCAAACAAATATTTACTGGATTTAACAGTAAAAAGTTGACAAAAAATTGATTTTTTTTAATACTCGTCAGGGGCGCAACACATTTTTTTTTTAAAAAAGGTTCACCGTAGGAGATAATTCCATTTTCCTAAATTTCAACACCCTGTATCTTTGTAAGGAGACATGTTAGAACAAAAATTTATCTGGATAAAACCTTTGCTTTGGTGAGAAGAATTTTCAGTTATTTTTTTAAACACTAAAACAAATACTACAGACTTACCTTGTAATTTGAACATGATTGTAATTTTAAACAATATTCGTTAAATTAATATTTGTTTTTATTTATACCAAATTAAGAATAAAATGTAAGGTTCAATAACATACATGAGAGATAAATATATATTTATTTATATATTATAAAATAGATAGAATAATATGCATAGAATCTTTAATTCTACAAACAATACACCAATAGTTAATAACAAAATAAACAATAGTAATTTTAATATAATATGGAATTGATTATAATATATCATTTAAAAACTATTTTCTGCAAGTTGTTGAAATTTTTACAAAGACAGTCATATTCTTTTGTTTAAAAAGAACATAAGTAGTCATGTAAAATCTCGCAATATAATATACATGTACATAGGTATTTAATTATATTAATATTATTACAAAAATTGTAAATTTTATTTTTACTAATAAAATATACAGTGAGTTCATAATAAAAAAATAAGTCGAATAAATGTAATGAACATTTATTGTTGAAATTATTTTTTTTTCGATTGATAGCTTTCCTTAACTTCTAATATAATTGTGGTAAGAAATGTTGCTTAAAAAAAATAAATGTTGAATTGTATGTTTAAGTTCACTAACTATTTTCATACTTAGTTTATTCAGATTCATAAAAATGTACAGGATATAATTTTACTGAATTTTCTTTTTCTTATGAACTCACTCTGAATCGGTTAATTGTGAATCATTATTAAGTTTCACATAAACCATTCCCCTGGCTGACCAAGCCTCTCTATGTTGCACCATTAGATGCTTCCTTAAATTTCCTCTCAACTTGGCCTTATAAGGGCAGTAGATGCAGTTAAACTGAGGGTCCTTTTGGCACTCGAAGCGTTCGTGCTTTCTCAGCGACCTCGAATGTTTGTATATTTTTCCACATTTGTCGCAAGTAAATTCTATAAAATGAACATAATTTGAGTAATTATTTACTAAAAGAAATGAATTCATACATCGCAGAAGCTTCTTGGACATGACACAACAAACACCTCACATATATTTCACAGGGAATACACAAAAACGAGTATATTTTAACAGAGAAGCTAGGAAATCCCTAGGGAGGCGATAAAAGGCTTTGTTTAATGTAAGTTAATAGTTATTTGTTTAGCTAGGCAGCAAAGTATAATGCTTCTTTAATAAACCAGCCACGGCATTAAATCTACTTTACTCTCAAGTTTAAGCTATTTATTTTATGTCATTCAAATTGTATCATTCATGAATAATAATAATATCATCAAGTCGTCTGTGGTTTCTATGAGACGAACGTTATTATGTAAATATCTTAGGTACACAGTAATCGCCATACTGTTCTAAATTAAATTCATACAAATAACTATTTATTATTTCAAATGGAAGAATTTACATTAACACCGGCAGAAATTATTGAATCAGCGAATCAAATAGTGTAATTTATTACCAGAAAAATTGAGAAAGAGCAGAGAATAACATGTCTTTTTCAGAAAATGTACTGAAAAGTATGAAATATTGTTCATTATGGTCAATATAGGTATGCGATGCTGTTTATTTTTTTAAACATACTACTAAACTGAGTTTCAGTTTTGTGTATGCGAGTCGCATACATATTATTTATACAGGGTTGATTACAAGTAACTCATATGTTAAATGACTGGAAAACCGTTAGAAGGCAAAGAAACAAAATTTGGTAAACAATAATCTCGCGACGTTGTCGAGATTACCAGTTTTTCCTTAAAATATCAATTAATTTAAAAAAACACCTAATATATTTTAAAACCTGTTTGTAATATATCACTTTATAGCATATAACATGTGCCAAACTCTTCAATGCTTTGGTATTACATCCATCTTGATATGAACAAACTGTAGGTACAATCTATTGCATTAATAATGGCACTAAATTAAAACAATTTTTTAAGTACTAGAAGATCTGAGTGTGAACAACTAGAAACTAAAAAAATTAAAAGTTGAAAGTATATTTTATTACAGTTCAAAACAAGTCGCCACATGCGTTTTAAAGAGTGTCATTAATATTGCAATAGATTGTACATATTGAAATAAATAAATAACTATTTTTTAAGAAGACATAATTGTGTTGAGATATTTCAATTTCAGGCACTTTCAACCTTCAATTGTTATTAACTTGAAATAAAAATTACGTATTAATGCTTCAACATTTTATTTAGGTATTTATTTTATTTTATAACTTTTTTTTACATCAATTAGTTATTGTTAGTCGTATATTACAGAATTTACATATGTGGATACCCATTGCTCAGGTAGCAGTACCTAAATGTACTGGATGTTTCGACATTTCTTTCCTATAATGTGATACTATACATAAAAAGTATAAAAAAAATTAAATACGAGCAAAGATTTTAAAACACGTTGCAAACAATATCCGTTCAAAGATAGTATCGTAAGACTAACGGTGGCATTCATAGTCTGTCTAGAGCGTTCTCCGTTCCGAAATTATGCCAATTTTATAATAAAATTCAAATAATTTCGGACGGACAATGAATACCTACAGTGTACTGTAACAGTAATATTTTATATATTCTTGAAATCATGTGAATTTTATTATGAACGTATGGAGACCGCTCTCTGGCGACCGAAGACGGAAAATGAATACCACTGCAAGACTTTCGTATTTTCAGAACGAAAATCACCTTTTGAAGTATGGGAAAGAAGCTTCTTAACACTATGTATACCAAGAATCATATTTGCTTTTACTAAAAAAAAACAGGATGATTCAGTCATAGTGTCATTAATTTTTTATTACGCATTCAGAAGGCCTAAGAAAGACAGAAAATCGAAAAAAAATGTTTACTCGACCTTTCCAAAGGTGGTACTGGTACGCTACACATTTTTTGATGACTGTTGAAGAACAACCATGTTGCTATATCAAGACCACATACATCATGTTAATTCATTTCAGTACTGAATTTCTCAAAACTGATTTTTTTTTCTAGTACGCCTAAAATGCTAGTTTGAGTATTTTCTGAGGTGTCTTTCAAAATTGTTGCATTTTTAAGGTATTCATTAAGCGTATTGTCAAATTCTAATACAAAATTTACTAATTCGCGAAAAATATAAGGATTTTGCAAATTTTCGGATTCAACATGCCCTAGTAGTGCAAGTTCAAAAGCACCGCAAAATTGTACACAGTACATAATGAGTTTGGATACAACATACTTATTTTTTGTCACTTCTTTGTTATGCTTTTGAAAGCTGAATCAAGTTGAGCTTGCACATTGACATTCCCAAATAACGCAAATTGCATTTGATTATGAATATCAGTTTTACTATTTTCATATTCTTTTATTTTCTTACCAAAATCAGATACCTTACTGTCGTTTGTTACTTAAATATGTCTATTAAAATGTCTATTTAATTTTTCCACGGCCCTGTTCACCAACATCAATGTTTAAATTAGGCAGGGCACGACCGCGTTCTTTCACTATTAATTGTTCCTGGTAGCAAAACTTGTGAAATTTAGTTTCACCTAATTTGAATTGCATTTTTATTTAAGTAAATAGTAAACTTAATTAATAACAAACTGCTTTAACGATACAAACTAAAAAAAAAACAACAAACACGAAAGACGCCTTCGTAAACAACGCGCAGTGGTGACTGATGGGACTGATCATGGACTGATGTGAGATGGGTGATGGGTGAAGGAGAAAGGGAGAGAAGGCGTGCCACGCTGCTTGAAACGCGGATCCACGGCGGTATAGGAAAAAGGGACCCGAGCGAGCTTCGGAATATTCCGCCGTGAACGAATTAAACGGAAATTTGAGCTGTCAACTTTTTTTAAACACTTCATATAAAAATGCAAATTTAATTGTTTGTTTCTGTTACTATTTGGCGGTATACAGTGTTTGTGATTTAGTAGACATAGATAACAAGATTCGAACCAGAGCGACACCTAGTTGAACCACAGTATATTATACAGTTCGTCGAGTGAAGGTTCCAGAGGGTGTGGCTAAATCGCGGCTAAATGCGCAATGAACACCAATGAAATTTATATGTACACGACGAAGTGGGAGAAATTCTATTTCTTGACAAATCACCGTGCCCCTTGAGTGCGCGAATGTGCGCGGCTAAATGCGCAGTTGTCTTTTGACCGTCTAAAAAAAGGATATCTGGGACCTCGACATCAAAGGAGCCGACGTGAAGACGCCGTACTGTATAATAGACTGTGGTTGAACTGCCGCCAACTGTCAGTAACAGCCTGAAAAGGATATTTAAATAATGGTTTATTTTCTGCTTAAATATACATTTAATTTTTTTCTATCTTCTCTTAAAATTTGTTAGGCCAAAAACGCCTTATTTGTTAAACTAAACATTACCGCTAATATTGGTAGGGCTATCCCCACTGCCATAGGCAGATCGAGGAGAGTGGGATGTGTATCCCTAACAAATTCTTTTAGTCAGTTACCATATACCATGTAGTTATTATCAAGTTCCCATATGAACTGTATACCAGCACGTATGTTATGTTTAAATAAACAAAATACAAGTTACTACAGTCCACACTTATTTTACTACCAGCGAGTGCAAGGATGTAATTAAGCGAAACGCTTATTAGCCGACGCACTAACAAAATTAATGACACTATAACTGATTTACTATAAGAAGAAAGTATACATTTTGTGTAATTGGCACTTATGACCAATCTTCTTTATGTTTCACTTTAATATGTTTCCTCAAATTCGCTTTTAATTTGGATTTATAAGGACAGTAACCACAATAAAATTGAGGTTCCTTCTCACATTCAAATCGTTCGTGCTTCCTTAAGGATCTTGAGTGTTTATACACTTTTCCACAAACGTTACATTTAAATCCTGTAAAATGAATAGTAATGTAATAATTATACCACCAAAAACTTGATATCGTTAATCATAATAATGGACACATTTGATTCAGTCAGTTAATCTGAATTTTAATTTTTTGTTTGAATTTGGCTAAGATATGTTTTATATGTATGTTTATAATCTTTGTGCCGCAACAGATGATCTTTCCTCTTGTACGATTTGTTGCAGAGGCCACATTGGAAAGGTCTCGAGTTATCGCATTCGTATTTCTTATGTCTCCACAGGGACGCTTGGTATTTGTACGATCTTCCACAACTGTCACATTTCCACTCTAAAAATAAAAGTAAAGAATATACAAAATTTACAAAAATTAACAAAAGAAAATAATATAACACTGAAATAATTTACACATAAAAAAATAAATATTACTGAAATATAGCCCAATCTTATTAGCCCCATTTACAGGATTGCAAATTTGTAGCATCCAGCTCAAAAATGTCTTTGTAAATGCAAAAACTGAAGGGATTGGAGTGGTGTGTGGGATATCCGCCAAGTCGAAAGTTCCACATGACGCGCCAACCCTTCTTTAGTTATTCATAGCTAAATTACATGTCCATATCGTATTATAGTTAGCCTTTACTAATTTCAAAAGTTTTCAGAAAGAAATAGAAAAAGTAATAGCATGTGTTGGCTTATATGTTTTTATTGACTCTTATTGACTTTTATTGACTGATTGAGAAATTAAATTAAACTTTAAGAAAAACGTGGGTTAAAAGTGGTGGGAACATAGGGATCGTCATGGCCGTATGCCACTTTTGAAAGGACTCGCGAAAATATTCCTGAAGATATCAAAAATGACGAATGAACAACTTGTAAGATATGCAACCCTTGTCACCTATGTGTGTAATGTTGGTGGCAAGGTTAACAATCTAAGCAGGTGGAAAATCCTCACTTCAGTCACTCCTTCTAGTGTGAGATACGAGACCGAGTGGTTGTGTTTGATTTCAACGCTCCTTCCAGATATAACCTGATAACATTTATCACACAACTTATCATTGGTTTCATTTTAAATTTAGATAGACTATATAATTTATATTGTCTGAAGCTATTTATTTGTGGCATAATTTTAGTTTTTCTTTTGTTTTATTGGGTTTTTGCCACACTTCTGAAAAATAATAAAAATTAATTAAATAAGCCCTTGCGCCAAACGGAATAGTCAAAGGTTATTTTTAAAACTAAGTTTGCCTAACCAAAAAATCTCACACTGAAAAAAGCAGATAAGTAAAAAATAACAAAAATCACATCACTATCGCGCACTTCCATATTATTGACGTTTCGAAAAACTCTGTTTTCGTTTTCAAAATAGTAGTAAAAATATTAAACGTATGTCAAGTTTGACAGTTTAAAATTTGTTTATCTGCTTCCATAGAGATGTTAAATGATTTTTATTTTATTTTTACTTACTTCTTCTTGATACAACTGTAGCCAATAATGATCGATGTTTACTGAACAGTTTGACACACACTTATCTCCGTTCAACAAAATAATCGCGGTCTCTTTTAATTTTCTTTTTGTCGCGTTATCTTCCTTCTCTAAAATTTTTGCCGAACCCCATTGAATCACATGACCGTTTTCCCAAGTGTGTCAATAATACGGAAGTGCGCGATAGTGATGTGATTATTGTTATTTTTTACTTACCTGCTTTTTTCAGTGTGAGATTTTTTGGTTAGGCAAACTTAGTTTCAAAAATAACCCTTGACTGTTCCGTTTGGCGCAAAGGCTTATTTAATTAATTTTTATTATTTTTCCATAAGTGTGGCAAAAACCCAATAAAACTAAAGAAAAAATATATAATTTATAATAGGATACAGTAATGATAAAATAGTAAATTTAGTTAATAATAAACTACACTGGCGACATAAACAAAAAACAACAAACACACTTTTTAAACAACGCGAAGTGGTAACTGATGGGAGAAGGGACTGAACTGAAGTACTGAAGGGAAAGAGGAGAGGCCACGCTGCTTGTAGAGGCAGTTCAACGGATAGCTTCCGCGGCAAAGGAAAACAGATCCGAACGAGCTTCGGCGTATTCCACCGTTAACGTATTAAACGGAAATTTAGATGTGTCGATTACAGCCGATATTATGCTACTAATCTGTTAAATACTCATTATGACAATAAAGGTTATTGCCCTAAATATGGTAGGTTAAGATTCGGATGTCTGCTGCTGCTTTTTGTTAACTGCACGAGAGGTTTTTGTATTTAAATACTGATATTTAAATACGAAAAACTTTTCAGCCTGTCTTAACAATTTACCAAGTGAGAATTTGGTTTTTTATTTCACTATTAATGTAATGAAATGTAAATGGGATATTATTTGATCCGTTGGAATTTTGTAATTTCAATATTATATATTTTTTAAACTGAAACTTAATATTTTAATTGCCTACTTTTAAAAAACAATTTACAGCGTTCATTACATATATTAACATTACAATAAGTTGGTATTAGGAAAATATTTAAATTTGGCAACGTCGCGTCACTTCGACACCTACTTGAACTGCCACCAGAGAAATGGAGTAGGGAGAACGCGCTTCGACGACTGCGCATCGATTTCTCGTCCGACGCTAAGCGAGCAGCCATATTCTAACCCAACTGTCAAAGAGCTTTGTTTACTTTGGGATTTGTTGTGTTTATAAATATATTTTTTCGATTTGTGAATATTCGAATTTAATTATTCTGATCTTTGTGTTTCAATATTGACTGTTAGTGTAAATTTAAACACTTTACCATGGCTAGTTGTGCTGTGAGAGGCTGTTTCAATAATAGAAAATTTTTACGTGAAGGTATCAGTTTTCATACGTAAGTTGTTAATTGAGACTAATATAACTTGAAACTACGGTATAATACCTTTTCTTTACAGGTTTCCTAAAGATGATTTGCAGAAAGAGTGGCTACAAGCATTGGGTAAATCTAATGAAAAATTTGTCTGGTCGAAAAATAAAATTGTTTGTTCAGAGCATTTTAAAAAGGAAGACTTTGTAAAACTTTCTGGTAAAAGATTATTGAAGCCTAATGCGATACCTTCACTGAAATTAGAAAAAGTTCAAATTGATGCATTTGACACCTTCTCGTCATCCAATATATTAGTACCTTCGACAAGTACAATAGAATCTTCTCTATCAATTATACAAGAATCAACATTATCAACAGATTAAAATATAATTAAAACACAAAATAGACGAAAATATAAAATAGTTACAAGGTAAATAAATTTCAAATACATTAATAAGATATTTAGGCAACAAAAATCACTTAAAACTATTTAAAATTACTGAAGACATGATTATGGTTAAGAGAATACCATTTATTTGATAATTAACTTGTGGTAAACTGATATTGAGATATTTTGGACCTATCCAAATTGTAGAAGTAGATACCGCTCACTGCCCTGGTTCGGAGAATGTTTAAAGGTTTTATAGCAAGCAACTTTAAGGAAAAATCCTAACTGGTGAGTTGTAATTAATGTCAAAGTTTTTATTTTTATTACAATCTTTATTGACATGGGCTAGCTGGGCCTCTTATCTATTCGGAACCAGCAGATTAACTATCGTTAAAAAGCTAAAAATTACCAGTTATGGCCACACTGCTGTTGTTGTTTTTCTTTTTGTTTAGGTGCTGACGGATATAGGCCTGGGGCCTACCATTATCATGATAGCTGAATGTTAAGGCTTTTTCCAGGGCTGTGGTATTGTAATATCTTTTGTGTGTTGCTGTTGATTTAACTACCTATATTTTGTAAAGAGTTTAATTTATCATTACAACAGAATTACAGATATTTGTTTGCATTGGGGTTTTCTCTGCCGTGCTCTTTTCCCCTGTGAATTCAACGCTGAGTACGGCACTCTAATTCTCATTTATATTCCACTCAGTCATTCATCGTTAAGTCAGGTTTTTGTTAATAATCTTCATTGTCGACAGAAAATAAATAAAGTAGGTGTATTTTTTCTTTTTATAATCTTCCCCTTTCCCCTAATTTTGTACATAGCTAGCTTATCCAAGGTAAGTTAATAAATAAAAGAAATAAAAACTAAACAAAACGTACGTAAATTTTAATTGTAGCTCTAGTAATCTTTATTATTTTGCTTTGCAAAATAGAACAATGATATTTTCATTAATTTGAGTTTTATTGTCATAGAATGAAGTGAGCCAAACCACCCATCCTACCTGCTGTGCTTTGCTTTGAGATGCTGTCCACCGTTTGTCAAAATTGAGTTATAAGAACTGATTGACAAGACAGAGATTTACGTATTTTTTTCATAACTTAAAAGTAGTCATGAGCTAATTTGTTTAATATTTATTTTATTAATATACCGCTTTCAGGCGTAACTGAAAAGTGGTATCTACAAAATTTTTACACTATCAAAAGTAACACAGAGCGATAGATTTTTTTATACAAATTGCATATAAATTGTTAAAAAATTAGTTTAACTTCCAAGCTAAAGGAGATTTTTTTTATAATTGATATTAATATTACAATTGCGTAAAAGAAAATCATTTTCAAAATAATCCAATTTTTAAAATATGTTTTTTTTTACTTCAACATAAATTGCTGAATTGTTAACAATTTTTCATACGATTTGCTGCGTTAAAGAATGTCGATGTAATTGTAAACAGCCCTGGTAAGTATAAAATATTGATTACTCCCTGTATAAAATTTGACATTTGGGTTAGAAGATGTCAGCGCCCTACATTAGGAAGTTTGCGCATGTTGACGATCATTCTCCCTACTCCATTTCTCTGACTGCCACCAGTAAACATGCATTTTAAAATTTGTTTTAACGCGTATTCGTATTATATTAAATTTTCCCATCTTCTCTTAAAATTAATGACACTTTTACTGAATCATTCTGCATAATTTTTCTGTAGCTTCCCTATTTCAATATAAGAAGAAAGTATATATGTGCAATCAGCACTTATGACCAATCTTCTTTATGTCTCACTTTAATATGTTTCCTCAAATTCGCCTTTAATTTGGATTTGTAAGGGCAGTAACCACAATAAAATTGAGGCTCTTTCTGACACTCGAATCGTTCGTGCTTCCATAAGGATCTTGAATGTTTATACACTTTTCCACAAACGTTACATTTAAATCCTGTAAAGTGAATAGTAATGTAATAGTTATACTATCAAAAATTGGTTATTGTTGATCATAATAACGAACACATTTTATTCAGTAAATTAATCTGAATTAAATTTTTTATTGTTTGAATATGGTTAAAATATGTTTTTTTATGTATGTTTATAATCTTTATGTCGCAACAGATGATCTTTTCTCTTGTACGATTTGTTGCAGAGGCCACATTGGAATGGTCTTGAGTTATCGCATTCGTATCTTTTATGTCTCCACAGGGATGCGTGGTACTTGTAGGATTTTCCACAACTGTCACATTTCCAATCTAAAAATGAAAGTAAAGAATATACAAAATTTAAAAAAATAACAAAAGGAAAATAATAATATCGATGACTAAGAATCGTATTTGTTTAAATTAATATATGTGCTTTGCTGTTAGTTAACAGTTAAAATAAACCAGTGTTTTTATTTACTTCCGTATTTATCACACAGAAACAAACAATAAAAATAATTTAAAACTAAAGATATTTATACATAACAAAATGAATATTACTAAAATACATCCTAGTCTCATTGTCTGTCTTATATTAATAAGAAGAGAATTTTACTCTTTTTAAGGTACAGTAAAGACCAAGCCCTCCCAATAGATCCAAAGATTTCGTAGTAACATCACGGCAATATGAATATTAGTTTGACAATAATTGAGAAATATATTAATATGTTTTAGAATTTCCTTTGTACTAAAGAATGTTGAGATTTAATCATGCCTTAATAAGAATCTAAATGTTAAAATCATCTAAAATTAATATCTATAAGTTGATTGTTACGATGGTTATACAGGGCGTTCAGTAAAGAATGGGTTTTACTTTCAGATTAGCTTCCTTTGACAAAAATAATGTGTTTTAAACACTGAAATGTACGACATGGAATGCTCTTAGTTCCGCTGCGCATCCACCTAGAAGCAGACAAAAGGAGGCATATTGCACTCAGCAAAGAAATACTTCATTGGTTATGTATGTGAATTGTGTTCTTAATTTTCTATTATTTTGTTTGTAAACACGTCATTGGTAGTTTTAGGGACAAGGCAGGTAGCATTAATTTAAAGAAATAAAAAACAACTTCATTACAAGGTAAGACTTAATTTAACATAGAATAGGAACCTAATTTAAATATATATTATCGATAGACTCGTCGATCGTTATTTATAATAATGAGTCCCTCTCACGATATTGTTTCATCTCTGTTTGAAACGCCTTTTTCAATACGTAATGAAGTAGAGAAACGACAAATTTTGAATAATCGGCCAACGTTTTAAAATATCCCAAATATGCAAACAAATTTCCAGAAATATCATTTGATTGTTTACTACAAATGTATCCAAACATATTTGACATAGATAAGTTGAAAAACGAACTTTATGTTTTGTACAGAGACGACAGTTTTATAATTTAGAAGTTCAGAAAACGGTAGAAATATTATACAAGGAATTTAAAATGATATTTTCGGAAACATACAAATTATTTTGCTTAGTTTTAACAATTCCTGCAATAAGTGTTTCAGTAGAATGAAACTTTTCGTGCCTTAAGCGCATTAAGACTTACTTAAGAAATACGATGACACAAGAGCGCTTAAGCAACTTATCAATGATGGCTATAGAAAAAGAACTGTTGCAAAGTCTTAGAGCCGATTCCCAATTTTGTGAAGACATTATAAATAAGTTTGCGAATTTAAAAGACCGACGAATAGATTTGTTTTATAAGAAGTGAAAGTATAGAAACAATTTTTTTAATTATTAGATGCTGAAACATATATATTTTTTTCTATTATTCGTATTGTAAATAAAAATCGGAGTTCTGATGTTATTTAGTTTTTTAATTTATGGTTATAGTAGGGCTATTGGCGAAGACCTCCATAATAAAAAATGGTCAACGCGTCAAGGAATATTACCTCAGGGGGACGTGTAAATTTATTCCTATTTAGGTATTATTTGGGCCTCACTTCTTGCAGCTACCACGAGCCGCCACTGATATATTCGATCCCACAGCGGTCTGGTCACATCGATTCAAGTACTCACGCCTTAAACCGCTCGACCACTGACCGACTATGTATGAAGAACGGTTAACATCTATCTCAATTTTATATAACGTCCTAAATAAGCTGCTGGTAATTTACATGAACATCGTAGAATGCAGGTAAATCAAGAATAAATGGCGTGAGTCAAAGAAAATAAGCATTTAGATCATGACCTTAATAATTTATTTTTAAATAAACAATCGACACATTGCCTCTTAACTTATCTTAAAAATCACACTGTATAAACAGTGATTTGTTTTGTTATATATTACAACACTTTTTCTGAGAACATGTAGCGTCATCTAAAAGCATTGTACTCTATAATGTTTTCCAGTCTTTCACAAAAAAATATATCACGTTCTAGTAACGTTACTATGAGATTAAATAGAGAATATAAGGTGGTCCTTACTTCATAGCTCTCTATTGGCATCTAGGAAAATGTGAAATATACAAGGCGCCCCAAATCAGAAAAAAAGTTGCGCTATGATTGAGATAAACTGAACAAATCCAAGATTGAGAAAGAGCTGACATGTTATACACTGAGATAAAAATATACAAGATGTTGATTTTTACCGGATGAAAAAAGATAGAAAATAAAATATGCTACTATATTATTTGAAGGATATCCCAAGAAATTCAATAATTTAATTTAAAGATCTAGTTGTTGTTCTTGACGTAAAACAAAAATAACTCTAATCTGAGCTATCCTGTATACAGTTTTCTAGATGCCAACTGTAAGCCATAGGAAACGGACCACCCTGTATAAAATAAATCATTTTATAATAAACACTTCTCACTTAATACTAAAATTTAGTGGTTATTCATTCTTGATCATATTTACTCCTGAATGTCTATTTGTAATATGCGATACCACAGTAGATTTCTGCTTGGCCCTATATTCACAAAATGGACATTTAAACTTAGGCGGCTGCTGACATTCGAATTTTATGTGCCTCCATAATGACCTCTTGGCCTTATAAGCTCTTCCGCAAGTAGCACATTGGTAGTAAATGTCCCCTAAAAATAAAACGATGAAAAACAAATCCAACAATTACAGTTGTAAAAATAGTACGTGGAAAGTTTTACTTGCGTTTTATTAATTCATCATTTAGAAGTGATGAGGCTGTAAAGTTTATCAGAACATTTGTATCCAGATGCTGCAATTTTTGTTTAGGTATTTTGTTAAATTTCCAAACAATTGTAAATATTGGCACACTTTAAAACTAAAATGACAGCCAGGTCTTATAATATCTATTCAATTTATAAGCATTTATATCAAAGTTACTTTTTAATAAGTATTACAATTATTTTTGCTTTTACACTAAGGTTTTTGTTATATGAAAAAATATTGTCAAGTCAAGTTGTGGGAAAGAGATCAGTGTATTCCGGTATTGTATTTACGGATTTGCATTGTGTTGTGTTTGTTTTGCTATTTTGATTTGAGCAACAGAAGAGTATACAGGGGGTCCGAAATATGAGTGCTCTAATTTTAAGGGCTTATATAGGGTGTTTATTAATTGAATGCCGATACTTAAAGGTGTGAATCCTTGGGTCATTTTAAGAAGAAAACTTAATATCAACATATATCCTAAACCTTTTAATTTTTGAGCTATAGGGTGTTACAATTTTAAGAAAAAATTTACTTTTTTATTATAATTTTCTTGAGATATAAGTGGTCTGCTTACTTTCTGCTCGGCCTTAGCGACTCGACTTACAGGAAGCGACCTACATTGCAGCAGGTACTTAATGTAGACCTCACACCCTTGGCAACGAGCCATTAAATCTGTAAATGAGTAAATAAGTCGAGCCGCTAAGGCCGAGCAGGAAGTAAGCAGACCACTTATATCTCACCTGCACTCAATTTATATGTGAACATACATATGAAGAAACAGCCAGTTCAATTGTCGGTCATCTCACCTATGGCATACTGATGAGGGCTAACAAGCCCGAAATCGGTCTATGTCTGGTGGTGTGTCCGACAAGGGTTCTTGGCTGTTCATACAGATACTTCAGGAGTAATTCAATGTCGGTCAGGGCATTAGTCCGCGAAGTAGTTGTTTCCTGCAGTATCATTTACAGATATAATTTTCTTATCACTCCAAATATTTTTATAAAATTTTGTACACACCTATTAATCATTAAGGAGCATTGTTTGATGCAAAAAATGTTTTAGAATCTTTGCCAATGACGTCCGTACGAGATTTGAACTAAACATTTTTGACGAAAAAAATGGTACAAAAAGTGTTTCCACGCATGGAGGGTGTCTACAAAATGGCAACAAAATATCAAAAGCAGTCTCAATGAACTTGAGGAAAAATTTTTTTTTGGTTTTAATTTTTTTACGAGAAAATGGTGCGTCGTACAAAAGTCTGGGGACCGAATTTGCTGTAAAATAAATGGAGATTTTAAAAATAATTTTAGTTTTTAGAAAAGGCAGTGGCGTATCATTTTTTTCTTCAAAAATGTTTAGTTCAAACCGCGTACGGACGTCATTGGCAAAGATTTTAAAACATTTTTTACATCAAACAACATTTAGTGCGGGAATGAAAGAACCCTGGAAAACCTCATTAATTAGGGGGATGGTCAAACGTCGATCAGTATTCTCTCACATCACATTGACCCAAACCAACATTCCGCAGGAGGGTGCTAATCCTCTCGACGAATATAACTGATATTATATTCGATCCCACAGCGGTCTGGTCACATTCAAGTACTCACGTCTTAAACCGCTCGACCACTGACCTGAAGAACGGTTAACATCCATCTCTACTTTAGAAGGTTTGTCAATTTTATATAACGTCCTAAATAAGCTGCTGGTAATTTACATGAACATCGTACGATGCAGGTAAATCAAGAATAAATGGCGTGAGTCAAAGAAAATTTTAAAGTTGCATTTAGATCATGACCTTAATACAGTGGCGTACCATTTTTTTCTTCAAAAATGTTTAGTTCAAACCGCGTACGGACGTAATTGGCAAAGATTTTAAAACATTTTTTACATCAAACAATGCTCCTTAATGATTAATAGGTGTGCACAAAATTTCATAAAAATATCTGGAGTGAGAAGAAAATTATAATAAAAAAGTAAATTTTTTCTTGAAACTGTAACACCCTGTAGTTCAAAAATTAAGAGGTTTAGGACATATGTTGATATTAAATTTTCTTCTTAAAATGACAAAGGATTCACATCCTTAAGTATCGGCATTCAATTAAGAAACACCCTGTATATCTGACTAAAAGCAATAAAAAAACTCTTATGAAAAAAATGTCTAAAACGAATAGATTGTCTACAAATACATTACAAAAATAAAAATACAACTGCAATAATATGCAAAACTATGTTACGAAATTACAAACCAAGGTACAATTAAGATTAAGTAAACGTAATTTGTTCATAATTTGACTTTTGGATTAGTATTAATGAAGCAAAACTCGTTAAAACTGTAGTTTCCAACAACATTTCAGTGTCAGGTTGTTGGTGATAACCTAAAAGTAATATTAGTCATAATGGTGTATACAGCTAGTGCGATTTATTTTTGTCTAGTTTTTCTTTGATGTACATAAACAAAAATGGAACAATTTACAGTACCTATAATCATCGCATGTTAATTTGCCCTGAATCTTGGCAAAACTCCCAGGCTACGAGATGTTTATACGCTATGCGCTTCTTGCAAGAAACAAGTCATTTTAAACACTTTTAACTATTATTCTGTGTTGTGAAAAGAGCTCTAAGAAAACCATTCACAGTACGTACATATGTTTAGGTGTACCTATTTGTAATTATGATGTATTAACCCTGCTTCAGGGAACAATGTAGTGTTGCTGGCAACATCTCCACCACCAGGTTAATTTCAGTCAAATAAAGGTCTATAAAATTGGTTTTGTTTTTGTTGGTTATGTTATGTACATATGTATATTGCTCTTCTGGATAGTTGACCGGCCCTAGAAAGAGAGGTCCACTGTCCTGACATGTACAAGAGGGATGAAGCTAGTCCGGGCAAAAACAGATATTCTATGATAGAAAAATTTATAAACATAACCCGACTAAACCTTTCCTAAATAATTAAAACCTTCCTTACAAATTGTTATTATCAAAATATAATTATAAAATAAATTTCTGAATAAATGAATAAATATCCAATATAGTTCGGTCTGTCACACGTCTGTCATACGTCTGTCATTTACGGTTTTTGTTTTTTTCGGCCAATGATCTGTCGGTTTTTGCCCGGACTAGCTCTATCTGTGTCGCACACATCTGAGCATCAACGATTTGTATAGGCAGAAAACGGTTTCGGGCGCATCCATGATTTATAAGGTCTATGTATGTGACTGACGTTGTCACATATTCAAGACCTGATCTCATAATTCTGTTAGCGTTTGTCAGAAAAATTGTTAAATCAAATATTTTTTTAGTACAACTTATCAGGTGACAAAATTAAGGCACTCATATTCCGGACATCCTGTATAATGGTGTTATTGTAAATTAGAATATAGATATGATAGAAATAAAACAGAACTCTCTAATGTGATTAATGCTACTTACTTTTAAAATTGACAGTTAACTTGTAAAAACATAACAAATTAGTAGCTTGTAAAAATAAACTTTCTTGATTAATACGGTGCTTTGATAAATTGACTTTTACTAATGAGTAACATATAAACATATCTATTAATACATATATCTTGCAATATATACAATTTTATTAACCACAATAATTCCAATACAGGTTCTGAAACAGAATCAAAATTTTAATATAATTAAATTTTTTTAAGAACACTTTTTTTAGTTTAATTCAGTATTTCTCAACACTTCTGAAAAAAATAAAGATTAATTGTATAAACCCTTGCGCCAAAAGGATCAGTCAAGGGTTATTTTTGAAACTAAGTTTGCCTAACCAAAAAATCTCACACTGAAAAAGCAAATAAGTAAATAAAGTAATAAGTAAATAAGTAATATTTTTACATTTCAAAAAATTCTGTTTTCGTCAAAAATTGCAATTGCATCTTATATTAAATGTAAGTCAAGTTTGACAGATTAAAATTTGTTTAACTGCTTCCATAGAGATGTAAAATTATTTTTATTTTATTCTTACTTACGTCTTCTTGATACAACTGTAGCCAACAATGATCAATGTTTATTGAACAGGTTGACACACTTATCTCTGTTCAACAAAATAATTGCAATCTCTTTTAATTTTCTTGTTGTTGCATTATCCTTCTTCTATAAAATTTTTGCCGAACCCCATTGAATCAAATGAGTAGCGTTTTCCCAAACGTGTTTGCAAACCTTTGATTTATCAAATTGCCGTTTTTTTATAAAATGTTTGTTTCTTAAATGTAATAAGTATTCATAGGTCGAGACGTTTCTCCAACATAATGTTTATTGTATTCACAAGGTATGCTGAAGTTTTTTGTAACGTGAAAAAATGCGGAAGTGCGCGATAGCAAAGTTTACAGAATAAATATTTAAGTTGTTTCACTCTCGAACACGGCCCGCCCTACCAACTCCGCTCTCCTCACCCGTCTCGGGGACCGTTCGGTACCCAGGATCCTACACGGTGACCGACGCTAGAACTGTAACGTGTTGAGTGCGATCGATATAGTGTGAGAATATCTGTTAATGTTTATTTTACTTTTCTTCTAAAAATGCCCGTGATATTATATTGTACTGTGAATAATTGTTCCTCAAGACGTGGTTTTTCCTTTTTCCGTTATTCAAGGTAAGTATTTTATATTTCATCAACTAATGTAAAGAAATAGGTCACGATATAAAATTTTACGCGGTATGCCGATAACAATTAGAATCTTCATTTGAAAGATTGTCCTGATCAATGCTATAAAAAATTAGAATTTGGAGCAAACATCTTTCAAATGAAACATCAAACATTGTTTTTGTATGAACCAACAAGTAAGTTGTTCGTACTGGTATTTATTAAAAAAAACTGTAATATGCAATAATTACACAGCCCCACAAAAAAAAAAGTTCATACACAAGAGAGTGACATATGTATTCCCATGTATTTTTCGACGCTGAATCCGATCCTGAGGATTTAAAAGTACATGTAAATACCAATGTCTCAACTGAGACGTACAAAACACGATTTTCCGGCCTCTAAGGGTCATTTTCCCGGTCCCGAACAGGAAATTTCACATGGCCATAAACCTGTTAAGCACAGTCTAAGCTACAGGAATTAGTACATAAAAATCCCACTGTTGCGATTGGTACGTCCGAAATATGATTTTCCGGCCCCAAAGGGTCATTTTCCCGTACCCAAACCCGGAATTTCAGTTGGCCATAAACTTTTCGAGCACAAATCCGGCTTTAGCTCCAAAATTCAGCGTCGACTTCGCCTTATCCTGGGAACCGCATTTCAGGCCATTTTCGGCCCCTGGGGCCAATTCCAGACGTGTAGGCCCAATTCTGAGCTCAGGATCATGGGAATACATATGTCACGCTCTTGTGTATGCACTTTTTTTTGTGGGGCTGTGTTATGTAAGTAGGTACTTAATTGTGTCATGTAAATTTTACACTCAAGCATTTTTGGTTCAGCAGATAATCCCAAAACTATTTTGGTGCTAAAATTTCAAGATGCTGAAGTTCAAACTGGTACATCGAATCTAAGTGATACCTGTGCACAAACAGTATATAATAAAAATGGTATGTACAGCAACATCTTTAAATAAATTAAAATAATTTGTCTCAAATTAATTAATATACGTATGGAAATACACAAATTACTAAAATAATATTAAGAACTAAAAAATGACCTGGACATACTTATATATTGGGTTTTCATTTGAGTATTTTTTTTTACTAAAAAGAATATATAGTTAAATTACAAAATAAGAATATAACCGCATTTCTAATTTATTTCAGATCAAGGCTACCAAACGCCACAAACACTTTCGTGTAGGAGTCCAAGAAAAGCTGCATTAAAAGAGCAAGTAGAAACTTATACTGCAGCATTTGGAACTTGTAAACAATATAAATTATGTTATTTCCTATTTTAGTTTTAAAATAATGTATAATGTTTTCTTAAATATAATAAACATTTTATTGCAAATTTTCCTCATGGCTACATTATTTTTTATATGGTAGAGCACGTATATATTTTATTTTAAAATTTAAAAGTGAATATATACGACTTCCAAGATTAACTAACAAAACTTTATACATTTGCCTATAATCGTTTTATAATATTTATATTTATTACATTACAAATATTTTATTTATACAATAAGCAGCCTTACATCACACTTTTGGAACATTCCTCATATATAAATAAATATTTCCAAATTGGAAAGAATCTACTTTTTTAAGTCCCTTGAACTTGACCATTTTTTGCGACAGTATTTACGTGCGGCGGTACGGCTATGATGTGAAAACATCAAAGTGCCGACAGAGAGTGGTATCGCTTTTATTTATTCAGTAAACTTTGGCGATAGTGATGTGATTTTTGTTGTTTTTTACTCATCTGCTTTTTCAGTGTGAGATTTTTTGGTTTATTCAATTGATCTTTGTGTTTTCAGAGGTGTGGGTGGTAAAATACCCAATTAACCTAAAGAAAAACTAAAATTATGCCATAAATAGCTTCAGAGAATAACACTGTTCTATATTGCTTCCTAAATATATCCTTTATTATTTGTTGTATTATTAAAAATGTCAAGAATGCTAGGGTCCTCATGTTTTCGCTTTATATGTCTCCTAAGGTTTGACTTCAGCTGAGACTTATATCCACAAGTTTCCAAAGGACATTGGAACTGAGGTTCTTTCCCACACATATACATCTGGTGTTGGATTAGACCATTATGATAAGCGTACCTTTTACCACAGTCATTGCAGTGGTATGGCCTCAATTCTGAAATGAAATACAGTAGCAGTAGCAGTTTTTAATAAAATTATAAATGCATCAAGTTGAAAAGACGTTTTAAAATTTTATTTACGTGAAAATGTTCGTTTCTATAGAGGGTGTTAATTGTATGTGCACAAACTTCAAAGGGGCAATCTATGACAGAATTTAAGACAAAAAGATCATATAAACATGGGTCCGCATGGCTTTGTTTTACAGATACAGGATGTTAAAGTTTGAAAATAAAAATCTAATTTTTGAATCTATTTTCTGAGTAGTAAGAGCTATTTAGTTGAAACTTGGGACACCTTAATAGGTATTTAGAGACTACATTTTGTGGGTTTTAATAATTTTTTTAAGAAAAAATTGGCACTCCAACGATTTTTTCAAAATTCAAAAGCTCTATAGATTGAACCAATTAAAATTACACAAAAAATGTCTCTTGGTAATTTTTGATACGATGAACCATTTCTTTATTTCATTTTTATGATTTAAGTTAAGTTAGAATTAAAATTAGTCAGAACTCAACGCAAAATTATTGCGAGATAGGTCATGAAAATAAATTAAAAACATGACAGCAATTATTGTTGTCAATTGATTTAAAAGATTTGTAGTTTTTTATAAAGTGTTGGCGATTATTATCCATTCAAAATGATTCAATCTACTAATAGCGAAATGGCAGACATGCATTTCTGTTATGCAATGGCCAATGGTAACGCTCAAACCGCAAAGCGCATTTATCATGACAGATTTCCACAACGTGCAATGCCTACCGTAAGAACTTTTATAAATATCCGCTCACGACTTTTTGAAACAGGCAGTTTTAAGAGGTCTACGGTAATCATAGGAGGACCTGGAACTGTAAGAACAGTTCAAATTGAGGAAGCTGTCCTGAATGAAATTGTGAGAAACCCTGCAACTAGTACGCGGAAAATAGCGCAGGAACTGAACAGTACCCATATCTATATCCGTTTCACATGCAACGTGCGCAAGCTCTATTGCCTAGGGATTTGCATGTGAGAGTAGACTTTTGATATTGGTTACGAAACAAAGTCGTAAGAAATCCAGGTTTTTTTAAGTCAAGTATTATTTATTTTTTCTTTAGTTTTATTGGGTTTTTGCCACACTTCTAAAAAAATAATAAAGATTAATTAAATAAGCCCTTGCGCCAATCGGAACAGTCAAGGGTTATTTTTGAAACTACGATTGCCTAACCAAAAAATCTCACACTGAAAAAAGCAGATAAGTAAAAAATAACAAAAATCACATCACTATTGCGCACTTCCGTATTATTGACGTTTCGAAAAACTCTCTGTTTTCGTTCTCAAAATCGTAGTAAAAATATTAAACGTATGTCAAGTTTGACAGTTTAAAATTTGTTTATCTGCTTCCATAGAGATGTTAAATGATTTTTATTTTATTGTTACTTACTTCTTCTTGATACAACTGTAGCCAACAATGATCGATGTTTACTGAACAGTTTGACACAGACTTATCTCCGTTCAACAAAATAATCGCGGTCTCTTTTAATTTTCTTTTTGTTGCGTTATCTTCCTTCTCTAAAATTTTTGCCGAACCCCATTGAATCAAATGACCGTTTTCACAAGCGTGTTCGCAAATTTTGGATTTTTCAAATTCCCGTCTTTTTATGTAATTTTTATGTTCCTCAACTCTAATATTCATAGGCCGAGACGTTTCTCCAACATAATGTTTATTGCATTCACAACGTATACTGTAGATGCAATTTTTTGAATTTTGTATATCATTTTTTGGACGCATTTTAGACAAAAATGATCGTAAAGTATTAGTTGTCTAAAAAACTTTTCGAATATTAAATTTATTGCCGATTCTTCTTAACTTTTCTGATAATATGGGAAAACGGTCATTTGATTCAATGGGGTTCGGCAAAAATTTTAGAGAAGGAATATAACGCAACAAAAAGAAAATTAAAAGAGACCGCGATTATTTTGTTGAACGGAGATAAGTGTGTGTCAAACTGTTCAGTAAACATCGATCATTGTTGGCTACAGTTGTATCAAGAAGAAGTAAGTAACAATAAAATAAAAATCGTTTAACATCTCTATGGAAGCAGATAAACAAATTTTAAACTGTCAAACTTGACATACGTATAATATTTTTACTACGATTTTGAGAACGAAAACAGAGAGTTTTCGAAACGTCAATAATACGGAAGTGCGCAATAGTGATGTGATTTTTGTTATTTTTTACTTATCTGCTTGTTTCAGCGTGAGATTTTTTGGTTAGGCAAACGTAGTTTCAAAAATAACCCTTGACTGTTCCGATTGGCGCAAGGGCTTATTTAATTAATCTTTATTATTTTTTCAGAAGTGTGGCAAAAACCCAATAAACTAAAGAAAAACTAAAATTATGCCACAAATAAATAGCTTCAGACAATAAGTATTATTTATGGATGAAGCTTGTTTTTCTCGAAATTCAATTATGAATTTTCATAATAATTACATATGGGTCGAAGATAATCCACACGCTATGATAGAAAATAATTTTCAAGAACAGTTTTCTGTCAATACTTGGGTTGGATTTGTTGGTGACAACCTCATCGGACCTTATCTTCTTCCACCTAGACTTAATCGAGAACAATATCAATGGTTTTTAGAGAAGATTATCCCTGAACTTTTAGAGGAAATTCCACTTAGGGAAATATATCATATGTGGTACATGCACGACGGTACTCCAGCAACGATAATTACCCTAATCGTTGGATCGAGAGAGCAAGTCCACAACCGTGGCCCCCTCGGCCGCCCGATTTAGATCCTTTGGATTACTTTTTATGGAGACACCTTAAATCATTGGTGTACAAAACTCTTGTTCATAATTAAAGAAATGTTAAATCTAGCAAAATGTTACTGTTCAGTTTCTCATCTTGCCATCGTTATTATTAATTACAAAAATAAATGTCTTTCATTATTTCAATACCCGCTCTTCATCTCAGAGATTAAACACTTCCTGGCACATGTTTTTCTTTTATTTTCATGACCTACCTCGCAATAATTTTTCATGCCTAAATTAAAAATAATTTAATATCCGCAAAATGTAGTCTCTAAATAACTATTAGGGTGCGCCAAGTTTCAACTAAGTAGCTAACACTACTTAGAAAATAGATCCAAAAATTTTTCAAACTTAACACCCTGTATTTGTAAAACAAAGCCATTGCGGACCCATGAACTTTTTGTTTTAAAATCAATCATAGACCCCTGAAATTTTATGCAGATAATTAACACCCTGTACATATGAATACTGCACGTAAGTAGAGTTGGCAGTTTTATCTTGCTTTTTTTGGCTTATCTTGGACCCGCAAGACAAGACTGTACAAGACTAAGAAAATAATTGAAAGCTGGAATTTCAATACAAGACAACAACAATTTTTACAATCAAAATTTAGTCTAGGTCCAGTTTTGCTGTACTAGAACTAATTATAAATTCACTGCCACTTAACTGAAAGAGCTTGGATTTTGTTTCGCTTATTTTGTCCATTACTTGTTATTTATTATTATGTAAAACTGGTCATTTCTATACCTTATAATGTCTAACCAACAGACTAGCGTCGATGATCGATACCACCGTTACCAAATTCATAATAAAGTTTCATTAACTATGTTAGTTATAGATATAAGAGGAATATACATTATTTTACGTATGAAAATAATTTGTCTTTTTAGAAATTGCATGCTTTAAGTTTAAAAAGAAATTTCTCGGATATATTTTTTGTTTATAAAATTTTTAATAATGTAGTAGATTCAATATATTGCACGAATTTCTTTTGCTTGAATTGCAGTTTATACAAATTATTTGTTAAATTCATCTTTAATTATAGATGCATATGTTTTTGTAATGCATAGGAAACCAATGTCGCCTTATTTCAGTATTCAAGTGCTGTTCCTTCAAAAAGAGTGTGAAAAGACATCTTCTTCACAATTAATTACACTTCTTTATTACATTTATTTAATATGTTTTCGTCATTTTTGTTGTGTTTATTATTGTTTTTAAATTGTTTCATTTCTCTTTTTGTACTCCCATTTTCAACCTGTCTTAGTTTACATATTCTTCTTTTTGAAAATTGTGTTTCCTTGTTATTGGATAACTGTGTTTATTTGTTGGGTGATCTTTTTTGTATAAATAAATAAATATTTACGTGAAAATGAACAACTTTTCTTCTTTTTCTTTCCGTGTATATATAAAAAAATAAACCAATTCCTTATTAGATCATTTAATTAATTTTTTTGTGTTGTGCATTAAAAACAAAGTTATAAAATTTTCAATAAAAAAACTGCTTAAAATAAGTTGGTAACAAAATTCAAATAAACTAAAAACAAAGAAAGTGTTCTAGTTCTTGTATTAAGCACAAGATTTATTATACAAATTCTTAAATTGCAATTGGATGTTGTTCTTATATTTCCGTCAATGATACAAAACTATTGGTTGCTTTATATCCAAAATGACAATTATTGTCTTCTGTCATACAAACATATCCATATATTATTTTAAAAAATATATTTCATCTTTAAAGAAATACCTAAACTTAATCAATCTAAAGGAAAAACTAATTTAGATTCGAGATCAAGCTTTGTTCCATTCTTAAAATTTATTTTCCTCAGAACTAGTTCAGGGTCTTGGTGATGCTTGGTCTTAATGTGCCTTCTCAGACTGCTTCTTAAATGAGACTTGTATGTACAAATTTCTATTGGACACTGGAACTTGGCTTCCTTCCCACATATATACGTCTGGTGTTGAATGAAAGAGCTATTGTATACGTAATATTTGCCACAGTTAGTACATTGGAAGGGTTTGTGTCCTACAGTGCATACTGTTTTAACTGAAATACCTAAAATGGGAAGGAACACAAGGGATAAATCGAATAAAAATATTTAGCCCCAATCATGCCACACACAAAGTTCCACACACTATTTCAGTGTGGTAACTTGTAAGTACATTAGTTATCGCACACCGTGAGTTATGTAAAAAATAAAAAAAAAACAGAAAAAAAAACTTAATTTCCTTATTGATGAAAATAAAAAATCTTAACCAATGTCTATGTGCACATATCTATTTTAACAGTATTGTTTTGATCGAGTTAGTAATATCCTTTGTAACAGGTACATCAAATAAGTTTGTAGCAAAACTCAAATAAACTATGTAACATGGGACTATTCAAATGTTTGTATTAAGCATAAGATTTATTATGCAGGTTCTTAAATCCCAGATGGAAATTATTCTCATGTTTTTGTCACTGGTCATGAAGCTATTGGTTACTCTATCAAAAATGAGATTTTAACATTGTAAAGACCTTTACATATGAGAACACAATGGAGGGAAAGTACAAGATTAATACACTTATTCCAACGCTGGCTTAGTTTCATTATTTCTCAAGTATAGCAGTACCTTATTGAAAAATTACCTTATTCTTGTATAAGTTTATATATTCTTCATTTAAGGAACAAACATTACTTGAAAGTAAGAAAACTACTATACTTAATATGAGATAACGTTATGTTTGTTTAATGAATTGTTTTGTTTTACTTATATTTAAATAACATGAATTACTTGAGTCAATAAATCAACGGTTGCTATTCTGAAAATAAAGTCATGTTTTCTTTATTTGAAGTTTTAAGTGAAATGAAAGGATTACTGCATATATTAGAAATAATATTAAATAATTTTGAATAAAGTAAATCTTAACATTCCATTAAGGAAAAATAAAACTGAAGTACATAATTTGCATTTCAGTATTCTTGATCTTACTATATTGTATTCCTTTCTAGAGTAGTTGCTACTCTACTCACCTTGCATAAATAATTAAATACTACTAGTTCGGTAATATGTAATTATTTATATAAGGAATGAAACAAAACAAACTATGAAAGTTAATCATTAGCGGCACACCAGACATATCTATACTTAGGGGTGGCAATGATAATAATAATATAGTAATATCTCTACCCCTCATTCTAATCACGAGGATTAGCCCAGAAGTCGAAGATTTGTGCGGGAGATGGGGCGGCATATTATTATTAAGCAGGCCGCATTTGCGTCCAGGAACGACTTACGTTGGTAGACCCTAACCATCATTCGGTGCAGGAATGAGGAAAACCTGGAATACCTCATTAATCAGGGGTGTAGTCAAACGTCAACCGGTATCAATCTCTCACATTGATCCAAGCCAACATTTTTCCACCCTAATATATCCGCAGGGAGGGTGCCAATCCTCTCCACGATTATAGCTTATATACGGTCTACCGGCTCCGGGGTCGAACCCACAGTGATCTAGTCACCTCGATTCAAGTACTGACGCCTTAAACCGCGCGACCACTGACCGATCCAATGATATATCGATATATTGAACACACCGACATTCAACTATCAATGGTTTATTGTGTGTATGTGGCGATATATCGATGTATTGACAACATCGATACATTAATAAGGGCATCTAATAACTAATGCACGAAGATAAACTTCGCACTGTATGAGAAGAAAGAAAACGTCAGTTCGTTATTATGGACAGTTTATATTGAGTTCTTCTAAACTGCCTGAATGTGATTTATTAGTACAGAAACAAAATGTTAAATATATTTACTAATTCAGAATTTATTTCTGTTTAGGCTTTCTGTTTACATTTTTATTTAAATTTCTATAGTAGAAAAAGTAAAATCCCAACGTGAACAGAATTTTTTTACATATTTTGTGGTAAAGGAGAAGTCATATATACATATTACTTTGATTTAACAATGATTTTTCCTCGATGCATCGAAGCCATCGAATTTTATGCCACGATACATCGAAATATCGATGTTTTTCATAAATTTGCCATCCTTACATGTACCACTTTTGAGCTTGTTAGCTCTCCTTAGTATGCCATAGAAGGCGAGGCAACCGATGACTTATCCGACAGAAGGGCCTGAGTAGACGTGATGCAACATGCAACTACATCTTGCGGCCACATGCTGAACGTGGCGGTCCACCTGCACACACAATTTTAATACAATTTATAGTAAATAATACTACAATTGTGTCTCTGTAGCTTTATTTTTTTATCATTTAAGTATAAATATTATTCTGCATTATAGTAGCATTAATATGTTTCAAGGACACTATTTTAAGAGACTCTTACTAGTGTTCATCACATTAAATTTTTATTAAATTATATTGAGTACTTTAAAAGTTATTCAAGTAAAAACCGATTTCCAACGGCGTCCTTCAGAGACACATATCTCAGTGGGTAGGGCCTGTAGGAAAAAAAGTTGTAGGAACTTATATTTTCATGTTCTATCTGCACCCGAGAGATTTCCCACCTTTTCTCGGACAACCAGTATAATTCATAATATTTTATTCATGTTTTACCAAAACATATGTCGTTTTAAGAAAGAAAAGTGTAAAATTAAGTATAATATTTATATCAAATATACTTTATTACTGAATTAACACGTACATATACACTTGAATAAAGTTTCAAATTTTACGTGTATTCTTATACTTAAATACAGATTAGATTTATTTTTCGTGCGATTACCTTCTATGATAAATCCATATGTTTTATTTTATATAAGTATATTTAAAGTCTATAAGGAAACACTTCAACACTACTTGTAAATATAGTCCCTTTTAATATTTTCTTCAGAACAAATGTAATTTAGGCTTGAGATCAATCTTTGTTCCACTCTTCATATTTAACAGAATTTCTTTCCCGCATTACCAATTCAGGGTTTTGGTGATGCTTAGTCCTAATGTGTTTTCTTAGGTTGGTTCTTAATTGGGACTTGTACGTACACGTTCCTATTGGACAATGGAACTGGGCTTCCTTCCCACACATATATTTTCTGTGTTGAATCAAACCACTATTGTATGAGTAATGTTTGCCACAGTCTGTACATTGGAAGGGTCTGAGCCCTAAAATGTATATTGTTTTATTTGAAAAGTCCAAAAATAGAAACACAAGATAGTTATTCAAATATACATATTTTAGCTACATCTGTGTAGCATATGGGCGATTCATTAATAATTGTACATACGCAAACTGGATAATCCTGAGCTAAAAATATGCTGAATTTACACAATTCTGTTTGATATTTCTCTATCATATATGGCATGCAGATTAGATACTTTAGATTCTAAAGTTTAGAACATATTAAAAAAATGCAATAAAATTGTCAATGGCTACTACCAGAAGCGTACGACAGGAGTAAAGGGTCATTTTTACATTCCTAACTTCTACGCCACTGACGAATTTTTATTTTGGTAAAATGTTTCAATCCTTCAATACTGGTAATTTGTACAAAAATATCACAAAAAAAAATATTTTCCTAGAGACTCATTTTTTTAAATGGGAGTGCGACAATCTGACATATGGTTCATAACATAAATTTCTGTTAAATCTATAATTGAACACATCAATAAATCTTTTCCAAAATTCAATCAATAAAACGGCTTGATGAATCAGGTTGAAACATTGTACGGCTTTTGAGGGTATAAGATGCCATACTTAACATTAGTCATATGCCCAATATTCCCAATGTGGCACGTGATTTTCTGATAGACATCAAAAAGTCCTGTTTTTCAAAATTTTTCAGTTAGTTAAGAATGAAAAAAATGTGTCTCCTGAACCAGAACATTGTAGAGAATGGATCCAAGTTTCCAAAACCCCCCTTCCATTTTCTGAGCGATCATTGGTTCTTGAGATATTGCTGAGAGAAGAGAAAATGACGCAATTCAAAGACTGATAACTCAGCGAGGAATGGTCGTATCGAGGCCGACAAAAAAAGAAATTAAAGCTAAATGAACAACTTATCCAATCCATATAGTGGTTAGGTTAAAAAAAAAATTTTGAAGTCCGTACACTAAAAATAAGAGTGCAAAAAATTTCAAACAATTCGCTAATTGCTGCTTGGAAATTTTTTTTATCCATAAACTAGACACTTCAAGCTTCAAATTGCTTTTTTCTCACTCACATACGACCATTTTTACCAAAGATACAGCCATTTGAAGAATCGAAAAAAATTAAAATTTTTTTTTGATCCCTTAATTTTTTCCGCTAGTGTATGTATTTATAATACAACGGGCTCCATAAAATACTACCATATTCCAATTTACTTCTAACTAGCATTATACAAAATAATAATTGAAAAAGGGTTAGTGAAATGCTTTGTATTGCGTAATGTAAAACCTAGAGTTCTCATAGCTTTTTGTGCTATTGAGCCAACATCTGTCTCAAAAGATAATTGACTTTCTAAAATTATACTTAGGTCCTTAAATTCACGAACGACTCTCAAAGTATGACCACCAATGGTGTAATTGTTAGCAGTATTAAGTTCTTTTCTGGAAAATGTTATACTATGGTATTTATTAATATTAAGAAAAAGTTTATGAGATTTGCAATATTCATTTAATCTGGACAGATCTTCCTCGAGTTTAATGCAGTCATCCACAGATTGAACAGTCATTGGCAGTTTAGGGTCATCATAAATTATAATTTGAATAATTGAAGCAGGACCCAATGTCATTTATAAAAATATAAAAAAGAAGATGTCCCATGTGAGAACCTTGTGGTATTCCAGAGGTAATGCTATGGTACTCAGAAGAGTAATTGTTCAATTTGACATATTGGCTTTTGTTAGTGATATAAGACTTCAGCCAACAAAGCAGTTCCCCATGAATACCGAAATTTTCAAGTTTAATTAATAATGTCGGATGATTTACTTTGTCAAACGATTTTAAGAAGTCGGTATACACAGCGTCCCCCTGCATTTTATTGTCCATAGCTTCAAGAGTCGTTTGTAAAAAAGGCATTAAATTAGTAATAATAGATCTGCCCCGAATAAAGCCATGTTGATTATCTTTTATTAAATGCTTAATTTTAAAAAAAAGTTCCTTACTAATTATTGATTTAAAAATTTTACCAAATACACAAAGTAAAGAAATGGGACGATAGTTGCTGACTTCATCCTTAGAACCACTTTTAAAAACTGGAATTACTACTTCTCTTTTCCAAAAGTTAGAAAAACAACCAAAAGCTAAGGATTTGTTGAATATAATGAACAACGGCAAAATTATTAAGTGTAATTTATTTGTCATATTATTATTATTATTATTCAAGTCGGTCCCTTCTGTCATTGGATTGCATTGCATTAGTTGAATTAGGTTTTGCAGGTAGAGTATATTAATAAAAATCAGTAAACAATCGGACAACAATCAGAAAATCGTTTAGCAAAAGAGTAGACAAATATATTGAAGTAAATGGCGGACACATTGAACATTTATTGTAGTCACGTTTTTTAAATTAATTTTTATTTATATTGGGATATCTGGTGTAGTCCGGAAATTGTTATTCTATCTGTTTACTAAATGAACGAATATTTATTTCTAAAATGTTTTTGATTTATCACTTTGTAGTTCTGCTTATTCTTATTAAATTTATTTTTTATTGATATTAAATTGTTTACCGATTTTTACTAATAAACTCAACTGTAAAACTTAATTTAACTAATGCAATATAATCCCATGAGAGAAGACACCGACTTGAATAATGATAATATGACAAATAAATTACATAATAAATTAAAAATGATTGTGCAGCCCTATGTTTAACTTTAGAAATCTCGAGAAATTATGACTTTACCGCTATGAAGGAATAGTCGGTTGAATGCATAGAAAGTATTGAAGAATTGTATCAAAATAAAAATTCCGCCAGTGGCGTTGAACTTAGGAATGGGAAACTGTTCCTCTACCCCTGTCGTACGCCTCTGGTATTGGCAAATAATGATCGATGATACCTCCGCCACTGGTAAGTTTCTAGAGCTGGTATTCTTTTGTTTCATACCTACTGTCATACTAAATATGTACACCAATTTAGTTAAATTATCTCAAGCGGTGTAGAAATTAAAAATTATTTTTTTTTAAATTTTTGCCACCCTGTAGCTGGACAATGGCTGTCTTAAGACCCCACATTTATATTACTAAAAACCCTTAATTTTGGCCACAGAATACACC
The DNA here is from genome assembly GCA_037114965.1 of Monochamus alternatus. Classification (NCBI taxonomy): domain Eukaryota; kingdom Metazoa; phylum Arthropoda; class Insecta; order Coleoptera; family Cerambycidae; genus Monochamus; species Monochamus alternatus. Next base: position 143,871,998 of record CM073426.1, on the reverse strand, counting down.
CCTGTATTTTTGCCTCTACTTAAGAAACATCCTGTATTTTAACAAAATATATAAAAATGCATATTTAAAAAAAAATTAATAGTTTTAGAATAATCAATTCGTCTTCCTAACACGTAAATAATTTTTTTTAATTATACGGACTGTGTCACAATTACACAAATTCTAGTGGTCATATAACACAAAAAATTAAAAAGAAAATTCAAGGTCGACCTATTGCTATAAGAATTTATTGTAGGTAATTTATTTTAAAACATCCTATATAAGTTTCGAAAATAATCAGCTTTGATAATTATTCTATTAATCTATTCCATTTTTGAATGATTATAAAATAATTTACGCTTTAACAGCACTATTATATCCAAATGAAATAAAACGACTTTTAAATATTCTTTTTATTAATATTTTTTTGTACATGATATTTCAAATTATTATCTTTGATGTCACTTCTTTTATCAAAATATGCTTTAAGATCTAAAACCATACGAGGATAAACTTATCCAGATAATGACTGTCAAAATAAAGGAATGTTGTTCAATTATCTTCTAGATATACCGTGTCATTCTCTTGAGGCAAGATATCATTGGAATGTTTGTTGCGGACATGTATCTTCAGATTTATAAACTGTTTGGCCTTATACCCACAGTACGAGCACCTAAAAGAGGGTTCTTTCTGGCATTCGTACTTTTTGTGCCTTAGGAGAGAACTTCTGTTTTTATACAATTTTCCACAAATTGAACACATGTTGGTGTATTGTCCTAAAACATTACAATGTAGTCAATGAAAACAAATAATGTTACCCGTAACAAGAATATAGTTACCCTAATAATCTAATCCTACTAATCACAATTTTTTACGAATTTATGGACATTTCAAAGATTTTTGGTTGCATATAACTTCACTGGCAAAGCTCGATAACAGGATGCTTTTATTTATTTTTTATGCGTTAAAAATGGGATATTAACTAACGCAAGATTTATATATTTTTTATTAAATAATTACTAAAGTTTCACATCATTTCTAAACTTTAAATATAAAAAAATGAAAATAAGTTTGTTCCAGCAAACACATAGTCTAGCATACGGAAAAAACAATGGCGTATAAAAAATGTAGCTAAATAGAGCACACATAGGTCCAAATGCAAGTTATGTCAAACTTTTACATCATTTCTATCTGCCAAACTAATATTGAATTGGGAAAGTTATCACAAATGTTTTTAAATAGAGTAAGTCCAGAATATATAGCTATACTATACTCCATCTAAAAATAATACAGTTGAATGACCTGGTAAACCAGTAAACAAAGTTGTTACATCTAGTTAAGAAATATTCTCAATAATTGGAAAGTGTGTAAAGTTTATCGTCTATTTCCTATTAACCTAAGAAGTTTAATATTGCTTAATACGTTTTTAATACACTTTTTTAGTTTTGTTTTCTTTAAATAAAAAAACATTTCTTGCTATGGCCAACTATTCCAGAGTGATATAGCCATCTCCTCCATGGTAGTGGAGGAGAAGGCCAATTATTATTTTAAATTTTACTTGTATACTCCTCATATTCTGTGTGGGCAACATATAACCAAAAAAATGGTCCTGAACATTTTTCACTTTGTAATATTTAAACTCGAACACCGTCAAAAATATTTCTGTGTGGCCATCTACTTATAATAAAGTTTGACACAATTTACAGGATCTGATTTTTTTATAATTATTGTATGGATCAAGTCAATATGTTTTTCAGTACAAAAATTCTAGAAACTAAAACTAAAGAGATATTCATGTAACACAGAAACGTTTGCTTATGCTCTCAGTATTTGAAAAACACCTAGGTAACTAAACGTATTTTCTCCTGGGTAAAAAATCTAACTAAAGCATCCTACAGACAGATAGGTCTGCAAAATGCTTTATTGAATGATATACACTTTCTGGGCTGTCTTGGCGTGGTCAATGCTTAACTGCAGATGTTTCTCCATACTTAACAGATGGCATCTTCAATGCTCCTCGTATCTTGACTACTATTGAATGTTATCGCGCTGTCTGAGCCGAACTTTTATACTAGTCGATGCGCCTAGATTGGTTAGTTCAGTGTTTAGATTGTCTGGTGTGTTACATTTGTTCTTAAGTAAAAGCATCCAAGTATGACTAATCTGCAATCCTTGTCTTTCCAAGCATGTTCAGCAACGGCAGATTTTTCAGGCTGCTATAACTTATGTGCCTTTCATGTTCTTTTTCCTGGTGTCTACAGTTCGTTTGGACATTCCCACATATACCTTGTTTCAGTGGATGCATGGCACCAAATGCACTCTCAATTGAGTCCGTTAAAAACTCCGGAAGTGTATTTGGTGCCATACAGCGACTGTGACAAAATATAAGTGGGAATGTCCAAACGAACTGTAGAAATCAGGAAAAAGAACACGAAAGGCACATACGGTTATATCAACCTGAACCGCCGTTGCTAATAATATCACTAGAGGACAACAAAGTGCTGGTTTGTGTACCAATAGGTATTACAATCTAGTATGAAGGGAGGCTTTGGAGATTCTCCAATACCCGAACTACATGAACATGAAAGAAGGATGGAGATTAGTCATACTTAGATGACTTTGCTTGAGAATAAACAAGTACCAGCTTATCTGAACCAGTATAAAAGCTCGACTTAGACACCAATAACCATTCAACTGCCTCTCAAGATACGAAAAGCACTGAAGATGGCAAAACATCTACAGTTAAGCATCGACCATGGTAAGACAACCCGGAAAGTGTACACCATTCAATTAACACCGTCTGTGAAAACCTACAGTAAGATGCTTTATCTTCATTTCTTCATAAATCTCTTTTAAGTAATTTCAAAATTTTTCCCAACAACACTGACATCATCAATTATAAGTTGCGAAGATGATTTTATGCTTCTTCACTAAATGCTGTTTAACGTTCCCTTTAACTTTGGCTCTGTAATTGCATCCTTCGATAGCACAAGCGAACTGTTTTGGTTTTCCGCATTCGTATTTTTGATGTTGCAAAAGTCCTCGTTTGAACTTATACGCTCTATTGCAAGAGTCACAATGATACAACTTAGTTAAATCTACAAAATAAACAAGTTACAAAAAATGTTATTAGAATGTGTAATAAAAGTAAAGAATGTTCATGGAGAACTACAAGAAAACCAGCACCTTCTTCTATTTGTTGCATAGTTGTGTGTTATACACCTTTTGCGCAAAATAATAGGGGCAATAAATATTTAATGGTACACTCATCACTTTGATGTCGGCTATTAAAAAATGTAATTGTTTATATCTAAGTATGCAGGGTATAACAAAAAACCCGTTAATTGTGTATTTTTGGCGCCAAAATATAACAATTTGACCTCACTTACGTATGTATAAAAATGCTTTCCTTAATAGATACAGGGTGTTAAAGTTGAAGTTTTAAAATTTGTTTTTGCTATAATTTCTTCGGATTTTCACCTATCACTATGAAATTTTATAAAGGTACTTCTTGTCATTAATCAAATCATCAAGGGTATTATTCTAAACGACGCCTAAAAAACAAATGTAGAAACGAGGGAGAATGGGTTATTTTATCCCCCACTTTTTCTCTGACGTACGCCTATGGACAATTTTTTAAACAAAATTGAACATCAATATTTTATTAATCATGATAATTTTTTTTAAATTCTTCATTTTTGAGATAAATTCATGCATGCAACGTTAGATACAATTTCATCAAAATACATACACAACAATAATAACATTTTTAAATTCAAATTACAAATTAACAATTTGTAATATTCTAACTTGTTCTAAGTGTTCTGACTTCTTATTTTATACAGAGTGTGTCTGGAACATAGGACTAGCCAGGTGTATTATTTTTACACTAATAAATGTTGTTGTCAATGTAAATTTGTTTATTAAGAAGAAAAAACATTTTTATTGCTCCACCTGTCTACGTGCCTCCAAAATTCATAAACGAGCAATAAAGAATTTCCGATATTTTGCTTATTTCCTAATTTTTCAGTCGCGTTTGTAATATGCTTTTCAGTTTATCAATATTCTCAATTGATTCGGAATAAACGTCGTACTTTATAAATCCCCAAACATTGAAGTCCAATGTACTAAAGTCGGAGGAGCATGGTGGGCACTGAATAGTTGTGTCTCTTCCACTTACAATTCATCGAATTGGAAAAATTAAATTTAAATGTTGTGGAACATTTAATCCAATATAGATCCACATATTTTGACGAAGACTGAGTGGTAAATTATCGAGCGAAGTGAAAAAATCAATTTGCAAAAAGTTTAGAAATGTCGCGGCATCTAAACTTGTTGGTGGACTATATGTGGGTATGTACAGCAATTAATGCAAATCAAATAACTAATCTGATTCTTAAATCCTTATTTTTCCTTAATAAATGAATTAAAGCATTTATTTGTGTAAAAAAGACACATCTGGCTAGCCTTATATTCAGAGACACTGTATAACGTAAGTTAAAACACTTTAGAGCAAGTAAGGACATTACAAATTATTTCTTTGTATTTTGAAAATTTAAAAATGTTATTAAAGTGCAGCTCATTTTGCTGCAACTATCTTTAACATGCATGCTGAAATTCTAATTTATCTAGAAAATGAAAGGTTTTGCAAAAAAATATCAAAAGTAATAAAATATTCTAAACAAATATGTACATTATGACGTTATAAAAAAATCATCCATAGGCGTACGTCAAAAAAAAGTGGAGGATAAAATAACCACTCTCCCCATTTCTACGTTCAAGAAGTAGGTATCTCTATAAAATTTCAAAATGATACGCAAAAATCTGAAGAAATTACAGCAAAATACAACTTCAAAAGTAACTTTATCACCCTGTATCTTTTAAGGAAGACATTTTCATATATAGATAAGTAGGGTGAAATCGTCATATTTTGCCGCCAAAAATACGCAGTTAACGGTATGACCTGCTTTATTATCACACCCTGTATATAAAATTGGTTGGGTATGCGTGAATTAGGTACAGTTTTTGTACATATTCTACAATGATATTCAATAATGTAAAGTTGCAACCATATTTTACTTACATACAGATAGGGAAAATATTTAACCGATCATATGAAATGCTAAGAATAATCCCTTCCACTGCTCGCCGTCCAAGCTTGACGCGTCCTCCCCTATTTTGGCGGACTAAACCAGTATTCATATAGGACACTATTCGTTTGGCGTTCGACCGTGGGCGTAGGAGAGTAGGGGAGTACTGACTAAGCCCGCCCTGCCGCGCGTCATCTTCCCACCAATACCCCATGCATTTGAAATGTATGTAATAGAATCTCCCCATGATCGGTTAAATATTTTCTCTATAAGTATATGTATTTGACATACATTACAGGGATAGTTGAAAACGAGATGTCTGAGGAATGGCACAAGGTCTTGTCGCAAATAATTATTTATTATTTATTTACTTTCAGTAAATTTATTTTAATACAAACCTTACTTACTTTAATAATTACACTTACTAAAGTCTAATACGATATCTAACAAAACTTAAATTTTCCAAATGTAGAATTCGATTCAGTTTTAATTCTCGAATACCATATTGTGACGAAGCAAGCAGTGGCGTTTCAAATTTGACTTAATGTGAGACCTATACGGGCAATTCCTGTAGGGGCAAATATTTGTAGGGGGTTTTCCACAATACCGTAGCTGGTGGTAATATAGAGAGCTTCCCTTTAGGTACACCTTATTACATTGATTACAAATATATTTTGCTGAAAAAGAAAGTGCGTTAGATTGGTTAAAGTTCAAAAGCATTGTTTTAGTTAAAGTCTGTATACGCAAATACTGTTGCACTTTTATTTTTTTATTTTTTGACAAAATGTTGTGTCATCTAGTAATACAATCTGTTTTAATTCAGTCATCCCCAACTAGCAATTTGGTATTATATATATAATAGTTACAAAAACGTTTTCGAAACAATTCTTATAAAACAGCATAAGTCATAAAACCATTGTAAGAATGTTTATATATCAACTGTAGAACCAAAATTGGCACCATATTATAAAGCACTTTAGTTACCGTTGAGAATTTGTAATGCCTATTGGAAACAATTTAAAAATAGTTATACAGGGTGTCCCAAAATAGAATGCGACGGAGGTAACTGAGGGATGCAGTACCCTTTATCCCCTCCAATTATTTCCAAGTACGCCTATGTACCTTTTTGAAATATCAAACGTTGAATTTTCTTCTGATCATGTTATCTCTCTTGTAAATTTTTGTTTAAATGCTCCGTTTTGGAGGAAAACAGCAATTTGTAGTGCCCATAAATCTATCATTCACTATCATTTTCAAGTAAAACTGAAATTTTGTGGATATACCTATTATTACAATACCTTGGCAACTTAACAAATCGTAATACTTACTGGTATTACTCCAAGGTATTATAATAATAGGTATATCCACAAAACTTCACTTGAAAATGATAGTAGCACTACAAATTGCTGTTTTTGTCCCAAACGGAGTATTTAAACAAAAATTTACAAGATAGATAAAATGATCAGAAGAAAATTCAACGTTTGATATTTCAAGAAAAAGCTACATAGGTGTACTTAGAAATAATTGGAGGGGATAAAGGGTACTGCATCCATTCGCCCTTCTATTTTTTTCACCAAAGTTACATAATAAGTATGCCAGAATAAGATAAAAGTACGTGTGTATCTTACGGAACAATGGAATTATTAACAAAAATAATTTTTTAACAACTTTAACACCCTAAATATTAAAACAGGGACATCCAAATAAAACATGCCATAAGAAAAGTTGCGTTATTTTTGTCCAACGAATATGTGGTTAATGGTATGGCCTTCTATTTTGGGACACCCTGTATAATAGCAACAATTTTATAATAGGTCTATTTTACTATCTTTAGTAGTCAAATACGATATTTTTGTAGCCTAAAATCCATCAATAAAATTAAATTACTTATTAACTGTATCATTAAGATATCAGAAGCTATAAACTAATGAGCATTTCTAATCACAATGTCTGTCACTGGAATGTTATGTGGAATATTACTCAATATTATTTTACGCGTTTTACTGCACTTTGTGAAAGCAATTTTTATTGCGGATAAAATTTTACATGCGCAAATGGGTGAGATAAAAGTATTTTTTTTTTAATTTTGATATAAGTTCCTAGTTTTTTTGTTTTTTTTTTGTTTTGATAACATTTCTTTATATTTCTTCTAAATTTGCCAATTCTTATAACTTTTTTCCACTGGTTTAAACCTAACATGTTTATTCTTATACATATAATGACTATGAAAGCTAAAGAAAGAGGTAAAACTAGACTTCCACTGTTCGCTATAAAAAAAAGGGTAATTTTGAGTGAAAATAAACGTTTTTCTGTTGTAATTGTTATATAACAATGTTTGTTTGACAATAAGTAGTATAATAACTATATGACAATGTATAATACAACTATTTGCTCTTAGAAGTAAAATTGCCTCCAAGTATCTTTTAATATAACAGTTTTATAGGTTGACAACCCACATCTAAGAAACTATACATTTTTTTTATAGCGCTGTTAGATATACTAAAAAATTATTATAAACTGCTTTAGTTTTATTAGCTAAAATGTTTTATAAATTTGTCGCAGAGATGTTTATAAATTAATTATATATTTGTCGTAGAAGCTGTTTTATAATTTAGCTGCCAAAACGTTCGTGTGTTAATTTTATAAAATATTCAGTGACAAACAAAATAATGATATTTGCTGCTACATAAAAACAAATAATTATTTCGAATGCAATGAAACATAACTGTCGTATAACCTGAAAATTATATACGTTATGCTGGTTGGGGGCGCTATTCACAAAAATTTTAAAAGCAATTAATTTTATGAAATAGATTTTACATCATCTATCTATCATAGTGATTGTAAGTTCTTAGATATGAAGAAATGAATAACAAATTAAATATTGTATGAATGTAGATAAAAAAGGAATACATCTAAAAGAAATAGATGTTGTAGAAACATACGAAAATAAAAGTATCCATTTTTTGTTATAAATATTTATTGAGCATTTTCGAAATACATACAAATGTATTTCATATGAATTATGAACTTAAATATGAAAATAAAAAAAGGTATGGCAAAATTAAGAACCGTTGGACTATGACTAGAGACGTCTAATGATAAATAAATAAAAAATTATAAAGATAATTTTAAGACAATCCACGTTTATATTTCCAATATTCCTCGGGGTGAATCTTATACAGATGTTTTTTAAAATTATAAGGAGTGTAACTTCTGGTATTATAAACGCATGCCCCATAAGTGCAGGTATAGCTCCGTTCTACTCCACAGTCTCTACGTAGATGGCAGTACAATGAGTCTCGTTTTTTGTACTGTTTCCCACATTTTGGACAACGAATACCTAAAACGTAATTTATTGAAACATACAGAAAAGTTTCAGGTCATTGTTCACAGACATGATATAATAAAAATATAATTTAAATAATTTTTGTATAGTGCTGTTTTGCACAGCTTTATGTCATCTCATACCACAAATATTATTATTTTCGAACAGCACGGGTTTATTCAAGGTCGTTCTACAATTACTAATTTATTATGTAAAACTGAATACATTTCTGCAGTTCTTGATGTTGGAAGTCAAGTCGATGTTATATGCATAGACTTCTCTAAAGCGTTTGACAGGCTCGACCACTCTAAGTTGTTAAATAAACTTAACAACGTAGGCCTCTGTACTGGTTTAGTACAATTATTTCAGTCATACCTCTGTAATCGATCCCAATATGTGCAATATCGTGGATTCAAATCTGACACGTTTCTCCAAACATCAGGTGTTCCTCAAGGGTCCATACTTGGACCTCTTTTATTTGATAAATTTATTAACGATATTGCGGAGGATCTTAATATACAATACCTATTATACGATGATGACGTAAAAGTATTTTGTCAAATTAACTCTGTTTTGGACTGTGAAAATCTTCAGAATAACCTTGTTTCAGTTAACGACTGGCGTAACAGAAATATGTTGCCTCTTAATATCAGCAAGTGTAATGTCATGCCGTTTCATCGAAAAAAGTACCTATCATGTTCGATTATATATTGCAAAACAGCATTCTCAAGAGGCCTGCTAGCATTAAAGACTTAGGTGTTATTTTTGATTCTCAGTTGAGTTTCTTACAGCACATCCACAGTTCCTTATCCACAGGATGCATACAGGAGTTTGGGATTTATTTTACAAAACTCTAAAGATTTCAGGAATCAGTCTACGTTGCGATTATTGTATACAACTTTTGTGAGATCCAAACTTGAATACGGTTCAGTTATATGGAATCCAATTTATATTACATATACGTCATTACTGGAGAGAGTCCAACGAAGATTTTTTAAGTCTGCCACATATCTGTTAGATGAAGTCTATCCTATTCAAGATACTCCACAAGAATTGTTTTGTGTCCGTTTTAATCTACAAAGTCTTGCCAGTAGGCGTACAATGCATGGTATTATTTTATTACATAAAATTATCCATTTTAAAATTAGATGTGAATCTGTTATCAAAGATTTATTATTTAGAGTTTCCAGATTGAACTCTAGTAATTGTGATTTGTTTGTTACCCTTTGCTCGTACAAATATGTTGTTAAAGTCGCCTTTGTATCAAATGCTGAACAATAACAACAATATGGAGGGTTTCGATATTAACTTTTGTGGTGTACGTGATATAAAAAAATATTTTCAATAGGTGCATGTGTATATTCTTGTTTCTTTTTATTTATTTTTATTTTGTTTAGTAACTTTTATTTGTTTTTTAATTCTTTTGTGTTTTTTATATTATCTGACAATTTAACTTTCAGGTTTATTATTTTTTATTTTTACTAGATTTTAAACTGTTTTTATATGTTTAGACTTTTATACTACTTATATTTTATTTTATGCAATCGATTTTTAATATGTAGGTATTTTTTTTAAGTATTTTTCTTTCTCTCTCTTATTGCAATTTTTCTAGTTTAACTACTTATCCTTTAAGTGGGTTATACCCGTTGGATATTTTAAGAATATAAATAAATAAATAAATAAATATAATACGTAAAATAAAAATATGCATACTGACCAGTATTTTGATTAGAGTAACGCAAGTTTAGATGTTCATCTTTAAAGTAGGTATGACTTTTCGAAAGTTTGATTGCTAAGAGCAATAATCGCACACCATTGAGCAATGAAATATGCAGCAACTTTTTAAATAATCGAAACATATCATCTATACATGTTAATTGTTCAAATTATATATATATTCATGGTAACAGTGTTGTCAGATGGACATTTCACAATCATTTTTATTGTTTCTTCAGTGCTAAACTAAAATGAATAAAAATTAATTGCAAGGCTTAAAACAAGCATTTTTTCAACAACAAGTCTAAATTCCCAAAATAAATACAGTTCAAAATCAGTATAAATGTGGACATTACTTAATAATTTTATGCAATTCAGTAGAATCCCCGCTTTAATAAAGAGTAATAAACTGTAAAAGGTTACTTCTCTTTCAACTTTTACTTAATATAATTCACAATTCCAGTGTTATACATCAAACAGCAAAACAAGCACAACACAATGCAAACCCTTAAATGCAATAACGTAATACACCGATATTTTCCACACAATTAGACAATATTTCTTCACATATCAAAAACCTCAATGTAAAAACAAGAACAATAATTAGAATACTTATTAAAAAGCAGTTTTAATATAATTGTTCATAATAAAACCAGGACTGGCGTTAACATTATGTAATCATTTATAAAATATGTTTATTAGTCAAATCTCATAATGACCTATGTGACCTATATTATTTTATTTCATTTGCTGTCAATAGGGTTAGGAATATTTATCGATATATCGATAATATCGGTAGTAATACAGATAAAAAATTATCAAAAATAATTTATCGATATTATCGACAATCTATCGATATTATCGAAAATTTATCGATACTATTGATATTACTGGTAATATCGATAATATCGGTAGCTACCAATAGTTTTGATAATATCGATAATATTTTAACTCGCGAAGAATCAATATCGTAGGTTTTAGATTTGTTTATACCATACTGAAAACTGTTCACTGAATAGTTTTCGATAAGTTACCTAAAATTTAGGGAGCAATCATGAAATGGGCGATATCTGTTGAGATATGAAAGAGAATGAAATCCTTCCGGCAGTGAATAACAAAGGCCACAGATCTTATAAAGAGAAGCGACAACTTCTCGGTAGAACGCTGTGATATAAAAATTATTCATTATTTGAAGTTATTACTTCAATATTTTAATATCGAAATTATCGATAATATAGATATTATAGTATCGATATATCGATAATATCGGTTTATTTTATTTATTGATAATCGATAGTTCCAAACCGTTATCGCCCACCCCTAGCTGTCAGGATTGTAGGTTTTTAATATTCTATATTAATGACGCCACACTCTGTATAGTATAAAAGCAGATAATAGTACAATAGATTTTTATTACTTATTTTTCAAATTCCTATTTGGTTTAATTTATGTAACTGTTTCAGACATTTAAATATTACCAAAATATAAATATAAAATATAAAAAAAACATTAATTCTACCATTCTTTGTTCAAAGATAAAATTGCAAAACGATTGTCTAAACTAAATCCATTAATTTCCACAATAGTGAAAAAACAAGCTGGAACGTGGTATTTATTCGCAAATGACCTCAAAATATATTCTGAAATTAATAATTTAACAGATTATATAATTATTACAGACGCAAATTTGCACAATTGAAAAGTGGTATAAAGCTAACAAACTGGAAATGAATGTTGGGGCATTCCACGCCAACTCAGCAGTCCATCCCACATCACCCTGTCAGATCTGGCTCTTGATACATCGATTGGTACTATCGAAAAAAGGATATTCCCAAATTTTCAGCCCCTACGGTCGCTTCAAACTGGCTGAAAATGATTTTTGAGCAAATTTACATTTTCTGCAGCTTAGTTCTATTAATAATAAAGAGAGAATGAGAGAATAATAATTCTTTCCCTTCTTTTGTCACAAATCTTTTGTTTATTGCACAGAAGGGCGGTGAACGAATGCTTGTAAACAAGGCCCATCTCTTGGCGTCATCTGTGCGGAGGGCGCATAGGAAGTTTCAGAGCGATTTTCGATTTCCGAATGGTACTGGTTCAAAATGCTCTCGTTTTTTTAATAATAAATAATGGAATAGTCTTTTTATTATTAATGGAACTAAGCTGCAGAAAATGTAAATTTGCTCAAAAATCATTTTCAGCCAGTTTGAAGCGACCGTATTTGAGATATCAGATTTTTTACCAAAGCGCGGTTTTTCGCGTTTTCCGGGTTCCCCTTACTAGATATCGGAAAACGGATTGCGGCATCGTGTTCTACGAGAAGTTTGGCATCTGCTATGTATTTTTGATCATTTTTTTAGACCAAAATGCCGCGTCAGTACACGAAAAACCGATTTCAGACACCTGGAGGTGAAATGATGGCCGAAAACTTCACTATGGGCCCCTGGTGACAGGAAGCGGTCTTAGGGGCTGAAAATTTGGGAATATCCTTTTTTCGATAGTACCAATCGATGTACCAATTTTGAGCCAGATTAGGGTTCCCAACTTGACCGAGACAATTTTTTTTACGTTTCCATATAATTGAAACAAAACATCAAACATCAGAGACATATATTTCACACACTTTTTTTTTATTTTTAAACATAAAATCCATCATAAAATAGACTAGTTACCTTTGGCTTTTGAGAAGAGAAAAAAACAACAAATTCATAAACATAAAACATGACTTTAGTAACTAGGACTAGGACTAGGGTATATGGTAAGTAAGTACCTACTTAATACAACTAATAAATATTATTGACAAAAATAAACTGCAAAATAAAGCCTTTTTACTTTCCATTGCGACTTATCTATATTTTTCTTGAGATCGAGCAGCCTGAAGCAGTTTTTGGTCTGATTTAACTAGAGCCAAAAGTCCTCACATTTTAAATCAAAATTTAGTCTCACTTGTATTTCCGATTTTACTTGAGATATACTCGATTTCTTTTCTTGGTCTACAATGCTTCCATAATGCTGAAAACTCGTTCGCAAAAAGCATTGCCGACAGGAACACTAGGACAATAATTTAACATTTCATTTAAGTTATCACTAGCAACATCAACACTAAATGTCCGAACCCACTTTTCTATTACATTTTTTTCAGAAAAAGATTCGAAATTTTCAATAATATTATTAATTAATATATAATCGGTATATAAGTATACGGACAAAAATATACCTCAGACTACCAGGGCACGGCGCGGCGGTTGGCCGTCAAAGTTCGCAACGTTGCCGTATACACGAAAATGTCTGAATATTGTTAAAATATTAGTTAAGTATTTCCGGGATTTTTTTATGTCCCGGCCAATGCAAAACTTTTACCGGGACAAACTTTCTCATTCCTGGTTAAACCCGGCCAAACCGGGACGGTTGGAAACCCTAAGCCAGATCTGAGAGGTGATGTGGAATCGACTGCTGAGTTGGCGTGGAATACCCCTGTTGCCAAATGTAAAGTAATCCCTTATTCACGAATAACCTCTCCTGTAAATTACTTTGTGTAATTTTGCACGTGGTCAAAATTTAACTTTCTGAATAACTTGTTCAAGTAACATTTTGCTGTATTTTCAGTGGAATAAGCTCTTTACCTGAAATTAAAACGGTTTCTACTTGTCGCACTGAATAAAAAATAAAAACCGTTACTCGTAACAACTTAACAAGGTATACTTTTCCAGATAAAAAACTGTTTCAATCGTCAGATCGATACACTAAGCTGCAAAATGACATCAAAATTAGAAACAAATTTGAATTTCTCGTTCCCAAAAACCCCCGTTCTCCAAATTGTATGCACATATTTGGATTTTTTAAAAAGTTATCTACAAATATCGAAAGTAAAATTTTAACTTTGACACCCTGTATTACGTTTATTCAGTTGAAAATAAAATAAAACTTATCTAGGAAGTTCAGTATATTCAGAACTTAGTTTCACAAAGCTTTGCTTAAAGGAAAAGTGTTAGCTCATAAGCTGCCAGCATTTTTACTAAAATTATATAGTTGAAGAAATATCATAAGAGAAATCATATTTAAATAATATCAAAAAAGAGAAATGGTTTATGTAAAACATTAAACACTAAATAAAAATATATTAAACATTATGTATGCCGTCACATTTCTCAGGGAATGTGATGTTTCATGATGTGCGTCTTTAAATTTCCTTTGTGGTAAGTCTTGTAATTACAGTAATAGCAGATCATTGAAGGTGATTTTCCACAATAGTATCTTTTATGCAGTAATAAGCTTCTTCTGGTTTGGTAAACGTTGCCACATTTTTCACAAGTGTGCACCCCTACAAAATACAATTGTCAATATAACAGTTATTTAACTACTTTTTGTACGAGTTGCATACAATATTTTTTCTACGTTCATGCAGAAACCAAAATTTTTTTTATTTAGATGACACTACCTACTAGTGTAGGAAAATATGACATCGATTTGAACGTTTATGACAAAACGCTGTAGTAGAATGACAGATGAATGCAATAAACATTTTATTGCACTAGTGCAATAAAGGACCACTTTTTCCACTAAATATAATTCAATAAAGTTTTGTTTTTTGCATGAACGTAGAAAAAATATATATCTAACTACTTTTATATGCCATTAGATACCTAAAATTTATGGATATAAGGTAAGACAATTTGCATATTTACAAGTATAACTAAAAATAATCAAAATGAAGTTACTTACTAAAAGCTATACGCTATTTATAAACACTCTTAAACACTAGATTATTATTGGTTTCCGCCAAGTAACACAGCTCCACATAAATTCATGTTTACTGTCAATGTTGACACTGTCAAGTACTAACCTCTAAAATGTCAGTTATATTAGTCTAAGACTAACGTTGCCACGTCCTAGATTTATTTTGTGTGCATTATTCCTATTTGTTAACCCAAAATCAAATATAAAAGTTCTTTTCATAACGCGGTAACAAATTGTATTGGTTTTTGTGCGTTTTTTCTGTTTTTTATTTCAAATTTACCGCTAAAATAGTGATATTTTCTAATTAGGTGCTTTTCCCTATGTATACAAGGTGTCTCAAAATTAACCTGCCAAAAACTAGGATCAGGATCAGATATACTCGCGACAAGAATTCAAACGACTTACGTCATACGAACAAATGAATAATTCATTGTATTTTCATCAAAATATTTAAAAAACTGCAACTGATAGTAATGAAACTATATACTACACTATAAGTTTGTATTATATATTGCACTAAATTGCAAAAAATTATTGTTTTTAACGCGACCAAATATCGAAAATTACGTTGACAATAAAAACAAATGTGTAACGTCAGCCGTGACGTAAGACGTCTGAATTCTTGACGCGAGTATAAAGCAATCAAATTTGTAATTGAAAATCGAAATTAGAGTATGAATTTAATGTTTTGAGAGCAATTCTACATAATTAGTCATATGCGTGCCAAACTGGGGATAATTGGGTAAAAATTGTACAATTTTGCAAAAAAAAAGAGGCTCTTGTTTTACATCCATACACTGTTCCGTTATAAATTTAAAAATTTTTTGGTATAGCGCAAAAATATTAGATATGATATGCAAACAGTCAAGTTGTCCGTGGTAGGCTATGAGAAGGTATTACTCAGCTTATTTGACACATATTACAGACGTATTTAAAATTTTGTTAAGTATTAATAGACTATAGACAAATCTTTAATATGTGTCAGGTAAGTCAACAGTATTATCTCACAATTTACTAGGGCATTTTTACTATTTACAGATTCCATCTTAAACTTTCGTGACATGTCATAATTTTTTTAAATTAATATTATTCGAAAATGACGCATTTTATAGAAGTGAAACAGGGGTATCTTTTTCAAAATTGTATTATTTATCTTAGCCGATTTTTGAAATTTAGAAAAGAACACATTCTGGGCCACCTTTTAAAGGGTCATTACTTCCCTAGGGGGCGTTTTCCGTTATTTATATAATTTTTTTTCTTACTTTTGCTCATAAATTTTGGCAGGGTAATTTTGGGACACCCCGTATATGACTTCTTCATTTACTCCTAGTTGATAATAGCTGCTTCTAGAAGCTGGTATGTTTAAATGAGGCTAAACATAAAAAATATTTTATTGATATATATTACAAAATTAAATATTTCCATATTCTATGTTTACACTTTATAGTCATACAACTTAAATTTTCAGTAAATAAAATTACTCAATCCTAAATAAATTTTACAAACAATTTTTGCCACAATGAAATACAGTAGCTACTTACAAAACATTAAGCAAATTACTTTTGCTTTACCAGAACTGTGATCTCAATTTTTTACGAAAATAATACAATACAATACTTCTTAATAAGATACGAAGAAACAGATAAAATATCCAACTACCTTACGTTATGGTGTACCATAAGGTGTCTTTTCAAATTTCCCTTGTGGTATGTTTTATACGAACACATACTGCAAAGCATAGAAGGGGGCTTTCCACAATAGTATTTCTTATGTAGACCCAAACTGGCATTAGATTTATATAGTTTTCCACAATCGACGCATAAGAACTCTGCTGAAAAAATAAAAAGTTAATAAAACCGCACTAAAACTGTATTGTGCTGAATGCGGAAAAATATATTTATTTTCTAAAGTAAAGAAATTGTACCTACTGAGTTAAGAATAAGGTAGGGTAGAGTAAAGTGAGATAAAGTGATATATCCTAGGTGAAAATTTTCATATCCAGTTTATACATAAATTAAGTAGAGTTAGATTTAGTGGTTTCAGTAAAATTTTATATACAAGGTGTAGATAATGAAAATGCATAACCAAATTTAAATTTTTCCGATTATTCTATAAATAATTTAATTCTCTAGCAATACAATTTAATTACTCCAACCTCTATAGGATGGTCCCGTGAAAATTGACCCTCTTCCCTCCCTCTTTCTCCATTATTAATCGAGATAGGGAAAAAGATGTAAGGATTAAAGTGGTAGTAACTTTTAAATATTTTGTAAAGCATACTAATATCACAAAATCAACTGAATATTGCATTTCCGAAATGTAGACTGCTTATTTTTTTTAATGGAACACGCTGTATATTTTTACGCCATTCGGAAGACTAAAAATTGAGCTTCCAAAAATATCTTTTACGGTTTTCAACATATTACATGTTTATTTTTAATATAAAACACCATATCACATCATTATAATTCAAGATGAAGTTTTACGAAATCGTAGAAAGGTTAAGTATTTTTAATTCTTATTGCTACTTAATTCTGATATCGAACATAAAATTTAGAGATTCAACATGAAATTTGTACGAAAGCCACGGTTTTTAAATTTTCTTGTCTTTTTTTAATATGGAGTTCGAAAACAAAATTTCGAGTTTAAACATGAAATTTCGAATTTGAATAGGAAATTTCGTGTTTCAATTTAAAATTTCAAAAAATTTAGCATTTTTAACTAGAAATTAGCTTTTAATATAAGACAGTGGATTGCAAGTTGCGCATTTTTTAAACATGGACATCTTTTTTAAATGGATTTTTTTTGCATTTTATTCAGATTGCTATGAAATCATAACTATTTTTATGTAACATACTCTTTAACCGTTTTAGAAAAAAATGGTATTTGAAAATTGACATTTCGACAATCGCCACCTCATTTTACTCAGCGAGTTCGAGATTTATTTAAATGAATGTTTTAATGGCCGCTGGATTAGAAGACGAGAGTCAATAGAGTGGTCTCCAAGATAGTCCGATCTTACACCCATCATAGGATACTTTTTATGGGGTTATTTAAAATCCGTGGTTTATGCGAATAGGCCTCAAAACATACAAGACTTGATTGTGGCAAAAGATGAATACATTTGACGACAACGTGTTGTCATGAAACCAATGGATAGCATTTTGAAGATTTAATTTAACTTTTTTTGTGCCAGTTGTTTGATTAAAAACAGTTAAAGATAGGTATATATGTTACATAAAAAAATACTTAGAATTCCACGGTAAATTGAATAAAAATACAAAAAATGGAAGTTTCCATTTAAATTAGTTAACAATAAATATGATAATTATTGTTTGCTTCATCCTATACAGGGTGAACCTTAAATAAGTACAAATATTTTCACCAGCAGTACAGTTCACTGTGTAGAACACATAATTAATAGTTTTTTTTACAAAAAATCAGGAATAAAAAAGTCAAATTTTAAATAAATTTCGTGATTTTTCAATAGAAAACTTGTTGAGGACCGCTGCTTCGGGAGTCATGATGGATGTGCATTCCACAGTGTTGCCCGTGTTACACTAGAATTTTTAGACGTCAAAGAATGATTGAAATATTTTTATTTATGAAAATATTAATGGCCATCTCCTCCCTCCCCTTTGTCATTTCTATTTCTCTCCAATAAATTGAAAATATAAACCAGATTCTCTACTCACAATCTTATTATCCAGAATTTGTTCATTATCCATTTTTACTACACTTCGACTGATTTATCACATTACGTTATTTTTATCACTATCACTGATTAACACTACTTACTTAACAAATATGCTTTTAGCATGTCAACCTTTTCACTGTTTGAATAATGCGTCATAATTTATTTAATCACACTGTATTTCACAAAAATTTTAATTAAATACACAAGACACTTAAGAGAAAAACATTGTCCCTGAAAATAATAAGACGATTTAAATACGTTTTATACGTTAGTGCGGCAACTCTTAAAACAGATGCATCAAGCGGTGCATTACTTAAGGCTAACGGTGAAACACGTGATCAAGTTTTGTTAAAACCAGATATATCGCTGCGCAGAGTAAGACTATGTTGACGTGTTGTGACAAAACGCTGAAATATGTGCTGCCTAGAGGCTAATGCATTTGGGATGGAGACAAAACGAAAGATACACTGAAATAAAAGTATCACAACTCTATTAGTGGAGTAAAATCGGTTCTCAATTATGCCGTTTTTTTTATATAAAGATATAACTAAATTAAACATTTACCATCTTTTAGAGGGACAATTTCGGCATTTGAAATGGACTTTTTTCAGTAGGGTCTAACTTTATAAATTCAAATTGTCGGTGCTTCGGACTTTATTTGTCAATTATGTTTTACGAAACATATATCGCGTTTGTAAATCAACGATTCAAGTTATGTTCATAATTTTTTCACAACATATATAAAAAAACTACAGCGCTTCTAATGGTACATACCAATTTTAAATAACTTAAAGCCTTTTCGAAAAAAATTATTCCAAAGTCAATACCAGTAAATTTGTGCATTAAAAACTTTACTATGCGGAGAGCTACATTAATTATTGAAAATAGAACTATAGTTATATCGAGACAAATGTAGTCGATAGTATGAAAAAGTTTTTTAAAAAAAGTTTACTTCGCTACGTGTTACGCTTTTCAAGAAATTGAATTTTACATATGCTCGTGTTTCGTGTGTAAGCTATGTTTATACTTGTGGTGCAGTATACGTTTTCAGAATAGGACAATGCATTCATTCGGAAAGTCAGAAACATCTATATTTTCCATAATTTTTATGTCGAATAAAATTAAATTTTAGTTTTTAATGCTTGTATTTTTTAATAAAGAAAACTTATCGTAGATCATAGAAAATACATAAGAGATATTAACATAAATGTATATTTATTTATGTCCAAAATGTAAAATATAAAGACTATGTATGGATTATTGAAGAGAAATATGAGAAATTAAAGTGTAAACAGGCCAATTAGATTAGATCAAATATTGAAAACATATACCTTTGATTTGTTAACATTTGTGCGTTCCAAAATACATATGTTGCGTACAGTGTTCTTAATTATAAAGATATGACACTGGCTTAAAATTGACGTATTCTTGAAACAATGTCTTCTACAGACATACAATTTTAAATATTTAATAATTGGATAATGTAGGTGTTAGCAAATAATAGGAATGACACCTGGGTATTTTCAAAGACATCGAAGTAAAACAAACAAACAGCTGCAAAAAGCTGTCTAAAATTTTAGATGCATAGATCTACCAAAATACTTACTTATTTTAATTATATTTGTAGATATAAATATTCTTATAATAAAAATTTACTTGATAATAAAAATTGTTCAATATTTATAATTAAGTGTATGAAAATAATTGTTAAATGTGGGGTTAGGATATCTACAAATGCGTGTCTTACAGACGCTTTTCAAAATTATTATTTTATTTGAGTAAAATTTAAACAGTAACTGTGAATAAACACAACCTCAATAAGTTACCTTTGTTGTATATGTTATATTTTTTGAGATTTCAATAGTTAAAAACACAATTTTAACTGCGAATTTTTATTTCTGTTCAAAACTTTTTTCATAAAGTTGTGTGAAAATCGAAGTACTTACTACTTAAACATGTAGTTTCAAAGGAACAAACAAAATCCATTTTTAATTGTTATGCTACTTTTCCCATAAATACTCAAGTAGTTAATTTATATTTACAATGTTATCAAGTATACTATAGAAATTAATAAAATCTTAAAATAATGCATTGCATGTTTTTACTGAAAAAATATATCTTTTGTGCTATTTATTTTATTAAACTATTTTGTACTTTTCGAAAAATAATAGTAGGTAATGATATTTTGGTACATAAGGCATTTCACACATATTTTTATTGTTGATTTTTTTGGAAAACATAATTCCTGATAGTTAATTTTATTTATAAAAATTCATAAAATAGAAAAATGAACAGAATGCTTTGTATATGCTTGTAAACAGTGATTTTTTATTTTTCTTCGGTTTTGAGATAACTATGTTCATTGACATTTTTCACAAAAAAATTAAAGATGAAAAATTTGAACATTGTTTACTTTCGAACACAGTTTGTAATATCTCAAGACAAGCAACATTTTTTTTTTAATCAAGAATGATAGTTTATTAAATAATCGACATTAAAATAGTTGACCAGAATGCGTTACCCCATCTGGAATGGCACTTTCTAACAAAAAAAAATCACTTTTAACGGTAGGACCCAAAATAGTTCCACTAATTGCGATGCTTAATTTTTTGTTTGTACCTTTAATACTCAAAATATAAATACTTTCACTTGACATAGGGCTCAACTTAAATCAGAAAATATGGAATAAAGAGATAATTTCATTTGTAGAATAAAATGCTTTTGACACATTTTTTCTTTCTATGTGTATTTCTACTAAGTTTGGATTTGCAACAAGCAAATTATTATTTACTGAAGTACAGTTTTTCAAAATTTCAAAACACAGCGTCGATGTAAAATAATATTTGTAGCCTATTAAAAAAAACCGCATATTTTTATCTTTATCCCTTGAGGAGTTATTGAGCGAAAACTTTATATCGTCTTATAGAGCGCTCACCGTAAGCCTTAAAGAAGCTATTAGCTTAGTTCGGTTTCAGAAGACGCAAAAGTATACCATATTAAGTTTCAACTTACGTGTATTGAAATTATCAAATCCCTTTCCACAAATATTACATGTTTTGATTGCACTTGCCTGTGCCACAGCTTATTCCTTTGCCCTGAACCATACTAATGCACCGGTCAACATCAACATAAACTCTATCAATCCTAGGGCCTAGAGGATGGGGCTTGTGCGGAATAATTCACCCACACACCTACCTGTTGTCTGTGCCTACATCAGTTTTTTTTTTGCATGCGATTGACGCTGCTTGTAAATATTTTACTTTGCCTTCTCTTGATATTGAACGCATACATCAAGATGGTTATTTTGTTATTTCATGTTTTGTGTTTATTTTTAAAATCTGTTTCACCCACTACGAAGCTACGAGGTACGAAATGGTTAGCACTGACACCTTGTTTGAGGTTATGTGGCGAAAATTAACTCTAAGATGTTGTGTGAAAATTATATATATTTTTTTTGTTATTCATCAAATAATTTAAGAGGATAATTTGTGATAATCTTTCTAACAGTGTACAATGGTATTTTATTTGTTTATGATAATTTTACTTTACTTATTGCTAAAAACTTATTACTTTATAAAATTATATTACAGAAGATATGGCAACTTCGCCTTCAGCAAATCATATGGTTTATTTTATTAGGTAAAGTCAGTGGTCTATCTGGTCAGCGGTCCTCAAAATGTGGGTATTTTTTATAAAAAATTAATATCTCCGTAAATATTTGAAATTTTTAAAAATGACTTACACTAGACTTATATATATGACGAACTA
This sequence comes from Monochamus alternatus, assembly GCA_037114965.1. Classification (NCBI taxonomy): domain Eukaryota; kingdom Metazoa; phylum Arthropoda; class Insecta; order Coleoptera; family Cerambycidae; genus Monochamus; species Monochamus alternatus. The sequence goes on along the minus strand of CM073426.1, from coordinate 143,849,683 downwards.
CACCTGCAGTTAAAATATTTGTAATTATTTAATTTGTAATTTCAACTTTGCATTGACAAAGAAGGGGTTATATTGAACCACTGTTATAAATTTAATTCTTCTGTTTTTCATAGCTTTTATTTAAAATCTTAAAAAAGATATATGTCGTAAGTTATATGATGTTCCAAATTAACAATAAACATATAATATCTCAAAAACTGCAAAAATATAAAAAGTTTTCCATTAAAAAAACCAAGAATTAGGCCTACACTTTTGAAATGCGGTATTCAATTGTTTTTACGAAAGTGCGTAAAAAGTATATGCTGAATTTCGTGTATAAACTCGAAATTTTGTGTTCAAACTTGAGAGTGAGCAATAAGAAAATCTAGCTTTGGTACAAATTTCATGTTTAAAATCGAAATTTCAAGTTGAAATTCGAAATTTCGTATGCAAACTCAGAATTTCGTGTCCGATATCAAAATTAAGTAACAAAAATTAAATTAAAAAAACGTGTGAGTTTCATGTTTTCGTAAAAAAAGTAAAAGGCCTACGTCTTGGAAAAGTAATATTCAATTGACTATGTAATATGCTCTACAAAATATTTAAGTTTCTACCACTTTCATTCTTACACCTTTTTTCTATCTCGAATATAACGAAGAAAACAGGGAGAGGGACAACTGCTTCATCGTTCTATAACGAATAATTTCCATGACAAAATTTGAAAAAAAATCTAATATTTATTGCAAATAAGTACTTTAATAAAATCAAAGTATTTGAGATTATCATTTTATGGAGAAAAACTATTATCCATAGTGACCCTGCTTCACTGGTTCTCCTTGTTTTGTTTGTGGTGTACTGCAATGTGGCACTTCAAATTTCCTTTCTGATATGTTCTGTACGAGCAGAATGTGCAAGACATAGATGGTGGTTTCCCGCAGTAATATCTGCGATGGAGGGACAGACTTGTTGTAGACTTATATGATCTTCCGCAAGTTGAACAGGTAAATGAATCTAAAATATACGGTATTAAAAACACATAAATATTAATCAGTACAAAACTGAATCAAATTTAGATACATATTCTAATGAAAAATTAAACGAAAAACTAATACTGTATTCCTAGAATGGAATAAGAACATTTGCTTTCCTAAGTTGACTATATTACATATTTCTTTTCAATAATTATATTTTGTTTAGTATGTAGGATGTCCAAAAATTAATAGTCAAAAGTGATGGGAAACAGGTACAGGGGTACTTTTTACCTAGGTGCCATTGTTGAGGAGTTATTGTCACTCAGTAAAGTAACCTCTTTTAATCCATATGCTTCATTTTTAACTTTTTTCTGTTGCGTTGTGTCCCCGGTTGTAGCTATACACAAAATACAGAAATTTAATTATCTTGGCAATCGTTCATTTTTTCATAAGTTATGAAGTATACCTTATTTGTAGAAGAGTAACAGGGCTATCTGCCTGCGAGGGCGAAATGTCAAATTTGACAGCTCCGTCAAAATTGCGTCAATTTTAGATCATAATTTCGACCGTCCTTGTATAACAAAAAATATTTGATTCAATTTTAAATATACAAAGATGCATTTTAATGAGTTGCTTTGATCCCCCAAATTTATTTTATTAATTTTTAAACTTCTTACTTTGAGTGACAATAACTTCTCAACAATGGCACCTAGGTAAAAAGTTTATATGAAGTACTAGCGCTCGTTTGACCTGCTCTATATAACCGTTTATTTTCTCCCCGTACTTACCGGACACCCTGTATATATTTTTCCTTTGATGATTATACAGGTGTTTCAAGAAGTAAGAAATTAAATATTGAATTTCAGTCATAATTTTTTAATCGTTACCTTGGCAATCTCGAAATTTGGTAACTTATAATAGTGCAACTTTCACTGTTTCAATTGGAATTATACATATTTTAGAATTTATATAATTTTGACGGCGTTGCCAAATTTGACATATTGCATTCGCAGTTATGCCGTATTTTAATCGCATACTTAATGACGATGTAATAGTTATTGATGTACCAAGGGAGATACTGGGATGATTATGCTCTCAGGCGACAGGTTGCAAGTCGCCTAAGGGCATAATCTTCCTAATATCTCCCGTCATACTATCAAAGGTTTGACGTTTCTTGATTTGTGATGCTAGATACCTTCAAACATATCCATTTTGATTATGCATGTCTGGGGTAAATGGGTATGTTTATATATCTCGTATTCTAGGTATTATAACTAAATTATAAAGTGAAATATAATAATAATTTATTAATTATGGAGTGGCAAAAATTAAATAAAATAATGAATAATATTAATGTATTGTGCACTTCGAGTTTCTAAAAATTGTCTAAACACATTCGCTGAACACGGAACATGTTTGGGTCATTTTTATTTTTTTGCTTGGAACTATCAACGTGGTAAAATATAAGATTAAAACAAGGTACAGCTTTTTTGAAGCAAATTGATCTGCATACGAAAAATGTCAAATTTGGCAACACCGCCAAAATTGTATAAATTCTTAAACTTAATGTTGATCATACCTGTATAATGAAGTATGACTAATTACAATGTTAATAGTGAAAGTTGTATTACTATAAGTCACTACTATCACCCAATTTTCGAGGTTGCCAAGGCAACGGTTTAGAAATTATGACAGAAATTCAATATTTAACTTCTTACTTGGATGTCCTGTCAGAGGTCAGATAGAAATATATATATGACATTATTTTGACTATCATACCTATGCTCTATCACTATTGACCACTAGTTTCTGAACACCTTGTAATTTAATTTGAATTAATCCTTGAATTTTTAGTGTGTATCAATTTCAACTAATTAAAAGTTATTTTTTATTATTTCCACAGGGCGTACCAAAATTCTGAAAAAGAGTTGTTTTCAAGGACATTTGGAAACAAAAAACCGTACGTTCTATAATTTTTCATTTAATCTTCACAACAATCAAGTTCACATAACGTGACAATTTTCACTATAAATTTGCTTATTAAGTACAACAAACTGAAAAATTAAAATTAATATTCTTAAAATGCTTGACTAATTCAACATAATTTAAATATTTGACAACATATTATGTTTAATTCTTAGGTGACTGGCCAATAGGTATTTTCTTGTAGATCTGTACGTACAGTGAGGGAACAAACAGGCGTATGGGGCTAGAGTGCCACATTCGAATTTCATATGCCTCCATAATGATCTTTTGACTTTGTACATTTTTCCACATTTTATACACCAGAATGAACCTACAACATTAAAGTTACTAAAATACGAAGGGAAAGGGCACAAATTAATATTAACTTAATTTGTTAACAAATTTTTAACGCGTGGCTGCTTTCAATCTTTAAATTTGGTGTCCAGTTTTGAAGAAAGTACTAATGTAAGTTGAGAAATAAAATTGTAGCTGTATTCTCTATATCTTTTCTTTATATATACATTTTTTATTTGGGACTAACAATATTGTGTGAATGTCTTTAATTTATATTTTTCTTAACAGATCAACGTCACTTTTGACTGTCAGAATTTAATTTCGAAAATGTTAATAAATACAAGGTGACATTGAAAATACTACAATGCATAGTACCACGCTGAATAAACTGAATATTATGACACATTGTAGCCACATGCAGGATCACATATTTGAAACGCTGTATCTTGAAAACAAAAGGCGATTTTTTACTATATTTTTGTCCTCTATCGCCTAGTATTATGCAATGTCACCCTGTATAATAATTTTGATACATATTTGACTGAACTTAAAAGAGGCATGAAGAAGCAATCCTAGAAATACAGAGAAGTGTGAGTATCTGACCTTATTGAATTTTCATATTCCTAGGCTCAATGCTAGAATCAGAAACCTGCTGTGGATAGATAGTCATAATTAGAATATCTATAAAAGTTTCCCATTGTATCAAATGATTGTTAACTATACTAGTATTGAATCACAGCTTGATATTTTATACTGTTCAATTTATAACAGAAAAAAGTTGTTTTTATAATTTTGTCATTTATGAGTTTCGATGTTTGTGTTTTTTAATAGCTTTTAACTTATTATTTTTTATATATTTTTGTATTTGTAGATTAGTTATTTTTAGTATGTTTATGTCATGTATAATTGCGTATAATTGCGGAAGATCGTCCAAAGGTTTCCGTGGGCTTAAATTGATCGTCATGAAAAATCTATCTCAGGGAATGATATCCATTTCCTGAAGTACTATGTTTCCCCCACTACCCGACAAATGATACGAAAAACGGGCCCCATAATTCGATCTTTTGCGAAATTCTGACCACTTTTCCCCGACTTCAAGGGTGGCTTAAGTAGGGGTAAGTCGGGCAAATATTGGAAAAATTGAATTATGCTCACCTAGATTTTTCATGACGATCAATTTAAGCCCACGGAAACTTCTGTACAACCTTCCCTGATCTTGCTACACACTACGCAAAAACGGGTATACCCGTTGAACATTTATTCTAAAGTAATAAATAATAAGTTATGATGAAGCTGTTTAAGTTCGAATTTCCAATCGTTAAATCCATGTTTGACCCCATAGTCCTCTTTACTATCTGTTTCTTATTCTCTAAAGAATTCTCAACATATCCTTCCTATGATGCTTTATCATCTGCATATCTGCACGTCCATCAAACAGAATGGTGCCTGGAAATCTCCTTCGGGATTCTTCAATCCAAGCTTGGTGCAATCATTTTTGTAACGCTTCCAAAAGTTTGGTAGGTACAATTTCCTTTTCTGTAGAATACGAAAAACCACATGTGAGTTGCATTAGGAGGAAGAAGTTCAGCATATTTTGCAAAAATATTTAAATAGTTGATACCTGCCACATTTCGTTCTGTTGAAACAAATTTTTAAATAATTTTTGTATTCGTGCATAAAATCACAATTTTAATATAGAGATCATTGTATTAAATATGATCCAACATTAGCTTAGTTATTTCTTCGCGACGACAGACCCCAAATAAGCTGATTATGATAGCAACCTTCATGAGTAAATACGTTTCATCATCTGCAGTAGGTGTTTGGAAACCTATATACTTCTGAACTTATCTCTTATCTCTGGTTATATAAATTCTTGACTTTTTGGCCTTACAACCCTCTGAATTTCTTTTGAAAAAATCGATTAGTTGAGAAAATTAGCTTAGATTTTGATTTTTCTTAATTGAAATAATAGTTGTCAACATTCAGTAGTGAGTCCATAGTGTAGATGGTTTCCGGGAGTGTTGCGGAAAAATAAGCCAAAAGAATTTCCTCAGACACTTACTTTACCTTGTTAGCTTTGCACCAATCTTCAAACTTTTAGTACTCCATCTCATATCGCGCCTTGGATTTTGTCAGAACTAAATTTGAGATAGCTCGTTTGCCGCTGCTTCTATGTCAGAGGATAAATTTTTCTTGTTTCGGTATCATTTACTATCAAACAATGTTACTAATAATGATTAAGTTATTTACCGACAAGAACAGTGAAATAACTGAAAAAAGTCAAATTTAACTTTAATAAACTTTAACATTAGACAGGGCGATACAACTTTTTTTCCTAAATTAAAGATATGAACTGCCCATATCTCCGCTACTGGTTGTTCAAAGTGCTTGATTTTTTCACATTTTATGGCACCTGAACTAACTACACTGTGTATCAAGTATGGCTTAAATATCTTCATTACTTTAGTAGATATTTAAGTCAAGTTAAGTAAAGATATAAAAAATCCAATTTTTTCTTCAAACTTGAACACCCTGTATCATCCTTATAAAGCCCCAAAATTATAACTGTTATATAATAAACTGTTATTATTTTTCAAAGTTCTACTTCCCTTCGAAGTTTGTTCATTAAAAACTGAATCACTTTATATACAGGGCGAGTCAGTCATAATGTTATTAATTTCAACCACGTATTTGGGAGGCCTAATAAAGGCAGAAAATCGAAAAATTTTTTTTACTCGACCTTTAAAAAAATAAACAAATCACCCTATAAAGATCAGTAACACGACGCTCCTGGTGCGCTACGAACTTTCTGATGACGACAATCGAATTCCGGAGGAAACATGGTTGCCACATCATGTTTACATATATAATATCGTCTAACACTTCAGCCTGTTATTCAAATTTACCCCCATTTAGCACTTTCTGCATTTTCCGCATTTCTTTCCCCCCCCCCAAATTTGTAGATCACGCCACACATTTGTAGAGGAGATGGAGAGAATATAAGCAGTAATCAGTAGTTTGTTTATTTCGGTCTTGCGTATTCGTCGTAAATTCACAATGCATAATTTTACAAATTCCGAATATGCGGAAATGGTAGTGTTATACGGAGATTGTTTACGAAATGCGAATGCCGTTGTTACGGAATATCGGAGATGTCAGCTATCAGACATTTTACAGGTGCGCGAACTTCGTGTAAGTGCCTTCGTGATATGGGTTCTGTGAAACTGCGTCGGGTGATAGAGACTGTTTTAAATTTAGTTGAGAGCAGCTTACTATTTCTTCAAGAACCATTTCAAGGCGATTGGAGATATCTCAAAGCAAAGTCTGCAGAATATTATGAGAAAACTCAGTGAACCTGCATCATTTTCAGAAAGTTCAAGCTTTAGAACCTGCTAATTTCCGCAGTCGTCTTGAAATTTGCAATTGTCATCAAAATCAAATTGCGGCTTAATTTTATTAAAAAAGTGCTATGGACGGATGAGTGCAGTTTTACTCGAACTGCATTTTAAACAGGTTAGTACTATACTACTTTAAAAACAATAAATTTTTAGGCTAGATATACGTAACTACAAACTGAATAATTAATTGTACTTACGAGTAATACTAAAAATTCATACTTATTTGTAAAACGTAGTGAAAACGTAATATCAAAATTATTAAACTGTAATAACCTAACAATCGAAAACATCTTTATTATCTACATTTGTTTTTATTAATAAATAAATCAATATTTAAGGAAAATTAATTCATGTATCTAGATTTAAAAAAATAGTTTTACTCCTTGTCGTTAAGTAACAGTACAAAAACTAGGTAACTAGGTTATTGACCTAATAATACGGTAGGTAAAGATTCACCGTTTCGGTCTTGGACAGTTTTCTGTCGACAACACGATGGTTTTTTATTACTTAGTATTTAAACACGAAACACTTTTCAGCTTCTCTTAATAATTTACCCATTGGGTATAGGTTTTTTATGTAATGTACGTAAATGGTTTATTACTCGGTTTATTATTAGATACGTTGGAGTTTTGTGATTTCAATGCAACTAAGCTAATTTCTTTGCAGTCATAACAGATACATTTGGAAAATCCACACGCTACTTGTCGGTTTAGCTTTCAGAGGCGATTTGTTGTCATCGTATGGGCAGGAGTGTAGGGATATCGTTTGCTTGGGCCGTATTTTCTACCGGAAAACCGGAGTGGGCCGCGTTACTTGCAATTTTTAATAGAATTATTTGATTATTATTATTTGATTTCATTGGATATTAACATTTTAAATTATTATTGGCTGAAGTTGAATTGAGCAAGGAAAAATGATATTCTAAAATAGTCAGTACAACCGTTTATTTGTGATGTCTAAAACCTAGGTAGATAGGTACTAGAAAAATATTTCAACTTGGCAACATTGCATCAGGTCGACATCGAGTTGAACTGTGAGCTATAAACGACCAAGACTGTGAGCGGTCAGTGACAGTCTGAAAAGGGGGTGTAAATAATGATTAGAAATTTTTTTTATCGGCGTAAATATGCATTTAGATTTTTTTAAATTCGCATTATACTCATTATTCCCTATCTCCTCTTAAAATTAATGACATTATGACTGACTCACCCTGTATTTTTTTGTATCATTAAATGAAAATAGATAAAATTTTGTCCAATATTCTTGTTGTTATTCGATGTTTTATCAAATTCGGTTGATAATTTTCACTTCTCTTGTTGTAATATGTATCTTTACAACACTTATATTGTAAATAACTATTACAATACAGTAAAAACAACTATATTTTTTGATAATCAACATCGAATTAAAGTAAATTTCACCATATTGTAACGTCTGCTACACAAATTAAATAATAAAAATATATAAGTATTCTTTATTCTTTCATAAAACTGTACACATATTTTACAATGACTCCACAAAATTTTCAATATTTTTAACCAAAATACATGCCTAATGTTTAGCTTTCTCGTGATTAACTAATAAATATTTCCTAGTAGCACGGTAACTGCATCTAGGATAGCTACAGGGAAAAGGTGGGAGTGTTTTGCACTCAGATTTTATATGTCTTGTCAGCGATGCTTTTAGTTTATACGATTTTCTGCACGTGTAACACTTGTGAGGACCTGAAAATATTGTTATTTAGTAAAACACATTAAACCACCGGTATATTCAAGTACACCACAGAAAACAAAAACTCTGAACACTTAGTATTGCAAAAGAAAAATGATATTTGAAGGAAATTATATAAGAAAGGCACCTATAATTTGTTCAAGCTTTGTCTTTTACCACCACATATATGAACGGAAAAAAAAACGGAGACACTTCACATGCAAGATGTTTCTAACGTGAGTATTCAAATTCCAGTGCATGCAGAATAAGTTAAAAAATGATGAAAACCTTAGTATAGATAGTTTTTTCTCAAATACGACCTTAAAATGCGTTTTACAGTCCAAAAGTTTTTCTTGGGCCAATTTTCTTGTTCAAGTCTCTTAACATCAATTTGATAATTTTATAACATGCTCTAAAATAAAATTCCCGTTACTTGACTTTAACCATACTTGACATTCCTGTTATCTGTTAACTTGTGCAAATATTTTCATGGTACACTTTTAAAACTTTAGGGTGCTGTCTAATGGTAGTTGAATTTAAGAGTATGCCTAAAATGCAATAGATGTTATTCAAAAACAATGCATCCTACCGCCATTTCTTAAAAGAACCAAAATACACTTTTCCTGATTGATTTTTTAAGAGTGTTTTGAAAATACCTTAAATAACTATTGTTACCATATTTTTTTATTGAAAATTGTAAATTTAGAAAATGTGAACCAAGAATCCTGAGGAAATGTTGATATAGCAACCAGTTTGGTTATTAGGTTTTCGTTACTATGTTATTGTCAGTGATTTACGAAAAATGTCAGAATCTTCTGCTTACAACGATAATATGAGAAACGATATAGAAGAATCATTAAAAATCGCGATTCAATCATTATTACTAACAAAATCCAAAGATAAATATGAAAAAGCGTTTCGTTTATTTGAGGATTGGAGTTATCAAATGGGAGTAACTGTTCTCAGTGAGGTAGTTCTATTATTCTATTTTGAGCAAAAATTCAGAATATACCAGAGTTCACATTGTCAGTGAAAAAGAATATTGACATAAAGAAATTTCAAAATTTAATTGCTTTCTTTTACCGCAAGAGAAATTTTTGAGAGAAGCAGATGATAAAACCTACTTGATGAAGAAGGTCAAATATTGACATTGTTTTTTATGTTAGATATTGCTGATTATTGGTATCAGTGAAGCATGCTGTTGTGAAGAACTAACATTTCCTTAGCTTGATCATATAAAAGACATGGAAGGATATATAGAGTGATAAAGATTGCGTACACAAAGAAGAACGCGAGGAGAGTATTTATTATTTCTAACAGGAACACTGAAGAAGTCAATCCTGTCGAAATGTTTCGCAAATATTCCTCTCTTCGTTCGTGACCAATTGAACATTTAAGATTCTTTCTAGGATATAGAAATGGAAAATGTACAAGACAATCGTTGGTATAAATTCTATAGCGGGTTTCCCTAAAAAAAGAATTGAGGAATTATTGAAGTTTTCGAATGCTATAGTCTGTTTAGAAATGAAAGAGAGTAATAAAAGCTTATTATGTATGCAAATCGTAAATAAATGTAGTACTGGTGCTTATATTCAATATTATGTATTATCGGTATAGATGAGGTGTACTTTTAAAAAAACTTTGTGTGATCGAACCGTACTAAATTGTAGCAGGTGGCTAAAATTTAATCCCCTACAATCCGTGTTTGTCTATGTCGCTTCAATTTCTCGGTCCATTTCTCTTATAAGTAAACAATATAAAAACAGCATTTCAAAACTAGAGGCTACATTAAGCATCATAACCGGGTTAAGAGGGTTTTTAGTAATTCAAATAAAATTATTCAATATTATTATCAAAATATTTATTTAAATTTAATGAATAGACTTTTATTCCACACAAAGATATATGTATTTTGAACATTCAAATTATGGTGAGTAAATGTAGTGTATAAATGTACAATACAGAAAATAAAAAAGTAGGTATATTAAAATTCATCCTCTGAATATTCTTATGAATTATCTTCGGTTCCTAGATGAATAACGATAGGTTCCACAGTAACGTCAATTAAATTATCGAGTTCCCACATTTTCTCCTCCTCTTTTTGTACATGATGAATACATCTTTGCCAGTTGTTTGCAGCTACTCATTCCAAGGAATTTTTTAACAAAATTTTCACGTCACTTAATTTAAACGTCGTATTATTTCGCGCTACATCTCCTTTTACCTGCGCCCAGACTAATTCGATTGGGTTAAGTTCACAGTGATAAGGTGTTAACCCTAGTACCGTTTTTTGGCCATTTGTTGTCATTTCATCGATAACATGTTTTTTCTGATCGTTATTAAGATTGACAAGTGTCAAAAGTTCCTTTTTTTACCATATTTGTTTCAAAAGAAATGTTTTTCCGGATAACCATTGAATTATATCGGTTTTTCTCTAAGCAGTCGTAGGCGTCCGTTCAGTCTGCCGTGAATGATAACTGGCATTATCCATGACAATTATAGATCCCGGAGGAACAAGATCCAACATCTGTGTAAAATACTCTTCGAAAACATCTGCGTTCATGTCTTCGTGATAGTCACCTGTATTTTTAGATTCAAATAAAAGTAAACCGCCATCTACAACACCACTGGCACTACCTATATGTGTCACTGTTAATCTTCGCCCTTTACCTGAAGGTGCCTTGAACCCTGTTGAAAGTCCACCCAAAAATGCTTGTCGATAATTTTTTACATTTTTATCTTGCCTTACTTTTGTTACAGTATATCCCTCGTTGACCCAAGTTTCGTCTAGATAATAAATATTTTCTAATTGATCTTAAGTAGGATCTTTGCCAACAAATAATTTCATCTTCATTTTTATCGATAAGAACTGACTTCCTGTTCTGCTTTTCTCAGCAAAAATTTTCGTAAGACGGCCCATAATTTGCCTCTACTGATTTTTAGCTAATCGTTGTCCTCTGTAAGTTCACTTAAAATTTTGTTTAGTGTTGGTATTTCTTTTTTAAAATAAAATGAGTGTACTTTTCTGTAAATGACATTTTTGAAGAAATCATCTATAACGATTTTTGACCTCCCTGTAGATGATTTTGGGGGATTTACAGTATCTTCATTTTTTGTTTCCTTTAAAAGTCTGTAGATAGTCGATTTTCCACGATGTCGTCAACACTGTTGGTAGAATTTTGATGTTTCAATGCATTAGATACATTTAATACAATAATTTTTTCATTCTGAGACAGCGCACATCTTTTCACGCGTTTAGCAGGTACGTAATCTGATAAGCTCGACATTTTACCCAAACAATATTATATCCATTGGCACAATAGTCACTAAACACAAGTCAAATTTTACTCTACTACACTAGCCCGTCTTCGTATATTCAGCTCTAAGACTGAATTGATATGTCACAATACACTGACTCCTGCCCTATGATGTATCCAGTAAAATATACTAATGTACACACATTACCTGTTAGCATTAGTGTTACTCGATAATTACCTGAAACGAAATATTACCACGCCCATGGCCGGTTCTTATCTCGGGGTTTTATTACTCTCTTTCATTTCCAAACAGACTATAGGAATTATACCGGCCATTGTTTCCGAAGAACGTCTGCTACGATACTGGCTGATGCAGGAGCAGACATCACCACTCTTAAAAGGCATGGTGGATGGAAAGTAACGAACATGGCAGAAGGATATTTAGAGGATTTCGTTTAACAAAAACTTGAAGTAGCGTCAAAAATATTGAGTCAAAAGAGATCAATACAAACTTGGAAGCTACTTCATCAAATATATGCGCAGATCTTTCCATAACCAATTGTAATAAATGAATAGTTACTTCAATAATTATGATCTCCCGCATTAGTTAGCAAAAATCGAACTTTTCCTAACCCAAATTAATTACTAAATATTATTAAATTTATATATATTTTTACCGCCATGAAAAATATTTAAAGGCAATGAACATGAAAAATATCAAATACTTATCTTGATAATAAAACTAGAACAATAATACTTGGCAAAACTTTTGCAATGCAGTATTTCAAATTAGGTTCATCAAGAAAATAGTTGCTATGTTCATCTTACATTTCAAGCATAGTAGGAGAGTGAATTGAAAGTACAGAAAGAGGGTAAAGCGAGATGAAAATAGCCTAAACTTAGGTCACTTCTGAGTTATATCAATCAGGTCTGATTTCCTCTTCAAACTTACCTAAAAAATGTATAGATCAGGTAACTTAGGACAGTAGTAATGTTGTAATAACTTATATCCTGAGTCGGTTTTAAGTTCATGTGTATCCTATGCAAGGTATACGTTATCTTTGTCATTTTTGTCACACCTTCACAGTGCATTATACAAAAAAAAAGAATTTAGGAATTCTCAAAGAAATAACTGTTATATTGTATAATTTATTTATTTTAATTCTACTTCATTTCTACATTTTCCCCTCTAGTAGCATGAGTGCCAATGTGTCTTTTAAAGTTATATTTTAGGTTTGTCTTGTACTCACAATATTGAAATGGACATATAAATCTACATTTCCTCTTAAATTTACACGAATAGGTCCTGTGAGCGTAGAAGGAAAATTTTTTAGAGTAGCTTTTCTTGCACAACCCACATTGGTATATTCCTAAAATATGATCAGAATTAATTAGAAGCTGTTAACAAGGATACATTTGAAAAATTATATACTTACAGTCCAAATTTATGACATTGCAGTTAGAGACCTTTTAGACCACATGCACAATGAATTGAACAAGGTTGTGTCCTGTATGACCCACTCGATTTTCTGATCTAAGCCCACTAGATTTTTTTGTTCGGGAATGTAGTGTTTGAAAGCTGAATGTTGCGTAAGGGAGGGGTGTTTAAAATTTTAAAATATGCTGTAGATACCATTGTGTTAAAGTTTATAATATATTTTATGACGCAAGCATTTATAGTAAACTTAGTGATACAAATAACACTGAAATACAGGGCGTTACTCGATTTTTTACTAAACCGTCTGGTGCCATTTTCTCGATTCCTTTTCAAGATATCTTAACACTGTTTGAATATTCACCAGGCATTCTTTTAAGATACTATCGATAGCATAAAAATAAACAAAAATATTATTATTCGCTTAATTACATCCTTGCACTCGCTGGTAGTAAAATAAGTGTAGATTATAGGCGTATCTTTTCCGTTTTCAGGATACAGGGCGTTGAAAATAATTTTATAGAATCTAATTTTCCGTCCTATTTTCCACAGAATTCGACCGAATGGACTGAAATTTTGTTGTGTGAGGTTTCTGGGGATACTAAATGCTTTGGAGTTATTAATTTTTGGCTATATCATACAGGATATTTACTGCAGTATCCAGCGGAAACATTTTAGGTTCTAACTTTTTTTTATGTTAATCTGTTTGCCCCTTTTATCACTTGCTGTTATGGCAAATTTTATTCTAAACAAAATAGATGCTCTTGTAAGAAGTAAAATTTGCCCGTTTTCGATAAAAACCAGGCATAGTGCGCCAAAGTCAAGTAGCTAGTACCCCAAATTGTGCATTTTATTTCAAGTAGGCTTTGGCAACTAGTTATTATTACTATTAGTTTCATTAATAAAATTCGAAATCAGAGTTATCCTTTTAATGGTAATGACAAAAACTAGTGGTTAGTTTATTTCTGGAAACATACTGAATGCAATTACAACTAATTGCTATTAACAGAAAATTAAAATTTAAGCAAAATAAAATCAGAATAATTGTTCCAAATGTCCTGCATTTTCACGAATACAACAATTTGGGATATTAGCTACTCGACTTTGGCGTACTATGCCTGTTGCTTTAGAATAAAATTTGCCATAACAGAAGTAAACGCCCTGTATAATATAGCAAAAAATTAATAACTGCAAAGCATTTAGCATCCCCAGAAACCCCTCACGACAAAATTTCAGTTCATTCGGTTGAAGATATTCTAAAAAATTATTTTCAACGGGTTAGGGTTTTTCAGAATATCCTGTTGAGAGATGCGGTTTATGTCATTGCAAGCCTTGAAAACCGACCAATTTGGACCACCCTGTGCTGCAAAAATTGTTGATATTTAAGCTATTAGTTCTTTAATAGTACAAGGAGAAATGGGAGAATAAAAAAACATTTAGATATTTAGTAGCATAATTTTGATAATTTTTTTTTAACAAAACCAAAGCAAAGATTTATTGAAATATCATAAATTAAGTATTTACTATACCGCAATATCTGCATTACAATTATTACACAGTTAAATTGCCTCCTATACAAAAGAACACACACGCTAAACACATACTATTATGCCTACATATTGTCGTCGAACTTGAAGTAGGCTTTGAAAGTCGGCTTCGTTTCTTGCATAACTCTGTCCAGATGCATTCGCAGCATGTGTGATTTGAGAGTGAATTTGTACTTCGTTTTGAAAGAGCATACCCCACACGCAAACCTGGGTAATTTAAAACATTCGTATTTTTGGTGCCTGACAAGAGAATCCTTGTTTTTGTAGCTTTTGGAGCAGTTTATGCAAGAATGACCTAAAACAGAAAATATATATATTACTACTATATTTCAGAGACATGTAGGGAGTAAGGAGTATAGCAACGACATTGTGACAGGTGATGCATTTCATTGAAATAAAAGCGACAATAACAGTTTTTATGCATTTGATCCGAAGGACTGCGCCATTTAACAAAAGTACGAAGTGACAGGTTGGGAAATCTCGGAGCTGGAGATACTGGTGACCAAAAAAAGTCGATTGGGACAAATATGCCTTATCCGAATGTTGCTGGTTTCAAAAATACAGAGCGCTCAATGCTAGAATTTTATTTTAAAATATCTCAATAACTTTTAAATCTGCCGGAGTATTAAAAAAAAATGGCACAATTATGTTTTTTGGCACGGCAAACAAGAATTTTTAACTAATTATTTCGTCACTAGTAGAGGACGACACTTATGGCACAGCATGTTTCTTTTAAATGGCAAAATATGTAACGCAGTTGTAACATTAGGAAATTAAGTTCAGCTAAATGAATAAAAAAGCTTTTAGAAAAGGGAACAATTCTAAATTAAAATTAATAATGGTATTCGCCATTTTTTTTAATAAGTATTCAAATTAATAGATTAGAGAATTCTTTATATAATTTTTTTACTTCACAAATGTATCTCTAATAAAAAAATTCATCTTGCACAGAATCATATAGGAAATACTTACTTTTTTCTATTGCATTTAAATAAAAATATGGAAGTATGGTCACTTTATTTATTTTGGCACGAAAATAATAAGAGTATTTACACGTCAAGAAAAAGACACTAGACTAAAATTGTCTTAATTTCGTAGTTTCTTGATGAATGTTCATATGTGTCTTCATGGAATCTTTTCGCTTGAATTTTTTGAAACAAATAGAGCATGCATGCCTTTTAGGCTGTCCGCATTCTTGGTTTATATGACGGCTGTAAGACGTTTGATTTCTGTATATTTTCCCACAGTTCTTGCACGTAAAGTAAGCTTCAAATGCTAAAAATAAAAAAGTTAGTGAATTACCTACATATTATTTCTACATAATATAATTTTTAACACGTATATACATATACACATTTTTTTAATAAATCCTGTAATTCCTTCTTAAATTGTTGGAAGTCCTAAGTATGGTTTTGAATATGACGCTCGGCGTGTTTCACAAGAAATTGGTCACAAATGAAAAATCGTGGTACATGCACATTAGTATTTAATTTTATAGCGTCATTAAAAATGTAATACATTATTTCCTAATTTATAAATTGTTTATATTTTTGTTGTAGTTTGTTACCCGATATGTTGTAAACAGTTTAATATACTACGTTTGCTTTTTTAGAAATTTGTTGTAAATTAGTCTATATAAGAAGACAACATTTTGTTTTAGAGCGCCATCAAAATTTCACATAGCTCTTGACAAAGTTGGATGACGACGGCTGTCTCTGGGTCTGTTATGATATAGATCCGGTAACCCTAGTCACAGAACACGTGATAATAGTTTAAACCAAAATATTAAGAGTACACTTATATGTGTGTTAGGTTAATATTAACAAAGATACAATTTGTAAATGATACTGCAGGAAACAACTACTTCGCGGACTAATGCCCCGACCGGCATTGAATTACTCCTGCAGTATCTGTGTGAACAGCCAAGAACCCTAGTCGGACACACCACCAGACATAGACCGCTTTCGGGCTTGTTAGCCCTCATCAGTATGCCATAGATGAGGTGACCGACAATTGAACTGGCTGTTCCTTCATATGTATGTTCACATATAAACTGAGTGCAGGTGAGATATAAGTGGTCTGCCTACTTCCTGCTCGGCTGGGCTGAAAAAACAAGTATTTAAACAGTTATCCACACTTCATAAGTTAATACCACCCTGTTAAAAAATACATTAATTATTCCTTTAAGTTATTTTATGAAGAATAACGAATAGCTGATTTTCACGCAACACATTAATGTTAATTTTTTTCGACTAATTTTTTTTTCTATGCCGTCTGAACCTTAAACAACGTAGGAAGTTGGACATTTTTTATTACTCTCTTATTAAATTTATCAAATTATAAAAAGTTAATAGTTACATAAATTAAACATTTTTAATTAATATTTCTTCTGCAAAACATACAGAAATTCAAAACAATTATCTCCGCATTAAAACACAATCGTAAATAGATACGGTTTGGTGTTACGTCACGATCCAGTCACATATTATTAAAGATTCTGGGCAAGGTTATGTATGCAATAGGCACAATGTCCTGTACGGATACCAAGGTAGGGACTGCAAGGCAATGCCTAACGTATCTGTTTTCGGAGATGCCGCACTAAGGGCTCCCACACAAAACTGCGATGCGATGCGATGCGATGCCGCATCACAGGAACTTGCGATGCGAATTTCTGCGATACGATTTTGTGCGGCAAACCGTTCGCAAATCTACATCATATTCCGTCATTCTATAAACAAAGAAGGCGGCGCAGGCGCCGCGCGTCTTTCTCTAAAGCTGTCTCAGAGCGGACTTAAAGTCTTTTTAAAGGAGCGTCACCAAGTATGACGTAATATCGCAGGAATGCGCGATGCGAATGTGATCGGACGTTCTTGCGGTGCATTCGTGCGAGTTCGAAGATATTTGCGATGCGATGCGAGTTCGCAGTTTTGTGTGGGAGCCCTAACGTATAAAACGTATTTAAATCGTTTTATTATTACACCGCAGTATTTTTGTTTTAAGTGTCTTGAGTATTTAATTAATATTTTTGGTGTAATACAGTGTAATTAAGTTAAATATGGCACATTATTCAAGCAGTGAGGAGGTTGACATAGAGTGAAAGTGAACATGCTGCAACACTGGCAACGCTGTGGAATACACATCCAATTTACACAATATTATGGCTCATAAAAGTCTTAATATTAGAAGTAGGTCAGCGGTCCTCAACAAGTTTTCTATTGAGAAATCACGAAATACATTTAAAATTTGGCTTTCATATTCCTAATTTTTTCGTAAAAAAAACTATTAATAATGTGTTCTACACAGTGAACTGTACTGCTGCTTGAAATATTGGTATTTATTTAAGGTTCACTCTGTATAAATAGCTACCTCTTGAGATGAATACTCATATTTCCAATATATTTTATCGACATCTAATATACATATATAAAAAATTAAAAATAATAAAACTAAAATTGACACACCCTCTATATAATTTATTAATGATTCCTTAAAACAAACACGAGTTACATCAAACAATACATTTAAATTACGTTTATTCTACCCAATATTGAGCCCTCTTCTGGTTACACTGGAATCGGTGTACGAGTTGGCAATGTCGTTCTCTACTATCCTTCCTTTTGAACTTCTTGTTACAAAGAGGGCAAGAAAAATTCGGAAGTTTTCCACATTCGTACTTGTAGTGCCGATTCAGCGTTGGCAGTGTCGTGTACCACTTTCCACATTTTGAGCATTTGAATTTTTCCACTGAAATAAGCAAATTACAGGTGGGGAATTAAACATCTAATGGTAACACTGCAGTCATTAAATGGTAGAGATAGAAATAAATTAGTGAAAGGGAAGCACACAGTCATGATGCATTTGTTTCAGTAAAATTTGTACCAATAAATACTAAAATTATACAGGGTGTTTTTTAAGTACAGGTCAAAAGTTTGTTATATAAATGTGAGATCTTAGGACAGCCATTGTCCAACTACAGCGTGTCAAAAATTAAAATAATTTAACCAAATTCCGTATGCAGCAAACTTACCAGTGACGGAGGTGTGGGTATTGTGGATCATTATTTGCAAAAAAAAAACTATCACCCTGTATAATATTTCAAACAAAATTCACTGTATATTTACACATTTTTGTATTCCAAAGGCAATACTAGATGTTAGTTTCTTAAAATTTGTTTATCTTTTTTTTTAATTTCAATTGTTTTCAGATTAAATCTACGTTTTGATGTTTATTTGTTTTTCCGAGGCGTTCGCTTTAAAATAGTGTATCTACAATAAATACAGAGATAATGCCGTCATTAAAAAAACATAATGCTCACAAAAGATGAGGCTACAGTGTGACTCCAGTTAGCAGCAGCGACTGTAGCTGCTGCACCCTACAGGGTGTTACAAATTTCGGGAAAAGACTTTCTGATGCGCCCCGTATATGCTCAAATTAAATTCCGAATAAAAATTTCCGACATAGTCTCCGTTCCTGAGAAATGAATGTACAATTTAAAAAAAAGATCATCAAAATCAAATAAGCGGTTTGCGAGGAAGTGAATTTTAAAATTGGGGCTAGTTTTTAGTGGCCGGTTTTTTGCCGGTGAGTGTAATGGTTAGGAAAATATGGCACCATACGATGGTCGGCGAATAATCCAGACTTGACCCATGATATATTTTTGTGGGGCTATTTAAAGAATACCATTTATAAAAACATACCAACCACTATATTAGAAACTCAAGATAGAATACAAAAAGCTGTAAATTACATAAACCAACACTCAAAAATGATGCATAATTGTTTAAATAATTTGGAAAAACAATATAGGTTTTGCATAGAAAAGCAAGAAAATGAGTTTGAACAATTTTTATAAACTTTATTCTTTAAATTGATTCAATTCAAAAAATCCAAAAATAGTTTTGCATTATTTATAATAAAATTTTAATTATGGAATTAATCGCCAGTATCTCGATAACCAAACAATATAATAATATACAGGATGTTTCATAAGAAAAAACCAAATTGATATCAGTATCTCAGTAGTGCGATGCTCGATTGTTTTTTTGATAAGAAAATTGAAATCCTTGTGAAAAATTAGTCAATGCATGTTTTAATTTTCCGATACCTCCTAAAATAACAAAGTTACAGTCAAATCTACGTTTATCCTTTTAAATTATTTTCTAAAACAAAATGATGAAAATTTGATTTTTACTTTATTCCAAACTTATTAAAAATAAATATATTCACAAAAAGAAAAAGTATAGGGAAAATTAAATACATTTTTTTTGCTCAAATACCTGTATTAGCTATATTTTTATATATTTATATATTGAACTTTTTACAGTCAGGTAACACTAGTGGTTTTCGTAAACTTGAAAAATTTACAAAGTGGAGAACTACTCCACAAACTGAAAGGGATAATTTACATTTCTGTCACTAAAACTGGTCCATCAGCATATCATACATCCAACAATATGTTCAAAACAACATGAATTGTTACATTTAATGACTATAACACAATTTTCATAATATTTCGAGTATGCATTTTACGTATTCGATAATTTTACATTCAAAGCTATAATTTTATACATGGTCTGTTTAACTTGGAAGTGGATGGCACAATTTCCAATGATCGAACAAATCCGCCTCATCTTTGAACCAGATATTACAGAAGCAGCAATTGTACTGATGCTGATATTCCGTCTTGTTTTCTAATTTTACGATACAAGTCTGGGAGTGTCTTTTCAAATGATGCGTCCTCTTGAATTTCTTTTGGCATTTTTCGCATTCATAGATGCGGTTTTCATTTGCGTGCTGTTCCATGTAGTGTCTTTTGACATAGTCCATTCGAGAAAACAACGTATTGCAGATCTCGCAAAAGTATCCAGAACCGTTTTTGGCTAAAAATAAATTATTATTAGAATATTACAACGTGGGGATGAAAACACAGAATGATGTCTTACGTGTTTAAGTTGTTTCTTAATACATCAGTGTAATAGAAAAGAGTATTAATAGTTAAATGTTGTGGAATTTCTTAAGGAATCTAAAATACAAATATAGATTTAAAATAAATGATATTTTTTTCAGGTGATGCTAATACGAGCCCTAACAACTAAATGTTCGGACGACAGTTTATTTTTTCCAAATATATTCAGTTTCCATTTTGAATTCAATTAGAATTTTTTCTGCTGAAACTATACCAATTATTGTCATAAAACAAAAGTTATAATCTTTTCAGAACAATGTTTACTCCAAACATAAATTATTTCTTTAAATATCTAACAACAAACTACAAAATAAAGTGACAAGTAAATGTTCGGACAATCTTAATTAAAGAACGTTCTTAGGGAAATTAATAGGATGTAACGTCCCCTTTGGCATCTATTACCGCCTTGATCCTCTTTGGCATAGTATCCACCAAAGATTTACAATATTGTGGGGTAAATGCATTCCAAATTTCTTGGATTTTGGCCTTAAGTGCTGGAATTGATCGCTGGGGGCTATTTCTTAAGGATCTTTTCATGTGATGCCATAGTGTTTCGATGACATTTAAGTCGGGACTACTCGAGGGCCAGGACAAGACACTAATTTGATTGTCCCCAAACCATTTTTTGGTACTCTTAGCTGTATGGCAGGATGCCCATCCTGCTGAAATATGAAATTCCCATGTTCATAAAGCTCCATCGTACTTGGCAACAAGTTTCTTTCCAAAATGCCTTGATATTTTTGGGCATTTATGGTGCCATCTACAAACTCAAGCCTGCCTACACCATTAGTGGACATGCAGCCCCAAATCATAACACCCTGTGGGAACTTTACTGTACGCTTAATACAATCTTTATGAAATGCTTCAGATTTCGTTCTTATCACCCGTTTCCGAAAATCGCCAACACAAACATCAAATTTGGATTCATCACTAAAAATAATTTTAGCCCAGTCTTCTTTGGTCCATTGTACTTTAGATTTTGCCCAAATAAGACGTTTTCTCTTTTGTATGTTAGTGAGCAGTGGCTTTTCCTTGGCCTAAAAATGTGAATTGCTTTAAAGTGCGCTGAGCTAATTACTACAATTTTTTGTATTTCAATCACAAATAATATTTACTTTATAAAATCCATATCCAGCTTTGTGTATCCACTGTCTGCAACATTCCCTTGAAACATTTAAATCTGCTTCTTCATTCCATCGTGTTTGAATATCCCGTACCGTACCCCTTCTTTGTTGCTTGCAAATTTTAACAAGAACCCTTTTTTTCCTTTCTGTTACAATCCTTGGTCGCCCAGAACTTTTGCCGCGGACATCAAAGGATCCCGTTTCCCCATACGCTTTTATTACCTCTCCCACGGTCGATTTGGCAATAATGAGTCTTTTGCTATTTTTCCCATAGTTTTTCCGTTGGCATATTGTCTTATTATGATTTCACGCACTTTTTTATCAGTAGCAACTCCGCGAGCCATTTTGTTCGCGAATGCACTATTGCTAATGTCATAAAAATATATTAATTTTGCCATGGTGACAGATGGCATTTTTTTTTCAGAGCTTGCTTGTATTTCATTGATGAAAAGAATCATTTAAACTATTTGCCAAAGCCAGCAAATCGATAATTATTAAAATAATGAATGATTTATTGGTCAAAACACTTGATTTAATAATTAAGTTTATGTAGATTTTTTAAATTCCAGATGTAGTACTCAAAAACAATTTTTAATTATAAATATAATAGTCCGTCCGAACATTTAGTTGTTAGGGCTCGTAATGAGCCACACAAATATGGTTCAAGAGACGGATTTGATCTTCATATAATCGATTCGATATATATATTTTTTACCCAGTCCTAATCCCCTAATAATCAAAACCTGTAGAAGAGCATAATAAGTATAAATCCATTTGGTATCCAATATTAAAAAATAAATAAATATGCATAAGTATTAAGTAATCTCAATTTTTTAGTTGGCCTATTTACAGGGTGGTACGAGGTAGGCCAAAATTCATGGATTTAGTCTTTGTTTAGTCTTAAAGTTGATAGTTAAAGAAATTAGGTGTTAAATGTAAAATATTATTTTAGTTTTTTTTGTCACTTAATTCTTAATAAATTCTAATATCTATATTTTAGGGCTTTGGGTCGAGGAATTGAAGTCTAGTCTAGTTGGGGTAAACCGAATGTGTTTAAAACGACAGAAATTTCTCTAAAAAGCCCAAACCCCAAAGTTTTATATATGATTATCTCACCTGAAATGTGTGAATCTATTATGAATCTAATCTGTCGAATTTAACCGTTTGTGTATAACTTGCAATTTTCATAAATTGTACCTTTTTTGTGTAAAAAAAGTTAGAAAGTAAGAATTTGATACCGAAGATGGTATAAAAAAAGTTCTGTTGTTTTTAACACATTCAATTAACCGCAGCTGGCGCCCTCTACAAACGATAACCGAGCTATGATTAGATTTTAATTCCATGACCCTGAGAAGCCCAAACCTCAAAGTTTTGTATATAATTATGCCACCTGAGATGTGAATCTATGATTATTCCAATCTGCCAGATTTAACCTTTTATGTATGACAAAATAATGTTATAAGTCTCTTGGATTTTAATCATGACCTCAAAATTCTATAAAAAAAAGCAGATTTTAATTCCACTTTTTAATTTCGTCATTAGATATTCAACATTCAGATATACACGTGACACAAATAACAACTTAATCCCAATTCTCTCTGTACATGTACTCCAAGTAGTTTGAAACTCCATGCATCGTTTGCAAATGCCTCTTCATATTGCCGGTTCTTGTAGATTGGAAGGTGCAGGCCTCAAACATACACTTGCACAGTCTTTTATCACCGCAATCATACCTAACGTGAACATAGTAAGAGTGCTTCTTCGTATACGTTTTGGAACATTTTACACAAGTATATTCTGTGGCGGTACCTAAAATATTCAAAATTAGCATTAGACAAAAACTGTATTTGAGGTATAACTGCAGAAAACCTATTTCTCTCTTTTATACCTTCCCAGATAACTCTAAATATATCAAGGTAACAGAATAGTAGTTTTATTACGAACAAAATAGTCAGCCTTTTTTATATATTTTTAGGTATTAATAGTATTGTGTGAAACTAACTACTCTGTGGACTAAAGCCCCAATCAGCGTTGAATTACACCCACAATATCTACCCATATATTCTTTATTATTAGCTTTTGTAACATTTCTTACTGTATTAGAAAGGTATTTTAAGCTAATATAAATCAAATCTCCTACAATTCCTACCAATGACGTATGCTCTCTGATACCAAACTTCTATTTGCTAATGAACAATTCCACAGACAAAGCTCTATTCAATAATTATCTAAAGAAATTAATCTATCTAAATTTGCTAACCTGGTTTAACGAAAACACTAAATAAATATCTAACTTTCACTTGACCTATTTCTAAAAATGCAGAAATAGGTCAGATCTCATCTATTGTGGTTGAATTTTCGAGTTCCCACTGTCAAAAGTGAAAGTTAGATATTTAGAGTGTTTTCATTAAACCAGGTTAGTAAATTTAGATAGATTAATTTCTTTAGATAATTATTGAATAAAACTTTGTCTGTGGAATTGTTCATTAGCATACCTAGAAGTTTGGCATCAGAGAGCATACACATGACTTCATTGATAGGAATTGTAGGAGATTTGATTTATATTAGCTTAAAATACCTTTCTAATACAGTAAATCATCCTTTTTATGGCAGTGTTTACATTTGCTGAAAAATAATCTCAATATAATGAGCTAATTAGAAACAGTTCTTTTATTCTTTTTTCCTATTTCTAATTAATTTTTATTTTGTATTTTCCATAACTCAATTTCTTCATATATTTACAGGGTGTTCAGTAAAGAATATACCAAACTTTAAGACAAAAATAAAGTGAAAGTCTGAAAAGAAATACCGCCTGAAAATCACATCAGCGGTGGAAGGATCAAGTGGTCGTTGGAAAATAAATAATTGTTCCTTGTTTAAAGTGCGCAAATGTCATTAAGAATAAATAATAGGATTAAAAAAAATTCGATAATTCATTACAGAAGGTGATGATAACCATAACTAAACTTAAAAAATGAGGCAACGCCCTCATACTACATACATATTATTGACAGGAGTATTTCCCAACGCATGGAAACTTGCGCATGTTGTCCCTGTACCAAAACTTGGTAGTCCCTCGGATGTATCTCAGTTTAGACCTATTAGTAGACTTCCTGTATTGTCTAAAGTGTTGGAGAGAATTGTACAGGATCAAATAAATAAGTTCATAAATAAAAATAATATTTTATCTGCTAGTCAATCTGGCTTTCGTTCTCATCATGGTACTGCTACTGCTTTGCTTAATGTAACTGATGATTTATTCTGCGCATATTATAGTAGCCTTAATACATGCTTAATC
The DNA here is from genome assembly GCA_037114965.1 of Monochamus alternatus. Taxonomy (NCBI): domain Eukaryota; kingdom Metazoa; phylum Arthropoda; class Insecta; order Coleoptera; family Cerambycidae; genus Monochamus; species Monochamus alternatus. Next base: position 143,824,737 of record CM073426.1, on the reverse strand, counting down.
TTACTGGACTATAGCAAGGCGTTCGATACTTTAAATCATGCTACGTTAGTTATAAAACTGAAATATTTTGGATTCAATGATAATGCTCTCAATTTTTTAAATAATTATTTAAACATGAGGCAACAGGGAGTTACATTTAATAATACTTTTTCCGACCCCACTTTTTTGAACAAGGGTGTTCCTCATGGCAGCATTTTGGGACCGTTGCTGTTTTCTTTATATCCTAGCTCTGATTTATGTTCGCATTTAACATTCTGTAAATCTCATCAGTATGCCGATGACACGCAAATTTATTATTCATTTCCTGTCAATGATGTTGATTTGGCTGTTCGTAACATCAACTCTGGATCTTAATATCATTAGTAAATTTTCTAATGCGCATGGTCTGGTCCTTAATGAAAAAAACTCAAATTTTATTGTTCGGCCCTCAGCTGTTAATCATTCGTAACCATCCTTCATTTCAAATTTTACTAAATAATACTGTGCTGCAACCTTTTGACAGTGGTGTAAATCTGGGCCTTTCCTTAGATCCAGATCTTAGATTTGGCACTCATGTATCTAATCTATTGAGAAGGTGTTATAGCAAATTAAAAATCTTATACCTATATAAAAATATTCTTAGTACTGAAGTTAAATTAAGACTTTGCGACTCCTTAATATTATCTATTCTTAGTTATTGCCTTGTAGTTTACTGATCCGCATTGTTAGTAAAAGATAGAGAGCGTCTACAGAAAATTCAGAATTCTTGTATTCGATTTGTTTATAACATTAGAAAATTTGATCACATTTCAAATGCTTTTAGAAATTCTGGTTGGCTTATATTGCGATATTGCTTAAAACTTTTAAACGGGAAGTAATCAAATCAAATATGTTTAGTAATACAGATGTTTATAATTTACATAAAATCATCTGTTCTATCACCTGGTTAAGTGCCCTTACTGAAAGCTACACCAATATCCTTCATAGGTAATAAAAAATACTAATTAATACATCACCCTGACTAAATTACAAATAAAGCTAATATACGTATTACGTATATCTAAATATTAGTACATTATACTATAAGGGAGAGAAATGCGTTATTTTGGCAGATGTGCACCGAGGACAAAATAGTATCGCTCCCGAATAGTATATACTATTTTTTCCACGGTCTCATTAACTTAAAAACACATATTTTAGTGCACAATGAATAATTGTGAGTCGGAAGAGATTGTGGAGGCTGCAAATATTGCAATAAGCAATTTGTTGCCTACGAAGTCAAGATCTTTATACGATATAGCCTACAATCGGTTCAAAAAGTGGTGCGCCGAGAAAAATGTTCATGTATACAGCGAAAATGTTTTGTTGGCATACTTCAGTGAAAATGCAAAGAATTACAAGTCTTCCACATTATGGGCGCAATATTCTATGGTTAAGTCTTGATAATTTACGACAATATAGATATAAGCAAATTCCCCAAGCTGATCGCATTTTTGAAAAGAACCGGTGACGGATATCAAGCGAAAAAATCGAAAATATTGACAACGGGTGAAATCGACCGTTTTCTATCAAGTGCAGATGACAAAGAATTCTTAATGATTAAGGTAAGATTACTTTTGTTGTTAGGTATTTCAATTATTAAGTATTTTGATTTTTTATAGGTTGGATTAATTCTGGGGATGAACTAGTCAATTTAACTGTAGATGATATTGCGGATGTAGGCTCTTCCTTGATTGTAAAAATTCCAAACACTAAGACAAAGATTCCACGAACCTTTCTGGTTACCGATGTGGGAAATATGCTTGAATTGTTTCGAAAATACCTGTCCCTTCGTCCTCCCCACGTCAAGCATAAGCGCCTTTTTTGTACTACAAAGCAGGAAAATGTAGTTCGCAGCCAGTTGGCAAGAATACCATGGGAAAAATTCCGAGTGTAGTAGCTTCGTATTTAAAATTACCTGATGCTGCATGTTATACTGGTCACTGCTTACGAAGATCTTCAGCGACATTACTGGCAGATGCTGGTGTGGATATCACGACAATAAAGCGTCATGTTGGTTGGAAATCAACGACAGTCGCTGAGGGTTATGTCGAGAACTCCATTGAAAATAAGACCAAAATTGCTAATCAGGTTTTAGTAGGTACCACTACTAACGCAATCACAAAAACTGTAAATGTAAGCGAAAGTAATATTCCTTCTAATATTAATTTTGAAAATTGTACAAATGTAACATTTAATTTAAATGCCAATAAATAATTTCAATGTTATCTTTTTTTTGCATGAAAAACGTTCTCCATGATGTAAACTCCCTTGGGAGCATTATACTCCCTTGGGAATAATCGACTACTTCTGTTTTAATTTTGATGTCATAGAAACTGATTTCTACTCCCGACCGTGGAAAAACTTATTTATTAAAAAATAATGTATATAACAAAATACGAAATAAATTCTACAACTTATATAAAATATAAAGCAACTTTGGATATACTTAATCAATTAATTGCTTTTACTAGGTAAGATTTTTTTTCTCTCTTGCAAGTGTCTTTGTTTTCCATGCCGAAACCACGAATTAGCCATGTATTCAAATTCCTTCACGGTTCTTCCTGGGTATGTTTGCAATAAAACTTCTAAAAAATACAGATTTTTGTAAAATATTTGCCAGGATTATGCTTGATAACACTAAAAGTTATATCTAAATCAATTTGATTGATAAGGAAAATAAATAAAATTTATTCCATTAGATTTACTATTATTAGATTTACTTCAAAAATCAAGTGAACATTTTCAGTACAAATAAGTCCAGAAATAGCAAGAAAGAGTGGATCCCTGACGAGAAAATAATGCGACTGCCAAAATGCTGACGGTTAAAGAGATACATCAAAGTTAAAATTTTATTTTCGATATTTGTAAATAAAGAAATTCAAATATTTGCATACATTTTGAAGATCGGGAGTTTTGTTTCTAATTTTGACATTACTAGTAGAGAGCGCCACTTATGACACATTATGCTTCTTTTAAATGACATACCTTTTTTATGGCTTAGTGTATCCATCTGACTATTAAAACAGTCGATTTTTCTACCTTTTTTTAACTAAAAAAGGTATACCTTATTGAAGTTGTTAAGAGTAATCATTTTTGAAATAACCATATTTGAAATATTCAGTGCACCGAGTAGAAACCGTTTTGGTTTCAGGTAAAGAGCCTTTTCAGTTGAAATTACAGCAAAATATTACTTGAAAAAGTTATTTAGAATGGTAAATTATAAAGGCGTGCAAAATTACGAGGAGATCGGCAAGGCTTGATGAAACTGAATTTTCAACAATGGTTTCGTGTAAGCACAAAGATTTCATCAAAGCACGCCGATATTCTTATAATTTTGCACTTCGTCATAATTTACAATTCTGAATAACTTTTCAAAGCAACATTTTGCTGTATTTGCAGCGGAAAAGGCAATTTACCTGAAACCAAATCAGTTTCTACTCGGTGCAGATTATTTCAAAAACGGTTATAGTCGAGGCAATGAACTAAAAAAGTTCTAAAACTAGTTGTGGTGGACGGATCGGAATGCAGTTTTCTGCATTCTCTTCCAAAAATTATTTGTAAAAAATGTGGTGACATGGAATTTCTGACAAATCGGAAATTGAATTGCTGAAGCCAAAAATGCATTTAAAAAATGCATTATTTGAGAGACCTCTTGTCAAAACTTGGTAAATAAGTGTCAGAACTGGCCCAGATCGGATACTTGGGGGTTTTAGAGGTCGCTGATTACGAATATGATGATCAAATTGACCCCCCGAACACCTGGAGCTCAGGACCGTCGATGAACGTCATTTCCGTGGGACTCTCCCACAAATCACGCCAGAAAGAAGAGAAACTCGGCGCCCCGGGTGTTTTGGGTCACTGAATCCAAATCTGGCATCGGCGAACACCCCACGGGCACCTGGTGCGCCGGAACCTGGACGCGGACGTCATCTCCTGAGAGGAGTGCCAAAAACCATCCGAAAATCATAATAGCGGCGTTTTGTGAGGCATTGAATCCAAATTTCACGTCGGAAACGACCCCCCGAACATCTAATGCACCAGAACCTGACCCTAAATGTCATCTCTGTGGCTTTTCCTGACACAATCAAAAATGGCGAATCGAAAATCGTTATGGGTTTTTTTTTGGGGCGCTGAATCCGAATTTCACGTCGATAACGACTCCCCGAACCCCTGGTGCGCCGGAACCGTAACATCTTCTCCGAGGGGTTTCCATACACGATCGAAAAAGACAAACCGAAAATCGTTATGGGGGTTTTTTGGATCGCTGAATCCAAATATGATATCGACGAACACCCCACGGGCACCTGGTGCCCCCGAACCCGGACGTGCACGTCATCTCCGAGAATTTGCCTACCAAGATCGCTAAAAAAGCATTACAGGCGCGTTTTTGGGCCGCTTAATTCAGACACCTGGTGTACCACGGGATCAGGACCTGAACGTCGTCTCCGAGGGTTTTACAGACACGACCGTTGTACTCACCAAAAACCGTCTCATAATTTGACACATTCATTAATGTGTAACTGTTGCCTAGGGCCTTCGAAAAAGTTGTTCCAGTCCTGTAAGAACGACGAGAATAATTTTTCGGTTGTTTTTGGCACTTTTTTCATGAAAATCATAACGATTTTCGGTCCGTCTTTTTCGATTGTGTCTGAAAATGCCACGGAGAAGACGTTCAGGGTGAGGTTCCGGTGCACCAGGGGTTCGGGGGGTCGTTATCGACGTGAAATTCGGATTGAGCGCCCCAAAAAACCCCTCATAACGATTTTCGGTTCGCCTTTTTTGATTGTGTCAGGAAAAGCCACTGAGATGACGTTTAGGGTCAGGTTCTGATGCACTAGGTGTTCGGGAGGTCGTTTCCGACGCGAAATTCGGATTCAACGCCCCACAAACCGCCCCTATTATGATTTTCGGGTGGTTTTTGGCACTCTTCTCAGGAAAATTCTCGGAGATGACGTCCGCGTCCAGGTTCCAACGCACCAGGTGCCCGTAGGGTGTTTACCGATGCCAGATTTGGATTCAGCGACCCAAAAAAAACCCGGATGCCAAGTTTCTCTTCTTTCCCGCATGATTTGTGGGAGAGTCCCACGGAGATGACGTTCATCGGCGGTCCTGAACTTCAGGTGTTCGGGAGGTCAATTTGAACATCATATTCATGATCAGCGACCTCGAAAACCCCCGAATACCCGATCTGGGCCAGTTCTGACACTTATTTACCAAGTTTTGACATCTTCCAAGAGGCCTCTCAAATAATGCATTTTTTGAATGCATTTTTGGCTGTAGCAATGCAATTTACGATTTGTCAGAAATTCCAAGTCGCCACATTTTTTACAAATAATTTTTGGAAGAGAATGCAGAAAACCGCATTCCGATCCGTCCACCACAACCAGTTTTAGAACTTTTGGACTTTTACTAGTTTATTGCTCGACTATTGTTCCTAACGACTTCAACAAGGTATACTTTTTCAGATAAAAAAGGTATGATAATCGACTGTTTCAATACCGATTTCCAAAATATATGCAAATATTTGGATTTTTTAAAAAGTTATTATTTGCAAATAATACATGTATAAGACTATTCTAGTACCTACCTTTGACAATTTCAATGGTCTTGGCATCTCCAATTTTGAAATGTTTTCTAAACCCGTGCCAAGAACATTTCGCAGCTAACTTATTTGTATATATTCCGGACAACATACGCGACAATAAGTCTCTGGAATCTTTTCCTCTCAAATCATTTAGCATTGCTTTCTGCAAGAGTAAGTTAATTTTAAACAGTGTTATATTATTCAGAGGTGACGGATATAATGCATAAAACTTAAACTGCAGCTGCGCTCTTTTTTGCTGAAAGTTTGTGCAATATCGTGGGCATCTCCCTTGACTATTATTTTTAATTTTGCCCTTTATACTGCAACTTTTCCATATATGTAGACTAAAACTAAGATCTGATCTATTTTCACAAAAATGTGTGCCACTGTGATAAAACATTGGTAGAGAACTACAAGCCTATTTTAATCTTGAACAATTTTGGTTGTTTGAAGTTATTATTCATAATTATACTTCACCTTTGTGTTAAATCACAACTTTCAGTGTGTATTCTTGGCCGGTAGATCTTCTTAACTAATCTTGTTTGTATTTACTGATTTTATTTCTAATGCATTGAATAGCAGTGGACAAGGTTGAAGTGGCTTACACCGGTATGTCAAAGGATTTTGATAGGCATTCCTCTTTGTAAGCTATTTAATTTTGGTTTGTTTTTAAACTTCAAACTTCTTTAAATCTTACCTTTCTAAGCGTTCAATATCGTCTTTACTTCATTTGAAATCATTGCTAAATCTGGGGTACCTCAGGGTTCAGTTCTTAGACCTCTACTGTTTATTATGTTAATTAATGTGTGTCTTCATTTTCATTATATAAATTAACTTTACAACAAAATAAAATTCAATACAGAAAACGCAAAGATATAAGATTTTTTATAAGAATTTTCCATTATAAATATCGTCGGGAAGCTGTAATTTAATTTGTATACAAATAGATATATGGGTGTGTGTGGGTGGGTATGTGTGTGTGTATAAATTTATTAGAAATTACAGCGATTTATTTACCATCAATTGTTGCTGCTCTTCATTCATTAATAGTTCTTCCAATTCCAAGGCATCCTCTACAGTTTTTAAAGGTATTAGTTTTGTTATATTTCTCGAATCTTCGGAAACTAATAATAAAGGTGCATTATATTTCAAGGAACTTGTATGGCCGCCTTGTTCATTTACTGAAAATAGTTTACTTTCGGTTCTTGTAACTGTTTCTTTAATTTGAATCAATAAATCCAGTATATTTCTGTTGTTTATATTATCTGAAAAACAAAACTCAGTAATAAGAAATATATATGCAATAGGATTCATGTGAAATATTGTTTCAGATATATATCTGAAAACATACCAATCAGAAAAATGTAAAATTTCTACGCCAATGGTTTTTTCGATATTTTTATTAGTATTTACAATTGTCCAAGTTTCATCAAATTTTCAAATTTATTTCATAATATGTGACTCTCGAATTTTATTTTAAAGTTGAATGATTTTATCTATCTCATGAAACAAACAAAACAGGGAAATAATGTAACACTTTTGTTTGGGGGCACTGCGATCCTTCACACATTAGAAGTGAACGAAATGGTAGATTAGGAGTTTCCACTTCCAAAAAAATTACCTATTTGTCCATTAAAAAGAGTTCTCGTTTTGGAAATGGTATATCTAAAACTATATACAAGTCTGATCGGTAACATCAAATGACGGTGACTTCTCAAACTCCTTTGAAGTCCGATATCATTGATGGCTGGCTTTGGATCAAATTTACAGGTATATCACAACAACATCATATATAAACAAAATTTATAGTTATAGTTAGTTATTTATACATTTAGAAACACTACTTACTGAACTAAGAAATATAAATAGATATTGAAATCAAAGTTACAATACGTTAAAATACACAACTAAAGTATAAATTAGTCAACACCTGCCGTTGTATGTCCACAATTTGACTGCGCCAGATGCCTTTGGAGGCTCCTTTTTCGAGTGAAACTCTTACAGCAGACACTACAAGCAAATTTAGGAGCCACTCCACATTCGTACCTTGTATGTCGTATTAGATTCCACTTGTATTTGTACGACTTGTAACAATTTGGGCATGTGTGTTGATTCTCAGCTGCTAAAACAAATTGTAGTAACTACAATTGGAACAAAACGCTTCAGATAACTAAGATAAGATAAACTCGTAGATATACAAGATAGAAACAGTGACACGAAAAGCAGGTAACTGGCGACATACAATTATTTTATAATAATGAATGCTGGCAGTGGCGGCCAGTACGATGAAACAGTAAAAATTTGAAAGTAATAAATAACAAATAAATATCACTAACTGCTTACTATAATATAATATCCAGTAACATTACAATATATTGGCTATGTATATCTATAAATAACTGTAAACACACAAATATTACATCAACAACAGCATTAATCACAAACCATCTAGACTGTACCCATGCTATTCAATACAACTATACCAATGAAGCCTCGACAGGGCAGCGGTGGAGTGTGTGCGGAAGTTTGGCTCCGCCTCTTTTGACAGAGTCTGATTCTGTAAAATGTATATTATTATAATATTTGATGAAATTTTAAGAAAGTTAATAATTTTTATTTAAAAGTAATGTGAAATAGGAAGGAATATATTTTTAATAAAGTAACATAAAATAATTAATTATTTTGAGAAGTTTTGTGAAATATTTTTAAATCAGGGTTTAAAATAAAATCCTAGTTATATTAAAATCTTTATCGCCCTTTAAATAGTGTTACTTTATTTAATGCTTGTTGCTTTGTGCCTTTTAAGGAATTGATTATTTTTGTTTTATGATTTATTCTTACAACTACATATTTTTCAGAAATTGCTCTAATAAGTTCTAATCACTGTGTAATTATGGGGAAGTGCATTGTTGATAATTGTAATAGCCGATCAGATCGGAATAGTGATGAAATTTCATTTTTTAGGTAAGTAATAATCAGAAATAATGGAGCACGTTTTATGGCATTAAAAGGCTCTGCGCAGAAGTTGTACTGACATTTCCAGTATCGGCCCTGTTTTTAACTGCCTATATGTTTAACAATTATTGTTAGCGAGGTAACAAGTATTTAATGGTTTAATAAATAATACCATGTGGAACATTTTGGTGACGCGTGTACTGGCATATCGGAAACTACAAGCGATATGAAAATGGGCAGTTGGGGGAAAAAACTTAATAACGCTTGCAACTAGGTTTTTGAGTTATTTTTAAAAAAGTTAATATGGTGTTATTCGTAACTTTCTTATTTAGAGGACATTTTAAAATCTGAAAACACTTTTCCGCAGCAAATTTTTTCGAAGAATTTCACTGTATATTTAGATTTTCAATGCGACGTTTCGGTTGCAAGAAAATTCAAAATGGCGCCCATACTAAAAAATGAAGTTGATGATGGTTTCGCGCAACCGTAACTGTTCGAAATTCTAATATTGTAAAGTTCTTAATTAGATTCTTAACTTATTATCAAATATAAATTACTTATAAATAAAAAATTAAATATACTCGCGACAAGACTTACGCCATACGAACAAATGAATAATTCATTATATTGTCATCAAAATATTTAAGAAACTGCAACTGAGAGTAATAAAACTATATACTTACTATACTAAAAGTTTGCATTATATAGTGCACTAAATTTCAAAAAATGATTGTTTTTAACGCGATCAAATATCGAAAATTACGTTGACAATAAAATTAAATGTGTAACGTCAGCCGTGACGTAAGACGTCTGAATACTTGACGCGAGTATAGCAATAGCAAATATAAATTATAATTAAATTAAATAAAAAAGTTACAGACGAATAACGCCATATTAACTTTTTTTTCAAAACCTAGATCTAGTTGCAAGGGTCATGAAGTTAGCAACAGAATTTTCCCCCAACTGCCGATTTTCGTAGCTATTATAGTTTCCAAGATGCCAGTACACGCATCACCAAAATGTTCCACATGGTATCATTTAATATACCATTAAATACTTGTTACCTCGCTAAGAATAATTGTTAAACATATGGGCACTAAAAAACACAGAGCCGATACTAGAAATGTCAGCACAACGTCTGCGCAGAGCCTTTTAATGCCATAAAACGTGTTCCATTATTTCTAATTATTACTTACCTAAGAAATGAAATTTCATCACTATTCCGATCTGATAGGCTATTACAATTGTCAACAATGCACTTCTCCATAATTATACAAAGAAAACTCGTATATTTCACAAAATAATCACAATGTTACCACAACGAAAGTCTAACATTGACTGAGAGCATGAGGCCAGCTGGGCCGAGGTTAGGCCGAAGGAAGGCTTCACTGGCTTTGTCTTATAGTTCAGTCTAGGTGGACTGTGACATTAACGGTAGCGTGATATGTAGGTATAGGCAATCTTCAATAAAACATAAACACAATAAGATAAATAAAGACGCATGTGAGGCATGTTTCATACCCAGTGGCGTAGCCAGAAATTTTACAAGAGGGGGGGGGGGGGTTCAGTGAACAAAGTATTTCAAACTAGATTTTTTCAATAAAAAAAATAAATATTTTTTAATAAATTGAAACAATAAAAAGTAAATAAAAAAACAATCTCATCATAAACATGTAAATAATAAACAGGTACGAACAATATTTGTTACAAAAATGACAAAAATAAGATTAGAACTTAGTAGCAGGTCCTAATGTAAGGTTTCCGTAGATCTAGTTCACTGACCGCGTTGCTAAATCTTGGAGAATAGAGTGATTGCAGGTTTGTAGTGAGACATTACCAATATGACCCAACCAACCCAACCCATGGGGGGGGGTTCTGACCCCCCAACCCCCCCCTCCCGTGGCTACGCCACTGCTCATACCAATAACATATAGGTAAGAACGCGATGGAGAACATGGATTCCGATGGTAGCCAATTGCAGGAGAGATGCCTTTCATTTGTGTTTACAAGAGTACAAAAGAAACAGTTTAAAATAGTTTGCCATATTGTACAGCCATTTCGTGGTTCATTTTCCGCAATTAATATGTTATATTTGAAATTTAAGTGCAATGTAATTAAAATTTGTTGTCATTTAATACATAGTGATTTCCAGGGTTGTTGTGCCGTGATCTCGATAACTGGTAGCTGCCAAAAACAGAGTTAAAATGCACATCCCTAGCATTAGCCGGGACTCTTTTACCTGCCATGGTTGTTCTCGGGCTAGGCTCTGTAGGGACAGACCCGCTATCGGTGTCTCTGGGCCCGTCCATATACTGATTTCGGTTGCTATTGTTGGTACCACAACTGTTACGGTCGGAACCGTTCCTCGGATAATGGTGGTCCTCCGGCGCGTTCCGTAGCCGCCGCTGTAACTAATCACATCCCATGCTTCCAAACGTTTCGCCGCTCTTCACTTTTGCAGAGTCACCACTGAAGATGCCTTCAGTGGTGACTCTGCAAAAGCGTTAGTCGCGGCGAAGCAGCCGTAATACCAACAATAGGAACCGAAATCAATATATGGACGGGCCCAGAGACACCGATAGCGGGTCTGTCCCCCACAGAGCCTAGCCCGAGAACAACCAGGGCAGGTAAAAGAATCCCGGCTAATGCTAGGGATGGGAGGTCACGGCACAACAATTCGGAAAATCACTGTGTATCAAATTACAGCACTGGCCGGGAAAGCCTAAAAACTACTAAAATTTGTTGTCGTTTCTGGTGCGTTTTAGTTAAATTTCAGATGTGTGTACCGTCACAGTGTAATGTGAAATGGCTAAGTACAGAGCCTCAAGTACCAATGAAGAGCAAGAAAACGTGAGGAGGTGCTAACGCGCGCTTTTTCAAGATTGGCAATACGACATTGGATGATGCACGTAAAATAGACATCAAAAATTAATTAATTAGAAAGCTCGGGAAAATCGTCAAGTAGTTAAAAAAATTAATAAAAATTAATATAAGTACTTAAATGAATTTATTCGTCTAACACAGTAGATCAGTTTCAAATAACCCTGTATTTATATTTTCTACCTATAAATAATGATTAAATAAAGTAAAAAAAATGTTAATTGTGTAGTTTATATTTGGAACAATCGCTGTTAACAAATCGCGCTGCCGTTATGCTGTTGTTGGTGTAACATTTCTAGGCTTTTACAGTAATTTATAGATATACGTAGGAACTACATAACCAATATAATCTACTGTTACTGAATGTAATAAATTGATTAGATGATTAAAGTAAGCAGTTAGTGATTCGTATTTGTTACTTATTACTTTCAAAGTTTTACTGAGGGACTGCCTCACCTTCCCCATCGTATTGGCCGCCACTGGAGATTACAAATACACATTTGACTTAATTTAACAAGTATAACGATGTTTTCACACAGACCAGATTGTTGGTTTATTTGAAGTATAAATGGGACATCTTGTACAATTTAAAATTTGATTATATCAAATTTGTATAAAATTTATAAATTAGAATCATTCTTTTATGTTACAATCTATTTAAATATATTACATGATTAAAAAAAAGTTGGAGGCGCCGGGCATCGATCCCGGTACCTCTCGCATGCTAAGCGAGCGCTCTACCATCTGAGCTACGCCCCCTGTTGAAACTCTCTTCATATCGCGTGATAAGAGATGATTATTAGACAAATTAAACAAGATATTTTATAGAATTATAATAAAAAAATCCTTAACATTATAGTCATACTTAGATTACATACTAATTTTATGAAACATCAAAAATTATAAATCCCTAAAACTTAAAAACAATACTTACATTTAATATATTAATAATAAAAAAGTTACTCAATAAGTGTCAACAATGGCTAAACTGCATTAACCTATTTCAAAAATACCTACAAGTATACTGCAGGATTTTTTATAATAAAATATAGAAAATTAAGTAATATAAATGATATACCTAACTAGTAGGGTGACTCAGAAATACTCAGAAAATTGGATATAGGTATAATCTACATGTGAAATTATGTGACTCATATTTGTTTTTTGTTTACCCGAATTCTAATTTTTGGAGATCCTAGAGCCCCTAAAGATTGAGCCTAAAATTTAGTTTTTTGCAAATTGCTCTGGAATCAGATTTTTATGAAATTTAGTCTATTTAAATGTTATTAAGAAAGTAGTTTTTTCTAAATTCTTTATGAGTGCATTAGAAGCAGCGTTTTATTCTGCAGAAAAAAGTGCTGTTTACTTTTTTCATTTGAACGTAATATTCCAGAAAAAATTGCTAAAGCTGTGGTACTATTACCATTGACAAGCGTGAAAAATTATGAATACATAAAATGAAAAGGTGATTGCAAAGACAATTCAAACCGATTGAGTGACAGATGTCGATTTGTTATTACGCTGTCTATTATTTTCAAGGGATTTAAAAAATTACGTAATTTTAAAAATTTTCATTTATCCGTTTATTTGCTAAACATAGTCCCATAAACCTCAGATTTTTTTTTGTAGAATACCGAGCCTTAAGTGAAGAAAGCATTTGTTCTAGCATTTGGAAAAATATATGTTCCGTTCGTCCTATAGGTTCTACATCTTGTTCACGGATTTTTCAGTTGCATTTGCCAATGATCGCACTACAGCCTTAGCAAATTTTTCTGATAAATATGGAAAAAGTAAAGAGTACTTTTTATGTAGAATAAAACGCTACTTCGAATGCAATGGCAAAGAATTTAGTTTAAAAAAATGGAAACTAAAGTTTTTGGTAAACAACTGAGTGGCATTAAGCATAACTAGCGCCTTCTGTGATACTTGACGAAACTACTTTCTTAATAATGTTTAGATAAACTATCTACAATCGCATACCAAATTCCATTAAAATCGACTTAGGGGTTCTGAAGATATTTGCAAAAAATCAATTTAAAAAATGAGGAGTCGGAAACGTAAAAAATACGGGTCAAATAATTTCTCACGTAGATTCTGTGTCTACTTAATTTACTTTCTAGTAAGTAGTTCTGAATTACCCTGCATAAAGAAATATAAAATTGTAATAGTTCCAAATTTAAATAGATTCCTTGTGAATAAAGTAATAGTGGTCCTTCAGGATAAGCTTATGCTTAAATTTCCTAAAGCATATATTACACTGGAACTGCGGATTTACCCCGCATTCATATTTTATATGCCTCACTAAGTGTCTTTTGAGCTTGTAAGATAATGGGCAATTTGGGCAGTGATGTCTTCCAGGTTCTACAGCAAATGTCAAATGCCTGAAATCTATTATTACCAAATTAGATAAAAATGCAATGGTACTATTAAATTAAACGCTAAGTGACTACTACTAGGTAGGTATATCCAAACTTTAAAATTATCATGTTCAGTAAAACTCAAAACACTACGATCATTTTAAATATTTAGCTACCTACCTATCTTGTGTGATGTAATGAAATTTGATATTAAAAATGTATGAACCTTTCATTTGCATAAACAAGATATACTTCGACTGCTCTGATAACGCTTTATTATTTTAGAGTTATAAAAAAAGTTAGTTAGATAAAAGACTTGCACGATTTTTTCTCAAGTTTCGGAAATGATAGTAGAGAAACAAATGAAGTCCAAACAAAATGGCCACAGATATTAACTGTTAATTTGTATAGAACACCCTGTATTTTTTACATATTTGAACAGAACATTCAGTCATATAGAGTTTGCTGGGTTCATCTCTAACAACAAGTGAGATATTATTAAAAAATACAATGAAAGTTTTTTTTATTAGAAAACAAGACATCTTATTTTTTTCATAAAAAAAAACCTTGATTTCGTTTTTTAATAGTATCACATTTATTGTTAGAAATGGACCCAACAACCTTTATATAACTATGCCCGGCAAGCAATATTCTGTCAAAATATGAAAAAATATACCTACAGTGTGCTTTATTTAAATTAACAAAGTTAACGTTCGCGGCGATTTTGTTTGGACTATAAATTTCGAAAACTTAAAACTTAGAAAATTGTACAACTCTTGCATTTCACATTTTTTATAACTTTAAAAACAAAAATTTTTACAGGAAGGTCAAAATATCGTGAATCTGTATAAGTATTTGAAATATTGAGATGAAGTATGATTACGCAAAAAATGGAATAAAAGAACAACAAAAATTGGTCCTTTGTCGAAAGGGAGAGGAATAATATTAGTGTTAGGAATCGAAAAAATAAACTTTCAAAAATTGTTTTTATTAATTATAAACAAATAATATATATTTCAACATGAATCTAAAACTAGTAATTAAAAGAAAACACTTTTTATAGTTTTATTCAATCTAATATACAAAATAAAATATCCGTCTGTTACCATAAAAACAATATTCCAATTCTAAATCATATTCGAAAATTTCGGTGTAGGTACCTAATGTTAGTAATTTTTTATCTTTAGACAGCAAAGTCAATGCTTTTAGAGAGTGTTTAAAGTTTATATTACAGTTTTAGAAGACTTATTAACAATTTAATACAATTGTACCACAAAATCTGGATATCTCAAAAGCAGTTGAATGTCCATACTTATTTCTGAAACTATTTCTAAATTTCTTAATAAGTGAAATTAAGTTAGCTTTGTTTATTCAGAAACATTTTATGTCTCTTACAAAAATTTCATATTATTAAGAATAATCGTGTTTCAGATAAAAAAAAATAATTTTTTGAACGAAGGAAAATACGGTTTCAACATCTGAGCTTTCGAGCAATTCTGTTAGTAGGCTGTTGTCACCAAAATTACTTTTCGATAAATGTCAAAAAATTATACAATAACAAAACTACAGTAATAAAATGCATAATTGCATATTCTTCACTTGAAAATTGTTGATTGTTCGCTATAATTAAATTATGTATAAATGTATTTAAAATTTTATTTATTATTTTATTACATTGTCTGTGTCAAAATAATTTTAAAGACCCAATTGCCTCTAATGTGAAAACCAATAAAATAATATTATAAGAAAATCTGTATTTTGCATAAAAAAGTACATTCTGTGTATTATTTTTTTGCAGTTGGCGTCTTTAAAACAGGTTCTACATTATCTTGAGCAACACGAAAATATTTAGGTATATTTTTTTAAACTAAAATTGAAAAAAATGTAATAAATACAAAAGATAAGGGCAACATGTAGTATATTGCATGAAAGACGAAAAAACAGCAATTTTTTGTGGCCATAGCCTGTTTCAATAAAAAAAAAATTTATCCGCCTAGAGGGCGCAGCGAACCACATACGATATTTCAAAAATCTGTTTATATCAGGTAGAAGGTATCAAGTTTTCTCTATCTCTTAAAATAAAAAAGTTAGACAGCCTTAAAGTTTGGCCACTTTACAGGTTTTTTTGTTATTACTTATAAAGTTGGCCATGGATTTCAAATTTGTTTTTATGAGCATAAAGGCCTCCAAAAATGCTACAAAACACAATAAAAGATTTTTTGACGTGTCTCGCATATTAAGCGAGATACATGGGAGTGGCCCTCTTATGTGATACAGCCTGTATATATTCAACCGTTCATTTGACAAAATTTAAAAATTTATATGAAAGATCCTCTTACAATTTTTCAACGAAACTGCCTCTTACATTTTTGTATACATTTATGCAACACCTTGTATATTATTTGTTTCTTCTACTACATCTTATAGTTAACTCTTAAAGAAAACGCACATTATGCCTACACGGACCTGCAAAGACACTGTTCATGAAGGTTTCTATGTTATTAAATGTAACATCGCCCACTAGACCTGCACCAGCACGTACCGTTACATGCAACGACCGTCAATGCATGTCGTGTCGTTAATTTGTAATTCTTAAGCCGTGTCCACATTATGCCGAATGGTGTCGATCGACGCGGTCGATCGGCAATGTCGGTACAGTCTAGACGTGTCGCCCGGCATTGTTGAATCATGTCGGGTCAAGTCGAACGCAACCCGAACCAAGTCGGTACGGATCAAAGAAAGTCTATTAGACATGAATAGTGTAGACGTGTTGACGCATGTTGTTCAACATTTTAAGTGCCAGCCGATGTAAACACGAACATTTACATATGTACTAGGTATCTACAAACGTAGTCATTTTCGCAATCATTCTCAATAAATTAACAAAATCGGAACTCTTCATTCTAAAAAAGTTTTTAAAGCCTGCGTCACATCTGTATTCCAGATTTAATTCATCAATCTCATCTAGCAGTAAATCTTGCATAAATTCCTGTGTGGGATACTTTTTCCTGCTATTGACTAAGATGGGCCGTATCCAAAACCTCCGAGGACGACGCCGACGCTGTTGTTGGTTTCCAACAACTGCAATGATAATTGCAGCAGTGGACACTGCAATATCTTCTGCATCATTCATTATTTTAATATCTAAATTAAAAAACTATGTCAAAGAGAGTCAACTAGAGTTTTACTTAAATGGCGCGGCGATGTATATCGGTCAACACGTCTACACATACTAAGTACATAAATACAATGTGGACGAGTCGAAACTCTAGGTTTGCCGATCGACATTGTCGACCGCGTCGATCGACACCATTCGGCATAATGTGGACACGGCTTTATACCTGGCCCTAAAAATTCTGCGCAATGTGAACTGTCGAACACCTTTGTTTTAACAACATCCTCTATTTATTTACCTTATCTCGGAAACTATTTTTCTGACATTCGGAAATACTGAAAAAAATTTCGTTCATCTCACCATACAGCTTTCTCTTTTTATTGATAGTAAACTAAAACCTATCTCATTTTTCTGACTTCCTCCTCCTCCATCTCTTCATACAACATCGCTAAAATAATATTTTCTTCTTCTCAATTATCACTTAAATTTTTTAAAACACACAGAACCTGCACGAAAACTTGCTGGTCTATGCTGGACAAGTGTGCGAAGTCGTGTTTTGCGGATCCGTGCTGAAATAATGTGCACGATCTTTTAAACTAAATTTTAATAACAATTATCGGAATCAGCTTTGTAACATTGGCAAGCAAATCTGCATGGCAACATATAAGCCCTTAATAAAAACTTAATAAAAAAATTAAATATTAATAAAACGTTTTTTAAAAACGAAGGAACATTCAACAGGAACCGTCTAACTATCTATTACATATTCTTTATGCACAAAATAGCAATGATCTTTCAATACGCTTTCGTGTTTAAACTTTCTCAAGCACGTTCTACACTGGAATTTGGAATTTTCCCCACACTCATATCTGATATGTCGCAATAAATGTCCTTTCAGTGGAAAGGATGACGGGCAACTAGGACAAAGCAACCTTCTGCTTACTGGGTCCATAGCAAATTTCGTAGATCTGAAATCTATTAACAGTAAGATTAGAAGGCTAAGATATCTATAGCAGATGGGTATACCTATATTATTTCGGTGCATTTCGTGATATATATATTAATGAGGTACAGGTGCTGCTTTGTATGTGATGGGTTCTAGGTGCAACTATAGCAAAACTGGGTTTTTAACTACTGCTAGTCTACAGTCAGTGATTGTTAATACTTATTCAGTCATTTACGACGACTTTAGGCTAAACTCATCTAGAAGATCAAGTGAGATGTAGATTTGGAAAATGCTATACAGAATATTTTAGATACAGGTGTTATAAAGACCGGAAGTAGCTGTAATTTTTATTATCGTCAACTGTTATTATTTTTAGTCAAATATAGTTGCGGCAAGAATTCAGACGACTTACGTCACGCAATTGTTTTTATTGTTCTCGATAGTTTGTTGTGTGAAAAACAATGATATTTTGAAATTTAGTGTAATATATAGTACAAATATTTACTGTAGTCAGTTGCAGTATCTTAAATATTTTGATAAAATCAATCATTTATAAAATAAGAATTTAAGAAAAATGAAGCAACAGAAATTAATAAATTATCTTGAAAAAAAATATATTATTTATTATTTTTTTCAAATTAAAGCAAGTAGTTTAATGTCAAATGAGAAGGCATAATGTTATGAATATCACAAGTAAAACCTTCTGTCTGAATATAAGCAACAGCATTGTCACTGTTATTTTCACGAGCGGATCTATATTGTTAACAACGAAAGTAACTTTTCACAATAAGTTCAACACATCACCATTAATAATTATAGTAATGTTAGAAACGGAAAATAAACACCTGATTGCTTTGACTCTAACTTTCTGTACTAATGAAGTTGAAATTCACACATGAAGTTCAAAAGTCCACTCGTGGCAATTGACCAATCGTACTTACAACAACCCGCTTTCATCATCGTGGAATTTGCACAGCATTATCTACACGGTATTTACACTATCTATGACGCAAAAATTCCATTTTACATTCAATAGTAATTGATTAATGTTGATATTTTAATTATTATGCGATTATTGCCATGTCATTCTGACAAGTTGTTTGAAAGATGACTGCGATACATTTCAATCCAATATAAAAGCCATACAACTTCCCCATTCTTCCCGCAACTATAGGTTTGTTTTTGCAGCAATTGGAAACGGTTTGAAACTATCAAAAATGTTCGTTAAATTCAATGGTACGCGTTCTCAACTTATCTGGTCGAATATTTCTGACAGTCTCAAACCGTTTCCACCTGCAGCAAAAAGAGACCTTATAACTCTGATACGGTTAGGTTTAGTTATATAGTATGATGTGTTTCCTATTCAAAATTTCATGCCCTTTCCAAAAATACGACAATATATAGCGTTCCATTTGGAAATAGAAAGATAACGACTACTTTCGGTAGTTCCAAAAGTTGCTGAAAGTTAAAATGCTATTGTGATGACAGAACCGAAAATATTACAACCACATTCATATATTGCAAAAATTAAATAAAAATAAATACAATAATCCATTACTTATTAATTTATTTATCAGCAGCGTTTGTATTGTATACAAACTGACAAAAAATCCAATGTAACACCACGTGTCGACATTCATCCATCTAAAATACAGTGTGTCAGTATTTTATTACTTCAAAATAAATACTGGAATGAGTCTGCGATTTTTTAAAAAAGTATTATATACAGAAATATATATACAGAATCATAGAAGGTAACATTTTTGTTGGAACACGCTACATACAGGATGTCAGAAATATCTATGTGCCCTTACTGATAAGGCTTCTACATTTGACCAAAAGCAACACAAAATTCTTATGCAAGAAATATCCAAAATTAATAGTTTTTTGACATAAACATCGTGAAAATAAACATACGAATACAATATAAAAAATTGTGTGTAAATTATAAACTAAAGTACAGTGCGTTTCAATAACTTTGATAACATTTTGATCAGCTGTAACTTTTCTGTTTTTAAAGATATCGGAATGAAGCAAAAACCATATTGCATAATGGACTAGCAACTTTTTTTCTTATTTTGAAAAAAAAAAAACAAAAGACCAATGATTTTAAGAGATCTTAACCTAACTCATATATTTTTTAATGGAACGCCCTGTATATTATTGGATATTTGAATTCTACTCAAAATTCCGAGCATATTTTAAAAAGCATATCCTAGACCTATCATCAACTGTTTCTGAGAAAATGGCGTCTGTATAAGTTAAAATGTAAACAAATTGTTTTGTTCATGACACACTTTGCACTGAGCTAAAGCTGAAGTTCGGCATTGCTTGGGCCGTGCTGGTAATAATCGAGCCTTAGTATTTTGTTGTGTTGAGGAAAATGGCAGACAAGTAGAGCAATTTTTATGATAATTTGACATGTTTGTAAAACTATTTCTCAGAAACAGTTCAAGATAGGTATAGGATATGCTTTTCAAAATATGCTTGGAATTTTGAGTAGAATCCAAATATCCAATAATATACAGGGCGTTCCATTAAAAAAATATGTTAGGTTAAGATCTCTTAAAATCAATGCTTTTGTTTTTTTTTCCAAGTAAGGAAAAAAGTTGCTAGTCCACTATGCAATATGGTTTTTGCTTCAGCCCGATATCTTTAAAAACAGAAAAGTTACAGCTGATCAAAATGTTATCAAAGTTATTGAAACGTAAGGTATAATTAAAACCAAGTAGTAGCCATATCAATGTAATTTATTTCTAATTTGTTATTTATATCAGACTTGATGAAGCAAATAATACAAAATTTCCTAAACATTCTTCAAATTGTAACGTACCTACACATTGCACTGTCACTCGTTACTTTCGGCAAAGCTAGATCTAAGCAGCCATGCTTCGATATTGTATGTAATAAAATCATTTAGTGTATTGTGTGTATAATGTTTGTGTGTGTGCCTATGTAATATAAGAAAAGTTTTATATACTTTAGTGTCTTGAAAACCGTTTTAATAAAGCGAGTTTAAGCAACGGCCGATGCCAACAACGTTTAGTGTATTAGGGAAATTGGATTCGAAGATGCAGAGTGCCTGTTCAAAGCAAAGATTGTCATTTTGAACACTGATTATAACTAATTCAAACTTTATTTATTCTAAGTCGTGAAAAAAGTTCTAAGAAAATCATTTACGGTATGCATGTTTAGAGGTACTTGTGATTATTATGTAGAAACACCTGATAGGTAAGTATACGACGTTGTCACATATTCTAAACCTGTTTAATGTCATAATTCTGTTAAGGTTGGACAGATAAAAATAATGGTAAGTCAGTTTAGTATTTGTCATAGATACAGTAAAATAAAGACACTCATATTTCAAGCATCCTGTGTATCTAAAAAATTCAATCAAAGATCAGATTTAATGGAATAAAAACAATAAAAATTATATGTTAAAGAGAAAATACATTTTATCTATCAAATATGAAGCTGCCACAAATGAAACAGGGTGAATGAATCACGTTAACAGATACAAAATGTCAAAAGCTTTCTTGGAATTTGAATATGTGATAGCATGAATTCAAATGGACAGAGAAGTATGTAATCTCAGTAAAATAATTAATTTAAAGAAAATAACAATAACAGTCACCTAATTTTTTAAAATTTATGTGAACAATTTTTTTTATCGAAATCAGATAAAACCGATGATATTCTTGACCCAATTTCAGTAATTTATAATTTTGTAAGTTTCTAAATATGCGGGTTTTGAGAATATGTTTAATATAACATATTTGTTTTTTTATGTTCTATTTTAGTGGGTCAAATGACTATAAATTAAGATATCCTTTGCACCTCACTCATTTAATATCATTAAAAATGTAATAGAACACAACGAATAATAACTTATTTTTGATCTACTCTTTTAAATACCTATATGTTCTGCAATTAGCGAGAATAACGATGTGGCTGACATCTGTTGATAGATTTCGGAACTGTTATACAAGTGAACAACATACATTTGCGTATATGAGTCTGAAGTTTTGTGTTTGTAATCATTTTTTTTTGTATTAATAATACCACAATAGTTTGCAAATGGTATAATTTTATATTGAATGAAAAAAGTGCAGAATCTGTATAAGATAAATTGTAATAAATCTCGTAAAATTAGTGCCGCTTATATTTCGTTTGATTATATCCTAAACATGCATTTTATCAATTTTAATAAAAGATAGAAATATTCCTGTTTTTCTTTTCCCCATTTTTGTTTTACCTCAGTACTAATAAATTCATATTTTCACTTTTTCAAATTAACTTAATTAGAATTTATACTGTTTTTTACGTTTACTAATTAATATAAATTAAGATTGTCCCACACGTTTAGAAAAATTATTCAACTCAGCTCAGAAGTAACTACTTCACTGCCATTTTCCACTACAAAAATTTCATGGAGTGGTTGATGTTGTTACAGAGCAAATTTAAGCTCTGTTGTTTTTACTTTAGGCTGTTCTGGCTCTATTCTAGATAAAATTATATGGCCTACTTTAAAAACAGCTACACCCTCTATAAGAAGTTACACACGATATTCTAAAATATCGCTAATTTATCTCAAATCGTACCAAGGTTATTATAAAGCTAAACCAACAGTCAGTAAATACATATTACTTGATGCGTAGATGTAAATAAAATAAAAAGATTAAAATTAATATTAATTGCTGAAGAATAAATAAAAACACATGAAAACACAAATATACAAAATCACATACAAAACATCTCCACCTCATAAATCATATGGATGAATGTTGTTCACCGTCACACGATTTTTGTCATTTATTGTGGTTCATGATTTTTGTTAATATAATGTAAAAAGTATTTAACAAATTGATCCTAAATGAAGGGTATAGGTATAAAAAAATATTATATAAATACTGCAAAGAACATGAACTTAGATATAGCTTAAAGTTAATGGTGGATGGATATCAGACCTGAAAAAAAATCTAAAAGAAGTAACATTGCACATAATTTTGTTTAGAACATTTTTATATACTAAATATATAAACTAGCCGACAATAAAAGTTTAGGACCTAACATAAACTATGAATAAAAAGATTAACAATATACAAAGAATTTCAAAGAGTTACCATCTTAAATATAGTTATATTATAATCAGCTAAATGTCTAAGACAAGTTGATTGTTACGGCATTTTAAGATTAAAAAATACCATTTATACAGTGTGATCCATTTCGACTGGAAACAGATCTGTAAAAATGGTATTTACCATATGATTCAGTCCGTTTTTTTTTTTAAATGAAGTAGTAAAACTTCTATTCTAGTAAAGATTAAAAGATTATTAAAATTTGTTTTATATTGTCAAGACTTACTTAGAATTTTTTCACTCTATAATTTTGCAAAAACTGTTTAGCGATATTTTTTTCTTCAAATCCAACTACGGCACTGGATTCAGCATGCCCTAAAACGGATATATGTACCAAATTTTGTAAATAAATATTAATGATTATTTATTTAAATACCTAATTATTATTAACCGTTCAGTATAAATTTGTACATTTTAATGAGATTAATTACAAGCGAAAAATTAATTTATCACTGTTTTAATTAATTTTTCATAATCGACATTTTTTTACAAAATCGTTATAAATGTATTTAATAAAATGAAATCTTTATTAGAATTATTATAAATAAATAATCATTAGGTACTATTTATTTACCAAATTTGGTATATAATGATTTTAGTGCATCCAGTAGCGTAGTTAGATTTGAAGAAAAAAATCGCAAAACAGTTTTTGTAAAATTTGGCAGCAGTGAAAAAAATTTGAATTAATCTTTAAAAACAAAAAACAAATTCTGCAGCAGAATAGAGTTTTAACTCCTCCATTAAAAAAAAACTATATCGAATAATAAATACCATTTTACAGGCCTGTGTCTATTTGAAATGAGCCATACTGTCTGTAAAATATTCCATACGACACAGTGATCAAACTTATATTTATATGGAATTTCCTTTTAGTTCTACAAAGTTTCATAGGAATTACCCTCATATATTCTAAGATAGGTATCTTATTCATTTAACTAAGACGACATTATTCTTTACAAATTTAGATTCGAATAAAAATTTTCATTTTCTCAGTCCAAACTTAGCTAGGTACCTATCTATTTTTAGACAATATTAACACATTTACTAGCTTCTAAAGATGAGATATCTGTTCCTTCTGCTGCCTTGATATTTCACCCCATGGACGATCACCAAATGGGATTTGAGACTGCCTTTCCGTTTGGTTTTAAAAGTGCAGTCTTCCATGTGACATACAAACGCCTTGTCCTTTCCGCACTCGAATCTGGTGTGGTTATAAAGGGAAGATTTATGTTTGTAGAGCCTACCGCATCCGTTAGGACAGATGTATCTACCTAAAAATTGTAAGAATTAAAACCGCGATTTTCAATGTTTACTACTATATTACATACATGGATAGCAGATATTGGGCATCACTAAAATTACTCAATTTTATAAATAAATAAATATTTATGTATAACATGATTTTTGGAAAGTACCTACTGACGAAAGGATAGCTACAGATTTATATGTTATTCACTGGACATAAAGCAAGCGGGTATAGAAGGGTGAAGAATATGATATAGCATAACTTCAGTTATACAAAGTTAAATTAGGCCCGAAATTGGCTTAAAATTTCGAAAAACTTGAATATTTTTAAAAGGGTATAACGGAAAGAAGTGGTCATTTTTATATATTTATTAGGTATTAACAATATTGTGTGAAATTAACTACTCTGCAGAATCAAGCCCTGACCAGCGTTGAATTACACTCACAATATCTAACCATATATATCCTTTATTATTAGCTTTTGCATTTGCATTTTATCTAGGTATGTCAATGAAAAATTCCATAGACAAATTTGTATTCAGTAATTTTCTGAAATAAAAAATTAATCTAGCTAAATTTGATAACCTGGTTTAATGAAAACATCCTATGATATTTTATTATTCCACCTGAAGAAGCAATAGATCAAATCTCATCTATCGTGGTTGAATGCTCGAGTTCCCACAGTTTCAAATGGGAACGTAAGTACTGAATGTCACAGAATATTTTCATTGAACTAAGTATGACTTTCTTTATAGTAGATTTTGTGTTTTAAATAATTATTGAATACAGCTTTGTCTATGGAATTGTTCATATCTGGTATCAGAGAACATACATATGACTTCATTGATAGGAATTGTAGGAAACCTAATTTATATTAGCTTTATTACCTTTACAATACAATAAAAGGTAAACAAAAACTAAAAATAAAGAACGTATTAGCAGATATTGTGGGTGTAATTCAGCCTTGGTCGGAGCTTTAGTAATTGTGCATTAACTTTGGCAAGATCTACAGATCTCAATAAATGCTATCCATCTCTGTCCATGAGGACCTGAAAAGGTTTTGTTCGGCCCTCTGTCCAAAGAAATTTAAATAAATTCAGGGATAAGACCACCTCACAAGATTTTCAAAATTTAAAACCAACTTATGGTTGCCCATGAATGCAACTTAAGATGTAAGTTATCATATCATATTGTTAACCCTCCTATGCGCCCGTGTTCTATGTCTCGTCAAATAGAATCACCCTGTATAAAAGAATACAATATTGTTTCTATGGCGTACATCAGCAAAACAAGTCATCAATACTTTTTCTCGTAGTAATCTACTCTTAAATCTTTATTGATTGATTGATTGATTTGACTTTAGTAAGTAAAATTTTATTTTATTTCGCAATATAATTATTCAGCTCATTTATGTGAAAAAACTTTATAATTTTTGACATTTTTCTCAAAATGTGGTTTGTGTAAAGCTTCGAAGTGGACATGTAGGCTGAATTATTCCTAAATATAATGGGCTTGGTCGGGAATAACCTGTGCAGATTCTAGCAGACCCTGCCTTCTAGAACTATAAAGGTGCTGAGTATTGTTCAGAAGAAAATATACCTAAAGCAACTGCTGATAGAGCTATGGGGTCTTGATGAACTTTAAGATCATGAAGACTCACAAAAGAAGAGAGCTATGCAGATCATAGTGCAACAAGATGAAGAAGTTCCTCCATCACACAATCTACATTGTGTCCTAATAGTGCAGTATTGAAGCGTAGTTTGATTAAAGAAAATCGTTTAATACTTAACTAACTATTTACTCTACGATGATGGTATCTGCACCAACAATCAATTCTGAATCAAGTTCTCATCTCAAAATAGAAAAGTAAACAAAAGACGTTTTTTATATATATTTATTAACAAAACTCGTTTCAAAAAACTACCTGTATCATATATGAGCTATATTTTTTAACTTAGCAATAGTTTTATGTTCGATTACCTCTCACGCTTGTTTTGATTCCGATGGCAAACTATTCTAGAACGATTCAAAATAATTGAACATTTCATTAATAATAATTCTTAATTATTTTTTTCCTTAGTTCCTGCCACTGAAATACAAAAATATTAACAAATAACTCCTGGCGTCAAATGGACCAGTCAAGGAATTTGATTTACAAATTCTGTTTTACCTAAGAAACGTTAGCTAATGTATTTAGTGAAATTATCTACTTTTACAGTGCGAAACATATTAGTGTTTTCTCAATTAAACAAAAATGCCACAAATATATAACTACCGAAAATATCTTAATTTTTAAGCTATAAAAAGGTGATAATTCAACTGCATGATTATTTAAAACTGTTTTAGGATCAGATTCGAAACCAAAACAAGCACCTTGGCATCCTGAAATCTATAAGAAAATTTGACTAGCAAAGACAAAGTGAACCAAAAATAATATATCCTAACTACTTTGCATTTTATATATCCTTTTTTTATAATTTAGATACAAGGATAGATGTAGATAGAACACTAGTCCAGTCCAATATTTATAATACCATTCGTGTTACCAACTTCTTCTGTGAGAACTGTAGTGTATATTATGTTTTAACCGCAAATGCATATCCAACTCCTGTTTGTAATAGTATCTATTATCGCAAAGGTAACAAACTTGCGACTTGGCCTTGCCACACTCTACTCTTTGGTGTCTTCTTAGGTTGTTCTTGATGGTGTACGACTTCCCACAAGCAACGCAATAGAATCTTGGCTTAATATCTAAAAGAATGCTTAATCAGTATAAAGATTTTCAAAATTGGCATAGAGTTACGTCGTTGAAACGTACCTAAGTCAATAAATGAAAAAGTATATTTAACGTAGGCATACAATTAGTATTACAGAAACAGGCACAAATTTTCAAGTAGTTTCATGAATAGTGTTCCCAACTAGCACGAAAGTAACACTAACTGAAATTGGAACCTTCAAAGAGTAACTATTATGTAACCGTCATCAAATTTGCTACTTTGTTGTATAAGTAATTTCATGCAACAAAGTTACAGCCACTGCTACTTATTTTCGACTACTTCTAGTTACTTTACAGTTATGTGACTTCTAAGTAACTCGCCTGGTTTTGGGAACGTCTTAGTTACCAGTGGGATGACTTTTATGTTTACAGAACTTGAAAGTGGCAAATGATGGTAGCAGCGACTAACTCATGTTACTAAAATATGACTTCAACGTTACAATCACTTTCAAGTCGGTTTGGTAGTTGCCGCGATGTTCAGGGAACCTTAATTTTTTATTTAAAGTCGTGGTACCTGTAAGTAATGCTTATTAGAATAAAATGTTTCATCATCATCACGCGCAGCAACTACAAATTGCGTGTCACCTTTTAAATTCACCATGAAGTAAATTATACCATGTACCTACCCAAAGTTGAAAGTCTTCATGATGTTCGTCATTGAGTAATGTAATTTCATGTGCGGAGTGTATTTTTCGTTTTTGCGAATATATATCACATTTTTTTTGTAACTATTAACTTAATGCTAAACTTTGTATTCTCAACTACTACTAGAAGATCATATTCAAGGAGCGTGTTTAATGTAAATGTCGGACGTATCGAATTCAGAATGAACAGCAGGAAAAATGTTATTAAGAAGTGGCAGGGGGAACTTTAAATAGACAATGCGTGGTAGTCACAACTTTATTGCTACTTTAAAGTAACGACAAAGCCTCGTTCGATACTTTGTAGTAACTATTACTAGAAAGTTACATATTGGCAGTGAGCATATGATATCAGATATTTTATACAACTTTTTTATTTAAACGTATACATCGTGTTAAAGGCGCGCGCTAGATTTGAAAGTTTCATCACCATGTTTGTCAATAAAATTCGCTTTCGTTTGGGGTTCATAGTATTATGAAGGTTATAATATTGGGTTTGAGAAAAAAAGATACCAGCAAATATATATTTCAAATTACATAAGAAGCAACAATTCCAGATGCGGTAACTACACAAAATGTAACTTTTGGCTAGTTAGATATATATGAAGTTTTATTTTTTACATAAACATCCAGGTCGAAATATGGTCCATGGGTTATCACCACTTATTGAGTATATCTTGCCTAAAATATATTCAAAATGTCAAAACAAAAGCATAATACTTTTTGCTTAACGCATTGGTTATAAGCTTCACCATATCTAATGATTCGTAGTAAATCTTCGTTATGACTTGAAATCCATGCGGGAATCTCGAAGTACAGTTCTTCTTTTTTTTGGTATAAAGGAAAATCTGTTATTACTTGCAAACAATACGGAGCATTTCTTAAAAATTAGTTTCTTTTCTATGCCGCTTATTTTGTATTCATCGTTTAACAACAGATAATATTTATGTTACATATATGACGACAGAAATACTTATTAAAGTGTTATTGATATTTTTATTCTCAACTTGACATACAAATATGGTACTGATA
Source organism: Monochamus alternatus (assembly GCA_037114965.1). Taxonomy (NCBI): domain Eukaryota; kingdom Metazoa; phylum Arthropoda; class Insecta; order Coleoptera; family Cerambycidae; genus Monochamus; species Monochamus alternatus. The sequence goes on along the minus strand of CM073426.1, from coordinate 143,796,047 downwards.
TATTTTTTCTCAACATTTTTCCATAAATGGAGATTGTCTTAATTTAACAAAAGTTCATATTATGCCTAACAATTAGATGAAACTAAGAAAGTAATGCAAGTTCTAAGGAAAAAAAATATTCTTAAAGTTTCTCTTGAGTAATCATCTTTACTTGTTATATAAAAACTCATATAGATAACATGAATGAGCGATTATACAAAGAATTACTGTAAAGAGTAAAAAAATGTATTGATCATAAACTATAGTGCCAAAAGAATTTATTATCTCTTTATTTCCATACGAAATACAACCAGTTGTAAGAATGAGTAACTTATTTTATCTTATAACATTTTATTTGAAGTTCTAAAATATTCCTTGTGTTTGTTGTACATGTGTACCTGCATTTCTTGCTTGTAGTAAAATCGGTGATCGCATAGCCTGCATACTACATCCTTAGTCTTGCCACATTCCACCCTTTGATGTCTGCGTAGACTGTTTAAGAGCTTGTAGGTCTTGTTACACCTGTTACATTTATATATGTTCGAGTTCAACTGGCGCAGTCCTTAAAAATGTGTAGGATTAGTTAAAAAGTTTATTAATTACCTAAACAACATTTACATAGGCATAATACACTAAATATAAGTACAACTATGCTACTATCAATATATTGGGTGTGCGAAAAATGATAAGTGTGTTTTGACTATGGAATCTGTCGCATTATTTCTCACGGGATAAATAATATGACGAATATTTTTGTATTTACTCCATATGATTTTTGGTATTACATATGTAAATTAATAATCAAATAACAACTGAATTTCAAAATAGAACTGTTGCTAAATTGACAAGATTTTCGAACTGATTTTTCTTTAAACTCTTTTATGGAAATATATACAAATTTAGGCAAGTTACTATGTGCACTTAACACTTTTGTGTGATATGTTTTATGTTATGCAATTGACATTAATTAAATAAAAAGTTAATTAAATATATAGTTAAAAATAAAATATTCTATGGCACTTTTTTTATAACTTACGCTCTATTCATTTAAAAAATAATATGATTTTTAGCGCAACAGGACTTTTCATATTATTTTGTATATTAAAAATCATGTGATGTAAAGAATCAATTAAACTTTTCTATTAAGCTACCACAATGTATGCAAGGCGTTTAGGAAATCAATGGTAAAATTTAAGAAAAAATTACATTTCCTTTTTTGATTTATTACAATCAGCGATTTCGATTCCAAATAAGGTGGAAACATAATAAACAAAAGTAAAAAATACAACATTTTTAGAATGTTTGAGGAGAACTGAAATCAGGAAATAGTAATTAAAAATTAATAAATTAATTTAATAATAAATAAATGTTAAAAATCATTATTCATTGCTTTTATTTATTATTTTTCAAATCAAAACAAGGAGTTTAATGTAAAATCAGATGTCATAATTTTATAAATACTTCAAGGTAAAACCTCTTATCTGGACGTAATCAACAGCATTGTCGCCGTGATTTTCAGGAGCGGATTTATTTTGTAAACAATACTGTGGGTTCACCACATCACCACTAATAATTGTGGTAATGTTAATAACGGAAAATACACACCAATCAAGTTGATAAGTATAAAATTAAATTAATCAACTCGTGGAAATTTGTCCGATTGTGCTAAAAATGCTATAAAAACGCAAAAACACAAAAACAAGCACCATAACACTGCACCTATTAACTGTATGACGTCACGCCAATGATATCACGTTTTCGGTAACGTGGTTTGTTCCATTGCCATTCTATGGCAATTGATTAATGTTCATATTTTAATTATTATGAGATTATTGTCGCCAGACAAATGTTCTGACCTTTCAATATGTTTGAAAGATTGCCCTGTAATATATTTCCAACCAATATAAAATTCATGCAACATCCCCATGTATGAAATAGTAGATCCTGAATAATAGGTATTAAAACGCAAATATAGAATTATGTATTTATATTTACTCTAAAAATAACAACGACTAGAAAATTTCTAAATTAAATGACGCTAATTTTTCCCTGTGAAATTTGAGCTATGAATTCTAGATCGCAAATGTTCTTCGAGTCGATGTTTCCTGGTGCATTTATATTCACACAAATGACAAGCAAAAGGTCGGTTTGTCATACACTCATAAACCAAATGTCTTGTTAAGGTGAATTTATGTTTGTACAGTCTGAAACACTTTAGGCATTGGAATTTTCCATCATCTAGATATTGAATATACTTTTCCACATTACCTAAAATGAAAATTTACTTACTTTCATATGTTATACAAAATAAAACTATTTTATACATACAGCAAATTGTGGAGCATACACTTAAATTTAACGTTAGTTTTTTGTTACAAAACTATAAATAGGTACATACTTTTATATCATTCAAAGTCAAGAAGAGAAGTCTTTCATTTTATACTTTTACAATTTATAATTTTATGGAAGCAAGAAATCATTACAAACTAAACAATGTGACATGAAATGTAACCATAAAAATGCAGAAAACACCATCGTTTTTGAGTTATAAGTACATAAAATTTGGTTTCAATATAATACATCTTCATTAGTTCAAAATATATTTCCTCCTTTTTTTTGCTTTATTGTATCTAAGCCAATCAATTTTCCTACAATTTCTATCAGTGAATTTATATATATGTTCCTTGACACCAAATATCTGAGTTTACTAAAGAAACGATTCCATAAACAAAGTTAGATATTTACTTTTTTTAAATTTATCAAGTGAACGAAAAATGTCAAACTTGAAAGTAACGTGTTTTGGCAGTTTCAAATTGTATGTTATGTTATGTTATGAGTGTCAAAATAGTGTGTAATGTTTTCAGTAAAATATTGTTAATATTTCAGGATAAAGTATAGTATTCTACTTGCATATAATGGCTGGAATTCACTCGGGTAATTTATAGCACTCGTGTACGACTCATGCCGTTACTTCACCCTTGTGAAATACAGCCATCTTCATTCGTTAAATGATTTCCTCTATGGATTCCTACATTTTCATGGTCAAAGTGCAAAAAATCCTCTATATGTACTAAATCACTGAAGTCTCAAGAACTATCTCTTCGTTTTTGGACAGGACATATTTTTTTCATGCTTTTGCATGGATTGTTTGTGCCAGAAGGTTCTGTTGCAAAAACGACAGGCGAAGGACTTGGTTTTTCCACACTCGTATCTTATATGCTTGTTTAAGGATGTATGGTGTTTGTACACCTTATCGCATTTTCCACAGGGAAAGGTACCTAGAAATTAGTGTATTAGGTTGAATGTTGTCGAAATGAAAAATATCTTGTCAGATTTGTAGAAAGTAAGAAGGCTAATATACTGTTTTTTTCTAAGACACTAGCAAAAAAATGTTACAATGACTCCCTATTTCATTTATAAATATAAAAAATAAGTTTTTAAATTGTTTGACCAATCGTGTTCGCATCAATTTTACGGATATATTTTAAATGGTCGGTAAATATATGTAGACAATGGGCGCATTCAGCAGAGAATAGCAATGAGTAAGCGATTAAACATAATAATCACGTGATGATTACTAATCGGACGTTTTCTTCTGAATGATCTTTTTAGATGTTTTCATTTTTCAGTTGTCAGCTGATTTATTTTAGTTTAGATTAGTTATAATTGCAGTAGTTTAAAATCGAAATCCCATTGAATGTTTTTTAATGATGAATTAGATATGAATATTGTTGAAAATATAAGAGTTAATCTTGTTAATCCATTTTGCAGAGACTGTTAGGTTATGTCATGGTAAACAAATCACTAATCATGGTTACTAATCGGTCCCGAAGAGTGATGCAAAAAATGGCGACCGATTACCAATAGCCCGATAACTCATCGCTTCAGCTATGCGCATTCAGCCGAAAATTAGTAAGCGATTAGTCATCGATGAGCTCTGCTGAATGCGCCCAATGTTCCACTGATAAAAATGATGTGTAAATTTACACGTTGTACTGTAAAAATACCAAATAAATATGGAATTACAAAAAACTCTAGGTAAATACAGTAGAATTATAGCTTATCTGCCAAATAACATAATTTTTATTAAAAATATGCGACAATGTTATAAAATTGCATGCCATGTCCACTAAAATGTGATTATACTCCAAGAAAATACATATTCACAAGGGCGTGATGTGTATACCTGTAATTAGTCTTAGAAATTGACCATTTTCGAGATAATAGCTTTTCAACAATCAGCAGCATAGTGCCTTGTACAATATTTAACTTTCTTCACTATACAGACTCACTCAATTCGAAACTCAAAAGAAGATTGAATTTATTATCATAAATAATCCATTTTCGGTTATATTTCTGTTTTAAAATTCACCCCTTTTAAATTCCCCTCGTAAAATGTACTACCGACCAATGTAAAAGAGTCTATGGGCCCATTGAAAAATATGTATTAGGGCTTTATGAATATATTTTCTATAAGAAATGTATTAGCATTATAAAAATAATGTGCTGAACTGTGTTACAAAAATTGTGTCGGGCCAGTGAAATACAATGAAATTGGAAAAACAAATATAAGTAATAATACAAAATAAATGGAAACTTACTTATTAATTTTACACAGAACTGGTAACAGTACTTTATATCTCAAATAGTAATTTACCATTAGAGTTGTTATTATGATGTATTATTTCACACTATTGACCTAGGTGATAAATAACCAATAATTCACCGTATAACGACATATATTGATAATCACGCACACACTCACTTACACTATTATCATATCCGCTAATTCTTGATTTGAGTAAGATTTTTTTAAATAAAACAACATAAATCATTCTGCAGCTGCCAAGAGTCCGTGCTCCGTCACTAAACATGAGGAACTGAATGAAGTACTGACCTAGGTTAGTGCATTGTGAATAGTTGAACAGGGTTGGCCTAAATTTGAAGAAATAACATCTTGATTTATTTTCTGGAATACATGACACTTTAGGAAATGTATTGCTTTACTGTTTGATAAATAATATACTTAAAAACAAAAGGGATCAACCCGCAGACATACGTCAATCTTGAACATCCTAAGGAAGACAAAGTTGGTAGATAATGATGCACTTAGATTACACTTGTTTACTTTGCTGGCAGTGCAGGACAGTACTTTTCAGTGCTAGGTAATTTAACAGTCTCTCTCTTAAAATGATTGTGTTATTAGATACTGCATATCTAATAAGATACAGAGAGAATATTCAGACCTTGGGAGGATTTCTCGGAAGAACTTGAACCTGGTACAAGTATATATCAAATGAACAGTGATAGAGGAAATGCGGAGATTGGGGCGAACAATATAGAAAATAAAAATTCTCGATATTCTTGTGAATATGCCCAATTAATTAGATATAATGTAATATAAACATATACAACACATTGATTGAAAATAAAGGGAATTAGAAAAAAAACAACTTATTTAATAGTGTCATTGCATTAGACAACGCTCCATTCAGAAGGGATTGCAGCTACTGGCGCAAAAAAATATGCAAGAATTTTTTTAAATCCATAATATTGCGCCCAATGCTGGTTTGAAGAAATATAAGTTGCTGCATATAGTCCAGAGCAGTAATTTTGCAAATAAATACTACCATACTTCTCTGTTTTGAATCTCATTGAATTGATATAGAGGCAACTAAAAAGAGTCATTCAGAGAAATAATACCTTTCCAAAATTTGATAAAACAGTTGTAGATGCTATAAGAGAGGTGGAAAAAATTACAACAGCTAATTAGAAAAAATACATCAATCACGTCATAAAAATTGAGGTAGTCTATACAAGGTGAATCAGTCATAATGTCATTAATTTTAACCACGTATTGGGAGGTTCAATAAGGGCAAAAAATCGAAAAAAAAATTTTTTACTCGACCTTTAAAAAATAAACAAATCACCCTATAAAAATCGGTAACACGACGCTCCTAGTGCGCTACGAACTTTCTGATGACGCACCCATAAGACAATCGAATGCCGGATTAAACATCGTTGCCACATCATGTTTACATACATAATATCGTCTAACACTTCAGCATGATATTCAAATTTACCGCCATTTAGCACTTTCTGCATTTCCTGCATTTATTTCCTCTCAAATTTGTAGATCACGCCACATGTTTGGAGGGGAGATGGAGAGAATACAAGCAGTAAGCAGTAGTTTCGTCTTAAATTCACAATGCATAATTTTACAAATTCCAAATATGTGGAAATGGTAGTGTTATACGGATAATGTGCGCGAACTTTGAGTAAGTGCCTTCGCGATACGGGTTCTGTAAAACTGCGTCAGGTGACCCTAATTTTATTAATAAAGTGCTATGGAAGGATGAGTGCAGTTTTACTCGAACTGGCATTTTAAATAGGTTAGTACCATACTACTTAAAAAAACAATAAATTTCTAGGCTAGATGTACGTAACTACAAACTGAATAATTAATTGCACTTCATAAAACACTCGAAAACATTTATTTATTTCTACATTTGTTTTTATTAACCAATAAATCAATATTTAAGGAAAATTCATTCGTGTATCTAGATTAAGAAACTTAACTTCTTGTCGTTAAATAACAGTACAAAAACTAGGTACTAGGTTATTGACCTAATAATACGGTAGGTCAAGATTCACTCTCGATAACTTTTTTGAGCATCAGATCAGAGGCGTGCCATTTCGGCCTTGGACAGTTTTCTGTCGACAACACGATGGTTTTTCATTACTTAGTATTTAAACACGAAACACTTTTCAGCTTCTCTTAATAACCCATTGGGTATAGCTTTTTTATGTAATGTACGTAAATGGTTTATTATTAGATACGTTGAAGTTTTTTAATTTCAACGGAACTAAGCTAATTTTAGTCATAACAGCTACATTTGCTCAGATGAAAATCTACACGCTACTTGTCGGTTTAGCTTTCAGAGGCGATTTGTTGTCAACGTATGGGCAGGAGTGTACGGGTATCGTTTGATTGGACCGTATTTTCTACCGGAAAACCTGAGTGGACCGCGTTACTTGCAATTTTTAATAGAATTATTTGATTTCATTGAATATTAACATTTTAAATTATTATTGGCTGAAGTTGAACTGAGCAAGAAAAAATAATATTATAAAATAGTCAGTGCATTCATTTATTTGTGATGTCTAAAACCTAGGTAGGTAGGTACTAGAAAAATATTTCAACTTGGCAACATTGCATCAGGTCGACATCGAGTTGAACTGTGGGCTGTAAACGACCAAGGCTGTGAGCGGTCAGTGACAGTCTGAAAAGGGGGTTTAAATAATGATTTGAAAATAAATTTTTTCGGCATAAATATGCATTTAGATTTTTTTTAATCGCGTATTCGCATTATACTCATTATTCCCTATCTCCTCTTAAAATTAATGACATTATGACTGACTCACCTTGTATAAAGCTGCACCAATTGATTGGACCAAATAAAAGTGGCTTCGTCATAACTGTCGATTAATAATGACGAATGTTAGTGCTAGTGTTTTTTTTATTATAACCCATATGTGCCATTTTTTTCCTGTGTTTTTATGGTGTCGTTGTTATGAAATATAATTTTTTTTTTTACTTCTATACATCTGTATATTGGATATGTGTCTATCTGTATATGGCTAAGATATAAATTGACCCAAAAAATATTTTGTACAATTGTTTTCTGTTATAATTTTTTAATTACGTTTTCATTTTAAAAAAGTATGTTTTAACTTATTAGTTATTTTTTTCTGTTTTTTTTATGCCTATCCATTCCTACCCTCCTGGCAGAGAACGCTCGTACCATCTCGTGGTATTTATGATGGGTAATAATAATAATAGTAATAATTTAAATTACTTAATAACATCAAACATTTAATAAAAATATGTTATATACATATTTGTTTTTTTTTTCAGACACAATTATATTACATTCATTATTATATTATTATTTTATTTTAAATTATAATCGGTGAAATTGAGCGAATACGTATCTGACTTAAATACGGTCCTGTCTACGGCTTTCAAAGGTACACGCAAAAACTTTTTATGTTTTTATGGTAATGTTTATTCCATTTTTTTATTCCGTATATCGATGAGATATACTATATAAGAATATATTAGAAACATGTTGTTAGAAATATTATTTAATGCCACACAATCAGTCTATCTTTTGTTAGAATAGTTATAAATTACATAATATTATTAGCTTTGTATACAACATGCACCTGATTAGGTCTCCATCCTATTCTTCTTGCAATTGATAGTTTTCTCATGCTTTTGTAAAGCCTGTTTGTGCCAAAACCCTCTGTTGCAAGGGATACAAATGAACGACTTCTCTTTTCCACATTCATATTTTCTGTGCGCGTATAGGCCTGTGTAGTACTTGTATACCTTGTTGCAGTTCTTGCAGGGGTATGTTCTTATCAGATAACCTAAAATTACAAGTCGTTAATAAAAAGGAAAAGTATTGTACGATAGCAAACAAGAATCCTTTCACAAGGTTTCAACTTTATTTACAATCATTTCTACTCTATTCAGCATGTGGATCCAATATGATTTTATAGTAGTTACAGAAATACAAAGTATTAAAATGAAGAAAATGTACTTGTAACTTTGCTTTGCATTTTCGATAAGCTAGACACAATTTCACATGTGTTAGTCTTATCAGCGCAAAATGAATGAGGAAAATCATATTTAGTAATATAGCTACTTCTGTGCTGATATTTACAGAATTATGCAAAATAATAAACTGTATTTTGCTTTAAAATTATTATATGTACTACTTGCCCTCCCAAGTAGCACACTTATCTTATAATTCAAAATTATAAGACCATACATGACAGCAATTTCATCGTATTATTGTTTCATTTGCGACTTTTTTGTTAATAGCCGTTATTTTGCTGTTTAAAGTACCTGTGAGAATACTGTAATCCCAATAAGAAAAACGTTTTATAGAAATTATTAAAACTATTTTCAGAACGTTCTTGTGTCTGCACTTATACAGTATTTATGCTTCAAGAGGTCATTTTACTGTATAATATATATATAGTTGCAATCTACACGACTACTATAAAGCGTTATTATAAATCAATTTTGCAGTGAGAAGAGTGTAGTGTTGAGAAGATTCTTACAGCAAAAAAGTATTTTATAGAAGTTATTTAAGTTATGTTAAGAAAGTTACACCATTTATGCAGCACTTTAGTTTCAGCAAACTGTATAATTACAGCATTTGTTTTATAAATGCTGTATTAAAATATTTTTGCGCGACAATAAAGCAAAACACGAGCAAACGATTTTCTACAAAACATAATGCTCCTATGTTCCGCTTTTACATAACATTAAAGTATTATAAATGCTTCTGAGGTGACCGAACTGTTTTATTATTTTAGCGCCATATTTAATCACTTGATTCCAAATGCTCTTCAGCATCCAATTTGAAAAAAATTCAGAAACAACTTTTACTTAAAAATAGCTTCCGTTGTTCATTAAAAAAGTTTTTATTGTATAGAATTTAAAATTCGAACTGGGGATATTTTTTAGCAGCAAATGTGCATGTATTTAAATTTTCTGTTTTTTTTTGTGAACGAAAATAGTATCTTTATTTTTTAGTATTATGCAGGTGCGATATGACTTTTCGACCTACTTTATTCGTTTGTCATAGTAAAATTTTATTCGTTTATAAGTATAACATCGTATACTTAATATAAAGATACTTATAATAGACATATGTTGTAAAATTTAAAGAAAGTCGAATATTAGCTTTATAGTTGTGATGGGCTTGTAAATAAAGCAGAATAGTTGTATTTTTTTATAAGACATAATCATGACATGCTTTATTGGACTCATATAGTTTGTTGTATCAATGCTGTAAGCTCACTGCTAAAACATAAATCGTTTTTATATAAAACTGTTAAAACACAATTATATAATTTTTATACAGCAATATGTTTTATAAAAATGTGCCCATTTCACGCTATTAGCTGCTGTGTTGATGCCGATAGAATAGATTGACCATTCACATACACAAGTACATTTTCAGTCATGACAAAAGATATTAACATAAAAGTACGTACATACATAAGATATAAAATCGTTTATAGAGAAAAAGCAATGACACAGTAAAAATGTTTTAACAAAGTTAAAGAGACTAATCTGTAGTTTATTATCTTTAGAAATTTTAATTCTCGATAATGGAACCACAATATTTACAGCATACCTAGTGCTGTACTGATGTACATTACAATGCTTAATTAAATTTCCTAAGTTTTTGTGGACCAGAAGCAATGATTCATAAATAAAAAGGCTTGGAAGCGGTAAAATTTTTAACTTCTTGAATATGTCCCTGCTAGGAGTTGCTCTTTAAACTCCAACAATGAGGCGAACTGCAGCCTTCTGTAAAATAAAGGCTTGCGGGGCAGCTCTAGAATTTCCCCAAAGTGTAATACCATATAATAAGTGACTATGTACTAAAGAGTAATAAACAGTTTTCATCACAATATTGTCATGTGAAGGCCGCAGTTGCTTCATTAAAAAAATTTGAGTCGAAGGCCTTGAACAGAGACTGTCAACATGCGCTGGCCAGTTCAGAGTGGAATCCAAAGTAACAACCTTACCTCAGACTTAGAGTGGACTTTACTAGAGATAAATTTTAGTTGTTGAGTCTTTGAAACATTAAAAAACAATAAGATATTTATGCGACTAAACCTTGTAACTCTACAAAAATTAGTTACAAGAACATGCTTAACCACTGCTATAAAATATCTAGTGCTACTTGGACTACGACATCCGGAAAAAATATAGATAACAAAAGTGGTCCCGAGAAGTCTATTAAAATTATTTTCCACTTCCAAATTTTACCGCTAGATGGCAAAATTTTAAAACCAAATCTAAAAGTGAGATTTTCTCCACAAAATCTATAGTGGATGTATGTTACGTTGAACGGTATTGGACTCTTCCATTGACACTTTAAAAATTGTTTATTTGACATTTTGCTCTATTTATTAAAGTAAAGGATGGGGAGAGGACAGAATCGTGTCGCAGAAAAAGTTGGAAAACTTCCGACTATGTTGACCAATTTTAGCCAACTTGGTTTTGTTTTAAAACTGCTTGATAGCCGAATTATTATTTGTAACAAGACTTAAGTTTAAGTTTAACCTTGAACCACTAGATGGCGTAGTTTGGCATCTTTAGAAGTTATAAAATATTTTCACTGATAACTTAAGTTTTGAAAATGATGGCTGCTTTCGGTTTGATCATTTTTGAGACAATTGAGGATGTCAGAAAAGCAGTTCCTACCGTAGCAGCCGTATTACCAACAATGGGAATCGAAATCAATATATCGCTCGGGAATAACAAGAGCAGGACAAAGATTTCGCGTCAAGGTTAGAAATCTTTAGCGTTAAAGTGAACGATGTTATTAAGATATTGGTCACTAATACTTGGAACGACCAATATTGATTTCAAAATGACACAATATGCTTACAAATGTCATAACGTTAAAGTGCCCATCATCAATTTGTCGGAAGCACATTAATACTGTGAGTGGCAGCGACCTAGGCGATGGTATAACAACACGGAAAACCATGCTGCTTTAAGTAACAGCACGTGAAATCCTCAAAAACCACTATCAAAGCCATTCCTGTACAAGGCAAAACCAATATAGGGTTTAAGAAGATATACAGGGTGTTAAAAAAGAGTGTAAAATATTTAAGGAGGTAATAGTATGAACCAAAATAAGCAGAAAAGTCTCAATAAATATGGGTCCGCAAAGTAACGGTTACGGAGATATGAAATGTTTTTTATGTTTTTAGCCCCTTTTTTTATTTTGCAAAAACGTTGTGTATTTTCTTATAATAGTTGGTTGATGTTTAGTGAAATAAACAGTACGTATTTGAGAGTTGTTCTCAGTGCACAAGTTTTCTTCCGCTATGACTGGTTATTCTAACGTAGAATTAACAGACATGCATTTCATGTATGGTCGTGCTAATGGGGCCACCGAAGCGCGACGTCATTATGTTGACGCTTATCCAAATCGCCAGATTCCTTCACAACGCATGTTTGGAAGAATTCACCAAAGATGCGTGATACCGGTAGGTACGAGTGTGCGGAGAATATCAGCCGAGGTAGGAATTAGTGGTCCTCTTGTTTGGAGAATCCTTCACGAGCAACTGCTTTATCCATACCATGTGCAACGAGTACAGGCCTTAAATCCAATAAATCATCATCAATCACGTTTGTTTTTTTGCCGCTGGTTTCTACGTCATGATGCTGAAGACCCTCGTTTTCTTGCAAACATTCTTTTTACTGATGAGGCCAGGTTCACAAGAAATGAAGTGTTTAATTTTAACAATACGCATATTTGGGCCGACGAAAATCCTCATGCTCTAATAGAATCTGGACATCAGGTACGTTTTTCAGTAAACATTTGGGTGGGTATTGTAGGTGACAGGTTTCTAGGTTCTGTTGTTTTACCAAACCGATTAACAAGCGCTGCTTACCTCAACTTTCTGCAGAACACAGTGTATGAGTTTTTGGAAGGAAGTTTTTGGTCATTCCTTTGAATCAGAGGCAACAAATGTGCTCTTTTTTCCATGAGCGTTAGAGAGCATTTACACCAAAGTTTTCCACATAGATGGCCTCCAAGATCGCCTGATCTGAACCCTCTAGATTCCGTTTTTTGGGTATATTTGAAGACATTAGTGTATGGTACTCCTGTAAATAAATCAAAAGTATCAAGAAATCTAAACCAATTAGAGTGTTTTTGAAAGAGTTCGAATATCGTTGAGACGAATATGTCGTGCCTGCTTGGAAATGGACGGAGGGCACTTTGAACATCTTCTGTAACTTTGTTTTTTGTTTGTTAAAAGCTTCCTTTGTGTTTATTCAGAATGTCACAGATTCTAAATAAAACTAAGAGCAGGTAGAAACTGTTTATACTGATTTTTGAAAATTTTGTATCATTCTTCGTTTGTTGTATCACATTTGGCGTTCCACAAGGTTCGCGCCTTAGACCACTATTTATTTATTTATAGCTATACGATACCAAAGAGTGTTTTGCATACTCGTAATTGTGCTGATGGTTACAAGTTTAGTGACAAATTGTGTGTTTTAAATAGATCTGCTTAGGTTTCAATAATAAATATTATCGAAGAAAGAAATTATTGATCTAAGCGATCTAAAAATCGTTCTAAATTAGGAATTTACCTAGAGTATTTTAAAGTTTTTTATTTGTTTTTTTCTTCTATATTTTGGTTCATTTTTGAGATTTCTTTAAATTAATTTATATTATATTGTAGTTTAAGTATAATCTGTGTCAATAAACAGTTTTGGGTTTCTTTATCGCATAAATAGATGCAAATAAGAAATAAAGGATATTGGTACCACTCATACTTTTTATTTAATACACAATAAATAGACAACCAAAAATACATTTCATAAAAATTCATTCACCACAATTTTTAAGAGCCATGTCACACAGGGGTTTGTGCCGCCTCGGCATTTGGATCGGTACAATTTATGGGAGATGACACACACAGTTGTTTTCACAGCTAGCGACGGATGGTTTATATTATTGGCCAAGACGTTTTCAAAAAACGAGGGGGTGAAAATCGTTTTGTATGTTTTCGTCACTTTAACGCTTAGTAAACAACAGCAAAAATCGCTGTGTCTCTCATCGCCCTACGGACCTTTCTCAGCAGGGCGAAAATGCTATAAGACTATATGATGTTACTCAATATGTTATAACATTCCTTTGTACATATGATGCAAAGTGAAATTTAATTCATAAAATAAATAAATTTATAAAATAAATAAATAAAAAAAATTAAAATATGCTGTATCTATGTCAAGTATTTCTGTCTTATTAACACTGAAGTGTGTTGTATGACTTTACTATTTGATAAAATAACAATGTATTTTACTATTCAAAATATTGTCGACTATTCATGAAGAGAATAAAACAGTTAGGTCCAAAATAGCTTCAAAATAAAAAATAGAACTTCTATTACTTTAAGAAAACTAATAAACATTGAAATTATGACTCTTAATAAAAAAATTTCTTTAGACTATACGATTTGTCACACGATTTCTCACGTGATAAATAATATGACGAATATTTTTGTGTTTACACCGTATTGGTATTGGTATTACAGAAGATTATGATCAAGTCATATGTAAAGTAATAACCAATGAATTTCAAAATAAAACTGTTGCTAAATGGCGATTTTCAAACAATGTTTTAAAATTGGCACTCTTTTATGGAAATACACAGGGTGTCTGGAAATGAAGCAAACAATTCAGGGGTAATTCTAGACCAAAAATAAACTATAACATTTTTTTCCAAAACTGATTATTAACAGTTACAGGGTGTTAAAGTTAAAATTTTATTTTCGATATTTGTAAATAACTTCTTAAGAAATCCAAATATTTACAGAAAATTTGTAAATCGGGGGTTTTTGCGGACGAGAAATTCAAATATGTTTCATGTCATTAACACCACATAACTTTTCATATTATTTTGTATATTAAAAATCATGTAATCAATCGCATATTCTAAGCACTCTATTATTATTTTTTTTAAATAAAACAACAAATGACTAAAATTTCCTCCAATTGGATAGAACAAACAACGATATTTGAAAATCTTTTTTTCGTGCAGTCTATTCCTCTTCCTTAAAATGTTACAAAAGCTGATGACAACGATGACTGTTGTGCCTTTTTGCACGAGTATAAGAGATGTCTCTGTAGGGATTGCTTTCTAGAGAACGTACAACTGCACAAATCACATTTGAACGAAGGCGGTTTTCCACAGTCAAACTTTTTGTGATTGCATAACGACGGCAAGTGCTTGTAGGATTTCCCACATTGCTCACAGGTGAAACGGGGAGGATAAAACTTCTCTTCACCTAAAACAAAGTATACAATCAGATAATAAATTACCTATATAAAAATAAGTGTTTGCATACCTTTCACTATTATTTATTTATTTATAACAAGCTGGTTCATTGGTTGATAAGAAAAGGAATATATGCATCAGAAAACAACAAAATATATGGTTTTATTGAATAGAAAAACGTCTACATTTTATTTTTTTTAACATAGTTCAAACACGATTCTTCTCTTCTTAGCTATTTTAAAAAGGCAATTTGACATGATTTACTAAGTATGTATGTAAGTACTTCTTTAAAAAATAATTGACAACTAAACAACCATTTTTTTTATTTTGGAAAAAATTACAAATAATCGAATATAGTAATTATATGCATGAAAATTTACTTACTTATTTCATATGAATGAATACACTATCACACGTCTGAAAAGGCGCCCTTGAATAACCTGCACTGTCGCTAATGTACTCATATTTCAAATATGCCATGCCAGAACAGAGCAAGATGCGGGACACATTGAATGAAAAATGTATAAATGGTTTTAAATTCATAAATAGGTTTCCTACATAAACACCATGACGTCCCAAACACTTTTAGTACAGTGGAACAAGCTTTACAAACTGCCTACATAAAACTGCAGTGCCAGTTTTGCATTGAGGTTTACTATAGTTGTCTCGAACTGTAGAATCATTTCTGAAAATGTGGGAAGAGATGATGGGTGCTTATCACCGTAGACGTGTTTTTTTAGATTATTCATCTCTATAATATTGTTAAAAGGACTATAATTAAGAAATACAGGGTGTTAGAGGTTTGACTGCCATAAGTTTAACAGGCGATAGTATACGTCAAAATAAACAAAGAAACCTTATAAGATATTAGTTCTATACCTAACAATTTTCCAGAAAAAAATTAACAAATCTCCAATTTCATGTGTAAAAATTTGTTTAGTTCGGATTTGTTTAGTTAGGATTCTCATCATAATTTTCTGCATTAAATTACCATAAAATGTAATGTTTATCCCTTATTTCAATGCATTTATGTTTAGTTTTAATAAAACCAATTTTTTCGTTAATCAATAAAATTCGGCAAAGTCGATAACGCGGAATATGGCAACAGCGCAAGAAGTGAAGTGACTACAGAGTACAGATCAGTTGGTATCTGAATTACAAAGTGTCTGCCGCTTATTGCAAATTCTTTTACGTGCCACTATTTCCTTAGTTTTTTTTTTGTTAGAATGTTTAACATACATGAGTATCACGGTATGTTATTAATTAATGGAGAAGCTCGCCGCAATTCTGCAAGAGCACTACGTATTTATTTAGATCGTTTCTCCTAATGGCAGTTGCCTTAGAGGACATGCGTTGATGTGTGGAAAATAACGGTGGATATATGTTGCAATTATGTGCCATATTATAGTCTGTTTGGAAATGAAAGAGAGTAATAAAACCCCGAGATAAGAACCGGCCATGGGCGTGGTAATATTTTGTTTCAGGGAATTATCGGGTAACACTAATGCTAACAGGTAATGAGTGTACATTAGCATATTTTACTGGATACATCATAGGGCAGGAGCCAGTGTATTGTGACAGATCAATCCAGTCTTAGAGATGAATATACGAAGACGTGTTAGTGCAGTAGAGTAAAATTCGACTTGTGTTTAGTGACTGTTGTGCCAGTGGATATAATATTGTTTGGGTAAAATATCGAGCTTATCAGATTACGTACCTGCTAAACGCGTGAAAAGATGTGCGCTGTCTCAAAATGAGAAGATTATTATATTAAATGTATTTAATGCATTGAGACAACAAAATCCTACCAACAGTGTCGACGACATCGTGGAAAAGTGTTCCAAAATGACAGGGATTGGAAAATCGACTATCTACAGACTTTTAAAAGAAACAAAAAATGAACAAGATACTGTAAATCCCCCAAAATCATTTACAGGGAGGTCAAAAGTCATTATAGATGATTTCTTCAAAAATGTCATTCGCAGAAAAGTACACTCATTTTATTTTAAAAAAGAAATACCAACGGTAAACAAAATTTTAAGTGAACTTTCAGACGACAACGATTTGCCAAAAATCAGTAGAAGCAAATTATGGGCCGTCTAACGGGAGTTGAATTTTTGCTGGGAAAAGCAGAACAGGAAGTCAGCTCTTATTGATAAAGATGAAATTATTTGTTGGCGAAGATCCTACTTAAGATCAATTAGAAAATTCCGTGACGAAGGGAGGAACATTTATTATCTAGACGAAACTTGGGTCAACGAGGGATATACTGTAACAAAAGTATGGCAAGATAAAAATGTAAAAAGTTTTCGATAAGCGTTTATGGATGGATTTTCAACAGGGTTCAAGGCACCTTCAGGTAAAGGGCGAAGATTAATAGTGACACATATAGGTAGTGCCAGTGGCTTTGTAGATGGCGGTTTACTTTTATTTGAATCTAAAAATACAAGTGACTATCACGAAGACATGAACGCAGATGTTTTCGAAGAGTATTTTACACAGATATTGGATTCCTCCGGGGTCTGTAATTGTCATAGATAATGCCAGTGAAAAAGGAACTTGTCAATCTTAATAAAGATCAGAAAAAATATGTTATCGATGGAATGGCAACAAATCGTCAAATAACGGTATTACGGTTACCACCTTATCACTGTGAACTTAACCCAATCGAAGCAGGTAATAGGAGATGTAGCGTGAAATAATACGACGTTTAAATTAAGTGACGTGAAAATTTTGTTAAAAAATTCCTTGTAACGATGTACAAAAAGAAGAGGAGAAAATGTGGGAACTCTATAATTGAATTGACGTTACTGTGGGACCTATCGCTATCAATCTAGGAGACGAAGGTAATTCATCAGAATAGTCAGAGGATGAATTTTAATATACCTACTTTTTATTTTCTTTATTGTACATTTATAGAACACTACATTTACTCACCATAATTTGAATTTTCAAAATACATATATTTTTGTGTGGAATAAAAGTCTATTCATTAAATTTAAATAAATATTTTGATAATATTTAATAATTTTATTTGAATTACTAAAAACCCTCCTAACCCGGTTATGATGCTTAAAGTAGCCTCATGTTTTGAAATGCTGTTTTTATATTGTTTACTTATAAAAGAAATGGATCGAGAAATTAAAGCGGCATAGACAAAGACGGATTGTCGAGGATTAAATTTTAGCTACCTGCTACAATTTAGTACAACCCGGTCACACAAAGTTTTTTTAAAAATACACCTCATCTATACTGATAACACATAATATAAAAATATTGAATATAAGCACCAGTACTACATTTATTTGCATACATAATAAGCTTCTATTACTCTCTTTCATTTCTAAATAGACTATAGTTAGATATTTTAAAATAGCATTGTATTTTGATATGTACTTAATTTTTTTTGTATATAATAACTCGACTAGTATTTAACTATTTGTTCATTTACACATAATCTGTCTTATACTGAAGTTATGGTAGTTAAGCCTCTAACACTCTGTATATTAAATACAAATATATATGTTTTTACAAATTTGTCTTTGTTTCCAAAATTATAGTTACAATATTACATACGCATACCTGTCAATATTAATATTGCATTATCTCGAAATGATATTTATTTAAAATGTATTTAAGTTTAAAGCAATAGAAATTAAGACAAATTTCAATAAAGCTGCTGCAATCATTTGGCAGTTTTTAAAAGCTACCTGAAAGACCAAAGCAAAATAACCACCTACAGCAGATGGCACATGCATTTTGAGGCATCCTGTACGCATATATACGTTATCGAGGAATAAGGGTACAAGTTACCCCCATGTGCCCTTTGAGGCTATGTTTTCGTGTAAAGCTCTTGTTGCAGTACGAGCAAACGAATGTTCGTTTCTTGCCACAGTCCAATCTTTGATGAGCCATCACAGTGCATCGATTTTTATAATTTTTTCCACACTTCGGACAAGGAACTGGTCCTAGAAGAAAATATCTCAGAAAATGATTATTGCAATATTAAGAATTCGGAAATTACCTTTGAGTGTCACAGAAACTTTCTTATTTTTGAACTTGAATAGAAAAAAAATATGAATAAGAAAATTCTAACTGCTAAGAACAACAAATACTTTATAGTGATATTGATTTTTGTAGAAAGTTATAAATATCTTATTTCATATTTGAATAGAATATTTTTTCATAGTTTTACCTTCATAATAATAAAGTGGTTGCCCAAAATGTTGCCAACTTTTTCAAGTTTGAAAAAATTTGAAGGCATTGTTGAAGAAGTAGTTCTGCAAGCCTAAGAAACTGGATCAAGTTGTGGATAAAGTTGTGCCTTTTATAAATATACCCTACAGAGAACATGGAGATAAGTCAAGATGTTGGGTAGACCATTTACTGCATCTTAATCATTTTCCAAATTAGCCAACCATATAAATGAAATGAAATTTTTTAAACTTAAAAAAATTAAATTGCTCCAGCCATTCTTGATCGAGGTCAACTCAAATCAGAAACTGGAGGCATTTAAATTTATAAGGCTACGCTGTTAGGTATGCAATCTGATACAGCAAACTTGTTGGCCACTGATGCCTTAATGTATGTCTGCTGCTGAAGAAAACTGGTAACCACCAGAATTTGGAACCATCGTAACTGCAGAACGGTGAAAGCAATGTCTAGTATACATTTCTGGATTTGGCAGCATTAGAAACTCAACTATCTCCTGTGGAATTTTATAAATGGTGTTTATTCCCATAGGTTGTACAGTGCATTGCTTCTGTCGATAGTTGCTGAAGAATTTGTTATGAGACATGCTCTGAATGCGTAGGGCGATATATTTTCGTATAATCTTCAAGACGCTGCCTCCAGATTTCTTATTCATAATACAGAACGACCGGTCTTTCTGGGTTTTGATGTCGAGAAGAGAAACAAGCATTATAGTGGGTCGGTCGTCAATATTTCCCACTTCTAATGTGTGCAATTCATCATGCTCCATGTAAACCCATTATAGCAACAACCTGTAAGCCAAACGAGTAATATAGATATTTTATTATTAGTGGTTATGTTGTCTTACCTTGATACGGAGACACTCATCATCTACCGCAGTTTGTAGAAATTTTATCATATCTTACCGGGTTAAAAATTTTGGACATTTTTGGTTTATAACTGATTGTTGTTGATTGTTTTAGTAATGCTACGAGCTTACTGTATCTACAAATAAAAGTTTAATTCATACTATGTAGTTTTAAGCGGCTCCTTAGTTCATCCTTGCATTAAAATATGGATATTTTCATTTACCATATACATACATTATCTTCAATTTTTCCCAAAGAGATTCTAATACATTCTCACTTAGATCCTTTCTGTTTTGTTAGTTTATTTCCGATTCTTTGAAGCCAGCGAATAATGATTTTATTATACTATACTAGTGAATAACGGATATTATTATTATTGAGCAAACACATGTATAATGAACATTTTATATAGCAGTGGATAAACACATTTTTGATATGCACTTAAGAGCAGTTAAATAAACTTAAACTTTAAATTTAATATCTACAGCTTACTTCTCTTTCCTTCTGCACCTATTCGTATTTCAATATTCGACCAATATTTTTACCTTTTTAAATATTTTTTAAAATTATAAATTCCTGAGTAATCACGTGATAGTATTAAGTACCACTAACTGAGAATATAAATGGATTACACATCTATCAAATTACAAGGACAAAGTTGCTGAAAACAGTTGGACTCCAAATGTTTGTTTGATGATATTTTTATAATATCGCCATGGTTTTTGACTTTTACTTATGAATTCAAACTTACACATGATATATCAATTTATTTCAATTTAGAAGCCAATAGTTTAAGAACACTGTGGTAAGGTTGAAATTTACATCTTCACCTTGAATAACTGAACCAGAACTGAGTTTGATATCATGTCTTTGAAGCACTTCCATTTTTCTTTATCCTGACGCATTATTGATGTTACCTTACAATGACACAAATGAAACAACTAAGTTGCATATATTACAATTTATTTTAAAGCTATCAAAAATGCTACAATAAATGCAATTAAAATATCAACACCATTTTTTTATTAGGCAGTAGCATTAAATTTTTGCATAATATTTTTGTTATGGACGCAAGCGATGTGTTCCTTTAAACGCTGTTTCCGTCTGAAACCCTTTTGGCAGAATGCACAGACGAAGGCCCGCTCCTTCCCACAATCCTGCCGTAAATGAGAGTTGATGGTGCATAGATTTTTATACATTTTTCCACACTGCGGGCACGGCACTGGGCCTAACACTGAAACTGAAGTTAAAACGGTTACTATGTACAAAGTGTGATATACTTAAAGGTGATTTTACCTACACCACAGCTTAGTGATACAAGGTTACTTGGAGCATCTACTTTGTGAGGTTATGTTCCGTATCATTAGTAAATAAATTGAGAATGGGGAAGTCGCATAAATTTTATATAGGTTTGAAATGTATTATAGGGTAAACTTTCAAATATATTGACGGCAATAATCACATAATAATTAAAATATTAACATTTATAAACTGCTATAGAATATAAACTAAACCATGTGGCCTAAAACGCGATATATATATAGGCGTAGGTGAGATTTTTGCTTGGAGTGCGCCTAGAGGGGTCAACTGATTAGCCCCACCAAAAAAAATTGGTTTTGTCTATAATCATCTTATTTAAAAAAAATGGATGTAACCGAATTACTTTGTTTATTGTCCTTGAGTGAACGTTTACTTTTGAATATTTTTTATTTTCGTTTTTTTTTTCTGGGAGAGTCCCAGAGTCTGGGGGATTTATTAATGTTCTGCTGTTTACTACTGATCTAATTTTTTAAAAATCTGTATTTATTACGTTTTCAGAATAAAACGTATAATTTAATGTAGTGAATTCAGATGGAAACATGTTGCCTTAAACTAGATTCTACATCTCATAAGTGGTAGGAGCAAATACAGAAAATGTTTATTTGGATTAGGAGTGAAGCGTTGAATAAAATAAATATAAAATAAAAGTTTGGTTTACCATTGATTTTCTAAACGTCCTGTGTACATTCTGGTAGCTTAATAGAAAAGTTTAATTAATTATTTACAATTTTTTCGATGTACTTAAACCTCCCTACTTATGTTTTTCCAATTAAACTTTTAGGTACATTAAAATGGTCTTCACAAACCAGTACACCACTTTTTCTTGTAATTTTTTTTGGGCACGGTAAAATATTTTTTGTTAGGCGCTGTATGCTGTATTCCTGCATAATGAATGACATAATGCAATACTTGCATGCACAATGTCTATTTAACACAATAAGACCCAATAATATCACAAATGACAAATTAACTGTTCTAAACGTATGTACTGCGTTGTCCAAAAATAAACGATATAAACTAAAGCACACTGCTGTATTTTGGTACACACGTACTAACAATGTTTGACGTCACAGATCTACGCTGTACGACGACCGTAATTTTAATTACGGTTTTTAGCCTTATTTTTCCACAGAATTGCTTAGGACAACCACCATTTCGATTGAAATATACATTCATTCTTCTGCACGTATTTGAAAAAATCACGCAATTTCTCCATTAACAGAAATGTTTTAGATCTAGAATATGTTGTACATACATACAGGGTGTTTAACTTTTATGTCATAAACTTCAGAATCGCAAAAGCTTCACGACATAATTTCATGCGACTTTTTCCTTGAGCCCTTATTTTTTTAGATGCAGGGTGTCAAAATAAAAAAAACAAACATACTGAAATACAGGGCGTTAAATTTAATAAAATAATAATTATTTTTAGCCATATCTGTGAAATTCTTCAAGAAATAAATTTATTTTTCACCGAGGTGAAATATAAAATAAAATAACTTATTAAACAACTAAATTTGCACATCAAAAAATAAATAAAATCACAAATAATTACATTTATTTACAAACTAAACATAGTCGATCTTTATGGAAGTATCAAAACTGATCCTTATTGAACTGTTCTTAATTCAATTTCGGTCTACTGATGTCCATGCCTTCTAAACATATGCCCTTTGAGATGTTGTTTTCTTTTGAATACCGATCCGCAGTATGAGCAACAATGCAATTTTGCCTTACCACAGTCTAGAGACAAATGTGCACTTAAGCAATTTGGGTTTTTGTACACTTTATGGCACCTGGGGCATCGTACGAAATTTTGATCTACAAGATGAAACACTCAATTTTATATAATAAATGTACAAAACAGAAAAAGTAGTAAAATAGGGATAAATAATAAAAACAAAATTTTATTCTTAAACGTTTGTATTAAAAAGTTATGACGGAACAAAAAAATATTTACGCGAGATGTAGTACGTATCTACAAATAGTCATTATTAGTTGGTCAATGCTGGATCCAGATGCGGCCTCAAGCAGATAGGAACCTACCATATTGTGGGTATTATGAAAATCAGACAGAGAGCGAACAGGCAAGGATATTTGTCGCTGGCCTCAACTATGGCATACTGATAAGAGCTAATAATCTCGAAACCGGTATATGTCTGTTGACACCGCTCACAAGTGTCTGTTTACTATAGATTTTTGAGGTGTAATTCAATGCTGGTCGGGGTATTAGACCCTAGAGAAGTTGTTTTCTAAAATTTCGCTTTTGAAAAAGATTTGTTTGAAGGCACTGCTTAAAAGGAATAAACAAATGAATAAAATTGGATTAACTTAAGGATTAAATAGGTAAACACCATTCATTGGAGCACTGATTCAGGAAAATTAATAATAAAATATGGGATAAAATTCTCTATAAATTTTATTATAACCTGTAAATACACATTTCGAACAGTGCATATACAATTAATAAATTTTGGTGACTAATATATGCTAGGCTACATAAAACCTTAGAAACTGGTGATTGTAATTCATTTGTGTTTTGACTTGAGTTTAGATTTCAATGTAACAATAATCAAAATCAATGCAAAAAAATAACAGCAATACCAAATAAATCTTTTTGTTATCGTAAAATCTCGTTTCTAACTTCTTTGCTCTTAAAATTATTTATGTTGTTCTAGATATACAAGGTTATTCACAACTTACCCAAAAAAAATTGGAACAGATTCGTGATGAAATATTGAGTCAATATCGTAAAAAAATCCGATGTAAATTAAAACATTTTTTTTTTGAATTTTTTTTTTTTGTGAATAGATGCATCATGTGGGATATTTAAAAGATGAAGTGTATCGCACCGAAGTGGATAAATACTATTGATGATTATAGAAATGTATCATAGTTGCCGCCAATAACTTACGAGTTCAAAAAGGACAAGAAGCAGAAACATTTGTGTGAATTTGTAGAAAGTGGGGCCCAAAATGTTGCTGTTCAGGTATGCCAAACTATTTTATTAATAAGACACGACACTTTTAGTACGTTTTCACTAACGTACGGTTGGTTGGGCCGCGCGGCTAGGAGTAACAAATAAAACCGGATGAGCGTTTGCAAAGTTTTCGGGTATCCTGAAATATAACGATTTGTGAAATATTTTATTTTAGATAGTTTATGGAAAATCTGATGCTCTATTTTTTTTTCTTTAATCTGTCCAACTGCCAAAAGATTCAACCATTCTAGCAACAATAGTAGGTAGGTAGTCTTACAGGTGCTGCGTATCCAGCCACGTCGCAACGTATCAGATCTATGTTTTTCGTTCTTTAACGATGAGATTTTTCTGTGTGTTAAGGAAATAAATACATAGGTATGTCGAAATTAAGAGCTAACAAACCACTGTCTGTTCACTATATTAAGAGATTCGGAAGTGTCAAATAAAATTTCAAGATAGTCGAGTTGAAGCACAGTTGCAAAATATTCACAATAATTACATTCCAATTATGAATGCTATAAAAAACTTACAAAAAACTGCATTATCGTTAAATAAATCACTGTAAATAATAGATGACATACAAACAATACTATATGCCTTAGGTGAAAAGTGTTTGCATCAGAGACAAACGTGACAATGTGTTAAGACACCTCCATAGCAATAGCTCCCCCACAGAAATTACTTCAAATATGTTTTATTGTCATTGAAGGGCGTTAGGGGTTCCTAGGGGCAGATTAATAATAATACCGCCGCCCCTGGACTTTATTCGATTTTTTGGAGAAACGGATAAACGGATCGTCTTCATTTTCGGTATGGACGAACTACACACAGCTGCAGTGCTGTGTACTCTTCTATCGCATGGAATGGTTCGCTGGGGAATATTTCGCTTTTTAAAATTCGGCAACCGGAATTCAGGACTGATTGTTCGCAGACAACCCTATACCACCGTGTTGGTAATGAAATAGTCTTTATTTTAATTTAACTTTAATTTATTAACCACATCGGTGCAAGTTACTAGTATCGTATTACTCGTTTATACCTGCCTACCCAAGAGTTGTGACGGGAAAAAAATAGTCAACGTAACGTTTGCATATTCTATGGGCTTCATACTTTCGATTGGTATGGAATTTGTCTATTAACCAAATCAATGAAATGTTTAAAAAAAATTTTTATTGTTAATTAATCATATTCTGGACTGATTTTTTTTAGACAACCCATTTGCAATATATTTATTGGCATATTTAATTGGATATAAAACACTTTTCATCCATTAACCAGCTCGGTGAAGGTCGTTTTATAGTGGGATCTTAGACTATGAGTATTTTTATCCATTTTTTGTTCGGTCGCAGATTGCCCCCTTATCAGGTTTTACAGTGATCCAGATTTCAATGCCGTGCAGAAGTGTATTTTTAAATCATCATTTCAACTGCCCTTTTTGATTATTTCTTTACAAAATTGTATTTGCAAGCTGTACACTTAGATTCTTTTTAGATAAGTTCTGAATTACCTTGTATTTAATACTGGAGGCAATAAATTATCACAAAGATAAATAATATGTACTGACCCTAATTTGAACATCCATATGCATATTGCCAGTACCTAAGTCATCTACACAACATTTTACCACTACCAGTTTCTTTCAATTTTTAAATTAAAATGGTACAACTAAAGGGTATAACGACAAACGGTAACAATTTTTTGCAAAACATTTTCTTCACAATGCAAGTGATTCACAACTTACGACCATTACTTACTATTGAAGATATAGATCGAATTAAATTGATGATATCGTTAAGTCATTCTCAGTACCATTACTAATTTCACAGCAGAGGTAGATCAAGAAATCAGTGATCATAGCAAGTTGCTAGATATAAATAGCCACAATTTCTTGAACTGTGTTCATCAATGCTAATGAACTTACTGAGTCTATTCATCTTAACATTAAAATAATAAGTGCAATCTTTTAAGTCATTGTATTTTTTAGATATCGTTCTTTGATAAAAATATGCGCAGCTTTGATATGCTTTTCAAAATTGAACCATACATTCTATGAATCATCTATTACGACGTCACTGGTTAGTTGCACATCTTCTGTTGTAGATAGTAAGAGGAAACTGGACAGTACCAAGTTAAAATAATAACAAAGCGTAGATAAACCAACAGCGCATCCATTTCAGGCTGCAGAGATCTCCGCTACCCGTCAGTTTGTCTCAAATACTGGCGTGCAAGCATCGTTTGTACAGAGGCGAATTCAAGTAAAATTATGAGTCGAAATCGAGGAATGAGGCGCTGCAGCTATTAAATGTTTAAAAATATTGCATGCAATAGCAATTTAAATCTCCTTTTCTAAAAACATAAATAGGTAGGTAGGTAATCTATAAGCATAGGTACTGTAAACATTTTGGATGTTTTATTGCTATTGCCATATCTGCTTAATCCTTATGAAGTCGGTACTACTTGTCCTGAAAGTGTAGCTTAGGCTATTTCGACAATATTTCTGGCAGAAAAGGGGTAAAATTTTGTAAATGGCAAATTTGCTCTTAAATATTGTAATAAGAGTAAGTCTTAATTTGTCTTATATATGACCATGTGGAAATAATGAAGCTGTAATTATTTATACAGACCATAATTTTATAATAAATTTTCACTAACAATATATACTCGCGACAAGAATTCAGACGACTTACGTCATGCGAACAAATGAATAATTTATCATATTTTTATCATAATATTTAAGAAACTGCAACTGATAGTAATAAAACTATATACTACATGAAAAGTTTGTATTATATATTGCACTAAATTGCAAAAAATTATTGTTTTTAACGCGACCAAATATCGAAAATTACGTTGACAATAAAAACAAATGTGTAACGTCAGCCGTGGTAAGACGTCTGAATTCTTGACGCGAGTATAACAAATTGTAAAATGCAATAAGCCTAAAGATAAAAAATAGTTGTGAGTAGGGTTGGCAATATTTATCGAAAATATTGATAAAAATACAGATAAACAATTATTGAATTACCGATATTACCGATAATATCAATATTATCGTTATAGTAACATTATAATAACGATAATATCGATAAATGTCGGTAGCTACCGAAAGTTTTGATAATATCGATAATATTTTAACTCACGAAGAATCACGTTTAGCCGTAGAAGCCAATAATGATTTATGTCACATATATGTTAACATTTTCGTAGGTTTTAGATTTTTTTATACCATAGGTAAGTAACCTAAAATTTAGGGGATGAATAACAAATGCCACAGATCTTAGAAAGAGAAGCGACAACTTGTCGGTAGAACACGCTGTGATATAAAAGTTATTCATTATTTGAAGTTATTACTTCAATATTTTAATTATTTTAACACTTTAAATAGTTCTATAACACTTTTCCATAAGGACTGACAAATAACTGCACGTAAAATATTACTATCAGATGTGTAAAACATGTGATAATTGTCAAGTAGACTTCAAAATATTGTTTTTCACACCCAAATCGCGCCATCTACTGGTAATGTTCCCTATAGTTTACAAACCCCGCCAACGAGTCTGTGGCTCTTTGAAATATGGCAACTTTTACCCTAAGGCTAGATGTGGAGTGAATGCGTCTGTCAGTTTGTTATAATATCGGTATTATCGATAATCTATCGATAAAGAGTTGGTAATTATTTATTTAACATTTCATTTATTTTTACGTATCCAAATTTCTCTCAATAATAAAAATATACAAATTTCAATTAAAATACTTATGATTACTACCTATTTTTAACTTAAAAGTTGAGATAAACCCTGACATAACAGAATTATGCAAACAAGTAAACATCTCTGTCTCTATTCATTTTCAAAAGAAAAATATAGAGAATTTATACAAAAGTTGTATAATGAAAATTATTATTTGAAACAAAAAGGACTAGAATGTTGTTTTTCTTGAAAATTCAAATTTAGATAAGAGAATTAGCCGATTTTATTAAAGTTCAGGTTACTGAATGTTGTGAATATCCTAATTATGAATACTTGATTTTAAAAATGATGGCCTTTGTATCTTAACGACGCAAAGATTATATAAAAAATAATTAGTTACAAAATTATATTTGCCTAGCATAGCAACATTACAAAAATCTGTCAGTAACTATAATTAATTGTTACATAATGTGCATAGATATTTTATATATATATAACTCAAACTTTTATTAGATTGAATACACCTTTCTGCACAAATAAATAATTCTTATACCGGTCCTAGTCGCCGATTCTCTATCTCTCTCGGATCCGATGGTTGCATGAGCATTTCTAGGTCCCCGCAGACGCCTAAATTTAGTTCAAAGTGCCGACAGCTAAGTGAAATTGGTGGCCTATCTACGCTTTGAAAATAACACAGATTCTTTTACTGTTCCAGTAAAATCGTTACTGTTGATTTCTGTTTGATTTTGTCGAGAAAAGTCCTGGAAGTTTGCTACATCGTCACTGTTATACCCTATATATAAAGAAAAAACACACGCACAATATATTTTCCATATTACATGAAATATGGACACATTTACAGTAGGTCCAAGTTTTGGTATACCACAATTAAAACTACTCATAACAGTATTCCTCTTTGATAGAACTTTTATGAGTAGTGACATGATACCTAAGGTTATCCTTCCTGTTGAACATTTTACCGCAGGTACCACATTGGAAATTTTGCACGTTAGCGTGTTGTCTTGAAACGTGAACCATTAATGAATTCTTGGTCTTAAAAATATTTTGACAAACGGAACAGGGATATTCACCTGAAAATTATTTTTGTATGTTAAGCATCTATCGTTCAATATCAGCCAGATCATCTATGACAAACTACAGGGAGTTTCCTAAGTAGAGGTAAAAAATCCAAGAACGTATTCTGTTGCCAAAAATAAGAGTTTTTTTTATGTTTTTTTTTATTATATAATTGTGGGATATTAGGACATTGTCCAGCTACAGCGAGTGTCAAAAATTGAAAAAAAAAAAAGTTTTTAATTTTTGATTTCCAAAATGCTTGAGAATTTAGCCAAATACAGGGTGCATATTTAGTATGACAGTATGTATGAAACAAAAAGCCAGCTTTAGAAATGAGGTGTGAGTATCATCGTTTGGCAAAAAAATATACTACTAATAAAATAGGTTTACTTTCTTTATATTTTCCTTTATTTCAAACCGATTAATAACAACATTGATTTATTTGATCAAGTGTATTTTCACGATCCTCATTTTACATCACTAAAATAATAACAAAATAATTAGTGGAATTACTTTACTATGATTTATTATGAAAAATGCTGCGAATGGCCACCTTCAGCCAAAATAGATACATACCTGATGTCTTCTTGAAATTGCAGCTTGACCCCCCGTGCGCGTTGTTGACGTAAGTGCTCCTCAGATTCAATGCGAACCTTGCGACATCTTGAGATGTCCCCAAACGAAAAAATCAATAGGGTTCATATCGGGTGATCTGGGTAGCCAACCCAAGCAGCACAGACTGGTCGGGTTGACGTCGAGCCGACGTCGGCAGTCTAACCTGAAGTCGGTAGCCGACGTCCGCGCCACGGCGTACCGACCAGTTTTTATACGAAAATGGTCACACAAACTCTGGTCGACCTGACGTCACCCTGTTGACTAATAAAGTAGCGTTAGGTGTAAATGTTTGTACCTACTTCCACGTCACATTAGATACGACAAATATTACCTAACATAACATTTTCTATCATTTACGTACAAATTTTTCTATATAAATCAGACAAGTACTATATTTTTGTTCAGTTTATACTAATTTTGTAGCTAATAATACTGCAGCTCATTTTAATAGAAGGTATGCATCTACTCGTATACCATTCAGTATATTAATAAATTATAATTTTAAGGATATAAGTTTCGAAACTTTCAAATACTGAAATTATAAACGCATGCAATTTTATTGATTATATTGGACAAAATAGACCATTAAAATTTAAGCGCCATTAAATGAACACTATTTTTATCAATATATATTTTTATTTTGTATTCTTTAGAAAATATTTTTTTATTAGTAATGTCAAGAATAAGAAGATCAAGTGTAAGAACTAACTTCTCATACAATATATAATCTTAAAATGGTAAAATCACTCTTCAAATATTAAAAATCAAAAATTATTGTGTATTGATCCCAACTCTTCCAAAATGGTTTCCTATTATTTTTATAAAAAGATGTCGTCGTCGGCAATACCGATCCGTTATATCCCTATGATTTAAAGTTATTTTTGGTGTAAACGAATATAATTACTCCAGGCACCAGGTCATATTAAGTTCATTTATTTACCTTAATTATATACCAGTCCTCACAATTGGTATAATAAACTCCCATTTCTATATACTAACTGAAGAAGTCAAAATTGCTTCACCAAGTTGTACTAATTATGTACTTTAAAAAACAAGATATAATAATGGTAAACAAAAGTACACTTCCAACATACTTACTGTACAGTAGGTATAAATGTACGTATCTAATTCAACTTAGTCGTATTAGAAATGTTCATTTATACTTGTTGCATGTAGATCTACCAAAGAGGTATAAACATACAACTCTTACGACTAACCTAACTTTCCATTGTTTTCAGGCGTGTTCGTGCAGTTAAAATTAAGATTGTGTTAGTGCAGTTATAGTTGAGTACTCTTTTTCGGTTGCAGAACTTTGTGGATATATTTTATTATTATGTTTTTATATATTACCTGTGTAACATTATTAGCTGTTTTTTCCCACCCAGTAATTAGTACTGACTCTCAGGTGGTGTACTCCAAATAAATAAATAGTTTCGTATTATTGACAATAAAATGACTGATGTATTTAAAATATTTGATACATAGTGATTTTCCGGTAACTGTGAGCTCGGCTATTCTCAGGCTAGGCTTTGTTGGGATAGACCGCTATCGTGATCTCTGGGTTCGCCCATATATTGCTTTCGGCTCCTATTGTTAATATTACGACTGCTACGGTCAGAACCGTCCTCGGATAATGGTCTCGATTTACTAGAATTATTCATTATCAGATTTCTTAATACTTGACAGTTTTCATTGTTTCACTAACAATATAGGTAACATCTGTCAAGCGTCCAAAATGTCTCAAATACGTGTGGTTGGTGTATAGGTCAAAATATGGTATAAACACCGGCGTCGGTGTGGATGACATTAACTGACGTACATCATTGGTTAGAGATAGTTAAAAACACCGACGTTGGCCTATCCGGCCTGTTTTATTATTCATTTATTGTTATTTAAACATAGAACAGGTCGAAATACCGACGTTGACATTACCGACGTCGTTGTGACGTCGGCAAAACTAACGTAAGCGGTTCCTACCAAAATTACTTAAAATTCGACCATAGACATAATGCTATACCAATTTTGTAGTCATAATTTGTATAATTTTGGTATAAAACTAGTCGTTAGTTAAATTCGGTGTGGTTTGTGCTGCTTGGGAAGATAGACCTAGTTTTTGAGTGCCTCGTCTAGTCGCGTTATTACCGAATCTTTTATTTTAAAATTCACGAGCACTCAAATTAAAATGTTGTCTTAGCGCATAGGGAACATCGTCAAGTAGTTAAGGTAAAATGTTTTCAAGAAAATATCTGTAGGAGACACCGGTTCTTCGTAAAAAGTAAGGTCCAAAAGAAAAATTTCCAATAACACCCACCCATCGTACACACCCAAAGAAAACTAATGTTGAAGTCGAGATTCCATTAGTATCAAACCAAACATGTTTATTGTGGAAATTTATTATAGCATCTCTGGAAAAATTAGCTTCGTTGGTAAACAATATGCTAGCGGTAAAGTCGACATTTTGTTAATTTTTTCAGTGGCAAAATTGTAGGCGTGCGGAATATTCTTGCGGCAGTAAGACTTGACCTCTTTGTACGTGATACGAATACAACTGTTGATGATTCAAAATGGACCAAACTAATTTATGATTCACATTAAGCTTTGCACCGATCTTTCTAGTACTAGTATTTGGGTCTTCTTCAATTTAGTACAGAATAGCTTCTTCCAACTGAGGCGTTATAACATTCAAAGATCTTCCAGAAATTGGACTTTTCTGAACATTCTTGAATTGAAAATGTTTCGATATAAATTTGACTAGACTCAGTGTTAGGTGCGGTGTTAGGTGTGGTGTGCGGCGAAATCTAAATTTTGAATTTGTATTGTTTTGCAATAATATTTCTTTAATTATATGATAAAATGTCCTCAGAACACCCCAATCATCAACCAAATAACCGGCTGAAAAGAGCCAAAAGTGTCGTCACCCCAGAATTATAATGTTCTATACGCCAAACTGCTACTTTTGAGAAATCGTGTCTAAATATTGAACGGCGATCATATATTGACATATATTATAAACAGATGTGGAATTAAGATCAGTGTCTCAAAATATGAAGTAATGTTATAATTTAGTTATTTTAGTCTACAAGAGAACTATATAAAATCATAAAAACGGGTTTTTATAAATGGATATAGAACAAAATGCCTTATTTTCAGATTTGGTAAAGAAATATGGGGATATAGAACAAGATATTTTGATTTTTTTACTGTAGGTATTTTAAAATAAATCAAATCTCCTACAATTCTTATCAATGAAGTCATATGTATGCTCACTGATACCAAACTTCTAGGTACGCTTTAGTCCACAGAGTAGTTAGTTTCACGCATTAATGTTAATACCTAAAAATATATAAAAAAGATATTTTGATGTCGAACAAAAATAAGTTTTATATGCAACCCTAATAAAGCCTGTGGAACTGTCTTTCCTCTTCTGGAATTTGAGGAAGCATCTCAATCAAATGCTTCTTTTTCTGATCAGGTATATTAACATTTGTCTTTGTAACATTGTATTTGGGGGACGTTATCCGGAAGTGATACCTCCGTCTTGAGATTTATTCTTTTTGTATATTTTAGCTTAGCAGTCTTTATTTCTCCGTAATGTGTCCTTTTCATATATTAAATGTTTCGCTTTTGTGTAAGGAACTAAATTATACGAATATCGGGTTGAAAATGATTGATAGTCAAAATAATCTCTAGAAGTCATCTGGATTATTCTAAATTTAAGTTTCCACGATTTTGGCATTGACAGGAGGAGACGAATTAAAGTTAAAGGGGACCAAACTTCTAAATTGCGTATATACCTTTCTATGCAACTGTGAGCATTATTTATTTCTTGGACGCTGCCATGGCCTGGCTCCCCGAACTTTTGATCTCACTTTTATGTTCTATGCTTGCCGGAATTAAATAAATTTCTGTAAAGCAAAGGACATTATCGAATTTTTTTATTTTGTGGCACACAACTATCTGGCCATGAAATCAGTGTATTAAGTTGAGGAATGTCCAACTATTTCCTTTAGTGTTCTAATCAGGGCACTAGCAATGTGGATACCGGCTCGTCCACAGAAAAGTTCGTGCAACACTGCGTTGTAAACAGTATTATTCACATTGAGGTGAGCTAAAATTATAACAGGACAGTTTGTTCTTTGATACATTGCACTTTGGTAATGAAAATGTATTTCGCAAATCAAAAGTAATAACTCCTACTGTGTTATCATTGGAAAAGCGGCACCTCTCACTATTTCTTTCAGGATTACCCAAATTCTTACGTGCGATATGATTATTAAACTTTCGGATTTCTTCAGGTGTCGAATTATTATTCATACGTACTTACGATGATAGCCGATCGAGCTTTCCAATATTATGTCTAATCGGATATAGAACAAAATAGTTCTGGGTGATGGGAGTGACATTGAGAGGGGATATAGCATAGTATAATTTTCTTAGAGGTTATAAAACAATATAATTCTCATAGATTTCAAGGGACAAGATAATAATATTATGTTTGGGAAAAAATGTGGATTAATGTACTATACATTAATTTACTAAAAACTTTCTTGTAGAGCTTTGTTAATATGTAATTTTTATGGATATAGTTCAAGCTAATTATCTAGTTTTCAGGGATTACATTATGTCATTTTGGCCAAAAATGGATATAGAACAATATAATTCTGGGGTGACGAAGTATCACATAGTCGAATTTCAACAGAAACTCTTAGGACTGAATTTCGAACTCGCTTTTTCAGTAGACTGAGGAGTACCCGCAGTAAGAGTGTTGACAGATTTCGACAAACCGTTGAGGACTATGGAGATACAATCAAGTCTGTAAGTGACGTATGCAGAATCTTACTTGAAGATAAGACGGCATCTAGTTTACTAGAGTCCGAAGAAGTTAATGTACTGCTAAATTTAATTGAGAAGGAATTAGAGCAGCTCCAGCTAAATCAAGAAACTGAGGAATAACTTAATACCATTGACAAAGACTGACGACATGGTAAATAGACTGCTTAACATTTGCCATGGATGTGGGAAACCACGAGTAGACAGTATTCGTGCTAAATGTGTAACTGAATTTTCTACCGACTAATTAAATTTCTGATTAACTGTTAATTATTTTTTTGTGTTTCTCATTGACTGTTAAACTTATCCAATATTTTATTTAATACTGTTTCCAGTTTATCGTATTTCTAATTAACAGATTTTTGTAATAAATAAATTTTGTATAATGTGATGGTTATTGAAATTATAAAGTGATAGATAGTGGTGTCATTTCAATCTACAAGTCAATGAATGTAAACCATATTAACCATTTCATGTGAATATGCATAAGCTATTATTAAAACTTAATCTTTTTAGAAATAAGTTTAATTTGACAGTACACAATATTAAATAAGATAACGGCTTCTTAATATTATTGTTTTGCATGGCCTCCCTAAAATATTTTTAATTTAAGTAACTGTAAAAATGCACTTGATCAAATAAATCAATTTTGCTGTTAATTGGTCTGGAATATAAAAAAGTGTAAATAACCAAAAAGTGAAGATAATACAATACAATGACGAATATTGTTACGTATTTGTCTTATCTTAATTAGTATTTTGTTATATTAAGCATTATTATTATATTACTTTTCAAAATAATCCGAGTCCTGTATTTCCGTTTAAAGTAACTAAATATATATATATAATATATTTTTGTTCTTTTTATTTCATTTGCGTGGACAGAATGAGATGGGTTTTGCGACCTCCTTCCAAAAATTTACAGTCAATTGTTAATTACCTTTTGAATAATTATAACCGTTCTTGGTAAAAACCAGTGTTTTATGCCACCGCTTTACGCATTTTCTATTCCCTATAAATCCTGTTTTCCTGCTTCGAAGAACGATGGAGACGACATCAGAGGACCCTCTCCGACGTACCCACGGCAAGATTTCCTGGTAAGTCGCTTTTACTACTCACTCATTCTTATTGAAAAATTGGGAGCAGTCCGCTATTCTCTCGTTGATATTGATATATTTTTATTCTAAAGTAAACAAAACAAATATAATGACCTATTTTATTTATAATATTAAACAGGTTTTTTTTGTGGCAAATAATGCTAAATAATCGATGACACTCACACCTCCGCCACTGGTAAGTTCCTAAAGTTAATAATTTTTTGTTTCATACCTACTATTATACTAAATATGTACACCGAATTTGGTTAAATTTTTTCAAGCGGTTTAGAAGTATAAAACTGGTTTTGTTTTTAAATTTTTGACACACTGTAGCTGGACAATGGCTGTCCGAAAACCTCACATTTAACTAATAAAAAAAAAACTTATTTTTAGCGGCCACAGAATACGTTTCTCGATTTTTGACTTCTACTTAAGAAACACCCTGTATATCTAACTAGATAATCGGTGTTATATCCAGAGGACAGAGAGGTACACTTCTCCATTAAAATATAAAAACGAGGATTTTGTTTCATCAAACGGATAATAGCTGTGTGTACAATAAACGATTCCATTAAGCAATTAAAAATGCAGTGTGATTCAGTCATAATGGCATTAATTTTAACCACGTATTCCTAGGGCATAATAAAGACAAAAAAAGAGTGTTTAGTCAAATCTATTGCTGTCAATCGCATCTCCTCTATTTATTTCCTGCAAATTCTCACACAAGTCTGTTTATTCTTTTCATTGAGTACACAGTAAAAACTAGGTTAATGACGTAATAATACGGTAAGTCAAGATATGCTCTCGATA
Organism: Monochamus alternatus; assembly: GCA_037114965.1. Classification (NCBI taxonomy): domain Eukaryota; kingdom Metazoa; phylum Arthropoda; class Insecta; order Coleoptera; family Cerambycidae; genus Monochamus; species Monochamus alternatus. Next base: position 143,759,694 of record CM073426.1, on the reverse strand, counting down.
TACCATTTATGTGCAACAGATCTGAGGCGCGCCGGATTGTTTATCATTGAGTGTGAACATTACTTTGTATCTCACTATTTATTGAATAAAATGTAAATGTTTTATTTCTTAATCCGTTGACGTTTTGTAACATAATAATAATCAAAAATAATTTGCGAGACATTAAATTTAAATCTTGAGTAAGTTACTGCAGTTATGATTTATTCATTTTTTGACACATAACATATGACTACAAATTGCTCAATACAAGTTGTTTATTTCCACGTCTATTACCCATTAGTTCAGAAACATCCTGTATAATATAACGTTGGCAACCTACCTGGTTGTTCTTTTCGAATATGCTGTCGCCTCATATGGTTGGTTAAGGATCCTGGAGTTTTGTATGTTTTAAAACATATATTGCAAACAGTGTTATATCGTGCGCGTTCTGAAATACAAGAATTTTTTGTAAAATTATTTTAATAATTATTTAATTTAACAACACTACGCGTAATGCCAACTTTCACAAATCTACAGCATAACAGTCAGTTGCTATGGATAAGAGAAAGTCTAAAAAAAATTGAAAAATTTAATGGTACGATACAAGAGAGGGAAGGTAATAAATAACCAGGCACATATTTTCATCATCACCATCATCAGCAAAGTTAGATCTATTGAATTCAGTACTGGTATATTGTATGGCTTAATCTTGATCTTGTCGTAGTATCGCTAGATAATATTAAAAAAAACATGCGAAACAAGACAAGAAAGATTGGTATGGTAAGAAGTCTTGCACGTAAAAGGGGTTTAAGTAAATGTTATCTGGAAAAATGCATTTCTATCCTAGGTATATGGTTTAACTCTCATAAGTCTATCATGGCCAACAAATGAAGAGTCTGCATCTAGTGCCCACAATACGGCCACAATGCAGAAAGCGATCCATTATTATGTGTGGGCTTTTCTCTGTATTGTGACTATATCTAGGCAGTGACCAATAGACATAGACACTTATATCTTGCGCGTAGTATAGACATGTTGTACTAAAATAAACTTTCAGATATAAAATCACTTGTAGTATTACTGTTATTTTGGGCATTGTCAAAAATATGTCAACAGTGTCAACAACAATTTATTAAAAATAAATGGATAATGATTATAAAACACCTAACATTTACTAATCGACTTTTTATGCATTCTAAAGACGTGGTCGTCAAGGTAATTATTCTGGAAGGCAGCATACGGACAATAAGGGCATTTGAAACATCTACCACGATTGCATTCGTATTTTTCGTGCTTCAACAGGTTTCCAGAGTAGGCGTAACTTTTGTTACATGTAATGCATCTGTATTTCTTAGTACCTAAAAATAAACACTTTTAGAATTGGTACAATAGTTGAACAGTAATATAATCATATAACATAAATGCTTTTGTTGAGACATGTCATACGGAACTTCTGCTTTGACTCACTGACTCGTCCATAGCAAACAATGGATGTAAATCTACGATTTCCTAGATGCAAGGGTTCTTACATATAAACAAGTTGTATTCAAACACAACTGAACACTTTTAACACAACTAGTACCGAAGTGACATTGAGACTGGAACCATGAAAGAGCCATGAAATTTGCTACTTTGTTGTATAAATAACTTCATACAACAAAGTTACAGTCACTGCTATATATTTTCAACTACTTTTCGTATACTTTATAGTTATGTGATCAAGTAGTTATCCTAGTTTTAGAGACGACCTTTAAGTTTCCAGAACTAGAAACTGACAAATCGCAGCACTGACTAACTCATGTTACTAAAATATGACTTTAAAATTGTAATCACTTAAGTAGCTTTTATAGTCGCCACGACGTTCAGGGAACCTTACTTGTTCGTTTAAAGTCATAGAACTTGTAAATAATATTTATTAGTCCAAACAACGTTATTGCTACTTGTAGAACTATTTATAATCATTACGCACAGCGTGCGTATCGCCTCTTAGACTTACCATGAAGTAAATTTTACCATATAGTTTCCCAAAGTTGAAAATTTTCATGATGTCGTGTAATATCTATACCTATTCGATCATGTCACGTGTGGGTTGTACTTTTTGTCTTTGTGAATATTATCATATTTTTATAACTATTAACTTAGTGCTAAGTATAGACAAAAAAAAGATCTGGGCCAAAACATATAACAGGAGTAACCAGTAAAGTAACAAACAAATATAATAAAAATAATGATTCAGGGATAAGTATTCAACTACTACTACAAGATAAAAATCAAGAAGTGTGTTCAGTCGGACGTGCCGCGTTCAGCATGAACAACAGGATAAGCGTTACTAAAACGTGGTAGTGGGAACTTTAGTGCTACTTTAAAATAACGTTGCAACCTCATTCGATACTTTGTAGTAAACATTACTTAAAAGTTACATTTTAGCATTTCATTTCTTAAAGCAAACGACTTCAAAGTAATATTTTGGAAAAGCGCCATTTTGACAAGCAAGCTTTAGGTCGCCATTATTTATTTATTCATTGTATATATTTGTATTTATTGAAATAAAATATTCAACGGGCGAAATCCATTTACAGAATAAGTTGACTGTTAAAAAAAAGAAAATAAATAAAAACATAAATACAAAATCATAGTAAAACACTAAGTAAAACACTAAAATATGCATCAGTACAATACAAAAAAACAAAGATAAAAAAATTGAAAAATAAGACGGAAAAGGTTAACCGAAAAGTGTACATGATAAAATATCTAAATTACTTTCTACTTCATGATAGTTACTTAAAATTTAGTGCAATGGTAATTTAACTAACATACGAACATGTGGTATGATAAATAAACTATTGAATCGACTATTAGATATCCACATCTTAAAATTTATGCAAGTAAGTTTTACATATCTTTCTGGTATCGAGCTCTGTGCTCTGCGGCAACATTCGCAACATAGCAGCGAGATATGTTTTGTGGCAGGAGATTCGAGTAGAGTCAAGGGCATGTGACGTGTTCATAAATAGTGTGTTCATAGTTTTCTGCTCGTAGGGATTGTCCCCTATCGCTTTTATTATTTCCGAGAATAGTCTTATTATACAATTAAAATATCAATAAATGTTTCATATATATTCATGCCGGATAAAGCTCAGCGCACGCGAGCAGCTAATAACCTCTAGGTTCCATTTTTTTTACAAAACTAGCATTACTGCAAATACGTACGCACATTTAATGTACCTCGTGATGTTTACGTATTTATAATAAAATTCCTACAAAAATACTCATACTTGCTTTAACAGTTTCTGTCACTTTACGTTTGACGTCTATCTATGCGGTTGTTGCGTGTGTGTAAATTGGATAGGCTATTCATAGGTTGCATGACAAAATAACGAAATTTTTATCAGAATGTGCTCATAATTAAGGATATTTCAATTTAAATACAAATTTTACCCAGGTTGACTACCAAAAAATCGAAATTAAATCGATTTTTTGCAAAACTGACTACCCTGTATAAAAACTAATGCCATCATCGAATTCTACGCACCATTTAGTGCCTGTATACCAAATCTCGTCACACTGGCTGCAATAGTAGCTATGATATTCGCACTGAAAGCCTTAGAGGTAACACACGGTAGAAGGTAACTAACATTTAGGGTATATCGTTAATATATATTACAAATAAAATAGGACCCAGTATAGAGCCTTGGAGAACGCCAGATGTTTGAGAAAAAGTAAACGATTATGATTATTATAAAATATTAACCTTAACTTCAAAAATAAAGCATTTAATGCTAATTAAATTATTTAATAATAATAATTTTTTTGTCACTATAGCTGTTACAAAAAACAGGTCGTCAAATCAAAAGAGTATAAATCAATGAAAAATATTCAAGATAACAGAGAAATACATTGTAAAAAACAAACAGTAAACACAAGTTGACTGTACTACAAAAACAAATTACAAAAGTTCGGATAAAACATGTTAATTTAAAAATTCTTCAACTGAATAAAAACATTCAGAAATTAAAAATTTCTTTAGTTCAAGTTTGAATTGATTATGTGTTTTTACATCCTTAATATATCGTGGTAATTTATTACATATTTTAATGCCTGAGTAGTAAGGTGACTTTTTATAATAGCAATGACTATGTCGAGGAATACTAAGCATACCACCATGTCGAGTATTATAGTCGTGGTAGCAATAGTTAGTTTTCAGTTGATACAAACCGAATCTTGTGAGTTTTCGTATGTTATATATATATATAGATGCAGGGTATTGTCAAAATATTATTAGTAGTGAAACACTGTTTATAAGTGCTACGCAGAGATATACCAAAAATTAGCCTAATTAAATGTTTTTGAAGAATAAAGACTCTCTATCATAGTGCTTCTACCCCAAATTACAATATTATAAGAAATATGCGAATATTCCAAAGCATGATATGTATTTAATAAAATATGCGGCTCGAATACTCGTTTTAGAGTATTTAAAGCAAAATATGCACTATTTAGTTTTTTACATATTTGATTTATCTGATGATGCCACGCAAGTTTACTGTCAACAGCTATCCCCAGAAACTTTACGTGTTCAGTCAGGACCATGTCGTATTGCAAGTTATCTGGTATTATACCACGTTTAGAAAAGTAGATGCTTTCTGCTTTTCCAATATTTAGTATTAACAAATTATTTTGGCACCAACTGCCAAATTGTTCAGTAAATTGATGCATAAAAATTAATATCATTTCCAACGAGCAATCAAAATTGCTTTCATCTTCTAGAGTACGACATTCACATATAATGTTATTAGATAGTTTTATCACTATGTTTGTCAATAAAATTTCATTTATTTTAATTTTGGGGTTGAAACCACCGCACAATAATATTTATTTCGAAGTACCTACATGTACGTCATTCACTTATAAATGTTTGGCCCAACAGCTACTTGATTACGAGTTAAGGAAATGAAGGCGGAATATGTAGAAAGAAATGAAATGTAACAATATTAGCTGTTAGACAAAGCAGGCAACATACTAATATAAAAGAATACTGGGAGAGTGTGGAAGTTCTTTAAATGTTGCTGTTTCAGCGTCGCAACGTCATCTCGACGGAACCACAACGTCGCTGGAACGTGCAGGCACCAAAAAGTTCCATAAACGACGCCGAAACGTAGCAAGCACCAAAAACTTATACCCCATTTTTATCGCAGATACGTTACAACGACTGATTGTGCCAGTTGGGAATATATAGGGTGTTTTACGGTGGCGACTCAATCACATTTCGCACATTTCAAAATTTTATATGAACAGAATGCCTTGATTCCAAGACCACTCAAGATGACTTTCTGTTGTCAAAAATATTATTTTCAAATATCCTCCAGCCAATGACAACAATGAAGCATCGTCAATATTGCCAACTATAAATAGTACAATGAAAAATACTATGTGAATGACTCACAAAATATTTTTATAGATCTGTTTGTATTAAGATACTACTACTACTACTACAAATTAGTTGTGATAACAATATAGTTACTAAATATAAATGTAATAAAATAGAAATCAATATATTGACAAGCAATAACGGGTATCAAAAACAAAAAAACAAAAACACTATTAAAAAAAATATTTATTAAAAATTACCACTACCTGCAAGCAACATTATTTTTCGTACAACTCAACAAAATTCTAATACTAAAAGAAATAAAAAGTAACTTGTGTAAACCTATTGAATCACTGGCTGATATGTGTAAAGGAACTGTAAATCTATTTTAAGTATTGGTAAAAAAAATCACAATATTCAGAATGAGTATTACTGGTATATTAACCTAGTTGACTGGGAATTTTTTTGATGTATTTCTACCTCTCCCTATACCTTAAATAAACGAATAATCATATAAACTAACTATAAAGCATATCACCTTGCCTAATTTGCTGAAAGCACTTTTTTATATATAAAACAAGCCCATAATAGTTTTTATTACAAAACAAACTTAAAAAAAATATACCTAAAGTACCTACGTATATTTCCTATAGCGCATTTTTTTGTATAAAAGTTGATAAAAAAATATATTTTTCCGCAAAACGAGAGTTGGTAACTCATGTTGGTATAACACTGGTCAATTATGAAAATATAAGTTCTTTAAATAAACTTATCTTCAGATTTTAATATCACACTTTTTTATAATTTTTTAAATGTTTTACTATCACTAGAATATAAAAAATATATATAAGTATAATAGCAACAATCAATGAAACAATTACGATCATATATTGCTAAACTATATATATATAGTGTTTCTTATTTAAAAGAAATAATAAGTGGACTGTAATTTCAAAATTAAAATTACCTCTAAGAGTTCTGCAATATGCAGATAATTATACAAATTTAATTCCACTATATTATATTCATTCACTCATAGCAGTTACACTAAAATTTGTATACATCAATACACGGATTTATACAGTGCGTTCAAACTTGAGCAATGCAGCGTTGCCATATTTTCGAAACAACTGGAAAAATTACTGCAAATCAATCACAGTTGGCTATGGAATTCTAGCTTGGTCATAATAACTCTTTTTCTAAAGACATCTAAGAAGGTTATATTTTCATTGAAGTGACAGAGATCAATCAAATTTGGACACACTGTGTCACTATACTAAGAAATTATTACAAGTGGAATAATATACACTAGATTTTACAGCACTGAGACAAATAATAATTTGCAACAATTGCAATCACTTTTTCGTAACATAACCTTTACATAATATATAATTCAATAACTCTATTCATTATTAAGAAATATTTTACTAAATCAATACCAATTCAAACGTATTTGAAATTATATTTCACTGTCCTATAATTAAGTTTTAAGCAAAGCTTCAATTATGACTGCAATTTTTTAGTACCTGCTTAGATAAGTTTTATTAAATATACTGTTTTTCATCGGTAATACATTAATGTTGTAGTTTTTGCCTTCCATTCATAATAGCAATACATAACACACTAAAAATATAACGCTGAATATAAGACTTTTATATGAGATGGCTATATTATGTGTCTATTATTGAGCTTGGAGGAATACTATGTGTTTGTCTTTTTAAATGTTGAGATATACTGAAAACTCCTGAAATATGGCAGTGAAGTAAATATCTAGCCTGCGTTTGCTAGACATGAGGTAATGTAACGATTAGACATAATTTTTCAAATGGCCTTTTAGATGTAGGAACTATTAAAAAAACTGCAGCTAAAAGGATATATCCTAATGAATATTAACTGATTAGACCAAAGTCTTAATGGCAGTGTACATATTCTAATTCAATATACTGAAAATATGTTCCATAAAAACTTAGCAAAACGTTAATAGAAACATCTTTACCACACATGTTAGTTGTAGTTATGCTGACTTAAACATATCGTTTTGAATGAGATAGAACCAACTTTGAAAATATTCATTTGCTACTGTGTTACTGAATTCCGTTGGTAAAATTTATAAAACTGAAATGTGTAGTAATAATAAGGCTTCTTCTGGCTATCCCGTGGTAACTAATTTCACAACTATAATCGTTCTGTTTCATTATAAATTAAAAAGAAGTTGTGAATTACAGTAAAAAAGAAGCACTACCCTAACTCTAATATAGCTATGTTTGAGCTGTTTGTTCAAAAATAACCCAATATAGGTTATTAAAAGAAATGTTATAATAATAAGTAATTGATTTTTTGTTAATCCTGAGAAGAACTTAAATCTTGAGCAATACTTTCGGAAGATTGCTCCTCTTCAACATTTTTGACACTACTCGGACATTCCTTTGTTATCAGAGCGGTTTTCGTTCGAGGCTTAACAGTGGAACAAGGGCCTTCTTTACTATAATCTTCTAATGGTTCGCTCTTAACAGCAGAAATGTCGATTTCCCTATGCATGCGCTCTAAGTGTCTAGCCATATGCATCTTCTGCTTGGCCTTGTAAGAACAGTAAGGGCATTTAAATTGGGGCTCTTTGCCGCATTCCCACTTCTGATGATTTCTCAAAGAACTCTTGAGCTTGTATGTTCTACCACAGTCTCCGCAAACGAAACCACCTCCTTCAGTGCTTGATCTACTTCTGGATTTGGGAATGGAGGAGAGGTCCAAAGAACATGATGAGGTGTTGATGCTTTGCAACATGGAATTCTTCATATTTTCTCTCATCAGCATCATCGGCAACAAGAGGTGGGAAGGCCAACGATCCCACGAGCGAGACACACTCAGGTCTTCCACTGGAAGAGAGAAAAATATTAGTGGGGGGATTGCATTTGTGGGAAGAGAGGAAGTATAGTATGTACAAAACTGGCAAAAAAAATTAAAAATCGGAAATAAAATCAAAAGGTTTTATTGAGAAGCGCACCTTCACCAATTATATACAACACAAAAAGTGATGTTGCAAAAAAAAAGACTAGTAAAAATATAATAAACACAAAACAAAAAAAAAGTAATATATTACACGTTAATAACTGTTAATGCGCAAAAACATAAAATATGCAATCTTGGCACCAAGATTTCAAATACTGTTCCACAGAGTGTTCCATCGGGAACTGTGTCGATCGCTATATGGAAAAAATTGATTTGAGAAATTGAACCCAACAAAAATATCTCAGCACTTCCAGTCAGAAAACATTTGCGGACAAATTAATATCACAAAATCTATTACTCTTATCTATAGGAAATGTAATATAAACTGACTTTGCCATGTCGCCAAATTTTGAAATTTTCACCATTTTTCCAGGTATCAATCGACGCAGGTCCCGTATCAAAAATATGTAAGTCTTTTAATACAAAATGGAAGTAAATATAAAAGATATGCCAATCACACTAGGTGTGTTGATACTCTGACAATTATTATTTTTGGACAAAAAAGTATTGAATGTAAAAGTTAAACATTTTTCTAAAACGTCAACATTTTCACTAAAACTTAATAAATGAACACTAAAGAAAGCTGCACAAAGTGAATTTCTGTTTATAGATGCAATAGTTTCAAAGATTGTACTAAAGGTGATATGCCCAAAAGTATGATATATTATGCAAATAATTAATTTATTCTTTGAGGCTATTTATTTGTGGTATAATTCTAGTTTTTCTATATCGTTGCCGAACCCTGTTGAATCAAATGACCGTTTTCCTAAATATGTTTGATATTAGAATAGTTCTTCAGACAATTAATACTTTACTTAGTATTTTAATTTCAATTTTTGAGAACAAAAACAGAGAATTTTTCGAAACGTCTGAAAATACATGATAGTAATGTGATTTGTGCTATTTTTTACTTTTCTGCTCTTTCAGTAAGACATTTTTTGGTTAGGCAAACTTAGTTTAAAAAATAATCCTTGCGTGATCCTTTTGATGCAAGAGTTTATTCAATTAATTTTTAATTGTTCAGATGTGTGGCAAAACCCAATTAAACCAAAGAAAAAATAATTTGTTTGACCTCATATAAAATTTTAGCACTTAGGAAAAGTAATAAGATTTTTGCATTTAAAATTTGGATCTTTTTTGTCTACAAAAATAATAGGTGTTTGGGCACTTATACAGGATATATATTACTGCCTTTTGACTGCAGTGGTATCTCGAAATTACTCGTTAAAGGAAACGTAGCAGATACAAAAATTATAGATTTGAATTATGATTATTATAAAAGACGCTATAAAAATATGTCCCATATGTATGGTTTTCTAATGAATCACACTGTATATTTTTCCTTATTTGAAATCTACTGATCTTTATGATTTCAAACATATACATATGTTATACATATACATTTAAGACTAGCTTCTTAGGACGAAAATAAGGTGATTTAAATCAACTTACACTATAACTTTTTTTCCTTAAGAAGTTCTGAGAACAATTTACAAGATATTCATAAAAATAACTAAATTTTATATGTGCCATTTTATTTTCTTCGAGAAGTAGCAAACAGGCAAGTATCTGCTGTCAGAAAAATATTTACTTTTGAAGCTATATTTGCTTTCTTCAACAAATAATCGAGAAAATTCTACAGCCAAAATATAATAGTTTCTCTATTCATATTCGTCATTGACGAAAAATGTATTCTCCAATATACAGGGTGATGCAAATTAGTAGGTCAAGTCGTTAACCACATAGTCTTTGGACCAAAATAATACGACTTTTCTTATGCCACTTTTCATTTTGGACTTCTATTTTCAAAATACATGGTATTTTAGAGATATTTATTTCAAATTTAGCACATATAATAAATACACGATAAAAACACGCTCTATCTAGAAAAATATTCTGAAACCATAGACGTACTAAAAAAATCGAGGGGTCCGTGGATACTACAACCCCCATTTTCTCCGTTAATGCTTTTAGACCAAAATTACCCAGTGTGCCGACTTAAGATTTAAAAAAATGTGCCAAATTTCAAACAAATGGCTCTAAAACCATCGGAGCTATCAATAAAATCAGTTTTAATTATTTTGACATCTTGTATTTTGAAAATAGGGCTCTAAAATGAAAAATAGCATAAGAAACGCCCCACTATTTTGGTCCAAAAAAATGTGCAGTTAACGGCTTCACCTACTAATTTGTAACACCCTGTATAATTATACAGGGTGTTACAATAATATATAGCTAAATAATTTCGTTTGTAGAATATCGCTAATCATTATTTCGAACTTGGTTAAGTTTGAATAAAATTCAAACTTTTGGTGTAAAAAAAAGTAAGCTTGGTATTAAAATGCAACACAAGCAAAAATAAATGTAATATAAAAAATAAATATTAAAAATTATAAATAATTCAGAACACAAAAAAGGACAGAAACAGCTAATATATACCTCATCTGTTACTTCCTTCTTCTTTCACATATACTCAGAAATATGCAATTTACTTAAAACCTAAAATAAATTTTATTATTATAACAATTACTTGTAAGAAATAAATTGTGATGTATTTTTTGGGTGCATAACTACAGATATATTAAACAACAAATCCGATACTGTCTAGTTAATTTCTTCCTCTTTCAGGAACAGGTCGGGATTGTTTTCCTCCAAAATACCAATTTTGTCTTTGTGCTGTCGTTTGATGTGTCTGATACGGTGCGCCTTCCTCTTACACTTCTGAGGGCAAAAAGGGCACTGAAATTGAGGTTCCTTGCCGCATTCGTATGTCAAATGCCTCTGTAGAGAATCCTTTCGTATGTAACTGCGACTGCACTGATTGCAGACAAAGTTTCCCCGAATTCTGCGACATTTCTTTTTCGGCTTGGCCAGTTCTTTGGCCAAAGCGAGCCATGGGTTCAGTATCTTATTTTGCTCTTCCATTAGTTCGATCTTTACCGGCAATGCTGTAAAATGGGTGCTATTAGAATCGTTATTTATTTAAAGTGTAGTTATTGTAAAAATATGTACACTACTTAACCCTACTAAAACCAACATGTTATTAATAAAATCACATCCGCATTTGTTCGGTAAGGATAATCATCACTAAAACATCACCACTGTTGTCCTGTTGAAGTGCCTGGGAATTCCTGGAAATTTTGCAATGACATTTTTTTATACTGGGTAAATTAACAAGAAACATGCCGTATATTGGGAATCAAATATTGCCCCTTTTAAAATAAAACTCTATTCGAGATTTTTTATCAAGATCATTACGCTGGCCAATTTGAAAATTTCAATATGCAGGGTGATTCAGGTTTAATCTTGATAACTTCAGGAATCGATAGAACAGATTAAAATAATGTTCTTTTGTGATATAAACTTATTTCCTAAAACGCATTGTTTCCGAGATAGAGGGCGTTGAAGTAAGATATTTTTCTCTCATAACTTTTGAGCCACTTATCCGATTTAAGTGAAATTAGGAACACAAACACTCCTTATGATCTTACATAAGCTTCTTAAGTTTGAACTACCTACCCCTCTTAGAAGTGTAGTTTGTATGCTACCCGCCCTCTTACTTTATTTCAAAACTACAAAAAAAATTATTAATTTCAAAAAAACATCTACACACCACTTTGACCTGATTTTGAGATATTCAAAGAAATTGGTGACAGTATAGCGCACCAGCCGCGTAAATTTCATTTAACGTTATAGCAACCCATGAAAACAAAACTCAGTGATTTGTGTAAACTGACGTTTGTGAAAATCATTATTATTATTTAAAGTAATTAATTAAGTAATTAAGTATTATTTAAAGAGCATTTTTAGTGTTAAGAGAAAATGCCAAGAACGTTTACAAATGCTGAATATGCCGATATACATTATGTTAATGGTTTCTGTGACGGAAATTCCAACGCGTCAGTTCGAGAGTACCGAACACGCTTCCCTAATAGAAGAATTCCAAATGCACAAGTTTTTGTAGATGTACATCGTGGATTTTCGGAATATGGTTTGCGCCGCTACAATGATCATAATCGCAATGTACCGCCAAGAAATAATCAGCAAATTCTTAAACTTTTGACATCGATAGAACTTTAAGCACACGCCGAGCAGCTCGGCAACTCCATTTATCTCAATCAAAAGTACTGAGAGCACGCAAACAAGATCATCGAAGGGCTTTCCATCTCCAACCAGTTCAAGGTTTGTTCTCAGGAGATGCTGAAAAACGTTTAAATTTTTGTAGATGGGTTTAAGATTCAACAGAAATTAGTCCACAATTTCTGCATAAGGTTTTATGGACCGACGAAGTTCACAAAAGCTGGAATTGTGCATTACCACAACATTTACGTTTGGAGTGAAGTCAATCCTCGATGTGTCAGACAATCTTCATTTCAGCAACAGTTTAGAGTAAATGTGTGGATAGGTGTGTGGATAAGTAATAACCTCTGTGGGCCGCATATTTTGCCTCCTCGTTTAAATGGGGATTTATTTCATGAGTTTCTGCAAAACTCTTTCCCCGACGTGCTTGACGATGTCCCCTTAAATTTACGCAAAGGAAACTGGATGCAGTTGAATGGTGCCCTGAACATTACGGAAGGCAAGTACGGCAGTGGTTGGGTGAAAATTATCCTCGTCGATGGATTGGATGGCAACCACCCAAATATGTGGATTCCTTGCGAAGGACCAGTGGCTTGGTCTCCGCGCTCGCCAGATCTGAATCCTCTGGATTATTTCGTTTGGGGCCATCTAAAAGCAATTGTGTATGATACGTCAGTATATACCCGTGAGGAATTGATCCAAAGGATAAGACATGCTTGTGATGACATAAAAAACAATCCTGTTCAAATAGCAGCTGCGGTTAATACACTAGTTCGTCGATACCAAAAATGTATTGAGGCTGTAGGAATGCACTGTGAACAATTATTGCAATTTTTTTAGTAGTTGATAAGTTTGTTGTAAATCTTGTAATAGTTGTTACTAAATTTATGTTTGAGGTTAATGGCATTTTTTCTTAACACTAAGAACACTTTTTAAATAATACTTTTGACAATGATTTTCACAAACGTCAGTTTTTTTTTTAGAGCCGTCCGACAGTGTCCCCGGAAGCACCGCAGTTTATAGACTTATTGTACATCTCTCAACGAGCACAAACATCCATGGTACTACAGTGGGATTCGAACCCACACCGACATAGCAGATCCAGACTGGTTCCACGAGCAGTCGTCTCTCAGCCACCTCGGCTATCGCGGCCCCCAAAACGTCAGTTTACACAAATCACTGAGTTTTGTTTTCATGCGTTGCTATAACGTTAAATGAAATTTACGCGGCTGATGTGTTACATTGTCACCAATTTCTTTGAATATCTCAGAAACAAGACCAAACGTCGAAAAAAAAAACAGGAGACGAAAAAGTTTCGAAATTAATCAGGTCAAAGTGGTGTGTAAATGTTTCATTGAAATTATTTATTTTTTTGTAGTTTTGAAATAAAGTAAGAGGGGGGTAGCATACAAAATACACTTCTAAGAGGGGTAGGTAGTACAAACTTAATAAGCTTATGTAAGATCATAAAGATGTGTTTGTGTTCCGAATTTCACTTAAATCGGATAAGTGGTTCAAAAGTTATGAGGGAAAAACGACCTCTTTCTCGAAAACGATGCGTTTCAGGAAATAAGTTTATATCACAAATGGACATTATTTTAACCTTTTCTATCGATTCCTGGAGTTATCAAGATTAAACCTGAATCACCTTGTATAGAACTATTCTTAGCGATCAAATTATTACTTTGCAGGTTTGCCCAAGGTTTCTTAAGAGAAACCTTTTAATTTGAAAAAAAATACTTTTACAAAACAACCGCCTTCAAAAATTTATTTTTTTAATAAAAATCTGGCAATGTAGCAATATTTCAAATCGTTTAAAAGTCTTAAATCCCAAATGTAACTTATCTCATTTATTATACTTACCCAGAACTCTCTTACAATGTACTATTTGTATCAGTATGGTTAGTAGGCCTTGGAATCATCTAATGAGTGTTCGTAGAATGGAATACACGAATGGTTAAAATAGATATAAAAACTGCAAAAATATGTTTATCTTATAACTAAAAAAGTTATTACAACAAAATACACTAATTTTTCTCGTACAATTGGATACTTGACCATACTATTTTTATATTTTCAAAACCTTATAGGAAAGCTCGACTGAAATTACAGAAATTTGATTGGGGCAATGGATTTGGAAATACTGTTAAAATTGAATTTACAATACAATATAAAATAAATTAATAGACAATACAAAATAAAAAAATATTTGAACAAACGTTACATACATTATATAAAAAAATACAAGGTAAACTATAAGCAGTAATGTAATAGTTACCCATTTGGTCATGTTCACTTAGTGAGTGATCATTGGTATCACAAGATGCAAAATAATTATTAAAATACACACGCAGTGAAAGCGACGATTTCAGTAATATATCTTTCTTTGCTAAATCTGTATAAAATACGTTAGAATTTCTTGAATCCAATCTAGAAATACGGAACTGTACTTTCTCAAGTAAATATGGGCATATTATAGAATTATTTTTGATAAATTATAAGGACAATATATACAACTCTGTCCTTTTAAATGTAAAAAATATATGTTTTGCACACGTTCAATGACGCATTTATGTTTAGCATAAATACGATATCAAATTAAAGCACCGTATTCCAAGCTTTAACGTACTAAACTAATAAATAATGTCACAAGAACATCTATATTTGTAATTCCACCGTTCTATTGGAAGAAAAGAAAACTTTGAGTCAAATACCACGCCCAAATTTTTTATTTCTTAACATCTACTTATATTACAATTGTCAGTTGTATAAAGAAAAATAATTAGATTTGTTTACATTGTTTTCTAGAAAATGACAAAGCATTTTCAAAATTTAACTTTTGCAATTTTGTATATACCACTCTTTTGCTAAAGAATCCCGATCACTATCTACGAAAGAATATATTTTTGGAACATCCATATATAGCAACTTAGAGCATTCAATTATTCTCGTCAAATCATTTATGTAGAGTATAAACAAGAGCGGACCTAAATTAGAACCCTGAGGTACTCCAGAAATAGATAAAAAACAATTAGATTTATAACTTTCGTGCTCGACAGACACAATAGAGCAAATTGACAAATTTAGTAACTTATTTTCTCTAAGCAGGTCTAATTCCAATTTTAATAGAGACATTGTTTTCGAGGTTGCCAAGGTAACGGTTTAGAAGTTATGACCGAAATTCAATATTTAACTTCTTACTTGGAAGTCGTAAGGAAGCCTGGTATTATTTTAACTCCCCCTGTCATCATCATCTGCTACCATTTTTGACCACTAGTTTCTGAACACTGTATGTTTATCGAAAACTAGAAAAGAGTAATTTTCAAAACTTAAAAGATTTGCCTTTTGATACATATTATTTATTTTATAAACCATTACACTTTACATGTTTATTGACTATTTCATACAAAATCCTCGTTTTTCTTAACCAATTCCGAGCGTGACAATTTAATGTTGTGCTTCACTCTTACATGTTGCTGCATGTTTTGGGCGTACTTTGTGGAAAACTTGCAAAAGCTGCAGAATAGGTTCGGCGACTTGCCACAAGTATATTTTTTGTGATTGTATAGCGATGCTTGGTGAGTGTAGCTTTTGTTGCAAACTTCACATGTATAGGGTTTCACGCACACTGAAAGAAGAGACATTACTTAGTCGTTGATCTTGAAAAACAAATGGCGTGACGAG
Source organism: Monochamus alternatus (assembly GCA_037114965.1). Classification (NCBI taxonomy): domain Eukaryota; kingdom Metazoa; phylum Arthropoda; class Insecta; order Coleoptera; family Cerambycidae; genus Monochamus; species Monochamus alternatus. The sequence continues at coordinate 143,743,577 of CM073426.1, read as the reverse complement.
GTGTGCCAAGTCGATATGTTTGGGTGAAAATGTCCAATACATTAATTAGAAATAAAAAGTTTTGACAAAAACTAAGAGGTATTACGCATATCTAGGCCTCTGTGATATTTGGCAAAACTATTTTACAACTCCATATCAAATTCCATTAAAATCAGCTTAGACATTCCGGAGATATTTGCAAAAAACAAAATTTTAGGCCCAATTTCAAAATATGTTTATACAAATGTACCTACAACTATTCGACTCTGACTATAGAGAGCCATATTCATTTACGTTAAGTCTTTAGAATATTTTTTTATTTTCATCTAAAAAAGGTTTTGACCTGTTATTCAATTTAAGTCCTACTCACCATTTTGTATATAATTTATAATATATGTTTACATTGTTCCAACGGAATTAATATTTTTGCGAAAAGAAAAATAGTTTGTTTACTTTCTATTTTGCATTTTTCTACAGATAGTGTTACATTTCAAGAATATTCAGCAAATGACTAAACAAAAATCCGTCAATAGCCGTAACGTGTAATCGATTTACTTTGTTTGACGAAAATTAAACAGGAAATCCAAGAAATGACGTAAAATTTCAGTCAATCAAAGGAATATTCATTTCACTACAGTCTTTGCCGGCAATACAGCCAATGACTAGGCTTTCCGTGAAATGACGAATTACACCCAATGACTAGGACATATACATTTTCATTATCAAGAAGACACTAACATAGCGCATGGCGTCACGTCATGTCACGTAACACAGGCGTTTATATATTTTTGAAAATTATATACACACATTTAGTTGGTCAATTTTCATAAAAGATTTCCATTAAATAATGTAAGATATCGGAAGTTTTTAATAGTCAACATCTCAGACAGATGGTGAGTCAACTCCTGTTTTTTTTTCAGGAGGAAACTTCAAATAATATATTATTAATTAATATTTACAAACATTACTATTATCTAAATTCAAAACCAGAAACCGATTACCTATTCGAGAATGGAAATTGAAATGCAACAAATCGCTGTGGAAATTTGAAATTTATTAGTATGTATATCATTGTCGTTTACAGTGATTTGAAATGTTTTTTTTATTTCCTTTGTTTTTCTCAGCTTTAACAGCACTTTTTTCTTTAAATAGTATATGCACAGAGTCAGGAAAAAAATATGCTAATGGCTTAATGGATATAATCTTTTTTTTTTTTAATTTTTCCAAAAACTAATGTCAAGAGAAGTTATTGGCAACAAATACCTTTACATTGCTGTGAAATTCGATTTTGTTAATTAGCCAGGTTGTAACAATTGAACAGTGAACAATTATATTTGCAAAAATCATGTCTGACATTTGCCATATGTTCAACAAAAATGAGTCATTTGTTAAATAAACAATTAAAAATTTGCGAGCGTATAGAGGTTAGATGTAACTTTTGTTATAAAAAATTCCCTGAACATTTTGCAGAAAACCACATCTCAATCGGACTTCTCCACAAAAAGTTGTCTATTTTCACATTTTTCATGCTAATTTGACGCGACTACTAGGGTAATATTAAACTCTAGACGGGAAAAATTAAGTAAATTGACTACAAAAGAAGCGGTGGTTATATTTACGTTTTAATGGCATGTCATGTTACAATCTATAAAAATATATTTATGCAAGAAAGATACTTTTATTTATAATAGCATTATTTCTTTGACAAAAATCAGCAACCAATTTGATATCTGATAATAAAAAACAACTGCGTATATGTCCAACATTAAGAAACAATAAGTGGCATTGCACTTGATGTAGTTTTCAGTGCACCTCAAAATATATTATTAATAGTTTATTTTATCATTATATTTTGAGTCTCTCAAATAAACTTGCTTGTAAAATCTGGTTTTTAATATCAACAACTTCAGATCAAATTTTTGTCAAACAATCAGGTAAATTCCAATAACTTAAGAAACTTTTTTTCCTTGTCCTGACATATTTTTAAGAATTTGCTTTATTTCCTCGGTCTTCAGAAACATATTATGAACAGTTCCGAGGTGTCTCTTTAGATTTCCGATATGATGCGATCTATATGAACACATGTGACATGCGATTTGTCTCTCCTTTCCACATTCTTTCGACACGTGAGTCGCTAGCGTGGTCTTGTATCTATAAGTTTTTCCACAGTTGCTGCATTCGTAAAGTGTTTGCCCTAAAAACATATTTATTAAAAATACGGACACAACAAATTAGTACACAAATAAATAAATAAATAATCGGTAGCTCAAATGGTTATACAAGAATGCTGATCAGGGTTATATAACATTGTAAAATTGTTTTATCACTCTGGAAGATAAAAGCAAGTCGGATATAAAATGATCTATTGGGTTAAATTAAATTTAATTATACATTATTAAAAAATAATGTAAAATTATTAATTGCTTTGTTTCATATTAATATTTTTTTATCGTAAATGGTTCATAACATATAATAATAAAATGTTAAGCAGAAAATAAAATGTTGTACTTAAACAAGATGGTTGCGAAATATTGTTGAAAGCTAAATTATCATAGATATAAATGGAAAATAATAAATAATTGCTCAAAAATCTTAAATTATAGGAATTACATTTTGGAAAAATTAGTTTAAATTTTTATCATCTCCAATATCATAAATCAAACTCGGGCCAAGTTGTAATTGTTTTGATGTATACAAAAACGTCACATATCAACAAGAGCATATTATGAAAAAAAAAGGAAAAATATTTTACTATTATTTAGAATACATTTTGCTTCATTGTAACAATTAAAAACAATAATGTAACAAAACAATGATCTAGTATGTATTTTAGAAATGTTAACAAAAACATTCAATAGTATAATCAGGCCAAAGAAATATTAAAAAGGTAAGCTTGATAAGCTTCTTCTGCAAATTTTGCTATTTTCGTATATTTCTCTTTTGTTGATATGGTGGAAACTAGATCGTAACAATATGGTATTCTTTATGTGTATAATTCTGGCTTTCATTTTTCTTCATACATTAGTTTTCAATTTGCAACTATTACACAAACTATCACACAAAACAATATTTAAATGAAAGACATCAGAACGAGTTCCCTAGAATAGCAAATGTACCACCAATTTTCAATTAATCAATCAGAATTATTTAAAACAAACCAATAGGTGTATTGCCGGATTTCACAGCACCTAACTCTGCTGAATTTAAAAACAGGTCCATGGCTAAATTTCATATTTATCAAAAATAACATATGTCCAGGACTTGTGTCACTTTTGCTGATTACCTGTTTGTTCATAATATGATACGATGGGCATGTGTCATTTTTGCCTATAAAAAAGAGATTCTCGATTTTCCTCTTTATTCTATATGTTTATGTTTTTTTTTCTTTTTCTAGAATAGTTTATCCCAATTTTAGTGTATTAATAAATAAGAAGAAAGAAATATCCTCAAAACCACAATTCATAACTAACTTGAATAGCATAAGCAGTTTATATATTTTATTGAGAAATATATTAGGGATTTTCTTTAAACACAATATTCTTCAATCAATTTATTATATATTACATCATAATTTTGACAATGATAATACTGAAGAAACTATAAATTATTTATTTTCAATATTTTTTTCATAAAAAATTTTTAGTATGGATATAATTTAACTATGGTTACTAAGAGTCGAAATATAAATATTTAAGATAATCGTGCCATAATAAAATAATATATAACCACAGAACTGAAAAATATATCGGTAGTTTAAACTGACTGTTCATGGTCACATTGCAGGAAATTTCTTCAGATTTCGATATCATTCGGTTATCCCTTCTCACTCTTCTTCCTTCCAAAAATTTAACTTCTTGAAAATGATGAAAACGGGAACCGAAACGTCGAGGCTATATACAGGGTGATTCGAAAATATGTAGTCGAACTTATACGGTGGAAAATAGAGGTTAAAATAGACTGATTTACCACTAAAATTCCTAATGACTTACAGCTTCTTAAAATGAAACTAAAGAAAGTCAAAATACAAATTTCTCTTAAATATCTGAATATATTTTTTTTAAATTTAGTACACGATTAATGTGAGTGATTATCAATAAAATGCATCGACGGTATGTAGGTAATGTAGAAGTAGCCGCATTGTTTCACTCTATATTTCTTTATACTCCTTATTTTGATGGCTTGTGCAGCTTCACTGGACAGCTTTTTTTCCTCTTTAAATTTTTTATTACGACTAATATTAAACGAGAAAATTTGATTGTATTGACTATTTTAAAGAATAAACAAAAATGCATGCCTCGTCTCAAGCAAGCACGAAGTCTTCGTCTAAAATTGTACTTCACCCAATTCAAAATGTCAAAATTATTGTGAAGTTCATTTACTGTATTTCTTACACGAACCTAGAAATTTATAAAATACAGGGTATCCCATAATGATGTGCGCTCTTTTGGAGGGTGTGTTCCTTGGGTCGTTTTTAGAAGCCCTCCCATGCGAGGTAAGGACTTCTAAAAAATTGGAAAAATTTCGGTTTTATTTTTTTTTCTCAAAAACGGTTAAACTTATAAATCTGAAAAGCTACATTTAGTTAATTAAGTTACATTGTTGAGTACAAGTTTTACTTTTACAAAATATCTAAAAGGATGGCAACCACCAACCTCTGTTGTTATATATATATATATTTACATAATTTGTAAATCGGAGATTTTTGCGGGTGAGAAATTCAAATTTGTTTCTAATTTTGACGTCACTAGTAGAGGGCGCCACTTGTGGCACACCATGTTTTTTAAACGGCAGAACTCTTTTGCAGCTTGGTGTATGCATCTGATTATCGAAACAATCGATTCTCCTACCTGTTTTATCTGAAAAAAGATATGCCTTGTTGAAGTTGTTAGGAGTAACAATTTTCGAAATAATCCTATTTGAAATATTCAGTGCACCGTTTGAAAACATTTCAGATAAAGTACCTTTTCTACTCAAAATACATCAAAATGTTACTTTGAAAAAGTTGTTCAGAACGGTAAATTACGGAAACGTGCAAAATTTCAAGAAGATCGGCCTGCTTTGTGTTTTATTGAAAAATGATTTCAACCCTCGCTGATATTCTTGAAATTTTGAACGTCTCCATAATTTACCATTCTGAATAACTTTTCAAGTAACATTTTGCTGTATTTTCAGCAGAAAAGGCACTTTACCTGAAACCAAAACAGTTTTTACTCGGTGTACTGAGCATTTCAGCATACCGACTTTAGCAAGGTATAAGTTTTTCAAATAAAACAATCGATTCTTTCAATAGTCAGATGGATACACTAAGCAGCAAAAGTTCTACCATTTAAAAGAAACATGATGTGCCATAAGCCGCTCCCTCTACTAGTGACGTCAAAATTAGAAACACATTTGAATTTCTCGCCTGCAAAAATCCCCGATTTCCAAAATTTTATGTAAATAATTGCATTTTTTTAAGAAGTTATTTACAAATATCGAACATAAAATTTTAAATTTAACAACCTGTATCTTTTTTGTTATGCGACTTGGGATGTTAGGTTAAATCGATTTATTTTCACCAAAAGCATTTGTGGCCTCATTTTTGCTACTTCATTTACACGCTTTTAAGCAAACTAACACACGTCATTATCGACACTACTACTCAGTATGACATTTCAATAGTTTTAATAAGCTTGTCTTGAACAGCCTACTTGAAAAATAATAAAATTAAATGCAGTGTGATGAATCCGATCCAATTTTCCCGTTGAATATTAGTCGTATAGATAAATTTTAAGAAAAAAAAAACTTCTAAAGTTAAATTATCTGTCTAATGATACTGCACAAGCCAACGAGTATAAAAAATTCAGGGTGACACAATGAGCATTTTACTGACATTCACTTCAGAACATGGTTATTTATTAGCATTGGTCGTGTGCTAAAATTGAAAAAAATATCATCAGACATTTAGGAAAAACTTGTATATTTACCTGTTTTTGTTTTAACTTTAAAGGCCCGTAACTTCGTAGGGGTATATAGGTAGATAAATTAGTTCAATCAGTCTATTTTGATCTTTAGTTTCCGCCGTATAAGTTTGAATTCTATTTTGGAATCACCCTGTAATGTCAGTGCAGCCGGAAAAGTATTATTCCCATTTTGACTCCTAATAACAACAGTTTACATATTTTATATAGAATTACATGAAATAAAATGTTGTTATCAAATCGCAGCTTTTCATTTTAACATTGTAATGGCTACTCCATGCACACAATTCAAGTGCCTCCTGAGAACATGGTTGTATTTGAAATTTACGAAGCAAATTCCACACTGAAACATTGGCTGCTGGCCACATTCCACCTTCAAATGTCTGTTTAAGTTATTCCTTCTTGTGTACCGTCGGTTACAATTTGGACATTTATAGCTTTCTAAAACATATTTTTAATTAGAAAAAATAATGATAATTTCACTAAAGTACCATAATTTTGTATTAAATGTAGAATTTCGGTTTTCAGATTCTGTGTCAGAGGTTAAATAAAGATACGTATTTACATTGTTGTGTAAAGGCTAAGAATTAAATAAACTTTTATTTGAAAGGAAAGGTAATCCTAAAACTACCTTTAAAAGAGATCATATTTAGGAACTCTAAATATGAAATAAAATATAAAAAAGTTACGGTGGTTTTATTTTCTACAGGTTCTGACACATCTTGTGTTTATTTTTTATATGAATTCGAAGATTCGTTCTTCTGTGGGTCTTGTGGGGACAATATGGACAATTAATTTTTGGGGGTTCACCACACTCTCTTACGTGAATGAGCATGTTAAAGCGTTGTTTGAATTTTTTCCCACATTTGAAGCAGGAGTTGGGACCTGAAATGAAGTGAACATAAATTCGCTTTATTCCTACCTGAAATATAACACTAAATTTCGATACTTTTCTTTTCTAAATAAAAAACACTCTCATGCAAAAAGATCTTCAAAAGAAGTTTCCTAATTTTTTTGTTATGGTTACTGTGTACCAACACTGAACAAAAATTATTTATTTGTTCAGTAGATAATAAAGTAAATAAGATGTATATTTTTCAAGTAGAATGTACTTATCACAGAAAAATTCTATAGAAAAAAATCATATATTTTTGTCAAAACGTTCTCTTGTGGTATAGTTTTTGAAGCAAAAAAAAACAAATCCTAAACTCTTGGAATCTTAAAAAAATTAACTAAAGACGTAACAGCACATTTGTACTAAGCTACTCTACAGGGTGTCTAGTAGATAATGGTCCAAATTTCAGGACTGTATTCTTCAGGGCCTTATATTAGTTTAACTCAACTTACCTCAGTCTACCTGGTTGTATACAATTTGAAAGCTTATAAAACGAATGGATTTGGGTAGAAAACAGCATATATGATTATTGATGTCTGAGAACTCAGACGAATCTTTAAGGCTCAAGACCAATGTTCTGTTCAATGAGATGGGTGTGCAGTATGAATATAATGACCTTTATCTTAATTCGAGGAAGACTCAAGTAATAATATTTCATAATTGGTAAAAAAATCGCCATCTTATTGTACATTATTTCGAAATAAGCAGAATTAAAAATAAAATTCGACCTGTCCGAGGATGTTAGACAGAAACATCACTCTTAAGAAATATTGAATGTATCCCTTGCTTTTCTAACGCACTCTATATCTAACCTTTCATTTAAAAAAAATTAATGACTATCGCATGAAGTTGCTCCCTATTTCTATTTTTAAAACAAATTATTTTAGGATTTTGTTTTTTAAAATAGGACAGAAATATCGAAGTTTCAGCTTGCGACCTTTTTCTATAAGAGTCTTACATGAAAATATTTTAAAGGTAAGGGTAGGACTTAATTCAGTTTATAGTTGTATAAAATGTACTGCTACAATTGGCCATTATGATAAAGCGAGGGAAACATGAACTTTTCAAGAATTGATCGCATGATGACAATGATCATCATAAAGCGGATCCACCTTTATTAAACTACCAATTTTCACATTTAAGCATTTATAAATGAAATGGAATACAAGGTTCATCAAGGTTATATTCAATAAATGAAATTAAACGTAAACTTACATACTTACTTATATTCTATACCAGAACCGTATTTATATTTGTGCTCTTGATTTATACCTCGGACACATAGATAGACCAGCAGAATCACTTGAGCGAAATAATAAATCGTGCATAGCAGCTCGCGCATCAATTTCGGGCTGCAGTGACCCTCCGCTACCCATCAGTTTGTCTCAAACGCTGGCATGCAAGCATTGTTCATACAGAGGTGGATTCAAGTAAAATTATGAATCGAAATCGAGGATAAGCTTAAAAATGAAAAATAGTTGCAAGGCATTTAGAATTCGAAATTTGACGTTGCATTACCGTACAAGTTTACAAGTCGTGATCAAAACTTTTTTCATCTATTGCAAAAACAATTTGTCAATAAGCCATATGCCTAAAATCTAAAATTTAATAAGGGATAGGTAACTATTTATTTGTTTTTCGAAAAGTACTGAGACTTATCAGTTATTTTTACGTGTTTAGTTTAGTGTATTTCATCTTTTTCTCCAAACAAAATATGAATAAAAACATATAAATTTCAAACAGAATATTACTACCCATTTTTATCCTCAAAATTAAAATAAATCCTGACAAAAGAGATGAATTACTTAACAAGTAAAAATTTGTCTTTCATTTATACAAAATTTTGTAAAATGAAAACCGTTACATGAAACAAAGTTTTCCTAAAAATACGAATTTAGATAGATCTAAAGTATTGATTTACCAGTTGTGTTCAAGAGAATGTCTTAAATATTCTAAAGGCAGAAAATACTTTAGCCCTTTTAAAAATTATAGTCTTTGTATTTTAACGACCCAAAGGTATACAAAAATTAATTAGTTACAAAATTTTGTTTGCCTAGTACAGCAGTATTACAAAAATCTGTTAATAACTACAATTAATTGTTACATAACGTGCATAGATATTAGTTGAATGAACGGACAGCGGAGTGAAATTGCTGGTCTATCTTATCTGTGCTTTAGATGTAATGCTTTGAATAATTCGATATTTTAAGTATTATGTGCTAAGAAAAATCTGTAATAATAAAAAACTAAATAAAACTAAGTTTTGACATTTATCAAACAGGACGAATATTAAATAACATATTTTGTAAAATTGATTATTCGGAATCTTCCCCATCAACTACATCCGATTGCTCTAGAAACTTCTCTATATTCGTATTTAGCTCATTATGAACACCATGTCCACTTTTAGCAGCGTGATCAGTTTCTTCACTTTGTACAGATATCTTATCATTTGCCATAAAGAAGCCATATCTCATCGAACTGCAAAATAATCATAAAAAGTAAGAAACATATTTGTTCGTCAATTGTGCAATACCGTTTACGTAAACTTCTTTTCGTGGCGTGTTTTAAAACACCTTCTTTAAAGATGTTACAGTTCTTTTGCATCGTATGTCGACTGTCGGCTAGTGATATTACTTGAAAGAATACATCTAAAATTCCTTCTAAAATTTGGAAGGGCATTTTCTTAGTTGAGTTCTTTCCTCTAGCAATGCCGGTCCAAGTATAGTTTGTCAAAACTGCAGGGTCGAACATCTGATCAATGACCTTGTACGCGACCTTTCCTCCATCACCTTCCCTGCTGGTGCCTCCAGTTTTGGACAAAAATGTAATCTGAAACAATATTTATATTAATAAAAATATAAATAAATATAATAGTTATTCATTGTATAAGTGTTTTATCCACGTAAGAATGTTTAAACGCGAAAACGTAGTTCAAGCGTTTAATATTCTTAAGAGAATGAAAGACAATTAAAACACAAATGCAATACAACGTTTTATCCATAATCACATCACAGTCATACTTGTGGAGTCAGAATTATTGGAATTTAATAAAAAAATATTTGCACGACTTGATATTTCTTAGTATTATTATAAATTAATAAACAGTTTTATCTGAATTTGGTAAAAATGCAACAAATAATTGTGTTCCTGTGGCTGTTTTCGAAGAAGCAATTGTTCATTTATTGCCAGTGAAATCCAGGAAACGTTAAGAAAAAGTGTTCGTCGAATTTAACGAATGGAGGAAAGAAACGGAGAGTAATGACGACACATGAAGAAGTATGCAATTTCATTTATGTGGTAGAAGTATTCGATGTTGAAGGATACTATGAAGGTCTACAAGAATATGGATATTGGAAAATATAACAAGCTTATTGCTTATTTGAAGAGTGGATAAAAAAGCTGCAGTATTGGAAGAAGGATCATATATTGGAGAATTTTTGACTGGGGTTTTCGATACAGAATATTTAATGATTAAGTCTTAATTAATATCTTTAACTTTTACGTGTTGATAGGGAACATTAAATTATTTTAGGTTGTACTAATACTTTGAGTTTCTGATGCCTGTCGATGATACGAATTGATATATTTGAAAATTACTGATGTACAGGAGACGTTGGCAGTTACCTGTCAGTTCAAGAAAATTTACAATTATAGAAGAACGATCTTGCGAGACTGCTGTTGAAATATGAAGAAAACATATTTCTCTGCACCCAATTTGCTTAACAGAAGAGAAACTCTATTTAAGTTACATACAAAAATATATTTCTCAGCCTGTCGGAATCAACCCAGAAACATACTGGCCATTATATGAGGAGCATTTCAAAAACTTTATTAGCCAATAAAGGTGCTGATCACACAACCATTAAACGGCATGGTGGATGGAAGAGCTCCTCTGTAGCAGAAAGTTGTGTTGATGAGTCCATATCTAACAAGCTTGATATTGCAAGGGAAATCCAAGGAAAATATAACTATTCTCTACAAGAAGAAATATCCGTAACTTGTGCAAATTCTTCGGCAGATGTTATGCATTCCGAAAATGATGGCAACAATGCTGCAAGGGTTGTTATTTATGGAAAAGAAGATAAACGTGATAAAACAAAAAACGAGATGTCTATTACTCTAAATGTAAATGTTAATAAATAAATTAATTAAATTTGATTTATTATAGGTTTATTACTTTTTTCATTATTTTACTACTGAAATAAAGTTAGTTTATTCCACTAGTGGATAAAATATCACGTTAGTCGGTTTATATGTGTGGATAAAAGTCCAATTATAAGGTGATTGTGGATAAATATAATTATTTCACCGACATACAAAAAAGTGGTCTATATTTTTAACCAGATCTGAGGTCTATTGAGCTGCATCACTTACAAATTGTGCAAAAATCCCGAGAAATAGCTGGCATCAAACTAATAAAACTAATTTTTCGCAATGTTTCGCTATTTCTTGTGATTTACTCAAAATTTTGAGAGTATTTCAGCTAAACGGACTTCAGTTCGGTGAGTTAAAATACGTAAAAGTAGGTGAGTCTGCTCAAAAGTACACTCCACTTTATAGCTGCATGCCGGTGTTATTAGAAAAGAAATATCAATTACCAGCTGTGATTTAAATTCCGAATTATTCCTAATTTCATTTTCCAAAGCATGTATTTGCTCACATGATACTAGTGGAAAATTGAACGCCGCTAATAAATCTTCTTTTGGTAGTGGCTTTACTGCTCTCTTGCTGGGCACCACGTTTATTTCAGATAGTAGATTATAAATTTTGTCCAAGTTTATGCGAATCTTGTTCTGATCTCTTTTAATTTCTTCTTTCAAATAAACAATTTCTTTCTTTACGTCTGTCATGTCTCTGATATGGTGCATTTTAAGGTACAGATCTGGCACATCTAAAAAAAAACGTGTTAGTAACATCATAGTTTTTTAACTGGCTGTTTTACAATCGTAACTTAACTTATTTATTTATTTAAATTCATGTTAATATACAATAAAGGGTTTACACAACGTTCAGATTAATTTCATACTTAAAAAATACTAAGAAATACAAATAAACAAATAAAACTAACATAAAAAATTACAGAGTAAATTCTTTAAAAATATATTAGAAACGTAAAAATAAAAACATGTTAAATTAATACAGATAAATAACAACAATACAAATAATGGAAATAAATAAACTGAATGTTATGGAAGTCACTGGATAAAAACTGATTTAAATCATAAAATGTATTTTTCATTTATAATTGCACAAGTGGTTTGTATTTTACCACATAAATTGGGGTCGATTAATGAGAAACTGTTGCCTAGCAATTAGAGGAAAACACTAGGAGGAAAACTCAACCATCACTAGGTTGACAGTTTTTCGAGTCAGATTGGTAAAGATTCTCCCCCGTTTACTTGGAGGGTTTTTCTCAGTGTAAATTAGGAAATTTTACAAATCACTTTAAAAGTTTAAACGGACTGCTAACTTTATTTTTCATAAACTTACACAATAATTACAATAACTTTCTTAATAACTAACAATTTCCAAATGCTTCGTGCTATAACTTTGGTTTTTAGAATGCATCAAATACTTATTTTTTACAAAATTTCATATCCTGGATGCAGACGCATGGCGTGTACCTTTAAGTTGTACTTGTGGTAAAACTTTTTGAAACACAAGTCGCAGTTGAACAAAGGCTCTTTCTGACACTCGTACCTAATATGTCTTTGTAGGTGCTTATACCTTCTATAGATCCTTTGGCATTGATGACATGGAAATTTCACTAAAAGTAATCACAATATTAATAAAGTGCGTTAAGTATAAATAAAAATATTGCTACATACTTTTACATTGGCCACTTCAGAAGTATTATTGCAGTATAATAAGACCCATAGCTAAACAGCAATTCCACTCAAAGGATTTCCTTTGTTCTCAGTATTCTTAAATGTAATTTTGTCTACACTTCAAAAACAATTACGCATTCTAATTGAGGCATTCACGCATAGCCATGCGCATTGCAAGCTGCACATGCCTACCACAAACATAGCCTCATTGAATCACTCTGTATAGTGATTCAATCATAATGCCATTAATTTTAACCACGTATTCGGGAAGGCCTAATAGACACATAATCGGAAAAAAAATTAGCTCGACCTTTCAAAAGATATACATCACTCCATAAGAATTTTCTGATGACGCGTTCGAGTATTGAAGTCCAACAGCGTTGCTAGTCAGGACCGTATACATATAATAAAAGCACGTTTGGTATTGAAGCGATAGATTTTTTTTTCTAATGACAAACTGCTTGTTTGCAATCTAAAATGTGCATTTTGTATATCCTTTGAAGTACTTATAAAATTTTTTGCATTTTAAGGTATTCATTATTAATCGTTTTGTCAAATTCCGGCGTAAAATTAATTCATCATGCCCTCGTAATGCAAGTTCAAAAGCTCCGTAGTTTTATACAGTAAATCATATTGGATAAAACATGCCTATTCTTTTAACCTTTTTGTTATGTTTTTGAAATCAGAATCAAGTTGAGTTTGTCCGTTGATATTCCCAAGTAATGCAAATCTCATTTAATTATGAATATGAATCACAATCAAATCATGATCAGTAGGTACCGGACAACACAAACGCACACGGAAAACACAAACGCACATGTCTATTAAAACGTCTTATATAAATTCTTACACGGCTCTGTTCAGGACAATCACGGCCTTCCACTACTTCACTTTACCCAACTTGAATTTAATTATTTGGGCAAATAGCAAATTTTATTAATAATTATAAACTACACTGGCGACACAAACACCAATCTCTACCACGTCGACGAGGTTCGACGACGGGCTCAAATGCATAAGAAAACGAACCCAAACGATGTTCGGCTTATTCCGTCGGTAACGGATTAAGCGGGGATATGAACTGCCAACTTTTTAGCTGTACCGAGTGTGCCGATTACAGCCTATCTGATGTCGGCGCTGATTGCTGCGGTTGAGCATTTATTATAAAATTCTCATGATTTCATACGGTAGGTATGGATTGCTGGATTATTTATCAGTGAATCGGTATGTCTCGGAGTGTTTTTTTATTGACAGCACGAGGCTTTTTTATTACTGTCTGTATTTAAATACAGCCTCTTTTAATAATTTAACATAAGTAGTATGTATCTGTATCCCTAAAATAAGTGGCTCTAGGACATACGTTTATTAAGCACACCACACTTTTTTTTATCAATGAAACACCCTGTATTTTTATAGTGCTACTAAGGTGGCAGCAACTAGTTCCAATTTAATAACATTACAAATTAAAGATTTTTAATATTATTTCAAATTTATATTCTAAACGCAACAAAACAAAAACACACCGACGCCTAACACGTACAACGATAAAAGGCACAAGGAACAACAGAACCCAATGCCCAAAAATTCCAAGATGTCCATCTTGACTACCTGCGTTTGGCATCTAGAACAACGCATGCGCAATGAGACTTTATGTACTGTGTTATTACTGTCAAAAGACAAGCTAGTTAAATAAAAATGTTTGCGGTTGGTAACAGTTGATATTATTTAATTTATTAAGTATATAAATGGAAAAACATATTCTAAAAACATTACAAAAGCTACATATATCCATATACATACTGAATTTTTGAATGAACAGCTTCAAGTTTATTATTATTTTTTTTATATTTAAAATGAAAACAAGAAAACTTGGTTATGGTACAAGAAAAACAGCCAGCGTCAAAATTGTAAAATATGTACTAAACTACTACTAAAAAATGTGAAGACAATTTGAGGGTAAATTCTTCGATAAATAATAAGATAAAAAACTTATGTAAGAACTTTGATTGAAGCAACATCGAATTTTTGCGCAAAGTAGTAAAGTATTAATGCGCATCTTTATGGCATATAATGACAGTTTTTCGTCAGTTCTAAGTAAAAGTGGCCACTATGTACTTTTTCCCAAAAGATAAAAATTGGCAAACAAAAATGAACATCATTTTTTAACAAATTATAATACTCGTTAATATTGAAAATGTACCCTAAGTTTTAGAAAATCGGAAACAAAGTTTAAAAAATAGGTATAATAATATGAACTTTTTTCTTATTTTATATTGTAGAATCCACCCTATATTTCTGAAACACTTTACTTTTTCATTGAATCCTCACTTTTTTACTACCGTAGATGTAGTACCAACTAATACAACATAGTCGCTTATAAAATAAAAATTAACTTCGGTAACATATCTAAAACTAAAAATACCTAAATATTGATTGTAAAGAAAATAATAAAATGATGAAGAACATCCTTATAAATTTTACGTTAATGAAATTTATTTAATAATATGAATTCATGTATTTGTTTAATATGTTTTAGATAGGCATCTAAAACAACATTAAAATAAATCTGGACGAAATTACACAAAATTATTAACTGATATAACAACTACAATATAAATTTTGGTTATTATCAGTGAACAGTACAAATTGGATTTACTTAAACTATCACCTAAGTTGTAAATCACATTCAATTAAGGCTGAAATATTTGTATGGAAATGAAATAGCAATATGATGTTTGATATATAAAAATATATTACATTGTCAATAAACTAGCAACAACGATTTTTAAAAAATATCCTAAAAGCTAAACAATACCTATTATGTATTTGTTTTCAAACAAATAATATTTCAAGTTCCATCTTAGCTGTTTCTAATTCTTGAATCATGCATTAATGTTATTATACAGGGTGTTCAATAAATAATGGTCCATAAGCTAACTTTATTGGACAAGTTAAATCAACTTACCTTAGTACAATGTTGATACCTTAAGAAGTTGTACGCTTGAGATTATCCCTTTACTTAAATTTTTACGATAATTATCTTATCGCTTTTGTAATTGTACCTATATTTAGGTAGAGAAGGTTTTTTTGTGCGATAAATACGAATATTTTTGAGTTAAATGTAGAAGCGCCTGTGTCAATATATTATTTCATACAATTTTTTTAAGGATATAGATTTTTGGAAAATGATTAGTTATTTAAAAAAGGTATAACTTTACGTGTTTGTTAAAAGTTATTACAGTTAGTAATATAGGGCAACATGAAAAAAAGTTAAACCTAGTTAAACGTAATAATACAAACAAAATCTTTAGTTTAAATTTATTTTTGAAAAATCCGCCAGACAGCTACTTATGTATTGAAGGCTGTTTCAAAATATATCATTTTCCAAAAATCTCTATCTTAAAAAAAATTGGAAGAAATAATTTAGTGGCACAGGCGTAATTAACAATTGGATATTCGTTATTTAAAAAAACTTATATTCTAAACTTTAAGTACAATTACCCAACTAATACGAAAATTATCGTAAAACAAATAAAATGAAAAAGGTACTTTCTGAAGCCTACAACTTCTGAAGGAAACAAAATTGTACTAAGGTAAGTTGATTTCATTTACATTATTTTTGCCAGAGGAAACTAGTCTTGAAGTGTGGCCCATTCTTTATACAACACACTATATACAGCATTATTTGTTCACAGAAAGAGAAAAATAAAACAGTACAACTTTGGATCGTAATCCCTTAATAATTAAAAACTAAGTTTTGGAAACTATTTTATTTATAAAAAATATACTTTTAATGTATCTATTGTTAAGTTAGTAATTATCGAGAATAGTTCAATAAGCAGCATGAAAATGTTTGCTATATATCAAAAGTTCTTCAAAATATTATATTCATATTTTAAATTGTGATTTAGAGCATCTGGGATTCATTTATGCTGTATTAAGATACCCAAATCTCTTATACTGGACAAGTGGATTTTTACCCTGTTCTAAAAACATTTTAAAAATATTTTTTATATGAAGAAAACCGAGTCAAAATTTTGTCACTTTAGAAAATTCATGTGTATCGTAATGCCATAAATTATTTTCTTTTTGAACCAAAAGTACCTAAGTTCTGTTGGAATTAAAATCAGTACAATGTAATGTATTTAAACAAGTTCTGCAGCATTTATTATTATTATTATTTTCATCAAAAACATATTTATTTACACATAATTGTGTCACAAAAACTATTAGATAAGTATGTGCAGCACTTAAACTATATGGATATTGATGATGTAAAATAAGATGTCGACGAACAATGCTTTTTCTTTCCAGAGAACTGAAATATTACTTGTTTAAATAAGATAGGTAAACATGGCAAACAACGTATTTTTTCTATAAGGTAAAGAACATTATCTTTGGTAAAAATATTACAACTAAAATTAACTAAACAAATTATGCTTAAATTCCGAAACGTCGAATTCTGGATGAATCCTAGACATATGGCGTCTTACGCTCACAGCATACTTGCCCATGTAGCCGCAATTGGGATAGAGGCATTGGTAACTGGGTTCCTTTTGGCATTCGAACTTGAGATGTCTCAAAAGAGAACTTCGACTCATGTAGAACTTACCACAAACCTCGCAAGTATACCCGGTAACGTCTCCTTCGTCTTCGGCAGAACCAAAACTTAGCTCCTGATCAGAAGGCTCAACTAATTCAGTTTCACATAAGTACCATGCCACTAAAATTATAAACATGTACTGTAGGCCAGGTCAAATAAATGAAAAAACAAGCGGTGCTTAAACAGATAAGTTAGAACACTTTGCAATGAAGATAATGTTAATTTATATAAATCAGAGCCCTGATTTCCCATCATAGCAAGACATAGTTCAATAAATGATTTTGATGATGTAATGCTAGTTAAACGATTTATATACATTAACCATGTGTTAAGGTACACAATAAGCTATCATTACTACAAAATATACTCGATATTTACATTAAATGCCGAGTGTGGTATATACAAGTATATACAAGAATACCTGGAAGAGGGTATTTTTACTTAGATGATAGTTCTACTATTACTGAAAGAAGTACTGCTGAAACAGTTACTATATAAACTTGTGCTTACAATTTTGTCGTAGAATAAACTACAAATGCCGTATAAGTTCGTCGTTGTGGTAAATGCAGAAGTATTGTAGTAATTGGGTTGTAAATTTGAATATAATTATTGTAAAACTTGTTGCTATATTTATTTTTTTTTCTTTAGTTTTATTGGGTTTTTGCCATACTTCTAAAAAAATAAAGATTAATTAAATAAGCCCTTGCGCTAAACGGATCAGTCAAGGCAAAGTGTGGCAAAAACCCAATAAAACTAAAGAAAAACTAAAATTATGCCACAAATAAATAGTTTCAGACGATATTTATTTATTCCTTGTGACAGTCTGAATTAATTTCTCGAATTATAAAGAAACATAAATCTCTAAAGTTACGTAGTTTATGGAAACTATAATTTGCAAAGAATGAACAAGGCCATAAATATATACAAACAAACATGTACCTAATAAAAATTATTTTCAATCATAAAGAGTGGATCATTAATAATGGGCCATAGAGCAGGGCGACACAATGGTGTGAAAAATAAGTACACATGAAAGTAAGTTAAAATTATTTTTTCGTTTTTTTTTTGTAATAATCCTATGGTTTTAGAGAAAACTGCTCTAATAAAGTTCTGCTTACGCCCGACTTCAAACATACTAATTAAATAAATTTCCAGGAAATCTTAATGTAACTAAAAACAACATAACATGGTTTGTAAATGACATATAAAAAGTAATAATAACAACTACAAACTTGTATGTATTTTTATACGAGTAAATTTCTTGTTAAAAGAATTAGAAAATACATAAAAATGGGTACATTTTTTTTCCAAAGTTACTCTGAACATTTATAAAATAAAACAACTGATACATTTGTCGTATCACAATATCTACTGATTTTTTTAAGGCAGTTTTCTCGATAATTCTACCAATGGCAGGTATCTGTTTTACGTGGGAATACGCCCGAATAAGAATTTGTAGTCAACCAATTCAGAACGTTTTGCCAACAAAAAAATAAAAAAGAAATTCATCATCAGACATTGCTAATGTGGTGCCATGGCCATACCTGATTTAATACATAGGTAAATTATTTTTCCTTTTGTTAAAAAATGTTTTCCTAACAAATTTAGCGACAATTGGTTGAGTGGTACTCGAATTATTACAAAAAAAAGAAAAACTAATTTCAACTGACTATCTTTTTCCACAGCAACATTTTTATTTTGTCCCAATGATATCGCCTCTGCTCTATGGCCCATTATTAATGGTCCATCCTGTCTATTTTTTAACAATAATTAAATATCTACAATAAATAAATCTCAACATGCAATGTTTCGAATTTTATAGGTTAAACTTTATCTGATGACAGAACTTAAATAAGAAAAAAATTGATCAACATGCCTGGCTTTCATTATACATGACTGAAAATGAAAATTTCTATTCGAATATGTTCAAAACACCTAATGTTAAATAAATGAACATTTAAGTACGTTGGTATTTGACGGTATCATTTATAATAGGCCTGTTCAATCAAGCAAGTTATCGGGAATGATTTGAAATTGTCAGAAATATTCGACCAGTAAAGGACCCCGCAGGGTCCTTATGGAACTTGGATTTCGGTCAAATTTGATGAAACTCTGGACTCTGTTAGTTCTCGACGAGTAGAACAAAAGTTCTCATGGCCACTGAGTCCAAAAGTCTCATGGTTTTGAGATATAGCTTTCTGAAGTTCGACTTTGGGTGCGTTTTGCAGTATTACTCGTTTCACACTTACAATAGTAAATACTTGTTTGTTCAAGCACGTATGCATATACACGTGTATTCAAATACATATAAACTTCAAATGTATACGTGAATACACGTATACGTGCTTGAACAAACAAGTATATACTACTGTAAGTGTGAAACAAGTAATACTGCAAAATGCACCCAAAGTCGAACTTCAGAGAGCTATATCTCAAAACCATGAGACTTTTGGACTCAGTGGCCATGAGAACTTTTGTTTTACTCGTCGAGAACTAACAGAGTTCAGAGTTTCATCAAATTTGACCGAAACCCAATTTCCATAAGGACCCTGCGGGGTCCTTTATGAATTTGTTTTCAGTAAACATCGTGCAAGAAGTAGTTGGATCGACGTTTTTTACAGTATTAATTCATAAAGCTAAATGAGTATGAACCTCATTCTCCTCTCGTTTAAATAATTTGACGCTTTATCATTTATAACGCAAATTATGAACCAAACATTTACACTAGAATATAGAAGTGAATATTGCTTGAGAATTGAACTGTTAAATTAGTAACCATATTCTCAATATTGTAAAATTGCCCAATCTATATTTATTTGGTTTATTTTTATTTTGCGAGTTTTTTTTTTCATCAGGAAAGGTTTGGCTTTTTGTATTTTGCTGTATGTGGTATTTGTTTGTTCCAACAACCGTCGAAAACTGGTCCAGAACTATCAGAAATGTTTGACTAACTCTGGACTGTTTGGAATCAGTTCTTGCTGTTGTTGGAACAAAGGTATTAAAAACCACAAAAGTATCCTAAACTGCATATTTAATATATTATATATACATATTTCTTTTTGGTATTATATTTGTACTTCAAAATATTTTGTGTCTAATTTCTATATGTTTTCAATTTCTTAAAGTGACGTGACAGGTGCTGTTTCAAATTGCTTTTGATTTTAGACTTAAACTGGCATCCTTGGATATGGCAACTGAACAGAGGTTGTTTCCCACATTCATACTTCATGTGCCTCCTAAGTGACTGGCTATGTCTGTAAAATTTGTTACAACGGAAACAAGTGTAGAAATCATTACCTACAACAGAAAAATGTTATAATTCGTTTTTTACATACATTTCGTAGTTTGAAATGTAAAGTCGATAATCAATACCTATTTCGGTTGACAATAATTTGATGTTTGTAGGTATAACCCATTGTAATAATGGTGGCACTCTTTAAAACGAATCTGGCGATTTGGTTTGAATTGTTGGCATATTCGTAATGACATCTACTTTCAACTTTTATCATTAGTCCCTACTTTTCTACTAACCAACAGAGATCTAACGAAATTTATATTTTAAATAATTTTTGAACTACTAGAGTAGTTCAAGACCTGTTTTGAGGGAGTAACATTATTATTGAGCTGGTTTATGCTTCTGTGAAATCGGAAACTCTCTTTAATTACATATCCTAGAATAATATATTCTACAACAAGTTGTCGAATATGCCATTCTAAACGTGTTTTAGACTATACTTTCTCCAACAAGATTTTAGATATCATACAAAAAGTTGCTTATTTGTACATATTCCATCACACTATGTTAGAATAACATTCTAACACAGTATGCTGGAATGACATAGAGTAACATTTTAACACAGTATGCTATTACATGTATTACAATCTAATTTTTAGTTGTGGAACGTGTACTTTCTAAAATCGTGTTGGAAAAAACATATACTTAAATCACATATTGAAAATATGCTTTTGAGAAATAAAAATATATAGCTTTCTTGACTTTTAAAATTCATTATTCATTTGCTACTACAGTATTTGTTTATAGGTTAAGGCTTAATTAACATTAAGCAAGTAGGTAATACAAATTAAGAAGATATTAAAAAAATACAGTACAAATATATGAGTTTTATTAAATTTTATAGCTTACATATTGCTTCTGTTAGGAAAACAAAATTCATTTGCTTCAAGAAAAAATAAAAATTTCGTTAATAAAGTTATGTCTTTTTCTTACTTATAAAGTTATGGAAAGTAATTCAGACCAAAGCCTGAGTCGGTGTATTTCTTCAAACATAACACAATTCCACAAAGATTATATCTCCTTCATCAGACTGGCCAACTTCTATGCTATGTTTACATGTCAGCAAAATGATCACAGATGAAAGAGTTCGCTATCGAAGGAAAAACTGGATCAGATTCACGAGAGTTTGTAAGAATTTTTTAGGAAACCACAAAAGTAGAAACTGCAACGAATTGGTAGATGAAATGCAAGAACTTCAGGCAAAAGAGTTCAATACAATAAAAATAGAGACGATTGACAAGTTGATGTGTATGTGAATCGAATGGTGATCTTCGATGAATTGGATAACTTTTACAGAGATCATTTTCTCGATTTCTCGCAATCTGATCGAAAGATCAGCCTGTAAAATTAGAGAGAGGGAGAGAGAGGGAGATTGACCATCAGATTATGATGTCTAGATGTCACTTTGGCTATGGCTAAAAACGTATTCCAATGTAAAACTTTCTATTCTTTCAGAAACTGGGGACACAAATGCGTTTCTATTTGGTAAACAAATGTTGACCTTCAAACAACATTGAAATTAACCTGACGTGATCAAGCAGAATCTGGGATTGGAGTCAGCGACTCCAGAAGCATATGAGGGGGCTGAATCTGATCTATTCCGTGTATGTTCTAGGAATATTTTGCTTCAGTGGGAACATATGTGAGAGCTGAGACTATTCTGGCACCAGATTTGTATTCATATAAATTTACCAGTCTGATCTGGGGAATTTGACCTTTTTTTGTGGAACTGTGTAATAAAATATTATGAAAAGGGCTTAGCAGGATAAATATATGTATGTGTTGCCCCCTGCTGGATTTACTTCAAATTTTCTGTAGAAGTCAGCAATAATATAAGCTCAAATATCTCAAATGGATATATCTAAAAAAAAATTTATGGTAGTTGTAGGGGTTATATGAAAAATTAAACATATTTTTTTCTGTAGAACTGCTTTTAAAAGAAACTGGTAAAAAGTATTTTAAAAAATTTTTGGAATTTTTTTTACTTTGTATTAGACAAAGTGTAAAATTGTCAAACTCACTGAAATGGTATTTAATAGTTTAAAACACATGAATTGGAGAACAAATACAAAGTGCCCCTGGTTTTTCGTTCTTAACTTTGGAATAAGATAGAACAAGAAAAAATAATAGTTGTCTTTCCGCTAACATTTTTCTCCATAATGCAGTATTATGGACATAAGGTCAGCCCGGCTTTAAAAAAAATATATTTTGTTTTTGATCTATTACACAAATAAATATTTTTCGCTCAACCTTCGTATGCAGTAATCATAATAAATGGTTAATATTTTCATGTGAAGAACTATTTTGAACTAAAGCCAGTGGCGTAGCTACAAATATTAAAATTGTATTCTATTTTCTGAGGAAATTCACTAAGCAGCTTTATTTTTCAGATACTTTGACTTTTTCTGAGGGTTATCCTATGAAATTTTAAAAATTGCAGTCGATCATTTATTAAACAAATAAAAACAACAGTTTATAAACAATTTAATTTGAAAGGTGCTGAAAGTGATATCGATGATCGAATGCCCGAATTAGCATGCCATTATTTATTTTACCACAAAATCTTCAAATAGGATGTAGGTAATAAATTTTTTTATATACACCGGAGATGTAAACAGTTTTTTCTTTAAAAAGCTCCAAAGAAATAAATCTAGTGGATTGAGCTCCGGTGATCGAGATGGTCAAGCAACAGGACCACCTCGACAATATAATCCTTTTCTTATAGATCGTATTTAATTAACTTATTTAAACATGCTACAACAGCACAATAAACAAACTGAACCGAGTGACATCTGTCATATCAGAATTTTTTTAAGTTCTTTATAATACTATGAGAAAATCTTCATTAGAAAGTCAAAATATCTGAGAAACAAAGCTACCTAGTGAATTTCCTCAATAGCTTCTTATTTCAGAAAAAATAAAAATACTTTTCACTATTGGCGTAGTGGGAGTTCAAAGGGAAATACATCTACGCCACAGACTTTAGTTAAAAAAAATCAATTACGGCAAAATATTAATCTTTGCTTATGATTATTGCACACTAAGTTTGAAAGCAAAATATTTATTTGTTCAATAGATAATAACTAAAAAAATATTTTTTAAAGTTGAATGCCCTGTATCAGAAAACGGAAGTGTCAGAGAAAAATATTATAGGAAAGACATCTATAATTTTTTCATGTTCTATCTTTTCACAGAGTTAAGAATCAAAAACAGGGGACAACTTGTATTTGCGCCCCAACTCATGTGTTTTAATGAAATGCAATTTTAACCGATTTCACAATTAAACACCTTGGTAAATTAAACATTTTTGTGATAGAATATGGTGAGAGAATCTGTAGTATATCCCAAAAAAAAATACAAAAATTGTTGAATTTTTTCTTTTTCTTTTGAAAAACAGTTCAGCAATTTGTTTACAATGTTGATTTATCAAATTCCATTACATATTTTTTGGGCATCAAAACAGAACAAAGCAGTTTTAGAGAAAATAAACATTTTTTATAAAATCCCCATAACTTCCATAAAAAGTCTTTATGAGATATAACCTGGAAAATGCAAGCTTACATTATTGCTGATTTGAACAGAAAATTTGAAATAATTCTCTTGCTAAATTTATAATTTTAATTTTAAGACTAACCTTATTGTTATAAAAATAGTAATAATATTAGAACTTTTATAAAAATAGAAAAAGTAGTAACTCTACTTAAACATCAATCGTATTGAATAATACTTTGGACAACTTCGTCCACTTTAAATTTCAAATTATGTTTATTACAGAGATGTCTCTCGACATGGACCTTCTGATAAGCTCTATACGGGCATTTTCCACAGCCAAATCGAGGCAACTTTCCACATTCATATTTCATATGTCGGCTAAGAGTCCCTTTCTTAGCATATGATTTGTAACAGGTCTTGCACTTGTATTCCTTCATTCTATATAGAACGCGATCTGAAACCAGAAAAAAAAAGGTAATCGCCTACTAAAAAAACATAGCTTTCACTGCTAATATACCTTTAATAATCATGTTGATAATAAAAGATAAAAACAAGGTGAAAATAAACAAATTTTTATTTATACCTCTTTGATTTTTAACTGCAAACTGAACTCGCGCTAGCTAGAATGTAGCAATTGTCTGAAACTTACAATCGAACGAGAAATTTGACAGGACGTATTTCTTTAGTTGATAAATAAGAAAAATAAAATATTAGCGTAATAGTTATTTTAATATTAAGTGCGCAAAATCAGTGATTAAAATAGTCGTCTTTTTTGACAGTGACAAAAAATTTATAGTACGCGTCTTTGCGTCTTTCAAAAAAATCTGATTACAGAAACATGCTTATAGAAAATATGTTAGCAACTCTACCTATACAGAATCTTCTTCTTCATAAATGTTTGACATTAACCCAGCTATCTGCCAAAGTTTATCATAGATCTTGTAGAAAATCCTGTATAAACAAAGTTTCATTCAGAATATTATGCTTAGTTGATACAAATCTGTGTTGGAAAGCACTACTCTTTTGCTTTATTTTGAAGGCAATTAATCATAATGCATAAGGTTGAATACGTATTTTTGGAGGTGAAGCCTATAAACAACATTCCGAATTCCAACACCATTATCATAATTCATGTGCCTTTTAGCAAGCATAAAATCACCAATAAACGTTCAAACCATGACATTTATACATCATAGGAGGTAGAAGCAGATAATTTGTCGAATCTATTTGGATTACAATCTTCGGAATCGCTATGAAACCTCGTTTGAAATACATTTACCACTAATTACAAATTACGAATGACGTTTAGTCTTCTAAAATTTATGACCGAAAAAACACAGTTGGTACTTATTACAGTACAGTAAGTAGAATTATATTTTGATATTGAAAACGTTCCGACCAAACTGGATTTGTGTAAGAAGAAAACAGTGTGTGTAGTAAAAAATAAAATATTTTATCCATATAAACTTATTTTATTATTCAAGTCTTATACATAAGGAGATCAAACAAAAACATGCATTATGTCTATAAATGAAGTTCGGAAAATTAAACTTATTTTCAGGTATACCTAACGAAAAACATCTTTCTACGAAAGCCATTCATGATCTTGCCATGTACGACAATAGCTTAATATTGTCTATAAGTTCCCTTAAATAAATGGTAAATGCTTTCAAATTATTAAGTAAAAAATGAAATCAATCTTCTTCTGATATTGTCAGATACTTAGGGTAGTGAAACCTAAGTGTTTCTTATAAAACTCTTACTGTGTACCACGACAGTTGAACAAGAACAATAAGAAAATAGTGGCATATAATTATAAAAAAACCTTTCCCGAACTTGTTCTGTAGGCATTATAACATGAGATGAACGCAAATTATAACATTTATACTAAAAACTCGTTTTACCAAGGAGTCAAATCTTGTTCTGCGTTGGTATGTTTGTGGCTCATTAAATGCTGCTTAAGAACGTGTTTATACTTGAACGAAGTTAAGCACAAATTACAGCAGTATGAAGGTAGTTTGTTGCATTCGTATCGCTTATGCCTGCTTAAGTTGCCTCTGTGTTTGTACGTTTTGTGACAAGTATCGCAGACGTGTGGACCTCCACCTAAAAAGAATGGTATTCAGTTAATACTTTATTTTCAGAAACTTTGAAAACAATTCACTACTGGAAAGATATGCATTTCCTACAGGTAGAATAGGGTTAATATAGTTTTAAATTTATATTGAAACTATTCAAAATGTAAAAAAAAACTGTTCTTTCATGCACTCGACGGATGACTTTTACCACTTGCAAGTTTAAGAATGAATGGGTACTGTAAGCGGACGGTCAGTTATTTAGGGGTGTTTCCCAAAATACTAAATGTGAGGTTATTATTTTTTTTAATTATTTTTTTAACTAAAATTACGCCATCACTAAAGAGTACGTAAGTTTGTGTGTTACCTTTCTAAATCAACGAAGTGGCAAAAAGCTAAACTGCAACAGAAAATGTTATAAAAACAATTTGCCTTTCTGTACCTTTACGAGAAATATCTTCAAGAGGTGATGTAAAAAACTCTCGACCAATATTTTTACTCTCAATATTTGGTAAATTGTTACAAAGCAAATAATTATTTTGTAACTTTAAAAATTCCATTATAGAACAACAGCATGTTTCTTTTTCAAGGTCGATCTGTTGTCGATCTTGTATCTTATATTCAATTTATATCTGAAAATATGGATGCAAGACGTTTTTTCTTTTGACAATCCATCATCCTACTTTGTTTGCTTTGTTTAGGTGTGCAAGGTAATCTTCTAAGATGGATCAAATCATATCCCTTCAATAGGTCACAGTGTGTTAGAATCAACAGTCCCTCTTCAGATTATGTCAACATTATACCAGCAGTACCGCAGGGATCACATCTGGGGGCCCCTTACTATTTTATTTATTTAGCAATGATATTAATAACTACAATATTAGACTGTTTTAAAATATTACATGTGTTTAAAAACGTACTAATTTCAGAAACATGTGTGTTAGTTTATAGAAATTGGATAAGATATTACATTATATATATATATATATATATATATATATATATATATATATATATATATATATATATATATATTATTTTCTCGTTATTTTTATTACCCCTTTAAACTCAGTTGTGTGATGAATCGTGACTAATAATGAAACAGTTGATATCAATAAATAATTTATTCAATACATACAATAAATATGAATAAATAATCTCAATTATATTCCGCTTTTATTGGACTATGTTGCAATTTTAGATTAGATAGATGTTTTTTTGTTTTGAAATGAATTTTCAGGTGTTCCAGTCGATAGGCTTTATAATCGCATAGGTAGCAGTAAAATTTTGGTGTTTTGCCACACTCGTAAGTCTGGTGTCTTCTCAATCCTCTTTTATGACGGTAAGTGTTACCACACTTGCTACAGGTTCGGCCTTCTACATATTCTAAAATGCACAAGCATTAATAAATACTCGCTTAGTTTACAAACATTAGAAAATTACAGTATTATCCAAACAGTATGTTAATCCATATTTAAATAGCAAGAGAAAATAAGTTGATTAGGGCCAAAATTGCCAAAAGTTTGAAGAATATAAGACATACGGTATGAACCATTTTGGTGACGTGGTATCTGAAAAACTATAAGATATAGAAAAATGGTTAAACGATGAAAGTTTTAGATAACTCTGTTGTTAACTTAATGGTGTTTGCAGACCTGTCCTAGTTCTTCTAATTTTCGAGTTATTTTGAAAAAAAAAATTAAATGTGGCGTTTCTGAAAGTAGTCAATTTTTTATTTAGAGGAATTTTAAACTTGAAAATGTTTTCACAAACTTTTTTCGGGAGATTTCACTGTATATTTAGATTTTTATTGCGACGTCAACTTTTTTTTCATATGAACACTGAAACTGAAACATCGCAATGAAAATCAAGATATGCAATGAAATTCCTCGAAAAAACTTACAAATGATTTTTGAAAACGCCACATTTACTTTTTTTCAAAATAATTGAAATTTTAGTTGAGCTAGAAGCCATCTACAAGCGTCATTAAGTTAACAACAGAATCGTCTAAAACTTTCCTTTTCCCTTAACCATTTTCCTATCTCTTATGGTTTTCAAAATACCTATACATGCATCATTAAAATGGTCCATATGGTATATAATGGATAATCGGTACATAACACCAAATTATTACAATACTAATAAATTAACAAATAAACTACGTCAAACTAAAGCTATTAAATAAGATTTTTCTAACTAAACGTATCAAAACCATATTCAATATATTTACTTCCACTGAAAAATATTTTCATAGTCAAATGTAAGTTAATATTTTCCTGTAAATTGAATTTATATCAGCAAAAAGGGCACTTCCTACATTCATTTAAATGATATCGATTCAAATGACATGTCTGTTTGTAGTATTTTCCACATTACAGACAAAGCCATCTTTGTTTGACATCTAAAATTAAAAAGGACGATGGAAATTACACTACACTGCTAATAACAAAAAATGTCTAAATGGGGAAATTGCATGATTTTTCCAAAAAAGCAATGTATTATTTCCATCGAACTGGCGTTTGTCCTAAACAATTTCGTAAAAAATAAGCCTAGAAGCGGTATTTAAAAATTTGGTCTGGCCACGCCCTCTTAAAACGGTTGCCGCCACCGTAAGTCTACAACATCACCACTAGTAATTATGGCATTGCCTACACAGTATTTACACTATGTATCTGTGACCAAAAATGCTACAACAATGCAGAATACAAGAAATAAGCGTCTGTGTACATCACCAATACCATAACCTACACCTGTAACCATGAAAACAAACTGCGCTGAAGGACATGTAACGTCACACGAATGATATCATGTTTTCGGCCACGTGTTTTGTTTAAATTCTATGGCAATTTATTAATGTTAATATATTAATTATGAGATTATTGGTAAAACGGTGCATTTAAGAAGTTATATTTATTAAATAGAGCGCAACCATGTTTTTTATGTACCATCACCATTCAAAGTTTTATGTTGCATCAGATTTCTATTAACAAAAAAGTAATCTAAGAAATTACTTTATAAAGACACACAATAAAAATATTTTACCATTCGCTATATTTCCTTTTCTTATTTGTAAAATTACGGATATCAAAAGAAGACCAAAGTCTGAGTACTTGTGGAATTTAAAAGAAGTAGATAAAATATTATGAAAATTTGTATTGACATATACAAAAATGTTACGAAATACTGTCAAATAAATATGTCAAATTCAAAATTTGATTTCTTAGACTAACATTCTTGTTATAAGAATAGTAACATTAATAAAACAGTATTATAAAATAAATAACAACAATGTAGTTACACTACTTGAATATCAGTTGGGTTTATTTATACAACACTTTAATAGCACTTCTTCCATATTAAATTTCAGACTATGCTTATTGCAAAAATGCCTCTCCATATTTTCCTTCCGATTTGATTTATAGGGACAAAGATAGCACTGATACTTTTGGCGTTCCTTCCCACATTCATAAGCTATGTGCCGATTTAGGTGACTTTTCTGTTTGTAATCTTTTCCACAGTTCAAGCAAGGCCATCTCTTTTTGGAATCTAAAAATGAAAAAATAACGTAGTACCTGAGAATCTCAGGAGGCGTTAGTCGTATTTTAAAAAGGTTATCATGACTTTTTATAAAAAAAAATGGTATAAAGATTTGTATATTGACGGTACAAACTTACCAATACGAAACGGCCATCTAAAATTTTGCGAAACTTGTTGAAGATATTTTTCTTTTGAATAATATACAATACGGTCACATGTGAAACTGAAAAAATCGTGTTTTCCATGTAGCCCCCCAACTTCGCGAAAATCGTATTTTTCTTTAATGTGCTATATTGTGCTAGTTGCTCCCAACATTGTGCCGTTTAAATAAATTTGATATTTGCCTCCGTTCTCCGGAAAATCTAGAAAAACCTGAATTTCCTAACCCCAATTTAACACAATCCCATTTATTTCGATGTGCTGAGTTGTGCTAGACGTTTCGAACATTGTACCATTTAAAAAATGTTGGTATATACTTCCGTTCTCTGGGAAATTAAAAAAAAAACGGAAATTTTCTAGCCCCCCACATTTAGAAATTCCATTTTTTTTTCAATGTGCTGAGTTGTGCTAGTAGGATCGAACATTGTGCCGTTTAAAAAAATTTGATATCTGCCTACGTTCTCCAGAAAAGGCAAAAAACCGAAAAATTTGACATGACTGTGGCCCCTAGTTTGCGAAAATCATGTTTTTTTTAATGTGCTGAATTGTGCTAGTTGTTCAGAATATTGTGCAGTTTAAAGAAATTTGAAATCTGCCTCCGTTCGCCGGAAAATCCTGAAAAAACAAAATTTAAGCGTGAATTGTGCTAGTTATTCTGAACATTGTGCCGTTTCAAGAAATTTAATATCTATCAGAACATTAAAGAAATACACGATTTTCGCAAAGTAGGGGTCACAGTAAGGTCACGTCAAAATTTTCGGTTTTCTGTCTTATCCAGAGAACGGAGACAGATATCAAATTTTTTAAACGGCACAAAGTTCAGAACATCTAGCACAATTCAACACATCAAAAAAATGGGATTGTGATAAAATGATGGGCTAGAAAATTCCGGTTTTTCCGAACGAAGGGAGATATCAAATTAAAAAAAAACACGATTTTCGCGAAGTAGGGGCCACGTGGAAAACATGATTTTTTTATTTTTTAGGAAAATGGCTATTATTTTTCTTTAAACTCTTACGCATAATGTAGCACAAATCTGGCACACTCCAGTACAACCTTTATTTTTTATTTTATCAAAAAATGAGGGCTAAGTTCACGCACATTTTGACGACTCCTTGTAAAGAAATCAAAATATGACTTACAAATGTTTATTTTTGAGTTTCTTTCTTAAAATTAACTTACACGCCCTGAATCTCAAAAATAAGTGGCTCTAGGACATACATTTCAAATATAAGTGAAGTTTTCTTAACCCCACTTATATTTCAAAATCAAAATAATACAAATCGAAAAAAATGCACATTTATTCTGTAGTAAACAACAAAATATTTATATAACAGAGAGTTTGATTCTAAACTATTTTACAGTTTCAAGTATGTATTCTAAAATTTATAAAATATCTCTATTACGCAGTTGAATTTTTAAAAAATAAAATACAAGTTTCATTCATATTTTATTATTAGATATATCTAATAAATAATACATTAAATATAACAAACTTAATATTTTTATATCTGGTACAACTTAAAAAAATATACTTCTGTGTCGATCAGTTTTACATTTTATAAAAGAAAAACTGGTTTGGTTACCTGCTTTTAGACTTAACTTAACTTGAAAAGATAAGATAAAATACTGAAATAAACAATCAATTAAAATACTACTATTTACTATTTCTGTACAGAGTTTATACAAAAAAATCAGTGGTAGTTTCCTTGGCTAATTTTAAGGAGGTGTTTCATACAATTTTTTTTTATTGGAGCCTCCCTTTAAAAATTAGAGGCTTCATAAAGAAGAGGGTATAATATGTTTTTTTTTCAATTTCTCTGAAAAACAGTGAAATAGAAACAAACGAATTTTGGCAGGTACGTATACTTACAAAATTCAATTTTACTGGCATATTTTCCGTTTTGCTGGTGGATAAACCACCCCTTCTCTGTTTATTTTCCAAACTTATACTTTTAAATTTCATTTCATTCTTAGTTTTTGAGAATTTGTTTTTTTTTAATAATGGAAAATCATCACCGAATTTTTGTGCAATTTATTCTTGTCACTAATATTAAGTTTCGGTAAATGTCAAACACTTACAATAATAAGTTTCATATACAGAACATATGAATATTCATCATTCAATTATGAAAATTGCTGATTGTTTGCCATCTTTACATTTTACCCCCTCCTTTAAGGATCTGTAACTTTTCAGGGAAGACTCCAATTAAAAAAATATATATAGACCCCTCTACGCCCCTTAACACTCCTACTTCTTAAAATTTGCAAAGGAATTTTCTCAATTTTTTGTATAACTTATGCAACACTCTATATAATACTAAAAAAATGTTACTTAGGGATTCGCAACTTGACTTTATTTTCGAGCTACTTGATTTTATTTGACCTCAGATCAAATTGAAATTGATTTTTTATCATCTGACAGCTGTCTAGAAATAAATAGGTTTGTATTTTTTTTATAAACTAGAGCATGAATTTTAGTATCATTTTTTTACATATTAAACGAATCAGACATACAAAGGAATGACTCATATACTTATTTTTATTAATTATTTAAGGCACATGATACTTTTATTGTTTAATCTATATGTTTTTCAGCAGAAGGTCAAGATGTTATTATTATAAAAAATGCTGTCATTGCATGAATAAAAAAACAATTTCATCTCCTTTCCAACATTTCAAATTTAAATAAGAAACTTTGGCAAGAAGGCCTATTTTATTTATAGTTATTTAAATATCAATTAAGTACTTTTTTTAAAAACTGTTCTTCAACAATGACAAAATAATTTAATTTGGGGGATCAAAATTGGTATATGACTATAAGATTAAATTATTTCTCGATAGCTAAAGCGTGATTGATTTCACGTCAAATCAAGTAGTCTTAAGAAACATCAAGCTTCTGGTCTTAATAAGCCCCTTTACACGCACGGTTTTTTTCAGAATTTTGAAGCGTATGCTTCAATCACAAATGACAAATATATGGGTCTATATTATTATTAAATTCGCAGTATCATTTACACGCTTACTATTTTACATATTTTCTAGTATGTGAGACATTTCATTTCGCTTTATTAGTGGATCTTACCTATCCAACAGAACTCAGTATGTTTTTTTATAATTATTGTTCGTCAAACCAAATGGAAATAGTTCATGGAGTTCCACAAAGCTCAGTATTGGGCCCTGTTCTATTTCTTACCTATATTAATGATTTCCCAAATTGTGATAAAACTGACGCTTTAAAGTCTAATAGCGATTTAACAAAACTCGCCGATGATTCCGTTGATGTGCAGTCGCTAATAAAGGACTGGTTTATTACTAACAGATTAAACTCAAATGTTGACAAAAGTCAATCTTTGCTCTTTACACTTCGCCACATCAATATTAGATATAACTCAAACGATGTTAATTTTTTGAAGTTCGCCTCGACACTAAAATAAGTTGGGAAAATCATGTCAACGATTTATCTATACGTTTATCTAAGAATATTTTTCTAATACGTATCTTGAATCGTGTACTCTCTAAACCCATGCTTATGTCTGCATATTATGGCACTTTTCATGCCACCATGACTTATGCAATTTTGAACTGGGGCCATTCTTCTCACATTGATTTTTTTTTCGATTATAACCCAAATGTATAAGAATAATTGCTGGAATAAAATACAGACGATTGTCGTGAGCATTTTAAACAGCTAAATATTCTTACACTGCCGTCGGTATATATTCTTGAATGTCTCATTTACATTAAGAATAATCAGTATAGATTTGCTCGACGCGAGAGTTTTCATTCTCACCATACTACTAAGACATAATATCAGGCCATACTTTCTTCGATTAGCGAAATCCAGAGATGGTACAAATTATTTTGGTATTAAATTCTTTAATAAACTTCCAATCGGTCAGTCCGTAGATCTAAATTGTTTAAAGGTTAGAATTAGAAAATATCTCAAAACAGCGATTTATAATTTTAATGAATTCTTTGCCGACCAATTTTTAGATTTAATTTATTTACTGTTTTTGTTATTTTATTCAATGTTATTTTACTTGTTATGAGTATTATTTTAGTGTTATTTATATGTATCTTTCATTGGTTCCCTTTATCGACATGTGTAGACATTTTAATGTATGAACCTCAATAAATGATTTGATTTGATTAGTAAAACACCACAAAAGAATGTCCTGGTCGAAGGATAATTAGAAAAGTTTATCGAACTCTGCAGAAACTTTCCATGATTATGGAAAATTAAAAGTGACGATTACAAAAATAAAAATCTAAAAAAGGGGCATACGAAAAATACCTGTTAGATATTAGGACCGTTTACAAAGAAATTTCAACATTTTTTAAATTGGCAGAAACTAACTACAATACGATGTGCGTCATGTGGAATTTTCGCCACACCCCACTTCAATACCTTCAACTTTTATGTTTACAAAGTCATTTTTGGACTGGATGTCCAAGGGTGGAATTCATAGTCAGCACTTCACTTAAGTGTGGCTTTTTATTTAAGGTATACTTAAATAAGATGCTCTTAAATATTTTGTTTCATATCTACATTTAATGGAAACTTATTAAGTTGTGGTATGAAACTATTAGTTAGTTGTTACTCTGCATTTTTATCTTGTAAATTGCAAAGCTAAGTGCACACTTAACTTTAAGCGTTATCTATATTTTCCACCACAAATCTGCAACGCTAGCGTCTAGCCTTGGAGCGTTGTTCTTTTTAACAACACGCACTTGTAGCGTACGCTTCAAAATATAAACCCAATCCGTCGTTCCAAAAGCGACCGATTGGAGCGTACGTGTAAATGGGCCAAATCCCTAATGGTGTTGTAAAACATGAAATCATGTTTCTACAATTTTTTTATATTAAAATAAATATTACATTAGCTGCGAAAATGAATGAGATTCTTGATTTTGTCCTTATAGTGAACAGCTGCAATATGTTGCTGGAGATTATGACGATGTTTGAAAACCCTGTCGCAGTATTGGCAAACCTGGGATCCATGCTTGTTGCACTCGTATCTCAGATGGCGCATCAAAGTGCTCTTGTGTTTGTATCTTTTGTTGCAGCCGGAGCAGCCAAAACTTAAATCTGAAAGTAATGTTTGTTAGAAAAGTAGTGTGCTGTGTTGAATTCAGTTGTTATATTTCTACTGAATATGTGCAAATAATCAGAAGTGGGATGTACAAAAAAATAGAGGTATTATTAATTAAATCAACTTTATTAATTAAAAAAACATTTGTGTCAAAAAGTAATTAAATCTACTTGTGGACTGAGATGTACATGATTTAAATTAAACTACTCCCATTTTGCGTAGATGCAAGCGGTCCTCAAAATTTTTAATGACTTATTACTTACTGAAACAGTTACTATAAATTTGCGCTTACAATTTTGTCGGAGAATAAACTACAAATGTAGTAGACCATATAAATTTGTTACTGTAGTAAAGTATTATAGTAATTGGGTTGTAAATGTTAATATAATTGTTTTAAAACATTTTGCAATATTTTGCAATAAACTAACTGTCTAACTACTGCAGTCGACTCTCGAACAGCAAAGTAAGAACTAGGTTTACTATGAATGCCTTTATACAGGGTGTCTCATAATAATGTGCGCACTTTGGAGGGTGTGTTCCTTGGATCGTTTTAGGAGAGGGTTCTACCTATAAAATTTTTCGATTTGAGCCCTCCCTTACGAGATAAGGTCGTAATTATTTCATATCGAGAAACGTTTAGAATAAAAAGTTCTAATTAAAAAAAAACGACAGATGTTGGCGGTTGCCACCCTTGTAGACATTTGGTAAAAATAAATATCGTATTCAACAATGTCACTTAACTAAATGTATTCACCGATTTTCAGATTTGTAAGTTTAACCGTTTTTGAAAAAGAAAATGAAAACCGAAATTTCAATTTTTTAGAAGCCCTTCTAAATCTCCTAAGGGAGGGCTCAAATCGAAAAATTTTATAGAAAGTACCCCCCCTAAAACGACCCAAGGATCACACCCTCCAAAAGAACGCACATCATTATGGGACATCCTGTATATACTAGATGTAAATTCATAAACAGTATACATATTATGTATGTCCCATATAAGGTTTATTTCTACAGCAGTTGGAAATGGTTTGGAACTGTCAAAAATGTCTGCCCTACTTTTCCGTTAAATTTACTGGTAACTCGTTTTCACCTTAACTGGTCGAATATTGCTAACAGTTTCAAACCGTTTCCTATTCTTTCAGGAACAAACCTACTGAATAAAAAATACACAGATAATACCCGTTAATGATATACCGTTAGACAATATATTGAGAAATTCCGGTTAAGTATCCCATATCAATCCACATACGACCTAGGTTTTAATATACAGTAGTAGTGAGCATGAATTTAATGATTACACATCATGTTTCTCTTTTAATATTTTACAGATATAAATTAATTATTAATATTGTCAATAAATATTTGTATATAAACTAAACAAAATTTGTTTTTTTTATAAGGTAATAATCCCCCTTCAGAATTAGTAAATTTAAAAACTTATTTTTGCAAAATTTAGAAATTAAAATAGTATTCTTAACAAGATAAAATAACGAATCTAGCAAAAACACTTTAAGTGTCAATAATTACAGCAACAGAGTAGAAAAAGTTACTACCAACGTATAATTTTTAATATCCTAACTAGAACCAAACTAACACTAACTGAGACTACAACCATCAAACAGTAACTTTTACGTAACCGCCACCAAATTTGCTACTTTATTCTAGTGATAACTTCATACAACAAAGTTACAGTCATTGCTACGTATTTTCAACTACTTCTGGTTACTTTACACTTATGTGACTTCTAAACAGCTACCTTGGTTTTAGTCTCAGTTACCAGTGGGATGACGTTTAAGTTTTCAGAACTAGAAAGTGACAAATGATAGTAGCAGCCACTAACTCATGTTACTAAAATATGACTTAAAAATTGAAATTACTTTCAAGTAGCTTTGATAGTTGCCGCGACGTTCAGAGAACCTTAAATGTTCTTTAAAGATGTAGAACCTGTAAGGCAGATTTACAAGTCCAAACAACTATTTACAATCATCACGCACATCAACTACAAAGTGTGTATCATCTCTCAAATTCACCATGAAGTAAATTTTACCATGTATTCGATCATTGTATTTTTGTCTTATATTTTTTATAATTATTAACTTAGTGCTACGATATAAAACGATATCTACAGTAAACTATAAACTTTTACCCACATTAAATGTTTGCCAAAATATGGAACAGGTGTAATCAGCAAAGCCACAAACAAATAAAGATATGTAGTAAAAGTAATAATGCAGAGATAAGCATTCAACTACGACTAGAAAATAAAATTCAAGGAGTGCTAGATTTGGAAGTTTTATCACTATGACCTACATGTTTCACTTGCGTAAGTAAACGTACTGCACTTATAAATGTCTCCCCAACAGCTACTTGATTCAGAGTTAAGCAAATGAAGATGATGCATGTAAAAAGAAAATAAATGTAACAATATTAGCTGCCAGACAAAGAAGCAACATACAAATATAAAAGAGTGGTGGGAGAATGTTGAAGTTCCTTAAATGTTGCGGTCATGCAGCAACGTCATCCTCATGGAACCACAACATGTCTGGTTTCTATTACTTGGTCATGGTTAGTGGCAAAACACTTTAAAGTACCTACAATCATCTAATTGTGCTAGTTGGGATATTTAACACTTTTATAAAACGTTCTAATGGGAGTTACAAATATAGTAAACGTTCAACAATTTTTGTATTACTTCGTAACATTTCTGTTTTAGTAAAATAAATAGTGTTTGGAAATTATTACTACAAAACTGTAAGAATAATAGTACTATCGTTTGCAATAACAATGACACTACCAAACAAACCAAACCAAACAAATTGTATTTATATAGATCTATAATTGTCTAAGCGATTGGTATTCTTTTTTCTTTCAGTGTAATTACAGAGAATAATACAGTTTGCTGAACTCTTCCACTTTTTCAGGATGTTTCCTATACACATGTTTCTTCATGTTAAATTTGTGTTTAGATGTCAAATTGCAGTAAATGCACTTCAAGGATTTCTGCTTGCCACATTCGTACCTTATATGTCTGGACAGGTTGTTCCTATAGCTGTACACTTTGAAGCAGCTGGGACATTGGCCTCCCCCTGGTGGTACGCAGTCTGAAAAACATTTCTACTTAGGTATATTTTACAAATAAATAGTCAGATTCTACTTACAGAATAACTACCACAAAAACCATTATAAGAACTGGATACTTATCACAACTTTCATTTTACTTGTAAGACATTTTAACTTTTATCACTCTGTATTATTATTTATTTAAAAAATAGTATCTACAAAATGAAAGAAATCGTAAACAAATCTCAAACATGTTTTTAAACGCATTGAAAAACTGTAGATTGTAGATTAGTTCCAGATGCCACCATGAACACATTTTACATGTCTTTGCAAGCTATATTTTCTACAAAACTTGATTCCGCACGAAGAACAAGCAAAGGTCGGTTCCTTTCCACATTCATATTTTTTATGGTTACGTAATGATGCCTGATGCCTGAATGCTCTAGGACAGTCAGTACACTTCCACTTTGACGGTCCTGAAAAATTAGTTACATAAAAAAGTTTTCTGTAAAATACAACGGATTTAATAGCAATGCCAATTTTATTTTTATATGACAGATATTAGAAACAAAATTAAAAAAAAAAACAAATATTGTTCTGTCAACATTTCCACACAATTCAAATCACTTTTCTACAACTTATTACTTACCACTACCACAAATACCACTATAAAATTAAAATCCATAATGGTCAATTTGGGTCTCAGAGGTGGCCAAAGGTCCACATCTTCGAATCCATTAATTGATAAAAAATATAAGTATTTGAAACAAAACGTCAATGTACTGAAAATAATATTGAATAATTAAAACATAAAATGTTTCTGGCAGCATTTCACGGGTGTAAAATCTTCACAAAGAATTTGAAAAAAGTTTATAACTGCATGCACAATGTTAGTCGTATCATCTTTGATTTTTTTCTTATGTTTCGAATAGTTATGTATTTAAGAATAAAATTGTTAATATGAAGTTTCTTATTTTTTAATTATATACAATATGATATTTTTTTGAAAAATATACTTCAATTATTTTACATTTTCTGTACATACTGTAAATCATCAATATAAATGTATCTACATTGATAAGGTTATTTAGACAAGCAAAATATTTTATAAGCAATGGCTTCTCAAAATAATCAAACATACAGGGTGAGTCAGGCATAATGTCATTAATTTTAACCACGTATTTGGAAGGCAGAAAATCGAAAACAAAATTTAAACGACCTTTAAAAAAATAAACAAATCACCCTATAAAAATCGGTAACACGACGCGCCTGGTACACTACAAACTTTCTGATGACGCAACCATATGACGATGGAATGTCAAAGGAAGAATCGTTGCGACATCAGTATTACATACACAATATCGTCTAACACTTCAGCATGTTAATCAAATTTACCACCATTTAGTCGCAATTTGGAGATCACACATTTGGAGGGGAGATGGAGAGAATACAAGCAGTAATTTGTTTATTTCGGTCTCGTGTATTGGTCGTAAATTCACAGTGCCTAATTTTACGAATTTAGAATATGCGGAAATGGTAGTGATATACGGAGAATGTTTACGAAATGCGAATGCCGCTGTTACGAAATATCGGAGACGTTTCCCTAACTGACAACATTTTCCAAGTGCGCGAACTTTTGTGCAAGTGCTTCAACGCCTTCGCGATATGGATTCTGTGAAACTGGGAACTTGCCAGACATCGGCAAAATGACTTAAATGTGATGGAGGCTGTTTTAAATTTAGTTACTATTTCTACAAGAACCATTTCAAGGCGATGGGAGATATCCCAAAACAAGATCTGCAGAATATTACGAGAAAACTCACTGAACCCGTATCATTTTCAGAAAGTTCAAGTTTTAGAACCTGCTAATTTTCTCATCCGTCTTAAATTTTGCAATTGGCATCAAAATCAAATTGCAGCTTACCCTAATTTTATTAATAAAGTGCTATGGACGGATGAGTGGAGTTTTACTAGAACTGGCATTTTAAACAGGTACCATACTACTTTAAAAAACAATAAATTTCTAGGCTAGATGTACGTAACTACAAAGTGAATAATTAATTGCACTTACGAGTAATACTAAAAATTCATATTTAATAATTGTAAAACGTAGTGAGAACGTAATATCAAAATTATTAAACTGTAATAACCTAACATTCTAAAACATTTATTTATTATCTGCATTTGTTTTTATTAATAAATAAATCCGTATTTAAAAAAAATTAATTCATGTATCTAGATACAAAATTTTTACTCCTTGTTAAATAATAGTACAAAAACTAGGTTAGTAGGTCATTAATCTAATAATACGGTAGGTCAAGATTCACTCTCGATAACTTTTATGAGCATCAAATCAAAGGCGTGCCGTTTCGGTCTTGTACAGTTTTTTATCGACAACACGATGGTTTTTTATTACTTAGTATTTAAACACAAAACACTTTTCAGCTTCTCTTAATAATTTAGCCGTTGGGTAAGTATATTTTTTTATATAATGCACCTAAATGGTTTATTACGTTGGAGTATTGTAATTTCTATGTTAAATATTTTTTAAACTGTAACCAAGCTAATTTCTTTGCAGTCATAATAGCCACATTTGGTCGGACGAAAATCCACACGCTACTCGTCGGTTTAGCTTTTGGAGGCGATTTGTTGTCAACGTATGGGCAGGAATATACTACCGAAAAACTTGAATAAACCGCGTTACTTGCAATTTCATTGGATATTAACATTTTAATTTATTATTGGCTGAACTGACCAAGAAAAAATATGAGATTCAGTCAGTCAGTAAAATGGTCAGTACAATCGTTTATTTGTGATGTCTAATACCCAGGTAGGTACTAGAAAAATGTTTCAATTTGGTAACATTGCATCAGAGCGAAATCGAGTTAAACTGTGCTGTGAACGGTCAATGACATTCTGAAAAGGGGGTTTAAATAATGATTTGAAAATATTTTTTTCTGCGTAAATATGCATTTAATTTTTTTTAAAAGGGTATTTGTATTCTACTCATTATTCCCTATCTCCTCCTAAAATTAATGAATTATGACTGACACCCTGTATATATAAAATGTTCAGTAATTCGTTCTTATTTACACCTTTCCCTCAATCACGTGTATGTTGCCTAAGTCCAAAGCCTGTCCTAAGCACAGGCAAGTTACATGATATTTTGGGCACAAATAGCCAAAATTATATGACGTTTACTTAAACAGCCGTAAATTGTTTTAAAAATATATTCATTTAGTTCTAATTTGAAAATTATTTATATTTATACACTAATCAAATTACTTAAAAAAAAAACGTAACATTTTGAAAAAAAAATCCTCATAATTATATAATCTGACATTTTATTCCGGACATTGCCACTTATAGCTTACAACATTGTCGTGCGGTCTTTTCATGTGTCTCTGAAGGCTGAACTTCCTCTTAAATCTAGCGGTGCACAAGGCGCAGGAGAAAGAAGGTTCCTTTCCGCATTCGAATCTTCTGTGATTAGCTAATGATCTCTTGTGTCTAAATACCTTTGAGCAATCTGTACAGTTCCATTTAGCATCATCTGAAAACATAGATTTGTAGCTTATGCATCTAATTGAGAAAAACACTGAAAACATACACACAACGTCAAAAATCTTGGACCCCCTGTATATAAAATGATTCGATTAAACCTAGTAGTTTTTCTCAATGTGTTAAAAAAGTATATGTACTTAAAGAACAAAAATAACAATAAAAAATTAGTCAGTTTGGCAGTGTATTCAACCAAGTGTTCCTTTGAATTTTTGTACATCATTATAATGCCAGGACATACAAGGATGACTGTTTTACATGATGCAGGACATTCTAATCATCAGATATCCAACATTTTGAGCATTCCTAGATCATCTGTTGTACGAATAGTACAAGAATATGAAGAATTTGGAAAACAGATCACGTAGTGAACGTCCTCGACTATCTAATGAAAGGGAGGATCGGTATTTGGTGCAATATGCCCGTAGACACGGTACATCTTCAGCTTCAGCTCTCAGAGCCCCCTTTCAAGGTACGTTTCGCCGTGTTATATCGGCATCTACTATTCGAAGACAACTCCACAACGTAAATTTACGTCCTAGAAGACCATTACGGGTCCCCACTCTAGTTCCAAGGCATCGTGCTGCTTGTGTCCAGTGGGCGCGAGAACATAGGGATTGGTTTTTACGCCAGTGGCGGTGGGTCTTATTTACAGACGAAACCAGAATTGGGTTGGTTATTGATGACAATCGACAAAGAGTCACCTTCTGTAAATTCAAGGAGGCAAAATTTCATCCTGCAAGATATAACAACCCAATTTTTTTTTGTCGAAAGTACCATCTTCCATCCGCGAATATCCACTATTATACGGTTCGCAGTTGTACTTCTTTGCCACTCTTTATTGCACTATATATATGCTACTCACATTCATTGTTGTTAATGAACTACATATTTAAACATCACTTACACTCATAGTTTTACCTCGCGTCCTAAACCTTTCATACATGTTATCATCCGATATTCTTCACTTGTTAAATTAGGCCGTTTAAGATTTTGAGAATACGTTGTAGAACTTAAATTATTCTCCATTCTTAAGAACACAAAATCACTAATAAATTAATTATATTCATAATTAAATTAGCAGAAAGATATACCCGAAATTTTGCCCGCCCAAAAATATTTACCCGCCCATACTAGCGCTGGATATGGAACACGTGGATCCATTTTTAAATTAATTTAAAAAATTGTAAATAATAAAATAATTGAAAGAAATGGAAAACTAAATATAAAATTTGTGATAAACTAAAATAAAAATTATAAAAGTGATAAAATAAACAACAGTTGGATTATCCAACTAAATCCGGTTTGGTTCCTAAGGTATGACATTTTTGGGTATTTGGTAATTCTTAATTAAAAATGCTACATCCAGTGTTAATGGCTGGTATATTTGCTGTCAAAATTAGTACAATTTAATTTATTGTAAAAGAATCGTACATAAAATTTTAATTTATTTCTATACAACTTATACTAATTAATATGCAGTATTATCTTTCCAAAATCAATCGATAGGATATGTTGTAAGATATATACTGTGTTATCAATAAAATAACAGACATAAAGGTGTTTTAATTTTCTATTAAACCTTAACCTTATATGCATCGGCTCCAGTCACAACCGCCTAATGGCAAGCCAGCGCGGCAAGCTTACCAGTAATCGACTATACAGCTTAGAAGCAGGTTGAGCACGTGTTGAATTTGGACAGTTAAGTTC
Organism: Monochamus alternatus; assembly: GCA_037114965.1. Taxonomy (NCBI): domain Eukaryota; kingdom Metazoa; phylum Arthropoda; class Insecta; order Coleoptera; family Cerambycidae; genus Monochamus; species Monochamus alternatus. Next base: position 143,700,324 of record CM073426.1, on the reverse strand, counting down.
AATGTATCTGTTTCCGTTGACACCCGAATATATATTTTATCTCATCAAGCAATAAATAATTTATCTTAACACACACCTTTTACTAACATTACCTTAGGTTTTACTAATTTCTTTTCACAATCTTACTCAAATCCCCCTGATAGTTCTTGACAAAAAAATTGATTCGAATATTCACTTGAATATTTTTTTAACCTTGTCAAACAATAAATAATATATTTGATGAATTAAAGATTTATTACAGAATGCTACATAATTTTAGTGAAGATATTACTAAATAATACAGGGTGATTCAGGTTTAATCTTGATAACTTCAGGAATCGATAGAACAGGTTTAAATAATATTCATTTGTGATATAAACTTATTTCCTAAAGCGCATCGTTTCCGAGATAGAGGGCGTTGAAGAAGGAATTTTTTTCTCGTTTTTCCCCCATAACTTCTGAACCACTTATCCGATTTAAGTGAAATTCGGAACTCAAACACTCCTTATGATCTTACATAAGCTTCTTAAGTTTGAACTACCTACCTCTCTTAGAAGTGTATTTTGTATGCTACCCCCCTCTTACTTTATTTCAAAACTACAAAAAAAAAATAATTTCAATAAAACATCTACATACCACTTTGACCTGATTAATTCCGAAACTTTTTCGTCTCCAGTTTTTTTTCGACGTTTGGTCTTGTTTCTGATATATTCAAAGAAATTGGTGACAGTGTAGCGTACCAGAAGCGTAAATTTCATTTAACGTTACAGCAACCTATGAAAACAGTGATTTGTATAAACTGACGTTTGTGAAAATCATTGTCAAAAATATTATTTAAAGAGCATTTTTAGTGGTAAAAAAAAATGCCAAGAAGGTTCTCAAATGCTGAATATGCCGATATACATTATGTTTATGGTTTCTGTCACGGAAATTTCAACGCGTCAGTTCGAGAGTGCCGAACACGCTTCCCTAATAGAAGAATTCCAAATGCACAAGTTTTTGTAGATGTACATCATCGATTTTCGGAATATGGTTTGCGCCGCTACAATGATCATGATCGTAATGTACCGCCGACAAATAATCAGCGAATTTTTAATGTCTTTGATATCGATAGAACTTTAAGCACTCGCCGAGCAGTTCGGCAACTCCATTTATCTCAATCAAAAGTACTGAGAATACTCAAACAAGACCATCTAAGGGCTTTCCATCTCCAACCAGTTCAAGGCTTGTTGCCAGGAGATGCTGAAAAACGTTAAAATTTTTGTAGATGGGATTTAGATTCAACAGAAATTAATCCACAATTTATACATAAGATTTTATGGACCGACGAATCTAATTTCACAAAAGCTGGAATTGTGAATTACCACAACATTCACCTTTGGAGTGAAGTCAATCCTCGATGTGTCAGACAATCTTCATATCAGCAACAGTTTAGTGTAAATGTGTGGATAGGTGTTTTAAGTAATAACCTCTGTGGGCCGCATATTTTGCCTCCTCGTTTAAATGAGGATTTATTTCATGAGTTTCTGCAAAACTCTCTCCCTGACGTGCTTGACGATGTTCCCTTAAATTTACGCCAAGGGAACTGGATGCAGTTGGATGGTACCCCTGCACATTACGGAAGGTAAGTACGGCAGTGGTTGGATGAGAATTATCCTCGTCGATGGATTGGAGGGCAACCCAACAACCACCCAAATATGTGGATTCCTTGCGAAGGACAAGTGGCTTGGCCTCCGCGCTCGCCAGATCTGAATCCTCTGGATTATTTCGTTTGGGGTCATCTAAAAGCAATTGTTGTATGATATGCCAGTACATGCCCGTGAGGAATTGATCCAAAGGATAAGACATGCTTGTGATGACATAAAAAAAAATCCTGTTCAAATAGCAGCTGCGGTTAATACACTAGTTCGTCGATGCCAAAAATGTATTGAGTAATAATTTTTTTAGTAGTTAATAAGTTTGTTGTAAATCTTGTAATAAGTAGTTGTTATTAAATTTATGTTTGAGGTTATTGGCATTTTTTCTTAACATTAAGAACACTCTCTAAATAATAATTTTTATAATGATTTTCACAAACGTCAGGTTTTTTTTGAATGCCGTCCGACAGTGTCCCCGGAAGCACCGCAGCCTATAGCTTTATTGTGCATCTCTCGACGAGCACAAACATCCATGGTACTACAGTGGGATTCGAACCCACACCGACATAGACGATCCAGATTGGTTCCACGAGTAGTCGTCTCCCAGCCACCTCGGCTATCGCGGTGCGCAAAACGTCAGTTTACACAAATCACTGAGTTTTGTTTTCATGGGTTGCTATAACGTTAAATGAAACTTACGCGGCTGGTGCGCTACATTGTCACCAATTTCTTTGAATATCTCAGAAACAAGACCAAACGTCGAAAAAAAAAACAGGAGACGAAAAAGTTTCGAAATTAATCAGGTGAAAGTGGTGTGTACATGTTTTACTGAGATTATTTTTTTTTTTTTGTAGTTTTGAAATAAAGTAAGAGGGGGGTAGCATACAAAATACATTTCTAAGAGGGGTAGGTACTTCAAACTTAAGAAGCTTATGTAAGATCATAAGCAGTGTTTGTGTTCCGAATTTCACTTAAATCGGATAAGTAGTTCAAAAGTTATGAGGGAAAAACGAAAAAAAAATTCCAACTTCAACGTCCTCTATCTCGGAAACGATGCGTTTTAGGAAATAAGTTTATATCACAAATGAACATTATTTTAACCTGTTCTATCGATTCCTGAGGTTATCAAGATTAAACCTGAATCACCCTGTATTATTTAGTAATATCTTCACTAAAATTATGTATCATTCTGTAATAAATCTTTAATTAATTATTTCTACACATGCTCTTCATAAATGCTATATGTAGTAAAACATGTTTCACAGATTTAAACCCTTTCTAAATCTGGTGATGTACGTTAATGAGTTCAGGTAAATTCGCCCACTAATTGACTTTGCAAAGACTAACAAAATATACTTCTTTCAATGTTTAATCAAAATATGCGTCCTCAAACTTGTCTTATACTTAAATTTTGCACCACACACGTCGCAGTAAAATGTTTCCGATTTTCCACACGTATAAAGGTGAACTCTCGCAGAATTCTGGTTTTTGAAAGATCTTCCACATTTTTTGCAATCCGTTCTTTCTCCTAAAACATACAATTTTTTGTCAATCGAATTTATATTCTATAATTATGTACTAATTACAACATGTTAATTCAATAATAGGATAATGATTTTAATAATAATAATTACTTTTTTAATGTAATCCTATAAATGTATCTAAATGTAGACAAATTAAATCATATGATTTCATATCAGTTATATCTTATACTTGTACCATGGAAGGCATATTTAAGTTACATTCATTTTTTCCTTTGGGCACCAACTAATTTTATATTGCATATATTATTTAATATATACGATAGTAGAAGTGATTTTTTCATTAGTCAGATGGATACAATAAGCGGCAAAAAAGTTCTGCCATTTAAATGAAGCATGTTGTGCCATAACTGGCGCCCTCTACTAGTGACTACTCAATATTAGCAGCAAATTTGAATTTCTCACTCCCATAAAACACCGATCTCCAAAATGTGCGCAAGTATTCGGATTTTTTAAAAAGTTATTCACAAATATCAAAAATAAAATTTTAATTTTGGTACCACAGACCACCTAGACTGTACCCATGCTATTCAATACAACTATACCAATGAAGCCTCGACAGGGGAGCGGTGGAGTGTGTGCGGAAGTTTGGCTCCGCCCTCTTTTCACAAAGTCTGATTCAGTAAAATGCATATTATTATAATATTTGATGAAATTTTAAAAATGTTAATAATTTTTATTTAAAAGTAATGTGAAATAGAAAGGAATATATTTTTAATAAACTAACATAAAATATTTAATTATTTTGAGAAGTTTTGTGAAATATTTTTAAATCAGTTTAAAATAAAATTCTAGTTATATTAACATCTTTGTTGCTCTTTAAATAGTGTTACTTTATTTAATACTTGTTGCTTTGTGCCTTTTAAGGAATTGAATATTTTTGTTTTATGATTTATTCTTACATCTACATATTTTTCAGAAATTGCTCTAATAAGTTTTAATCACTGTGTAATTATGGGGAAGTGCATTGTTGACAATTGTAACAGCCGATTTTTTAGGTAAGTAATAATCAGAAATAATGGAGCACTTTTTATGGCATTAAACGACTCTGTGCAGACGTTGTACTGACATTTCCAGTATCGGCTCTGTTTTTAGGTGTCCATATGTTTAATAATTATTGCTAACGAGGTAACATGTATTTAATGGTTTATTAAATAATACCATGTGGAACATTTTGGTGATGCGTGTACTGGCATCTTGGAAACTATAAGCGATACGAAAATGGGCAGTTGGAGGAAAAAACTTAATGACGCTTGCAACTAGATCTAGGTTTTTGAGTTATTTTGAAAAAGTTAATATGGCGTTATTCGTTAGTTTTTTTTTATTTAGAGGACTTTTTAAAATCTGAAAATACTTTTCCGCGGCAAAGAATTTCACTGTATATTTAGACTTTCAATGCGACATTTCGGTTGCAAGAAAATTCAAATTCAATATGGCGCCCATACAAAAAAATGAACTTGATGGTTTCGCGCAACCGAAACTGTTCGAAATTCTAATATTGTTTGTAAATACAATGTTGGGAACAATTTTTTGCGGTTTTTTCTGGTCCTTCGAGAATTAAACGAGGTGCAGCAGCACAAGGAGCGATTAAACATATCTTAAAAAAGATAAAAATTAATATCGTGACAAATAAACAGTAACATCACAATAAAAATCTAAATAACATTGAAATTCCTCAAAAAAACTTGCTGCGGAAAAGTGTTTTCAGATTTTAAAAAGTCTTCTAAATAAAAAAGTTACAGACGAATAACGCCATATTAACTTTTTTCAAAATAACTCAAAAACCTAGATCTAGTTGCAACAGTCATTAAGTTAGCAACAGAATTTTCCCCCAACTGCCTATTTTCGTATCTCTTATAGTTTCCAAGATGCCAGTATATCCATGGTATTATTTAATAAACCATTAAATACTTATTACCTCGCTAAGAATAATTGTTAAACATATGGGCACTAAAAAACACAGAGCCGATACTGGAAATGTCAGCACAACGCCTGTGCAGAGCCGTTTATTGCCATAAAACGTGTTCCATTATTTCTAATTATTACTTACCTAAAAAAATCGGCTATTACAATTGTCAACAATGCACTTTTTCATAATTATAAAAAGAAAACTCGTATATTTCACAAAATAATCACAATGTTACCACGAAAGTCTAACATTGATTGAGAAACATGAGGCCAGCTGGCCGAGGTTAGGCCGACGGAAGGCTTCACTGGTTCAGTCTAGGTGATCTGTGTTTGGTACACTGTAGATCGAAAAGGAGCAACATTCGGATTAGGCATATTTGGCTTAATTGCTCTATTTTGAAGTCAATCTGCCATTAAGTTCTGTTATACAAGGCCTCCAGTTCAACTAGATATCGACTTGACGCGGCGTTGCCAAATTTAAGTATTTTCCTAGAACCTACCTACTTATTGTAATGTTTTTAAAATATTTTATAATGAAGATTCAAAACTGCAGTGGATCAAAAATCAATAAACCATTTACATTTCATTGCATAAATAGTGAGATAAAAAACAATATTCACTAGATGGATTATTAAGAGAGGCTGAAATTTTTTTCATATTTAAATACTGATAGTAATATAAAAAAACTGGTACTGTCAACAAAAAAAAAACAGTCCGAAACGTACGTATTTAATGATAAACAATCCGGCAATCTGAATTTTGACCTACCGTATTTAGATTAACTTTGTGTTCAATACCTACTTAATGACAGACTCTGCATAAAATAAATTGGTGACATTATGACTGAATCACCCTGAATATAGTGAAAAATGTTTTACAGATTTAAATCTTTTCTAAATCTGCTATTATACGTTATGGTTCAGGCAAATTTGGCCACCAACTGACTTAAGAAAGACTCTAACAAATCATGATTCTTTCAGTGTTTCAACAAAATATGCTTCCTTAGATTCGTCTTATACTTAAATTTGGCACCACACATGTCACAGTAAAATGTTTCCGATTTTCCACAAGTGTAAAGGTGAACTCTAGCGGAATTTTGGTTTTTAAATGATCTTCCACATTTTTTGCAATCCGTTCTTTCTCCTAAAACATAATTTATCGTCAAGAGAATTTCTATTTCTATAATCACGCACCATATTACCACAATATGTTTTTTAATGTATTCAAATAAATGTAACTAAATGAAGAACATAGTAAATTATATGGTTTCATATACGTTGTATTTATTCATTTTTAAATTATTGTAGTGATTTTCCTTATACTTCGTACCATGGAAAGCATATTTAAGTTACATCCAGTTTTCCTTTCGGCATCACATAATTTCATATTGCATATTTTATTAAGAATAGGCAGTGGTAGAATCGATTGTTTCAATAGTCAGATGTATACACTAGACCGCAAAAAATCATTTAAAAAGCATGATGCACCATAAACAGCAGCCTCTACTAGTAGATAGAAAAAAAAACAACATTCAAGGCATATTTGGATTAATGTATATAAAATGGCATTAAATGAGTTTATTTGCAATATATTATTTAGTAATATCTTCATTAAAACTATGTATCATTCAATAACTAATCTTTAACGTATCTATGCTATTATATACATGCATGCTATTCACAAATGTTATATATGGCGAAAAATATTTCGCAAATTTAAATCCTTTTGGAATATGTAGGTGTTTTCAGTGTTTCATCAAAATATGCGTCCTTAAGTTCGACTTATACTTAAATTTTGCACCACATATATTGCAGTAAAATGTTTCCAAATTTCCACAACTGTAGAGATGAACTCTAGCAGTATTCTGGTTTTTAAACGATCTTCCACATTTTTTACAATCCGCTCTTCCTCCTAAAATATGCAATTAATTAATTGTCACATATAATATTCCAAGTATTTAAATTATTTTCTGAAATTTGTCACCATCCATGAATATTTTGAAAATTATAATTTATAATCTTCTTAAAATATTCATGAACGAGGAAAAAATCCGGTTATTAATAGCAACAATGCAAGGAGAAATACAACGTATTTTTTAAGGTCCGCAAATCAATCTTTCATTCCAGTGTTGTACTTCATTTTCGTACAGCATTATGAAAATGGATTTCATTGCTGTATTTATAAAATATTTACTGTTTTTCATATTGCCTCCGGTATTTATCACGTACGGTTCATTTGCGGACCTTATATAGTATATCTAACAGTTTATAATTCATAAATGTCATTATCACAACAATTTATACATAATTTAGTTATAAAATATCTACAGACAATGTTGTACAAAATAATATTTCTTTTTATAATTGTTATTTACAATAAGAATATTGTACAATATTTTATCTACTTTCATTTAATAACACGAGAAAAAATATATTTGGCAAAAATTAACAAGTGACGCGACAACAAACTGGTGCATTTTCTATTAACAAAAATAAAGTACCTGCTTGTGTTACCTTTCGCGTTGTTACTGTCAAACGTTTGTTAAGCAAACACATAAATATAAAAATCGTTATTCAAAATGAGTGATTCTGATGGAAGTTTACCCTGTAATATACAGGGTGTTAAAAAAACAGTGTATAATATTTCAGGAGGTAATCGTATGAACCAAAATAAGCAGAAAAGTCTTAACAAACAGAGGTCCGCAAAGTAACGCGGAGATATAGACCACTATTCGTTTTTTAAACATTTTATTTAATTAGTAATAAGCCGACAAAGGAAGCTTTTAACAAACAAAAAACAGAGTTGCAGAAGATGTTCAAAGTGCCCTTCGTCCATTTCCAAGCAGGCACGACATCTTCGTCTCAACGATATTCGAACTCTTTCGAAAACACCCTCCTTGGTTTGGATTTCTTGACACTTTTGATTAATCCGTAACTGCAGCTCTACCATACACTAATGTCTTCAAATATCCCCAAACAAAGAAATCTAGAGGGTTCAGATCAGGCGATCTTGGAGGCCATAAAACAAGTCCGGCCCTTCCTACCCATCTATGTGGAAAATTTTGCTGTAAATGCTCTCTAACGGCCATGGAAAAATGAGCTGGAGCACCATCATGCTGGAACCACATTTGTTGCCTCTGATTCAAAGGAATGTCTTCCAAAAACTCATACAGTGTGCTCTACAGAAAATTGAGGTAAGCAGCGCCTGTTAATCGGTTTGGTAAAACAACAAGACCTAGAAACCTGTCACCTACAATACCCATCCAAATGTTTAATGAAAAACGTGCCTGATGTCCAGATTCTATTAGAGCATGAGGATTTTTGTCGGCTCAAATATGCGTATTGTGAAAATTAAACACTCCATTTCTTGTAAACCCGGCCTCATCAGTAAAATAATGTTTGCAAGAAAACGAGGGTATTCAGCATCATGACGTAGAAACCAGCGGCAAAAAACCAAACGTGCTTGATGATCATTTATTGGATTTAAGACCTGTACTCGTTGCACATGGTATGGATAAAGCAGTTACTCGTGAAGGATTCTCCAAACAAGAGGATTACTAATTCCTACCTCGGCTGATATTCTCCGCACACTCATACCTGGATTCTGCTCTACCAGTGCTCGAATTTCTTCTTCTGCTCTAGGAGTTCATACCGACCTTGATCTTCCGGATAAATGGAACTGTTTACTCAAGGAACCGGTATCACGCAATCTTTGGTAAATTCTTCCAAACATGCGTTGTGAAGGAATCTGGCGAATTGGATAAGCGTCAACATAAAGACGCTGCGCTTCGGTGGCGTTCCCATTAGCACGACCATACATGAAATGCATGTCTGTTAATTCTGCGTTAGAGTAACCAGCCATAGCGAAAGAAAACTTGTGCACTGAGAACAACTGTCAAATACGTACTGTTTATTTCACTAAACATCAACCAACTATTATAAGAAAATACACAACGTTTTTGCAAAATAAAAAAAGGGCTGAAAAACATAAAACATTCCATATCTAGGCCGTTACTTTGCAGACCCATGTTTATTGAGTTTTTCTTTATTGAGATATTTCAACGCTATATTCAAGGGGACGCCAAATCTCTAAAAATCAACCGATTTCGATTTTTAAAAATGGAATCAGCAGCTGCAAGTAAGTAGAAACTGAATATGTAACATAAAATTAATAATAATAGTTCATGCGATAACAATAAACGAATCATTTGTACGAAAATGAACGAAATATTACAACGGAAAATTTTAAACACGCAGAGAAAAGTTTATAAGTCCCCTAGAGTTCTACGACTTGACCGATCGCATGTTGTGGATGGAATTATTATTAAATGAAAAAAATTGAAACTTGCTGCCTCTAGTTGCCTCTGTGTCATTGGTGAGAGTTCAAGCGAGTTGTTGCTCCCAGAAGCAGTTCTATTGTTAGTTGTGCCACGTATACCAGCAAGTACCGGAAACTCCAGCGATTGAAAAGTTGAATCAACTGATTGTGAATCAAATTTTTCTTCGGATGACGTTGCACGAACTTTGAAATCAACCAGTTGTATGTTCCACCGTATTATACAACATATTGATGTATATTGTACTTTCTCTACAAAAGTGATTTATGTCAAATCCGCCATTTTGTAATGATTTCAAATTTTGACTTCGGATTCGTAATCAGCTTTTTGGGATTTAGCCCCAGTGTGCGGAGGGATCTCAAGTCTACTTTTGAACTTAATGGTTCTACGTATAAGATTGTTCACTTTTGTTCATAAGTATGAGAAAATAATTGTTAATATAGCATGTGGGGTTAGAATAGTAAAATAATGTGTCATACAAATGCATTTTAAAAGTTTGAAGAGGACTTTAATAGTGAAAGTGGATAAAAAAAGCATCACTCATTTTATTTTTGACATTACTTTTGCTGTGTGTGTTTAATTTTTCGAGATTTCTATACCTAAAAAACACCACAAATTTGAACATTTTGCGACGGAAATACGGCGACCTACTACTCACATCTACTTCTGATATACAACTTTATAATTGTAAAAAGTATATTATTAACGTTTATAACAAACATTAGGTTTTATAATAATTTGTTTAATAAATAAATCATTCTAAACATCGAAATTATATGTTTTTTTTCATATCAGCATTATAGAACTGTAAAATCCGTATTACTAAATGAAAGTAGATAAAAATATTTTTATCCGGCTTATTACATAAAAAATTGTTTACATAATTCGGTTGGCAGGTGACATATAAGTGAACAAAATTTCAATAAAAGCTAATCAGATATTACTAGTAAATTTCTATGTTGCGTTCTATGGGGTAACGTAATGTACATTTCAGTTTTTGATGCCTCACCAAGTTTTTCTTTTGATAGTAATGCTTTCCACAATGGCATCTAAAATTTCCTTGGCCTCTGGGTCTTCTCAACGACACTAAAACAAGGATATCACAAATTCTCCAATTTTTACCGCTGATATTTATTTTAACAACAATAAAATACCCTAAGCAATATTACTTTTACACCAGACAGCAAAATAAAGTGTGTTGTAGTTGTGTTTAAACTTCATTAAAAATTTGATAGGAAAAATCAAGAACAAAAGTAATTTACGAATATGACCTTTCCAACTACTTACATATTTTTATGTTTTTCCCGAATATGCGTTTTCAAATCCTTTTTTATCTTTCTAGTGTGAGGGCAATAGGGACACTCATATCGAAGATCCTTCCCACATATTTCCCTTATATGAAATCCGAGCGAGCGTTTGTGTCTGTAGCTCTTTCCACAAGAATCGCAGAGATATACAGCTAAAATTTATTTAATGAATAGTACACCTTCTTTTGAATTTGCCAGTCACAACCATCTAACTCTATAAGTTTAATATATTTGTTTCACATTTATTTAATAGCTTGGACAATATACATTTCTGAAATCTTTATAAATTACATATTTTTGTATTATTACAAGACGCTGAAAAATAGAAAACAGTGTAGACCAAGACAACAATAAATACATTCAATAATGAAAAAGATATATTAAATGTTATCTAGAGATAGAACAACATTTGGGTTTCATTTCAAGATATCAAATAAATTTAGAAAATTGCTTGTTATTTGCCTATTATATACAGAGTGGTCCGTGTTCTATGGCTCATTATTGGCATCCCGGAAACTGTAAAATATACAGAGTGAATCAAATTAGACAAGGTGCATCTTTTCATGACCATTAAAATGATCAAATTTGTGTTTTTAGGCACAGAATATCAAAAATAAAATTCATGATGTTTTGTTTATATACTTTTACTATTGAAGTCTCCTCAAATAAAATAATAACTTTTTAAAAGCGGTTGTAAAACATATTATTTTGTTATTCTACCTCCACATTATAACAATTATTTTGACATACTTTTTTTTAATTACAACTTAAACTGATGTATCTAATGCCTTCCTAAAATCATTTTCAAGATAATTTAAAAAAACCAACCGCATTCAAATTACCGTAAAAAAGGGACCAATTATTCTGTCGCAAAGTATTCCACATCAAACGTACATTAAGAATATTTCCTCCTTGTATTTATGATGAATTCTGGATTTTGAGCTAACCAGTGATGACAATTTTGACTCGAAAATAGCATAGCAAAATTCTAATCTTCTGTCTTCATCTCCTGGTTCCAATGTATACAAAAATTTTGGCGTAAAACTACAGACTAACCCCAAAACAAATGGATCACACTGTATATTCGTTTTACTTTGAATATTCGCAGGTGGCATGAAATAACTTTCACATTATTTGTTAAGCTCTATAATATTCAGTTCTTAAATTTTTAAAATTATTTTTATATGCAGGAAACACTATTTCAAGAATACGGCGCCCTTAATGACCAACAAAAGCCGTACCTTTCAGCCACTCTGTATATTTTGCAGTTTCTGAGATGCCAATGGAGAACAGTGCAAACTGAACCACCCTGTATTTCCAAGCAAACAATTTACTAGAAAAGTTTACTAGAAGTAATCTCTGACAACGCTTGAATGCGTAAAAATAGACTTTTTTTCTTAGTATTCCAGAAATGTTTTTTTTTATTTTACGGTACTGTGACAGATGGGCTGTGTGTATTTATATTAACAGTAGAAGTGAACACTAATTTAAGTAAGCTTATCACTATGTTTTGATCGCAAATGTAGTTTCAAACTCCTTGAGGTCTTTTTAACCTCAGGACAATAAGGACATTGATGATTGCAATCCTTCCCACATATTTCAAAAATGTGAAATCGAAGAGATCGTTTATGTCTGAAGGAGTTCCCACATGTGTAGCAGATATAACCTAAAATTTGAATTTACTTTTTACATTACTTTTTGAAATAACAATTTTTTTCTACAATATACACATAACTTGCATTTCTTTTGAATTTGCATACTGATTTTCGAAATACTGTTATTTTCTGATTATAACGATATAAACGAGTCACATATTAGCGCAGTCTGTACTATAAAAAATATCTTCATTTGTTCTAGGTTCTAGGTACGAAGGACTTAGCAAGAAAATTTCTCTGTTATTTACTTGATTGGAAGTAGGAAGAAATTGACTTTTTTCTATTCATAACATTTTTTTACTGTTTTAGAAAGGTATTTTAAGCTAATATAAATCAAATCTCCTACAATTCCTATCAATGAAGTCATATGTATGTTCTCTGATACCAAACATCTAGGTATGCTAATGAACAATTCCACCGACAAAGCTATATTCAATAATTATCCAAAAGTGTTTAGCAGGTTAGTAAATTAGATTTTTTTTAGAAAATTATTGAATAGAGCTTTGTCTGTGGAATTGTTCATTAGCATACCTAAATGTTTGGTATCAGAGAATATACATATGACCTCATTGATAGGAATTGTAGGAGATTTGATTTATATTAGCTTAAAATACCTTTCTAAAACAGTAAAAAAATGTTACAAAAGCTAATAATAAGAAATATATGGGTAGATATTGTGGGTGTAATTCAACGCAGGTTGGGGCTTTTGTCCACTGAGTAGTTAGTTTCACACAAATATTATTAATACCTAAAAATATATAAAAAATTCATAACATTGTCCCATTATGAAAAAAATTGCTTATAACATGGTTTTTTATAGAGTATGTTCTATTGTATACTATTTTTTTCTTAATCAAGAATTAAAAAATTCATTTAATGGGTGGATTTAATAGGAATAGAACCAGGCATGTCAAAAACATGTTCTTGACATTATCGGTGGTTGTGGTTAGGACCTACCAACGTAAGTCGTTCCTGGGGCAAATGTGGCGTGCTTAATAATAATAAGCCGCCCTCTTTCCCGCACAAGTCTTCGACTTCTGGGCTAATCCTCGTGACTTGAATGAGGAGTAGTGATATTAAGTATGTTTGTTTTACTAACCTAATATTACTAACTAAATATATTAAAAATATATTTGGTTTCGTTTGGTAGTGAATATAAAACATTAACAATTTATTTAAGGGAAAATATATTTATTACTTACATCCATAGGATGATAGTCTAATTACGTAGCCTGTTAATAAGTACTTATAATAGACTCAAATAAAAGTATGTACATACCCAATGAGACATCAAGCTGGAATCATTTTAAAGTTAGGTATAGGGAAAATAATATTGATAATGCCTCTTGATAATCAACAACAAATTTTGTATTTTTATTAACTAATTTAATATTAATTAAATAACATAACTGTATGTTTCTCTCGTATATGTGCTTTCAAATTCTTGTTTAACCTTCTAGTTTGAGGACAATAAGGGCATTGAAAACGAGTGTTCTTCCCACATTCTTCCTTAACGTGAAACAAAAGGGAACGCTTGTGTCGGTAGCCCTTCCCACATGAGTCACAAAAATAGGAACCTAAAATTTTTTAATAAATATTACATGGTTCTACATTGTATAAAAAATTAGTTTAACTGAGACCAAAATTTTCACAAAAACAAATATATTTATGCGTGATCCACCTCGTAATACAAGGTGAACCTTAAATAAGTACAAATATTTTAACTGCTGGTGTAGTTCGTCATATAGATCAGTCTAATGAAAGCCATTTTTAAAAATTTCTAATATTTACGGAGATATTAATTTAAAAAAAAATACCCACATTTTGAGGACCGCTGTCATAACCTACCTAATGAAGCATATGATTTGTTGCGAGGTTGCCATATCTCCTCTAATATAAATGTTACGTTTCCTTTAACGTAATAGTAAAGTAATATGGTTAATTCTATTTTAAAAATACTTGTTTTAAGCATAAGTAGAGTAAAATTGTGTATGTAGTATGAGACGCAGCAATATTAACATAAATTTTAACTGCTTAACTGACCTTACTAAAAACGATTAAAAATGAATTTCCGTAAGTTAAATACTACCATAAAGTGTTTAGGAAGATATTACATGATATTACTATGTCCAATGTTCAAAAATTATACATAGACGTGCACACAAGCTTACCTGTTTGTTAAAAAATTAACTATTTTATCAGTAATCCACATTTCACAAGTTAAATGTCGTTGTACACTGTTAGAAAGAGACACAAGACACATGTATAATGAACAAATTCTGGATAACTATGATTGTGAGTAGATAATCTGGTTAATATTTTCAATTTATTGGTAAGGTATAGAAATGACAAAGGGGAGGAGATGGCCATTAATATCTTCATAAATAAACATGGTTCAATCATTCTTTGACATGGTCTAAAGATTCTAATGTAACACTGGCAACGCTGTGGAATTCACATCCACCATGACTCCCGGAACAGCGGTCCTCAACAAGTTTTGTATTGAAAAATCACGAAATTTATTTAAAATTCGACTTTTCTATTCCTGATTTTTTTGTAAAAATACTATGAATTATGTGTTCTACACAGTGAACTGTACTGCTGGTTAAAATATTTGTACTTATTTAAGGTTCACCCTGTATAACAGTTCTCAATACAATACAAAAAAAAATGTCAAAATTTCATTTTTCAAAGGTGTGAGAGGTCACGTGTATTGATTTAAAAAATTATGTAGAAAATGTAGATGATTATTTAATGATTTAATGAAAAACACGATATGGTAGCACAGGAAGGTAACACCTACCTTATTGATATTTATTTCCAGGATTGATATTTGGGGAGATTTTAAAAATGTTGAATAATTTTCTTGCTTGTTTACATTAAAACTTGCTCATTGCAAAGATTTTTGTACTTTCTCTCAATCCCTCGACCGTTCTTAGTGAAAATTAAATTTGCGAAAAGCAAATAGGTACTAAAAAATTATTTCAAACTTAACATTGCATGCAATATTTTTTTTGACAGAATCTGATGCAGTTGCCATCTGTATGTCACTAATGCAAGGTGTACTTCACGCTGATAAAAACTTCTTGTGTTATTGGGGAATTAAATTTTGCTAATTCTAATAATAGCAACAATATAAAACAATAATCGACGATGTTCGCATAAAATAATTTATAATACTATTTAACTTTATATATGGTTGTCTAAATAACAAACAAATTTCGTTAGCTTTATTTTTTGATTTAAGTCGAGCTTTCGATACAATAGATCATGTGTTACTTATTGAGAAACTTAACCGTATTGGAGTACGTGGTATGGCTAATAAATGGGTGGAATCTTACTTGTCTCACAGACAGCAAACTGTGGTAATAGGTAACTGTCGCTCAGATTTACAAGACATGAAAATCGGAGTACCACAAGGCTCGATCCTAGGTCCTTTGCTTTTCCTAATATTTATCAATGATATGCCTTTTTCATGTAAAACACCAAACATCTCAATTTTATATGCGGATGATGCAAATTTTGGAATAGCTGATGAAACTACCACATCCGCAACATGCCGAGCAAATATCTGCTCGGATGAATTTTACCAATATTGCTTGACTCATGGATTATTAGTAAATACTAGTAAAACATTCTTTATGTCGTTTTTGCCCAAAAATATTTGTCAAAACTCTAGTTTGTTAGTTAAACTAAATCATCAATCTGTTAGTCAAGTAAATTATATAAAATTTTTGGGAGTGATATTTGACCATAAAATGACATGGGAGCAGCATATTGATAACATTTCAAGCCAGTTAAGTAAGGTTTGTTTTATAATTAGGCAATTACGTAATACCGTTACTCTGGAGGTGTTAAAATTGGCATATTTTGGATTGGTACAGTCAGTTCTATCCTATGGTATTATATATTGGGGTAATGCAGCTCATGTCGATAAAGCATTTATAATGCAAAAAAAATTTTAAGATGCATGATGGGACTACACCCGCACACATCTTGTAGAAAAATTTTTATAGAGTTGTCGATTCTTACGTTACCATCACTGTATGTATACTGTCTGGTTCTACACGTTAAAAAGCAAAACGTCTTAACTCGAAACACTTCGGTTCATGATCATAATACGCGTAATAAAAATCATATACATCAACCTTTTTCTCGGCTTACCGTAGGCCAGAACTCCTATAATTATCAAGGTGCCATCTGTTTCAACAGATTTGTGGATGTATCGGGTGATGTAGAAAATTTTAATACTTTTAAAAATAACTTGTATCGATATTTAATAGAAAATGCCTTTTATTCTCTTAATGAGCATCTAGGACAGTAAATTTATTCCTAAATTTATATAGAGAAAAATGTATATCTATGTATGTACTTATTTTATATTATTGTTTGTGATGCGTAAATTATTTTAAATCTCTGAGTGTTCGTGACTAGTCTGATAAGTTTTTATATATATTGTAAGTTATGCATATGTATAGAAATTTTAATGATGAATAAATCATTTTATTATTATTATTATTATAAACTATAACATCCCAAAATGTTTACAGCGTACTGTAAAAATCGTTTCTTCGGCCATTAGGATATAATATTCCAAGCTTTGACCAGTGTTTTCTGATGTTTGAAGAGTATGCAACTAGCAATGCAAAATTGTGTGTTCACTAGGTTATGGTTCGGTTTTACTGACTAATTCTTAGTGTTAAACTTTTTATAGTAATTATATAAAGGAATTTATGTCTGGTACAGATATTTTCCTATAACATAGTTCGCCATAAGCTATGTGCTGTTTGTTTTTCTATAGTCGAGAGTAAATCCAATGGAGCTACGGTAATTCTACCAGATTTTATATCTAAAAACAGCCGCGAGTGCTTTCCGAGTTTTCTATTAGTAGCCATCCCTTAATATTAAATTCCGATTTTCTTAGACTAAAATGGGTTGGATTTAACAGAATGCGGACTGTATTCTGTAAGTGGACAATTCTGACGGATCTGTAATGAGTGAAAAATTTAGTTTTGGCAGTGTGCAACTAAGAAACGAAAATCGAATGCAAAATACTGCAGCTAATCGGATAAACTCTTATCCGTCAGGTACTTGAGTATTATTATTAATAAAAATGTTTATTATCACCAAGGCCTTAATAATATCGAGATAATTTTCTCCTTAAAGCAACACGCTTGAAGCAATCTCTATGACAAAATTTTGAGTATTTATCAAGGATCGAGGTCGAGGTAAGATAATTTTTACATATGTTTTCTAAATTTTTAATCAAGAAATATAACCAACTTTATTTATTAAAACTACAATTATTAAAGGTAAAATTAGTGAAATTATTGTAAGTAGAAGCGGAACTTGATAAAGTGTTTTTAGCTATTATAATATTATCAACTGCGTCACTGGATACACTACCAAATCGTTGTGACATTTTTCTATACACAAAATAAATGAATTGTCAATCTGACATTTCTTGATTTTTAACTCGACATTTCAATAAATCATGCCATCTTTGCTAAAAAGACGGCATGTGTGGTATTTTCGCTGTAATCATTCAATGATTGGATGGTAGCTGTCACATGACCTGATATACAGAAATCTGATTGCTAGGTATTTGCGGTAAAAAATTATCTACATTTGACAACGCTGTAAAAACGGGCACATGTTAGTTGACATATCTAAGCCATCTTGGATGATAATTATTATAGGCGCCGATTTTCCTAAGGAAAGCAGGGTTTTGATTCATTTTTTAAATACCTATCGAGCTAGAATTCTGAAATATATTTGTTTATTGTCTTTTAATCCATGATAATTCCATGAGCAGATAGTTAAAATTTTTATATTTAGTCACAGTTAACCCTGTATTTATTGTAAATTCCTAAAACATATCAACAATAGAGTAATTATAATTTCATAAAAATATATACCCAATGAGACATCAATCTGGAACCATTTAGGTATAGGGAAAATAATAATAAGATTATGTCTCTCGATAATCAACAAATTTTGTTAGAAAAAATTAATTAAGGCACTAGAAAACTGTATGTTTATCTCGTATATGTGCCTTCAAACTTTTGTTTATCCTTCTAGTCTGAGGACAATAAGGGCACTGAAAACGGGTGTTCTTCCCACATTCCTCCTTAATGTGAAACCAAAGGGAACGCTTGTGACGGTATCCCTTCCCACATGAGTTACAGGTATACGAACCTAAAATTTGTTCATAAATATTACATGTTCCTCAGCATATTTCTGCAAAATGTAATTAATAAGACAAATAAATGGTATAATTAATAATAATCCCAAAATAAAACGACAAACAAAAATCTATGCTTCAACATAATAAAAATATTAAAATAGAAAAATAATATTTGTACTTGGGTTATATAGGGTGAGTTAGTTTTTTAGTAGTAGGATTTTAACAGTTGCTAGAAAATAATTTTCTAAGAAAAAGTTCCTGTAAATGTAGGTTTTAAATAATATTCCTTAATATCTCTAAAATATCAACAGATTTTAAGCTGCAATTTGGCATTATTAACACATTATTTATAGTGACTAAAACAAAAATATCTGTTATCTTTTTGACCCACCAGTGACGTGCCTGCGGTGGGTTATTGCCTTCTTTGAAAAAATAATTAGTACGCCCGTGGAATTTTCTGGAAAATAACATAATTTCTAAGTTTCTTAATCAATTCCGAACAAAACAGCTCTTACAATTTATTTATATCTTTCTGCTAAAACAATACTTCATTATGTGACTTAACCATAATAAACCAAAAAAGAAAAAACTACATAAATTTTATTGGCAAACTTAATGCAAGATGTAAAAAACTAACTCCAACAAGTTATCATTAGTTTAACATTGAAAATGTGCTCTATGCCATATTTGCCCCAAAACAAGAGGCAAGTGTGATAACATCACAGATTAAAACAAATAAACGGTTACCATTTTAGAGAAAACTGTTTTTACCGTATTTGCTAAGCTTGGAATCAATACACAAACTTATTAATTAAAAAAGTTATTAAGATTAGTAATTAATAGTTTATTTTACATTCATGTAACATTGGATATAGAATTTGTATAGAAACAACTCATTATTCAGTCATATTTCCATGCTTGCTTCGAATGTGAACCCTTAAAATTTTCACTTGCTTCACTTTCTTTGGACAAAACGGACACTGAAGTTTCTTGTCCTTTCCGCATTCTTCTCTTATGTGGAACATTAACGATCGTTTATGTTTGTAAGATCTCAGACAAGTTTCACAAGAAAATAGGGCTAAAACATCGAAGTAATGTTAATATTAAGAGAAATTAATTAATATTTCAAGTGTTTGTTACCAATGTGCAAAACATGTACCTATATGAAATACAATGTTCGTTGGGCGTTGTGTAGAGGTGGAAAACTGTGGCCTACATCGAATTTTAACAAGAGTACCTTTTTTAAAATATACACAAAAAAGTTTAAGTATTAGGATATGGGGAGCGAGGAAATCTTTAGACGCGACTAGCCAAAATCAATCCACCGTCAATAGCATTGATTTTATAAGTTTCGGTATCATATGCACGTATATTGAACAACGCTATGGAAGGATGTCAAACCAGCTGAAACTTTGCTATGACCCACTGTACAGTCGTCAAAATCCTTTATTTCAAAGTCCCAAGACCCCGACCAAGCATCAATGAGACCAAAATTGCTGCAGACGTTGAAATATCGTACAGAAGTGCTTAGTCAATCATGTTTAATGATTTAGGTTACCAAAAAGTCCGACCAATATAGGTTCCTCGTCTCCTGCTAGAAAACCAGAAAGCAAACCGTCTTACAGATTGTAAAAGGCTTTTATAGTGGAAGGTGAATTAAGTCTCATTGTCATCTGCGAAACAAAATTGGCCTTCCGGTAAAAAAAAGAAAGATATGCCCATTAGAATTGAGATTCTTCTCAAAGATAATCCTCGAATGCTTTCGCCTAAGAAAAACTGGAAAAAATCCATCAGGCCCATAGTCTAAATTTGTCGCCAAGTGGCCCTTATGTTTGGATCACTCAACAAAGAACGATGGGGATGCCGTTTTGATGATGATTAAGGTGTAGAAACGTTTGTGCAAAACGGTTATAGGTCATACTGTGACCACAAATTTGATAAAAACAAATTTGGGTTTATGCGTGATCCACCTCGTGCAATAGGTTTTCCTTACATTTAAGAAAAGAAGAATTTTAAAAGTTCCATTTGTCAAATTGAAAACCTTTTAATTAAAAATCAAATCGATCTTCCATATGGTTCAATAATATATTTATTGTAAATTGCTATAACATATATAATAAAATTGACATTGGAGTAACTATAACTTCAAGTAATGTAAAGAGTAAAATATAGTAAAAAATAAATTAAACCTAATAATCTTGAACCAAATGTAAATCGTAGAAACAAACAAGGCACAGGTGTGGATTCCTAGGACAGCTGCTACAAAAAGTGTCCACTTTCTTAGCTCTATTCTGGGCAAATCTGGTGCCAAATTCCTTACTAAGCTTTCTGTAACAATTCTTGCAAGTCCTCCGATCGGTGGGTTTTGTTAGTTTTATCTTTGTCAGTTTATGAAGTTGACCATTATAAAAACGACCTAAAATTAAATACCAAAATAAACTATTTCCTATTTAGATTTTAACTCAACGATATTGGCAACATTACAGTAAAATCTATCATCTACAGTTTACAACTTTAATATCTAAAAATAACAGGAATAATTATATACACAGGACCCAAACTGTTAATTATAGAAAACTAAGGAGAACTAGAAACATTAATAGATCTTTGATTTAGTAGGTTGCTATTTGATATAGAGACATGCATGGTTCTTCCAAGACTTTTGCAGTGGTGGTTACTCTCGGTTGGCTACGATCGTGTTTGGAGCACACGTTATTGTCGATATGGTACATATTTGCAAAACTTCTTGCCGTAGCAATATTTCCTGTATTATCTCGCAAGATTTTTTTTAAATCTTGCAATTCGAGCTGTCAAATTTTGCCTTGGTCTTGTCTTGCCTGGTCTTAGGAGACCAAGACCAAGAAAAAACAAGACCAGATTGACTAATTTTAAATGTGAGAAGTTCGATGCCTAAAGGTCGGCATAAAAGGTATTGTATATTGCTTTATTTTCAATGTCAGCATACATAAAATGCAGAAGGATCAAAGCATTAACGGTGACGCCATGGTTTCTTAGTGTAATAAAAGCAGTTGGAAACGGTTTGAAACTGTCAGAAATATTCGACCAGTTTAATTCCTTATATCTATAGATTTATGTTTGTATTAATTTCTTGCAACGAAATAACGATCTATAAAATACTAAAATCAAACAAACCTATCGCAAAATTCATCCTTACATGGATGAATTCAAGTATCCATAGGGAAAAATAGTTAGGTTAGTATCTTTATATGGAAGCATGTTTTATACGAACAAAGGTTTATTTAACCAATTACTTGTTTTGGTGTTTTTCTTCGGTTAAATTTTGACACCTTATTATTATTCATACTGTATAATACCCAATTGTTACAACTGAAGATAAGCATATTTATTTAAAAACTGACAAATATCAACACATACAGACAAACAAGTGTATACTTCCAAGTATTTACATTACCATCATTTTTTTATCTATTTAAGAAATGCTTTCATAATATTTATTGAATTGATCTTCCAGATCCTCTTTTCTGAACATCAAAGACTGCAGCTGTGCCTTATTTATGCTCTGGTGTTTATATGAATGTCTCCTAAAGTTTCCCTTAATTTTCGTTTTGTACGGGCAGTGGGTACAAAAAAATCTGGGCTCCTTTCCACACTCAGTCCTTATATGATTGTAGAGGGAAGATTTCCTTACATAATGCAGACCACAGTTCGGGCACCTAAAGTCTCTGTTCGCTTCTAAAACAAAATAAAGTCATATATTTATTCAAATATACAGGGTGAACAATATTAAAGGTCATTCTCTTAGGAAGGTATTTCTTAATTCCGACATTGATTTGTTTGTAGTATAAAAGGTTAATTATGGATAATAAAACTATATTCTTCTATAACTTTGGAAGTGAATTGAATTTGGTGTTGGTATCTTGTACTGCTTTGTCTTGATCTTATCTTTGTCTCGCAAAACAGTCTTGCGAGTCAAGAAAAGAAATATTTATACGAGCAACAAATCTTGCAATTATAAGAAGGGGTAATATTTAAATGAACATTACCTGGATGAAATGGCATTGCTTATAAAATTATTTTTAAAACCAATGTGGGTCTAGATCCAGTTCTACTGAACTAGAATTATAATTAACTGCTACTTGACTGAAAGAGCTCCAATTCTGTTTCAACCATCTCGTCAATTATTTATTATGTAAAATTGGCCATTTCTATACTTTATAACGTTTTCCAATTGACCATTGTTGACGATCGACCACATTCACAAGACATGATCTTGCAAGACCAAGACTTCACAAAAACTCTTGTCGTGTTTTACAAAACAAAACAATACTTTTTCAAATTTTACAAAATTTCTTATGTCAGCCAACACTAATATGTTACCCTGTTCTAAAAAATGTTTAAAATTTTATTTTATGAACAAATAATCGATCCAAGCTAAGAGGATGGCGTTTAAATTTGACTCACTCTGTATATCTAAGCAGCTTCACATACTTTATAACAATGCAATATTAATGGAAAAAAATGGCAAAAGCAAATATACTTTTTACATTTAACATTCAGGTAACTTGAGAAGGATTTGTCGATTTCTGGTTAAATTATTTGATGTCAATTATGGAAAAATGTTAGTTAGTTACTGACAATAACATGTTAAATTTAAACCATTTTATTTAAAATTTGAAAACATTGATAAAAAAGAAAACAAACTTTATTATTATGTGGTAAGGCTTCATAACTGTACAGGGAGATTCAGTCATAACGGCATTAATTTTGTAATTCATAGGTATTCGCAGTCGGTGTGAATTGAAATATGTACATTTTCCGGTTTATTGCTTAACTGCAGACATTACGCCATACTTAACAGATGGCAGATCGAAGTGTTTCTCATATGTTGAACGACTATAGAATGTTATCGCAGCCTCTAAACCGAGCCACGTATGACAAATCTTCAATCCTTTGTCTCTGTTCATGTTGTTCGGGTATTGAAGAATCTCCAAAATCTCCCTTCATGCTAGATTGTAATACCTGCTGCTGGTTCATGTACCAGTAGAACCAGCACTCTAGTGTCCTCTAGTGAGATTCTGTGTTCATATGTCCAAGCATGTTCAACAACGGCGGATTTTTCAGACTGATATAAACCTTTCGTGTTCTCTTTTCCTGGTTTCTACAGTTCGTTTGGACATTCCCACGTATACTTTCACAGTCGACTACCATCGCGACACCACCCTTTTGTTCGTAGAATTGTCCATTCCACATGAAGTATATGGAATATGGAAGCATAGCTTAAATAAAGCGATAACTTCAGGGATGAAGTAGTCGTTCCTGAGATCTGTAAAGGAAAATTTCATTATGGAGAACTTTGAAAAGGAAACGTTTCGATCAGCCCCTAAGAAACCTAAGCGCTGGCTTAGGTTTGGTAGGATGGAATAGCCTCACTACAAAAATTTTTCGATCATATTAACCGGCAACACAGCAAGATCAACTTTACTATGAAATTGGAGCAAGACAAAGCCTTACCGTTTCTAGACATTCTGGTAAAAAGAAAGACCTCTGGTATCTTTGGGCACGGTATCTACCGGAAGAAGACACACACTAATCTCTATGGAAAGTCTAATAATCATCTGACACAAAAACGCTCGATCATGAAGACCCTCACCGTCAACCCAAAAGATCAGTTGCGTGCGTTACAAACTCCGGGAGTGTATTTGATATCATGCAGCGACTGTGGCAAAGTATACGTGGGAATATCCAAACGTACTGTATAAACCATAGGTAGTTGGACAAAAGAAAATAAAAAACGATACGATACGATACGGTACGATAGAGAATGTCACGAATTAGTCAATAGAAAAATAAAAACAAGATTGAACTGGTTAAAGACAAATAAACAAGAAGATAGAGATGAATATGATATGTAAAAAACCATTCGAAAAAAGAGAAGGGAGACAATAGATAATAATATTAAAATTAATTATTAAAATCAATATAAACAGATATGGACAGAGTACCTCAAAGAACTATTAACAGAAAAAGAACCAGATAATCAAGAAGAAATCATAGAATACTCTGAGGAAGAGCGTGAAATAGGTGAACCGACAAAGGAAGAAGTGAGATAAATAATAAGTAATTGCCGAAATGGAAAGTCACCTGCTAGGGGTGGTGTAAATATAGAACTAAAAACATGGAGGAGATAAATTAATAGACATATATGTAGAGAAGGAGAAGAACCGACAACGTATTATACGATCCAGTGGGATCAGGGAGGGAGAAGAATGAGACAGATCAAAATGGCTGGAATAAGTGGAAAAGGATCTAAACTGGATTGGAATAAAAAGACGGAGAGAAAAGACAAGAGATGGAATGTTGCGGCACATACGGCCTGAAAAATTTGCCGTTGCTGAACATGCTTGGAAAGATGGTTCGTACCAATGGGTATTACAATCTGGCACGAAGGGAGGCTTTGATGATTCTTCAATACCCGAACACCATGAACAGAGACGAAAGATTGAAGATTATTCATATTTGGATATCTTTGCTTAAGAACAAACAAGGTAACCTGGACCAGTCATCCGTAACACGCCTGAACCAGTCAACCTAAACACTGAACTAACCAACCTTGACGCACCGACTAGTATAAAACCTCAGCTTAGACACCGCGGTAACCATTCAACCGCCGCCCAAGATACGAGAAGCACTGAAGATGTTATCTGCTAAGTGTGACTAAACATCTGCAGTTAAGAATTGACCATGGCAAAACAGCCCAGAAAGTATACATCAGCCATTAATTTTAACCACGTATTCGGGAGGAAATTGGAAAAGAAAATTTTTATTGGACCTTTTAAAATAAAAGCAAATCAAGCCATAAGTTTTTGTAATAAGGCGCTACTAGTACGTTCGAGCGTTGAAACAGGAAGACGCCCCGTTGATTTGAGCGCTGTGAATGAATCGAGACTGCAGCGATTAGTAACAGTCTGAAAAGGTGAGTTAAATAATGATTCAAATTTTTTTTTCAGCATAAATATGTCCGTCTCTTAAAATTAATGACATTATGACTGAATCACTTGTACATTTTACAATATGTCTCTAGATAATATCTCCAAAATTATCACGTATAAGGTAGGAGAATGGGTTTTTCTTCGGGGTGCATCCTTTTGATGTGTTTGGTGAGTTCATAGTTATAGTGGTATTTTCTGTCGCAGTTTTGGCATGAAAAGGATGGCAGTTTCCCACATTCGTATCTGTAGTGACTGGTAAGGTGCCGTTTATGCTTGTAGTTCTTTTGGCATGTGGTGCATATCCAGCGCTCTAAAAAATTTTTTTACAATAAACAAAATTAATTAATTTTAATATATATATATATAACAGTACTATTTAAAATTTGAGTTATGTAAGTACATAATAAATGGAGGTTAGTTAGAATTAAAGTAGTATAAGTTTTATTTTACACAGAATTATCTTTTAATTAGGAGCAGTATGAAGGTTGAAAAATGAAATATTTGTAATAAATTAAAATTTAAGATATAACTTTAAAGAAAAGATAATTTAAGGAAAATTTACCAGTTGATTATGGAAAAAATATTTAACACATTTCTCATAATCATTTTCAAAATATTAAACGACCCATATTCAACTTTATTATTTCGCAAATTTCATTTGCAATGTTACGTTAAAGTTCTCTTTACGAGCATATAAGTCATACTCTATGTAACAATGTAAATCGCAAGCTTCATTATGAAAATGCATGTCCCGTTTTCAGGTCACCTCTAGAAATGTAGGAAAGTTATGGAATTTCAGCAAACCATATTTTTACAATTAGTACATTGAAGGGAGATTATATTCTGCTAACCATTTGATTAATGTGACAAAAGTCTGGCCTGCTACGATTTTTTAAAGGGGTAATTTTTCCAACAAGTGGTATTAGGAATTTTTAGTTAAAATGAAAATATTACCAGGCTCATATACCAAATTTGAACGATAAACGTCTATTGAGTATTGTTATGGGGTGCCAAACTAAGTATTCACAATTCATTACATTTTTTGTTCGTTAATTTTACTGTGGTCGCAAATAAAACTGTTACATTTGCAATGTTTGTGTTTTTTCTTCGTCCGATTGATATTTGTTTTAACTTTCCTGACCTTTCCTAGCCTGGAAATATATTCTTTTTCATAAAAAAATGCGAAATACCACTTTCTGGAACAACAACCCTTTTAAAAAATCATAGTAAACTAGGTTTTTGTCACATCAATAAAATGGTTAGTAGAATATAACCTCCCTTCAACCTGTTAACCTGAAAAACGGGACACACTGTAGGTATAATATAAAATGTAGATTCTAAAAAACTTATATAATACATAAGAATCGGTAGTTAATCACTTTGATGGAAATAAATTGGAGCATAGGGAGGTTGGTGAAAGTCTCATCATAGCTCTGTGCTACTGTGCTGAGACTAGTGTCGTTAAAAATGTTCCAATGTCTGAGCTATCAATTTAATAAATTTTAATAATAAATTTATTAATTTACGTTCTTGTGATTTACGCTAAAATGGAGTAACAAAAATATGTTTGTGCAAAGTTAGCTGGATTGGGGCGTGAAATATACAGGGAGTTCGGGAAAATGTGGGAAATTTCTCGGGTGCAGATAGAACATGAAAAAATAAGAACAAATTCTTATAAAAAATTTTCCCACATACCTTCCCTGCGAAGATATGTGTCCCTGAAGAACGCCGTTGCAAATCGGTTTTCCTTGTATAACTCTTAAAGTACTTAATATAAATTAATAAAAATTAATGTGATGGACAACTAATAAGGATCTCTTAAAATAGTGTCCTTGAAACATATATAACTTTTTTAGTTTACCAGGGGTTGGGTAAGCTTTACAACTTAACACCTAAATTTTTAAGACCCTGCATGATAAAAAGACTAAAAGTTATTCAAGAAAAACCGATTTCCAGCGGCTTCCTTCAGAGACACATATCTATGATCGGAAATGAAAAATTTTGGTAGAAATACAGGATGATTTCAACAAGTTCATGTATCATAAAACATATAGGTATCAAGTAATTTCAACTACTAGACCAAGGTATGAGCACTTGGTACCCTAAAATGTAACTTTTTGGATGTATTTCAGCATCCCTGCCAAAAAAAACACAATTACTATTGTTATTACCTGATGCCAAGTAACCAAAGGGGAAAGTGTGTATGAAACTTCAATTTTCATCACTAATACAAATTTGTAGATTAAATCATTTTGAACATTTATCTCTATAGAATTCCTATAATCTTATATTTCAATTTTTAATAAATAATACATCTAGTAGTATAAATTTTATTGTCTCAAAATCATCATAGACAAAATGCAAGTAAAAATAAATAACTTCACATAGTTAACGCTTCTGTATATTACAAAAATCCAAGGCCGTCCGTTTCGTACAGTCAGTGAATTTATAATGCCGATGTAGTAAAAATTTCTGATAAAACCTTCTAAGACACTTTTGGCATTCGAACTGTGGTAGCTTCCCACATTCATATTTCAAGTGACTTCTCAGATGGGTCTTGTACTTGTAACTTCTGTTGCATGCTATGCAGTAGAATCTCTCAGCTGAAAGAAATTTATGTAAGAATAAAACAATATTATTTTGTATAAACCCAATCCCTATAAGAGGATTTAAAGAATTACAAATGAATTAGTGACAGAATTGACAAATAAACATGTATCAGTAACAGTAGTGGTAAACAATCTGAAAATCACCTCAAATTGTTTACTACTAATAGCTATGATTAGCAAAACATATTAAGAAAACACCACATTAAAGGATCATAGAAGACATACAATTTCATATTGTTTTTAATACTATACAGGGTGTCCAGAAACTAGTAGTTAAAATTAACAGGAATACAAATAAAGTCAAAATAATGTCAGTAAGATACACACTTACTGTATATTACAATCAGGTAAGTTGCGGCGGATGCCTGGCAATAATATCAACAAACGCGGTTTTCATGTACGCCATATTTAGTACGCGAAAACCTCTAGCAATGTGGAGGATTTTGTCATATATAATTGGTAAAATATGGATTTCATTAGTGATAGCAGTATATATGACATTCCGAGTATGCTTGAAATTTTTAAAGCGGCGGAGGAAGCAGAAGGAAGTCTGTTGCTGGGAAAATCAAAAAAAACTTTGCAACAAAACTTACAATGATTTTGTTAAACGGTGTTCCTTTAAAATTTTAAAACTACACAAGATTATGGTCACAAACCAAAGAAGTCAGGAATATTGACTATAGAAGAAATTGATACTTTTCTGAAAGATGCCCCCGATGAAATATTTTTAATGACCAAGGTAATCTTCAAATGTAAAATAAAATGTACCTACATTATTTTTTGATTAGGTGGCACTGATGTTTGCCTTATGTGGAGCTTGTCGTTTGATAAAACTTTGCTAGTAACTATAACAGAATCCAAGATTAAAAAACAGCGCATATTAAGTATAATTGGTCATGAAACAAAGTCACCAAGATATTTGGATATGCATCTCTTCGTCAACCAACCAACTAACGTCATTCGCAGAATTTTTCAAAAATACTAGTGCTACTGAAGTTAATAAAAAGCAGTTCTGCAGAACAAGCAGAAAATGGACAGAACAAATTCTGTCTTAATATTTTTACGATTAAATTGTAATTTATTGTTTGCAGTTTTTTAACTTTTTTTGATAAAATGTGGTACACAAAATGGTATTTTCAACAAAATTATACAAATAACAATTATAGCTATCTACCTACTGCCTTTTCAGGAAAATTCCAACAAGTAGTCTTAAGATTTAAAAATATTTAAATAATTACGTTTATTAAGAACATATAAAATTACAGCAACTTAAGCTAAAGTAACAAACTCCAACTTGTAATTAACAGAACTTTTTTAAGGATCAAATAATACAAGTAGAAGATATTTTATTTACAATAATTTGTTACATGATTCAACACAATTCAACACTACTTGGGACTTTTTGTGTACAACATAAATGTCAAATATCTTTCTAGGTATACACAACCCATCATAAGTAAAAATAACGATTAATAGTTTAAATGGCTGGAGTTATATAGAAATCACGCCTTTTATTCTATTTTGTAAGCTATATCTGTGGCCTCAGCTAAGTCCATCGAGTGTCTTTTCAGAAAATGTAACTTGAACTGATACTTGCGTTTGCAACTGTAACTACACAGATGGCAGCACAGTATGGTTTTATCCTTGCAGTCATGCGAAAAATGTGACCTCATCGTTTGCTCGTTCTTGTACAGCTTGTTACACTTTGGACACACTATTTTGTTAGCTAAAAATAAAAATACAGAAGTTAAAGCGTTGATTAACTATGTTAATGGCTAACAGCATAGTTCTAAGGAGCAATTTTCTCTAATTTAAGCAACTGTACGTGTACAGGGTATTTTTAAATGAAGTAGCAAAAATAAGACCACAGAATCCTTAGGTGAAAATAAGTCGATTTAACCTATCATGCCTATGTCCCAAGTCGCATAATAAAGAAGATGCAGGGTATCGAAGTTAAAATTTTATTTTCGATATTGGTAGATAACTTCTTAAAAATCCAAATATTTGCATAAAATTTGTAAATCAGGGATTTTTGTGCGCGAAACATTCAAATTTGTTTCTAATCTTGACGTCGATAGTAGAGGGCGCCACTTATGACACATCATGTTTTTTTAAATTTTTGTTGTTTAGTGTTGCATCCATCTGACTATTGAAACAATCGATTCTCCTATCTGGTGTATTTGAAAAAGGTATACCTTGTCAAAGGCATTAGGAGTAACAGCTTTCGAAATAATCCTATTTGAAATATTCAGTGCACCGATTGAAAACCGTTATCGTTTCTACTGAAAATACAGCAAATTGTTACTCGAAAAAGTTGTTCAGAACGGTAAAGTATGAAGACGTTCAAAATTTCAAAAAGATGCCTGGTTTGATAAAATCTTTGTGCTTTGTTTTATCAAACCTCACGGGTCTTCTTGAAATTTTGCACGTCTCCATAATTTACCATTCTGAACAACTTTTTCAAGTAATATTTTGCTATATTTTCAGCAGAAAAGGCACTTTACCTGAAACCAAAACAGTTTTTACTCGTTGCACTGAGCGTTTCAAATAGAATTATTTCAAAAATGGTAATTCCTACCGACTTCAGCAATGTATACCTTTTTAAAATAATGCAGGTAGGAGAATCGATTGTTTCGATAGTCAAATGGATACACTATGCTACAAAAAAAGTTCTGCCATTTAAAAGAAACATGTTGCGCCCTCTACTAGTGACATCAAAATTAGAAACAAATTTGAATTTCTCGGCCGCAAAAACCCCCGATTTACAAATTTTATGTAAATATTTGGATTTCCTAAGAAGTTATTTACAAATATCGAAAATAAAATTTTAACTTTGACACCCTGTATCTTATTTATTATAATACCAAGAGACCAGATAACAAAACATAATTTATCTACACAGAACAATCTCTATACATTGGTATTACTTTGGTAAAGTTTAAAACTTGAAATATATATATACCTTCAAAACATGAACAAAAAACTGAAACTCTATTCAGTCATATTTTCCTCTTATCTGGTTAGTTTTTAATATCAACGCATTAATTCTCTAAATGATCTAAATCTCACAATAGGATGAATCATTCAATACCATATTGTCCGATGCTGAAGAAAATGAATCAGATCTAGATTTTTTAATGTTTTTTAATGACTTGGTTTTCTTTGTATTCTTCTTCGGAATTCTGCAGAGTAGCTACTTTTCTGTGTTTTCAGGTAGACTTGGTGACAGTGGTCTCGGCTTTTAGACATTTCCAATCCAGAAAATTTTAAATAATTGAATATTGCATTTTTTCCTGAGTTAGGAAAAATGGACCAGACAACATTTACGAAAGAGAACGTAAATAGATGTTTTTTAGTTATGTGGTTTATCTCTTCTACAAGTCCATCTCTCCTCGCTTTACACTAACACGATATCCATCCGATTGCTCTTTCACGGATGTTTTGAATTTTAGATACTTTACAATATCGATGTTGATGTAGACAATCACAATAATATACATAATTCAGATAAATTATATGGAACCCAGCTTAAACATAGCTTTCTGTGCAGTTGTTGTGTTGCTCTTTTTTGTTGGTGCTCTGATACGCTTGATGGAAAATTAATATGGATACATTAATTTTGCGTAGAAAAGCTATTTCATTTTGTTACAATGCGCCGCTTTCGGTAAAAACTCTACCTTCTTGCTGCAGCTCCTCCATTAAATTGATTTTGACAATAAACAGCGATCATATCTGCCGTTTCTGAGTTGGAAAACTGATTATGTCGAGGCATGATTTCAAAATTTGACAAAACAATACTAATAACTTGAAATTATTTACACATTACATTTACACAAAATTTATTTCTATTTTAATATGCGGAAATTTTCAAATACGTTTTTACCGATGACGGTGCATTGTATCAGCATGGATAGGGTATAGCTTTTCTACGCAAAATTAATTTCTCCATCATAATTTTCAGTCAAGCATATCAGAATAGGACCAACAAAAAAGATACGATAAAAATGAATTACAAAAAAACTGCCAAGAGCGCCCTCTAGAATATGAGGTACGACTTACTCCTTCGCAATGCTTGTACTTATCTAAAACAAAACTGTACCAAATTTCAACATGATTGAACGTTTCATTTCTTAATTATGTCCATAACAAGAAAGCAATTGTTTTTCTTTGAAGCCCTGTAACGTTTAAACGAGGCACTTATGGATGAAATTAAGTTTATCTAATCGGTTCTATCTGATCACAGGAAGCTATGTTTAAGCACATACTCCTACTATATACCGCGCACTTTATATCTTTTCAATGTATGACCCTGGCCCCGAAAGTTAGGGGAATACAAGAACTGTGATGCATTTTCGCATGCTCCATAATAAAGCGCAACGTTCAGATTCAAACTAGTAACTGATTCATCATGATCCTAGACACATTAAAGGGTTATCTGTTAACTTATTGTGAGCTTGCGGATTACTGTGGCTATTCTCTTGTTCATTTTTTTTTAATTAAAATTAGAGACCAATGACAAGTTATTTTTCATAAATACTGTCTCAGAAGTACTGGGAGATATTTTAAGAACGGTTGGTTGGAACAAAGACTAAATAAGTGTTCTATAATTATTTTTCGTACAATTCTCCCTTTCGGATTTTTTCGTATTTTAAAGTTACCTACATCCTAAATGTAGAATTAATTTTAATGAAATGTGGAAAGTGGATTTTGTTTATACTGAGATTAATATTTATTTTGTTTACAAGGGATGCGCTACCCTTAACGTAAAGTGACCGTAAACTTTGGCACATTTCTTCTTTTTCTATATGCAGTTTATATATTTAAGTGATCCACCTAATTTAAAATAAAAAAGACACTCTTTATTTACAACAAAAAAAACTGTTTTTGAAACCTATTTAGGTTAGTAAATACCTACAGTTCTTTTAGAAAACGTTTCATTTTTTTAATGCGATTTTTTACTGCACTAAAAAGTTTTAACGCACTGGCACTTCTCTATTTAATTTAATATAAATGTTTATTATTACGAAATTAAAAACTATTGAAAATGGCGGCGTCAGTCTCTCGCATCAATCGATATGACCCGGTTCGTTGACAAATCTACAATGTGTCCTCATAAAATAGAGAGATAATATTTTTAATAAAAAAAATAGTACATTATACTATAAGGGAGAGAAATGCGTTATTTTGGCAGAGGTGCAATTTGAGGACAAAATAGCATCTCTCCCGAATGGTATATACTATTTTTTCCACGGTCTCATTAACTTAAAACACATATTTTGTCATTATGAAGTAAGTAGCACCAGAATTATTGTATTCAGATTTGAGCATTTATTTAGTAGTCGTTGAGTTATTGTCATAACTACAAAATAAACAAACAAAAAGAATTGTCAAATTAAGGTGCTAGTTTGGTTTAGTTTAAAGTTTGTTTAGTGCACAATGAATAATTGTGAGTCGGAAGAGAATATGGAGGCTGCAAATATTGCAATAAGCAATTTGCTGCCTACGAAGTCAAGATCTTTATACGATATAGCCTACAATCGGTTCAAAAAGTGGTGCGCCGAGAAAAATGTTCAAGTATACAGCGAGAATGTTTTGTTGGCATACTTCAGTGAAAATGCAAAGAATTACAAGTGTTCCACATTATGGGCGCAATATTCCATAGTTAAGTCATGCTTGATAATTTACGACAACATAGATATAAGCAAATTCTCCAAGCTGATCGCATTTTTGAAAAGAACCGGTGACGGATATCAAGCGAAAAAATAGAAAATATTGACAAAGGGTGAAATCGACCGTTTTCTATCAAGTGCAGATGACAAAGAATTTTTAATGAATAAGGTAAGATTACTTTTGTTGTTAGGTATTTCAATTATTAAGTATTTTGATTTTTTATAGGTTGGATTAATTCTGGGGATTGCCGGAGCTTGTCGAACTGATGAACTAGTCAATTTAACTGTAGATGATATTGAGGATGTAGGTTCTTCCTTGATTGTAAAAATTCCAAACACTAAGACAAAGATTCCACGAACCTTTCTGGTTACCGATGTGGGAAATATGCTTGAATTGTTTCGAAAATACCTGTCCCTTCGTCCTCCCCACGTCAAGCATAAGCGCCTTTTTTTGTACTACAAAGCAGGAAAATGTAGTTCGCAGCCACTTGGCAATAATACCATGGGAAAAATTCCAAGTGTAGTAGCTTCGTATTTAAAATTACCTGATGCTGCATGTTATACTGGTCACTGCTTACGAAGATCTTCAGCGACATTACTGGCAGATACTGGTGTGGATATCACGACAATAAAGCGTCATGCTAGTTGGAAATCAACGACAGTCGCTGAGGGTTATGTCGAGAACTCCATTGAAAATAAGACCAAAATTGCTAATCATGTTTTAGTAGGTACCACTACTAGCGCAATCATAAAAACTGTAAATGTAAGTGAAAGCAGTATTCCTTCTAATATTAATTTTGAAAATTGTACAAATGTAACATTTAATTTAAATGTCAGTAAATAATTTCAATGTTATCTTTTTTTTGCATGAAAAACGTTCTCCATAATGTAAACTCCCTTGGGAGCATGATGTCATATAAACTGATTTCTACTCCCGACCGTGGAAAAATATATATACATGTGTACAGATATATTTTATCATTAAAAATTAGCTCTAATGAAGTCTTATTTAGTAATTAATTAGAAAAAATTGTTTAAAAATGAAATAGTTTGAAATCTGGCAATATGAACCAACACATGTGCATAGCACACCAAATCCTGGTCCCCTTCATTGCCCCCACCGTTTGGGACCAGTCTGGTTTACAAGTGAGCGGTATGTAATAGAAGTATGTGTATTTAAGCTGGGTCCCATTACTTTCCGGACACCCTGCATGCTATTGGTATAATAGTACATCTGAAAGAAGACAGGTAATCAATTCATTTTTTGCTAATATAGCTTCTCCGATTTTTCTGGTAATAAATTACACTCTGTCTGCTTTCCTGATTCAATAATTTCTGTCGAAGTTAATGCGAATTAACTCAAATAATAATTAATTATTTTTATGGATTTAAATAGGAATAATATGGCGATTACTCTGTGTAAGTTATTTATTTAATAACGCTCGTGAAAAAAATTGTGTTTAACTTGGCAGTAAATTAGATTTAATGCCTTGGTTGATTTAACAGACTCGGCTGCGCATCGTCTATTAAATACAATCTATAGTTTAACAAATAATTATAAAATCACAGGAACATAACATTTATTAATTCATGTGCTACTTTTACAAGAATATTAGTAGTGTGTAAAACAATTGAGAGAAAAAAAAGGAACACACAGTTTTAACTATTGCGTATGTCGTACATGAACCAGCATATGTCTTTTTAAATCAGATTTTCTGTTTGAAGAATAAGTACATAAGTGACATTTCTGGTTTTTCGGCTTCCCGCAATCGAACCGTAGGTGACAACTTAAGGAATTGTTATTCTTGAACTGTCTAAAACAGTTGGGGCAACTGAGGTAACCTACAAAAAGTATGTATTAATGAAAAGTGTGCACAGTGCATATAATTTATTACCTACTTTTGATACAAAGAATGTGATAGTAATATTGTATACAGTACGATTCACAACTTACAGCGCGCTTGTAAATCAACGATTTTACTTATGTTCATAGTTTTTTTACAGTTTATATAAAAAACTACAGTACTTCTCACAGTACACACCAATTTTTAATAACTTAACGCCTTTTCGAAAAAAAATGTTCCAAAGTCGGCCCAGCAAATTTGTGCATTACAAACTTATACTAATTATTTGCTATTGATATGTAGTAATATCGAGCAAATCTAGTCAAAACTATAAAAAAATTTTTTAAAAACAGTTTATGGTGTTACATTCTTCAAGAAATTAACTTTGTGCGCCGTATGCATGCTTGTGATGCAGAAGATGTTTTCAGAAATAGTACAGCGCATTCATTCGACGAGTTAAAAAATATCTATATTTTCCATAATGAGAAAAACATTTTTATTGTACATATTATGGTTGTGTTTAATATATTTATGACATTGCCCTCTTTAAAATTAGAAGAACAAAGATTTGAGAACAGGTAAATTTTTATATAATAAATAAAAATAGTGACTACATTTATTTCATTGTTTTATGTTCTTTATTATTTTCATATGGAAAACACGTATTTAATTTGCGGAGAATTTTGTTTAATTTGGAACTTACGAAAAAATGACATTGTTTTAATAAGCAATGTAAAAATTGCATACCTAAGGAATTCTAGTAGAACTTCTTATAATTCCGGAACAGTTGGTCTAAACGAAAAAAAATATTCTACAAGAAAGGTTTAGACACCACCGCGAACAAAAAAAATCAGCATCGAACTCGATAAGATCGATTAATTCACTGTCTCAACTGAGAACGTATAGGTTATAAGTGACTGTGTATTTCTTTGCACTCCGGTCCTGCCCGCATTTACCAATCTCTAAGCCCATCCCACTGAGTGAAACACACGTGGTTGCAGCATTTAAAATATATTCGTATCTGAAGTTGTAGACGTTCGGCATTTAGCATAGAATTTTGAGTAATTTTTATCAATTCGATATAATTTTGGTATCGTTGCAAAGCTAAAAGACAGACTTACTTCCCTCGTGTAACCAATTTTCGATTTAAGCCTTTATTTTTAAGTAAATACATTTTTTACTGATTAAATTTAAATAACTAAAAACTAATTTTGAAAAAAATATTACACAGCAGCCTTAGGAAACAACTTTGTTATTCGATCGTTTTTCTATTTGGACCGCTATGTTTATTCGTTGTCTAAATAAGTGTTATGGGCCGAGCGTAAAAAATCGGTTTATTTTAAGCGTGCGACGGACTCTTAAAAGAAAAAATACGAATTTAAAGGTAATTATACGCACTAAACTATGACAACTAACATAACATAGAACTTCATTCGTTCGTTCGTTATTCTTACATTATCTAGAACATAATTTTGAATCTGATGACTGAAGACCGCCCTTATTTTAAAATCATGCAGTTTTATCCACATTATTTCCGTATTCACCTTCATTACGTTTATTCATTATGCTTCACCTTCATGTGTTTCTTCAGATCATAATTTCTGGTCGTGGCATAATTGCATAAGTTACATTTTTTGTTTTTCGGCTTCCCACAATCGGTCCTTAAATGACAACTTAAGGAATTGTAATTCTTGAACATCCTAAGACAGTTGGGGCAACTGAGATAATCTACAAAAAAATATGTGTTAATGAAAAGTGACTAGTTTATTATATTATATACCTTTGATACAGAGTATGTGATAGTACCTAATATTGTATTATTTCATCATCATCAGTAGTCCAAGATCTCACTGGAGCGTACCTTCATCCGAAAGTAGAACGAATCGCATTTAAACATGTGTTTCATGTACATGCTTTTGGAATAATAATGACACTCCCTCAAAACTCTACCTATACAGATTCTGTATAGGTAGAGTTGCTAACATATTTTCTATAAGCATGTTTCTGTAATCAGATTTTTTTGAAAGACGCAAAGACGCGTACTATAAATTTTTTGTCACTGTCAAAATTTTTGAGTAGCTCAGGCAGGTAAAAGAATCCTGGCTAATGCTAGGGATGTGCACTTTAATTCTGTTTCTGGCAGAGGCCAGTTACCGAGGTCATAACAACCCGGAAAATCACTATATATCAAATATTTTAATAGTACTCATTAGAAGAAATCAAAAAGATAGTAGTCGGCTTTGTTTTTAAAATTTGACAGCTAGTAATAAAACTATGAAATAAAATATAAATATAAAAAAATAAAATTAAAACTAAAGAAATTTGCTTTCCGCCGAAAATTTAAATCTATTCTGTCTAATAAATAATGATCGTTTCTTATAACGTTATATTTATTTGTAATAGGATTCCATATATTAAAAACAAAAAAACAAAATCGTTCAATGTTCCCTAAAGAAAATAATTACATTTGTTGAGGTCTGGCGGTCGTGGTGACCAATTTTGAGGACAATTATTTCCATTTATTTGGAAACATAAAAATCAAAAAGTCTCTAACAGTAGCACTAAAATGAGACGGATACATAAATCAGGAGAGTATTTTTGCAGAAACTACAAATAATTTTCGTCATTTAACCGATTTGGCAGAATAACTGGTCCAATCAAATAACGATCAATAAAATTGGCCCAAACATTTGTCTTAAACTTGGGTTGAAAATGTCTAGGAGTTATTGCATCGGAATGCAATGCTGAAAAGCTGTGAATATTTGTAATTTCTCTACTAGTGAAATAAGCCTCATCAGTAGAAAAAGTTTTCTTCTGAAAATTAATATTTTGATGCAAGATAAACTCGCAAAAAGTCACTCGGCTATCCAAATCTTGAGGCAATAGCTCTTGTACTTTTGGAATATAATATAGATGTAGTAGATTACGTTTAACAAGTCGGTATACAGAAGTTCTTGATAATCCAGTATCTCTACATAAACGTTTAGTACTTATTGTGGTTCATGTTCAACTGATTACAAAATATTTTCTTCGCCTTGTACCCTTATTACACTAGGCCGATCTCCGATATTATTGAAAAACTTTCCTGTCTCTCGGCCCGTCTTTCAATCTGTTTCTCTATGGGAAATCACTCGATTTGGAAATCTCCTACGATATTCTCCCATACTTCTAAAGTTTCCTTCACATAAACTTAGCACAAATAACATGTCAACTTGTCCGATGAATGTACATTTTTCAACCATTTGCAAAAACAAACACTAGCATAAATAAAATAGTTTTATTACTAACTGTCAAATTTTAAATACAAAGCCTACTACTGACTTTTTGATTTGTCTAATAAACACTATTAAAATTTCGTTTTAATTAATGCATTTTTTCTTGAAAACAAATTTTTTTTAAATTTAACAAGAGTAAAATTGTTTTAAATTAAATTATGCGCGAAATATCATTCTCAATGAATCAATGAAGAAAAAGTTTGGTATAATAATTTTAGTGGTCACCCTCACTGAACACCTTGTAGTATTTCAATTTACTTGAACTCATAGTCACAGAAGAGCAATAATAATAAACAATCAAATGGTACAATCCAATCCAACTTTAGTTATTCCAAGTTAAAATAATTCAGATATTAATTTTTTTCGAAATATTTGGCAGCTTTGCAATATTTCGTAAATAACAATTGCCTCTAAGACCCTGCTTTTATTAGCCAACCTAACCAATTCGTGTTAGAATATACATGAAACACATGCTTACCTACGATTCGCTCTATTATCTTTTTGGTGAAGGTACTTTGCAGTGAGATCTTGGACTATAATTCTTGTAGCAAACATTTTTAGTTAGCGGGTTCGATATTCTTTATATATGTTTAATCTAAGCTAGTTTCTTTGCTAAGATTTATATGTGTGATGTATTTGTTTCAACAGATTTTTTATTTGGCTCTGTTGCCAAAGAAACCATAGCGTAAGATCAGAACTAAGTTGTCAAAGGATGATTATAGTTCGGATTCTGTACTACGTTATTAATTCTCTTCATGTCGAATTGATAGTGTACATATACAGAGTGAGCCAAAGCTGTAACTTCCTCTAAAATTTTTGCAATGAGTTATCATTTGGTATAGAGTTCAAACTTCTATCTTCAACGCTTTGGGCAGAGTTGCTACCTCTAAAATCTTACATAGAATGATGAGTCGTATGACGGATCATGCAACCCATCTTTTCACAAAAATGTACTAGAATATTAATGTTTTCGTATTCATTGGTGCACCCTGTATAATTAAAATAAAAATGCTACATAGGAGAGTAAAATGATTAAAAGCTTCATCCATCATATGATTATTCAAAGTTAATTTATCTCACTAAGCTATAACAACAAAACCTATAAATAAAATAGCTCATTACTATTCTTACATTATCTAGCTAATAATTTTGAATCTCATGACTAGGACTATAAAGAAATCAAGCAGTTTTATCAAAATTATCTCCGTAATCACAATGTTTCAACATCATGTGCTTCTTCAGATCATACTTTCTGTTAGTGGCATAATTGCATAAGGTACATTTTTTCGTCCTTGGTTTCGAACAGTCGTAACGTAAATGGTAAGTTAAAGAGCTTTTGTTCTTGAATCTTCTACTACAATTGTGGCACCATAGATAATCTAAAAATATTGGTTCGATTATTAGCAAAACAATAATTAAATAACATAAATGAATACGTAAATGGTTTGGACATTGAATGTAACTTACACAGAAGCAACATAATAATATCAGGATTATTATTTATATCAACCAAAAACCATTTCAAGGCGATTAAAGATATCCCAAGCAAGGTCTGCAGAATATTACGAGAAAACTCACTGAACCCGCACTGGAGTTTTGTGATTTTAATGTTAAATATAACTGCAACTAAGCTAATTTCTTTGCAGTTATAACAGCCACATTTGGTGAGACGAAAATCCACACGATAGATCCTTTCAGAGGTGATTTGTTGTCAACGTATGGGCAGGAGTGTACGGGGATAGTTTGATTGGACCGTATTTTCTACCGGGAAACCTGAATGGAACACGTTACTTGCAATTTTTAATAGAATTATTTAATTATTATTATTTGATTTC
Source organism: Monochamus alternatus (assembly GCA_037114965.1). NCBI lineage: Eukaryota > Metazoa > Arthropoda > Insecta > Coleoptera > Cerambycidae > Monochamus > Monochamus alternatus. Next base: position 143,659,571 of record CM073426.1, on the reverse strand, counting down.
ATTGAATATTAACATTTTAAATGATTATTGGCTGAAATTGAACTTAGCGAGAAAAAAAATAAATGTGTTGCAATCCATTTTTAAAAAGATGAACTGTTTAACGCGAGTGTATTTTACCGAAAGATAGTGGTCTATGCTTTGAAATGAAATCCATAAAAACAAATGTCAATATCATTTATTGTTACTGTTTCTTACTCGTTTACAAATTTTATCATTTTATGTAGAAAATATTAGTTGTTTCTGTGGATTCCATTGCAAAGAACAGGTCACTAGATCTTTCGGCAAAATACACTCGTAGTAAACAGCTGATGTTTTTAAAAATGCATTGCAATATATTTATTTTCTGTCTCATAAATCCTTAACTTATCGAAAAAACTTGAAAAGATCAAAAAGTTAGTTAGACATATTTTTGAAAGGGAAAAATTTTATCGAAAAAAATGTATAAGGAAAAATGTCATAGGAGTTGATTATTTCAATCCCTTACAAAAGTATTTCAGGGATGATAAAATTTCAAAAAGTGTAGTTTTATTGACAGATAAGATTCACCAAGGTTGGTTTCTTTAGCTTGGAGATAAAAAAGAAAAACAATTTCTTTTGGAGAGGCGTTACTTTTCAGGGGAAGGCTCTTTCAAAAAATTGATAAAGACTCCTTAATGTTATTTAGATACGCCCTATATGAACTCATTGAGAAGAATTCTAGGAAAATTGATTTATACTTAAATCCCTTTACAAAACAGTAAAAGAATACATGAATAGATATTGTGGGATAATTCAATGCTGGTCGGGGCTTTAGACCGCATAATAGTTATTTTCACACAATATTGTTCTACATCACAATATCTAATAAAAAAATCTATATAAAAACTTAGGGCTAGACAACAATGCATTTTTTAAATATAAAACTTAGAAGTCATACATACAGGGTTAACTATGACTAAATACAAAAATTTTAACCACGTGCTCAGGGAGCCCTAAAAGACAATAACAAAGTTATTCCAGAATTTTAGCTCGATATTTAAAAAATGAGGCAAAACCCTTTTTTCCTACGGGAAGGCGGCGCCTATGATGAGTATCGACTGAGATAGCTTATGGCTTAGATCCATAGTTGACATTACATCTGTCAACAACTACCATGCGGTCATTTTCAGTGTTTCTAATTGCAGAAACGACAAAAATTAACATTAATTCTTATTAGTAATAATACCTGATAAGTAGGTAACAGTTAATCCAGTTACCTCCAGTATTTTGCATTCGTTTTTCATTATTTGGTTACAAACTGGTAAAACTACATTTTCACTCACTAACGATAAACACACTTCCCGTAGGTACAGTTAGATACAATGCCTATGTATTATAACAAAATCGAAGAAAGGGATGAGTAGGTAGGTTCTAATAGATAACAGAAAATGTTTAACATCCGCAGCAGTCTTGTCCCATAACCTAGAAAAACAAACCGGCGAATTATATAGTGGGAAAATATCTGTCCCCGACACAATATTCCTTTATTTATTAACTATAAAACGTTTAAAATTAAAATAAGGCACTAAAAACTGAAGAAGAACACAAAGCTACAACATAAACACAGGACATTGCATGTAGATGATTTGATCATTTTTAACAAGACTATAGTAACATAAGCTGTCGTTCCATATATCAAATTACAGCTCTTTTCATGGCCTATTCTATAGCGACCACTTTGTAGAAATAATTTGTTACAAACAATAAACTATTATAAAATTTTAAATGTTATATTACATATTTTGTAATGTGGGTAATGGTTCTTGTGACGTTGTTCATCATTATCCAATCTGCAAATTTTTCGTTTCTTAGGGACCGACATACGTGGAATTGATGTTCTCCGTATCGACGTACGTATTGCTCTAACTATGCTATACTTGAGAACCCCGTTTTTGAAAATATCCTCGTGATTCAGTTCAGTGAATCTCGGATCTGCACTTTTCACTATTGCGTAGAATAAATTATTTACGTTCCTTAACGCCATAAAACTAATCTTATTTTTTGTCTTAGACGAACCAGTCCATGTATAGTTTGTGGGAAGGGTTCTATCGTGTTTTCTACACTGTAAAAAAATAATTACATATTTTAACCCAAAAGAACACAATACTGTGTTAATCGAGGCCCACACGGAATTCGGTACATTTTTACACATTTCTCTGTATGTAGCAGTGTGTTAAAGGTTTAACACAATCCACTGTGTTAACATAACAAAGGTCATGTGTAACTTTTACACATTTCTGTGTTATTTGTATCATTGAAGGTGTAGGCTTTACACATTAACATGTTAATTTTATTGTATAATAGGTTTTGATGTGGAAGACTCACTTATCTTTTTAATTTGTTAATTATGTTCCTATTTACTTTCGAAATAATTTTTAATAAATATAATTTTTGAAATACCTACTTTTATTTTGACATTTTCTAGAGGTTTTGCCTATCGTCGATAATGCATTGAATATAGCCTGGAATGTTCTATTAAACGGAAGAATATATATATTAAAAATTATAATTTCAAAAGCAAACAGGAACATAATTAACAAGGTAGGTGAGGTTTAATTTTCAGAATTATGGTGTAATTATAAAATAAAAGATATTTGACTTTTTATGATTTTATTTAAAAATGAAAATTTAGTTCAAATGAAGAACAACCAAGTCTGCTAACAAAATATGTATATATTAAAATTAACAGTATAATAGTACATATTCTAATAAGGGACTAATAATGTTCTAGTAAATCATAAACGATGAAACAACCAACAAAGATGTATTTAGGCACTACATAATATGATTTTACGAAAATTAACTGGTAGTGATCTGAACATATAATTTTCTTTCTCTAAAGTTACAAAAATGTTAGATTACAGAGTAATCTAAAACCTCAGAGTAAACTCCTAATATTTTTAACAGTTATATTCTAATTAGTTTTACCTTTATTACAATTATCAGTAATATTTGTTATAGTTTGGTAAGTACTTACCATTTTCCTTGATTAAACTTCAATCGACGTGCCAGGGGATTTTTTCGAAAACTTCTCAATTTCAAAAATAATGAATTAATTCGTTACTTTTCGAAAGCACTGTATTGTAGTAAACATTACATGAAAAAAATGACAAAAGGAAGTCCAAAGTTTTACATTTTATGTGAATTAAGGTGTTATTTTACAAATTATTTTTCAACAAAAATGGCATGTGCACAATAATGAGCAGATAATAGATTGTGTTTTAGCACATGGAGAAGCCAAAACTTGCGAGCGATATTTTTATTTAGTAGTCAGGGGTAGACTAGTATCTTGGTCTCTGCGATCTCCACGTCTAAACCCTATAGATTCCTTTAAAACCAAAGTATACTGTAGACTTGTGTTAACAGACCATGGGTGCTGATAATCTGTGTCTTTGGAAATAATAAGAAACAATGAAATTGAATTTGATGGGCCCAAACTTGATAATGAAGTGTGGGTTTTATAATTGTTTTTATTGTATACATAGGCTTCATATCAGATAAATCTGTAAGTAAGTAAGTAAAGGTGGCTACAAATTTTGGCAATTGTAGAGTACCCAGATCCATGAATTTTTTATTATTTATTACATTTACTATTTCTGTTGCCTTATTATAACTTTTAAAAAAAAATCACCTCAAACGGCCCAACCCATTACAGTAATTTGGGTGGCACAGTGGCGTTTATAGCCACTGTGCAAGTATCCTGTGACCATTCGATACTATTCACAGAAACATTCTTAATTCTGAGTCAATAACAGTAACTTTTATTTAAAAACAACGAAAACAGTTGCGACTGTTATTTAAAAATAACGGTTTTGCCCATCACTAGTTCCGACGACTAGGCTCATCACACCCCTTGACTATATACACTCACACCATGTCTACCAACGGTGTTGCCAGGTAGGTTCTGCAGTGAAACTCGGACGCTGTACAGGGGCGGCGCAAAATTAATTATAACTCGACTATTTATTTGATTTAAAAAAAAAACTAATTTCAGATTAGCAATCTAGTGAACACGTACCATCCCCCCTTAAAAGGGGACCCTCACTTGAAGTTACACCCTGTATAATCCACACAAGTTTCACATAGTAAACAATATTCATCACAGTAAGTTTAATAATTTATTTTTTACTTAAAATACAAAAACTAGTAACTTATGGAAACGTAGGAGAATTCAAACATTTGAGTAGCACAGATATATCAGGAATGTGAGGATGTTTCTTCTTTATGTGAATCTTCAAATTGTACTTCCTTTTACATTTGAAGTTGCATATTGGACACTGAAATAGCTTAGTTTTTCCGCAGTCAAATGCTTGGTGAACGCTAAGCGTGTTTTGGTTCTTGTAGGATTTATTGCACGTGCAACATTTATATTTGTCATCTAAAAACATAAAAATAGTTAATCATTCAATTGTGACGTTTTATTAGCTTTGTTCCTAGAGCGCAAAAAAATTGGTTTCAAACTGTCAGGGATTGTTTGACCAGGCGAATATTGCTTTGATATCGCTGAAAGTATGGTAGCAACATAATTGGTCGCATATCTGTGATAGTTTGAAACAGTTTCAAACTGACTCTTGGAACAAACCTATTATCTACAACCTAAAATTAACAAAGCCCTACAAATTCTACAATCTATCTGAATACATAATAATACTTACCACATAATTCCTTATAAATATTTTTTTTATTTACAAGCTGTATTTCAATAAATGCGAAAATATTTATTATAAAAGACTCCCCCTCAAAAAAAAAAAATTGGAAAAAATCGATTTCTTTTCTACCCTGTATATTAAGCTAGCTAGATTAATAGATAATGTTCACTAAGTTTCGTTTTCCTAGTATAATATACATGGAAGCAAGAGAAAACCGAATTTTTTCTCCTTTTTTGGCGGGTCATAAATGTTATACAGTGTGTCTCAAACTTATCCTGCCAAAATTTAACTGTAAATTCTACCACCAAATATAACAAAAAAAATACATAAATATATGTGGAAAAACGCGAAAATTTCAAAAACCGCCTAAGATAAAACAATACAATTTCTAAGTAACTATGATCATTAGACAACAGATTTAGCGTTCCAAAATAATGTTTACCAAATAATTATAGACGTGGCAAACTGCGTGTCTTGGCTAAAAACTTTCTCTTAACGAGCACCCCTTAAATCTTTTTCGCACTTATTTAGGTACACCCTGTATATGTTACTCTTAAATACAGAAAGCGGCGTTTATAGATGGGACAGCTTTCATGTAAATTAAATGTCAATTTTCGCAACAAAAAATTGTCTCTAATACGGTCCTGAATGCAGCGGTTGTAAACGCTTTCATGCAATGCGTGTTTTTTGTGTTAGTAAGTTAATAATTATTAAAACAAACAAATTTATACTTTTCTAGTTTTATTAAAATTCTTAATATGTGTAAATAATTAAATAGATATATATATATTTATTAAATCTAATAAAAACAATAAACAATAAATAAAATTTACTAAAATAACATTTAAAACTAAAAAATTCAACTAAAACAAAATTACTAAAACTATAAATATTCTCCATACTGACACTAAATAAAATACATTTGAAATCAATTTCAGTGCTTTAGCACATATTTTTACACTTCAAATATATATAACTAAGAGCAATATACTTTATAAAAATGTGCGTTACCATAACCCAACCCTAAAATTACTCTAAAATATAAATATATGAATATAAATTTCGAGTTCATAATTATTGCTTTAAGGCACTGATATTTAGGTACTAAACTGTATTGCTTATGCCAGACCAATTCATATTGTATTTAACTTAATTTAAGAAAACCAAATAGAGAAAACGTAACACAAGTATTGCAAATATCTTAAAAGATAAACATTCATCTTACGAACAAATTAATATTGCAGCTGAGAAAAGTTAATATAATTGCACAAAATATTATACAATATACTCTTGGGTAAAGTTATTGCATCAATTTAATTTATTCAAAAATTAAATATCAATTTATTAACTTTAAGTTTCAATACCAAGTCTAATAAATAAAAGTTGAGTAAATAAAATTTATAAAAAAAGAAACATATCACATATATACATATATGTTATACAATAGATATCTTTTCAAAATATTTTCGATTTTGATATATATCTTTGCTATACAGTGTGTCAAATTAAGACGGCACAACTTTTTTATTATTGATTTTATGAAAAAAGGTTATTGTTGTTAAAAGTTCTGCATGGCCTAAAGCCCAAAATGAAGTAATCAGATTTCAACTCCTTGCAGTCGTATACGAGTTATGTCGAAAAATGTAAATTTTGTTCAAGAGTAAAGTACCCTTTTTTATAATATCGACAATCATTATTAAGAAAAGTTAATCCTAATTGAAAACTAGGGTCAGATATCCAACATTCTCCATCTATCATTAAAAAACAGATTTTGTTATTTTTACAAACTTTTCTGTATTAGCATTGATAATTTACATTTAGAGATCGACATTAAATCTAGGATGCACTGACAAATCAATGAATCTTTGATAGCAAACGTCAAAACGAAAGACTAGACGTAAAATATCAATGCTAATACAGAAAAGTTTGTAAAAATAACAAAATTTGTTTTTTAATGGTAGATGAATAATATTGAACATCTGACCCTAGTTTTCAATTAGGATCAACTTTTTTTAATAACGATTATCAATATTATATAAAATATGGGTACTTTACTCTTGAACAAAATTTACATTTTTCGACATACCTCGTATACGACTGCAAAAAATTTAAATCTGATTACTTCATTTTGAGTTTTAGGCCATGTACTTTTTATCAAGAATAACTATTTTTTATAAAATCAATAATAAAAAAATTACCCTTATGGTGTCGACTTAATTGGACACACCGTATAAAATTAAATAAGAAATAAGATAATGTAGGCAGTAAACTTAGCAAAATCGTAATTACATAATTTTTAAGGTATTATCTACATACTTCGAATTCAAAGTAAGAGTGTTCTCTTTTAAAAAAAAATCTTTTTTATATTTGTCGACTTTTCGTGTCTTTACTAAGACATCTTCAGGACTTTTAAATAGAAAATTACAAAAGTTTACGACAAATCAGCTAGAAATATCTAGATTTCTTAAACTATTGATAGTGTCCACTTGGTACTTCGATTTATATTTTGCCGAAAATATTAACTTCATTATTAATAGATTATTATCATATACATCACTAAATATGTGCTTATCTCGAAAATGGTAAACGATATCGATTAAAACAAGGCATAGCCTTTTTGCAGCAAATTGATGAATGCAAAATGTCAAATTTGGCTACACCGTCAAAATTATATAAATTCCAAAGCTTAATTTTGACCGGACCTGTATAAAGAAATATGTTTAATTCCAATTTAAATAGTGGCAGTTGTATTACTATGACTTAAACGCAAGAAAGCCATATAGGAAAATATTTGAAGTACTTGCATTGTTTTGACTCCCTCTGTATGTCCTACCATTTATGACTACTAGTTTCCTGTATTTGACTGACTGCATTAGGTTAAAGTTTGTTGTTATTTTAGTTTAAATTAATAAAAAAAGAATTAAAATAATAATATAATGTATTATGTTTTTCACCAGTTGTAATGTTGTTAGCTATATTTTTTTGCCTTTAACTTTGTTTCTCTTTGAATCGTGAAGATGCCTCAATAAAGAGACGAAATGTCGAGGATTACAAAGTTCTTCTCTTTGGTCCTGTTATAATCCAAATCTAGCAAAACAAAATCAAAAAGAGTATATATTAAAATCGCGAAAAATTTCGTATCTACAGGACGTTTATTAAAGAATGGGTCATATTTTAAGATTAGCTTCCTGGAACGAAATAAGGTGATTTAAATCAACTTACCTTAGCACAATCAAATTACCTTAGTACCCATCTTGTTTCCTTAAGAAGTTATAGGCTCGAGAAACATGTTTTTTTAATCAATTTTTTACGTTAATTTATTTATTTCTTGGGTAATCGAATTCAAAATTTCTACAAGAAAGTTTTTTTTTTGTATGCTGCACATGAATATCTGACCGATTTTTGTATTAAATGTTCAGGATGATTTAAGCGCTGGTGACACTGTCTTTTTTCAGATTTTTTTCAGTAAGTTTTAGGAAAATGATTAGTGGTTCTATTAATTTTAACAAAGCACCGTTTTAGAGAAAACTGCATTTAAAGTTTGATGTATAAAATACTTTACAATCTCGGATATTCATTAAACAGTGAGCTTTAAGGCTGGCTTTCTTGGACGAAATTAAGGTGATTTAAATGAACTTACCTTAATTTTTCTTCCTTATGAAGGTAGGTCTGAGAAACTATTTGAAAGACCTACTAGGATCTATAACTTTTTAAGGAAGTTGTACTAAGGCAAGTTAACTTAAATCGCTCTATTTTTGTGGTGGTTTTTTAAAACTAATAGACTAAAAAAATCACTTTCAATACATTTAATACAAATATCAATTTGTATTCGTATGTATCGTACAAAAAAAACTTTCTTCAACAAAATTTGAAAACGATTATCCAAGAAATAAGTAAATTAGCGTAAAAAAGTAAAATAAAAAACTACTTTCACGGTTCTTTAACTTTTTAAGGAGGCAAGATGGTAGGAATTAAAGTAAGTTGATTTAAATCACCTTCTAAGGAAGCTAGTCTGAGGTATAGGCCATTCATTAATACACACCCTGTATATTCCTAAAACGCCATGATCGATTGTTTGTTTCATAAAGTAACTAAATCAATTTGAAATCGAAATATTTTTGAACGTTTCTCCGCTTTTTCTTATTTAAATTACACGAATTAAAATTTTTTTCCTGAAACAATTTATAATTTATGTGATTTCAGAATACTGTAGTGACAGGAAGATTCTACATCGTGCGTCCTATGTCACAACCACCATCCAAACAAAATTTATTATCTAATAATAATAACAATAATACTTTGTTGCAAAACCATTCTGTGAGTAATATATTAATGTAATTTCATTACATTCTCTGAAATAAATCCCCTCTCTTGGTACATACAATAAAATTAAAAATAATAATTTAAAATGAAATTGTAACAACATAAATAAAATTCATATAGGTATAAATATTCTTACATCTAATTTTGAACGTTTTGGTCGATCTCAGACTTGGAAACTTCCTGAGGATGTTCGGGCGGAGAATGATGCTTCCGAACATGAACCCCCAAATTGCCCTTCTGCTTGGCCTTGTAGGGGCAATAGGGGCACTGAAATTTGGGTTCCTTGTCGCCGCATTCGTCTTGCTCATGTCTCCTCATGGTAGACTTCCATTTGTAACGCTTGCCACAGTATCGGCATGCAAACTGGGAGTCAGGACTATACCCAGGACGGATAGAATGGTCTGATATTAGCTTGATTTTCCTCATACTTCCGTTCTCTCGAGACTTTTTTGGCTTTTTCGAGGGACTCTGCAGCAGGTTTTCTAAAGTCGGTGGTAATAAAATCTGATCAAACTCTAAATAGCCTGGAAGTACAAAGCAAAAATTAAAAAAAAAGTAAAAAGAAAGTGAAGCGCAACCCAAAAAGCAGCAGGAAAATAAAAGTATGTACAAAAAGACTGGTTAGGTACAAAATAAAAGTGGGATTATTTACAAAACAACACAACGTGGTGTTAGCATAATACTATAACTGCTATTTTGATTTTTCCTTGACTGACGTTGTTTGCCATGTACATAAAAGTGTTTTTCTTGTCCTAAAATTAAATTTATCAATAAATGAATAGTAAAACCAAAATTCAACTTACCTGAAGAAGTGAAAGTAGCATTTTAGTGAATGGAACGTAGCAGCAACGACACTGAAGATTTTAAAGTTGCCAAATTTTAGAAATGGTTCTATTACGTGTAGGTGACTAAAAAGACGTTCCAACGAGGTTGTTGCATCTTATACAAATACGTTTTAGCTACGTTGTGATTACGTGGCGAAAACATGGGGGGATGTGGTTTCTGTCTTTAAAAAAGAAACTGGAGAAACAGAGAAAGTTTACTAGACATAATTGTCTTTGTTGGCTAAAAATTCGTATGTAGCTCGGTCTCTTTCCTACATGATATTTCTGTCTTTGTGCCTGCTTCTTCTGTTATATTTAGGAAAATAATAGATATTGTAGTGTAACATAAACATGTAGTATATAATTGGAATAATCCCAAGGTATAAAATTAGAACGATTGAAAGTCAATTGTTAATGTTACAGCACGAAATATAAATAAGCACCGCTGAGAAATTCTATATTAAAAACAATTTAAATAATTCTGCAAATTTCGCAAATCAAGAAATTATGTACATATACCTCGAAATTTCTTTTTAAAAAATGTCTTTTATTTAAAACCAATAATTATGTTAAATAAATAAATTTCATGCAGTACTGATGAATAACATTTTTAAATTTCTATTAAAAAATGCCGACCTTAAATATACATCTGCATCTGCTTTTGGAAATAGAACTTTGATATAATATACACCTAAAATGTATACTTAAAGTGGCAGAAACTAAATATATTTACTCATTAGTAACATTTAACAAACAAGTGGTCAATGTTACTAACCCATCAACTTTTCGGCCACTTAAAGATGGTAGCAACTCTATAATAATGTTTGACCATTTTATTTGAATTCGCTATAACCTCAAAATTGCAATATATGCAGTTCATGTCAACACATCTTACGCATTTTTATATCTACTGTATAACTTGAGTTTTAAAATAGTGTCTATAAAAGAGAAGAAAGGTTTTTGTTTCTGTCCTTCCATACCAATGGGAAAATGACGAAACAGATAAAGATAAACCTTAAGACGCTAAGTGCTGCTGTGTTTACGCTTAGGTGCATTTTAAAATTGTCAAGATGAGGAAATTTTAAAGATGCTCTTCAACTCGAAACACGATAATGTTTATCATTCATGTTCCAAATATTAGAATGGTTTTCTCGAAAACAGAAAAGTTTGTAAAAGTTTAGCAAGAGCAAGGAATGTTTTAGAATCGAATTCTATATTGAGATACCTATATGTTTTCAAACTGGCAAAAGAGCAAAAAAATTCAAGTGTAGTTAAGGGTGAGTCTCCACTAATAATTATAAAATATATTGATATAACTTCTTCTTCTCCTTGAACTCAAAGTCAGTTAATCTTAATCTAAACAATTGTACACAAAATTTGGTACTAAGTTAAAAGATTTAGCAGAGAAATATTTTTGAAACTATTGGCTTCAGAAAAAAAAAGTGTAAAAATTGTATTTGTTCCTAATACCTACTTATATACAGAGGACAGGAAATTTTAATTATTTTAATAATTTGTCATCATATGTAAACGTTGAAAAATGAAGGTATTTATTAAATAATTGAGAGTATTTTTGATATTTCTCTTTTTTTTCGGCGATGGCACTAGAATTTGAAACTCTTGATACGATCATTTCATATTTTACACACCTTAAACTTGATTAAAATTGACAATTTTATTTTTCTTTAATATGTTTTCTAAAATTTCCATTTAAATAATGATTTTACAGTACTTGAAAAGTTGAGAACCACACCCTTTTGACATTTTAATTCGAAGTTACAACCTGTAAATCGATAAATCTGATAAAACTAAATTTTATTTAGGCGGCTTTAAACTGAAAAATGAGGTGAACTGTTCAAAACATATATATTTGTATTTTCTTATCTAAAATTTGCTAGTAGGTACTTCCAATTTAGCATCTCTATGCTTTCTCTACATAATTTTAAAACCTTTGTTTTAAACATTTCATTTTCCAGTGTGACCGTTAACTAGAAACTAAGTGTAGGAATATTTCTAGGTAAAGAAAAGATAATAGAAACAAACCTAATCAAATTTAACATTTTTATTAACCTTTAATAAATAATTATACAGAAAAAATCAACGCTACAAATTTGCATGATACACATACATATGCTTTTTTAACATCATTCTGGAAGGAAATTTTTTCATGCATTGATAGCAGTAGTATTTTTTATCTTGTCCGCAAGTCTTCATGTGATAGTTCATATTTGATTTATATTTATAATATCTCCCACAATTTCTACACGAATATTGCCCTCCTAAAAATGTTAGGTTATAATATACAGTTTAAATAGTCAAAGATACTCACCATGGCGACAGGTTTTCTTAAACAAATAAGCTGAAAAAATCTAGATACAAAAAGATATACAAAGTAAGGGTACGTTTACATCTGACATTAATTGCTCGATATTTATGTCGGATGGAAATTGTACCTAATGTAAACAGTGTAGAATTTCTGTCAGAGTTATGCTTCAAGCGTCTGCGATATGTATCGACACATCTATACGATTAGATGTAAACACCTATTCGGAATCGCCTGACAGAAATTACTGTAGCTGACTAATCGTCTACTTTTGTGGTAGCGTCGGCAGCAAATTATTAATATAGAGTGATAAAAATAATGGATAAAAGGATATTGATGAATAGATTAATTTATATCTTAGTAAACCTTAACTATATGACTATTTTACAAATAAGCTGACTCTCAAATCCATACTGAACGATTTTTCATTCTCTGTCGGACAGAAGTCGCATTTAATCTAAACAGCGCGAACATTTCTGTCAGAGTTATACAGGGTGAATCTTAAATAAGTACAAATATTTTAACTGCTGGTGTAGTTCGTCATTTAAATCAGTCTAGTGAAAGCCATTTTTAAAAATTTCTAATATTTACGGAGATATTAATTTTTTAAAAAAATACCCACATTTTGAGGACCGCTGGCTGATTTTTCATCCAACAACGTAATGAAACATATGATTTGTTGCGAGGTTGCCATATCTCCTCCAATATAAATATTACGTTTCCTTTAACGTAATAGTTCTATTTTAAAAATACTTGTTTTAAGCACAAGTACAGTAAAATTGGGTATGTAGTATGATACGCAGCAATATTAACATAAATTTTAACATCTGAACTAACCTTACTATACTTCAACGATTAAAAATGAATTTCCGCAAGTTCAATACTACCGTAAAATATTTAAGAAGATATTACGTGATATTACTATGTCCAATGTTCAAAAATTATACATAAACGTGCACACAAGCTTACCTGTTTGTTAAAAAATTAACTATTTAATCAGTAATCCACATTTCACAAGATAAATGTCATTGTACACTGTTAGAAAGGGACACAAAACACAATTTCCTTAAGTTATTTTATGAAGAATAACGAAAAACTATGCACGCGTTTTTTATTTAAAATGGAAAAAATGTCAACTTTTAGCAAATTTTATTGCTATTTTCATGCATTATGTGGGGTTAACAAGTTTGACTTGGGCTTCCGATAATCTGTCATGACAGTTTGATAATAAAAAATAATATAAAATGTTACACTTGACAAAATTCGCTAAAAGTTGAAATTTTTTTCTTCCTTGAAGCAAAGACATTTGTGTAATACTGGCAACACTGTGAACCACAGGTTCAGTCTGCAGCACTATGACTCATAAAAGTATGAAGGGTCGGTCTAGGCCAGCGGTCCTCAACAAGTTTTCTACTGAAAAATTACGAAATTTATTTAAAATTTCACTTTTTTATTTCTGATTTTTTTGTAAAAATACTATTATGTGTTCTACACACAAAACTATACTGCTGGTTAAAATATTTGTACTTATTTAAGATTCACCCTGTATGTATCAAACGTCTACGAATCAAATAAAGATAAAGTGCAAAGAAAAATTTTAATTTAAGAAATTTTTAAGTATAAGAATGTTTAGAAAATAAACATGGAAGGGGTGGTTTATTTCACCCCTTACAACAAACCAGGAACATGGAAAATATTCCAGTAAAATCTTTTTTTAAGTAAATGTTCTTGATAAAATTCATTTGTTTATATTCAACAGTTTGTGAGAAAATGTTTCTGGGGATAAAAACTATAAATTTGAAAGTTAAATCTGATTTAGTACCATTCAAATTCAATATTATGCTCAACTTAAACTATAGATATAGATATTTAAAACGAAAAAATATTTCTTGGATTATCTCGAAGCATAAATTTTTACGGAGCTGTATACGAATGAAAACATTATGTATAGTTTTTGCTAAAAAATTACACATAGGGGTTTGAGGGGTCCTGATTATATATTGAATTTCGCAGGTGTAAAATAATAGCATGCCTTCGGCCGCCATCTTAAAATCCGTAATAGGATCAAAAGAAGCGATTTTCGATGCCATTTTAAACAAACAAATATTTGTTGAAATATCTCGAACAAAACCATTTTTACAGATTTATTCACGAATAAAACTTTAAGATCGTGTAGAAGAAAACACTATGTATAGTTTTTATTCAAATTTCACATACTACATTCTGAGGGGTCCACCTGATTAACAACTTAAAAAATTTTAAATAAAAAAATTGCTAAACGTTTTTATTGAAATTTAAAGGTATAAAAAAATGATAGCAGACCTTGCATCACCATCTTAAAAACCATGGTAGGATCAGGAGAACCGGATTTTGAAGACATTTAAAACAAAAAAAAATATTTGTTAGATTATATTGAAGAATAAAGTTTCTAACGATTTGTACACAAATAAAAATAGACATGTATATACAGGATGTATCACAAGTGTGCATTAGATGTATTTAGGAAATCGTAAATGATAGAAATCTGAAATTTCTTTTTTACAGAATTTTGTTTTCCTTTCAACACTGATGCAAAATATTTACATTATACGTCAACTCGCTTATTTTGAATGGAACAGGTATTTTTTATTTAATTTTCAGATTCTACATGTAATTCTAAGTCATTTCACTCACAAAATTATTACTTTTTAAGTCGTTAATTACCTGGGAGACTGAATAATTCAGTCATGATGAAAAAGAAAACCAATCTAAGGAAACGAAATAATTCAAAAGCTATTGAGTTTGTACATATGGTATATTTAATAAAGTTGATTTAAAATTGCACGTAGAATCTGAAAATGAAATAAAAATACTATTTTTCGTTTAAAGTTAAAGAATTGACGTCTACTTTCGGTGCTACCGCCACGTTACTGTAAATATTATATTTCAACTTAGCAGTATTGAAAACTCCTAGAAACGAAATTTTAATGCACGCTTATTGTGAGATACCCTGTATATATCTATATTATCAGTGTTTTTAACTGGGTATAGGTATACAGCTAATCTTTTTCTGCTACGCTAATAATTTTTCTGAATTTGGTATCTTCCTTATTTATTTTACAAATAAGCTTTTCAAATTGAGTTGGTGTCATCTTCAAATAATTTGAGAATTGTTGCGGATTTTCGCCACTTAGTTCTGAGATTAACTAATTTATAGACACCTAATTCATCACGTTTCAAAATTCATTCCCAAAACTACACTGAACGTTTTTTTTTCTTAAGTAACATGTCCAGGGCAATCACACGGGTAGCAATTTTTTTTTCGATACTCATCGTGACACGACTGAACTTTGTCTTTCTACTATGAATTGATGTGTATGACACAAGCGTATTTACTTAATACGTATGTATAAACGGTTCGTACACATATAGCGACGAGAAGTGTCATACACATATCCATGATATAAATATATAGTAACTTCTATTTGTAATCTAAACAGTCACTAGCGATATATATCTGATGCTTGACACATATATCGGGACACAAGTGTCAGATGTAAACGTACCCTAACAGTTATTTAGTTACAATAAAAAACATTAGGCCAATAAAATTTAAATGTATTTGTGCCTTATTTTTAAATAGCAGGACTTCAAAAGTATTTAAAGGGCCTCATTTTGAGAGTAAAAGTTCCTATAAATATGGGTTCTAAAACGAGGTACAGGGTGTTGACTTTTATTTTTATTTAAATGTTGATAATAAAAAGATACAGAGTGTCAAAGTTGGAATTTAAAAAGTGATTTTTTTTATTATATCAACTTGAACATTTAGGAATAGATGTTATTGGATATGAGAAATCATAATATGCTGCCTATTTCCCCAGAGGGCGCCACATCCGCCATATTTGTGACGTAAATATGAGGGTACCTAAAAAAGGTATCAACAGTAATTTGAGTAGACTGCAATTGTTTGAAAACGTTTATTGAGTTGTAAATATAAGAAAAATAAATTATGTACATTTATAATACCAAATTTATATAAAATAAATACTTTATGAAAACTTTCCAATAACTATAAAAATCTTAAATAATACAATATATACTTATTCTAATTCCTCTATCATATTTTGTTAGTGATTAGTTGCAATATAATCATTTTAGTATGGATATTTGTTACAGTATAAAAATTATAATAAATATTCCATTATGTTAAGAGTTAAATACAAAAGGAGAACTGGAAAACTTATAACTCTTAAATCTAAAAAAGGCAGTGTGAACATAGCAGCATACACCTAAAAATATTAAGGCAAAACTGCTATTAAAATAACTAAACAACATTGAACTGCAAAAATCAGTTATGTGTATATATAATAGCTTCCGTCTTTACTATTGTACTTTATATAACAGTGTTAATAATAAATATAAATACGAGTACATACATACTTATTAGAAAATATATAATAATAATACTTCTTTTACAATAACCAATAACCCACCCATTACCAACGTTTAACGCATATACTATCCAAATAAATATAATTGATCGTTATCGAAGAACACAAAATACATAGTATCAATAATTTTGAACAGTTAACATTCTTTTGTTATTGTTTACAGAAGCTGAAATGAAATATCGGCACTAAACAACATAACCAAATTAGTTCCTACTACAATGTTAAAATATTTAAGTTCCAAATAATAGAGAAATAAAGGTAATTTCAGGTAAAGCGAAATTAAATGTTAACGCTGTAATTTATAATATACAGGGTCCCCCACTTAAAACTCCACATAATCTTCGTTATTTTTTAAGATACGCTAGCGATCAAGGTATCATTTTATAGGTCTGTTCAAGGCCTTTCTCAGTAACACCAACTATTTAACTAAAAAAAAAAACAAATTATGTTAACAAAATATCCATTGGCGTATTTTTTCTTTAGCGTACTGTATAGTTGTTTCCTGCAGTATTATTTATAGATTTAAAAGATACATTGTTATATAGAAAGCATCAGTTTTATTTTAGATATTGATATAAACATCATGACACAGAATCTATTTTTCTAAAATCGTAAGTTTTTTAGACTTTTAGGAATACAAAGGTTTTACAAATATCGAAAATAAAATTTTAACTTTGACACTTTATTTTATTTCTTTCTCTTTAACTTTAATTTTAAGATTTATAAGCCATAAATATCTCAACTGTGTTTTGTTTTCATTCCATTCTGCCTTAAAAGCCAAACATGATTTGACTATTTTTCACAGAACTACAGTAGTTGTAAAAGCTATAGTTCTGTATAAAAAATTAAAGTTCTATATATATCCTACTATATGCAATGATATTTTTTATACAGTGCTTAAAGAAAAAATCCGCCAAAAAATTGTTTTTTAAAAATAAATAGTTGGCTTAGAAGGCCTTGAACACACCTACAAAACGGTACTTTCATTGCTAAGATGTTAAAACCTAACAGAGATATATTATAAATGGCAGACGCTCTGTAGTAACTATTCCTGCAACATCTACAGGGTGTCCAGAAAATGTGAAAAATCTCTCGGGTGCAGAAAGAACATGACAAAATAAGATGACAAGTAGGGACTTGTCATCTTATTGTCGACTTGACTTGTCTTGAAAAACATGTATAGGGATACACGTTTTTCCTACAGGCCCCCCCTGCGGAGATATGTGTCCCTGAAGGACGCCTCTGAAAATCGGTTTTTCTTGAATAACTATTAAAGTACTCAATATAATTAAATAAAAATTTAATGTGATGGTCACTAGTAAGAACCTCTTAAAATAGTGTTCTTGAAACATATTTAGCTTTTTTAGTTTAACAGGGGCGCGATTAGCTTTACAACTTATTATTATTTCAAAGCCTTTATCGTACAGGGTGATAAAAATTTAGGCATTAAGTTGTAAAGCTTAACCCTTCCTTGGTAAACTAAAAAAACTAGATATGTTTCAAGGACATTTCATTAAATTTTTATTAAATTATATTAAGTACTTAAAAATTATTCAAGAAAAAGCGATTTCCAGCGGCGTGAGGAACACATATCTCCATAGAGAGGGTCTATAGGAAAACATTTGATAGAAACTTTTAATCTTATTTTTTCATGATCTATCTGCATTCGAGAGTTATCCCACATTTTCCCGGGCACCCTGTATAAATTAAAACCCATTTCATAAGAAAACCCACAGTATATTTTTAAAGACTACATATTTCATTTTCGTTCACGATCATCGATTGTAAGCACTGTTCAGAACTTCGTGCTTGTGTTCCTTGTGTTTGGCCATCACGTGCATAATGAAGTGGATCTTCTGCTTTCCTTTGTAAGGACAATAAGAGCATTTGAATTGAGGTTCTTTTCCACACTCCCACCTGGAATGGTTATAGAGAGAGCTCTTCCTCTTGTACGCTCTCCCACATTTCTTGCAAGCAAACATGTATTGCTGACCCGTTATCTGCTCTAAGGTAAGGGTATCTACAACATACATTCTTTTCATTTTTGTGCTACAATCAGAAGTGCTGAAGGAAATAAAAGATGTGAAGTATGTACAGAAAATATATTTACAGATAATGTAGAGAAGATTGGTTTCGATAAATAACAATGTCTTGGATTTATTTGTTGTTTACATATCATTTACTGAACACTACGAAAAGAATAATTCTTAATAATAAACAGAAAGTAATATATAGCTATATATACTTGTAATTCCTTATGGAAATAGAATCATTAAACATAAGCTAATAACAAGGAAAGTATTATATAAGTTGTTGCTGAGAACACAGTACTGACTATGTAAGTAGTTACTAGAATTGTGGTCACATTAAGAATAAAAACATAAAAGTAGTAAATATCAAATAAAAAATCGCCTCTTTTTGCTAGTGTTTGGTTTCATATCAAGCACTGCTCTCCTTCCAAAGAAACTCTCAGTATATCTTTTACCCAAATGTTAGGCATACTCTATCATAAAATATGGTTGATACTAAATTATACTGGGTGTCCAGATACTCCGAACAGCAAATTTAGGAGGTGATACTACTCAAAATAGTAATGTGTGTGTCACACAACATTTTCTCTAAAAATCAATATTAATGAAGCTAAGCAGCCTCAGTTATTTTTTTAAATTTGTTTTTTGGCTATAACTTTTTTCATACAGAAAAAATCCTTTTCAAATATGGCACATTTGTTACTTTTATAGAGAAACAAGTTCAGTGCCAGATAAACTTTCATGCCATTAAAATCTTAAAATGATGATCATTTCTGGTCTTTAGGGCACTGCAATTTTAGAAATATTTTACCTGAAACTGCGTCTCTAAAAAAGTATGAAGTGTGCAAAATTTAAAAAAAAATCATCCAGGTATTAAAAAAGTTAAAACCAAAAAAAAAAATTGAATGAAATAACCATGCTACATGAACTTGACACATTATTTTTTCAAGTGATATCACACCTTAAATTTTCTGCGTGAAGTTTCCGGACACCTTGTATATATCTCTCCTACAAAATGTCAAACAGTCATTAGTTAGATAATATTAATAAAACTAATACTACAGTAGCCATCTTCATTTCCCCATACTGTAGACTACAGTTTAGTATATCTAATACAATGGGTACATATATTTTAATTAATTAACTACGTAAATAATAAAATCCTTAAAAATTCACATCTTGTTAATCTTCTCTCTCAAAGTTTCCAAGGCCAATTCCCTTCGTTTATGTGTTAGAGACAGTTTGTGTCTTTGAAGGACATGGTGAAATTTGCAGTAAAAGTCACAAGTGGAGCAATAATACTGTGGAATCTTCCCACAATCGTTCTTCAGATGTGTGTATACTGAAGTCTTATGCTTGTACAGTTTCTTGCATAAGGGGCAGATGTAATCTCCTTTGGCGTTTTGCACAATTTTAGAAGTCATATCTAAAATGAAGCAGAATTAGCAAAAGATCAACACAACATAGTGGACTGTAACACAACCACGTATAGATAATATGCAAAACAAATAGTTAGCTACATTCCAAAATAATATATTTGTGTAATAAACCTATACTTTTTATCCCATTATAAGATTTTCTAGGTAAAAAACAAACATTATTATTCTTGAACAAGTTATTCTAGTAGCCAAGACGTAGGAGAGGAAGGACGTTATTTTTATCGGTTAAAATACGAAATATACGTTCTCTTTAAAATGAAACAATATCATAGATAAAATATGATTATATTGTCTTGGTTATAAAGTTAATCAAATGTTTAAAAATATAGTATATTAATCAACGAGCATATAATGATGGCTGTAATTCACGAGGTTGAAGGTAGAATCGTAGAAAATTGTCGTAAATCACCCGAGTGAATTACAGCTATTATATACAAATATACTCTGTCCACGACTATTAACAATATTTTAGCAAATTTTCTACTAAAAAAATATGTTGACATTCATAAAATGGACATGACACATAACATACCATTCATCCTCACTTTCAGGTTTGCCATTCATCTGATAAATTTAAGTAAACTTGTACCATTATTAGGAAAACTTTTAATATTGCCATAACTGGTATAGAGGGTTGAGTGTTTGGTTTTCTCAAAGCAGGTTCGAATTTTTGTTTTATTAGTCCATCCCCGATACTGTCACAACGAAGAAACAAACGAATAATGTATAGAGTGAACCTTAAATAAGTACAAATATCTAGAGAAAGTTATTGTTAAAATTTTCTTATATTTACGGAGATATTATTTTTCATCTACATTTTGAGGACCTCTGACCGGATAGAGAGCTGATGAACCTAATAAACCGCATGATCTGCTGAAGACGAGGTTGCCATATCGACCCTAAAATAGTCTTTTTTTTGTTACTTTAACATAAACTAAATGTTTGAGATTCTTTCTAATTTGGAATTACTTGTTTTAAGTGATAAGTAAAGTAAAATTATGTAGTAGTGCTACGCAGTAATATTAACCTAAATTTTATCATCTTAACTGACCTTACTACCATAAACGATTGAAATATTAATTTCCGAAATTAATGTATTTAGGAAGTTACTTTGTTCAATGATTCCAAAAATTATGTATATACGTGCATAAAAGTTTAGCTACTTACTGAAAAACCAAGTATTCAAACACGTTTATAAAGAGACAGATTATTCCATTAAGTTGTTGTTATTATGAAGAACAACGGAGAACTGTGATTTTTACACAACATATTAATGTCAATGTTATTCCACAATTATTTTTTCTATGCCATAACCTCAAACAATGTAGGAAGTCGTAAACAAAGATGGCTTGGACAGATTGTCAAAGACTCTGCCCAAGGTTGTGCTGTCGTAGGCGCAGGTGTCACCTGACGGGCGGTGGGCAGTAGGCATAATGTCCCGTAGCGATACTGGTGCAGGGACTGCAGGGCAAGCTTCAAGTGTACTTAAAAACATGTAATATTTTGTATTTAATTAATATTTTTTTTGGTGAGCTATATGAATGATAAAGGAGAGGAGGTGGTCAGAAACATTTTTATAACATATTCCAATCATTCTTTGACATGCTGTAACACTGGCAACGCTGTGGAATACAAATCCACTTTACACAATATTATGTCTCACAAAAACCTAAATATAAAGCCTAAAAGCCTAAATATTGAAGTGGATCAGCGGTCCGCAACAAGTTTTCCATTGCATAATCATGAAATATATTTAACATTTGACTTTTATTTCTGATTTTTTCCTTTTGTAAAAAACTATTAACTACATGTTCTACGCATGGGACTATACTACTGGTTAAAATATTTGTGTTTTATTTAAGGCTCACCCTGTATATTATAATATAGTCGTGGACAAAAATGATTATAAAATTTAGTATTCGGAATTACAAAGTATTGTAGTTCTCTTGAGAACCGTACAAACAGGGGCAAGGAAAACAATAATCTTGAAGGAAAACCACTTATAAACAATTCATAATAGTAGACTTTGAGTTATTCAAATATAGTTAAGAACTTAAATAAAGAACTAAACATCACCAACGACTTTATAATGAAGTTATTGTTAAAATAATTATTATAGATATATCTGCAATTGCTCCTTCCTTATTTGATGCACATTCTTCACGTGCCGGATAAAATTGTGCTTTTGTTTGGCTGCGTAGCTACACATTTTACAAACAAACAATCCTGATTCTTTACCACATTCCCACTTCAGATGCTTGGCCAGGGAACTTTTATGCTTGTATCCATGGCCACATTTTGGGCAGTATATCGGAAAGACTAAAAATAAGTTATGTTATTTCATTTTAGAATTTGAAGCCGCTTCCACTGGATTATGCAAGAAGCAGCTCCATTCGATAAAAATCTTGAAAATACTAGTAAAAGAATCATGTCAAATTAATTGAACAAAGAAATGTCTAATAACGATGGCAGTTCAACAAGAAACAAATTATATTGGAACTTATGTAATTAATTCATCAGTATTTTTTTCAAATCTAAGTTAATTTTATAATTATCAGAAAATAAAAGTTTTCAATTCTCAACATTCCTTTATTTGGATGACCGGGTTTGAAGTATCTAACATTTCATCTTCAGATTCCCGAGGTTACACAAAAACATTACAATTACATAAAACACAAATGACTACAATGGTAGACTATAATAATAATACTAAGACCTAAACAACTCAATCAGTTTTATTTATTCTATTAAGGATAACTTTAAATTATATACTTACAATATCACTCAAGATTTGTCAAAAACGTAGATCCAAAAATATATATACACCTCGCTATATTAGTATTCGTTCAATTCCAATAAATTTTTAAAAAACCAGATTTAATTATGATTGTTGAAATAATACCAGATATATATATAGAACGTCAAAATAGCATGTGCTGAAATTTTTTGTAACAGAAAGAAAAACAAACAAGCACACAATCTTATTGTCTTTTTTGTTCACAAAGTTTCAGCACATGGTGTTTTGACGTTCTATATGTACAGATCTTTGGAAAAGTAACGAATAAACTTGAAATTGAGAAGTTTTCGAATAAAATCCCCTGGCATGTCAATTTTGTTTTTAAAAAAGGCACTTTTTGACATACGACCCACATTTGTGATGATTTCGACATTTTTTTTAAATAGCAACCCCCAATTTTGACCATGCCATTTGAAAGAGCGTGTCATTCTACATACATACATCATGAAAAATTATGGTGTTATATAACAAAAATTTCAAGAAACTAATGTTTGAAGATTTTAAAATTTAATTTTCATAATACTGAAAAAGATTATGTAAAAAATCGACTAAATTAAATCGTGACGAATTCTTTTAAATCTTCTAAATTAACCGGTCTAGTAACGTATACTTTGCTTTTTAAGTATCCCCACAAATAATCTAGGTGTGTCAAATCAGGCGATCTGGTTGGCCACTCAAACGGCCCCCTTCTCCCTATCCAAGGATTCCGGAACAGCTCATCTAAATAAGCACGGACAAGTGTTGCATAATGGGGAGGTGCACAGTATTGTGAAAATTCTTCAAACATTATTTTCTTGAAATTGTTGTTATGTAACACCATAATTTTTCACGATGTATGTATATAGAATGACACACTCTTTCAAACGGCATGGTCAAAATGGGGGGTTACTATTTAAAAAAATTTCCGATGACGTCATATCTCGAACAACGATGACGTCACAAATAAGGGTCATATGTCAAAAAGTGTCTTCTTTAAAAACAAAATCGACGTGTCAAGAGATTTTTTTGAAAACTTCTCAATTTCAAAAATGAATTTATTCGTTACTTTTCGAAAGCACTGTATATTTGGCATTATTTCAACAATCATAATTAAATCTGGTTTTTTAAAAATTTATTGGAATTGTACAAATACTAATATAGCGAGATGTATATATCTTTTTGGAACTACGTTTTTGAGAACACTTCGAAACCTGTCATCCAAATAGAGGAATGCTGAGTAGTGAAGACTTTTATTTTCTGGTAATTATAACACTGGAAACTCACATAATGGGTTCTACAGTGCAATATCTAAGTTAATTTATTTAAGTTTTTATAAAAATAACATACACATCTACATTGACATTAAAAATATATATATATCAATAAATTTGTTACTTCTTTGATTCTATGAACATTTTGTTTATATTTTTCTCAAAGTATATTCTGGAAAACTCGTTCAAATTGTCCGCGTGCTTATTTTTGACGTGCACCATAAGATTGTACTTTTGTTTGACGCTGTGTTGGCAATAAAGGCACTTAAACAATCTGGCATTCCCACAATCGAATTTTAGATGACGGTCTCTTATTTTTTTGCTGCGATATAGCTTGAAACATTTTGGACATTTATTCTTTTCTTGATACAATCCTAAAACAATGCTGTTCTAGAAGAAAATTATACACTAAATAAATTTATTACATCCTCAATAAGAATTATTATTTTATTTTAACCCAAATTCCAATGCGTTATGTTGAAACTAATAACTATTCATTCAGCACAAATATGTATCCCATTTTGGGCATGATATTCATTTACTTCATTTCAAGATTAAGTTATATATTTCATCACCTTAAATTTTGGTAGCATATATCTCTCTGTAACTGTTAAATCAAATCAAATATGTTCATTTGCCGAACAGAAAAAATATCCATTTACAGGACAAAAATTAACACAAAAGTAATGCACAAATAATAAAAATATATATAAGGACAAAAAAGTAATTAATAATATGCACGCACATAGCATTCTTACAATATTACTAATACATTAATGAAAATTACATAATTATTAACAGTAAACGTTATATAAAAAGAAAAACAAAACAAATACAAAGTAACTATTATTACAAAAAACTTATAGCTCTATTTATACATTTAATAGAAGAAAAGTTTATATCACAATAATCAGATATGATGTTAAAATTATGAGATATGATATAAACTGGAGACTTCCTTAAAATATTCGTATTAGCTGCTGGTAAATAAAAAGTATTTTACCTAAGACGAAAATTAGGAACTCTGATATTAAAATATTTTAATAATGAAATGCAGTCAGCATTGTTGTTAAACAAATTGTACAAAAATAAGACACTATTTCTAGCCCGTCTTAGTTTTAATAAGGGAATATCGAATATAGAAAGCAATAGTTCATGGTTGCAGCCCCGAGTGGGATGTACACAATGACACTTGAAGGAAAGAAACTTTTAAAATTTCTTTTGAATTGAGTCAACATTCAAACAATTTGTTTCATAGATAGGGTACCAAAGTATAGCACCGTATTCCAACTTACACCACCACGTATTCGGGAGGCCTAATAAAGGCAGAAAATCGGAAAAAAAATTTTTACTCGACCTTTAAAAAAATAAACCACCCTATAAAAATCGGTAACACGACGCTCCTGGTGCGCTACGAACTTTCTACCACAATTGAATGCCGGATTAAACATCGTTGCCACATCGTGTTTACATACATAATAATATTGTCTAACACTTCAACGTGTTATTTAAATTTACCCCCATTTAGCACTTTCTGCATTTCCGCATTTCTTTCCCCCGAAGTTTATAGATCACGACACACATTTGGAGGGGGGACGGAGAGAATACAAGCAGTAAGCAGTAGTTTGTTTATTTAGGTCTCGCGTATTCGTCGTAAATTAACATGCATAATGCATAATTTTACAAATTTTCTGAATATGCGGAAATAGTAGTGTTATATGGAGAATGTTTACGAAATACGAATGCCGCTGTTACGGAATATTGGAGATGTCTACCTTCCAGATACGTGTACCTAAGTGCCTTCGCGATACGGCTTCTGTGAAACTGCGTCGAGTGAGACTGTTTTAAATTTAGTTGAGAACAGCCTACTATTTCTATAAGAACCATTTCAAGGCGATTGGAGATATCCCAAAGCAAGGTCTGCAGAATATTACGAGAAAATTTACTGAACCTGCATAATTTTCAGAAAGTTCAAGCTTTATATACTTTAGAACCTGCTGATTTCCCCAGTCGTCTTGAAATTTGCAATTATTGGCATCAAAATCAAATTGCGGCTCACCCTAATTTTATTAATTAAGTGCTTTGGGCGGATGAGTGCAGTTTTACTCGAACTGGCATTTTAAACAGGTTAGTACCATACTACTTAAAAAACAATAAATTTCTAGGCAAGATGTACGTAACTACAAACTGAATTAATTAATTGTATTTACGAGTAATACTAAAAATTTATATTTATTTGTAAAACGTAGTGAAAACGTAATATCAAAATTTTTAAACTGTAATAACCTAACATTCGAAAACATTTATTTATTATTTATTTGTTTTTATTAACAAATAAATCAATATTTAACGAAAATTCATTCACGTATCTAGATTTAAAAAAATAATTTTACTCCTTGTGGTTAAATAACAGTACAAAAACTTGGTAACTAGGTTATTGACCTAATAATACGGTTGGTCAAGATTAACTCTCGATAACTTTCTTGAGCATCAGATCAGAGGCGTGCCATTTGGGTCTTGGACAGTTTTCTGTCGACAACACGATGGTTTTTTATTACTTAGTATTTAAACACGAAACACTTTTCAGCTACTCTTAATAATTTACCCATTGGGCATAGGTTTTTTATGTAATGTACGTAAATGGTTTATTACTCGGTTTATTATTAGATACGTTGAAGTTTTGTGATTTCAATGTAACTAAGCTAATTTCAGTCATAACAGCTACATTTGCTCAGATGAAAATCCACACGCTACTAGTCGGTTTAGCCTTGAGACGCGATTTGTTGTCAACGTATGGGCAGGAGTGTACGGGTATCGTTTGATTGGACCATATTTTCTACTGGAAAACCTGAGTGGACCGCGTTACTTGCAATTTTTAATAGAATTATTTGATTATTATTATTTGATTTCATTGGATATTAACATTTTAAATTATTATTGGCTGAAGTTGAACTGAGCAAGAAAAAATTATATTCTAAAATAGTCAGTACATCCATATATTTGTGATGTCTAAAACCTAGGTAAGTAGGTAATAGAAAAATATTTCAACTTGGCAACATTGCATCAGGCCGACATCGAGTTGAACTTTGTAAACGACCAAGGCAGTGTGCGGTCAGTAATAGTCTGAAAAGGGGGTTTAAATAATGATTTGAAAATATTTTTTTTCGACGTAAATATGCATTTACATTTTTGTTTAATCGCGTATTCGCATTATACTCATTATTCCCTATCTCCTCTTAAAATTAATAACATTATGACTGACTCACCCTGTATACCACATCCACCTGCTTCTTAGAATCAATGACTTCAGATATATTTTGCGTAATTAAAATTCGTTACTGTTGACCTATTTTCCATAAATCCATGTTGGTATGGTGACAACACATATTTACGGATCTATAATATGACTATATGAAGCAATCTCAAATACCGTGGCAAAGTAGGGTAGAAACTCGCCGTTATTTCTCAACAATTGCAGCGGGATACATAGTACAACAATTTAAGGTGAAATATAACAGTTAACCTTGAAATAAAGTAAATGTTATGACCAAAATAGGATACAAACTTGCACTGATTTTCTTGATATTTTAACATCATTATTTCTCATCCATAGATATTTACTTTTACACAGTAAATAAAGAGAATCAATTTAATATACAAATATATTTGCATGCATTTGACATGACAGTTTATACAATTTGAATTCCACATAAATTATTATAAGTATGTCACCGAAATATGTATTTACAATTTACATATGCCGCAATCACTCTTGGATCTTGTCGTTTTTCGGTTTATAACACAATTTTCTCAGTACGTCAGTCGACTTTTTGTAATACAAATCCTTAAACTCTTCTAATCTTTCTGGGTGGGCCATTTTGACGTGCACCATCAAATTGTACTTTTGCTTGGCGTGTTTGTCACAATACAAACAGTTAAAGACATTAGCAATGCCACACTCGTATTTAAGATGCCTCGAGAGAGATCCTTTTAAGTTGTAAGTTTTGCCACAGTTGTTAGGGCAAACGAGTTTTAATCCTAAAAATATAGTTTGTTTTAATAAAGTAGTTATAGATTTTAAGGACACAAACAATATCAAGTTATACTAAATAATATTGTTAGGTAATAAATATAAAATACCATTATTATGCTACTCAACATTTAAATTTTAATTGGTGCGGTGAAAATTTTAAATGAAATATATAGTCAACAATTAAATGGAGCCATCATAATAATGTTGAGTTTATTCTAGATATTATACAATATATTTTAGATATCAGTAAATAAAGATTTATTTTAAATTATATCCTTTGGTACTTACCCTATTTTAACAGATATAATATTTCATCATGCTTTATCTACAAAATATTTTTTGGTATTTTAATATAATAATAAAATAATAATAATAAATGGTCTTTATTTTCAATACATTTACAAAAATAGTTAATGTGCATTAAACAATAATGAAAAAAGCCGAAGATCAGATGGTTACGCAAACGGAACTTTGTTCAGCAAATAAATTTTTTTATAAGCATATTTGAAAGACAAGAGGGATTTCTTTTTGAGGTCTACTGCTAACAAATTAAATATTTTTGAAATTTGGTAAATAAAGGAAGTCCTGAAAAATCCTGAATGATGGCAGGGATGTGAGTGTACCTTTGTTGCGTAAATTCAAATTATGTACATCTGTCTTGTATGATATTTTTCTATGAAGATATTTAGGCAATTTATTATCTAAAATTTTCTTAAACAGGCAGGCAGAATCAATAAATGGCTAAGTTTAAGAGAATTATGTTGTCCACGTCTTACCAAAAATTAACAGAAGACAAGAGCTTTGTTAAACCTGAATTCTTCTTCCATCCTTAGCACATGTACAAGGTCCATACAGCACATTACAAAAATTAAATTTAGACAATATTAATAATACCCATAAAACAGTTTTTATTTTTAAATTAATTTTAGTTTTAATTAAATTTTAAAATCTTCAAACATTATTTTCTTGAAATTTTTGTTATGTATCACCATAATTTTTCATGATGTAGGTAGAATGACACGCTCTTTCAAATGGCATGGTCAAAATTGATGGTTGCTATTTAAAAAAATTGTCGATGACGTCATATCTCGAACAACGATGACGTCACAAATATGGGTCGTATGCCAAAAAGGGCCTTTTTTTAAAACAAAATCGACGTGCCAGGAGATTTTTTCGAAAACTTCTCAATTTCAAAAATAGTGAATTTTTTCGTTACTTTTTGAAAGCACTGTGCATATAATATTTAATTAACCCTGAAATAACGTAAATGTTATTATGACCAAAAAGGGGGTACATACTGGGGCCGTATATTATAGTTATAAAATCAAAAAAACTACCCCTAATATTTACCCTGTTTCAAATATTTATTTACATGTATACATTAGATAAGTAGGTACAGCAATTATAATTAAATCAATTTTGTGTGGTATGCCATTCTTCGTTAACCAGCTGAAGACGATGCTTGTTTACTTTGTGTTTTAGTAAATTTGAATTCAGTTTGGCTTTATAAGGACAGAAAGGACATGAAAACTGGGGTTCCTTCTGACATTCATAACGTTTGTGTTGTAGCACAGATTTCTTGTTTTTGTACTTTCTGCCACAAATGTCACATTCGAAAGCTGAAATAGAATTCAGTTAGACATACAACTATTTCGAAAAAAACATAAACATTGTACAGGGTCCCCAATGGACTACTATTTCGATAAACTTAAAATGCCGCAGTCAGAACTTTTGTATACTTCTTCGTTTTTGAAATACAGGGTGAAATTTAAAAAATATGCTTTCAAATTGGCATTCAATTTGAATTTCAATAAGACATTCTTTATATCTCAGAGATTAGCTGAGATATGGGAATGGTGAAAACTGCTTCTCATAGACATTTTTAGGTAGAGTTCAGTGGAGTAATTGTAATTTTTTTACAGGGTGTGTCGTTTGAAATATAACCCAATCATACATTTTTCTTTAATGGAACATTTACTCCATTTAGTTATTGTATAATATTGTTGTTAAATATTTTATTCAGTCTAACGAAAGGTTTTTCTTCGTTTTTAAACGATCTGTCAAAGTTTGACAGGTATTGTGCCATGTCATCTGCCTCAGAATTTACCTTAGATTCAATATCTGTAACAAAAATACAGTGCTTTCGAAAAGTAACGAATAAATGCATTATTTTTGAAATTGACAGGTTTTCGAGGAAATCCCCTAGCAAGTCGATTTTGTTTTTTAAAAAAGGCACTTTTTGACGTAAGACCCATATTTGTGACGTCATCGTTGTTCGAAATATGACGTCGATCGACAATTTTTTTAAATAGCAACCCCCAATTTTGACCATACCATTTGAAAGAGCGTGTCATTCTACATTACATCATGAAAAATTATGGTGTTACATAATAAAAATTTCAATAAAATAATGTTTGAAGATTTTAAAATTTAATTTTCACAATACTGAAAATGATAATAATTATGTAAAAAATCGACTAAATTAAATGTTCAAATTGTGCACCGTTGGCTGGCTGACAGTAGCCAAGACGATTAATAAATTTTTTTTGGACATTATCAATAACTTCAGGAGGTATACGGTGTATCTCGTGACGAATTCTTGCTTTTAAATCTTCTAAATTAACCGGTCTAGTAACGTATACTTTGCTTTTTAAGTATCCCCACAAGAAATAATCTAAGGGTGTCAAATCAGGCGATCTGGCTGGCCACTTAATCGGCCCCCTTCTCCCTATTCAAGGATTCGGGAACAGCTCATCTAAATAAGCACGGACATAATGGGGAGATGCACAGTATTGTGAAAATTAAGTTTTTAAAATCTTCAAACATTATTTTCTTTTTTTTATGTAACACCATAATTTTTCATGATGTATGTAGTATGTAGAATGACACGCTCTTTCAAATAGCATGGTCAAAATTGGGGGTTGCTATTTAAAAAAATGGTCGACGTGCCAGGGGATTATTTTGAAAACTTTGCAATTTCAAAAATAATTTATTCGTTACTTTTCGACAGCACTGTATTAGTGTTCCATTTAAAAAAAGAGAGGTGACGTCATTTCTGAGAAAACCGAAAGTATCACATAAATGTTGATAACTTAAAAAGGAGGTTATTTCGAAAATAAAAGTCGACTTGTTTTTTCCCAAAGACATCTTACCAACCCTTTAGCAGTTTCAAGAGTGGGGCAAGACCTTATCGCCGCACTGTATAATAGTTAGTATTTTCAAAATATCTGTAAAACAAAGCTTCTTAGTAAAATCCATGAAAAGGTCTGTTTTTCAGAAACTAGAATATAATTTTAATATTTGTATTGAAAAAATTCTTCTCTCCATTGACCACTCACCATTGAAATTTTATGTGGTTCAAGGGTAAATAAGATCCCATACCTATGCCACTGGCTTTAGTTCAAGAAAGTTATTAACGTCAAAATATTAACCTTTTATTATGATACCTGTATATCATTCATTTTTCTATAAGTTGAACGCTCTGTACCAGAAAAACAGAGTGTCATAGAGAAAAATGTTACAACAAAAATTACTATTATTCTTACATGTTCCATATTTTTCCAAAGCTAAGAATGAAAAACCAGGGACATCCATCAGCAAAATTTCAGTAAAAAAATAATTTTTTTCGTTTGATTTTTAAATAAAAGTTCTAACACTTCAGCTCAACAAGCTTGTTATTTAGCTTTAATAAAAATTGATATTAAACAGAAACTGATAAATTAAACAATTAACATATCATGTCTGTTACCCACAAACTATCTCAAAATGACATTGCAAGAAAGAATGAACAATCATTTATTTCGTTATCGTATAAAACATGTGAACTTTAACACAGCATAAAATAAAATTTACACATCTTAGAGATTAGCTAGTCTCAGAAGGTTCAGTTTGATGAATATTTCTCTCATGTTTGATAAGATTAGACTTCAGTTTAGCTTTATAAGGACAATAAGGGCAAAAAAACTGCGGTTCTTTCTGACACTCATAGCGCATATGCCTCCAAACAGATCTCTTGGATTTGTATCTCTTTCCACATTTTTGACACTCTAGTGCTCCTAAAATATATAACAATGGTGATTACATTTATAATTAAAATATACTGAAAGCTTGGGAAATTATTATTGTTATTTTAACAATGATTAAGATATACAAAAAAACAGGTACACTCAAAACAGTCACTGATGTCCAGATATCTGGAAAACTATGCATTTTAAAAGAACTTTGCATAATCATTGATAAAGGTAAACAAACTTGTGAACAACATTTCTTAAGAAATTGGAAGACATATATTTATAAAATATAGACATATAGGTACCAAATTATATTTTTATTTGAAACCAATCCTTCTTTTAATAAAATATTTCACTAGTTTTCATTATTATTTACATTATTACATTATTTAATGGAACTAAAGCCGGCGCTATACGAGTGGACATTATTGTCGTACGCATGTGAAATTTATATAATCTCATAAGTACGATAATAATTAGAGAGCGGACAATGTATGTTATTAACCCCAAACGTGACACGATTAGGTCAAATTATGGGTAGAGATGCTTGCGCGTTCAAAAATGTAGTGTATGTGAACTATGTAAAATATAATATGTGTAGCAAATATATCGTATTATCTCGCGAAGATTTGTATACCTACTTCATTTAAAATCCGTAAATCATGCGAACTGGTAAAATAACAAAAAAATAATTGTTAATTTAGTTCTAAAAAAATGACACTTGTACCCATCTCTACTCGTTAACATCGGCCGCGTTTGTCGAGTTTCTATTGGTCGAAATTCAAATCGCAGCACTGTTATGAATGGGGCATCAGCGTCGCGTGAGGGTATTCGTTATATTATCTCCTAAATTCAATTAAAAATGGACACTATTGTTAACTGAATTTTATTTAATAAATATGAAGTTATACAATACCTGATTTTCTAAATATATGGGTTGTCTAAAACAATTCAATCCAGAATATGATTAATTAACAATTAAAAATTATTTTTTTTAAACATTTCACTGGTTTGGTTAATAGACAAATTCCATACCAATCGAAAGTGTGAAGGGCGTTAGGGGTTCCTAGGGGCAGATTAATAATAATACCGCCGCCCCCTGACTTTATTAGATTTTTTGGAGAAACGGATAAACGGATCGTCTTCATTTTCGGTATGGACGAACTACACACAGCTGCAATGCTGTGTACTCTTCTATCGCATGGAATAGTTCGCTGGGGAATATTTCACTTTTTAAAACTCGACAACCGGAATTCAGGACTGATTTTTCGCAGACAACCCTATACCACCGTGTTGGTAATGAAATAATCTTTATTTTAATTTAACTTTTATTTATTAACCACACCGGTGCAAGTTACTAGTATCGATTTACCTGTTTATACCTGCCTACCCAAGAGTTGTGACGGGAAAAAAATAGTCAACCTAACGTTTGCATATTCTATGGACTTCATACTTTCGATTGGTACGGAATTTGTCTATTAACCAAACCAGTGAAATGTTTAAAAATAAAATAATTATTAATTGTTAATTAATCATATTCTGGACTGAAATTTTATAGATAACCCATTTGCAGTGTATTTATTGACATATTTAATTGGATATAAAATACTTTTCATCCATTAACCAGCTCGGTGAAGGTCGTTTTATAGTGAGATCCTCTACTAATATAAATACATATTTTTACCGTTTTGATTTTGTGTAGGTGCTCGTGATTTTTGTGCAATGGATGATCAAATCCCGGGACCATCTAAGCCTAAAAGAAGGCTTACAGACTATGGAAAAAGGACCTTTAACGTTAGCTGAACAAGAAGCACTGCTTAATTTGTCTGAAAGTGAAGAAGAACCGTTTATGGAAAGCGAAAGTGAGCACGAGCCCGACGAAACCAGTTCAAGCGAGGGAGAGGAAAATTATGAAGACGTTTCTGCTGTAGATAATAGACCAACCAGGACTTTGCCTTGGAAATTGTTTCCGGATGTACCATGACCAAAAATAATGTTTCTTTTGTTTCTGTTCTGCATTTTCTTTATGATAATTGTATTTGTACTATGTTTTTGTGCTTGTCTGTTTGTATTTATTGGTAACAATGTTTTAATAATAAACAGAAGATTTTAGAATGCATTTTATGTTTATTTTTCATTGCACAGTTTTCTCGCGAAAACAGACCGCAAGAAACCGATGACTCAACCCTCGAGTATTAGTAGTTTGAGGCGAATGAGTCATTGAGAAAGATTATTTGTACTTCGTACAAAAATAAAAAACACTTTTTCTACAAGTTTAAAGGAAAAAAAAATGTCGGCCATCTGATAAGACCCTAAATTAGCTATAGGCATCTTTAAAAATTCTGAAATCTGTGAACGTTTCTGAATATTACATCCCAATAATTAAACTCGGCATTAATTTTTCATAAAACTTTAGTATGTGTGACGCAGAATTTAGCGATACTGAAAATTCTGAAATAGAAAATGAGGAAAATGTATATAATATTTCGGAGAAAGTTATTCTAGCGTACTTGTCCCAGTTATCTTTAAAATGTGCAGCCTCTACATTATGGAATAATTATGTCATGCTGCAAACTACAATTATTTATTTGAATAAAAATATGGGTATTGAAAGGAAATTAAGTACTTATAGACCCATAAAAGTCTACGTCCATCCACCATTGACCACAACCGATTTTTTACCACGCTCAGGAATACAAAATGTACTACACAAGCAGTGGGTATGAATAAAAAATAGATTCAATTCCTAAAAATAAGCCGAATTTCTTAGATTACCCAATGTTATTGAGTATACTGAACACTACTTTAGACGATGTTTAGACACAGAGGTTGACGTTCAACTTCTGTGGCAGCGGACATATAAAATTAAATAAAAAAATAAGCAGGTGATAGCAAGGAACATTCTCGGGAAGAAAGGAAATACCAGTTTCATTCCAAAAACTCATGATGCAGGTGTCATCTTCTTCCAATATTAAAGTTATACGAAGTATCCTGTATGAAAGAAACTACTGAAATGCATTAAATATGATGATTAAATATTATACAAAAATAACGTTGGAGAAAACGTTCAATGCATCGTGTAGCGCCGGTTTAAATATACGCAGGAAAAGAACAAGCGAGTAAATAGGATTTATATGACAAATTTATAAAAATAACTAACAAATAATTTAAACAATACTTTTTTCCATTACTACACAATAATCACAGTTGCGGTATAATTTTCTGTACGAGTCTTAGTTTGTGTGATATGGAATACCATTTGCACACTTTGAGCACTTTCAGACGAGGAAACTCGTTAGTGTCGGCATCTTGTTTTGCTTTTTCTTGATCTTGTCTTTGCCTCGCAAAATAAGATAAAACAAGATCACGACAAAACTTGATAGCTCGAACTGCAAGACACCAACAAGATTTAATTCAACCACAGTAGATGAGATTGGACCTATTTCTGC
Source organism: Monochamus alternatus (assembly GCA_037114965.1). Taxonomy (NCBI): domain Eukaryota; kingdom Metazoa; phylum Arthropoda; class Insecta; order Coleoptera; family Cerambycidae; genus Monochamus; species Monochamus alternatus. The sequence continues at coordinate 143,623,996 of CM073426.1, read as the reverse complement.
ACTTTTAGGATTGCTTCTTCAGGTGGCTTTCTTTAAGTTGAATTTTCGAATTCCCACAGTTTCAAAAGTGAACTAAGATATTAATAGAATGTTTTCATTAAACCAGGTTAGTAAATTTAGCTAGATTAATTTTTATTATAGATAATTATTGACTAGAGCTTTGTCTGCGGAATTGTTCATTAGCGTATCTAGATGTTTGGTATTAGAGAGCATACATATAACTTCATTGATAGGAATTGTAGGAGATTTAACTTATATTACCTTAAAATAGCTTTCTAATACAGTAAAAAAAGCTACAAAAGCTAATAATAGAGAATATATGGGTAGAAATTGTAGGTGTAATTCAATGCTGGTTGGGGTTTTAGTACCAGAGTAATTAGTTTCACACAATATTGTTAATGCCTAAAAATATACATAAAAAGTAACTAAAGTAATTAACGCCCGAGGGCCTTAATAAGGCCCTTGAGCGAAGTTTTCCGCAGGCCTTTCCGTGTGGAAATACTCTTTTAAAAACATATGTCAACAGTTTAACTAAGTTAGAGACTAAATTTAATGAGTTATGCGCAAAATTTAATGCAGATGGTCCAACTTTACATTGTATTTTATTAAAAAAAAACATTTTAACAACTAAAAAAACTAGCGTCAAGCTACGCAAGGTTCTAATCACATCTGATGTTGACTTCGGATGTGTTTTAATAGATTGCAATTGAGTTTAGCCCTATAAGAACAATAAATACATTGGAATTTGGGGTCTCGTTGACATTCGTATTTCAAGTGCCTGACCAAGTTGTTTTTCGTCCTGTACAACTTCCCACATTGTTCGCACCTAAAATCACCTGGAATCAAAATTATTATAAAATTAATAAGAAAATTTATAATAAAGAAGCCTGCCAAAAAACAGTTTTACTAATAACTAAAAAAAATAGTGTAGGGTGTTTCTTAAGTACAGGTCAAAAATCAAGCTGTTTAAAAATTAAAAACTGTTTTTATATTTTTAATTTTTGCCACGCTGTAGCTGGAAAATGGGTGTTCTAAATACCCCAAGTTTATATCCATCAAAAAACCCTTATTTTTGCCCACAAAATACGACTTTAGAATTTTGACCTTTACTTATGGAACACCTTGTATATTTTACAAGGTAGAAGTACTTATGTAAAAAAGCGAAGATAATAGTATTTTTCTATCAAAATATTCATATATACAGTGAGAAAACAGTTGTGTGTCCAGTAAGAGGACATTTTACAGCATCTCTATCGCCTAGAGCAAAGTTAAATAGGGATTCGTTATTGCCAACGCTTCCTATATCTTTTTAAGTATCAAGTTTTGGCATAAAATAAGTTTGACAAAATAACACTATTTCCTCGTCAGGAATCTACCGTGTTCTATTAACATCGGGCACCCTGCATAAAAAATGCTATTCCCCATTTGTAAAACCATAAGTTATAATGTTAAAGAAAAACAAAATACAGAAACATAAAAATATGAAATAGGTGGCATATTCTTTTAGCTAAAAGGGATTTATATCAAAATAAAAAATATCAATTTTTTCATAAATATCAATCGATTGTCTCTATTCAAATAAAATACAAAATCATTAAATATGGCTTTTATTTTTACATATACGTCTAATTACAATTTGCTTATACCTACAAAATGTTACCAGGTATCTTCATAATGATGCACCCTTTTCACATGCTTCCTAAGATCAGGTTTGAGTTTAGTTTTGTGGAAACAGCCACTTATAGGACATTTAAACTGGGCTTCTTTGCCGCACATGTAAGTTTTATGTTGCCACAGACCACTTTTCCTGCTGTATCTCTTGAAGCATCTGTCACACTCGTATTTAACTGAAACAGAAGGATGTTGAACACAACACTACGTAAAACACATTTCAACATAATATCTATTGGCTGGTTGGACATAAATCAGGAATCAGGGGATGGAAATTACGATAATATAAAAAAATTCACTAAGAACTTTTTACTACTTATATACAGGGTGTTCTCTCTAAGATTTTCAGTAGGTATATCACCCACCAAATTGGGTACACCGACACTAGATGGCACGTAGAAGCCGATGGCACCATCCATATTTATGGGTGTCCCATTTTAAAAGAAACCGATTCAGTTTCAATTTGTTCATATAAAATTTTACTAAAATTTATATTTAAATTAAAATATGATAATTATGAATATATTCTGATAAAAAAATGTCTATAAAATTTTATATCTAAACATATCTACTTTTTTCCTGTTAAAAACCTCTATTTTTTTCTAATAAACTTCTATTCGAGACATTTTTCTGTATTTCTTCTCGTTTAAAAGTTATAAACAATATCTTCCTAAAAAGTCTCGATAGAAATGCTACCCAAAACTCACATTACTGGTGGAAGGATCAAGTAGTCGTTGGAAAATAATTGAATGTTCGTTGTATAGTGTATAAATATCACAAAATACTTGTCATTACCCAATACGAAGATCAAACGTAACTTTTATGCTTACAAAATCATAACTACAAAATTCACAATTTGGAGTATTTGCCTGAGCGTCACATTCAAAACAGACTTAATTTTACAGCTTAAATTGTAGTAAATGTAACACAACAAAAGTGAATACATATACATTGATAAGAGAAGTGTCATCTTCTTACTTATTTTGGAACCAGTAACATTATGTCGGAATATGGAGAAGTAAGCGTGGGGGTTCCACAAGGCTCTGTGCTGAGTCCTATTTCTACTATATACAAATGAACTTGATATTTTATGTCCAACGTTTTTCTTGTTATGTATGCTGACGATACGTTTATGCTTATTTCAGATGGCAATGATAAACTGTTGGAATAGAAATGCAATGCTGCGTTGAATGCCGTGGGAAAGTTCATAAATGTAATAAATAAAAGGATTAAAACTCGATAATTCTTTAATACAGCTAATACAAAAGGTGATGATAACAATAACTAAACTTAAAAAATGAACCAAACGCCGTCATACTATACCTACAGATTATAATCTATTCTCAAAAATAAGGTCCAATTAAATGCATACCGATTTACAATATGGGGATTTTCAATGCACCAGTAGTGTTCGTTGCGCCTGACCGACTTTTGTCCATCCAAAGCACGTGCCGAAAAATGTTCAGATCAACAATTCGACATTTAATACAATTTGAGCTTTGAGTCTGTTTTCAATGTGGCGCTCAGGTAAATACTCCAAATTGTGAATTTTGTAGTTATCATACCCATTGGTCTGTAAAATTCGTTGAAAGGTTGATTTATCCAAATTCAGTTCCCAGCTAGCCTGCTGTATATAATTTCGTGGATTTTATTCGAAATAGTGTTACAGTCTAGCTGTACTAACATTCTTACCCTTCGGTCAAATTACTTTTGAACAGAAAATGCATCTTCATTTCATCGTAAGGTCGCCTCCAATCTTGTAATGGTTCTATGATCAGGAATGCGGCGCTCTGGATACCTTTCTCGATATAACAGCTTCTCCAAAATTGAGCTTACCTCATCTCATTCAACACTATGTGTCCCAAATTTTATTTAAATTTTTTGTATCGTCCCAGTAGGTCTATACTATCGAGTTTGCGACATGTGTTCATATAAATAATATAATTTAAATTTTACCAAAGTTCACTATAAAAAATGTAAATTAAAGCGATTTCCTGAAAAATGGAACACCATGTATAAATATGGATGGTGCCATCGGTTTTACGCGCCATCTAGTGTCGATATACTAAACATCATCGCACTACTACCTCAGCGACCCAGATATACCCACTGAAACTCTTAGATACGATAGTTGGCTGAAAAGAATCATTTTATAAAAATAAGTCCATATTTGTCACCAAATACAGAGATATTCCACTTTGGTAAGTACCGCCTTGGTATATTAAAGAAAATGGTTCGAGCGTAGAACACTTTATGAAGTTATATGGCTTACCATGCTCAAAAACCATTGCCGAAATCACAATACGCACATTCAACGAAAAAATGCATATTTTAACAAAACTATTTCATTTCAAGCATGTATATCTAAGATTTGCCATAGTCTTCTGATAGTGTTTCACTTCAAGAATATGCAGATATAATAGATGTTGCAAAAAAGTAATAATGGGATCAAATAAGAAACAAATAGATGCAATTTTATTTACTTTTTTGAAATATTGTAGCCTTGGCAAGACCATATTTTGTTGTAAATTCTACTGGAATTTAAAACAGCTCAGCATCATGAATTATTGGGATTATTTATGCCATGCATTCCAAATACATGCATGTATAACCTGTAGAAATCAAAAAGTGACCGCAAAATCCGTCTGTTTTTGCGTAGTGTGTAGAAAGAACGGGGAACGTCGTCCAGAGGTCTCCGTGGGCTTAAATTGATCGTCATGAAAAATCTAGGTGAGCATAATTCGATTTTTCCAATATTTGCCCGACTTACCCCTATTTAAGCCACATTTGAAGTCGAGGAAAACTGGTCAGAATTTCGCAAAAGCGAAACAAAGTACTGCATGAAGTGGATATCATTCCCCGTCTGCTATACGCAATAGGGGTGGTTTTACCCCCACGCGGGGAGTGTTTTTCACCGTGAGCATTTTTAGGAGGGCATTCTTGTTACCCTTGCCATGTGGAATTCCGCCAATTTTTACCCAGGTTTAGGTGACTATTTTTTATGTTTTCTTGTTTTAGGAGTGGTTTCCCTTCAGTAGGGGTAACTGATCAGAATCCAACAGAAGAACGAATTATGGGGGCATGCATTTTATATCATTTGGAGTTATAAGAAAGAGTGGCACAAAAAAGGCAATTCATGAAGGGAACATCATTTGCCGCCGGTTTTCGGCAATAGGGGTGGTTTTACCTCCACGCGGGGGGGGGGGGGTGTTTTTCACCTTGAGCATTTTTGGAAGAACATCCCTGATCTCTTCCTTGCCATCCACGTTCCCGCCAATTTTTACTAAGAATTGATCGACCATTTTCCACCCCTTAAGTAGGGGTACCTCGGACAAATATTGGAAATTATGCTCCCCTAGATTTTTCATGACGATCAATTTACGCCCACGGAGACCTCTGGATGACCTTCCCGTTCTTACACTACGCAAAAACGGGCGAAAAAATGTGTTTTTTGCAGTTACTCTTTAATGTTTTTTCGACCCGCATACTGTGAAATTACTCATATTCATCTTCCCTACATTTCTTTATAGAAAAATAAAACACAATCTTCGCCAAGTAATTAATATTGTATATTTTCTGCTATAAATTTGTGAACTGAACGCAAATGTCTCCTAACAGTGGCTTTCAGTTTCCCTTTATAAGTACATTCAGGTACAGGACAATCAAATTGAGGATTTTTTCCACATTGGTATCTGAGATGTTGATGTAGACCGCTTCTCGACTTATATTGTCTATTACAATTTTCGCAAATATGACCTGAAACTAAGTAAGGAGTTAACTATTGATTTTTCATTAAGAAGGAGAGAAATATATGCTAGTATACGAAGACCAGAAAAATAGTAGCGTTTTACTTGTTATCGTTATTTCAGTTACCTATTAAATACTATTGTTAATAAAAAAAATAATAAATAAAAAAACGATGTAACGACAATCTTTCAAAATTATTTTTATCAAAAAAATTAACAAAAGTAAATAAGAAGCGATGCATTTTTACATAATTGAAATTTAATTTTTTATCATTTTTGTAAGCAAAAACTTCAAATTTAGAATAGTGCCCCAAGCAACTATACGTGGTGAAAGCTTGCCTTGTGCCTTAAATATGATGCTTCCACCTGTCCCAATAGATAGACGAAAATCCGGAACATGAGTGCCTTAATTTTATACAAAAAATAATTTGATTTAACAATTTTTTCTCTCTCGCGAACGGTAATAGAATTATGACAGCAAACAGGTCTTAAATATGTGACAACATCGCTCACATACTGCCTTGTTGATAATAATTGATGGATTGATTGATTGATTGTTAGATAATAATTAAAAATAGGTAGACCTAAACATAGGTACTTACTGTAAATGGTTTTCTTAGAACTCTTTTACACAGAATAATGTCACAAGTGTTTAAAATGACTTCTGTTCCATGCAAGAAGCGTCTACCGTACAAACGTCTGGAGGCCAGAGAGTTTTACCTAAATTCGCCGTAAATTAACATTTCATGCAGTTGGTAATTATTACTATAAATTGTTCCATTTTTGTTTATGTACACTGACAAACATCTAACAAAAACTAGAGAAAAATGAAACGCACTACTTATATGCATCATTATGACTAATATTACTTTTAGGTTATCAGCAGCCAGCCTCACACTGCAACGTTATCGAACGTTACAGTACGTTACCGTTTAAACAAGTTTCTCGGAAACTTCAATTGTTTACTTCATTAATACTGATTCAAAAATCAAATTATGAACAAATTATGTTACTGGTGCTTTTACTTAACATTAATTGTACCTTAGTTTGTAATTTCGTAACAAAGTTTTGCATATTATTACAGTCGTATTTTTATTTTGAAATGTATTTATAGACAAACTATTCGTTTTAGATAATGTTTTCATAACATATTGCTTCTGGTCAGATATATAGGCCCTTAAAATTACGGCATTCATATTTCAGACACCCTGTATAGTACATGTTAAGGCGTTATTATTTCTAATTTCTCCACTAGCTATGACTTCATATGGGACTTCGGAGAGGACCTGATTTAATCCATTACCCACATAATTTATTTTTTAAACGTGGTCAGCTTCATATGCTACAGGAATATGGCGAGTAACTTTTCTTCTAGAGTTTGTTGCACCAAAAGCCATTCACAAAATTTCAACCTTTTATTTTTGTGTATGATAGCGGTAAAACTTGTTTTCTTGCCAAATATATGTTAAACGACATAATGGGTAACGTTTTTATGGTGTGCTATTGAATGAGAGCTAGGAGAAGGATTTTCCTGTATGGTGTGCATATTTTCTGCTCTATAAAAAAATTGATGCCATTTCTGATTTAATATACTAATATAATTTGTTACTCATGTTGATGAAGGACGTTTCGTCCTTTGGATTTTTTCTGATGTTTTGACCCAGACAAAATATTTATTAAATTATTATAAATATTAATATTTTTTCATTGCGTCATATATTATTTCAATTGCATAGATAGAGGACCAAATTTTCGATAATTACTTACCACTTAACAATTTAAATTTAAACGTAATGAAAACATTACATTGCATTTATTTTTCTTTTGTTATAGATGAATACAATTTTTGTATTTCGAAAACTGAATAATAAAACATATTTAAGGAATCAAAGAAACGTTTATTGAGACAAATATTTAATGGTACCACTAAACTATCCCAATAATTACTTCCGTGTTAGACTAAAAAGTGGTCAACTAGGTCTAAACTTTGGTGCCATTACATGTACAGTCATGTAGTGCTGTTTCACATTTCCCTTTATTCGGGCCTTGTAAGAACAACCCGGGTATGAACAGGGAAATTGAGGATCCTTTCCACAACTGTAGCGTTGATGCTGTATGAGACCCCTTTTCCATCGGTACGTTCTGAAACAGACGTTACAAGTATGGTACCGACGACCTAAAAAATAAGAAATGCAAATTCCACACTGCGTACATTTTAAACGTATACCTAGGCGTGCTTTCATGCAACTGTTGCACATTTAAAGTCAAATTTAGGTCAAAAAAACTTGTTGGCCGAGTAATTTCACAAAACAAAAGGAGTATTGCACTACATAAAATTGTATATCGCCATCTAACGACCTCCTGGTAAATTTCTTCTAGTAATACACAAAGGAACTGATAGATGGCGCTATGGGTCAAAATCTGCTTACTGTTCCATTATTCATTTTGTTTTTAAATCATATTAAAGTGAGTGTTTTGTAGTGAATACATTGATGCATATGGCATCTTTCCTTGTTTTCGGATGATTATCAAGAGTTGGCCAAGAAAGGAATAATTTTAAAATCATGTCGGAACAAAATACGATTTTTTTATTTTAAAACACCTAGTGGCACCTTAACAAAAATATCGATACTATAATAGTCATATATGTAGAAATAAAAATATTGCAATATATCTTGAATATTTGATATGCACGATATCCTTGTTGCACATAGAGGGTGTACAGAAAAAAATGCGTAAAATACTTTAAGAACTTTCTTGGACAAAAATTTACCATTCTAAATAACTTTTCAATATTTTGTATTTTGTAGCTTTGTGTTTTGTATTTTCAGTGGAAATGGCTCTTTACCTGAAATCAAAACAGTTTCTACTGGGTGCAGTGAATATTTCAAATAGGATTATTTCAAAAACGGTTGCTCCTAACGACTTCAACAAGATATACCGGACTAAAAAGATACGGCGACTGCTTCAATAGATTGATACACTAAAGCAAAAAGGTCTGTCAAAAGGTTGTTAAAAGAAGCATGATATGCCATAAATGACACCCTCTACTAATGACATCAAAATTAGAAACAAATTTCAAATTCTCGCCCCCAGAAACCACCGATCTCTAAAATGTATGTAAATATTTAAATTTTTTAAAAAGTTATTAACAAATATCAAAAATAAAATTTTAACTTTGACATACTGTATCTTTTTAACCATCAACTTTTGACTAAGGTAAATTTGGCAGCATCGCATTATTTTGTCGGCAAAAATCTATTCTTGCTTGTTGCATTTATTTCGGGACATCCTGTACAGTGGTACTGGCGTCCAGAACGCCTTGTACATTTAACTCAAAAACCAATTAGATATTCGTGTGTAACTCAAAAAAAACCTTGTTTTGAAGAATTTGGGTAAAATTGCTCAACTAATAAGAACATTATATTAAAAAATAAAACAAAGAAGTAGAGGCTAGAAGAGTTAGGCCTAGACTTTTTTAAGGAAAGAGTTGATTTCAACTTCTGTCCAAAGAAGCTAGCGTACAAATATGACCCATTCTTCACTGAACACCCTGTATAGACGTAATTGTATTGCAAATTTTAAATAAAAAAACTGTTTAATTCATGTTTTATTACAAAACTTCTATAAACACTTACACGGTGATAAAAGCAAACTGATATGTTAATAAATGAAACTAAACTTAATGCCTATATTCATTCGCATGAGAAATATTTCTGAATCTCAGCCACATTTAACTTATGTCTGTGAATCAAATGGCTCTTTAAATTATTTTTGTAATTACATCTATGTTCACAGATGCGACAGGTGAATTGTCCTTGTTGCCCACACTGATATTTCAAGTGTCTTCTAAAAGATGTTTCGTATTTGTAAGAATTATTACATTCCCTGCAAACGTACTTTCCTGTTAGGAGAAATGCTCCTTCCATAGTTTTCGCTAAAAACAGAAGAATGTCAATAAAATAGAAAAACTATGTACAGTTTTCGTCAAGGTATATGAAATCGAAGCTGATTCAGTGAGGATATACTTAGAAATCACTGACTTATCTCCTTAGCTATTTAAATATTTAAAGCCGAATGCCACAAGAAAGGCCAATTTAGACAACTTACCAAAATCACTACATAACATGAGTATAAATAAACTGTAGAGTATGCTAATACTTGTTTATTGACAATCACACTTAAACATACAAATAAATAAGATAAAAGCATATTATATACGGTCCTTCCACTGCCTATTTTTGGAATAGTGCATCACTAACGTATGCGTATGCAACGCATCTTTTCTTTTGAAGTCTCTTTGGCAAAACTGACAGCGGAATGTTGGTTTCTTGCCACATTCGTACAGCAAGTGCCTTTTTAAAGTCTGATAATGTAGGTAGGTTCTACCGCACTGGAAGCAAGCATGGCGGAAATCTATAAATATATAAGAATTAGTAAATAGAAAACATAGAAATTAGAATAACACAACTTAACGGGTGTACAAAACTTTGAGAGACTTAGACGAACAAAATATCAATACTGTTTCTATTAACTTGCGTGCACATGTTTTATCTAAACAGAACAACATACTTAAACTAATGTATCTATAGATTTTACTTTTATAAATTTGCAGAGTCATGCAGATTTTAATCAGAAAGTTTTATCAAGTGACAGAACAGTTGATTTTAAACATCTACCCTAACCTCTATCGAGGTTATTGACAAAGAATGATATGATTTATCTCACTAGAAGCAAAATTTTGGGTTACAAATACGTCAACTAATAGTGAGGATTTCTGAGATACCACTGCATTTAATTTCCAGTTATATTTATAAGAAAAACATATTTTTCTCAAAAAATAGTATATTGTTTTTCTATCTACAGCTGCTACATTTTTCATTTTACAGTAAACTTAACACTAAATGACATAAAAATATCATTAAATTTACAAGTGTCATGAAACAATTTGTATGATTTTTTTTGTGAGAAATATTATTTTAAACAATGTCGTCATAAAAAGTTTAAAAGGTGGATGCATAGAAATTATTACTCTTTTCTATTATCTAAAAATTTAAAATTGAACACGAAGGATATAAGACCATTCGCATCTCACAGATTACTATGGGGATTCCACTCATAATTTGTGTAACTTAAAATATACTGACAGTCGAGTGATATGATACGTAAATTAATAAGTTTATTTCAGAATAAAATTTCATTCACACGTTTGTGAACAGCAATTTACAACTTCTGACAAATAAGTGACCATTCACATATGACAGGTTACTACAGGTGTCCTTCCCATAAGTCATGGAACTTAAAATATACCGATAGTCCCGTGACATGATACTTATGATATGAAAATTGGCAAGTTTATTTGAAAATAAAATTTCTTTTTTATGTTTGTAAAGTGCCATTTACTAACAAATGTAAGACCATTCATACCTTACAGGATACCACATAAGTTCCACCCATAATCCGTGTAATTTAAAATATACCAACAGTCATGTAATACTTACTAATTGGTAAGTTTATTTGTGAAGAAAATTTCATATTTACCTATATATTAAAATATATATTTTTGTCTACTAGGGATGTATAAAATACATTTGCTGTTCTGTTTGTTTTATTGTCCAACATTTAAAAGAATTTACCTCACTTCCATATCTAACTGCTTGTTCTATCATCTGATAAACTTCCCGGAATAAAATCTGGACAACCATACCTACTACAAATTTGTTATAACTATATACTTAACGAACCAAAGCAATTCTGTTAGATAAAAAAAATGTTAGTTTTGTGGATGGTTTTATTATTTTTCATTGTATTTTAATTTACAATTAGAAACTTATTGGTTTATGTCTTGCAGTAACGTGCCTTCTTAAATTGAACAATGTGTAGGTCCTATAGTTGCAATTTTCGAAACTGCAGTAAAATTTTGGTACCTTCCCACAGTACTTCTGGGTGTGATTAACAAGGGAGACCTTTTTGCTGTAATGTTTGCCACATTTTGTACAAATATGATCTAAAATTAAACACTATCAATATACTGCAATGACTTCTACGAACTGAATTACCTAAATAAAGCGAAACATAACCTTTTCCTTTGTCTGGAAATTCAGTACTCAATCACTGCTTTAAATAGATGAAGATGAAAAATTTAGGAACACACATAATATATTAAATATAGGAAGGAACTTTCTTCAAATTTCTCGAGTCAAATCGAAATTTAACAAATTTTTGACATCGATATTTTCAGTTTCTTCGTACTTCTTCAGAAGTTTCTAACGCAAGTTAAAAACGAATTCATCTCTTTGTTTTTAAAATAATTGAGCTCTTAATTTAATGAAATATTTTGAAATATAACACAATGAAAAACAGAAAACTTAAAATTTATAAACAAGGGAAAAATATAATAATGAACAAATTAATTAAAATAACGTTTATAAATATGGCTATGATACAATTAACATAACTCAGTTTACATCGCACTATGCTTAGCAGTAATATGCCTGTTTAAATTAAAAGTAGTATACGTTTTGTATTCACAATTTTCAAAGGTGCAAAAGTATTTTGGTGACTTCCCACAATATCTTTGGACGTGGTTATGTAACGAAACCTTTTTGTCGTACCATTTCCCACAATTTTTACACATGTGACCTAAAATTAAATATGTATAACACAATAACATTACGTGTAAGCCTTAACCATAGATAAGCGAAAGAAGTGTACATGCAGAGTTTAGATCTATCCGATATGTAGTGTGGTTCAATTAAAATAAATAATCAGCAATATTTTGCTGGTTGTAATGTGATTTTCTTTTTTTGAAATGTCATAGTCAAGTTATTCACAACATTCAATCCTGTAACGTCTGAATATAAAACTTTTTATAGTTTATTCTATATGTTTCATATGCAGTATGGACTATTTTGGTGAAGCATCAAAATGATCCATATGGTATTTTCTTCAGAATTGCAAAAAAATCTTATCTATTAAAAAAATAAAAATCAAACTATCTTTAATGTTATATTCTCATATTTTAAAAGCAGGCACCTATATGTGTGTAATTTTAAAAATATTTTACAAATCGTTACTATATTACAAATGTGTTTTATGCCTGGTTGCAACATGCCTCTTTAAGTTGCACATCATATGAGCTTTGTACTGACAATTTGCAAAAGTGCACACATAGTTCGGTGTTTTACCACAATATCTGTAAATATGGTTGCTCAGCGACACCTTTTTGCTATACTTCTTACCACATTTGTGACACGTGTAGTCTGGAAAAAATTAATGATATTAAATATATAAAATAATTATACAGAACTAATAATATATATAACTAAAGAATTAAAAATATCACATACAGAGCCGTAAAAAGGTATTTGCATCAAAGCAATAATCTTTTATTATAATTCCTGTGCAGCAAGTTTGAACAAATAATGTTTGTTTAGTAGATAATAAAGAAAATAAATTATTTTCTGTTGAACGTTCTCTGTCGCGAAAACGGGATATCATAGAGAAAATTTTATTAGAATAAACTTCTATTATGTTTCCATATTCTATTCTTTACCAAAGAACGTCCATTTATAACATCTATATTATAATATTCTACACTGTCGTTAAGAAATAGTATAAGTAAATGTTTTGTATAAGTTTATTTTTCTAGTAAGACATTATTTCATACTAACAATTAACTATTTCTACTTAGAATTAAAATACAAATTATACTATTTGCTTCAAGTAATTCAGAGCTAAGTACTAGCAAAATAAATTCTTCACAAGAATAATATACTGGCAAAGATGAACTTATCACGTTATATATACATACATAAAGCATATATATATATATAACTTATACTGTGCTGGTCGCCAGTACACCTCAAAGCTAGACTGCATTCTCAGAATCTCTACATGAAAGGACTCTTACTCATAGTACCCCTGATGTTTGCTTTTTTGTTTAACAACCTCTAAAATAGCTCTCTTATTAAGTGGAGACGCCTGCATTTTTTTCAATGCGAAAAACGAAAACGGGCAGAATATTTTACAGGGGTGGACACAAGATACTTCATACATCATTATGTATTTGGAAAAAACAACAAACACGAAACGCACCATCCTACGCAAACATGATAACTGATGGGAGAATTTGGAGAAGAGACTGACAGAAAGGAGAGGTTTGAGATGCAGTCCGACGGCTGGTATAGAAAAACGGTATTTAACGGGAATTTTAATTGTCATTTTTTTAGCTGTATCGAATGTGCCGATTGCACCAGTCCCGATGTCAGCATGTGATTACTGCAGTTGAGCATCTATTATAAATGAATCTGCAAAACAGTAATAGTCATGATCGTTTGTTTGTGTTATAATTTTAGCGATTTTACGGCGCTTGTCATTGAATAGATATTGAGAACAAGGTTATTGACCTAAATATGGTAGGGCATGATTCGGATTGCCGGATTATTTATCACTGAATATGTCTCGGATCATTATGTTACTATGTTGTGTTTATAGCGTCTACCAATCGACCACTGTCGGCAAAATTGTGAGATAATAAATTTGCTAGACTCTTGCAAGACAATACAAGATATGTTTTTTTTACTGTATTAGAAAGGTATTTTAAGCTAATATAAATCAAATCTCCTACAATTCCTATCAATGAAGTCATATGTATGTTCTCTGATACCAAACATCTAGGTATGCTAATGAGCAATTCCACAGACAAAGCTCTATTCAATAATTATCTAAAGAAATCTAAATCCATCTAAATTTAATAACCTTGTTTTAATGAAAACGCTCTATAAATATCTAACTTCACTTTTGGCAGTTGGAACACGACAATAATTCAACCGCAATAGATGAGATCTGACCTATTTCTGCATTTTTAGGATTGCTTCTTCAGGTGGCCTTCTTTAAGTTGAGTTAAATATCTAACTAAAAATGCAGAAATAGGTCAGATCTCATCTATTGTGGTTGAATTATTGTCGTGTTCCAACTGCCAAAAGTGAAGTTAGATATTTATAGAGCGTTTTCATTAAAACAAGGTTAGTAAATTTAGATAGATTTAGATTTTTAGATTTAGATTTCTTTAGATAATTATTGAATAGAGTTTTGTCTGTGGAATTGTTCATTAGCATACCTAGATGTTTGGTATCAGAGAACATACATATGACTCCATTGATAGGAATTGTAGGAGATTTGATTTATATTAGCTTAAAATACCTTTCTAATACAGTAAAAAATGTTACAAAAGCTAATAATAAGGAATATATGGGTAGATATTGTGGGTGTAATTCAACGCTGGTTGGGGCATTTGTCCACAGAGTAGTTAGTTTCACACAATATTATTAATACCTAAAAATATAAAAAAATACAAGATATGATCTTGCAAGATCTAACAAGACTTTAAATAAACCCTTGTCTCAGCCAACACTAGTACATGTACATAATTGTTGTTTTACACATAATATTGGCGTTGATCTTGCGCCCACTCCTACCGCCGCCATTGCTGTTATTACACACTGTTTTTTTTTGCTTTGTAATATTATTGCGACCTGCCAGCACCACACAGGATATTTCTGAAATAAATGCGCTCCTTCTGAAGGATAATAGAGGATGTGAAGAGAATAAATAATTGTCAAATCAAAGAAATAAGAAATTTGAAACTAGTTCTGTTGTGTGCTTTCTTTTCACAAGTTTGTTTTTTTAAAGGGCTGAAATACCGCTACTAGAACACTGTTGAAGATAGACCTGTATTTTATCAAGATATCAATACGTTTGATATACAGAATACATACATTCATTCACACATGTGCTAATTCTTGGTCTGAGTAAGGTATTTTTACATAAACCAATGTAAACCATCTGCAGTCGCCAAGATAAGATTGAAGAAATGCACTTAGTTCAGAAACACCCTGTATATAAATCTTAAAAAAATATATATAAAAGTAATAAATATTATATATAGTACATTAGCATTACTGATTACTGTAAAACTTTATTTCAGTAACTTTCAGCAATAGATTGTACATAATATAAATAAGTATGCGATATAAAACAATAAAGCTAAGTAAAATCAATGGATCCAATATCAGATATCACATAACGTTAATAAGTTAGACACAACTAAATAGCTACAGCTTTGTCATAACAGAAATTAAAGAGATTTTACCAATAGTATCAATTTTGTTTTATTATTTAGTTTAATTGGACATTTTGACGCACTTCTGAACAAATAAAAATGAAGTGAATAAACTCTTGCGCCAGAAGGATCAGTCAAGGGTTATTTTTGAAACTAAGTTTGCCTAACAAAAAAAATCTCGCTGAAAAAGCAGATAAATAAAAAATAACAAAAGTCACACACTATTACGCACTTCCGTGTTTTTTGAGGTTTAGAAAAACTCTCTTTTTGTTTTTAAAATTTGCAAATATATTAAACGTGACTCAAGTTTGACAGTTTAAAATTTGTTTATCTGTTTCCATAGATATGTTATATTTTTATTTTACTGCAGCCAACAACGATCAATGTTTACTGAACAGTCTGATACACACTTATCTGCGTTCAACAAAATAATCGCAGTCTCTTTCGATTTTCTTTTTGTTGCATAATCCTTCCTTAAAATCTTTGCAGAACTCCATTAAATCAAATGACCGTTTTCCCAAGTGTGTGCGTAAATTTTTCATTTTCAATTCCCCGTTTTTTATATAATTTTTATGTTCTTTAACATTCATAAGTCGAGATGTTTCTCCATCATAATGTTTATTGCATTCACAAGGTATGCTGTACATGCAAATTTTAGAATTTTGTATAGGATCGTAAAGTATTAGTTATCTAAAAAACTGTTCTAACATGAAATTTGTTACAGATTCTTCTTAATGTTTCTGATAATATACATAGAAATGTATAGAATTTTTATTGTGTGATTGATTAGTTTCTCTTATTTGTCTTAAAGTGTTTATTTTATCTTTAATATTTTTGAATATTCTTCAGACAACTAATACTTCACGATCCTTTTTATCAAAAACGCGTCAAAAAAATATAAACAAAATTTAAAAAATTGCATACATGATATACATGAATACCGCATAGGTACCTTGCGAATACAACAAACATTATGTTGAGTAACATAAAAATTATACATAAAAACGGGAATTTGAAAAATCAAAAACTTGAGAAAACGGTCAGTTGATGCAATGGAGTTCGGCAAAGATTTTAGAGAATAAGGATAATGCAACAAAAAGAAAATTGAAAAAGGCCGCGATTATTTTGTTGAACGGAGATAAGTGTGTGTCAAAATATTCAGTAAACATTGACCATTGTCGGCTATAGTTACATCAAGAACAAGTAAGTAACAATAAAATTAAATTGATTTACATCTCTATGGAAACAGATAAACAAATTTTAAACTGTCAAACTTGACTTACGTTTAATATATTGGTAATTTCTGACAACGAAAACAGAATGTTATTATTAATTTTTTCAG
Organism: Monochamus alternatus; assembly: GCA_037114965.1. NCBI lineage: Eukaryota > Metazoa > Arthropoda > Insecta > Coleoptera > Cerambycidae > Monochamus > Monochamus alternatus. The sequence goes on along the minus strand of CM073426.1, from coordinate 143,607,114 downwards.
AAGAGTGCAAAATACTCAATTAAACTAAAGAAAAACTAGAATTATGCCACAAATAAATAGCTTCACAGAATATAATAATATCAATTTTAAAATATAAATATATATATATATGGTTGTAAAATTTCTCCGGGTTCCTCTCCGCGATGAATCTGCATGGTCTTCAAAAGAACCATTTGTTTGACAACGTTTCGGTAAAATCTCATTTACCATCTTCAGGTCTTCTTACTTCTGCTTCGCGTTACTACGTTCGGCTTACTGTAGTAACGCGAAGCAGAAGTAAGAAGACCTGAAGATGGTAAATGAGATTTTACCGAAACGTTGTCAAACAAATGGTTCTTTTGAAGACCATGCAGATTCATCGCGGAGAGGAACCCGGAGAAATTTTACAACCACATATAACACCCGCGGAAGCCTACGAATTAACATATATATATATATATATATATATATATATATATATATATATATATATATATATATATATATATATAGATATATATATATATATATATATATATATATATATATATATATATATATATATATATATATATATATATATATATATATATATATATATATATATGTATCAGAAATACATAAAAGAACATCATCGTCATCATCTATTCATTGATAAAGATTACTTAAATTTTCATTCTCATGGCTTACACATTACAAGACTAAATATATTTCCTACGTACTGATTGATAATTGTGTTCCTATATATATATATATATATATATATATATATATATATATATATATATATATGTATCAGAAATACATAAAAGAACATCATCGTCATCATCTATTCATTGATAAAGATTACTTAAATTTTCATTCTCATGGCTTACACATTACAAGACTAAATATATTTCCTACGTACTGATTGATAATTGTGTTCCTATTTTACATACATTTTCAAAGTTTATGGAACCTTAGAAGTGATTATTGATGTTTTACAGTCGTGTGTCTCTTCAAATTAGATAAACTGTTTCCCTTATAAGGACAGTCTTTGTATGAGCACACGAACTTTTTGTCTTTTCCACAGTCGGTAAGGATATGTTGACGGAGCGACATCAGTTTCCTGTAAACTCTTCCACAGTTTATGCAGACGTAATCTAAAAATTATAAAGTTTAGTATAATTGTTGTGGCGATATAGGTACATATTCGGGAATAAAAGGACGTTATTCTTGCACCTTAAGACGTTACTTATTTGATACATATAATATTCAAAATCTACACATTTAATTTTTACTTACCTCTGCTGTTTCATAATATGTACCATTGCTAGAATTCAATTTATAAATTTGCCTCTAAAGGAGCACCATGTGTATACTTTACCATACCATATACATACTTTATACACAGGGTGTTAACAGTGATACATTCTATTGATGAAAGTAATAGGGATTTGTCATATAGTTTGTTTAAAACTACAATGGTGTAGCTAGCTACTGGAGAAATAGTTGACATTTTAGACACTGTTACTGATTCTTCCAAAACGTGACAGTATATTTAGAATTCCCAATAAATTTGTGGCAAAATGTATTCTTGTAAAGTGTTCATGACACACATTTTGCAACCGAATCGTGGAAGAGATGGAGGTCCAGGACGTCTACGGCATATTGCAGCAATGTGGCGTATCATACACGACGCTCAATTATATCCAAGTGTCCAAGCATTAATACCAAGTGATTGAACGAGGACGACATGTACCATAGCCGCCATGATCTCCAAACATTAAATCATTTGGATTTATTTTTATAGGGTTATTTAAAAAATAAAATACAGTGTGTCTACGGATGGAGTTGACAAGAGGAGAAAGTCTTTTATTTTTGACTTTATCGAAAAATGTCACTCTTTATAAAAAGTTCTGCTCTTCGAAAAAATTAGACTGTCATAGAAACGTCTTTGATCAGATATACAGGGTGCTCATAAATTAGAAAAACATGAAAATACTCAAGATAGAAATACCATTATTTATTATTTTACACAACATTTTTATAAAACAAATCTGTTTATAACCCGAAATAGTAGAGTCTTAATACAAATTTTAAAATCTAAATTTCAATTTTGACTTTTACTCTACACACTACGAATAGTTTTTTATTTCTTCTTTTATGCGCTCTTTTAATATCATGTGGCAGATCATTTGAATAAACCTTTTGTTTTATGAAAAAAGTGAAGGGACCTAAGGTCAGGTGATCTAGCAGGATAATGGGCCAAATCTTCCAATCCACCTTTCACCATTGTCTGAGCAAGGCTGTAAAATGAGCACGACAGCAGTCCTGTTGCCAAAACAGGTTATTGCGTACTTCTGGCTCTCAAGTATTTAAAAATGGTAAACCAAATGTTTCCAAAATGTTTTGGCAACAGGACGGCTGTCCTGCTCAGAGGAAGATTTGGCCCAATCCTAACCTTAGATCTCTTGCCTTTTTTCTCCAATGTGTCCTAAAACAAAACATTTATTCAAATGGTTTACCACATGATAGGGAAGTATTAAAAAAGCACATACGCCAAGGAATATATAAAGTGAATGAGCCGCTAACTATTCAAAAAATTTATTAAGTTAGCGCAAAAATGTTCAGGTGGAAGAGGTAGAGTAAATCTTAAATTTAAAATTTTGATTTTAAAATTTGTATTGGGACTCTATTTCGGGTTATAAACAGATTTGTTTTATAAAAATGTTGTGTAAAATAATAAATAATGGTACTTTTCTCTTGAGTATTTTTTTGTTTTCTTAATTTATGAACACCCTGTATATCTGATCTAAGACGCTTCTATGGGAATCTCATTTTTTCGAGAAGCAGAACTTTTTATAAAGAGTAACATTTTTCGATAAAGTCAAAAACTCCTTTCTCCTTCTGTCATCTCCATCCGTGGAGACACTGTATATTGCACAACTGGACACTGTTGATGATATTTTAAAAAATCGAAAAACCTAGTGTTGGCCGAGACAAAAAATCCTGCAAAATTTGAAAGTCTTATTTTTCTTGCGAAACAAGAAGAGTTTCTTTAGTCTTATTGCTCAGTTTTATAAGATCATGTCTTACGAGAGTCTCGACTTTTGCATGACTCATGCTTATAAATGAGAAACATGGAACTTTATTATAAATTTGATAACAATGGTGGTTACTCTCGGTCGGCTACGGTCCCGCTCGGATCTCACACGGTCGATCATCAACAGTGGTCCATTAGTAGTTATATTCACTTAAATACTTATTATATGTCGTGTCTTGTGTTGTCCTGCGAGACCAAGACAAGACAAGGTCAAGAATCAAGTTGTAAAAGTATCTATTTCGGGATTTAAGTCATGAAAGAAATTTTAAAACTTTGATATCTTGTAACTCCATTATGAAGTTTTGAATAAAAAATTGTTGTATGACAAGCTTTAAATGTTTCTATCGCTAGAATATATCGCAAAAGTTTGGCCAAACTAATGAGTATCACTTTGTAATTGGAGTAAATATATTTCAGGAAGTAGCTGTTTGGATAATTTTAAGAAAAAAAAAGTAAAAATGATAGTGATAGTGATTTAATAATAATTCAATAAATTCTTACATGATTGTATCAACCAGCATTGAATGAAACCATCAATTTAAATCTCATCGGTCTAACCGCTTAACATATTTTTGATTAAAAAGCTACTTAGGAAAATATCTGTAAAATCACTTTTTTCAATATTTCTGAGTACTTAATTTGCACTCTGTATTTTAGTAAAAGAAAAAATATATTGCTCTTCAATGGACTTACTAAGTACAAAAAATGAAAAATGTAAATTTATTTTCAAGTTTATTGAAGCTATAATTTTTTCCACATTGCAAACTATGGAACTTTAAAATCTGAACAAGAATTTTTTATTCTTCATAGTGAATCTACAATAGATACTGTTTCCTATCTATTCGTTGTACAATCGTTTGCAATAATAATAGCACCTTTTTAAAATGAATTTTGCGGTTTCTTTTAAACTGCTGACGTATTGCAAATAAACTTTCAATTTTTAACGTTAGTTCTTAGTTGTTTCACTTACCAATAGAGATTTATTGAAATTTCTGCTCACAACTTCAACATGTTCAAAAATTGTTTTGAGGGAGTGTCATTGTTATTGCAAAAGCATGTATTTCTATTACCCCTGACAAACCAAAATTTTTAATGAAAATAGATAGTGAAAATTGTTTTAAATATAAGTTTATCGAAAAAATATGTTTTTTTAAATATGGAAAAATACAGGTATGTTCTTGGAAAAGAAATATTTCATGACGTCTTAAACACAATTTTCGAAATATCTAAAACTTTCATTTTTTGTACAAAATTCACCTCAATCCACGCCGTTTGAACTCCATTCTTCAAATTTTCAGTAACATTTTTAGTTACCCCGTAATATAATTTGGGCGTCGAGTTTTGGACACCCTGCACATAAGATTTTATTTATCCGTGGCTAATTGGCGGATTTCGTATATTCCATGAGAGTATATTAATGGCCATCTACAAAGCCCTAGAAGGGTCATGTCTACAATTTAGAGTTTAGACTTTAATCTCTGAATTCATACTTTAAACTCTGAATTCAGACTTTAATCTCTAAACTTACACTGCTAACGAAGTTATGGGACAAGTTGTAGCACTCAGAGCTTTTTAAATAGAGAATTAAGATTTAGAGGACATAATATGCAGGACAAAATAAAACTTTACGATATTTGTCATCAACTAGGAAATTTTAAATCCAAGACCCTGTATAATTTTACTGCTTTTGATTCTAGAGACGATTTAAGGTGCGAATGACTTGTTTGAGAAATGATTTAGATCACTCAATTTAGATTAACACCAATTTCCTGATTAAATTTGATTGTACTATTGTCATGAACAGTACCTATTATTTAAGTACTGGGTGTCTAAATAACGTTGCGCCTTTGAATTACACCTGAAATGCTTATAGCAAACAGCCACAGTTAGTCATCAGCGGTGCCACTAGTCATGTACTGGTTTCGAATTGGTTAGTTCTTATCAGTATATCACAAATGAGGCCAATAATTCGCAACCTTAGCTGTTCACAATCTGTCATAATAGTTAACAGAACATGAGCGAGCACATGTGTACACATCTAGTAGCCATTGGCTACTCAAATCTGGGCCTGAATACAGTCACAAGCAGAAATCAATCCACTATACTGAGAGTATCCACTATTAAAGCCCCAACCATTGCCATATTTTTAAAAGCGGGATTTTAGAAAACAACTACTCTGTGGACTAATGCCCTGACTATATACAGTAAACAACCATGGTTAGTTATAAGTGGTGCCATCAGACATATATCAGTTCCGAGCTTGTTAGCTCTCATCAGTACCACAGCCACAGGTGAGGCCAACGACGAACAACCCTGGCTGTACATGTTCTGTTATTACCGACGGAAGATATAAGTACGCGAGACGTAGCATGCAGTGTCTATATTTGGTACTTACTGATTACTCAATGCTAGGTCTCAATACAGCTAGAAGCGATGTATAAAATAATTCCTGGGAATAAATATTTTTATAAAGCTAGAAGCAGAAAGTGACTCACCACATTGTACATATTAGCTCTTTTCCAACACGGCACCTGACTAGTTTGAAACCTGTCCGAAGCCGTCAGTCAGTTTAATATTAGATACAACTCCGCTGCAGTAAGCCGGTGAACGATTTGGCTATCCACTTGGGACAGGTTTCGAACCAGTCAGGTGCCGTGTTGGAAAAAAGCTATTATTGAAGGCCCTATTCGGACATTAAAATCTGAATTCAAAGATTAAATATTGAATTAAAAAAAAATTGTAGACCCTTCTACGGCTTCGTAGCCATCACATGAGGGTTGCATACATTATTTCTACTAACCATTTATAAATAGCTAATGCCGAAGTAATATTATTTGTACCATATGCCAGCCTACTTGGTTAAGAATTTACAACAAAAAGATATGTTCCACAATGAAAATCTGTATAATTATCCTCATTATGAAACAGCTAACAACTCTCCAATTTGCATATTTTAAGTAGATAGTAGCAAAATGTTTTTTATCTGTAAATAACAGTAGACAAAAAATGAAAAAAATAGTGTATTTTCATAATATTATATTCATAAGTGAAGATACAATAAGAAAAGTATAAATAAATGTATATAGATTGGTTGTTAAAATAAGTAACTCTATCACTCTACAAAAAAGTAAGTCATATACATAGTGATATTAAATAATTACAAATATTTTAATTTTCATTCGTCTATGAAAGCTGAAAAAAGCTTATTTGCCTCGCGTAGTTTGTGGTATTCAAGGTATGGATTGTTTAGGGATGCATATTGGACAAACAAAACAAAATATAAAACATAGAATTATCTCTTATAAATTAATGATGAATCAATTAAGATCATCATAAAGAATGTAATTACCAAAAAATACTTATTTGCGAGACAGTGTGTATCACACAATAATACCAGTAACAAAAACTCAAACAGAATTTAAACAAAATTTACAATTGTATCATTAAGAAATTTATGAAATGGTAATAAAATGTTAACATCCAGTATACTATTGGGTTCTTTTGTCGTCAACGTCTTACATTTTTATTTATTTTTTCTTATCGGTATTTTACATTTCCACCAAATATCCAGTATAGGCACGTTGTTGCATAACTCTAATAGTTTCCTGTCCATTTCATTATCTTTTATCGGAGTGGCGTAGCATGTGGCGTTTCAAATTGTATGAGAGATAAGTTTTATAAGGGCAATGTTTACAAAAGAACGTTGGTTCTTTACCACAATAGATTCTGCTGTGATGACTGAGACATTGACGGTTGGTGTAGCTCTTACCACAGGATTTACAAGAATATGATTGTGCTAAAAATAATAAAAATAAGTTATTCAATTTTAATATATAAAACCGTAAAAACTAACACAACATAATGATGCAGTTAGAATATACATACAACGTCAAAAAGCTTGGATCGCCTGTATATAAAATGATTTGATTAAACCTAGTGGTTTGTCTTAATGTGTAAGTACAGTATATGTACTTAGGGAACAAAAAAGACAATACACAATTGCAGACCATGAACCCTTACTTTATTACCAATGTTTTTACAAATCTGGTCAGTTTGGCAGTGTAGTCAGCCAAGAGGTCCTCTAAATTTTTGTACATTATAATGCCAGGAGTTGAAATTTTTGTTTACCAGAGCAAGAATGACTGCTTTACATGATGCGGGACATTCTAATCATCAGATATCGAACATTCTTAGATCATCTGTTGTATGAATAGTACACAGATGTGAAGAATTTGATACAGTGAAAAACAGACCACGTAGTGGACATCCTCGAGTATCCGTATGAAGGAAGTACCGTAATGTTTTGGGGTAGAATAATGTTCAACCGCCGCACCCCATTCGGATACCACAGAATATGACCAGTCATTGTCTACCCCCTACGTAATAAATTAGGTGAAAATTTTATGTTTATGTATGACAACGCTTGACCACATCGCGCAAGAGACACTAGAAGCAGGACATATCAATAGATTATATTGGCCAGCCAACTCTCCTGACAACATGTGGGATTTCGTTGTTAGAGCCATTCATAGTCAATATGACTATGAATGGCTCTGGCACCGCACCTCAGACTGCAGATGAGTTAGTCGTGGCGACAGAAGAGAAATGGAACAATATTCTGCAAGAGACCGTTAACCGCTTGATTATCTCAATGCACAGACGTGTCAATATGCTACTGAAACGTGGTGGAGGTCACACCGACTATTAGTCAAGTAGAGAGCTTGCTTTGTTATTTCTTTTGGATTTGATAAATTTTGTCAAAAATGTCACACATTTGCTGAATTTTAATTTTCTAAGTACTTAGTTTATCGAATATACTTTTATAAATGTATTTGGTTTTTCTGACAAAAACATTTCTTTAACAAGAATGAGGGATCCACTTTTAACGTTGTGTATAATATAATGATTCCCAAAATGTTTTAAACTTGAGACATAAAGTCTCCTTCAAAAAGACGCGCTGACGATCATCAGAAAGAGCGTTATACAGCACACCTAATGTTAGCTACAGACTATGCGTGAATTCCTGATGGGTGATTTGTACAGAATTCGTGCATAGTGTTTTGGGTCTTTATGAATGGATTTTTAAAGACCCTACACACTATTTACGAATTCCTTACAAACCAAGCATCGCACGTTACGAATAGCATAGTTACATAGTCTGCAGCAAGCCTAAGATTGTTAGTAATTGACATTATGTCTTTTGATGAAAGAAATGTTTCTGTTTGCAAGCTCAGAAATTATCAATTGATACAATATTCGTCAGAATCTAGTTCTGTAATGATCAGTTACTGCAAGAAAAAACATAATAAACAAAGAAACATAAACACTCAATAATCAGCGAGCAGATCGTTAGCAGACTAAATGTACTTTTATACAAACTAACGACAAGTAATTGTCCATATAATAGTTTTACAGTTAGAATGTCATCAATCAATATGTTAAAAATGATGTATCACAAAAAAGAAGCCATAAAAAAGAAGCAGATACGAGTAAATTAGATCAAATATCCATTTGATCAACAAGAACCACCATTTAGTTTATCAACTGAGCTTTTATTGGTAGTTTGTACATATTTAAGCAAGTTATAAATATAAATCAATAGTAATTTACGTTATAAGTACGGTAGGTGACTTATTACAGTATGAGTTGTTTTACCAAACGAGTACTGTAATAAGACCTAACGGACGTATGTCTATAATGTTTTAATTCATACTGTCTGCTAAAATACTATTATTTCATGCTGTCTATATATATATATTTTTTAAATGAATAAAGATTAAAAAATATTAGCTGGCAATCTAGTAAATGCATTAACTGCTTGTCATTGTCAAATCATTTTTGTATCACGGAAATTTCGGAGGAAATTTTTAAAGAAGCAGATGACAAAAAACAACAAATGTCTCCGGGAAATAGTAATTTAGCAGACAATATGAAATAAAATACATGGTAGGTATTACTCTAATTCCTTTTTGGTGTGTATTAGGAGATGCCTTTTCAAATTAGTTTTTAAATTTGTTTTATAAGGACACAATTCTACACTACAAGCAAATCGTTTTTCTTTTCCACAGTAATTAGTTTTATGATGAGACAGGGACTGCTTTTTGGAGTATACTTTTCCACAGGAACACTCAAATCTAGGCCCTAAAACAGAAAAATTTATAGAACCTGAGTTTATTATGCACAGAATGGTATTCAAGGATAAGACTTAAATAGATGTATAAAAAATTGTTATACCTACTTGAACCTATATTTATATTGAAAAACAGTGATTGTAAGAGAGCATAGCTTCATGTATGTTTATATGTATTAATCTACAGCTTGTATAAAAACAATAGAAAACATAATTGAAATAGCTTTACGTATAAATAAATGAAACTGGTAAGTATAATAAGATAATACGAAAAAGCATAGTATTTTATTTATAACCCAAAAAAGAAAATAGTGTATATTCATACCATAAAAGTGAAGATACAATAAGAAAAGTATAAATAAATTTTATCATTCATGATGAGTTGATACAAAATGAATATAGTTCTATACCAAAAAACGTACAGAATATGAATGCCTTTATTTAGCTGCATAATCATTTCAACCAAACAAAATATATTTCACTTAAATTTTTATTTGTTAATAATAAAATGCGGAATAGTTATAAGGGTTCAAAATGAATGCCAGCTGCAAGTAATGGATGCAATGTTGTCGTACGTTACAATACGTTTTAAGGATATCTTGGTAAACTTCTATTGTTTACTTCATTAATACTGACGAAGAAAATCAAATACGTTACAAGAGCTTTTACCTAACCTTAGTTGTACCCCAGTTTGTAAATTCGTAACACAGTTTTGCATTTTATTGTACTGGAAAATTACTACTTACGGATATGTATCTTTTTCATAATAAAACTGAATTTTTGTACACATGAAATGTAACTTCACAACTATATTATTATTTTTAGAAAAGATCGACTTTACATGAAACGTGTAAATTTACAATCATTTTTACAATCCCTTTTTTTGTCAGTGTACAGTTAGGATGTCATGGACCGATATATTACGAATAATATGTATGAAAAGTACATATTAGAACCAATATCCATTTAAAAAACAATAAACAACATTTAGTTAACCAACAGAGGTTCATGCTTGGTACATTAACAAGCTATAAATGTAAAATAAAGTACATATAAGAAATCACTCTAACTCCTGTTAGTGTGTACCACTAGGTGCTTTTTTAAATTTGCTTTTAAATTTGTTTTATAAGAACACAATCCCACACTACACACAAATCGTTTTTCTTTTCCACAGTAGTAAGTTTTGTGTTGAGAGAGAGATCGTCTTCTAAAGTATACTTTTCCACAAGAACACTCAAACTTAGGTCCTAAAAACAGAAAAAAATATTAATAATAATAATAATAATTTATTTACATATATGCCCATACTGACAAACATAGTTTGTATAAATGTGTTAGTAAATATTAAAGATATAGTCATTATACTAAACTGTAAATAAAACAGGTAATCGATAAGTGTACAAAGACACTTGTTTCGATAAAACATGTGTAAAAACTAATATAGCAAAAAATTAATAAATTAATAAAAAAGTAGTAAATGGATACCAACAATATATTAACAACACATACATACATTCACAGACATACAGACAAATTTATTTTTATACTTACATAATAATGCTACTATATAAAGAATTATTCCATAATCAATATAAAATAATTATAGAAAATTCAAATTTTAAGTATAAAAATTTTACGAAGAAAAGCATCTACAAACAGTGGTGGAACAGAACAGTGATAGGTATACAGCAAAGTTTCGCATTGAAACTAATTAATTAAATTACAGAAAGAGGTAAGCATTTCATTCTATATAACTATTTACAATTTCTCTAGAGGTGGTCATAACGAATAGTTTACATTGTTTTTTAAAGGAAAGCAAATTTAATTACTGAATTTCTTTTGGAATGTTGTTATATAATTTTGGGGCTAAGTACTGATAGGATCTTTGTCCAATAGCTTTTGTCATAAATGGTGTTACACATACATTTTTATTTCGAGTATTATAATTATGCAATTGAATAATCTTGTCATTTGTCTTATGAAAGTTGACTACACTGTTATAAATAAAATAATTTCCTGATGTCGAACATTTTGGAATCCCTATATACTAAGTCGGTAGAATAACTAATTTTTTAATGTAACATAATTAAAAAAAAAGCTTTTGGATTATTTCCAGAGATTTTAAGTGAGTCTTTGATGCGGCACCCAATGCTAATATACCATAAGTTAAATGGCCCTCAATTTATGCATTGTTATAGTTAGTATCTGAATATATTATGCATTGAATCGTATTCGAGGATAACACTTAAATAAATGTGTAGAAAATTGTTATTGTTTGCGCCGTACGGTATATTAAGTATATCTTGATGGCATGTGAATTTGTAATTTTCAGTTTAGTTAGTTTTTTGTTTGTTTTTTTTTGAAAGTTGAAATGAGTAGTACTTCGTTTTCATTAGAATGGGTGTCAATCTGGTAGTAAATTAAAATTAAAACTTTAGATTAGTGAGAAGGCATTAATTCTTTCCAAATCCTTTGTTCCTCATCCTATTTACCTTTTAACGTCAACTGAATTCCTAGGCGAGTAGTCGTGTCAAATTAGCATGAAAAATGTGAAAATAGACAACTTTTTGCAGAGAAGTCCGATTGAGATGCGGTTTTCTGCAAAATGTTCAGGGAATTTTTTATAACAAAAGGTACATCTAATCTCTGTACGCTCGCAAATTTTTAATTGTTTATTTAACAAATTGTTGTAACTGGGCTAATTAACAAATTAAAAACTCCACCCCCGAAATCACTAGAGAACCGGAATTTTTTCCAGGATTTCTGGCTTATTAAGGCAAACCGATTGTTGCAACCTCGCTAATTAACAAATTAATAACTCTTCTCCTGGAATCGTTAGAAAATCGGATTTTTTTTGCAATAATTCTGGGATCAATTGAACAGTGAACAATTATATTTGCAAAAATCTTGTGCCGATGGTTCGCCTTAAAAAAACAGAAATCCCGGAAAAAATTTCGGGTCTCTAGTGATTCCGGGAGTAGAGTTATTAATTTGTTAATTAACCAGGTTGCAAAAATAGAAAAATAAACAATTTCGTGCAACAACCTTGTGCCGATGGTTCTCCCCATGATCCCAGAGTTATTGCAAAAAAATCTGGTTCTCTAACGATTCCGAGAGTAGAGTTATTAATTTGTTAATTAGCGAGGTTGCAACAATCGAACAATAAACAATTATATTTGCAAAAATCTTGTGCCGATGGTTTGCCTTAATAAGCCAGAAATCCTGGAAAAAATTCCGGTTCTCTAGTGATTTCGGGGATGGAGTTTTTAATTTGTTAATTAACTCAGTTACAACAATTTAGCAATAAATAATAAAGCTAACACCAAAGTGATAAAGAGGGGGATCATGTAAAATTACATGATATCTTCTATTTATTTCTTTCTGTTCTAAGAACACGGTTTTACCTTGCCAAAATACATATTCGTAAATAGTAATTTTCCATGACAGTTGTAATATTACATTCTGGTATGTTATTAAACACTATTGATCTAAGCAACAACAATCCACCGTGTAATATCGCTAACAATTTTTATCAGTGTAGATTATAAAAATAATGATCATGTAAAAGAGAACAGTTTTTTGTTTTTTGTGTATTAATATAGACAGAGCATCAACACTTTTGACACTGTCGTTCCAAAATTTTATTTTTCAAATAATTTTTATTTGTGTCATAGTTTTTTAATTAGATTCAATTTAGCCACTTCATGAAGCAATCCTAAAAATGCAAAAATAGGTTAGATCTCACCTATTAAGGCTGATTGCGTTGTTCGTATATCTTCAAAAGTGATTTGAGTTTTGAAAACTTACTATAACTTGTTGTATATCTCACACTAGAGCAAATATTTTTTTACAATACAATAATTCGATTTTTTTCAGAGAAAATTATCATACCAAGTCGCGGCAAAGCTTTTGTGTACTCAGCATTGAAGATGCCGACAGTGAAGAGCTTCGAAACGTTTAGAAGCATAGGATGCACCCACGACCGTTATCCGAGGAACGGTCCCCACCGTAACAGTCGTAATACCAACAAGATTAGCCGAAATCGATATATGGACGGGCCTAGATATACCGAACAATAAGGGCAGGTCAAAGAATCTCCGCTAAAGCTGGGGATGTGTATTTTAATTTTGTTACTGGCAGCGACCAGTTATCGAGATCACAGCATAACCACCCGGAAAATTACTATATATAATACTAATAACATCGTAGCTATGGGTTTTTACAAGGCAAAATAATTTTTACTGAAAAAATACAAACTATTATATTTTTAAAGGATTTGCAGTCTGGTGATACATATCAAAAAAGATGTAACGATTTTTTACATCACAAATATATTATTTAGCATGCTCTAAAGGAGTTCAAAAGTGATACCTATATCAAAAAAGATGTAACAATTTTCACACATCACAAATATATTATTTGGCGTGCCCTAAAAGAGTACAAAAGTGATACCTATATTTAAATTTAGGCATCCCAGAAACCCATCAACACTGAATCTGAAAATGATGCGTCAACAGCTGTAAAAGTTATTAAATGTTTTAGTAAAAAAATATTTTACTTCAACACCCTATACCTCTGTTGATATTAAGCCCCGTCCCCACGTACAATAACCGTGCTGTTAATATTACTTCGATTACTTGTGGAACACCCTGTATAAAAACAATAGAAAACGTGATACACTATGGGATAAAATAGGTTTATAAATAAATGAGACTGAGAAGTAAAAAAAAATGTTATTTAAGATAGGTACCTTTATTTAAAACCACAACAATAAATTTGAAAAAGTAGTGTATGTTCATAACATTACACAGAGTGTACCGAAATAAGTGCAACATAGAGCAAAAGTAGATAACTGAGGATGCGATGTTGTCAAACTTACTTAATCAAAAGTTGATGGTTGAAAAGATACAAGGTGTCAAATTTAAAATTTTATTTTCGATATTTGTAAATAACTTTTTAAAAAATCTTGGATATTGGAAATTTTTAGGGACCAGAAATTAATATTTGTTTCTAATTTTGAAATCACTAGTAGAGGACACCACTTATGGCACATCATGGTTTTTTTAAATGGCAGAACGTTTTTCTGGCTTAGTGTATCCATCTGACTACTGAAACAGTCGATTCTCTTACCTTTTTTATCTGAAAAAGGTATATCTTGTTGAAGTCGTTAGGAGTAACTATTTTTGACATAACCCTATTTCAAATATTCAGTACACTGAGTAGAAACTGTTTTGGTTTCAGGAAAAGTGTCTTTATTCACAATCGGTTAGTAATATATACATTTCTTACCTTTAAAACTGTGGAAAGGTAAATGACTGATTATTTACCTTCGGCTAGAAGCATGTGTCACTTTTCCGAAGTATGGTAATGTCATGTTAAGCTGGTTTTAAAAAATGCTCGCAATTTGGAATACTGTCTAATGTCGATATTTTGCTTGATATTAAGTACAGCTCGCAACATCGATTATCGAGACCATAATATTGAAGCTTTACTTTCTTTACTCATTTCAACAAAATATGCAAGCAGTATCGTTTCTGAAGTATGTTACACACCTTTAATTGCGCACCATTTAATGTAAGACGAAAAATGTTTCCGTACCTTTCTTTGCTTTATCCGGAATTATTCCATCAAGCGCAGTGTCCGCAGCTTCTCGGACTTCCGGAGGAGTACAGATTAATTCAAAATCAGACATTATGTACTCGTTTAAGCAAAAAAAAATAATAAAAGTTCGTAACGGAAAGAATATGTTTTGACTTAATTGTCAAAACCAATAAACTAGTAATATTGCCTAGCAACAGTTACATGGAGTAAATATTAAATTATGAGAATAAATTTTCTTAAAATTAATGTTTTTAAAAGCTTGTAACTAAGCGATTGTGAATAAAATAGTATATAACCCACGCAGGAAGGGTCATTCCAGCCACGGCTTTAGCGGTATGTAATATACTACTTCCTCTGAAAATACAGTAAAATGTTACTTGAAAAAGTTAAAACCTCAACAAGGTGTATCTTGTTCAAATAAAAAAGGTAGGAGAATCGACTGTTTCAGATCGATACACTAAGCCGCAAAAAAGTTCTATCATTTCAGAGAAGCATAATTGGCGCCCTCTACCAGTAACGTCAAAATTTAACTTTCTCGTCCTCAAAAACTCCAGATATCCAAAATGTATGTAAATATTTTAATTTTTTAAAAAGTTATTTACAAATACCGAAAATAAAATTTTAACTTTGACACCCTGTGTCTTTTTAATCGTCAACTTTTGACTAAGATGAGTTTGGCGAGTTTGGTCATATTATTTTGCCGTCGAGGACTTACTTTTGATTTGTGTTGCATTCATTTTGGGGACACCCTATTTATAAACGTGATGATACAATAAGTATATACATATAAATTTATAATCCATAAGGATATAAAATGAATATATTTCTATAAAATGGCAATGATAAACAGCAAGTAAAACAAAATTGACTTAACAATTTTTTTTCTCTGACCAAAGGTAATAGAATTACGGTAGCAAACAAGTCTTGAATATGCGACAACGTCGCATAACTATTATGTCAGGTGTTTGTTCATAATAAACACAAATACAACTAAACATACTTACTGTGAATGATTTCACTCTACTTCAATTTACAACACAGAATATTATTGTAATTATTATTATTATACTTCGGACACCCTGTCTTAATATATTTTATCCGAATGGCGTAGCATGTGGCATTTTAGCTTGTATGAAAGATAAGTTTTGTAAGGACAATGTTCACAAAAGAACGATGGTTCTTTACCACAGTAGATCCTCTTGTGGTGACTGAGGCATTGCCGGTTTTTGTAGCTCTTACCGCATGTTTGGCAAGAATATGTTGGTTGTGCTAAAAATAATAAAATCAAGTTATGTCAGTATCTAAAGATATAAAACAGTCAAAACTAGTTTTACACAATGATGAAGTTGTCCCAATTCATAATATTTCGCAATATATTCAATAGTTGAGCATTAAAGATTGCGCACATTGTGCCCGCACGTACCTGTACAGCGCGGACTTGCAAACCTGCACGACTTCGCACACTTGTCCAGCACAAACCAGCAACTTTTTTGTGCAGATTATGTGTGTGACAGACAGTTTGAGGTTCTTAAATAGTAGTTGAGTGTAGTTCGGAAGAAGAATTTTTTGTATTATTAACAATGTTGTATGAAGATGAGGGAGAAGAAGCCAGAAAAATGACAAAGTTTTTGGTTCACCTTATCAACAAAAAGAGAACCATACAGTTGGTGAAATTCATTTTTTTTTTCTGAATTGAACAGATAAACAAAAATTTTTTCAGTATTTCTGAAAATCCAAAAGAAATTTCGAGTTCTTAGATCGCCCTCACTTACAGCACCAAAACACACCTTAACTGGTGTAATCCCTGATTTTTGTGGGAACAGAACTTACGTTGGACTAGCGCGGTCAAGTATAGAAATTGCAGACCACCGACACGACCTGCAGTGACGGTCGTTACAGGTACTGGTCTAGTGTGCGATGCTCCATTAAATAACATGGACACAATAATCTTAATGAGTAGGTTTTGCAGGTCCATGCCGTGTAAGTCCGTGCAAGCATAATGTGCGCAATTTTCTAAATCTTGCTTCATACATGCGCTGACGGTTATCAGTAGAGATAGTGGAGCACGGAGTTAAACAGGAGCGTAGTTAGTTTATGAGTGAACATATTAATATGTCGCAACATAGTACTATTACCAAATAGTAGGGTAGTAGTAGTCGAGGATAAAATACACAAACCTTAGTATTGTAGCAAGGTTTCCGTGGTATTTGAAAGTGGTTAAAACATGTTATGTGCTTTTCTAAGTTTTCTGTACTGTTATTATTAACTTGTGTTAGGAAAATGACCGTTCAACGTCTACTGTTGGCAACGCACAGTATGAGAAATTGCTAAGGCATGAACTATTTATTAATATCTTTGCTGGTATCTGTCGATATGTACCAACCAAAACTTTACATATGTCTTTTTCTGACATATTTTCTTTCTTTATTCTTTTATCGTACTACTAGGCGTATATTATTGGTATCGTACATATTTTTTATACATTGTTCATTATGTCAAATTGTTCATCTGGCGATAGTCCATGATACTAATTTCCTTACCGCAATAATTAAGAAACCATAGTATCTATTAATTGTAACGTATGTCATCAGTAAGACCTGCAGTGTGTGTATGGCGCTACTGTCATTAGGATTAAATTCACAAATAACATCTTTTATGTCATCGAAATGTTTATTATATCTTATATTAATATATAACCCTATAACCCTCGGGATCACTGTCAAACAACATTTGAAATAATTCGCGTCTATTCCTTCTCTCCTTTGGCATATTACTTCACTGCATTCAACCCTCAACTAATAATAGTTAATGTAAATTATGTTACTTAAAGCAGACGTAAACGTAGAAACGTATTGACGCGCCACCGACTATTATGCGTTCCGTAAATAACTGAAACCAAAAGCTCAGTTCGAAATGCGAGTCAGCTATGAAGGTCAACAACCCACGCGTTAGACTCCGCGCTGGTACTAGCTCCAGTTATGAATGTGTGTGAAATAAGATGTCTTAAGAAAGAAAACAAATGTGAGTACATATTAAAACCAATCGTTATTGGACACTTTGCGCGCGGCTGTGAATAGAGTAATGTTAATAAATTTGCATATTTTAAAATGGGAATAAGAAAAATACAGTATTTTATTTGTAACCACAAAAAAATGAGTAAAACAAAAGTGAAAATATAAAAAAAGTAACAATATGACATATAGCAATAACAATATGTAAACAAAATGACAATAATAAACATATGGAACTCCAGCAAATTCTTGCCTGACTTAATATATTTTATCCGAGTGACGTAGTAGCATGTGGCGTTTTAAGTTGTATGAAACATAAGTTTTGTAAGGACAATGCTTACAAAAGAACGTTGGTTCTTTACCACAATAGATCCTGCTATGGTGACTAAGGCATTGGCGGCTTGTATAGCTCTTACCGCAAGTTCTGCAAGAATATGTTGATTGTGCTAAAAATAATAAAAACAAGTTATACTATTACCTGAAGATGTAAAACAGTCGAAACTAAACATTAGACAATATTGAAGTTACCGCAGTTCATAATATATCGCAATGTGTTTAATACGTCGCCTCATACTTAAAACTCGTATTGTAATAACTCACTTAATGGATTTATAAAGTAAAGACTGACATAATTTTGAAATTAGAGAAAAAAAAGAATTAAAAATCTCAACAATAAGCAGCCTTGTCTTGTTCCCCTCAACTCAAGCATGCCACTGTGCTTCCAACTTATTAATTAAAGAGATTCAGTTATAGCCCAACAATTTTAATTCGAAACTTTATTTTGTATCTCTAATAATATAAGGTGGCCTAAATATAATAAACAACCATGTACATAAACAAGCTATAAATCGGGATCAAAGTACTTATAGGATGTCACTCTAACTCCTTTTTGGTGTGTACCACGAAGTGCCTTTTCAAATTAGTTTTTAAATTTGTTTTATAAGGACACAATTTCACACTGCAAGCAAATCGTTTTTCTTTCCCACAGTAATAAGTTTTGTGTTGAGACAGAGATCGTCTTCTAAAGTATACTTTTCCACAAGAACACTCAAATTTAGGCCCTAAAAACAGAGAAAATTTGATAGATGTTATCTGAACTTATTATGCATATAATTGCATTCAAGGATAAGACTTAATTAATGTATAGAAAATTGTTCTACTTGGACCTAGATTTGAAAAGCAATGATCTTGTAAAAGAGAACAGTTTTTTGTATATTTCTGTGTATTAATGTAGACAGATTATCAACACTTTTGAGACTGCCGTTCCAAAATTTAATTTTTCAAATAGCTTGTACGATATTTTAATCAGATATTTGATTCCATTGAAAATAAAGGATGCCACCTGAAGAAGCAATTCTTGAAATGCATAAATAGCTGAGATCTCACCTATAGTGGCTGACTGCGAGTGAATTTGAGTTTTGAAAATCTTTTAATGATTTCATTATACCAGGTACGTTTTTATCCGTTAGTGAATTTAGGTGGATTAAAGCAGAATTTTAGGAAACAACTACTCTGCTGTTTAATGCCCCGACCGGTATTAAATTACACCTGAAAAATCTATAGCAAACGGCCAAAGTCATTCGTCAGCGATGTTATCAAACATATATCGGTTCCGAGTTTGTTACCTCTACGACGACTAACCCTGACTATTCGTCTCTCTGTCAAACCTGACATCATGGAACATAAGCATACGTTCAACACCAAGCGACCTGCCTTACTACAGGTACCACTGAAAGCCTCGAGGCGATAAAATCGTAGGTTATCAGTACCTGCAGTCTGGCAGATAGCTTGATGTTGGGACTGCCAGATCTAGCATAAAGCAACTAGTGACCACTAGATGTAGTGCTACATTACGTGTACTCAAAAATTATACATATTTATTGGATCTCGCCTTGTCTACGGAATTGCAAGAAAATTATTAGCAGCTTGATACCGTTAGGTACAAAGTAAAAAACACTTTTCATATTTTGAATCGTTTATTTCTGATTTTCTGATCTAGTCTTGCCTCCTTATAGATTCTTCCTGTTTTTGACATACATACATTTATCGCAAAATTCAAAGAAATCAAAACATTAATTAGAAAAATGGTGCCTTGATATGAAGCATGGTTCACACAAATGTGGCTTCTTTGTACAGTTGGTACAGTAGGTACTGACTTGTTTCGTTTTTCGTGCTGCTTCCATACAACCAAATTGCTTCGTGATTTTTAAGTAACATCCTACACAACGCCTTCTCTTATATTCACTGCCACTATATCTTCCTAATATGTGAAATTGCATATCTAAAAAATAAAATGGTTTTACTGAATATAGAAGTAGTAATACACCAACGTATTCATAAGAATATTCCAAAGTACGCAATTTCATAAGTTATATTCTGATGATTTGCATTCTTCAATTGCAGTTGTCAATAGTAGTGTTTGCTGAGATAAGAAATATCGCGAAACTTGAAAGTCTTCTCTTGCAAATCAAGACAAGCGTGTCTTTAAAGTCTTGTTCTTGCTCGATCATGCAAGATCAGGTATTGCAAGACTTTTGCATGATTCTTGAGAGGCTTTTGCATACAAATTAGAAACATGGTACTAGTATTGGTCGATTGATAGACGTTATAAAGGACAGAAACAGATAGTTTAACATAATAAGTAATGGATGAAATAGACAAAACAGAATCATTCAGTCAAGTGATGTGAATTTATAATTAGTTCTAATTCAGCATAGCTGGGCCTAGACTCAATAAACCCTAATTTTAACAATAATTTTATATGCTAGATGTCTTAAATAAAGTATGTACCTACAATAGCATGCCATATTTATTTTTTCAGCTAATATCTACTTAAACATTACGCCTTCTTATAAACTGCTCCATAAAATTTAAGAAAATTCATAATCTTGAGTTTCTATTAAAGGTTGACAACTCTTGTTCAAAAATATTTTTGATATGCTATCTTTAATGTTTATTTTAATACAAAATTCAAATTCCTAAACAACTACAAAAAAAAAGTTTAACACAGGGTATGTCTTACATACTGTCTATTAGGTTGTTGAAGTAACCTTGATCAGTTTCTCGCCACAGGCGTGGTCAAAGCCCTCTGAGGTCCTTAAGTGTAAGTGGGGGTGGTTGACTTGAATCTAAGATTCTTTGTAGTTGGCTCCATGCATGTTTAGTTGGATTAAAACCCTTCTCAAAAGTCGTCGTGAAGTTACATTAACAACTCGCAGACTTCTAGGAACTGTTTCAATTGAAGCCGCAACACCGGAAGCATTTAAAAGTCGCTGTTGCATGATCCGACTTCAGAGGTTCTCTACGGGTGGATACTGTTAGAAACTTGTCTTGTGCACAGGAAGTAAAGCTTGGGCGTCCACTTCTCGATCTTTCTATGACATTTCCTGTTTTTCTATATCGATGCATAAGCCTTGAAATTACGCTTTCACTGACCTGAAAGAAGTTAACAACTTCTCTCTGAGGGCGTTCCGCCTCGATCATTCCAATGGCCCTATTGGGTTCAGCTGCACTCAGTTTACGTCTAGGCATTTTTGCAAAACAAAATTTGTAGGTCTTGAATAACAGTTGACTATATAAACTCGATATAACGACTGACCCAAAATGCTTAAAGATACAAATGATAAGAACTAGCCGAAAACTGAAAAAGTCACTCAATGTCACTCAGATAAAAAACTAAACATTTTATATATTATCTAGAACCATTTCGAAACCAAAAAACGTCAACCTTTAAAAGAAATCTCGACCAAGATTGGCACAATAACTAGTATCCGAATTTTTGTGATTAAATAGGACTTTGAGGATCAGCTAACTGACACAATTAACCTGTTACTCTTTATTTCTGGAAGAAGAAATATCAATATAATTCTAGAAGTAGCAAAAACATCGATAAAGTTATTAAAAAACAAAGTAAAGTAACAGTAACATTTATTGTATAAAAATTATTATGTTTGGTATACATATTAACATGTACAACACAGATGTTAAACTATAAATTAATATATAAGGTTTAATAACAGTTACCTGTCAAAAAGCTTTCAGGACTAATTTGCCTATTCATTCAACTGCTGAAGAGTTACTCAAGATATAGACTTAAAACACAACACCATTATTGTTCTCTGTATATTGAAATAATTCAAACTTATAGATGTGCTAGTTACACCTACTTATGTTAAATTTCTAACACAGAAAAATTAAATACGTATATTTTTCCATTTACAGCTGTAAAATAAGAAAGTAAATTTGTTTTTAATATAGAAATAACTTTATATTTTTGTCTGCTCCATAAAAATATACGAAAATCAAAACGAATAAAACAAATAAAATTTATAATTACTTTGAAAAATAAAATGATCAATTTATACTGAGTAAACTCTAAAGGTATGTACAATATTTCAAAAATATTCAATTTTAACATTAGTGGCAACCCTAACCAAAATCCAAAAATATAAAATGCGTTTAAGATATCCATCAAATTTGGGGAAAAAGAAAGTAATGAAAAGTCAACGACAACCATCTCTGCCTTCGTTTGGGGATAATACAAACGGTAGCACTATATGTAACTCTTATTATCCACATTTTGAAACTCAAAATCTTCACTTCCATCTTGGTCTATAGAGGGTTTGTTGTTGTACTCCGAAACATACCTCTGCAAAGCTGATTTGGATATTTTAAACATTGCCCCAGCTCTTCTCAAAGATAATCCGGAGTTTACAGCATTTACAGCTTTAATAATTTCTGAATGATCCGGCCTAGATCTTCTACGTCTACCTATTTCTCCTAAAATAAGAAAAAGTTAGGTGGAGATTCTTACACACTTCAGTTACCAAAATTTTATGGGTACTTGTAAATTAAACTGAAACCAAGATATGTTAGAAAATATGGGAGTTATTAAAAATATCTGTAAGTTTATGACAGGTCCACCACAACCAATACTTTTGACACTCTTGGAGATATGAGGAATAATGAAAAGAAATAGAGTGATTGTTATATACAAAAATATCCTTTCCAGAATGTACAAAATTAATATTTCATTCAAAAGGTTTAATCCATAATCGTTTTCTCTATATTTTATAGTTTTCAAGATCACAACAGATGTTTTTTTACTGTATTAGAAAGGTATTTTAAGCTAATATAAATCAAATCTCCGACAATTCCTATGAATGAAGTCATACGTATGCTCTCTGATACCAAACATCTAGGTATGCTAATGAACAATTCCACAGGCAAAACCCTATTCAATAATTATCTAAAGAAATTAATCTATCTAAATTTACTAACCTGGTTTAATGAAAACAGATGTATCATCAAAATGTATACCCAATATATGACTTTCTGCATAGAGTTTTGTATTTTTTTAGTAAAACTCATTCTGTTCTCTTCAAATATTTTCTAATACGTAGAGCTATATACAATAACGTACTACCAGAAAATTAAATAACTAAGTTGCTGCTAGGACGGAAAATAGCTTTAATTTGATATAAAAATATTTTCTTTATCTTCACATAGTTATCTAGATGGTGGAGAAATAATTTTACACCAGGTAAGTAATTTAAACTTAATCTTAAGCAATTAAAGTAGTTTTAAATGAGGCAAGATATTTTGCAAAATTTGAAAAGATATTGTCCTGTCCTTCAAACCAAGACATCATGTCTTGAATTGTCTTGCGAAAGTCTCAAATGTCTGTTATCGCAATTTTGCAAAACTGTTCTATGATTCTTGAAAGACCCTTACATACAAATGAAAAACATGGAACTTTATTATGGACAACCCCAACAGTGGTGATTACTCTCGGTTGACTACGGTCCCGAAGTAAAAATACGTTGATTTTAAGAACTTCCATTTGCCACTTTAGTAAAACTAATTCAAATTTAATTTTACAACATTAAAAGTAGATATCAAATTAACACAGTAATCGTATGGACTCAAAATAATCGAAGACCAAATAGTAAATTAAACTGTTATCAATTTAAATGCTAGATCACGAAGCCGACAAGCGTTTTTTGGAA
Organism: Monochamus alternatus; assembly: GCA_037114965.1. NCBI lineage: Eukaryota > Metazoa > Arthropoda > Insecta > Coleoptera > Cerambycidae > Monochamus > Monochamus alternatus. Next base: position 143,583,300 of record CM073426.1, on the reverse strand, counting down.
CTTTTGTTACTAATTAGACCAGGGTCCATAATTTTTTAAACCAAAAAAAATAATAGTAGGATGAAACCCATTGGAAAAGGAAGAGAATATAGCAAAAATGAAAGGATAAATAATTTACGGGCGATCTGAGGTCGGGAAGTGGAAGGGGATGAGTTTTTAATGGCAAAAAACGGTTTACCTCGATTTCTGGCAAAACTACAAGTCCTATGGAAAAAAGTTAAATAGCAAAGTTGTAGGTAATAAAATCTATAACTTTTATATTTACACTTTTTTCACATAACCTCAAAATTTATGAGAAAAATTCAAATAACCAAGTTTTTGGTTTTTTATTTTTATCTTCTACAAAAAATAATTTTCTTTCACAATATTTGGTGAAAACTTACCTTTTTATGTCCCAAATACACTGTAATTTTTTTGATTTAAAATATTTATTTTTTCACCTTATTTTGACTTAATATCGAAAAAACACCCTAATTTTCAATCGAAAATTCTCATGTCAAAATATCTGCTTTTTTAAAAAAGTTGGTGGGCTTTTTGTTCGTTGAAATCTCTTCTTTCTGATGTATACATATACATACATGAATATAAATTATTTTGGTAAACGTTCTCAGAAAATGCAAAGAAACGAAAAAATATTGTAGATGTTTTATTAAATAAACTTTATTAACTTATTTAGTTGTTAATTATAGCAGTATATTTCGACTTGCAATTTTTTTGTTTATTAGTGCAATATGGAATCTTACGTTTTTCGAATAATTAAAGTATAAATTTTAATAAATAGCTCAAAATTGTACATAATGATTAAAAAAAAATTTTCGGAGTCGAGTTTGTCGCATCATTTCTTTGTTTTTTCTGAGAACATTTACCATAGTAATGTATATTTTTTTACACCATAAGATAGTAGAGATTCCAACGAACAAAAAGCCAACCGACTTTTTTAAAAAAGCAGATATTTTGACGTGAGAATTTTCGATTGAAAATTAGGGTGCTTTTTCGATATTAAATCAAAATAAGGTGAAAAAATGTATATTTTAAATCAAAAAAATTACATTCTCATAGATTTGTTAGACTAAATTAACGTGATTTCGTGAAGAACAAAGGGTTTCACATAATATTATCAAACACTGTCATATACAGGGTGATTCACAACATATCTGCAACAATTTGGGAATAGATGCGTCATGAGAAATGGATCCAATATAAAAAAACATTTTTTGTGAGTTCCTTAGTTTCCGAGAAAAGAAATTATTGAATTTGTAGTATTTTGAAACTTTATATATCTGGGCTACTGTAGTCCATAGCCAGACGATTCCGAATATTGAAATCCGATTACTATAGTATTAAAGTTTTTGTGATGCGACTATTTACATTAGTTTTTCAAGTGTCAAAAATGGCTTACGTAGGATGATGGATACCGTTTTAATTCATGGTGAAGGGAAAATGCTTCAGCAGAATAATTTCCCGGTAAACATGTGCCAAATGCAACTACTTTTAACGTGGTGTGCAGTGAGTGCAAGTGTACTGCAACGCAGGCGTGACACAAGAAATTTGCAACCGGATCGTGGAAGAGATGGAGGTTCATTCAGAGCATCAACGGCGTATTGCAGCAGTGTGGCATATCATAAATCCATACCTTGTACAGCATGTCCAAACATTAATACCGAGGGAAGGTACCATGACTGCCACGATCTTCTTACCTTTGGATTTCTTTTGTGAGGATATTTAAAAAATGAATTATATCGCACCGAATTGAACACTATTGATGATTTTCCAAACGTATTATAGCTGTTGCCAATAACTTATGAGTTCAAAATTGACAAGAAGCAGAACACTTGTATTAGTTTGTAGAAATTGGGTAAGACGCCCAAAATTGTTATGTTTTAAACCAAACTATTTCATTAATTAAAACTATACATTAATTCTATTAAAAATTAATAACAATAGCGGCAAAAGCAGTTGAATTTGCTGTATAAGATGTTATGTAATGTTATTTAATATCTTTCGTTGAAAACATCCTTCAATTTTTTGTCTGGTCGCTGGTTGCATGCTTTGCCTTGTCAGGTTTAACAGTGGACCAGTTTCCAGTGCCGTGCAGAAGTCTATCTGTAAATCATTTTCCAACCGCTCTTTTTGATTTTTTGTAACACAATTGTATTGTGTTGCATTTTCAACAATTTTTTTTAAATAAGTTCTGAATAACTGTGCATAGGAATAGAGAAAAACTTGCGAATAATAGATATCATTTGTTGGAAGATACAGTTACAAAACTTAAAGAAGAAAATCAAGAACTACGTTCAGAAATAGAAGAAATTAGGAGAAATGAGAAGAAGGATAGTATCATAACATTTAATTTATATAAGAGAAGTGAATCTTTTTCCTGTAGTCAGTTATGCCGGAAGCTTAATGATTTAATTTCTACTTCTCTGGTGGAAACAGATATAAAAAATTTCTATTTTTTGGGTAAAGCAGAGAGTTCCCCGTTAAAAATTGAATTTACACGATTTCTCGCAAAATTAGATGTCCTAGCAAACAAGAAAAAATTAAAAGGTGTAAATATCAGCATTGTTAATGATCTTACAGAACAACAACGAAAGGAGCACAAGTTACTCCGGAAATATTTATTGAACGCCAAAGAAAACAAACAGAACTGTTACATAAAGAACGACAAATTGTATATTGAAGATAAATCATATACTGTCAGTGACCTTCAGGAAAGAGAAGATCAGGAAGAAGATCAGGACAGCACTCCTTCAACTCCTACATCACCCAAAAGAGTAGAGAATTGTGAAGTTTACACATTAACTCAACAAGAAAATCAAAGCTTAGAAGGCAGAGGAGCAACTCGAAAAATGTTTACCAAAAGAGCTGACAAACCAATCACTCGGGCCCAAGAGAAAAAAAATCATAATAAATAATGTTTGTGTCTAATTGATAATGTATTTTGTATTTTAATTTGTATGTGTTCTTTTCTAAATTTATTAATTATTTGTAAAATTGCATTTGTGAATTTAATTTGGGGGAGGGGAGTAAGAGAAAAAAAGGAAAAGAAAAATAACATAAAATGGATCAATATTTGAGAGATTACAATGTCGAAACTGTTGAAACGTATGTTGTCAATAATGAAATTGAGTATAATAATTTAGTTGATAGTCTAGGTAGTAACATTAAAATTTTACAACAAAATATACGTAGTATGGTAAAAAATTTTGATGAATTTCTTGTAAGTTTGGAGCTTTTAAAATACTCCTTTGATGTAATCATTCTAACAGAAACTTTCCAAATTTATGATTTAGAATTATATAAAATAAATGGATTTGATTTATTATATAACAGAGGAAACATAAATAAAAATGATGGTGTGCTCATTTATATAAAAAATAATATCAAATATTCACACAAAATAATAGATATTGGTGAAATAAGTTCAATGAAATTAAATATATTTCTTGAAAATGGAGGCAAAATAATTTTGACAGCTATTTATAGATCATCCAGTACAAGCCCATATAAATTTAATACGCATTTATTAGAATATTTAAGAAATCTGGAAAAGTGTACTGTAAATATGTTGGTGGGTGACATAAATATAAATATTCTTTCAGATGCGGATTATGCGCAGGAATATTTAAACATATTGAGTATGTTCGAATTTGTATCATATATTAATAAACCCACTAGAGAAAAATCGTGTCTAGATCACTTTTTCATTAAAACAGATAAGTATAAAATTGTACCCATAATATATAAAATGAATATTACTGATCATAATCCAACAATAGTGGCCTTATCGGAAATCAAATTAAAAATGAAAAATACTATTTCTGAATGTTCTAAAGAGTATATAAATTTCCATAAGCTTAAATGTGATTTGGGCAAAGAAGCTTGGTGTAATATTTACAATATAAATGATATCGATACAATTACAGACATATTTTTAAATGGAGCTTCAGCGTGCAATATCTAGAAATACTAGAGAAATTAAAATAAAGAAATCTGAAGTGCAAAAAAAGCCCTGGATAACAGCAGGTTTGTTAAAGTCGGTTAATAAGAAGAACAAGCTATACCAAAACCTATTGAAGTCTCCAAATAACAAGCAATTAGAGGAAGAATATAAAAAATATAAAAATAAGTTAACTAACCTAATAATTAAAGCAAAAAGAGCATATATAAGAAATGAAATAAATAAAAATAATACAACAACAACAAATTTATGGAAAACTGTAAACAACATATGTAATAAACAAAAATCAACAACAAATATTAGTAACATAGAAAGTGAAGTTGGTATCATGTTAGATAACAAAAAAGATATTGCAAATTCTTTTGCAAAATATTATACAGAACTTGGTGAGAAATACGCAAGTAAAATAAATTCTCCCGCCAATTATAAAGAGGTACTACCAATTTTACCAAATTCAATGTGTCTATTTCCTACTGACGAAAATGAAATCAAGCAGATTATAGTTCAGTTAAAGCCAAAAAAGTCACCGGGAATTGATAACATCCGTGCTGAAACACTGAAAATGATTAAAAATGAAATATCCAAACCGCTAACATATATAATAAATAAATGTTTTGAGATCGGTTATTTTCCGCAGTCTCTGAAAATTGGGTTAATACAACCTATATATAAAGGGGGAGATCTAACTCAGCACGTTAATTATAGACCGATATCTTTAATTACAAATATAGCAAAAATTCTAGAAAAATGTATCAAACATCGATTAATAAAGTTCTTAAAAAAATTTCACATAATATCCAGTAATCAGTTTGGGTTCCAAGAGAAAAAAAGTACGCAAGATGCATTAGCTTCACTCACTAAATATATATATTCAGCCATAGATGATACAACACCATGCTTATGCATATTTGTCGACCTTGCGAAGGCTTTTGATACTGTATGCCATAAACATCTATTACATAAATTATTTAACTACGGTTTGAGGGGTAACGCATACAAGTTATTTGAGAGTTATTTAAAAGATAGGAAGCAGTTAGTTAAAATTGGTGGAGTAATTAGTAATCCTCAGATTGTCAAATTTGGCGTGCCTCAAGGTACTGTTTTGGGACCAGTGCTTTTTTCCTTATATATAAATAGTCTTCTAAGTCAAACCGTAAATAAAGGTGAAATAATCAGCTTTGCTGATGATACCGCTATATTGTATAGGGAGAAAAGTTGGGATGAAGTAAAACGCACCGCTAAGAAAGAATTTAGAGAAATAAAAAAATGGTTTGATTATAATAAACTTACAGTAAATTTCCAAAAAACAACTTATATGGTATTTACGTCGTACAGTAATCATCTTCCGGACTTGGGACCTATAGAAATTGACAGAAATTTAAACATATTAGAATCGGAATCTGTAAAATATTTAGGAATGATTATAGACAGACATTTTCGTTGGGATTTTCAGATTAAAAATGTAATAAAAAAAGTTAGAGGATTATTATCAAAATTTAAATATTTAAAAAATTATTTAGACACAAATCAATTGCGTATGCTCTACCACGCTTTAGTACAGCCTCATTTAACATACGGTTTAATTGGATGGGGAGGGGCCTGTGACAGTTATATTAAACAATTAGAAATCTTGCAGAAATGGATTTTAAAGATTATATATAGCAAAAATATTACTTATCCAAGTGATGCCCTTTATACAGAAAACAAAATATTTGATATTAGACAACTATACAGCCTTACTTTACTTACGTATAATTTTAAACATAAAGATGAATATGAAAAAATAAAACATAATTATGAAACTCGCTATAAAGAAGGGAAATTTAAAACTCCTAAAAGTAAGAAAACTATAGGACAGAGAAGCTTTGTTTATTTAATTCCTAGACTGTACAATAGGTTGCCAACTAGTTTAACAAATATTAGAAATATTGAACTTTTCAGAAAAAAAATTAAACTATGGTTACACTCACTTCCACGAAAGGAAATAAAAGATATAATTTATACAAACATTTTTTAGCTATAATTTTTGTTATTATCCATATAATGAGAAAAATGTGAACATGTATGTATATGTTTGTTTGTGTGAACTTGGTAGAAATGCTAATATGTGTATATGTAGGTATAAGTATTTAAGACAGATACACTATACTACTACGTTAATAAGGATAAAAATAGAAAGACAATCACGAACAAGTATAGCAATATACTTCTGTGATTTTTCTATGTTTATTTTTAAGGTAAACTTATAACCATTTTGTAATGTATTTCTCAAATAAACATTATTATTATTATTTAGTTTCTAAAGATATACCAATGACAACTGGAATTTCATGTATATTTTATACATTTATGAATAAACCGAAAATTTGTTTGAAGAAGCATTATGTAAAAAAACTGATTTTTAATAACACGCATTTTATTCATATAAGATTTAAATATTTATAACTTGAAAAATAAAAAACTAGTAGAAGTAGAGTTACAGGTACGGTCGTTGTAAAGATACATAATCCTTAGCGTTCAATCTCTTTATATTCTTCAAATCGAACTTCGGGTGGGACGTTCTACAGTGTAACTTCATAACATCATTTCTCGTAAACTTCTTCTTGCACACTGGACAACAGAACTGTGGAGGCTTACCGCATTGGTTGTGAAAATGTCTACTCATTGCTGGGAAAGATTTGTACGGTTTCCCACATTTCGTGCAAAGGAAAGGGTGCAATTTAGGATCTAAAAAAATAATAGTTATAATTGACGCAACAAATTAGTCTATAAAAGCGGCATCTAACTGATTCCTTTAAAATTAGTGTCGGCTTAGACAAGAAATCTTGACAAATTTGAAAAAGTCTTGAAAGCAAGACAAGAGTTTGTTTACACTCTTATTATTGCTCAATCTTGCAAAGTCATGTCTTGTATTGTCTTGAAAGAGTCTCGCAAAATGCAATACAGTGGTAGTTACTCTCGGTCGGCTACGGTCAATTGTCGACAGTGGTCAATTGATAGACGTTGGCTGTTTTACATAATAAACAATGGACGAAATAGACGAAACAGAATTGGACCTCTTTCAGTCAAGTGGCAGTGAATTTATAATAAACTTTGATTGCAAAAATAATTTTATAGGCTGGATGTCTTTTAAATAATATAACAATCAAATTAACCTAACACAAAAAAAATTAAATGCATTGGTAAAATAGATAAGTAAAAAAAAAAAAATATGAAAAAGTACTGTTAGAAACATGATCTAACTACCAATAAAAAACATACACAAGAACAAATATTAAAAAAAAAAAAAAATGCCAAAAATATTAAAAATAAATAAATAATTATGACAAAAAATTATAATTGCACGTCAAGACCAATTCTTAACAGCTACTTTTGACTGATATTATTAATACATATATCACATAATATATTAAAATTGAATGTCATACTGTATACAGGAGACATGAGATTATTTCTAACAGATTGGCAGTAAAATGTCATATGAGATCTAATCGAAGGATTCACCAAAAAATTAAGTTGGGATAAAATATATGGGGAGTCAACTGAATTGTGTAAGAGAATGTGTAGAAATCTGATGGAATATATAAATCTTCTTCTTCTTTAAAGAATGAAAGTTAAACCTAAATATTAATAAGTTGTTGTCAAAACCTTGTACCTTGTCTTTGAACAGATTTCCATTGATATAACAGGTGAAATAAGGATTCCAAATTATAGAACAGTATTCTAACTTGTATCTTACGAAAGCATAATATAATAATTTTAAATGATTTACTATTTCTAATAATAAATCCTAATGCTTTTGAGGCACCTTTAACAATATATTCAATATGTTGCGAAAAGCTTAAAGTACTATCAAATATAATACCAAATCCTTTGTAGAATTGTGACGACTAAGCAATTGCGAATTAATATGGTAATCATCTACAACAGGATTGGATTTATGAGTGCAGGTGGTAACATTTAGGCTGTTTTTTAACTCTACTTGAAGATTATGGGCCTGATTTGTTGAAGAAATGCAAATAAAAATATTAACGTCATCAGCGTACAAAAGCTTCTCACAATTCATCACACCGTCAAAGTCATTAATGAATAGAAGAAACAGTAGCGGACCCAAATTCGAACCCTGAGGAACTCTCTATGTAGCGACATAGGTCTTAGATTTAAAACGAATGAATGTAACATATTGCATACTATTGTGGCGGTAGGAACGCAAAAATACAAGCAATTTATCAGTAAAACAAAATATGTTGAGTTTTTGGTTGGAGGTGGTGGATCTGTGAGATATAAAACCATGTTGATTTATTGAAAGTAAATTCTTTACAAAAAAGAAGATGCGGATGTACAGTGAAATTTCAAAAACTTTGGCAAAATTATTTAATATGGTAATAGGACGGTAATTTGCTACATCAGAAGCATCCCCCGACTTCGGGCATTTAAATAAAGTATATACCTATAATAGAAATGCAATATTTATTGTTTCAGTTATTATTCACCTAAATATTATTCCTTTTTATATTTGCACGACTTCTTGCCGTAGCAATATTCTTGTCTTGCTTCGCAAGGTCTTTTTAAAAATCTTGTCTTGCAATTCAATCTGTCAAGTCTTGGTCTTGTCAAGAAAAAGCAGACTAAATTGCCAATACTATTTAAAATCGACAAAACAGTTAGACAAAGTGGTCTAAATTTCAAAAAGTTTATATTAGACCTATTGGTATGTAGCTGATCACGAATAAGCATTATATTCAACTATAATTTTGTTATTTTAGGAGATACAGGAAAATTGAAACCTACAATAATTGACAAATTTTTCACAAAGATTTCAATTTTATACATTAAAAAAAAAACAATTAAGCATTGCACTATTGAGATATTGATAACAACTTATAGTTTTGTATTCTCTATAATAAAAAAAATTAAAAATTAAATTTTAATTATGGAATCATTTATTCATCAATATCTTCCACCCATTAATATCAGTGCAATCAGAAAAAAAGTGGATAATTAAGAAATGTAATAATATAAGAAAAAACCAAGTTGATATTAATATCTTTATAGTGCGACGCTCGATTGTTTTTTCGTAACATTTTAAATTACTTTTAAAAAAAGTCTCTTTTTTAATCATTCTAGTGTTATCATAATCAAAATTGTTCCATCCATCCATCGATATGATCATGTGAAATTATATTTGGGGACAAGGAGAGAAACTTCATACGCGGAGCAGAGAATGAGCCGACTTATTATTTCTTCTTCTTTTAACAATGGTATAACTAAAAGTATACAGGGTTTCAAAAAAAGAGTGTAAAATATTTCAGGAGGTAATAGTATGAATCAAAATAAGCAGAAAAGTCTTAATAAATATGGGTCCGCAAAGTAACGGTTGCGGAGATATGGACCACTATTCGTTTTTCAAATATTTTATTTTATTAGGAATAAACCGACAAAGGAAGCTTTTAACAAACAAAAAACAAAGTTACAGAAGATGTTCAAAGTGCCCTCCGTCCATTTCCAAGCAGGCACGACATCTTCGTCTCAACGATATTCGAACTCTTTCGAAAACACCCTCCTTGATTTGGATTTCTTGACACTTTTGATTAATCCGTAGCTGCAGCTCTTCCAAGCTATTTACAGGAGTACCATACACTAATGTCTTCAAATATCCACAAACAAAGAAATCTAGAGGGTTCATATCAGGCGATCTTGGAGACCATAGAACAGGTCCGACACTTGCTACCCATCTATGTGGAAAAGTTTGGTGTAAATGCTATATAACGGCCATGGAAAACTGAGCTGGAGCACCATCATGCTGGAACCACATTTGTTGTCTCTGATTCAAAGAAATGTCTTTCAAAAACTCATACAGTGTGTTCTGCAGAAAGTTGAGGTAAGCAGCACCTGTTAATCGGTTTGGTAAAACAACAGGAGCTAGAAACCTGTCACCTTCAATGCCCATCCAAATATTTAATGAAAAACGTGCCTAATGTCCAGATTCTATTAGAGCATGAGGATTTTCGTCGGCCCCTAATATGCGTATTGTGAAAATTAAACACTCCGTTTCTTGTGAACCCGACCTCATCAGTAAAAAGAATGTTTGCAAGAAAACGAGGGTCTTCAGCATTATGACGTAGAAACCAGCGACAAAAAACCAAACGTGCTTGATGATCATTTATTGGATTTAAAGCCTGTACTCGTTGCACATGGTATGGATAAAGCAGTTGCTCGTGAAGGATTCTCCAAAAAAGAGGACCACTAATTCCTACTTCGGCTGATATTCTCCGCACACTTGTACCTGGATTATGCTCTACCAGTGCTAGAATTTCTTCTTCTGCTCTAGAAGTGGACCTTGGTCTTCCGGATAAATGGCACTGTTTGCTCAAGGAACTGGTATCACGCAATCTTTGGTGAATTGCGTTGTGAAGGAATCTGGCGATTTGGATAAGCGTCAACATAAAGACGTCGCGCTTCGGTGGCGTTCCCAATAGTACGACCATATATGAAATGCATGTCTGTTAATTCTGCGTTAGAGTAACCAGCCATAGCAAAAGAAAACTTGTGCACTGAGAACAACTGTCAAATACGTACTGTTTATTTCACTAAACATCAACCAACTATTATAAGAAAATACACAACATTTTTGCAAAATAAAAAAAGGGGCTAAAAACCATAGAACATTCCATATCTCCGCAACCGTTACTTTGCGGACCCATATTTATTGAGACTTTTCTGCTTATTTTGGTTCATACTTATTACCTCCTTAAATATTTTACATTCTTTTTTTAACACCCTGTATATTAGCTTACTAGGATGGGTTACAATATGCAAATCATATATTTTCGAACACATCTACATATGAGATAATTTTTATTATCATGGTTAATTCCTTGTAAATTTAAACTAGGTAATCAAATAACATTAGCATTATAAAATATAATTTTATTTCAAAACTTTATCTGGTTCACCTGAAAATTATTTTGGTTAAATATAATAACGCGCGCTGTTTAATCTCTTAATATTCTTCAAATCAAACTCTGGATGTATCGTTCTACAATGTATCTTCATACTATCGGTCCTGGTGAATCTCTTCTCGCATACTGGACAACAGAACTGTGGTGGCTTTCCGCACTGATGATGAAAATGTCGACTGAGTGCTTGCACGGCTTTGTAGCGTTTGCCACATTTCGAGCAAACGTAAGGATATAGCGAAGGATCTAAAAAGTAAGAGCATAATAATAATGATATTTATGGTACCTTTGGTCATGCCATGGAAATTGAAAGAAAGGACAATGACAAAATCACAAAATATGTTTTTATTTACCCTGTACACAGACAAAACAAAATGTGCAATAGAACATTGCAATAATAAAAATTATAGTATGTTATGTTATTAGTAAGGCAAAATAGTATTTATTTAAGATAGGAGGAAATGACAGACGAGTCGTCTAAACGGCTCTGTCAATTCCTTGAAGTAGTGAAAACGATTACTTTTTGTATAATACATATTTTATTTGTTACTCATAAGTAAACCACATTTTTTAAAAATATTAACGATTTCGATATCTTAATCGAAATTTGTAGTAAGCTGTGGCAATAGCTATTATCATGACGGTGAAATATAAAATTATCTATCAAAGAAAGAAACGAGGAACTATTATTTTTAATATTAATAATTAAGACAAAGACTAAATAATAGGAATGATTACCATGGATATATCAACTGACAAGCTTGTAATGAAAGTTTATCAAATTTATTAATTTGTGATTAATTATTACAAATGAAAACCTGGAGAGATGTGTGACTTCAGGCCATTTGTTACAAAAGACTGAGAAAACTCGTGCCACACTACTACCAACAAAGTCGGAGCCAAAGTATAAAGCAGAATATGGCAAATTTCTGCAGTGCCTGAAAGTTAACTGTATTGGAAACAAAAATATAAGTGAAACTATATTGTCGGCTTAGTTTCAAGACATGGCATGTACTTATTATTCCACGTTCTAGTATAAGTGACATTGATTTATTTTTCTCATAATCTGAATCGTACAGTCCTAATTCCCTGTAGGCTAAGTGGTCAATGTTAACATCAATGATGATAATTTATAATAATACAGATGGGAGAAAGTTTTGGCTGACAACATGGAATTGAAAAATAAAACTGCAAGAATGTTGGCCGGCATGTCACATAGAAGAAGTGGAACATCAACTCATGTTTGATTACAGTCATAAGCAGTGACAACATTCAACGGAAAATTCTTGTTCGGGAAATAATTTCAGTAGAAAATTCGACAATTATAGGTTTATTTTTGTAAATTCACTAGAGAAGTTAAGGATTTATAACTACTTAGTATAACTCTCAAGAGAGTTAGTTACGGCAGCTAAGGGTTTATTTGTTTATAATGTATTAGTATGAAATAATAGTACATTATACTATAAGGGAGAGAAATGCGTTATTTTGGCAGAGGTGCAATTTGACACCAATGCACCGAGGACAAAATAGCATCTCTCCCGAATGATATATACTATTTTTTCCACAGTCTCATTAACTTAAAAGCACATATTTTGTCATTATGAAGTAAGTAGCACCAGAATTATTGTATTCGGATTTGAGCATTTATTTAGTAGTCGTTGAGTTATTGGCATAACTACAAAATAAACAAACAAAAAGAATTGTCAAATTAAGGTGCTAGTTTGGTTTAGTTTAAAGTTTGTTTAGTGCACAATGAATAATTGTGAGTCGGAAGAGATTGTGGAGGCTGCAAATATTGCAATAAGCAATTTGCTGCCTACGAAGTCAAGATCTTTATACGATATAGCCTACAATCAGTTCAAAAAGTGGTGAGCCGAGAAAAATGTTTAAGTATACAGCGAGAATGTTTTGTTGGCATACTTCAGTGAAAATGCAAAGAATTACAAGTCTTCCACATTGTGGGCGCAATATTCAATGGTAAGCCATGTTTGATAATTTACGACAACATAGATATAAGCAAATTCCCCAAGCTGATCACATTTTTGAGAAGAACCGATGACGGATATAAAGCGAAAAAATCGAAAATATTGACAAAGGATGAAATCGACCGTTTTCTATCAAGTGCAGATGACAAAGAATTCTTAATGATTAAGGTAAGATTACTTTTGTTGTTAGGTATTTCAATTATTAAGTATTTTGATTTTTTATAGGTTGGATTAATTCTGGGGATTGCCGGAGCTTGTCGAACTGATGAACTAGTCAATTTAACTGTAGATGATATTGAGGATGTAGGCTCTTCCTTGATTGTAAAAATTCCAAACACTAAGACAAAGATTCCACGAACCTTTCTGGTTACCGATGTGGGAAATATATTTGAATTGTTTCGAAAATACCTGTCCCTTCGTCCTCCCCACGTCAAGCATAAGCGACTTTTTTGTACTACAAAGCAGGAAAATGTAGTTCGCAGCCAGTTGGCAAGAATACCATGGAAAAAATTCCGAGTGTAATAGCTTCGTATTTAAAATTACCTGATGCTGCATGTTATACTGGTCACTGCTTACGAAGATCTTCAGCGACATTACTGGCAGATGCTGGTGTGGATATCACGACAATAAAGCGTCATGCTGGTTGGAAATCAACGACAGTCGCTGAGGGTCATGTCGAGAACTCCATTGAAAATGAGACCAAAATTGCTAATCAGGTTTTAGTAGGTACCACTACTAGCGCAATCACAAAAACTATAAATGTAAGCGAAAGTAATATTCCTTCTAATATTAATTTTGAAAATTGTACAAATGTAACATTTAATTTAAATTTCCATAAATAATTTCAATGTTATATTTTTTTTGCATGAAAAACGTTCTCCATATTGTAAACTCCCTTGGCAGCATTATACTCCCTGGGGAATAATCGACTACTTCTGTTTTAATTTTGATGTCATAGAAACTGATTTCTACTCTCGACCGTGGAAAAAGAATATTACAATGAATTCTTCTGACAAAAAAATTCCAGAGGCAATATATAGAACCTGCTGGCAAGGCAAATTTGTTACACGATAAATCAAAAGTAAGATATGAAAAACAGTATCTAAGCTGGTATAACGAAAAAGTATTCTATATTGTCGGCTACAAAAAGCTAAAGTATTTACAAAGAAGATATATCTATATTTATGATAACAACACCAGATGAAACGTACTTCATGATCAATGGCTACCATTTTTGATTTGGCCAGAGCTTGACGTCGAGCGAAACTATGTCGATAACAATGAAAATAAAGGAAATGTCATAATAGGTAAAATAATGTACTCATCATCACTCAAATCATTCTGCAAGATCGTTGGTAATATCACAAGTAAACAATGGAACTTTTTGACAATTCTACAGAAAATATGCGAATCTACGACCTGCAATCACTTCACATCGTTTTTTTATTAACTATACAATGGGAACAAGCAATAGTTAATGCGTTCGGATCAACACTTTTGGAAAAATAGCAGCTTATTTGCATCTTCGAAATCCTAAACAATACAGACCTACACGTAGTTTCAGTCATCTTAGGTAACATTCCTTGCCTACTCTTGTGAGGAAATTTCGAACACAAAACGCTTATGAAGTTGGAAATCGATTTTAGTAGCTGAAAAATACTTGAAAGAATCGAAAAAACACAAAGAAAACTTATGCAACAATATTCTTAGTCGTTTCAATCACCATCTTCAACAGGACTTTCAAATTAAACCACCTTGCAGAATAGTCAGTTACAACAACAGTTAAGTTTAGTTATAAATTTGCAAAATGCCGTAAACTATTCGTTCGTCATTAATATTAACAATAATAAAATTTCATTTTTTAATAATGATACTGGCTTGTCCAGCACTGAGTGACCATTGATTACTAGATGTGGACACTCATGTTAATTGATGTTTACGATTGAGTAACAAATAAAACAATTACAAATACGAAATCATAGAGTGACAAAATCTACACATAGTGTGTCAATAATTGTAAGTATGAGATGAGTTATATAAAGTAGGTGTAAGTATTTTCCATAAATTTCTTTCTTCGCTAAACACAATCATGTCCATATTAAGGCAATTTTAAAGAGCGACTCTTATAGCTGCAGCTGAGAGCGTGCCTTTTCAAATGGTAACTTCTCTTGAACAGTTTGCCGCATTTTTTACAGTTATGTCTCAGATAGTCCGTTGATAAGTGTTGTTCTTTGTAATGGCTTTTGTATTGCTTCCAGTTTTTGTACAACTTTTCACAATGGTTACACTTAAGTTTTCCAGAACGGACCAATGTATATTCTGATGCTAAATCTGAAACCGAATATAATTAAACATACGACAGGATAAAATATAAGTACAGTTATTAAATTTGCATGATTCAGTGATCTACTCGTGTTTCCCCACGGAGGGATCAAAATTGCTTTAATATAATCCAGTTGTCAAAAACGAAATAGTACGGTAATACAGTACTAACTAAATTTTTAAAATTGAAAGAAAAATGCTAATATTTCGGTTACACTAATATTTATTTGTAGTAACAACGACAGAACAATTTCAATAGTTTTTATTATACAGGGTGTTTCTAAAAGGTCTGTACAAAACAGTATCTCATTTCCTATTTCTAAACTCATTAATATTTCGTTTGAGGAAGGGTCATTTCCTGAGATTTTAAAACAATCATTAGTTGTCCCAATCCATAAAAAAGGAGACCTTGATAAAATAATTAATTAGAGAAGTATTTCACTACTTTCAGTTTTTTCAAAAATTTATGAAACTGCGTATTCTGAAAATTTAAAAGTCGCGCTTTTGATACTGTGAATCATGCCATGCTTTTGAAAAAGTCGGATCACTATGGTGTAAGAAGTTTGGCTTTGAACTGGATAAAATCAAAAACAAAAAGTAGTGATTTGAGAAGAAAATAGGCACGCAATTTCCGACAACAGAATTGTTCCTTTAGGAGTTCCTCAGGGGAGCATTTTGGGTCCAACTTTATTTATAATTTTCATCAATAACTTAAAATCATATTTTAATACTAGTTGTTTATCTCTTTTTGCTGATGATACTACTGTTGGATTTCAAGCGGAAAATATAAACCAGTTATCACAAAAAGGTAAAGAATGTGTACAAAATATGACTGAATATTGTGATAGAAATGCTCTATCTTTAAATGTTTCATTTTTCAGTCAAACTTCAGTTTATACGTACCCTTAAATGGTAAGTCCATTACTGATAAACTTACTGTTACTTCTTTGGGCATTTCAGTTGACAAGAATTTGAATTAGGACTCACATGTATCAATGCTTTGTAGGAAATTAGCTGCTCAAAATTATGTGAATTATAATTTAAGGGAATTCGTCGGTCTTGACGTTTTAAAAATGTTCTATTTCGGACAAGTGTATCCAATCTTGAACTATTCAATTGTTTGTTGGGGTAATTGTTCTACCATTTACAACTTACTTATAGCACAAAAAAGAATTATTCGTAGCATGCTGTTCAAGTTAAGACTATAATCTTGCCGTCAATTGTTTAATGAATTGGGAATAGTGACAGTTGTGTCCATGTATATTCATGCATGCGTCAAGATTTATCCTGATGAATTTTCACAATACTCAGACAGGCAAATTGAATACAATCTCCGAAATCAAAATAATATTCTCTTCCCTCAGCATCATTTGACTAAATCAGTAAATAGTTCAAATGTTTTGGTTCCAAGGCTATTTAATCATCTCCCAGCAAGGGTCAAACAAATTGATAGCATTCCGGTTTTTAAAAGAATTATTAAGCGTATGTTGTTGGCCAACTCGTTTTACAATTTGCAAGTATATTTTGAATGTCATCTTTAGTTTAAATATATTTTTTGTTGTTTGTGATATTATTGTATTTTAGTTTGTTCTTTATCATTTATTTGTTGACAATGTGATATATTTATTATTCTTATCTCTTGTGACTTGTTCTATACACTGTAGTGTGTCGAAGGAATAAAGTTTATTATTATTATTATAAAACACTAGCACAAATTCCTCATAGGAATAGTAGGAAAATTGATTTATGTGAAATAGTTTTGGACTTTTTTGGAATATGATTTCCTCCTTTTTGTTTCAAAACAGCCTTAAGTTTTTTATATTTACTAATATCAACGTCATTATTTTGCTGAAAGGGTTGCTTTCACCATGGAATAATACGACCACATTGAAGAAGGAGAAAACTTTTTCGATAACTCGGAAAAATATGCCAGTACAACATTTTCACTAATTTTTCGTATTTCTTGCACCATTCCATGAATGTAGTGGTTATACCTTCTTCCCTCTTTACTTCGAAGATTTCAAAATAATAACAGCATATATTATATATACAGATATATTGCCATATAAAGTTGACACAATATACACAACTAAAGAAAACTATATGTAAAATGTTTTACATGTAACGGTTAGGGTCAGCTAGCACACACACTAGTTGCTTCGAGCTCGTCCCAACTCCGTCTCTCGTCTCAACTCCGTCGATGCCCTCTCGCACTCACCGCCTATCCCCTACACTCCCGATCTCTCTGCACTTTCGCGGCACATTCTAATCGAACCATCACATGTCATTCTGGCGATGGTATTTTTTGTGATACAATTTTGAAACACATTTCTCAAATTTCAGACTGAATGTCGTCTTCCATTATTTTCTGTAAATAATTCGCGATAAAACTTTTACTGTAACGCTACACCTAGTTGGTGTCGCTAAGAGCAGCCGTTTCTGAGATAATCGAATTTAAATGTTTTATTGCGTACTGAAATCCCTCGTAGCAACGAGTTAACTCGGTTTCTCATCCAAAAAAATTCTCTAAGTACCTAATGCGAATGAGAATTATTTTTCATTATTAAGATAAATATTTACAAAAAAAAATATAAAACGTAATAAATTTTATACTTTGAACTAAGGTATATTTTTCAGTCTCAGTAAGTTGTACTAGTGTTCTGTTAGAAACACCTTGTATATGCAATATGATATATATAAATTGTGTAAAAGTTTATACAATTTCTTAAAATTTATTTCTTACAATCGTATTTAATTATCATGATATAGGATACAATAAATCTAAATTGTGCATTGTTTTCATATGATGTGCTAGCTCTTCTTTTTTCTTGAAAACCGAATTACAACTTCCGCATTTGTTGAAAGATAGCCCTTTACAGCATTTTATATGGCTCTCCATTAAATACTTTCTCTTGAACTTCTTTTGGCATATCGAACATTCAAATTTGGTATTTTTCACGTGCAGTTCCATATAGTGACGTTGACAGTGGTCCTTTCTACTAAAAGATTTGGAACAGACGGGACAGATGTTGTTTGTAAAATCCAGTACTTTATAGTATAGTTTAGATGAACCTAAAATTAATAAATTTAGTACAAAATTACAATTCATGATAATTGAAAAAAGTGTAATAATTATTATAAAACTAAACTACTCGTACATATTTTGAAATTTATGAGGTATATCGACATAATTCATAAAACAAATTCTACACCCATGATTATAATAGGATTTTTGATGATTGCTCTTAAAATAGTATTTCAACAACTGGAACAGACTATTCTAAATTAAAAATAGAAATAAAAAGTACACACAACGTCAAAAGTCTTCGACTACCTGCGTCTAAAATCATTCGATTAAGCCTAGTGGTTTTTCTTAATGTGGTAAAAAAGTACATGTACTTAGGGAACAAAATATACAAGAAAAAATTGCAGACCACGAACCTTTACTTTATTACCAATGTTTTTACAAATCTGGTCAGTTTGGCAGTGTATTAAGCTAAGTGTTCTTTTGAATTTGTGTACATTATAATGCCAAGACGTGAAATTTGTGTTTACCCGAGCAACATGATGCAGGACATTCTAATCATCAGATATTGAACATATTGGGCGAATAGTACACAGATATAAAGAATTTGATACCGTGGAAAATAGACCACGTAGTGGACGCCATCGAGTTTCCAATAAAAGGGAGGATCAGTATTTGGTGCAATATGTCCGTAGACACCGCACTCCTTCAGCTTCAGTTCTCAGGGACCACTTTAGAGGTACGTTTCGCCGTTTTATATCGACACCTACTATCCGAAGACGACTCCACAACGCAAATTTACGTGCTAGAAGACCATTACGGGTCCCATTCTACTTCCAAGGCATCGTGCTGCCCGCCTCAAGTGGGGGAGAGCCTAGGAGTTGGCTTTTACGCCAGTGGTGGTGGATCTTACTTACAGACGAAACCAGAAGTGGGCTGGTTACTGATGACAATCGACAAAGAGTCTGGAGAGAACCAGGTCGTCAACAGCGACTTCATTTTCTCCTTGATGTTACTCCGTATGAAGGGGGTACCGTAATGTTTTGGGGTGGAATAATGTTCAACCGCCGCACCCCATTATTTCGCATACCATATGACCAGTCAAATTTACATTGAACAAGTTATTTCGCCGTAATGAATTAGGTGAAAATTTTGTTTATGGACGACAACACTCGACCACATCGCGCAAGAACGGTTCAAGAGGCGCTCGAAGAAGGACATATCAATAGACTAGATTGGCCAGTCAACTCTCCTGATATGAATCCTATTGAAAACATGTGAGATTTCGTTGCTAGAGCCATTCATATTCATATTCCACCACCTCAGACTGCAGGTGAGTTAGTCCTGACGGCAGAAGAGGAATGAAACAATATTCTGCAAGAGCTTAATTGTTTCAATGCACAGACGTGTCAATATGCTATTGGAACGCGGTGGAGGTCATACCGACTATTAGTCAAGTAGAGAACTTGCTTTGTTACTTATTTTTATTTAATAAATTTTGGCAAAAATGTCACACATTTGCTGGTTTTTAATTTTCTAAGTACTCATTTTATCGAACATATTCCTTTCACAAAAAAAAAAAGATTCAGAAAACAACATACTTTTATATGTATTACATTATTATTATATTATAAATGTATTTGATTTTTCTGACAAAAAGATTTCTTTAACAAGAATGAGGGGAGGTTCAAGGCTTTTGACGTTGTGTGTGTATCTCGAGATTGCCTAGTTGTCGAATAACGTGGAATATATATTTTTTTCCAAAACAAATTCAAGAAATTAATTTCATTTCCAATGTTGCAACTACACTTGTAAAAATGATGGTAAATTTACACGTTGTTCACATCATACATCAAA
This sequence comes from Monochamus alternatus, assembly GCA_037114965.1. Classification (NCBI taxonomy): domain Eukaryota; kingdom Metazoa; phylum Arthropoda; class Insecta; order Coleoptera; family Cerambycidae; genus Monochamus; species Monochamus alternatus. Next base: position 143,563,191 of record CM073426.1, on the reverse strand, counting down.
GTAAGAAATGCTAAATCCATACTGCACTACAAGAATGTCCATGTACAGTGGCGTAGCCAGAAATTTGACAGGGGGGGGTCAGTGAACAAAGTATTTCAAACTAGATTTTTTTAATAAAAAAAAAATAAATAAGTTTTAATAAATTGAAACAATAAAAAGTAAATAAAAAATCAATCTCATCATAAACATGTAAATAATAAACAGGTACGAACAATATTTGTTACAAAAATGACAAAAATAAAATTAGAACTTAGTTGCAGGTGAACCCTAATGTAAGGTTGCCGTAGGAGATCTAGTTCACTGACCGCGTTGCTAAATCTTGGCGAATAGAGTGATTGCAGGTTTAGGTTTGTAGTGATGTTGTCTGATCCTCACCCCCCCCCCCCCCTGGCTACGCCACTGTCCATGTGAATATAGTACATTTAGATCTTACATGTAAAATTACATGCTTTTTTTTATAAAAATACATAATAACCTTGTGACATTACATGTCATGCTGTAACATTACATTCTGGTGTGTTATTTCGCATTATTGACCTAGACAATAAATAACCAACAATCTTCTGTGTAATATCGTGAATAATTTTAATCAGGGTACATTATTTGATGACAGCAGGTTTCGAAATATGTATAGTATCAGATAAAACAGTGTTGACGCTATATTCATATGTACATTAAAAAAGAAACAGAACAGTATTTATTTTTAGAAAAAAGAAATTAAAAAATATTTTGAACATTATTTTTTTCAGATGAATGCAAAGAAATTAAATCAATTTCATATCATTTATTCCTTTAAGTAATCTATATTATTTATTCTCTGAATCAAGTGTAAATACCCTTACTGATAGATATCAATTATGACTCGGGTAATTGTTTCATTCAGTAACTACTACGTAGTTTTCCCAGTCTAAAATATTATGAATCAGCATGTGTCTCTTCATGCTGCTTTTCCTCCTCATTTTCTTGCCACAGTTTTGAAAGCAACAGGTCAATTCAGGTCTGCCGCAATCATATTTACAATGATAAATAAAAGAGGCCTCTTTACTATAACTCTTGTAGCACTTTTGACAAGAGAAACCTGGAAAAATAATCGTTAGGTATACAATTACCAATGCAGGCTATAACACAGTACTTATCTACACCTACCTACAAATATTTTCTATTAATATACTTTAACAATACTTGCAAATTTGTACTTTCGGCATTTATGGTTTAAATGCGTAAATTAGGATACTCTGTATATAAGAATATTATTTCAATATTAAAGTTTACTAATCACTGAAAAATACACCACACTTCATTAACAAAAATTGTAAATCATTTTTAAGTTAGATATTACTTTCTGTTTTAAGCATAAATTTAAAATTTGGTTATAACTAGAGATAGTGGGGCGTTGAGTTTAACAGGACCGTAGCCAGTTTACGAATGAACATATTAATATGTTCACACAGAAAATATGTCAACCAAATAGTAAGGTTAAGTCGAAGATAAAAATACCTATAATATACAGGGTGTTAAAATAAGAGTGTAAAATATTTCAGGAGGTAGTATGAATCAAAATAAGCAGAAAAGTCTTTATAAACATGGGTCCGCAAAGTAACGGTTTCGGAGATATGGAACACTATTCGTTTTTCAAACATTTTATTTTATTAGGAATAAACCGACAAAGGAAGCTTTTAACAAACAAAAAACAAAGTTAGAGAAGATGTTCAAAGTGCCCTCCGTCCATTTCCAAGCAGGCACGACATTTTCGTCTCAACGATATTCGAACTCTTTCGAAAACACCCTCCTTGATTTGGATTTCTTGACACTTTTGATCAATACGTAGCTGCAGCTCTTCCAGACTATTTACAAGAGTGCCATACATTAATGTCTTCAAATATCCCCAAACAAAGAAATCTAGGTGTTCAGATCAGGCGATCTTGGAGGCCATACCCATATATGTGGAAAAGTTTAGTGTAAATGGTCTCTAACTTCCATGGAGTTGGAGCACCATCATGCTGGAACCACATTTGTTGCCTCTGATTCAAAGGAATGTCTTCCAAAAACTCATACAGTGTGTTCTGCAGAAAGTTGAGGTAAGCAGCGCCTGTTAATCGGTTTGGTAAAACAACAGGATCTAGAAACCTGTCACCTACAATACCCATCCAAATGTTTAATGAAAAACGTGCCTAATGTCCAGATTCTATTAGAGTATGAGGATTTTCGTCGGTCCAAACATGCGTATTGTGAAAATTAAACACTCCATTTCTTGTGAACCTGGCCTCATCAGTAAAAAGAATGTTTGCAAGAAAACGACGGCCTTCAGCATCATGACGTAGAAACCAGCGGCAAAAAACCAAACGGGCTTGATGATCATTTATTCGATTTAAGGCTTGTACTCGTTGCACATGGTATGGATAAAGCAGTTGCTCGTGAAGGATTCTCCAAACAAGAGGACTACTAATTCCTGCTTCGGCTGATATTCTCCGCATACGCGTACCTGGATTCTGCTCTACCAGTGCTAGAATTTCTTCTTCTGCTCTAGAAGTCGATACCGACCTTGGTCTTCCGAATAAATGGCACTGTTTGCTGAAGGAACCGATATCACGCATCTTTGGTGAATTCTTCCAAACATGCGTTGTGAAGGAATCTGGCGATTTGGATAAGCCTCAACATAAAGACGTCGCGCTTCGGTGGCTTAGTACGACCATACATGAAATGCATGTCTGTTAATTCTGCGTTAACCAGCCATAGCGAAAGAAAACTTGTGCACTGAGAGCAACTGTCAAATACGTACTGTTAATTTCACTAAACATGAACCAACTATTATAAGAAAATACATAACGTTTTTGCAAAATAAAAAAGGGACTAAAAAACATAAAACATTCCATATCTCCGCATCCGTTACTTTGCGGACCCATTGACCCCCGTTTATTGAGACTTTTCTGCTTATTTTGGTTCATACTATTACCTCCTTAAATATTTTACACTCTTTTTTAACACCCTGTATTAAAAGCTGTAGGTAACTCTCACTCGCACACTTGACTCGAAAATTGCCCATTTTACTGCCACAAAGGCTTTTTTTGCGAGCGGTGCCGCGCCGAACGGCTAAACGCTACGCCTTTCGCCGTCTTTCTAGATTGCCTACGGCAATTTTAATGCCCTTTTTTCGCGTTTTCCTAGCTAAATTTCCGTCTTTCTGGTGGGTCTTCGCGCCTAATCTACGATTTTCTGTGTGGGAGCGAGACGCAAGACAAGATGGCCTTGAAGGAAAATCGAGAAACATTAGACGAGTTGACAGAATATGCGATGTGAGAATGACAAGCAACGGAAATTCTAGATTTTTATGTATTCCTACATATATTTCTATAAAATATATAGAAACTTTAAATTTGAACCTTGTAAAATATACAGCATGCCTTAGGTCTGGGTTTAAAGTTCGATTTTATAATGAAAATTGCTTAAGTTTCGGTCAACTACGAGGCACACCGCCGACCAAAATGGGCCAGCTGGAGGCCGGCAAAGTCCAAAAACTGTAAATTTGAAGTCTGTAGAAAGTTTCCCGTACCCGAGCGCTGAGGTTTGAGATTGTTTTTATATTGAACTTTGCATAAATACGAGTGAAAACGTGGTCAAAATGAGCTAGACAATAATAAGGCGGTAGTCATTTCATTGCCGTGTCGCTTCAATTTATAGGATGATTCAAAAAGGCTTGATAGACAGTGTTAAAATAAAAATTGAACAAAAAACTAAAATTACAAATTCGAGGAAATTTTCGGTTTTTTCACTTCGGAACGGTTGTCGAACGTGCGAAAGTCTGTTTCGTATACGAAGTGTTGAAAAAAATGTTGCCGTTAAAAAAACTCAAAATTAAGGGAATTACAAAATTTTGTTGATAAAACTTCCATCAAGGATCTATTTTGACACTAACTAACGGAGCAAATACAGAGTTTAAAAATAACGAACCATTGTCTAAAAACTCTTTAAATTCATGGAATTAAAAAAAATTGATAAAACTTTTAGCATCACAATCATAAAGATCACCCGATTCAATATTTAAAATACAGGATGTTGAAAAAAAAAATTAACCAAACTCGAGAAAACACTAAAAATTACCAAAATATGTGAAATTAAAGAACTCCGGATTCTCCCCACCACAGAGAGTTCAGCCAAAGTCACGTTTACATTTTGTTATTCACAGGCGTATAGCCGCGCGCAGTAATGCACATTAAGTAAATCTCTAGGCAGCGGTGATCATGCCGCGCGCAGGGCGGCCAGAGGGCTTTAGCCTGAAGAAAGATCAAGTCGGCGATAGCCGACTTGCCACCTTTCTAGTACCTATATAAATTAAGATAACACGTAAAAACGATAACACAATTTTACTTTTATCATACTACTACTATATTTTTTTGTGCATCATCTATGTCAAACTGTTCATTTCATTTACTATCGTACTATCGTACCCAGACAAGCAAGCAAGGGCATAGGATGATAGAAGACACGCTATTTTATACCCTTGAATAAAAAAAACTTCAAAAAATTACAAGGTGTGTCATCTACAGACTTAGCCATAACTTTGCACTCCAGAGCGCGGCAATAATAAAATTTCTACGGACGTACCCGGACAAGCCATTGCATAGGATGGCTTGTCCGGGTACGATAGTATCCATAGAAATGTTATTGCTGCGCTCTAGACCACAAAGTTATGGCTAAGTCCACCTTGTATTTTTTGAATTTTTTTTTTTTTTTTTTTTTGTTCAGGGGTATAAAATAAAGTGTGTTCTATCATCCTATGCCCTTAGAATGGCTTGTTCGGGGACAATAGCGGCAGTAAAAATTTTGTCATTTCAATCTTGGTCCAGATCTAGTAACACCGCGCGCTCAAATTTTTTTGTTAAATATATATATCAGTAGCTAAGGTGAAGTACATTTTGTTACTTTAAACTAATTAAATGTTGTGTAGGTGCAAGATGGTGGTTCCGAAGAATTTTATTTTTTATGGAAAATGTGAGTCAGCTCTGAAGACTATTAACCCTAGTTATAACATAATTTCCCCAAACATAAAGAGTAGTTCATCCCTCTCTCATTTAAACTTTCAAGCAGGGTGAGTCACACCATAAAATTGAGCAATTGGTTATAGAGGCCAAAATAATTTGTTTAAGATTCAAACAAATATCTGCAAAATGTTGTAGTAGAACATTTATTAATTAAAATTGTTTGTTTTTTTTTTAGAATTAAACTGCACTTACAAAACTATTCATTACAGTATTTTAAACTGTGTACATGTTTTCAAATGGTCTGAAAGAAATAACCGTGCCAATTGTAGAAACTACAATAAATATTCAATCGGTGCTATAAAGCACAATGTCAATTCGTTGATATAATTTCGACGAATGTTTCCCAATTTGCTTTATCCGTATGAGTTTTCATATGTTGCTTCATGTTACTCCTTCTCTTTATCTTCTTACCACAATTGTCAAAACGACAGATCAGAATAGGTCTGCCACAATCGTATTTGCAATGGTAAAGATAAGACGATTCCTTGTTATAAATTTTGTTACACCTGGAGCAGCAAAACTCTGAAAGTAAGTATGTCCTTAATGGCACTGCTGGGAAATAACATAACACTTTAAGAAGTGCAATCTATTGCAATAATAATGGCACTCCGTCAAAACAGTTATTGAACTGCTGGAAGTTCTGAGTAGGAATTTCATTAGTATCTATTAGTATATTTCAATACGTCGGAGATCAAAACAAATTGCCGAATTCGTTTTCAAGACTGCCATTACTATTGCAATAGATTGTACATAAAAACGTCAAGAACTTACTAAACATGCCATTGGAATCTAACGTAAAATTATAATATACAACTGTGGACAAAAAAATAATTTTTCAAAACACTTAAGGGAGTTTAACGTATAAAACATAGTGTGTTGGAAAGTATTTCTTGTCCACAGGTGTATTGTACATTACTTTTTTCCAATTTCTAGTTCCTTTATCTACTAAGTGAAAAAATATGAAATAAAAATACTTTGACAAGGAATACACAAAACATTTCTTAAGACAAATAGTTTTTTAATATACATAATTTTTTTTAGAGAAATATACTTAACAACAGCATATATATATTTTTTTCATCAATCCAGAAACATTAGCCGCTTAAAATATTTCCGCTACTCTTCAATATATCTTAGCGACGAAGGTATCATTTTATAGGTATGTTAAAGACATTAAAGTTAAAAAATTACAGCGTTTAAAAATGTACCTATATTCCTGAGCAATTTTAATACACTGTATATAATAGGCCATAAAGGGCTTTCATCTGATATATGGAACGATAGCTTTTGTTAGTGTAGTTTTGTTAAAAATGATAAAATCATGGGCTTTTAAAATCCAATGGCATCAGACTATACAGAGTGTTCCACATCAGAACCGACACAGAGTAAGTGCATGTAGGGGGCCCCAGAATATTGAAATTTAACCAAATATACATTGTTGCACACAGGCGGAGTTACAGGCCTTCAAAGTGGGGCCAAATATTCGAAAAAAATTAATATCTTTGAATTAATTTACCTTAGAATAACCAAATTTGGTACATGATCTAGGATTATTATTGGTCTTCTTTGACTATGAGTTCAAATAAATTGAAATACTACAAGGTGTTCATTGAGAGTGAGTCACTCCTAAAATTGTTACAAACCTTTTTTGCTACTAAACTAAAATACTTTGTCTAATAAATAATTATCGTTTCTTGTAACGTTATATTTATTCGTAACATGATTCCACACATTTTCTTGGGATTCAATTTGCGAGGAATAAACAAAGAAAATAGTTGTTATTGGTAATATAACATGTCAAAATTCAAAGAATGTATGTTCAAATATTCTGAAAGTACAGCTCGGAAAGAAATCTTATATATATTCTTAATTTGCCAACAAGTTCTGAATTGTATGTTACATGTTCAAGTTATTAATGTCAAAATATTGTTTAATTTTTTTCAATAAATAGTTTTCTAATATATTGTTAGTAGTCGAGAACAAAGTATTCTACTTATACATAATGGCTAGAACACACGCAGCTAATGTACGACACTCGCCTACCACCCCCGTGATTTCTCATGTAATTCGAACATGACAAAGATTGAAAACAATTTAAATAACATTTTATTAAGCAACATGTTATTAAAAATGGTGTACAAAAATACATATCGTCGGAAGCTATCAATTCAATAAGTCAAGAGGAAAATAAGTCATTTATTTTGGAAATATGAATACATACCAAAAATAAAACCAATTTTATACAGTTACCTTCAACAAAACTGCATTTTGTGAGAGAAACAAAAAGAAAACCAAAATAACAGAAACAGCTTAGAATAACTTTAGGTATAAATATTATGGATATTATATTTGTGGTTCTTGAGTGAAACTTTTTGAGTAAATTTCCTGTCACAGACGTCGCACTGGAACTGAGGATCCTTATTGCATTGCAACTTCACATGTGCGTAAACAGACGTATTGCGTTTGTATCTTTTATTGCACTGCTTGCAGCAATACCAAGTCTGGCCATCTTGCACCACTTTGTAAAAACAAGCTAAAACATGGAACATATTATATTTTTTATATAATTGCTGAAGAGGGGATCAGGAAAGAAGATTTAAGGAAAGTTTAAGATTGAATTTGTAGAATACGTGTTGAAAGTAAAGCCGACCATAGACGGGACTTGACAGATCGAATAACAAATTTGGTACATGATGTAGGTTAATTATTAATCTTCTTTGACTACGAGTCCAAGTAAATTGAAACACAACATGGTGTTCATTGAGGATGAGTCACCTTTAAAATTATACCAAGCTTTGTTTCCATTGATCGAATTTAAAAATAATGATGACATACAGCGCAGAATTTAATTTAAAACACTTATTTACACTTGTTAAATTTAAAAAAAACTTTAAGGTTTTCAAGATTAATTAAAATTTTAAATTTTAATAATGTTTAATAGAAGAAATGGAAAAGTCAATATTAGGCTTTGTTTTTAAAATTTGACATATTTCTGGTACTGTTTGTTATTGAAAATGACTGGAAAATTTATATTCAGCGAACAAATTGACATGTTACTTGTGCTAGGTTTCTATGAAGGAAACTGAAGAAGAAGTGTGGAAGAATATCGTAGGATATTATATTTTCTAAAGTTGAAAGAAAAGCTCGGGAGACAGGAAAGTTTTTCAATAATATCTGAGAACGTCCTAGCGTATTAAGGGTACAAGATGAAGAAAATATTTTGCAAACAGTTGAAGAAGAACCGCAAAAAAGTATTAAACGTTTATCTCGAGAAAATGGATCAGCACACCGAATTCTTAAATTTACTACATCCATATCACATTCAAAAAGTGCAAGAGTTATTGCCTCAAGATTTGAATCGACGAGTGACTTTTTTCGAGTTTATCTTGCATCAGGATATTAATTTTCATAAAAAAATGCTTTTCACTGATGAGGCCTGTTTCACCCGTAGAGGAATTACGAATGTTCACAACTTTCATGAATTTTCCGATATAAACTCCTATGCAATAACTCCTAGACATTTTCAACGCGAGTTTAAGATAAATATTTAGCCCGTATCATTGATCGTTATTTGATTGGACCAGTTATTTTGCCAGATCGATTAAATGGCTAAAGTCATTTGGAATTTCTGTAAAATACTCTCCCAGATTTAATAGAATATTTACCGATGCGACTTAGACTAGAGTTTTGGCTTATGCATGATGGGACCACATTTTAGTGCTATTAGAGACTTTTTGAATTTTAAATTACTAAATAAATGGTTAGGATGAGAAAATAATTATCCTCAAAATTGGCCACCACGATCGCCAGACCTCAACAAATGTGATTATTTTCTTTGGGGAACATTGAAGGAATTTGTTTCGCACCAATTGAATAATGGGAAGATTTGTTGAATCGTATTACGAATAAATGTAATGCTATAAGAAACGATCATCATTTATTACCTAAATAGAGTAAATTTCAATTTTCGGCGAAGAGCAAATTTATGTTTCATAGCAAATGGTGGCTATATTGAACAATTTCTTTAGTTTTAATTTTATTTTTTTAGTTTAGTACTAGGTAACTGTCAAATTTTAAAGACAAATCCTACTACTGGTTTTTGTTTTCTCCTAATAAACACTATTAAAATCTTGCTTTAATTAATGCATTTGTTTTTGAAAACAAAGTTTTTCAAAATTTAACAAGAGTTAAAATATGTTTTAAATTAAATTATGCTGGGGATATTATCATTCTTTTTGAATTTGATCAAAAAGTTTGGCATAATATTAGGAGTGACTCACCATCAATGAACACCTTGTATTGTTTCAATTTACTTGGACTCATATTCAAAGAAGAACAATAATAAATTTAAATCATGTATCAAATTTGGTTGTGGATATATTTGGCCCCACTTTGAAAGCCTGTAACTCCTCCTGTGTGCAACTGTGTGTATATATTTTGGGACTTCTACAGACACGTGCTCTATGTCGGTTCTTTTGCAAAACATCCTGTAATTGCAAGATTTCTTGCCGCAATATTTCTTGTCTTGTCTCTCAAGACTTTTTTTGCAATTCGATCTGTCAAGTCTTGGCTTGCGAGATCAACAAAAGGCAAAATAAGATGGTACTACACAAGAGTACTAGGTACTCTTACCCTGTAGGTCTATATACAGGGTGAGTCAGTCATATTGTCATTAATTTTAAGAGGAGATAGGGAATAATGAGTATAATACGAATACGCGATTAAAAAAAAATCTAAATGCATATTTACGCCGAAAATAAATATTTTCAAATCATTATGTAAACCCCCTTTTCAGACTGTCACTGACCGCCCACAGCCTTGGCCGTTTACAACTCACAGTTCAACTCGATGTCGACCTGATGCAACGTTGCCAAATTGAAATATTTTCCTAGTACTGACTATTTTAGAATCTCATATTTTTTCTTGCTCAGCTCAGCCAATATTAATTTAAAATGTTAATATCCAATGAAGTCAAATAAAAATAATAAAATAATACTATTCAAAATTGCAAGTAACGCGGTTTTCCGATAGAATATACGGTCCTCGTACACTCCTGCCTATACGTTGACAACAAATCGCATCTGAAAGCTAAACCGACGACTAGCGTGTGGATTTTGGTCCGACCAAATGTGGCTGTTATGACTGCAAAGACATTAGCTTGGTCACAGTTTAAAAAATATTTTTTGAAATTACAAAACTCCAAAGTACCTAATAATAAACCGAGTAATAAACCATTTAGGTACATTACATACAAAACATATACCCAGTGTGTAAATTATTAAGAGAAGATGAAAAGTGTTTCGTGTTTAAATACTAAGTAATAAAAAACCTTCGTGTTGTCGGCGAAAAAACTGTTCAAAACTGAAACGGCACGCCTCTGACCTGGTGCTCGTAAAAGTTATCGAATATTGACCTACCGTATTATTAGGTCAATAACCTACTTACCTAGTTTTTGTACTGTTATTTAACGACAAGGAGTAAAGCTAACTTTTTTTATCTAGATACATTAAAGAATTTTCCTTAAATATTAATAATTAATAAAAGCAAATTTAGATAATATATAATTTTGATATTATGTTTTGACTACGTTTTACAATTGAATATGAATTTTTATTATTACTCGTAAGTACAATTAATTGTTTAGTTTGTAGTTACATACATCTAGCTTAGACATTTATTGTTTTTTAAGTAGTATGGTACTAACCTGTTTAAAATGCCAGTTCGAGTAAAGTTGCACTCATCCATAACACTTTATTAATAAAATTAGGATCAGCCAATTGCAAAATTCAAGACGGCTGGGGAAATCAGCAGGTTCTAAAGCCTGAACTTTCTGAAAATGATACGGGTTCAGTGAGTTTTCAAGTAATATTCTGCAGACCTTGTTTTGCGATATCTCCAATCGCCTTGAAACGGTCCTTATAAAAATAGTAGACGCGGTTTTACAGAACCCGTATCGCAAAGGCGTTGAAACACTTGTACACTGTTAGGAAAACGTTTCCGATATTCAACAGCTGCGGCATGCATTTCGCAAACATTCTTGCATTAACCATATAAAACTACCATTTCCGCATATTAGAAATTTGTATAATCAGACATTGTGAATTTACAAGCAATACACGAAACCGAAATAAACATACTACTGCTTGTGCTTGTATTCTTTCCAACCCCCCTCTAAATGTGTGGTGTGATCTCCAAATCTGGGGGGAAAGAAATGCGGGAAATGCAGAAAGTGCGAATAAATGGTGGTAAATTTAAACACGCTGAAGTGATAAGACGATATTATGTATGTAAACATGATGTTGCAACGATGTTTCCTCCGGCAATCGATTGTCGTATGGTTGCGCCATCAGAATGTTTGTAGTGTACCAGAAGCGTCATGTTACCGAATTTTATAGGGTGATTTGTTTATTTTTTTAAAGGTGTAGTAAACATTTTTCTTTTGATTTTCTGTCTTTATTAGGCCTTCCAAATACATGGTTAAAAATAATGACATTATGACTGACTCACCCTGTATTGAATATTAAAATTTCAATAAAAATGACTGTCGTTGCATTGCTACCAAGGAATAAAATTTTAATGCAATAAAATAATTATCAATATGTAATCAGTCGTTCAAGAGAAAGTAGACTTTGATAATGGGGCTGATTTTTAGTAGTGCATTAATTTTGAACTAAAATTTATGGCAAAACTGGAAAAAATACTACGTAAAGAACAAAGTGCCAAAATTTATAAAAAATATGCATGTGTCTATAAAAATAATTTATTCATCAGAAATTTTACTATTTCAAATAAATACATAGGCGAGATACAAGAATGTGCGCTGTCTGGAAGTTCAAAATTCCTTAAAAATACCACAAATAAAACAAAGTTAATGCAGAAGGAGATAATTTCCTTCTTATTTCCTATTCTCCAACGTCAATACTATCAAATTTATACTTTGAATAAATACTCTGAACACTTTTCTAGCAGCAACTAAATAGTCGATTTATGAGCTGCAATTACAATAACTTCAAAGGAATTTTATGAATACTAGATTTGTGGACCTTCAACGAAACCTTCTGGGTAAATCTTTTGTTACAAATATCGCACTGGAACTGAGGATCCTTATTGCACTGCTGCTTGACGTGGGCGTAAACAGATGTACAGTATTTGTATTTTTTATTACACACTTTGCAACAATACCAAATCTTGCCATGTTGCATCATTTCGTAAAAACAAACTAAAACATGAAACATACTTAAATTTATATGGATATGTCAGCTAAAAGACTAGATAGGAAGATTTAGCAAAAGGTTGGACACATTTTAATGTGAAATGTACTATTTAACGCAATAAGTATCTACAGGGTGTCCCTAAAATACAATACCTGTGAGTCATCCTCAAGATTCCCAAGGTCAAAATACAACGATTTTGAAAACATTTCGTTAAACAACTAATAATTTTCTGATCATATAATTTTATTTCTGAAATTCTGGGACATTGGTCAGTTAAAATTATTTAATTTATATATTTTCTCAATATGTTTTATTACGATCGTTTCAAGTTTACTCCATCTTCAGAAAAAAACACCATAGTTGATTTATTACAAAGAAGTCTAAAAAATTATAAAACTAATTATTAAACAAAATACTATACTATCACTAAGTACAAATATTTTAAGAGGGGATAGAGAAAATTAAAAATTAACGGAATCAACCTTCAAAAAAAATCCAAACTTATTTATAAAACGAAAAAAAAAATTGTTTCGATATTATATTAAATCCTTATTTAACGCCGCCTATGCGACCCGTCCGCCGCACGTTTAACGTTTACAGAGTCAGAGGTCAGAGTAGACATCCAGCAATACAACGGTAAAATTTACTGCGTCATAATTTAATTATTGTGTTTACGTTGTAGTCTTATGCTCTTCATCAGTTTTTAGTGCATTTAAAAATTCTATTATCTATTAATACCTACTTATTCATTGTTGCAAATGACATTTTTTTAAAGCTAATTATGCCTAGAGTACGTACGTATATTTGGGCAAATTTCCCAGCTTTTGGGAGGGGGCGCATTGTTGGGTTACATGAAGCAGGTTTGTCGACGGGAGAAATTTCTAGAAGGACTAACAGATCCTTACATACCATAAATATGGTGTTACCAGGCGTGAACTCTGGAAGACCGTGGACACAGAACGTGAAAATCGTCGATTGCAACTTTTACCTCTCCAATTTAGTAGCAGTCGCAATATGAAAAATCAGTGGTTTGAAGAACATGGGGAGGGGAGGAGCCCAAAGCTTTATCCAATAAATGGTGGAGACATGTGCCATTCCATATCTCCATATCATTCAAAATGCCATTTTCCAGCAAGACAATACTAGACTTCATGTTCCCAGACAATATCTTTTATGCATCAACATCTGATCAACCATTTACCATCAAAATCATGGGACATGATTGGCCGCGGACTGCCTTATTTACAATACCCCCTACATACTTTAGCAGTTCTTATCCATGAAATTCAGGTAGCTTAGAATGAGGCACTCCAAGAACTTATCGACAACCTTATTAGATCTGAGCCCAGACGTATCAATGAGACAATTAGAAATCGTGGGTTCTCAACACGCTATTGAACCAAACCATCAATCAATATCAATCTGTCGACATCATTCAACAAAATATAATTATTTTAAAGTGCTACGTCATAATTGTGACATTTGTTAAGATAGGATACATTTTTACAGCACCTGTATTGGCCGCGCGAAATTTTAAGTGTCTGGTTAAGTAATGAGGGGTAGAAGATTTTAACAGTGACCTCGATACTATAATTTAACCAATAGAATGGATGAATAGCTGATATTCAGCTTAAAGTATTTGTGCAAGTCGGTAATTAACATTAAATGCATCAAGAAAAGTCCTATACCATTACATTTTCATGTCAAATTTCATTTTACTCGTTGCACGTTTTTCTGTTTTAACAGATAATTTTTTATCTATTATTAATAAATAAACATAAATCGTCGTATTTTGGCCTTAAGAATTTAGGGTGGCTCGCTGATACATGCATTTCAGGAACACCCTGTATATAATAAAAACTAACAAAAAACTCCTAAAGTCTAAAACGAATAGTTTTTATACAAATACGCTTCAAAAATACAAATTCAGCTACAACAAAATTGCAAACTAAGGTACAATTAAGACTAAGCAAAAGCGCGTAATTTGTTCTATACAGATTTGGAAAGTGAGGATCTTGATGGTGAATTGTGTTTTGCCGCTTGCGTGTATTTGTGTCATGCTACACGCATACTTCCATCACAGCGTGCTTCTACTATTCGCATCAGGCAGTGCTGCCAGGTGGGAAAACTTCAGTGCATGAGAATAATTTCAAAGAAGCATGAGGTTTCGAGAAAAAAACATGAGATGGCGTAATTTATCAAAAAACACCTCTTGACACAGCTTAATTTTTAATTACTTTTGTAATGCCATTTTTATTTCATTAAAAAGCAATTATGTTATGCTATTTTATCATAATATTACATTGTAAGTAGGTACTTATAGGTACTTACTTAAAAGTTATTAACCACGTAACCTTTCTAATTTATTTTATTGTTAGGCCGGGCGAACGTTGAGGCGCAGTTGACGTGACGCAGGGTGACTCACGGGTCGTAAAATCTGTTGTTTCCAGAAAATGTTGCTACCCTTACGAAATAGAGTCAAGAATCACTGCAATACAGCGTGAATACAGCACACACTGCATATCCGTCGACTGTCATACCCGTTTATGTATTCATTGCTAATTATTAAGAGAGCAGTCTACAATAAAGGACATTTCAAGTACCCAAATGTTGTAGATACCTACCTCTATCTATTCAATTTTGCCCTCGATTTTGTCTTTATTTCTCGTTAGGTCTTTGTTTTGGTAGATTTCAAAGAGTAATTTTAATAATTTTATTATTTCTTTTTGTGTCTATTAAAAAGCATGAGATTTTGTAATCAAAATATGACAGCATGAGATTTCCTCGGAATGCATGAGATCTCATGTAAAAGCATGAGACCTGGCAACACTGGCATCATATTATTTATTGTATGAGTGGAAGAGATTGGCCGATCCTCATATGCCACAATGAATAAATTAGCGGTGTCTTGAAGAGAATTTCCAGCAAAACGCCATTTTATTATACGGACCTTTTCTTCGGTTGTATAAATCAACATTGTATTACTTATTAATTATTAGTATTAAACCGATAATAACTACCTAAGCACTTGTTAACTCTTACGCAGTTAGATTTGCAATGGCAAATTGGCGTTGGCGGTACGGAACCGATTACTGTAGTAGTGGGGAATGCTAGACCAATGCACGACGCCGCGCCGCTTATACTTTGTACCATTTTTGTACCTTCCCTGGGATGAAGCGGCAATTTCTACTTTCTCTGTAAAGATCCGCAATTTCCGATTCTGTATATCAGTATTTATGAAGTAAACGATAGTTTTCCTAAAATTCCTTGAAACAGTAACGTATTGCAATGTTCCACAACATTGCAATGCATTAATGTTTGTTAATTTTAAACTAGATCAAAATGGTTGTATACGTAGTATACATTGTTATATATTTGAAGGACACTATTTGAAGATGTCCTTACTAGTGTCCATTACATTAAATTTTTATTAAATTATATTCAGTACTTTAAAAGTTATTCGAGAAACACTGATTTCCAGCGGCGTCCTTCAATAAATTTTATAGGAACTTCATCACGTCACGTCATCTGATTTTTTCATGTTCTATCTGCACCCGAGAGATTTCCACATTTTCCCGGACGGCCTGTATATGACAGATTTGCAGTAGGTAACCCTTGAAAACCGACCAATTCGAACCACTCTGTACAGCAAAACTATACAAATTGCTCTGATAAGTAAATTCATTTTACTTAAATAAATAATGACTTCTCTTTCTTATCATTAGAACCATAAGTTATTTTTTTGTCTGTGATTTTCGGACCACATCAATCATTAATCAAGCTAAAGTTCACTTAACACACATTAACTATTTATTAAGAAACAAATTGTAGACGTACAAATATACAGAAAAGAAACACACTTTTGTACAATAAATTGAGTCAATATTAAATTAGTTAGTAGTCAAAGTGACTGTTAGTTTCACGAATAGTCTATAGGCACCGGGTTCATTTCATCGACGGTGAGAGCCTTATGCTGCTTGAAATAATGGTGTTTCAAGCTGCTTTTCTGGGTGTAGGCTTTCGGGCAGTACTTGCAGACGAACTGGGGAGTTTTGCCACATTCGTACCTCAAATGTCTTCGCAGGTTATTCATATGCTTGTAGGTCTTTACGCACTTTGGACATTGATACGATATAATGAATTGACCTAAAAATTCAATATTTAATATAGGAAGGGGTATTTAACATGTTAACAGTAGCACACAATTGAATTGAAATATTTAACACTCGGTTAACTCACAATTTTCTGTAGACACTAAATATACAGGGTGATTTAGAAATATTAGGAAAAAATTACATACTTAATTTACATGAGAAATTATTCGACCTGTATTTTTGTTGTTTGTTTCCCCGAAATACAATTTTTAGAAAAATTCAAAATTGATAAATGTTTGTCCATTTTTTGACGACCTGTTTTCGAGGTCAAATTTTACACCTCATCTTCAGGATAAAGGAGGTGTAAAATTTGACCTCGAAACCGGTTTAGCTATTGAATAAAGGATTGTGAGTTGACAGAACTTTTCCTTTTCTTTTGAATTTCAAAACAATTTTTAAGAGTCCTGTGGCCTCTTGATTTGGGCCTAATATTTTGTTTTTGTTTTTTTTTAATACCTCCTGACACGATTTTAATAGAATTTGGTGTAGGATTGTAGATGGTCTGTCTGTATATTATCATCAATAAAATAAAACTAGTTAGATAATAGAGGGTAGTAGTTATGCATGGTGCTATTCACCGTCGTTTTTTATTATAGAAGGTATAACCACAGTTTATACAGTTCGTCGAGTGAAGGTTCCAGAGGTTGCCGCTAAATGCGCAATGAACACCAATGAAATTCATTTGTACACGACGAAATGGGAGAAAATCTATTTATTGACAAATCACCGTGCCCTTTGAGCGGCTAAATGCGCAGTCGTCTAAAAAAAAACGAAATCTGGGACCTCGAAATCAAAGGAGCCGACGTGAAGAAGACGGACTGTAATAGGCTGCTGTATAACTGAATTAAACCTTTACCACCTTGTAGAAGGACAATTTGGACATCCGAAATGAACTTCCATAACTGTTTTCAGTAGGGACGAACTTTTTAAAATAATCAAATTTTCGTTGTTTCGGACGTTATTTGACAATTAAAAGCGATATAGCTTGTGTAAATCAACGATTTTACCTATATTCAGAATTTTTTCACAAATGATAAAAAAACTATAGTGCTTCTAATGGTACACACCAATTTTTGATAACTTAACGCCTTTTCGACAAAATTAGTTCCAAAGTCGGTACCAGAAAATTTGTGTATTAAAAACTTTACTATGTGGAGAGCTACGTTAATTATTGAAAATTGATATATATTGTTATATCGAAGCAAATGTAGTAAAAAGTACAAATAAGGTTTTTTTAAAAAAAGTTTACTTCGCTAGGTGTTGCGGTTTTCATGAAATTGGATTTTATATGTGCACCGTGTGCTAGTTAAGCTTATGCAGTGCAGAATATGTTTTCAGAAATAAGACAGAGTGCATTCATTCGTCGGGGGACAAAAACATGTACATGTACATTTTGCATGATATATCAGCTGTTCCGAATAGCAGGGACCTAATTTATTAAGTGTTAGAACTTTTTAAATTAAGAAAATAAGTTCATATAAATATGGATTGGGAAATATTTAATTTCCAAGATACAGGGTATCAAAAATTAAAAAAAAAGTAATGACCTTAATTGTATCGATGAAAATTGGCAAAATTGTTTTCTACTTTATGCTGCTTTTCTGAAAAAAAAAAATATTTAGAACCCATTCGACCCATTTCTCCTCTCCAAATATATTTCAACGTACGGCAATGGTATTGAAACTATGTTTATTTGACAGCAGATTGGATTTTCAAATTTTTCTCTCTCTTGACGTTTGTTAATGTAAAGCTCAATTTTTTAGACAATTTAATATTATTTAAGAACTTTGTCGTGTTGAATTTGAACAGTTTTGTTCCGATTTTCAAATTTTTTTTCAAAACTTTTGATACCCTGTATCTTGAAAACCAAACATTTCCCAAGCCATACTTATACGAAGTTATTTTCATAATTTAAAAAGTTCTAACTCCTATTAAAGTTTGTCCATGCAGTTCGAAACATCCTGTATATCCTACACAATGTACACAACACTTTTGTCTTCATGGAAAATATAGATTTTTCTAACCTGTCAAATAAATACACCGTCCTATTTCTGAAAACATATAATATATTCTGCAGCTATGCACAAGGCGCACATGCAAAATTCAATTTCTTGAAAACCATAACACCTAACGAGGTAAACTTTTTTATACTTTTCACATTTGTCGCGATATAACTGTATATCAAGTTTTTAATGCACACATGTGCTGGTGCCAGTTTTAGAACTAATTTTCTCGAAAAGACTTTAACTTGTCAGAAATTGGTGTGTACCATTGGAAGCGTTATAGTTTTTTATATAAGTTGTGAACAATTTATGAATAAAGGTAAAATCGTTGAATTATAAAAACGATATTTGTTTCGAAAAACCATAATTGTCAAATAATGTCTGAGGCATCAAAAATTTTGGATTTTGGAAAGTTCGTTCCTACTGAAGAAAGTTGTAGCAGTCCATTTCGAATGCCCAAATTGTCCCCCTATTTTTCCTGTTTCATTTGGTTATACCTTAAAAAAATCTACCAGAAATAAGTAATATAGAGAGCGATTTTACTGCATAATTAATGGTGCTCTACATCAGTCTGACCGGTCCGTGAGCGATTCCACTCCGAATTTCCTTGATTCTTACTCCATTCCCTTACCTGTATTTTTGGTAGTATATTTTTTGAAATATATTGTAGCCAAAGCATTGATGCAATGAAATCATCATGTGATGTTGAACTGAGAGTGCTGAGAATTTAGTGATCGTTATTTGTATGAATGCGTTTGTAGTGATTTAAACACATGCAAAATCATAGACATATTTTTTATACGTCAAACGCGACGTGACACACGTTGAATCTCAGAATTGCATACCATTTAAATGTAATTATAGTGTATCCCAAAACTATATTCCTAAATTTGTCTCTTTGATTTTACAATATTTTTATCCAGATCGCTTACCGAAGCTTGATCAGTTCCACATCCTCTATCGCCTTTTTTTGAAGAAAATCATTTATATAAAAAACAACCTGTATATTCTAAATAAGTAAATAAAGAATAATAATGTTAAAATTTATTACATATTTTCCACAATTGCACAAATTTAAGTAGGTAATAGCTATATACCATCACACACCCAACGATAATATTTTATACAAGAGAAAGAAGGAGACAAAATGAAAAATCACACTTTTCTATCACTGGAAACTAAAATCATCTGGTGTGGCCACTTTGAACTTGGGAACTTCGTGGACCATCATGATGTGTCTCTTCAGGTTATCTTTTCTGTGAGTTTTCAGTCCACAATGATGACACTGATGTTTTTTCTCGGAACCGCATTCTCCCCGGTGTCTGTACAGACTCTCGGGATTTTTGTAACTTTTCCCACAGTGACAGAAGTAACGGATCCCTAGAACAAAGCTATGTCATTATTTTTGCATATAAAGTCTCAATTGACCTTAAGTTATTCTGGAGTTCATTTCAGTTATTGATTTCGTTCCATAAAAACTGTGTCTTTAAATTAGGGTCATGCATACACGGTGTATGAAGCTACCAGATAATTCTGGAGTTGAAATGCAGGGTGTTATGAAAGTCCATCAGGAAACTCCGGGAGGTGATTCTACGGATTAAAATAATAGCAGTATGTAATTAAAATTTAATTTTTTTTATTTTTCTTTTTAAATAACTTATTTAATTCAAGTGATATTATTCTGTCATTTCCACACCCACCCAAGTATCAAGCTCTATTGGACCAGACAAAGAAAATTTTTATTATGCGCCGCCAGAGGGCACTTTACCTAAAACTCACAATTGGTTTCATTCATAACTTTCTTTTCTTGCTAGACATCACAGAAACTTCAACATTATTGAAAAGAGAAACAATATCAGAAAAAAATATGCTTGTAAACATTTATCATCAAAATTACTAATGACATTTATTTGAAGCATGCCAACTTGATTTATTACAGGCTGGCTAAACGGTTACATTTATCGATTTAAATAAAAAGTACCTAATTTTAATACTAAATAAAATCGTTCACTTCCTCAAGCAAAGCACAGGAACATCAGTATCCTTAAAATTATCTTCCACTCTGTCTTAGAATTGCAACAAGACTTTGTAAGAAATATAATAATGAATGATAATACGTTTTATTAATAACTTAATTCAATATTTTTTGGAAGAACACTCGAACTCATCTTTCTAGTGGTAGATATTTACCATATCATTAGATATATAGTGTCAGTGAACTGGCCTGCGCGTGCACCAGGTCTGACACCCCTCGACCAGATATAATCATTACGTTTATCTAAAATGCGGTATTCGTTTAATCAACGCATTAAGTTATGTTTACAGAAAAATGTTATATTTTGAAAAATATTTTTTAACTTACCATTTTTATTAAATCATTGAAAGTTGATGTTGTATGGCATCATCATTTTATTTTAATAAGACATAATATTGATTTTGTTCCTGGCATATAATTTTAAAATTCCAATTTATAGCAAAGCTGTGGTTTTCTTAAGGAAAACTCAAAACTGCTTTTTCTAGTAAGTGGACTGTAAACATTAATAAAACTAAAGTTATTCAATTTAGTCGGTGGCATAATTTCTTTTTTCGAAAACATGTGAACTAAATTTTCATGTGATTCTAGAACGCAAGATCGCAGTGTACTGTACCAGATTGAAAAAAATTAATTCATGTTTGGAAAAAATATTTCGTGATACAAGATTAACATAATATGAAATATGTGTCCAATTTTTGAAATTAAGAAATATGATACAGGGTGAATCTTAAATAAGTACAAATATTTTAACCAACAGTATAGTTTTGTGTGTAGAACACATAATTAATAGTTTTTTTACAAAAAAATCAGAAATAAAAAAGTGAAATTTTAAATAAATTTCGTAATTTTTCAGTAGAAAACTTGTTGAGGACCGCTGGCTTAGACCGACCCTTCATACTTTTATGAGTCATAGTGCTGCAGACTGAACGTGTGGTTCACAGTGTTGTCAGTATTACACAAATGTCTTTGCTTCAAGGAAGAAAAAATCTCAACTTTTAGCGAATT
The DNA here is from genome assembly GCA_037114965.1 of Monochamus alternatus. Lineage (NCBI taxonomy): Eukaryota > Metazoa > Arthropoda > Insecta > Coleoptera > Cerambycidae > Monochamus > Monochamus alternatus. The sequence continues at coordinate 143,541,741 of CM073426.1, read as the reverse complement.
TTGTCAAGTGTAACATTTTATATTATTTTTTATTATCAAACTGTCATTGACTGTCATGACAGATTATCGGAAGCCCAAGTCAAACTTGTTAACCCCACATAATGCATGAAAATAGCAATAAAATTTGCTAAAAGTTGACATTTTTTCCATTTTAAACAAAAAACGCGTGCATAGTTTTTCGTTATTCTTCATAAAATAACTTAAGGAAATTGTGTTTTGTGTCCCTTTCTAACAGTGTACAATGACATTTAACTTGTGAAATGTGGATTACTGATTAAATAGTTAATTTTTTAACAAACAGGTAAGCTTGTGTGCACGTTTATGTATAATTTTTGAACATTGGACATAGTAATATCACGTAATATCTTCCTAAATATTTTACGGTAGTATTGAACTTGCGGAAATTCATTTTTAATCGTTGAAGTATAGTAAGGTTAGTTCAGATGTTAAAATTTATGTTAATATTGCTGCGTATCATACTACATACCCAATTTTACTGTACTTATGCTTAAAACAAGTATTTTTGAAATAGAACTATTACGTTAAAGGAAACGTAATATTTATATTGGAGGAGATATGGCAACCTCGCAACAAATCATATGTTTCATTACGTTGTTGGATGAAAAATCAGCCAGCGGTCCTCAAAATGTGGGTATTTTTTTTAAAAATTAATATCTCCGTAAATATTAGAAATTTTTAAAAATGACTTTCACTAGACTGATTTAAATGACGAACTACACCAGCAGTTAAAATATTTGTACTTATTTAAGATTCACCCTGTATATAGAAATATATATCACCTATAATTCTTATAACAAAACATGTTCTAATTATTGTCCTCCCTGTCAGTTTTCGCTAAAGTGCAGTTATTTCACAAAATAAACTAATATTCTTACCTTTCTTTAACTTTTTGTTAGTCGTCATATCTTAACCCATTCGATTCGTCGCCAAAATATAAAATAAGTTGAAAAACTCATTTTTACAGTACAGACTTTTACAGAATGGATTTTGAAAGTGGTAATAAAAATGTAATTAGATACATTAAATTTTACCGTATTTAATCTATAATAAATATCCTTCACAAATAACAACAAACTGGACATAGGATACTTGTAATAGTATTCAGTGTTCTAAGTCCAACAAATGGATATAGGCTCGATTCGTATTTTGGGACTTAACATAGTTCTTTGGTTATTTATTTAAGTATTTTATTGACACTTTTACAGATAAATTATTGAAAGCCCTGGTTTGAGAAACCTTTTTATTTACATCACAAAAACATAAGATAATATTAGAAACTAAAGATAAGTCAGGATCTAGCCTAAGATGAGCTAATGTGAAAATTAAGAATAGAAACACATCTCTTGTTATATTATATCGGTAAACTCAAAATTAAGAAATTCTATATTTTATTTAAAACAAATGCAGCATGAGTAATTCATTGCTGTTAGAATCATTTTTATTATGATATGACAAGCGTTTAAAATATTCATAATAAGCAGTAATTATTGCACCTTTCTGACAAAGAAATTGAAGATAGTCGTGCTTTTTTTATAAACGATAGTTTGTTTTCTACACGACTATTTTTTTCTTCTTTCTTCATTAAATTTGTCAACAACATGATTGTAGCTTAAACAGTACAGTGCTTGAATTTTCAAGAATTGTCTATAGCATTCTTTCTCTCATTCATTATTTTCGACTTTTTCTCGATACTTATTTTTTGTCCAGGTCTTTAAGTTAAATAATATCGTCTTGCAAAGTTTCTGTAACTTTATAGTGGTTTGTTTCTTTCTCACCATTCTCACAACGGGCTGTTCTATCTATGACATCAAATAATTGTGGCGGATGGTAATTTAATACTTTTGAATTGTCATATTTGTTCATACATCACATAAATAATTTTTCGGTTGGAAGAAAGGTAAGTTAAATTCGTCACTGAAAATTATTCTATAGAGTACATCTAATTGTATTAGCAGCGAAGAAAAAACAACATTGGGTAAATTAAATTGGTTTACTTCATGCAATACTACTGTTGTGTTTGTCGTTTTATTTGATATAGTCTATTTAACTTATATATTTTCTATTTTGTAAAGAGTGTATATATAATAAATATTTTAATAATAATTAATAGTTAATTTTGTCAATTGAATATGCTATAGATATTTTTATAAAAAATAATTAAATTTTTTGCTAAAAAAATCACGCTTTGCCATTGTACTGTTCCATCTGCAGTAATGACTGTCTGTCGGCTGCAAAAGATCTCCTACTGTTTGTTTGATATGCACTATTTGCCAGCACTACCTCTTCTATCTGACGACACCACACCTCTAATATTAGACTTAAAAATTGCTTTTTTAATAATGTGAGAGCTAATAGATAGCGTGTTAAGAAAAATACTTTTACAGACTTTTTCTTTGGTTCCATTTCTTGGGAGGTAATAAATATATGTGAAATTTCGCCGTGAGTCTAATTCTTTATAATTTTTTATGCGCCTCCTTGTCCGAGCTTTCTTCTGTACCACCACATATTTCGATATAAACTCTATTTTTATATTGGCATCTAAATTCCAGTATTCTTGAAATATACGCTTTCTATCTTCCTCTTTAAATTTCTCTTCACACTTCATTCTGCAGTTTCTGCATGCTTCCTTCAGTTTCTTTTCCGGTTGTAATTCACCTTTCGAGTTTACATATTCCTTGCCTTGATTTCTTGCTTTGATATTTGTTATCCAATCTGTTCGTCTCCTTTTTTTTCTGGATTTTATTTCAGTACTATCTTTTTTACATTCATCTTCCTCAGAGCTGCTGCTAATGGCACTCGGCATTTTTCTCAAATGCATTCTTCTTTTCTTTTTCCTTTTGATTTTATGTTCTGCAATGTAATCCAAATCGTTACTGTCGTGATCGACACAAGGATCTTGATCCGTTTCACTTGTTGTAGGTAAATATAAATGTTGACTAATGAGATCATCCTTGGTAATATAACTGCTTGTACTAGGTACATTCAGTTGGGATTCCTCATCGGTGATATAGTTAATCTGGCTTTTATTGGGATTACAATAACTGACCAATCGGTCAGTATGAATAGCACAGCTGTTTATAACAGCATTGTTGTTAATTGGCATATAATTGTGTTCCTTTTTAACATAAATATTTGCAATCAAATACTTAGATGGTTCAAGATTTGCTGAGTCCATAAAATAATCTGCAAACAAAATGATTACATAGAATATAACGAAATAATAAGTACATGAAAAAGATAAAGAGTAACAATTCAACATTTATAATTTATTTTAAAGGTTTGATAGGTTGGTAGGTATAAATATACAGGGTGATTCATTAATCATGGGACAGAGCTTAAGGGCATGTTTCTGACATCAAAATCGAGCAACTAAGCCAAATATGCCTTATCCGAATGTTGCTCCTCTTCGATCTACAAGGTGTCAAAGTTGAAAAAATAAATCACATTTTCTTTATTATTTTTCGATCGCATCGACTGTATTTTATGAAATTTGGTATAGGGGGGTTTCTTGGTACTAGAAATTCGAATCTGTCGACGATATTGGTGTATCTGCTAGAGGGCGCCACCAACGATGGTTTGAACCCCTTTAAATCGCTACGACTTTTTTGTGCTACACTGTATCTCACTTTGGACTGGAAAAATTGTCTTCCCTATCTTTTCTAGTTAAAAAAGGTACACCTTGTTGAAGTCGCTAGAAGCAATGGTTTCTGAGAAAAACGCATCTAAATCTCATGATGCATGCAGTTTATCTAAAAGTAGTCAAATTGTTGCGTAAGTAATGGGCCATACTGTAACAGCATAATATTGCGACCAAAATAAGTCGATTTACTCTAGTATATCCTACAAAAATCCAAAAATCCACCAAAATCAATAATATCAAAGATAGGTAAAATTGAAGAAATAAATTACATTTTCTTTCTTATCTTTCGATCGCTTAAAGCAAATTTCACGAAATTTCGCTTATTTTGATCACTCTGTATAGACATTTTTTAAGTTTAGGATGTTTGGATGTTCACTATGAAATCATTGTTGATTACAAGACAATTTTATTAAAAAATATCACAAATTCTGTTAATCTAACACACAACACAAAGCCTACTCTACTACTCTTTTAGTATACAAAAATGGATTTATTAGTTCTTACAATTAACATATTGATCGCCATTTCAAAGAAATCAGTATAGGAATACCTGTAATTTCCTTTAAATATTTGCCAGAGAAACTATAACCTTAAGACAGGAAGCAAGTTGAGATGTACACATTTCCAGAAGTCTTGGTCCCCTTATTAATTTTTAACCTGTGGCATGTATAGTTACCATGTTTTGTGTATAATTTTTTTTATTGTCTTATCATGAAAATAAAAATTGTACTGTAATAAAAAATTCTTTTCTCTGAAGCTATTTATTTGTGGCATAATTTTAGTTTTTCTTTAGTTTGATGGGGTTTTTGCCACACTTCTGAAAAAATAATTAAATAAGCCCTTAGTTTCAAAAATAACCCTTGACTGATCCGTTTGGCGCAAGGGCTTATTTAATTAATATTTATTTTTTCAGAAGTGTGGCGAAAACCTAATTAAACTAAAGAAAAAATTGTTTTCGTCCGAAAATATACAGATCTTTTTAAAAAGGAAAGAGGGGGCAATTAAACAAACTATTAAATTATATTTTTATTACCACAAAAAAATATTTTCGGAAATAAAAAATTATCACCTTAAAATTTGTTCACATTCTTCGTTAATTGTTTTATTCTGCAGTATTCGGAAAGCAAGTTAAAAAATGTGTGTATGACGTTGTTTGGTATTAAAACAAAGAATAAGGTTAAATGAATTATTTTGTAAAATACCTTCAGAGGCCAAGACTTTCCGAGATGTATGTATTAATCTCAAGAAATTATTTTGTAGCCGGACAATATTTACTTTAATTAAACTAAATGTTATACTGTAACGAAAATAATCCTCTTAATTGACAATATACAGCTAAAACGTTATGACTAGATGATTTCACTATAAAATATGGTACAAAATTTCATTTTAAAAAGCAATGTATCTCAAAAAAATAATATACAAGGTGTTCCTAAAATATAGGATCATACTAGATAGAAAGTCATCCCAAACAAATTCAAAACCCCGAATTCACTTTGTCAAAGACTTTGTGTAGAATGAAAATAATGGATACATTTTTGAAAAGAAAGCTGCGTGGCATTACGCATAACTAGCGCCATCTGTGGTACTTGACAAAGCTAGTCTTAATAATGTTCAGATATCTACAATTCCATACCAAATTCCATTAAAATCGGGTTAGGGCGTTTAAAAATATTTGTGAAAAACAAAATTTTAAACCGATTTTCAAGTGGTGATAGTACCCCCTAAAATGAGATATGGAAAAACAAAACAATAGGTCAAATAATTTATCACGTAGATTCTGTACTTAATTTTTTTCCTAGTATGTAGTAATAAGATTTTGATTTGGTACTATATTTTTAAAAACACCTCGTATAATTCAAAATATTAAGTACTACAAGGTAAGTAATTAAATTTAGCTTGGTACACTTATGGGACAGCTTATTTATTACAAAAATATATACATATATAAGTATACATCAAAATGAAAATATACTCTTTCCTATTCCTCTTTCGTATTAGTTATTTCTCCTAAGACTTCCTCATCCCACTTACACTTTTTTCTTCAAATTACCAAGTATTTATGGAGAAATTTCTATACAGGGTGGTCGCGATGTAATGGGCCAAAATTCATGACTAGATTCCTGACGTGAAAATATTGCGATTTAGACAAACTCATCTTAGTCCAAAAGTTGACACTTACAGAGATACAGGGTGTTTAATGCAAAATATTATTTTAGTTTTTTCATAATAAATGCTCATATCGAGATGACATTTTGGTGTCAGGGGTTTTTTGGGGCGAGAGATTGAAATATATCCATGGTTTGCTTGTAGCTCATAGAGAGCGCCACCTGCGCTGGGTCGAATACGTTGAAAACGACAGAACTTTTTTATCTTTCAAAAATCTAATTCTCAGGTAGCAAATTCTGATTTTACAACTTCTTTTACACAAAAAAGGTATACTTTTTGATAGTCGCTATCTTGCACCGTTCTCAAGATATTTAGCTTTGGTAATTCGAGTAATCAAAATAAGGCACGAATGTCAAAAAGAACAAGAGTTTATTTCAAATTATAAATTGTGATGAACAATTGAATATCGAATATTACAATAAATGTTCAACATGTCTGCCTCCAACTTGAATACATTTATTAACGCGTTTATTCAAAGACTGCCGTATTTTAAAATAGAGATTCTTGTTACGAAATGATTCGGCGGCATTTACAATTTTCTGTCATAGCTCTTCGCGGGTGTTTATAGTTTCTCTATAGACAACTGATTTCATGTAGCCCCAGAAACAAAAATCCATAGGATTAAAGTCAGGACTACGAGGAAGCTATAATATTCGACTCCCACGACCGATCCAGAATAATGAGGGGGAGCTCCATCTTGCGTGAAAAATAGATTTTGCCGTGTGGTAAATCGTCGAGGTAGTCAACTAAATGGTGCTGCAGGAAATCTAAATATAAGTCACCATTTAGATCTGGAGGAAGCTCATGTGAACCCAAAAGGTGATTTCCTATGATTCCGCACCAAACATTTATCTTAAATTCATGTTGGAAGTGATGCTCACTGACTACGTGAGGATTTTCATTATCCCATATGTGCTTGTTTCTAAAATTGAAAATTGCTCGACGAGTAAAGGTCGCTTCATCAGTGAATAGTACATTATCCAAAAATTCCTGGTCAAGGTTTTGCTGATTACGCATAAAATTAGCAAATTGTAATCTAGCTGGTAAGTCTGCTGCTAAAAGATTTTGCACGGGTGTAAAATGGTAAGGATATAAATTTTCCTTGTGAAAGATTTTGAGAACTGTTGTTTTACTAACACCGATTTCTCTAGCTACCTGCCTGCTGCTAACTTCTGGATTTCCTGCCACTCTTACTAAAATTTCTTCTTCTTGGTGAACTGTAACAGTACGCCCTGCGTTGTCTCTTTTAGAACGAAAACTACCAGTTTCTCCAAGTCTATTAAAAAGTTCTTGAAATAGTTTCCGATTTGGTTGCCTTCTATTCGGATACAAATCTAAATACCGACGAAACGCTTGACGTCCAACATAATCTGATTGCGCATAAACGCAAACCGTATCGCGCATTTCTCCATTTGAAAATAAATTATGGCGTGGCATGTTATCTCGCACTACGATCATAAAGTAAAGAATACTTTTAATAAGGCACGAATAATACTGTAATATTACTGACAGCACTAAGATAAGTGGAAAATGTCAAAATTGGATTTTAACATAAACCTACTTGAAAATTTTTGCCGATTTGTAACTGAATGCAAATACCTACATTGGAATTTTCAATGGAAAATTTTACGAGAACCATGCAAGATAGCGACTATCAAAAAGTATAAAAAAGTTCTGTCGTTTTCAACGCATTCGACCTAGCGCAGGTGGCGCTCTCTATGAGCTACAAGCAAACCATGGATATATTTTAATCTCTCACCCCAGAAAACCTCTAACACCAAAATTTCATCTCGATATGGGCATTTATTATGAAATAAATAAGAAAAAACTAAAATAATATTTTGCTTTAAACACCCTGTATCTCTGTAAGTATCAACTTTTGGACTAAGGTGAGTTTATCTAAATCGCAATATTTTCACGTCAGGAATCTAGTCATGAATTTTGGCCCATTACATCGCGACCAACCAGTATATACACAAGCCTTAAAAGAACTTCTCAGTTTAATAATGCTGAAGCATCTTCACATGGGTATTATAATTACTTCTTTGCTTGAATTTCTTGCCACAAACGCAAGTAAACTTGGGTTCTATTCCGCACTCAAAATTAAGGTGCCGAATCAGATGCGTCTTTTGTTTGTAAGACTTTCCACATTTGTGACAAGGATACCTTCCAGAACCGTCCATTTGGTATTTGCTGAACCTTTTGTTTTCGGAGAACAACTTCCAAAATTCTAAAAAAGAATACAGTGAGTAGGTATACAAATTAGTATTATTATTACAAGTCTAACGATATAGCGTTCAGAACTACTTAAATATTCATTATTATTATATATACATATACATTTGATTTGACACATTATTATTGCGAATATTATTGCTGTTCATTAATCTGGTTTCAAAAAGATTCACATCTGCTTTTATACTGTACTAATTATGAAGGAAAAATTTAATTGAATGGCATAAGCATATCCAGGATTTTCATTTTAAAAATATGTATTTTAAAAGAGACACCCTGTAGAGAAATTACAAGTAAAAGTAAAAGCAATTTCCACTATTCCTATATCCCAGATATATACCAAGAATCCTTTCATTTTTTTTTTCATTTCACTCTACGCCTCAAAAACTAAGAGGTCTATGAGATGTCTATCCTTGTATATCTTGTAATTTCTGAGATAGCCAATAATTACAACAAAATTGGGACATTGGACTTATCTAATGCTGTAGATGTATCATATAGACAGCAAATTGTACCCTATAAAACCATCTAGCTTCTACGTACTGACAAGGGATTCCACAAGGAACAATTTCAGGACCACTGCTGTTTGTACGCCTAACTCTCCATCAGATATTACATCTTGCATGCAATATTATTTTTCTGGTGATACTCAAGTGCTTTTGTCGTTCCATTTCGATGTTAGCTGTATCAGCAGTTATTCATATCTTAAATACTTTTCCAAAATCCGTTCAGAGGCTTTCGTTACGAATTAAAAGTAAATTATATGGTTACTGTTTTCGGCGGAATTAATTTTGTGCAACAGTTTGTGTATGGTACATTTCTAATTTTGCCTTTACTTATTTTCCATAAAACAAGCCTTGACTGAACCTTGTGTCGTATTTTTTTTAAAATAACAAGTGATAATAGATTCACCAGATAGAGTTATACACCAAGTGATTTAAGTGAATAATTATTCACAAGAATAAAGTAGATTCTTGTAGTGAATAATTCATAAATAAATGTTATCCAATTGTGACAGATTATTGACATTCAGGTGTGATTCATGTCAATATTCAATATTTTTGTCTTTAGTTGCTTGAAAGTAAAAATATCCGGAAATAATGGAACAAGATTCAATATTATCATTATGGTCTTATTTTTAGCTTAAGAAAATGTTGTATGGTAAAGAAAATGTTAATATAAGCAGGTAGGTTTCAATTTTATCTATATAAAAAAACAACAAATATATTTTCCTGGCTTCGGTAAAAGTTTTACTTTTTATAGATTACTCCAAGTAAAGTCCTTCATAAAGCAAGCATAAATCAATGGGTTATAAGCCAAAATATCACGTATGTTTACCACAGAAGACCTCGACACATTCTTAGACACGGCCCCTGATAACAATTATTTATTGCTAAAGATAATCCTAATTATGAGAGCTTGCTTCTAGAGGATGTAGAATTGGGCATCTTATTAAAGACAGAGGACGTGTATCAGTTGTTACAATTCCAGATACTAAGACTTGTAAATAAAGAATATTCACTGTTTCCAATGGAAGTAATGATATCCATGCAATGTATTTAGAAAATATATGGATCTGAGGCCAAGAGATGACCACAGTGACGACTCTTTCTATTCTATAAAAATGCACAATGCAGCCTGTAGGTTTGAATATATTATCTAAGATGCCAGAAATCATAGAGATGGAATTGAAAAACTACGAGTATACTGGGCACAGTTTCCGAAGATCTTCGTCGACTTTACTTGCTGACGCAGGCGCTCATTTGACAATAAGAAGACATGGTGGATGGCGCTCTGATTCTGTTGCGGAAGGCTATACAGAGCAGTCAAAATAAAATTGAAACTTCAAAAAAAAAAAAACTATTATGCGAAAGGTCTGCATTTGATACATTTGGGGTAGTAATAGCTAACAGAATTAATTAAATATCAGAAGATAAGTTGCAAATTTCTTCTACTGAGAATAAAATCCATTCCAGTCGGTAGCGGTATGAGTCTCAATTTCATTGGTTTAAATATTGCAATACCAATATTAATTATAAAGATTAATTATGTACTTTTTGGTGTATTTTGATAATAAAAGTTTCCTAACCAAACTGAAGTGGTGTAAAAATAGTAGAATGATTTAAAACAAATTTATTCAAGTGAATAAAATATTATTTGTTACAGTTGTTATGAAGTACAGTCGTTTGAATCTGTCACAATTGGATAAAACTATTCAAAATCTCTTCCAAGAGATTGGAATATATGTAGGTATTTAAATACATTTCTAAAAATGTTTGTTATAAGTAATTAACACAATTCAAAAACACACGCCTTTGTTCATTGTAAGTAATTTTTAATAGCTTCTAATAAGAGAAAAATTATAATAAATAAGTCTAGATTTGAGGACTATAATATTTAGTCTATGTTTATACTACGTGTGATTATATTCTCAGCATTCTATCTCTTATGGAGTAATCCAACTTATGATAATACTTGTAGTGGCTCTGTAAGTGGTGTATCCTCTTCCCTGCGTAGTTGCAAAGGTTACAGCAAAATTGAGGCGCAATACCACATTCAAATCGAGTGTGATGATGCAAGGAAGCCTTATGCTTGTATTTCTTTTCACATCTGGGACAATTGAATCTTCTTAGGAGAGCTAAAATTAAAAAAATATATATTATTTGGAATCAAAACTGACCATAAAATGAGAAGAACACAACGTTTCCCACATCAAGCGGATTTTGTTTTAAAGGCGCGTTGAAATTGTCAAAAAATACATTTTCCATCAAGTGACACTTTTAATAACCAACAAAATGGTTTAGTTATTGTTGAATTCTGAGTATAACGCATTACCTACCTTCCACTGAATTATACAGGGCGTGCACAATTACATAAATCAAATTTTACACGATGGCAAAATCTTTCAAAATAAGAAATAGTTTCTTATGTACCATCCATCTCCTATATTTCTAACTGTAGAATTATTTCGATTATAAAGTCTTGTCCTCTTGTCATGGTCAATTGTCAAGCTTACTAAACTCACATAATGATGAAAATAATAATAATATTTCACCTGTTTTGCGAAATTCGCTAAAAGTTGAGACTTTCAAGAAGGCAAATATAATTTACAAACATATTTTTTTCTTAATTTGGATTATATCAAGTAATATTTGACTTGTGCAATTCTAGACGCTCTGTATAAATGATGAAAATAGTTTCAATAACAATATTTATATCAAGAAAAAAAATGCTTTATTATTTCACAATTTATATAATTCTTTGCTGATTAGTATAATTAAAAACCTAAAGACTGCACACTTAAAAAAATAAATAAAATAATAAATAATATAATTTTAATATATTAGCTAAATAAGTCTGCCATCTAAGTGTCTAATTAAATGACAGGTAAGGCTCTCCTTCCTTTTGGCTCTATACGGACAATGATGGCACTTATATTTAGGCTGTTTTCCACATTCTACTTTTTTATGACGATTCAGGTGCTTCTTATGTTTATAAGCTCTCGGACAACTGTCACATTTGAATGCTAAAAGAAAATTGGAAATATTATTAGCTATTATGAGTCATACCATTTTATAGCGCAAACACCAACGAATTTCCTTATGATCGTAGAAAAAAATATATTTGAAAAGAGATAGAGCATATTTGCAAACGAGGAATGTCAGGAAACAACTACTCTGTGGACTAATGTCCCGACCAGCATTGAATGACACCTAAAAACAAAACTTATAGCAAACAGCCAAGGTCATTCGCCAGCGGCGCTACTAGGCGTACAGTGCATGAGCGCGCAATAGGCGTATTTAAAAAACCGGAAATAATAGAAATTTGAATTTTCGTTTTTAGGGGTTTCCAACACTGCTGAATTGAAGCAAATTATTTATAGTGACATGGCACTTCCAGTTATACCAGAAGTAGACGTCAACGCGCTCTTTTTAGATGAAACTATTATATATTTAAATTCAACATTTTTGAGTTTTTGGTTTTCTCAGGTAATTGACGATTTAAAAAATAATAATTTTTTGAAAGTAATACTAAGACAGAACACAATATCCACAGTCCGGGTTTCTCTATATTACACAGGGTGCTGAAAAGTGAGCGGCCTATAGTGGCAAATTCAAATCTCAGCAACTCGCTTTTGTAAGGGAAAAAAATATTATTTTACCATCTTCTTTTTATAGAGTACGAAAGGAAATAAATTATAGAAAGAGATGGTAAAATAAAACACACGGTGTTCCATTTGGAGCACATTTTTCAGAACCCTGTGTAGTTTAGAGAAACCTGCATCTATTCTGAATATTGTTTCCTATCAGTATTACTTGCATAAAATTATTATTATATTTTAATCATTACAATTACATTAATTAAACTGAATAATTCGTAGGAATGATAAACTAGAAAAGAGGCAAACAAAATTGTAGAAAGCGAAATAACTCAAAATCTGTTGAGCTTTGATTAAATGAAATATAATGATACATTTAAAATAAGCGTGTTGACGTCTACTTCCGGTATAAGTGGAACTGCCACGCCACTGTGCTTTTGCTTCAATTCAGCAGTGTGGAAAGCTCTGAAAACGAACATTCAAATGTCTATCATTTCCGGTTTCCTACGTCTAAACACGATCGTTATGAGACATTCTGTACACTTTGGCTGTTCGCTATATAGTTTTTTCAGATTTAATTCAATGATGGTCGGGGCATTAAAACGCAAAGTAGTTGTTTCATGAAAATCGCCTTTTGCAAATACCGTAATCGCCGATAGCTACATCTCCCGTACTCAGATAAAGCATAGTTAAAATAATTTTCCAGCAACAACTCTTATCTGAATAAATAATACCTGCTTTAATGTCATATCTGCCACTTATGCTGCATTAGTCACCTATTTTTAGATGCACGTAACGAAATTTAGCGCCCTATGGCGTTAAAAATATTAGCATAGAGATAAATCAATTCAGCAACAGAAATTCTGATTTCAAACAAATGTGAAACACGTTGAAACTCAAAAGGGGCAATTTTTAAATATACCTTTTGTTAAATACTCACTTAAAGTCTCCAGATTCATTAGGGCTTAGAATTTATAATAATTTGCCTGATAACATCAAAATAAGCGATAACTTAGTCGTATTTCGACAAAATCTAAAAAAGTTTTTAATTGAAAAATGTTTTTATAATTTAACAGAATTTTTTACATTGTAAATAATTTTATTGTATATCGCACATGTACGTGATATATGTATTATAAGTGTATGTATGCATAGTATTTGTTAATTTATTTGTTTTTAGCGTTAGTCTTAGTTTGTTGGTTTATTTGTGACAATTGCCATATATTATTTGTAATATCTTTTGGTAAAATAAATGATTCTGATTCTGAGTATGAGGTACTGTCGACTATGTGGGGCATCGGTTGCTTTTACAGCCTTAGCAGTGGCATATGTAAGGTGGTAAAGGGGGCCTTTGAACACCCCTCCTCCCACCAGGGAGAACAATATTGTTGAAATTTATTTAAGTTGGGCTTAGTTGCCACCTTTTTTTTAGGGTTGTTTGTGAAACTGCCCACCCCAATAAGACATTGTAAAAAGGCTCCTAAGCCTTTGACATTTCTTCAAACAGTATTCTTCTTCTAACATATCCAGCATAATCTAACACAAAACAAGGAAATGGTGAATAATAACAACGAACATTTTACTTTTTTATACTTTAAACCAAATAGTTCTCAACATAACAGACTTATGTGTAAACGTTGATGACACCAATGATGTTATACCATAATAACGTCCTTGCTCGATGTACATTTTCTCGAGTTAAATACCGACAAAATGTGATCATAAGGCGTTATCTGTTATTCTCGTAACATCCCCGGTACCTTAATTATTGTAAGAATACATCAAAACGCACTTGTAACAAACTTAAAACAAACTCATTTCTTTTTCGACTATCTTATCAGACGAGTGTCTTCTTTTAATATGTCGTAGTAAATTGTCGTTTCGCTTGGAGACATAATCGCAATAAGGGCATGGAAAATTGGCAGTGTTGAAACATTCGAAGGTTGTGTGCCGCCATAAATTCCTTTTGATTCTGTATCTCTTCCCACAAAGCTCGCATTCAAACTGCCCTTCTCCTAAAAAATATATGAATGAATTTCTTATAATTTATTCTTAATGATAGAATGTACAATATCTTACCGGCAAAGCAGATAAGGCAGAATAAATTTTGCAACAGGACAAATCTACATATCATGAGATTGTACCGCATTTTTAACCGTGACTGTACCTGTATTTACTTAGAAGTTACCTGTTGAAAAGCTTCTGCTAATAGCAGAAATGATACGAAAGGGGCAGCGTGTGTCAGTCTTTGCTATTGCATTCCACAGTAAAAACTACAACTTTTAAAGTGTTTCTCAGTTGAAGATGTAAGTCAGTTATGACTTATTGTTTTAATATATATTTAATAACTTAATATTTATTTTCGAGTTTTAGTTAATACTTCAAAATGTCTCAGAATATACATTACAGTAAATAAAGAGTAATCATTTTAGAAATATTAATATTACTAATGCTATATAGCAGCAGTCACTGCTATAATATGTATTATGCTCAAATAATATTGCTAACTAATACCTATTTAATATAGTATTTAGTTATTATAACGTGAAATTTGTTTATGACTGTAGAAGGCCTGTAGGAAGAAAATTTGGGTATATATAACGTCTAGGACATTGTAACTTTATTTATGACAATTTATTGGATTAAAAGCCGGTTTTGTACTTATATATTTTATTTTAATTCTGATTTTCAGTTTTCAAAAAAATTTACTTATTTTTATTATTATTATTGCATTATTAAAAGATACAAGATGTCAAAGTTAAAATTTTATTTTCCATATTTGTAGATAACTTCTTAAAAAATCCAAACATTTACATGAAATTTGTAAATCAGGTGTCATCAGGACAGATCATTTTTGCTGTTTAGTGTATCTATTTGGCTATTGAAACAATAGATTATCCTACCTGTTATATCTGAAAAAAGTATAGGTACCTTGTTGAAGCCGTTAGGAGTACCAGTTTTAGAAATAATCCTATTTGAAATATTCAGTGCACTGATTGAAAACTGTTATTGTTTCAGGTAAAGTCCCTTTTCTACTGAAAATACAGCAAAATGTTACTTGAAAAAGTTGTTCAGAACGATAAACTATCGAGACGTGCAGATCGGCCTGCTTTGATAAAAGCTTTGTTGAAAAATGGTTTCATCAAACCTTTCCGATCTTCAAATTGTACGTCTCCATAATTTACCATTCTGAAAATTTTTTTCAAGTAACATTTTGCTGTATTTTCAGCAGAAAAGGCATTTTACCTGAAACCAAAACAGTTTTTACTCGATCGCATCTCAAATAGGATTATTTAAAAAATAGTTACTCCTACCGATTTCAGCACGGTATACCTTTTTCAAATAAAACAGGTAGGAGAATCAATTTTTTCAATAGTCAGATGAATATACTAAGCTCCAAAAAGTTCTGTCTTTTAAAAGAAACATGGCGTGCCATAAGTGTCGCCCTCTACTAGTGACCTCAAAATTAGAAACAAATTTGATATTCTCTTTTTTATTATGGACTTGGGAAATAGGTTAGGTTAAATGGATTTAATTTCACCTAAGGAATATGTAGTCTCATTTTTGTTACTTCATTTAAAAATGTATTCATAAAATTCCATTTTTATTTGAGGTCGTGTCTAAGAGCTATTTTAGACAATCCCTTTATGCAGCGTTGCCATATATTTTTTAAAATTCTTTGACATTGTGGAATATCGAAATTTGTAAACGACATCGTAAAAATATCTCACTGCCCCCACAATCAGTGTGTAATCATATTTCGTTTGTAGACGAGTGCAAAAACACTAATATTTTCCTGCATTAAGTGATAGATACTTCAAATCATGCTGTCACATTATTGTAACTTCCCAATTCCGAAGATATCACGATTAAAGATTCAATTGTTCTTTTTTTAATTTTATTACAAAGAATACAGTGCTCGAACTGAGCTAAACTAATTGCAAATAAAATAGTAGATACAACAACAAAGCAGTGAATTTAATTATTAATGATTAAGAGCTAATAGTGTGTTTCTTAGACTTGCAATGCCTAATTAGCACGTCACTCCTCTTGCATGTGTAACTGCATACAGGACAAGAGAAATTTCCTGGAGTCATACACTCGTAAACCAGATGCCTTTTGAAGTCCCGTTTATTCTTGTATTCGCGCTTGTTGCACTTGAGGCACCTGAATCTATCGTTCACGAGAAGCATGAAGTCTTCTACAAAATAAAAATAAAAAAAATGAGAATCTAACTTTGCAAAAATAAAACTATCCTTTAATGTACAAAGAAAATCAAACAATATTTAAAGTTTGAAACCTTTTATTGCACAAATACTCAGTATTTAGATATTTATTCTTTAAATAGTACCCATATATTATACAAATAAGAGCTCTAGTGGATAAACTAGAACGAATTATACATTTTAAGCATTTCGTTTTTTTTTGTTTTTGGTTTTCGTGTTCCTTCTTACGTTTGCGGTTACACAAAAATCTGCTGAACACATCTTATCAGCAAATAGACTTCAGACATCTCCTTAGGCTAGGTACACATATTAGCATACGAATCACTTCAAACACATTCTAAAACAATGCAGCAATTAATACATTTTTAATTAAGGTTATTAATTTTTTTGTTGGAACTTCAGTATAACATAGATAAAGTATAAACAAACAAAAAATGTTACATAGTACAAGCCGTTCTTAAAATAAAATAAAAGTTATCATATCAAGGGATTTTACACAACGTGGCAACAGTGCGAACACACAAACTAGCTTGCTGCGCCACCTGAGTGCGTTTGTGGGTTTGTGATGACAAAAAATCCAAAGATAAACGACTATTATCAAAATTCTTGTATTTAGATAACTGATTTGCAATTTTATTTTTGAACGCACAACAGTAGAATTAACGAATGCTTTAATATTAAGATACTGTTTTAATTGTTCAAATTTTGATTATTTTTAAATGTTTAAAACAGTAACGTAATTTAAACCAAATGTGAAAGGAAATGAAAGAAATACAAACTTCTAAGAAGACTCACGTCGCAGAAATAATAACTTATGAACGAAAACAATAATAATAATTTAAATACGTACCAAAAATCAAAATACAGTGTCATTTTTAACACTTCTCAGTTCAGATACTAACTGACCTTTTCGCCCGCTCTGTCCTCGAGTACATTCTTGCGCTATTGCCACATTCTACGATATCAATTTTTAATAATTACAGAAAAAAATGTTTTATTACAAGTAAACATAAATAAACTGAAAGAAGAGATAAACATTGCGTTTTATTGTCATGTATTGCATAAAATTATAGTGAGGTTCGTTAACTAACATAAACTGAATATTTACACATAAAATTGAAGATTTAGAACCCATGCCAAATATGCCATGTTTTTGTTTCTGTTGATATCGCCTGTTACGTTTATGACAGTCAAACCTTTAACACCCTGTATATTTCAGTTTATTTTCTGAACTTCCAAATATATCCACGAAACAAACTAGTAAAACACCCTTATGACATCATAAAAGATTATTAAAAATTATTCTTTAAAATGAACAATTGAAAATGAACAAATTATATAGGTATATAGTTCAAGACATAATACAATTTTTTTTTCATTACAGTGGTATCGGTAAGGACCCTCTAAATTATCACTACAACTATAATTTACCTAAGAAATGTTAACACAATCCTCCAAGTCCTGTGTGTTTTCGTAGATGATAAATTATATAGTCGTGTCTTTTACATTTATAACCACATATATGACAGGAAAACGAAGCTTTCCTTTTGCATTCATATCTAAGATGCCTCTTTACAGTAGATTTAAATTTGTATTTCCTATGACACTGAAGACATCTAAATAAACCATCTTCTTCTACAAAATCTAAAAAATATAATTCACGAATCGTCAGTAAATTCACCGAGGCCCTACTCAAATAAAACTGTATAGAAAACAAAGAAAGCAATGTTTAAATAATTTATTCACTTAAATATTCTTATTACATTATGATGATGTTGCATCAGACGCTTTTATAGTGACATATATTCCATACATATATTTCACGACATACTAAAAGTGCAATAGAATACTTATAGTTTGCGTTTCTTCACAAGTATTAAAAAACAGGTACAAAGCATATAGAATTTCAACATCCACAGCTATTTATATCTGGGAAAATGATAATTTATAGTTCTGAACAAATATTGAAAACTTTACATATACAGGGTGGTTATTTTTGTGACGCCCAGTACAGGAATCTCGAAACTACAGGGTGGCTAAAATTAGGAAAAAATTGCGCTTTTTATGCTATTTTTATTTTATGATATCCTGAAAAGAAATATGAAATATTTTGTGTAGATCCTGCAAATATCGACTGAAAGCTGAAAAACTGTATTTTGTATTTGCTTTTGTAATTTTCAAGTAAATGTTATGAAATTTGGTGCATTTAAAATCACCATCTCATTCATAAACCAGTGAAGTAAAATAATTGGGTACTTCAATTAAAAAATTAAAAATTATTAATTTTTGGTAGAAAATAATGTACAAATATACGTATTATATGTGGTTGAATTCGCTTTTTTTTCGTTTTCTGTTGGTATCAAAATCAAATATGGCGGTCATACAAAAAATCAAAAGTTGACTAGAAAAATTTGGTTATCTAGTAGGCGTAGAATGTTTTTTCCGCCTCACACAGCATAAAGAGATCAGCAATTTCACTCCACTGCCGGCACTTTGAAGATATTGGGGTGACCTTGAAATGCGTATGCATCACCGCATTTACAGGAATTTTTTATTTGCGTGTAAAAACGTATTCATTCATTCCACATGAGAGTTTTCGTTATCCATAAACAGTTAGTTAACAGTGAATTATACATGGATAGGTATTTCAGCATGTATTATTATCTGTAGCTATAATTGAAGTTCGCATGCAAAACGTTCAAGACAATATGACGGGTAGTGTAGGTCTCTGCAGCCTGAAATAGATACGCGAGCTGTCATCCGTTGCCGAAGTGATTGTGTTGGTCTACCTATTCTATGATATAAACGTACCAAATTTTAAAACATTTACTTTAAAAATAAACAAGGGAATGCATTTTTTCAGTCGATATTTCAGAAACTACACATTATATTTTCTTCAGAAAATTCAAAGGCATAAAAATATGCAACTTTTTCGAATTTTAATGCCACACATCTGAGGATTGAAAACCCTAAGCAATTAGACTGTAAAAATTTGCCATGCTACAACTGTACATCTGGTCTTAAAAGGGCATGAAAATCTTAACAGATATGAACATTTTCCATTTAAGAAAAATAATAAAAATTACAAACCCTTCATTACCAGGAGCCATGATTTTCCATCGCAAGGTACAACAAACAAAATTTAATGGCAAGATCGTCAGGTACAAAATACTTAATTCCTAGAAGAATATCAAACTGTACACACATCTGTTCTATACCAGTGTTTATATAAGTATAGTTAGTCAACCGGCCTTAGTTGTGGACCATGTCGGCTAGATGGCGGGACTATAATATGTGCAAAATCTCTTAAACGAGCCCTAGGCAAGTCAGTAAACAGAGTCAGTCTAACTTTGTTTTTAAAATAAAATCAGTCTTACCCTATTTACCGACTTCTCTAGGACTCGTTTAAGATATTTTGCACATATCATAGTCCCGCCATCTAGCCGACATGATCCACAACTAAGGCCAGTTGACTAACTATACTTATATAAACACTGACTGTACTGCAACATTTGAATTTAAATTTGTGTTAACGCGCCATCTGGTGTCATATTGCGATGTGATCCTAAACAAGAACGCTAGTGCGCTGTTGAGAAATGTATATTGTCAGACAGGTTCAATACTCAAGTCAATAAAAATCGTCGATAATCGTCGTGAATTCTAAATAAAATAGAAGAAATAGTAAAATCCACTAAGAAGTCCAATAGACAGCATCTGATTTCTTAAACGCAGTCCTAACCATTTTCTCGGACACATCCAAAGTGCTAAGGAAAAACTTCTTACAAACTTTGTAAATCTGACCGTTATGAACAAGCGTATACGACATGGACAGCCTTCGCCTGGACGGGGCTACTTTGCTTATTTTAGATTGAGATCTCTTTATTCTTGATACCAGATAATCTCTTTGTTTCTTTATATCTTTCAATCCCCAGAATGCGTTACAAAGCAAATTCCTGACATGGCTGTCTATCTTCTGGGAACACCTGAAGTAGCAGGAAGAACAAGGTGGCTGCGGCCTTTTTTCCTTTATTAAATCTCCCCGCATGTAAATATAAGTCATTTTTGTTTCCGGTTTGGACTTCACTGCTTCTCCTGCAATTATACAAACAATAACCCAAACAATATGCATAATTGTAGCAGAATTGATATGAGTAAACGAGTTTTTTGGTTAACGATCAGTGGCGGGTCAAACTTTTTAAACTAGTGAGGCAAGCAGTCTGCTGGGATTGTTCCAGAAACTGAAAAGCATGAAAACAGAAACAAAGAGAACAAAATAAAAATAAAAAATAGCATCTAAAGAATAAAAAATAAATATGCTTGTAAAAAATTAAAATATTAATAAATAAATTAAAATGTCTAACAAATAAAAGTATTAAAACTAATTCTTTATATCATAATAAAGTATATGAAATAATGTCGAGACCCATAATGCTATTGTAGTTGCAATTAATATTGAAATTAATTACATTTTTAATTTAAAAAGTATTTTGCATTGTACGTCGTCGGGTAAGACTTTGCAGTTCAAGACAATTATAAAATAAAGTCTTGAGAGGTACCTCGAGCAGTATAAACTCCATCCAGCAAAAAGCTGGCAGATTTAAAAAAACCTTAGCTGAACTCGTTCTAAAAATTCCAAATACCCGAACCATATTCAAGTTTTGATCGTACAAAGGATGTATACAGTAACTTGAGTGTAAATAAATTCTGGACATCGTTAGAGTTTTGCAAGACAAAACCCAAACTCACAAGCATTGGGTACTGAGACATTGATATGCTGCGTGAAACTCAGTTGGCAATCAAAAGGTATGTCTTTGATATAATCATATATATTGTCATGTAGAATATAATAAAAAAATATAGGAGATTTTTTCCGATGAAAGGACATAATGTTGCATTTGTTAATATTTAGTGGCAATCTATTTTCAATGCACTAGTCATTAAGAGAAACGAGATTTCTTTGAAGGTTCTCACAATCCAAAGAAGAATTAATGCGACAAAATATTTTAATATAATCAGCATACACAAGATACTGTACATTTAGATCTTCAACTGTCATTATTAAAAATCACAAAAAATAGAACCGAGTATGGATCCTTGAGAAACACCCGAAGACTGAAGAAAGGTGTGAGATTAAAAACCGTGATATGGTACATATTGGCGATCTTCAAGGTATGATTGAAGTAATTTCATCAAATCGGGGCAAAGCCCTGCAGTTTCCCCAATAATATGGAATGGTCAAGTCTGTCACACCTTGGAAAAAAATCTGTGTATATCACACATCAAATCTGAGAATAAGATTAAATAAAATTATAAAAAAAAATATTTTAAATCGGAATATTTATTTTTGCCAATATTGAAAAAACTTGCTCATTTATTGAATAATATCGTTAGAATTTCCTCATGTTCTTCGGTGATAGTTGAGACTCTGGACATTGCCATTTCACGTTACACGTCTGAATCAGAAACGACAATAAAATTGTAATTACAGTGCACTGAAATTTTAGATTTAATATATTAATAACGTAAAAGGAACCGTACAATATGACAAACTATATTATACTGTCTCTGTTGCACTCTCACAGAGACGGGGCATGCCTCTGAAAGGCCTCTCTCCTGTATCTTACTGTGCTTATGAACGTATTGAAGATTGCCTATACTCTTTATTAAGCGGGCATTTCACTAACAATTTATTGTCGAAGAAATTGATGAATTAATTCATCAATTTCTTCAAGGTCGCACTTTGGTTTTACACATGTTCAGGACTTTGTTAAGTTTTTTAACAATTTTGCTGTAACCTAAAAGTAATTTTAACTTTTGACGTTATATCATTCCCATTTGTATACGAAACAAAAACTGTTAAAAATGAAAAGTAACTTTACTAAT
The DNA here is from genome assembly GCA_037114965.1 of Monochamus alternatus. Classification (NCBI taxonomy): domain Eukaryota; kingdom Metazoa; phylum Arthropoda; class Insecta; order Coleoptera; family Cerambycidae; genus Monochamus; species Monochamus alternatus. The sequence continues at coordinate 143,519,468 of CM073426.1, read as the reverse complement.
TATATTTTAAGGCAAAAAAAAGTGAGAATCAGTTAAAAAAGCTTCCATTGCATTTATTATTGCTGCTGCTCGGTTACTGGTTAAATATTTACATTTATTTTAGGTTGGTATTCGTGAATTGAACTAAAAATTGATAAAAAATTAGAACAAGTTTTAAGTCGTCAATAACTTGACGAAGTTCTTCATCAATTTATTTGACGTCCAAGTTTTAGCATTACATTTGTCAATTGACTTGACGAAGCCACTTGATCAATTAATTGACAAAGAAATTGTTAATGTAAAGCGGACTTTACCGATATTACGATTCTCAGAGGCCAATTCAAAAGTTCCTCAACGTCACTGTTTACAAATCTCGCCGCTGCTAACGCTGTTGTTGGTGTAACATTTGTGTGTTTATATTATTTATAGATATAAATAGGAATTACATATCCAATATATTCTAATGTTACGGCATGTAATAAATTGATTTGATGATTAAAGTAAGCAGTTAGGGATTTTTATTTGTTACTACTTTCCAATTTTTACTGAGACACTGCTGCACTGTACTGCCCGCCACTGTTTATAATTCTCATTTAAGGTATTTAAAAAATATGCAGATATCATCCATGCAATAAACTTTGTAGCTTACCTTCCTTGTCTTGTGAAAATTCTTCATTGGATGTTTGCAAATCATCTTCGTCTTCCTCTTCTAGAACTTCCATTTTAACAAACATATCTGTTTCAGTTTCATTTTTGTAGGATTTTTCAGAACCTTGAAAATTAAACAATGCATAAATATAAATAACATTTTATAGTTTCAATCAGTGCGAAGGCATATATGATATTTGCTAATACGATAATTACAAGTAAAGAAAAATATTTAAAAAAGTTTCATACATGAGTATTTTGGGAGGAAATTTTTAAAATATCATGTCACCTTCCAAAAAAAATATTGATAACCTCGAGAAGACTACTAAAATTATTTTCCACTCTCAAATTTTACCGCTAGACGGCGACCTTTTAAATCCAAATGAAAAGTGAAATTTTCTGCATAAAATCAATACCCAACTTTTCTATTGTAGAATCGCGTTACAGAAAAAGTTGGAAAACTTCCCTTTTCGTTAACCTATTTTAGAAAACTTGTTATTGTTTTGAAGCTGTTTGACAGCTTATTATCTTACACTTAAGTATTTGTATAAACCTGAATCACCAGATGGTGTAAGTTGGTATCTTTAAAAGTTACAAAATATTTAAGCTCATAACTTAAGTTTGGAAAATAACACATGATTTCGGTTTGTGTCATTTTTGAAACAATTTTATGAATAATAAGAGTGAAATATAGTATTTCATTTAACTTTTCATAGAAAAGACATCAAATTACGCCATCTACCCTTTACTTTAATAGAAAGAACAAAATGTCAAATAAACAATGTTTAACGTATCAATAGGAGAGTCCAAATAGTTAAGGTTAAAAGTTCGCCATCTAGCGGTGAATCTTGAAAGTGGAAAATAATTTAAAGACGTATACCTAAACAATAATAAAAATAATATATTGCTGTTCAAATTCAGTTGCTTATGTCCAATATTTCTTACAAAATTTTACACAAAAGTAATAATATATAAAAAATGAAATGAAGTAATGTTCATACATGTTTTATTTAGGGATTAATTTGTGAAAAGTATTTATGTGCATATAACTTCACTCCTTTAAAGCCAAATGTTTTCTTGACAGTAAGTGTGTCTCCAAAGCATATTTTCTTTTGAATGACATGTTGCAGATTTCACAGATGAACTTATCATAGTCAACGCCACATTCAAACTTTCTATGATTGCATAAAGACGATTTGTGCGCATATGACTTTCCACATACGCCGCAAGTGAATCGATTTGCTACAAAAAAGATTCTCCTGTAATAGTGAATACAAATTTAAACAGTGTCTGGGCGATTTTATACATACAAAATATAAAAAGAAATCATATTAACTTAAGTTCCAAATGCAAATTTCAACTATTAAAAACTAACCGCTAAAAATGTATTTTTGCTTTACATTTCTTGGAATTGCTTGGGATTTGGCAGTTTTATAGAATACATATTATATCATTTTGGAGATGCATGTATTGGTGTCGCGGAAACTGTAAGAGATAAGAAAATGGTTAAATTGAGAAAGTTTCAGATAGTTATCTTGCTAATTTAATGGTGCTTGCAGATCAGTCCTAGCTCTTATGATTTTTTAGTTATTTTGAAAAAAAAAAATAAATGTTGCGTTTAAAAAAATCATTTGTAACTTTTTTATTCATTGGAATTCTTAAAATCTAAGAACACTGTTTCATAGTGAAATTCCTCGAAAGTGTTTTCAGTTTTTAAAAATTCCTCTACATAAAAAAGTTAGAAATGAATTTCGAAAAAGCAACATTTACTGTTTTCAAAATAACTCAAAAACCTGAAGAACTAGGGCGGATATGAAAGTGTGCTAACTTAATAGCAACAGAACTGTCTAATTTCCTATCTCTTATAGTTTCCAAGATATCAATACATGCATCACCAAAATGGCTCACACTGTATGTACCTTGAGTCGCAATTTTAAGAAAGGATGAAGGAAATCCAGATATGGGTACAGAGTTTACAGACAACCTGGACAAATCAATTTAATAACTTTTTGGATTGGACTGAAAAACAACTACATATATATTATTAACAAATATATTTTGTTCCAATCTGACAAACTTGCAACGTCACGACGAAGTTTTTAAGTTTCAAACCATATTTTTTTTAAAGAAATCGTCAGTTCCTCCTAATTGTAGTAATAATAGCAATGAGCTATTAATAGTTTATGTTACAAGTCCGGTAGGTGACTTATTACAGTCCGAGTTGGAATACAAACCAGTACCATAATAAAACTTAACAGACGTGTATCCTATAGTATTATTTCCTCGTCTTTCCTCTAATGGTTTTTAAAATACACAAATTCGTTTGTCAGTGTCAAATTAAATTGTAACATCATTTTTATATTGTTTTGTATTATGGAAATTTCAGACTATAATTCAATTCAAATAAAATTAAAAAGCAAAATATTATATAGTGTTGTTAGGTACCATACATTACGATATTTGATACTGTATTGTTCCATTTCCCAGTCGCAAATGACTTCGGGAAATAACGTCATTTAATGGACAGTATGAAATAAATTAATTTACAATGTGTAGATTTTTAAATCTAATTAAATATATTTAAAAGTAAAAATATATTATTCACAGTGTCAGTGACTGTGTCCAGAGACATACGTATACCAAAGTCAATTGTAATAAATACGTTAAGATTTAATGCCTCAAGATTTTCCAGTTCGGGTGCAGTTCTGCCGATGGATTTTGGGGCATAGAAATAAATTATCAAAGATATTGTGGTCTGATGAAGCAAATTTCAGCAGATGTAATGTTTTTAACAGCCACAATATCTATTTGTGGGCCGACGAAAACCTAAGAGTATGGCGAACTAATTTTCAAAATGGATTTCCATTAATCTATGAGCGGGAATCATTGGAAATCAGTTGATTGGCCCAATTGAATTACCAAATAATTTGAAATCCAAACGATATTTGGACTTTCTCAAAATTGCCTAACTGAATTATTAGTGGATATTCCCTTAGAGGCAAGAGTTGAGATGTATATTCAACATGATAGTACACTAGCTCATTTCAGGCGGGCGGTTCATATTTGGCTGAACGAAAAGTATGCTGAGAAGTGGATAGAGAGAGGTGGTCCGATAGCCTGGCCAGCGCGATCACCATATTTGAATCCGCTAGATTATTATCTCTGGGGTCATATGAGTAATCTGGTTTATGCAGCTGAGGTGGATAGTCGTGAAGAATTACTTCAAAGAATTATTTTAGCTGACAATCAAAAGAGAATAATTTTCAAATTCTCCGTGCCTCGCAGAATATTCTACGCCGGGCTAGATATTGTATTGAACAGAATGGAAACTTATTTGAGCATTTGCTCAACTAACAAACAAATTTCCTAATTCCCATAAAAAAAGTGTCATGTAAAAATGTCTTATTTATTATTCGTTGCGTATTCCAATTTTATGATGAGAACAATGTTTCTTTAAATCAATTTGCTCGAAAACGGCGCATCCTGTCGAGATCGAACAAGAGTACCTTTTTTATGTAGAAAACTATGAAATTTTATAATTTGATCTCAACAAAAGAAAATATACAAAAATAAAAAAAATTAGGCAATATTTATACCTTGAGCCCCCTCAGCATGTGACGCCTTTGAGCAAATATTTTAAGTTGTAAGAACAGAAAATTTTGTAGCATTCGAAATGTGTGCTGGAAAAACCATCTTCAAGATTGCCCTATTGGGTGGATCAGCCCCCTTATGAAGCATTTTTCGGGTCATGTTTACATAGGAACTTTTTGCCTTATTTTCACATGTATAATACATGGCAGAAATATTGTGCGCTAATTTCGGGACACCCTGTATATATCACTGTGAAAGTAACACATAAGAAAAATATTAATACATTTTCATATATTATTTATTTAGGGATAATTTATGAAAAATATTTATATACACTATCATATGAATGTATCATGCTTCACTGCTTCCAAAACCAAAAAATGTTTTTTCGACAACAAGTGTGTCTCCAAACAATTTTTTCTCTTGAACGACATCTTGCAGACTTCACAGGAGAACTTTCTATTATCATAATCAACACCACATTCAAATTTCCTATGGTTGCATAAAGACGATTTGTGCGCATATGATTTTCCACATACAGGGCAAGCGAATCGTTTTGCTACAAAAAAAATTACCTGTAATAGTGATCACAAATTTATATATGGTGTCCGAAAACTCTGTTACCATATTTGCTGGGGCGATTTTAGGCGTAAAAAAATAATCCTATTAACATTAAGTTCTAAAATGAAAGTTTTTCGATCGATATGATTGGTAGATGTATACCCGTCAACAAAAGTTTATTGTGGAATTTAGCAGTTTTACAGAATGCGTATTTTATGTAAAAATGCCAATGGATCACAATTTTAAGAAAGTATAAAAAAACATTTGGTAAATAATGATTTGGGAACTGATCTGCCCCTACAGAGCCTAGCCCGATAATAACCAGGGCAGGTCAAAGAATCCCTAAAATTAACGGCATAACAACCAGGAAAATCATTATTTACCAAATAATAGCAGCAGCCGTGAAAGCCTAAAAACTACTATAAAAAAACATGGAAGCAAACTATCCTATCAGCACATCTATGGTTAAAAATAAGTAAACTCCCAACAGGGGTACAAAATTGACAACCTGTGTAAATCTATTTAATAACTTTTTCGTTTATGAACAGACTGGAAAAACAACTACGTATTTATTTTTAACAAATATATTTTGTTCTGATACATTTATGACGTCATGACCAAGTTGTTTAAGTTTCAGACCTTATTTGTTTTTTAAGAAATCATCAGTTTGAGAGATATACAGGGTGTTCTGAAAAACACCAGCATAAATTCACGGCATGTTGAATTTTGACAAAATATTGCAATTTATTCCTATGAACCATGGCGCCTCTTTTCGTTTTCAAGGTACAGGGCGTTGAATATAATTTTTTAGAATCTAGTTTCGGTCCTATCTTTCACAAAATTCGTTCGAATGAACTGAAATTTTGTTATGGGGAGTTTCTGAGGAAACTAAATGCTTTGAAGATATTAATTTTTTGTTATATCATGCAAGGCGTTCACTGCAATACTCCGTCAGAGCATTTTAAGTCCTAACTTTTTTGAAGTTAATTTATTTGCCTCTTTTATCACTTGCCGTTATGATAAATTTTATTCTAAAGAAAAGAGGTGCTCTTGTGAAAAGTGCTAAAATTTGACTGTTTTCGAGAAAATGGCATAGTGCGCCAAAGTCAAGCAGCTAGTATCCCAAACCGTGTGTTTTTTATTTCAAGTAGGGTTTGACACCTAGTTATTTTTGCTATTAGTTAATAAAACGTAGTTAGTAGATTAATAAACCTCAAAATCAAAGATATGTTTTAATAGTAATGATAAAAGTAACGGTTAGTTTATGTTTGGAAAAGTTTAACATATGGGATACTAGCTGCTTAACTTTGGCGCACTGCAATTGATTTTTCTCGAAAACGGGCAAAATTTAGCACTTCTTGCAAGAACACTTTTTTGTTTAAAATAAAATTTGCCGTAACAAGTGACAAAATGAGCAAAAATATTAACCTCAAAGATAAGACCTAAATTGTTCTGACGGTGTACCGCAGTGAACGCAATGTATGATATAGTCAAAAATTAATAACTCCAGAGTATTTAGCATCTCCAAAAATCCCAGAACAAAATTTCAATTCATTAGGTCGAATTTTGTGGAAGATAGGATTACAACTAAAAAGATACGCCCATGGTTCATAGGAAAAAATTGTAATATTTTTTAAAAATCTATCAGACCCTGAATGTATGGTAGCGTTTTTCAGAACATCCGGTATACAGGGTTAACTGTGACTAAGTACAAATATTTTAAGAGAAACATATCGCTTTCTTCTTCAGAAGGAACTCTGATATTGCTGTTTAAATTAAGAAAAAGCAGATTCAGATTTTCTAAAAGTTTTATTTACAGGTAATTCGTGAAAGAAATTCATCTACATATATTTCACTGCCCTAACAGCAGCTAAATGTTTTCTCGACAATACATGTGTATCCAGAGTATATTTTCTTTTAAATTGCATGTTGCAGACTTCACAGCAGAACTGTCTATTACCATAACCAACTCCACATTCAAATTTCCTATGATTACGTAACGACGGTTTGTGCGTATACGATTTTCCACATGCATCACAAGTGAATCGTCTCACTACAAAAGAGTTTCGCCAGTGACAGTGAACAGAAACTTATACAGGACGTCCGGAAATTCCGTTTCCGTACTTGAAGGAGCGATTCAACACATTCAAATCACATAGGTCTTAAAATGTGCGCTGTGGCTGTTCAAATCTATTTTTTGAAACTGACAACTGGAGCAGTGCATATTTTGTGTAAAAAAATCCACTGATGTGTAATCGCTCCTGCAAATTTGGGTACAAAGTTTACAGACATCCTGTATAAATAAAATTATTAACTTTTTAGTTTATCAATCGATTAAAAGAGAACGATTATTAACAAATCTACTTTGCTTTAGTTTGACGAAATCATGACGTCACCAATAAGTTCTTTTTAGTTTCATGTCATATTTGTTTCCAAGAAATCGCCTATACAATTTTAGCAAAATGAGGCAAGATGTGTAGGATACTAGTTGACTTCTTTGTAGTTTTTCGGTCAGTTCATAAGCAAAACATCACCTACCAGTAGATTTAGCACTGGTCTTTAATATTTTAAAACAATAAAACTACAATAAAATCATAAACAAAGTGTTCAGAATCGACAAATGTGTTCGGATCTAGTTCTGACCCTAGAACGCAATCCATAAATTTTGCTGCAGCATTTTGTAAGCCAAATGGCAACCCAAGAAACTCAACAATTTCCGTCCATTTACTGATGATGTTGCTATTTCACTCGAATTTCTTGTCATTTATTGATATCACATCGAGAGTGCTGCTGCTGTGTTACTTATGCTGCCTTTTTATGTACGGTGTTAATGCTGCAGCTGGAAGTGTTGGGATTATCTGAATGCGCTATTTGTAACATTTCTAACAGCATTACCATCGAAACAAAAGCGACGAATGCATCACAAACAGCATAACGATCAATGCGCTTACATCAGCATTCGTTTGAAACTGGACAAATAAAAAAACTAATAATGCTTATCGAATAATGGTATATATAGGTCATAAAAATAAAAGGATAGTTATCATTGCAATATTTATTTAAATATATGACAAATTAAATAAAACTAACAATAAGAACTTAGCTACAAATTTCAAAAAACCATATACAAGTAAAAGACGACATATGTAGCATATTTTAATAAACCATTGCTAGTACATTAATTATTTGAAGATATAATTTCGCCACATTGAATCCTTATCAAATCTTTAAACTGTAGGTCAGTGGTTTCAGACTTGGTCGAGATGCACAAATAATGAAGATATATTGCTCAAGTCCACTTAGCATCTTATCAATGAAAAAACTTATATGATTGATAAGAACAAAACAATTTAGTATTATATTTACCTTAATTTCAATTTTTTAGAAGTCGCACACAACTTCCAGCTGAAAAGTTGTCCGCAATGTTACATCTTCAATATAGAATGCTATTCTTTTGGAAACATTTAAGGCTATAAGAATAACTATGTTCTTCCAATACAATAATTATCTATAGCGATTGTGATTACATGTAAGCACTACCATCTATATCTAGTAAGAATCTACATTTTACAACACAAAACTATATGTATATTTGACTAATTTGACTGATTTGATAACATGTTTAGTCCTATGTGAAGTTAACCCAGTATAAAATTCTAGTAAATTAAACCCACTGATGATCTATTATTTGGCTACACAATTTCGTTACCACGTCTGAAAACTTGAGTTATTATTGGGGAAGAATGAGGAAAAATGGTGACTTCTGCTTAATATAATTCCAAAAAGATTATGAAGTATTCCCACTGCAAGAATTTTAATGAAAATACGTGTTGCATCAATTTATACCACTGCGTCTACTAGATACAAGTTTAAGAACATTATTAGCCATATAATGAATACATTCCTCTAGCAGAATAATTATAATATATACCAGCTACCAAGTGCGACTATTACATTACCATCTACCAATGCAAGAATCTATCTCTAGATCTATCCTTGTAGATTACATTGATTATATTTTGCAATACTATTTAACTACACTGCAACTTCAATATTTCATATTTTCTAAATATAGAGTTTTATCGCTAATAGAAAAATGTTTCAACTCAATAATCGGTAAGTTCATAATTTCGATTGATCCATATGACTGAAATAACTAAAATATTCAACAAGATAGTAATCTAAAGCAACTAATGTGATTATCATTAAAAATATTATTTCGGTCACTTTGAATTCTACCTCTTAGTTATATCTACTATTGGAGTTTAAATAGAACAGTCGTAAAATATAAAATGACAGATTTAAAATGTGTAAAACAGTAACTAACAAATATACTAGAATGGAAAAGTATGATAAAATCTAGACGCCAAGGTTACTCTTGCACAAAAATTTCTCATGAGTTTGAAGAGAGTATTCATAAGAAAACGACTTTCCACAAGCAGCACATTTAAATCCATCGGTACTGGATCTCCTAGTTGATTTAACAGTTTCTATTTTGTGAAATACTGGACTTTGCTTAGTTGGTTCTGCTATTTCTCCCAGAGTCTTCATTATTCTCTCAACGCCAGTTTTTGCGGCTTTATCTGCTAAAAGATAAGTTAGATTACTTTTGTTGAATCATAAATACGATTATTTTGATCCTGAAATGATTGTTCATGACTTAATTTTATTATCTATTTATTTTTATTTTAATTTTTCAATACTACTTATTTAAAATGATTTTCTTTACTCCTTTGAAATTGCATAAAACAAGATTAAATACAGTGCATTCGAAAAGTAACTAATAAATTCATTATTTTTGAAATTGAGGTTTTCGAAAAAATCCCCTGGCACGTCGATTTTGTTTTTAAAAAAGGCACTTTTTGACATACGACCCACATTTGTGACGTCATAGTTGTTTGAGATATGACGTCATCCACAATTTTTTTAAATAGCAACACCCAATTTTGACCATGCCATTTGAAAGAGCGTGTAATTCTACATACATACATCATGAAAAATTATGGTGTTACATAACAAAAATTTCAAGAAAATAATGTTTGAAGATTTTAAAATTTAATTTTCACAATACTGAAAATGATAATGATTATGTAAAAATCGACTAAATTAAATGTTCAAATTGTGCAATGTTGGCTGCCTGAAAGTAGCCAAGACGATTAATAAATTCTTTTTGAACATTATCAATAACTTCAGGAGTTATACGATATATCTCGTGACGAATTCTTGCTTTTAAATCTTCTAAATTAACCGGTCTAGTAACGTATACTTTGCTTTTTAAGTATCCCTACACGAAATAATCTAGGGGTGTCAAATCAGGCGATCTGGCTGGCCACTCAGTCGGCCCCCTTCACCCTATCCAACGATTCGGGAACAGCTCATCTAAATAAGCACGGACAGGTGCTGAATAATGGGGAGGTGCACAGTATTGTGAAAATTAAATTTTAAAATCTTCAAACATTATTTTCTTGAAATTTTTGTTATGTAACACAATAATTTTGATGTATGTATGTAGAATGACACGCTCTTTCAAATGGCATGGTCAAAATTGTGGGTTGTTATTTAAAAAAAAATGTCGATGACGTCATATCCCGAACAACGATGACGTCACAAATATGGGTCGAATGTAAAAAAGTGCCTTTTTTAAAAACAAAATCGACGTGCCAGGGAATTTTCTCGAAAACTTGTCAATTTCAAAAATAATGAATTTATTCGTTACTTTTCGAAAGCACTGTATAACTAATGTTATAAAAATTTTGAAACAATTTTTGGAAGAGGAATCTATAAATGTATTCTTGAATAAGAAAAGAATAGAAATTTAATTATTTTGGGCATACAGTGTGTCTGAATTTATTATGGTAATACGATTCTATTGACAAGTAAAATTTTTGCAATAAATGACTTTTCCGAAAAAAGAAAAACTGAAAACAATTAAGTTTTCCTTTACAAATCATTTGTGGACATACTATATCCAAATATTACCCACCTGTGGATATTGAAGTACTCGCGGCAGAATGTTGTGTTGTCGAGCATTGTTTGGTTGTGCCTGATTTTATAATAGTAATATCCAGTAATTCTATCTTCTTCCCCTTGTTATCGCAAAGTGTTACTAAAATAATACAACGTTAAAAACATGAAAACTACAAAAAATATCACACACAAGCTACAGGATATTGAATGAATTATTTATAAATTTAATGCTTTAGGCTCAAGAATGGACATTTAGGATATAAAATTAAAATGGTCCAAGTTGTTCAAGTTAAGCAAGAAAATGTTCACTCAACTGACCAACATTTACGCATTACAGAATATTTTCTCAGTTTTTCAAAACGAGTGGTTATTATCATCTTTCTTGTATCGAATAAGTATTACTACTTTTGCTATAAATTTACAACAGAACATTTTTATGGTATTTCACAAACATATATTTCTTGATTCCACTGAATAGTTTTGCAGATCCTAAAAATAATATCTTAAAACAATGTATCAATGTCCAAGGTGCTCCTAAAACAGAGTGTTTCCAAACTTCTGTGCGTGTCTGAAATTGTGCAATTCTTTGCCTCATTCTAAGAAAACAAGTTCTTATTAATATATGTTCCCAAAAGCACCGGCTTCGAGACCTATAGGATGTCAAAAAAGTTTTTTTTCAGTTGTTTCACGATATCTCATTGACCGTTTGAGATACACACTAGATGAAAAACAAATGTTTTTGTCAACAACAAAACACGTTGCCACTTTCTTTCATGTTTTCCATCTTAAAACGCCATTTATCTTGAAAACGGTTCGCGTTAGAGCTTTTTTTGATGAGTACCTTTTTGTGTAGTATTAGCGGTTTAAAATTTGCAACGGCAAAAAATCTCTAGCATTCCTAAAATCTCCGCCATTTGTATGAATAAAAATTGAATTAGCGCTGAAAGTCGCTACTATTAATGATAGGTGTGCAAAATTTAAGTCCTGCATTTCAAACGGTTTCTGAGATATCGTCAAACAACTGAAAAAAATCTTTAAGATAGCCTATACTCCGAAATTGGTGCGATAGCGGGTTCATGTTAACAAGAACCTTTTTCATACAAAAAGCAAAAGAATCACACCTTTCATTTGCCGACACGTGTTTTGAAACATTCTGTATATCTTCAAATTGTAACGATGCTTAATCGGTTTGGAATACAAAAAAGTGCATAGAAACAAAAAGATAATACAATGGCGCATAATGATCTATTTTATTTGTTATACAGTTATATTTTTTTGGCATACTAAATACGCATAACGATTGATTAAATTAGCTAAAGCTGTTAGCTGAAATGAAAAATTCAAAACTGATTTTTTTTATTTTTGATATGCTGTAACTGGGCAATGGCTGTTTTGTGACCCCACATTTATATAACAAAAAACCCTTATTTAGCCACAGAATACGGCTCTGGATTTTTTACCTATACTTAAGAAACACCCTGTATATTATGAAGCAAACGTTTCTAGTTTTAATATATCATTTATTTAAAATTAACCACAACTTTAAAGATTCCAGTACAAAAAAAGGCATAAATACAATATTTTAAATTAAACCATTAAAATATACATTTACTTATTTCAACAAGAAGTAGAGCAGCAGTATATGTAGAGAGTGTAAAACAACGTTACGCCAAACTTTCAGAACAAAAAAAAAACAAGTAACATTTTTTCCAAAATTCCTAAGAGTTAAATAATTCTTAAAATATTATGTATAACATAAATATAGTTTCTGATAAACTGAGGATAAAGAAACTTCCAGTTTGGTACAGTGCAGTTCCATCATCGTTATCTATAAGAAAAATATAAAAAGAAACTAACAAATTAACAACTAAAAACCTCCAATAACTATTCGGAATTAGGACATACACAAGAGAACTATTGTAGACTAAAATCTCATGGAGTGGAGAAAAATGTAGCTAGTAAAACGACTGCAGTATAGTAACATTGAAACATTTTTAGGATGAACTAAATCATCAATCTGGATCTTGTTATAATCCTTTTGACTTACTTGCAGTTATACACTCAATGTGCACTGAGAATAATTCCATTTTGTTTTTTTAATGTTAATAGTACGTTGAAGATATATTTATGTATTTTTTTACTATATTAGAAATGTATTTTAAGGTAAAATCACCTACAATCCCTATCAATGAAGTTATTATGTATGCTCTCTGATACCAAACATCTAGGTATGCTAATGAATAATTCCACAGATAAAGCTCTATTCAATAATTATCTAAAAAAAATAATCTGGCTAAATTTACTAACCTGGTTTAATGAAAACATTCTATAAATATCTAAGTTCACTTTTGAAACTAAATTTTCTTACTTTTGGTACAAGGAAATTAAATTAATATAACCAGTTGTTCAATACTTGTCTTCAATTCTGCCATATAAAATACATTTAAAAGAAAAGTGTTTTATACGCAAAAATTACGAGTTTTGAATAATGTTTTATTAACATTTTGAAGCATATGCATAATGAAAACTGTACTGGAATTACACCCATTGGTCATATAGAACACGTGAGTACTTTTAGTTACCTTGCAAATTGAGACATTATCATTATTATCATACAGGGTATCCGGTAAAATGTGGGAAATCTATCGTGTGCAGATAAAACATGAAAAAATAAGATGACATAAATTTTCCTACAGGCCCTTCCTATGGAGATATATGTCCCCGAAGGACTCCGCTGGAAATCGGGTTTTCTTCAATAACTTTTAAAGTACTTTATATATAATTTAATACAAATTTAATGTTATGGACACTAGTAATGACCTCTTAAAATAGTGTCTTTGAAATATATTTAGCTGTTTTAGTTTACCACAAGCGCGTACAACTTAATGTCTAAATTTATAACACCCTGTATGATAAAGACTTTCAAATAATAAATCTGGATAGCTTCAACCTTACACTAAAAAAAGATACTCTTGACTATTGTCGATTAAATAAACCGTTTACAAGAAAAAGTTAGATCTATGTTTGTATGTTGAACCTCTTATGAAGTTTTTCAATAATTTCATTAAGGTGCCTCCTGGACACCAGTACAATATAAAATTTTAAATTTTATATTTCTTCGGATTAAACATCTAAAAATTAAACATTTCTGTTGTTTGAATGAATTTCATATCGCAAAATAGAAATCTTGGCTACCCAGAGTTATTATTTTAAAGACGTTATCATACAGGCTGTTAAAAATTTAGGCTAGTAAAGCTTAGCCCGCCCCTGGTAAACTAAAAAAGTTAAATATGCTCCAAGGACACTAATTTAATAGATCCTTACTAGTATTCACCACATTAAATTTTTATTAAATTATATTAAGTACTTTAAAAGTTATTCAAGAAAAACAGATTTCCAGTGGAGTCTTTCAGGGATATACTGGGTGAACCTTAAATAAGTACAAATATTTTAACCAGCAGTATAGTTCACTGTGTAGAACACATAATTAATAGTTTTTTTACAAAAAAATCATAAACAAAAACGTGAAATTTTAAATAAATTTAGTAATTTTTCTGTAGAAAACTTGTTGAGGACCGCTGACTTTCATACATTTATGAGTCATAGCACTGCAGATTGAACGTGTCTTTGCTTTTATTGATATTAAACGTATACGTCAAGCTGCTATTTTGTTATTTAATATTGTGTGTATCTTTATTTTTAAAATTTGTTTCACTGATTAAAGTGCAAAGTCACTTTATGGTTCTGGATTCCAAATAAATGGTTAATACTGACTCATTTGGGGTTATGTGACGAAAATTAAATTTAATATGCTGTGTGAAAATCATAGTTTTTCGTTATTCTTCATAAAATAACTTAAGGAAATTGTGTCTTGTGTCTCTTTCTAACTGTGTACAATGACATTTAACTTGTGAAATATGGATTACTGATTAAATAGTTCATTTTTTAACAAACAGGTAAGCTTGTGTGCACGTTTATGTATAATTTTTGAACATTGAACATACTAATATCACGTAATATCTTCCTAAATACTTTATGATTTATTTAACTTGCGGAAATTCATTTTTAATCGTTTATAGTAAGGTCAGTTAAGCAGCTAAAATTTATGTTAATAAGACTGCGTATCATACTACATACCCAACTTTACTGTACTTATGCTTCAAACAAGTATTTTTAAAATAGAATTTAACCGTATTACTTTACTATTACGCTAAAGGAAACTTAATATTTATATTAGAGGAGATATGGCAACCTCGCAACAAATCATATGGTTCATTAGGTTGGTTATACAGCGGTTCTCAAAATGTGGGTATTTTCTTAAAAAATTAATATCTCCGTAAATATTATAAATTTTTAAAAATGGCTTTCACTAGACTGATCTATATGACGAACTACACCAGCAGTTAAAATATTTGTACTTATTTAAGGTTCACTCTGTATTTCTGCAGGGAGGGCCTGTAGAAAAAAAAAATATAAAAATTTGTGATCCTATTTTTTCATGTTCCATCTGCACCCGAGACGTATATTTATTATTATAATTATAAATTTAAAAAACTGATATAAAACGTCAAATAGAATAGTAAAATGTAACGACAAATGTAACACACAAAATATAAACTAGTAATTTGTGACATATTTAAGTAGTCCATTCTAAAAATGTTGTAAGATGGAGTATAATAGTTCTCTTATTTATATTAGGGCATGTTTGAGCTTGAGTAACCATGTTTCATTTTCGATTTTTCGAAAATCATAAAACCTTAGACACATTTTAGTAAAAAATGTAGCTTATTTAATCTTGTTACTGTTACAACCTGCTCCAAATTGTATTTACGTGTACAATAAAAGAAATACTTTAGTAAATTATCATTATTTAATATTGTTATTGCAAAGGTTCTTGTGTACTAGGATTCGAGCCGTTAAGATAGCTCTTCTTTATTTCTTCTCTAGAGAGCTGCACCTCATGCTTCAGTAAAAGGTGTTTTTGTATAGACTGAACGTATTTTGTACGGAACTTGCAATGGGGACAATTGTACTTGGGTGGGTTTCCACAAGTGTAAGTCTGATGGTTCCAGAATGTCGCTTGATGTGCGTAAGTTTTGTGACAGTTCTCACACTTGTAAATATGATCTAAAATAAAATGCAGTATAAGAATGAAACATCGTGAAAATATATCTGTATGTTAGGTTTCTTGTTCATGGTTAATATAAATATGAAATGAAGAATTAAAACTTACTTTCAGTGCAAGTGAAAATAATTGAAATAAAGTGCAGAATAATCTTTAGAACTTGGTACTTCTTCTACTTGTCAAAACTGGGAGCATATTAACAGAAACGAAAAATAAAGTATTGGATGACTTTGAGAATTTTATACAATTGCTTTTCTATACAATCACAAAAGATGGTACATTTTACTTAACATATAATTTAGCTATGTTATAAAACAACTAGAGACTACAAACCGTCTGAATATTGAACTAACCAGTACAGAGTACCTCAAACTCGATAGTACAGCGAGGATATAAAAAAATTAAATAAATCTGGGACACGTCGTGTTAAAATGGGATGAGCAATATTCCATTTTCAATCGGAAGTAAATATTCCCAACTAACATTTAAGCATAATAGCCTACTGCACAAGAAAAATTAACCTAAATTGATCGAGATTTACTACATTTCGCCATAAAAACAGTTTTCCATGTTACAAAATCTTATAATACCAAAATCTTAGTCAGAAATTTGTTAACTAAGAGTAATATACTGACTTCCAAGTAAAATGAAATATATGTCAATTTATACAGTTCGAAATTACATATTGTTTACCTTTTCTATGTTTTCAAATGCTAATATTCCAATAACGTGTAAGACAAAGTTATATTTTACTTAATTTCACCTTGAAATCTGTCTTGAAATCTGTCTTCAATATCCAGGGATTTTTTAAATAATTATAATAGGTAAAACTTATTTTGTCCTCAACTATAGTGGTTAAGAATAAGGTAATAACTAGTTATTTTTGCTATATTAAATCCTTCAATTTAATAAGTTGTATTTTTATTACAATATAAAATATATATTCAACTTTGTTGATTGATAGCTTCTAAGAAATATTTGATAATTTCAATTAACCTAACAGAAATATTGTTCTATATTATGGTACAAATTTACTTATTAATGATACTTTGACGTAAATGTTTCTTAAAAGGATCTTTTAGGAAGCAAGATTCTTGTTATATGTATTCAGATATATATTTTCATGCAATAGGGTGTTGAAGTTGTTTTGTGTTTTGATGACCTGCAATAAAAACCTACTTCTGTCGTACGAGTATATCAAAAGATAAAACCCAACAGGCGACTTACACAAAATATTTCAGAGTTGTAAAAAATAATTATTGGGTTCATATTTCGCCTACTAAAATCGAAGCCAACACTGCAGATTATATAAATCAAACTAATGATAGTATATCGATAAACACATCATAAGTATTTCATATGATAACACTGTTATGGTCTCAAATGAATTCAGTAGTGCATGTGAATTGAAATTTGAATTGAATTCCGTTCGAAAATATTTATTTTGTTTTTGTTACACACACATAATATTATTTTATTGGCTTTAATTTGAATTTTCAATCACAAATAAATCCAAGAGTAGAATTTTATATGTAGGTACCCAGTAATAATTTAGTTGGTAATAAATTACCATAAAATGTCTTTATTTGGAGAGTTAATATTTTGCTGTGACGTCAACATTGGCATAGGCAATCTGCCCTATAGGTTAAACTACAGACAAATTGACTTCAAAGTTGATTTTATTTGAGCGGCCATGTTGTAACAAACGCTAGATGTTTTGTTTATTATTTCTAATTGATTACTCATTACGTTAATACAGATAATATTATTTAATACATTTATGACGAAAAATTATTAAACACATTTTATCACTAAATACATCCAGTTTTTATTTTAGGTTATTTTTCAGGATAATAATATTATTAAGAAGCAATAGTAAAAATGTATATTTATAAGGCGCGTTATTTTTATGAAAGTTTGGTCATTATACGAAAAAATTTCCTGGGTTGTACAATTTGTTGAATAGAAACCAAAAATACAGTTATACACTTTATATTATATTAAAATCTAATTATCTATAAATACTCATATACTAACTCCTACTCTACTTGTAGCTTTGTAGCCTGCCTTATATTCTTTCTTTCTCTTCCTATCCCTGTTCGCTATTAGAATGTATATAAACAAACATATAATGTTGTCTCTCTCTAACAAAAGTAGGTCATATAAAGGGCATAATTAGGGTATATTTTGGTAATGTGTTGAAATTTTAACATAAAATTGGTCCGTATTTCTTTTCGGTCTAGTTATCTTATTGGAATAAAATCCTTGTCGACCTATTATTAACTTCCATATTACTTTCGTTTTTTCTCCACATGAGGAAAAAGGCCAACGAATATAGGTAAACTTTCCTTATGCGGAATTGGTCATGAAAAGTTTTGGACCAATTCAGAGGTCAAGTTAACGTAATTTTAACTTTAAATGTTTGTTGGGTTATCTTTGCGATTTTACAAAAACCACTAATGATATCATCAATTATATATTTTCCAGAAACATATACCCAAATTGTATTCCTGTTAAGAAGCTCTCTTTTTTATAATAAACTTTTATTAGATCAATTGCTTCCCGTTTAAAAGCTATAAGCAATATCTTCCTAA
The DNA here is from genome assembly GCA_037114965.1 of Monochamus alternatus. Taxonomy (NCBI): domain Eukaryota; kingdom Metazoa; phylum Arthropoda; class Insecta; order Coleoptera; family Cerambycidae; genus Monochamus; species Monochamus alternatus. Next base: position 143,501,003 of record CM073426.1, on the reverse strand, counting down.
AGAGTTTCAAAAGAAATACCACTTAAAAATCACATTAGCGGTGGAAGGATCAAGTAGTCGTTGGAAAATAATTGAATATTCGTTATATAAACTCTATAAATATCACAAAATACTTGTCATTACCCAATACGAAGATCAAACGTATAACTTTTATGCTTACAAAGTCATAACTACAATATTCACAAGTTGTAGTATTTGACTGAGCGTCAGATTTAAAACAGACTTAATTTTACAGCTTAAATTGTAGTAAATGTAACACAACAAAAGTGAATACAAATACATTGAGTAAGAGAAGTATCATCCTCTAACATATTTTGGAAACAGTAACATTAGGTCGGACTATGGAGAAGTAAGCACTGGGGTTCCACAAGGCTCTGTGCTGGGTCCTATCCTATTTCTACTATATACAAATAAACTTGACATTTTTATGTCCAATGTTTTTCTTGTTATGTATGCTGACGATATGTCTATGCTAATTTCAGATGGCAATGATAAACTGTTGGAATCGAAATGCAATGCTGCGTTGAATGCCATGGGATGTTGGTGCGTGACTAACACAATAGTCATAAAACACAGTTAATCAGATTCCACAATAGGTAAAAAAACTGTCTAGGACTTAAAATAAAAAGGAACAACAGCAAAGATTATATGAAATTTAATACCGACGTAAAATTCTTAGGAATCACTTTAGATTGAATGTTTAACATGGCATAAACACTGTGGTCAATAATTTCAAAATTAAAATAACTTTGCTACCTGTTTAGAAATCTGCGTACCGTGTTGACTGTAGATCAGTTGATATTAGTGTATGTTGATCAGACTCTTTTTCGGCACGTTCTTTGGACGAACTAAAGTCGATTTGTCAGTAAAGGTTTGCCAAACAGGCGCAACAAACACTACTGGTCCATTGGAAATCCCCACATTATAAATCTAGTCCAAAACCAAGGCCACTTTGGAGTAAATTTATGGTGCAGCATCATCGATAGGCATCTAATTGGACCTAATTTTTATGAATATAAATTGAACGGCGTGAATTACCTAAGTTTCCTACAAGAAGAACTTCCTACACTTCTGGAAAATGTGCCTTTGCAGCTAAAGGAGAAACCTATGGTTTCAGCACTCCGGAGCTCCACCCCATAAGGCCAGAATTCTGCAACAATATTTAGATAACACTCCCAGAAAAATGGATTGGGCTGAATGGATCTATTCAGTGGCCCCATTTTTGCTGGGGAGTATTAAAAAATAAGGTCTACAAAACACCTTCGTGAGATATTAATAAACGCAGCCCACAAAGAAGTCAGGCAAAGATTGGAAATGTCTCTCGAAATGAGGGGAGGTCAAATAGAGAATAGATCGTAATATATATGCAGTATGAGGGCGTTTGTCTCATTTTTTAAGTTTAGTTATTGTTATCATTTTTTGTTTTAACTGTATAAAAATATTCGTTAAATCCTTTTATTTATTCTTAATGACATTTATGCACCTTAAACAACAAACATTCAATTATTTTCCAACGATTACTTGATCCTTCCGCCACCGCTAATGTGATTTTTAGGTAGTATTTCTTTTGAAACTCATTACGACGATATTGCTTATAATTTTGAAGTAGTTCCTCCAACAAAAGTTTAGAAAAAGAGTTCTTTAACAGAAAAAAAAATTGAGTATGTTACTGAAAAAAATATAATTGATGACGTCATTAGTCGTTTCTGTCAAATCTCAAAGATAAACTTTTGATTGAAAATGGGGCTTACCTCATCCCTTTTAACCTTTTCGGTCAAGGTGTATTCAAATGAATACATATAATTCATAATTCTATTACTGCCATTTATACAGGTATTTATTTAGTCAGTAGCTTTCTATTCAGAAATAGATTTCTAAACATCTCAAATAAGACTCGTGGCGCCATATATGTCCTTATATTTTAATTTTTACACAACCTGTACTGCGTAATAATCTCTTATATTGAATAAATGTTATAACTTTGCGATCTAAGCTGAATCAGGTACATAAAACATACCTCTTGTGGACCTGCGAATTAGTTTTGAAGAAACTTTCCGGTTCTTTGTAAAATAAAGTTCGGAACATCAATGTCAATTGAATACATGCATGACGCAACCGATCTGGTAATAATGGTAGGTCCACCCTCACTTTTTTTATTGGGTTGTTTTTTACGTTTTTTATCATCGTAGGCAGCCACAATAACTTGAAAAAAACATTAACTGATGCGGAGCTATTATAAATAATTGAATCAGGCCTCTCAGATATTGAATATTACAGCGATGACGTGGAAGATTGGAATCCAGGGAAATGTGGATGAAAACGATTCAAGCATGGACATTGATCAAGAAAACCCTACACTAAGGCCAGATCATGATATTCAACGAATGGAAATAGATATGCCTGAAATATAGACTACCGATAATGAAAATACTACAATAGACATTCTCCAAATTTTGCCTCTAGATGCAAAAATACTGGTTGTAAAGGCTAAACTCGTGTTGTATGTGTTAAATGTACTGTGAATTTACGTTTACGAAAAAAACTTCCTACTTTTCATATAAATTATCTGTCTCCATTTAAACTTGATTTGTACCATTAAGGCATAATGTATGCAATTGAATACATTAATTAACTCAGAAAACACAAAACCAAAAACTCTCTGCATAGGCCCAAAAAATATTTAAAAAAATTCTTAAATACTGTGCCAAAATCAGAATTTTATCATGTGTACAAAAACTTCGTGACCGAAAGAATTAACACAACGTGTCCCAAATTTTTTTTTAATTTTTTGTATCCTCACATTAGACCCATACTATCGTTTGATAGACTGTACAATAATATACCCTACATATAATTGAGTTAAATGAATGGTTAATTAATATTCCTCTGATTATTCTTTTTGATGTCGTCTCGAGACAAGACTATCCCGTGTTTTAGAGAAACGTGCTTCTGCAGGGCATGCGCGTACTTTGTCGTCAAGTTGCAGTGCAAGCAACTGAACATCGGCGGATTTTTGCCGCAAGTATATTTTTTGTGGTTCCAGAAACTGGCATGATGGGCATAACTCTTATAACAGACTTCGCACGTGTAGATGGAACCTAAAAAAATACACTGGTTAGATGAAGGAAAGTGGGAATTATCTTTTCAGAACTTACCTATTTGAAGGAATGATGATTATACCGACATAAATTGTGACTACTATCAACTGAAACAAAAGTTTATTTAAATGTTTGTTCTTGGTCGATCTTGCAGTCATCCCAACTATCAAAATAAATTTTATAGCAGCTTCAAATTCATATAACGTGGTTAAATGCCTTTATACGATACTTATAGAATCGAAAAGGGCCCACTTTTATAAAACACTTTGGTATTATAACAGTTATAATTATATAATTTAATATATATAAAAAACGTATACGACACTTTTTAAACAATTTTATACAGTAACTATAAAAACGTTTTGTAATCTGTATTTTGGTATTATTTAAAGAAATACTATATTTTTTAGTGAAGAATATTAGAACTAAATCATTTTAAGATTGGTGTTGCAAATATTAGAAAGAAAGAAAACATGCTTTATTTGCTACAGTTATAGAAATTTTTTTAGTGCACTTTATTTATAGGTACCTGGGGTTGGAAAATTTATAATTTTCCTTTCTGGAAACTGGTAGACGTCCTGTAGACTATCTGTAGGGTCTCTTGAAACTGCAATTTCCCTGGTAATGGTAGACAATTTTCATGTGATGGCAAAATAACTTTTCTGGACTTTGGAGACTTGTAAATTTAGCTGATGAGTAGGTATTTTTCTCGGGAGTTACCTCACGACGCTGCACCTTCTTCAAAACCCAAGCCGTAACTAATAAACAACTTCTTTGTTTTCATCCTTTCTGGAGACTTCCATGTTAAAGGTCCTTTCACATGAGTTTTTGCAGTCTGCGGATGTCCTTTTTGTACACTTTGTCACAACACTTCTTAAAACTAATAAATTTTTTATAAATGTCCTTTTGTTTTTATGTACAATTTTATTTATTACTAATGAAAACACTCTTTATTTTGTATTTTTTAGGTCATTTACAAGGGATTCTTACAAAGCCACCTTTAATCTTAACAATTCTGGGATTAATTCTAAAATTTGACAAATAAAATCATTTTTCATGATATGGTTTATTTTAGATGGGTATATCTTCTAATGTTACTCGTCTGCTTACAATATGTATATCAGATTAATCTATAGGCTTTCACCTTTCATTCAATATAAGTTGCTCTGGGTTTAAATTCCTTTTTCTCTGTGTACTGAGTGACAGCAATTGTCAACGATATGCATTTTTATGAATTATTATTTTGTACTTGATAATAAAATTATAAAATCATTATTTTAATGCTATGTAATATCATTTATTATTACTAAAATATCCAGGATATCCATATTAACAATTATATATACTTTTGATAAATCTACGCTAATAATTACTATTTTTATTCAACTTTAAGTTCGGTCAGGTATTACTTTCTTGTGATTTTCTAAATGCACATTTCAAATTCGTTACAATATACACGAGTACACGGATTAATCAAAAGTGTCAAGAAATCCAAACCAAGGAGGGTGTTTTCGAAAGAGTTCGAATATCGTTGAGACGAAGACGTCGTGCCTGCTTGGAAATGGACGGAGGGCACTTTCAACATCAAGCTTCCTTTGTCGGTTTATTCCTAATAAAATAAAATGTTTGAAAAACGAATAGTGGTCCATATCTCCGCAACCCTTACTTTTCGGACCCATGTTTATTGAGACTTTTCTGCTTATTTTGGTTCATACTATTACCTCCCTAAATATTTTACACTATTTTTTTAACACCCTGTATATTTATAAAAATTTTAAAGAACCGAATCTTACTTGTTCTATAAAACACTTTGTAAAAACTATTATAAAACAATTTTACACAATTACTTTCTTCTGGAACAAAATTATCACAATTATTTGCACCATAAAATCAAATTGTTCATTAAACAACGCTATTCGATAGTTATAAAATAATTCGTTTCTTTTAAAGTTTAATTTTGTTAGTTGGGATGTTTATATTTGACTTGCAGGAGTCTCACAAATTGTAGTGGAGGATATATTGGAGTTCTTTCAGTCAAGTGGCAGTGACTCAATAAATTTTAATTTTAATAATAATTTTATATGCATACACGTACAATAGAAATCCAATACAGCGTGTTCCGCATAAGGGGTTCCAAAATATTGCAATTTAACCAAACATACCTATATACAAAATTGTACACAGGCGGAGTTATAAGCCTTCAGAGTGTGGCCAAATATTTCCAAAAAAAGTTACTTATCTCTGAATTACTTTAACTTGAAACAACCAAATTTGGTACATAATTTAGGTTAACTATGAGTTCATGTAAATTGAAACACTTCAAGGTGTGACTAACCCTCACTCAGCTAACAATTTCCTATTCTATAAAAATCGTAAGAACGTTTCCAGAGCAAATTTTTTAGAGCAATGTTTGTTCTAAGAACATTTTCAAAACGTTCTTACAACAATTATACCATAAAAATGGTTCTATAGAACCTTTTAGTTCTTTAAGCGGTTCTGTAAGGTTTGCAGGAAATACTTATAGAATTGTTGAATACACGTTTTCACAGGCCTTAAAGAATTTTTATAACACAGTTACAAAGCAATCTCATAAAAATTCTATAGCACTTCGTTATACAATTTTTGTGTTGCATGGTGTTCTATTTAGAGAACTTTAAAATCGTTTAATTGTATCTTCTAAAAACAAAATGTTTCTGTATCGCACATGTTAGAAATAATATGGATGGGCCAATAAGAACCAATAAGATGGACCTAATCAGCCTGCATAGGAGTACTCACATTATGAATTGCTTAGTTGGTTTGTTCATCAGGGAGCAGTACATTTTAATGTGGAAAAAGTTTTATCGTGAAATATGTAGTACATAATTGTAATTTTTTGACGCGCCCTCAGTTAACCTTATATTTCCTATGCTGCTGGAAATTTAATATAAAAAAATATTTTCTATATTGATGAATTTAACAACCAACTGTATATAAAATTATGAGAAAGTAAGATTTTTTTTCTTTCTTCACAATATGGCGACAGAAAGAAAGGCATCATCTTATACTTCGAATGGATTCTCACTAATATGACATTTTTGTGTCGATTGCAATGATTATGGAGCAAATATACTTGGTAAGCAACTATTATAACAGATCTATGCCACTTAATATCCACAGAGTGTTGTCATATTTTATTGTGGTAATTCAATCTTATTTAATAAATCTAATAAAATGCTTTAACTTCAACATCTAGTGCAAATGGATAAGGTTTGGAATGGTCTAAATTAAATATGTTACTAAATTTCTATAAGAAAATCAATTTCTATTAGCAATCAAATAAATCTTATCTATCGTAATAAAATTTTCTTTCTGCAAGCAGATAATAATTTTTATAAATCACGACTTTTTTATACAAATTTCCCGATTATACTTTGATCAAAACATTTCGTACTTTTACAGGCAGGTCTCCTCAGATGGGGGTATGGGAAACCTACATATATAAATGAGAGTTCTATAGCATTTTTCATAGAACAAAAAAACTTTTGTTACGTATTTACTCTATAATGATTTTATAACAACTGTATTACTATTCTTTATAACTGCTTTAAAGAGTTTTTTCTCTTAAGTTCGAGAGCAGCTTCCACATTTGTAATTTATTTTCCGTAGCAGAATTGTAACTTAACAACGCGTTATACAATACTTCTATAATTAAACTATAAGCGACATTACGGAATAATTTTATAAGAGTGTCACAGGAGATGGTATAATTCTGTGAAGCAGTATTTTGCATCGGTTTTACAGTAATTTGATTCTATAAGCACCGTTGTTGTAAAATTGTGTTATGTGTTGTGTGTACACACTTATAGGGCTACATTAGCAGTTACGTTATAAATGCTCTATAAATTATGCTCTAAGAATGTTCTTGCAAGAAATTTAAAAAAAAAATTCAATTTCAAGGCAAAATAGTCTCATGTGCCACATTAATGCAACAATTTAGTATTCTAAATACAACTATAAAATATTTACAGAATATAAAACTCCTGTTACTCTAAATTTATAGAACTACTTTGCTAGCTGGGCAATGTGCCATTTTTTTTCATTGACCAAATTTTAAAAGAATGATAATTTTAGTGTTTAAAATTTGACAGTAAGTAATAAAATAAAATAATAATAAAACAATAAATTAAAACTAAAGAAATTGCTCAAAATAGGCACCCATTGTCTCTGAAATATAAATTTATTCTTTGCCGAAAATTTGAATTTACATTGTCTAATAAATGATGATCGTTTCTAATAACGTTACACTTATTTGTAATACGATTCCACAAAACTTCTTGCGATTCAATTGGCAGGAATAAATAAAATCCTTCAATGTCCACGAATGGAAATAATCACATTTGTTGAGGTCTCGCGAGTGTAGTGACCAAATTTGAGGACAATTATTTCATCTTTCTAACCATTTGTTTGGAAACTTAAAATTCAAAAATTATGTAACAGTAGCCAGTAGCACTAAAATGTTGTAAACATTTGTAATTCCTCTACAAGTGAAAGAACCCTAATCATTGTAAATAATTCTCTTGTGAAAATTAATATCTTGATGCAAGATAAACTCGCAAAAGGTCACTCGTCGATCGAAATCTTGAGGCAATAACTCTTGCACTTTTAGAATGTGATATGGATGCAGCAGATTACGTTTAAGAATTCGATGTACAGAAGTTCTTGATAATCCAGTTTCTCGAGATAAACATTTAGTGCTTATTTGCGGTTCATCTTCAACTGTTTGCAAAATATTTTCTTCAGTTTCTTCTTGGCACTAGTTGTGATGACTTAATTATGTTTAGAGATACTTTAGATACCATATAGGATGTTAAATAATTCAAAATATATCACAGCTACACTCAGCCATATTGCAAGTTGATAGATGACTCAGATTGACAATGTTAAAAAATCAAGTCTAATGGAGATACTGTAAGATACCATTTTGAAAAACTGGTAGATCCAATCACTTAAAACTCATATTCTCGATTATTTAAACTTACTTAAGGCCCTGTTCATTGCAGTAGATGTGGTAATAGCATACAAACGTGTAGGGTTCCATTTCGAAAATAAATTCGAACCATGAAAATCTTATATTTTTAATTTTCAAATCAGCACTTTACGAGCCAATTATAAATTTTCTATTTTTTTTTTTGTGAAAATATACAGGGTGACTTTAAATAAAGTAGCAAAAATAAGGCCCACATTCCTTAGGTGAAAATAAACCGATTTAACCTAACATACCTATATCCCAAATCGCTTAATAAAAAAGATATAGGGTGTCAAAGTTAAAATTTTATTTTCGATATTTGTAGATAACTTCTTAAAAAATTCAAATATTTACTTAAAATTTGTAAACCAGGGGTTATTGCAGGTGAGAAATTCAAATTTGTTTCTAATTTTGACGGCACTAGTAGAGGGCGCCACCTATGACACATCATGTTTCTTTTAAATAGCAGAACTTTTTTGCTGCTTAGTGTATCCATCTGACTATTGAAACAATCGATTCTCCTACCTGTTATATCCGAAAAAGATATACCTTGTTGAAGTCGTTAGGAGTAACAGTTTTCGAAATAATCCTATTTGAATTATTCAGTGTACCGATTGAAAACTGTTATCGTTTCAGGTAAATTGACTTTTTTATTGAAAATATAGCAAAATGTTATTTGAAAAAGTTATTCAGAATGGTAAATTATGAAGATGTGCAAAATTTCAAAAAGATCGGCCTGCTTTGATAAAATCTTTGTGCTTTGTTGAAAAAAATGGATTCATCAAACCTCGCCGATCTTCTTGAAATTTTGCATGTCTTCATAATTTACCATTCTGAACAACTTTTTCAAATAATAATAATTGCTGTATCTTCAGCAGAAAAGACACTTTACCTCAAACCAAAATAGTTTTTACTCGGTGCACTCAGCATTTCAAATAGGATTATTTCAAAAATGGTTACTCCTAAGGACTTAGCAAGGTATACTTTTTCAAATAAAACAGGTAGGAGAATCAATTATTTCTATAGACAGATGGATACGCTAAGCTGCACCAAAAGTTCTGCCATTTAAAAGAAACATGATGTGCCATATTTGGCGCCCTCTACTAGTGACGTCAAAATTAGTAGCAAATTTGAATTTCTCACCTGCAAAAACTCCTGGTTTACAAATTTTAAGTAAATATTTGGATTTTTTAAGAAGTTGTCCAAATATCGAAAGTAAAATTTTAACTTTGACACCCTGTATCTTTTTTATTAAGCGACTTGGGATAAAGGTATGTTAGGTTAAATCGGTTTATTTTCACCTAAGGAATATGTGGTCTCATTTTTGCTACTTTATTTAAAATCACCCTGTATAAAGCTGATACAGAATGACGAATTATATATATTTAAAAACAGTTTATTAATTCTAGAAAAAGCAATAGCACACCAAGGAAAAGTTACTAACATATCAACTATAAACATAATTTTTAAGAATGTACAAATTTTTCCAAATTTGAATTAACATTTTCATCGTTTTAAAAACATATTTAGAAAAATCTGCTATGACAACAACATAAAACATTGATTTATAAACCAAAACTATAACTAGTAAATAACTAACTACCTTTAAAATAGAAATATTAATAATTGAATAGTTATTGGTAAAAAATTTGAAATTCTATTAAATCAGAAATGATTATTACACAATATGATACCAAAAATAATTTTAGTTACGTATAACTACTATCCTCGTTTAAATATAGTGGAGTTAGTTAAGCTTAGTAGTAAACATAATAGATGGCGATACTCTTTTAAAATCCAAGTCACCCTTGTCTCTAGTGTGAATAAGGACGACATGAATTTTAAAGGAGTATTGTCATCTATTGTTTTTACTCCTATGTTTGACAGGATGTTTAACTATATTATATATAAACATGGCTATTATGCATTATCCAGTCACTCAATTCAAAAATGGCTTCAAAAGTAACAAAACTATGATTTTGTTTTAATTATAGATAATCTTTACAGTGACCAAATTAAAATGATTACTAATTTACTACAAAATCTGAACTTGGATTGGTTCTTTTTGCTATAATTACATAGACATATGCTTCTTTCTTATATGCACGGTCATCTCATACTTTCTTTTGCTTCTGTGTCCACAGATGGAGCATTGGAACTTTGGTTCCATGCCACATTCGAACTCCATATGCCTTCTCATTATATGGGCATGTTTGTATCTTTTAAAGCATTTAGTACACTGGTACTTCTTTTCCGGCTCGTCTGAATTAAGCATGCTCCTGATCATCATCTCTGCTTTTGAATCGTCTGCAAGAAATTGGTATTAGTACAAAATTATATTTTTATCATGGGGAGGGGAGGGTTTCACCGACGCTAAAAGCAACATTCACATAAAATTTTAACTGAAAAATTGAACAAGTATAATATAATATACTGTACTCCGGTATGTATATACAGAGAGTTTCCAAAAGAAGCAACAAAAATTGTACTAGTGAAAAAGAACGTTTTGCATAAACCATTTCCATATGCAGGGTGTTTCTAAATAAGTGTGAAATGTTTTAGGGAGTGGTTGCCGAAGTTATTTTGTGAAAAAAATAAACGTAGGTCGAAATATGTTTCGTTACCGAAATACAGACTGATTAAGTTTTAATTTTTTATTTTCTATTGTCTGAAGCTATTTATTTGTGGCATAATTTTAGTTTTTCTTTAGTTTTATTGGGTTTTTGTCACACTTCTGAAAAAATAATAAAGATTAATTAAATAAGCCCTTGCGCCAAACGGAACAGTCAAGGGTTATTTTTGAAACTACGTTTGCCTAACCAAAAAATCTCACACTGAAAGAAGCAGATAAGTAAAAAATAACAAAAATCACATCACTATCGCACACTTCCGTATTATTGACGTTTCGAGAACGAGTTTTTCGACCACGCCACTGACTTTTTTCCGGGTTTGATATTTTTTTAGAAATTTGCCCTCAATTCTGAATGAAATTGATCTTTAGATTATTTGAGCATGTCTGCATATCCGCATTTGTAAAATATGTAGAACTGCCATTTCCGCATCTGTAAAAAAAATTTATTTACACAAAATTGTTAACTTATTGACATTAATTTTGTAGCAAACGAATAATGAAAAAATACTAATTTTACATTTGGACGAGATGGTTGTATTTTATTTATAAATATTGATAACAACCTACTAGATAATGTATCAATAGAAATTAAAAATACAGAACTTGCAATAAAACGTTTTATTTTTTTACTCAAAAACGGTGCACCATTTCTTTAATTTAAATTGGGTGTTGCATTCTCGCACGAACGTTACTGGTGCAAATAGGAATATTCGGATCACCCCAAAAAATGGACATTTATCCCTCCAAAGCGCTTTTCAAATTTCGAATCAATGTTTTTAAAACTGTTTAAAATAATTAAGAAAAATATATAAAAAATTAAAATTTAAATACTGTATCTCGAAAGGAAGCATTCGGCCTACGTTTATATTAACTTTTTTCCACAAAATAACTTCGGCAACCATCCGCTAAAATATTTCCCACTTATTTATAAACACCCTGTGTAAATGTGTTATTCGGCTGTAGATTTACCGGTACAATTTGTGCTGCCACTCCTTTTATAAATACTCTGTAGGCATAGGTATATATAAAACTAAACACATAGGTATACTTGTTCATTTATAGTTATTTAAAAAACTTCGTTAAAATTACTGCAGAGGAAAATAAGTATCAACAAATAAATAAACATTTTTTTTAGAAAAATTTATTAAAATACATAGGTACTTTTGTTAAACTTATATACAATATTATTATTATTTTTACATTATATCATTTATATCACATTAATTCAATATTTTTTTACATGCAATGAAAATAACTTAAAAAAATATATGTATTTCTCGAACAAATTACCGATAAAATCTCGTTGATATTTAAATTTTCGATAGTATGAACTACAAGAAAAAAACTAATGCCTAGAACCCATTTTACGTAAAAAAATTTGATCTAATAAATTGGTTAAGAAGTTGATCCATTTAGTACATCTCCACCAAAAAAATTGAGGATAATGAAATAACCGACTGTGTGATATTATGTTAGTTCTAATATACTTATATTGTGTTCAATCAATTATACAGGGTGTTCAGTAAAGAATGGGCCATACTTTAAGGCTAACTTCCTTGGACAAAATAATGCGATTTAAACCAATGTATCAGTATTTATTACAATTTTGCTTCCTTAAAAAGTTAGAGGCGGGAGATCACTTTTTGATTTAATTTTTTGGATAATTTTACAGTATGAATTTGGTATTTTGTACATTAATGTATTATGTGAACAACGTGTAAATTTACAATTATTTTTATCAGTGTATAACTTCTTAAGGAACAAAATTGTACTAAGGTAAATTGATTTATATCACATTCAGCCTTAAATTTGATCAATAGATTGGCCAATTTGTTGTAAAGCAAGACGATGCCTAAATATATTGATTTATACAAAGTCTTGAAAAATTTATCGGGCCATTGCTAAAAGTAAAACCAATGTAACAGGAAAAAATTCTTTTTCAATTATTTATAATCGATGTATTAATCGTCTATAAAATTATGTAATCTAAAAGCATGCTTTCGTAAATCAGATTTGTAGTAATATGAGTTGTTGCAGAACAAGCACTTATATTTCTTCTCCTTCCCACACTCTATGGAAACGTGCCTCTGCAAGTTTTTTATAAGCGTGTACGATTTGTTGCAATTTGGGCAAGGATATCGTTCTGGAAAACAACATTATTAGTATATTTATTTTATTTAAATTTTACTAAATTACTGAGTGTTTTCTAATATACAAAACATCAGTTAAATACATTATGGATATATTTCATAAATAATAAGTACATACTGTATAAAATACGGCTTATTTTACAAATAATACTATCTAAAGTAAGTCGAAGATGCCTCTAATTGTAATTTACAATTCTAAATACGGTTTTAATGAGATTTAAAGAAAGTTACGTTTCGTATTCACAGAAAAATCGACAAATTTTAGTTTTTTACTTGGCAATGCAGGACAGTATAGATAAGTTTGACTCAACTTCAGTTTGGTATTCTACCTATGAAAATTACTAGTGTTGGCAATATTGTTTTCCTTTTTCTTGGTCTTGTTTTGGTCTCGTATGGCAATGCATGACAAGACTTGATAGCTCGAATTGCAAGGCAAGACAAGATTTTAAAGAAAGTTTTGCGAGATGAGATAAGAAATACTGCTACGACAAATAGTCTTGAAAAAATAAATATAGCATTTCTATTGGTATATACTTTATTTAAAATTAATTATTTTCAAATTCAAGTTTATTGAATCTAGGTGCAGTTCTGTTGAACTGAACTAATTTTAAATTCACTGCTACTGGACTGGCTGATGTAAAACTGGCCGTTTCTATACTTTATAACATCTACCAATCGACCACTCTCGACAATCGACCATATCGATAGTTACAAGTGAGTGTGACCGTAGTCGACCGAGAGTAACCACCACTATTACCAAATTCGTAATAGAGTTCTCTCTGCTAATGTTTCTCATTTGTGTACAAGTCTCGCAAGAATTATGCAAGAGTCTCAAGACAATATTAAACATAATCTTGCAATTATAAAAGAATCTCAAGACAATATTAGATATGATTTTGCAAGATCGAGAAAAGAAACTCTTATTTTGTAAGACACGAGAAAACTTTTCCAAGATTTCTAGTCTCAATCAACACTATGAGTGTTGCAAGACAAGACTTTTTAAAATTCTGCAAAACTTCTTGTTGTATGAGCAATAGTCTCGCAAAATTGCGAAATCAGAAACTTGTGAGACTCACATGACAAGGCAAGACATGATCTTTTAAGACCGAGCAAGAAGACTTTAAAGAAACTTTCACACTTTTTTCAAGAATTGTGGTGTTGGTCAACGTTAAAAATAATTGAAATTTATCAGATAACAGTTTTCGATTAAAAGTTTCGTAACGACGTTACAGGATTTTGAAGTATTATAACTGTTTTTCTCTATTTGTATCCATAATTTGAATTATAAAAGAGATTATTTCACAAAATTTTGAGGATGACATTTTTTCAATGAATAAGAATTTAAAATACTATAGTGGCGTAGTTGCTGGGCAAATAGTATTATTATAGAGCCCGTAACATTGACAGGTTATATTAGTCGCGTCAAATTAGCATGAAAAATGTGAAAATAGACAACTTTTTGCGGAGAAGTCTAATTGAGATGCGGTTTTCTGCAAAACGTTCAGGGAATTTTTTATAACAAAAGGTACATCTAACCTCTGTACGCTCGCAAATTTTTAATTGTTTATTTAACAAATGACCCATTTTTGTTGAACATATGGCAAATGTCTCTCTTTATCACTTTGATGTTAGCTTTATTATTTAAAAGACAGAAATTCCGGAAAAAATTTCGGGTCTCTAGTGATTCCGGGAGTAGAGTTATTAATTTGTTAATTAGCCAGGTTGCAAAAATAGAAAAATAAACAATTTCGTGCAACAACCTTGTGCCGATGGTTCTCCCCATGATCCCAGAGTTATTGCAAAAAAATCTGGTTCTCTAACGATTTCGGGAGTAGAGTTATTAATTTGTTAATTAGCGAGGTTGCAACAATCGAACAATAAACAACTATATTTGCAAAAATCTTGTGCCGATGGTTTGCCTTAATAAGCCAGAAATCCTGGAAAAAATTCCGGTTCTCTAATGATTTCGGGGGTGGAGTTTTTAATTTGTTAATTAGCCCAGTTACAGCAATTTAGCAATAAATAATAAAGCTAACACCAAAGTGATAAAGAGGGACCTCGAAAACCCCCGAGAGAACATTTTCCAGACATTTTCGTTGAATCGTGTGTGACATTTGCCATATATTCAACAAAAATGGGTCATTTGTTAAATAAAAAATTAAAAATTTGCGAGCGTACAGAGGGTAGATGTACTTTTTGTTATAAAACGCTGAACATTTTGCAGAAAACCGCATCTCAATCGGACCTCTCCCCAAAAAATTACAAGTGAATTGCTAATTTGACGCGACTATATGGCAAAACCCAATTACTATTACCATCGATAGAACCAATCACTGATGTTTCGTCAAACTTATCGTATATATGGTATAATTTATTATTTTCGTTAATACTAGTACATGTAAGAGGAATATTAGATATGTCGAGGACTAGTTTGAAACTGTCAAAAGTATAACTAACTACTTCCCCCATGACCTTTACTGAAACACATTGAACATTCAGACAGTTTGAAACTAGTCTATAATCCTTGCTTGAACAGACCTGTTAATGACAATTTGATTTATACAGATAATGGTTAAGGTTTATATTAATTTGCAATAAATTTTTTTATAAAGCAGGATTGAAGGCTATTTCAAAATATGTAGGATTTTTCATAAAAAGTATTACATAGGATGTAAGTGGACTGACCGTCATTATCTTAACAAGTGATTGGACCCAATTGTGATGTTTCTTCGTATACCGATACTGCACATTTGACAAACATTATAGGATGTGCGTGTAACATTCATGTAACTATCTCGAACATAATATACACTTAATCCAGTCATGATTTCCTTCCGTCTGGTTGGTTTGCATTACATCGTAACTTATTCATTCTTCAAATGACTAAAATATTCAGTCAAGAAAAGGAATCGCATACGGATTTTTGGTGTTTTATAATGATTTAACTTTCTCCGTGTTCTTAAACTTTGTACCTTTGGCAGTCTTCTTTTCTTGCTCCTACTTTTCTTATTTCAACATACACTGTTAAAGTTAGGATTGCTCTCAATTATAGTGGTTTTTAGGTTTCACGGCCAGTGCTGTAGTTTGACACATGGTGATTTTCCGGGTTGCTGTGCCGTGACCTCGGTAACTGGTAGTTGCCAGAAACAGAGTTAAAATGCACATCCCTAGAATTAGCCGGAATTATTTTACCTGCCCTGGTTGTTCTCATGTTGTTCATGTTATTCGTAATTCTATGGAATTGCTCCTTTTCCGTGCTTCACAGGTGGACTTAGTGATGGCGGGAATACTACCACTTTTTCGGATATTTCCAATACAAGAAACTTTCAACCATATTTGCTGGTACATCTCTCCGAAAGAAGTAAGAAAGATTGGCTAGATAACATTTACGGAAGAGAACGTTAAAATAGGTGTTCTTAGATTATGTGGCTAGTAGAACACATGCATGACTATTTCAATTCACAAACACTTCAATTAGTCGGTACCATAAACACCTTAACTGTAATAAAGTAATATTTGATGTATGAATTAATTTAAATATTAAAAAAATTATGTTTATTTCTGTTTTGAGTAGGTACATGAATGGCAGGGGTTCGACGGTTGCAGTTCAGACACTAGGTTGAATACGGTGTTCAAATATTGTTGATTTAAGTTTGGTTTTGCCTCAATATATAACTTAATATCTCAATAGCCAACTCACCATAATAATTACATCGCGGAATAAATATATTTGTAATTGAGTTTCGAAAAGATTTGTCGTAATTCGTAAAATATAATGCATATTGGTGTGTTTTTCCTCAAAGGCATTAAGCAATCAAAATAGCATCTGTTCTTGACACTTTCAGTGTGTTTTATGGCCACGAAAATTGCAAATGGAAATCATCTTTGACATTATGTAGATTTTTTAGTAATATAAATGATCATATTTCACCTAAGCCTCTAGACTTGGATTCTAACCTATGGTATACCTACAAATAATACTTTGTTTGGGTCCAATGCAAGGCGTTCTACAAGGTCTTTGCAAACTTTGGCATATGGTAGCTGCGAGATGTCAAATTATTTTTTCTTATATGAACATAAGTCCGATCCGTTTGTTTAGAAGTTACAAGCATTTTAAAAAATATAATTTTATATTTCAACAAAGTAGCCTGATAAGTAAAAAATGATGGTTGCTATAACAATAATCATTTTTGTTAATAATTTGACACTTAGCGTTAAAGTGATAAATAAAAAATATATTTATTTCCAATTGAAGAGTATGCGTATATTGTCTTTGTATATGGAAACGCCAGATAAGAAACTCGATACCAATAAATCATTTCGTAGACTTCAAGAAGAAGATAACCCCACTCCCAAAAATGCCCTTCATCCTATGAAGTGAATGTACAAAATGAAGAAAATATAGGAGATGCTATCTATTAAAGCTCCTCAATTAGTGTATATGTATTGAATAGAGAAATTTTACATCCGTTTCATTGCCAAAATATTCAACCCTTACATGCTGGAGATGCTCCTTAGCAATTAGAATTTTGTCGCTGGTTACTTCAACATGCACAAAGTGATAGATTCATTTTGTTTTTGATGTGGCCTGATAAAGTCTTTCACTAGAGACGGCATAAATAGCAATCATAATGAACATATCTGAGCGTTACAAAATCCCCATGCAAGTAGATCAAGACGTTTTCAGCAACGTTACAGTGTCAACGTTTAGGGTAGCATTTTCAAAAGTAATTTACTGCCTGTACATAAATAATCGTCTCTAAAATCTATGTAGAACCTTCTTGAAAAACAACCCTTTTGATTTCATTGATGACATATTATATTGTTCAAACTATGTGGTACCACCACATAGAGGAAGACCATAACTGCTTGGTTAAATGATCGTTTGCCGAATAAATGAATATGTCAACAAGGTTTAATAGCATGGCCACTGCGTTCGCCAGATCTAAATCCTTTGGACTTTTATTTATGGAACGTATAAAGCAGCCTGTCCACCATGTTGAAATCACTACTCATCTGTAGTTACTTGGAAGATTCAGGACGTGGCTAACCAGAAATGATTCAAGTCTCATTCGTTGAGTGACGGAGACTTGCAGTCGAACCGAGTGTGGACATTTTGAACAATTTTTAAAGTCAACTTTGTTAATAAAGGTTAACTAATGTTTAAACTCTAAACACAAATAATAATTATTATTATGGCAACCATCATTTTTACTACTTTGATTGAAATATGAAATAATATTTTTTTAAATCTTTGTAACTGCTAAGCAAATATCGGAATCCATGTTCAGATAAGAAAAAATGTTTGATGTTAACCCAGCTACCATCTGCCAAAGTTTGTCATGGAACTTGTAAAACACTGTATATGATTTATTGAAATAATATCAGTCGGTTCCCTTGCACCTTTTACGTATTGCACTTTAGACAACAGTATTTACAAATTCCTTAATATTTACACAGTCCTAATATAAAAAAAATTCTTAAAGATATATAAGTATTGCATATTATGGAAATCCGAATGCTCAAATTCAGAGCTTATTTGAACAATATAACTAGGTACAACCAATTATAATATTCGAGAGTCTAACTTGACGATCTTTATTTAATTTCAGATAACCAAGTTTTAGGCAGAGCAAACTTCATCTTTATTTCATGATGTCATCAAAACTGAAATGCTCCAAACGCCCAAACTAGCTGTTAATTCAATCTTAGTACGTTCTCATTGAAAAGTCAATATTCATCATGTACATTCGCTATATGCTTAGTTACACTGGACTTGTGTTTGGCTCTATAAGGGCATCTGCTACAACGGAATGCTGGTTCCTTCTGACACTCATACTTTTGGTGCCTCCAAAGTGACCTAGCCACTTTATAGCCCTTCCCACAGATCCTGCAGCAAAAGTTGCCTAAAATAACAACAACTCAGTATAATTATAGCCCAGTTAAAATGAAAATTTATAATTCACATCGAGTTAACAAATGCTTGTATTAATTGTTAATTGATTGAAATGAATTGTACCTGTTATTTCACACATGAAACTGATAGAAAATTACATTTAATTTACATAAGGGTAAGCACCTGAAAATTTATCTACTTAATCAATTAATGGACTACTTACAATACACAGTATAAGCATGGCCATATCTTGCTTGCTCTCATTAACTGTAAATGGATTTATTGAAAAATCCCGTATTCAAATCAAGAATTAGCAGATAAAATAATAGTTCACGATTTGAAGACAATTTAAATATGATTGTTTCTACCGTTACCTCCAAACAACCGAATAGAATAGTGCAAAATTGTGTTCAAAATTGCGGACCATCATTGGTAGACTGAATCCAACACTTAGAAACATGCTTATTAAGCTCGAAAAAATAATTTGTAGTTTTTACCAGCTAATATCAATTTATGGTAGTAGGTTATTTCTCATTATTTTTAAGTGAATTTCAGTCCTAGCTGTTTCAACAATTTATAATATTAAACCCTAAAAATGTAGGTGACATTATAGAAATGGCTAAGTACATTCAACACAACAGAGTCGATTTGATTTTTTTTTTATTTGAATTTTTTTTTATTTTCAATATAAAATATGATATTTTAGGCCACATGTTGCAAATTGTTTATTTTGACAGTATTTATTGAAGGAATTCACTTAATTTAACCTACCTATTATTCAGAATTTGCATATTGTGCAGCTGGACTTGACAGAACTAAGTTAGAGGACATCAGACAACCACGACCGCTAACCGTAAACGTCAACACACTTGGGAGTATTGTTGTCAAATTTCAAGATATATAAGATAAGCGCACCACTTGTGAAATATTTCATATCGTACATCACTTAACAGCGAATTAAATACGTTTTTGAGATAATACACGTACATGATACAAGACACTTTAAATTTTAACATAAAATTGAAAAACGCACAACACTATAAAAATTCTATTATAATATTAGGTTTGTTTCTGCAGCAGTTGGAAACGGTTTGAAACCATCAGAAATGTCCGTCCAATTATGTTTGCGTTAAAATCAATGCTAACGCGTTCCCAACTTAACTGGTCAAATATTTCTGACAGTTGCAAACCGTTTCCAACTGCTGCAAAAATAAACCTATAGGTTTATAATAGCATTATCATCATTATATCATTATATCATTATATCATTATATCATTATATCATTATATCATTATATCATTATATCATTATATCATTATATCATTATATCATTATATCATTATATCATTATATCATTATATCATTATATTATATAAAAATACAAAAATTTTCAAAAGACACCGACTGTAAATAGTGGGATAGAGTTACGCAATATAATTTCAAGCAAGTGACATAAAAGCCATTAGAAAATGTGAATATATGCATAGTATATTAACATAATTTTATATATCATGTATGTTTAAGTCATCTAACTCGATATTATCCAAGGCGGGGTGGTTATTAAGGAAATATTTTACATCTCGTCATCAATCAGTTTATTTTACTCCAATCAAACCCACTATAAGAATATAAAAACTTATATCGGCAGGGCGCTATTTGAAATGCGACGTTGTAACATTTCACGTACACAAGATAACCGCTTTCTGTCAGTTTTGTTTTATTCGACACGAGTGTGTTTTGTTTTTGTTTTGTTCGTTTAATGGAAAACCGCCATTACATTCATTATTATATACTTCATTTTATTTTAAATTATTATTGGCGAAATTGAGCCAATACTGGTATCTAAAGTAAATACGGTTCTGTCTACTTCTCACCAGCTGGCCGCAGAAGCATGTTTTCATGGCAGCTTTTTTATGTCGTTTTCTGTATATCATTATATAGATGTTTTTAGTACTACTCTTAGCAGTTTTAAAAGATTTATTAGGAATATTCAGTTCCTTTAAATAACTTTTTACTTATTCTTGTAATTTTTTTCACTGATGTATCCATTTCTTGTTAGTTTTTTTGTTTACACTATGTTTACGATTGTATCAGTGGATGCAGTTTTGGGCGGCAAGCCTGTTTGCATTCCAAACGTGATAAATAAATAAATAAATAATAGTACATTATACTATAAGGGAGAGAAATGCGTTATTTTGGTGCAAAGAGGTGCAATTTGAGGCCCGAGGGCTACAATGCACCGAGGACAAAATAGCATCTCTCCCGAATGGTATATACTATTTTTTCCACGGTCTCATTAACTTAAAAACACATATTTTGTCATTATGAAGTAAGTAGCACCAGATTTATTGTCTTCGGATTTGAGCATTTATTTAGTAGTCGTTGAGTTATTGTTATAACTACAAAATAAACAAACAAAAAGAATTGTTAAATTAAGGTACCAGTTTGGTTTAGTTTAAAGTTTGTTTAGTGCACAATGAAGTCAAGATATTTATACGATATAGTCTACAATCGGTTCAAAAAGTGGTGCGCCGAGAAAAATGTTCAAGTATACAGCGAGAATGTTTTGTTGGCATACTTCAGTGAAAATGCAAAGAATTACAAGTCTTCCACATTATGGGCGCAATATTCTATGGTTAAGTCATGCTTGATAATTTACGACAACATAGATATAAGCAAATTCCCCAAGCTGATCGCATTTTTGAAAAGAATCGGTGACGGATATCAAGCGAAAAAATCGAAAATATTGACAAAGAGTGAAATCGACCGTTTTCGATCAAGTGCAGATGACAAAGAATTCTTACTGATTAAGGTAAGATTACTTTTGTTGTTAGGTATTTCCATTATTAAGTATTTTGATTTTTTATAGGTTGGATTAATTCTGGGGATTGCCGGAGCTTGTCGAACTGATGAACTAGTCAATTTAACTGTAGATGATATAGAGGATGTAGGCTCTTCCTTGATTGTAAAAATTCCAAACACTAAGACAAAGATTCCACGAACCTTTCTGGTTACCGATGTGGGAAATATGCTTGAATTGTTTCGAAAATACCTGTCCCTTCGTCCTCCCCACGTCAAGCATAAGCGCCTTTTTTTGTACTACAAAACAGGAAAATGTAGTTCGCAGCCAGTTGGCAAGAATACCATGGGAAAAATTCCGAGTGTAGTAGCTTCGTATTTAAAATTACCTGATGCTGCATGTTATACTGGTCACTGCTTACGAAGATCTTCAGCGACATTATTGGCAGATGCTGGTGTGGATATCACGACAATAAAGCGTCATGCTGGTTGGAAATCAGCGACAGTCGCTGAGGGTTATGTCGAGAACTCCATTGAAAATAAGACCAAAATTGCTAATCAGGTTTTAGTAGGTACCACTACTAGCGCAATCACAAAAACTGTAAATGTAAGCGAAAGTAATATTCCTTCTAATATTAATTTTGAAAATTGTACAAATGTAACATTTAATTTAAATGTCAATAAATAATTTCAATGTTATCTTTTTTTTTTGCACGAAAAACGTTGTTCATAATGTAAACTCCCTTGGGAGCATTATACTCCCTTGGGAATAATCGACTACTTCTGTTTTAATTTTGATGTCATAGAAACTGATTTCTACACCCGACCGTGGAAAAATATCATTATATCGTTATATTAAATATTATATTATTGGTTGAAGATACTTCGTCCTTACTGAAGCCACTCAACTGGAATTAATATAAGGCTATTTGGTATACAAACTTTTATTATTTATTAAATAAAGTGCGTATGTTGCTAAAATTAAAATATTTCTATTGTAAATCACAATTTACAAAAAGCTGTTCATAAGTTTCAGGTGAACTGCTTCTACATGCTTCTTGAGTGCAGCTTTGTACTTTGCCTTATACTCACACATTGAGCATTGGATGTTCGGTTCCTTCTGACATTCGTATTTAATGTGGCGTGTCAAACTTTTATTGTTTTTATACGACTTGCCACACACGTCACAAGAATATCGGTATTCTATGGCCCCTGTAAATAACTCTGAAATAATATACTCGATTAGAAAAAAAAAATAGTTGTATTCAGTAAAGATAATTCCTACATACATTATTTATACGTGTAGTACTTATATTAATATTAGTATAAAAAATTTGCAGAAAAATATTGAAAGACAAGGAATATCTGAGAAGTGATGAAGGAAAATAAGTTGCTAGGCTTTTTCATTTTTGGTGACATGACTTTCCATATGACATTTAAATTTATTTTCAGATATAGTTATAAAATGGCATCCTTTTATGTAACATCTGAGCTTGCCACACTGAAATCTTTTATGTCTGTATAACTTTAGATAGTGGTCGTAAGAGTTCCAGCATTTCTGACAAGTATACACTCTCACACCTAAAACATATCAAGTTAAAGCAAAATATATATATTTATATTATTTCTATTATATTCCGTATTGTTTATATCCCATTAGATTATTTAAAGTAGCGAAATTTTTTTTTTATTATTGAAACCTAAATAATAATATAGAGAAAACTCAATAGCAAGTCCTTTATTTCAATGTATCATTTATTGAATGTTATGATAAAATAATTCATAAATTCGTAATTCAACGGATGCATGATATCAGGACATATTTTTAATAATCTTAAAAATTTAACACAAGATGTAGTACATTATACATTAAAGAAGACAAAGCAATTTTAAAAAAAAAATATGTATAAAATGCAACAGGAAGAAATGAAAATAAAGTTGTACGATGCAGTACAACTTTTATTGACAATATTTTAAAAGTTCTATAAAGGACCCCGCACATTTTATATGGAAAACGCTCTTCCGGTGAAATTCGCTGAAAATTTGGGAAATTTTTCGTATGTACCACTGAACAAAAGTCTCGATGGGGTCGAAGCTCGAAATGCCCATCTTTAGGCTCTACGGCTATTTTTAGTGGCCAAAAACGGCCAAAATTCTTTTTTTTTTTAAATATCATGTGTAATGCTGGGAAAGTGTTCGTTTTGTACTCCTGATCAAAAGACTTATACACATATATTTAGACATAGACATATTCCTACATAAAAAAAAGAATTTTGGCCGTTTTTGGCCACTAAAAATAGCCGTAGAGCCTAAAGATGAGTATTTTGAGCTTCGACCTTATTGAGACTTTTGATCAAGGGTACGAAACGAACAATTTCCCATCATTAAACATGATATTTAAAAGAAATGAATTTTGGCCGTTTTTGGCCACTAAAAGTAGCCGTAGAGCCTAAAGATGGGCATTTTGGGCTTCGACCTCATTGAGACTTTTGATCAGGAGTACAAAACGAACACTTTCCGAGAACTAAACATATTTAGAAAAAAATGAATTTTGGTCGTTTTTGGTCACTAAAAATAGCCGTAGAGCCTAAAGATGGGTATTTGGAGCTTCGACCTCACTGAGACTTTTGATCAGGGGTACAAAACGAACACTTTCCCAGCATTAAACATGATATTTAAAAAAAAATGAATTTTCAGCGTTTTTGGCCACTAAAAATAGCCGTAGAGCCTAAAGATCGCCATTTCGAGCTTCGACCCCATTGAGACTTTTGATCAGGGGTACAAAACGAACAATTTTCCAAAATTTCAGCGAATTTCACCGGAAGACCGTCCGTTTTCCATATAAAATGTGGGGTCCCTTGGCTATGTTTTGTCATGTGGCACAAATCGCCCAAGCATTTAAACATTTAACTGATAACAGCATTCAGGGATGTTTACAATAACCATGACACCTAGACTGTTTAAGTTTGACAGCTCCATATCTTCTATATATATATATATATATATATATATATATATATATATATATATATATATATATATATATATATATATATATATATATATATATATATATAAATGAATGTTTGTCTGTATGTCCTTCATAGAATCGTAAACTATGCATTTGATCATGTGTTGATCATTAGCAAAGTTGTTGTGCATGAGCCTACGAAGGTTTCTAAGTTTGTATGACCAATTTTCGACAGATGGCGCCACTGTCATTCCAATGAGTGGAGTAGCAACGCGCGCAGGGTACAGCTAGTTACGAATAGATTTCATAAAGCCACGTTTTGGCAATGCAAATTTTCAATCTATTAACGCACTAATTAAAGAAAACACTCCAAAAAATACCACAAATAGTCACAAATACAAGTGGGGAATATTAATGGGATTTTGCTGTGAAAATACGAGTTAAATGAGTATAGAAGCATAGAATAACTGGCATTGATACTAAAAGATTGAGCGGTCAATATAAGGAAGAAAGATGGGACAGAATTCAGAGAGGCAGCAGTAAAGACTAACGCGCAAACTTTTACAGGACAAGTACTATAATGACTATAAGATGATGTACAAACAGTAATTGATTGATTGCCAATAGTGAAAGTCAAAGCTGCTCTTTACGCCTTTTTCATAAACTGATATCAAAACGAGGGGTACATATGACCTTGAAAACGGAAACCGATATTTGGTACAATGTCCCTGTTGGAAAAAATACTATTAATGGATAGACTAAATCGTCTGCTGAGGTTATTGACATGAATGTAAAGGACAATAATATAATAAAACCATTCGAACAGATCAACTGCTGTTAGTGAATTGGCAAAAAATGGTGTGTAAGAACAATTGCTGAAAATTACTGGTCATAATAATCCAAATTCTGTAAAACAAACTTAAACATCAATAGAACACCACAATAAGATCGTAAATACTATGCCTGAGATAATAGGTCTGCTATAATAAAAAAACAGCCAATCTAATGCTGCGTTAAATTTTAATAACTGTACCTGTACCTAATGTACTTTTAATAAATAAATAGTTGTTTTATTCTGTTCTTCTCTGTTCTAAATTAAAATTAGAAAACAGTTGTCTAAATTAATTTCATCACTAAAAAATAAGCTGACACGTTATAGGCAACCCACAAATCACTCGCCTGGCACAGCGTGCATTCGCATTGTTGCCACGTTGTGATAAAATTCCCTGATATAATGTTTTTGACTTATTTTAAAAACGGCTTGAGTTATGCTCTTGATTATTTAACTTTTTTGTTCATTTATAGTTTACCTATCTTATTTTGAAGTTATGACAGGCTCTAAAACTCTGTACATGTCGTAAGCTTATTGCAAAGTCAAGCATATTTTAATATCCCTGACTTTTTCAATAGACTGGGCATATTGTAATACGATACAAAATTACGAGAGTAGTATTATTGTCAAACTGAGCATTCGGCAAGTGTATTACCACAGACCACCTAGACTGAACTATAGGGCAAAGCCAGTGGAGCCTTCCGTCGGCCTAACCTCGGCCCAGCTGGCCTCATGCTCTCAGTCAATGTTAGACTTTCGTTGTGGTAACATTGTGATTATTTTGTGAAATATAAAAGTTTTCTTTGTATAATTATGGAGAAGTGCATTGTTGACAATTGTAATAGCCTATCGGATCGGAATAGTGAAATTTCATTTCCTAGGTAAGTAATAATTAGAAATAATGGAACACGTTTTATGGCATTAAACGGCTCTGCGCGGGCGTTGTGCTGACATTTCCAGTATTGGCTCTGTGTTTTTAGTGCCCATATGTTTAACAATTATTCTTAGCGAAGTAACAAGTATTTAATGGTTTAATGGTGATGCGTGTACTGGCTTCTTGGAAACTATAAGAGATACGAAAATCGGCAGTTGGGGGAAAATTCTGTTGCTAACTTAATGACGCTTACATCTAGATCTAGGTTTTGAGTTATTTTGAAATTAAGTTAATATGGCGTTACTCGTCTGTAACTTTTTTATTTAATTTATATTTAATTTAATTATAATTTATATTTGCTATTGCTATTTATTTTTTATTTATAAGTAATTTATATTTGCTAAATAATAATAAGTTAAGAATCCAATTAAGAAATTTAGAATATTAGAATTTCGAACAGTTACGGTTGCGCGAAACCATCATAAACTTAATTTTTTGGTATGGGCGCCATTTTGAATTTCAATTTTCTTGCAACCGAAACGTCGCATTGAAAATCTAAATATACAGTAAAATTCTTCGAAAAAATTTGCTGCGGAAAAGTGTTTTCAGATTTTAAAAAGTCCTCTAAATAAAAAAGTTACGAATAATGCCATATTAACTTTTTTCAAAATAACTCAAAAACCTAGATATAGTTGCAAGCGTCATTAAGTTTTTTTCCTCCAACTGCCCATTTTCGTATCGCTTGTAATTTCCAATATGCCAGTACACGCATCACCAAAATGTTCCACATGGTATTATTTAATAAACCATGAAATACTTGTTACCTCGCTAACAATAATTGTTAAATATATGGGCACTTAAAAACAGGGCCGATACTGGAAATGTCAGTACAACTTCTGCGCAGAGCCTTTTAATGCCATAAAACGTACTTCATTATTTCTGATTATTACTTACCTAAAAATGAAATTTCAACACTATTCCGATCTGATCGGCTATTACAATTGTCAACAATGCACTTCCCCATAATTACACAGTGATTAGAACTTATTAGAGCAATTTCTTAAAAATATATAGTTGTAAGAATAAATCATAAAACAAAAATAATCAATTCCTTAAAAGGCACAAAGCATCAAGCATTAAATAAAGTAACACTATTTAAAGGGCGATAAAGATTTTAATATAACTAGAATTTTATTTTAAACCCTGATTTGAAGATATTTCACAAAACTTCTCAAAATAATTAAATATTTTATGTTACTTTATTAAAAATATATTCCTTCCTATTTTACATTACTTTTAAATAAAAATTATTAACTTTCCTAAAATTGTATCAAAGATTATAATAATATACATTTTACTGAATCAAACTCTGTCAAAAGAGGCGGAGCCAAACTTCCGCACACACTCCACCGCTCCCCTGTCGAGGTTTCATTGGTATAGTTGTATTGAATAGCATGGGTACAGTCTAGATGGTCTGTGTGTATTACATTTCGCCTGGCATGTCGTTAGTCTCATGCTAATATGACGGATATCATCTAGGCGAATTGTAATCTACATATTTTGATGCAATAAAGAACACTTAGGATATATTACATCGTCTATTTAACAATGACTAATAATTAAACATGCATATACAAAATTTCGTTATATCCATACACACATACCAAATTGTGAAACAAAACAGGAAATGCATTACACAAGACCATGTTTACATTTGTAGTGAGATTTCAAATGGTGTTTCCTCTTGCTGGAGTAGTTGCAATTTTCAAAAGAACAGGAAAATTGAGGGTTTCGATTACAATCAAATTGTAAATGCTTTGTTAAACTACCCTTAACTTTATATTTTCTGTTGCAATTTGCACAGGAAAAGGAGAAATCTGAAAATATAATTGTATTATTATACATGAAAGAGAAAAGTTGTTTTAAAACAGACGTAGATAGACATCTTCTACAGAGGAGCTTCGTATGTGTTAGTTCACTGATAAAAATGGATGAAAATTTCCTTGTTTTATTATGCTCTTTTTACATAATATTTACTGTAAAATTTTAATGTATGTGTTTTTACGTAATAAATTAGGAAATTTCAGAAATAGTATGGTAATACAATGTACTACAATGGAACTATTTACTTTTACTGAATTTATTATGAAGTTTTGCAGAAGTTTTCATGTGATTTCGTTGCACATGCGCAGAGGCACATCAATCTAACCTCTAACCTAATACGTTTTAGTTCTCTTATTAACATGTGGTAGACAAACATGTACGGTTTATTAATTATACTTATGCCAATTTAAATGTTATAAAATTCATAAATATAATAAAAACTGAAATGGTACGTTGTTTACATGTTTGCATCAAAACTACACCATTCCTATGTCTAAATCATACGCTATATTTATCTTTTTGACAGTAAAAATAGTATTTATGCAGATAGTATTCATGATGAACAGTATTCATACAGATACAAATACCTAGAAATATTTGCAAAAACTAAGAAATATATGTACTGATGTTTCAAAAATAATTATGTAGTATTCTCTTGTGAAAATAATCAACATATGTTCTAATGAGAACGAAATAAGTCATTGCAATACATTTTCAGATAATGGATGACATTTTTATAAAAAAAAAGATAGATAATTCACATTTAGAGGATGGATGAGCCTATACAGAAGTTATTTCTGCTCTTGACAAGGCCTTAACTATTTAGAAATAAAAATGTGTCTCGCATAGTGCATATATTATTGAATTCTAATAATAAAATCTACTGTATTTCTAATATTTTTTTAATAAGAGACATTTTGCATATTATATTGATATGCTTAAACCTGTACTTTTATACATTTTAAAAAGCAGACTTTTCTCATGACATTAAAAGTAAAAACTTTTCAACTTCATCTGTCAACACACTGTTCATATAGCAACAAAAATAATATAATACATTTTTAATTAGCTTCTGTTACACTATTCGGGTTAAACAAATGAGAACATTGATATTCAATCATAAATATTAAATAATGTTATTTAGGGAAAAGTTCTCGCTATACGTATTTTTCCGTTGTAGTTATAAAAGTAAGTATATATAAAATATTAGAAAATATTAGAAAGTTTAAATTATTTACTCAGTAAAATTACATAAATATCTACATTCCAACCTAAAAATTGCAATGTATCAATATAAATTATAGTGTTGGAAATTTACATTGGAATTTATCATAGTAGATGTAAAACAACAATATGGCAATTTTATCCATGTTTATTTCTGTATTATTATTAAAAGTAGTGCACTTATTTCATTTACAAAATTATTATGTAATTTTACATAACTTTACACTGGTCACAAAATGCCAAAGTTATGTGAAATAACAGACAAATTTTTATCAGTGTATACTTACCAAAAAATAACGTTTATTATTCTACAAAACAAATGTAACATCATAAGAAAAAAATACTTGATTTAATGTTGAACAATATATTTTTCTTAGTGAAAATTTCAAAGTTTATTTTATGGCACATATATAATAATAGCAAATTAACAATTTAATAATATTATATATATATTACTATTTTCCCAATACATACATAAATGCAAACAATATATGTGTTAAAAGTGTGATTTTATTTTGAACCATTGAATCAATATTTTTTCCTCATACATATAATTCTACGTAATATTTTTGATTAATCAAATGAAATGGTACAAGTAATTAAAAAAAAATGGAATGATGTTTTACTGGAAAAACAAAATATGTCACTGTTTTCAGCCAAGAAAAGGCGTTGTAACTAATTTCTAACTTCACTTTGATTAGACTGAAGTAAGCTTATGCAATTCAAGTACGTTTTACTAATTAACATTTATGTTTGTTTGCATAATGTGACTTTAAATTATCTTTCCGCTTACTAGAGTAGTTACAGTCACTGAAAGCACAGTAGAATTGTCTGGATTTGTTGCACTCGAATTTCAGATGCTTGTAGAGGCTGCACTTAAATTTATACCTTCTGTTGCATTTGGAACATACGAATTTGGAGGCTAAAACAATTTGAAATTAGTACAAACAAGGGTTAAATTATAGAACGGTTTGAGTACACTGCAGAGTGTCCAGAAACTAGTTGTCACAAATAATAGAGCATATAGAGGGAGTCAAAATATCAGTATTTCATATACAGTATTGTTCCATTTCGCTCTCTTACGGATATACAGGGCTTCCAAATACTCATGATAATACAAATTTCACTATTTAAATTGGAATCAGACATGCTTCATTATACAGGTACGGTTAAAATTAATTTTTACAATTTATACAATTTTGACGTATTCGCAATTCAATTCCCGTATTAATTTCGGTTTTTGAGATAAAAGCATATTTAATGATGTAAGTAATAATAATTTATTGATAATGAAGTTAATACTTTAAAAATATGCAAATTCTATATCAGGGAAAAACGATTTTAATTATGTATACCCTGAAACAAAAAATACAGGGTGTTCAATTTGAAATATGAAAGCTTTGGCCTATTGAAATCGGTAAAACGTTACCGGAAAAATGGAACACTTGGTGTGGTATTCAAGGAATACAAAAGGTGAAAAAATATTAAGATATCATAGTATACAAAAAACTAGATGCCTAAATATTCAATAATGTTTTATTTTCCCGGAAGTTGTCGAAGGTTAACAATTTTTCCTTAAAAATCTACAATACCGCATATATTTCCAAATCTACAAAGCGTTTCCAAAATGAGGTTTAAAAATGTCAGTGCATGTAGAAGAAGTCAAGAAATGACGAAAATTTGGTATAGATTTTTTTTTCTCAAACACCTCGTAAGGAAGTTACTTCTCTAGAAAGAGGTGGAACCCGAAAATGCTTTTTATTAAATACCTAACCTAAAAACGATATAATATTAAATCACAAATCAATTATGCAATAGAAAACATTTCTAAATTTATACCGGGGCGTGAGAAAATAGCTTGATCGAGGATAAAATTTCACTGTATGCTGCTATCTAATGATAGTAGTCTTAAGAGCATGTTGTTCAAATCGATGTTACTCGATAACAGTGTATATTATCGATATTCAATAAAACTACCTTTTTGTAAAAAAACATCAAGTTTTCATATTTTTCAATAAGAAATTAGAAAAATTCACTTATAAAAAGATTAATGTAAGCTTTATCCTCGATCGATATAGTATTCTCACACCCATGCTATAAATTTTAAAATACTTATTTCTTATTGCGTATTGTTAAACACAAAAAATAGTAACTGGCCAAATTTTCATGATTTAATATCATGCCGTTTTTGTTATTCAATAAACAACATTTTCGAAGTCTCCGAGGTGTTCGAGAAAAAACAACTACTAAGGGTTTTATCATACTTTGTCTTGTTCTATAGGCCCTACAATTTTCAATACTCATTTTAGAATCACCTTGTATATCTCACTTGGTTCAACAATCGTCGTAATTCATCCTGTATAATGTACAAATGCAAAATGCAAAGTAATAACACCACAAATTGACATATTATTAGAACACAATAAAGCATACTTACTCTACAATCATCAATAAATTTTTCTTAATATTTTCGTTTCAATATATTCTCTTGCAGATACAGTAACTTCCTTGTAAAGTAAAACGGCTCTTCAAGCAGATTATTTAATAACCCTAAAAATATAATAACTATATTACAATATAATAACATTAAATGTATGCCACTATTAAGAAACATTTTGAAAAATAATTTTTGAAGATAGAAGAAAACGCTGGTATTTGTAAAAAGTATATTTATAAAAATGTTTGATATCTATAATACAAAATTATAATATTTTTACAAAATACATATATAGTTTTATTTTATACTTTTCTAACGTCAATTAATTGCACTTGTCAAAACTTGTAACATATAGATAACAAATACCAATATTACAAATTGATATATCTTGTAGTGTGAGCTTTTATTTGTATATGTTTTCAATTGTTTCGTTCTTGTAAATGATGTAGCAGTAAATTTAAAAAATGTATACAAGAAACATTATTTCTTGAATCTTAAACAGAAATTTTGATTGAGACAGTTAAACCATATGCAGCTATGATTAAATTATGTGGAAAGTTAAATACAGGGTTTCCCGATTACACTTAAAAAAAAACTGGAGTGTGAATTGGCATTGAAAAAATAGTGGGGAGGGGAGGGGGTGGTAGTAAAATATAAAAATATTTACATTTATTGTTAGACAATTTAAAATTGTGTTGACAAATATATTGAATCAATGGTATCATAACTTTCAATTTACTTTTAACATATTTTTTTCTAAATCATGGCTCTCAAAATTCCCACACGGGCACTTATTTGCCTGCCTTGTATCTCTCATCGCCTGATTTACTGAACTATTTTTAGAAACAGATTGAATATAAATTAATAAAACAATTCAAGAGAGTCAAAATCTTGAACTATGTCATTGATATAAATCACAAATAATAAGGGGCCCAAAATCGACCCCTGAGGGACACCCGATGTAACAGATACCGACCCAGACATGTCTAAAATACTGGACAAATTGGTGTGTACCATTTAAATAAGATTTAAATAACTGAACCAGCAAATCAGGTAGTCTAAAATACTTCAGCTTCTGAATTAGGATATGATGGTCCAGCATATCCTAATCCAGAATGCTTTCGAGAAGGCGGTATATAACACGTCAATTTGCGTATTTGAGTCAAAGTTCTGAGAAATATACTGTGTGATACATATCAAATTGAACAGAGTTGATCTGTCTCTCATAAACCCATGTTTGAAAACGCAATATCTTTTAATCGCTAGTTTAAAATGATAATTGTTATATGAACTACCCCCATTGTTTTGTCAAAGGCAACTCATACTCCAATATAGTTTTTTTGACATATTATTTAACTCAATTGAAGAACTGGAAATCGTATCATTATATTATTTTATGTAGACGTAACCTAAACAACAATATTCTTTATTTAGAATATATGTTAAAGTAAAACTGTTAGAACTTATATAACTGTTGTATCATATCAAACCTTTATAATACTGAGAGAATACTTCTTGACGATTTAAAATAATTGTACACCTTCATGTTCATTTCCAGATATATTGAAAAACATAAACTGCAAGAACTACGAGAGTGGCTCACACGATTTTAATGGTCAATTAGTTAGCAAGTATTTACTGAAACTTTTATGTCTACATAATAAATGCATTTACTCAAATCATATAATATTTCATGAATGAAGTTCTTATCCTTCGATAAGTGATTCAATTTAACTCACCTCAAGATGATGTCAACTAAGCTCAATTCGCAAGTTGAAGTAGTATACATACCTATTTTACAATGAAAATATACATAATAATCTTACAACTAGCAACATATATGTAACAATATATCCTTACATAACAATAGTTTCTATAAATCGGCACCTTGACAATATATTTTATAACGTACCATGAACAAATACAGATAAATGTGTAATATCAAACATATAAAGCAACTGAAAATTATTTTCAATGGAAATATCGCATTTCTATATTTTTTCTAAATCACGGCTAATAATGATTTATTTAAATTATTGAAAATTCGAAAATTAATCTTCATCTAATTGTTTCATGGTTACCGATTAGAAATACCAACGATGCTATAAGTAAATACGTTGCCGTATTTTACTAAAAAAAAGTTATATGCCTACCCCGTTACCTTGTAATATCACAAATACCACTATAAAACTTAAATTTAATAAATTAGTATACTATCAATACCTTTTAGTTATTCGAATCAAGAAAATGTTGAAAAATTAACGAACTAATTTAAAAAATATATTAAAAAGCAGTAACAAAACTTAAAAATATAATAGTAACTAAAATTATATAAAATATAGAAAGAGGCAACCTAGATTTTGACTCTAATTAAGGATTTGAATTTAACTAATATAAATATAGCTGCTTTAAATAATTATAAAGTTCTGTTACAATTTTGAAACTGTCAGTTATTATTGCTGGGGTTCTTTGGATCGACTAAAACATTAAAAATAAAAATTTTAATTAATAACCTGAGAAGAATGTGAAAATTGTCGCAAATATTTTTTAATTTATGCTGCTTTTTTTGGAAAAAAATATTGAAAAAAATATTTAGAATTATAAGGAATCCAACCCCTTTCTCTTCTGTAAATATTTTACAGCGTACGCCTATGGTCTTGAAACGTTTATATGATAGCAAAGTTAATTTGAAAACTTTTATTATATACCATGTATTATTTCCTCAAAAAGTTTGTTGTATTGACATTGACTGAGAAAATGTAAAATATATAGAAAAATTTGCTTTAAATAAAAAAACGACAAGACAGAGAAAGAAGAAGCGAAAAAATATTGTAGATGTCTTATTAAATATTAACTTTATTAACTTATTTGGTTGTTAATTATAGTAGTATATTTCGACTTGAAATTTTTTTGTTTATCAATGTAATATGGAATCTTACGTTTTTCGAGTAATTAAAGTATAAATTTTAATAAATAGCATTGTACATAATGATTAAAAAAATTTTTTCGGATTCGAGTTTGTCGCATCGTTTCTTTGCATTTTCTGAGAACATTTACCATAGTAATGTATATTTTTTACACCATCAGAAAGTAGAGATTTCAACGAACAAAAAGCCCACCGATTTTTTAAAAAGACCAGATATTTTGACGTGAGAATTTTCGATTGAAAATTAGGGTGCTTTTTCGATATTAAGTCAAAATAAGGTGAAAAAATAAATATTTTAAATAAAAAAATTAACAGTGTGTTTGGGACATAGAAAGGTAAGTTTTCACTAAATCTCGTGAAAAAAAATTTTTTTGTAAAAGAGAAAAATAAAAAACCAGAAACTTGGTTATTTAAATGTTTCACATAAATTTTGAGGTTATGTGAAAAAAGTGTAAATACAAAAGTTGTAGATCTTTTTATTTCCTACAACTTTGCCATTTAACTTTTTTCTATAGGACTTGTAGTTTTGCCAGAAATCAAGATAAACCGTTTTGTACCCTTAAAAACTCACCCCCTTCCACTTCCCGATCTCAGATCGCCCGTAAATTATTTTTCCTTTCATTTTTTTTGTATTTTCTTTTCCAATGGATTTCATCCTACTATTATTTTTGTTCACTTTTTACCATTTTCAAAGGCTTCAGCACTGGTCTATAGAATGTTTCCTTACATGAAAATCTATTGTCCTGACTTTTATAATATTTCAAACTTGTTCAGATGATGTCGAATGCAATATAGAACCTTATAATCTTTAGGCAGCATATGTAGATATCTACTGTCATAACTTCTACTGATTTGAAATAATAATAGAGTTGTAAATTATTGCATAAAATATTAAAAAACTGATGGATATTTTCAGATCTTATTCCTAATGATTGAGTTTACAATTTTTATGTAATTTTTTCGTTTATTAAGCAGGCGATGCAAAATCTAGAATGCAACAAAATAAATCAGTTAAAATTAAAGGTAATAATACTCCTTTTGATTTCAAACTTGTTCTGTATGTCGTGCTTCCTAGATAGGTGGCGCTCGACGTGGGTTTTTTGGTACCCCCTGTAAGCGCATTTGGTGCAACCAAAACGCGGTAGTTTTCCGCACTCGTATTTAATATGACGGGCCAGGGTAGACTTCTTCGCATAAATTTTGTGACAATTAGGGCAATTGTACTCTCTGGGTGTGAAGACAACATACCCTGAAATTGGTTATAAGAATGTAAAAAATAAACAAAACAAAACAAAACAAAACAAAACAAAATAGTAACAAAAGAAACTAAGCAAAAATATACAAATTAAAAAAAATAATATACAAAATAAATTGATAAAAATAAAAGAAAACAATAAATTATATTCGTCTATTTATATATTTTTACAGAGGCAACTGTTTTTCTAAATGTAACTAAAATTTAATTGTTTTTGGGTGCAAATGCACTTTTATTTTATATTTTACCATATTTAATACAACACTAAAAATAACAAAATCAAATATATTTATAAACTTAAACAAGTTAACCCAAAAATTAAAATGCTTCCAACTTCGGATAAATTTGAACAATTCTTACAGCCGAAAAAATTTTACATTGTGTCAATTATTAAATTTTTGATAACAGGATAAACTATTTGGGGGAGGTAGAAACTGTCATTATTATTAAAATAGGTACTTTTAAATATCCTGAGAGATTTTATCATATGATTGTTTAAAATATTTAATAAAACTAAAATCTGGTTAATATCTACTAACTAATCCAATATCATTGCAGTATAACCGATTATAGAAAAAAACTACACCTATATCTAACTAAACTATTTGTTCATCTTGATATCAATACTTAAATCCCAACTGAGATTTCAAATAAGTAAACAACCAATTACCAAAAAATTTAACCGAGGTCTAACAATAAAGTTTGCTACTATAACTCATCGTGTTAAAGGATAGATGAGTTCCTGTTGAAAATAATAGTTGTTGTCTTCAAAGTTTTTAAAGTTTGATTGATTTATTTACAGGGTGCCGAAAATTAGTAGGTCAATCCGTTAACCATAGATAGCTGATATGAAAATAATGGGACTTTCATTATGCCATTTTTCATTTAGGAGCAGGAATAATTGATAATTTTCTTTTAGGACCGTTTTTTTTATCCCCCCGTTTGAATGTAGTCGAATTTTTGCATTTTGTGCAAACCTCTTTTGCAGACTTACTTGACGATTTGCCTTTAGCGGTTCGGCAAAATATGTGGTTTCAATTAGATGGGGCTCCGCCACATTATGACCGAATTGTTCAGAACTATTTAAACCAAACCTTTCCTACCGCTGGATCGGCCGGGGACGTCTTGCGCCAGTCAAATGGCCACCTCGATCCCCAGACCTTAATCTCTTAGACTTCTGTTTCTGGGGGTTTATGAAAGATTTTGTTTACATGGTTAAAATTGTGGACGAACAACATTTAAGATTAAGAATTTTAGAAGGAGCCGAGCAATTTAGGATGAAACCAAATATTTTTCATAATAGTCGTTTCTCCTTTATAACGAGATGCAGGATGTGCGTCCGCGAAGGTGGTTCTCATGTTGAACATTTAATATAATTTTTCGAATTTTTTCTGTTTGTAATATAAAATATATGCAGTTTGTTTCATGTTGTTAAATGTTAAATAAAATTTATAGTATACAAAACGGATTTTAAACTTTATTAAAATAAGTTATAATATCTGGTAACCCAGGCTCCAAATCAAAATATTGCAAGAATAAGAAAAATTAGAATAAAAGCCGCTTTATCTAAGAAAATATATTTTTTACCATAGGCGTGCGTATGAAAAAGTTGAGGGGGTCATAATGCACTTTAACCCCCTCACCTTCGCTCGTGCTTAGATTTTTTTTACCAAAAGTATACTGAAAGTGTGTCTCTACAAGAAAAAAATATTAGCGAAATTTCAAACAAATATCTCTAATTCTACGACAGTTCTACGAAGTTATCGACAAATTTCCTTTTTGACATTTACATTTTGACACTCTGTATTTCAAAAATGGGGTTCCTAAATGAAAAGTGGCATAATGAAAGTCCCACTATTTACATATCAGCTATCTATGGTTAACGGATTGACCTACTAATTTTCGGCACCCTGTATATTATTTATTAGACGATGAGTCGGACATCCTTGGAAGGGGTGATTGTACAGTGAAAATAAATGAGACTTACACAAATGTACCTATATCTAAGTTCATCGTTTATATTTTTTATTTGGAAACCTATCGTGATAAAGCAGCAATATTATCTTATTTAAAATAAAAATTGTACGCCACTGTCTTAATTAAAAAAATGTTAGATACTTTACATGTTGATTATTTTGAACAAATAATGATTCTTTAAAATGCATCGTATTTAGGTAATTGATCTTTAAAAATAGAGGAAAGATACAGGGTGTGAAAATAAAAATTTTATTTGCGATATTTGTAAATAATTTAAAAAAAATCTAAATATTTGAATACATTTTGGAGATCTGGGGTATTTGGGGTTGAGAAATTCAAATTTGACGGTACTAGCAGAGGGCGCCACTTATTGCTCATCATGATTCTTTTAAAATGGCAGAACTTCGATTGTTCTACCTTCTTATGTGAAAAAGATATGCTCTGTTGAATTCGTTAGGAGTAACTGTTTCCGAAATAATTCTATTATTTGAAATATTCAATGAATCGAGGTAAAATTGTTTTAGTTTCAGGAAAAGCGCCTTTACCGCTGAAAGTATAGCAAAATGTTACTTGAAAAAGTCAAAATAGTATATTATGGCTATGAGAAAAATTTTAAGAAAGAAAATAGCTTTTGTTGTCGAATTCAATATTTTAATTATTTTTGTTTGCTTTCTGTTTAATTCAACCATTATTTTATTTAGTTTTGTTATTATATTATTCATTATTAATTTTTACTCAATGCACAGCACTAAAAGGCAATAATATTGGGCTACACCTTTTCTCACGATAAGTTTGCTCCTTTATCATCACACCTCCCCAATTGCGTAAATTATAGTATTATAATTATAGATATATAAAATATAATCCCTAGTTAATATCTTCCTGTTCGTGAAATTCCTTGAAGCAAGGATACACGCACAATCCTGGAAATCCTGGACATTTCGGGCAGTGATAGCGGGTGTACCTCCTGCACTCTTTCAAGTGGCACCAGCGACACATCTTCCTCGCAGATCTGCTGCTCACCAGCTCAACTGTAGGTATTCGTTCGAGAAAATGGTCAAGATTTCGGGGTATACGAATACTGACTTCTACAACAGAATTATTTAAAATATAAATATAAACACAAAAATCGTACATCTTGGTATATCATATCAAGTAAACCATAAAATTTGATAAACAGTTGTCGAAAATTATAATGGCATAAAGGTGAATGATATTTACAAATGTAATGTGCAGTGAAAAACTTTGAATAACGCTTTGATAATAACAGAACTATTTATTTTTTTTTTAATTTTCTAGGTACATTTACTAAACAAATTCTGATTGTTTAAAAAAAAAACGTACTTCATTAGGGTTATTATACAAGGTGTTTAGGAAAGTTAGTACAAAACTGAAGGCAGTAAAAGTAGATCCAAAAAAAGTTCTTGTAAACATTGGTTTTCCGAAGCAGTGGCGTAGCGGGGGAAGTTTTGAGGATCAGAACCCCTCCATGGGTTGGTTGGGTCGTACAGGTAATGTCCGGCTAAACCTGCAATCACTCTATTCGCCAAGATTTGGCAACGCGGTCAGTAGACTAGATTTCCTAGGGCAACCCTACATTAGAGTTCACCTGCAACTAAGTTCTAATTTTATTTTTGTCATTTTTGTAACAAATATTGTTCGTACCTGTTTATTATTTACATATTTATGATGAGATCGTTTTTTATTTACTTTTGATTGTTTTAATTTATTAAAAATTATTTATTTCTTTTTATTAAAAAAATCTAGTTTGAAATACTTAACTTTGTTCTTGTTTTTGATAAAGATAATGGAATGAAAATTGTAGGTAATAATCATACCATGAAGTGTTATCAAAATTGGTGATAATATAATTTATAAGGCTAATAATTTGTTTTCTAAGTACTCTTAAAGGAAATTTTTCGAATTTTTCTAATTCTTTTGAATCTAAAAGCAAATAATTTTATTTTTTAATGAATTAGATTTTTCTAAAGAAAAAATGTCTGTCCTTCTTTTTCGATTTCTGCGTAGTTTAATCAGAAATAGTTATTTTTTAAATAATGTATGGTTCAGAACAGTAACATTTTTTTCTACGTTCATGCAAAAAATAAAACTTTATTGAACTATATTTAGTCGAAAAAGTGGTTGCACTAGTGCAATAAAATGTTGCATGTTATGCATTGCATATTGCAAAACATGAACGTTCAAATCGATGTCATATTTTCCTACACTTAGTGTCATACACATAAAATTTTTTGGTTTTTGCATGAACGTAGAAAAAATTTTGTATGCAACTCGTACAAAAAGTGCTTATTGCACACGACGTGAAATTGTCAACACACTTTTTGCATTTGTTACATAAATAACTATTAATATTTTCATATAAGTACTTAGTTATTTGTCATGGTGACAGTTTTATTGCAATGATTGTCACTTTCGCGTACTGTTATATTTCAATTCTTCCGTTTCTTTATTTTCTTAGTTGATGGTGATGACATACGATTTTCTTACAACCATGAACCATCATGCTTTTACTAATCGTGGATATGCAGACGTGCATTTTATTTATGGTTTCAATGATAGAAGGCAACTTTCTGCAAGATTGTATAGAGAAATTGATGCATCAGGAGCCCTAACTCCAAGATATCGTGAATATGGCGGTCCAAGGAGGCGTAGGCAGGATTTAGACGAAGTAATTTTAGGATTCTTTGAACGTAATCCTACTGCGAGTGTAGGAAGAGCATTTGCTCGCTTTAGAATAAACAATACCTTATATGGCAGTTGCTTAGGTAAAATGGATTATACCCTTACCAGTTTCAAAGGGTTCATGGTATGCTTCAAGAAGATTATGCCGCCTCCCTCTGTTTTTGTCACACAATTCTTGGTCGCCAACAAGATAATTACACATTCTTTTCAAATATTTTATTTACCGACGAGACTTGTTTTACATGGGATGGAGTTATCAATTTGCACAATCTTCATACGTGGTGTGATGAAAATCTCCATACCACTTCTGAAATTCGTCATCAACGGAGATTTTCATTGAATGTTTGGCCCGGCATTGATGGCAATCACCTTCTGGGAGCATTCTTTCTACCAAATCGATTGGGAGGTGTCAAATATCTAAGCTGTCTGGAAAATGATATTTAGGACCTGCTAGAAGATATTTGTCTTAAAATAACGAGCAAACATGTTTTTTTTTACAAGATGGAGCTCCTTCACATTATGCTCGGCAAATGCGGAATTTTTTAATTCGATCAGTCCCGGAGAAATGGATTGATCGTGGAAATGACGTGTCCATACCATGGCCCCCTCGTTCTCCAGATTTAAATGCGAATGATTTTTATTTATGGAGCGACGTAAAAGAATGGTATATGATACGCTTGTGACAACCATTGAAGTTGTTGTAACAACGTATTGGTGAAGCTTTCGATGCCATACAAATTCAACATGAAATTTTTCGTACGCCATCCAACTTCCTAAGAAGAATACGTGCTTGAATTTCGGCCAGGGTGGATAAGTTGAATCTTTGCTTCGCACTTGGAATTAAAATTGTTTGTTTTTTATACATTTTTATGACCTAAAATTCAAAATACAAATTTATTTTATTTACTCTTTTGCTTCTCTTTCTTATGTTAATTAGAAACTTTGTAAGTACGTTCGTAGGTTCTTTTCATCCTGCAGATTATTTCCATTGTAGAAAGTGACAATCTTTACAATGAAACTGTCACTACGACAGATGCCTATTGTGTGAAAATATTAAGAAAAGTTACTGTTCTGAATCATACATTATTTAAAAAATAATTATTTCTGAGTAAACTAAGCAGAAGTCGAAATAAAGGTAGATAATTTTTTTCTTAAAAAAAGACTTATTAAAAAATAATATTTGCTTTATAATTCAAAAGAATAACGAACAATTTCTGTCAAGGGTAATTAGAAAACTCTCCTTATTTTTTTATAACCGGTTTTGATAAAACTTATGATAGTTGAAGACCCTTATCGTTTGATTATTATCGACAGTTTTCATTCCATTATCTTAGTAAGAAGGAAAGTTATTTAAAAAATATATCCAAATGATAAGACCTTTTTGGAGGGCCATATCTCCGGAGGACCAACGGTTATTGACTCTACTTTTACCACCTTAAGATTTGTACTAACGTTTCCAAGTACACTGTATAATGAAAGGGGAAAACTTCAAAGAGAATTTACGATTTAAAAATAGTTTCGGATTCATGCTGTTTATATCAATTTTTAAAATCAATCTAGTAGTTTCCATACAACAATGTACTAGCTAACTCTAAAAAGAAGAATCAGATATATATGTCTCGGTAGTATTTTGTGTCTTCATGCCATTGTACTTTAAATGCCAAACATGATTTGAGCATCTTTAACAAAAGCTATCGTCCTAATGCTTTAAATTTATTTTTAAATATTTGCACTAGCCTTTAACAAAATTAATAATCCAAAATATCTACGATGCAATAAATATTCGGTATGTTAGAAGTAGGACATTATTTTTCGTACCAATTAAAACTATATCAACACACAGATATTTTATTATCAGTAACGTTACATTCAGATCCAGTATCTAAAACTGCAATTCATTTGATTTATTTACATGCTTTTTGGAAGCTAATAAATGATATCGTAAAGTATCTTTCCTGAAAGTTTTAAATCGACAGTAGGGGCATTTAAATTTAGGTTCCTTGCCACATTCATGGTTCTGATGTCTGAATAAGTGGGTTTTGTATTTGTATGTCTTTTCGCACTGATTGCATGGCCACCTGTTGCTACCTAAAACAAACATGCATTAATATGACGAAAACATAATTGTTGCATATGGGTATATGCCAGTTGATTATTTCAGCAAACAAGACCTCATAAAAGAACAACAGAATCATATTCCTTCTAAAATATATAGGTTTGGAAAGAAACTTACCATTCTTGCTTCTACCACAATATTCAAAAATACTAACTTGACACATTTCATCTGAATTTTTACTTCTACCACAATATTAAAACAATTATATCTTCATGTGAATTTACTGTTATTAAATTATAAATTTAAAAAACCATTGCGAAGTAAAATATA
Source organism: Monochamus alternatus (assembly GCA_037114965.1). Classification (NCBI taxonomy): domain Eukaryota; kingdom Metazoa; phylum Arthropoda; class Insecta; order Coleoptera; family Cerambycidae; genus Monochamus; species Monochamus alternatus. The sequence goes on along the minus strand of CM073426.1, from coordinate 143,457,950 downwards.
CTGTACACATAAGTTATTTATCATGTTAGACATAAACAAATAAGGACTTTCATGATCTTGGCACCCACCATTTTACTCTTGAATGGAATTTTCTATTAGTATTCTTCACTAAATGATTGCGTAGCGACTGCCGATGTTTGTAGCTTTTTCCACATAGGCAGAAATGGGTACCTACAAAATAAATACGTAAATGCACGAAATTTTAACGGAAAATGTACACACTAGGGTCGGTTAAGATAAAAATGAAACAGTTTCTGAAACCTTTGAAATCTCATAGAGAATAGATATAATATTACGTTCACTGTTCATTGATCATTCCACAGACCACCTAGACTGTACCCATGCTATACAAAACAACTATACCAATGAAGCCTCGACATGGCAGCGGTGGAGTGTGTGCGGAAGTTTGGGTTCGCTCTCTTTTGACAGAGTCGGATTTAGTAAAATGTATATTATAATATTTGATGAAATTTTAAAAAAGTTAATAATTTTTATTTAAAAGTAATGTGAAATAGAAAGGAATATATTTTTAATAAACTAACATAAAATATTTAATTGTTTTGAGAAATTTTGGGAAATATTTTTAAATCAGGGTTTAAAATAAAATTATTGTTATATTAAAATCTTTATTGCCCTTTAAATAGTGTTACTTTATTTAATACTTGTTGCTTTGTGCCTTTTAAGGAATTGAATATTTTTGTTTTATGATTTATTCTTACATCTACATATTTTTTATAATTTGCTCTAATAAGTTCTAGTCACTGTGTAATTATGGGGAAGTGCATTGTTGACAATTGTAATAGCCGATCAGATCGGAATAGTGATGAAATTTCATTGTTTATGTAAGTAATAATTAGAAATAATGGAACACGTTTTATGGCATTAAACGGTTATGCGCAGGCGTTGTGCTGACATTTCCAGTATCGGCTCTATGTTCTTTAGTGTCCATATGTTTAACAATTATTCTTAGCGAGGTAACAAGTATTTAATGGTTTATTAAATAATACCATGTGGAACATTTTGGTGATGCGTGTTCTGGCATCTTGGAAACTATAAGCGATACGAAAATGGGCAGTTGGGGGGGAAAAACTTAATGACGCTTGCAACTAGATCTAGGTTTTTGAGTTATTTTGAAAAAAAATAATATGGCGTTATTCGTCTGTAACTTTTTTATGTAGAGGACTTTTTAAAATCTGAAAACACTTTTCCGCAGCAATTTTTTTCGAATTTCACTGTATATTTATATTTTCAATGCGACGTTTCCGCTGTAAGAAAATTCAAATTCAATATGGCGCCCATACCAAAAAATTAAGTTGATGATGGTTTCGCGCAACCGTAACTGTTCGAAATTCTAATATTGTAAATTTCTTAATTAGATTTCTAACTTATTATTATTTAGCAAATATAAATTATAATTGTAAAATTAGCCATTCCTTGTAAACAAGGTTATAAACGGCTTTTATGTAGGGCAGTTATATATATTGGAAAACCGTTCTTTGAGGGTTTCGGATTATTTAGTTTATTGTTACAGTATATTGTAGAAATATGTATTACTGTAAATTATGGTCTAAATAGCAGTCTAAGGACAGGAGTCAAGTTAGTTCCTCGAGTTATTTCAATTCATCCACAACATCAGAGGGCACATTATTTTGACAACATACTTTTTAGTTTCCGTTATATATTCTTTTGTGTACATATTTGGTTTGTAAATACATTGTTGGGAACAAATTTTTGCGGTTTTTTCTGGTCCTTCGAAAATTAAACGAGGTGCAGCAGCACAAGGAGCGATTAAACATTTCTTAAAAAGAGAGATTAATATCATTAATTAAGAGAAATTAATATCATGACAAATAAACAGTAATATCACAATAAAAATCTAAATAACATTGAAATTCCTCGAAAAAACTTGCTGCGGAAAAGTGTTCAGATTTTAAAAAGTCCTCTAAATAAAAAAGTTACAGGCGAATAATACCTTTTTTTCAAAATAACTCAAAAACCTAGATCTAGCTGCAAGCGTCATTAAGTTAGCAACAGAATTTTGTCCCAACTGCCGATTTTCGCATCTCTTATAGTTTCCAAGATGCCAGTACACGCATCACCAAAATGTTCCACATGGTACTATTTAATAAACCATTAAATACTTGTTACCTCGCTAATTGTTAAACATATGGGCACTAAAAAAAATGGAAATGTCAGCACAACGCCTGCGCAGAGCCTTTAATGCCATAAAACGTGTTCCATTATTTCTAATTATTACTTACCTAAAAAATGAAATTTCATCACTATTCCGATGTGACGCACTTCTCCATAATTATACAAAGAAACTCGTATATTTCACGAAATAATCACAATGTTACCACAACGAAAGTCTAACATTGTCTGAGAGCTGGGGCTAGCTGGGCCGAGGTTAGGCCGACGGAAGCCTTCACTGGCTTGGTCCTATAGCTAAGTCTAGGTCTCTAGGTGGTCTGTGGGTAATTCAAAAATTGTAAGTGTAAATAAAAAATGCAAATTCTGTTTCACTTTTAACCTGTCGATGACAAAATGTGAAACACGAATGGGAAAACATGAAGCAATCGCTTATTTGCTTATTTTGAAAGAGTTCGTTATTGGTACGGGTAAAATTGAACTTTTCGGGAAAAATGACGCAGAAGAATTTAAAACAATTGTTCTCTTTTTCTAGTAACTTCAGTAACTAAAATTCACATTTGCTAGAAAGTTTTAATGCAGTCATACTTTTTCATAGCAAATGAATTAAAATCCCTTATAATGTTAGTATGCAGTTTATATACACTGCTTTCGAAAAGTAACGAATAAATTCATTATTTTTGAAATTGAGAAGTTTTCAAAAAAATCCACGGGCATGTCGATTTTGTTTTTAAATAAGGTACTCTTTGACATACGACCCACATTTGTGACGTCATCGTTGTTCGAGATATGACGTCTTCGACAATTTTTTTAAATAGCAACCCCCAATTTTGACCATGCCATTTGAAAGAGGATGTCATTCTACATACATACATCATGAAAAATTATGGTGTTACATAACAAAAATTTCAAGAAAATAATGTAATAAGATTTTAAAATTTAATTTTCAAATTATACACCGTTGGCTGCCTGACAATAGCCAAGACGATTAATATATATATATATATTTGACATTATCAATAACTTCAGGAGGTATACAATGTATCTTGTGACAAATTCTTGCTTTTAAATCTTATAAATCAACCGATCTAGTAACGTATATTTTGCTTTTTAAGTATCCCCACACGAAATAATCTAGGGGTGTCAAATCAGGCGATCTGGCTGGCCACTCAATCGGCCGCCTTCTCCCTATCCAACGATTCGGGAACAGCTCATCTAAATAAGCACGGACAGGTGTTGCATAATGGGGAGGTGCACAGTATTGTGAAAATTAAATTTTAAAATTCTCGTATAATTATTTTCTTGAAATTTTTGTTATGTAACACCATAATTTTTCATGATGTATGTATGTAGAATGACACGCTCTTTCAAATGGCATGGTCAGAATTGGGAGTTGCTATTTGAAAAAATTGTCGATGACGTCATATCTCGAACAACGATGACGTCACAAATATGGTTCGTATGTCAAAAAATAGCTTTTTTAAAAACGAAATCGACGTGCCAGTGGATGTTTTCGAAAACTTCTCAATTTAAAAAATAATGAATTTATTCGTTACTTTCCGAAAGCGCAGTATACAGGGTGAATCTTAAATAAGTACAAATATTTTAACTGCTGGTGTAGTTCGTCATTTAAATCAGTCTAGTGAAAGCCATTTTTAAAAATTTCTAATATTTACGGAGATATTAATTTTTAAAAAAAATACCCACATTTTGAGGACCGCTGGCTGATTTTTCATCCAACAACGTAATGAAACATATGATTTGTTGCGAGGTTGCCATATCTCCTCCAATATAAATATTACGTTTCCTTTAACGTAATAGTTCTATTTTAAAAATACTTGTTTTAAGCATAAGTACAGTAAAATTGGGTATGTAGTATGATACGCAGCAATATTAACATAAATTTTAACATCTGAACTAACCTTACTATACTTCAACGATTAAAAATGAATTTCCGCAAGTTCAATACTACCATAAAATATTTAGGAAGATATTACGTGATATTACTATGTCCAATGTTCAAAAATTATACATAAACGTGCACACAAGCTTACCTGTTTGTTAAAAAATTAACTATTTAATCAGTAATCCACATTTCACAAGTTAAATGTCATTGTACACTGTTAGAAAGGGACACAAAACACAATTTCCTTAAGTTATTTTATGAAGAATAACGAAAAACTATGCACGCGTTTTTTATTTAAAATGGAAAAAATGTCAACTTTTAGCAAATTTTATTGCTATTTTCATGCATTATGTGGGGTTAACAAGTTTGACTTGGGCTTCCGATAATCTGTCATGACAGTCAATGACAGTTTGATAATAAAAAATAATATAAAATGTTACACTTGACAAAATTCGCTAAAAGTTGATTTTTTCTTCCTTGAAGCAAAGACATTTGTGTAATACTGGCAACACTGTGAACCACACGTTCAGTCTGCAGCACTATGACTCATAAAAGTATGAAGGGTCTGCCTAGGCCAGCGGTCCTCAACAAGTTTTCTGCTGAAAAATTACGAAATTTATTTAAAATTTCACTTTTTTATTTCTGATTTTTTTGTAAAAAAACTATTAATTATGTGTTCTACACACAAAACTATACTGCTGGTTAAAATATTTGTACTTATTTAAGATTCACCCTGTATAATGAGAAATGTCATCAGCAGTTACTTTTGCTTGTATTTGTCCACAGATGCAGAAAAACTTGTTTGTCGTCTTTTATAATGGAAAAAATATATCTTTTGAAATTTTTTTTGCATTGTTTTTGTCGAAGTTAGTGCATTTTAGATCCATTATTCCGATTTTATTAAAATCGCACAAATCATTATTTTCTAGTTTTGGCAGATCAAGTTCCAAATTGCTCTCGAATGGTTTATCTTTCTTTTATTATTTATTTAACATTTGTTATTTTTTTTTTAAACTAATTTAATAAATTTTTATTGCTATTTACTACTGATTTCATTTCCCTTATCCTTATTTATTATGTTTTCAGAATAAAACAGGTAATTTAATATAGTGCAGTAAGATAGCAATATTTTATAAATGTCTCAAATAACATTCTACGTAAATGGTAAGGCCAAATATAGAACATGTTATTTGGAATCGGAATGAAGCGCTGAATATAATAAATAAGAAAAAAATGTAAGTTTGCTTCACCATTTAAATTTAAAAAATAAATTAATAAGAATTTCCAGTAAATATATAGTTTTTTAAATACAAGCGCATCTAATATTTTTAATTTAACTTTAACAGTTCTTTTTAAAATAGGCTACGTTAGGTGGTCCCTAAAATGAGATAGGTTTCGAAAATATTCCTGTAATGGATTTTATGAAACCACAAAACAGCGAATATAAATGTGGATGCCTTTGCGTGGACTTAGCGACTTCAACGCGGCTGCGCGCGTCATTCCCCGTTCGGAAAACTAGTCATGTGCAGAAGTAGAAATGCAGTTACTGCAACTGAACCTCCTAGGAAATGATTTGCGAGTAACCTGAGCAGTAAAGGAATGATTAAAACATTGTGTTAAACCAGAGAATCAAATATTTTTATTTGAAAAATATGCAAACAACTTCAACAATCCGAACCTTAATAATGTTTCCGTAAAAATACGGTCTTATACAAAATTTATCGTCTTTATATGCCGGCCAGAATGCTGCTTCAACTGTGTTTTTCTTTTACATCGATATGGGCAAAGGGGACACTGAAATGTAGGCTCCTTCCCACACTCATATCTAATGTGATTGTACAGGGAAGAGTGATGTTTGTATTGTTTACCGCATTGCTTGCAATCCCGCAAAGGTGGTAACACTGAAATAGATAGGTACAATATTATTTTTACGTAATTAGTAAATAGTAGTAATCAGTAGTAATCAGTAAATAGTACACAAATACCAAAATCGAATATTAAAGTCAAAACACTCTTTTATTATACATAAAATTACCATAATATAACTAATTATCTAATTACCTATATACTTGCAAATGACTTTCGATGCTATTGGGTTAGTAGACTGGAAGAAGAGCGTCGTCTGAAGAAAACAAATATCACAATTTAAATATAAACAGTTAGACCACTTCAGAACTAACTGATCAGAACTAACACGGTTTTCTGCTTAAAGTCGCGAATCAACTTGACAATTGCGTTACGAAGGGATATCGACAAATTTTACATCACATTAGCTATGTCAGAGCATATACGAGAGTTAGTTATGCTGTGCTAGATAATAAAATTTCTACTAATACAAATTTTAATAGTCATAGCAAATGCATTAGAATAGCCATGATATTGTATATTAATTTACAAGGTTTTGCATATTTTAAACATAAGAAATATGTAATAAATTAAATTTTTCACATTTTTTAATTATAAATTCTGTACAATTTATTATTCGATAGTTTCTTTTTTACAATTATTAGATTTCTTTCCTCATTTGCAAAGTTAAGCGTATAAATAAATCCTAACTCTTCTATATAAGGAAAGCAAATATTTATATAGGAAATTTGGGTATACCTGTTCAAACCTTACAAATTCTGTTAACATACTGTGACCGTGGCTATGGAAAATACAAAAATTATTCAAAATAGATGCAAAAATATCTTCTAAGGATATTAAATAGTCTGTAATATTTTTCGGAGATGCTTTTAAGCCATAATAATGGCCCTTTACTGCCTTCGTATGCTTTTAGTTTAGAAAACAATGTAGTTTAATTCGAAGTATATTGCAGTGCTCTAAACAAGTGTCAGTTGAATATTTTATGGCATTTATGAAAAAAATATTTCACACACACATATACATTGTGTATTCCGCCAGGTGCTATTTTGGCAAATGTATGCTCTTCGACAAAACTTAAACTATCTATACATTGCTGATACCTTCAAAATGTATACGTATTATTGAACTTATAAACATTTTAACTAACCCAAAAAAATTACAGATATTGGTAACTGTAATTCATAAATTTTAATTCCTGTTTACACATTTTTTATAAACGTATTGAGCAGTAAGATTTATGGCAAGCCATTATTACTGATGATCGGCTGTCAATTTTCAGTTGGAGGAGCAGAGAAAGTAGGTTAGCAGTGGGGAGAACGAAAGGTGGGGGATGAAGAGAGGTCCAACTCACGGTGGTATTCATAGTCTGTCCGTCTGTCTGAAATTATGCGAATTTTATAATGAAATTCAAATAATTTCGGACGGACAATGAATACAGTGTACTGTAACAGTGGTAGCTTATATCTTCTCACTGATCTGTGGGCGCGATCTATCCTATTTTGTTTGATTTATGTTGAATAACAAAGATGGAGCTAACAAAATAGAATCACGTATACAGAGAATTCTACAGTCTGCTAACGTTGAATGTTTTTTTTCCGTCATACAGTCACGATAGTTTATTTCTTTCTTTCTTATTGTAAACCAGAGAAAATGTTTGGACATTCCGTATATGAAATAGCTGTAACCTTTCAAAAATAAATTATGCACAATTATGATAAATATGCGTTATTAGAATATATCACAAGTAGGTTAAGATTAAAAATGTATAAAATCCAAATAATAAAATATCTTAAATATATTTTCAAAAAACATAACAATGCTCAATAAACAAATATACAGGGTAATCCGTAAGTAATGGCACATGGAGAATTTTACACTATAAAATAATACGATTTTAGCCAATTTGCCTTAATAACACGTTGCTAATAAAAAAGATACAGGGTGGCAAATTTGGAATAGGTATAAAAAGTAATTTATTGTAATAATTAAACTATCTTTGAATGTATCAACTTAAAAATTTGAGACTAGATGTTTTTGGATATGAAAAATCATAATCTGTTTCTATTTCCACTTATTTTCTAGAGGGCGCCACATCCGCCGTATTTGCGACGTAAATATGAGCGCAACTTTTTTGACCTTAACGTTATCACGTTTCTTATTACAAAAATCTTAAACATACATTATTTTTGAGAAAAAAAGGTATACTTGTCATTAGTCTCAGAAATTGGCCATTTTCGAGAAAATAGCTTTCCAACAACCAGCTGCATCTCAAAAATGGTCAATTTCTAAGACTAATGAGAAGTATACCTTAAAAGTATATCTTTTTCCTCAAAAACAATGTAGGTTAAAGATTTTTTAACAAAAAACGTGATAACATCGCGGTCAAAAAAGTTACGCTAACATTTACATAAAAAATATGGCGAATGTGGCGCCCTCTGGGGTATACGTCGAAATAGACAACATATTATGATTTCTCATATCCAAAAACAGCTATTCCCAAATATTTAAGTTGATATAGTCGAACACACTTTAATTATTAAAAAAAAATTACTTTTAAAATTCCAATTTTGACATCCTGTATCTTTTTTTATTATAGACATTTTATTAAGGCATATTGCTTAAACCGTAATATTCTGAAGTGAAAAATCTAGAATGTCTCCATGGGCCATTACTTACAAACCGCTCTGTATATTATTAACTCTATAGTATAAGAAAAATAATACCTGTACGAGTTTTCTATTAACAAGTAACTGAATATAAATATCATATTAGAAGAGAAATCATAAATGGAATAATTACATATATGCTTTTCACCCAATGTTAGTAGGGGAGACTGGGTACGGTTGTAACAACTCAAATATTATCGAAACTACGCACAGTAGGTGAGGGGTACAAGAGGAGGGGCACGCGGCGGACAAGTCCTAACACGATTCCCAGTGTAGCGTCACTTTTCGCGCAGTATTAACGATTATGCTCAGAGAAACCTATATTTCAACCATAAGTAAGTATTTTTGGTGAACTTCTTTGTAAAATATCTTAAATATTGATATAATTATCGTATTTCAAAGTTTGCTTATGTAATCGTTATATTTTATAGATTATAAGCCCTTTTGTTTTTGTATAAGTTGTGTTACCTTGCGCTAGTGACAGTCTTATTACCGAAATAAGGGTTGAAAAATAAACAAACGAAGAAAAAAGTACTTGAACCATCTACTGGAAAGACAAACAAAAGCAAAGGGAAAGGTAAAGCAAAGAACAAGAAGATTAATACATCACTAGAATCATCAAAAGAAGATGAATATTATTGCCTTCTTTGCCTAGAGACGTATTCAACGAGTCGGTCCGGAGCCACTTGGATTCAGTGTCAAGGAGGTTGTAAGCAATGGTCTCACATAGCCTGTACTGACGGGAGTAGATATTATATGTCATAATAATTGCGATGAGTCTGATTAATTTTCAAAGAAAACATATTTTGTGTAACCTCAGATTTTGTTGATTAGTGATTACTTAAAGATTATTTTTGTTTGACGAGTCTGACTGACTTTAAGAGAATTCGAAAAAAAAGAAGTATTATGTTTTTTTTTTGTTTGAGTATATATAAAAATATATTTAAATATGTGATTAACATTGTTGATTTGTTTTACTAACATTTTGGTATTTTAAATTAATAAAATTAATTTAAAAACCCTAACTTTTGTTTTAATTTCGAGTGTTACAACTGACCACCATTGGTGTTACAACCGCCCCTGGCATGGGGTCGGTTGTAACAATCGCACACACTCAATAAAATGTCATTCATGTCTCATTTTGCTATCAAACTGTTTTACCTAAGCTACTGATTTTGATGTTAATTTAAAGACAAATTACTACGCTTTCATCCCAAAAGCTTTAATCGTTGTATACAACTGTAATAGCTAAGCTATGAGCAATTAAAGAAAAATTGTTACAACCGTACCCAGTCTCCCCTACTTATGTGTTTCCATATCATGCCTCTTCATGTGCTGCTGAAGATGATATTTTCTTTTACCTCGATATGGACAATATATGCATTTAAAATAAGGCTCCTTACCACATTCATATCTAGTGTGGTTGTACAGTGATTGCTGGTGTCTATACCGCCTACGGCATATTCCACAAGAGAAGACGGCTAAAAAATGGAGGGGATAAATAACTGCAAATAAAAGGATTAAATGGATGGCATAAGCTTTCAAAAGCATTTCAAATAAGCTTTGACTACGTACTATATATTGCCATAATAATTTAGAATTTTAAAACTAATTTTGTGATTTGTTTTAAACTACTGGCGTATTTGTAATGACATCTACTTTCAACTTTTGCCATAAGTTTTTAATTGTTACACTCACCAATAGAGATCTAACGAAAAGTTTATCAAAAATTGATTTGAGGGAGTGTCATTGTCATTATTATTGATTACCAGCAGTACATTACAATCCCAAAGTTAGAATAAATGCGTAAACTTTGCTTATCGTAGGTATTTCGAAATAGTTTCATGTCCAGACGTGCTCCAGACATTGCTTTGGAATATCTGCATTCTGCAATAGTCCTAAAATGTCTTGTTGAAGAAGGGACTTTCTAACTTTGTGTGTTTGTGTGTGAATTTAAGGTTATACTTTATATATTCGGGCGTTATTTAGTGCTGTGGCCTTTTTTGGCAAAACAACAAAATCGAAGTGTCTTAGATTCATTCTTCGGTAGTAATTTTGATAACAACACTCTTCAGACACTAATAGCATTATTATTATTTTAATTACATTATTATCATATGCATGGGCCACTGTTTTGCCAAAAAATTTCATTTAACACAAAATGATATTACATACATACATAGATATTACATACAGTACAAAACACCAAAATGATAACAATAACACATTTGCTTATAACACAAACGTTAGTTACCTATTAGAACTTTAAGGTTAACTAAAGAAAACGTCAACAAGCTCCGGTATATATCTGGTGGGCTGCTGACGAGTGAAGTTAGGTGTTTGCTATAGGTTTTCCAGGTGTAATTCAATGCTGGTCGGGGTATTAGCTCGCAGAGTAGTAATTTCTAGAATTCCGTGTGAGCAAATATGCTGTTTTTAACACACTCTGTAGCCTGCACTTAATCCATAAGACCTCCTCTAAACCTATTCAAGGAACAACCTTAGCAAGTTACAACAAAGCTTAAAATTCATTCCACTTATATCAATAAAAGTAATTACGCTTGTCCAGTAAAAAAACGAACACCGTAAAAATATTGTGTTTATTGATACGAACCCCATCTATTATTACAAATCGGCACTAAAAATAAGCGTTGCCATTTTTTGTTGAATTTACTTATTAAAACTATTAAAATTTTTACATGTTTTAAAAATCGTTTTGTTATTTAGCACTTCCTGTAAACTTTAATCAAACCAAAAGGTCAATTATTGCATCAACATTTTTAATCCAAATTAGAAAACAACTTTGAAATATTCCTGTCGTGACTTTTCTTATGTCTATTAAAATTAAATCGTCTCTTGAACGTCTTTCCACATTCGCCACAAGAAATATTCGCTTCAACCCCACACTCATAGGTATGTACCCTCAAAGAATGGGAATGCTTGAAGTATTTCCCACATTTTGGACAATAAACTCCTGGAATAAAATCAGTATATTATACAAATATCAACAAAGACATAACACCATATTTCTCTTCGGCAAAAATTTCGTTGATAAAACTTTACTTACCACTTTAAACAAGAAAATTGAATTTCTGACAAAAAATATGCAGGGTGAGTCATTAACAATGGTACATAAATTAAGGGTAGATTGTTACCGTCGATTGAGCCCAACATGTCTTATTCAATTATTGCTCCTTTTCATTATACAGGGTGTTAAAGTTGAAAAAATGTGTTTGATGATTTTATGAACGTAGTGACAGCTGTCCACTTATTATTTCCACGCTTATTACTTCGGAAAAAATAATTTTCTAATTTAATTCCCGCCGAATCTCAAGAACTTAAATCGTCTGTGTCTCAAAAACGGTTGAGTTTATCGATTTGTAATCATGACCTCAGCACTGTTTGCATATTCATAATTGCCACCTCAAAAAACATATTCAAAACAGAAAACATTTTTTCATCTTTAACACCCTGCAGAATGAAAAGGAGCAACAATTAAATATGGCATGTTGGGATCAATCGCTTTATTTTAACGTTAACAATCTGACCTTAAGCTATGTATCATTACTAATGACTCACCCTGTATAAAAATTGAACATTGAGGTCTTAGAGTCTTTTCACACGGACCACTATGCTATATATATGCACTATAAAAAATAATGTTTCTTTAAAACGGACCACTCTACGGCGCTTCCGAGAAGCGCTGCACGGTGGCCCGTGTGAAAAGGCTCTTATACGTAAAATGCTGTATCTATTAATATAAAAACTTTTATTCATAAATTTAAACTAACACTATAAAAAATAACAATAATAGAAAGCAATAAGTATACATAGTCAATGTATGTGATTAGTTATTTTAAAAATAGTAATAAATGTTTTTGAAAAGGCACTCCCGAGAGTATTTTGTACGCATTAGTTTCTTAACAACAATATTTTAGTGTTAGAGACATATTTAGCATTAGCAGTGCATTGCTTTCTCGTATACAGAGTGTTTAAAAAATAAAGGACTTACAGATCTTATAGAATAAACAATTTTCATTAAGGTATGATCTAAAGTCCATAAAATTAATAAAAATTATTATTTGTAACTTAAGTTTTATTCAAATTAAGAATTAGCAGGCAAGAGTTCAGACGACTTACGTCATACGAACAAATGAATAATTCATATATTTTCATTAAAATATTTAACAAGCTGCCACTAGAGCAAAAAAAATGTTTTTAATGCGACAAACTATCGAAAACTGTGTTGACAATAAAAACAATTGCATAACGTCAGCAGTCACGTAAATCCTCTAAATTCTTGCCCTAACTATATATATATCGAATGTCTATTATCGACGCTGTCGATTTTCACTGCCCATTTTTCGCCGCCTCATAGAAGCATGGTTATTAGATCGTGACAATAATTTAGAGCAATATTTATAGAAGTACCTCGTATCGAATAACGTTAAGCAGTATTACTATTATTTTTAGTTTTTTTATACTACTTTATAAATAATGTTTTATTTCAAAAACACCCTGTATAAAATAAAGAATAAAATTATATCTCCATATTCAGCTACCTCAAAAAAATTCTACCACATAAAATTTTAACGATAATGTTTCATAAATGTTGTAAGGACATTGTTAAACAAACTACTTTAGTCGATAATTTTCTATACAAATTTGTAATTTTGGCACGTGGAATTTTTAAACCAATTAACGCAACTGTTTCTTAGCTGACATAAGTAACAGCAGGTTTAGAAAAAATATACCAGTTCTGCACTACATCTAAAGCTGCGTATACACATGGAGAGTCGAGTACGAGCTGAACTTACAACAAATCTTGTTAGTAATATGTGAACGGCAGCTACGAGCTGCTCGACATGGGCTCGACCTCGACATTGACTTGTCGATAGCTTGTCGCGTTTATGCGAATATAAAGGGATTCGTACTAGGATGTGTTCCAAGGAAGGGTGGCGATAGGAAAAACAATTAAATTTAATCAAACAATATAAACATTATACAGTTTTGTAAGACTTTAAAGATTAATTATCGCAAAGAATTGGAAACAATACAAGTGCGAAAACTGATAAATACATGCAATATACAGGTTTAACTATGACTAAGTACAAATATTTTAAGAGGGGATAGAGAAACATAAGAATTAACGGAATCGACCATCAAAAAATTTCCAAACTTATAAAGGACAAAAAATTGTTTTAAAAATTATATTAAACCCTTATTTTTCGCTGACTCTGACCTTCTGACAACTTCGAGGTTAGGTATATGCCACAAGTCAAAAGTAGTGACAGGGCAGACGGTTGTCACGCGTATCGATTTACGTCGCTTTGAAAGAAAGAAATTAATTTGCAAAATGTTGATAATTACTGATATTTATTTCCAGGATTAATATTTGGTGAGATTTCAAAAATGCTGAATAATTTTCTATTTTCTTACTTGTTTATATTAAAACTTGTCGTTGCAAAGATTTATTTGATACATTTGGTTTTTTGAGGACATCTCATTCCCTCGACTACTGTATACAAATACATAAAAACACTGCCACACGTTTACCGCCAAATCATTATTAGCAATCGTTCATTGTGGTTCAAAAAGAATTCAGGATAACGTCTACTAAAACGTCTTTGGTATTACGCTGCCACACGATAATATGCACTTGCCACACTTCCACATATTACACAAAAAATACGTAAAGAATTAAATTTGCGAAGGCAAGTACAGAAAAATTATTTCAACTAATTGCCGTATACGGTATCATATTTTTGACAGAAATTGACTAGTTTGGAAGTCTATGAATCTGATGCAGTCTGCAGTCGCCATCTACAGGATACTAGTGCAAAATGTACTTCACGTCGACAAATTTTTAAACTTATGTTGCAGGGAAATTCAATTCTGTTAATACTGATAATACCAATAATATTAACAATAATCGACGATGTTTGCATACAACAATTAACACTATTTTGAACTATAACATCCCGAGATGTTTACAGTGTTCCCTTAGAACGCTCTTTGATGTGTGGAGAGAATGAACCAATGCAAAATGTCATTTGTCATCATAATCGAATCCTGATTCAAAATTGGCGACTAATTTTTAGTTTTAAACATTTTAGACATTGTGAAATGTAGCTATGACAGTAGACTGAAGTAAAGATAAATCATCTGCATCTATTAAAAGCTAGAAGGCACAAACCTTAAACAAATATAGACGATGCCAGTGGCATATTGCCGATGACCTAATTCATGGCCGCCTTAAAAGGTCCAGAATGATTAAACGATTTACATCGATTTACGTTGGTGACACTGTAACCTGAAGCTGATTATATTTTGTCGATCTCAACGATCTCCCTTTGTAGTTTGTATTGGCGTCGAACTTACTGGTTATATAGTGAATAAGTGTTTTACATTTTGGATCTCTGTAAAAAAAATTATTAATTGTCTTCAGTATATAAGCAGCAGCCATTTTGTTATTTGTTCTTGTTTTACGATAGAGTTAATGGTTTTTATAGTTACAGTTTTAAATTCGTGAACTTTACTTACATTATGGTCTATTGCGTTATTTGTACATGCCAAATGGGCACTCTCACAAGTGATAAAAGCTTTCATAAGTAATATTTTGAAATTTTTTATTTAATATTCTTCAAAATCTTTATTGGAAGTTTCCTAAGAACCCAAGCACAACAAATGGTTGCAAACCAAATATTTATGCCACTCAAACTATCACTCAACAATCGAAAAAGTTCTGTCATTGCGATTACAATATAAATAACTAGTCATTGAATATGAAATAGAATTTCACTTTGTGAAGAAAATAAGTGGTAGGTAGGTACTCTTTAAAAATTAATTAAATATTTATTTGATATATGCAGCGTGAGTCAGAATGGGTCAACACTAAGCTGGAGATACTAGACACCAAAATATTATGTTCATGAGCTCTTCATGCCTTATACGAATGTCGCTGGCTTTAAGACATACAGAAAGTTCAAGGTTTAAATAATTTTATTCTGAAATTTTTCAATAATTGCACTAATAATAAATAACACGCACGCAAAATACGCTAGTATTATTATTGACATGAAAATTTGACACAAGAACTACTAAGAAAAGAAATGGTAATAGCAGCGCCTGAAAGAAAATCACCACAAAATACATTGAAAGTTTTAAATGCAAATAACTCAGAAACCGATAAAGTTACGTGACCTAAACAAGAGTACATTTTTATGTATACTTGAACATTCTTTTGGATTTTTAACTTTGTTTTGATTTATCTCAATAATATGGTGAAACGAGCGCCCTCTTGGAGCAACGTCAAAATAAGCTTATAATTAGTAATTCTCGCAGCAAAAAACCCAACACTACCAATTTTCAGTCATACTATCAAAACTTTCTCACTTATTAGGAAATTTCAGAATAAAATTTAAACCTTCAACACCATGCATTTTTTAAACCAGCGACATTCTTATAAGGCATGATGAGCTCAAACATGTTATTTTGGCGTCTAGTATCTCCAGCTTAGTATTAACCCATTATTTCTGACTCACCCTGTATATTTACTATTTTAACTAAAAACTAATTGACATAAATAGAGAAACTAAGTGACATTTGAAATAAAATTAAATGACGGGTTAAAATTTACTAAATTCATTTTGCAATATACAGAGCGTCTGGATATGAGTACCGTAATTTTAAGGGCTTATATATCTGACTAAAAGCAATAAAAAAACTCTTATGAAAAAAATGTCTAAAACGAATAGTTTGTAAATGCATTTCAAAAATAAAAATACAACTGCAAAACTATATTACGAAATTACAAACTAAGGTATAATTAGGGTAAAATAAAGGTGCCTGTAATGTAATTTGTTCATAACTTGATTTTAGGATCAGTACTAATGAAGAGAACAATAGTTTCCGAGAAATTCGTTAAAATTGTAACATACGACAACGTAGCAGTGTCAGGTTGCTGGTTATAACCATCTAAAAGTAATATT
This sequence comes from Monochamus alternatus, assembly GCA_037114965.1. NCBI lineage: Eukaryota > Metazoa > Arthropoda > Insecta > Coleoptera > Cerambycidae > Monochamus > Monochamus alternatus. The sequence goes on along the minus strand of CM073426.1, from coordinate 143,441,373 downwards.
AGTTATAATGGTACGTACAGCTAGTGTGATTCAGTTTTGTCTAGTATTTCTTTGATGTGATTGTGAGTGTACATAAACAAAAATGGAACAATTTATAGTAACCATAACCAGCTGCATGCCATGTTAATTTACAGCGAATCTAGGCAAAATTCTCTGACTACAAGACGTTTGTATGGTAAACGCTTCTTACAAGAAACAGAAGTCATTTTAAATACTTGTAACTATTATTTTGTGCTGTGAAAAATACCTAAGAAAACCGTTCAGAGTAGATACATATGTTTAGGTGCGTCTAGTAATTATTATGTATAAATAAATAACAAGATAGCATGTGACCGACGTTGTCGCATATTCAAGACCTGTTTGCTGTCATAATTCTGCTATCATTGGTCAGAGAAAAAACATTGATAAGTCAAATATGTTTTATTGGCCAAATTAAGGTACTCATATTCCGGACACCCTGTAGACATCATAGTTGCAGTAGCACCAACATAAAGCATTTTCTGAACCTTAAATCCCTAGGAGACGCAGCACATGTCACGTGACCTATATCGTGGAACGACGCAGTCTACATTTTTTCTAGGTTTGTGCTAGAAGGTAGTTAGATTCGCCGGACAGATCGAGAAAGCTCGTGGTGCACTCACGATGGGCTTGTTATGCGTTCGCTACACTAAAAAAATCGCTGCGAACGTCTAGCTCGCTTCAGGTTCGGCTCGTGCTCGGCTCGTCATGTGTATACGCAGCTTAACTCATCTTAACTACGGTTAGAAAAATATAATTTCAGATTATGTGTCATCGTCATTGAACAGATATGTTTTTAACAATGTGCCGCTCTCCACGTGGATTTTGTGCTTCGAGGCGTAGTGCATCTTCATGTTGAACCTCCTTTTCGTGGTGAACTGACAGGCTTTGCATATGAACATGCTGGTTTTCATGCAATCCAAAGATGCATGAGCGCGTAGGCTGTTGATGTTTTTAAATGATTTTCCGCAGGTTCTGCATGATACCTTTCCATCTAAAAATAAAGTCTAATCAGTTGATTAATTGGTAAAAGACAATCAAAGTTGACAGTTCGGTTAGTTGTTAACAAATATTCTTACTTAATACAATAACGAACATTTTCCACAATATTCTGCGCTTAAGATAAGATTTACATATTTAGATGAAAATGAAGACAAGAATTAACCGGTTAAGTACTTGCGACTGTTTTAAAGTATCTAATTCTTATAGTAACAATTTTCTAAAACTAATTATCTTTATCAGTATTTTTTTTAACAAAAATATATGAGTAGGTATCCGTTTACATTAGAAAAAAATTCAGATATTTTGTCTCCAACCGAAGTTCTCCATTTACCACCAAATTTGGATAATAAAGCAAAGTAGGTTAGTAGGATATATCGATGTAATCATGGATACTTTGTCGAACATTAGTCGTCACATTGCTAATTAAATTTGTGGTTCAATTTGCTGAAGTCTGTAAAAATGGAATCTAATGAACGATTTAGATGTACCTAAGGAGAGACTGGAGTGTCGAAAGAGATTTATTCGAATCTTCTAAATAAATCTGGAAAAATTTAGAAATGTATCTACCAACGTCTTATCGTTTTTGAATGCTGCGATCAACTTTGGATATAAAGAAGGGAATTGATATAAGCAAATATTCAAAGTTACGTACTTATCTCAAGAGACAAAATGAGAGAGATACTGAAAATATCGCGAGTATATAATATAATAATTTATATTTGATGATGAAGCTAAACGCTTTAACAGTAAAACAATAAAAGTTTTAAAAAGCTCCTTTATAGGTCGTCCTAATATTGGGGGTTGCAGGCGCATACCGTTCTGATGAATTAGTCAATTTAACAATTGATAATGTTGAACATATGAAATCCGCCTTAATTAAAATAATTGTCGCACAGTAAAAGAACGTGGTCTCTTGGTTTTGATATTGGGAGTTTTTATTGAGAATATGTTGCTTTAGGTCCACCGGATTGGAGTTTCTCACATATGTTAGTAGAAAGTGTCATTGAATGGAGGTAGATATTCATAAAATTATTGCCCTATCGCACGAAGTGGTAAAATTTTTGCAGCTGGACAACTGGAAAGAGTACAGTGGACACGTATTAGGAAGAACGTCTGCTATCCTTTTGGTTGACGGCGGTGGTAACCTCACTCAGTTAAAAACACGGAAACCGAGCACTGTAGCTGGAAGCTGAATTGAAAATATTTGAATAAAGAAAATATTGCGAAAAGAATACTTAATGTTGATAGCGGTAATGATAAATCAAGAACCACGCATTAATGAAAACGTGATGGACTGCTTTGAGAGTTACTCCAATGATGAGGGTAGTGGCAGTTTCAGTGGTTTATTTAATTTTAATACTTGTTCAAACTGTGTATTTAATATCAATGTGGATATACAAAAATTATTGTAAATATTGTTGAATAAACTTTTATAAGTTATACCTTGAAAACACTTTTAATCTAAAAATTACGACATTAACTACTAGGATTAAAAGTGAAAACTTTTGTTGCTAAGATACCATTCCTTTTTCAGTCAGGAAAATATCAACCTTAGACACTCCTGACCGTCAAAAAATGTGTGACGGTTGAAGAAAAACATTTTTCTTTAGCAATTCTCTGTCACTTTTTAATTCTATTCTATTTTTTCAATGAACTGAGGAATACGAACAAATGAATATAAGCTTGCTTTTTACCTAAAACATATACATATGTCGTTATGAACACCTAACACAATACTCATCAATTCCGAGCTTCCAGTAACTCCAGAAATTGTTCTGAGGGAGTACCATTATTATTACAATAAATTGTACAAACTCCTGCCCAGAGTATAATAGTATATTATGCAACGATCATGTAATGATGCATAAACCATACGAAACTCGCCTTCGGCTCGTTTCGTATCCCGGTTAATGCTCGTGTATTAATAACCATTACATGAGAGTTGCATACGCTATTTTTTCTACACCCGATAAATAATCAAAAACCATAAATTTTATATTTTTATTGAACACAATAGGTAACAGTAATTATTCGTATGAACTGCATTTTCTGCTTTCTCCGATATCTGTATCGTAATGAAAAATCTGTATCGTAATGGGTATCATTATGAAACGGATTATGGGCATATAAGTGCATTGTTATAATACGGGTGTAGAAAAAAATATTTATTTATTTACAAATTTAGCATAAAAATTATGCTAAATTAACCACATAAACTATCCGTAAATAATAAATGCAGTAAAAACTTCAATTATGATACCCTAATTTTGACTCACCCTGTGCATAAAAAAAACAATTAAAATTTCATACCTTGTTTTATTTCAATCTAAAAAGAAAGGTCATTTTTATATAATTTTATAATACATAATTTATAAAATTATTAGATCAAACCATCCCATCCAGCATCACATTTTTCTAATAGATAAAAAAGGAGATCTTAAACATCAGAAAAACTGGCTTAATTCTACGTTTTTACAGTAGACAAATTTTACTGATAATCAGTGCCTCTCCCTTAGACAAATCTGGTATAAGATGGATAATTATTGGTAATAACTGTAACAATTTTTTACAATGTTTATTTAAATAGTTATATTTTCTAAAATACACCTTGCTAAATCTCACTTCACTGTTTCATTTATTGTGACACCTAAAAAGAATAACATTTAAAATATTTAAAACAGTTTCCAATGCGATTTTTTTTTCAGTTTCATTCAGTCAGCTCAACATTTTATTTAACATTTAACATTATGATGCATAAGAAAACTATACAAATGAATCTATACTGAAAATAAATTTGCACATTATTTACAAGGTATCTTACCTTTTTCCATTTATCCTCACATAGGATTTGATGTCTTTGCATTGAATGCTTATGTCTGAACAGACGCTGGCAAATTGCGCACTGGAATTGAGGTAATACGTTGCATTCCCTTTTTAAGTGACGATGAAGATGAGATTTATTCTTATACGACTTATTACAGTTCAGACAAATGTGCCGACCTAAAAATAATAATTGTATAAAGAACGAAATTTTAATTTTTTAATTTAACAGGCGACAGTATACATCAAAATGAGCAAATAAACATTTCCTGGAAAAAAATTAACAAATCTCCAATTTTATGTGTAAAAACTCGGTTAATTAAGGGTTTTCACTATAATTTTCTGCATTAAATGACTATATAATGCAATGTTAACCCCCCCCCCCCATTCTTTTAATTTACCTATTTATATTTCCTTTTAATAAAAATAATGTTTCCGTTAATCAATAAAATTCGACAATTCGATATCACGGGTCCTTCTAGTTTTTCTAAATCCTATTTGGTTTAAGTTATGTTACAATTTTAAACATTTAAAAACCAATAAACTTTAAATATTTAATATAAAAAAATCATTAATTCTACCATTCTCTAAACTAAAGTTATTAAATTTCACAGCAGCTATTTGTTTGTTTGTATTTGCAGCATGTTTTTGTTTATAATGAACCATTTATACATCATATCATTCGTTTTTCACGTGCTTTTCTTGATCATGTTTTGGTCTCGCAAGACAAGAAAATACCAAGACAAGACTTGCCTACTCAAAACAAGATCAGAAAAAGAAATATTGCTACGCCAAGAAGACATGCAAGTCATGTTTTGCAAAAAAGACAAAACTTTTTCAAATTTTCCAGAATCTCTTGTCTCAGAAAACACTATGTGTGACTTAGGACAGTCTTCATGTTTTAAGAACTTTAAGCTCCAAATACTACCTCTCTACCAAATCTATAAATAAAAGTACCATAACTATAGAAACACACAAAACAGATAAAGCATGATTAAAAATGAAAAAAATGATATTTATATTTATGATTTAATATCTGATTACTTACAAACAGTACATATAAAAATATTCGTATATAAAAAGCGACATGATTATACTTAATCAATTAAGCACCTTAATATCTAAGAATATAAAAATTCAACGATGTATATTTCTATAAAAACGTATATCATACAAATAAAACATGTGTTGAAAGCGCTATCAAGCGCAAAATGTCATGTCATTTTAAAAGTCTATTGGTAAAATATTATCAGGAACTGTAATTTTCTCGTAAAGGACACTTGTGGTCGTAAAAACTAACTTAACATACATACTGTAATATAATCACTATATGCTTCGCTATATGGAGAATTCTTTTCGTTTCAAGATTCCAAAAGCTAGATATGAATTTAAAAATACATAAAAAAAAGTTTAATGACAATTATGCTTATAACAATAAACGAATACAAAGAAAACAAACTACGTATACGATGAAATATAAATCTCAAGGAACAAACCTTGTGAAGCATATAATGACTTCCACCGCCTACAAGATCTAACAAAGCATATAAAAAGTATAAATGATATAAAAATTCTTCAATAAGGCAGTATTAAAAGCAGTACATTTTAGGAATTCCAAAAAACGAGTATTTCCGAATCGAATTCCCTCTAAACAAAATTTTCTTCCAAAGGACAAACTGAAAATTGTATTGTTTCCGAACATAACTATATATACAACAAAATGAGATTTTATTAATAGGCATCAAAATAATTCTAAAACATATATCACTGGTCTAATAATATCTGGATACGATTACTAGCAACTTATAAAGAAAATCAAGTAGGAAACATAAAAAATTAAATGATAAAACTGGCCCCATTTTCGACACCAATATAACAAAAAACGAAAAAACACATGTTTTGCCAATTATAAGAAAATTAAAATATACTTTACTAAAAAATACACCAAGACAGAATATGAACGCATATTAAAAAATGAGGTTTTGATTCTGATCGTTTCATACATTTTTGCTAAATTGGTGTTCGAAACAACGTGGAAGCAACTCAACTCAAATATTTTTGGCTATGACTCCTAAAATCGTTTTAAGAAGAAAAATTTATATGAATCTATGTCCCAAATCATTTTATTTCCCTCAGTCGTGTTTAAGTTATTCTAAATGAAACAGTTATGCAAATATTTCTGAAGATGATCTATATAACCGACAAAACTTGGGATAGTGATGAAATAAGTCAACAAAAAACTTTCATGTAGAATAATTTTGTAATGGTGCGTACCTACTGATTTTTCAGTGCTCTCAAAAATGTTGAATTAATGTTATTGGCGTTTTTGATCCCTGTATAAAAAAAATAAATTATTATGATTTAAGGTGATTTACTCTTCACTGTTTTTAACTTTTTCATATATTTCAACATTCTGCATATTAAATTAAGCAAATAACTATCTCACCGAAACTTTCAAGATAAACAAAAAAATTTATATACAGGGTGTCTGTGGAAGGTTGGGAAATCTCTGGTGACCAAAAGAAGTCGATTGAGCCAAATATGCCTTATCCGCATATTGTTGATTTTAAAATACAAGGCGTTCAATTCTAGAATTTTATTTTAAAATATCTCAATAATTTTGAAACCTGTCGGAGTATTAAAAAAAAATTGGCACAATTATGTTTTTTGACACGGCAAATAAAAATTTTTAACTAATTTTGACGTCACTAGTAGAGGGCGCCACTTATGGCATTTCTTTTAAATGGCAGAACTTTTTTGCAGCTTAGTGTATCCATCTGACTATAGAAACAATTGATTCTCCTACTTGTTGTATCTGAAAAAGGTGTACTCTGCTGAAGTCGATAGGAGTAGCAGTTTTCGAAATAATCCTATTTGAAATATACAGTGCTCCGATTGAAAACTATTATCTTTCAGGTAAAGTGCCTTTTCTACTCAAAATGCAGCAAAATGTTACTGGAAAAAGTTGTTCAGAACGGTAAATTATGGAAACGTGCAAAATTTCTAGAAGATTGGCGAGGTTTGATTTTGAAACTATTTTTCAACAAGCACAAAGATTTTATCAAAGCAGGCCTATCTTTTTGAAATTTCGCACGTCCTCATAATTTATCGTTCTGAACAACTTTTTCAAGTGACATTTTGCTGTATTTTAAGTAGAAAAGGCACTTTACCCGAAACGATAACAGTTTTCAATCGGTGCACCGAATATTTCAAACAGGATTATTTCGAAAACTGTTACTCCTAATGACAACAAGGTATACATTTTTAGATACAACAGGTAGGAGAATCGATTGTTTCTATAGTCAGATGGATACACTAAGCTGCAAAAAAGTTCTGCCATTTAAAAGAAATGTGATGTGCCATAAGTGGCGCCTATTACTAGCAACGTCAAAATTAGTTAAAAATTCTTATTTGCCGTGCCAAAAAACATAATTGTGCCAATTTTTTTTTAATACTCCGAAAGGTTTCAAAGTTATTGAAACATTTCAAAATAAAATTCTATCATTGAATCCAGCAACATTCGGATAAGGCATATTTGGCTCAATCGACTTTTTTTGGTCACCAGTATCTCCAGCTCCGAGCTTTCCCAACCTTTCACAGACACCCTGTATAGATAATCTGAACTGAAGACAATCTTACATACGCAGTTTTCTTCGAAAAACAATCCACGAAGCCACCCTTTAAAATATCTTTACCCATGTAAGTTGCAACCTGTAAATAAACTGCGAATATTACTCCCGTTTATTAGACTCCACTGATTCTTTCTTAATAACAGAAAGACCACCATTTTCACGTTTGACCGCTGAGTAATCAATAACCTTATGCATTCTTTCAATATGTCTGGTGATATGCATTTTCTGTTTAGCCTTATAGGTACAGTAAGGACAATTAAATTGTGGTTCTTTCCCACATTCCCATTTGAGATGGTTGCGAAGAGAACTCTTCAACTTGTAAGCTCTTCCACAGACTGGACAGAACACTCTGGAAGAGTCTTCCAGAGAATCCTGCTTAACCTTAGTAATAGTCAGCATAGAATTCTTCATTTTCTGTCTCATTAGCAGTAAAGGTAGCGCCATGTGTGAGGGGATTTCGCTAAATTTTAAGGATCCCTTACCTGGAACAAAATTCCATTATTAGAAAAATAAGGACGGTTTTGTAAAATTATTTATTTCATAATTACTTAGTGTCAACAAACTAACAATTACAGTACTACAATAAAAATTACTTTTTAAATAAGATACTGGTTAATTCTACTTAAAAATAATTACCTTGTTTAGCATTTTCAAAAAGTTTTACAGCGTTCAGGAAAACTAACAGCAGATTGTATGGAAGCATGGACTTTGGTAATATAAATTAACACATTTTACTTTTTGCATTTTCAGAATAAAAAAAAAATAAGGGAATAACAATAACTTAATTTTTAAATATTTTATTTTAAACTTATATAAGATATATTTTTACATTATCTTAGTACCAACTATAAAGAACTGATTTTAGGTTGTAGTGCACATAAAAAGTATGCATAAATTATATAAATAACGTGTTTACTTAATCCCTTCTTTTAAAATTCATTTACAACGTTTCGGTTTCTTAAACCATCTTCAGAAACTAGAGTATATACAGAGTGTTCAGTAAAGAATCAGCCATATTTTGGGGCTAGCTTCCTTGGTGAAAAATAATGTGAGGTAAATAAACTTTTCTTTCTTAAGAAGTTATGAGTATGAGAAAGTATTTTTCATTTAATTTTTTCCGATATTTTTTTATTAGTTGTGTTTCGTGAAATAAACACCAATATCCAACTGATTTTAGAGTTAAATGTACGGGGAGTTATGAGTGCCTGTGCCACAGTTTTTTTTTAAGAATAGGGATTTTCGGAAAATGAACTGTAATAATGTTTTAATTAAAAATGAGTGTATTGATTTCAAAAGCTAAAAAATACTTTAAAGCAGTTTTCCCTAAAATAATGCATGTGGCGACATGCAACATATATACCTTTTTTTCGAAAACTGTTTCAAAATAGTCATTTTTCAGAAATTTATACCCTTAAAAAAGATTGCCAAGAATAATATAGTGGAACGGGCTCTTAGAACGCCCTGTACATTTAACTCAAAAATCAATTAGATATTAGTATTTATCTCACAAAAAACTCCATTTTTCAAAATTTGAGTGGAATTACCCAACTAATAAGAAAATTATCTTAAAAAAAGTAAATAATAAAAACGCCAATAACTTTTTAAGAAAGTAAATTGATTTAATTCACATTATTTTTGTTTAAGGAACCTAACCCATTCATTACTGAGTACCCTGTATGCAGGGTGTTCCATAAGTCTATACAAAAACATTAACATTTGTCTTATTCAATTTTTCTCAAAAGTTGCAAATCTTCTTATACATTTAAATTTCTTAATTGAAGTGAAATTCTAAGGTGGATTTGTTTATATAGAGACTTTTTTGTCTTTTACAGTAGGAAACTAAGAATAAGTTGCATGAAAGCTCAAACTAAAAATAATATAACATTTTTGCAAAAGAGAAAGTATTTTCTAAATAAACAAAACTACCTTAGAATTTCAATTAGATTAAAAATTTCACCCTTTTATAACAAACTAAAAAAAAAGATAACCGAAAAATATGCCAGTAAAATATCATGTTGTATCTTTACGTGTCTGCCAAGTTTCGTTTGTGTATATTCAACAGTTTTTGAGAAAAATTGAAAATTGAGATTTTACTTCCCTCATTTATGTAGCTGTAACTTTTAAGAGGAGATTCTAATTAAAAAAACATATAAAATATCTGAATTTTTTAAAATCTGAATTTTTTGTATACATTTATGCAATACCCTGTATACTGTAAAAAAAATTAGCAAAAAAACATATTTTTATAAATTTAAAAATATTATATAATCAAATACCAACATTCCTAACTCTAGATTCCTGAAAATGGTAACAAAAAAATTTAAAAAAACAAAAAAAAATTAAATAATTACTAACTAACCAAAACCAATAACATAAAAAAATAATTTTATGTCTACATAAAATTTATTCTTAATGTATACTTTCCCAACAAAAAGTTAGAACCTATAGTCGAGTAAAATTATTAAACATATCACTATTTTGAACTGAACACTACCTGCTACCATAGCACCAAACTGGCCATTTTTGGATCAGGAAAACAATATGTTTGTACATTCAGAACAACACATTGCTTGTTAACGTTGAGCTACAGATATATAGGCGCATATTTGTACTATTGTCAAATATAATTCACACTGATATTTATTAAATTTGCAGTCTGCAGCTTATTATAACAAAAATTTCGAGACGCCCTATTTCACATAAAATAAGATATATGAAACAACAGCGTTTCAATATGTTTTTTTTATTAAATAGGTTAAAATTATACGTAAAACATCTTGTATGGTTCTAAGAATATAATTTAAATGAAACACATTTAATCAATTTAATGTTAACAGATAAATAAACTTAATTAAACATAACGTAATATTAAGGGATGTTTTCTAAACAAAATTCAAGATCTTGATCGATGAGACATTTTTAAATACTTATTGTCATGAAAACTCAAGAAATTACATCAATTAAAATCGCTTATATCATCATTTAAGCTTGCGTTATTTAGGAAACATCCTGCCAAATTTTAACTTATCCTATTCTTCTTTGTCCCCGTAATAGTCTAATATCCAAACTGAGGACGTACTTCACCCATCTGCTTACGGGATGAAAAGTATTTTTTATTAAGTATAATATGTAAACAAATATATCAAAGCAAGCAAATGGGTTGCCTAACGAAGTATGCTCATGTCTACCCTTAATTAAAAATATTGTAATTATTATTATTTAAATATTTTACTCATAAAGTACAAAGCATAAGGAGAATACGAAAGTATTCCGGATGGTCAGGTGTAAACAAGTAAGTTGATACTAGCAATTTGTACTGTACTATTTTCTCACCGAAATATATATTTAAATAAAGATAATTATATTGAGAACCCGGATGTATAAGGTTGCCTGCGAAATTTATTCATGAATCACGGTTGCCAGGCTTTGAAATAAAAAAATTGGAGCAGGTGAAAATGCGCGTATAATTCTTCAAAATTTGAGGATAATCATCCAACTTCTGATGAATCTGACTGAATGATATTCAGTATTTAAAACATTTTCAAAATAAGTATTTTTTTTCAATTGTTTTATAATAAGGTTTCTTACACGATACTAATGTGTTATGGATTTTTTATAGTTTTTATTTTAATAATTTTTTGTAAGTAACTTATACCACCGCGTTCGCAATAAAATTATTTTTAATATACAGGGTGTGATACTACTGGAAAAAATAAGGTGTCAAATTCATGTAACATTTAGTTATTTTTTTAATTTGTTTTTTGGCTATACTGAAACGATTTTCTTTCAAATTTGGCACACTTGTAATTTTTATAAAGATGCAGTTCCAGGTAAAATATTTCTAAAATTGCAATGCCCTAAAGGGCAGCTAGGTGAAGATATGATCATAACTTTTTTGTCTCTAATTTTATTAAGATTTTGATGGCATTACTTTAAAGAATGAAAGTTTGATACTCTCGTCGAAAAAACCAATCTTTGCGAGAAAATCGATATTTAAATTTTTTTGACATACTCATTTCCTTTACGATTTTTGCGACATTTAAATGTCGATTTTCTCGCAAATGTTTTTTTTTACTTCAAACAAGAGTATCAAATTCTTAGATAAAGTTTCATTTTTTAAAGGATGCCATCAAGATCTTAATAAAATTAAAAAAAAAGTTATGATTATTTTTTCAGCTAGTACGTGCCCTTTCTGCTCCTTAGGGCGCTGCAATTTTAAAAATATTTACCTGAAACTGCATATCTCAAAAGTAACAAGCGTGTCAGATTTGAAAAAAATTGTTCCAGTATAAAAAAAGTTATAGCCAAAAAACAAATTAAAAAAAATAACTTTGAGGTTACGTAGCTTCTATAGACTTTTCGTGAAAATTATACATGACACATTTTTTCGAGTATGTCCCTTAAATTTATGGCGTCGAGTTTCCAGACACCCTGTATATTTCAATGAGGAAACAAATGAGTACAAATTGCTAGTATCAATTCAGCTGTTCATACCTACCAATCCAGTAATAGGGAGCAGAAAGGTAGGCAACCTAATTTTTGCATGCTCCATATGCTTTGTATTTTCGATTGGTATTAAAATCGTTTGGTAAGCAAGTCAGTGAAATATTAAAGAAAATAATAATAATTAGCCAAGAACATATTTGATTAGGCAACCCTTATGCGATATATTTGTTTACAGATTATGTTTGAGAAAACATACTTTTCATCCAGTAAACATATGGATGGACGACTTTAGCTCGGATCTTGTACTATAACAAATTAATAACAATTCATATATCTGAAACACATATTAAATGTCCTTAATGAATGATCGTGTATTCTTCGAACTGAACAAAACACTTAAGTTTTTGGTGCCTCATTAAATTTTTCTTTTCGTAGTATGTTCGTCCGCAGATGCATCTGAAATTGCCCTTTCCCTTTGGCCGTCTCAAAGGACCTAAAAACGTGATATGAAAAAAATAAAAAACGAAAATAAAAACAAATCGATTCCCAAATCACCGATCACAAACAAAAGCTGCAACATACATATGTACAGTGAAAACCCATATACCTTTTCGATGGTAATATGTGCGAGTTAGTCACATAACTAATAAAATAAATAAGTATAAAAAAATAGGAAGCATACAGTATTATTTATTTTAATAAGTTATGATTTTTTAAGATCTTTAAAATAAAATATTATTACCAGTTTTCAGTGATGATAATAATTGTAATTTAAAATTAACAGTGAATAAAAAATTGTCTTAAATCTAGAACGATTGTTAAGGTTTAAAGTGATTCGTTATATTCAACAAATTAGTTTCCAGTAATGATAAAACCAATCGTCACATATGCAGTAGTCCTTTCGTCCTTTCTAGTTCGTTTTCTTTTTCAAATTAAGATTTACAAAATGGCATAAACAGATCAACTATAGTCGGGTTCAAAATAGTAGAGAGTGGTTCATATTATAAACCCTCTAGCAGTCAACACAAAAGGGAATATGAGCCGTCCGTAAATTTTTCGTGTTCCAATTGTGTGTTCCGTACCTCGTAGGGAATACGAAATTGCATAATTTCTGCTGTAGCAAATACCCATGTGCATATCAGAATGCACGATTTCTATTGATAATGACGCCGTGACGCCAACTTGACTGCGTTAACTCGGATCCACATATTCCATCTGCATGGCTGCCAAAGGCGTGCGCGCGGATAAAGTTCCTTCCGTTAATTTGTGCGAATCGTGATTGTAATTCATTTATTAGCGATGTTATGTTTGAGTTTTCAAGAGTTTCACAACGTGTATAAAAGGATTAGGGCACGAGACCAAAATATAAGCATAAGTAAGTGATGCGGATGCCAGTAACCAGTTGTGAATAGTGGGTATGTATAGTGTATTACAAGTGTGAGATCCGTTGAGTGCGCATCAGGTAGGTATAAGGGAGTGGTGGCAAGTTATCACCGTCAAAAAGTACAGTGTTCTGAAATTGTAAAAAGAATGGCATAGGTTAGTTTTAAACTGTTTTATATACTATGAGTTCTAGGTTGACCCAACGTCAACTTATTTTTGGTAATTTTATTTTCATTGAACCAGTCTCAAGTGATACGCTTATGAAATCTGCAACCTTATCTTCTGTACTCATCAAACTGCCATAAATTAGTCTCTCTCTGCTATTTGGTAACTCGAGCATAGAGAAATTGCTACTTTTTTGCAATATTTGTAATGGTTAATCTTTAAAAAGCGTAGTGACAATTTATCTGCATCTCACCAAGTCATATTCCCGCATCCGATAAGAATTAAAATTTCAATTCTTTGAGTAACACTTGATATTAAATTCCCGAAAATTGTTGATAAGAGTCGAAAACTGAGCTGTAGAAGATAATGGAAGAACACTGGACAATTTGAATGATCGTTCCACTGTAGAAATAGAAGTGCCATTGTCATGTAAAAAGAAAATCAATAATTGTAGGTGTGAGGAGTACCTTCCTCACTTTGTTCTAGTGGAAAAATAAACTGGATTGAAAAAGCTTATTTACAATCTAATAGTTGACGTTTTCCTAATGCTAGTTAGGAAGGGTACCGTGACAAAAAAATCCATGAATAAATGATATAGAAGACCTCTGCTTCTAGTGTTGGCACATATCATCGCATTTGGAGAGATAATGATATGGTCACCATACTCCACTTGCCATGATATACACTCTTTTTGTTGAGCGTTTCCTTTACCAGAGTATTGGATGACCTGCGAATTAATGGAAGAGGCCAAGATGCCTAAACAGAGGACGTTGCCTACAAACTGCTGATTCCCTTCACTTCACCTACCCATAAACTCACGAGTGACGTCACTGGTATTTGAATCGAAATATCAAATATTGTTAATAAATGTTGGCTTCTATTTGTATTTCAGAAGTATCCTGTGTCCTGTGTTATTATTATTGTGTTACTGGAATTATTTTCGTGTTTTAGCATAATATGGTATTGGTTACCATTACATTTTGGTTGCTATTTCAGTTTCAAGTTGCTGTTGAGAATACATACTTCTATGTTAAATCTCAAATTATGTTGCGTTATAATTCTGGAGACACTAAAAGAACCTTAATTAAGAAGATATCGGAATGGAAGGTGTTAAGATACAATAGAAAAGATAATTTTTATCTAGGTAAGCAAATAATTTGCAGTAAGCATTTTCATGCAGAAGAATTTAAAGATGTATGTTGTCAAAGAAATTATAACCTACAGGTAAAAATTCTTGTCATGTGCTGTGTACAGCTATTAGATTATATCAATCATGTTAACATTTGTTTGCTTTAATCTGAAGTCATCGTGCAATGCTCTGTGAAGACTGTTTCATCAAGTATTACTACCAGTATGCATGCTCTTCAAAACACCACGCGCAAAAAGCATAAAAAAGATAGTAAGTGAACTTCCAGAATCAAAAGCCACAATAATACAAATATGGTCACCAGAAATTCCAGTTACTAATGCAATTTTAAATTATTTAATCAAATCAGATAACTGTAGACAGAAAATCTTACATATAAGTAACCTACAATTAACTGAACTGAGATTGCGTTGTACCACTTGTTACTATTTTTTTGTGCCAATTAATATACCTATTTTCATATTGCATTTCTTTTATATATTGCTTAAATAAATAATTATTGTCAAGAAAATTGTGATTTTTTTATTGCCTCAAAATGGCGCAACTTCCTTCATTTTGATCTGATATAAGTACAGATGAAGTTTATGAAAGATCTAATTATAGGGTAAGTTTTTATTTAAATACGTTTCCAAATGTCTTGAACCTTTAGTTTTCAAAATCAAGAATAATGTAGATGTATAAATTTGTTACGAGGAAGTGGATTAATAATAATATTATTTTCTTTGTCAATCGATCTAGACAAAAATAAAATTGGCAGAGGTGTCCTAACATTTTTAAGGTTAAGAATTTTTATTTCTTTATGTTGTTTTATGATTTGGAAGGTAAAAATATATGGTATTTTACTACAATGCTCTTGGATCAAAGTTTGTAGGCAACCTCCTCTGGTTAGGGATCTTGGGAAAGGGCCACCTTTTAACAATGATTATGGACAAAATCAGACGTACATAACTATAACAATAACATTATAATAATTCAGTCATAATGGGTTTTAATCTTTTCGTTCCATAGGTATTTACTTTAAAACTTTTTTCCTCAAAATAATAATAAAAACATAATAAACATCTCCATAAACAAATAAAATTCAATAAAGAAATTTTGAGAAGCTAAAACCTCAATAAAGTTTCTGTATCAGACTTGTGCAAGATGTCACAACCTTCTCCCAACTAAGTCAGTAAGTCGAGAATGTAAGAATCATGTAAAAAAAATCATCATCAAAAATTAGTATATTTTCCCCAATCTCTATTTTTTATTGTTTTATTTTTAAACAAAAAACACACATGAAGTATAACTAGTGACATTTTATTATTTTTAGGCTGTAAAGGTGTTCAAGATATGAGGATTATATATTTACTATACTATTTTTTTAAAAACTACAATACATTAGGAATCGAGTATGTTAAGGTTCCGCATGACTTTATCAGCATATTGGCATTTATGTCTTTGTAGGTGATGCTTGTAGTAATAAGATGCCGTGCAGAAGTTACAGAAAAACGATTTCTTGTGCTCGCACGAGAATTTGAAGTGATTGCGCATGCCCTTTTTGGTTCTATATAACTTCCCACACCTCATACAGGGAAACAGTTTATTACCTAAAACATACAGAAATTATAGTGTACAAGAAACAATACATTAACAATGTTTTAAACAAAAAACAAAACGTATTGTTACAATAAATATTTTATTAGGATTTAAAGGTACTTAATAATAACTTATTTTATTGACAAGTATAGGAGATCAAATTCGTTGAAATATCTCATCAGTTGAAAGCAATTATGAAGTTTTACAATGTCTTGAAACGTTTTTGGGTATTTTATTACTGACTTCAATAAACTGATGAATAATTTGCAGTCCAATTTCTTATTGACACATTATAGTTGTGATTTACGTTATGGGTAACTTATTACAGTACGAATTAAATATAAAAGGGTACTGTAATAATCCCTAATAGACATGTATCGTGTAATGTTTTATTTCATACTGTCTTTCTTTTTAAAATGAAAAATAGTATATTATTCAACGAGCATATAATAATGGTTGTAATTCAAGAGGGTAAAACAGGACGAGTGTTGTAAATCACTAGAGAGAATTGCAGTTATTATATGCAACTAGAATACTATACTGTGTCCACTACTATTAACAATATTACAGGTAAACTTTTTACTAAAAATGTATACAATATTTTGACACTCATAACATGAACATGACATAACATGCAATCCAAAACCGTTAAAGCAAATAAATCTTTGACTAGTAAGCTTCTCCCATTATTTGGAAAAATGTTATAGTATTTTTAAAATTAGAAAAAATATGCAATTTCAACTACATATATGGTCGAAGTAATGTTGAAGGCTACTATAAAAGTTTAAAAAATATAATATATTGGAAAATATAACAAGCTTACTGCTTATCGGAAGGAAGAATTGAGAGAATACAAAGCAAAGCTGCAGTATTGGAAAGAACACATATTGAAGAATTTTTGACTGGCGCCTCCGATGAAGAATGCCTGTCGATGCTGGGAATTGACAAATTTGAAAATTACTGACGTACAGGACGTTGGTAGTTACCTGCTTGTTTCAATACCTGACACCAAGACGGGTATTTCAAGAAAATTTACAATTATAGAAGAAGAATTTTGCGTGAATTCTGTTGAAATATGCAGAAAATATATTTCTCTGATCCTATTTCGCTTAACACAAAACATTCTTTTTAAGATACATCAATAGGAAATGTACTTCTCAGCCTGTTGGAACCAACACATTGGCGAAGGTACCCTCAATAGTTGTTTCATTCCTAAATACTGCAAATCTAGAAGCATATACTGGCCATTGTATGAGGCGCACTTCAACAACTTTATTGACCATTAAACGGCATGGTGGTTGGAAGATCTTCATATTTAACAAACTTGATATTGCAATAGAAATCCAAGGAAAATATAGCTGTACAAGACATTTGTTACTTGTACAAATTCTTTATATAAAAAATATTAGTTGGTAATCTTTTGGTTGTTACTGTAAAATAAAATAATGTCATGTTTGCATCATTTTGCATTATAGAAATTTCGGAAATTTAAATAAAATTATGCAAATATTAGTGTTCCTAGACAACACACATTACCGTATTAAGATACTGTAATGTTCTATTTTCCGGCCGCAAATGACTCCGGGAAATAATCATTTAAAGGACAGTATGAAATAAAATTTATTTAACGATAATTTAGACTGTGTAAGGCGGTTACAAAATATTGTAATGCTGACCCAATGTATCAAGGTAATAGTAGTATAAAACTAAACTAATCATCTTAACTTTTCTGGAAGTATTAACTATTTCCTAATACAACAACAGCCACATACACTAGGGCTACACATTCATGATAGTTTACCATGATTTATTTACTGAGCAGATGATGAGATCCTTCTATACAAAAACTAACACACCGCTACAACGCTTCCGGAATCTAACATTAACATTAATATTTCACATTTCTCGCATCAAACGTTACACTGCCAGATGTGGCAACGATGTAGTTATCCACATTTTGGCTATACTGTAAATGCTGCTGTCTCACATGTCTCTTCAAATGGTGTCCGTAGAAGTAAGCAGCACTGCAAAGTTTGCAAAAGAACGTCCTTTTGTTTTCGCAGGAAAATTTGAAATGGGTGTACATCGCCTTCTTCGATTTGTAGGGTTTTCCGCATCTTGTGCATGGGAATGGCACTTGGCCTGAAAGAAATGGTTTTTATTCACATTTTTTATGCATTACGGTTGAGGTTTGAAAAACAAAATAAAAAAAATAAATACCTACTTTAAAAAAAAACATCTAAGTGAACTATCTAAACAGCATTCACTAAAGCATTACACAAAACTAAGCGAAGGGTTTTGTATCACTGCTATGACAAAAACATTGAATTTAATATACAGCGTATTTGATAACAGTGTGGTGAATTCTAGAAGTTGATATTAAAAAATACAGTTTTTGCCTTTCACCTTTTATTTTCAGGATACATGATTTTGTTATTATTTCGTCTATATCTGCAGATATTTGTTTTAATCAGTTTTGAAGTGAAGTGATATGACATTTTATTATGCTGTAAACGAGTAACATTTAGTACAATTTTCTGTTCCTGCCTCTCTTGTTTTCATATTAGAAGCTAAGCTATATTTGTATTTACCTATTGGGCATAATAAACTATGTATGTAAATAAATAACAACAGTAATAATAATAATAATGACCTACCAGTGTAAACGTGTACATTTAAAATCATTCCTTTATACCGAAAAGTGATGAAGCTAACTGCTTTATGCTTTAAAGTAAGCGATAAAAACGAAAACCAGTCGAGAGTTTTTGTGATAGCTTGAAACATCAAACTTCGTCCAAAAAATCTTAATCATACAAGGCTCTTTGTTCCATACAAAAACTGAAAATATACGGTCAACCAACAGAAAGAAATACCCTTGGAAAACACTGTACTTTTTCTAAACTTTTAGCAAATAAAGACGTAGATCTGCTAACCATAAAAGGATATGGGAGTTGAAAATCTAATACTGCAGCAGAAGGATATGTGGAACAATGCCACATAAAAAAAAATCGAAAAATATTTTATGTGAAGAAATTCAAATGAGCAGTATTCAGCTATACAGGATGTTCCGTAAAGTATGTTAGTTTTATTGTCATTGTTTGTAAAAATTAAGTCATTTTTTATTTGAAAAAGTAGTTTTTTCTCCCACTAAAGTAGATAAAATCATTTTAAATAAATCTTATTCGTTGTCGATTAAACATTTTTATTCGTACTAAATAATTTTTCTGTGCAGATGTTTGAAGATATGAATTTTCAAGTACTCCTTCCTCTTTGTTTTAAAGTGGCAGTTGGCCAATGTGCAACAAAACTGGGGCATTACACCGCATTCGAATTTCTTGTGTTTGTGCAAAGACTGACGAAATTTGTAATTCCTTCCACAGATGTCGCAATTGTACTTTGGCGGATAACCTAAAATTAAATAAATGTTAATTTGATATCAAATCATTAATAATGTTAATACTTGCCTAATTTGTCTACACTTTCAAGTAGTAGTAGCAGCAGCTAAAATTGTATCGGTTTAATAAAATAAAACATTAGCTTGTATGAGTATTTTTAATTTATTTTTTCTTTTTTACAAAAATATGTTCTAATACATTTCCTTAAATTAGTAAATTACTCATTTTAATTTATTAAATGCTATAAATCGAAGTTTATTCTAAAATTATTTATATTCCGTCACCAACATCTAAATACGGGATGTCCATAATATGAGTGTCGTAATTTTAAAGGCTTGTACATCTGATCAAAAGCATTAAAAAAATCATATAGCATAGGCTAAAACGAAGTTTTTCTTCAAATGTATTTCAAAAATGCATATACAAATAAATATAAATGCAATACAGGGTGTTCCTTAAGTAGAGGTCACAAATCCTGGAGCGTATTCTGTGGCCAAAAATAAGCCTGTCAAAAATTAAAAAATCAATTTTTAATTTCTAAACCCCTTGACATAATTGAACCAAATTCTGTCTGCATATTTAGTATGACAATAGGTATGAAACGAAAATGTCATCCTACCTTTATATTATCTTCACTCTTTGTTTCTTTACACTTTTTTGTATTCCAAATCCATTAACAACAAAAAAGCTTAGTCAGAGAAAAAAAAATTGTTAAATCAGTTATGTTTACTACTTATCATGTGGCAAAATTAAGACACTCATATTCTGGACACACTGTAGTCCATCTAAAAATTATAAGGAATTGAATGATCTATTAAACCTGTAGGCAGAGTTGTCACAAATAGTTTCGATATTTTCCAATACCCGGTTTAAAAAATTTGTCGCGAAGTTTAATTTGTCACAATAGAAGTGCTCACGTTTCCTCAAATTTAAAATTAACATTGATCCAGCCTACCTAACTACCTCATCATTTAAAAAGTCACGAGCCTCCACTATTATTTACAAGTTTTTCTTCTTAATTAGCCAATCGAGAGTGTACACATGCGTATAACAAATGTTTCTATGACTGTCAAATGTGAACTAGAACTTTCTTAAAGGAAAGAGTTTTTTGTCATATTATATTTGTTCGTCTCTAACCTTTAAAAAAATAACAAGCACGTTTATGCCTGAAAATAAATCTATATCTTTCAGAACTCTTTCAGTTTTCTATAATTTTTAGATTGACTTCAATTTAGAAAACCAGCCCTGCCGATACCAAACCATCGTTTTCATTAACTTTTTTCAAAATAAGTTTTGCTAAACGTATGCCTATTGATCATATGCAATTTCAAATTAGCCTTTTTCCTTCCTATGTACGAGCATTTTCCTACTGGGCATTTGAATGTTGGTTCCTTCCCGCACACGTTGTTTAAGTGTCTCCTCAAGTATATTTGATGTTTGAAAACTTTATTGCACTTTCTGCAGGTATTGTCTAAAAAATATTTACTTATATTTAAAATACTATTGTGTGCCTATAGAAATACGCGGAACAGAGACGAAACCCATGATCATTCCATAATACAAGTAGGTACATATAGAAAACTACAAATTGTCTAAATACGTATACAATTCTAAATATTCCAATTCCTGCATAACACAGGGTGTTAAAAAATTGAGACAGGAGATAGGAATAGGGTATTTTTAAGGAAATTGTTTCTTATGAATATGGGTCCGAATACGCTTGGTAAAAAAATTACAGGGTGTTAAAAGTGCGTTGCCAAATTTTTTTTTTAAATACAAACGTGATTGTCAATCGGATTATAACATCTAATGCATCATTCAAGTATAATATTTTCTGTAAAATAGTGCAGGCTATCGATATCGTCAAAATAGTTAATTACGCAATAAACGGGATACCTATAGACGTTATTACCGTACGTATATCCCACGTATTGCCTACAACGTTTTATCTACAACTGTGGAGGTTATTATTATTAATAATAATAAGTATTATTATACATAATTTATATTTTAGTATGACATAAAGTAAAAATCGTCTATTAACAAGAAGTATAAACATAGCTATTATCGGTCTGTGGTCGAGCGGTTTCAGGCGTCAGTACTTGAATCGCTGTGGCCTGTCCGCTGTGGGTTCGATCCCCGCGGTCGGTAGACCGTAGATCAGCTGCATTCGTGGAGAGGATTGCCACTCTCTCTGCGGATATGGTAGGAAGAATGTTGGCTTGGGTCAATGTGATTGATACCGGTTGACATTTGATCACTCTCCTAATTAATGAGGCTTTCCAGGTTTCCCTCATTCCTGAACTGAATGGCGGTTAGGACCTACCAACGTAAGTCGTTGCTCGGCGCAAATGCGGTTTGTTTAATAACAATCCAAGCATTTGGTCGCTATAAAATATGGTGTAGAGAAAAGAAATATTTAACATAACTAATGAGAAGGGATTATTAGTATATTTGAAGCAATTAAGCAAAACACAGAAGCCTTCATATCTTCGGTGCTCTTATTTAATGATAAAATCATAAATTTCACTCAAGAAGAACATCGATATCAAAAAATACTTTAATTTGAATGCATTCCTGAAGCGAAAATCAGAAGGATACAAGCTTAAAAAATCTAAGATATTAACAAAGCAGGAAATATCCGAATGTTTAATGAATGCGGACGATGATGAATTTCTGCTCATGAAGGTAGCTGTATTGATAAATGTTTTTAATAAAAAAGTTTAGTAAACAATATTTATTTTAGGTTATTATGGCGGGCGCATGTCGGTGGGAAAAACTCACAAACCTACATAGTCGCGTCGAAATAGCATTTCACTTGTAACTTTTTGCGGAGAGGTCCGATTGAGATGCGGTTTTCTGCAAAATGTTCAGCGAATTTTTTATAAGAAAAGGTACATCTAACCTCTGTACGCTCGCAAATTTTTGTTGAACATATGGCAAATGTCACACACGATTCAACGAAAATGTCTGGAAAATGTTCTCTCGGGGTTTTCGAGGTCCCTCTTTATCACTTTGGTGTTAGCTTTATTATTTATTGCTAAATTGTTGTAACTGAGCTAATTAACAAATTAATATGATACACAATATCAAAATAAAAGAGAGAGCTTGTATTAAAAATGTGTTTAACCAGATTGCACAATTTCTGCCTAATGCAAATGCGTATACTGGGCACTTTGTTAACGAGCTTCAACCTTCTATTTAACCGATTGTGAAGGAGATCTTTTGAGTAACAAAATGCATGGTGGCTGAAAGTCTAATTCTGTCGGTGAAGCCTGCATCTAAACTTTTACTGAAAACAAGAAATGAACTGCTATGAAAATTCTAAGCGAAAGCGAGAATTTTTCGTTGGAAGCTGAAAATATCCCCTCAAATCCAAAATTATTTTATCAATATCTAAAAATTATGTTCACACTCAAAATATTTCCACCCATTCAAACAAATCATTAGACATATCAGCATATCATATTAATTTGTCCAACTGTTTATCCAAACTGTATTAATTAATAAATGAGTTTTCATATGATTTTACATAGTTTGTTTATGTTTAATTTGAGCCAAATTTAATTCGCAATGTAATGAGTGCGTGCGTGAAAAAGGACGAGGGATAATATACATTCGAAAAAGTGTCAAGTCGTTATATGACAGTTCTAGATAAAAATGTATTATACTGTTGAAAAATGCCACCGAATTTTTTTTTTTTTTTGTAAAATAAACTCAGTTACACCTTTATCTCCGGTGTTGCACATGAGGTAATTGGAATCTAAAAAACTAACTAATACCTACCTATACTAGAGATTTTCGGAATAACGTTTCTATGAAATATTTTGCTTGAAATGGCATTTCCTACCTCTGTTTCATTTTGGCATATTTTTTAAAACATCCTGTTAATTAACTTAATTTAAAAATAAATTCTCCAATTTTTTCGTGTTGTAATATAGAATTACTGGAAAATAAAGACAATAATAAACATAAGTAGATTTGTAAATAATATCCACAAAGACAAAAATACGAAAATAGTTGGGCCATGTATTTCAAATTTAATAAAATTCTAGGCATTAACTATTTTCAATACTGTACTAAATTTTCTTGGAATTGTTCTTAGGCTTAATTACAATACTCGTAATATTCGTCAACTTCTTAGAGGCAGGCAATTCCTTTAAAGGCTCAATTGGAACGGCATTCTGCTTGAGTCTGTTCCTTGACTGGTTGGTGAACTGGTCTGCTCTGAAATGATCCTCGCAGATCCTAAATGTAACCGGAACAGGATCGTTCTGCACCCTACATACTCTCCTCCAAACTTCTTGGAGCAAAACGTTCTTAGGAAACCGAAAAAAATGTTTGTTGGTCTTGTCGTTGTCATTTAAGTACCAACAGTTGATGCATTTGGGGTAGTTGCATCTGTATTTAACACGCTTTTTACAATTTGCCTTTGTTGGTTTCCTGGAGTTCTGCTCCTTTCTCTCTAAAAAAAGAAATACAAACCGAACATTTATTTATTTATAGAATAATTCAATCAACAATTCAAATTTCACAAAATTTTCACTAACGGTATCTGTTAAGTCATTTCCATCAATACAGGGTGAATCATTAATGATGGTAGATAGCTTAAGGACAGAATGTGCGATTGAGTCCAATATGCCTTATTGTTGCTCCTTTTCATTCTACAAGCTGTTGAAAAAATGTTTTCGATTTTTTGCTATATTTTAAGAACGTACTTATGGACTGATTGTTATGAAAATTTGTAGTCTTACCGCCCCTTAGTCGTGATCTCAACAGTGTTTGCAAATTCATAATTGCCACCTCAAGAAACATAAGAGTACAAATTTTCAAAACAATCGGTCAATACGTTCTTAAAATATAGCAAAAAATCGAAAAAATTTTTTCAACTCCCTGTTTTTTAACACCCTGTAGAATGAAGAGAAGCAACAATTGAATAAGGCGTGTTGGGCTCAATCGCTTTATTTTGACGTTAACAATCTGGCCTTAAATCATGTACCATTATTAATGACTCACCCTGTATAATGAGACAGCTCAGGAATGTAGTGGAATGACATCATGTGAAATTGGAATTGTAGAATTACATGGATACAGTACCTTCTCCAAAAGAACCCTCTATCCCAGAAGGAGTGCACTTGTTAGTTAGGCATAATACGCGTTCGGAATTTATGAACTTCCTGAGATGACAAGGAAATTGGCATAGTGCAGTGGCAGATCAAAGCAGTGCATTTTTAGTTGTGGTTATTTAAGCAATAGTCTACAAAAAAAGAAAATACTAGCGTGCACTGTTACCTAAAAGTATAATGAAAATTTCGCATCAGCATTATTAGAATGTCATAAAACATTCAAAATTAAAAAAGTAATTTCCAGAAGTCCTTTATTAATAAATACATATGCAGATGTTTGGAGACGTCCGCCTCAATTTTATTTTTCTTCATTTGGACATTTTCTCAAAGTATGTTGTTTACCAATCAATAAAAAAAAAATGTGGAAAATATGACCGTCTCCTTATTTGGGGTGGTCCCGACCTAATGCCCAATATTCATGGTAGATACTCGAAGCAAAAATATTACAATTTCGGCGAACTTAGTTTAGTCCAAAACTTGACAGTTAAAGAGATATAGAATGATAAATGTAAAATAAAAAAAGTCACAAAACATTCAAAACTAAAAAATACAGTTTCATTATAAGTTTAAGTTTTTTATTAATAAATAAATATGTAGTTTTTGGGGACGTCTGTTTCAATTTTATTTTTCTTCATTTGGACATTTCCACAAAATATGTTGTTTACCAATCAATAAAAATAATGGATCAAAATTCATGGGTAGATTGTCAAAGCAAAATATTGCGATTTATCCGAAATTAGTTTATTTCAACAATTGATAGTTAAACAGATACAGGATGTTAAATGTAAAATATTACTTACTTTAGTCTTCTGTTTCATTTATTTCTTAATAAATGCAAATGTCCACACAATTTTGAAGTTTGGGGTTCTTTGAGTCGAGGAACTGAAATATGTCCATATTTTGGTTATAGTTAGTTAGGTAGCAGTAGTAGAGGGCGCTAGTTGTTCCTAGTTAAAAACTATATTACTTTTTATATTTTAAGGTCTCATTTTTGGTACCAAATTCTTATTTTTAAACTTTTTTACACAAAAATATTGGACTATATAAAGTACCTATATCTATTTGGGTTTGAAATTTCCAATGTTAATAGTTAAAATAATTTAAATATTTTAGAAATGTCAAAAACAAGAGTTTATTTAGAATTAAAAATTGTAATGAACAGCAAAATAGTAAATGTTAGTAAAAAATATTCCTGTTTGACAATAATTGCTCCAAATGTCCCTTATAACTTTAAAACATTTATCATCGCTAAGATTGTCTTATATTAAAGAAATGACTTCGCAGTATTGAAAAGCTGCTATCAAGGTTCTTGCCCTGTGTTTATAGTTTCTTCTTAAAAAGATCTTGATTCGTAAGTGTTTCTATACTCACCAACAATTGTTCTCAAACACGTACTATTTTATATACATATTTCTATTTTATATATTTGTTTTTTTTTGTCTAACCTTCACAATACTATGACATTTTTTGACTGTCAGGAGTCTCTAAGTTTTACATTTTCCTTACTGAGGAAAAAAATAGTATCTTAGCAATAATAGTATATTATTTAACGAGCGGTAATGCAGGTCATAACTCACGCAGATGAAGTAATTAATCAAGTGAGTTATGACCATTACCGCAAGTTGAATACTATCCTTGAGTATTTATAGTCAAGGATACTATACTTTATCTACGACTATAACAATAAATACTAAGATACAAGTATCGAGAAAGAAAATTGATTTGAAAACGTCAAAATTATTTTGTTAAAATATCAAATGACATTAGTCCCTTCAATGATAATAATTAACAGTTCCGCCTTCTGAGAGGCGTTGGCAATTTAATAATTTTAAAATCTTTTAATTATTCATTCCTTTTCACTTGTTAAAAATTCTTTCCATTTTACACCAATGGAACGTATTTATCGGCTTAAAAATTTCCAAGAATTTACTGTGTAGAAGCCCAGCGTGAGTTATAATAACTCACTATAAAAACTTACGCTATTTGTTTATTGATACTATTAATTGCTCAAAACCAGTTGAATAATTAATATATAAATTAATAGGAGTAGATAAAAATAAATATTCACTTTTAATCTTAGGACCTAAAGTTTACACTCTTAATCTATATATTAAAACTAGGTGACCCGGCAAACGTTGTTGTAGTCGGCTTCGTTCTCATCCCTACTCCATGCTGTTTACTGGGTGAGAAGCACAAGCCTAGAAAAAATATAGACTGTGCCAGTGTCATATTGCCGGCGACCGCTAATTCATGGATGCCCTAAAAGGTCCAGAATCACTAAAACTTGGTTTTTATGCCAATTTACGTTGGTTGTATTGTAGCGTGAATCTCATTGGTCACATTGATGTCACATTCTTTAATGACATTTAAAATGACAGCAAGTTAGTTAATTTCATATTGCAATGCAGCCATCATATTTGCACAACCGCCAACATAAAGCAAATAAAATATCAATTTTCTGGACCTTAAGTCCCTAGAAAACGCGGCACCTGTCACATGACCTATATCATGAACCGACGCTGTCTATATTTTTTCTAGGTTTGTGGTGAGAAGTGACACCGGTAAACACCTGGCGGGGATAACTGATCTAGTGTTAATGATCAGTCACTGATCTAGTGTTAATGATCAGTTATCTACCAGAGTTAAAACTGATTAAATTACTGAAATGGCTATTAAAAAATAGGGATTTGGGATAGAAGGGTGAAAATTAAGGGTTGTATGTATTTTTTAATGCCACATCATAAAAAAAATAAAAATAAAAAAATTTGTACAAATAATAAAAAAAAATTGTTTGGGGGTGGACCACCCTTATCACTTAGGGGTATGAAAAATAGATTACGACCGATTCTCAGACCTACCGATTATACATATAAAATTTCATAAAAATCGGTCAAGCCGTTTCCGAGGAGTATCGCGTCTAAAACTGTGACACGAGAATTTGATATATTAGATTAATAATTAAATGGGGGATTTCGATTGGAGAAAAAATAACATGTTTTATTCTAATACAACAATATACTATTATCTGTTATCTAGTATTTGCTTCGTTTATATTCATTATATTGACTTTATTTGTACTCTATTGACTATTGCTATACATTATTTTTATAATGTAAAATGGGTAAAATAAAATTATTATTATTATTATTATTATTTATTATTACAAGATTTAATTTTTTACGAAGAAATATTTTTTTAATAAAAAATAAAGTTTCATATACCTATTTCAAATCATTTAGAAGTTTTTGGCAGTTGTGGATAGTTTGACGTTTGTTGATTACGTCAGTCAATATGTAGTTTAGTGCATTTCATATTGTTAATAATTAATTACATATTTTCTTTTGGTTTTCATCGGATTTGCACAATATTAGAAAATATTCATTACGCAAAAATTGATAATTAACATTAAAATAAAAACAAAACATTAAATAAATTAGTGGACACGTAAAAGTTCTAATAACATACCTGACATTCATTAACACATCATATAAGCAACGCCCTGGCATATTTTACTTGTTGTTCCCCGCCACTAATGGCACGTGGTGCGTACGCCAATGCACAAAACGTCAACGTCTGACCGAAAAGCTAGGTTAGGTGATAAACACAACAAAACACTTCTCGTTCATAAATACGTAACCATACAAAGAATAATATTCAGGTAATTACACAACAGGCAACAGAAATCGCGACAACAAATGACACAAACATTAACCTACAGCTAAGCACTTTTTCCACAGCTCTCTCGATAAGCCAGGAGGAAGCCGGCGACTTCCCGCCAGATGCATGCTTCAGTGACGACACAGTGACGTCACGATTACCTGATAAAATGCATGAGCACGTTGTGAGTAAGACTACGTCATCGATCGTTGTTGTAACGGTTGTAAGGGAACGAAAATACCGTCACCTAAAGTAGAATGGGAGCTTATTGAGAAATGAATTGGAAAAGTTTTATGACGATGGCTACCTGTTTACCTACTCCTATACCACTGTAACAATCGTTTACATAATACGTTTTATTACATAAAAATAAATAATTCTATTAAAGGTACAATTGATTTATAGGGTGCTGCAAAATGTTGTTCATAGTTATAGAGCAATTTCTACATCTAAATTACGACAAAAAAAAAAAGTAAAAATATGTCTTTTTATTGATAATTTTCATTGAAATCGTTTAAATTTGAATCAATACATTTATGATACCTACGTAGGTTATAATTTAGTATAACCGTTTGCATTTCAGACCCTCCAGGGGCGTAGATATGGGGGAGTGTCTATTGATTTTTGACCAGAAAATCTATCCCACTGGTTTTTATTTTAGTTTTTACTTTATTTTTAGGAATCTAATTCATTTTAGCAAAAAAAAACCTTGCACATTTGGCATGTTTCAGATCGACGACGCATCTTACAAGGGATACGTTTGTTCTGTCGAATGATTTGGCCTGCCTCAAATTTCTTCCACTCTAAGGTTTATCAACCTGGTAAACAACAAATGTGCAAGGGGTCTTTTTGCTTTAAAATAAATGAGGTTAATAAAAATAAAGTAAAAACTAAAAGAAAAACCAGTGGCGTAGATTTTCTGGTCAAAAATATGTAGTTTCGGTCTCATATCTACGCACTTGGAAGGTCTAAAATCCAATCGATTATACCAAATTATAACCTACCTATTATAAATGTATGAACCCTAATTTAGACGATTTCCAATAAAAAAATTAAAATTATAAATAAAAAACATATTTTAATATTTTTTTCCGAATAGGAAACATTTGCGGATCTAGATCTATAACACTTTTTTTCATATATTTGGATGTAGAATCTGCTCTAGAATTCTCTGGGCAACATTTTGCTGCCTGTAGATGTAGTTTAGTGTAGGTAAATTAAATACCGCATTTTTATCCTAAAAATGAAGATGTCTCCTTCTTGAATTGATGAATAGAATCAAATAGTTTTGACATTAATGTTCGCAACAGTATTATAGTTATTATTTCATACATTTTTTTCAGGATGCTTTTAAATAAATTGAAAATAATAATAAAAATTCAAGGTGGATAATTTTCTACTGATCTATTTTTTCGGTATATCAATATTATTTCCGAACTTTTCATAAACTCTTTATTTCAAATAGTCTCTACTAAAAGTCTATAATGACCAAATCGGCGCTATTGGGTGGTCAAAGTAATTATCTAATCATTAATTCATTACCAATTGTATGATGTAACCGATTATGAGAGAGGGAAGATGTTGAAAGAACAGGACCATAATATTCATCTTATTGGTTACATTATAGTTTTGGATATAAATAAATAAATAAAAGGATATGGCCACTTTGGAGTCCACATTTAACAATTATGGATTTTTATTGCAGTCTTTGAAACAAATAGTTTGAGAAAATACCAATTTCGGAAATAATATAGAATCACTGAAAAACAAAATCTGGGTTAGCTAGTTTCAACTGTGGTTGGCTTGCGAGCTAGGTAGTAGTTACATACATTTTTTTCGTTGATGAATTTAACTAATATTTTGTCAAAAATTAATTAAATTGGAAAAGAAACACAATTATGCATTAGTAGATAAAAAGTTCTAGAGAATTTTATAAATTGGTACGGAACCATGCATTTTCTTATAGGTATATCTATTTTTTGGTGAGATATAATATGATCTGAACATATATATGAAGAATCAGCCAGGTCAATTGTCGGTCATCTCACCTATGGCATACTTACGAGGGCTAACAAGCCCGAGACCGGTCTATGCCTGGTGGTGTAGTCGACAAGGGTTCTTGACTGTTCACACAGAAACTGCAGGTGTAATTCAATGCCGGCCGGGGAATTAGTCCGCGGAGTAGTTGTTACCTGCATTATCATTTATAGATATCTATTTGTTGGTTGTTTAAAACCAATATTAAATAAGTAAGCACAATTATGTTAAACATTCTTTATTAGAAGTAAATATTATCTTTTTTTTCATTTACAGATTCTCAAAATTGTAATAAATAAAGTATACACAGTTTATAACATATTTAAAAGTTGTATGTTTCAATTCGAATAAATTAGATTTTATCTCACTTGCCATTTTTTGTATTCAACAAAAGGCAAAACATAAATGTAGTAACCATTTAAGTCCGTTGTACACTCGACAGACCGCAAAAGAGCGCGAACATTAATGTGAATGCCTTCGCGTGGTCTTCGCGGCATCTACACGGCTTCGCGCGTCCTTCCCCGTTCGGAGTCGGTAAATGCGTCCGGCGACAAAGAGTTTTACCAAACGCAAACGCGTAAACGTCTACACTTATCTGAAAACGTAGTAATGTAGTATCACAGCAGCTGCTACTTCACGGTTCATCTCATTGGAGCGCGACTGAACTGAACTGAGTGTTGAGTGGACTTAACAGAAGATGGATTACTTAAATATATCCTTCACCCTAATTTTTATTAAAACTAAAACAAATTAATAAAATAACGTAATTTTTTGTTCAAAAAATTTAAAATGCATTATTTTATTAATATTTATCCAGTGCTCAAGTTAGATTTTTTTTATTACTGACAGCTGGTAAATGACAATGTGGAGACTGTGTTCATTTTTATGTTGTGCCTCCTTTCCATATGCACCTTCAGGTGACCTTTCCTCTTGGCAACGTAAGAGCAGACTATGCATTTAAATTGTGGAACTTTTTGACACTCGAACCTTAAATGTCTTCGCCTGGACGTGTAGTGACTGTAGACTTTCGGACATTGTGGGCAAGGGTACATAAGTTCTAAAAATAAAAGAATATTACTATGTGACATGAATAATTCTAAGCGAAATTGAATAGGTTTGGCAGCGTATGAAGGCAGCAGAAAATAGTATCTACTCAATTTAAAAACCAAAGTAGTTATCTATTATACAGGATGTTCCGCGTAAGAACCGACTCAGCAAATGCATGTAGGAGCTCCCACAATATTGCAATCTAATCAAACATGCCTATATAAAAAGTTGCTCACAGGCTGAGTTACAGGCCTTCAAAGTGGGGCCAAATATTTCGAAAAAAATGTGTCCCAATTTTCATGGAACCACCCTGGTATCTCGCTCACCTGATATCCGAATACTTTGAAACTTTGGTGGTGAATACAGGGTGAGCCAGTCATAATGTCATTAATTTTAACAGGAGATAGGGAATAATGAGTATAATACAAATACGCGATTAAAAACAATTTAAATGCATATTTAGGCCGAAAAAAAATATTTTCAAATCATTATGTAAACACCCTTTTCAGACTGTCACTGACCGCTCACAGCCCTGGTCGTTTACAGCTCACAGTTCAACTCGATGTTGACCTGATGCTACGTTGCCAAATTGAAATATTTTTCTAGTACTGACTATTTTAGTATCTCATATTTTTTCTTGTTCAGTTCTGCCAATAATAATTTAAAATATTAATATGCAATGAAATCAAATAATTTATTCAAAATTGCAAGTAACGCGGTCCATTCAGGTTTTCCGGTAGAATATACGGTCCTCGTACACTCCTGCCTATACGTTGACAACAAATACCGAGTAATAAACCATTTATACTCGCGACAAGAATTCAGACGACTTACTTCATACAAACAAATGAATAATTCATTATATTTTCATCAAAATATTTAAGAAACTGCAACTGATAGTAATAAAACTATATACTACAATAAAAGTTTGCATTATATTTTGCACTAAATTGCAAAATATGATTGTTTTTAACGCGACTAAATATAGGAAATTACGTTGACAATAAAAACAAATGTGTAACGTCAGTCGTGACGTAAAACGTCTGAATTCTTGACGCGAGTATAGGTACATTACATAAAGAACATATACCCAATGGGTAAGTTATTAAGAGCAGATGGAAAGTGTTTCGTGTTTAAATACTAAGTAATAAAAAACCTTCGTGTTGTCGGGGAAAAAACTGTCCGAAACCGAAACAGCACGCCTCTGATCTGACGCTCAGAAAAGTTATCGAATCTTGACCTAGCGTATTATTAGGTCAATAACCTAGTTACCTAGTTTTTTGTACTGTTATTTAACGACAAGGAGTAAAGCTAACTTTTTTATCTAGATACATGAATGAATTTTCCTTAAAGATTA
Organism: Monochamus alternatus; assembly: GCA_037114965.1. NCBI lineage: Eukaryota > Metazoa > Arthropoda > Insecta > Coleoptera > Cerambycidae > Monochamus > Monochamus alternatus. The sequence goes on along the minus strand of CM073426.1, from coordinate 143,408,563 downwards.
ATAAGTAATAAAAACAAATTTAGATAATAAATAAATATTTTCGAATGTTAGGTTATTACAGTTTAATAATTTTGATATTACGTTTTCACTTCGTTTTACAATTGAATATGAATTTTTATTATTACTCGTAAGTACAATCAATTATTTAGTTTGTAGTTACGTACATCTAGCCTAGAAATTTATTGTGTTTTAAGTAGTATGGTACTAACCTGTTTAAAATGCCAGTTCGAGTAAAGTTGCACTCATCCATAGTACTTTATTAATAAAATTCGGGTCAGCCAATTGCAAAATTCAAGACGGCTGGAGAAATCAGCTGAAAATGATACGGGTTCAGTGAGTTTTCACATAATATTCTGCAGACCTTGCTTTGGGATATCTCTAATCGCTTTGAAATGGAGTAGACGCGGTTTCACAGAATCCGTATCGCAAAAGCGTTGAAGCACTTTTACACTGTTAGGAAAAGTTCTCCGATATTCAACAGCTGCGGCATGCATTTCGTAAACAATCTCGCATTCACCATATAAAACAACCATTTCCGCATATTAGAAATTTGTATAATTAGGCATTGTGAATTTACAACCAATACACGAGACCGAAATAAACAAACTACTGCTTGTGCTTGTATTCTCTCCATCCCCCTCCAAATGTGTGATGTGATCTCCAAATCTGAGGGGAAAGAAATGCGGGAAATGCAGAAAGTGCAAATAAATGGTGGTAAATTTAAATAACACGCTGAAGTGTGATATTATGTATGTAAACATGATGTGGCAACGATGTTTCCTCCGTCACTCGATTGTTATATGGCTGCGACATCAGAAAGTTTGTAGCGTACCAGAAGCGTCGTATTATCGAATTTTATAAGATGATTTGTTTACTTTTTTAAAAGTCTAGTAAAAATATTTTTTTTTCGATTTTCTGTCTTTATTAGGCCTTCCGAATACGTGGCTTATATTAATGACATTATGACTGACTCACACTGTATATACCTATGAAGTGAGTCTTTAGACGCAGCCATATTTGATTATATATAATCAGAGGCGTCCGATTCTAAGATGGGAAAAGGGGGTCGATATTTCAAAAAAAAGTATTAGCGATTTTTTTAGAAGAAAAGTAGTACGATATTCCTAATCAGCACCTTTAGAAACCCCCTTGTACAAGATATCATCATCGAAAGATAATTTTTTTCAATTTAAAATAATTTATATCTGTAAAATGGGCTTTCAAATAAAAAAATGTATTCTTTATTTTTTGTTCAGAATAATGTATTGTATTGGTATAAAATGATTCTACAACAAATCAATATTTCAATCTTCAATAAAAACCTAAGTAAGCCATGAAAACAATTATTTTAAGTTGAAAAAATTTGTTTTTCGACGGGCCATATCTCAAACACCTTTGATCCCACAATGATATAATCTTGTACAAGGGGGTTTCTAAAGGTGCTGATTAAGAATATCTTACTAGTTTTCATCTAAATAAATCTCTAATATATATATATATATATATATATATATATATATATATATATATATATATATATATATATATATATATATATATATATATATATATATATATATATATATATATATATATATATTTCTTTTTTTTTTTTTAAAAATCGACCCCCTTCCTTCATCTTAAAATCGGACGCTTCTGACTATAATCAATATGACTACGTCTAAAGACTCACTTTATAGGTATATATTCACCACCAAAGTTTCAAAGTATTTGGATATCAGGTGATCGAGATACCAGGGTGGCTCGATGAAAAGTGCGACACATTGTATATCTCTGAATTACTTTAACTTGGAATAACCAAATTTGGTACTTAATTTAAGTTTATTATTAGTATTCTTTGACTATGAATTAAAGTAAATTGAAACAGTACAAGGTGTTCGTTGAGGATGAGTCACCTCCAAATTTATACTTTTTTTCTATTGATCTAATTTACAAAGAGTGATCCCGTGCAGAATTTAATTTGAAACATATTTATTCTTGTTAAATTTTAAAATATTTTAAGGTTTTCAAGAAAAAATGCATTAATTAAAACATGATTTTAATAGTGTTTATTAGAAGAAATCAAAAAGTCAGATTCCAAATCGAGTGATTCTTCACAGAGAAACATTTTCTAATGTTGAAAGATGCAACTCGAGGGACAGGAAAGTTACTCAAGAATATCCGAGAACGTTCTCGTGTGATAAGGGTACAAGATGAAGACAATATTTTGCAAACAGTTGAAGATGAACCACAATAAGTACTAAACGATTATCTCGAGAAACTCTATTATCAAAAACTTCTGTACATCGAATTCTTAAAAGTAATCTACTACATTCACTTTACATTGAAAGATTTGGATCCATGAGTGACCTTTTGCGAATTTATCTTGCATCAGAATATTAATTTTCACAAGAAAATAGTTTTCACTAATGAAGCTTGTTTCACTCGTACAGAAATTACAAATATTCGCAACTTTAATAAATATTCCGATGTAAACCCCTATGCAATAACTCCCAGACATTATTGGTATTATTGATCGTTACTGGTATTATTGATCGTTATTTGACTGAACCCGTTATTTTGCCAAATCGATTAATGACGAAAGTTATTTGGAGTTTCTGCAAAATAGTCTCCCTGGTTTAATTGATGATTTACCGTTGCAACTTAGACTAGAGTTTTGGTTGGTTTTAATGATGGGGCACCGTCTCATTTTAGGGCTACTGTCAGAAACTTTTTTAGTTTTAAGTTTCCAAATAAATGGTTAGGACGAGGAAATAATTGTGAAATGTCATTATTTTTTTTGAGGAACATTGAAGGATTTTGTTTATTCCTCGCCAATTGATCGCCGAGGAGATTTTTGGAATCGTATTGCGAATAACGTAAATTTCAACCACTTTGAATAATTTCTTTAGTTTTATTTTTTTTTATTTTATAGTTTTATTACTGTCGAATTTTAAAGACAAAGCCTGCTACTGACTTTTTGATTTCTTCTAATAAACACTATAAAAAATCTTATTTCAATTAATGCATTTTTTTCTAGAAAACCTCAAAAGTTTTTAAAATTGAATAAAAGTAAAAAAGTGTTTTAAATTAAATTCTGCGCGGGATATTATCTTTTTACAATCAAAGAAAACCAATAATAAACCTAAATAATATACCAAATTTGGTTATTCCTAGCTAAAGTAATTCAGAGATATTTTCGAAATATTTTAATTTATTTTAATTATTTTTTATCGTGTCGATTCTTATGCGGATATTACTTGTAATAAAATTATATTCCAGTAAATTTACCATAATTTTTTTGGTGATATTTAAGGTTTTATTTTTACAATAGTAGGCTGGATAAATTTGAAAGACAAGGACATTAAGGAATTAAAAAAAATCAAAATTTTAATTTAGAAACAACAGATATGTGAGATTCCAAAAAAAAGTATAACATATTCATATAAAAAACACAATATAGGTACAAATACTTACCATTTGATATACCTACGAGTAGATCACTTATTAAAAATTAAATTGACACGTAAAAACAACATAAAACATGGAACGACAAATAAATTTTAAAAATACTTACAGATATGTATATTTTTTTTTGTATTTACACCCTTACTTTCCATCTTTCGCTAAACGGAAATTATGCCTGTATGTGCATATCCAGATATGAAAAACTTATACGAAAAAAGAAGTCGTATATTATTAATATGTATAATACATTATTTAAGAAAAGCTAAATGCAAAACAACACTACAAATACAGCACAAAACAAAAATGACACATGTATTCTTAAAGTTTTATTTATTTCGTTACACAGGTAAAGTATTACAAGATTGTCTCAAACCTAAACTAACAATGTTCTTTCCACCCCCAAAAAATGAGGAACATTTTGGACACAAATAAATTTGGCATGTATTTGATATTATTGAAAATTATTTTACCTATTTTTCTACAGGGTGAACCGTAAGTAATGGGCCATGGAGACATACTAGATTCTTCACTTCAAAATATTACGATTTGCCTTAAATTGTTGATAATAAAAACGATACAGGGTGTCAAAGTTGGAATTTATAAAGGGATTTTTAATCTTGATCTTACACCTACATTGTTTTGAGGAAAACAGATATACTTGTCATTAGTCTCAGAAATTGACCATTTTCGAGATAATAGGTTTTCAACAATCAGCTGCATAGTTCATTGTACAATATTTTATCGTGTAGGCGCCAAAATTCTCTTTCAAATTGGATACGTTGAAGGTAGATCGACAAGCAATAAAATTTGCACTGGTGTAAGATGCTACGGATAGCATTTTTCAACATGCAACGTTTTTAAAATGGAAGTCCTACTGATTCTGGCAGCTCCAGACAGTCGTCTTGAATTCCTAAACAAATGTTTTAAATTGTTGATTATCTGGTTAAAATCTATATCGAAATCCTCCCACATATCCCTTCGTTAAATAGCTGAAACAGAGCGCCGACTGTAGGCAATTCTCAAACGGCGTGTGTAAAAGGTGCAATAAAACTGTAATTAGTGCTCTAAAATGCGAAAATTGTAATAACTACTTTCAATTGAATTGTGCAAAGTTAACCACGGGTGTTAAATTTGTCACAGAGAACAAGATAATAATATGCTGTGTTAATGCAGTCTGTGGTGACCCTGAATCATTATATTTCGATGCCAAGAAAATTTTGAGGACAGTAAGGTAGATCTTCCAACATTTAATTACGTTATTAAGCAAAAATACATCATTATACAGGACACGACAAGATCAGTTTATTAAATAATCATATACAAATTATTACCAATTACTATAATGAAGGACCCCAAAACCTAGTATACATAAACAGATACGAAGTTCTACTGAAATATAAAAAGGTTAATGAAAACGAAAGCGATAAGAAAAACGTAAAAGTAAATAAACAACGTGGTATTGAGATAAACAAGAAAGCTAATTTGTTATCAAAAAAATTTATTGCAAATGAAATGGAACAGGTTGAAAGTCAAATTAGAGAATATATTAATTTAAGTCATGGTAGTCATACCGACAGTAATATCTCTCCGTTTCTTAAATTTGAAAAGGGAGGAAAAGTGGCTAAATTTGACCAAATGAAATAGAAACAAAAATGTCAGGCGCAACTTTGTTGTTGGAAATAATACGGCCAACACATCCGTAAAGGGTGTCCCTAGAAGAGTGGATCTACACGTCTACCGAATACCACCGCTAAAGATTTATCTAAATTTTAAAAACCCAATTTTCTTGAAGTTATCTGTCACTCAATACAGTCCAAACATCCTGATTTATATAATTCGTATAATGTTACAGTGATGGAGGATCAATTTGAAACAGCTATAAAACCTCAACTTTGGCCCAAGGGAGCCATCCAACGTTTTTTTATAATGAGGGAAGTAAAGCTCTGAAATTTAATCCTAATATCTTATTGGTTAACACTCATTGCTTAAATTCAAACAAAACTGATGAGTTACACTTGGACATCTGTGATTATAACAATTTAAATTTTTTGTGTGTTACTGAAACCTGGGCGGTTTGTGATTCAATGCGTTCCTTGCATATAAGTGGTTTTACACTTGGGAGTTCCTTCTGCAGAAACTCTACATCTGAAGGTGGGGTTGCCATTTGAATGAAAGACAACATTAACGGACAACATTAACGTTAAATCCATTGATTTAAAATCTTTTTGTATTGACAAACATTTCGTAGCAGTGTAGGTTTAAGATTCTTTAATAAAAACCCTGATAACGTTAGGTCCAAAAAAGTTACGCTCACATTAATTGAATCAATATGGCGGATGTGGCGCCCTCTAGGGAATATGTCGAAATAGACAACAGATTATGATTTCTCATATCTAAATACATTATTTTTTATTATCAACATTTTATTAAGACAAGTTGGTTTAGATCGTAATATTTTGATGTGAATAATCTAGTATGTCTCCATGGGTCATTACTTACAGACCACCCTGTATAAACGAAACGAACAAATTAAGAACTACTACAAAATTCACGTCTTTTATTGTTCATCTTAAAAAATAATTCGATTACTAACCCGTAACGATACAGTCAATCCCAGTCTTTTTTCAGTTGCACAGGAAAATTGATATGGTACTATGCGTCTACAATTATATCGCTTACATATAAATTAAAGTCTAAAAATAAATAATCCTTATTCTAAAAATTGTGTCCCGATTTATTTTCTTTGACGATTACACAAAATTTTCTTTGGCAATTCCTGTAGAGGCAAAAAAATATAAATTTAAATAAATTTTCCCCATTTCGTCACACAGCAGAAAAGGAACTTATTTTAAAAAGTTAAAATTGTCACGGAATTTGCCCCGGTCGCACCCAATTCGACGATTGCGGTATCGCGAAACGCGAAATTGCCCGATCGCCCTTACGCGATTCTAGTGAACAAACAAATAATGCCGTGTATCGAGGCGCAACTGGAAAAATGGAGAATTGACGAGAAGCGTTCGAGTCGTTCGGGAAATGGATTTTGGATTTTTTGGATTATAAAAGAAGAAGAAACAGCCGAGTTAGTCAGTCTTGAATTGGAGTGTCTAGTTGAAAATTTCTTGGAGATTCAGAGCGACTTAGATAGTGATTAATTAAATAGTGTTTAGTTGAGTTGTAATTAGTAATCAGTAGTGTAGAGAGTAGTTAATAAAGATAAGTGATAATTAAGATAAGAGATTAGTGTAATTAACGCATTGTTTTCCTGGTAAATGAAAAAGTCGGATTGGGAAATCCGTGACAATATTTTTTACTTTATCTATTAAATTTTAATGGTATTTTTTTCCTAAGTAGTACCTACACTAAAGTTAAATTCAATTATGCCCACATTTACCTATCGATAGGTTTTGAAAAATGCACATACGTATGTATAATTCACAATAACTGTCACTATACAGGGTGTCTCAATTTCGTTGTAACTGAAGGCTATATTAAAAAATATAAAAGATAGAAGGATGCGATTTTTGTAATATTAGGTTACTTTTTTGAGAAACTTAAGATGCCGCAATCAAAATTTTCACATTTAAGATACAGGGCGAAATTTAAAAAACAACTTTTAAGGGATTGCTCGTATCTCAGAGAATAGCTGAAATGCGAAGATGGGAATGGTGGAAATTGCTTGTGATGGACATTTCTACGTAAAATTCAATGGCGTTCTTGTAATTTTTCTACAGGGTGCGTCTCTTAAAATATGATTGAAACATACAATTTTTTTTAAATGTAACATAAATTTTTAATCAATTTAATTATATTATTTATCTCTTTTTTTGTATAATTATACAAAAATGCATGGCCATCTATGGCACGCAACAACAGTTTCAATAATTTAATCTTCTTCTGACAATTTCCGAAATACATAATGTAGTAACTGTTATATCATTATGAAGGAAAAAAACATAATGCAATTGAACAGCATAAATATGTTCCATTTAAAAGGTTGTATATTTTAAAAGAGACACTTTGTAGAGAAATTACTCTGTACTTGAAATGAAACTACTGAAATTGGGACACTCTGTACAAGTGTTGTACTATCGTATGCCATAAATACGTGAGTGGAATGTAGAAACAAAATCAAGAAAAAAAGTGATTTAGATTTCTCTGTCATCTGATATATTTTCAAAAAAAAAAATCAAAAAAATAAAAGCCACAATTTTTTGTTAAGAACAAAATTTGACATTTAACGTGATTTTAAAATTCAACCAGTGACTCCGCATATCTTTATTTTGCAAAAATTGTAAATGTGTCCTTACTTCAGACCTAAAATTTTTCAGTAAAAATCTCTTGAAATAAATAAAGCTAGGGAAATGTTTGAATAACATTTTTTCCCTTGTCTTTGTCCCTAGAATAAGCACACATATTTATTTGTGACATACGATGGCGTATTATCAAAATTTTATTAGATACAGATAAAATTTCACCTTATGAGGATTATGTGAAAATCCAAGAAGATATTTCTGGATTAATACAGGATGTTTCTAATATAAATGCGTAATTTCAAAGGGGTAGTAAAGAGCTTTAAAACAAAAACAAAAAATTTAAGCAGCCTGTAGTGTACATGGCGATATTTTCAAGATAAAATATTACTTTTTAGGTTAGAAAATTGTAAAATATCGCTGGAACTAAAATTAACAAAATAATATAAATAGATTATGTCTATCAAAAATCCATATTAGAAAATTTCACAACTTTGACCGCCTTTACACTGCAGACATCCATCTAATTTCGTCCACGCCTAGTACCATCGTACTATGTTACGTAAGGATCTCTTAGTCCTTCTAGAAATTTGTCTCACTGACAAATCTGCTTCGCACAACTTAACAAAGTCGCTAAGCTGGGAAATCGACCCAAATCTACGTACTCCGTAAAAAATGTCGTTTGCCACAAGCTTCACAACACTTGAAACACAAATGTGAGCAGAAATTTTAAAGCGGAATGCTACGTTATCAAAGTACGACCTATGCAAACTCAAAAATTATATTTAACGGGTGTTTACCGTTCTTTGTCAAGTAATATATTATTATGTATGAAAACATTAGGGTTGTATTCATTTAAATTTTAATACAGGGTAGTACCCTGTCTATACCTTTTCTATTGGCGTTTCTAAGTCGGTTAAATCAAGTACGGGTACGGTTTACACACACTAAAAAAGAATTTTCCTCATGCAATAGAGAGAGACAAAGAATACATAGGACTTCAGTTTGACTTAGTCTTTGCCGCATCCACAGTCGTATCGCTGTGCATACAAGGTGCGTTCAAGTTCTAAGGTCTCCGATTTCTTGTTTCGGAACTGGCAGCAGATAGGCACCTGTGGTTTGGTTTAAAATACGTGTGAATTTGTAACAGAGATGGCACCACTGTACGGCACACAGACCCTCTAGCGGTGGCGGCAAAAGTGATAAATGTTGTTGACATTTAAAATGACGTTTTCGTTGTAACAGCAAATAATCATTCGTTTTCTCCACTTGCGTGGTGCACCCATTGAAATTTATCGCCAGTTCCGAAACAAAAAATCGAAGACCTTAGAACTTGAAAGCACCTCGTATAAAATAGCATAGTGTTAATATTGACAATTTTATATTTTATAACTTTTACAGTAATAGTGCTTTTATACTACCTATGTCACTCTAAATTTTAGAAAATTTGGTATAGGTTAATCCTTTGAATAAAGTCTGCCTAAATTTTGCGTGCCAATTATTTTATTTTATATTTTTCTCAACCCCTTACAAACAATGCACTTATTTCAGAAACATCTCGCATAACTATTTCTTTTTTTATATTGTTATAGTCAATGATATCTAACTATAACCACATGCACACAACACCTAATTCGACCTTATTTCACTATTTTCATTTATCGTCCATCAGATTTCCTAACTGTTAATTTTTCTTCTTACTGTCGTCGTGGTCCAACAAATGTCTGATCAGAATTTCCCTTTCGTTGGTAATAAAATCACATTCTTGCTCCAGACAGTTGAATTTATCGTCCTCCATTACTATTTGACGCATTACATCTTCCTCTTCTTCTTTGGGCGCCAGCTTTTGGTCTGCTCTATCAGTACTTTTGATACGTTTTCGTTCGTTGCAGTGGGAATTGTGTATTGGCTCACTGATGCCTGGAATATAAAAAGCAGTGAGCAAATAAAATTTCGTAAAGTGTCTAAGGATGTACTTACAAGCAATTCTACGATACTTCACAACAAACATTTCGAGAAGATGCGACGACACAAGACTAGCATGCGATAGAACTAGAGCAAACATTAAAATTTGCAGTAGAATAAAGTTACCTGTACCGTAGTGTAGGTACAACATATCATTTCACACAAAAAGATCAATGTCAAAATTATTAGCAGTTAAATACAGTACAAATGTTTTGATTATGAGTTGCAATAATTCACTGAACTTTGTTTTCAGATATTTTGACTTTTTCTAATCAGAGTTATCCTATGAAATTTAAAAAAATTTAGATATATAGTTAATATTCCTGATTCAAGGACCAGAAGAAGTCGAACTTTTACTGTCACAAATGACATTCAAGATAATTCTCTCAACTTTTTGTCATTCTATAGGTGGTAGCCTTGAGACATAGAAATGAAAACACACCAGCACAATTATTCTTAAAATTTAATAAAGGCAAGTGGTAGGAATGAGGTTACTGCTAAAATATCAAACGATATTGCTAATTATTATCTTAACCTATCCGAGTGTCATTAATACACAGTACATTGCTTCTGCCGAACATCGGCTACTTTATTGCTCCATACTGGAGGTGATGTTATATAACTGAAACTGAAAAAGGGGTATGGAAGATTTCTACAGTTGCAGAAGGATACATAGATAATTACATCAATAAAAAAATTTAAACAAATAAGAAAATTTTAACTATAGTCTGTTTGGAAATGAAAGAGAGTAATAAAACCCCGAGATAAGAACCAACCATGGGCGTGGTAATATTTCGTTTCAGGTAATTATCGGGTAACACTAATATTGTGACAGATCAATACAGTCTTAGAGCTGAATATAGGAAGACGTGCTAGTGCAGTAGAGTAAAATTCGACTTGTGTTTAGTGACTATTGTGCCAATGGATATAATATTGTTTGGGTAAAATGTCGAGCTTATCAGTACCTGCTAAACGCGTGAAAAGATGTGCGCTGTGCTAGAATGAGAAAATTATTATATTAAATGTATTTAATGCATTGAAACACCAAAATCCTACCAACAGTGTTGACGACATCGTGGAAAAGTGTTCCAAAATGACAGGGATTGGAAAATCGACTATCTACAGACTTTTAAAGGAAATTAAAAATGAACAAGATACTGTAAATTCCCCAAAATCATCTACAGGGAGGTCAAAAGTCGTTATAGATGATTTCTTCAAAAATGTCATTGGCAGAAAAGTACACTCATTTTATTTTAAAAAAGATATACCAACGCTAAACAAAATTTTAAGTGAACTTTCAGAGGACAACGATTTGCCAAAAATCAGTAGAAGCAAATTATGGGTCGTCTTACGAGAGCTGGATTTTTTGTGTGGGAAAAGCAGAACAGGAAGTCAGTTATTATCGATAAAGATGAAATTATTTGTTGGCGAAGATCCTACTTAAGATCAATTAGAAAATTCCGGGACGAAGGGAGGAATATTTATTATCTAGACGAAACTTGGGTCAACGAGGGATATACTGTAACAAAAGTATAGTAAGATAAAAATGTAAAAAGTTTTCGACAAGTATTTTTGGATGGACTTTCAATAGGGTAAAGGGCGAATATTAGTAGTGACACATATAGATAGTGCCAGTGGTTTTGTAGATAGCGGTTTACTTTTATTTGAATCTAAAATACAGGTGAGTATCATGAAGACATGAACGCAGATGTTTTCGAAGAGTATTTTACACAGATGTTGGATCTTATTCCTCCGGGGTCTGTAATTGTCATGGATAATGCCAGTTATCATTCACGGCAGACCGAGCGGACGTCTACGACTGCTTGGAGGAAAGCCGATATAATTCAATGGATATCCGGAAAAAACATTTCTTTTCAAACAAATTTGGTGAAAAAGGAACTTTTGACACTTGTCAATCTTAGTAAAGATCAGAAAAAATATGTTATCGATGAAATGGCAACAAATCGCCAAATAACGGTACTACGGTTACCACCTTATCACTGTGAACCCAATCGAATTAGTCTGGGCGCAGGTAAAAGGAGATGTAGCGCGAAATAATGCGACGTTTAAATTAAGTAACGTGAAAATTTTGTTAAATATTCCTTGGAACGAGTGACTGCAGATAACTGGCAAAGATGTATACATCAGGTACAAAAAGAAGAGGAGAAAATGTGGGAACTCGATAATTCATCAGAATATTCAGAGGATGAATTTTAATATACCTACTTTTTTAATTGAATTTTCAAAATACATATATTTTTGTGTGGAATAAAAGTCTATTCATTAAATTTAAATAAATATTTTGACAATAATATTGAATAATTTTATTTGAATTACTAAAAACCCTCTTAACCCGGTTATGATGCTTAAAGTAGCCTCTAGTTTTGAAAAGCTGTTTTTATATTGTTTACTTATAAGAGAAATGTACCGAGAAATTGAAGCGGTATAGACAAAGACGGATTGTCAGGGATTAAATTTTAGCTACCTGCTACAATTTAGTCCGGTCCGATCAGACAAAGTTTTTTTAAAAGTACACCTCATCTATACCGATAATACATAATATAAAAATATTGAATATAAGCACCAGTACTATATTTATTTACGATTTGCATACATAATAATTTATTACTCTCTTTCATTTCTAAGCAGACTATAGAACATCAAACAATTGCAATACAAGCAATTGAATGTAGCAATCGCAGTGATGGAAATTTTACCATATCAGATTATAGTCATAATATGCCTGATTGAGAATTGAGATCCCTTGATCGAGCTGGTCAAACAAATGGACTACGTCGACCAGTTCATCTTTTTTGTAGATAGTATTTAACCAACTTATAATTTCAACATGCTCTAACCGCACAACAAACAAACTGTTTTGAGATGATATCTGTTATTACTCTTGTTAGAAACAAGCAATGTCTACTTAATCCTATAATTCTAATCCTATGATGTTTGTAATCACATAAAAAACTCCTGATTAGAAAAAGTCAAAATATCTGAAAAACATAGCTTACCGAATTTCTTCAATAGCAGTTTTTTCCAGACAATAGAATGAAATTTTAATATTTGTACTGAAAAAGTACTTTTTTCACCATTGGCGTAGAATGTAGGAGGTTCAAGTGTGAACACAACTTATTAGATAACTAATAAAGAAAATAAAATATTTTTTCAAAGTTGAACACCCTGTATCAGGGTGGAAGAATGTATGGCTTGGGTCAATGTGAAAGCTTGATACCGGTCGACGTTTCACCATTCCCGTAATTAATGATATTTTCCAGGTTTTCCTCATTCCTGCACTGATTGGTGGTTAGGGCCTACTAACGTAGGTCGTACCTGGGCGCAAATGCGGCCTGCTTAATAATGATATGCCGCTCCCTTTCCCGTACAAGTCTCCGACTTCTGGGCTAATTCTCGTGATTAATATGAGGAGCAGAGATATTATTATTATTTACTTTCATATGTAGGATAATATACAGGGTGTCCCTAAAAGTATGGTAAATACTGAAGGAGGTGATAGAACACGTAAAAATAAGGCTAGTTTATTATGTAAAGGTTTGCCTAATACTCGATAGTTCTTTATAGAGGCGGAGATCTAGAAAGGCTATTGTATAATTTTTACCATAAATTGTCCGTCACTACATCTTTCTGTTTTTTTTTTTTTTAATAAACTTTCGTAATCTACAATCGATTTAGAAGAAAAAAGTGCTATTAAATTTTAGGATATATAGTTTGAGAATAATCTTAAATTTAACAATAGCACTTTTTCCTTCCAAATCGATTGTGGATTACGAAACTTCAATAAAAATGCGAGAAAAACGCGATGCCGTACAATTTATGGTAAAAATTATACAATAGCGTTTCCAGATCTTACAGAAAGCTATATTTTTAAAAAACTTTTAAACTAGTCTTATTTTTATGTGTTCTATCACCTCCTTCAGTATATACCATACCTTTTAAAACACCCTGTATGTAAGCACAGTTTATTACTTGTATCACAAAAAAAATATTGAACTTAAAAGTATATTTAGAATTCCAATAGAACATTTAAATAAAAAAATATTTCATCAAACTGTATCAGACCAATACTGATCTTTCTGTTTATATGCATATATTTTGCCAAATTTGCAGTTTTTATCTGCAGAACATTACGAACATTTATTAATAGTATTAATTAAAATTTTTCCAAATCAGGTTGCGGTGCATTCTGCTGTTGGGCTTGTCGGAAATGCATGTAGGTGTGCCTTTTCATCTCATATTTCCGCTTACAGGCGTACTCACAAACTTCACAGTAATAGAGTGTGTCTCTTTTGCAGTCTTGAAAATAGTGCGCTTTCATCGAATTCATGTTTTTGTATCCTTTCTTGCATTTGGGACAAGCAATTCGTGTACCTACAATTAAAAGAATTAATAAATGGAAGGCGAATTTAACGTATATACGCCTATGCCTTAATTATGTAATTCATTTGATTACTAATTGTATTTCAAAGAAACAAAATCTTCACATTCTATTTTAGAAAACAAGTATTCTTATATAAAATTGAAACTACCTATATTTTACATACATCGAAGAAAATCTAAAATAAAAACTATTGTTTCCTGTATACAGGGACAAATAAAATTCTACAGCTTTTTAAATTCCTCTTAAATGAAAGAAAATGAAACGCTTTAGCAAATTAATTTATTAATATTTATTACTTGAAAAACACTCCAAGTTTCAAAATCATTTATTCCTTAAACATAACAAAATGTATAACATAATTAATTATGTATGTAATTACAACTAGGAAACACAAACTAAACTAACAATTTTTCAACAAAAAAGTAAAGCAAAGAGAGCACTATACTTTAGGGCTAGCTTCCTTCGATAAAAACAGTGTGATTTAAATCAACTTACCTTAGTACAATCTTGCTTTTTTAAGAAGTTATAGGCCTGAGGTGGTTTAAATCAACTTACCTTAGTAGCTTCCTTAAGAAGCTATAGGCCTGGAAAAGTATTTTTCTATTTATTGTTTTTACAATAATTTCTTTACAATCTTGCGTTTTGCAACGAATAAATAACGAGTGTTCAGTAAAGAGATCATACTTTAGGCTAGCTTCTTTGGACAACAACAGTGTGATTTAAATCAACTTACCTTAATACAATTTGTTAAGTACTTGTATTTAAATTTAAGAAAACGGGCTTTTTTGTGAGATAAACACGTTCTTTTCAAACGAGCTCCGGTTAACTTTAAAAAAGGTATATTTATTGCCATGATGCTAAACGCATGCTGTGTTTAAAATATTTTTGTTAAGTTTATTAAATTGATTACCGAGCACGTTAAACGCAGTTTTCTTAAAAATACTTGTTCCAAAAGAACTAACAATTTTCCAAAAACTTCTATTCCTAAAAAAAAATCTGAAAGAAATAGTATAGTGACCAAGACGCAAAAATCAGATACTCGTGTTTATCTCACAAAATAACCATCTTTTCCAAAATGTACAGTTGCCCAACAATTCGTAATCGTAAACAAATGAAATAAAAAAGTACTTTCTAAGGCCCATAACTTCTTAAGGAAACAAAATTGTACTAAGGTAAGTCGGCTTAATTCACATTACTTTTGTCCAAGAAACCTAACCTTAAAGTAAGGCCCATATTTACTAAACACTCTGTATATAAAATAATTAAATCTGCAGCACTGTAAAGGCACTTTTCAATGATATGCAATTGTAGATGAAGTTTATTTATTTTTCTTTTTTAGTTAAAAAGTTATAATATTTGTTGACACTTACTATTCGCTTTTACGACAACTATACAGAGTGTTAAAGAAGAGTGTAAAATATTTCAGGAGGTAATATTATGAACCAAAATAAGCATAAAAGTCTCAATAAACATGGGTCCGCAAAGTAACGATTGCGGAGATATGGAATGTTTTATGTTTTTTAGTCCTTTTTTTTATTTTGCAAAAACGTTGTGTATTTTCTTATAATAGTTAGTTGATGTTTAGTGAAATAAACAGTACGTATTTGACAGTTGTCAGTGCACAAGTTTTCTTTCGCTATGGCTGGTTACTCTAACGCAGAATTAACAGACATGTATTTCATGTATGGTCGTGCTAATGGGAACGCCACCGAAGCGCGACGTCTTTATGTTGACGCTTATCCAAATCCTTGACAACGCATGTTTGGAAGAATTCACCAAAGATTGCGTGATACCGGTTTCTTGAGAAAACAGTGCCATTTATCCGGAAGACCAAGGAAGAATCCAGGTGCGAGTGTGCGGAGAATATCAGCCGAGGTAGGAATTAGTGATCCTTTTGTTTGAAGAACCCTTCACGAGCAACTGCTTTATCCATACCATGTGCAACGAATACAGGCCATAAATCCAATAAATGATCATCAAGTACGTTTGGTTTTTTTGCCACTGATTTCTACGTCATGATGCTGAAGACCCTCGTTTTCTTGCAAACATTCTTTTTACAAAAATCCTCATGCTCTAATAGAATCTGGACATCAGGCAAGTTTTTCATTAAACATTTGGATGGGTACTGTAGGTGACAGGTTTGTAGGTCCTGTTGTTTTACCAAACCGATTAACAGGCGCTGCTTACCTCAACTTTCTGCAGAATACACTGTATGCGTTTTTGGAAGACATTTCTTTGAATCAGAGATAACAAATGTGGTTCCAGCACGATGCTAGCTCATTTTTCCATAGCCGTTAGAGAGCGTTTACACCAAATTTTTCCACATAGATGGGTAGGAAGGGCCGGACCTGTTTTATGGCCTCCTAGATCGCCTGATCTGAACCCTCTAGATTTCTTTGTTTGGGGTTATTTGAAGACATTAGTGTATGGTACTCCTGTAAATAGCCTGGAAGAGCTGCAGCTACGGATTAATCAAAAGTGTTAAGAAATTCAGACCAAGGAGGGTGTTTTCGAAAGAGTTCGAATATCGTGGAGACGAAGATGTCGTGCCTGCTTGGAAATGGACGGAGGGCACTTTGAACATTTTCTGTAACTTTGTTTTTTGTTTGTTAAAAGTTTCCTTTGTCGGTTTATTCCTAATAAAATAAAATATTTGAAAAACGAATAGTGGTCCATATCTCCGCAACCGTTACTTTGCGGACCCATGTTTATTAAGGCTCTTCTGCTTATTTTGGTTAATACTATTAGGTACCTCCTGAAATATTTTGCACTCTTTTTTTAACACCCTGTATAAGGAGAAAAATTATTGCTCAATTTATCAAAACCATATGGTATAACTAGCGCTCCCTATGAGTTAGGTCAAAATTAACCAAAAATTATTATTTGTCATGCTGAAAAACTTGACACTGTCAATTTTTAAGTTGATTCATAATAAATATCACCTTGTATAATAAACAAATATAATTTTTTGCCATATTATTATTGATTATACATAAAAGTACTTCATCTGTTTGCGCATGTATTTTAGAGCTTTACAAACAGTATTTTTCAATTATTTTTAGAACTTGTAATCTTACTTTTATAACCGCCACTATAACAGCTTCTTATTTGCCGTAGAAAATCAATAGCTTTACAATACCAGTTGGTAGTAATTAATAAAGAATTAGTTTTGTTCAAACCTAGATGAAAAATGTAAAAAATAATGTTTACATTAAAGGATAAATCTTCATAAAATAAATAAATATAACGAATATAGATCACTGTTTTGCATGTTTAACTGCATTATGTCGCCACATGCCATGTCTTCTTTTGCACCTGTAGCTGCAAATATGACAAGAATATGTCGATTTCTTGGTACAGTCTTGGGAATAGTGAGCTTTCATCGAATTTACGTTTTTGTACTCTTTTTAGGGCATGCTATCCTGAAATCTAAAACAAAAAAGTTATGTACAATTTCAACCATTAAGAGCAGCATACTATCCTGGCATCTAAAACAAAGAAAAATAAGCGCACGATTTCAATCACTAAGAGCAAATGGCATATAAAAAAAAATAATATCGAAACACTTTTCATTAGCTTAACTTTATTTTTAAGCGACACGCTACAATAAATCTTATGTCCTATACTCTTACGACAAATCTTCAACTAGAATAGAGTAATACAAAAAAAGTAGACCTATAAATTAAACTATATCCCTAGAATTAGTGCTACACAGTTCATTAATACGTTTACATGATAAATGTCAGCTATTTTTTTTTGTCATTTCAATACATATTTTTTTCCAGTTGATGTTTTGTTATATTTTTGTTTCCTTAAAAAACTGACAGTAACGAAATGACAAAAGAAATTAGACAACTATACGTCCGACAGAAATACTTAACTTTACTAGATGAACTGATCTGAACAATGAATATAAAATGTCTTCTTCATTTAATATTAAACATCATCAAATTGCAATTGAGTGGTTTCCATCCACCACAATTATCCGACCTGCTAAATTGAGAATGTACGAACAGTTCAAAACCAATCCCTGACTACTATTGAAATAAACATAGTAACAAAGAAGACATCTCTTTACGATCGTACTATCAACAGCTTACATTACACTTACTATAAACGGTCTGCTACTTCTTCATTCTCTGTTCTATTTCACTCAAGACGACACTTGAAGATGGAGCGGTATTTGTGTTGATTTTGTACACTAGCTGGTCTATAGTTTGCCACAAATACTTGCATTCACAAGGGAAAGGTAAGTTCAAAGCGAAAAATATTTTGAAAGTTACGTCTAAAGTGGTTAAAATATCGTTAAACATGTATCTTTGATTGTCGAGTACAACGAAGAACGCTTGAGGATTTTGAAGAGGACCCACTACAACCATCAGGGGTTGTAACTTTATGTCGAATTCTTGCAGTTTTTTTCTTCTATCGTTTATTCTAGCGTCCAGATCGTGAGGCCCCTACAAATTTTTCGTTAAAAGCTACTAATAAATAATATACTACGTGAAAAAGAAAGATAAACACCTATATATGTTCATTGAATTTGAATAATTTTTTGTATACAGGTTCAAGGCCTAAATGGTTACATTTGCAGCAAGATCAGAGAACCTACTGCAGAAATTAGTTCAATAGTGTGTTGAGAACCCAGGATTCCTAATACACTCTTTAATTCATCTGAATTCAGGTCTAATAAGGTTGCCGATATGTTCTCACTTGAAGCTATCTGATCTTCATGGGTAAGAGTTGCTAAAGTCTGTGGAGGGGTGTTGTACTACAGCACACTGCGGCCAAGCATGTCTCAGACATGTTTAATTGGTGACACCTGAGGTCTAGTATTGTCTTGCTCGAAAACGGTGTGAGATATGGAATAACATATGGGTTCATTACTTCTTGAACATACCTTCGGTGTCACGTTTTTAATAGGTGACAGTTTTTCTCGTCTAATTGCTAAAAGAAACAGCTTAGATATACAACACAAATTTACTCGGTATCAACACAAACATCGAGTGTAATTCGACAGGACAATTTAATGATTAAACACGCAGTTATTGAAATTCATACGAGGAATACTAATGCCGCTTCGGGTGCCACAGCTAATCGTTTCTGTAGTAGATGTTTAAGTTTGTTCCTTTTCAAAACGAATCGATTGAATAATGCTCGAATGATACTCGTTGTCAATATGTAAGTAAGTATGGTTTCATCGATGATGAATTTCTGTGTCCTGTTAATTTTACTAGAGCTTGTTCTTCAATTCCGCTTTTACTTAATTCTCAACCTGCTGCCGCTCGATTTGGGTAATTTGTAATTTTGACACGTTTGACATCTACCAATGCGTTGTGCTGAGCATTTAGTCTATTTGGAAACTTCATTAATTCCAATAGGCACATTTTTAAACCAACCTTTAGAAGATTTCTTCTTCTAAAAGGGATTTGGTGTAAGAAATACTTTCTATGCAATGTTATAGAAGTGCTTCGTTTTCCCATCTACTTTTTAAATAAGTGTACTGGGCAAATATCTTCCTGTAAAATATTAGGCGTAATCCATTTACTATCACATAATTTATTTATACTCGATACGTCCAGTTTCTTTTCCAATATTTTCAATTTCAGATACGAAATAAGTGGTTTTTCAGTAAGTTGCTTCTCCGCGCCAAGTTAATTCAAACGCCAAAATGTGATATAATTTCTTTTGAAGTATTTCCGGTTCACTTTCGTCATATAATCTGGCCATTGCAAATATTTCACTTTTATTAAGAGCTGACGCTCTGGATTTTCTCTTTCCCAGTTGGGCTTGTAGAATTTTACGTTTAACATTACATGATGAATTAAACTGTACGTCAGTGAAAGGGTTAAATACAATATTACATTCCTTATAATATTTACTTTGTAACATTTTAGCGGTGGTGTTCCAAATTGTTTTAACTACCGTTTCTTTGTAGACTTTTCCGTCACATTTTCGCATATTAAAAGCCCAATCTTGAAATATTACATTCAATATCTCTATGGAAGTATCTGGCTCAAATTTATATCCTTTCGCATCGCAAAAAGTATATGATTGAGTCGCAACTGTATTCGCAGGCACACCTGTATTAACAATTTGACTAATTTCGTTATTCATAGACTCACCGAATCGAATCATTGTTAGTGTTAAATAATTCAATAAGTTGTTGGCAAAATTGTCAAACTATTTCTTTTGATTAAAAAATGAATAAATGAAAAAACCTCTAGCGAATTTGTTGTTGTAGAAGTTGCAGGTAACTATTGGCTGTCAAAGTGACAATTACACTGTGGCATGTGGGGTATCCAATATCATCGATCTACCATTAAAAACAGATTTTGTTATTTTTACAAACTTCTCTGTATTATTAGATAATTTACGTGTACAGATCGACATTAAATCTAGGATGCACTGACAAATCAATGAATTTTTTGATAGCAAACTTCAAAACGTAAGACTAGACGTAAATTATCAATGCTAAGAGAAGTTTGTAAAAATAACAAAATCTGGTTTTTTATGGTAGATGGAAAATATTGGCCGTAGTTTTCAATTAGGATCAACTTCTTAATAACGATTGTCGACATTATAAAAAATAAGGATACTTTACTCTTGAGCAAAATTTACATTTTTCGACTTACTTCGTATACGACTGCAAAAAATTGAAATCTGATTACTTTCTTTTGGATTTTAGGACATGCAGAACTTTTTATCAAGAATAACTTTTTTTCATAAAATCAATAATAAAAAAGTTCCCCATATGGTGCCGACTTAATTGGACACAAATTAAATTGTCAAAATAAAATGATATATTTAAAACATATTATGTACCTTTCTTTGTCACGTAGTATACTATCATATATCTATTAACTCTGAAGTTCTATTATCTTTTGATCATAACAACTATTATGATCAATAAATATAATGTAACTCACAACCACGTGCAGGAAGAACCTGTCAGCCATCTCCAGCCTGTTAAGCTTAAACAGTTTCTTGGTTATTTTACTTCTAAGAATGGTAGGTTGGAAAAGCCAAGGGAAAACTTTTATTGACAGAATAGCCAAGTCGACGCTCATAGAGTATAACTCTGGAGCCTGTATTTGTTTTCCTCTTAAGATTTCAACAATGGCAGACGCCACCCCAGGCCAAATTTGGTGCAGAGATTGAGCTTTAGCGTTGGGATATTTCATATAGAAGTCTTCTTCCAACTGAAATCGAAGAATTCTTTTAGTTATTCGGTATTGGATAACAGGATATGATACCATGAAATTGCTTAAGGTCTTACTACATACAGAGTCCTCGAATAGGGTACACATAAACACAGTTTTGAATAATTCAGTAAATTATAGTCCTAGTAGAAAGTTCATGGTCACAAATCAAACTTCAATCTCATAAACAGGAATGTATGTTTATACAGAGTATGGGTTTTATGATGCATAAAATTTATATAATTGCTTTATGACAACATTTGGAATAAAAAAAAAATTATACAAAAAAGTTCGATCTTCGTCGAACGTTCGACGTATTTTCATATAAATTAAACTTTAAAATTGTCCAGAGAACTATTCTGGATGCAGCCAGTGGTTACATTTTATATAATAAGTTCTTGTACTGATTGATAGATAGGATGCATAAACAGAAAAGAAAAACACAAACTAATTAAAACAAAGATTTAAACAAAAGTGTACTTTCTACTTTGTCTCGCTAGTAAAATATCTTAAACTCTGAAGTAGATTATTTGTAGACAGTAGACACAAAATAATAATGTCAACACAATACCATAACCACTAAAATGGCGAGGCATAAAAATAAAAAGTTACCATTCTTACAAAAAATGTTGAAATTGATCCATGCAACCTACTTACCGCAAGCACATTTTCCAGGTTGCACCATACATTAGAATCATATCTGCACGATCGATAATAGTAAACGTGTTATTGCTTTTTTTTTCGTTCATTGTAACAATTAGTACTCAAATGATATTAAGTGAAATCAAAAAATATATGTATTTCAAAACGTAATCGACTAAATAAGATTGCATAAAATACTCGGGTTGTTTTTTGTTGTAGTGTTTTATGGTTTTATTAAGTAATTCTAAACGCAATACGCCAATAGTATTATGTTTGACAAATTAAGAGAACAGTTAATTTGCATAATAAATACATAAAGTTCGAACTTTCTCATATAAGACTATTTTATTCCAAATATTGCCGAGAAGCTGTTCTGTCACCCTGTATAGGACTGATGAAAAAATGTTTTGATATTGTAGTCAGCAAATTGTAGATAGTGTGGGTGTCAAATGAAATCTGATCAATGGCAACAACTTACAATCTCCTTGAAAGTAACTGGATTCTACGAAATCAAGAAATCTCATTCAGGTCGAGAAGTTGTATGTGAACATCTTATACCACTTATGAACTACTACATTGTACGAAGATTTCCAATAATTCAAGGACGAATTATAGAATTTACTTCAAGATGTAAGTATTACTTTTAACAAAATTGTTCGAATTTGTACCATTTTGTAGCATTACCTTCAACAATTAGTATATTACATGTACTTACGAGTTTGTATCCCATGGGTTGCTTTAAAGCGGGAAATGTATTAAAATAAAGTAGAGATTCCAGAGCTTTCAGCTTTAACATACGTATATTGTAAGTACATTTCCAGTCTTTCAAAGTTTCTTCCCATACAGCACTTTCAGGTTGTAACAAGGAATCATAACAAAGTTTCTCATTGTCAGTTATATCGACTGATGAAGTCGGTTGACCGTCTCTGTCTACAAAAAGAAATGAAAACTCAAAATATAATGTAAAATGTACTTTCAGTTCTTCGACAAAAAGAGTCTTAAAGTGAAATTTTCATCATAATAATACTCCATACTCGATTTAAAATTCTTAATGGAACATAACTGAATTTAGATAACGTCAATCAAAGAAGAAGGTTACCTCTGTTTTGTCCTACAAAAAAATTGTATGTTATAAAAACATAAATCGAAATTATATAATTTAAATACCTTCGTTGGGTCTATCGATCTTATTAGTAGCAATAGTCAGCGCCCTCTTACAGTTAACCCATCTTGAATACAGTTTACCCCTGGGAAGGATCTTATCCTTCGAATAAGTCTTTTTCGAATAAGGTATATAGTACGACTCCATTCTCTCTCCTGGGAATAATTCCACTATTTCCTCCGCAGCTTCTCGTAATACACCCGGGAATCTAAACAGAGATGAAAATACAGTGTGTTTCAAAATGATGGTACAAAACTTTTTTCTAGTTAAGATTTAAAAAAATCTCTGGAAGAGGTAAGTTAATACCTATATAGAAATTGTCACGTTTCTGCAATATTTTAAATTTTATTTAACCATGTTTAAGAGAGGTATCACATTCCCGAATTTTTTTGAAATAGGATAAAGGATGGATCTACCGAAATACACATTGAAAAAAATGATAGACATTGAAAATAGTTTTTATATATTTTTAGGTATTAATAATATTGTGTGAAACTAACTACTCAGTGGACAAAAGCCCCAACCTGCGTTGAATTACACCCACAATATCTACCCATATATTCCTTATTATTAGCTTTTGTAACATTTTTTTACTGTTTTAGAAAGGTATTTTAAGCTAATATAAATCAAATCTCCTACAATTCCTTTCAATGAAGTCATATGTATGTTCTGTGATACCAAACATCTAAGTATGCTAATGAACAATTCCACAGACAAATCTCTATTCAATAATTGTCTAAAGAAAATAAACTAATTTACTAACCTGCTAATGAGACACTCTATAAATATCTAACTTCACTTTTTGGCAGTGGGAACACGATAAATTCAACCACAATAGATGAGATCTGACCTATTTCTGCATTTTTAGGATTGCTTCTTCACGCGGTCTCCTTTAAGTTGAATCAAATATCTAACTATAATAGTATATTATGCAACGATCATATAATGATCTCGCATAAACCATACGAAACTCGCCTTCGGCTCGTTTCGTATCCCGGTTAATGCTCTTGTATTAATAACCATTACATGAGAGTTGCATACGCTATTTTTTCTACACCCGATAAATAATCAAAAACCATAAATTTTATATTTTTATTGAACACAATAGGTAACAGTAATTATTCGTATGAACTGCATTTTCTGCTTTCTCCGATATGTGTGGAGGAGTCGATGGTAATTCTTCTATATCGCTGATATCAGACATTTTGATAAATTATCGAAAGGTATCTACGAACATTTAATACGTACTGATTTTGACATCTAAAATAATTACATAGGAACTTAGGATAAACGTCAAATGCACAGCATGCTTGATTGAAAAATTATGGGTTTCTATTGATTAAAAATCTGTATCGTAATGGGTATCATTATGAAACGAATTATGGGCATATAAGTGCATTGTTATAATACGGGTGTAGAAAAAAATTATTATAAAAATTAAAATTATTTGAAGTTAAATATCACAATGACAAAAAGTGACATCCTGTCAATGAATTAAATATGACAATACCTACTTGAAAAATGTTCACCTTTTATGTAAAAGTTTTTATATATTTTTAGGTATTAATAATATTGTGTGAAACTAACTACTCAGTGGACAAAAGCCCCAACCTGTGTTGAATTACACCCACAATATCTACCCATATATTCCTTATTATTAGCTTTTGTAACAGGATGTCACTTTTTGTCATTGTCGATATTTAACTTCAAATAATTTTAATTTTTATAATAATTTTTATAGTTAGATATTTGATTCAACTTAAAGGAGACCACCTGAAGAAGCAATCCTAAAAATGCAGAAATAGATCAGATCTCATCTATTGTGGTTGAATTTATCGTATTCCCACTGCCAAAAAGTGAAGTTAAATATTTATAGAGTGTTTCATTAGCAGGTTAGTAAATTAGATTATTTTCTTTAGATAATTATTGAATAGAGCTTTGTCTGTGGAATTGTTCATTAGCATACCTAGACGTTTGGTATCAGAGAACATACATATGACTTCATTGATAGGAATTGTAGGAGATTTGATTTATATTAGCTTAAAATACCTTTCTAAAACAGTAAAAAAATTGAAAATAGTGACAACAATATTCCAGAATACACCTCCGGAGATTATAAATGATGCAGAAACTGTAACTTTAGGTTTATTGCCAGCAAAATCAAGAAGAAGTCGAACTCTCACTATCACAAAGAACATTCAAGATAATTCTATCAACTTTTTGTCATTCTATAGGAAGTATGAGCCTTGAGATCTAGAAATGAAATAACACACCAGCACGATTATTTTTAAAATTTAACAAATTTAAGTGTTTTAATAAAATGGTAGGAATGAATGTTATTGCTAAAACACGATATTGCTAATTATCTTAACCTACCAGAGTGTCATTTATATACAAGGCACTACTTTCGCCAAACATTGGCTACTTTATTGGTCCATAGTGGAGGTGATATTATACAATTAAAGCGACATGGGGGATTGAAGAGTTCTACAGTTGCAGAAGGATACATAGGTAATAACATCAATGAAAAAATTGGAAGAAAATTTTAACTAGACCATCAAATAATGTACCAAGTAACTGAATGTACCAATCACAGTGATGCAAATGTTACCATATCCTAATATAGTTCTAAGATGCCTTCTCGAGTAATTGTCATTGAACTGTCACTTTCGAGCAATAACGTATCACTCTTCGCTCTTAATACATAAATAACTATTATGTTGACTTAAATAAAGAATAACAACATAAAACTACTCACCTATGAGAAGGATTCTGTGAAATCAAATGATCAATAATAACTTTGACAAGTTTCTGCCTGCTTTGATTGTCCAAACCGTTCTTCTTCAGCAAAACAATTTGTCCATCTGGTATATTTTTCAACAGATGTTCCAGACCCTAAAAATTATTCGAAATTAAATTGATATATGGATTAAAAATCTTGGAAAGACTTACGTTCGGAAAAATACTACTCCTCCCGGTCCATAAATTACCTAAAACATATATAGTGTTATTCAAATTGTCTAATAAAAAAGAGTATGTTACAACATAAAAAGAAGAAATGAAGTGGAAATAGGTAAAATAATAAAAAAACAAAGATTTCAGAGAAGAAATTTATTATTCAGTTGGTAACAGTAATCAATTACGTCTTAAAATGGCGCAAGAGGATCATCATTTAACTTAACGTAGTACCTTCCATCAGACAAATTTTGAAGAGGGTGCTTCGACTGACAATGCTTTTTGATTTCGTAGGGTCGTTTATTATAATATTCGCAGAACATACACTTAAAGGATTTTTTCTTCATGCAATCCATTTTCCTGTGATACGCTAAGGTTAGTTTGGTTTTGAATCTCTTCCCACAATTTGTACACATGAGACTGAATCGTGCTGAAAATAATACCTTGTATTACCCAAAATGAACTCTAAGGATGAAAATACTGATTTATATAGCAGTGACGCAAATTATAAGGTGATATAAACTGAATTGTTGTCCACGATGAATGTTTTATTGTTTAACTGCACTGATCCTTACCAAATACTACCCACAACACTACACGAGTACTATTAAATAACAAGATACCGTAAAAAATGTGTCCTTAACAGAAGTAAGAAAGGAAAAAAGTGTTGACATTCAATTTTAAAGGACTGATAACGCTATTACGAAACTGCATACATCCATCCTTTAAATTTTGAACGAACAATGGGGTCATTTATCACATTTTCTAAATGATTTTGTAATTTTAGTGCGATGCGAAAAAAAATAAAATTTTCTTACTCCTATAGTCTTTAAAATAGTTTGAGAGCTACCGGTTACTTGCATTTATAATAGGAAGCGTAGAAGGACGTTCGGCGCCGTTAAAATTCAAATTTCAAATATTAGTGCTATTAGAAACACTAAAACAAGACAATGAACCTATCATCATTATCATAATTTTAGAGCAGATTAACCAAATTTGCTTTTAATTTGAATTTTAAAAGCAGTTAGCTTTTGTTAAACTGTTTTATTTTAACACAGGAAGACACTTGCCAGCGTTTAGTTCTAATTTTACCTCGTATATTTCAAAAACTGCTTAACCAATTACATGCAGCAGTACGCAGTGAAAAATAAGGAAAATTTTTGAACAACATGGTCAATGCGTTACTTATCAAAGAAAACAACGTTATGAAGAAGCAATCTTTATTGTTGGAGCAACTTATAATAGTTCTCTGATGTACATATTTAGAAACTTGGAATATGGGTAGTTTTAATTTTAATCGGGAAAGTTCGTTAAAATAAAAAATAATTTAAATTTGATTGAAGATTTGATTTGAAGAACGTTAATCTCTACATATGTTTGACTAAATTTAACTTAGTGATGACTCTTAGTTCTTTAACAAAATCAACAGATATCATTGTACCTTTAAGGATTTAGACAGCTGGTAAAATTAAAAAAAACACTCGTTTCCTCAAATCTCTATGAAAATGTTTCATTACTCTAATGGAGCTTAGGACTGAAAATGCATAGACATAAGTTATCAAACTTTTAACTTAGTAAGTTATATTAAAACAATTTATCTAACAAAAGAATATCAATATGTATCTCAAAAGCATAATGTCCTAGGTATGACCAAAATTCATACATAAAATTTTTTAGTTACGTTTCCCAATTAAAACCGAATTACCATATATAGGGTGTTGTACAAGCTCTATAACAAATTTTGGCAGATGGTAGCTAGGTCAAATCAAACATTTTTTCTTATATGAACATAGGTACGATTCGTTTTTATTTAAAAGTAACAAGCATTTAAAAAATATATAAATTTATATTTCATTAAAAGTAGCCTGATAAATAAAAATGATAGTTGCCAGAACAATAATTATTATTTGTGTCATTTTGTTTATTCATTTGACACTTAACGTTAAATCAGTCAGTGTTAACTTTACATCTAGATTAAAACACAGTTTTTCCACCTTCTCTACCAACGCTTAACTTAAAAAAAGCCAATTTATTCCAGTTATATGATGCCATAGCTACAATTGATTGGACATTTTTAGAAACGTTTAATAACGTAAAAGATGCTATCACCTATTTCTATGGAAAGTTATACAATGTGTTTGACCGATTTGTACCTTGGTTTGACTCTCGAATAATTAGGAATTTGTGGCTTAAGGATAAATATTATCGAAAGTATAAAAATACTGGTGATATAGAAGTTTTCAATGATTTTAAACATTTGAGACCTAGCATTAAGAGACGTTAATATCGCGCTTAAGATATATGTTGAATCGGTGGAACATAATATTCAGTTTGAACCGAATTTTATTGGTAGAAAGAGGATATAACAATGTTTCCAATAGTATGCGGTATGATGGTGAACAATTAAGTGAGCCTATCAGTATTATTAATGCATTTGCCAATTTCTTTCGTGCATCCTTTACACCAGTTTATGCGGATAATAATATGCCATTTGAAATTGAAAATTGTTCTACTAAAGTTTGTCCCGCAGTTCACATTGTACAGTACGACGAAGTGAAATCCTTACAGTTTTGAAATATACCAAACCTAAAATGACTACTGCACCGGATTTTGTGTCAGCTTTTATCATAAAGGACTGTGCTAGTATATTGTCATGTCCTCTTACTTTTTTAATTAACTTATGTATTAAAACGTGTACTTTTCCTGAAATATGGAAGCACTCTAAAGCCTGTCCGATTTATAAGAAAGGAAATAAGAGGAATTACATATACAATATTAGAAATAAAATTTCAATTCGTCAGCATGGATTTATGAAAGGCAGGTCTACGACTTCGAACTTAATGACAATAACAAAATTTATATCTGAATCCATGGACAGACGATTGCAAACTGATTTTGTTTACACTGATTTTTTAAAGGCATTCGACTGGACCATGATATATTACTTACAAAACGTAATGCATTTGGATTCTCAAATTCCCTTCTACATTTATTTAGATCATATTTGTTCAGCAGACTTCAGTATTTATATATTTTTAGGTATTAATAATATTGTGTGAAACTAACTACTCAGTGGACAAAAGCCCCAACCTGCGTTGAATTACACCGACAATATCTACCCATATATTCCTTATTATTAGCTTTTGTAACATTTTTTTACTGTTTTAGGAAGATATTTTAAGTTAATATAAATCAAATCTCCTACAATTCCTATCAATGAAGTCATATGTATGTTCTGTGATACCAAACATCTAAGTATGCTAATGAACAATTCCACAGACAAAGCTCTATTCAATAATTATCTAAAGAAAATAATCTAATTTACTAACCTGCTAATGAAACACTCTATAAATATCTAACTTCACTTTTTGGCAGTGGGAACACGATAAATTCAACCACAATAGATGAGATCTGACCTATTTCTGCATTTTTAGGATTGCTTCTTCAGGTGGTCTCCTGTAAGTTGAATCAAATATCTAACTATAAAAATTAAAATTATTTGAAGTTAAATATCGACAATGACAGAAAAGTGACATCCTTGTCGTGTTCCCACTGCCAAAAAAGTGAAGTTAGATTTTTATACAGTGAGTAAATTAGATTATTTTCTTTAGATAACAATTATTGAATAGAGCTTTGTCTATGGAATTGTTCATTAGCATACCTAGATGTTTGGTATCAGAGAACATACATATGACTTCATTGATAGGAATTGTAGGATATTTGATTTATATTAGCTTAAAATACCTTTCTAAAACAGTAATAAAAAGACTTCAGTATGTTCTGTTCAAAGTTCATTGTAAGTCTGTCGCCTACTTAGCAACATTCCCGCAAGGACCTGTCCTTGGACCACTGCTATTCAACATTTTTATCAATGATATAACTGATTATTTAAGTTCTAACTGCCTTCTTTATGCTGATGACTTGAAAGTGTTTTCGACTATCGACAGCCTTGATGATTGTGAGCGCCTTTAAGGTTATTTAATTCAAATTGAAAACTAGTGCAAATTAAATAGACTTCCTATGAATTCTCAGAAGTGCTACATAGTGTAATACACTTTAAAATCGTCGAAGATTATGTTTGACTACTTTTAATGACATTGACATGACTCGAATATGCCGCTTCTGTTTGGTTTCCTTGCTATAATTCTCATATACAAAATATTGAAGCAGTCCAAAGAAAGTTTCTTAAATTTCTTAATTTTAGGATGGATGGGGTATTTCCTCCTATTCGGTTTCCTCAATCGGAATTATTACAAAGACATGCTTTGATGAGTCTTGATACCAAGCGTCAATGTCACAGTGTGCTTGTCTTGTTTAAAATTTTAAATAATCTGATATACTGCCCTGATTTGCTGCAGCAAATAAACTTTATTGTCCGAGAGTCAACTCAAGAGAAGGTAATACTTTTTTGTCCAGCCCTCGTACAAATATTCTTAAACATTCCCATATATAAAATGTGCACTTTTTGTAATTTATTGAAGCATCGCTTAGATATTTTCAATTGCAGCACTGCCCAGATAAGGTCATTGTATTGTACTAGAAAGGCTAAAGCCCTCTGGCCGCGCTGCGCGCGTCATGATCATCGCTGCGTAGTGCCTTTGACTTTCCATTACTGCGCGCGGCTCTACGTCTGTGAATAATAAAATGTAAACGTGACTTTGGCTGAACTCTATGGTGGGGAAGATCCGGCGCTCTATAATTTAGAAGAGTGGTTGGCATATTTTGGTAATTTTTAGTGTTTTCTCGAGTTTGGTTAAGTTTCCTGTATTTTAAATATTGAATCGGGTCGTTTTTATGTGATGCTAACAGTTTCATCAATTTTTTTTTTAATTCCATGAATTTAAAGGGCTTTTAGAGAATAGTTCGTTATTTTTAAACACTCTGTATTTGCTCCGTTAGTTAGTGTCATAATAAATCCTTGATGGAAGTTTCATCAAAAATTTTTTTTAATTCCCTTAATTTTGAGTTCTTTTTGCGGTAACATTTTTTTCAACACTTTGTATACGGAACAGTTTTTCGCACGTTCGACAACCGTTCTGAAGCGAAAAAACCGAAAATTTCCTCGAATTTGGAATTTTATTTTTTGTCAATATTTATTCTATCAAGCTTTTTTGAGTCACCCTATAAATTGAAGCGATACGGCAATGAAATGACTACCGCCATATTGTCTAGCTCATTTTTACCTCATTTTCCCTTGTATTTATGCAAAGTTCAATGTAAAAACGACCTCAAACCCCAGCGCTCGGGTACGGGAAACTTTCTAAAGACTTCAAATTTACAGTTTTTGGTCTTTGCCGGCCTCCAGTCGCCCCATTTTTCCAAATTTGTTACGTTTTATTAAAGATACCAATTCAGATTTTGGGCTAAAAATCATCACCAAAGCACTCGGATATATATCAGACAACACATAACAACTTCTCGTAGCTGGAAGGGAAGGGAAGAATAAATATGCATTTATTTACAACTGAAAATTATGCAGATAATGTCTTTGTATATGACAAGCAGCCTCAGTATACCGACGAAGATACCTAAATAGACATCAACCATCATTGATGACGTAGGACTTAATATTGTTCGGAATATGTGGTATCAGCACGATGATGCACCACCACATAGAGGGAGAGAAGTAACTATTTGGTTAATATAATAATGATCATTTCCCGAATAAACGGATAAGTCAACAAGGTCCAATAACGTGACCACCGCGTTCCCCAGATCTAAATCCTGGATTACTGTATTATTTTTTTAAAATATTTCTAACTTTTAAACAATAACGAATCGAACCTATGTTCATATAAGAAAGAATGTTTGACATTAACTCAGCTACCATTTGCCAAAACTTGGCATAGAGCTTGTAAAACACACTGTATAAAGTCCATAAATAGTTTTGTACGTATCCAAATCCTCAAGTAAATTAATAAATAAACCAAAGAAAATACAATACAATATGTATAATAGTTATGCGGAAGAATTACTAATTCTAAAAACTATCAGTAAATGAAAAAAAAAAGAAAGAATTCTTCACTCTATACAGCAAAAGTTAGTTCTAATGAGCGTACAGAAGTAAAGGTAGAAGAAAACATAACTAAAAATCATTACTGTACAAAAACCAATGTCAAATTTATTATTCTCACTTCCTCAAAATTTTACTTCGACCAAAAAATTGTTGTACTATTTCCATAACTGTTCCCATATTTCCTAACTTAAAATGCTGGCATTTGAGTTATTGGAAAATAGTTCACAGACATTCATACCTACCACCCGCCCGTTCTTTATCGTTGCTATTTTGTGGATTCTGTACAAATGTCTGATAAGGTGGACTTTCTGATAAGCTCTGTAGCTGCAGGATTCAACGCTGCACTCAAACTTCGGAGGTTTTCCGCAGTCGTACTTCACATGCCTGTTCAGAGCTGTTTTTGAGCGATATTTCCTTCGACACATGTCGCAATCGAATACAGGAACACCTAAAATGATATATCTTAGTAACAAATACACCCACCAATGAAAAGTAAGCTATATTCGTCTAAATTAAAGAAAAATATTTAGTTATAGTACCAAGGATGGATATTTTAAATTAAATATAATATAACAATTAAAGAATTTGCAAATCGAGGCAAGAGTAGCAACCCAATTTTACTTAAAATCATTCTATAGTTTACTTTATTTCAATTGCATAAAAATATTTCTGTAGCGAGTCGACAAAATTATACTATTCCAGAGAAATCTTTAAATTATGAAACGGTGTGTGCATTGATAGTGGTTTCATTGAAGACACAGCAAAAACCGTGGTTAACCATGGTAAAATAAAGGAGTTAATCGATGTTTGAAAGTAATGCAATTCTACCACAAAAATCAGTCGAAAATGCAATTGCCAGTATGACATATTCATTGAATGGTGTACGAAACATGGAATTAAAAAATATAGTGAAAACGTCATCCAGGCATATTTTTCCGGATTATCGAAAGAGTATTCTCCTTCAATGTGGTTGCATTATTCCATGGTGAAAGCAACTATTTCAGTCAAAAATGGCGTTGACATTATAAAAAAAATTACGGATTTTTTAAAACGAAAAGGAAGAAACATATTCCAAAAAAGTCCGAAACTCTTTTACAAGAAGAAATACTTAAATTTTTACTAAATGCGCCGGATAAAATCTACCTGATAATGAAGGTAATTTTAGAAAACTTTTCAAAAATATTTTTATATAAATGTAGTAATTATTTTAGATTTGTCTTGTGTTTGGCATTGCTGGGGCTTTACATAATGAAGAACTTTTGAATTTAAAAGTGACATAGATCACAAAAATGCAATTCTGGCTGTCCATGTAGATAAAACAAAGACGAATAGGATTCGAATATTTGTGATCACTTCAGAGCTCGCAGAAAAAGTAAAATTATTTAACAAATATTTAGATCTTTAAATACTGCATTTCTATTGTCGGTATATATTTTACTTAAAGGACACTCAGCATATAAAATTATTTTTAAAATCAACGTTTAATGAGTCTAGGCCCAGTTATGCTGAACTAGAACTAATTATAAATTCACTATCACTTGACTTGATTTATTACTTATGTAAAACTGGCCGTGTCTATACTTTATAATGTCTATCAGTCGACCGACTGATTGAAATGCTCTAATGTTGATGATCCTACTCTTCAACGTATAAGATTTTGATGTAATTGCAATAAAACAAACTAATATTTAATTTTGGAAAAAACAAGGTGTGGATTTCCAAATTCTTGAATTATTAAAGTATATTTATTACGTTAAAATATCCATTCTTAACAATAGTTAGAGTCTTGCAAGATATCAAATATAGAGACAGCTTGGACCTTTTCACAAATTTCAATTTGATTCAAAGTTAACACTGTTCAGTATCAATACAATGACTCTTAAATTTTTTCAAAGTCTAAAAATCGTAGTAAACTGCTGTCAAGTTCCCACTGTTGCAGTTTCCAATCTACTTTAAAGAATAAAGCAATGTTGTTAAATCCATTGAACGATTTACCTTGACCAATTAACGAAATTAGGGCTAACGAAAATAGTATATTGTGTAAGCCATTCGATGGTAAATGAATTACAAATTGTTCATACCTATCTTACTAGAACTATATGAGACTGCTTTAACAATGAAACATGCTATTTCATCCGTAGTCCACGTCTCTTGTCAACGTAAATATTACAACTGCGTTGAATCAAAATATGACACCAAATAAAAAATCAGGCAACAATAATAACGTTTTATAAATCCAAACCCCCAATATAATAATACATAATTTCAAAAATACGTAAACAATATCTTTAGTATGAATAACATAGTTTATAAAGAAATCAAATTTAACAATATAAATGATAATAATATAAAGAAAACTAACAATAACTCTAACGAACAAAAAATACTATAAAGAAAAATATGAATATAAATATATCTATAATCAACAAATAAAAATCGAATTCATAATTTTTTTAATTAGTTATATGCAACTAAATATCTCATAACAATAATAATATAATACTTATTAATAAAAGAATTATGTTATAAGGTTTTTATTAACTGAACTACTTATGTGTTTTCTATTATTCAAAACATAAATATTATCGGAATCAGCTGACTCTTGTCTACTTTAGTATCCAGGTATATCTATTATTAAATAACAACACTTTTATAAACCATATAACATAACGTAAACAATATAATGACTAATAACAATAACTTTGATGTATTATTGCACCAAATTACAAAATTGCACTCTTAAATATCTAATAGTTAACGATATTATTGCTTGAAAATAATGTTTCATAACTCGTAGTCCTTATATATTTCAGTTTTTTAACAACGAAAAAATAATAATTAAAGCAAGGAACTAAAATGACACTTTTGGCAAAAAAAATTAAAAATACGACATTGTCAACAATGATTTTAAGCATAACATGGCTAGTATGTATCCGAAAAGGAATATTATCTTGGATAAAGAGTACATTTATTTTCGTATATTTGTGGTAATATTTAATTATCTTTAATCAGCTCTTTTCCATCAAGAAGTATTACAATAAGTTATATTGGATGCAGAAATACCATTAAATGATGAAATTAATATAGACAGAATTTCAAATTGCATAGCCATACCCATAAAATTAGACAAGAGTGACATGACGAATAGGTCAGGAAATACTTGGTACTCAAAGTATAGTATAGAATTTTCGGCGAAATTCCTCAAAACATTTTATTGAAGAAGCCTAAAGATAAACATATAAAAATATACAGATTGATTTGACTTGATATGGTTTACGAGGTAGAACTATACAAGCAACTAGTCTACTGATGGATGCAACAGACAGACCTAGAATTTTTTTTGCATATTTTGTGCTTGGTTGACTTGTAAGACCAGGAATATCTTATGTAAACTTGTAATTTTGAACTGAGCGATGCTTCTTTCTTTTAAATAAATAAAAGAAAATTGCTTTAATATTCTAGCATACGATCTCAAATAAATGTATTCTTAATTCAAGGCAACACTTTTTCATTGTACATTTTTTATTGCATGTTTTCAGTATCAGACTTAGTCGTAGAATCACTGGAAGACTTATCCCCTTGAGTTAGCCGTGCCTTTAAGAAAGACTCAGTAACAGCTTGTGGAAATGACTCAATAGATTGATCTTTCCTATACGTTTCCACCGTATCGACCCTGGGATAAAACTCACTCCCAGCCTGCTGGGTTTTAGAGAAACTATTATCAATATTTTCTTGGGGTCTGTAACTTTCATTCAGAATAAGCTGTGGTTTAAGATTAGTCTGCTCTACTTTGTTCCTGAGAACCTGCATGGCCTGTTCGGAAAAGTTGTGATGTTTCCTTATATGCACCCCCAAATTTCCCTTCTGTTTAGCCCTGTAGGGGCAATAGGGACACTGAAACATGGGCTCCTTCCCTCCACATTCCACTTGTTCGTGCCTTCTCATGGTGGACTTCCACCTGTACCGTTTCCCGCAGTGCCTACAAGCAAATTGCGAATCCTGGCTGTAGCCAGGACGTACTGTATTCTCCGACAATAGCTTGAATTTCCTCATGGAGTGCCCGTTTTCCCTTTTCGTCATTTTGCTGTCAGGATTGCGAAGCAAGTTCTCTAAAGTGGGAGGGATCAAGATTTGATCGAATTCTAAATAGTCTGAAATTTAAAAGTTACGGTTAAGGTAAAATAAAAATAAAGTAAATAAACAGAACAAAAAACAGAAAGCTGCGTAAAATAAAAACGTGGACAAAGAGCAGGCAAACAGTTCAAAATAAACGTAAAGCTTAAAGGAAGAAAGTTGGTTCAAAATAAAAAAGGTAAACGAAATAATATTGTAGAAAATAACATATTTTTTTAAATGTATTCTGAAATCTTGAAAATATAATTGAAATAAAGTAAACTAAAAAGGTATGGAAATATGTGTAAGGTCTGTTTTTTTTAAGGGAACGATGAATGATACAATTGACTTCAACGTTGAGATCTGCATCAGCTGGATTTTAATGATGAATATACGCCCAATATATTGCTTGGTACTGGTTCTTCTTCGTCTGCTTCTTCTTCTAATGGAAGTAATAATTTAATAAATTGAATCCTAATACATGACAACACAATTTCTTAGAAAACTTAGTACTATACAATTTTTTATATGGGTAAAATTACAGTATTTAGGATTAAAAGTGTCACTTTTGTGGCGAGCAAATTTGCAAGACAAACAAGACACTTTTAATTCGAATAAAACATGCTATTTTTTCTCCAACCGTAATATCTAACTGAAAAGGCTGTAAAAATTGAATATAATAATTTAGGTTTCTGGTACACCTGAATCTTCTCGCAAAGAAATTTCGAGAAATTTATGAATGTGTCTGCTAACGTTTTATGGATTGGTGTAAAGAAAAAACATTGAGCTGTATTCTAAAGATGTATTGATGGTGTATTTCTCAAAGTTATCAAATAAAATGAAACCTTCAACGCGTTGGTCACAATATTCAATACTGCGGGCAACGTTGTATATAAAGAAGGGGATTAATTATAAGCAAATATTCAGTTACTAAATAAGGGATATGTACCGAAAAAATCTACAGTATCTACAAAGGAGCAATTGATTATTTTTTGAATAGTGCACCTCATAATTTATATTTGGTGATGAAGATAAACGCTTTAAGAATAAAAGAACATTTTTAAAAAGCTTCTTTATAGGTCGTCTTAATATTGGGGGTTGCAGACGCATGCCGGTCTGATGAATTAATCAATTTAACAATTGATAATGTTGAAGATGTGAAATCCTCCTTAATTATAAAAATTCCCAACACCAAAACCAAAAGACCACGTTCCTTTACTGTGCTGAGAGGCAATTATTTCATTTTGTATCGAACGTCTGTTACCCTTTTGGTTGACGGCGGTGGTGACCACTTCTCTTAAAAGACGCGGAGGATGGAGATCGAGCACTGTGGTGGAAGGCTACATTGAAGACTCACTTTTGAATAAAGAAAATATTGCGAAAAGAATATGATGGTAATGATAAACCAAGCACTGTTGTCATTTCTGATTTCACAACATCTGAAAATAATATAATTATTAATGAAAACATGTCGGACTGCTTTGAGAATTGCTCCAAGAATGAGGGTAGTGGCCGTTTCAGTGATTTATTCAATTTTAATAAATTAAAACTTGATTAACACTTTTAATCTAAGAGTTAAAAGTGGCAACTTTACTTCCTAGCATAATGAATACTTTTGTTGCCAAGTTACCATTTTTTCTCAATAAGGAAAATGTTAAACTTAGAGACTCTTGATAGTCAAACAATGTCATAGTTTCGTGACGTCTGAAAAAAAATATAAACTTAGCTTCAGATACATGGTAGAGCAAAAGAAAAACAAAACTAATACATACCTATTTTATTTTCTATGTTAATTATGCACACTCGACCTGAGTAAGTAAAGACAGACTTCCTATTTTAAAAGCAAAACACTCCAAAAAAAATTATAATAATAGATTTATTCATGAAAGTATAACAATTTTTTTAAATAACTAAATAAAACTAAAATCAAACATATCACCTTTATAATATAACTGTAGGGTACTTTTTCCATTACGTGACGTTTCCTTAGATAAATATGTCATAATACCGCTATTTCAGCCGAAAGGAATGTTTCAGTTCTATATGTATTTTTAAGTTGAATTTCTTCTTGAACTTTTGGTTGCAGAGGTAGCACGAAAATCTAGGTTCCTTTCCACAGTCAAACTTTTTATGACGTTGTAAGTCTCTGTAATACTTATAGACCCTTCCGCATTCACAAGCATGTTTCTCTAAAAGTAAATACAATTAGTGGACATAATGAGCTGAGCATTTTCTGTAAAATAAAATAAAAAGATATGGAAATATGTCCAGCGTTTGTTGTTAATGAAGCGATGAATATCAGCAATGGTCGTCAACAGCTATTGGTAGTATCTAACACGTTAAAATAATTCCAAGATAATTGGCTTCAATGTCGATCAACGTTGTGATCTGCATCAGGTGGATTTTAGAGATGAACATTCGCTCTTCTTCGTCTAATGTATGTAATAATTTAATAAACTAAATCACAATACCGGCAAATATTTTTGACAGTACATGTGTCTTATTTGCCGATGATACAACCTTGCTGACTCGTGGTAATCTGAATACAGAGGAGAATACTCTGAAAACTGCTGAAATGTGGTTTTCAGCTAATAAGCTTAAACTTAATATCGAAAAAACACAAACGTTGACTTTTACATCAGATAAATGACATCCAAGATCAAGTCCAGATACATTACTAGGAATAACATTCGATTCGGGCTTAAATTGGTCCGCTCATATTGCTAAACTATGTCAGAAACTTGCATCACAGATATTTGTGATGAGACAGTTGCGTCCTGTTGTGGACAATAATGTCCTGAGAACGGTGTATTTTTCATTATTTCACAGTAGGCTGACATATGGCGTTGCTTTATGGGGCAATTCTAGCTCCGCTTGTAGGGCATTTATTTTACAGAAAGCTGCGTTGCGCCTCATTTCAGCAGTTTCTAGAGGTGTTCCTTGCCGAGATTCATAAGAACGTACCTAATTTATTAAAACATTCGGATTTACATGAACACGCGACCAGGTATGCGGAAAATCTTGTGGTTCTTTTTCTCATATAAACCTAACAAAAAATAATAAATATACAATTGGCTTATATAATAAATTTGAAAATTATTTTAAGGAAAAACAATTAAATCAGATGTCTCTGCAAGGGTTTCGTCGTTTTACAAGAGATTTTTTGCTGTGTCATTGTTTTTACACTATTGACGACTTTATTGTGTTCCTTAAGTGATTTAGTCTTGTCGTGTTGTGCTTTATTTACTTATTATTATTTATTTATTTATTTTATTATTATTTCTTTTACTGACAATTCGTATGTGTATTTTGCATTTTAACTGCATTACTTGTGTCTTTTATTATATTTTTAGTGACGATTTTAATGTGTGCATTATTGATTTGATTTATACTTTTAATCTATACCTAGTTATGACTACAAATGTACGTGTATCTGTATGTATGAGTGATCAATAAACATTTACTTTACTACTTTACTTAATAAATTACAACATAATATGTAAGAAACGTTAGTTATACATAATTGTTTGTATAGAAAACATTTGAAAATAAAATATCAACTTATCTTCAGGTACAGGTTACAGCAAATGAAAATCAAACCTAATATATGTATATCTATTTTAATTTTTATGTTAATTATGCACACTCAACCGAAGTACGTAAAGACGAACTTGATATTTTAAAAGTGAAAGTCTCCCAAATAAATTAACAGATTTATTCATGAAATTATACAAATTTATTTAAATAATCAAACAGAACTAAAGTGAAAAGTGTCAGCTTTATAACATGATACTTTTCCAATTACAAACTGATGAAAAAAATATTTCTGAGACAAAGACGTAACAATGAGGTTATTTTAACCGCAAGGAATGTTTCAGATTTATATGTGTTTTTAAATTGAATTTCTTCTTAAACTTTTGGTGACAATAGGTGCAAGGAAACCTTGGTTCCTTTCCACAGTCAAATTTTTTATGGTGCTGTAAGTCCCTGTAATACTTGTAGACTCTGCCACATTCGCAAGCATGTTTCTCTAAAAGTAAATGCAGTTAATGACAAGCTGTTATATTTTCTAAACTGGCAAGCAATGTTTTAAATAATAATAATAATAATAATATCTCTACCCCTCATTCTAATCACGAGGAATCGAAGACTTGTGCGGTAGAGGGGGCGGCATATTATTATTAAGCAGGCCGCATTTACGCC
Organism: Monochamus alternatus; assembly: GCA_037114965.1. NCBI lineage: Eukaryota > Metazoa > Arthropoda > Insecta > Coleoptera > Cerambycidae > Monochamus > Monochamus alternatus. The sequence continues at coordinate 143,368,188 of CM073426.1, read as the reverse complement.
CAGGAACGGCTTACGTTGGTAGGCCCTAACCACCATTCAGTGCAGGAATGAGGGAAACCTGGAAAACCTCATTAATTAGGGGGGTAGTCAAACGTCAACCGGTATCAATCTCTCACATTGACCCAAGCCAACATTATTCCACCCTACCATACCCGCAGAGAGGTTGCCAATCTTTCCATGAATATAGCTTATATACGGTCTACCGGCTGCGGCAGTCGAACCCACAACAATCTAGTCACCTCGATTCAAGTACTGACGCCTTAAACCGCGCGACCACTAACCGATTAATATTTACATTCTTTGTGTACAGTATTTTAATCGATATATATTCTAGCTTAGAAAATCTTTGATCATAAATAATGAAATAGGTATTTCACATAATTGTTTCTTTTCATTCATTTAAAAACCAACTATGTTCCAAATCCGATAATTTTTTTATGAAATTCATTTTTTTCGAAAACTGTTGCCGACATCAAATTTTATTATCTAAAAATCTTTGGAGGTTTAATTTTTACTACAAAATTTATAAAAAAAAGTTAGGATTCAACCCTAAAAACTTAAAAAAAGTTTTGAAGTTTTTTTTATTTAACTTTTCACAGTACTTTCAATCACTTTGCAGTGTTTTTTAACTATTTATGGATTTTTAGAGTTTTATTATAATGAAGTAAATTTGTGATTATATGAACATATTTTAAATTTGTTTGTTTCACAACTAAGTTTATTCTACATATAAGATGTTATGTTTTTACATTTTTATTGTAAAATAAACCGTTATGTAATTATTGTATCTTTATTGTGATGCGTCTTTATCTTGTCATTTATATAAATAAGTACGCAACTAAATTGTTAAAAGACATTTCTGGATTCTGAACTATAATGTAGTAGATTCATGTTGTATGGGGAAAAAACGCATGTTCGTTTAGTTTTCAAAGAAAATGCCATCTTGGCGTATAATCGGTAGATATATAAAAATATTGTTCAATAACACCTTACTTCTATTTTGCATTATATACATTGCATAATACGCTTACTTTTTGGAATTATGACGTAACTGTCGTTTTTATTGTTATGTGAGTGTGGACTTTACGGTAAGTACATAATTTATACTTGTATTATCTAAAATATTGCTGTAGAAATATAGCATGTTCAATTATTATTGCATTACAGAAGTAACCTTTAATGTACAGTTCACTTGTCCTTAATGGATCAGAAATACATTTAGTTAAAAGTTTTAATAGCTATTGCAGCACAGGTGAAGTACTCCAGAACTTGATTTAGCTGCTACAATTGTATTGTTTATATGTCCTCTATTTTATACAATACAACTGTTTTGTCAATGTGTTTATATGTATAGCAAAGTAACATCAATACTAGCATAGAAAAATATTATCGCTATTGCATTGCCGAAAAAAATATATTTATTTCCAAAATGCAGTAAAAAATAAATATTTTTAAACCACTACTTGTACCATTCTATTTTATTGTTATAGAAAAAAGACATCAAATACATTTGAATAACAGATTTAAAAATGTTTATATAAGATATTCCGAAATATCACATTCATCCAAATTATCTGATACATGTATATCTTCGCCCGACACATTGATATTACCACCCGCTTCATGTATGTTATCAGAATTCAAAAGCAGGGTTTCGTTAGCATTTTGTACACCCTCAGTATCCGCATGACACTGAGCCATATGCCTTTTACATGCGAATTTAGAAGTGAACCTCTTTCTGCATATATGGCATTCGAATTTCTTCTGACCGCAGGATTTCAGATGAAATTTCATATTCGACTTATATTTATAGCACCTTCCACATTGTTCACAAGTATATCCATGCATTCCTAAAAGAAAAAATAAATCAATAAGGGTACAAATAAAGTTCTCTGTAAAAATCAAACACTACTTTTCCTCTCTTCAAAATGGGATGTGCCAAAGTTTCCTCTTCAGACATTTTTCTCAAAAAAGCGAAAACAAGTGACAAATTCGTTTAGGCATAAATCTAAGCTTTGTTTTTGTCTAATTTGGAAAGTTGACAAAGGAGTGACGCTAAGCGTCGCGGCGTCATTTGTAATCTTTTCCCAGAATCTAATTTACTTTTGTGGTTCATTGAAAAATTCATTGCATTCTAATAAAAAAATCTTTATAAAATTTTGACCTATTTGCATTCGTTACAAAGTTATGTTCAAAAGACGATATAAAATGCAAAATAAAACGGGTAAAATTTTACATGAAATTTACACCATTTTGGTCCAGGTAAGTCCACACGGAAAAAGGATAAATTTTACCTCATCACAATTTAATAAATTTACTTGCATTAGTGCAAATTTCTTCAAATCTGGTGTAAATCAATTACTGTATGTGGTGAAGATTATCAAATTATAAGCCTTAAATAATACATCGTCTGGTGTTAATTCGAGAAAATTGTGTAAGAACTACATACCTACCATACTATTGAATTATCAATAATGCTACAAGTTCATAAGGCCCTTTATACAGGGTGTCTTGCAAGTCGTTACAATAATTTTAGGAGGTGATAGAATACGTGATTTTGAGTGGATTAAAACACACATATGTTACAACATTTGTGATAATTAATTTTTTAATATTTTTTAATATAACCGTGCTTTTCTACAGTTATTGAAGTGTAGAGTAAAACTAAACAAATATTTCTATACTTTTTTTATTAAGAATGAATGGATTATTTAAATGATTTTACTAATAAAATCCAAAGTAGCTTTGTTACTTACTTAGACATGGTTTTTCTACTTTGTAAAAGCGAAGAGTCAAATTTAAACGTGGATTTTATTTATATCTTTGTGTGTAGGTTTATTCAGATATTATTAAAAACTTACCTAAGCAATGCTCTTTCAGTTCTTAGGAAAAGTTTCTTGATAAACAGTCAAAAAATTAGAGAAATTAATCTTAACTCGTTTATGTATGCAAGGAGCTCATTCGCCAAGACAGTCGTTTAGTATGTAATAAAAATGGTTTAAGAAATGAAGACATTTGCTAACAAGAATACAACCTTTAGAAATTATTGAAATTATTAAAGTACCGAAGGATTCAAAAAACTAAATATTTATTTCAATTGTTCAAATCTTAAAAGCTAATTTAAGTTACGGCGTAAAAAGGAAAAGCAATGTTTCTATTAAATAGCTTGGTATGCTATGAGAAAACAATTGTCCTTAGTTTCCATAGCAACCATAAATGTAGATCAACTATCAAACTATACGCTCAAATCTCAGAAACTATTGAAAGTGATTGTTTTGCAACACTTAGTAATAAAAAAAAACTATTTAAAAAATGTCATAATTTCCTGAAAAAGGGGCGGCAATTTCAAATGCAGTAGGATAAATAAAAAAGTTATTTCTATGAAGACAGCAACATTTTATCCAACTAGTATTTTCCAGTAGTACATTGTCTAGTAAATATATTAAAGTATATTTAAAAGCGTGTCAAAGAATGTTTCTATTTCTACTACAGGGAAACACACAACAGACACAAACATTCACTATTACACAATCAATTATACAATTTTCAATTTACGTATGAAGCGTAAATAACAACTGAAACAAGTGTTCACTAGTCGCGTGATCTTAACTCTCATGGGCATTGGATTGCAAACGGCGGTTATAGTTGGGAAGCGAATAGGGTTTTACCCGCTCTGGTTTAAATTTTAAACTCGATTAGGTAAATTGATTTTTGTAATAATTTTTACACTTTCTACATTTTTAGAAATGAAACGTTACACTATATTTTTTATCACTTTCAAAATAGTAGCGTGCGAGGTCAATTCTTGCTGTACTTTTGTGTACTTACTTAAATGTAAAATGTAGATTTTCCATACGTAAATGTAGTCAACATTAACATATATTTTGTAATATTATACAACAACATAAAAAGTAAAGTAGTACCTAGAAATATAAAGTACCAACGTACCATATTTTATATTTAATATATATTAAAAAGAGAATTTTTACTATAGTAAAAAATAAAACATTTGTTTAGAATAAAATGATCGACAACAACAAATTTGATAACAAAATTCAATTGGTACAAGGAAAAATTAAATTCAGTAATGGGTTTTAAAATTATATTAAATATATCTATGTATATAAAATGTATAAAAAGTATAAAAGTTATGAGAATATTTTAAAGATTTTAAACCTTCTAAATACTCGTATACTAGGGTTAATGATAAAAATTGTACTCATTTTATAAAATGCTTAAATTAAGAAGCCAAACCAATATATATAAATAAATTCTATACTTTAACGTATTCTATGAAACTAATAATTATATTTTATATAAATTTAATAAGTAAAAAAAGTTGATAACTGCTGAACACCATGGAAAAACTGGTTTATTAGGACAGTTTTTATGAATAAATACCTTCTTTATTATATTATTTACATTATTTTAATAAAATAACGTCTGAATTAAGTAGACTTTGTACTTATATGCGCGACACGCTTAATACATGATGTTATCTACAAGCTCTATAACAAACTTTGACAGATGGTTACCGGGTTAATGTCAAACATTTTTTCTTAAACGATCTGTTTTTGTTTAGAAGTTACAAGCGTTTTGTAGCAAGAGAAATATTACATTCATTTCATCTCTAAAATGTACAAGCGTTACATGCTGGAGATACTACTCAGCGATTAGAATTTTGTCGCTGATTACTTCAGCAACATAAAATGATAGATTAATTTAGCTTGTCATGTGATGTGTGAAACATATTTTACTCGATTTGTTAATTTGTTTAATAAAGGTTAGCTAATGTTTAAACTTAAAACACGAATAATAATTGATCATTTTTATTTAACAGGCTGATTTGATTGAAATATAAAATTACATTTTTTAAAGTGCTTGTAAGTTCTAAACAAAGCCGAATGGTACCTATGATCATTTAAGAAAACATGTTTGAGATTAACCAAGGTACCATCCGCCAAAGTTTGATATAGAGCTTATAAAACATTCTGTACATCCAAAGACCTGGAGCACTGGTGACTAACATCTTACTTGCAATAAAAAAATAGAAACAGCAACATATAAACCATGATTTAAATGCTTTTAAAACTACATATTTTTATTTTTTACTACCTGCTAATTCTTAGTCACCTTTTTCAAAAATTTTACTTATAAAACTATTGTTGTTATTAGTATGTCTGATGTAAGAATTTAAAAAAGAATAAACAAAACGTTTATATAACATACCATAAAACCTTTTCCTCTTTGCCTACTGCTTCTAGCAAAATATATACTATCTAAGATAGACCTTTCCCATTTTTAGTACATACATTTTTATGTCTATATGTTAGTAAAAATAACACATTAACGTTAATTATAAAAATAAATACTTTGGTCCTACAAAATACATATATAGGTATGAACATTAAACAAATGTAGTATGAAATACGGGATGTTGCGAAATTAGCCTGCAGTCGTTACCAGAGCATTCTACGACTAAAGAAGAAAATAGTTTATACAAACTGAGTATTCAAAATTTCAGTGCATAAAACATGTCGAGTAATTAGGAGTCCCTTCTTCTTCATAGTAAAAAACATCAAGTTTTTATGTTTTTCATTCAGGAATTAGAAAAAAATACGCGATTAAAGTAAGCTTTACCTTCGATCAAGCTATTCCAAACCTTTACTATAAATTTAGAAATGTTTTCTATTGCATTTAATAAAAAGCATTTTCAAGACCACTCTTTTCAACCCAAATAACAATTTTAGTTTTTTAATAACCTACAGGATATTCATAAGAACTGTTTATAAAACCACTAATAAGTCTATATTTCTGCGTATATGTTCGCTTATACATACCAATTTGTACTTGAATAAAATGTTATAATCCTGGTTAAGATTAAACTATTCTATGCCAGAACACTTATAAGACGCTTAGCTTTATTGCTGTCTTATGAATGGTTTTATGTTTCCCACCTAAATTTCTAACCTATTTGTTATTGCTTGGGAGTGTTTTCCGTTGTATTTACATTTTTCTGGGTATAGTTTCAATATATAGGTACATTTTTTATGGTCTTAAATGTGGAAAATCCATCTATATTTATGTTAACTGGTATGTCTAGTGGTTCATAAATATGAGCAAATGTTCTAAAACCCTGATGCCACTATTGACCTTCTCCAATATTAGTAATAATTTCTTGGGGAGTTCATAAGAGTCCTAGAATCTTGTGGAAAAATTATTTGTCTTCGTTTATTTATAAAACTTAATACTTTGACATTTCTGTACATGTTGTATACGAATTTATCAAATCTTAAGTTATGATGTTATCAGCCTAATTCTCTTGAGATATTTCAATTTTATTGAGCTATAGATATTAAAAGCTAATGAGATTCATAGTATATTTAATAAAGATTTAACTGTTTTATGGCATTCTTTGAGAAGGGTACACTTCCTTAAGATAAGAAAGTTTTTAAAGAGTATACAGGAGTATTTTATAAAGTAGATCAAATTTTGATTCGAATGTTTTCTTAAAATCAAACTGTTTTATTAAGCCCATTTGATGGCAGTAAACAAACTTCTACAAAACTACAGCCACAGAAAGCCTAAAAAGTTTTATTCTCAAGTTTTAATGTATATTACACGGCTATCGATAAATTATTTCACTCTAGAAATATATTTGGTATCAGATAAACCTTGTTTAAAATTCATTAATATATAAACAACCCCCATAAAACCTTTTTAAAACAAGAGCAAGACCTTTATAAAACGGTATTGAATTATTACTTGGGAGGAGACTATACTAAGGGTTTTGTTTTTTCATTTGTTCTACATGTACTTGGAATATCATTTTAGAAACAACATGTATAAATACAGACACTTCCTAATGAACATCGTCTTAAATAGGTGGTTAATGTGTTTTTTTTCAAATATTTTAAAAACTGTTCAAGATAGACCAATAAAATTGAAAACTGAGCAAAATTAATACCATATAATCAGTCATAGATGTACCATATGTAAGTATGTTATTTTCTTATTTTTAGTTGTAGAATGTGTTGTTATATTATTGTAGGATAATTTCTGTACACCCTACAAATACAAATTTTCATAGTACGTCGACAATTTACATGATATAATATTCCAGTTCCATATTAACAAAGAATGGCTAAAAAATCATGACGTACTGTAACAAAAATTTGTACAAAAATCTAAATATTTTTTGTACTATTCAGAATTCCGTTTGTAGGTACTTAATACCTCTAACTTGTGTTCTTTATGTTTAGCCATGACGTGCATGATGAAATGGATCTTCTGCCTGCCCTTGTAAGGGCAGTAAGTGCACTTGAACTGTGGTTCCTTACCGCATTCCCACCTGGAATGGTTGTAGAGGGAACTCTTCCTCTTGTAGGCGCGTCCACACTTTTTGCACGCGAACTTGTACTGCTCCTCTGGAAATACTTCTTCTGCCGGAAACGTAAAAACAGCTAAAAATTAACGTGCTTTATTCATAATTCACTATAAAGTTTATATGCTTCTGGTTAGTATTTAGTCGCTATATACAAAAGTTAAAAGAAAATATTTTGTTGCAAAATAATTAAATCAAATATGTTATGTAATAAATAAATAACACTGTTTATTAACATTGTTACATGTGCTTGTAAACATTTTTAGCATTTTATTTTTTTGAAAATGTTCTACTTTATAATATATTATTTGGTCTATGAACTTAGACGATCTTTACAAAAATATATACAATATTAGTCTATAGTTTCAGCTGACACACAATTTAAAGCTTTTTTGAATGTGTATCAATATAGGGCTAGTGACCCAAGGGAAATGTGATCTTTTTTGACACCAAACAACAAAATGTGAGGTTGAAAGAAAATTTGTGGAGTTACTTTTACTTGGGTTTTATAATTTAAAAATAAATATGTGATCACTCAAGTAAGTCACTCAGTTCTTACACAGGATGCTCCATTTTTGAGGAAATCGAACATTAAAAAATTGTAAAATTTAACATAAGAAACGACCTTAAAAAGTGGCCAAATTTCATTGTTTTGTTATGTAAAATGTCTATAGACTTGATCCAGGCCTACAGAGAAGAAAATAACATTGGTGAAAACTATGAATTATCAAATAATAGCATAAATATTTTATTATACATAGATAACGCTTAGTAATGTGTTGAATTCAAGTTACGTATGTACACTAGTGCAATTGAGACTTGTCAATATAAACTCAGACTTGAGTCTGTTGGAGCATTGGAGTCTGAACAGAACGGACTCCTAAATACTTTTTTGATTGTAATGTGAACGTCTTTATCCTTGAAAGTCATGAAATGAACCTACCACAAAAGAAATATTACGAAAGCTTAACCTAGAAATTAATGATAAGTTTATTGTTCTGTCCACATATTTCAGCACTTTATTAATGTTTTTGATAGACGAAGTATGTTTAAAAAAGACTCTACATCTAGTACATGTACTACATTTTTTTTTATTTCATATGTCACAGAACGAAAATAAATCGATTGTTCATAGGAAGAATTACCTGTGAACTTGCTAGCCATAAAAGGTGCCATATAATCATTAAAACTAGACAATAATGATTGTGTTTATCTTTCAGGAATGTGTGTGCAGTGCCACAAATTACATAGAAACAAACAAAGCGATTCGTAACATAAGAGAAAAAATATCACACAAACATTTTATTAGAATTAATGCTAAAAATGGAAATGACGCATAATATTATAAAGAAGACCTCTGTTTAGCCTATTTTACAAAATAGGTATGTTCTCACAAGAGTCAAAGATTGGCTTCAAACTGTTACCAGTTAATTTGCGAATGTGTTTTTGGTCTATGTAACTCAAGAAATAGCTGGACAAACATTTCTGATAGTTTCAAGCTAGTTTCTGACTCTTGTAGAAATACCTAATATTCACGACGAACGAAGCTGTAAAGAAAGATGGCGCCGGCGCAACGGCCCCAATGCTTCAAAACTCATGCTCAACTCAAGTCTAAGTTTGTATGGACACGTGTCAATAGCACCATTGTAGAAACGTAATTTGTATTCAACACATTACTTAGCGTTATATATGTAGAATAAAATATGTTACGCCATATTATTTGACAACTCAATGACAATTTATAGTTTTGACGTTTACCGTTGTTAGTTTCTTCTGCGTAAGTCTGGCTCAAGGCTATACATAATTTGCATGACAAAACAATGAAATTAAAGCACTTTTTGGAAGCATTTTTTATATTACATTTTACAATTTGTGAACGTTTTTATCAGAAGTCTTTATAATTGAATATATTTCAATTTAAATATGTTTTAGCGGGGTTGACCTACCAAAAAATCAAAATTAAATCGATTTCCTCAAAAATGAAACACCTTGTATAAGAATTGATATTTTCATCAGATTCTACGCACCATCTAGTGATTGTACACTAAATTTCATCGCACTGGCTATTATAGTTTCTGAGATATAAGCACTGAAAGAGGAAACACCCGGTATAAAAAAACAAAAATTCGCCTCATAATGTCAAGCACGAGATTAACAGAATGAATAATTATGATAATATCTTCAAATATCAAATGATATTTGAAATAAAAATATTGTAGTCGTATGGAACTTTTTTGTTAAATAAAAGAAGGAGTGAATACAGTTCTGACTAATCCCTTTGGTCCAAGCGTTTATTTAATAAATTATTCATTTTTTCCATACCAACAAAAAACTGAAATACATTGAGAAAATTGTTTTTTAATAAAGTTTTAAATATCACTGCAATTAAAATGTACATTGCTTTGAGACGTGACGCCTTGTCATCAAATGTCTAATATAATTTGGCTTTAGCTTAGTAGTGTACCCACATTGAGTACAGCAAAAATTGGATGTTACACCGCATTCCCATTTCAAGTGCTTCCACAGAGAACTCTTGTGTTTATAGCTTCTGTAGCATTTTGGGCAAGAAAGCGACCCTAAAATTCAAGTAAATCAAGTAACAGACATGAATATGATGTGGTATTGAAACATCATTAAATAGCAAAAAAACAATTTACAAAACTCCCTGAAATTAATATATGTAGAAGTCAACGGAACTGTAACGGACACAAACATTTTTTGTTTACTTTCCCTTAAAAACGAAGAACATGAAACATACAGTGTGGTTACCACTTATGGAATAAAATTCATGATGTGACATCGATTTTTAATTTTAATTTCGAATTTTCTGATATTACATTTATATACAGGGTGTCTTGAGTCAATTGAAACAAACATACCTATATACCAAATGTTACAATATTTGTGATAATTAATTTTTTTATATTTTTTTTATTTAACCGTGCTTTTCTACAATTATTGAAATGTACAAGAAAAACAAACCTTTTTATAACAAATATTTCTATACTTGCTCCCCCTCATTTTCAACAAAATGTTCGAGTGTACCTTAATGAAGTTCAAGGACCATGATGGATTGGTCGATGAGGACTGGTACCATGATCACCACGATCTGCTGACTTAAATCCTTTGAACTTCTTTTTGTGGATATATTTAAAAAATGAAGTTTATTGCACCAAAATGGACGAACCAGAAACATTTGTGTTAGTTCGCAGAAACGAGTTTACACGTCAGTGGGCAAAAATTTTACCAGTTGTTCAGCCTATCACCTGTTAAGATAATGGCAATCAAACACCTTTCAGTGTGTACGAAAATATATTTGAGAAATTGAAACTTCAACAGATAAATTGTAAATTTAATTGACCAAAACAATAAAACAATGTCAATTTATAGTCACTAAAACTAAAATAATGATTCAACAACTTCTTTATAGTGTAGCTGCTACAGATCACCATTTTCCCAGTTAAACTGTTATCCTAGTGGCAACGCCAATCTTCAGTTATTATATTACAATGGTATTTGGTTCTTAGGTACATTGTGCTTACTGTTCATGTGGTAAATGAAATGCGCTTTCTGTTTGCAAGTGCGACTGCACATGGTGCATTTAAATTGTGATTCCACGCCACATTCCCATTTTAAGTGCTTGTACAAGGAACTCTTGTACTTGTAATACTTTCCACATCGATTGCAAGGATAAAGTTCTGATGAGGCGGCTAAAAATAAAAACATCTAAATCTCAAGTTGTAAGATGTGAAACAAATAATTTATAAGTTCAAAAAAAAAAACACAAAAAACAGAATGATGATATATGAACATAAAATAGAGTCAAATAGTATGGTTCTATAAACCAAATGCGAATATTTCAGCAGCAAACAATTTCATTGTCCAACTCACTGTCTAGCACGATCTTACGACGAGTTCTCATTTTAAAATTGACCAATCTGTCTTACATACTAAATGTATTGCGTGTATATGAAAATATATAATGTGTCACTATATTTATTGCCATCCAGAGATAAAAAAATGAACAAAAAAATTAAAGACAGATAAGAAAGAAAAAAATATCCATTCTTGATTGTTTATTATTATTATTAAAAAAGTATAACGTACCTTAACCAAAATAATTTGAAAACATAAATCAATGCCAGTATAATACATTACATAACATATTTTTGATATAGGTGTTGATAAATTTCGTGCAAACATTTGAGAAGGAGTTTTTAAAAACTTCACAAAAATGCTTAAATTATTTAGTTAAACCATTTTTGTTAGAAAACAATTAAACGATTTATTGGATTCACCCTATAGATGCGAGTCTGTAGAAGAAACTCAAATCGAACAATTATATTCGAAAGAAAAATATCTCAGATACACCTGCTCCAAATATTTGGACATCATTTTGTAACACCCTGTATACAGTCTGTTTGATTATAAAGGCCTCGAGGTATAATTCGTTTTTAGACACGCTGTAAAGTTTATATATGGAATGTTATTTTCTTTATATTCACTCAAAAATTTTTATTTTTCTTCACACTGTAGATGAGTGGAGAAAACATCGATTTTGTTTTAAATAGCATATATTTTATTGTACATTTTTTAATTTTCTTTCTAATCATATAAATTTTTTATGCCTTTGCACAAAGAAATTTTGAGAAAAAAATTAAAAAATTAAAAACTTTCATCTTTTGACTTTAGTGCTAAGGCATATAAAATTTATATGGTTGCAGATAAAATAAAAAAATAAGTATCAAAACATACAACAAAAATACAATAGCATTTAAAAAAATATTGATGACGTCATCACTGATCTACAGTGTGACGAAAAGAATTATTTGCGCGTGAGTATAACATACCATTTAAATATGGGTCGGTCAGTGGTCGCGCGGTTTAAGGCGTCAGTACTTGAATCGAGTTGACTAGATCGGTGTTGGTTCGAGCCCAGCTGCCGGTAGACCGTATATAAGCTATATTCGTGGAGAGGTTTGGCGCCCTCTCTGCGGGTATGGTAGGGTGGAAGAATGTTGGCTTGGGTCAATGTGAGAGATTGATAGCGGTTGATATTTGACTACCCCCCTAATTAATGAGGTTTTCCAGGTTTCCCTCATTCCTGCACTGAATAGTGGTTAGGGCCTACCAACGTAAGTCGTTCCTGGGCGCAAATGCGGCCTGCTTAATAATAATATGCCGCCCCCTCTCCCGCACAAGTCTCCGACTTCTGGGCTAATCCCTGTGCTTAGTATGAGGGGTAGAGATATTATTATTATATACAAGATGATCCGTAATCATATGTTGTACTACGGTAGTGTCTATAGAAAACCATGAACAATTTCTTAAAAAGCTTGAATCTATTTGAATAGATACATTTTTGTCCGGATAATATTATTTAACTTTATTATCTCCAAAATTCAAACACTATTGAACTTTATTTTCGCTGTTTTTTTGTAAAGGTATCGAAAACCCAATCTGCTATTAAAATTTTGCGAGGCCTTTTTTGTAGATAAAAGACCATTTTGAAAATAATACAGGGCGATTCAACCGAGTTATAGCTCTTTATTCTCATACAGACTGTACACAAACAACTGAAAACAAACAAAAAATATAAGACACAATAAAATAGTTATTGCGTGAACTGCTGAAATAATAGTATGAAAATAAAATAAAACACTTAAAATTATAAGTAAAAAAAACAAATACAACCAAAAAATTTTTGTTGTTGGTGTCCTATTCAAATTATGTTTTTCTTCTTATACATACTTCAGAGGCTTGATGCCTCATGAGATGACCCTTCTGTTTAAATTTGCGGTGGCAAACCTGACAGGCAAAATTTCGTTCGGCATAGGCGCATTCGTAAGTAATGTGTCTGTTCAAGTGTTGTTTTCTCTTATACGAATGTCCACATACGTTGCAAACGAATCTTCCATTTAAAATGAAGCAGGAATCTAAAAAAATGCAATTAACGAAATCGTTCTCGACTACAGAGCTAACATATTCACTAAGTATTTACAAAGGTAAGAACTATTGTCACAAATAATTCAGGTACAAATTAATGTTATTGTCAAAGAAATAGGTATCCTCTTCTTTGGCAATTCAAATTAGAAATAGTTGCAGATACGGTTGCAGCTGGGTACTCGTATTACGAATGCAATAACAGTAAAATCGTCAATTTTTGACACACCTTGAATGGATAATTAACAATTTGGTGCATGCCAAATATTTTTATAGAAACATACAAAAAAATCTTCCTTTCATAGTTTTATAATTTCTCATAATTCAAGTTCCATAACGAACTGTATCATAATTTTCATATATTTTTAATTTCATTCTCAAATATTTTAACTCAACTTACAAAAACTCATAAAAATATCATTTTATTTTGTAATTTTTTGCATATTTATTTTGATGGAAGTAAAAAATGATTAAAGTTTCAGGTATATCTGTCTAGTTTTTTTGGAGTTTGCAAAGGTCATACTTTGATAACGTGGCATTCTGTTTTAAATAAGTCTTACCGGCACATCTGCTTCGTGCAACTCAACAATCCACCCCCTCTACTCTAGGCATAATCAGCTGTATAAAATGCAGTTCTCAACAAGCAGACTTTTTGAAACAGAATGTTACGTTATGAAAGTAAGGAATATGCAAAACATTATTAAAATATTTAATGAGTTGAGTATTTAATGAGCTTAGCTTGTCACATAGTATATGTGCCTAGTTAAAAAAAGAAATTGGTGTAGCACTGTTATTAGTTCAGCAAATCTACGACTAGCACCTTTACGAATTTGTAAGTCTTGATTTCTTTCGCCGAATTGACAAAAAGAATAACGTTTTTTCAAAAATGTTTCCTAAGGACTTTATGATAGTATCCATTCAATTTTATGTTGTTATTCCATTTTAGAGATATTTAAGAAATAATTCATTCTCATTCTCTGCTATCATGAATATTTTATAGCAATTGGTCCACTATACATTAAAGTATAAAACATTTGTCTGTCTAAATCACAATTTATCAGTTTAAATATACTAACAGTTGGACATATCTCCATCCCCTTCTGTCAATCCATCTCCCTCTCTCCACCAATTGAATATCGAACCGATCATTGGTATCTTTATTGGGTCTGTTAAATCGAGAGAGCTAATTTTATTGATCAGTAATAATAGCTTTTCATAGATCTTACTGTTCAGTCGACGATTGTAAAGGTAATTTAATCATAAAGTATTGTACTGTGTTAGTCAAACTGTTTATAATACCTTATAAGTTCAATAATATGTATAGATTTCGAATATGTCAGCAATGGAAAATTTTTACAGACTATTTAATATCTCTAGAGAATATTTTTGTATCTATATTTAATAATTTTTGTATTTGCCATGTTACCTGTATCTAATTGATTTATTATCACAGTGTTAAAATTTGTATCAACAGAAATATCAATATCTAGTACAGCAATAATATAACTATCCCTCGTAGATGTGCTGTCGTAGCTAATGTAATGTATAATTTGTTGATATTCCTCGTAAATTTATCAAGTTAATTTACAAGTTCAGCAGAAAAACCTTGTCAGCTCTCATCACATAAAAGGAGTGGTCTAACTGTTAATATTGAAACTGTGCCTATTGTGATAATTTCTTGAAGAAACTGGAACATTTTATTGATTAAAAAACTTAGCTTCAACTAGGTATAACTAACTACATAAACATTTCTTATAAAAGACTTCCAACGGAATTAAGCTTGGTAAAACTCAAGTTCACGATCTTTGAAGAATAGTAAGGTCCTTAAGAATCAATTTAGAAAAAATCATTATCATGTTCGCTTCTTATATATTTTTAGGGGTTAATAATATTGTACGAAACTAACTACTCTGCGGACTAAAGCTTCGACCAGAATTGAGTTACACTCACAATATCTACCCATATACCCATAATTATTAGCTTTTGTATTTTTTACTGTATTGTAACGGTATTTTAAGATAATATAAATCAATTTTCTTACAATTCCTATCAATGGAATAATATGTATGCTCTCTGATACCAAACGTCTAGGTATGTTAATGAACAATTCCATAGACAAGGTTCTATTGAATAATTATCTAAAATAAAAATTAATCTAGCTAAATTTACTAACCTGATTTAATCAAAACATTCTATAAATACTTAAGTTCTTACTTTTGACATTGTCGGTAATAATTTTTATATTTAGATATTTGCCTCAACTAAAGGACCTAAAAACCTAAACTTGAAGAAACAATCATAAAAATTCAGAAATAGATGAAATCTCATCTATTATGGTTGAATTTTCGAGTTCCCAGAGTTGAAAACGTGAACTTAGGTATTTATAAAATGTTTTCATTAAATCAGATTAGTAAATTTAGCTAAATTAATTTTTATTTTAGATAATTTATTGAATAGATGTCTATGGAACTGTTCATCAGCATATTTGGATGTTTGGTATCAGGGGACATACATATGATTTATATTAACTTAAAATACTTTTACAATACAATAAAAAAAATCGTATCTGTATCACTTCTCAAGGCTCACTGTAAAACAAGGTACTACTAATGATAACTTATATTTTTCTTATATATAGTTTCCATAACAGCATTGTGACACTTTTTGGTAGCCATGTGTACGTTTAAATGATTTTTATGCTTAAATTTTAATTTACAATAATTGCATTGAAACTGTCGTTCGACTCCACACTCATATTTCATATGTCTGATGAAATGGGCTTTTCTCTTGTAAGATAAACCGCACCTCAGACAACCAAAACGACCCTCTTCAGTTAGGAAGTACACAATTCCTAAAAACAATGCAAACAATTAGATTGCTGAGAAAATATAGTAATGATGCAATAAGTTTAAAGTCAAATTTAAAAACCGATGCATCATATTACCTTTTGTCGGTAAATGGGTCTAGCATCTTCAAAGAAAAATATATCAAATAAGACATTTTTTTTCTAAGAATGTTGGAATCAACTTAGAAGGAATTTTAATAAATAGAAATGTTAGACGTTACAAAAATGTTCCACAAAAATAAATGGTATTTTCTGCCAACTAGAAATGAACAAAAAATTTACATCATTTTAAAGAAATAATCTTGCCATAATAATATGTTGCAGATGTTTTCCTTCTGTGAAAATGTCCTCTATACAGGGTGTCACGTTTAGTGTTGATTGAGACAAGAAAATTTGACAATCTTGCCTTCTCTTGCAAGATCATGTCTTGTATTGTCTTCAGAAAGTCTGGCAAATTTATTGTCTCACAACTTTGAAAGACAAATGCATGATTCTTTCGAAACTTGCATACAAATGAGGAACATAAAACTATATTACCAATTTGGTAACAGTGGTGGTTACTCTTGGTCGACTACAGTTGATATGGTCGATCGTGGTCGAGTAATAAACGTTATAAAATATAACGTAGCTTCACATGATAAGTAATGGATGAAATAGGCGAAACAAGAACGAAACTCTTTCAGTCAATTGGCAGTGAATTTATAATTAGTTCTAGTTCAACAGAGATCTAGGCTCAGTAAATATCATTTTAAAAATAATTTTATGTACTAGATGTCATTTAAAGAATATGTGTACCTACAATGATGTAACATATATTTTTTTCTGCTAATATTCAATTAAATAATACCCCTTCTTATCTTTGCAGGACATATTGCAGTAACAATATTTCTTGTGCTGTCTTGTGCAAGACTGTTTCTTACTCTGAAGAATTTTTCTTAATTATCTTTAACTCATTTGATACATAGTGATTTTCCGGGTTGTTGTGCCGTAACCTAGGTAACTGGTAGTTGCCAGAAACAGAGTTAAAATGCACATCCCTAGCATTAGCCGGGATTCTTTTCTCAGCTCAGTCGCGGGGAAGCTTTTGCAGAGTCACCACTGAAGATGCCGACAGTGAAGAGCAGAGAAACGTTTGGAAGCATGGAATACGACCAGTTACAGCGGCGGCTATGGAACGCCTCGGAAGACCACCATTATCCGACGGTTCCGACCGTGTCAGTCGCAATACCAACAATAGGAACCGAAATCAATATATGGACTGACCCAGAGACACCGATAGCGGGTCTGTCCCCACAGAGCCTAGCCCGAGAACAACCAGGGCAGGTAAAAGATCCTGGCTAATGCTGGGGATGTGCTCTGTTTCTGGCAACTATCAGTTACATAGGTCACGGCACAACAACCCGGAAAATCACTATGTATCAAATGATAGCACTGGCCGTGAAAGTCTAAAAACTACTATCTTTAACTCATCTAAAAATATATATAACAAAATTTGTATACGAATTAATGTGTAAACACGTGTAAACTGTTTTATTTTCAATAGCAGTTTTGTGTATACGGGTATAATTGAAGAAAGTTTACAAAAAATCTAAATTTCTCAAACAGCTCTATAAACGTCAAAAGATAATACAAAATACATGAGCAAGAGCTTTACCTTAATTTTTCTCAAAAACTGTGCATTCTATCGATATTTTGTAGTATTTATACCTTTTTTTTTGGATTATCCTTTGTGGTTTGGAAAGTCGTTAACATAAATATTAACGAAGTTCCTACGTTTATGATGTTTTCTTCAATTCTATCCCTCAAATCACCCACATCAACGCCACTGTCATTGAGAATAAAACAGTTAACATATTTTTCTCAAGGCACAGGTGATATCGATTTAAAGATAATTAATTGAGCCAAATCTTCTTCAGAGTTCTGACTTTTCCGCTGAAAATACAGCAAATTTTACTTGAAAAAGTTATTCATAATGGTAAATTATGACAACGTGCAAAATTACAAGAAATATTGCATTTCTATCATATATTGTCACGAATTTCCCAACCCGACTTTTTCTTTTATCAGAAAACACAAACAGTTAAGTATTCCTGATATATGTAAAACTCTGTACACTATTGAATACTAATTACAACTCAATTAAACACTATTTCACTTCGAAACTCCAGCAAATTTCCAAATAAGCACTCCAATTCAAGACTAACTGACTCGGCCGTTTATTCTTCTTTTATAGACCAAACGAATATTCCAGGTATTTTCTAGCATCTCTAGATCCATTTCTCGAACGACACTCGAACGCTTCTCGTCGATTCCCAATATTCCAGTCGCGCCGCGATATACAGCATTATTTTGTTTGTCTACCAGCATCGCGTAGGGGCGGTCGGGGCAATCTAGCGTCTTGGAATACCACAGCTGTCGAATTGGGTGCGAGAGGGGCAAATTCTGTGACAATATCTATATAAAATTATCTTTAAAATCAAAACTTATTGAGTATAAGTTTATCTTCTATTCTGTTTCACCTATTCCGTCCATTACTTACTAAATAAAACTGGCCGATTTTATACTTTATAGCGTCTACCAATCGACCACCATCGACGAACGACTATATCGATAGTTACGTATAAACTCAGCGAGACAGTAACCGACCGACAGTAACCACCACTGTTTCATAATAAAGTTCCATATTGCTCACTTCTATGCAAGAGTTTCACAAGAATCATGCAAAATAGTAAAACAAGGAATTTGCGAGACTCGCAAGACAATACAAAACATGATCTTGCAAGAACAAGACTTTAGAGACACTCTTGTCTTGTTTTGCAAGAAGATTTCTTGTCTCAGTCAACACTAGTCTATAAAGATAGAAAACGCAAGAAAATACAATAAATAGAATGGAGCAGAAATTAAAACAATTCAAAAATTTCTCTGCTTTACCTGTACATGTACAATTTTTCAATAAGATAAAAAAAATATATCTGGGTGAGGCCATACACATCAGGCAAAATTGCCAGAAAACCGATGGGTAATGTTTTTCTCCCATAGACCTCAGTTTGGCAACGATTTTGCTCCACAATTTTGTGCGAAGGGCAAAGGATCGATGATGAACGACAGTGTATGGAACCTTTTATTCTAAGCAAGAAAGTGAAATAAATTATATAGACATTTTATTTCTATTACGTAGGTACATTTCTCAGTTAAAATAGTTTCAAGTTATAACTCATATTATATAAAACATATATTTTTTAAAACTGTGCAGTTATGGAGTTCTTAGTCTTACATTTAATCATATGGTTTTTAAGACTGGTATTGTGTTTAAATTTCCTCGTGCAGAAAGGGCATGGAAACATTGGTTCTACTCCACATTCGTAACGAAAATGCCGTTTTAGCGTCTTTTCATACTTGTAGTTGGAACCACAACGAAAACATACATAGCGACCTAAAAAAAACAAAAAATTAGTTGTCAAATTAGATGAAAAACATGTTACTTTCACAGTATAAAAGTTTTGAGAGAAACTGTCAAGGTAAAAAAGTGTCCACTTGACATGAAAATGATCATTTTATATTTACAAAAATCATTTTACTATACAGGTAAATTGGATATGTCCTACCTCAAAGTTGTTCTAGAGGATGTGATGATATATATTTTTCATTTTTGTGTTTTTATATAAATATGCCTGATACGAAGCAAGAATTAGCAGATATGGTATAGTGGTATGTTTGTGTACGGAACGAATATTGATCTTTAGTACTAAAAATTTCATATCTGCAAACGTTTTGTTTGTAATATGGTTTCAACTAACCCATTCGACGGGAATTAGAACCAATGGTACCAATGGATCTACTAACAGCGTGTCAAATGAATGAAAATAACTTAAAGCATAATAATGTACATCATTTAATATCAAGTATGAAAAAATATATATTTGGTAACAAAAACAGTGGAGCAGTGAAAGTATATCATTAAATTAAGTTCTAGATTCAAATTTAGAAATTATATATTGTATATTAATACGTTATGTCGGTGATACATATAAAATTTATATTTTTCGTCAATTACAAAATATTTTATAAATGCAGGTTATGGTACACTTACATCTGAGCCTTTTGCTTCTGTACTGTTTTTTAAATATTTCTGTATTACTACAAAAGATGGATGACATACAATCTTAATAAGAGTAGGTCAACCATGACCTTACACTTCACATCATGCAAAATCTCATATAATTCAGTAAACATGCACGCATCAACAGTAATAACGCAAAATTATTTGAAATTATTGCAGTAGAAAATCTGCTGCATGTTTACTGTGCATGTGTTGGATCAGATGGGCCTTTTGTCTCGATTTATGATCACACATAGTGCACGCAAAAAATGGCTGCTTTCCACATTCATATTTCTTGTGCCTCCAAAGTGACCTCTTGATTTTGTAACATTTCCCGCAATCGTCGCAGAAATAATAACCTAAAAATTAAAAAAGTTACTATGTTGGTTGAACATCTCCCAATCAGAATAGTCAGGGAGCTAAAATTTACTCTGTATAAATAATTAAGTGGTTTGTGGACAAAAAAGTATTAAAAACGTCTCAAATTGTATGAGTTTGTTCAGAGGAAATCAGGTATTTCTAAAAATAGATATAAGATAAAAACAAAGTCGATTGAATTTTGAAATAAACATATTAAGATACTTTGTTGGTTCCAGGGTCTGAACGCCTTTCTTCAGTTTTTGGCGATTTTATCAATGAAGCACTATACCCAACTACCTAAATCTAAGAAGTGACTCATGTTATAAACCCGGTCACAATTTATAGCAGTCGACACAAAGAAACACACATGCAGCCCGTATATTTTTCCTATAAAATCGTGTGCCGCATATCTCTGAAAGTATACCCGATTACATAGCTTCTGCTGCAGCAAATACGCATGCGCCGGATCGAAACGTTAGACTTCTATTGGTTGTGACGAATTGACAGATCCACCTGCTCCATCTCCAGCGGTCCCAAGGGCGGGTATATCTTTCGGGCGGACAGAATTTCGGATATATCTTTCCGCTAATTTAATTATGAGTGTAATTAATTTATTAGTGATTTTGTGTTCTTAACAATGTAGAATTATTTAAGCTGTACAGCGTATTTAAGCGTGAGGAATATCGGATGATGACATGTATGAAGGGTTTAGAGTGCGAGGTCAAAATATGAGTATAAGTGATGCGGTTGGAATATGTAGTTTATTAACAATAATATTAAGTGACTAGCATATATGTCTAGTGCAATAAAAAGTGTTAAAGAAGTACAATTGCGAAACGGAAAATAGTGGAAACTCGAAGAAGGAAAACGGTATTTTAAAACTGAGCTTTTAACAAAAGCTATATCTTACAAGATGAAACTTTACCTAGAATACATAGAAAAGTGCTTTTGCAAATTATGCGTGATATATGAATTATGATAAGTGAGTTTCCGTATATATGAAATAGAAATGAGTATACTGATAGAAAAAGACAAAATAGTGATATGGCGAAAAAACTATTTAAAATATATATTATAAATATTAAAAGGTCGGAATCTCAATCGAATAATATATTAATATATTTGACGAAACATGGATACATGAAGGTCATCCAGAAGGCCGTACGATATGATATAATAACTGTTAACGTGTGACAGTTATAGTGAGAATATTAGTAACTAATAGTGGATAGTCTGTATATATAGGGTGTTTTTAAATGAAGTAGCAAAAATAAGACCACAAGTTCCTTAAGTGAAAATAAATCGATGTAACCTAATATACCTATATCCCAAAATTAAAATTTTATTTACGATGTTTGTAGATAACTTCTTTAAAAATCCAAATATTTACAAAAAAATTGTAAATCAGGGGTTTTTGTGGGCGAGAAAATCAAGTTTCTAATTTTGACGTCACTAGTAGAGGGCGTCACTTATGGCACATGATGTTTCTTTTAAATGGCAGAACTTTTTTGCTGCTTAATGTATCCGTCTGACTATCGAAACAATCGATTCTCCTACTTGTTTTATTTGAAAAAGGTCTTGCTGAAGTCGATAGAAGTAACCATTTTTTAAATAATCCTGTTTGAAATGCTCAGTGCACCGAGTAAAAACTGTTTTGGTTTCAGGTAAAGTGCCTTTTCTGCTGAAAATACAGCAAAATATTACTTGAAAAACTTGTTCAGAATGGTAAATTTTGCACGTATCTGAACAACTTTTTTAAGTAACATTTTGCTGTATTTTCAACAGATAAGGCTCTTTACCTGAAACGATAATAGTTTTCAATCGGTGCACTGAATATTTCAAATAGGTTACTTCTACCGACTTCAGCAAGACCTTTTTCAAATAAAACGGGTATGAGAATCGATTGTTTCGATAGTCAGATGGATATACTAAGCTGCAAAAAAGTGCTGCCATTTAAAAGAAAGATGGTGTGCCACAAGTGACGCCCTCTACTAGTGACGTCAAAGTTAGAAACAAATTTAAATTTCTCTTCCGATTTACAAATTTTATGTAAATATTTCGATTTCTTAAGAAGTTATTTACAAATATCGAAAATAAAATTTTAAATTTGACACCCTGTATCTTTTTTATTACGCGATAGGTTCGTTAGGTTAAATCGAATAAATCGATTTATTTTCACCTAAGAAATCTGTGGTCTCATTTTTGCTGCTTCATTTAAAAACACCCTGTATAGTGCAATGTATTCTAGTCTTTTGCCCTTATAGATGCTAAATTCATTAAAAAATCCGTAAATATCGCGTCCATGAGGACAGGGCCTAAGTGTTAAGATGTGATATCCGTGGAGTGCGCATTAGGTAGGTGTTAGTGGGTGGTGATGGGCAATCGTCGTCCAAACTTATTTTTGATAATTTTGTGTGCTTTGAACCCCTCTCAAGTGGACGCTCATGTAATCATGCAACCCTCACCTCCCGCACTATCTCTGTGCTGTAAATTAGTCACTTTCTATTACTTTAGATCTTGGGTAATTGCTAAGACAAGTTAAAAACTTGGAAATTGGGAAATAACTATTTTTATTATGTAATGCCTCGAAATTGGAAAACACCGTTATATCACTGTTTTTACTAAAAATACTGATTATTACTGGACTATAGGTACATACTTACTGAAAAATTGTTTCCTTATGTTATAGTGATGCCAAACCCTGCTTAAATCAATTTTCTACTAAAGAATATTACGTTTGTGCTTATAAACAAATTTGTAGTGTATAAAGCAACATATGAACAATAGAAAATAGATTCAACTAAACTAAAACAAGCAAAGTAAACAGTAAAATAAGATAAATCAATCCTACTTTTATTTCAACAAACGAAATCAGAACCAGTAGATCATGTAAACCTCAAAATTTGTAGTAATCTTTCACGAATCCGTAATCAGTTCAACACTTAATAGTTTAGTCTTCAAAACATTTATTTACATCTGTTAAATATGTCAGAAATAAAAATCAAACCTTGAAGATATTGCACACAGATTAATTACAACATTTTCATTTAGAGCAGAAGTTATGTTTAATTAACATGTGACTAACTAGTGGAGCTTTCTGTTTGGACATGTAAGGGCAAAATTGACATTTGAATGTTGGTGGTTTCTGACACTCGTATCGCTTGTGCCTCCATAAGGAACAGTTTTGTTTGTAGATCTTTCCGCAGATGTCACACCTGTAACCTGAAAAATATTCTTTTCAGTATCCTACTAATACAGGGTGTGTGAACGATTGTTTAAATTTATTCCGAATTGCTAAAGTTTATCAAAAACTATTTTATATATTAAGTATGCTTACAGAGTACGATTTAAAAATTTTTCGGATGCATGGAGTTACAAAAATTTATAGCAATGCACACATATGTTACATTAAATTGTTCTACATTGTGTTATGATACATTTAAGCAACTCGGAGTAAATCTACCTTAATCAATAGTTTATTCACCCTGTATAATACAAAAATACAATTGTTAATGACAAAGCGCCATTCACTACCTTACAAGTGTTAAGTTTTCATCGTTGCTTAATAAATATTTTAAGTAACAATACAGGATATCCCGAAATAAATGTAACATAGAGTAAGAGTTAATCCATGGCGACAAAATTATGTGATGTTGCCAAACTTACCTTAGTCAAAAGTTGATGGTTAAAAAGATACAGGGTGGCAAAGTTAACATTTTATTTTCGATTATTCTGTCGTCATGGATTTATTTTTGCTCTATGTTGTATTTATTTCCGGCCATCCTGTATTATATATAGAGAAATATGAGATATTTTAGATTAATTTCTTGGGTTTCAAAAGTCAGGAATAATTACATTTACATTAGTAACAGTATGATGGTCAGTTACTACTTACTGATCATACTTGATGGTAACATTGAAACTTCATTAGAATCATTCAAAATTTATTATGCACCTTACTTTGGACATAATTTCTTACATAGTTATGTCTATGAACCATGTGACTGACAAGGGATACTTTTTGCTTTGACATGTAAGGACAAATATTACATTTAAATTTTGGTTCTTGTCTGCATTCGAATTTTGTATGTCTCCATAGAGAACGACGTAGCTTGTATTGTTTACCACACACAAGACATCTGTAACCTAAAATATATTTTAATGTATATTTTGTCCATAGAAATTAATGCCATTTGACGAGGTCAAATGATATATGAGATATATGGTATATTTTAAACAATAATATTTAAGTCATCAAATTATTCTATTATATCTTAGAAAGTGAATGAATTGGTAGGAAAATAAATAACTTGCGTCAAAAATGAAGCAATAAATCACATAATTATAATAGGTACCTTTTTCCTGATGCACTATAATTTGATGTGATTTAGAAAACAAGTAGAAGCCAAAACTGCCAAACAAGTCAGATTTTTCTCTTGCTACCATAAATATATCTGTAGCAACTAGTACAATTAGCAGTTAGAACGTGACTGCGACTATTGTAGGCACTTTAAAGTGTTTTGCGGCTAGCCATGGGCACGTAATATACACATTTTCCTTACGTACCTGCGACAAAAAGGGAAAATAAGTTCTTGGTGTCTACTAAGTTCTGGCGACGTTGTGGTTACGTGGAGATGACGTCGCGGTGTGGAAAAGGCAACTTCTTAGTAACATTTTTCCTGTCATTCATTTGCTGTACCTCTGACCATTACACTGAATTCACTGCTTGAATTTTATCTTCTAGTAGTAGTAAAATACTTAATCTTGCATTATTATTTTTATGGCATTTTTTATTTCTTTGTGGCTTTGCTTGTTACCCCTGTAGCATTTTTTGTGATGTTCTAACCCATATATTTATTATAGGTTAATGTTTATAGTTTAGTATAGATATAGAAGTTTTAGTACAGATATAGTTATATGGCGTTTTGTCCATACTTAGCAGGTTAATAGTTATAAAAATATGACAAAAACAAAACGTACACTTCACACGTGACATGATTGGATAGATACATACATTGAACAATGACGAACATTATGAACGCTTTTAATTTTGGAAATCTATATGGTAAAATTTACTTTTTGGTGAATTTAAGAAATGATAACGATAACACTTTGTGCGTGATGATGCCAAATAGTTTTACAAGTAGCTATAACATTGCTTGGACTAATAAATATTACTCAAGACTATAAACGAACAATTAAGGTATCCTGAACATCAAAACAACTTGAAAGTGGTTGCAATATTGAAGTCACATTTTATTAACACGAATTTGTCGTTGCTACGATCATTTACCATTTTCAAGTTGAGAAAACTTGAAGATCCTCCTACTGATACCTAAGACATCCCCAAAACAACAGCTACTTAGAGGTCATTTAACTCTAAAGTAACCAGACGTAGTTGAAAATATGTAACAATGACTGTGACTTTATTGTAAGAAGTTATTTAAACAATAAAGTAGCAAATTTGGTGGCTTTGTTGCTAGTTGGAGTATATATCAACATGAATACAATACAACAAAAATAGTTCATAAGTATAAATAGCTTTCAGTAGATAAAGGTTTTGGATACAGGACTTTGCTGTCAAAGGTGTGAATTATTTTTGAAAGGAAATAAATATTTATTGGTAACTCAATACATTTAACCCACTATGCAAATGAACTATGTGCATTTTTAAATGACTCCTTTGCTTTGCCTGATAAGTGCAGTGCGGACATCTAAATGTAGGAGCTTTTTGACATTCGTATTTCTTGTGCCTCCAAAGCGACGGTTTATGTTTGTAGGGTTTGCCGCATATGTCGCATCTGAATCCTGAAACTAAAAATTATAATGAGGGATAATGCCTGGAAAACTTTCAACATACAATGGATTCACATTTTAGGACAATATTATGGAGACCTGCATTAACTATATAAAATGTTTCTGAAATTGTCATTGACCCTTAATGAATCAAATTATAATATACAATAATTTATTTTAAACCGACTCAGGGTATAAAGGAAATATGGGAAAGTATTAATCCGAAAATTTTGAAAATTTGGCAACACGGCAGAACTAAAATATCTAGTACATTCCAGCATTGTTACATTAAATTATGTATATCCATAAATTTAAAAACATTATACCAAGCGTTTTATTCTTGTCGTTACATTTTGACAACTTCTTTTTATCTCAAATGCATTTTGTCTTGTGCACATTGAAATGTTCCAATCCATATAAGAAACGTTAGGTCTACGATTACTACTTTAGAAAATATTTGTAAATTTGTCTACTATTTTGACAGTTTGCCTGCATGTTTTAAATTTGGATATAAAGTATGGAGACACAACACAACAATTTTTGATACAAGCCAATCCAATTTTGTCGTTTTTGCAACGTTTATATTCATGGCAAATGACACAATGTTCAATTTGAAATCAAAAGGTTACACCTGCTTCAAGTACCTGCTTCAAGTTATCAAAATGTAACAGCAAAAATGAAACTCTTAGTATAATATCTTCAAAGTCAAGTTCTTTACAAATAGCAAAAATGAACTTGATCTCTATTTCTCGAAAAAGCAATAATATACACGATGTTCCATTTAAAATAACAGATCTGGTATCAGTTCTGATACAACCAGAACTGCTGGGAAGTTCTAGATATTTAAATTCTGTTTGTTCCAGGGACATGTTGTCTAATTTTCAAATTTTTCGGATCAGAATTTTTCCAGTTAACGATCGATGCAGTTCCCGTTGGGACACTCTGTATATATGTATAATGTACAAATTTAGAATAGATAGGTTTATAACATATAGGTATCAAAAGTAAAAAAATATGTACATGGTATGAAATGAAAGAAGTGAGCATATAAGTATAAGTAATATACCTATGTGTTTTCTTTCAAATAATGAATAAAAACCTGTCCAAAATATTGGTTCTCTATGAATATGTCTTTAATCTGAGGTCATTGTAAATGACCATGTACAGGGTGTTGCATAAAGACATGGCAATATTGCTAAAACTCAATAAACATATATCCTTCCTAGAACCACACAATTTTGTACAATACAGGGCGTGCATGATAATTTTAAAATCCGGTACCAGCCCTATCCTCTGGAACTTATTGTCAGTCAGCGAGGTCGACGAAGAGGTTATGTTGATACCGGTGCACCGATCCAGGAGAAAGGAATAATTTGTGGTAAAGGCCAAAGGCACAAGTGGAAAGAATCGGATTTAATACTTTCAATATGTGTAAATAGAAAGTTCATACTTTTCCATCTTCTGAAATGTTAGATCTAATTTTTTGAAAGGCCCAATAGTTATGATTAAAATTTGACACATCAGGTACAGTTTTGGTGGATAACACGATGGTTTTTTTTTGTACAGCAATTAGCTAGCTAACAACTAGCAGCCTCTACAAAAAAAAAAAACAAAAAACTAATAACGCCAGCGTGTTCGAAACCACCAAAAACGTACCTATTTAAAATTTTAATGAAATCTGTTATACTTTAAATCCAAAATCTGTTTTTTTTTTAAATTATCTTACACGTATGTCTTTTTGAAACGCCTTGTATATAAATACATATAGAAAGAATTGGGTATAAAATAAACAAATACAACTAAATTCAAGTATGTATATGTGTATGTAACCAATAGTATATTGTGTTTTGAAAGGCTGTTAGGCATTTTTAACAAAATATATTTTATGAGACTGAACCAAATATTTATTGACAATTCCATACATGCTAGTTTACACATTTTATAACAATTTGTGAATGTGAAATATATGCATCTTCATGCGAGCTTTCTGTTTAGCCTGGTAATTGCAGTGAGGGCATTTAAATGTGGGGGCTTTTTGACACTCGAATTTCTTATGCCTCCACAAAGATGTTTTATGTTTATACGACGTACCGCATACGTCGCATCTAAATCCTGAAACTAACAGTGCAGTTAAGGAGAGCGTGAATATAGTTAAAAAAATAGTAGGTTATTAAAATGGTATCTTGTATAGACAGATTTCAGTTATATATAAGTTAGCTTATAGTGCATAGAGAAAATTTTAAAATGGTAATGTTAACAACAGGTCCAAGAAATCAAAAAATACAATTATAGTATGCTGAATTTTTATTACAATGAAACCAAATTATTAATATGAAGTAACGAAAAAAATAAAATTACAAAAGTTATTTCCAAATATCTTGTCAAAACTTTTAGCAGAATATGTTTTAATAGAATGAGAATATTTTTTAAATACAGGGTGAACCTTAAATAAGTACAAATATTTTATCTGCAGGTGTAATTTATCAGGTTGTTTGTCATGTTGATGTCAGTTGACAGTTATTTAAAAAAATTTCAAATATTTACGGATATATTTTTTTAAATACCCTCATTTTGAGGTCCGCTGACCAGATAGACCACTGATGTAAATTAATAAAATAAACCATATGATTTACTGAAGGCGAGGTTGCCATATCGACTGTAAGATAAATCATTTTTTAACGTAAATTCAATTTTTGCGGTTGATTATAATTTAAAAATACTTATTTTTAGCAATAAGTAAAGTAAATTTGGGTAGGTTGTACGCTACGCAATAATATTACCGTAATTTCTTAACTGATCGACGATAAACGTTTAAAAAATTATTTTTCGCAGGTTCGATACTACCAGTATTTAGGAAATTACATTGTTCAACGATTCCCAAAATTATAAATAAGCATGTATAAAAGCTAACCTACTTGCTAAAAAACCAACTATTTAAACAGTTATCCACATTTCACAAGTTAATACCACTGTCTCAGAAAGATACTCAAATTATCCCCTTAAATTATTTTATGAAGGATAACAAAAAAAACTATTTTCACACACCTTAGAGTTAATTGTCGCCACATAACCTCAAACAAAATGGGTGAAATAGATTTTAAAAATAAACACAAAACATGTAATAACAAAATAACCAGTTTGTTGTATACATTCAATATCAAGAGAAGGCAAATAAAATATTTAAAGGAGTGTCAATCGCATGCAAAACAGAAGCTGGTCGTAGGCACAGGTGACAGGTAGGTGTCACGGGCAGTAGGCGAAATGTCCGGCACCAACCCTATCCTCTAAGATTGATAGTCACAGTCAGCGAGCTTGATACAGAGGTTATGTTGATACCGGTGCACTTGTCTATGGCAAATGAATAAGCTGTGCCACAGGCACAAGTGGAAACAAATCATATACTATTTGTCGAAAGGCATTTGACACTTTCATATTTTGATACAAGTAAATTGAAAGTTCATACTTTTGCATCTTCTGAAACCGAACAAGGCTAATGGTTGCTTTATGCAATGCACTGCTTGACGCATATGTTTTAAGAGTTGTGACACTAACGTATAAAAGTATTTAAATGGTTTTATTATTTTCACGGGCAGTGTCTTGTGTATTTAATTAATATTTTTGGTGAAACACAGTGTGATTAACTGAAATATGGCGCATTATTTAAACAATAAAAAGCAGATTTGTTAAGCAGTGATAATCTGTGATAGTGATAACGATAGATAATGTGATAAATTAGTTGGAGTGTAGTAAAAATGGATAATGACCAAATTCTGGATAACTATGATTGTGAGTAGAGAATCTGGTTTATATTTTCAATTTATTGGTGAGGTACAGGAATGGCAAAAAGGAGGAGGTGGCCATTAATATTTTCATAAATAAACATGTTTCAATCATTCTTTGACATGACAAATTCTAGTTAACTTTGTTAAAGCCTATTTAAAAACAATAGTGTAACCAACGCTGTGTAATATAGATCCACCGTGACTCTTAAAAATATTAGTATCGGAGTCGGATCAGCGGTCCTCAACAAGTTTTCGAATAAAAAATCACGAAATTTATTTAAAACTAGACTTTTTATTAAACTTTTAATTATGTGTTCTCCACAGCGAACTGTACTGCTGATTAAAATATTTGTACTTATTTAAGGTTCCCCTTGTATAATTCAATATATTAAGGTTATTTACATATTTCAAGAGCTATGTTTGTGAGCAATGTGCATCTTCAAATGACCACTCCGTTTCGCCAGATATATGCAGTATGGACATCTAAAGGTAGGAGCCTTCTGACACTCGTATTTCTTATGCCTCCACAGCGACGGTTTGTGTCTATATGACGTGCCACATATGTCGCATTTAAATCCTGAAACTGGAAGTTATTCCCATGAGTATATAGACAAATCGGGTTATTTCAAATCTCGCTATTGCACTCTGTTTTAACCACAGCATAGATAGAGCAGCGGAATCACTTGAATGGATGTAAGTCGCGCATAGCAGCGCGCGTATCCATTTTAGGCTGCGGTGGCCTTCGCTACCTGTCAGTTTGTCTCAAACGCTGACGTGCAAGCACCATTTGTACGTACAGTGGTGGATTAATATAGAATTAATATACAAGGTGATCGGGAAAATATAGGAAATCTCTCGGGTGCAGATAGAACATGAAAAAATAAGATGAAAAATTCCTATACATTTTTTTTCTATACGCCCTCCTATGTGTCTTTGAAGAACGCCGCTGGAAATCGGCTTTTCTTGAGTAACTTTTAAAGTGCATAATTAAATAAAAATTTAATGTGATGGACACTAGTAAGGACCTCTTAAAATAGTGTCCTTGAAATATATTTAGCTTCTTTAGTTTACCAGGGGCGGGCTAAGCTTTACAATTTAATGCCTAAATTTCTATTTTTTTGTTGTCGACAACAAAGTGCAATACGACACTATTCAAACAACAGGAAAGTTTCAATTTAAGATGTTTAATTCGAAAAAATACTAAATTTTAAAAAATACACTGGTTCACCATAGGCTCCGTGAAGTCTGATATACTCGCGGACACGACGAATTGAGGACTGCTGTACCCGCCACAATAACTCAGCACATCACAATGAGACTTGATTCTGTGTAGAAGTTTCTTTCTATTATCGACCGGAATACACCAAATGTTTGAGGTATCCCAACAGGTAAAAATCCAACGGCGTTAGGTCGGGAGATCCAGGAGACCAGGCAATAGGTCCTCCTCTACCTATCCAACGGTTTGGATAGTTATTCAGGTGGTCCCGCACACCAACACTGAAATAAGGTGGTACCCCATCGTGCATGAAGTACATGCTTCAGCGAGTTTCAAGTAGCAAGTGTTCTATTACATCTTGAAAGGCGTTCTGAAGGAACTCCAAATAAAGTCGTCCATTCAATCGTTCCGGCAATACGAATAGTCCAATACAAAGATTGCCAATGATTCCTATCCAGATATTAATTGATTGAAACTAATACTGCTGATGAGAAACAATAGTGGCATGAGGATTTTCATTGGCACATACATATTTTGTGTAAATTGATACCATTTTTAGTAACCCTTGCTTCATCGATAAAATCCAATAGCCAGTTTGCAAACTGCATTCTTCAGGAACCAGTTCATTTATTTTTTGAAAATGGTACTATTGTTTTCGATGCATTAAATTGTGCCATCAGGAAAGCTCGTTGATGGAATGTTTTCTACAGTAGTAGGGTCTTTAAAATTTAGGCTTTAGGTAAAGCTTAGTCCGCCGCTGGTAAACTAAAAAAACTAAATATGTTTCAAGGACACTATTTTAAGAGGTCCTTACTAGTGTCCATCATATTAAATTTTTATTAAATTATATTAAGTACTTATTTAGGAAAAACAGAATTCCAGCGGCGTCCTTAAGGGACACACATCTCCATAGGGGGGGTTGCTGTAAGGAAAAATGTTTAGGAACTTGTCATCTTATTTTTTTATGTTCGCTAACAACAATGCTACCGATGTTTGCTGGTGACTGTAAATATACTACGTTCAATTAGTCGTCAATCGAGATGCCTTCTAAATGTCGACAGCTTAAGCACGTCTAAACTACGAATAGCGAACATTAGAAATAACCTCAATTCTATACACCCAATTGTTGCATACAAGGATGGTTTTGATAAAGACTTTTCAGAATTGTATGAATTTAAAATTATTTTTAAGATTAAGTCTAACCAGGAAAAAATAAAAACATAACTATACAATACATAATAAATGTTCGATAAAACACATAATGTTGAATATTATATATTTTATTTTATTACCTTAATATTAAATAAACACAAATATTTATAAAATTTACTACCAAGAAAATGGTATATTCTATTTATAATAAATAAATAAAAATCATTTTCCATGAAAAAAGTCATTTGCTAAAAATATGAATACACAATAGAAAAATAAAAATATATCTAATTTTTTCAAAAAATAAAAATATCTTACATACAGTGACAACTATCACAACTTAAATGGCGAATATTCGTATTTGATACTGTACAGGATGTTCCAATTTGCAACACTGGATTTCTTTTTCGAAAAACTAAGTTGGGACACACTGTACAATAATTGAAATACATTAAATAATGTTGGAAGTCATTTCCTTCGAATATACTTCTGGATGTTTACTAACTACGTGCCCTTTTACAGAATTCTTATGTTTGGCTTTATAGGAACACAGAGGGCACTGAAACTTTGGAAGTTGGCGGCACTCGAATTTGCTATGTCTCCATAGTGACCTTTTGGCTTTATAAGACTTGCCACAAATCATACATGAGTATGTGGGCCTCCCTAAAATTAATTGGGTATCATTTAATTTCCAGTTGGGACGTATTTATTGCATAAAATGTATTTACAGGTTAGATGACACAAAAGGGTTTAACAAGATCAAAGCAGTTTAAATGTCATACAATTGTTTTTCTTCTACGTTGCTTTTATTTAATCAGCCTACAGAAAAAGGGCTGCTACTTTTTGAAATTATTTATCCACTGGTGAATTAATAACTCTGTTCGCACAGCAGTTGGAAACCGTTTCAAATCATCTGACGCACGCGCAATTTATTTATAATGCCTCCATAAGGTTGTAAATCCATTGTATTAGCTAGAATGCGCATGCTCCCGACGATTGGAAATTAATTTGTGTATTGTGCGAACAAAGCTAATGTGTGATACGGTGTGAAAATATTATACATTTCCATGTTTGGTAGATTCGTGCAACTTTAAATTGACCTTCTGTTTTGCTTGGTAAGGGCAATATCGGCATTTAAAAGTAGGGGCCTTTTGACATTCATATCTCCTATGTCTCCAAAGTGATGGATAGTGTTTGTAGGGTTTGCCACAGGTGTCACATTTAAATCCTAAAACAAATATCGTTTAGTTCCCCAAAAATATTATATTTATATTATTTGAAAATTATTAAAAATGTTACAAATTTTGGGACGTAGTAGAAAATGTTA
Source organism: Monochamus alternatus (assembly GCA_037114965.1). Taxonomy (NCBI): domain Eukaryota; kingdom Metazoa; phylum Arthropoda; class Insecta; order Coleoptera; family Cerambycidae; genus Monochamus; species Monochamus alternatus. Next base: position 143,334,284 of record CM073426.1, on the reverse strand, counting down.
AGACTTGAACATATAAGTTAGAAACTTTTTGATCAGTAATAATGACTTTTCATAATATTACTGTTCAGTCGATGATTGTGAAGCTAATGCGCGGGATAATATTTAGTTCTTTCACTCCCCCAAGAATTCTGAAAGGTAATATAAAAGTATTGTGCTGTGTTAGTTAAAATGCCTTATAGGTTCAATAATACGTATACACTTTGAAGATTTCAGCAATGGAAAGAAACTTAAGGTTTTGTCGAAGGGCACAAAATTTGCGAAACTAACACCTGCATAGTGAACATTATGAATCATTTACTGACATTGCTAAAGTCTGTGATCTCTATAAAATAAATATTATATTATAAGATATTTATTACCACATCAAAATTTGTTAATAGAAGAATGCGCTAGTATTCGTGAGCAGATAATTTTTGAGTAAATGCCTTTATTAAAACATCCATGTGATACTTGTTTAGCGTACTGTAATGCACCTAATTCGAATCACTCTACATTATTTTCTACACTAAAAGCTTACAAAGGAAGTAAAGGGCCATTTAGTGATTTAACAGTGCCTCCGAAAAAACAGCACATTTTCGAACAGGAGTTTCGATCTTATATTTTTATGTCTTAACCTCCTCTAAGTATGTACCAAAGTTCCTAACCTTTTTTTAACATCTTGCATAATTAATCTGCTATTTTTAATTATACTTACTTTTAAGGAAACTTCTTTTTAACTGAAGACCAGGTTCTGATATTTAATGAAAATTTTGTGGAAGTAAAAAAAATGCAAACATTTCAAATTCGAACAAAATTTTCTATAGTAAGAACAAAAACTGACCAAGTATCACTTAGTTTCGAGTATACAGTACGAAATCTTTACAAATACGAGTAAGGCAACTCTACAACAAAACATTTTCACAAAAAAAAACTGAGACACTAATTATTACTGTGAAAGACACCATTTTTGAGGAAGAGGAAAAACTTTGACGAATTTTTATTTTACCTTTACATAAAGATCGATTAGAATAAAAACAAGTTTACTAACTTATTTATGTATAAAATTGTATATTTCTTTAAGCAATTAATTGAGGTATTAATATGAACATAATAACAATTAGATCCTCGACAATTTCCCAATTCAAATTGGTTTTCATTCTTCAAACTCAAAAGGATGACACTACATTGTATAGGTACAACCACAAAACAAATTTACTTTTGGAATCATGTACAATCTATGGCAATAATAATGGCACTATTTAATACGAATTTGACAACTTGTTTTGAATTGCTGATTGTGCAATGAAATCCACTTTCAACTTTTAACATTTAAGTATTCCTTCTATATTGATATGTGACAGCAAATTAAAAAGAAAATTAACCTTAAAAAATTAAAATTTGTACGCCCTATAAATCAAAAACTAAGAAACTTTAGATGCACTTCTCTCCATGATTACTTGAGGAATCACTACCTGAAATATTTATTACTTAGGAAACACTTTGTATATATCCTCTCAAATGGCTTCTGACGTTTTAATAATAGTTGCTTCAGTCCTTCAAGAATATTCAGATAAATTGTCAGCAGTGCTATGAAAGATGTACGGTGTGAAAATCAAGAAGGTGCTCTCGCACTCTGCACCCGATTTTCTCATGATCTCTTCAACTTTGTCTTCTAAAACTTTGCACATAGTTTATTCTATACGTACACAATATAAATGCAAATTATCAAAAGTTCTTCGAATATGTAGGTAAATTTTCCGAAATGTTTCACAATTTCGATCCCTTCTGACAACCCTTTAGCGTCCACTTACCCTTCTGGCAATGTTTCCCCTGTTTTTTCTCTTGATCCTCGACATATACGCAAATTTTCAACCCTGACAGTTTTTTTGTCGGAAAATTTACATATTACAGCGCCCATCACCACACTTAACTTTCAGCGCGCCTTGTGACGGTCGGGCTTTCGCTTTGTGGGCATCAATCGAACCCCAGGTAAGATATTTTATGGACCAAGGCTCTAAAGCTAGCTATTAGTAGACTATTAGTTGTTCCACTCACCAAGATGGATGAAATTTCTACTCAGAACTTCCAGTAGATCAAAAATTGTTTTGATGGAGTGCCATTATTATTGCAATAGATTGTTCAATGCAATAAAGCATTGTAATTCTTACTTCAAGTTTAAATAAGATGGATCTCATTTCATCATTTATTTCATGTACTTAACGTTTATATATGTTATGAAAACATTGTGAATATTTAGTGTTTATGTGTCGTCTATGTCTATGACATGAATAATGATTAGAGCAACTGAACAAAATGAAAAAAAAAATGTAAATTTACCACACTGATAGATGCATATACGATTTTCATTGAACAATTCAAAATAAATAAATATAATTTTTATTTTCATTCAATTAGTTATGAATTATATTGGATTAGGTATCATTATGCACAATGTCCAATGTGATATTTTTACCAATACTTGTCACACTGCTAAGCTGTCTAGTCATTATGAACAAGTTAGTCAAATTGTTCCAAGCATACAAATTGTTCTAGAATTAACTGACTACACTTGAAATAAAATGAGAAAAATAAAAAATGCTTCGATTTCGAAATGCATATTGAAATTTCTAAAATATCTCTGAAGATTTTTGACGTAGAACAATGAAACTTGAGTTGAACAAAAAAAAAATAGAGAATTCAGTCACTGCTTTTATTCCTAGTGATATTCTTACGAAAACATTTTTTCATATTTGGCTTCTTGCCTTTAACATTGCCATTCTATAACTTTAAATATAACTAAATATAAATTTGGATTTTGTGCTACCTTTGGTAAAACTGATAATTTCTATGCCGATAATTTTATCGATATTTTCATTAATCGCACATCTCACTTAGACATTTTAACAAAAAAATATATACCTACATTTTTTTAGTAAAACTCACAAGAACATTTTATAATAGTTGTTGTGGGTTCAAAGTATCCAATAATAAACGAAAAATTAGTTTTTAAAATGAAATAATTTTTTTATCTTATAAACAGATATTTTGTAAACATATGATTTGTTTTAGAAATTTCAACATCTTATTTTAATCATTTCATCATTAATTCAAATTAACGAATTTATCAAATATCCTTACATATATTACACAATTATCCACAGTACAGTATGTTTCACTGGGAAATGTACATTTATGTTAACAGTAAATACAGCGCAACAATTCGCTAATTTATCATAAACTTGAATAATTTTTATAAATCATCTGATGCATACAGAAAAAAAGAAAAATTACAACAGATACTCAAAGTGTTCTACATTGTGTTGAACACACTTTAGTGTACTGCTGTAGTTCATAATTCCATGAACAGTTCTTTTATGTTCCATCAATTTTAGGATAATGACAGCGATTTGGTTTGTCCTTGTATCGGCAGTCGAATCGACATAAATCTTTTCCTAAACAAAGAAGGTTGCCTACAAAGGTCTGAATCCATTCGCTATTTTGTGTACCAATCTTCATATTGCATTTCTTTGGTGTAAGTACAGTACATTTCCAAAAGTCCTCAGCTTTTAATTAACCAAGCATAATATAGACGTATAAAGTTATTAGGTAGTTTTACGTCGTTAAAATTTAAATCCAAATCAAAATAAAATTTCCAGAAGCGTGTACTTAAAATTTGTGAGGTTAAGATTTTTTATTGTTGTTTTATAGCTTAGATGATAAAAATGTATAGTATATTTTACGTTTATCTCATACTTCCTCGTTAATATAGGTAGTGTTAATAGTTGTGCTGCTACATATACCCTTGATAATCTTGTAATTTTTTAGAGGTATAAATATGATGCTTCGTACCTGCATGGTGCTCCCCTAGTAAGAATAACTTGGCTATGCAGGAAGTAAGTCATAAAGTCGTGATTTATAAGGTAAACGCAACTGAACCGAAATTTTCAGTCATATTTTGTAGCAGCATCGAAAACACTTGGCATATGTAACTACATAATTATATAATAATAAGCTTAAGTTTAAGATTCTCTGTTTATAAACTGTTACTAATATTGTTACAGTACGGTCTAGCAACATATATAAGCACAGAAACGATTGAAACAACTTTATATTCAAATTGTAACAACACTGAGTTGGATGGTGAAAATCAAATTATATACCAATGACGTCATCTATCTCAAATATACTACAATGCTATTGGACAAAAGTTTATAGGTACCTTTCTCTGTTTAGGAATCTTTACAGCTAGTGTCGCGTGATTCATTAATTCTAATGCAGTATGGATTTGGTATTTTTTACACTAATGTATGATTTTATACAGAGTGGTTCGTCTTTTATGGTAACTTAAAAAAATGGCTATAACCGGCAAAACGCCCTGTATTGACTGTTAACGAAACGTTTCCCGATGAAATTCTCTGCATACTTCTATTACTAAACACTAACAAGGATTGTGGGTCTCAAAAGGTATAAAATATTCCGGTTCATCAAAAGAAGACTTTTCTAGGAATACTTTCGGCATCACATAGGTGATTTCGGGATGCCTGCTGACTACGTGTGACTCGACAGTACATTTTTGCTTCGCCCTGTAGGAGCAAACGGGGCATTTAAATCTAGGCTGCTGTTGACATTCGTATTTGACGTGTCTCCACAGGGACCTCCTCGCTTTATATTTCCTGCCACATACTCCGCAAGGGTAAATAATCCTTCCTAAAATAAAATACATTGAAGACAACATGAATTCTAAATGGTACTACTTGGCTAAGTATAAAAATATATATTTCAGCAAGTACAATGGCAAAAGAGGAAAAATTGATAAGAAAACCTTCAGTACGTACGTTAATCAACTAAATGAAGAACTGCGTTCTTATATTAATATATTTTCTTCAGTATATGGACCAGTATACCAGTATTTTATACAGGATTCTTAAATAAGCTAAGATAATAAAAGAATGTACTTTTAGGCTATTTTGAAGACATTATATTAAAGCAGTAAGACACAAAAAAACCACATTCAACGTTGCCAGACTATGGACTACACCTCGCGCATTATCCCAGATTTCATGAATGTAATATTTTTAAAAAACTTTAACATCATAACATTAAGCTATATGTTTGGACCATTTTACTAAAAACGTCCTAAACAGTCATATATTATTAGAAAGTATTAAAAGATGACCCAGTATGTATATAAAATGTTGTTTTTATAAATAGAAATCTATATATTTAACCCATATGTTACTATATACAGGGTGTTTTTTAAGCAGAGGTAAAAAATCCAGAGGCGTATTTTGTGGCCAAAAATTAGTGCTTTTTGTTATATAAATGTGCGGTCTTAACATGTTAAAGATTAAAAAAAAAATTATTCTAAATTTCTAAATCCCTTGAGAAGGGAGCATCGTCAGGTAGTTCAGGAAAAACGTTTTCAAGAAAATGAATGAGACACCGGTTAAAATTCTTGGTAAGGCCCTACAAGAAAATATTCAATAATACCCGCCCATACATTCAAAGAAAACTGATATTGAAATGGATTTGCGTCTTTTCCAATTTCGTGTAGAACAGCTTCTTTTAACTCAGGCGTTCTAACACTCAAAGGTCTTCCAGAAATTGGACCTTTCTGATAAGAGCCTGACTCATTTCTGAACGTTCTTAGATTTGAAATTGGATGAAAACCATATTGGCCATTTTAGCATTTGAATATGCATAAGCCATTATTAAAACTTCATATTTAAAAAAAAAATAAGCTTAATTTGACAATACACAATATTAAATAAGATGACGGCTTCTCATTATTATTGTGTTACATGCCCTAAGATATATTTAAGTAATTTAAGTACCTGTGTAAAAATTCACGTGATCAAATAAATCAATTTCGTTGTTAATCGGTTAATTTCAATGACGCATATGATGACCAATTTTATTTGTAATAATAAAGGGTGATACCCACACCTCCGCCACTGGTAAGTTTCTAAACCTAGTAATTTTGTGTTTCATACCTTCTGTCATACTCAATATGCACACCGAATTTGGTTAAATTATCTCAAGCTGTTTAGAAATTAAAAATTAGAAATTTATTTTTATTTTTTTTAATTTTTGACCCCACATTTACATAACAAAAAAACCTTATTTTTCACACAGAATACACCTCTGGATGTTGGGCATCTACTTAAGAAACACCCTGTATAGTTCAATTATTTCATAGACACCATATAATAACATTTGGCACAGTGACAGTACATTTTTTCGAGCTAAAATGCAAACCATATATTAGAGTATTATGAATTTTATTCAATATACAACATCCTTCCCATAAAAATAAATAATTTATGAAACATTGGACCTAAGATTTCGATAGATGTTTCTGCCTTATATGCGTTGCTAAACTTGTTTTGTACTTAGTCATGTGTGGACAGAAAGGGCAATGCAGCTGCGGATCCTTCTGACACTCGTAACGTAGATGCCGAAGCAAAGATCTTCTAACTTTGTATGACCTTTCACAGGTAGGACACTGGTGAACAGATTCTGCTAAAAAAAAAATATATTACCAAAAACGCACTTGATAAAGACATAACTTAAATACATTAAGCGGTGCGGTTTACCTAACTTTTGACAGTACCAACTGTGGTTTCTTTTAGTTTCCCACATACATTAACTAAATATATAAAATGATATGAAAAATAATTTTGGAGTGGTTCCAATAAAGCCAATCTTCTGAATGACATTCCTCATGCTTTTATATGTTTTATAAGTTATTCTTCACCTTATTCAGAAACCAATTGTTGGGTTAATTTAATGAATAATTCTGAGAATACCGTACTGTAGTTGTTTATTTTACGATTACAAGTTAAATAATGACATGCCTGTGTTTCTTCAAAATATGCTTCTTCATGTTGCCTCTTAAATTTGCCCGGTACTCACAGCTTGGTTCTGGACATTTAAATTGTGCTACCTTATCACATGAAAACTTCCGATGCTCATACAGGCCTTTCGCGTATTTGTAGCTTCTTCCACATTGTAAGCAAGCGTGTTTGTATTGCGCTAAAACATAATAATTAATAAAATATCACTATATAAGAGGTCATATTTTTCTGCTGTCCAGAAGAATAGTTCAATGGGACCATTTTGAAACCATGTTAGTCATTAATAGATAAAAATCGGTAGCTAAGTACCATACAAGTTTTGGCCAAGGATAAGTAATATAAAATGACTTTTCCTAAATCTCGACAGTATTAACTGCGATTTTTTATGGTTTCTCACATACATTAGCCTAAGAGAAATGACACACACAGCAGTTTCACAACTGACGATGCTAAGAATGTTTTCAAAAACGATACGGCGACCAACAGAGATGTGTGTTTTGATCTGTATTAGTAAACAAACCGACGTGTTTGTCATCGTCTTTGCAAAATAACATAAATAAATAAGAAAAACAATGTAGCAGTGTTTCCAACAAAGTTATATCTTCCAAATCAGGTACCTGCTTGTTCAGTTTCTTTTGAAGGTACTGGTCATTCTACCAGCTTCTTCAAAAGGCCTCTACTATTTAGTTCACTTCAAGAATAAATACTATACTGCAGTTATTTATTTCATGACCACAATATCAGACGAAAGATTATTCGTACAAAAAACTATTTTCTTTTAGAGAAGAATACAATTATTTTGTACCAAATAATATTTAAAATTCTCTGTATAAATGTATTTTAACATAAACGTGAGCGTCTAAAATACATTAAATTTTTTAATCATGTATTCAGAAGCTCTAAGAAAGACAGAAAATCGAAAAAAATAAAACGAACAGCATCATATCTGCAAAAATGTTTTGGGGTAAGTACAAAGTTAACTTTCATTAAAAGAGAACAAATAAAGCGCAGATATATGTCTGTTTGAATTTGAATTCCAAAATTTATAACCGCATTATATCAAATAAAAAGTTCAGAACACTAAATAACGCCCAAATATACAATATATAACCTCAAATATATACACACAAAGTTAGAAAGCCACTTCTTGAAACATCTTGTACATACGCGTACGCTTTGATGAAACATTAGTTCTAATATAAATGAACACTCCTATTAAGAAATCATTAATGTATTTAATTGTATGAATTTTACAACAGTAGGATTGGAACGCCTAAAAGTACGCATTCCTTAAGAGTACGCATGTTACAATTGTTATAATTACGTAGTTGTTAAATAAACAATGTGGTGTGTAATTAAAAGCCCTGTATTTAACCTTTCAGATCATGTATTGGAGGTTATGTAACGCCTGCTATGACGGGCTATTCATTTCATTTCTGCAAGAGTACGCATTCATAGAGTACGTATTCAAAGAGTACACATCCAAAGAATACGAATACGTATGTAGAGGTAGTTCTGTCATAAATAAAGCAAATGTGATGGACAAGTCCTGGCCTATTTTCTTCAAGAAAATTGCATCTCTCTAGTTCTTATCGCGTTCGAGCTGCAGGTACCACTTTGAAAAACCGAGTGATATCGAAAACGCCATGTAGCTTGAAAACAGTAAGGGATAAAGAGATGCGCTTTTCACCATTGTTATGTTGTCAAAAATAGTTCAGGACTCGTCCATCAGATTTGCTCTATCTGATTTATTTTTCTAATAAAACTGTAAAAGTTATTAAGGAAGAACGGCCTGATTTAACTTCTATTTAACTTTCTTAACTTTGTTCTGTTCTGTTTTTAAGAGTGGTGATTCTCAGTATCTAATTTATCCTTAGTTACACAAAATACAATTAAGGTACTAGACTCCAAAGAGTAGATAGACTTTTCAAAAGCCTTTGACACCATCAACTATAATATTACTGAGACTAACTGAATCTGGATTTTCTAATAATTTAATTCAGTTCTCATCAACTTATTTAAAAGGACGGTCGTACTATGTTGCTTTCAATGGATTTGAATCTCATAAATTTATGGTCACTTCTGGTGTTCCTCAATGGTCCAACTTTAGACATCTCATATTTTTGTTATTTGTCGATGATCTTACTAAAGCCGTTGAATGTCCCAAACGCCTTTTTGCTATTGACTTAAAAATCTATTACAAAATTAATAACATTGATAATTGTCAGTTTATGCAGTCTTAAATAAATATTATTCAATATTGGTGTAATACATTTAAACTTAATTTTAATCATCAATAAATGTAAAGTAGTTAACTATACGTGAAAAAATCATAGTATATTATATAACTACTCATTAAATAATGTTACTTTCGAGAGAGAGCGTACAATATTAGATTTAGCTATTCTGTTTGATTCAAATCTGAGTTTTTCACAGCATATACAACACATATCGAAATCGTCTTATAAAAATTTAACGTTTATTATGAGGAATTGGAACTTTTTTACTCACGTCGATGCATTTACTATATATTTCATTAGTGCGTTCTAAACTGAAATCTGGTATCCTATATACCAAAACCATTCTTTATCGCTTGAATCCATGCAAAGGAAATTCTTAAAATTTCTATCTTTTAAAAAAGTTGGTATATATCCCGATATTGATTTGATTGATTGACTCATACTTTATTTTATTGTTTCTCCTGTAACATTTATTATAATTTTTGTCCAGTAAATGGAATTTTCTGTTGGGCAATAAAGTTTGAATTTGAATTTGTTTTAAGTGCAGCTGTGTAAATAAATATTTTGGGTGTTATTCATAATTAAATATGAAATGCGTACTCTTAAGCACTCTTAAGCACTCGTACCCTACTCAAGTAATTGTTGTTTTAACAAATACAAAATTTACACGTCACTGTCAAGCACATAAGTAAAATCTCAATTCTATAAGTCTAATACGTTATGTTTTCTTATAATATGTTTCTTCATATTTCCCCGTAAATTCGCTGTATGCTGGCAGTTGGCAATCGGGCAATGAAATTGAGCTGGTTTTCCACAAACAAATTTTCTGTGCTCGTAAAGGCCGTTCATGTATTTGTATTTTTTTCCACACTGTTCGCATCGATACTTATATGGTCCTAAAACATCACCGATTTTAATGACAGTAATAAAATGAGAAGATATACTACAGAGTTAGAACACAGTTGAAATCTAAATGTAACTGAAATTGTAGAGTTGCATGCACTACCTTGCATAAAACAGCCCATATAATTCATACATTTTTGTCACAGTGAATTCATAATATTAATTTTGACTTTATTCTAAAGATATGAAGTTGGTTCAAAATAATTTTCTTATATGCTGGCACATAGAGTTATGTATGTCCTATGATGCTCTTAGTAATAACATTTGGCATCAAAATAATGATAGGTACATCTTTTATTCTTTCATAAAGGCAAGTCAGTATAATACTGCTACCTTGTTACAATTGTTTTCTAACATTGATATACATAATATTTATACACCAAGTGAGTTGATATTCATTATCAAGAAAAGTTCTAGTAAATAAATTCACTAAAGTCACGTGGCGTATATCCAATCCAATTATCCAATTGTGACAGATTATTAATATTTAACTAGCTAACTGATTGATCTATGAGATTGTATTAAATGTTGCTTGGATTCACCATAACAACTAATTGTTGTTGAATTCAGATGTGATTCATGTCAACATTCAATATTTTTGTCTTGAATTGTTTGAAAGTAAAAGTGTCTGGAAATAATGGAACAAGATTCATTCATATTATCAGATTGTGTACCGGACGATGTATTATTAGAAACACGCATTTTATCTATATAAAAGAAAAACTCAAAATATATTTTCGTGGATTTGGTACTTTTATAGTTTTTTTATACACTAGCGGAAAAAATCTCAATTTTTTACGATTTTTCAAATGGCTGTATCTTTGGAAAAAAGGTCGTATGTGAGTGAAAAAAAAAGGAATTTGAAGCTTGGAGTGTCTAGTTTATGGATCTTGCGATAAAACAAATTTCTAAGCAACAATTAGCGCAAAATCCTAATGAATATCATGGAAAGAAAATTTTTCGAAATTTTTTGCACTCTTATTTTTAGTGCACGTACTTCAAAATTTGATACCTAACCACTATATGGATTGGATATGTTGTTCATTTAGCTTCAATTTCTTTTTTTTTGTCGGCCTCGATAAGACCATTCCTCACTGAGTTATCAGTCTTTGAATGAAAATGCATCATTTTATCTTCTCTCAGCAATATCTCAGGAACCAATGGTCGTTCAGAAAATGGAAGGGGGGTTTTGGAAACCTGGATCCATTCTCTACAATGTTCTGGCATGTTTTTTCAGGAAAAATTTTTTTGTCATCCTTAACATGAATTTCGAAAAACAGGACTTTATGAGGTCTTTCAGAAAATCACGTGCCACAGAGAATATTGGGAAAATGACTAATGTTCAATATGCATCTTAGAGGCCGTTGTACCCCCAAAAGCCCTACAAAGTTTCAACCTGATTCATCAAGCCGTTTTATTGTTTCATTCGATTGAATTTTTGAAAAAATTGAAGGACCGCGTTTTTTTGCCTTTAGAGCTCATAATCTGTAAAAAAATGAAAAAAAAATTTATCTTCATTTTTTTCGACATTTTTATTGCGGAAAGCGTTTGAAGTCATGAATAAAAAAATTTTCTCAAAAATTAAAAAAAAAATATTTTTTGAAAAATTGAAGAAAAAAATTGTACGAGTCTTTTTAACCTACAAAAATAAAAAATGTACAGTGTAGCCTGTAGATTGAATTGAAAATGCATATGAGTATACTAGGCACAGTTTTCGAAGATTTTCGGCGATTTTACTTGCCGAAGCATGTGCTGATTTGTCAGTATTAAGAAGACATGGTAGATGGCGATCTGATTTTGTTGCGGAAGACTATAGAGAGTAGTAATTTAAAATAAAACTGAAATTTCAAAAAAATTATTATGCGAAGGGGTTGCATTTGATACATTTGGGCGTCATGAGGTGGTAATAGGTAATAGAATTGTTCAAATATCAGGCGATAAGTTACAAATTTCTTCTAATGAAAATGAAATCGTTAGTTTCTATCGATTCGGAGCAAGTATCCATTCCAGTCAGTAGTGGCATCAGTCTCAACTTAACTGGTTTAAGGAATTGCAATATTTATATTAATTATGTATTTTTTTGGTGTTTTTTGAAAATAAAAAAAATATTAATTCGCAAGTGAATAAAATATTATTTGTTACAGTTGTTATGGAATTAATAAAGTCGTTTTAATCTGTCACAATTGGATAAAAATGAATTATCCACAATTACATACCTTTAGAAAATAGGAACGGTTCACAAATTCTGTAAATGATCCCTGAATAAACAAATATCCAATGTTAATAGTTTTAGAAACAGAATCCATCTTAAGGGGCTTTATTGAAAAATACACAACATAGACACCTATTATTAAAGCAACAAATAATTTGCACTAGCAGTCAGTGAATTTGCACATTGAATCTTTATGAGAATATTTATGAAATTGATTGTACTCAACTGGGTGCGACCTAGCTACGTGTTTTTTAAAATTATACAGAGTGTACTTTCTTCCTACATTCGCACAATAGCCGTAAGTACAAGAGTAGTTCTTTTCTATGCCACAGTGTCTGCGAACGTGACAATACAAAGATATTTCTGTAGCGTAGCTCCTTCCACATTTTTCACATCGATATTTCCCTACAAAATAATTAATTTTTATTAGCAAAATTGACAGTTTTATGTAAAGTTATCAGTTGAATTCGAACCTCCATAAGTATTCCCCCATGTGACACATATATGAAACAGTTGATGAATAAGGAGAACATAATTTATTAACCTATCAAAAAATAAAATGTTAAGACAATGTTAACAAAAAAAATACTAATTTAGTTCTATTAATTTGTAAAAATTGACAATATGGAGAAAGGATGAAACATAAACAAAAAGCTAGTACAAAATAATTCGAAAGGTTTATATTTTTACTTTTATTGAATGATGTCTTGAAAAATACACCATTAATATACGAACAAGTCTTATGTAATTTTATTTTGAACATAAAACTATATGATGCGTATGTTCAGGCATTAACAAATCTAAAAGGCATCATTCATTAGGTTTACACATAGATAAAGACTAGATTATACATATTTTTAAAAATTAAATTATTACAAACTATTATTCTGTATCATTACTCAATAGTCATTCATTATACAGGGTATCCTGATCATATAAGCAATAAGGCAAGAATAAGTACTGTGATGCTTCTTTCAAAATTCAGTCAAAATACACTAGCCGCAACATAAAGGCTTCAAACTTAAAAAGAAGTGAGCGTTGCCAATCAAATTTTGTCAACTGACTAGGACTTGAAATTAGGGTAGATAACGAAACCATAACCAAACGACACTAGGCGTCGACACGTTCTAATTTTTTTTCTCAGAAGCATACCACTTCACCATTCACAAATATTAAAAGAACTTTTCGTTCGAAGGTTTTTTTTTTCAAATAAATTCTTCTGGTGTTTATAACGGTTCAAAAAATACAGAGCACTTATTGTGTAACTGGAATATTTCGTTTACCATATTAATCATCAATTTTTGATCAGATGGGCCTTGCAAAAACAGTAGGTAGTGTTTTATTTTAATCCCAATTACATATAAAGTAGCTTTTGAAGAAAACAAGTGCGGTAACTCACAAACCTATATTGACTTATAAACAAATATCCAATACAACAGAAAATAATAGTCGTAACAAAAAAAAAATACCTACATCAATTAAGAACCCTTAAGGAAAATTCGATATAAGCATCATTAATATATACACATATATTGTAGCGTTTTCTTATTTTGGATAAATAATATAGGCCAATATTCAATTCCTTTTAAAATTCACTTGCTTTTCTACTGGAACTACAGATGCCTGCAATAGAATAAATTTAAAAAAGTAAATTCATCCAAAATAAGAGAACGTTACAATATATGTGTAGTTATTAATGGTGCATATATCGAGTATCTATTTATTTTTTTATTATTATAAGGTTCTTTAATTGATGTTCATTTTTTTGTTACGATTATTATTATTACCTTTTTTATGGAATATTGGTATTAAGTCAATAACTATGCTTACAGTATTCGACTTATTTTCTTCAAATCCAACTTTATAATACAAATGAAAATAAAATAACATTAAATTAAAATACTAAGTACTATTTTTGCAAAGCCCATCTAATCTATATTGATAACTGATGTTGGTCGGTATCTTTTGAACTATTATAAACACAAGATAAAGTTATTTAGAAAAAAGTTTCAAATGAAAAGCTCTTTCAATATCCATAAATAAGTTGTATATTTCTGAGAAAAACAATTTTGGAGCGTCACGACGCTCGTCGTCATTTGGATATAGTTTCGTTATCGACCTTAAATTCAAATCTTAGTCAGCTCAAACAAATTTTGGACGGCAAGGCTCACTTTGCTTCAGACGTTTACAAGAAATAGGCATTTTCCATGATAAAAATATCACCCTATACATAAAATTTCATATTTATATTTTGTCATAACATTATTCAGGTTATTCCAAAAAAGTAAGTGAGGTTATGTAATGTCCTTCCATATTTCTATTGTGAATAGTTTCCACAAATTCTGTTTACATTACAGAATACCTATCAGTAAGCTTAGCGTGACGAAACATGTGCCTTTTTAGGTTTCCAGTGATATGGGTTTTGTAGGAACAATAAGGACACACCAATGATGGTTGTTTCCCACAATATACCTTCTGGTGGATGTATAAGCATTTTTTATTCGTATAGGATTTGCTGCAAACTTCGCAAGAGAATTTTTCCAAGAGACCTTAAAAAATAAGTTCATATTACCATACAATATTTAAAAATGAGAACAATAATAGCAATGCCATGGTAAATAGATATAAATAATAAAAATATTATTTAACTTATTTTTATTGAAATCGAATGTACCACAATTGTGTTCCTTCATGTTCACAATTAAATCACAAGATGCTTAGATAAGTAAATTACAAGTTTTAATAATAAAATATCTAACGAACAACATGTTTCAAGGGTATAATCTAGAACCAGAATCCATTTAATCTCCTTCCTCATGCAGTTATGTTCCTATTAGGGTAAATCATACAGGGCATACCTTCCATTCCATTCCAAAACATATGGGGTATGTCTTATAAATATTTTCTGCACTATCTTCTCTTCATAACTGAGCATAACTTCGGTTTATGATAGGCATACATTTTTTTGTTTAGAATAAACCTACATTTTCTACAGTTCTTACAGTTCCTACCTATTTCTGATAGTTGTGTGTAAAAATGTAAACGTACAAAAAAAATACAGAAGGGTTGTAATAAAATTAACGCCCTGTATGATTTAACATAATAGAAGCATAATCACTTCATACTTCATAAAGAGGAACTAAGCAACAGCAAATTTTGCTCGAATCGGTTACCAGGCTTCAGAGTTAAAGAGAAAGCAAGAGATAAAAAATTACCCTCTAACTTTTTTGCATCATTTTTCGTTAAATCGACACGATTTGGGTTCTAGATTATACGCTTGAAGTATGTAGCATTCGTTAGGTGGCACCCTATGATATTAACGCAGTACCATACACTGTCAAATTAGCATTAGCCTTTTCATTTTTGCGTGTGACGCAAGAAAATGTGTCTTTTTAAGTTAGCCAGGATGTAAGCTTTGTAGGGGCAATGGGGGCAAAACAAGGTGGCCTGTTTTCCACAATACACCCTAGAATGGTGGGACAAACAGTTCCTAGTCTTGTACCTTTTTCCACACCTCTTGCATGAATATAAACCTAAAATAAAAAGAAACTGTTAGGTTGTGATGTTATATGCAATAGTAGATCTGTTGTGTTATGAATATTTTTAAGTTAGAAAATAGTTATTTAGACGATACAATGGAATTTTATCGTCGTAAAACAGCATTATCTTTATTTAGTCTAAATATGAATGCGTTAAGTATGAAGAAATTAGAAAGAAAATATAAATTGCATAGTTAGCATTGGTTTCTACGAAATTTGATTATCACACAAAGTCATTCCTTGGATTGTCATTGTGTAATCGTTGTGGTGTCAACATTTACTTTTTGGTGTCGTTTTCTGTAGTTGTTTTGGAGGAAGAAATGTTGGAAAACTAGATAAAAGAGGGATTATCCGATATTCAGACTGAGGCGTCAGATACCATGTCCAAGTTATTCCCACATACAACCAGAACCAAAAACGTCTAAAATTTTTAACCCGGAAGATATAATTAAATTTCTACAAACTGTTACAAATGATGAATATCTCCTTGTCAAGGTAAAACTCTAAAATATATGTGTATATTACTCATTTGACTTACAGGTTGCAGCTATAATAGGTTTATATGAAGCGTTCTCTTCTAGACACCAAAGCCACAAAAGACCGGTCGTTCAGTATTACGAATAAGAAATCTGGAGACAACGTCTTGAAGATTATATGAAAATACATCTCCCTACTCCTTCATAACGTACCCCATAACAATGTCTTCATCAACTATCCACAGAAGAAATGCACTGTTCAACCTGTGGAATCAAACAGCATTTATAAAATTCCACAAAAAATAGCTGAGTTCTTAAAGCTGCCAAATTCAGAAACATTTACAAGACACTGCTTCCGCTGTTCAGCAGCTACGATAGCTGCAAATTCTGCCGCAGAATTGGCGACAGTAAAGCAATTGAATGGTGGGCAGTCCAATCAAGAAGATTGGTATATCAGAATGTATACTTAACCACGTGAACAATCAGACCATTGACACTAATACATTGGTATCCTGGACAAAAAAAGGACTCTTCTCTTCCCATGAATATTTCTGGGAATATTTATATATCCTTGATGATAAAGAAAGTATCATTTTATATCACAAGGATAGCCTTAAAGTACGACTTTACTTTATCTCCTACCTTAGCTATAGATAAAAGATATTAAACTAATTAAACAAATTTCGCTACAATTTCTACTATCACATTCTTTGACTTCAAATATCTAGGTAGGTATGCTAAGTAGTCCATAGTACTGTAATCAATAATTATCTAGAATAAAAAATAATGTAACTAATTATTACTAGATAATAAAAAAATACATACCTGTCATCACATCACAAACTTGAATTGAAAAGACAAATGTAATATAGGCTCAATATCTGCATTAATAACATTATGAAATGAATAACTATAACAGAATTAAGAATTATATAACTGTAATTTTATTATACCTACCCTATTTTGCATGAAAAAAATTGTTAACAATATTTTATTAGCATTTCAATTTGTGTTGCTGCTTTTGTTTAATATAATTTATCATTTTATATATATTTGTTCATTCACAACCATATGCTCCTTATGGCTGTGAATGTGACTTTTGTTTATTTTCAACGATATTTCTATGCTAAAGAGGGTCTTAATAACAGCCTCCCACAAAAAATTTAGATCTGGAGGTCGGACCATGTTTACTACATGGTTTTGAGGTCGCTGAAACCGAATCTGGGGTCCGTTTGACTCCAATACGTCGGGGTTTTGGTAATAACCTCAAAAATCCAATAACTTAGGCTTTTAAAAACTATATTAAACACATAACACTATAACTTAAACCTTTAAACACAAAAACCAAGCTGTTACCCTGCAAACCCATAAATCTCATAACCAATAGACCCAATAAAAACGTAACGTAAGTACTTGAACTTATCATACATCACGCGATTTGTCAATGCTCTTTAAACAAACAAATCCTGCTCTATAAACTTATAACCAATAACCCTACAACTTAGGAACCATGAGGAGATTGCGCATGCGGATTTTGTACATCATGTAGCTCTTAAAAGGGTGTTTGGTAAGATAAATGAACTACGAACATACGTATACTTATTATTCTATTCATTTTAATTTTTAGACTTGTAACAAGTGCTCTTTCCTTTGAATGATATGCACAGAGGACCTGTTTTACGTTTTTTTTTTCTCCTTCAGGTATATCTCTTTTTAGCTTCCAACAAAAATCGTTATATTTACGTACCACTTTCCATGGTAACGTATGCCCTGGATGCAGACACAGGTCAAGTACCGAGTAGCGCGGTTATTGGGTTTATTGATTATGAGCTTGTGAAATTATAGGTTTATACGGTTATATGGTGATCGGTTTATGGGTTTTAAGGTTAACAGCGGCAGGGTTTTCTGTTGAAAAGCCTAAATTATTTGGTTCTCTGAGGTTATGGCCCTGGATTCGGATTCAGCGACTCATATGTTGTTCTGTTGTTTAGTGATGTCATACGTACCTTCTACCTACCTTGAAATCCTATAAGAAGAAATTTTTAAACTAGTTCACGTTTTTCCCAAAATATGAAGTTTCATTCAGATTGGTGTGTTATTTCATAAAAATCCGTTTTCTCATTTATATTTTTCATTTACATACCGGCATCACAATTTATCTCGATTCACTATTCTTTTAAAAATAAACAGTTATCAAAAATATTCAGCTTTGGTACTGTAATATCTTTATTTGAAATCAACTATTTTTCAATAATGCAATAATAACAAATAACTAGGCTAAACAAGTAGTAGATTCTATCTCTTTAATAAATAGACGAATGTCTTCGATTTGTTACATATTTACATTATGTATAAGCTTCAGGTGACTGAAGAATAGTTTTTCTTTCGTGGTTTTGTAGAAACAGTTCGTAAACCAGCACATCAAGGTGGAAGTGTTACATTCCGATTTAATATGTCTCCATAAGCACGCCCTTAGCTTATATTCTTTACCGCAGTTGTTACAAGAGTACAACCCTGTAAGAAAACAATACAGAAAAAATAAAGCCAGTATTAAACTGCACACACATTATAAGCACAGAACATTTATTTTGCGACTATCTACAAACAGCGTTGTGCTATATTACATTCATTTTAGAGCTACATTCTTATCTTATACTATGTAATTGTGATATATCAAATACCGGGTTTTTAGAATATATTAAGCCTGATTTTTTATTGTATTCTTATGTTGCAGTGTGACTGTAGCTGTCTAAACCAATAACATATTTGTGAAGACTTATAGTAGCCCATTTAACAGCACCCCACATGGACAGCAACAACTTGGATGCATTTGCTTAAGAACAAACAAGTCAACCAGAGCGTGTCTGAACCATTCATCCGTAACACGCCTGAACTAGTCAACATAAACACTAAACTAGCTAACCTTGACCCATCGACTAATATAAAAGCTCGTCTTGCACACTACGGATGCCGCTCAAGATACGAAAAGTACTGAAGATGCAATCCGTACGTACGTAAGTACGGCGAAACGTCTGCCCAGAAAGTGTACATCATTCAATTGACACCGGCCGTGAAAATCTATGAACTACCGGTAATAGTAATAGTCAATTTTTCCATTGCAAATGGAACATTCTATATATTATTGCATTTTTTGAAACTGCATTAAATTTAGAATCGAAAACATGTAGTTCAAAAGGCAGTCGTTTGACTCCTCTGAGTTAATTGACATTTAAAAAAAATGACAATCTCTATAATTCTTTCCAGGTTATAATAAAAATGTATTCTACTTGTTTTGCTTCATGTTTTGCAAATTTAAATTCGTTTTTCCTGTTGTAAGCTTTGTAATGTTTAATTTTTTTGGGATGATTGATTTTTCCCTAAACATGGTTTAATTTTTTAGAATATCATCCTAATACGTAATATTTAGTTTGTCCTCGATTTTATAATTAGAATTTTCTTTTTTAATGCATTAAATAAATAGTACGAGTATAATAGAATAAAAAGATTGAAAATTAAAATACGATACGATTATAAATTTGACCAACCTTCACCGACATATCCTATCGATGAAAATAGTTGAGGTTCTTTATGTAACAATTATTTTGTCAGGCTTAATAAGGAAGTTTGAGGGTGTACTGAAATATCTGAAAATGATGCCAGTACCTAAAAACGTTCAGTATCATTTTGCTGGATAAATCATAATATTTCTATACTATCGTTTAAATAAAACAAATTTCGAATCTTCGCTTAATATTTAATTTAACTATCTAATTTAAATAATTATGTAAATCTTCGTCTAGTGTTTGGCCTTTGCACACGTGCGACTGTAAGTGTCTTCTAAAATTGAATTTAAAATTTGTTTGATATTTGCAGTTCGAGACTGTACACTTGAATTTGTAGTCCATGGTTGTGGATTTGCAAGAGTACCTTACGTGCATTAACAAAGATTCTTCTTTCGAATAACGTTTGAGACAACTGGTACACTGGTAGGGGTAACCTAAAACTATACATAGTTTATTATATGAGTCAGAACAACAAACAACAAATACGAAACATCACAAAATATCAAACTGCAACAGTCAGTACGGGTAGTATCTAGATTAATTTCCTTAATTTTTACAATGTTTATTAAGAAACTTTTCTTAAGAACTGAAAGAGCATTGCTTAGGTAAGTTTTTAATAATATCTGAATACACCTACACACAAAGGTTTAAATAAAATCCACGTTTAAATTTGAGTCTTCACTTTTACAAAGTAGAAAAACCATGTTTATGAAGTCCTAGGTAAGTAACGGAGCCACATTGGATTTTATTGGTTAAATCATTTAAAAAATCCATTCATTCCTAATAAAAAAGTATAAAAATATTTGTTATAAAAAGGTTTGTTTTTCTTCTACACTTCAATAATTGTAGAAAAGACTGTTAAATTAAAAAATTAATTATAACAAATATTGTAACACTTGGTATATAGGGTATGTTTGTTTCTATCGACTCACAATCACGTATTCTATCACCTCCTAAAATTATTATAACGACTTGCAAGACACCCTGTATATAAATTAGTATAGTAATTCGTTCAGAAGTGTTTAGTTGCCAAAATTAGCCTTGTTTTAGGTAGATGTTGATCATCTCCACACTGACAATTGAGGAATATGCTGACGATCAGCGTACACTGAGAGTCAAAGAAGTTTTAATCATATGAACCAATAATTATCTAATAGTAACAAAAAAGACTTCAAGAAGAACATATTGGTAATGTCACCAAGTCTGTGGCTGATGTGGCAATATTCAGTTTAACTACACTTGCATTATTTTTTAGTTTAAGAGGAATAAATCTAGAACAGCAGATATATATATATATATATATATATATATATATATATACATCATATAAGTAAAAATATGCAACTAAAATAATATAAAGAATAAATATAAATAAAATATCAGTAATATTGAAAACACAAAAGGAAAAACAGTACAAATCGAGAAAGTATACTCTAAAATATTTTGAAGAACCTCCATACATACATAAAAACCTGTTTTATAACGATTAAATCATATATCTTCCGAATAGAAACTACAAGTAGGGACTATATATCTAATATTGCATAAGCTGTAGAATGCTTTCAATATTTTTCATTTTATTATTATTATTATGAACTGACACATTCTTACAGTCGAGAATCAATAAAGTTAAAAATTATTGTTTCATATAATTTTGCAAGTCAAAGCTTCTATTATGTATGAAAACTATTACAACAAATTCATGAAAAAAAAATTATTCCTTAAAGAATTAAACGCTGCTAATTATTTGTTTTCTCCTTAACAATTAGAATTGGTTCTCCATCAAATTTTTACTTAGAATATTTTTTGTAAAAGAAGGAAATATCTTGCTGAAAAGTAATTTCTTTGATTCATTTGGTATGTAGTTGTCTCAGTTCTGTTTTAAACATTTATACTATTGTTGTTATTTCCTTATAGTGTTTCTGAAGATGGGTGTTATAGAAATAAAGACAAAACGTACGTAAACAGATTTTTTGGAAATTTGTTCTTATGTTTTTATTGTTTTGACCCAGAGGTGTATTTTTAAAAAATATATATTATTGCAAACAATTGTACCTACTACCTCTAGCAAATAAATGGATCCTAACTGGATTTTTTTTAATTCTGTGATTTATTTAAATAATTCAACGAAATCTAAGTTCGACGCTGACATTCACTAGTATGTTTCCACGAGCATTCAACACTGTAGACTGTGAACAGTGTTGGTATTCTTTAATGAATGACTCATATAAAACTAACAAAACTACAAAATAAAATCACATCTTTCTGCAGCAATAATAATACTTCGGCTTTAATAGCATTTATTTTATTGAAGAAGAATTTGTCTAATAGCTTTATTTTTACAGTTCAGTCAATTTATTCTGGCAGCTGCAATTTGTGCCTAAGTAAGTAATGTCTCTTTAAATTGGACTTCAGGCGACTCTTGTAGTAACAATTTTCAACCCTGCAGACGAAATCGCAGTCCTTGTTACAGTAGTATCTTTTGTGAACATAGAAGGAATGTTGCTTATTGTAAATTTTCTTGCAGACCTCGCATACGTAAGTTTCAGTTTCTGAAAACAGAAATGTCTTAAACATATTCTACAAATGTTTAATAAACATGTAAAGTTTCTTTATATTTAAAAATTATGTTTTCCATTCGTATCTATAAAGGGCGAACCCGGAAAAGTTGGTAACGTTTAAAAATATATTGGTTCGTGGTACTACATTGAGGCGGTAATATCTAGTAGGCACTGACTTGTGTATATCAAAACTAACACATGAGTTAATCAACTGGAGAACCGTAGCTATAGCAGTTTTCCAGTTATTTCCCAATGGGCACGCATACGTTTAAAAAACATTTAAAAGTGATTAAAACCAAAGGTTGAAACATAGTCAAAATGTCAAGCGAAAAAACGTTATGTTTAACTAAAAAACGTTATTTCTTAAATAATATTAAAATATAAACGTATATAATACATTTGCGGACAGCAGTATAATAAACGTTATAAAATAAGCGTAACGTTCTAGTGTACTTCAACTTCTAGATGAAATCCGGATACACAGTGATGCAAAATCGAGGATAATAAAAATAAAAAAGCATTATTTTATCAAATTTTCAATGATCTTTCCTTGTTAGACAGCGTTCCAAAGTCAACAACTTCAAATGCGTGTAAAAAAATCTCGCACTGAACTAAAAAAAACCCTTCAAGGTTTTGTTATAGATAATGTCAAGTTTCATTTGCAATTAGTCTCATCCCATTCCCATTTTGGTTGATGCACTGTGATATTATTAACGTGCTTAATCAACCACTGCAACGTTTCGAAGAAGTTATATAAACGTACGTGTGCCCATTGATTTAACCCGTGCGCTTATTCTGAAATTTTTAAAATTAATAGTGAAAAGGTTTGATAAGCCATAAAAAAGAGAAGGAATATCAAAATAGAAAAAAGAAGTATAAATAAAATATCAGAAATATTGAAAACACAAAAGGAAAAACAGTACAAATTGAGAAAGTATACTCTAAAATATTTTAAAGAACCTCCATACATACATAAAAACCTGTTTTATAACGACTGTAGAATGCTTTCAATATTTTTCATTTTATTATTATTATTATGAACTGACACATTCTTACAGTCGAGAATCAACCACTGCAACGTTTCGAAAAAGTTATATAAACGTACGTATGCCCATTGGTTTAACCCATGCGCTAATTCTGAAATTTTTTAAATTAATAGCGCTAAGATTTGATAAGCCATAAAAAGGAGAAGGAATATCAAAATAGAAAAAAGACGAGAATCATGCATCAATACTAACAGTTCACACAAAAAATAAATAAATTTTAAAACATTTGTTTTTCTACTTTTGGTATTAAAGATTTCAAATAAGGTTTACGCAAACGCAAAATCTATGTAAAAATGAAATTCAGTTTAATATTAGGACAATAAGTCAAATAAAATTCCGACATTGTTTCCTTCACTTATTCTATATTAACAACATACAATCCACTCAACGTAACGATACAGATCAAATGGCAGATAAATATGTTTAAAAATTTAAAAATATCTACAAATAAAAATAAATTTAAAATCAACAAAAAGTGTTGGCTGAAACAAGAAATCTTGCCAAATTTGAGTCTTTACGAGTTCCTCTAAAGACTTCGAGTTCTTGCAAGATTATCTCTTGTCTTGGGAAATATGTTGCAGATGTGTTCGTACTGTAAAAATATAAAGGTTGTCCCGTTCGGGTATGGTTAAAACTCATACATAACTATCGATATGGTCGATCGTCGACGTTGATAGATGTTGTCAAGTATAGAAACGGCCAGTTTTACGTAATAAATAGGCAAAACAGAACCGGAGCTCTTTCAGTCAAGTTGTAGTGAATTTATAATTAGTTCAACTCAGCAGGACTGGACCTAGACTTTTGAATTTAAAAATAACAAATTTTATATGATATACTTTAAACAAAGTATACAGGGTGTTCTACTATATATAACAAACTCTTTTAGATGGTAGCTCAGTTAATTTCAAACACTTTTTCTTGTGTGAACATAGGTCGATTTGTTTTTATTACCAGCATGTAACGCTTGTACATTTTGGCGATGAAACAGATGGAACATTTCTCTGTTCAATACAAGTCATGCAAAATTTGGTTATACAGGGTGAACCTTAAATAAGTACAAATATTTTAACCAGCAGTACAGTTCATTGTGTACAACACATAATTAAAAGTCTTTTTACAAAAAAATCAGGAATAAAAAAGTCAAATTTTAAATAAATTTCGTGATTTTTCAATACAAAACTTGTTGAGGCCCGCTGTTCCGGGAGTCATGGTGGATGTAAATTCCACAGCGTTGCCAGTGTTACATTAGAATTTTTAGACATGTCAAAGAATGATTGAAATATGTTTATTTATGAGAATATTAATGGCCATCTCCTCCCCTTTGTCATTTCTATACCTTACCAATAAATTGAAAATATTAACCAGATTATCTACTCACAATCATAGTTATCCAGAATTTGTTCATTATCCATTTTTTCTACATTCCAACTGATTTATCACAAATTAAATTTAATATTTTATGTTGTGTGAAAATTATAGTTTTTCGTTATTCTTCATAAAATAACTTAAGGAAATTGTGTCTTGTGTCTCTTTCTAACAGTGTACAATGACATTTAACTTGTGAAATGTGGATTACTGATTAAATAGTTAATTTTTTAACAAATAGGTAAGCTTGTGTGCACGTTTATGCATAATTTTTGAACACTGGACATAGTAATATCACGTGATATCTTCCTAAACACTTTATGGTAGTATTTAACCTGCGGAAATTCATTTGTAATCGTTTATAGTAAGGTCAGTTAAGCAGTTAAAATGTATGTTAATATTGCTGCGTATCATACCACATACCCAATTTTACTGTACTAATGCTTAAAACAAGTATCTTTAAAATAGAATTAACCATATTACTTTACTATTACGTTAAAGGAAACGTAATATTTATATTAGAGGAGACGGCAACCTCGCAACAAATCATATGCTTCATTAGTAGGTTATGATAGCGGACCTCAAAATGTGGGTATTTTTATAAAAAATTAATATCTCCGTAAATATTAGACATTTTTCATTAGACTGATCTATATGACGAACTACACCAGCAGTTAAAATATTTGTACTTATTTAAGGTTCACCCTGTATATAAAAAATACTTGCTATATGCCGAACACTAATTGAAGAGTTGTCAATCGGCATCCATTACATCTTCTTCATTTTGTAGATTCACTTCAGTAGGACGAAATGATGCACTAAAGAATGTGTGGGCAGATTGATGTCTATTTGGGTATATTCGTCGGTATTCCCGTAAAATTGTTGAGTAGGTATCAATAATAGTTTATTAGGAGATATTTACTGATGTGTATTTTGCAAAAAGACAAATTTGATAGTTTATTTATTATTTTTCTTTTCAATAAAACAATAATCAAAGGTTGTCACGCATATATTATGTACAGTTAATTTTAAGATATACAGAGTGGTCCTAAAATGTCTTTTCATTTTTCATTATGATAGTAGATATATTAAAAAATAAAAATCATTCCTTTAAAAGGCTAGATATAACATTTGTACGATAACTTAAAAGTCTTTATATATTTTTAGATATTAATAATATTGTGTGAAACTAACTACTAAGTGGAGCCCCAACCTGCGTTGAATTACACCCACAATATCTACCCATATATTCCTTATTATTAGCTTTTGTAACATTTTTTTACTGTTTTAGAAAGGTATTTTAAGCTAATATAAATCAAATCTCCTACAATTCCTATCAATGAAGTCATATGTATGTTCTCTGATACCAAACATCTAGGTATGCTAATGAACAATTCCACAGACAAAGCTCTATTCAATAATTATATAAAGAAAATAAACTAACTTACTAACCTTCTAATGAAACACTCTATAAATATCTAACTTCACTTTTTGGCAGTGGGAACACGACAATTTCAACCACAATACATGAGATCTGACCTATTTCTGCATTTTTAGGATTGCTTCTTCAGGTGGTCTCCTTTAAGTTGAATCAAATATCTAACTATAAAAATTATTATAAAAATTAAAATTATTTGAAGTTAAATATCGACAATGACAAAAAGTGACATCCTGTCAATGAATTAAATATGACAATACCTACTTGAAAAATGTTCACCTTTTATTTAAAAGTTTTTATATATTTTTAGGTATTAATAATATTGTGTGAAACTAACTACTCAGTGGACAAAAGCCCCAACCTGCGTTGAATTACACCCACAATATCTACCCATATATTCCTTATTATTAGCTTTTGTAACATGTTTTTACTGTAAGTTGAATCAGGATGTCACTTTTTGTCATTGTCGATATTTAACTTCAAATAATTTTAATTTTTATAATAATTTTTATATTTAGATATTTGATTCAACTTAAAGAAGACCACCTGAAGAAGCAATCCTAAAAATGCAGAAATAGGTCAGATCTCATCTATTGTGGTTGAAATTGTCGTGTTCCCACTGCCAAAAAGTGAAGTTAGATATTTATAGAGTGTTTCATTAGAAGGTTAGTAAATTAGTTTATTTTCTTTAGATAATTATTGAATAGAGCTTTGTCTGTGGAATTGTTCATTAGCATACCTAGATGTTTGGTATCAGAGAACATACATATGACTTCATTGATAGGAATTGTAGGAGATTTGATTTATATTAGCTTAAAATACCTTTCTAAAACAAAAAAAAAACTTAAAAGTCATTCAAGATATCTTACTCATATTTTAATTTTAGATTCATGCTATTAAAATAATTTGGGCAACAGTATTTTTAAAATCTACATATTACATGTTGAGTTGTTTTAAAGAGAGTGTCACTGTATTTTTAATTCTATTTATACTTTTTGAAATACTTATGTTTAGTTCACAGCATTAAAAATACTTTTGTTTCAAGTTTATATATTAAGACGCAATTGTAAAATTTTATAACATCGTATATGTCTTTAAGTATCCAGCATTTCCAACAATTTCGTTAAAATAAGTACTTTTGTTGGGATTTAAATATAGAAGAGAATTAAATCTGTTTCCATTGCAGAAAATAAAGATAACTAAATTTTCAAAAACATATTTGAAAATTCAAAAACTTTATTTTGCGGAAAACTAATATTTTTATAGCTACAATACAACTAAATATTTTTTATGACAATTGTTTGACAAATTAACATTTCGATACAAATGCGATCGATGTTTAAAATTTTTTATTACCCTAAAAATGCATCGCTCGATTTATCAAATAAAATAAAAGTATCTTATTTTTAGACAAAACTTCAATATTTTTCAAAAAATATTTATAATGAAGTGAAAAATAGAGTAAGTAGTGACATAAAATAAAACTACCTCCTACAAAATAGATTTTTGAAAAATACTCCCTAAATTAGTGACCAAGATAACTGGAAAGTTAAAATAGTGAATAAGATATCTCCAAAACCAATAATATATGTAAAGAGATATATTTCACGTATTAACGATTTGAGAAAAAAAGTTACATAAAATCATTTTTGCTCCCAAAATTATTCAGAGACATTTCATGGCCACTGTGTTTTTTTACAAAATGTAATACACATGTTATATACCAGATGTATGACAGCTATATTACAATGTGTTAAATAAAACACATATATCTTAATAATCAACAAAACCCAATTTGGGCAAAATAAATAACTAAAGAACAGTTAAAACTTTAAATTTTAACTATCTATAAATTCCCAGTATGTAAAATAAGATATTACTTAAAAAAGTATTGTAAGATCAACTTACTTAAAATATCTTACAACTAAAATAAAGTGTCCTAAAAAATATAAAATGGTAAACATAATATTCTATGTTATATTAAGTTCCTTTAAATGTAATGTCTTGACATGAGCATTTAGGTTATCCTTCCTTTTAGACTTGTAATTACAGCCTAGGACAAAACACTCGAAGGAAGGTTCCTTGCCACACTCGTATTTCCTATGACGACTAAGAGAATGAGAATATTTGTACGACTTGTGGCAAACTTCACACTCAAACAAGGAGTCCGGATATTTAGGATAGTACTTGAAATCTGAAATAAAATCATGTTAGTAAAAAATTTTCTAGCAAATACATATTTGAAGGGTATGATTGGTGTCAAATTTATATGTCTCTATCATACTAACTACTGAATAAATATGTGTTTCATATTTTCGATGAAAGTCTGCAAACTATTCGATGCAAACATTGATATGACAGGAAATGTAGACATCTGAAAATAGTAAAGATACAAATAGTATTAGGCGAAATACTGGAAAGCATAAAACAGATAAACTTCGAGTTCTTGTATTTTAATACGTTTTATATTAACACTTTACAAAAGTAATATATTTAAAATATATTTGAGGGAAAAATAAAGCTCTTAGAACTGATACAAACTTCTCAACGCCTTATGGAGATAATTTTAAATTTAATATATCGTAGTGTTTCGTTTTCAAGTGCGTGTTGTACTCGTAAGGTCGATGATACTTTTTTGGGCAAAACTGGCACGTTATTCCAGGTTCCTTTCCACACTTAAACTTCAAGTGGCTAGTCAAATGCTTTTTGTATTTGTAACTGGAATTACAGCGCGTACAAGTAAATCTTCTGACATCTAAAATCCAAGTACAAATAATAATAATAATAACAGAAATAAAACATAAGGTATGTACAGGGTGTCCCAAAATTAGCCTACCAAAATTTATCTGTACATTATATGACCAAAAATAAGAAATTAAGGTTATATAAACATAAGTCGGAAAGCTGCTATGATAGCTATGACTAAAAATTTTATTTTCTAAATATTTCAAAAACTAACTGCCTAAGATACAACAATACAATTTTGAACTGAGTTTCATCGTTAGACAACAAATCTGTGTTCCAAAAATACTTTTGAACAAATAGTCATAGGCGTGGCCACTGGGGATTCTTGGGTAAATAATGCTGTAACTTGTTTGTATCTCGAGATTTTCGAAGTCAAAATAGAAATTAAAAATGATATCTCAGTAACCGTTGATATTCGACCATATGTTTATTAGACTTTTTTGTTCAGTTTTGCCCCCTAAACACCCCGTTCCCCCCAATTACTGTGTACTTTAAACTACAAAAACTTTTAAAAACATCTGCAATTAACTGTCAAATAAACAGATAAATACCGTCTCTAAACCTACTAGGGACGATTTGACAGCTTCTATATTATATCTAATGTGGTAAATCAAATATTTTTTAAATTAATATTATTCGAAAACAGAAAAATTTAACAAGACTACCTTTTTCGTAAAATTGTTCAAAATTTGTAAATTTAAAATATTTAACCAATGACCTCCCTTTAGCACGCCTATGACTAATTATGCGGAATTGTGTTTAGATGGAACATTATATTCGTAATCTAATTGTGATTTTTGATTTCAAATTTGATTTGATCCGTTTAAGAAATATATGGAAAAAATCAAATTTTGAGGGAGGTTTTTACCGATCTATGTTTAAATAACTTTGTTTTACTTTTGATCGTAGAATTCAGTTAATTTTTGGCAGGCTAATTTTGGAACACCCTGTATATTTAAACATGGTGTCTTATGTACAATATAATACAAAAAAGGAATATTTAAAATATGCTTCTCAGGTTAGTTTAAACGCACCATTTTCCAAAACCTGAGACAAAATTACCTGCACGGTATTTTTATTACTGTCGGTAAAGTTGAAATCTTCGTATTCAAACATATAAAGGTTTGCAAGGCAAAAAATAAAATTGTCTAAAATTTCATTATACTTTATTGTCACCTAACATTTGAAATCGGATCGATGATTTTAAGAAAATATATTTCCTTATAAAACAAAGCAAAATATTAAGAATACTAACAAAACACCTAATAATGAAAACAATTATTCAACTTTTAGTATCAAGTTGGGAACACAAAAACAAAAATTGAACTTCGTTTACTAAACTAACTAAATTAATATGACTTGTTCAT
This sequence comes from Monochamus alternatus, assembly GCA_037114965.1. Classification (NCBI taxonomy): domain Eukaryota; kingdom Metazoa; phylum Arthropoda; class Insecta; order Coleoptera; family Cerambycidae; genus Monochamus; species Monochamus alternatus. Next base: position 143,303,993 of record CM073426.1, on the reverse strand, counting down.
CAGAAGATGCTACCTTTATTATAAAGATTGATATTTTATGAAGAGAGAACATTTTCAAATTATTCTCGAATTTGGAATATTTATATAAAAGTAGTTTAACACTGACTGAACTGGAAATAATACATCTTTTAGTTCTGACTTTCACTAGGGTGTAAATCTTCTCGAACATTATTCTGTGAAATTACTTTTTTTTTGTCTAATAAAAATTTTGAGACCACGAAAAAATCACTTGAAGTATTCTCGTATATACGAACAGGGTATCCCTTCCCTTCCAATAGTTTTTTTATCGAAACATGATGGTCAAAAACAAGCAGAGATAATTTTGCGGATGCAAGAACTTGAACTTGCATTTGCCCACTACAGGATGTCTTACAGGACCACATTATTTTGATATAGGATTTGTCTCCACAGAGGCTCGATAACAACAAGAGTAGGTCAAGGAATCTCAGCTAAGGCTAGAGAAATGCGCAGTTGAAACAAAATATAATATTAATTTGTGGAATAACATGTGCTTCCGCTTAAAACATTCTTCAATTTTTGTTTGCTTAAAAAAATACTTTTCGAGTAAAAATTCTAAGAAAGCTCTGGGATACCCTAAACAGGCAATATCGGAACAAGTTTCGACCAGAATTGTTTTTAAAACTAATTTAAAATTCAAAAGGGTTGTTTTCGTAAAAAATGTTTTGTCCCAAATAAAATGACTTATTTCTGTAAAATGTTCAAAGTTTTCAAAATAGTTCACCAAAATTGTCTCTAAACCAAATACACGGTTGACTATGACTAAGTACAAATAATATAAGAGGGGGTTAAAAACTTTACATATTTTTTTATAAAATGAATTTTTTTTTGAAACGATATTAATCCATTTATTGCCGACTTTAGCATCCTGTCGGCGGCAAGTTGCGAAAAGCAAGTACTGACAAATTATTTCAAACGAATCGAAACGAACCGTATCGTATGCGATATATTTGACAGCATCTGAGGTAGTCGCCTTCTATAGGCCACTAGTGCAAGGTGTACTTCACGCCGATAATTATTTAAACTTATCGCGTTTTTGGGGGAAAAATTCTATTGATACTAATAATAGCAACAATATTAACAATAATCGATAATGTTTGTAATGTTTGCATAAAATAATTAGTACTGTTTTCAACTGTAACAACTCAAGATAATTACAGCGTTCTTCTCAATCTTTTCTTGAACCCTTGGAATATAATATCAGGTCCGTTTTTACAAAGACAGGAACTAGTTTGAAACTGCCAGATATGTTCGTCCAATTTTCTTAAGTTACATGCGCCAAAAACACATTTTCAAATAAAGTTAGTCAAATATTTCTAACAGTTTGAACCAATCTCCGAGTCTTGTGAGAACGGACCTATTATATTCTAAGTAAGCTTTGACCAGTGTTCTTTGATGTTTGAAGAGTATGCAACTAGCAACGCAATATTCTACGTTATTTAGAAGAGTTAGTGACTAATTGTTAATTTTGCAGTAATTAAATAAAAGTATTTATGTCGGATATGTTAATGGATAATTATGACCGATCTGCAATGAATGAAAATGTATTTTTGGCAGTGTGCAATGAAAGGACGAATGCAAAATATATATTACGACTAGCCAGATTAATTATTACTGTTATCTATCAGGTACCTAGGTAATATTATTATTCATAACAATGTTTATTTTCCTTGCTCGACGTCATGGTAGTTGACATATACAGGGTGTCTCATAATGATGTGCGCTCCTTTCAAGGGTGTGTTCCTTGGGTTTTTTTTTGGGGGGGCGGGTATTTTCTATCAAATTTTTCGATTCGAGCCCTCTCTTACGAGTTAAGGGCTTCTGAAAAATTGAAAAAATGTCGGTTTTCATTTTTGTTCTTAAAATCGGTTAAACTTATTAATTTGAAAGACGGTGAATACATTTACTTAATTAAGTAAAAATGATTTTTATTTTTACCAAATGTGTACAAGGGTGGCAACAACCAACCTCTGTTGTTCTTTTTATTCTAAACGTTTCTCGGTATGAAAAAATTACAGTAAATAGAAAAATAAATTTACAAAATTTTCCCCCTCTTAGTATTTTTATGCAGACACGCGTTTTCTTTTAAAAAAATAAAATCCACATACGTACATACCTTCGGGTGTGGAATATGCAAGTAAAATAATTCATATGAAACGTAGTAGGCTGGTGGTTTTAATTTTAGACATAATGTGCCAAATTTGAGTCATTTTTATCAAGTAGTAAACTCAGAAATTGGAAAGTGCAAAATGCAAAATATTTAAATATATTGTCTGAAGCTATTTATTTGTGGCATAATTTTAGTTTTTCTTAAGTTTTGTTGGGTTTTTGCCACACTTCTGAAAAATAATAAAAATTAATTAAATAAGCCCTTGCGCCAAACGGAACAGTCAAGGGTTATTTTTGAAACAAAGTTTGCCTAACCAAAAAATCTCACACTGAAAAAAGCAGATAAGTAAAAAATAACAAAAATCACATCACTATCGCGCACTTCCGTAATATTGACGTTTCGAAAAACTCTCTGTTTTCGTTTTCAAAATAGTAGTAAAATATTAAACCGTTTGTCAAGTTTGACAGTTTAAAATTTGTTTATCTGCTTCCATAGAGATGTTAAATGATTTTTATTTTATTTTTACTTACTTCTTCTTGATACAACTGTAGCCAACAATGATCGATGTTTACTGAACAGTTTGACACACACTTATCTCCGTTCAACAAAATAATCGCGGTCTCTTTTAATTTTCTTTTTGTCGCGTTATCTTCCTTCTCTAAAATTTTTGCCGAATCCCATTGAATCACATGACCGTTTTCCCAAGCGTGTTCGCAAATTTTGGATTTTTCAAATTCCCGTCTTTTTATATAATTTTTATGTTCCTCAACTCTAACACTCATAGGCCGAGACGTTTCTCCGACATAATGTTTATTGCATTCACAAGGTATACTGTAAATGCAATTTTTTGAATTTTGTATATCATTTTTTGGACGCGTTTTTGACAAAAATGATCGTAAGGTATTAGTTGTCTGAAAAACTGTTCGAATATTAAATTTATTACCGATTCTTCTTAACTTTTCTGATACATTCCTATATTATCAGAAAAGTTAAGAAGAATCGGTAATAAATTTAATATTCGAACAGTTTTTCAGACAACTAATACCTTACGATCATTTTTGTCAAAAACGCGTCCAAAAAATGATATACAAAATTCAAAAAATTGCATTTACAGTATACCTTGTGAATGCAATAAACATTATGTCGGAGAAACGTCTCGGCCTATGAGTGTTAGAGTTGAGGAACATAAAAATTATATAAAAAGACGGGAATTTGAAAAATCCAAAATTTGCGAACACGCTTGGGAAAACGGTCATGTGATTCAATGGGATTCGGCAAAAATTTTAGAGAAGGAAGATAACGCGACAAAAAGAAAATTAAAAGAGACCGCGATTATTTTGTTGAACGGAGATAAGTGTGTGTCAAACTGTTCAGTAAACATCGATCATTGTTGGCTACAGTTGTATCAAGAAGAAGTAAGTAAAAATAAAATAAAAATCATTTAACATCTCTATGGAAGCAGATAAACAAATTTTAAACTGTCAAACTTGACAAACGGTTTAATATTTTACTACTATTTTGAAAACGAAAACAGAGAGTTTTTCGAAACGTCAATATTACGGAAGTGCGCGATAGTGATGTGATTTTTGTTATTTTTTACTTATCTGCTTTTTTCAGTGTGAGATTTTTTGGTTAGGCAAACTTAGTTTCAAAAATAACCCTTGACTGTTCCGTTTGGCGCAAGGGCTTATTTAATTAATTTTTATTATTTTTCAGAAGTGTGGCAAAAACCCAACAAAACTTAAGAAAAATATTTAAATATGGTGGCTAATGTGGCAGTCGGTAAAGAACACTGACTAATATTTATTGTTGTAAATACATAGAAATGAAGCTACAGACTAAATTTAATTTTATTAAATGTTTACATGTGCTGTCCAAAACGATGTCGGTCACATATCTGAAATGTGTGTTGGGATCACTCGAGTGAAAAATAACTGATTATTCGGTTATGGCAATAAACGAAATCACTCGCTTATTAGTTACATGCGTAACGAATTATTTATTTGATTTTTTTTACTGTTTACTAAGTATAGGTTTGCCACTTTTTCATATGCGCAAGTAAGAACAATCTTATATTTTTAAATTCTCAAGTAAGGACATTCTTTGCTTTGTCAAATATCAGGGAGCTGTATGTATCAATTTACGTCGTATTCAAAATTTATATATATATATATATATATATATATATTTTCTCTTTGTGTCCCGATAATTATATTTTAATATGAATTTAATCATTTCCTCCAAGTAGAGATTTCTAGTAAAAGTAAGGACGGACGAAACAGAGGCTAGTAAGAACTGTCCTATAGTAAAGAACAGGTGGTGGTAACCCTACTGTTCACTTACAATTTGTATTTGTGTGTTCGAGCTCAAGATTTGTAACAAATGAAAAACCAAATAAGCATAGAAATGACCACCACGATATTGAAATTTCAACCTAATGTAATATACATAGAGGTTACAATTTTGAAAAAAAATTTTTCGAAAACTAGATTCGACCGCACAAAACTAATTTTAGATTCGTATTCAGCACCCTCGAAAATATGGGGTAGATTTTTTTATTAAGATTGGTGAGATTTCCGCTAATGTAAATAATTACCAACAATTTTTGAAAAAATAAATAAAAATGAATTAACAAATTTTTTGTATACCTAATTCTATTGTGTAATGCAATATATATATACATTATATAAGATTTATATAGTTTTATTTTAAATACACAAATATACCTATAAAGAAGTATATATGTATGTATTTAAAAAAAAAAACTTTTATGTATATACTTATAGCATGCATGAAAATAGTAATATGTCAGCTGCTTCAATTCAAGTGACCATCACTCGAGTTATCAATCGGTTCTTGAAATCACTTAAATACTCAATATTCGGTTATTGAAATAACTCGGTTTTTCCCAACACTAATCTGAAGTCTTCATAAAAAATTTAAATTTACACTACGCAGTACCTGACGGAAATTTTTGATTTCGTTGGAAATATTGAAAATTCATAATTGCAATAGAAATTAACAGAAAAAAATAACTAATTTGGTGGTAGATATCTGACATTAATTGTTAATGACAGTCCAAACAACAAAACCATCAAAGTCAGCAGCCTACATTTCATATGAATTATTTTGCTTGCATATTCCACACCCGAGGATATGTATGTACGTGGATTTTATTTTTTTTTAAGAAAACGCGTGTCTGCATAAAAATACTAAGAGGGAGAAAATATTGTAAATTCATTGTTCTATTTACTGCAATTTTTTCATATCGAGAAACGTTTAGAATAAAAAGTTCTAATTAAAAAAACAACAGAGGTTGGTGTTTGCCACCCTTGTGGACATTTAGTAAAAATAAAAATCATACTCAACAATGTCACTTAATTAACTAAATGTAGTCACCGATCTTCAGATTTATAAGTTTAACCGTTTTTGAGAAAAAAAAACACCAACATTTTTCCAATTTTTTAGAAGCCCTTATCTCATAAGGGAGGGCTCAAATCGAAAAATTATATAGAAAGAACCCCCCCTAAAATGACCCAAGTAACACACCCTCCAAAGGAGCGCACATCATTATGGGACACCCTGTATTAGCCATCTCGGACGATGATTGATTTTCCGAGGGAAAAGAAGGTTTTTTATTGTTTTTAGGCCTCTCTAAGCACGGGGTTAAAATTTTTGTACTTAGTCATAGTTAACCCTACATTCTATACCTACCCGCAGATAGTGTAATAAATGTTACAAAAAATATACAGGGAGATTCAGGTTTAATCTTGATACTTCAGGAGTCGATAGAACAGGTTAAAATAATGTTCATTTGTGATATAAACTTATTTCCTAAAACGCATCGTTTCCGAGATAGAGAGCGTTGAAGTAGGATTTTTTTCTTGTTTTTCCCTCATAACTTTTGAACCACTTATCCGATTTAAGTGAAATTTGGAACACAAACACTCCTTATGATCTTACATAAGCTACTTAAGTACTTGAACTACCTACCCTTCTTAGAAGTGTATTTTGTATGCTACCCCCCTCTTACTTTATTTCAAACCTACAAAAAAAATAAAAAATTAATTTCAATAAAACATCTACTTTGACCTGATTAATTTCGAAACTTTTTCGTCTCCTGTTTTTTTCAACGTTTGGTCTAGTTTATGAGATATTCAAAGAAATTGGTGACAGTGTAGCGCACCAGCCGCGTAAATTTCATTTAACGCTATAGCAACCCATGAAAACAAAACTCAGTGATTTGTATAAACTGACGTTTTGGGCGCCCCGATAGCCGAGGTGGCTGGGAGACGACTGCTCGTGGAACCAGTCTGGATCGGCTATGTCGGTGTGAGTTCGAATCCCACTGTAGTACCATGGATGTTTGTGCTCGCCGAGAGATGCACAATAAGTCTATAGGCTGCGGTGCTTCCGGGGACACTGTCGGACGGTTCTCAAAAAAAAAAACTGACGTTTGTGAAAATCATTGTCAAAAGTATTATTTAAAGAGTGTTCTTAGTGTTAACAAAAAAAGCTAATAACCTCAAACATAGATTTAGTAACAACTACTTATCACAAGATTTACAACAAACTTATCAACTACTAAAAAAATTACAATAAGTGTTCAAAGTGCATTCCTCCAGCCTCAATTCTTAGTGTTAAGAAAAAATGCCAATAACCTCAAACATAGATTTAGTAACAACTACTTATCACAAGATTTACAACAAACTTATCAACTACTAAAAAAATTACAATAAGCGTTCAAAGTGCATTCCTCCAGCCTCAATACATTTTTGGCATCGACGAACTGGTGTATTAACCGCAGCTGCTATTTGAACAGGATTCACTGAGTTTTGTTTTCATGGGTTGCTATTGAATATCTCACAAATAAGACCAAACGTCCAAAAAAAAAAACAGAAGACGAAAAAGTTTCGAAATTAATCAGATCAAAGTGGTGTGTAGATGTTTATTGAAATTATTTTTTTTTTTGTAGTTTTGAAATAAAGTAAGAGGGGGGTAGCATACAAAATACACTTCTAAGAGGGGTAGGTAGTTCAAACTTAAGAAGCTTATGTAAGATCATAAGGAGTGTTTGTGTTCCGAATTTCACTTAAATCGGATAAGTGGTTAAAAGGTTACGAGGGAAAAACGAGAAAAAAATTCCTACTTCAACACCCTCTATCTCGGAAACGATGCGTTTTAGGAAATAAGTTTATATCACAAATGAACATTATTTTAACTTGTTCTATCGATTCCTGAAGTTATCAAGATAAAACCTGAATCGCCCAGTATAGAAGTCCAATAAAATACTTTGGTACTTTGGTCTATTGACCACAAAAACAATGGATATAGCAAACAGATGTACACTTTTTTTATAGTATACGCCTAGTAATATCTTTTATTTTGTTCATTTTAACATTATCTACAATTGAAGACAGAATCGAAGACTTTTAACTGGTGTAAATGTTATGAGTTTGTCGTAAGTGAGCATTCAAGGTATACTTCTGGTAAAACTTCCTCACACAAATCTTACAGACAAACGTGGGTTCTTTCCCACATTCGTATTTGACGTGGCTTGACAGATGTCGCTTGTGTTTGTAACTTTTGTTGCACTGTCTACAGTAAAATCTGTGGTTTGGATTTGCCAGGCTCATAAAATAACCTACAAAAATAATGTTTTATTAATACAACTATCGAGAGTTACATACATACAAACAATAAAGCGATACAATATACGATACACTGCCACACATGCTTAAACTAATGACGATTTTAAATGGGATCGATATTAGGAACTAAATTATTGGTAAATACTGGCTTGTGTTTAGATTTAACGGTATTTTTGGATGGTTTTATGGGAATGTACTAGTCTTAGAGCACACAATGTGATTTAAAAATTATTTGTCAGTGTTAATATATATACAAGATATCTTAAACTTTAATTAAGAAAATTCAGGAATCCATAAAAAATAATAATGTCAATTTCTATTTCTTAAAAAAACAGTAAAATTATAAAATAAACTATTCATAAAATATCAGTACGGAAAAAGTATTAAATTATAATATTCTTACACTATTAGTACGAATCAAATATTAGTTTTTTTATACGTTCTCGTTTTTAATTTTTGATGAGACACAATAATATTAATGAAAAACAATATATTTCTAAATATCTCTATATGTAAAATGTGTGTCAACGTTAATGAGAACCTATAAAGGGTGTTCGACATAAGAACACAAGTAGATAAATATAGGAGTTCGCAAAATATTGCAATTTAACAAAATATACCCATATAAAAAGTTGTACAGGCGGAGTTACAGGCCTGGAAAAAATGTATATCTTTGAATTACGTTAATTTAGCATAACAAAATTTGGTGCATGATTTAGGTCTATTAATGGTCTTCTATGACTATGAGTTTAAGTAAATTGAAACACTACAAGGTGTTCATTGAGGGTGAGTCACTCCTAAAATTATGCCAAACCTTTTTTACTTTGATCAAATTTAAAATGAATGAAAATATCCCGCGCAGAATTTAATTTAAAACGCTTTTGTACTCTTATATATATTTTAAAAATCTTTTAACCTTTTCAAGAACAAATGCATTAATTAAAACAAGATTTTAATAATGTTTATCAGAAGAATTCAAGCAAGCAGTAGTAGGCTTTGTCTCAAAAATTTGCCAGTTAATAATAAAACTATGAGGTAAAATAAAATAATAATATAAAAAAATTAAACTAAAAAATTGTTTAAAATAAGCATCAGCTTCTCTGGAATATAAATTTACTCTTCGCCGAAAATTTAAATTTACTTTGTCTAATAAATAACTAATAACTTATTCATAATACGATTCCACAAATCTTCAATTGGCGAGAAATAAACAAAATCCTTCAATATTCCCATAAGAAAATAATCTCATTTGTGATCGTAGCGGTCGTGGTGGCCAATTTCTCCTCCCAATCATTTTTGGAAACTTAAAAAAAGTCTCTAACAGTAGCACTAAAATGAGACGGTGCTCCATCATGCATAAATCAAAACTCTAGTTTAAGTTGCAACGGTAAATTCAGCAGATAATCCAGTTTCGCGAGATAAACATTTAATACTTATTAGCGGTTCATATTCAAGTGTTTGCAAAATTGACTTTTTGACTCCTTTTAACGAACTATTAAGGCTTACGGTGAGCGCTCTATAAGACGATATAAAGTTTTCGCTCAATAACTCCTCAAGGGATAAAGATAAAAATATGCGGTTTTTTTTAATAGACTACAAATATTATTTTACATCGACGCTGTGTTTTGAAATTTTGAAAAAGTGTAGAATTATTTTTTTTAAATGAATTTTGCTCTTTTCCGAAATTTCAAAACACATCGACGCTGGTAAATTAATATTTGTAGTCTATTAAAAAAACCGCATATTTTTATCTTTATCCCTTGAGGAGTTACTAAGCGAAAACAAAAAAAATATTTCTTAGCAATAAAATGCTGCCACCTTGCGGTGGCATTGATAAAAGAGACGATCACATTAGATTCTAAATGTCCAACACTGAGAGAAGTGAATAAAGTTTTTAACAGAAATAAAAATTAAAAACCGCTTACTTACATCGCCGTATTTCTGGCAGTGAAAATTGTGTTTTTAGCTATTGAAATCTCAAAAAATATAACATATACAACAAAGGTAACTTATTGACGTTGTGTTTATTCACAGTTACTGTTTAAATTTTACTCAAATAAAATAATAATTTTGAAAAGCGTCTGTAAGACACGTATTTGTAGCTATCCTAACCCCATATTTAACAATTATTTTCATACACTTAATTATAAATATTGAACAATTTTTATTATCAAGTAAATTTTTATTATAAGCATATATTTATATCTACAGATATATTTAAAATAAGTAAGTATTTTGGTAGATCTATATATCTAAAACCTTAGACAGCTTTTTGCAGCTGTTTGTTTGTTTTACTTCGGTGTCTTTGAAAATACCCAGGTGTCATTCCTATTATTTGCTAACACCTACATTATCCAATTATTAAATATTTAAAATTGTATGTCTGTAGAAGACATTGTTTCAAGAGTACGTCAATTTTAAGCCAGTGTTTACACTTTAATTTCTCATATTTCTCTTCAAAAATCCATACATAGTCTTTACATTTTACATTTTGGGCATAAATAAATATACATTTATGTTAATATCTCTTATGAATTTTCTATGATCTACGATAAGTTTCCTGTATTAAAAAATACGAGCATAAAAAACTAAAATTAATCTTATTCGACATAAAAATTATGGAAAATATAGATGTTTCTGACTTTCCGAATGAATGCATTGTCCTATTCTGAAAACGTATACTGCACCGCAAGTATAAACTTAGCTTACACACGAAACACGAGCATATGTAAAATCAATTTTTTGAAAACTGTAATACGTAGCGAAGTAAACTTTTTTAAAAAACTTTTTCATACTATCGACTACATTTGTCTCGATATAACTATAGTTCTATTTTTAATAATTAATATAGCTCTCCGCATAGTAAAGTTTTTAAAAATTAGTATGTACTATTAGAAGCGCTGTAGTTTTTTATATATGTTATGAAAAAATTATGAACATAACTTGAATCGTTGATTTACAAACGCGATATATGTTTCGTAAAACATAATTGACAAATAACGTCCGAAGTACCGACAATTTGAATTTATAAAGTTAGACCCTACTGAAAAAAGTTGTAAAAGTCCATTTCAGATGCCGAAATTGTCCCTCTACAAGATGGTAAATCTTTAATTTATTATATCTTTATTTAAAAGAAACGGCATAATTGAGAACCGATTTTACTCCACTAATAGAGTTGTGATACCTTTATTTCAGTGTATCTTTCGTTTTGTCTCCATCCCAAATGCATTAGCCTTTAGGCAGCACATATTTCAACGTTTTGTCACAACACGTCAACATAGTCTTACTCTGCGCAGCAATATATCTAGTTTTGACAAAACTTGATCACGTGTTTCACCGTTAGCCTTAAAATCTTGTTTTAATTAATGCGTTTTTTAAATTGACAACCTTAAAGTTTTATAATATTTAACAGGAGTAGTGTATTAAATTATGCTAAGGATATTATCACTATTTTTAAATTGGATCAATGGAAAAAGAGTTTGGTATAATTTTAAAAATGACTCACCCTCAAATAATACCTTGTAGTGTTTCAACTCATAGCAAAAAAAACCAATAATAAACCTAAATCATGTACCAAATTTGGCTATTACAAGTTAATGTCATTCAGAGATATTCATTTTTTTCGAAATGTTCCGTCCGTCTGTGTACAACTTTGTATATAGATGTATTTGGTTAAATTGCAATATCTTAAGATCCCCTACATACAGCTGTTGTGTCGGTTCTTATGTTATAATTATCATCACTTGTAGAGTTACAAGACTGAAATTTGTCATCTTTGGTTGTTCACTGATGAACTTCTCTAAGATGAGTCTTCATCCTGTCCTTTCTCTGGAACATCCTGTGACATCTAGGGCATGAATATTTGGGTGGCTTTCCGCATTCGTGGTGGATATGTCGACTGAGAGAAGTTTGATTTTTGTACGTCTTGCCACATTGAGGACAAATGAAAGGACTTTGCTGGAAGTTTCTGTATTTGTTACCTACAATTTTCAAATGGTAAAGAAATTAAATTAAACTAAAAAATCAGTCTGTAATATTATTAATGGCTTTGCTTTTAAGTCTTTTATGAAAATTTTGACTATAAATCACTCTCATAGATGATAAATTAAGTTTCTTACTCACCTGATTTATAAAGTTTTGGAATACCTGTTGAACTAGATTTCAAAAATAGGTAATTAGTATAAAATGTCCGTTAAAAGTAAACTAATAGTAAATTTGTAACTGTATATTACACAATAATATTTACATGTCCTTATATACAATATTCTCAGAAAGTAATATTCTTGGTGTTAAATATTTTACTAATTATTTATATAACAAAGTTGAGTTTTTATTATAATTTTACAATTCTAGTTTCTGTGACAGTGAAAATAACCCTACTGGTTAAAAAATGTGTCATAAGAACAATGTCAAAATATTCTCATTTAAACACATTGAGCTTACTTATGGCAGATTCTTTGACCATATCTCCATTCCTATTAAAGATAGACCAAACCTAGCAACTAGTATTCTGAGAAAGTGTAGTACTAAAATATATTAAAATAAAGTGTATTTAAAAACACAAACTACTTTGGAAGTGTTAATTTCAAATCACAAAACAATTTTTTTAGTGCAAGTTTAAAGAGATATAATGGGTAGAATATATATAATGCACGTCAATGAACCGCATTAGTAATGACGTCACAAATTATGCAACCAGTGCTATCAGTTATAAGAAAATTGGCGTTTTAATTATAAAATTCGACTTAAAAGTCAAAATAAAGTCAACAAAAAATAAAAATAAGTCTAAAAAATCATTTCAAAAAGCATTTCTCAAACAAATTCAGTCGCACTTTATTTAAATCGCCTTTAGCATAAAAACATAGGGTATTGCATTTAAAATTTTATAGTTGAGGACAAAACCGGAAATGACAGAATTGTGAAAATAATGAAAAGTTTGCATTGTCCCTTGTATACTCTGACCTCCAAATCTCACTTCGATATCTAGAAAGCTCTACCTGCTATGACTTGTCTAATAATTTCATTGACAGCCTATAGAGCACAGACAAACTCACTTATACAAAATTTAATACCAGGAAAAAGCGACATAACCTCAATAAACAAATGCAAGCCGAAATTTTCTGGTTGATCATATATACACCAAATGAAATAAGGTGTTCAACTGAGTTTACTTCTGTTTTGTTGTTGGTGGAGTAAAAAGACATTTTCGAAAATTCAAAACTGGCAAATAACATTCTTCTATCGAATTTAAGCTAAGAAATTTCTGTAGATATTTCTATTAACACAGAAATAATAATCATTTGTTTAACTAGAGTAAAGTACAAGAATTAATGCCGCTGTTGACATTTAATAGACAAGGCGCAGTCAACTTTCTTAAAGCAGCAAAGGCAATAAATTTACTTTACTGTCAAGATAAACACATAATTTGTTCGAGCGTTATTAAGTAAATAACTTAGGTACTCAGTAATCGCTATATTGTTCCTAATTGAATCCATATAACTGTTTATCAATTGAGATGGAAGAATTTACATTAACTAAATAAAGCACAATTTATTATCAGAAAAATCGAAGCAGATATATCAGTAAACACAAATAAAAAATTATTAATTACCGGGCTGAGAATAATATTAGCTACGTCTTTTTCAGAAAATGTACTATCGGTATATTTGTCTGAATTAAGCAAAAGTATACAATCTTCATTATGGATATCGTGCTAAAAAATCACGCGTTTTATAAAATTAACACATTTTTTAATGGAAGCCCTGTATTTATGTACAAACGTAAGTATATAAAAAAATATTTTTGTAAACGAAGTATCCTATTATTTCAGGTAGCAATGATGTGATTAATTATTTCAAATAAAAATTGTAGATATTTAAGATATGGGAAATAGATTGCTGATTACTCAGCCACCTACAAAACCAAAGAAAGCAACATCCTTTATCGGAAATACCGCAAGACCTACACAAATAGATAGAAACAGATTTTCCTTAAAATATTCAAATGGTACCTAAAGCATATTAATGGGAATTTATACATTTTGGAAAATGCCATAACAAATCACTGCGTTTCTCAAATTGAAGTATGCTCACGAATATACCGGTCATTGTATCCGTAGAACTTCAGCTACACTATTAATAAATTCAGGGGCTGATATCACAACTTTAAAAATGTATGGTGCATGGAAATCTTCAACGATAGCTGAAGGATACATTGATGAGTTCAAAACTCATAAATCAGTCATTAGCAACAAAAAATTCCCTACTGCAAGTATATCAAGTTCTGGAAGCGATTTTTTAAATAATTCAACCACTTTGGACCATCTACTAGTAACAACACTTCAATCTACATCGCAGTAAATGTTTCAGAACAAACAGGACAAAGGATATCCTTTACAGGCTGATCTAATTTCACTGTAAATGTTGACAATTAATAAAATATTTTCGTTAAAAAGCAAATTTTAATTTTCAATTTAGCGGCAGTAAAAATCTAATGCCTATGCAGTAAATCTGACACTTTAGTGCCTGACATCTGTCACTAAAACTACGCCTTTAATGTCAATCGGCGTAACTATACCAACACTACCAACTATAACACCAAACCAAACTATAACAACACTTTTTTTTTGCGATGAAATGTGTTCAAATGGGTTTAAAACATGATATTTTTACCCCTGTTTAAAACATCCACTGAGCCCGGTTTAAACTCTTTAGATGATTTGCTGTGGTTTATGCAGCAGTTGCCTAAAAAATAGAGATTTCAAAATCCATGTGGTTTAAATTTTTAAATTAATGTTTAAAATGGTTGATATTTTTATACTTCTTATTCTTGTTTATTTAAAGAGGAGTTGACTCTGAAAATTTAAACGTATTTGTAGACATCCTAAATTATATTACTAAAGCATAATCCAATTACTTTTCTATCCAAATTTCAGTAGTGACGACACAATTCGTTTTGAAACAGTCGATAAAAACGGTTCGTCACAAAAAACAGCTTTAATTTAAATTAAATTTATGACTCAAGTACTGTGGGTTGCATACTACTGCGACGCCACACTAATGAGATCCATTCGACTCTAACAAGTAATCACTACTTAAAGATTATTTGACTGAATTTAGAATACTATGAAGCACTCGATCATTCGCTGGCTTAAATCCTAAAGTTCCCAAAAAGAAATACTTGCACACTCGTATTCTGGTACCGCAAGTATTTTCTAAATAATATTTATATGTCACATTTCTCCTGCCGTCAGATTTCCTTTTACACTGTTCTCGCGTGGTATTGTTTAAAATAAACGTTCGTCTTTCCGTTCGTGACAGAGACCAGTACCAATCGTTTATGTCTTCCCTGCGTTGTTCATTTATTAGCACAGAACATCTTTTAATGCATTTTTCCCCACAAGGAGGCTTTACGTTATATTTCTCTCTTGGAAAATGTTCTCTTACATGTTCTGATAATACAGTCTGGTCACAACAACCACAAACTGAAGGAAAACCTAAAACAGAAGGAAGTTACCTTACATTCGACTTTTTTTTATATATAATTGATTGCAAATATTTAAATTTTGATACTATTATATATTTATTCTAAGGATTTATTGCCTGTGTTATCACCTTTAAATCTTATCAAGCCGTAACATGAACTTCTACGGATGCTAATGTAATAAAGGAATAGTAGAAGACATTTTTTAAGAATGTATAATTTAATATACAGTGTGTCAGGTTAACACCCCTAAGAAGACTATGGAACTTCGGAAAGCCAGTTTTTTTACAATTAGTTAATTGTATTATTTTAGTCTACTTTAATAAAATAATTTAGTTCATTAGAAATGTATTTCATTTTATTACCTAAACTCATGTTGATAAAAAAATGTCTTATACCACTTTCTGGAACACTTTTGTCACATCAATAAAATGGTTAGTAAAATATAATCTCCTTTCAGGCTATTAATTGTAAAAAATTGGATTGCGAAAATTCCGCAGCCTTCTCACATTTTCTAGAGGTATTAACCTGAAAAACGGAATACAGTATGTAGTGATTTATCGCGTTGTTATGCCGTGACCTCGGTAGCTGGTCATTGCCAGTAATAGAATTAATGTGCACATCCTTAGCTTTAACTGGAACACTTCTCGGGCTAGGCTCGGTGGGGGCAGACTCCTGTTGTTGGTATTATGACTGATACGGTCGAAACCGTTCCTCAGATAATGGCCTTCCGAGACGCCCCACAGCATCCTCTATAACTGAACGACTCAATCGCGGCGAAGCCTTGCTCACCACTGAAGATGCCGACAGTGAAGAGCGGCGAAACGTTTGAAAGCATGGGATGCGACCAGTTACAGAGGCGGCTCCGGGACGTCTCGGAAGACCACCATTATCCGAGGAACGGTTCCGATCGTAGTAGTCGCAATACCAACAACAGGAGCCGAAATCAATATATAAGCGGGACCAGTGATACCGCGGATCTGTCCCCGTAGAGCCTAGCCCGAGAACAACCAGAACAGGTCAAATAATTCCAGCTAAAGCTAGGCCTGTGCACTTTAATTCTGTTTCTGGCAGCGACCGGTTGCCCAGGTCAACCCGAAAAATCACTACATATATCAAATAATAGCACCGGCCATGAAAGCACTATAATTTATAGTTTCATTTGTTGCAATAAAATAAATTTTATTTTTTTTTTTTTTTGTAATCTAACGGAATTTGTTTTTATTTAATATATTTTATTTTTCCATTTACAATTTAACTTCCGAAATCGGTCTTAGCACTAATCTAAAATATTTTGGCTGTCAAATAATGTTGCGATGCGACAGAGCTACGACAGACGCATACAAATTTTTTGTTTCTTTAATTTGACATTTTTTTTATCAAAAAATATTCCATCTTGCAACAAAAATTATTTATTTTCACGCTCCACTACAGACAGTTTATCTAGGAATAATGAAATATTCAATATTTTTGCTATTTTCTTTATTAAAACAAATAGGTACTTATTCGATCTGTATATATAGGATGTCCGGAATATAAGTGCCAACATTGAATTCTATTCTATATCTCACAAAATACAACAAAAAAAAAACACATAAAGAAAATGTCAAAACTGTGTTAACATTGTACAACTGACTAAACTAAAACCATTTTAACGTAATTTGTTTTTTGTACCAATATTAATGAAGTAAACAATAGAAAATTTCCAAAAAATCCTTAAAACTGTAGCGTACTGTAACGAGTGACAACAGTACAATCCATTACCAGTAACTGTTGACCCTAATCTCGTTGTGCATTGTACAAGGTGTCCGTTTTTCCCGAAGAAATAGTTTTAGTAGGCAAAAAGAAGCGATAATATATTTTAAGCATACATCTAAGTCTTATTTGTGCCTAATTCGTGACATTGAGAATAAGTGACACTAAGCGTCGCAACGCCATTTATAATTTTTTTCTCAGAAATACATTTATTTCTGTGTATAAAACCTTTATATAGTTTTCAACTTACACATAACTATTCTAAACCTTATTATGTGCCTCGAAAACCTCTAAAAAACCATTCGAGGTAAATGGTTAAAGGGGTACTTGTGATTATTATTGTAGGTCTGCGACGTTTGATGTCTTTACTATAATACTGTTGATTAGAGAAATAACATTGTTAATTATGTTTTTACCATACCATACATCAAGATAAAAGCTCTAACATTCCAGACATCCTGTATAAATTAATAATCTACACATAGAAATAATATAAAACTAACACTTAATATATATCTATATAATATAATACAGGATGCCCCCGTTTCTTCGTCCTTCGTCTTCGGAAATGATGAGTATGAAAAAATAATACGGATCTCTCCTATAACATTTTTCTCTTTGACCTTTCTTTTTCCTGACATAGAACATTCTGCATTGAAAAAATATATATTTTATTTTCTTTATTATCCACTGAACAAATAAATATTTTTCGTTAGAGCATGTTTTAAAATTATAAGTTAAGGAAAGGAAAAATATAGATTGCTCGAGGTGGTCCACTTGCTTGGCCAGCTCGATCACCGGATCTCAATCCACTAGATTTTTTCTCATAGAAACCTTTTAAAGGTACAAATGTATGCAGCTAACAGAAAAAATCTATTACATACAGGGTGTCTACTTTTATTTGTGTACAAATCCATAAAAACTTTATTCTTCAAGAGAATCCAAAAATCCTTTCTCTCACCCTATGGCATCTAAGATGGCAATCCAAGGTCTGCTATGATTATTTTTATACCCCCTCGAATTCAATAAGAACGTTTAGCGATATTTTATTTAAAATCTGATAAGGTGGTGTTACTTAGGTCATCTTAGAACTCGTATCACGAAAACACAGGGTCACAGAGATACTATAATTGCAGCAAGAATTTTGATGAGTTACGTCACGGCTGACGTCACGCAATTATTTTTATTGTTGACAAAATTTTCGTTTTTGTAATTTGATGTAACATGTAGTGCGACCATTTAGTGTAGTATATACTCTTATTATTCTCAGCTGCAATTTCTTAAATATATGGATGAAAATATATTATTCATCTATATAGAAAACATCCCTATCCTCTTTTCATGCCCTATCATTTCCCAAAGTTAGGAACGAAAAATCGAGGACACCCTGTATAGTAGCTGCATAAAAATTTAAAATAAAATATATCTTCAGGGAACTAATTGGCAGCATCTATAATCTTCTTGATGACCCGATCGTTCCCAGGATTGAACCCTAGGGTTCCTAAATAGAAATGTTTGCAGACCCTTATTTGCTCGCCATCGCTATTGTCCAAGTGATATCTGTAAGTAAGACGCCTACGGCTACGTATTTTCTTAAAGCACTGTTCACGGGTTGTTGTGCTTAATATGAATTCCTTCTGTTGTGATTTCGATAATGTCCAAAAGTTCTTGTTGATTTCTTGCCTACGTTCCTCACTGAAATACGACAAACATTCTTTTCTACACAACGTTGTACACGCAGGTTTGACACTACGTTTTCCTCCATCTAAAATGGAAAATATTTAATATAAAAACAAATATACAACTTTTAAATTCGAAAGTATCAAGTTTCATTTCAAATTATCCAAAAATACTCCTTATATATGAAATTTATATAACAATAGGAATAAACGAACATTATTTTTAGGTTCAGTTACCAGTTACCGATAACAATAGTCCTGAAAATTTATTTGTACTGGAAAGGTACGCATGTTCGCTAACATGGGCTTGACTATGCCATGTCGCTTGGACACATTAAGTAGCAATTGTTCACCCTCTATGTAAAGCAAAATTTGAAACTCGTGGGGAATTTTGTTTTATATTTGGTATACCAAAGTACCATTACTATGTAATTTAAGAAAGTAGACAATAATACCATTTGTGATTTGAATCTTGGTCTTCTACTTTTATAGTACACGATAACCAATTGACGGAATTTGAAAAAAATGTATTGTTGAACAGAGAATGAAAATGAGATGCCACGTGACCATAATTTTTGTTTCAATTTTTGTAAGGGCAGAACCTTTGTTAGACGAATAATGGAAGAGGTTGTTTCATGGGATATAATTTCAAAACCGATAACTGGCGTATTTTAGATTTTTTTCTTAAATATCACAATCATCTTGAAAAATAAATTTATTTGGTACTGTATAATACTTATTTTTTTGTGTGATAATATTCAGTAAGAAGCTACCATAGCTGTTTTCGATTTAAATAGGTCTAGTTTACCAAACTTACCCACCTTCATCCACTTGATTTGAAATAAAATATTAACATACTTCGTATTACACCCAAAGCATAGATAAACCTTCCCATATGTACAAAAAGAACTCTACACTAATAAAATTATAAAAAATAAATTATTTTCCAAGATTGTGTTTTCTCTGTTGAATGAATATTTTTTTTGAATTTGTACAAACGATAGCAAAAAATAAGTATAATTGAAGGTAATGGACTGTTAACAAAATATACTCTTACTACAATTTCTTGAATATTTTTATTAAAGTTATATAACATTCTCTTATTTACAAAGTAATGTCATATATGTATATTTGGTATTCCATAACTAGATCTGACAGTGCAATAAAAAATATATTATACGGATTAATATGATTTTATCTTGGTTTCTCGATTATGGCACATAGTCATAAGAATTTATATAACTTTATTTTGAAACAGGAAGTAAATATAATGCTAAGTTAACTTAGTTTTAAAAATATAAATATTTCAGCCAGAGATGAAAATTTTAGCTCAAGATCGACCAACAGCATCAAATGTTTCCATTAGTTAAAACGTAAAGTCCTGGTATACGATCCAAATAAGAATAGATACATTCATTCTGAATGATACAGAAATATACTCCCAATATAGTCATAAAATATGTGTACACTCTCTCTATACAGGGTGTGACAAAACATCAGATCATCTCAATAACAGCATATTTCTAATAATTCATATTATTTCTTTGTCCAGAAAAACACCTAGCTAATGGGATGACTTTTTTTGTTACACCCTGTATACCACCATTCAAATAAAATAAGAATTGACATAACGTAATATTTCACTGTGATTGATGAACTTTATTCCAGTGTACAAACAACTCCGACTCCTCTTTAAACCAAATCTGGCAGAATTTACAATAAATTCGAGCCTCAGTTTTTTGACCGGCCACATCGCTGCAAATTATTTGGTGTCGCTTCAAGTGGTACTTCCTCTTGAACTTCTTATTACAAATTTGGCATTCGTGAAACCCTTCTAACTGGGAATGTTGCTCGTTAAAATGCCTCTTCAGATGTTCACGTCTCGAAAATGTCTTCTTGCAAACATGACAAAAATAATATTTCGCTTCGACAAGTTTCAGTTCAAGGCATGCTGCGTCTAAAAACACTAATGTGAGTAAATATGATCAAGTAATTATTATTAGTTTCAATCGAAAGATATAACATAATTGTTAGTACAAAAAAAATCACACAGTAATTTAATTAAAAGATGTGTATTTAATAATAATAATAATAATAATAATAATAATAATGGTCTTTATTATCACATAATCACAACAAACAAAGAACAAAGAAAAATTAACAAATATAGGATAAGGGCGAGTTTCAGGTTAACTAACGAATTAGCTACCTGTTCTACCAACTAACCCACTACATTCGCAGATGTTAAAGATAATTATCAACAAAGATAATAATAAAAAAAAGAATCAGAAAGATAGGAATATAAGTATCCCATAATATAATCATTATAACTCATATCTTGAATATGACTAACCATAAATAACAGTATGTTGTATATAAGGGCCCTAATAGGCAAAAGCCATGGTGGCATCAAAAATGTATTTTTTAAATTTATTCAAAGGCATAGACTTAGTAAAATTAGGTAAACTATTTGTAGTTTTAGAAATATTATATAAAAACGATCGCTTGTAGAACTGTGTGCGATGTATAGGAGGTGTGATGATGTCTTTGCGGCGGATATTTACGTTATGGACATCAGTCCTATAGCGTATCTTGTTATACAAATAGGGCGGAGTTTTTGTTAAAAGAAGTTTATGGAAAAAACATGCTGAATGAACAAACCTTCTATTTTTCATATCTAGCCAACGAATTATTCTAAAAGTATGGCTTATATGACCATATTTACAAATACCAAATATTAAGCTTTCATATCACAATTTAAAAAATATCGGTTAGCATAAATAGCTTTAAGAGCCATGTAGCCCTTTTGCAAACATTTGTTAACATGTAGTGAAAAACTCAAGTCCTGATCAATTGCTAATCCTAAGTTTTTAACCGAATTAGTAAAGTTAATATTAATATCATTTATAAAAATTGAATTACCAAACTGTTTCACAAAATTCACTCTTTCTTTTTTATTGCCGAAAATAATTACCATAGATTTACCACCATTAATTTGTAAAGAATGCCCTCGAGCCAATTTTGCAAAATTGTTTAAATCATAATTAACTGCTGATACAGCTTGTTTACTTTCATCAGGATTGAATGACAATAAAATTTGAGTATCATCTGCAAAATAATACTGCATGCATGACATAAAAGCAGACGGAAAGTTCGACGTATAAACAATAAATAGCAGTGGACCTAGGATTGATCCTTGCGGTATCCCTTTATCAACATGTAAAAACTGAGATAAATTGTTTTTGTAGAGTACAGCTTGCTCTCTATTTGCGAGATAATTAGAAAGGAATTGGACCGCGGCCGGACAAAGTCCTATATACTTTAATATTGCAAATAAACGCTTATGATTTAAGGTATCAAATGCCTTAGTAAAATCTAACAGTACTAACAGCAATAATTTCCTTTCATCTAATGCAGAAAATATATCATTCGTTAAACTTAATAAAGCAGAAGAGCAGCTGTGATTCTTTTTAAAACCAGATTGATGAACAGGGATTATATTATTTACAACTAAATGGTTACGTAACTGTAGCTCCATTACTTTTTCAAGAATTTTTGAAAATGTCGGAAGTAAGCTGATGGGTCTAATATTATTTAAATTTGGAACAATAAGAGCCTTTTTCCAAGAAGATGGGAAGACAGAATTTAATAAGCAAAAATTAATAATATGTGTGACATATGGAAGTAGAAAAGGCATGCATAATCTAATAGTTAATATATTAATACCGTCGTAACCTACAGCAACACTTTTGATATTGGAAATTATCTGTAAGACTTCAGTTTCAGTAACAGTTTGAAATTTAAAAATATTGGTACTTATGTCTTTAATACAAGCTTCATAATAAGATATAACATTATTATCAGGAGGTAAAGCAGGAACTGCATTAATGAAGTGATTGTTAATAGCATTCACATTAGATAAATGAATCGGTAATTCAGAGTGTTGTTTATGACATCCTATATTTAACAAGTTCCATATTTCTCCATATTTCTTCTACACTACCTGGGAACATAAATAATTTGTAATTGTGAGTGTTTCTTACCACCTTGTTGGCAAGGTTGGTCACAACCTACTGTTCGAGGTAAAGTAAAATAACGTCAAGGTTAAAATAATAATTATTTTACCATGCAAAATTTTCAATAAAAATATTTCCTTACCATAACAAAGCTGATCTTCGATCTTCACTTTAACCGTGGACATAATATTTTAGTAGTAGTAGTATTTGTAAATAATTAAAGCGATTTAATTTCTCCAAAATGGAAATTCTTACGTAATTTTTAATTCCAATAATTTTTACTAGTGACACTTCCAAAAGAATAAAAACAAAGATATTTTACCCTTATATTTTCATATTTTTCACTTTTCTAAACACCTCGTACATTATATCTTAACTTTCTCCAAATGGCAATGTCATTTTAAGTACAAGTAAAACTTTTTATCAGATGTTTCTTAAGTCAAATAAAAAAAATACCTTTTATTCGCTCTAACTCTACGTATACATAATGTATGGAAAAAGAGACCTGAATTAAAAAAGATCTCTTCGAAAGTCCAAGGGTTCAATTTCTCAAATAAGGAGTGAAAACAATTACAGCTATTTATTTTATAAAAATGGAAACATTACAAAATAGATTTAGTTAGGTACTATCAGTAATACAAAAATATTAAATTATTTTTATTTTCACATAAAAGTGAACTAAATATAAAATTAATTTAAAGAACATATGAAGCAGTTAAAACAGTTGAATAGTCAACGCAGCAAGTATGTCCAGTAAACTGGCAACAATCTCAAATTAGTGAATGATTTAAAAAACAATGTGCATAAATATTAGTGAAATTGCTATCTAATATGAGTGTTACTCTGTATAATCAGGTCCATATTTTACTATACATATACAAAAACATCATACAATGCATTCAAGAATGTCCGAAATCTGACCACCAGTCAGATTGCCTTTGGTGATGGCATCTTGATCTTGTTTTGGTTTCGCAATATCTTGTAATATATTTTTTCAATTAGAATTAAAATAAAATTTGCAGATAACAAATTATTTTCTATTAAAAAAAGTAATACATATTCCTCTTGATAAATCTAGTCTTTACTTTTAGTCTAGTTTAGTTCAATTTTCAGTTAGTGCTACCAGTAGTAGTTAGACTGCGCAACGTTCCTGACCATATGGTGTCAGACATTGTTGAAGACCCTGTATAACGGTAAATAGTAACATAATGAAGGTGTATCTCATCCGCAAAATATATGTCCTTAAAAATATACCATATCCTTAATAGTATTAAAATAGTTATCTGTTAAAATTATAAATATTTTGTATTATTTATAATTACTTATATAATAATTAATTTTTTAACTGTAGGTATACATAATAAACAAATGATGAAGATACATCTACTTGGTATTTTTTAGAAGAAATTTTAATTGAATATATTACTAGAAAAAAGAAGAGCAATGGATTGAAACGTTATTTTTCTTGATAAGTTAAAGAGTAATACGTTTCACACTAAAAATATTTCAATTTTGCGCGGAATTCTAAAATGTTATACAAATTTAAACAAATGACGACCTTTGATTTTTACTAGACATTTCTGCACCAAATGAGTTAAATGAATATTCACGAAAAGAAAAATTCTTCTAGTGAAGAAAATCATTTAACTCACGTGGCGTATGCAATATTTTGCCCAACTGTGACAGATTATTATTGATATTTAACGTAATTTTATACTCGCGCTTGGATTCACTAACATTCAATATTTTTGTCTTGAGTTGTTTGACAGTAAAAGTGTAATGTAATGTAACAAGATTTAATATTATCAGATTGTGTACCAGATGATGTATTAGAAGCACAAACGGATTTATGCAAAGTAATTCCAAGTCCACGTTACTTTACGAAAACGAGTATATTAGTTTCTGCGAATGGCGCAATAAAAATCAAGCAGGGGCTACATGACAAAATAATTATCGCTTATATATCTGAAAAATCAAAAAGTGTGAGATCTTCTTCATTATGGTTTTATTCACAGCTTAAGAAAATGTTGTCTGTCAAAGAAAATGTGGACAAGTAGATAAGTTCACATTTTATCTATATAAAAAAAAACCTAAAAATATTTTTATGGCTTCGGTACTTACATAATACTTTTTGTAGAGCCTTTTTAAAGCATAACTCATTGGGTTATAAACCAAAAAAAGTCACGTATATTTATCAGAGAATGTCTGGAGAATTTCTTAGATACAACCTCTGATATGAATTATTTATTGCTAAAGGAGGTTCTTTTCTGAAGCTTGTAGAATTGGGAAACTCGTAGCTCTGTAGACAGAAGAGGTGTATTCGTTGTCACAATTCCAGATACTAAGACTTATAAAGAAAGAATATTCACTATTGCCAATGGAAGTAATGTTATCTATGCAATTGACGTATTTCGACAACATATGAAACTGAGGCTAAGAATTGTACCACATCGACAATTATTTTTAGTTTAAAAAAAATAAAAAATGTATAGCCTGTAGGTTTGAATACATTATCTAAGATAATATAACGGAAAGCAGAGACTGGGCACAGTTTTCGAAGATCTTCGGAGGTTTTACTTGCTGAAGCAGGTGCTGATTTGTCAGTACTAAAAAGACATGGTGGATAGCGCTCTGATTCTGTTACGGAAGAATATATAAAACAGTCAACTAAAAAGATTGAAATTTCAAAAAAAATATTAGGCAAAGGGGCTGCATTTGATACATTTGATCCTGAGGTGGTAATAGCTAACAGAATTAATAAAATATCAGAAGATAAGTTACAAGCTTCTTATACTGAAAATGAAATCGTTTGTAACATTGTTTCTAACCAGTCGATAGTGGTATCAGTTTCAACTTCACTGATTTAAAGAATTGCAATATTAATATTGATTATGAAGATTGATTATGTATTTTGTTGGTGTATTTTGATAATAAAAGTTTCCTAAACAAATTGCAGTGATATAAAATGGTAGTAATTTAAAAACATAATAATTTACAAGTAAATAAAATATTATTGGTTGCCGTTGTTACGAAGTCGTTTAAAATCCGTCACAATTGAACAAAAGTAATATATTATAAAATGACAACATGGCTCCATATTAAATTAACAAAAAAATAAGTATGATGCCTGAAATTTTATACGTTCCATATAAACATTTTCTACTCTTCTTTTTTTCTAAATCCTACACTTAAACAAAATCATCTATAAATGTTTGCTAACAATTTTGGTAACACGGAATGTTAAAAATTACTAATTCTACCTCTTCCTTAGACAAAAAAAACATAATAAATCACAAGTGATTAGTAATATAAATGATTCCCTTTCCCTTTCTAATAAATATTATGGGTCTTGTTTAAATGGTTTATCAACTTATTCCTACTTTTGTACAATGTTTGGCAAACGGCGCATTGGAAGCTTTGTCCAGCAGATCCATCGCAAACCTTCTCGTGATTCTCCATCAAATACCTCCTTTTGAATTTCTGTGAGCACTTGGAACATTTAAATGCTAGCATCGGTAAAAACATATGCAGCTCCAAATAGTGACGTTGCACATGGTCCTTTCTTTTGAATACTTTGTGACAAATCGGGCAGGTGTTATTTTCGAAATTTATGTTCTTCACTTTATCTCTCATTTTTTGTTCTAAAAATACATCGGTATTAATATTAGATGCCAAATGAGGTTAATTGATGTGCGCAAAGCCTGGTTAGTAAGTGCTAATATAAATACGAGTATGTATAGGACACAATAATTATTTTACTATTAACAAATGTAACGAAATAATACAAAAATATGTTCGCTAAACTGTTTCTACCGCTTGCTAATATCTATCTAACACTAATATACCTTACCTTCTATAATTTACAAAAAAAAAAAAAAAATAGAGTAGGAGAAGCGATAGGTAAAAATAATAAAACGATACAATTTGGAAACTTTAAGTTACAAGTTCCCATAAGTTTTTGCGTGTATCAACAAAATTAATGTCACTTACCTCAATCACACAGGATATGTAAAAAAAATATTTTTTTTATAATTTTATGAAATATATATCTGTAAAAAAAAACGGAGGAAAGTAATATAGATCGTACCACCAAACAAATGCCAATACTACGAAATTCAAAACATCTAAGTACCTTGAGATATTTTTGGCAAATTTGGAATAATTTTTTAGCATGTTAGTAGGTATAAAATTTGCAGCTTACATAAAATAAGCGTGGGATCATATGCTTATTTAACAAAATTGTGTTAATTTCAATCATATAGAATATGCCTCTGCATGCAATTAGGAAACACACTGTATAGCACCATAACCATATATGGGTATAACACCCCAATTTTTAAAAATAAATAATTGAAATTTGGAAGACTGTATAAGTATACTTAATAAACTTTTTGATATATAAATTATTTTTTTATTTCAAGTTTCACAAAAGTGACACCAACTTTTTCAAATGGAGCACCTTGTATGTTATTGTATTTTTAAATCCTGCATAATTTTCTGACACAATAATCCCAAAAATGTTTATTAAAATAATTTTTGGGGCATAGCACAATACTGTTTACATGAAACCATATTGGAAAAAAAATTGACGTCTGAAATATCACCTATTTGGTATCATTATGAATCCAGAAAATGGATTCAGAAAATTATGCAAAATTCAAAAACTTTATCATATACAAGGCGTTCCGTTTGAAAATCGAATGTCGAAAATTAAAAAAAATCATTTATATGTCTTAAAGTCAAATTTATGAAATATATATATATATATTATTTTAACAAAATATGATTCTTTAAGTACTTAAATCTTAAATTCCAGTCATTTTAGGTAGATTTAGGCAAGTATTTCGGAAAATTGAGATACCCAGCTGTAAGCCCGTATAAACTTGTATTTTGACATCCTAAAACTGTTCTCAAAATTCACATATAATTCGATGGCCGCAACTTTAAAAATTGGGGGTGAAAGGTAAACAAAAATCGATTTTTTGCATATTTTTGCAAATATCTCGTTTCCTATAGATTTTACGCTATTTGTATTTATTATCAATATACAAATACAATACAAATAGCGTAAAACGCATAGGAAACGAGATATTTGCAAAAAATGTGCAAAAAATCGATTTTTTGACCTTTGACCTCCGATTTTTAAAGTTGCGGCCATTGAATCATATGTGAATTTTGAGAACAGTTTTAGGATGTCAAAATACAGGTTTATACGAGTCTACAGCTGGGTATCTCAATTTTCATAAGTGAACTCCCTTAAATGACTGGACTATTAGTGGCATTGTAAGAAAATAGTTTTGAAGAATATTTATATTAAGTATATTTTATTAATAAATTAATTATTATTAATAATAATATATTTCAATAATTTATACAAGAAACTTAAAGCAATAAAGCGCTATACCATGGTTATTTTACACCCAATATACAAAAAACCTAAAAAGTGGTACGATTTATATTACCTTCTACTATATTTAACAAACAACTCAACTTCACAAAAATTTATTTTTAAATTCATTATTTCTTCTTTTATAATTTTGTTCGCAAGCATTTTAGAAATCTTTATATGAATAAAATTATTTGCACTTATTACTTCTGTCATTATATATTATACATTAATACATTGAATTTAATAAATTAATATATGAATTATTTGAGAAAGCCTGATGAAACATCACTCACTACCGTTGTCCCGACAAACTAACCCCAAAAATTTACCTATGGCCTGCCTAGTTTTGGAGGGATATTTACCTGAACAGGACCGTATTAACAATATAAAACCCCACCAGTGATTATGTAGAATACTGCATAGTTTGATTAAAATATAATTGCTTATGAAACAAATTACACAACGCCCCTTACCTCTATATGTTACTGAGTTTATTACGAAAAAATAAAATTGTTGAAAATTAACTTAAAATGGAAAGCATGAAAAGGACGTTATTTTTTCCATATACACATCCAAAACAAATATTGCAACTGTCTTTCAAGTTTACATAACTATGGTGTTGACATAAATCTATACATTCAGAGAAAAGTAAAAGAAAATGAAGTGATATACAGGGTGTCCCGAAATTAATGAGAGCAACAGTAGATTCCTTACATCAAAATAATGCGATTAAGCCAAACATACTTTGTTCCATTTATGGCTAATAAAAAAGTTACAGAGCGTTAAAGTTTAAATTTTTAATTCGAAATTGTTAAAATTCTTAGAAGTTTTCAAACGATTATTTTGAAAATTTGGATTAGGGGATTTTCTTGGTTGATAAAAACTGGTTATAACTTTTTTATCAGTATGTGAACGAAAGTGTTAATAGAAAAATATTGTTCTCCTATCTATTTTTCACAAATAAGGAATACTAGTTTTATGTCGATAAATTTAACCGTTTTCGATTTATTTCTTGTTCTATTGGATGCAATAAAATAAAATAAAAGTTTCTAGTGACGTACGTAAAAAACTAAAGATTATTTTTAATAATAATTTAATTACATTCAGGTGGTTACATTAAATTCTCAATATGACCCCGTTTACATTAATACACAATCTTATTCTTTTGATAAATGATTGTTTGATATTAAATAGTGTTTCTTCATTTCTTAATAAATCCCTAGCATTTAAAATTGCTTGCCACAGCTCATCCCGTGTATTAATAGGGTCACAGCAAACTTTTGATTTCAAAATACTCCAAATACTGAAATCCATGGGGTTTAAATATGGGCTTCGTGCGGGCCATGAAAACGTGCTACCGCGACCTCTTCACCATTGGGGAAATTGTGCGTTAAGATAGTTTCGCACCTGTACAAAAAAATGGGCAGGGACACCGTCTTGCATAAAAAAACATATTGTGTCTCACATTTAATGGTAAATCATCAATAAGTTTCTCGAAATCATGTTCCAAATGTAAGTAAGAACGGCCGTTTAGGTTATATGACAATTCAACAGGGCCCAACACATGATTTCCAACAATACCACACCAAATGTTTATCTTAAATTCATGTTGGAAATGACGTTCTCTTAATACATAATGGCTTTCATTATCCCAAACATGTTTATTTCTGAAGTTGAAGACGCCCCGACGAGTAAATGTGGTTTCATTTGTAAACAGCACCTTGCTTAAAAAGTGTGGATAACCATTGTGCCAGACTAAGAATCGAAGACAAATTTGTTCCCTATCTGGAAAATCTCCAGGTAGTAAATTCTGCATTGGGCTAAAGTGATATGGATATAGTTTTTCATTATGAAATAATCTATGAATAGATGATTTAGGTACCACTACAGCCGCAGATATTCGCCGTAAACTTATTTCAGGATTTTCTGTTACACGAAGCAAAATATCTTCCTCTTATTCTGAAGTAACAGTTGTTGGACGGCCAGCATCTCGTCTTTTAGAACGAACCCATCCAGTATCTCCTAACCGGTCATAAAGATTTTTTAATAATTTGTGATTTGGTTGTATTCTATTTGGGGTAACTTTCTAAATACCTGCGACACGCATGACGTCCATTAAAATTTTCTTTTGCATAAATACATACTCTCACATTTCTTCATTAAGAAACAAATTATGCCGCGGTATATTTCACGCGATATTATTAATTGTAAACAAAAACTTAAATGAACGTAACATAAGTTACTTGTCAATCAGCTAATTGTCAATAGTACAATTTGTTTTCAAATAACGAAAGCTTACTATGATAGTTTTGCGTAAGTAACTACAAACTTTTTTTTTATTTTATTTTATTGCACCCAATAGAAAAACAAGAAATAAATCGAAAACGGTTAAATTTATCGACATGAAACAAGTATACCTTATTTGTTAAAAATAGATAGGAGAACAATATCTTTCTATTAAAACTTTCGTACACACGCTGATAAAAAAGTTACAACCAGTTTTTATCAACCAAGAGTAAATTTCGTAGCGCCCTCTAGCGCCTACAGCCAAATTAAGTACGGATTCGTTTATCTCATCCCAGGAAACTCCCTAATCCAAATTTTCAAAAGAATCCTCTGAAAACTTTCTAAGAATTTTAAGAACTTCCATTTCAAAATTTGATCTTTAACACCCTGTAACTTTTTTATTAGCCACAAATTAACCAAGGTAAGTTTGGCTTAATTGTATTATTTTGATGAAAGTAATCTACTCTTGCTCTGCGTCCCATTAATTTCGGGACACCCTGTATAATAACTAGCTTGTTTTATTCAGTTAAAAAACTGACTGAATAAAACAAATTATACATATAGTGTATACGGTCCTGTATGAGTTTCTCGTACCATACGATGAGTCCCCTCTCCCTAGGCCAAGTTTTCCGTACCAGTATACCTAGCGATAATCCTTACAATACAATTTTACCTCTCTTCTGCGTAATTCAAAGGGGGAACATTCTTAAGGTCTGGAGTAAACGAATGCCTAATGCAATCGTACAAACTGCATGTTAAAAACTTCATTCGAGAGAACCTGTATAATAAAAACAGTACGGAGTATTGATATCACATTTATTTTTTATATAGATATAATCAAACCAAATAAAACTGGTTTTATTGCAACTCTGCATTCTTCAGGGAAAATTAACATATTACTTTTATTTTATAGGTTTATATTCATACAAAAACTATATTTTTAACAAGAAAATACTTTGATTAATTAAATAATCAACATTAACTGAAACTAAACTTTGCATTAAAACCACTACTAAAAATGGACCCCTCTAGTTTGATAGCCAATTTTGATAGCAAGGAATTAGACTGATATTGACTATTCAATATGTTTATTACTTATTTTCCTCTTAGCAATGTAAAATTACTTAATCGAAATGAAATTAGAGATTCAGAAAAATGTATTTATTTTTTTTTACCTTGGCGGCAAAATATGACGATTACTTATATATACAGGGCGTTCTTTAATGATATGCGAATATTTAAGGAGGTGATTCTACATCGAAAATTATGATAGTTTGCTAAACTATGGTCGAAAAATGTTCCGTTACAAAAATACAGGGTGTTAAAGTTTTAGGAAAAAAAAGGAAAATAATTAGTATTTTCGAAACCGCTTTAGATATTTTCATGAAATTTAAATTTGGTATACAGAGTGATTCAGGTTTAATCTTGATAACTTCAGGAATCGATAGAACAGGTTTAAATAATGTTCATTTGCGATATAAACTTATTTCCTAAAACGTTTCCGAGATAGAGGGCGTTGAAGTAGGAATTTTTTTCTCGTTTTTCCCTCATAACTTTTGAACCACTTATCCGATTTAAGTGAAATTCGGAACACAAACACTCCTTATGATCTTACATAAGCTTCTTAATTTTGAACTACCTACCCCTCTATACCTACCCCGTATTTTGTATGCTACCCCCCTCTTACTTTATTTCAAAATTATAAAAAAAAATAATTAATTTCAATAAAACATCTACACACCACTTTGATTTGATTAATTTCGAAACTTTTTCGTCTCCTGTTTTTTTTCGACGTTTGGTCTTGTTTCTGAGATATTCAAAGAAATTGGTGATAGTGTAGCGCACCAGCCGCGTAAATTTTATTAAATCCTTTGACTCAAGAATCGTTAAATTTAGATCATCTATTCGTAGCGCGAATTTTAAAATTGGGTACCATTTTTAGTGGCACAATTTTGATGCAAAATGTATTGTTAAAATTAAAAAACACATCCTGGTTTGTCATCATTACTGGCACCACCACCAATTTACCACCTTGGCATCAACCACTTAAAAATGGCCACGACTATTCAAATTTTCTGTTCGTCAGTATCGCGAATCACGAACCTTTCCCAATCTGATATGTTATGCTTCAGCATGTGTCTCTTCATGCTGCTCTTCCTAGTAGTTTTAACGCCGCAATTTTGGTAAGCACATACCATAGCCTGCTGTCCACAGTCGTACTTACAATGAACATACAGCGACATCTTCCTACTGTAACCTTTGTTGCACCTTGGACAAAAATAAGGACCTAAAATTTCAATAGTATTAATACTGTTGTTGAAGAATTTATTTCTTTATAGGTCATGTATACAGATTTCGAATAACATGTAGTATTTAATAAATTATAATTTTGAATAGTAACTGTATTTGAGGATACATGTCAACATCTTGAGACGTAAACGCTGCTGTCCGAACTTTTGTGGCATTTCTGTACGTGCTGTTTTAAATTCTCCTTTCTGTTTGACCTGTATGGACAGTTACTAAATATGCAGAAGAAGGATTTAGCTTTTCCACAATCAAATCTTAAATGTTTGTACAGTGAATTTTTCTTGGCGTAGGATTTGCCACAATTTGGGCAAGCGTGCAGAGGTCCTAAAACACAAACAGTTTAGTAAATTTTGAAACGAATGAATAAGACGTTCCGTGTCATTCCTTTAGTATCACTGGGTAAAACACATACACTACAATCCGTGTACCCATAGAAAATAAAAAATGTATGTAGTAAAATAATGTAGTGTAAAACTATACACGTTATATTTGTAAAAATATTGAAAGTATAAAAATATCTACAAAAAACTTAAAAATCTAGAATATTAATTATTTGATTTACACCAACATAAGAATTTTACAACGTCGAGTATAAAATTTAAGGCAGAGCGGTTATCAACCCTAATCCCTTCCCAACTATAACCGCTGTTTGATATCCAATACGCATGCGAGTTATCATGAGACTAGTAACCAGTTGCTTACTACACTTCATGTGGGAACAAATCGTAATTCGTGTTCATAATGTTACTGATTAAAACAAATTGTATAATTTATTGTGTATAAAATAAACCATTGTCCCTACTGTACAAAAGCCTCAACCTGCGTTGAATTACACCCACAATATCTACCCATATTCCTTATTATTAACTTTTGTAACATTTTTTACTGTATTAGAAAGGTATTTTAAGCTAATATAAATCAAATATCCTACAATTCCTATCAATGAAGTCATATGTATGTTCTCTGAACATCTAGGTATGCTAATGAACAATTCCACAGACAAAGCTCTATTCAATAATTATCTAAAGAAATTAATCTAATTTACTAACCTGCTTTAATGAAACACTCTATAAATATCTAACTTCACTTTCTGGCAGTGGGAACACGACAATTCAACCACAATAGGGTGTAATTCAGCGCAGGTTGAGGTTTTATCCACTGAGTAGTTAGTTTCACACAATATTATTAATACATAAAAATATATAAAAACTTTTGCATAAAAGGTGAACATTATTCAAGTAGGTATTGTCATATTTAATTCATTGACAGGCTGTCACTTTTTGTCATTGTCGATATTTAACTTCAAATAATTTTAATTTTTATAATAATTTTTATAGTTAGATATTTGATTCAATTTAAAGGAGGCCACCTGAAGAAGCAATCCTAAAAATGCAGAAATAGGTCAGATCTCATCTATTGTGGTTGAATTGTCGTGTTCCGGCTGCCAAAAAGTGAAGTTAGATATTTATAGAGTGTTTCATTAAAGCAGGTTAGTAAATTAGATTAATTTCTTTAGTTAATTATTGAATAGAGCTTTGTCTGTGGAATTGTTCATTAGCATACCTAGATGTTTGGTATCAGAGAACATACATATGACTTCATTGATAGAAATTGTAGGATATTTGATTTATATTAGCTTAAAATACCTTTCTAATACAGTAAAAAATGTTACAAAAGCTAATAATAAGGAATATATGGGTAGATATTGTGGGTGTAATTCAACGCAGTTGGGGATTTTGTCCACTGAGTAGTTAGTTTCACACAATATTATTAATACCTAAAAATATATAAAATGTCCGACTTTTACACTGATCACACTCCCTGAATTTTATCTTCTAGTAGTGGTCAAATACTTATCTCTGTATTATTATTTATATTACATTTGTTTATTTCTTTGTGGCTTTGCTTATTACTTCTGCTACATGTTTTGTCATTTAAATTTTTTGCGGCATTTTAAAAAAAGTTTATAGTTTAGTATAGTTATATGGAGTTTTGTGCATACTTAGCATTAAGTTAATAGTTATAAAAGATATAATAATATGTACAAAGACAAATGCATGAATATTTTTAAGAAACTACATGGTAAAATTTAAAAGGTGATATTTATTTTGTAGTTGATGTGAGTGGCGATACTAAATAGTTCTATAAATAACGATAATTTTGTTTAGACTAATACATATTACTTACGAGTACAAGTTCTACGACTTTAAATGAACAACGTCGAGGCCTGAACGTCCAGGCAACTGTCAAAGCTACTTGAAAGCGATTGCAATTTTGAAGTCATATTTTAATAATATGAATTAGTTGCTACTGCGATCAATTTCCACATAACTGTAAAGTAACCAAAAATAGTTGTTACATAATAGTTATTCTTTGAAGGTTCCAGCACCTTCGAAGGTTATTATTATGTAAAAGAACTGAAGAAAAGACAAGAGACAGTAACAAATTAAAATTTATTCAGGAAATATTTTTATACTTATATGCATATTCAAGAACCAAAATGAAACTTGTTAAAACAGTCCAAGCAACAGTGTTTGTTGCACCCTTCGCAGTAGGTATGAATTTTGTTAATTCTGTTAGAAGCCTCCCTGCTGGTCATACTTTTCCTAAGATTCTTATAGCACAGGAAGCAATATGAACGAGAACGCCGCTCTCCTTTTGCTTTTTTCTTAAAAATGTGAATATTCCCTGAGAACATGGGCACTACGTTGTATGAATCTAAAAACGTCAACATATTAGTACAGTAACTTCTACCAAAGTACTATAGTACACCTTAGTCTTATTTCAAAAACGTCAATAACTCTATAACACCGTTACAAATAGGTCGTTCAAAGATGAAATCACTTCTACTAAGAAGTGAAATTGTCACTGATACCTGCAAAGTCCAAACGATTGTCTGCTCGTTACCATTTATTTCTATAGTTTCTGTTAGTTTAATGCACGCAAATAGTACGAGAGTACAGATGATAAACTCAGAATACAGATGCATAAATATGGGAATTCCACAAGGCTCTGTACTTGGCCCAGTATTTTTATTTTACACAAATGAACCTAATTCTCTTACTACTGAAGCTAAATGTGTTTTGTACGCAGACGATCAATCGTTATTGATTTCCGACACCTCAGACATACAGTTAGAACGTAAATGCACTACAGTTGTTAAAAATTTGGTATAGTTGTAATGATCTCTACTTCAATTAAAAAAAACACGTGATAAGATTTCACAGTAGACACAAATATTATGAACCCTTAAACATACTCCTAAATGCCTCAGAAACATTATTATTTGACCAAAAAATAGAATTCTTAGGTGTTACAATTGATGAGTGTCTCAATTGGAAAGAGCATTATGCTCAGTTAGCCTCAACATTAAATTCTGTTTGTTTTTTGATAAGAATTCTACGCACCCTCCTGTCACATGAACATCTTATCATGGCTTGCCATGCACAAGTGTCTTCACGACTGAGATATGGCGTATGCTTTTGGGGGCCGACTGCTCACGCAGCGGATGTGTTTTTAGCTTAAAAACAGGTTATTCCATGCCTCGCTGGGGTATCGAAAAATCATTCATGTCGAGAATTATTTAAGAAGTTTCAAATTCCTACCGTGTTTGGTGTTTATTTGTTTGAGTTGTGTGTTTTTATTTTAAAAAATAAGGGTGTTTTTAGTTTGAATAAATATTTTCACCAGAAAAATACGAGATCCAAAGACAACTTTCATATACTCTTGTTAGTAAATTGAAATGTTACATTATTTTGGTCTAAGCGTGCATTTTTTAGAGGACGCAATTGTGTTGTTTAGATGTGAGGGGGGTCAAAAAAGCTTAACTTGAAGTTTGTGGGGTCACAACCCTACAGCTTTGGCCGCCATCTTGGAAAAGGGGGTTAAATTGTTTTTAGCATTTATCAGGTAAACTACTGGTCATACAAAATTTTTTTAAAAACATTTTTTATTGCAAATTGAATCCTCAATTTTAGTCCAGTAACTTTTTGTTGTAAAATCAAAAATAACAAAGATATTAAAGAAAAACCATCAACATTTTTGGACTAATTTTCTTTTGGTCGCCATAATTTATTTATTTTTTTATTTAGAAAAAAATGACATCAGAGTATTTTAAGTTTAGTAGTTTTTTAATTGTAGTTAGAATTTAAGCAAAATTGTGACTATTCCTATACAAAGTGTATTTTGTCCACAGGAAAATAAATTATCATTATTATTATTAAACGGCTACCACACTCTTAAGAAGAATAAGATTTATTAAACTATGAGGGGTTTGGTTCTGTATAACTGTATGCAACCATTAACTATTAATATTTGCTATAGAATTTATTCCTTTATTGTAAAAAATGGTAAATACTCAATTATTATTATACAGGTTATGACTAAGACAACAAGCATAAAGATGTTTATTTTCTATTGAGTCTTACCCTTATATGTCTTGGTTCGAGTCATTTCAACTTATAGTATAATATCCGTCGGTGCGGAAACTTTCATAAGAATAAGTAACGCTTCCAGTGGTTGATTGTCCCAATTTTGTTGTAATTGCAGGGCATCTCGAAAACTATAAGATAGATCTCTTCGTTTTTAAGAGATAAGACAAAATTTAAAAAACTACTTTTAAGGAATTCTTCATATCTCAGAGATAGTTGGCCATGCATTTTTATATAATTATATAAAAAAAACATACAAATAGTGCAATTAAATTGCATAAAAATATACAGGGTGTTCCATTTAAAATCATTACGAAAACCATTGTATAATTCGGTCATAGTATAATGAGACACCTTGTAGAAAAATTACAAGTAATTCTACGTAAAAAACTTTATCAGAAGCAATTTTCACCATTCCGATATGTCAGCTATTCTCTGAGATACGAAAAATCCTTCAAAAGCAGTTTTTTTTTATTTCGCCCTGTATCTTAAAAACGGAGAGTCTATGAAAATTCTGATAGTGGCATTTTTAGTTTCTCGAAAAAATAGCTCAGTTATTGTTGGGACACCCTGTAAAGCGTAGTAGCAGTTTGAAGACGTTCCGATTGACTAAAAAATACTACTGATACATCAAGATAACATAACATGTTTTAAAAGTCATAGAAAAGCAAATTATTCTTATAAAATGATTTTCTATTGTCGCGCTGCAGTTAATTTCACACAGTTGGTTTAAAAAGGTAACCACAAGCAACACAGTGGCAGCGTATTTGGGTTTAAAGCTGTACTAAAATAAATTTTTAACATATAAAATAACACAACTTTGTTTCTATAACATTTATATTTCAAAAATACATTAAGATTTATACGTCACAAGTTTTTATTATTTACAATTTGGTTAATAATTTACAAATATATTTAAAAGAAAATAAGGTAAGGTAAAAGTAATAAATAGTTTCAATTTACTGATAATATTTTACATTTATCAAATGTACAGTTTTCAGTTACTAATGACTACAGAAAATGATGTTAAAATAATACTCACAACTGATATCAGAATTCTACCCAAATTTAGCTAATTTACAAAACTTAATGAAAATAAAAAATAATTTCAAACAAATGCGATTTGACATTACTTAAACATCATGTGTTCATAAGATGCAAATATCTATATATAAATTAAAATTAACCAATCAGGTATTTATTCTGTGAATGTGAATATATTTTGTGCATATATTTCGCATACAAGGTGTCCCATATAAAACTTTCCACCTGAATATTTCGTTTAATATGAAGTTTTGAAAAAAAATCAAAAACACGTCGATTTTTAAATTGAGAGACACAGCAACTTACATCATTACTTATATTGTAGTTCACCCCTTCATAGATCGAGGTATCAAACTTTGAAATCTCAAATGGCACTATAGGGCGTGTGATACATCGTTTGAAAGCTCTTTTGATACTAACTCTGAATCTCAGTCTCCATATTTGCCAGGAACAATTGGGTGCAGAATTTGAGCATTTATTATAAACAATTTCAGATATAAAGATACAAAATTCCAAAAATGTATATTTCAATATTTTTTTCTTGAAAACGAATAATAATTTTTTAATTTTGTTTAAACGGATTCAGGGTCAGTATCAAAAGAGCTTTCAAACGATGTATCACATGCCCTATAGTGTCATTTGAAATTTTAAAGTTGATATTTCGACCTACGAAGGGGTGGCAACTACAAAATAAGTAATGATGTAAATCGATGTCCTTTTCAAATTCAAAATCGACGTGTTTTTGGATATTTTTCAAAACTTCATATTAAACGAAATATTCAAGGGGAAAGTTTTATATGGGACACCCTGTATGTTATACTCATTAATTAATTAGTTGACCATGTTTTCCGTTGACTTCTAAACATCAAATTTTTATTTCAATGTCAGTTATGACTACGTCAATTTTGTTCATCGTCAAAGTGGATGGTAGGCCTTTTTTCACTGTTAAGATGAATTAGACTTTTTGCGAATTATTAAATTAATTTTGTACATACATATATGAGGGTGTGACCAAAAAGTAATGGGAATATGCTAATATCTCGGGTTGTATTATTCCGATTCGCCCGAAATTTTCGTTGTTGTGCTGATAAACATCCGCGAAAAGTATCCGTCACCTGTCACAAAAGCTATATGTGTTTTGGTACGATATGCGATTATTTATTAAAAAAAAAATGGACCACGGAATTTGCATTTTGTTGTAATAACGGAATAAAATGCAAGTGTTTTAGAAATGTTAAATATTGCTTTTGATGAGTCTGCTATATACAAAATAAGAGTTTACAAGGTGATCAGAAAATCAGTAAATGAATAAACTGCCTTTGTTTTTAACAATACGTTAATGCGGAAAACTGCTTATAATTTAAATTTCATTTTTCATTTTTATATTTCAATTTACAAATAAAAATATTCTTGATTTAAATTTTTACTTGTCTTTATAATGCAGTTGGCATGGAGAATGAAAACGTTTGACAGCAACCGTTATAATGAAAAATGATAGGACTTTTGAGTAATATAGTAACAGTTATTCTTAATATGCTTACGTCGTGCAGCAAAAAATTTATTTAAAACAGTTTATACATAAATTGAAATTATAATATAAATTTCAATTATAAGCAACTTTCCTTAATAACATATTTTTGTATTGTTAAAAACAAAGGCAGTTTATTCATTAATGATCCTTATATTTACTGATTTTTTGGTTACCCTGTTCATGCAACATAAAAGTTTTTCATACCAACCGCATTTTAAAGACAAGAAAAAATTTTAATCAAGAATGCCTTTTCATCGTAAAATAAAAAAATAAAATATTTTACTGTTCATTCCTATCAAAGTAGGCCGATTCATATGCAAATTGAAATTATAATATAAATTTAAATTCCAAGCAACTTTCTTTAATAGCATATTTCTGTATTGTTAAAAACAAAGGCAGTTTATTCTTGAATGATTTTTATATTTACCAATTTTTTGATCACCCTGTAGAAGCCAACCGCATTTTAAAGGCAAGCAAAAATTTTAATCAATCAACCAATGCCGTTTTTCCGTAAAATGAAAAATTAAAATATTTTCCAGACTAAACATGGCCAATATATACAGATATTTTTCAACACAGTAACAAAAATATCGGGCGAATACAACTAATACAACCCGAGACATTACAAAATTTCTGTTACTTTTATATCGCATTTTACATATTCAGTTCACTGGAAAAAAGTAGTACTCCACATTCATTTTCCATCCAAGTAAAAGACCATCCTAGATCCTATTATGAATCATTAACGTGTCTTAATTCCACATAATGGCACAGAGCAATGTGTTTAGGCATATCCGGCCTGACGGTTCTAAACATACAGTTTTCAACAGGACAGTTGGTCATTTCCCTAGCCCTATACCTCTTTTCTCTCTTCGTCGCCACATTTGAAATTTCCGGTTCATCCTCTGCGTTAATGTTTACTTTCCTAGGTTTTCGATATCTCTTCTTGGTCTTTTTTTTGCTTAGTTCCTCATGTACATCCATTATGGCAACGCATTTAGATTTTCTGTGAGTGACATAGTCATACCAGTTAGTAAATAACATTTCACAGATGTTGCAAGAGTAAATTTTACCTAAAATTGTTTAAATCAGGATTTGTCCGACACAAAAACTAAAATGTTCAAATATTTTCATCAACGATGGGAATATACAATAATCCAAGATCCGACAGCATGATTACCATGTCTGTTTTTAAATTAAAATGCAATTTTAATGCATGATTATTATTACAGGAATATATTTCTGTCGGACTGCCTATCAAAATGTGTCCGCAAGTAGCTTATACAGGTGTCCCATAGCTTATGGGCCATAGAGGAACCGGAGATAGTAGACATAAAAATATGTCTTTTGAACCAAACTTGCCTAAGTAATATGTTTCTATTTAAAGAATTACAGGGTGTTGCAAATTAAAATAAATTCTCGAAAAATGATAACTTTAAAACAGTTGAAGATATCGAATTCAATTTTTTTTTACCTGTACCGTTAATAAAATTTATAAATTAAACTATAAAAGAGCCAACATTTTTACGCAAAACAGGGACTCTTGGTCGATTTCGATATTTTA
The DNA here is from genome assembly GCA_037114965.1 of Monochamus alternatus. NCBI lineage: Eukaryota > Metazoa > Arthropoda > Insecta > Coleoptera > Cerambycidae > Monochamus > Monochamus alternatus. The sequence continues at coordinate 143,262,731 of CM073426.1, read as the reverse complement.
AGCCGTTTTCCAGATTTTCACGATTGAATGTGTCATTGCACATTATGTCGATGGCTGAAAAATATTTAATTTACAAATAAATGTGCCTTGAATGTTAAAATTTGTTACAGTGACAACTGTCAGTGTTATCTATATTTTTTTCAAAATTCAAGTACAAGAATTTTTTTGTTGAGTTAATTCACATAAATATTGCAAAAAAATATTTTTTAAGTAGCTAAGCTATCACATGAAAAGGTAGATAACACTGACAGTTGTCACTGTAACAAATTTTGTTAACATTCAAGACACACTTGTAAATTAAATATTTAATGTGCAATGACATATTCAGTCGTGTAAATCTGTAAAACGGCTTGAGATATCGGGACCGACCAAGAGTCCCGTTGTTACGTAAAAATGTTGGTTCTTTTATAGTTTAATCTATAAATTCTATTAACTGTACAAGTAAAAAAAGTATTAGCGAATTAACTCAACACAAAGCACGTAGCAAGCGCCCTCTAGGAAATATCTTGAAACTAATGTCAAATTCGTATTTCTCGCTCCCAAAAACCTAATTATACCAATTTTGAATTCGATATCTTCAACTGTTTTTTCGAAAACTTATTTTAATTACATCCTGTAATTCTTTAAATAGTAACATTTTACTTAGGCAAGTTTGGCTCAACATATTTTTTATGTCTACTATCTCCGGTTGCTCTATGGCCCATAAGTTATGGGGCACCCTGTATAGTTTCCTTGACGATTAGGAACCTTAATTGTTTAACCTTTTAAATTCAGCATGAAGTCAATTTTACCATGTAGTCTCCCATGACTTCATGCTGTTCGTCATTGTGTAATGTCAGTACCTAATGATATCACATCACATTAACTAAATAAAAATATATACAAACCTGTTGAATAAGAACGAAGTTATTAAAACCTTTTCTAATACTGACAGCGAATTTGTTCTATTACTAGACACTTGAATAATATCTCCTATGAAATCTATCAGTAAATTTACAGTTCCTTTCGTTAAGGGCGCCGTTTTTATATGCAAATTTTCAACGAATTTCGTAGCTGTTTGTTGAGACAAACAATTTCGAGGCATACAAGTCATTTAGAATAAGAAAAAAGAGCATAATTTTCACCTATTATGTTTTATCATAAAATCTCCTGAATTTTATAAGTCAACTGTACATTGAGAATATTGTTTACGACATTATAAACATTATCACATCCCGCAGAATTCTTTAAAAAAACTAGTAGCACTTGAATGTATGTAAATTATCAAGTATTTTTCACGGAGAACACAGTGATAAGGTACAAATTCACGGTTTTTCATGTGCTCTAGCACATTTGCTCTTCAAAAGTTAAATAAAATGATTCAATTTCAGTATTATATTTTAGTACTACGCTAATAAGAACCTCCACCTACCGGGTGCATTTTCTTGTGCATCTTGAGATACGATTATTTGTCCTAGAGACGCTGTATTTTTCATACCGGTTTTCTCTTTCACGTTAACGTCTTAGCCGTTGGAGATATCTGACAATATTTAAATATTTTCTCAAGAGGCACACGAATCAGAATTTTCCATTACACAAAGTAATCTCGAAGTAATCACGAAAATATCAAAAAATATCTAAAAAAGTTGGGTTAAGCCTTACAATAAAGATGCGCTAATGTTTATTGGGCAGATATTTTCCATTTTTCTTTGGATATGTGTTCGATAAGTTTATTTAATAGATATCTACTACTTGAAAAACCGGCCATTAGAGACTTTTCACACGGGCCACTATGCAACGCTGCTGAGTGGAGGCACTAATTTATGGTTGACGTTTCGGTGGGAGTCAGCGACTACACGCCACCGTAGCGCGGCGCTGCTAATTCTGCGGCGCGCCCGTGTGAATAAGTCTATATAAAATAATAATGTTTCGTCAAAACGGACCACTCAACGGCGCTTCTGAGAAGCGCTGTACGGTGGCCCGTGTGAAAAGGCTCTTAGTAAAATGGAAATGAAATATATTATAGAAAGACATGAAAAATGTAGCAATATTAGCTGTCAGATAAAGAAAGCAACACACTGATATAAAAGAGTGGTGGGAGAGTGTTGAAATTCCTTAAAAGTTGTGGTTTCCACGCTGTGACATCCCCTGCACGGAGTCACAACGTCAATGGATCGTGACCGTATAAGCCACGAAACGTCGTCGAAATGTGGCCGGCACCACAAACTTATTCCTCATTTTAGTGGTTAGTGGAAAAACACTTTAAAGTACGTACAATAGTTGTAGGTACGTTCCAACGACTAATTGTGCTAGTTGGGATACCTTGATGACACTTATTATACATAGTGCTTTGCAAAATCAAACCAGGCTACAATTAAACGTTTACTTTTTGATATTCATTTATTAAAATGTTTTGGAAAATATCAAAAAGTAAACTTTTAATTGTAGCCTGGTCTGATTTTGCAAAACACTATGTATAATAAATATCACAAAGGTACATGTTTGATAAATATAATATTTTTAACAAATGATTTAATAAATATTAATCTGTCAAAATTGTGACAGATGATTTGGGTATTTTCGTCTGCAATTCTCTAAAAACATTTAAAATGTTTATAGTAACGTTTTAAAAGCTTATAATACCATCGCGAAAGAACCTGCATAGGTTCCGGACGGCAAAATAACGAACCCTGGATCTGTAAATGGTACGAAAATGGTCACCTTTTCATAAATTTTGATGTTTGGCCTGACGTTTGTAGACGGAAAAATTTATGAAAAAATAATAATAATAAAAAATACTTGCTGCCGTATTTTGATAAGCAATCCGGCGGAAACGTATTAGTCTAATAATTATCTATTAAAATTGCATCTTAATTAAAAAACAGATGGACATAGTAATAATGCGGTTGCATCTCGTACTATAACCTTAATTTCCTGAAACTATTACTTAAAAAAATAAAATTTAAATCATAAATTTATAAAAATTTAATGCAATTTTTAGACAGTTTTGCAATAAAAAAAGAGATATCGACAAGTAATCGTCACAAAAAATTACAGTACTTATTTAACTATTCAACAACAATTAAAATAACAAATTACTAACGGTGACATGCAACAAATACAAATTTTTGAAGACACATAATTACAATTAGATTTACATTTTGTCTTTATATTTTCTTCCACAATGGGAAAGATGAGTTAACAAATGATATTTGTGTTTGAATGCCATTTTACATATATCACAAACGAAAGCTGGCTCCTTTTGGCACTCAAACTTTTTGTGCCTCCAGAGTGACCTTTTCTGCTGGTATATTCGAAAGCATACATCACAACTGAAGTTTCCACCTAAAACATATTTTTTTATTAATATTGAACCAAAATAATTTAATTTTCCAAAGGAATGTGATCTGAGAACCTGACACTCTATCTTATCAACACTGGATTTTTAATTACACTAGTGTAAAGGGCTGCACAAGTTTAAACTGTAAACAAAGAAATAAATATTTATCATGGAAATGCCGTATAAAACAGAAGACACTGTAATGAAGAAGTTATTTTTCAGTTTTTTATTTGAAAATGAAGCGCTTTAGTAATGATTTGATATAACTAAATTTGATTTGACTTTTTTAGAATAAGCATATGCTTTAGATGAAAAGAGTTTCAATTTCAAATAATAGAGACATAAGAGTAGCTTCGTATGTAGTGGCTCGTCCGCAAAAACCTTCGATTTACAAATTTTATGTAAATATTTTGATTTCTTAAGGCTTACGGTGAGCGCTCTATCATACGATATATAAGATCTGTTCCAACAACCGTCGAGAACTGGTTCAGTACCATGAGAAATGTTTGACCAACACCGTCTTACGTCGCATTCGCCGAGAGTACATTAACATTTTTTTTCTTTAGTTTTATTGTGATTTTGCCACACTTCTGAAAAAATAATAATAATTAATTAAATAAGCCCTTGCGCCAAACGGAACAGTCAAGGGTTATTTTTGAAACTACGTTTGCCTAACCAAAAAATCTCACACTGAAAAAAGCAGATAGGTAAAAAATAACAAAAATCACATCACTATCGCGCACTTCCTTATCATTGACGTTTCGAAAAACTCTCTGTTTTCTTTCTCAAAATCGTAGTAAAAATATTAAACGTATGTCAAGTTTGACAGTTTAAAATTTGTTTATCTGGTATATTATTATTTTTTCAGAAGTGTGGCAAAAATCCAATAAAACTAAAGAAAAAAAAAAGTATGCCACAAATAAATAGCTTCAGACAGTACATTAACAACTGAACTGAGTAACTAATTTTGGACGGTTCGGAATCGATTCTTGCTGTGTTGGAACAAACCTATAGTTTTCGCTCAGTAACTCCGTTTTTTTAATAGATTATAAATATTATTTTACGTCGACGCTGTGTTTTGAAATTTTGAAAAAGTGTAAAATTATTTTTTTTTAATGAATTTTGCATATTTTCAAAATTTCAAAACACAGCGTCGACGTAAAATAATATTTGTAGTCTATTAAAAAAACCGCATATTTGTATTATTTTTCGTTGAGGAGTTACTGAGCGAAAACTATATCCCTTTGGATCGAGCGCTCACCGTAAGCCTTAAGAAGTTATTTACAAATACCGAAAATAAAATTTTAACTTTAACACCCTGTATCTCCGTTAATATTGAGTTTTCGAAAAATTGTTATAGGACTCGTGACCCTAATTTCTTGTGAGGAATCACCTCCTGAAGTCTTGACGCATAATTTCCGGACACCCTGTATAGTTAAACTTGGTGTATATGTTACACACAATACTGGAATTCGGACAACGTCCGAAAAAAATATGCAAAACTAGTTCTGACCTCCAAAAGATTCCCATACTCTAAATTATACATTATTTAAACGGTTTCTGCATATTACAAAATACAGATAACTAGTTTTGGGCATTATAAATTGTTCAAAACTAGTTTTGTGCGTTTTTAAATGACCAGAATTAGTTCTATTTATTTTATGATAGTTACATTAATTAAAAGTAGGGTTATGCCATTTATATCATTATATTTTCTGAACTCAAAACTAGTTGTGCATACTTTTTTGAATATCATGTATATCGTAACCTTCAGAAAATGAAGGAAACTAGATTTGGTCATTTAAAAATGCAGAAAACTAATTTTGAACAATCTATAATGCCCAGAACTAGTTCTGCTATTTTACAGTAGTCAAAAGGCGTTTAAACGTAAAATTTCGGGTATGGGAATTTTTCAGGGCTCAGAACTAGTTTTGCATACTTTTTTCGGACATTGTCCGAATTCGAGTATTGTGTGTAATATATACAATGAACACATTCAGCCCAAGTATGTATCCCATTTAATCATAACATTTACGTTATTTCAAGGTACTACAAAAATTTAAGGTGATGAAATATAACATTTAACGTTGAAATAACATAAATGTTATTATGACCAAAATGCGATACAATCTTAGGTTGATTAAATGAAGGAAAAACGTCCTAGAAAAATATAATTATCATTATCTTAAGTTTCAATAATTAAAAAAAATAATGTATTCACTTTACCTTACATAATAATCAAATACTCACACCTGGATACATTCAACACTTAAAATAGTACTAAGTAAAAAATGGAACTAGTAAAATATGGACTAGAACACTGTTTAAAATGTAAAAAAAGAAAGTAACTGAATAAATTGCAATGTTTATTCAAGTCTACGTGTAACCTACACAAAACAACTAAAATAACTTATAAAGTTAAATAAGTTTCTAAATTTGTTCCGTATAATTTTCTACTCCAACTAAATACTATATATTTGTATCATGAACTAATGTTAAGAAATATTTAAGCCTTAAACTACGTAAAACATTAGAAAATCTATAAATAAAAGATTTATGTATACATACAATATAAAAACAAACAAATTTATACACTGCCTACCGATATCATCATGTTCATTATTGTCATCTTCTCTTTAGAAGATTTATATTATTATAGATATAACAAAACTTAAGGCAATAATTATACATATTTCTAGTACCTACCGATCTAAATTTTTAAAGGCCTGTAGTAAACGTATGACCTTATTTATCAACTCAAGGCGTTTGAAGGCCACGTTGTGTGTGTGTGACATAATGTAATTTTCACATTCTTTAAGTTGCATTTTTTCTTTTACAATTGAGCGTATGCGTATTAATTATTACAAACAATAAATTTAAAGCACATTTTCACACTTACTAAGCATATGTAATAAATATATTTCATTTATTAGTTACCCTATCATTTCCTCAACTTCAACCATATTTGAATTTTTAAACTCCATGTTGATTTCGTTTGAAGCATAAATATAGAAAATCTAATAGTATTGATTTTTAACTGTATACAGGGTGGCCATAAGAACCGACACAGAGCAGCTACATGTAAGGATGTCCAAAACATTTAATTTTAACCAAATTAGCTTACATACCTCTGAGAAGCCTTAACCCCCAAATTAACACACACTGTTAATCTTATTTCAGTTAATGCAGTATTTCTATATATAAACTATATATTTTTTTAAATCAACACGAGCAAAAAAAAAAAAATTCTGCGTTTGATAATATCATTATCAAACTTTATATACAGGGTGTTCCAGAATGATGGTCAAATATTTTACCAGTGTATTCCACAAGCCATTTCAGGGGGATCTTCATATGAAAATTTTCAATTTGGGTTCTTCCTGTTGAGATATTCGAGTCTCAAAATGGCGAAAAAAAAATAGTTTTTTTATTTTTCCTTAAAAACGGTTACACTTAGCAATTTCAATTTTGGTACACAATATCAGCTAGTCAAAAGCTATTTTATGGTGGTGTATATCTTTCAGAACTTTTTTCTGCATTAGCCGATTTCAACAAAACTTTTTTTTTAAATATTACACCTAATTATACTACTTTTTCCCCTCTTGCAATTTTTCCATACAACCATCAGTTTGCGCGGAAAAAAATATAAATAGTTTTCCTTACTCTACATCTTTTCGTAACCAGTTACTGATAACCGCAGTAGGCGGTTGCTATGTTGATGTTTCTCTGTTGTTTTGTCAAACAAATCGCCGTTAGGTCTATAATTGACAGTTTTTGCAAATATTTTTAAACAAAGGTATTCCTGTAAATGTTGCCAATCCTGCCGCATGCATATTCCGTCAATTTATTCACTAATATTTGTACGGAAGAGTCAGTTGTTTACAAATATTTGCAAAAACTGTCGAGACTGATTTGTTTGACAAGACAACAGAGAAACATCAACATAGCAACCGCCTACTGCGGTTATCAGTAACCGGTGACGAAAAGATATTTAGAGTAAGGAAAACTGTTTTTATTTTTTTCCGCGCAAACTGCTGGTTGAATGAAAAAATTACAATATGGAAAAAAGTAGTATAATTATATGTAGTATTTAAGTTTTCTTGCAATCGGTCGTTGCAGGAAAAAGTTCTGAAAGAAATAAATCTAGGGGTTGCTTATTCCCGCCCTCCAGAAACATGAGCCAAGGAATAGACACCACCATAAAATAGCTCTTTACTACCTGATAATGTGTACTAAAATTGAAATTTCTAAGTGTAACCGTTTTTTAAAGAAAAATAAAAAAAATCTTCTTTTCCGCCATTTTGAGACTTGAATATCTCAACAGGGAGGACCCAGATTGAAAAATTTTATATGAAGATCCCCCCCTAAAATGGCTTGTGGAATACACTGGTAAAATATTTAACCATCATTCTGGAACACCCTGTATACGGGTGTCCCATAATGATGTGCGCTCCTTTGGAGTGTGTTTCTTGGGTCATTTTAGGGGGGGTACTTTCTATAAAATTTTTCGATTGGAGCCCTCTCTTATGAGACAAGGGCTTCAAAAAAATTGAAAAATTTTCGGTTTTAATTTTTTTTCTCAAAACCGGTTAAACTTATAAATCTGAAAATCCGTGAATACATTTAGTTAATTAAGTGACATTGTTGAATACGATTTTTATTTTTACCAAATGTCTACTAAGGTGGCAACCACCAACCTCTGTTGTTTTTTTTAATTAGAACTTTTTATTCTAAACGTTTCTCGATATGAAAAAAATACAGTAAATAGAACAATCAATTTACAAAATTTTCTCCCTTTTAGTATTGTTATGCAGATAAGCGTTTCCTTTAAAAGAAAATAAAATCGGGTGTGGAATATGTAAGTAAAATAATTCATTTAAAATGTAGTAAACTGATGTCACCTTGATGGTTTTATTGTTTCGATTGTCATTAACAATCAATGCCATCCAAATCAGAAATTAAAAAAAAAACAACAGACGTTGGTGGTTGCCACCCTTGTAGACATTTGGTAAAAATAAAAATCATATTCAAAAATGTCACTTAATTAACTAAATATATTGACCGATTTTCAGATTGATATTTTAACCGTTTTTGAGAAAAAAAAATAAAAACCGAAATTTTTTCCATTTTTTAGTGAGGGCTCAAAATTTTATAGACCCTAAAATGACCCAAGGAACACACCCTCCAAGGGAGCGCACATCATTATGGGACACCCTGCATATTTTCTTATTAAATTACAATATTTAGAAGTACTTGTCCTGTGTCGGTTCTTATGCGAAATACTTTGTAATAATGTATTATTTGACAAGAGGAAACCAAAACTGGCATGTAGATAGAATTATAGCTAAATATAAAATAAACAATAAATAGAGAAAACATTTCGATTAAAACAATAATATAAAAATAGAACAAAAACTACAGATAATAGTTAATTCCAACCTACAATTTACATTTTATTAATTTATATGAAAATCAGCATAGAATTTGTATTTCTCAATACAACTGCTCTAAGAATAAAACTTTCTTTAAATAAAAGATATATAATAAAATTATAAAATAATAATAAAAAAATTAAAATAGTACGTGTTTCATCAACCTGAGAGTGGAATGAGACATACTTGATAATTTAATTAAAATATTTATTGTAAAAATTAGCTGTACCTATGCATTTAAATAATATATTCCAATATTCAGCGAAAAAATAGTTGACGTTGTAGAGAAAAATACGTATAACATAAGAATGAGTAAACAGATTTACAGAGTGTTCTGAAGTAAATGCAGCACACTTCACAGGCGGTTTTCATGGATAAAAAAAATCAATTTGCTTTTAAAATTACTCTACTATAATTTCCCAAACGCCAGAAGTTTAATCAGAAAGTATCCAAATACAGTGCTGTCGAAAAGTAATAAATAAATTCATTATTTTTGAAAAAATCCCCTGGCACGTCGATTTTGTTTTTAAAAAAGGCACTTTTTGACATACGGCCTACATTTGTGACGTCATCGTTGTTCGAAACATGACGTCATCTACAATTTTTTTAAATAGCAACCCCCAATTTTGACCATGCCATTTGAATGAGCGTGTCATTTTGCATAACAAAAATTTCAAGAAAATAATGTGAAGATTTTAAAATTGAATTTTCACAATACTGAAAATGATAATGAATATGTAAAAAATCGACTAAATGCTCAAATTGTGCACCTTTGGCTGCCTGACAGTAGCCAAGACGATTAATAAATTCTTTTTGGACATTATCAATAACTTCAGGAGGTATGCTTTAAAATGTTCTTCATTAACCGGTCTAGTAGCGTATACTTTGCTTTTTAAGTATCCCCACAAGAAATAATCTAGGGGTGTCAAATCAGGCGATCTGTCTGGCCACTCAATCGGCCCCCTTCTCTCTATCCAACGATTCGAGAACAGCTCATCTAAATAAGCACGAACAGGTGTTGCATAATGGGGAGGTGCACAGTATTGCGAAAATTAAATTTTAAAAGCTTCAAACATTATTTTCTTGAAATTTTTGTTATGTAACACCATAATTTTTCATGATATATGTATGTAGAATGACACGCTCTTTCAAATGGCATGGTCAAAATTGGGGGTTGCTATTTAAAAAAATTGTCGATGACGTCATATCTCGAACAACGTTGACGTCGCAAATATGGGTCGTATGTCAAAAAGTGCCTTTTTAAAAACAAAATTTCAAAAATAATTAATTTATTCGTTACTTTTCGAAAACACTGTATAATTGACGTCTTTGTAACTCATAGCTGTAGAAAAATCAAAATACTAGATTTCACTCAAATATAGTGAGCGGCAAAAGTGTGAAGTAAATTTATTTAAAAATCAGGTGTTCGTTTTTTGGAAATTACAAAGAAAAATTATAATATTATGGTCGACTTCTTTTTCAATTTGCCATGAAATTATAAGTTTTATGTAACATACTCTGTACCTATCTGTAACAGTTTTCCAAAAAATGACGACATAAAAACGACATTCTCATTTCGACAATTGTCACCTCATTTTGCTCGACGAGTCTGATATTTGTAATTAATGTTTTAAGCCCGTTGGATTGGAAAACACGGACTAATAGAGTGACCTCTAAGATCATCCCATCTTACATCTATGGATTACTTTTTATGGGGTTATTTAAAATTCAAGGTTTATGCAAACAGGCCTCAAAACATCCAAGACTTGAAAAACCGAATAAGGCAAGAGATCAGGAACATTGATGAAAACGTATTAAATAATGGTCAAGATGATTTTGTACATCGACTTGTGTATTGTCAACAAATCGATAGATGGCAGCATCTAAATATTTAATTTAACTCTTTTTGTTTGAAGCGATTTATAATCTCGAAATTTCTTGGCAATTTTATTTGATATCGAATTATTTTTTTGAAAACAGTTTAAGATGTATGATAAGAAGGTCTCCATTTAAAAAAGTTAATCGTCACATCATATTTTTTTTTGCTTCACCTGTATACATGCAAACTGATTTAAAAAATATGCAACTAAAAATAAAAATTGATAGATGTAAAAAATGAACACGTGTTTTTTAAATAAATTTATTCTATACTTTTCCCCCACACTCTACAGGGTGATTCCGAATAATATACAAAAAAATTGAGAGTACATTGCACAACCATTTAATAGAAGCCATTCTTATATTTTCTTTTATCTAAGCGACTGGAGAAGTTATTACCTATTGGGGAGGAAGGAGAGGGGTAGAGGGGTTGATAAGTGTAATTTAGTTCCAAATCTTTAATACAGAGCAATATTTGATATCAGAGAAACAGGAATTGTCATCAAATGCGAAATGATGGAAACCTACTAGATATGGATGGGTAAATTAATTATTGGAAAGGTTATGTGCATGTACGATGATGAACTTTATTTTTTTACTCAAAAACTATACTACTTCTAAAAAAATTGCAAGAAGACAAAAGACATTCTAAATTCAATATTTTTTTTTCAATCGAAATAGCTATTTATGATATATATGTTAAAAGTAAGATTTTATTTTGTGAGTGAAGATGATTAAAAAACGAGCGTAGCGAGCATACACTATTTTTTCTACAAAACAATCGGAAGAACTTTAAACTCAATAAAAATAAGAAATCAAAAAATACCACACAGATCGAAATGTTTATGAACCAAAATTTTCGTAGCAACCAGCGCTGTTGTTAGTTACGGAAAAAACGCAAAAATATTGACAGCATTTTCTAGTAATATTATAAGTATAATGAATAATCTCGATAATGAGCGTAACGAATCCATCCCTGCTGAAATCGAAGAAGCCGCTAGTCGAGCAAAATTGGAATTATTGCCGGCGAAATCAAAGGAACAGTACGAAATCGCTTATAGACGCTTTTCGGAACATTAAAAAGATCCCTGGGAAAGTGTTTTACTGGCATATTTTGAGGAAAAAGCCAAGATATGGAAATCGTCAACGCTGTGGTCAAATTATTCCATGATCAAAACTATGTTAAAAATAAAACAAGATCAAGATATAAGCAAACATTATAAACTTATTGCTTTTTTAAAACGGAAGGATATCAAGCAAAAAAGTCAAAAGTTTTGACGAAGACGCATATCGACAAATTTCTCACAGAAGCAGAAGACGAAAAGTATCTGATAATGAAAGTCGCAGGAATAGTGGGTGTTTTCGGGGAGTGCCGTCGGGAGGAATTGCGTCAGATGACCACCGACAATATCGAATATTTGGGCACTTCGGTTGTTGTGACCATACCAGATACTAAAACGAAAGTGCCTCGGACTTTCAGTGTTGTTGGTGAATTCTATTTAAACATTTTTAGAAAGTATATGGCACTCCGGCCACCCAACGCTGACCATAGACGAATTTTTCTTAAATATATGAAGAATAAATGTGTGACGAATCCAGTCGGAATTAACATGTTTGGTAAAATGCCTGCCGACATTGCAGAGTTCTTGAATCTACCAAATCCTCAACTCTACACCGGACACTGTTTTCGTCGTTCATCGGCGACACGGTAGCTGAAGGCTACATTGAAAATTCACTGGAACAGAAGAAGGAAATTGCGTGCCAAATACTTCATACTGCTGCAACTACTAGCAAGACCACCAGTACTACCAGTAGTATTTCTACAGAAAATAGATGTGTCACACATGTTAACAGTAAAACCAACTTAAGTATGATGACTCCGCAGGGAATTACAATTTCAAATTGTTCTAATTTTACTATAAATGTTAATAGTAATAACTAGTTAAAATGTTGGTTTGAACTTATTTAAAATAAATAGTTGTTCATGTGTTTGTTAAAAAGTTTTATTAATTTTCAAAACAAAATTTAAATAAACTTTGATTTACTTTTAACACTAGTGTTAAAAAAGTTATTATCACCTGTTAAAGGGTTGTAACCCCTTAAGGGGGGCTTATATAAAAAAATTTGAAATGAATGTCCACTATTAAAATTGGTCATACAATCTACCCTCAATTTTTTTGCACATTATTAAAAAAGTAAGATTAAAGGGTTATCTTTGAAACATGCCATACAATTATTACCCACATTTTTAAATGACTATCCAAATCCTCTTATTTTCATCCCAAGACACTCAGCCTGAAAAATGGTCTACCTGTTTCCTTCTACAATTTAAACAAATGTATATTGCTTTGCTTTATTCGTCACATTCCACTCTCAGGAACAGAAGCCATGGGGAACCACAAACCAACCCTGCCCCCTCTATATCTGTATTTTATGCTTCATCCTAACATGCTGCCTCATTCTATCCCTAATTTTAGCCTTGTAGTCACAATTTAGAATCGGACATTCTATAGAAGGAGCTTTCCCGCACTCGTATTTCAGATGTCTCTTCATGGTGTTGAAAGTTTTGTATTGTCTATGACAAGTTTGACATTCATAACTGTCCTTGTCGTATTCGATATATCCCGTCACAGGTGGGGGTTTAGTGCTGCAGTAGTACTTGATGTGTCTTCGCAAAGATCCTAGAACGGAAAACTTTCTTCCGCATTTGGCACAGGGAAATATTTTGGGCCCTAAAAAACATTCTGTGAGATACTTTATTTTTATATAGATAACAAACATGTGATGTGAAAGCCCCAGTGTTAGATGAATTGTGAAATAAATATCGTTATCCCTCTCCTAAAGACAAAACATTTAAATTTAAATCAAACATATAAAAGATTTAGACTATTTATTTATTTTTTAAATGTTAAGTGTTGCCATAAGAATAAATAAAGAACCAGAAGTATATCTCTGTACCTAATTAATCTATATATTTGCTGTTTTGTTTGATAAAAAAATATAATATCCAGATCAATATTTTAAAATGAAATAAAACAAATACCACTATTTGAAGAAAGGACTTTATTCGTTATTCCAAATTATAAGCTTGTTACTTTTCGCTGTTCTGAAATATCTGTTGATACATTTAAAGTTATTATCTGAAGCTGCTCGTATTTATTTGTGGCATAATTCTAGTTGTTCTTTAGCTTAATTGGGTATTTTTCCACGCTTCTGAAAAAAATAAGATTAACTGATTTAAACTATTGTGCTAAAATGATTAGTCAAGGGTTATTTTCGAAACTAAGTCCGCCAAGCAAAAAATCTCATAATGAAAAGCAAATAAGTAAAAAATAACAAGTCACATTACTATTGCGCGCTTCCGTATTTTATGAGGTTTCGGAAAACTCTGTTTTCATTCTCCAAAATTGCAATTGTATTAAATGTAAGTCAAGTTTGACAGTTTAAAATTTGTGTATCTACTTCCATAAAGATGTTAACTGATTTATATTTTATTGTTACTTCTTGATGCAATTGTAGTCAATAATGATCAATGTTTACTGAACAATTTGACACACACTTACCACCATTTAACAAAATAATAGCGGTTTCTTTTAATTTTCTTTTTGTTGCATTATCCTCCTTCTCTAAAATTGTTGCCGAATCCCATTGGATCAAATGACCGTTTTACTAAACGTGTTCGCAAATTTTTGATTCTTCAAATTTCGGTCCTTTTATATAATTTTTATGTTTCTCAACTCTAACATTCATAGACTGAGGACGTTTCTCTAACATAATGTTTATTGCATTCAATGTAGACGCAATTTTTTTAATATTGTATTTAATTTCTTGTTTTTGACAAAAAGGATCGTTCTGATATCAAATTTGTTATCGATTCTTCTTAATCTTTTTGAGAATATAGGAATGTATGGAATTTTTGTTGTGTGACTAGTTTCTGATATTTGTCTTTGCAACAATTGCAATTTTTGAGAACGAAAAAATACGGAAGTGAGTGAAAGTGATCTTTTACTTATCTACTTTTTCAGTGTGAGATTTATTGGTTAGGTAAACTTAGTTTCAAAAATAACCCTTGACTGATCCTTTTGGCGCAAATGTTTATGCAATTAATATTTATTTTTCTCAGTGTGGCAAAATATCCAAATTAAAGAAAATAGGTAGGTACATTTAAGTGTGCAGGTAGTAAAATTTTACTCTACCAAACAGTTTTACTATTATTTAAAAACTGTAATACCAATTCTAGTTCTGTTTTTTTATAACATGGTATTCTCAAAATTAAGTTGAAATAAATCTTCAAGCAAAGATATAAAATTTACAAAAATACTGTGAGGCATATTTAAATTTCCAAATAAATCCTTGAATTTTTGTATACTTTATAATAACAAAACAGATTCAGAGGTTACAGAAAAATAAGTCCTAATTTTAACGTAATTAAATATATTTAATATTGCTCGTTACTTTTTACTGTATATTAAATTGTATGCAGAGTTAACTACTATTAAGTTCAAATATTTTAACCACGTGCTCAAGAAAAAATTGAAATTGAGCGAAACCCTTTTTTCCTCCGGAAAATTGACCCTTATGATAAGCGTCATTGTTTACAGTCATTGTAGAATCGAAGAAAATTAACATTAATAACAAATAACAGTAACAGCATAAAAACTGAAGAAAAACATAAAATTATAAACGTACACACACATGGCTTCAACTATGACAACAAATTGTTGCCTAACTGTCGCCAGAGTCAGAAATAAATTGAGGTGGGATTCTCTCGAAAAAAAATCCGCCTTATAAATAAATTTTTGTTTTTCTCTATCCCCTCTCAAAATCTATTCATTTAGTCATAGTATAAGTAACAAATATTTTAGATGTTTTATATACCTTTCTGGGTCAAGCAGAAATTTATAAAATTATTTCTGTAACTTTTAATTTTTGTGTATATTCTTCATTTAGGTTATTTAAAGTGAGTATACTATTTTTCTACGTAATAAAAATTGTATAGTTTTTATACACATTTTTCCGCGCGAAAACCAAATTATTTAACTGATAATTTGTGTATAGTAAAATAATTCTTCCACCGTCTCCTCCTTTCGGAGTTATGAATTCAAAAAGAACAAGTGTAAAAAAACATTTTCGTTCTTAATATACGCCAAATCACTAAATTAAATTAGAACACCTTTCTACTATCCGAAAAGCATTTATTGAATATTATCTTCATTTGGGTGGAATAGGTAAAGTGGCCTCCTAACGCTTTAGACGACGAGGCTGGCTGGTTGAGGACAGAATTTAGAGGCTGATCACAGAATGAGAAACAACGCGCGACGGAGAGATATACTTCTGGTTATTTATTTATTCTTATGATGCTACTATACAGCACAATTTTATATATATATATATATTAAAATATTTTAAAATTTATAACCTCTATACACTTGAAGCACCACAGGTGGTAAAATAAGAAATAAATAAAACAAACATGATAATCAATCATAATTTAATGATTTAAATCAAAACGAAATAGAGAAACAAACATAACACACTTTAAAACCAAAAAAACAGTTGTTGATGATGGTGACGTTTATCCCTAATACAAAACATAACAAATATATCATTTAAACTGTTGTCAGCTTTGTTGTCATCATTTTATAACATAGTCAGGATGTCTGTTTGCAATGTGTCTCTTCATGCTGAATCTATGTTTGGTTTGAATTGGACATAAAGGACATGTAACTTTTGGTGCGATTCCACATTCATATTTAATATGCCTCATCAAGTTCCCCTTAGATTGATATACCTAAAATCCACCAGAGTACAAGACAATACTAATATGATCTAAAACTAAAAAATATGTATATAGGAACTAATCTTACTTTATCGATGTTCTGTATGTGGTTAGATTGGACTGGGTATAGAAGCTGGAATGTTAGATGAACGAATACTTCAAAACTGTAATGCAAAGTTCCGAATCTACCGCCACCACTTTTTTGGTAGCATTGGGTCTCAGAAAGTTATAAATCAGTCAGTTAAATGATGGAGAGAGGGGATAAAAAGTGGTGGAGCGGTAGATTGAGAACTATCCAACATATTATACTCATAACTCCTTTAATTTTTTATATTAAAGGATGTTATTTGGTTTTTGGAAGCGATCACGTGAATACCACAACTTGCTTAAAGATTGAAAGTTATAGATGCAGTCAACAAGTGTTAAAATAAACATTCAAGTCACCACAGATAGATCAGAATGATAGTGACTGTAGAATGTTAATGAATTTTAATACCAAAGAAATATTTAAGAAAAAAATAAACCGTGACTTTAATGTAATTAATAAAAAATACAAACTCTTACCTTTCCACATTTGCTACAAAAGTACTTTAAGGCAGATTGCCGTCTCAGAAAATTCCCTTTTAAATCACAAATAGTATTACCATTTCGTATACCATGATTTCCAGCTTCGGCATTTTTAATTACTATTTTCTTAGCGCCATTTATATTACCACTTGGTTGCTGATCGTCACTTTCGAAAATGTATTCTAAGGTTATGTTTTCTTCAACGTCTTCATCATCTAAAATATATGAAATTGAAAACATACATTAATATAAATAATTTATTGTAACAGGAATAAATAATAAACAATATTAAGAATAATATATCATATTTATTTCAATATAACATACGAGTACAAATAATAATAAGATACACAAAATACTAAAAATAATATGCTATAAAATTTGGTGTTCCTCAAATTTTCAATTGCACAATAAACGAGGGTAAAACATAAAAATAAAAAATTATTATAGACATGCAGTGCTTTAAAATCTAAATACTATTTGTATAATAATAACTCAGATAAATATTAAACGTTTAACAACAATCCTGAAAATCCTGAACATATAAGTATAATTTATAAAATACGTAGAAAAAACTGACTAGCTGTGATATTGACAAATAATTCGCTGTCATAAAATTATAAGGTTAAATGAGTTACTGAATTTTAGAAGTGATTATTGTATACGTAGAATTTTGTGATAAAATTTTTAAGCCAAATCATAGAACTTAGCCAACAGTAATGTACAAGATTTAATGCTTGACTGGTATTTAATAAACGATGCGCAGCCGAGTCTATTAAAGCAGCCAAGATATTAAATCTACTTTTCTGCTATATTTTTTTCGCCGACCAATTTTAATTTTATCAAAATAGCAAATAAAGTTATTTATTTTACATTATCAAAATTATACGAAATTTCTTTCATGATAATAATAAATCCGTTCGTCTGTACTTGCTATGAAACGTACGTTTTAGAAAATGAACAAATTAAAAAAATCCTAATTGAGGCCCCTGATGATACAAAGGTAATTATAAACAACAACTATTATTAATTTAGGTGGTAATGATTTTCGCCATACCTGGGGAATTGGAGATACCGGAAATAGGTTGCTCATCATTCTGCCAACTACAAAGACAAAGATAAAAGATCTTTATTGAAAGCGAATATCATATATCGGAAATATAGTTGCGCAAGACCTACACAAATATATAGTAATATATTTTTTTAAATGGTAAAGCACATAACCAATCAATAGGAATTCATACAAGGGTCACTCTGAAAATCACATCACATAATGTGCGTCATGTTAGTTGTTCATCGTTAAAGTTAGATCGCGGAATTTTAATTCAGCGTCGACTTAGAGCAGTGTGAACAAGTTGTGTTTAACAGTTCTTGTGTGCAAAGATGGAGCTGAATAGAGAATACTATAGCGCCATAAGTTTTTACGATTTTAAAAGTGGTTTAAACCAAGCACAGTATTTTGAACGGTTGAGATCTGCATTCGGTGATGCATGTCCATCGCGTTCTAGTGTTTTTGGTTAGTATGCAGAATTTAAACGAGGCAGATCATCTTTAAAAGATGATAGGCGAAGCGGCCGACCAAGGAAGCTGTACAACGCCTGCTAAAGAAAGACAGGCGTATTACGTATGCTTGTATCGAGCAGAGGGTACATATTGGTTCGGCAACAGTTAATAAAAAAAAATTTTGGTGTTTGTAAGCTTGTTTCTCGATGGGTCCCCAAGCTTCTCTCTGAAGAACAAAAACCAGCTCGCATTGATTGGTGCAGACAAATGATTGATACGTATACAAATGGTTCATCAAAACGCATATTTGACATTATAACGGGTGATGAATCGTGGATTTATCAGTTTGATCCTGAGGAAGTACTTTTCAAAACACACAGGTCAAAGGATATCCTTTACAAGCTGATCTAATATCACTATAAATGTTGACAATTAATAAAATTATTTTAGTTAAAGAGCAAATTTGAATTTTTAATTTAGCGGCAGTAAAGATGATTCTAATACCTAGGCAGCAAATGTGACACTTTAATACCTGTCATCAAAACCGCCTTAAATGTTGATCGGAGAAAAAGATAATTTTATTACGAAAAAATTAGTGGTATGTAGTAGTTTTCTTGTAGAAATCATATATTTTTCTGTGTTTAATAAACCTATGTGAACATATCGGTATTTACTTAAAAATTTCTCTATGTTGTATGTTTTTTTTGATAATTAGTACAAATTAAAAAAAAATTGTTTATATGTAGATCAAAATGAAGACCTAGAATATTTCCATCAAAATAATATTTATTATCCTAACTTTTATAATGTCAAACCTATTTCTCTTATATGTTGTTTAATATAATTGCAAGGTTCTATACCTTATAATTTTAAGACAGCGACATTGAATGAGAAATGGGAGAGCATAACTTAGTTACAGTTGAATAGAGCAAAAGATTGATCTAATTTTATTTTCTTTATGAACAAAGTTACAAAAATAGTAATTTAATAAATTGTATTACCTTTTGTATATGTTTAACAACATTGCTTTGTTCCGAAAACTTCTCAATGTTTTTAATCTAAAATTTTAAAAATAATTAGTAAAAAGCGAGAACGACTTATATATAATTCTTTGGAAACTATAACTTAAACGAAATAGACTTCTTAATGCTAGATGCATAAATAGTTTATGAAGTCATATAAAAATAATAAAATCATAGCTAAAACTTATTAAACTTAAAAACTGCAGTAAAATGTAACGAATCTTTGTGTTGCTTCAGGGTCACCTTCTGCGTGTATGCTTTTCCACAGTATTCACAAACGAATCTAGGAACACCATCACATTCATATTTCGAGTGACGATACAGGTTGGGTTTATGTTTGTAGGATTTGTCACACTTCACGCATTTGAATTTCTTGTCTACTCCTAAAAAATTAAACCTATTTTACTACACACTCAAAATGGTTAATTAGATCTTGTTTAAAAATCCAATAATGACAGCAAGCCCAACAATTATAAGCCAAAAATACAACAAACAATTGTTTCATTAAAATTGCGTTGTTTAATTATTATTTAATCATGACTATCATAGTACTAGCTGCATTTGAAATAATATTAATTATAAGACGAAAATAAGGTGTATTATACACGCAACATCCTGTACACTGTGACATAGAACAATGAATATTTTTATTTTATTTTGACAATTTTTCGTACATTTGGGAGTTTGTAATAAAAAAGATAACGACAATTAAAATTTCAAAACAGTCTAAAAAGCATACAAGTACCTTCTTTGAAAATGGAAATAAATGAAATAAAATGGACAATTTTTATTAAGCAACGTGTGGTTGAAAATACCGTAAGGTCCAGAAAATAAATTGCACAAATACTTAGGTCAGTTCTACGTTGCCCGCTTATTCAGCTGTTTACAATGCACTAATCGGACCAAGTTCAATAATTCAGTATGGTTGATGGCATGAGCGCATAACTTGTTGACTATACAGGGTGTTAATTAAGTATGTGCACAAACTTTAAGGGGTTAATATATGATTGATTTTAAGACAAAAAGTTCATATAAACATGGGTACGCAACGGGTAGAAACTAAATTTTGCGGGTATTAAATTAGTTTTAATTTATTTTCATTTTTTAAATTGCATGCATAAGAATGAAATTAAAATTTTTTTCGAAAACATCGTATCAAAAATTACCAAGAGACATTTTTTGTGTAATTTTAACTGGTTAAATTGGCTAAATGGCTAAATTAAAAATAATTTAATAGTATCTAAATACCAATTAGGATGTGCCAGGTTTCAACTAAGGAGCTCTTACTACTCAGAAAATAGATCCAAAAATTTGATTTTTTTTTCAAACTTTAACACCCTGTATCTGGTAAACAAAGCCGTTGCGGACCCATGTTTATATCAACTTAAAATCAATCATAAATTAACCCCTTTGTTGTTTGTGCACATAATTAATTAACACCCTGTAGATTGGTTTGTATTGTTGACGATTTAAAATGGTCTAATTCAAATTAGTAACTATTGTGTGACCGTGTGTGTGTATGTGTGTGTGTACCAATATAAATACGTTTAAGCTACGCCTCTAAAAGAGAAACAGAAAAAATATACTAGATGTCTTTATTGGTTAAATATTTGTATGTAGCTCAGTCTCTTTCCTACGTATTATTTCTGTCTTTATCGTTGCTTCTCATATTATATTTACGAAAATAATAGTTATTATCATAGTGTAACATAAACATATAATACATGATTATTAGAAAATCCCAAGGTATAAAATTCATTATTTTTGAAATTGACAAGTTTTCGAAAAAATCCTCTGGCACACCGATTTTGTTTTTAAAAAAGGCACTTTTTGACATACGACCTCTACTTGTGACGTCATCTTTGTTCGAGATATGACGTCATCGACAATTTTTTTAAATAGCAACCCCAATTTTGACCATGCCATTTGAAAGAACGTGTCATTCTACATACATACATCATGAAAAATGATGGTGTTACATAACAAAAATTTCAAGAAAATAATGTTTGAAGATTTTAAAATTTAATTTTCACAATACTGTGCACCTCCCCATTATGCAACACCTTTTCGTGCTTATTTAGATGAGGTGTTCCCGAATTATTGGATAGGGAGAAGGGAACCAATTGAGTGGCCAGCCAGATCAGATTTGACAGCCCTAGATTATTTCTTGTGGGGATACTTAAAAAGCAAAGTATACGTTACTAGACCGGTTAATTTAGAAGATTTTAAAGCAAGAATTCATCATGAGATACATCGTATACCTCCTGAAGTTATTGATAATGTCCAAAAAGAAGTTATTAATCGTCTTGGCTACTGTCAGGCAGCAAACGGTACACAATTTGAACATTTAATTAGGTCGATTTTTTGCATAATCATTGTCATTTTCAGTATTGCGAAAATTAAATTTTAAAATCTTCAAACATTATTTTGTTGAAAATTTTGCATGATGTATGTAGTAGAATGACACGCTCTTTCAAATGGCATGGTCAAAATTGGGGGTTGCTATTTAAAAACATTGTCGATGACGTCATATCTCGAACAACGATGACGTCACAGATGTGGGTCGTATGTCAAAAAGTGCCTTTTTTGAAAACAAAATCGGCGTGCCAACAGATTTTTTCGAAAACTTCTCAATTTAAAAAATAATGAATTTATTCGTTACAAGTGGCCAATGGAACTAACCCATCAACTTTCCGGTCGCCATAACCTCGAAATATCAATATATGTAGTTCATGTCATCATTTCACATCTGGCACATTTTCATATCTAGAGTATATGTCGAATGAGTTTTAAAATAGCCTCTACAAAATAGACAAAAGTATTAGATTCTGTGTCGTTCCATACCATTGGGAAAATGATGGAACATTATTCTGGCCAGAATATTTAAACTATTCTAAAAATCAGATAAATTCTGTTTGCCCAAATTTGATAAACATCTTGTATAAGCTTACCTAATTGTACTCTCCTCATATGAATGTACAACGTCCATGTTCTGAGAGACCTGTGGATTTTTTTACTTAACATAGAGGTACCAAAAGTTATTACCACACACACATCCTTATTATTCCTAGTACGTACATAGTTTTTTTCAAGTAACTTTCTTTACGTAGTTATATTTTCACTGATAAAAATAAGGTTAGTTACCTCTTGTAACATCGTCGATAGCTATATCAAATAATACCTATTTCAGTTCATCTTTAAAAACCATCACCAACTTTTCCGTTGATACAAAATCTTTATGGAAAAAAAAATTAAAAGTTAAAAATTGTAAGAAACGATTAAATATAAACAGAGAAAAAATCTTTAGCATTATATTTTTCGAGAACAAGTTACAGATACTCTCATATACAAAGTAAAAATATTTATGTACATGTTTTGTTGTGGCAATTCAGACTATGGTATCTTAAATATCTCTTTTGTGAAAAACTCTTCTTACAGGTGTAGCACTGAAACTGTTTGGGTGTATTGCATTCATATTTAACGTGAGCCAAAACATTTTTCTTATACTTGTATGCTCTGCTACAAACTTTACAAATGAACCTCTGTGTGCTATCTTCGTAGATGAAACCTACAATTTTACAAAGTATTAATACAGTATGTAATATTAAAGTAACAATTATGCAACAAATATATTTAGGTATTTATAAAGAATGTTTATATTTCGCTTGATAATTCAGGAATGGTTATTTCTCCTAATTAGGTACGTTGTTTTTTTGTAAAGCCATATACTCATCTGGTATTAAGAAGGATCTCAAATAAAGCCTGTAAAACGATAGCAAAATAATACAATGCGTATTTTTGTTAGGTAAAACTCACCTAAACGAACAAAATAGAAATTCATTAAACCTATTTGAAAATGAGAATTTCTGTTGAATTGTGTTATAAAAATATTAAACAAAAGCTTCACGAAGTTATTTATTGTATATAAATTTCTTTATCATTTACAAACATTTTCATTTCTATTACTAAGTATCAGTAATTTTTGTCAATGGACATAGAGATGGAAATTCATGCTTTAACATAAAAAAGTGATATCGTATCTGTATTTAGGTATTTATCTCATAGATTTATATAAAAATAAAACAATGACTGCAGAAATTTTCATTGCACGTGTATTACAAAATTGTTGATATATCTATTAATAAATGTGATTATTATTCATTATAAAAAATACAAAATATGAGTATGACAATAAAAATGATATACAATAATATCTGAATTTTATAAGTACACATAACTTATAAAAAAACTAAACTAAAAATTATACAGGGTGTTAATAAAAGAGTGTAAAATATTTCAGGAGGTAATAGTATGAACCAAAATAAGTAGAAAAGTCTTAATAAACATGGGAACGCAAAGTAACGGTTGCGGAGATATGGACCACTATTCGTTTTTCAAACATTTTATTTTATTGGGAATAAACCGACAAAGGAAGCTTTTAACAAACAAAAAACAAAGTTGCAGAAGATGTTCAAAGTGACCTCCGTCCATTTCCAAGCAGGCACGACAGGCTTCGTCTCAACGATATTCGAACTCTTTCGAAAACACCCTCCTTGGTTTGGATTTCTTGACACTTTTGGTTAATCCGTAGCTGCAGCTCTTCCAGTCTATTTACAGGAGTACCATACACTAATGTCTTCAAATCAAACAAACACAGAAATCTAGAGGGTTCAGATCAGGCGATCTCGGAGGCTATAAAACAGGTCCGGCCCTTTCTACCCACCTATGTGGCACGTTTTTCATTAAACATTTGGATGGGTATTGTAAGTGACAGGTTTCTAGGTTCTGTTTTTTACCAAACCGATTAACAGGCGCTGCTTACCTCAACTTTCTGCAGAACACACTGTATGAGTTTTTGGAAGACATTCCTTTGAATCAGAGGCAACAAATGTGGTTCCCGCATGATGGTGCTCCAGCTCATTTTTCCATGGCCGTTAGTGAGCATTTTTCACATAGATGGGTAGGAAGGACCGGACCTGTTTTATGGTCTCCAAGATCGCCTGATCTGAACCCTCTAGATGTCTTTGTTTGGGAATATTTGAAGACATTAGTGTATGATACTCCTGTAAATAACCTGGAAGAGCTGCAGCTATGGATTAATTAAAAGTGTCAAGTAATCCAAACCAAGGAGGGTGTTTTCGAAAGTGTTCGAATATCGTTGAGACGAAGATGTCGTGCCTGCTTGGAAATGGATGAAGGGCACTTTGGACATCTTCTGTAACTTTGTTTTTTGTTTGTTGAAAGCTTCCTTTGTCGGTTTATTTCTAATAAAATAAAATGTTTGAAAGACGAATAGTGGTCCATATCTCCGCAACCGTACTCTGCGGACTCATGTTTCTTAAGACTTTTCTGCTTACTTTGGTTCATACTATTACCTCCTGAAATATTTTACACTCTTTTTTTAACATCCTGTAGAACCAACGCTAGTAATAATAATAAATTATGAATTCCAATTTTGAATTTAATGTAAGTATCTAAAATATTATACATTCGCCTTAAGACAATCAGTGACTAAAAATCTCACACTTAAGCAAACCTACGTGTATTTAAGTGAAATAAATGTTCACAATCAGTCAATCAGTGTTAAAATGACTTAACTACTGCTATTGCATTTGTTAATATCTAGTTTATAAATTTTCTAACACATAGCCTATCTTCTATTTCAGCAAATACATTTACTTAATAAACACAACGTCTCTTATAAAATAAGTAGATTCAATAATTGTTGCTATATAGAGTGATTCACAACTTGGGAATAGATGATGATGATTATTTAAACTACTCTTTTTGTTTTTTTCGTTATTAAGTGATATTTGTAAGGGTCATCTGTACATTCTATTTTTTTTTTTTTGAGACCTATGTAATACGTAAATAGAACCTACTTGTAGTAAACCACTTTTTCATATAGAGTTGGTTGGAGCTTCGATTCAGATTCACAGATTTTATTTATTTTAAACGAGTATTAAGGAAACAAAAATGCATATCCATCATCCACTATATTTTAGAAACGTCGACTCAAAAATCAGTGCCTGTAAGGTAATTATCGTATGTCTTCCTCGCTGTGTTGCTTGTCCAAACTATTACAGGAAAACAACCAACTCTAAATGAATTTATAAGTGCATAAATCTACTTATCTATATACTTAGAATTCCCCAAAGAATTGCTTGGGTATTTTTATATCTTGCGGTTGTGGCGTTGGCTGTACTTGAGGCTTTGGTTGCTGTATTTGCTGCAACTGCTGTTGCAATTGTTGAAGGTGCTGATGCAGTTGATGCTGTGGTTGTTGTGGTGCTTGTGGAACTGAAAGTTTCGGAGGTGTTGTACTAATCATTTGCTTCTTCTTATCCAGTTGCCTTCTATTCTGGAACCACACGGTGACAACTTTTTTGGCAAGTCCCGTCATTTCAACAAGCTGCCTTTTCTGCTCATTATCTGGAAAGGCATTTATGAGGTAGCACGCTTTCAAGATTTCAGCTTGTCTCTCGGATATGACTGTTCGGTTTCGGATTTGGTGGCTGTCGAGCAGATTTGATTTTATCAAGCTCGCATGTTTAGAAGTTGGACTAAAAACTATAACACATTTTATAATTATATTTTAGTCTAAAAATACGTTTTATATTTTAGTGCTAGCTTCAATAAAATATGAGGGCATTACAAAATAAATCTACAATAATATATAAATTGTTGAAAAACATGCAGTGAATGTCACACAATCTAAATGCTGTAGTAAATAAAATTTATTGAAATGACTTCGAGGGAAAAACGACACAAATAGATTTTTAAAATAACAAATTAAAAGATTTTGCTAAACAGGTAGTTTAACTTACATACATATATATATTCTTGTAAAACATAAAACAAATTCAAAATAAGGATTAGAAAATTAATATTTCTTTCTTCACATTTCTACAGTGTATCCTGTTTTCCAGGTTAACACCTCTAGAAATGTGAGGAGACTGTGGAATTTCCGCAAACCAATTCTTTTACAATTAGTAACCTGAAGGAGGTTATATTCTACTAACCATTGTGACAAAAGCTGGCCTACTACGATTTTTTGTGGCCGCAATTTAATGTTAAACTTGTAGTGTATGTGTTCTTTGTCCGATAGGTATTTGTTTTCTTATAATTTTTAATTTCCTGATCAGTATACCTTTGACGATTAAATTTGGTATATGGGTATTTTGATAGCCTTTTTGATAAAAAAATGCCTAATACCGCTTTCTGCAAAAACGACACTATTCAAAAATCGTATCTAGTAGACCAGCCTTTTGTCACATTAATAAAATGGTTAGTAGAATATAACCTCCTTTCAGAGTACTAATTGTAAACAAAAATGGCTTGCGGAAATTCCATAGCCTTCTTATATATCCAGAGGTGATAACCTGAAAAATGGAACACACTATTTATTTCATTATTTTGTCATATTTTGATGATCAACCTGGCCCTACTACGGGGTGTCCAGAAATTAATGACCAAGAGTAAAATACTTAGTCAATAGTTGATGTTTAAAAGGATCAGAGTGTTAAAGTTGATATTTTATTTCCGACAGTTGCAGCTTTTTAAAAGTCCAAATATTTGCAAAAATTTGGAGATCGGTGGTTTTCGAGGACAAGATATTTGTTTCCAATTTTGACGCCACTAGTAGAGGGCGCTACTTATGGCAGACATTTTTTGCGGTTTAGTGTATACAGTGGCGTAGCCAGAAATTTGACGTGGGGGAGTGGTTCAGTGAACAAAGTTAAGTATGTCAAACTAGATTTTTTTAATAATAAAAATAAATAATTGTTAATAAATTGAAATAATAAAAAGCAAATAAAAAACGACCTCATCATAGACATGTAAATAATAAACAGATACGAACAATATTTGTTACAAAAATGACAAACATAAAATTAGAACTTGCAGGTGAACCCTAATGTAGGGTTGCCTTAGGAGATGACACTGACAGCTTTCTGACCCCAAAACTCTCCCTGTGGCTACGCCACTGAGTGCATACATCTAACTATTGAAGCCTATCAATTCTTCTACCTTTTTATGTAAAAAGATATACTTTGCTGAAGTCGTTTGGAGCCAACGTTTTCGAAATAATCCTATTTGAAATATTCGGATCGAGTAAAAATTGTTTTGGTTTCTGGTAAACTGGCTTTTTTCCTTGAAAATACAGCAAAATATTATTTGAAAGAGTTATTTAGAATGCTAAATAATGATGATATGCAAAATGTCAAGATCGACCTGCTGTGATGAAATCTTTGTGATTTGAAATTTCACATATCACTATAACGATCAAAACCATTTTGACTAAATTTTTCAAGTAACATTTTGCTATATTTTCAGTGTAAAAGATATTTTACCTGAAACCAAAATAGTTATTACTCGGTACATTAAATATTTCAAATAGGATTATTTCGAAAACGGTTAGTCCAAAGTGATTCAACAAGGCACTTAATTTAAATTAAAAACAAGCATGATGTGTCATAAGAGGCGGCTTCTACTAGTGACGTCAAAAACAGAAATAAATTTGAATGTCTTGCCTCCAAAATATATTAACAAATATCAGAAATAAAATTTTTACTTTGGCAGTCGGTACCTTTTTAACCATTAACTTTTGACTAAGGTACGTTGACTACATCGCATTATTTCGTCGTCAGTATCTATTCTTGCTCTATGTTTCGGGACGCCCAGTATAACCACAAATGGCGCTAAAATTAATAAATACAAAGAGGCATAAAGAGCACATATTAATAACAACAAAACAGTATTAAAAATTTTACTTTATTGAAACTGTCAACGTTAATATTAAAGGAACACTTTATGAACTTTCATATGAGTCTTTAGAGTTGACTTCTGTTTAAATCCGTATGAGCAAACTTGGCACTTGAACTGAGGATCCCTATTGCACTCGTATCTTATATGTCGAGCTAAGCTGTGTCTGTATTTATATTTCCTGTTGCATGTCGGACAATAGTACAACCCGTCGCTATTTTGACATGTATAGATAAACATTTTGCTACCTAAAAAGATGAAGTAGTTACATCTTAAATCGTCTACAATAAATTGTTAGTTAAATCATGCTGCTGGTTATATTTTAATGTTAAGACAACCTTACCTTTTTTATACTTCCGTATATTCATAGACAATAACTAAAAAAATCTCTTTTAATTTAACGGTGCGGCAAAATTTATTAGATATTAGGTTTGTTTTTGCAGCAGTTGAAAACGGTTTGAAACTGTCAGAAATATTCGGTTAAGTTGAGAAAGCAACCATTGAATTTAATGCAAACCGTTTCCAACTGCTGCAAAACAAAGCTATTATTATTCTTATTGTTACGTTTGGCGGAATTTTTCACTCCAAAAAGAATTTACCGCCGATCGGCGACATAATTTCAAGTGTCTCAAAATTTCGCCGTAAATATAGCCTACATTCACTTTGAAACCTGTTTGTTATGTGATGTTAGACTGTAAATAATGATTGAAATTAAAATTTTAAAATCAAGAAGAAAACAGAATGGTAAGATACAAATAATTTAAATAAAATTTGGGACACGTGGGTAAAATGGGATGATTTTCAATCGAAAGCATTATCTTTGGGATTTGACAGAAACGACTAATGACGTCATCAATTATATTTTGACCATAAACATACCCAATTTTTTTTCCTGTTAAAAAGTATTTCTTTTGAGTCTCTTTAGGGCGATATTGCTTATAACTTTTAAACGGTACGTAATACAGAAAAATTTCACCAAAAGTTTATTAGAAAAAAGAGAGCTTTTTAACAGGAAACCAAAATAATACATATTCTTTGTTGCAGTAATTATGCTATGTTTTACAAAGCCTTGAATTCAATAACTTCTCTAAGTTTATAATTTTTTATTTCATTCATTATTTACAGATGGATCACAATCACGCTTCAAAGCGATTTTATAATATATTTACGGCTAAATTTTTAAACATGAAAATGAAAATATGGCACCGATCGACAAAAAATTCCTTTTCAAGTGAAAAATTTCGCTGAGCTTGTTCAGTAGATCAATTTTGCCGGCGGAAAAGTGAATTCACATATGTAACCGCCGGCAAAAATTTGGCCACACCATTAATTTATAGTTTCTTTTTATCAGGATAAACACAAGATTGCCAAATGTGTCGTAATGTAATATGTTTAAGTAAAGCAAACTCTCGTTTATGTATATGTTTGTAATTAATGAAATATACAGTATGAATGAACAGATATTGGTAGGAACAATAAAATATTATGTTTGTTCAGTAGTATTGATCGAATCAGAGTAATTAATTTTATAAAACCTGTTGTTTTGAATAACATATAGTAAATGTTTCAATATCATCAATTCCTATGCCTACAAGACTAATTTCTTTGAAAAAAAATACGACCTCCCGACCTTAAAGTGTTATCACATGCTGCATATTTTTCCGATTTATCTAAACAAAATTGCAAACATCTACGTTACATCTGAAGCTACGTGTTTTCCTTATTTTTTACTTCGTAAAAAAATCGTCATGTTTTGGTGAATTAGTATTTAAGAGCAAATAATTCGACACTAAAAATCGCACATTAATTCCAGTGGTGGAGATAGAGGGATATATATGAATATGTTTTGATTACCGAAAATAATGTTACGATATGAAATCATATTTTTTAACCATCTTCATCTTCTTTCGTTATTTAAGAAAACACCTCTTAAGTCATCCAGCTTACAGTTACTGAGGTTATGTTTCCTACTCCAACACAAATTGACTGTGCTTTTATTGTCCAGATCTGTTTCTAGCAATACTAACGAACAAACCTATTATTTTTCGCTACACTTTCAATAATGCTTGCATAATATACATTTCACATCATGATCATAAGAACTACCTACATTTAAAGACACAAAATAAAGGCAAGAAAGAATTGCTTTCAATAAAATATTCCAGTTTTATGCACAGTTCCCAAATGTACTTTCAAATTCGCTTTCTGCTTGAAAGGCCTCAGGCAAATATGACATTTAAACTGTGGTAACTTGTTGCATTCATAGCGCATGTGTTTGCCTACTCCACTTCTATTCTTGTACCGTTTGTGGCAAGTCATACAAACATAATAATTGTCATACATGTAAAAACCTAAAACAACAAAATTCATTACTGTACAGTTCTAAGAAACTATTGAAATATCTAACAGATTTAAGATAAAATATATACATCTGACACATTATTATAATCTTCATCTAGTGTCTATATATCGCTATTATCGACAGATATATTATGATTTTAAATTACTAGAAGTGTAATGATTTCAATGTACATGTTGTATTTATTCGTTTACACATTATTTTTTGTTACACAAAAATTAATCCATTTTCGTTGAAATCTAAGAATCGGTTAAAGCAAAGTAATTGGAGTTGTCGCAGGGCTGAAGTTTGAATCTTCTGAATTTAGTGACGTTTTTCATGCAAGTTAGGCTTATTAAATGAGTTTTGAGATTTCCTTTTTGTTTAAAACTTTTATGGCAAAAGTTGCAAGTGAACTGAGGTGGTTTGTTGCACTCGTATTTAATATGCATGCCAACTGCGCCCTTATTTTTGTACTTTCTATTACATGTCTTGCAGTAGTAGAAGCCTTCATACTCGAAGAATTCTTCAGCAACTGGAAAAATAGTCGTTTTAATAAGGGAAGGTTAAGGAAGAGTCGAATTTTTAATACACGTATACAGTCCGTTTTTCCAAGCACACCATCTTGAAAACCGTAAAATACAGAGTGTCTTTTCAAGTCGTTACAATAATTTTAGGAGGTGATAGAATACATGATTTTGAGTCAATTGAAATAAACGTACCTATATACCAAGTGTTACAATATTTGTGATAATAAATTTTTTAATATTTTTTAATTTAACCGTGCTTTTCTACAATTTATTGAATTTTTTAGAATGTTTATCATGAAATTTTTCCTAAGAACTGAAAGAGCATTGTTTTGTTAAGCATTGCTTTGTTGAGCAAAGAGCTAAATTTTTAATAATATCTGAATAAACCTACACACAAAGGTTTAAATAAAATATTCGTTTTGCAAAGTAGAAAAAACCTTGTTTATTAGTTATTAGTTTTAGGTAAGTACCGAAGCCACTTTAGATTTTATTGGTTAAATAATTTCAATAATCCTTTCATTCCAAATAAAAAAAGTATAGAAATATTTGTTATAAAAAGGTTTGTTTTTCTATATCGGTCAGTGGTCGCGCGGTTTAAGGCGTCAGTACTTGAATCGAGGTGACAAGATCGGAGTTGGTTCGCGCCCAGCTGCCGGTAGACCGTATATAAGCTATATTCGTGGAGAGGATTGGCACCCTCTCTGCGGGTATGGTATGGTGGAATAATGTTAGCTTGGGTCAATGTGAGAGATTGATACCGGTTGATATTTGACTACCCTCCTAATTAATGAGGTTTTACAGGTTTTCCTCATTCCTGCACTGAATAGTGGTTAGGGTCTACCAACGTAAGTCGTTCCTGGGCGCAAATGCGGCCTGCTTAATAGTAATATGCCGCCCCCTCTCCCGCACAAGTCTCCGACTTCTGGGCTAATCCCTGTGATTAGAATGAGAGGTAGAGATATTATTATTATTATTATTCTACACTTCAATAATTCTAGAAAAGCACTGTTAAATTAAAAAATATTAAAAAATTAATTATCACTAATATTGTAACACTTGGTATATAGGTATGTTTATTTCAATCCACTCAAAATCAAGTGTTCTTCCACCTCCTAAAATTATTGTAACGACTTGTAATACACCCTGTATACAGGTTGTGCCCTTTGATGGCTGTTAAGATAAACCAAACAGAACCAAAATATCTTCTGCTCCTGGTAAAATTTTGTGAAAAAACTGCTGTTATAGAAAATGCCATCTAGCGTCATTATTTATCAACAGAAAAACCTGAAATTTGGTACAGTGAGAAATTTGTACGACCACTAGCTTTAGTTATGCAATATCGAATTGTTTTTTGTATGGGCACCATATTGGTTCTTAGCAGAAACTGATTTAGAACAAAATTACTATTTTATTCGAAGAATGAAATCTAGTTGTTCTTGACCTAAAACGAAATTCAGTACTTAACGAAAGAAAATACACAAACATTCTACAAATCCTAAATAAATAATTCCAAGTGACGTTCATTTTCCCGCGCACAAAGCTATCAGATTAAGAACTAATCTAATATGGCTACAACGCTTTGAATACTTTGTGAAATAGTCCTAAAAGCATGTTCACAGAGATTGTAAATTTTATCTTGATGGAGACCAAGCAACACTCCAGTTACGTATTTGGAAAATGTCGATTTAAATATTGGTAAAACATTTCTAAATTTATAATATTTATAATTAAAGGAAGATTATCAGTGCAACATAAATTTCCATCCTTAACAGTTAATTAGGACGTTAATAGACGTTTAAGAGCTATAACGTGAAGATAATATGAATGACACGCTTAGGGTATTTTAGACGCATTTTGACGCACGAGATTTATACAAAATTTTATGCACGACAGGTATTTAGAAAATTTACAAATTTCAATACATCATAAATTATGTATCTGTGGTGACTCTATAACTAAAATCAAGTGCTTTTTGTTGAAATCAAATTGACAGTTATGACAGATGCCTAGCAATAATATCAACAAACGCTCGTCATGTAGACCATATTTAGTACGCGAAAACCACAAGCAAAGTGACATATTTTTTCATATATAATTGGTAAAATATGGGCTTCAATAGTGATAGTAGTACAGAAGACATTCCGACTTCTTTGTATACTTCCACCATAGTTTTTTAAAAAATGTGGTAATTGTAAGCTGTCCTCTTTGTGGTTGTATTATTCCATGTTAAAGGCAACTGTACTTTTACATCATAATATCAATATTAGCAAATATTCTAGATTGTTATTCACATTCTTACGAAACAAAGACAAACCGAAGTAGTAAAAAATACTGACTAGAGGGGAAAATGACAATTCTCTACGCCCCCAATGAATTATTTTTAATTATTTACATTTTTTTTTTAATTAGGCAGCACTGATTTTTGGCATATGTGGAGCTTGTCGTTTAGAAGAGTTATGTAACATAATTATTCAGGATATAGATAAAACTTTGTTAGTAACTATATAAAAGTATAATTCATAATTATATTAGTATGATTAAATTGTGATTTATAGTTATTTATCTTTTTTTATAAAATGTGGTACACTAAATGATATTTCCCTTCAACAAAAATAGAGTAACACCATTAGTTAAAGGTAAAGTGAATATTTAGTGCATTCCAGTAACTACAGTAATGAACGCTCAAGAACGTTAATAAGGCTCTCGGGCGTTAAAGTGACACTTACCGCCCGAAAAATTTTACTATAAAATATAATTTAACACCCAGCTGTGTATAAAATCTTTAAATACTTGTGAAAAGTAATCGTCAAGACGCCAAGAATTAGAATTTTTATTTAAATTATTGATTTTTTAAATTTTATAGGTTATTCTTCAAATATACGAGTAAGTGCTGCTACATATCTATCTATTTCTCGTATATTCTTATTCCCTTGTAACAAATTACAGTTACATCTGTTAAGAAATAATGATGGCATTTTCTAAAACTCTAAAAAAACTGAAAATAACGGTATTTTCAGTTTACTCACAACATTTCAGCAAAGGCAGCAGGTATTTTGAATTTATCTCAATAACCATCAAAAGGTATTTTTTTTTTAATTTCAGTCACTCTGTATACTTTACGGTTTCCGATATGTTAGTACTGAGCCATAAAAAACGGACCACTCTGTATATGAAGTACCGACTATCTAATTTATACTTTTTTTATTTATGCAAAATAGCTACAACTATTCTCTTGCCAAAAACTGTGTGATATTTCAATAATCTTAACAATTAAAACAAAAATTTAAATTGAAAATCATAACTTTTATCTAAACTTTAATAAAGACATATATATTTTAACATATTTCGTTACAACAATTCACATTATAAAAAATACACCGGCACCAGCTAAGTTTACATGATATTGTGAACGTTTGCTCTATGTGTCTTCAGATTTCCTTTTTGGGTAAATTTCTTGTCACATAAGTCACAATTAAACTGGGGGCCTTTATTGCATTCGAATTTAGCGTGCTTGTACAAGGACGCAACGTGTTTGTATCGTTTGCGACACGTCCTGCAATAGTACCACATAGTGTTATACTGATCCCTTTCTTTAAAAAATGCACCTAAAATAAAAGAAACAGGTGTATTATATAAAATTATTTGCAATATATCCCAAGGGCATGTGCAAGAAATTGTTCGTCAAATGTAATTAATTTGGTGCAATGAGATGTTTTTATTGATACCCCAGAAGCGTAAGAATTAATCTTAGGTAGGATATATGCTACTAAGTTGATTCAAAGTTATTACGGGAATAATATTTAAAAATTTCTTGACTTTTTCCTTTTCTCCAGTCTAAAATTTCATATTTATTTCCACTGATGTGTAAAAGTTATAATGACCATGAACTATTACTTCATAAACTGTATTATTTTGATTTAACAACTGACTTTCTACAATTTTTCATGACCTATTTATCAAATCGCATTCTTAATGCTTGTTATTGTGGTTATAATTGTTGATATTATTGCGACATCGGGAGTTCCACAAGGATGAGTTCTTGGATCACTCCTTTTTGTTTCAATTATCAATGATGTTTGTAAGGAAATTCAATTAAAAACGTTATTATATGCTGACGAAATAAAATTATTTGCAATATATTCCAAGGGCATGTGCAAGAAATTGATCGTCAAATGTAATTAATTTGGTACAATGAGATGTTTTTATTGATACCCCAGAAGCGTAAGATTAATCTTAGGTAGGATATGTGCTACTGAGTTGATTCAGGGTTATTACGGGAATAATATTTCAAAATTTCTTGACTTTTTCCTTTTCTCCAGTCTAAAATTTCATATTTATTTTCACTGATGTGTAAAAGTCATAATGACCATGAACTATTACTTCATAAACTGTATTATTTTGATTTAACAACTGACTTTCTACAATTTTTCATGACCTATTTATCAAATCGCATTCTTAATGCTTGTTATTGTGGTTATAATTGTTGATATTATTGTAACATCGGGAGTTCCACAAGGATCAGTTCTTGGACCACTCTGTTTTGTTTGAATTATCAATGATGTTTGTAAGGAAATTCAATTAAAAACGTTATTATATACTGACGATCTAAAATTGTATGCTTCTCTTAATTTGCTAGGAGACTATGGTTTGTATGGTTGTAACAATAATATTTCAAAATTTCTTGACTTTTTCCGTTTCTCCAGTTTAAAATTTCATATTTATTTTCACTGATGTGTAAAAGTCATAATGACCATGAACTATTACTCCATAAACTGTATTATTTTGATTTAACAACTGACTTTCTACAATTTTTCAGGACCTATTTATCAAATCGCATTCTTAATGCTTGTTATTGTGGTTATAATTGTTGATATTATTGCGACATCGGGAATTCCACGAGGATCAGTTCTTGGACCACTCCTTTTTGTTCGATTTATTAGTGATGTTTTTAAGGAAATTCAATTAAAAACGTTATTATATGACATTCTAAAGTTGTATGCTTCTTTTAATTCGCTAGGCGACTATGGTTTGCCACAGCAGGATCGTTTTATGAATTTGTGATGTCATAATAACGGGTTGCCTCTTAATATCAGTGAATAGTAACAGATAATGGAGCTGTTTATAGGTGTATACAATTTAAATATCTTGGAGTTATTTTTTATTCCAAACTGAGTTTCGTTCATTACATAAATTTTATAGTTTCAAAGAATTTTGGTTTCATTTAGATATTCTGAAATGTTTAAAAATCTATCGACTCTTTCGGTTCTGCTGATTTTTTTTTCGGACATAAATTTGAACATGCCACTGTGATCTGGGGTCCACATTGTGATAATCATATTTCAACCTTGGAGGAGGTTCAGAGAAAATATCTGAAATATTTATGTTTTAAAACTGATAGTATTTCTCCAAATCGAGGTATTCCTCAGTTACAACTGTTAAATAAATTTAATTGATAGTTCAGCTGAACTAAGTTAAGTGTACATTGTAATTGTTGTTTGCCTAGTTTTGTGAATTTTTCAGGTGCATTTGTGCTTTATGTTGTGCTTTTTGTATTGCAACATTATTGTTTGTTATTTTCTTCCTGTTCTATAATTGAATGATGGCAACAATTCTACAAGGGTTGTTATTAACGGAAAGGAAGTTAATGTGATAAAAAAAACAGAATGTGTATTACTATAAATGTAAATGGTAATGTTAATAATTAAATAATTTAAATTGGATTTATTTTAAGTTCGATTATAAAGTGATTGTGGATAAATAAATTAATAATGGTTCTGAAAAAAATAATGCTAAAATTCAATTATACAAAACTACATTTTTTGTAGCTACAGTGTATAATTTTATATTTGACCAGCCCTTGTTAATTCTTATATTTTAAAATAAATAAGTTCAATCAACATTTCCATCTGCTTGAATACACAGGGTGTCCGCTAAAGAATGATCTAAATTTCAGGGAACTATTTTTCATGCTAAAATATAACGATTTAATCCAACTTACCTGAGTCCAAAAGTTCAAAATTGCCGATTTACAGGGTGAAAATTTTTAAAATTAGATTTTGTCTTTTGCTAATATTTCAAACAGTTTCAGACGGTAACCTTGAACTTCTGGACTGAGGTAAGTTGAATTAAATCGCTATATTTTGGTCCAAAGAATACAGTCTGGACATTTGGATCATTCTTTATCGAACACCCTGTAAATTTGATTTGATTATAAAAACACTTTCTCAAACACAGTGTGCATTACAGGTGCAAATTACAAATCTTTTATTATTTCAAATTCTAAAAGACATAGAATATTCAAAATTGTAACATTTTTCGTATCTTCAACAGAATAAAGGACAAACAATTAATTACTAATATAATTTGTCAACATTCCAAACATGCATGTGAGCATTACTGCAAACAATTATGCATATTAGCCTTGTGTGACTTGAGATTGCCCTTCTGCTTAAATTTTCTGTCGCACACATCGCAATTAAATTGTGGATCTTTATTGCACTCGAATCTGACGTGCTTGTATATAGAAGTGACGTGTTTGTATCGCTTTTGGCAGGTCTTGCAGTGAAACCAAGTGATGTTATTGATCTTATCCTCCACTTTGTAGTAAAAACTGCCTAAAAACATAACCAAATTAGTTAAAACATTTTACAGCAACCGTCCTATCAACATCATTCACATTGTCCAAACCTTTACATATTGCAAACACAAATCATTGGTATTCAGATAATCATTCATGACGACCTTGAACTAAAAATATATAGTATAGCATATTATAGCGTCAAACTGTCATAATTTAGTATTAATTGACTTGTGGTAGACATGCAATATTTCAATAAGATCGATCTGCTTTGATAAAACCTTTGTGCTTTGTTGAAAAATGGTTTCATCAAACCTCGCCGACCTTCTTAAAATTTTGCACGTCTCCATAAGTTACCATTCTGAACAACTTTTTCAAGTAACATGCTGTATTTTCAGCAGAAAAGGCACTTTACCTGTTTTTACTCGGTGCACTGAGCATTTGAAATGATTATTTCAAAAATGGATACTCCTACCGACTTTAGCAAGGTATACCTTTTTCAAATAAAACAGGTAGGTGAATCGATTGTTTCGATAGTCAGATGGATACACTAAGCTGCAAAAAATTCTGCCATTTAAAATGAACATGGTGTGCCACAAGTGACGCCCTCTACTAGTGACGTCAAAATCAGAAATAAATTTAAATTTATCGCCCGCAGAAACTCCTGATTTACAAATTTTATGTAAATATTTGGATTTCTTGAGAAGTTATTTACAAATATCGAAAATAAAATTTTAACTTGTCACCCTGTATCTTTTTTATTATGCTACTTGGGTTATAGGTATATAGGTAGGTATAATCGATTTATTTTCACCTAAGAAATCTGTGGCTTCATTCTTGCTACTTCATTTAAAAACACCCTGTATAAAATTTGTTATAAATAGATGTCCAAATAATATGAATCAATTTTACTTTTATTTTTAGAAATACATATATAAGCTATCCTGATTTACTATACAAACAATTAATAATAATAGTACTTAAAAACAAATGATGTTGGTGTAAATATTTGTTAAATAATAATTATACAAGCAATGTATTTATCTAAAATCTCGACTTACGGTATTTTAGACCACTCAAAAGTCCCCAGTATCAGCTTCTGTAAAGATTTATTCATTTTTAAATTTAGTATCTAAATTTAAGAATGTAACAGATATATATTTATTATTTTCATAACTTTTACTTCTTCCTGTCCAATAAAAGGTAAAATATATATATTTAAGAATATATGATACCTATATCTACAACGATTTGGTTATTATCGTGACACGGTAAATAATTTTTAAGAAAATCAGGTTGAATTAAGAAAAAAATCGGAATGTCAGAAAATATACTTCATTCTTCAAATTACTATCGCCTACATCAAAGTAGGCCCTGAAAACAAACTATGCCCGTTACCCACGGTCTAATAACTATACGGTCGGGGCCATCGGGATGAGGTGACGTCACAAAATTCCCGTAAAATACAGTTTTTCTCGAAAGATGAACTGAGATAGACTGTGTCATACGTCACAAAAGTCCTCAGTTTTCATTGGCTAACTGCTGATGACCCCGACCGTGCCCGTTACCAAAGTTTACAGAATAAATATATAAGTTGTTTCACTCTCTAACACGCCCCGCTCTACCAATTCCGCTCTCCTCACCCGTCTCGGGGACTGCTCGGTATCCAGGATCCTACACGGTGGCCGACGCTAGAACTGTAACGTGTTGAGTGCGATGGATATAATGTGAGACAAAAAACCTTGAATATCTGTTAGTGTTTATTTTATTTTATTTTTATTATAAAATGCCCGTGATATATTGTACTGTGAATAATTGTCCCTACCGACGTGGTTTTTCTTTTCTCCATACCTGTGCACAAACAGTGTATAATAAAAATGGTATGTACAGTAACATCTTTAAATAAATTAAAATAATTTGTATCAAATTAATTAATATACATATAGAAATACCCACATTACTGAAATAATATTAAGTACTAAAAATTGATCTGGACATACTTATACATTTGAGTTTTCATTTGAGTATTTTTTTTTACTGGAATGAATAGAGTTTATTAAATTACAAAACAAAAATATAATGCATTTTTATTATATGTCAGATCAAGACTGCCAAACGTCACAAACACTTTCGTGTAAAGTCCAAGAAGCTGTATTAAAAGAGCGAGTAAAAACCTATACTGCAGCATTTGTAACTTTTAAACAATATAGATTATATTATTCCCTATTTTATGCTTTTAAAATGTATATTGTTTTTTCAAATATTTAAATAAACATTTTACTGCAAATTTTCTTCATGGCTACATTATTTTTTATATAGTAGAGTACATATATATTTTATTTTAAAATTTACAAGTGAATATATACGACTTCCAAGATTAACTAACAAAACTTTATTCATTTACCTATAATCGTTTTATAATATTTATATTTATTACATTACAAATATTTTATTTATACAATAAGCAGTGAAGTAATCACACTTTTGGAATATCCCTCGTATATAAATATTTCCTAATTGAAAAGAAACTACTTTTTTAAGTTCCTCGCACTTGGCTTTTTTGCGACAGTATTTATGTGCGGTGGTAATGTTTTGACCTCAAAACATCAAAGTGTCGACAGATAGTGGTCTAACTTATATTTATTCAGTAAACTTCGCCGTTACCAACAAAATATTTAAATTTTTATCTATATTTTCCTTATTAGATGCATTAATGGCACTGATAAAATAGGGCACACTGTATACTAACAGAAAGAGGGAGTACAAGAAAAGTGATACAACAAAAATTTCAAAACAAAACTATTATTCCGTTTATGCTTTATTCTAAAAAGAGAACAGCAACACATATTTTTAGTAGATTGGCATTATACATATAATGAGTTCGTCAAATTATTATATATATATTTAAATAATAAAGTTATTTATTATAACAACAAAATTAACATATATTCTTTAAAGCGTAAGTCTATTTATGTTTTCTTTTGGAAAGTCTTTAGGGGATTGAGGGAGAATACTAGGGAAAATTGGAGTCAGTCTTTCTTCGTGAATATTTGCAATATGATATTTAAGGGTAGCATTTCTAGTAAACTTCTTATAGCATAGATGGCATTGGAACTGTGGCGTCTTGTTACACTCGTACTTTATGTGCTGACGGACTCCTTGCATATATTTGTATTTCTTGAAGCACTTGGTACATATATACAAATTGCTGTCTAACTGGAGAAAACCTAAAATCACACATACTGTAGGAAGGAAACAAGTTCTACTTTGCGTTGCAATTTGCACAGTGAATTGTTCATAAATAAAACACTATTTTCAAATTATTTTTTCATTTTTTGTAAATAGTTAACCTAACCCTAACCCCGCTTGTTACAGTGCGATGACAGATCACATGTAACAAAATGTTCAATAAAAAACAGAAATCATTATAACAAAAAATAAATAAAAATTAAATTGACAGGTGGATTTTAACGGCTTGATGGATCCAGAGAAAAAGGAGGAAGGGCCCTTCCTTCTTATTCCATCCTCTTTTTAAGCTGCACTGCGCTGATGAAGGGCAAAACCCAGAAACAACGTTGTCTGCAGTTGCTTCGTTGTTTCCTCCATCTTTTTTCTCTGGATCCATCAAGCCGTTAAAATCCACCTATCTCTTATAAGATTATGATCCATTAAGCTCCTTTCCTTCTTGTAAAAATTAAATTGTGTGAAAATCTTCTTACTTGTTATACAGGGTGTGTCATTTTTTTGTAGACAAACTTTAACAGAAAATAGAACACATGTTTCGTTTCCGAGATACAAGGTGTTGAATATAATTTAAGAAAGGGGTTGAGCACCCCCACCACTCTGCCACTGTGCAAGTTTTTAAACATTCTTATCGCTTGTTTTATGCACCTTAATTAATAGACATTATCCCCCAAATATGAAAAAAATCTAAACATTCCTTTATAAGTTATAAAGAAAATTTGAGAACAAAAAATGATATTCAACACTCTGTATCTCATTAACTCACTGTGTATTTAAGTATAAACTGTTTAATGTATGTATTGTAATAATTTGAAATTATGGAATAGGTATTTGAAAGCCAGAAAAACAAAACAATTAGTTTATTCTTTAACAATAAATGCATATAAATAAACACCTCATTTTAGAACGTCAATCCATCTAAAAATTGAACAGAGTTAAATGACCCTTGAATGTATCAGTTTTTTTTAGAAAAGGTTACAAATAATCAGTTTATGGTAAATGACTAGATGAGAACCATGTTGATTTAATGAGGCTCGAATAGTACAGCAACATGTGAGAAATTAAGTATATTTATCTGTAAAATATCGAAAAATAATGCATCTTTGCATTTGTCCTACAATGAATGACACTTTTCTCAGAAATTAGTTATTTACAATATAAGTGCGAAAACTAACATTTTATTTCACCCATCCCTTCGAACAAAATAAAATTACTTTTAGCACATACGATACATTAGTGCAAGTGCAATTTCACGTCGCGTGCAATAAACACTTACTTTTTGTACTTGTTGCATAAAATGACATTTTAGACACTGACAGCATGCTTTAAAAATTGTAATTTTACTGACGTTTGTAGAAAAATATATTCTCAATATTCAACAAAACTACATGAAAAACAAACATGAAACTTATATTGTAATTATTATTGCACAGCTTAAGTAAATATTAAATAAACGATAAAATCAACACATTTCCTACTTAATGGAGAACTAGATGACTAGATACAAATCGTATAGGTTTACTAGGCCATTCAACTCTCTATAACTTTTAGATGGCCTATAGAAAGTAACAATTTCATTCAACTTCAAACTGTTTGTGCTTAGCAAACAAATGATCTCGCAGATTAGTCTTGTAGAAGAACCATTTGCCGCAAGAGGTACAATGAAATTTTGGAGATTTTCCACATTCTACCTTCAGATGTCTCTGAGCGCTCCGTCTATGAAGATACTTTTTATTGCACTTACAACAGAAAAACGAACCGTCGTTTTCGTAAATATCTAAAACATCTGTGTGTTAATAATGGTATTTTTATAATATAAAAACAACATACACTAATCTAACAAGTAGACGGGTCTTTATTCAAAGTGAGATAATTTAAATTATAATTTCATTTACAGTAATTTGTAGACAGGATGTAGGAAATAGTGTACCGAACTTGAACAGGTGATCAAGAATCAAGATAAGAAATGAAATTCCTATAACCATATGCCATAAAATTCTCCTTAAGAAAGGACAAGCTGTTTAAAAGATTAACACAGGATTTGGTTCTCTTCTGGCTTACTTCTAGTATTTTTTTTTCTAGGTATAACCAAATGAAACGTTTGCAAATCTTGTAGAGGGACAACTTAGGCATGCGAAATGGACTTCTACACCTTTTTTTCGAAAGAATTAGTTCCAAAGTCGGCACCATCAAATTTGTGCATTAACAACTTTGCGGAAAGCTACATTAATTATTGGAAATTATTCTATAATCAGTTGTAGTCAAAAATATAAAAAAGTTTACTTCGCTAGATGTTTTTCGGTTTTCAAGAAATTGAATTTTGTATGTGCTCCCTGTGAATAGTTAAGCTTATACTTGCAATGCAGAATATGTTTTCAGAAATAGGACTACATTTATTCGACTGGTACAGAATCTAGATTTTCCATAAAGACAAAAATATTTTTTGTATATATTTTCATTTTATTAAATATACAGGGTGTCTCGATTGGCAGGGACTGCACTTTAATAGGTGTTCGAACTGTTTAAATTAAGAAAATTAGTTGATATAAATATAAAAAATTTATCCAAAAAAACTCGCATATGCGACATCTAGGTGTAAGTTATGTTTTTTCGATAGAACATCATATACTTCTTATAGGTACTTTTTAAATCTATGTTTTCCTAATTTCATAAATAGAAATATGTAACATGATTATGTCGAAATTTTTTTTGGAAATAAAACTTATTGATCACTATCGATATTAATAATAAAATTGCACTATTTCACGTATGTCACAATTATAAATATATATTACATAACAATAACATGAAGTTGATTCAAATATGTTCTATATGTACACAGGGTGTATTTCTTAAGACAGTGTAAGAGAAGTAGAAACTAATTATCTATGCTGATCTACTTTCGATCATATTAAAAACAAGAAGTTATAACATTTAAATAGTTTATTGTGAATAATTTAGATTATGCTTGAACAGAATAAAGTTATAGAAATTTTCTATACTATTATTTTTTTAATTGTGTAATTTGCGCTTTAAAACTTCTGCTTCATATAAAAATCTTAATCTTTAGACTAGAAATTACCTGCTATCAACATGGATACAAATGTTTAATACAATGATCACGAAAGAAATGCACATTCGAAATTATATTGTTATAAAGAGTGTAACAAAAAAGCAGGTCAGCGTATTTTTGGCGGCAAACTATGACGATTTAACCCTACTACCTATATACAAAAATGCCTGTCTTAAAAGGCACAGGGTGTTAAAATTAAATTTTTAAAATTTGTGTCAAACTAATAGATCTGGTTAGCCCTATGTTCAGACACACTCTATATAAAATAAGTTAGAACAGTTTAGAGTAAGTTAGGACATTACAAATTGTTCGTTTGAAATTTGAAATTTAAAAATGTTAGTGCAACTCATTTTGCAACTATATCTAACGATGAATCCCAAAAATTGAAAATGAAGTTTTATGAAAAAATATCAAGATAAATAAAATATTCTAAAATATTCTAAGTAATAAATGAGAAACTGAAGAAATTATAAGGAAAAGCAATCTTAAAAATTCAACGTCAACACCCCATATATTTTAAGGGGGGCATTTTTATATATAGGTAAATAGGGTTAAATTGTCGCCAAAAATAGGCAGTTAATAAGATGACCTGCTTTTGTGTTACACCCTGTATAACAACTGATTAATTATTAATTTGTTTACATTTGTAAACCCTTATTTTTATTTGCATTACGAAACTAGTTCAAGTGCTGATAAATTAATTTGTCTTCAGTTGAGTTTTATGCTTGGTAAGCATATGAAATTTAAGATTTGTTTTCTGATAGCACAGTTTGTTACAAAACTTGCACTGAAACTGGGGAGGTTTTCCACATTCAAAATTAACATGTCTTGTGGCG
This sequence comes from Monochamus alternatus, assembly GCA_037114965.1. Lineage (NCBI taxonomy): Eukaryota > Metazoa > Arthropoda > Insecta > Coleoptera > Cerambycidae > Monochamus > Monochamus alternatus. Next base: position 143,217,871 of record CM073426.1, on the reverse strand, counting down.
CTCCTTCTGTGCAGGTATCTTCTACCGCATTTGCCACAGTGGAAAACTCCATCGACCTCGTAAATATCTAAAAAAGTAAGAATTATAAGATGGAAATCATCTTCAGGTAAATCTCAACAGGAAATTTCGTTTTAATAAAAAATAGACATGGAAAAATAAATATAATTTTACCCACAGAAACAAAAATCAAATTACAAAATGTATACATTAATAGTTATTTACGCAGTAAGTGCGATAGACATTATTGCCGTTGACTGTGAAGTTTGTACAACAAAGTAGTAGACTGAGTCGTATAAACGCATAAGTGCGGTAATAACGTAGTATCACACGTAGTGCGTACAACGTTTTATCTACAACTGTCCAATATACTAATAACAATATTCATACTTACAATTGTACAAGAGGTGTTTATTGGAAATAATAACTAATAATGTAAAATTGATAAATTCGTGATATGATCAGTATACGTTTTGTTGTCATAAAAATATTATAATAAATATATTTTTTTAAAATGAGTTCTAACATTGATTACCTAAATAGTAAAACAGAATCGCGATTAAGACCGCACAAATCGAAAAAAGCTTATAAAAAATATAAGTTCATCAAATGGATGTTAATACAAAAGGTAACAGATACACGAACGAGTGGGCTTGCTTACCTTCAGAAAATGTCGGAGCAGCACAAAGCGTCGACTATGTGGGCTATCCATTCGAAATTGCAAAGTATGTTGAGGATAGACAAAGGCGTTGATTTAAAATCATTTAGAAAAGTGCATGCATTCATGAACGCAATTAGCAAGAATGATGTATCCAAGGAGCATATGTATTCAAGGAAGATGATTTGCCGAAGTTTTTCACAGATGCACCGGACATTACGTATTTATTTTTGAAGGTAGTAGCCAATTGCGGTATCTTTGGCTCCTGTAGATGTGCGACTTACATGTCATCAAGGAAGAAAGAAGCGTATTGCTTATTACTATCCAACCATCTAAGACAGTGAAGACTCGATGTTTTACTGTTGCCGACAGTGATGGAATTAGTTATGTGCGTTTGGTTAAGCAGTATTTACTATTGCATCCCCAAAATGTAAGCACAGATCCGAGTTTTCTTACGGGCAAGTGCACCAATCAAGTGATTGGTATTAATACGTATGAATCATGTCCCTTGCAAATTGCACGTTATCTTAAATTGGACGATCCTGAGAAATACACTGAGCATGCGTTTCGACATACGTCTGCTACCATTATGGCGAATACTTGCATGAAAATAGATCTAATCCAACGACAAGTAGGATGGATATCGACTGGTTAAGTTGAAGAGAGTTGAAGAGAGACAGCATTTCCTTCGTCTAGAAAGTTTTTTGTAACGTCTGGAAATATTGATGACTTGAATTTAGTAAAACTGGTAAGAGAATACGTCAAATTAAGAACTAAGACTGTGATCATGTTCACTTCTTACTTTGATATAAAGCTACCCAAGCAGCACAAACCACACCGAATTTAACTAACGACTAGTACTATACCAAAATCATACAAATTATGACTACAAAATTGGTATAGCATTACGTCTATGGTCAAATTTTAAGTAATTTTGGTAGGAATCGCTTATGTTGCTATTGCCGACGTCACAACGACGTCGGCAATGTCGACTTCAGTATTTCGACCAGTTCCATGCTTTAAATAACAATAAATAATAAAACAGGCCGGATAGGCCGACGTCGGTGTTTCTAACTGTCTCTAACCAATGATATACGTCAGTTAACGTCATCCACACCACAGGGTTAACTATGACTAAGTACAAATATTTTAAGAGAGGATAGAAAAAAATAACAATTAACAGAATTTCCTTTCTAAAAATTTCCAAACCTATTTATAAAGCGGAAAAATTTTTTTTCGATATTATATTAAATCTTTATTTAACCCCACCAATGCGAGAATCAGAGTATGCAACCAGCAAGCAACCGTCATGCAACAGTCGGCCACAGTCGGCAGTCGATCTAGTCGAGTCGGTTCACTGTGATGTTATAATTTAATTCCTGTGTTTACGTTGTAGTTTTGTGTTCTTCAGTTTTTAGTGCCTTATTTTAATTTTAAACGTTTTACAGTTAATAAATAAAGAAATATGTGTCGGGAACAGATATTTTCGCACAATATAGTTCGCCGGTTTGTTTTTCTAGGTTATGGGACAAGGCTGCCGCAGGTGTTAAACGTTTTCTGTTATCCATTAGAACCTACCTACCTACATAGGCATTGTATCTAAATAATTGTACCTACGGGAAGTATGTTTATCGGTAGTGAGTGAAAATGTAGTTTTACCAGTTTGTAACCAAATAATGAAAAACGAATGCAAAATACTGGAGCTAACTGAATTAACACCTATCAGGTATTATTACTAATAAGAATGTTATAATAATTTTTGTCGTTTCTGCATTTAGAAACACTGAAAACGACCGCATGGTAGTTGTTGACAGACATCTCAGTCGATACTCATCATAGGCGCCGACTTTCCGTAGGAAAAAAGGGTTTTGTCCCATTTTTTAAATATCGAGCGAAAATTCTGGAATAACTTTTTTATTGTCTTTTAGGTCTCCCTGAGCACGTGGTTAAAATTTTTATACTTAGTCATAGTTAACCCTGTTTAATACTAATTGTAATGTCGGATGAGGTAGGTGCAGCCGAATTCAAGTAAGTCGATACAATTATCCGAGGACCGTTCTGACCGTAACAGTCGTAATGTTAACAATAGGAGCCGAAAGCAATATATGGGCGGGCCCAGAGATAACGATGAGCGGGTCTGTCCTCACAGAGCCTAGCCTGGGAATAACAAGGGCAGGTTAAAGAATCCCGGCTAATACTAGGATGAGCACTTTAATTCTGTTTCTGGCAGCGACAAGTTACCTAGGTCACGGTTACCGGAAAATCACTATGTATCAAATATTTTAAATACATCAGTCATTTTATTGTCAATAATACGGAACTATTTATTTTTTTAGGATACACCATCTGACAGTCAGTACTAATTATTGGGTGGGAAAAAACAGCTAATAATGTTACACAGGTATATATATATATATATATATATATATATTGTAATATTTTATTGGGTGTGTGTTATTTAATTAAATTGATTTTTATTATTTATTTAATTTTTATTTAAATATTTTATTAAGTTTTTTAATGTCAAATTTTTAATATTAATTTTGTTGAGCGCCTTGATACTTTTTATGTATTATTTTTATGAGTGTATGTTGTGTGTAAGCGGTAATTTGTTCAATACAAACCTTTTACTTAATTTAATTTTTTTTTTATCTCAACACAGTAAAAAGAAACTTAACTCAGGAGTCGATTCAATAGTTTGAAGGGCTTTTATTTTTTAACAGATAGTAACACAATTGAAAAATTAATAGTTTTTGGTTTTTAAATTAATTTGATCGATAAAGAATATTTTCTTATTTCTACTACTCCTATGTTGATAATTTTTAACAAACCACTATAAATTAGAACTTTATTATTGAATTGTATTAAAAATTTTAGGAATTATGCTAATAGATATTCTCTAATTTGTAATGGTAGTTGCATACCTACAGTATTTATTTTATATGATAATACAAGTTCCTACTATATTACTAAAATAATGGCGATATTCTTGACAGATATTAATAGTTCCAGTGAAATTTTGTGAATATTGTTGTTATTATTGCTTGGATGATACTTATTTTGTACAAGTCCTGTGGGTTATTCTTAATACTTTGCAAAGATTGAGAGAGATGAAATCTGTTTTATTTTACTATAGCTATAGAAATTTTTATAGTGTACTTTATTTTTTAAGGTACCTGAGGTTGGAAACTTTATAATTTTCCTTTCTGGAAACTGTCCTGTAGTATTCTTTGGAACTGCAAATTTCCATGGAGATGGTTGATATTTTCCTGTAGTGGAAAAATAACTTTCCTGGAGGATGGAGACTAGTAAATTTCGCTGGTGAATAGATATTTTCTAAATTTATACTTGTTTGTTCCAATATAATTTGTAAATTTTCGGGAGCTATCTTGCGATGCTGCACCTTGTTCAAAACCCAAGCCGTAACTATCAACAACTTCTTTGTTTTTCATCCTTTCTGTAGATTGCCATGTTAATGGTCCTTTCACATGATTTTTCGCAGTCTTTGGATGTCTTTTTAATGCACTTAATCACAACACTACTTATAGCTAATACATTTTATAAATGTCCTTTTGTTTTTTGTTATACAATTTATTTTATTAATGAAAATACTCTTTATTTGGTGTTTTAGGTCATTTACAAGGGATTCTTGCAAAGTCACCTTTAGTCTTGATAGATCGGAAATTAATTTTATAATTTGACATTTAAATTTATTTTTCATGATATGGTTTATCTTGAATCGATATATCTTTAATAATGTTACTCGTCTGCCTACAATATGTATATCAGATTAATCTATAGACTTTCGCCTTTCATTCATTATAAGTTGCTCTGGGTTTAAATTTATTTTTCTTTACGTACTGAGTGATAACCATTGTCAACGTCATGCAATTTTATGAAATTTAATTTTTACTTAATAAAATTATTAAATTATTATTTTTATGTTATGTAATATTATTTATTATTACTAAATTTATATCCGTGATATCCATATTAACAGTTCTTTTATTTTTTATAAATTTACACTCATAATTATTCATTTTATTCAACTTTAAGTTGTATTTGTCTAATATTTGTCCATCATCAATAAAATTGCATGGGTTTATAATTTCAGTGTTTGAAGGTCTCGAAACTTATATCTTTAAAATTATATTTCATTAATATACTGAATCGTATACGAGCATACCTTCTATTAAAATGAGCTGCAGTATTAGCTACAAAATTAGTATAAACGGAACAAAAATATAGTATGTCTGATTTATATAGAAAAATTTATACGTAAATTATAGAAAATGTTATTAGGTAATATTTGTCGTATCTAATGTGACGTGGAAGTAGGTACAAACATTTAAACCTAACGCTACTTACTTAAATCACCATATAGTAAAGATCACTTTGGGTAACATTAACCTTACCTAAAATTTGGTCGAAATGGTTATAATAATTTGAATATAAGAGCGACTTTATTAGTCGACAGAGTGACGTCGAGTCGACCGGAGTTTGTGTGACCATTCTCGTATAAAAATTGGTCAGTACGCCGTGGCGCAACAACCGACATCAGGTTAGACTGCCGACGTCGGCTCGACGTCAACCCGACCAGTCTGTGCTGCTTGGGTACGTACCAAACAACCTATTGGTATAAATACTATCGACAATGTGCCAAAACTGACTGCACGACTGCTGAAACTGCTTATTCAAATGCCTATAAGCACTGTGGGGCAGATATTATGAGTATAAAAAATAAATCGGAGCTTCTACTGGAAATAAGCATTCGAAACAGAATCAATATCAAATTATAGTCATTGTGTGACAGTTGTAGATAAAGAACATTGTCAACAAACTGAATACAACCAATATGTGCAGATCTCAGTGTAGTTCATAATAATAAAACTAGTATCCGTAACAAAATTAATTATATTACTTATTTATTTAACAGTATATGCTTGTGGTCCTAAAAAACGTAAAGTTCAAAGCCAGCAGCACCTCTAAATACAGTATTTGTGCCTTGCTACATGAACTGTCAGGTCTCTTCTATGATAGAAGTACCTGCTACAAAGACTGCACTTCAAAGTGGGTAGTTTTCCGCATTCGACTTTGAGGTGCCTAACCACGCTTCTCCTGTGCTGGTATTTTTTTGTACATTTCAGGCAATAAAACATTCCTTCAGCTTCATAATAATCTACAAAAAAATACAAATTGCAAGTACTAGCAAAATGACATTAGTATCAAGTCAGGTTAAGTGGATTTGTTAATACAAACAATTAAAGCATTATTTTTACTTTACTGTTTACATAAATGAGAAACTTTTCAAAATATAAAACGCCAAGTATTGTGTAGTAAGTACACTTATTTAAATATTATATACAATGTTTTCGCATACGGAACTACAGGGTGTTAAAAAGAATGTAAAATATTTCAAGAGGTAATAGCATGAACCAAAATAAGCAGAAAAGTCTTAATAAACATGGGTCCACAAAGTAACGGTTGCGGAGATATAGACCACTATTTGTTTTTCAAACATTTTATTTTATTAGGAATAAACCGACAAAGGAAGCTTTTAACAAACAAAAAACAAAGTTACAGAAGATGTTTAAAGTGCCCTGCGTCCATTTCCAAGCAGGCACGACATCTTCGTCTCAACGATATTCGAACTCTTTCGAAAACACCCTCCTTGGTTTGGATTTCTTGACATTTTTTATTAATCCGTAGCTGCAGCTCTTCCATGCTATTTACAGAAGTACCATACTAATGTCTTCAAATATCCCCAAACAAAGAAATCTATAGGATTCATATCAGTCGATCTTGGAGGCGGCCATAAAACAGGTCCGGCCCTTCCTACCCATCCATGTGGAAAAGTTTGGTGTAAATGCTCTCTAACGGCCAAGGAAAAATGAGCTGTAGCACCATCATGCTGGAACCACATTTGTTGCCTCTGATTCAAAGGAATGCCTTCCAAAAACTCATACAGTGTGTTCTGCAGAAAGTTGAGATAAGCAGCGCCTGTTAATCGGTTTGGTAAACAACAGGACCTAGAAACCTGTCACCTACAATACCCATCCAAATGTTTAATGAAAAGGGGCTAAAAAACATAAAAACATTCCATATCTCCGCAACCGTTACTTTGCGGGACTATGTTCATTGAGACTTTTCTGCTTATTTTGGTTCATACTATTACCTCTTTAAATATTTTACACTCTTTTTTTTAACATCCTGTATACAGAGTAATTTACAAATGGTGACCGAAAATGAAACCATATTATTTGAATTTTTCTTTCATATACGTTTTTATCTAGAACGTTTAGTTAAAAAGATACAACTTACAGAATTATTTTTCATTTATTTAAATACTTGTTAATGAGTGAACAAATAATTTTACACATATGGATTTATGTAAACATAGCATAAAATCTGAAGATTTTTCTCCTACAGTACAGTGGCGGAGATACTGGGCATTGCTGGTAATTTTGTCTTAATTACATTTTCTACAAATTACTGCAGCTTTATATTTTCCAAAACAAACCTGATTGTCTTAAAACTCAAAAACTAACTGAAAAACACTTTTGTTTAAATAACATTACAAACACTTTTTTAATCATTCAGTTATTCAATACAATAAAGACATTAAACATCATTTTGAATTGTAACAGTCACAGCCTAGATCTTTTAAAATCCTACTTGTTAAATCAGAGACAGTGTATCAAAATACAATATGAACACACTGGTGAGCGCCTATTCCAATATGAATACGTGAAGGCGGGAGTCCCACAAGGAAGCATATTAGGCCCTGTAATGTTTTTGCTGTTTATTAATGATCTACCAGGAAATATTACTTACAAAACTATCATGTTTGCTGATGACACTACATTATTAGTTAGAGGGAAGAGTGTAAACGGTCCTTAACGGAACATAGATATGCCATATCTAGTAGCCAAATTCGCGATATTATAGATGTAGTCATTCAGCAAAAGAGACTCACTTCATTATCTCATACAAAGTTTTAGTTGTCATTTTAGATAATAAACTTAATTGGAAAGAACATATGAAATATTTAGCTTCAAAATTAAGTAGTTTCTGTTATCCTATCAGTGTACAGTCCCATTCGACCCATGAATTTGCATGTTTGATTGCTTATTATGCATACGTTGTGTCACGAATTAAATATTGGAATTATTTTTTGGGGTAATTCCTCCGAATCTAAACGAATATTCATCCTACAGAAAAAATGCATCCGAATTATGTATAACATGAAAAAAACTTATTCTTGTAGAGAAATCTTTAAAAACAAAAAACTACTTACTTTTCCTTGGCTTACTATATTAGAGAGTGCATGTTCTGTAAAACAGAATCTTCCATTAATCTCCAAACATGAATTCCAACATATATATAGTAGGAGGCAAAGCAATTTATTAGTGCCTTTGAAAACCCATTTGACCGTTACAAAAAATGCAGTTGGTCTAATAAAAAAAAATTATAATCATATTCCGAAATATATAAAAGTTTTAAACAGTGAATTATTATTTAAGAAAAAAATAAAAGAACTTTTAACAGTAAAAGAATATTATTCACTTCAGGAATACTATTCGGATGGGTTTTAGGCAAATCTAAAATAATTGCTACAATTATATCAAATTATTTTTGAAAAATTAGCATAAATTAAATCAGGTGTATTTAGTAAAAATTTAAGTATTTCTTCTTGTGAAAGAGTTTTTGACTGTTCTGGTATATGATTTCTTAATTTTTGTTTTTAAAAAAGCCGTAAGTATACTAGTTGTCTAACAGCACATTACAAAGAGAAATCAAGTGGATTGAGATCAGTTACAAGAAATACTTCTCATCAGATTCAAGCAACAATAAATTTCAAATAAACATTTTTGTTAAAAAAATTGTCACGCACCTACTCCAATAAAATTTGTATTCGATTAAATAAACGAATCGTTAAAAAATATTTTAAAGTCGACTTACTAAAAGTACTTTTCAGTTAATTTTTTAAATTTTACTCGAATACCAGGCTTTTTCCGGAAAACATGAAGGAGTAATAATTTAAAAAATGGGAGACTAGCTATCTTATTTAGAAAAATATGCCAGGAATACCCTGTATCTCCGCCACTGGAGCACCTAAATTTTATAAAAAGTCTAAGAGACGTACATAAATCCATGTGCACAATTTAAAATTATTTCACTCACTAGTTTTTAAAATATTTAAAAAAAATCAAGAATAATTTTATAAGTTTAACATTCTGTCTTTTAAGGAAAAGTCCTAGATAAAAATTGTATAAAAGACCTCGCTTAAAATTCACCCAGGAATACGAGGTTCCATGTTTAGTCACCATTTGTTAATCACTCTGTGTTTAACAATGCTTTTAACATAATTTGTTTCCTGTCTTATTTATTTGAACCTAAATAATTATGTGTGGCGTTTATGTGGGAAGTTAACGATGTCTTCTGTGAATAACTTCTCGAGCAAATGTGGCATTTGAAGTGTTTCTCTTTTCCACACTCATATCGGACGTGTCTATTTAAATTGTATTTGTATGTGTAGCTTTTGCCACAGCTTTCACATACGTATCGGCGAGATTCCAATTTACCTAAAAAAAAATTGAACGATAGTTTAGACTTGGCGTATTTTAGGCATTCATTCTGACCGCTATAATCAAATTTTAAAGTGTCTTGTAGCTAGGTCATCAAATTAGTAATTCGGACCCAATATGTGGAGGAAACAAACATTAACAATTGTTTACATAGTTTTAAGAGTATAGTGACGTGTATCACATGAAAGAAAAAACAGGGTACTGTATAGTGATTCAGAACTTATCTGAAAAAAAAGTTGTGAATGTTCAACATACATGTTCAAATATGGTAATGCAACAAAAAATTAATATACGTATTCTGGAAACTATTTTAAAATATTTCATTGCACGTGGCTGGAATCTGGTCTACTGTAATGGAGTGACAATGCAAACTGGTCACGATGTCACATATTGCACAAAAAGACCTCCAAACTTCTGTGATTAAACCGACACCAACGCAAAAAACTTATCCAGCGTTTTTACTTTAAAATAAACCTAAAGATTGATCGGCTCAAAGTAACGTGTCTTTAAAATGAATAAAATTTTGTTATACTCATTTTGAAGAAGAATTGCGGTACTTGATCACTATTAGGAACATGAAATTTATCAAAAATTAGCACATACATTATTACAAAAACTGTGCGAAATTTTGTCCCTCGACTTGTACACGCATCTGGGCACCCCTTATCCAATTTTGCCGTACTAAAGCGAATGCTCCTCCTGATTCTTGTAAACGCAAATTGTTCGCGGTAGCTGTGATACGCTCGTGCAATCCTCGAGAGTTTTCACTTCGATACGATACACCTCATTTTTAAATGGTCCCACAAAAATAAGTCAATAGGGTTTAAATCGGGAGACCGCGAAGACCATGCTACCGATCCACCCCGTTCAATCCACCGTACTCCTTGCATTCGCTGCAGATAATCTCGACCATCTAGATGAAAATGAATAGGTGCCTCATCATGTAAAAACCACAGGCGTTGTCGGATAGCTAGGGCTACATTTTCAAGAAGGGTGGGTAGGTCATTACGAATTTTAAACCATGCATACAATTGGGCAATATGAATGGTCTAATTAGGTGCTCATCTACAATTCCTACCCAAACATTCAGTGAAAAACGAGGTTGGAAGTGGTGCTGTTCAATTGCGTGCATATTTTCAAGTTCCGAAACGTGTGTATTGTGAAAATTTTATAATCCATTGCGAGTAAATGAAGCTTCATTTGTAACTAGTACATCAGCAATAAATAGGGGATTTTCAGCATTTTGCTACACCCACCCACAAAACTCGTAATAGATAATCCGTTGATAGCAGTGCTTGAACACGCTGGATGTGATAAGGGTATAACTGAGTGTAGTAAGCGCCACACCTTTGATTGGGATACTCCAGGCATCTGTCTAGCAATCTGTCTTGTACTTATTCGCAGATCAATCGGGAAATCGATCCCCATACAAGGGCGAAGCTGCCAATGCATTTTGTCTAACTTCATCATAAATAAAAATCATGTCCATTAACAACATTATTGTACACATGATCCATTTTAAAAATTGATACCCCCACGACAAATAAAACAACACTACTGACCTCGTTCGTTTACCACCTAGAGAGCATATCGTACTTTCTCAATTTATTATGATTTTTTGATATCGACTTCTTATTTAAAGGTGCCATACCCTTAAAGTTTTTCAGATAAGTTCTAAATCACCCTGTATGCCATTTAGTGAAAATAAATTATGTAAAATGCATAAAGTATGTAGATAGAATATGTCCTCTTCTGATGAACGCAAATCGTTGAGAAAACTATTACATAGGTAATTTTAATATGTTGAAGTTTACATTTCCCTTTACAATAAATGAGGCGTAGAATAATTTTTGTTAATGTGATTAATATAATTAAATTATTTTTAAATATCTTAGTGACGCCACTGACGTCTCGCTCAAATATCTAAACTCTTTATACTTCCCCCCTTTTATTTTTGGAATACATAAAACAAAGTGATTGACAAAATATAGATTTTATTAACATTTAACTTACATAATTGATAAAATGATTATAATTATTTGTGGTATTTTTTCGCTTTCACTTAATTTTTGTTCTTAAAACTATGTACAGAGTGACCACGCGAAAACTGCCTTCCATTTGGTAATATTATTGTTAAAATATGTCTTAAGCGATTAGTTTTATGGAAATGTAACTAAAATTCATATCCATTTATCCATGTTCCCAAAAAATATGGAACAACGGATGTAAAACAAAACAAAAACAAAAAAGGTACAATCATCAAATTTTACAAAAGTTATTTTTTTGCTACAAATTATTTGTTTAATAAAATTGACTACTTCTTCCTTTTTTGCTTTAAAATTAACCGATTATTAGTAAATATATAAAATTACAGCCACTATTTCATATATTTTTGGAGGCATTGAAGGGTTGCATCTACTAAGGTGTAAACATTTTACTATGGTAGTGTTTTATGCAAAACGTGTTCTTTTTAGCTGTAGATTCACTTGTACTACTTCTTTTAAAAACACCCTGTATATTATATATCAAATCTTAAAAGCGAGACACTAGGGGTAATTTTCACGTAATCACTCTGTACTTACTTCTCAAAGTTGTAACATAATTTTTCTCACCAAAATTCATAAGTATTACAACTTTGAGTACAGATGAATTAAAATTAGGTAATAAATTTGGTTTGGTTATATAAAAATTGTTGCTTTATGCAAATGTTCTGGGCAGTGCTTTCACTTATTGCTCTACCTGACACTTAAGCAACAATTATTCAGATTAAACAAATACAAAGTTTAAATTGTCTGTTAATTCGATTTAATTATGCTTTAAAGTTCTGGAACATTTTTTGTCCAGACGAAACGGTCGAATTTAGATTATGGAGTATGTTACATATTTTAGATTCAAAATTTCATGCCTTTTCCAAAGATTCAATAATATATAGTGTTTCCATTAGAAATAAGAAAATTGTTTATAAGGTCCAATATTCCTCGAAGTAGCCAAAAGTTAGTACATAAAAAAAATATGACTAAAAAGTATGACTTGCAGTCATAGATCTTAAAAGGTGCAAACAAAAGTAATTTTTATGACGTAAGTTTTTGTTGGAGGAAGCGAACCTAATGAAATTTTCAGCAACTAGTCAGCTTTAGGAAGCCAATAAATAATGTGGATATAAATATAATAAAATAATAAAATCGATAGAGCGTAAGCGTTTTTTATTAAATTTTATCCTATTTTGTGATATATATTTTTTAAAAAGATACAGCAAATACCACAAGATTTTTAAAAAGACTATTGAATTTTGATTTTGTTTGACAAAAAGCTTCTGACTACAAACACGGAATTTCAGGAAACAACAACTCTACGGGCTAATGTCCCGACCAGCATTGAATTACACCAGAAAAACTTATAGCAACAGCTAAAGTTATTCGTCAGCGGCCCACCAGACATATACAGGTTTCAAGCTTATTAACTATCATCAACATGCCATAGTTGAGTCAACTGACGAATAACCCTAGCTGTTTTAAGTCGTTTAAGTAAAAGACTATGTTTAGTGTATATGTTTTATGTACTATCACCATCTCAAATTTGTAACATACTTCAGATTAAAATTAAACATCATAAGAAATTATAAATAAACACATTTTTTAAAATCGAAAACGGGTGGATATAGACCCATAATACATTAAGAATTTTGGTCTATACATTTTGTATAGTCAACCTTAAAGCTGATGTAAAATAATGTTGTAAATTCTGCAATTTAATTTATGAAAACGCTGCCAAAAAAATGCATCACATTTTCTTACAATGAAAAAATAGTACACAGAAAATAACGCCTCCGCTAATTTGAATCGCTTAAAGTATTTGCAAAATTTGTGTTTTTCGCGATACCCCCAGCATAAGTGTGGATGGAGATGACGTGTGACTTGAGGCTACTCTTCTGGGTAAAAGTTTTTTGGCAGATAGAACATTCAAATTGTGGCGCTTTGCCACACTCGTAATTCAGATGGCGCCTGACGCTGCTCCTGTATCTGTATCTCTTAAAACAGCGTGGACAACTGAATTTATTGTCTTCGATGGGAAACTCGTCTGAAAATCGAACAGAATTAAAATGGTTGCAAGATAAATAAAGAGGATGTCCTTCAGACAAGCACAACTGCACAGTATGTTCTACCTTAGATTACTTACCACAAACGAAATTTAATACTGACTACTTAATTAATTAATTAAATGTATATGTGTATTTATTTATTTATTTAGATAAAATATTTAACGGGTACAGAACAAGTTTACATAGATTTTTAAGCAATAGTTACTTATATTACTAACCAACAAAAATCAGTACGCTCATAAAGGATTTTTATAAAAGACAATGCTCAAATGTGTTCTTCTGGGATTCAACTTTGCTTATTTGTGAAATAAAATGATTTCATATTGCAATGATTGAAAACGTTCACTCTTGTCTTGCATTTTCTTGGTTTGGTATTGGTCTCGTTAGACAACAAAAGCCAAGACCTTGGTGTTGTTTTCTTGAAGACTTGACAATTCGAATTGCAAGACAAGAGATGATTTTAAAAAAACTTGCGAAATAAGATAAGAAGATAAGGCGAGAAATATTGAAAATATAAAAAGGAGTACTATTTAAGGGAACATTAGCTGAAAAAATAAATATTGTATTTCTATTGTAGGTATATACTTCATTAAAGAACATTCCGCATATAAAAATATTTGTACAATTACATTTTATTGAGTCTAGGTCCAATTCTGCTAAACTCAACTAATTATAAATTCACTGCTACTGGATTGAAAATCCAATTCGTCTATTGTTTCGTCTATTTCGTCCATTATTTATACCTCATTATGTAAAATTGGTCGATGATCGACCAAATCGATTACTTGTGAGTATATTGCAGAGAACATTAAAATGTTGCATATATATATTTAATTTTCCTAATAAAATATTATTAATATTTTGTCGTATATCAAAGAGAATACTTAACTAGTAAAACATTTGATTTTTCTTCAATTTAGAATTAGAAAAGGTCTTCGACAGTATGAAAACGGCAGTGTGAAATTGAAAATAAACATTAGCAAGACAAAAATGATGTCAATAGGTAAAGGCGATCTTAAAATGAAAATCGAAATAGAGGGAACTAACATAGAACAAGCAGACACATTTAAATATTTAGGAGTGAACACACACAAAGACGGAAACGAAGACATGGCAATAAACAGTAGAACAGACAATGAGAAAAAGTTATATTGTACACATTTAGAAGAACAAAGGCAGTAAAAGGAGTTTCAAGAAAGGACAAAATAAGAAATGAACTAATAAGGCAAGAATTAAACGTACAACCTATTTTAGAAAGTATTGAGAAACAACAATAACAATGATTTGGACACGTAGTACCTATGGAGGAAGAAAGACAAACAAAGAATGTGTGGTCATCAAAAGCAACGCAGAAGAAAAGCAAAGGAAGACCACAATAAACATGGAACAGTGTGATAGCGAAAAACTTAAAGAAAGGAGTAACATGGAACGATGGAATGAGAATGGCAAGAAATAAAAAAGAATGAGCAAGTTTCATCCATAAAAAACTATAAATAGTGTATGGACAGTGTATGGTGTATAAAAATAGGTGATAGAGTGTAAACATCTTAACATTCAAGGGATATATCAGATTATTGATAATAATAATAATAATAATAATTGATACGGCCTAATCAGTGATGCTTCCCAAAATTTATATTAAAACTACATCGGCTCATTTCTTTTAAAAGTACCTAATGGGTGTTTTAGGTTGAAAACCTATATGTGCGCCCATGATACACAAAATAGAGACGTATATAGACGCAAATTATCTGACAAGAAGTATATATGAAAAAAACTAACTACTAATACTGATTTTAGATAAAATAATCCATTAGAAGATTAAAACAAGTAACTAAAAATAAAAAGAGGTCAATATTCATAGGTGAATATGATTCAAATTGAGCAAGATAAAATGTCACGCCGTGATTCAATAGCATCGTTACCTGAAAGATCGGTAAATTCTTATAAATATTTGCTTTATCGTTCTCTAGAGCAATTTGTTGTTTCTCGACTAGTCTAACAGGATAATGAACATTCAATAAGGAATACAGTTTATTTAATTATCATTAATTTGGTACAGGCAAGTAATAGAGTCCATGATACCTCTTCTAACTAGGCCTTAAGTATTGAAACACGCGACTTACCTAACTCAGATTGCACAAATCAGGTTATTTTTTAAACTAGATGTCGAGTCTGTGTCTGTGACGAGTTCTAAAGTGATTTATGGTCTTTTTTAAGGAATGTTGAACGCAGTACGCCAGACAATCGTAATTTCGTACATGGACTGATGTTCATGTTTTGTCCCTATTTTCGATATGTGGGTAGTAGTTACTTTACATGAAAGGTGTGAAAGTATATAAAAGTTAAAAATATTGTCAATAATCTGTCGTATAATATTTATATATTAAAAACGCTACATCTTGTATACGACTTGGGATGGTCTAGAAGTATTTGATATTTGCCATGATTCACTACCAAAGAAATATTCATATTGGTTTTATGATTTATAGTAAATAATCCATGTGATGAGGTAGTAAATGAATTTTTTTAAATAAAACAAGTAAAAACTGAAAACTTATTAACAGCGTATTTTAATTTATTATTATTGCAATTGATTTTACATGTTATACAATTATTGAATAAAAAGTTATTGGAATACTTTTTTGCATATGCAGAATGCAAAACAATTAATTTAAATATATTTATTAACAAAGTTAAATTCTCCACGCCACCCATATCTACACACTCATATGTTTAGTTAACAGAGATGCTGACGTTCTTCTAAACGAACGTCCGGTATACAACTGCGGTTCTGCTAAATTCAAATATTTAGCAATAAGTTGAGGTACCTGTCCTATCTTATGAATACCCACAAGCTGATTTATACATTTTCCTTGCTGGTATCTATAAAAAAATCGGGACGAAGTAGCATTTTGTGGTCTCAGACTTATATATTTACGGAAAACGTGTAAAAAGTTGCCTTCTTCGTTATCAATAATTGTGAACATTCGGTTCGAAGATAGTTTTACAAGTACAAGTGTATCTTTGTCTTCAACATTATCAATCGTCAAATTGGTAAGCTCTTCGCGACTACAACCACCTGCAATACCCATTATCATGACCACTTTCATCATTAAATAAATCTCATCTGGAGCTTCCATCAAAAACTGATTAATCTCTTCTCTAGTGAAGACTTTGGTCTTCTTCCCTTGATAACCAACATTTTTCTTCTTTAAGAAAGTTAATAATTTATTAAATTGTCCGATATTTACATTGTCGTTTAAATGTATGGTTGCTTTAAGCATTGAGTATACTGCCCACAAACTAGGTGGTGAACATAGATGGCTTCTTTCAACGAAGAAAGTCAATAGAGTTTTTTCGGTTATCGCCAAATTTCGTACACTTAACCATTGTTTAAATATTTCGTAGGTCCTTTCATATCTGGCTTTGGATTTTGAAGGCAACAAGAATTCGCACTCAGTTTTACATGACTCTTCAATTTCATCTGGAATATGTTCCATTTTACATAATTCTTCAATTTCATCTGGAATATGTTCAACATTAGTATTAAGTAACTTTCAAATCTTTAAATTAAGCAGGACTTACGTAATTTATAATGAACGGCTGTGTAAAAGGAAAGTGCTAATTTATAAAGTACCGTAATTATTATAGATAGGATTTTTGTATTATTCTCAACTGTACAAAATAGTAATGCTAATGTACGAAATTATAAATATATGCAAGCACGTGTTGCACATAAAAAATAGCAGATATAATATCACTATACAAAAATTGACAGTCATCCATAGAGTCAACGCGTCATCTGCATGTAGAACCCTTTTGAATTTAAGGTTAGGTCATTTATGAATAGTAAAAATAATAAAGGCCCCAAATTTGAACCCTGCGGAATGCCAGATGCAGATGTTACAAGAAAATACCGATAACGTTTATATTCTATATATTGACGCTTATTAAAATATGACTTGAATGAAGGTATCAGTTGATCAGAAAAACCGAAGAAGTCAAGTTTTTTTAATAAAATGTTATATATATAACATCCACTTGGCTTTTATTATCTAAACTCTCTCATATATTGTCCCAAACAGAACTGGTAAATGATCATCTCGAATAACTTACCAAAGTTACACAATACAGATATAGGTCTATAGTTTATAATATCAGATGGATTGCCTTTTTAGTATTGAAGAAACTTTAGCAAGTTTCCACTTATCAAGAATTGTATTTGTCTTAAATATCAAATTAAAGATATGCACCAATGGTAAAGTCGAAAACATTCATTCTGTGTCTTGTACATATTGAAATTGTTTTTCAACCCATATACCTAATATAAACCAGTTGTCAAAATGTAACAAGAATGAAACGCTTGATATATTTTTAAATTTGAAGATATATCATAATTTACCGTCGTCTTAAGTTCATTAGGAATAATATAAAAAATCAAATCTATTTCCATGAAAAAGTTGCGGACACCTCAACACACCATCGCATCCGTCAATTTTTTCTTCTTAAACGGACAATCCTTTAAAAAGTGCAGGCCAAACATTATTTGAAATGCATCAAAATATACCATTATAAAGAATTGCACCAGTTTCTATGGATTCGTCTTTCAAGAAACATCCAGCAGTCTGTATACAGAGTGGTTTCGAGGTAATGAGTTGTTATTCACCCAAATTAGTTTAGTCCAAAATTTGATACTTAAATGGATACAGGATGTTAAATGATTTTTTTTTGTTTATTCTTTCATTTATTTGTTAATAAATGCTAATACTCATACAAAATGTTGGGGTTTGGGCATTTTGGGTCGAGGAATTGAAATCTGTTCAGTTTGGTTATAGTTCATAGAGAGCGCCAGCTGTGGTAGATTGAATCTGTTAAAAGGACAAAACCTAAGGTATCTTTGGTAACAAATTCTTATTTCCCAACTTTCTTTTCACAAAAAGAATGTATACTTTATAAAAGTCGGTGTCCCATACCGTTTTCAAGATATTTGGGAGAAGCTTCCAAATCTGATAGTTGAAATAATTAAAATAATTTAAAAATGTCACAACCACGTCCAACCAAATTTTCAACAATGGTTTCATCGAAGAAGATCTTTTGCTCTGTTAAATTTATTTCGGGACACCCTGTATATTATAATGATACATATGGGCTAAGTAAAGGAAAATATTAAAATATTAAATCAAGCGGAAAGATGAAAAATTATAAATAGTATATAATTTATTAATATTACAATTATTAAAAATTACATCTTGTACATTTACATTAACAGGGTGCAAAGTAATTAACTTAACGATATTTATTAACAAAATAAATTTTTTTAACAATTAAATTTTCCACGTTATCCATGTGGTTTTAGTCCACAAGCTACACATTCATATTAGTAGATAATAGAGTTGCTGATGTTCTTCTGAACGAACGTCCAGTATACAAATGCGGTTCCGCTAAATTCAAATATTTAGCAATAATTTGAGGGACTTGTCCTATTTTATTAACACCGACGAGCTGGTTGACACATTTTCCTTGTCGGTATGCATAAAAAAAACGAGAAGAAGTGGCTTTTTTTGGTCTCAGACTTATATACTTTCGGAAAATGTGTAAAAAGTTGGCTTCGCCATTATCAATAATTGTGAACACTCGGTTCGTAGATAATTTTACGAGTACATGCGTCCCTTTATCTTCAACATTATGAATCGTCAAATTGGTAAGCTCCTCTCGACTACAAGCGCCTGCAATTCCCATTATCATCACCACTTTCAACATTAAATAAATCTCATCTGGAGCTTCGATCAAAAATTTGATAATCTCGTCTTTGGTGAAGACTCTAGCCTTCTTTCCTTGATAACCAACATTTTTCTTCTTTAAGAAAGTTAATAATTTATTAAATTGTCCGATATTTACATTGTCGTTTATATTTATGGTTGCTTTAAGCATCGAGTATACTGCCCACAAACTACGTGGTGAACATAGATGGCTTCTTTCAACGAAGAAAGTCAATAAAGTGTTTTCGGTTATCTCCAAATTTCGTAGATCTAACCATTGTTTGAATATTTCGTAGGTCCTTTCATATCTGGCTTTGGATTTTGAAGGCAACAAGAATTCACATTCAGTGTTACACGACTCTTCAATTTCCTCTGGAATATGTTCAATTTTACATAGTTCTTCAATTTCATCTGGAATATGTCCAACATTAGTATTAGGTACGGTTAATATATAAATTAAGCAGGGATTTATGTTATTTGTAACAACTATGCAGAAGAAAGCCTTAACCAATATAGTAAACAGTATTATAGGTAAAATCTTTTTATTGTTCACAATTGTACACAATAATAGCTGCACGTACTAATTTGTAACACCCTGTATATTAAGTTAATTTTGGTGTTACTTAATAACTTAGCCAGCGCTAACTTATGGCACATTCGTAAATTTATGATTTTATTTACTGTTTTATTCTTGCTATTACATTTCGACAACTTTAAACAGCTTAAACAGCTATAACACCCTGTAATTCCTTGCTCTGCCTTGCGCAGATTGAAATTGTCTTTCAACCCATGATTGCGTCTACCTTTCGGAATGTTAACAAATATGTCATCGATATAAACATTTCAGAAGCAACAAAATTGGCTTTATATGTTTCAAATATTGCTATGTTGTGTCTCCATAGTTTATATCCATGGCATATTTGATAATATTCCAGATATGACGAAAACTGTCAAAATAGTAGAAATTTGTAAATGTATCCAAAAGTAGTAATCACAATCCGAACAACGCTTATACGAGTTAAAAAAAATACTTTCAATGTACACCGTGAACAAATACAGTGCTCCATTTGAGATGGAAAAATTATAGCTGTTAATAAGTTGTCAAAATGTAACGGCAAGAATAAAACACTTGGTATAATATTTTAAAATTTACGGATATACCATAATTTACCGTCGTCTAAGTTCTTCATAAATACCAAAAATCAAATTGATATCTATTTCCGGAAAAAAGGTGCAGCATACGTAAATGTTTTTTTTTCTTCTTCTTAAACTGACAATTGCTTTAAAAGCTACACGACAAAAATTGTTTCACGGAATGCAACAAAATATACAACTATAATGAATTGTACTAATATTTATGGGTTCGTAAACTATACCTACGGTATCCACAGATTCTTGAAATTCAAGTAAACTTTCTTTTAACTGTTTGCTAAAATTGTTCAATCTCTGAGGACGCATGAAGCTCTAACATTAGACAACATTAGAACTTGCCACCTCTTACTGTTAACCTAAAAGTATTATTAGTCGTAGCAGTATTGTGGCTAGTGCGTTTCCTTTTTCTCTAGTGCTTGCTTGAGAGTCAAACAAAAATGGAATAATTTACAGTAACTGTGACCAGCTGCATGACACCTAAATTTATGGTGAATCTGAACAAAACTCTCTGACTACAAGACATTTGTATGGTAAACACTTCGCAAACAACATCTTAACAATTTCACATTTTATTCTGTGTTGTGAAAAGAGCCATAAGAAAACCATTTACAGTCATTATCTTTGGCTGTATTTGTATTTACATTGTGTACAAACATATACCAATCCTGACATGGCATGTGAACAAAATTATCACATATTCAAGATTTGTTTGCTGCCATAATTATGTTATAAAGACATTCATATTCCGAACATCCTGTATAGTATCAGTGGTTCTATATTATAATGATACGTATGGGATAAGTAAATGGAGATTTTAAAATATTAAAACGTTAGGAAAGATGAATATGTGAAATAGTGTAGTAGTATATTAATATTGCAGTTACTATTACAGCTATTGAAGATTACTGAACATTTTTTTCACAATTACATAAACATGGTGCAAAGCAATTAACTTAACGGTATAAAGTAAATTCGATTGGTTCTAATTCACAAGCTACAGACTCATATTAGTAGATAATAGAGTTGCTGATGTTCTTCTGAACGAACGTCCAGTATACAAATGCGGTTCTGCTAAATTCAAATATTTAGCGATAATTTGAGGGACTTGTCCTATTTTATTAATACCGACGAGTTGGTTGAGACATTTTCCTTGTCGGTAGCCATAGAAAA
The DNA here is from genome assembly GCA_037114965.1 of Monochamus alternatus. Lineage (NCBI taxonomy): Eukaryota > Metazoa > Arthropoda > Insecta > Coleoptera > Cerambycidae > Monochamus > Monochamus alternatus. Next base: position 143,196,445 of record CM073426.1, on the reverse strand, counting down.
ATCGAGAAGAAGTGGCCTTTTTTGGTCTTAGACTTATATACTTTCTGAAAATGTGTAAAAAGTTGCCTTCTTCGTTATCGATAATTGTGAACATTCGGTTCGTCTTCATAGAAGGTAATTTTACAAGTACGATTGTACCTTTATCTTCAACATTATCAATCGTCAAGTTGGTAAGCTCTTCCCGACTACAAGCACCAGCGATACCCATTATCATCACCACTTTCATCATTAAATAAATGTCATCTGGAGCTTCGATCAAGAATTTGTTAATCTCTTCTCTGGTAAAGACTTTAGGCTTTAAGTTCTTTACTTTGTAACCAACACTTTTCTTCTTTAAGAAATTTACTAATTTATGAAATCCTCCGATATTGATATTGTCGTTTAAATTTATGGTTGCTTTAAGCATTGAGTATTCAGTCCACAAGGTACGCGGTGAACATAGATTTTGGCTTCTTTCGGCGAAGAAAGTTAATAAATTTCTTTCCGTTATCGTCATATTTCTGTGATCTAACCATTGTTTAAATATCTCGTACGTCCTTTCATATCTGGCTTTGGATTTTGAAGGCAACAAGAATTCACACTCAGTTTTACAAGACTCTTCAATTTCATCTGGAATATGTTCCAATTTACATAATTCTTCAATATCATCTGGAACATGTTCAACATTAGTATTAGGTAACATTCAAATCTATGAACTAAGCAGGACATGTAATTCCTATTGAATAGCTGTGCATAAGACATCAGTCTTATTTTATTAAAGGTAGGAATCTTGTTGACCACTTTACAAAATAGAAGCTAATGTAACAAATTATAGAAAGATGCAAAATTAAACGCATGTGTGTTGTTCTTAACTGTATCTAGCACAATCTTGGAAAATGTTCTTCTATTCTGCTAGAGAAGTCATTTACCAACCTTATATACTATTACTTAAGAAATACTTAGGGCAAAAAAAACATATATTTAAGAAATGATTCATAAAATATACAAAGCATCAAACAAAATATTCACAAATACTATCAAATGTATACACCAATGAATTATTTAATAATAACACAGAGAATATATTGAGAAATTTAAAGTAAACTTTTTAGTAAAACCATTCAGTCTTGATATAATTGTTGAAACATTGCCATTCTGTACTCAGTCATATTCCGAACATCTTGTATATTATCAGTGGATCTATATTATAATGATACATATGGGATAAGTAAATGGATATTTTTAAATATTAAAACGATAGGCAAGGTGAATATGTTAAATAATTTATTAATATTGCAGTTACTATTACAGCTATTAAAGATTACTGAACATTTTTTGCACAATTACATAAACATGGTGCAAAGCAATTAACTTAACGATATATATTAACAAAGTAAATTCGAATGGTTCTAATTCACAAGCTACACACTCATATTAGTAGATAATAGAGTTGCTGACGTTCTTCTGAACGAACGTCCAGTATACAAATGCGGTTCTGCTAAATTCAAATATTTAGCGATAATCTGAGGAACTTGTCCTATTTTATTAATACCGACGAGTTGGTTGACACATTTTCCTTGTCGGTAACCATAAAAAAATCGAGATGAAGTGGCCTTTTTTGGTCTCAGACTTATATACTTTCTGAAAATGTGTAAAAAGTTGCCTTCTTCGTTATCGATAATTGTGAACATTCGGTTCGTCTTCATAGAAGGTAATTTTACAAGTACGATTGTACCTTTATCTTCAACATTATCAATCGTCAAGTTGGTAAGCTCTTCCCGACTACAAGCACCTGCGATACCCATTATCATCACCACTTTCATCATTAAATAAATGTCATCTGGAGCTTCGATCAAGAACTTGTTAATCTCTTCTCTGGTGAAAACTTTAGCCTTCTTTACTTTGTAACCAACACTTTTCTTCTTTAAGAAATTTACTAATTTATGAAATTCTCCGATATTGATATTGTCGTTTAAATTTATGGTTGCTTTAAGCATTGAGTATTCAGTCCACAAGCTACGCGGTGAACATAGATTTTGGCTTCTTTCGACGAAGAAAGTTAATAAATTTCTTTCGGTTATGGTCATATTTCTGTGATCTAACCATTGTTTAAATATCTCGTAAGTCCTTTCATACCTGGCTTTGGATTTTGAAGGTAACAAGAATTCACTCTCAGTTTTACAAGACTCTTCAATTTCGTCTGGAATATGTTCCAGTTTACATAATTCTTCAATATCATCTGGAATATGTTCAACATTAGTATTAGGTAACATTCAAATCTATGAACTAAGCAGGACATGTAATTTCTATTGAACAGCTGTGCAGAAGACAGTCTTATTTTATAAAGTGCAATAAGCATTAAAGGTAGGAATCTTGTTGACCACTTTACAAAATAGAAGCTAATGTAAGAAATTATAGAAAGCACAATCTTGGAAAATATTCCTCGATTCTGCTTCAGAAGTCATTTACCAACCTTATATACTATTATTTAAGAAATACTTAGGACAAAAAACATATATTTAAGAAATGATTCATAAAATAAACAAAGCATCAAACAAAATATTCACAAACACTATCAAATGTATACACCAATGAATTATTTAATAATAACACAGAGAATATACTGAGAAATTTAAAGTAAACTTTTTAGTAAAACCATTCAGTCTTGATATAATTGTTGAAACATTGCCACTCTGTATTATAACGAAATAATCTCAGTACATAGTAAGTCAGTTATATATTTAATGTTACAATATGATTTCACCGTTAAAAAATATTCGTATAAGATCGTAATTAATACTTTACAATGCATTTCAGCATTCTGCGTAATATTCAAGTGTTAATATCTACATTCTAAAGCAACTAAACTAGATTTTTTAACAACTCACTGCACATAACGAAACAAAAACATATTAGAACAGCATATAAGTAATAAATATACATATTTTTTATTCCTTAGGTTTGAAGTAAGTATAATATTTTTAGTACATCTTCAGCCTTTCCAGTTTTACAAAATATCTAGTCTGCTTTAGTTCAGGTAGGTCGGTTCTAATCTATGCTCAAATAAAAGCCATGTATATAGGACACGTGTGATTTGAGGCTGCTTTTTTGAGTAAAGGCTTTAGAGCAAATTTTACAAACGAACTGTGGGGCCATTCCACATTCATATCGGACGTGACGAAGTAAATTCCATTTGTATTTGTAGGATTTTGAACACCTTTGGCACTGGTAGTCGTAACGATCTGAAACAACAAGTAGAGATATTATGGCAATCAATATTGGAAATAATCATCGTTAGTTGTCAAACCTTAAGTTAATGCTATCGAATTACTTCCCTCAAAATAGTCGTTTTTGATGTTTTGAAACATAAGTCGAGGAAAACTGTAATATTCATCGATTCACCAATTGAAAATAATATATGCGAGGGTCTATACAGGGTGTAAGAGGTTTGACCGCCATAAATTTAATAGGCGATAGCATACATCACAATGAACAAATAAAACCTTATATGATTTTCGAAAAAAATATTAACAAATTTCCATTATCATGTGTGAAAATTCGGTTAATTAAGGGTTCTCACCATCATTTTCTTGGCGGATTTTAAAAATTGTTGTATCACAAAATTCAGAAAAAAATCCTTTATTAAAAAATTAATAGGGCTCATTCTCTTTACATTTGAAAAAAAATTAGTTTTAAGGAAATACAATAAATCGAAATTAACTAAAAAAATTTACAAAAATATTCAAATTTAGAATTTTTCCCATAATTACAAACAAGAAAGAAAACAATTTCTTCCAGTCGCGGCCTTCTAGTTTTATTTTTAAAAATTAAAAAAAAATTACATCCAGAAAATGTGTAAAATGATCCGCTGATTCCAAAAATGTCAAAAAATACAGTGTGCCATTTAAAAATATAGATTTACGGTAATTTCCGGTCAAACCGGAAATGTCATGAAATACGAAACGACCTCAAACAATTCATGGAACCATCTAGTATAAACCTACCCAATATCAAATTTTTATCAGCAGTCATAAGAGTTACAAATTATTCCCACTTTCCCTTGTCACCCTTTATACCAGGGTGTCCCAAAATTAGCCTGCCAAAAATTAACCGTGTATTCTACGATCAAAAATAAGAAAGTTATATAATCATAAATCCGTAGACGTCCCCTAACGGAGCTATTACTCTTTAAAGAGGGACTCCAAAAAAATGATTTTCTCCAAATATTTTCAAAACGGATCCAGATAAGGTAACCAAATTTAAAATTTAGAATCGCAATTAGATTGTTAATGTAATGTTCTAAAAACAATATCATAATTAGTCATAGGCGTGGCAAACTGGGGGGGGAGGGGTTATTGGATAAATATTGCTCTAACTTTTTCACTTTTCGAGGTTTTTACCGTCAGATCAAAAAATTAAAAATGTTGAACAATTTTACAAAAAAGACACTCTTGTTTTACTTCGACAAATTATTCCGTTTACGAGTAATATTAATTTAAAAATTTTGTGTTCTCTTCTCGAGGTTTTTACCGTCAGATTAAAAAATTAAAAATGTTGAACAATTTTACAAAAAAGACACTCTTGTTTTACTTCGACAAATTATTCCGTTTACGAGTAATATTAATTTAAAAATTTTGTGACATACCACAAAAATATTAGATATGGTATGCAAGCGGCCAAATTGTCTCTAGTAGGCTTTGAAATGTTATCTGTCAGTTTATTTGACACATATTTTTAAAATTATTTGAAATATTAATAGGCTATATTGATATTAAAAAATTTACAAATAATTACATTACTGATATGCATTTTAAAAGTATTGTTAAAATGCTTGAATAATACCTTTAATATGTGTTAAATAAGTCGACAGTATTTGCTCAGAGCCTACTAGGGATATTTTGCATATTTATAGTTTCCACCTTAAACTCTAGTGGTATGTCACAAAATTTTTAAATTAAGATTACTCGAAAACAAAGTATTTTATCGGATTGAAATAGGAGTACCTGTTTTATGTAAAATAGACCAGAATTTTTTTATCTGACGACGAAAATCTTGAGATACAAGAAAGTTAGAGCAATATTTACCCCCTGACCCACCAGTTCGGCACGCCTATGACCAATTATGAGGAATTATTTTCAGAACAATAGATTCGCGATTTAATTGTGATTCTCAATTTTAAATTTGATTATTTTCTCTTAATCCATTTTGGAAATATTTGGGAAAATTTTGAGGTCCCCAATTAAAGGGACTTATCTCCGGACATATGATTATATAACTGTTTTTTCTTATTTTTGATCGTAGAATCCACAGTTAATTTTTGGTAGGCTAATTTTGGGACGCCCTGTATATATTTAAAAATATCTAGTTCACATACGACTCCAAATTTGTAAAACTTCATGTATATGTAAAGTGACAAAAAGGTATTCAATTGGTACATAGACAAAATATTTATTAAAGGACTTCTATAAAGTAGAACAAATAAAAAAAAGGTTAAAATTCGGCGTAATTTAAACAACATACATACATTATCTTTAAAAATTATCTGGTTAGTAATTAAAAACAATTTTCACCAACATACTTCAAAAAATAAAGAAGAACAATAACAAAAATATCTGGTAGATCAGTGATCTAATTCAGATCAGTAAATATAAAATTATTCGTCAAAAGTGATTCAGTATATCAAATAGAAACAAGTAAAAATGTTGGAATTGTTAAATTAGACTTCTTTTGCAACAAACAGGATTAAAATGAAGGTATTACTATAACAAAAACACCATATACGTAAAGAGTTTTAATTCTTTTTCTCTGATGATCGCCCTTCGTATTTGACAATAACTGAAGAATAACATTACACATGTTAAATACTAACATTGACTTAATGTAAAGACAAACTTATTTGTCATGTTGATATTCCTTTTCTAGAGCTCCAGTTTTTTTTTCCAGTAAATCATATTCTGTGTGTCCTGGTTTAGAAATATAATTTATTATTATTAGCGGCAGTAAAGTTGTTCGTTGTACCAAGTTTTCATGTCAAATTGATGTGTTCTATGCCATGGGAAATCAACAGATGGTATTTCAAGTTACTGTTCTGCGTGTAAGCTTTGCTGCAAATGTTGCACACAAATGCTGGATTCTTATTGCATTCGTATTTTACATGCCTTCTTAAATTCGACTTGTACTTGTACGACTTAAGGCATACGGGACATGCAAACTTTTCTCTTAAAGGTGCATCTGTACCTAAAAATTTTTATAAAATGTTAAATCCCTAACAAGATATATATACACATACGTACAACATCAGTTTTATACGAAGGCTCTGTTAAAGAAAAAATGATGTTTTTAACTATTCCGAAGTACAAGTACATTAACAGGAGTATCATACCTACCTAGGATTTTACATAGTTTCAACCGAAGAAATATTCATCAGAACAAATATAGGAAAAATTTAACAGAATGCCATTTGGGTATAAAATTGCAATGTGACTACATCATTGAAATTTAAACATATATAGCTATCTAAAAAAATTAATTCGGAAATGAATCGTATTACTTAAAAAAGAATTAAAAAATCACTCCTTCAATCTGTTTAACCCAAATAGAATTTCTTGTGAGCGAAAATAAAGATTTTTCTTTAGTTTGATTGGGTTTTTGCCACACTTTTGAAAAAATAAAGATTAATTAAATAAGTCATTGCGCCAAACGGATCAGTCAAGGGTTATTTGTGAAACTAAGTTTGCCTAACCAAAAAAGCGCCCTGAAAAAAGCAGATAAGTAAAAAATAACAAAAATCACATCACTATCGCGCACTTCCGTATTTTTTGACATTTCGAAAAACTCTGTTTTCGTTCTCAAAATTGTAAATGTATTAAAAGTATGTCAAGTTTGACAGTTTAAAATTTGTTTATCTGTTCCATATCTGCTTTACTGTTACAGAATTAAATTAATTTTTAAATAATATTAACAATAAAGAACCAACAATAAAATTCACTTTGGAAATAGAAAATAATAATATTCTACCAGTTTTAGATGTTTTAATTTAAAAACATGAAAATTCTGTAGAAACAAGTGTTTATAGAAAACAAACTCACACCAACAGATATTTAAATTTTAGTTATAACCATCACATTGATATTAAGAAAGGTGTTGTTAAATGTTTATATGATAGAGCAAAATTAATTTCATCAAACAGCGATATTTTTAATAACGAACTAAAATTTATTAAAAATGTTTTAATAAATAATGAATACCCTCCAAATTTTTTTGATAGAACATTCAAAAATATTACAGATAAAACGAACACTTTAAGACAAATACAAGAAACTAATCATACAATAAAAATTCCATACAATCCTATACTATCAGAAAGGTTAAGAAGAATCGGTAAAAATTGATATTCGAACAGTGTTTCAGACAACTAATACTTTACGATCATTTCTGTCTAAAACGCGTTCAAAAATTATATACAAAAAATTGCCTCTACAGTATACCTTGTGAATACAATAAACATTATGTTGGAGAAACGTTTCGACACTCTCGACCTATGAATGTTAGAGTTGAGGAACATAAAAATTATATAAAAGAACGGGAATTTGAAAAATCCAAAATTTGCGAACACGCTTGGGAGAACGGCCATTTGATTCAATGGGGTTTTTTAAATTTTAGAGTAGGAAGATAATGCAACAAAAAGATAATTAAAAGAGTCCGCGATTATTTTGTTGAACGGAGATAAGTGTGTGTCACTGTTCAGTAAATATTGATCATTGTTGGCTACATTTGTATCAAGAAGTAACAACAAAATAAAAATCATTTAACATCTCTATGGAAGCAGATAAACAAATTTTAAACTGTCAAACTTGACATACTTTTAATACATTTACTATTTTGAGAACGGAAACAGAGTTTTTCGAAACCAAAAATACGAAAGTGCGCGATAGTGATGTGATTTTTGTTACTTATCTGCTTATTCAGTGTGAGATTTTGTGGTTAGGCAAACTTGGTTTCAAAAATAACCCTTGACCGATCCGTTTGGCGCAAGGGCTTATTTAATTAATCTTTATTTTTTTCAGAAATGTGGCAAAAACCCAATCAAACTAAAAAAAAACTAAAATTATGCCACAAATAAATAGCTTCTGAAAATAAAGACATTAAAGAAAATCTTTAGATTTATAAAAAATGCTGAAATGATATTCAGTTTTTTCAAACTGAGCCTCCAAAGAAACGATGACGATTTAAAGTGAATAGAAGCTTGACATTTATTAAATATATTATTTAGAACATTTGTAAAAAAACTCAACAAAAAACATACATACATAACTTTAAAACAAATGCACATTTTATAGATATATTGAATGCTTTGCTTTGAAATGGCTCTTTAAATGATGTTTCTGCTTAAATCTATAATGACACATACTACACTCAAACTGTCTTTCTACTCCACATTCTAGCTGAAGATGCCTACGCAACGTATTTCTAAATTTATACATGCGTCCACAAATATTACATCTGAATTCGTAATCTGAAAAAAAAATATGTTCAAGTTAAGTGATGTTCACAAGCATATCTGCATATCTTATTTCATCGAATATTAGACATTATATACAGGGTGTCCGAAATATGCCGCAATTTTAAGGGCTTATACAGGGTGTTTTCTTTTGCAGTGCCAGGCTGCTCGTGATAGATAACCTAAAAGTAATATTAGTCATAATGATGCGTACAGCTAGTGCGATTCATTTTTGTCTAGTTTTTCTTTGATGTTTGTAAGTGTACATAAATAAAAACGGAACAATTTATAGCAACGCTTCTTGCGACAAACAGTTTAAACACTTGTAACTATTATTCTGTGTTGTGAAAAGAGCTCTAAGAAAACCATAAACAGTAAGTACATATATTTAGATGTCCTAAGATAGTATGTGAGTGACGTCACATATTCAAGACCTGTTTGCTGTCATAATTTTGTTCCCGTTGGTCAGAGCAAAAAAATTGTTAAGATAAAGACGCTCATATTTCGGACACCCTGTATAGCCTTTTGAGAGCATTGTTTGTTGATTCCTATTTATTGGCTTATTACAAAAACAATATTAATTAAAAACATCTCTATTTAAAAATAATAACACACATTTTTTTGGAAATAAGTAACACCGCCTCAACATGATTTATATTCAAACTCCAAGAGAGGAGAACAGTCAGTTTTAGCTTTTAAGTGATTTTTTAAATGATGTTTTTGCTTAAATTTTTTGTGGCATGTTACGCATTCGAATTTTCTTTCAACATGGCATTCCAAATGTAAATGCCTCAGTAGCGACCCCTTGTGTTTGTACCGTCTGTTGCACATTTCACAACGGAACTCTGCTGTATCTGAAACAGAAAAAATCTGTATTGAGTCTTCCCTTCGGACAATACCCATCATATCCTAAAAAAGTAGATAGTCAGTTTTTTGTCAGTTAACTGTATTTCTTCGTTTCATATTAATTTCAGTTTGATAAAAAATTCTAATGTTGAATTTTGTATAAAAACTAGATATTGAAAACAATTTCAATATTCAAGAAGAGCTTAACAACCAATTTAGACAGAAGTAAAATCAAAGATATACAAAAAGTTTCAGAGACATGACAGTATTGCTAGGGTAAAATAACGTTGATTTTGCTTAGCAAACATATATCATAGTGCTTCTCATTTTTGAGGTACAGGCTGCTTAAGATAATTTTAAAAAATCTATCAATATTCGATATAAAATTTTTAAAGCGTAACTTATTTTATCAAAATATGACATGAGTACATTTTGTGGTGTCGAACACGCTGGCGTTCTACTGATATTTTATTCTGTAACTTTTTTAAAATTAGATATATGTCTATTATCTGGTTTGAACAGTAATTTATTCTTTTACTGAATCTTCTTAAGATTTTGTTATGCTGTCTTTTTGTTACATGGCAATAGAATAAATCCCACATATTTGCTTTTTGAAACACCCTATATGTATATGAGATTTCCTCATATATACAGTGTGGCCCATTTAAGATGGAAACACCTCTGTAAAAATTTCATATACGAGTATTATCCGATTTGGTTCGGGTTTTCTTTAAAAGATTGAGAATTTAAAACTCTATTTTGACAATATGAAATTCCATTGTCAATAATCAAGGCTTTTTGGTTTTTTGCGAAGCAAAATTGGGCAAATAACCAATAATAATTTTGACATTGAAAGGAAAAAACAAAGTAGGCCTTGATTATAGACAAGGAAATTCATATTGTGAGCCAAAATAGTTTTAAATTCTCCATCTTTTTAAAAAATCTGAACCAAATTGGATAAAAAATTCAATTTTTACAAAGATTTTTCCATCTTAAATGAGCCACACTGTATATATCAGGCGAAGTTTTATGTAAATTAATGAAACTCTAATTAGAGGCAAAATTTAGCTGCGCTTAGAAAAATATGGGAATTATTATTATTATTCTCGATGCTACTTTTAAGAAAAATATATCGTCCATTTTATTTTAAAAATCACCAATATTTGAGTTGTTTTCATTGAAGTAAAACCTTACTACATAATTACAAAATTACATTGAATATAACTGCAAAAAAAAAATTGTGATGTTATTTATTTATGTTGAATGGTTTATACATATTTAAAACAATGTTTCCAATAAAAAATGTCCAGCATTTTTTTATTCAACGAGTAGTTCTAGATTTTTTTTAATAGATCTATGTGTGGTTTAAGCCATACTTAAAAATATTGTAACACTGAACACAGTTGATTCTTCGAAAGTCGTATATTTTTTATTAATAATGCCATTAAGAATTAAAAGCACTGATAAAATTTCCAAAATATTGGTTGTAGTATTTGTATATATAAAAATGTAGATTTAAGCCTAAACATATTTTTAAAACCAATACGGAAACATTACATTAGTTTTTTTTTAACGACAAAGAAATGTTTTATAGCAAAATATAAAAAAAATTTTGGAGGCGCCGGGCATCGATCCCGGTACCTCTCGCATGCTAAGCGAGCGCTCTACCATCTGAGCTACGCCCCCTGTATCAAAATCTTTGTGTATGTTCGATATGAGTGCTCCCTGCCGTAGCTAAAGATTAGATATAGAATACTTAACATTTAAAATTATCAAGCAAATATTTGATAAAACCACCATTGCATTTATCATCATCAACTTGAATAAATGATAAAATAAATGAATGTGAAATAAAGAGAAGAAATCATTATAGGTAACAAAAAGCTTGTAATAATTATTTAAAAAATTATAAGTACTTAGATTTTTTAGAAATTTTATTAAAAAATATTTATAAAAATATATTGACATTCTAATAACGGAATATAATACAACTGTAAAACATTTCTTACCCTAAAATACAAAAACCAGTTTTGCCCGTATTTCTAAATTATAACTCTTTATACAATATTAATATAGTACATAATAAATATCTTGAGAAATGCCGTTCTTATTATTTTTTTTACTTGAAGAAGTTTAACATTTAATATATTTATAACACAGAGTGAAGCAAAATCAAAAATAAGTTAAATCGCATTTTTACACAACTATATTGGCTATACTACAAGTTTGTCGATATCTCCTTGTTAGGTAAGGACTACATCTTTTTTTTTATAAAAATATAAAAACAATGATCACTTTATGCTTCAAAATTAAGACAAAATAACGCTTAAAAAAACTTCATATTCAACCCAAGTATGTATCCCATTTCGGTCAAAATAACATTTACGTTATTTCAAGGTTGAATGTTATATTTCATCACCTTAAATTTTTGTAGTATGTCCCCCTGTAACCGTTAAGCAATAACCTAAAATCGAAGTAGCCCATCGAAATAGAAAAATATTAATAAACATCTCACACATTTCACAAAAAGTCGTCGTTTTTCCCTCATAACTTTTGAACCACTTATGCGAATTAAGTGAAATTCGGAACACAAACACTTCTTATGATCTTACATATGCTTCTTAAGTTTGAACTACCTATCCCTTTTAGAAGTGTATTTTGTATGCTACCTCCCTCCTACTTTATTTCAAAACTACGAAAAAAAAATTAATTTCAATAAAACATCTACACACCACTTTGACCTGATTAATTCCGAAACTTTTTCGTCTCCTGTTTTTTTCGACGATTGGTCTTATTTCTGAGATATTCAAAGAAATGGGTGACAGTGTATCGCACCAGCCGCGTAAATTTCATTTAACGTTATAGCAACCCATGAAAACAAAACTCAGTAATTTGTGTAAACTGACGTTTGTGAAAATATTATTTAAAGAGCATTTTTAGTGCTAAGAAAAAATGCCAAGAACGTTTACAAATGCTGAATATGCCTATATACATAATGTTTATGGTTTCTGTGACGGAAATTCCAACGCGTCATTTCGAGAGTACCGAACACGCTTCCCTAACAGAAGAATTCCAAATGCACAGGTTTTTGTAGATGTACATCGTCGATTTTCGGAATATGGTTTGCGCCGCTACAATGATCATGATTGTAATGTACCGCCAAGAAATAATCAGCGAATTCTTAATCTTTTTGATATTGATATAACTTTAAGCACACGCCGAGCAACTCCATTTATCTCAATCAAAAGTACTGAGAGCACTCAAGGCTTTCCATCTCCAACCAGTTCAAGGTTTGTTGCCAGGAGATGCTGAAAAACGTTTAAATTTTTGTAGATGGGTTTTAGATTCAACAGATTAATCAACAATTTCTGCATAAGGTTTTATGGATCGACGAATCTAATTTCACAAAAGCTGGAATTGTGAATTACCACAACATTCAGGTTTGGAGTGAAGTCAATCCTCGATGTGTCAGACAATCTTCATTTCAGCAACAGTTTAGTGTAAATATGTGGATAGGTGTTTTAAGTAATAACCTCTGTGGGCCGCATATTTTGCCTCCTCGTTTAAATGGGAATTTATTTCATGAGTTTCTGCAAAACTCTCTCTCCGACGTGTTTGACGATGTCCCCTTAAATTTACGCCAATGGAACTGGATGCAGTTGGATGGTGCCCCTGCATATTACGGAAGGCAAGTACGGCAGTAGTTGGATGAGAATTATCCTCGTCGATGAATTAGACGGCAACAACCCAACAACCACCCAAATATGTGGATTTCTTGGGAAGGACCAGTGGCTTGGCCTCCGCGCTCACCAGATCTGAACCCTCTGGATTATTTCGTTTGGGGTCATCTAAAAGCAATTGTGTACGATACGCCTGTACATACCCGTGAGGAATTGATTCAAAGGATAAGACATGCTTATGATGACATGACATAAAAAATAACCCTGTTCAAATAGCAGCTGCGGTTAATACACCATTCGTCGATGCCAAAATCGTATTGAGGCTGGAGGAATGCACTTAGAAAAATTATTATAATTTGTTTAGTAGTTGATAAGTTTCTTGTAAATCTTGTAATAAGTAGTTGTTACTACATTTATATTTGAGGTTATTGGCATTTTTTCTTAACACAAAGAACACTCTTTAAATAATACTTTTGACAATGATTTTCACAAACGCATCTCTCGACGAGCACAAATATCCATGGTACTACAGTGGGATTCGAACCCACACCGACATAGCCGATCCAGACTGGTTCCACGAGCAGTCGTCTCCCAGTCATCTCGGCTATCGCGGCGCCCAAAACGTCAGTTTACACAAATCACTGAGTTTTGTTTTCATGGGTTGCTATAACGTTAAATGAAATTTACGCGGCTGATGCGCTACACTGGCACCAATTTCTTTGAATATCTCAGAAACAAGACTAAACGTCGAAAAAAAACAGGAGACGAAAAAGTTTCGAAATTAATCAGGTCAAAGTGGTGTGTAGATGTTTTATTGAAATTATTTTTTTTTGTAGTTTTGAAAAAAGTAAGAGGGGGGGGTAGCATACAAATTATACTTCTAAGAGGGGTAGGTAGTGTAGGTAGTTCAAACTTAAGAAGCTTATGTAAGATTATAAGGAGTGTTTGCGTTCCGAATTTCACTTAAATCGGATAAATGGTTCAAAAGTTATGAGGGAAAAACGAGAAAAAAATCCTACTTCAATGCTCTCCATCACAGAAACGATGCGTTTTAGGATATAAGTTAATATCACAAATGAACATTGTTTTAACCTGTTCTATCGATTCCTGAAGTTATCAAGATTAAACCTGAATCACCCTGTATAAGATTTAACCTTGAAATAACATAATGTTATTATGACTAATATGGAGTACATACTTGGGCTGATTGCTGCAATCGAAGTTATTTAAACAGTTTCAAGGTTTTCTACATATAAGTAGACCTCGCTGAGGGTTACTCTTTCATATTAATATCTTTACACGTAAAATTGTAAATTTTAATCTGTATAGATTTTCCTCCACAGTATAAGCACAGCATAGATAAACTATCTGTCTATGCTGTGGTATAAGATTCTATCACACTTCATTACAAGCTATCAGCAAGCTCTTTATGTCTCGTTCTCAAATGCAATGTTAGCACATATTTGTGTTTCGTAGCATAGTTGCAAAGTCCGCATTTGAACTGAGGGGGCATGCCACAAACGAATTTTTCGTGTCGCCTCAAATTGTCCAGTCTAGTAAATACATTGCCACATTTCGTGCAGCCGTGGCCTTTTTTCGATATTCGGTCCCAAATTCCTAAAAGTATTCTAATGTCAGTATATTGCGGTAAATAAAGACAAGCTAGTACCAGTTTTAATCCCACAACCAAAATATGTACATCTAAAGGGAATGCTGTTGTTTCCAAGGTTGTTTTGCTATATTGATTTATTCAGGGTGTTTATTAATTCAATGCCGGTACTTAAGGGTGTGCATCTTTCGGTCATTATAAGAAGAAAACTTAATATCAACCTCTTAATTTTTGAGCTACAGGGTGTTACAGTTTTAAGAAAAAATTTACTTTTATATTATAATTTTCTTATCACTCTAGATATTTTTATGAAATTTTGTACGCACCTATTAATCATTAAAGAGCATTATTTGATGTAAAAAATGTTTTAAAATATTTGCCAATGACGTCCGTACGAGGTTTGAACTAAACATTTTTGAAGAAGAAATGGTACGCCACTGCTTTTTCTAAAAACTTAAATTATTTTTAAAATCTCCATTTATTTTACAGCAAATTCGGTCCCTAGAGTTACTCTCGTACGACGCACCATTTTCACGTAAAAAAATTACAACCAAAAAAGTTTTTTCCCCAAGTTTTTCCCCTTCGCATAGACTGACGTACATTTTCAAAAATTCCTGGGGTGTCTCTTATGGTTTGGCAGCATACTAATATATGATTTCGTAACTCTTCTTCGGCTTGAATCGGTACTGCGTACACTAAACTTTTCACATGACCTCAGAAAAAGTAGTCTAAACTATTAAGGTCGGGAGATCTGGGCGGCCATGACTGACTTCCTCCGCGGCCTATCCACCGATCGCGATAGTTGCGATTTAAAAATTCAAGCACCCGTAAGCTAAAATGTGGAGGCGCACCATCGTGCATTAGCTACATCTGGTTTCTTAATAAAAGAGAAAGGTCTTCAAGCATTGGCGGCAGATCTTCAACAAAGTGTAAATACGATTATTCATCTAATCTTCTTGGGAGAAAAAATAGGCCTATCAAATAATCGTCAATAATACCAGCCCAAACATTTAATGAAAATTGTTCTTGCTGATTTGATTCAACAATTGCAAAAGTGTTTTCATCCGCCCACAAATGGTTATTATAGAAATTTCGTATTGAGTTTCGAGAGAAACTAACTTTATCGGTAAAAAGAATGTACTTGTCAAATAACGGATTTTCCAGCAGCTTTTGAAGAAACCGCTCACAGAAATTAATGCGCAACGGGAAATCTCTAGGGAGTGATGCCTGGACTCTTTGAATGTGATATGGATATAACAAATTTTCGATAAGAATTTTCCAAACAAGTACGTGTGAAACAATGTTGCCGCGATTTTCCTCGTGCTAGTTTCGGGGTTCTCCTCAATTTCATGTAAAATTCCTTCTTCAAGTTCCGGTGTTGTTACTGTTCTTACTGAGGGACTCCTTTAGCACTGTGGTCTACTTTTAAATTTCCGGTTTCGTGAAGATGTCTATGAATCCCAGAAAATGTTCTCGGATCGGGTAGTATGCGATTTGGATACCGCTTTTGGTATATCCTCCTGGCTTTGTATGCATTTTCGTCGGCAACCCCATAAGTAAAATGCATGTCAGTTAATTCACCGATTGTAAAATTTACCATTTTTTATGAAATTTTACCTCCTACTCTAATAATAATTTTTTAATAATGAAAAATCAATGTCAACTTGCGAAAAGAAGCGTCAAAAATTATGATAGTTTTCCCAGCCTACTAATTTTAATTTCATTTGCTTTAAGGGGGCATTTAATGAGCTTACCGTTTTTTCTATTCAAATATTCAATATCATGCCTACGTGAACGTCATTTGTGAAACTAGAAAATTAATTTTTGTCCTAAAAAAAGTATTTCCACGCATGGTGGGTGTCTACAAAATGGCAACAAAATATCAATGAACTTGGGGAAAAAACTTTTTTGGTTTTAATTTTTTTATGTGAAAATGGTCCGTCGTACGAGAGTAAGTCTAGGGACCGAATTTTCTGTAAAATAAATGGAGATTTTAAAAATAATTTTAGTTTTTATAAAAAGCAGTGGCATACCATTTTTTTCTTCAAAAATGTTTAGTTCAAACCTCGTACGGACGTCATTGGATTTTAAAACACTTTCAAATAATGCTCATTAATGAATAATAGGTGTGTACAAAATTTCATAAAAATATCTGGAGTGATAAGAAAATTATAATAAAAAAGTAATTTTTTTCTTAAAACTGTAACACCCTGTAGCTCAAAAATTAATAGGTTTAGGACATATGTTGATATTAAGTTTTCTTCTTAAAATGACCGAAGGATTCACACCCTTAAATATCGGCATTCAATTAATAAACACTGTAGAAGTAATTAATATAAAAATGTGAAAATACAAGTTATCCGGAAATTCCTTTTCGTTGTTCAGTCAAAGTGTATTTATTTAGTGAAGTAATTTTGTGAGCTCAAAATTATCTTTGCACACGTAAAATTAGTACAGATAAATAAATAAATCTTGACTGAAAATGATAAGTTAGGTACTTAATCCAAAATTAATGTATGTTTGAACAGACATACCAAACAAATGTTATTCTTGATTCAAAATATGTTTGTTTTCTATACATTTTAACTTGCATTGCCGTGTACATATAGATTTAACTTTTCAAGATTAAAAAATTAGCATCGAAATATTATGTAAACTTATCGGGAATAGGAAAAATTTAAGTTTCAGTAAATTAAGTTATAGGGGGTGTTTTCTAAACGCGTGCAGAAAATCTAGGGGCGTATTTTATGGTTACAATTAAATAAATTTTGATAAATAAGCATAAGCAAGAGCGTTGTTTCTGAAATATAGGGATAGGGCGACCAAAGCTGTTAAAAAAGTCAATTTAAAATTTCTTCCCTCTAAACTCCTTTTAAGTATGTTAATGGGTATAAAATATTAAACTTGCAGCATACGTAAAGTGCCAGTGGCGGGGTTATGGGTTATTTCACAAGAAAAAGTATATCCCTCTATATAATCGTACAATCAAATGTATTCTCATGCATCTCTAGCCGTTTACAGACAAATTTTCTTAACACTGGTACGCTGCAAATTTTATATTTTATACTAACCAACATACTAAAAAATTATGCCAAATTTCCCAAAAATATATCAAAGGGTTTAGAAGTTATGAATTTTAAATTGATTTTATTAGTTTTTGGACACTCCATATCTCAGAAAAGACACCAATGGGACCCTATGCTAATTTACCAAAATTACCTTAATTTTAGCCATCGAATACGCCCTTGGATTTACTGCATGTTATTAGGAAACACCTTGTATCCACAGTTTTTGCAACAATTTTTTTTCTAATAACATTAGAAACTAACAGTATTTTTTTGTTTTTTTTTTTCAAAAAAACTCAAAAATAAAATCTGCTTCCCAATACCAAGGACGACAATGTAGAGCATAAATTATTTCCAAAAAATTTTTCGAGGTCATAAATATTTTGAAAATTAAAATAAATCTTAAAATATTCATGAACGAGGAAAAAAATTTGGTTATTACTTAAAACTCGGACATTCCGTTAAAAATTTCACAACAAACTATCTATTTATAATTTGAAAATACAAATGGGCTACATTTAGACGTAATGTGTAATTGAAAATAAATATAGGTAGAATATAATAAATAATATAACTTACTGTTTTTGTTTGTTTTAACCCATTAAAAACTCAATCAAGAGTAAAAAATAAATAAAATATTAAGTTCTGTCAAACAAAATGTCAACCTATACATAAAAGTCAAAAAATTTCTGTGTAATCACAGTTAAATATCCGGAAATGATTTAAATCACCATGGTATCGTAACAGCACATAAGATTTTAATTGATTACAAAACATTGTGAAATTTTCCCATACTGCTCAAAAAATTTTACCAAGCAGTAGGTATATATTTTTTCGTGTGTAGAATTCCTCAAGCATGGGACTTTATAATTGTGAGAATAAGCATATTTTTTTGCTGTTTGAAATACAACAGACAGCAATAATACAGTAATATGACTTAATTTAGTAAACTTTATAGAAATTCAAAATTAATTAAAATTTATTTTTAGGTACCCTTTGTTATTACTAATTATCTGAAAAAAAAAGCATTAATGTACGATTATTTACTTACTACAAGCTTAAGTTACGAGCGAAAATGTTTTATAAGCTCCATTATACCGAATTACCACCATCGGGATTATTCAGGCTTAAATAAAAACTTAAGTATTAAGTATTGTTACAGAATCGGCTATCAAACATCTTTAAAACAAAACCAAATTCACTAAAATTGGTTAACGTAATAAGGAGTTTTCTAACTGGATTACGATTCTACCTTCTCTCTAACTCTTATATTAATATACAGGGTGTCAGAAAGAATGGTTGAAAAATTTCGGAATAAAATATAAGCCTTGAACACCCTGTATTTCTTAAACCAACGACATTCGTATAACGCATGATGAGCCTAAATATAATATTTTGGTGTCCAGTATATCCAGCTTAGTGTTGACCTATTCTTTCTGACTCATCCTGTATAGAGCAAAACGTCAAATAAACAATTTTGAAAATGCCAATAGGAGAGTCCAAAATCGTTCAACATAACATGCCTTCACTATTGATTTTACCGAGAAAATCTCCTTTTTCGTTTTGGATTTAAAAGTTCACCATCTAGCGGTAAAATTTGAAAGTGAAAAATAATTTGAATATACTTCTCGGGAGGGTCACTTTTGTTATGACTATTTTTTTTCCAAAAGCTGTAAAACAAGTTTCCGAGATACAGCTGTTAACCGACCTTAAAGAGACACCCAGTATATGGTAGTTTTTTTATGAAAAACGTATTAAATGTTAAAACGTGAAAAATGTAATTCTCTTCGTTCTTCATTATACAATTACATGAGGGTATATGTAGGGGCCGTAAAATCTGTTATAATCAATTAAGATCAATCATATATTTAATAATAATAATAATAATATTTATTGACCAAATTCAAAATAACATGTCTCAAGAGAAAACAAAAAAAAATATATAATAAAGCTGTGGTCAAAAGGTCAGTTGATCAGCTAGAGCTGTTCTTCCTCAAAGACCTAAGAGAAATTTAATTTACATTCTTTGTATCCCACATATGCATGCACTTACAATGTCGCATACATATTCAAAAGAACAATAATTTAACCTAACAGTCGTAACATAAACAAATAATCTAACTTCATAAATCTAGCTTTGAGCACTCGTCATTAAATATATTATGAAATAGTTTGTTTTTAAACGAGGCTGAAGACATATCTTTTAGTGAGACAGGAATATTGTTATATTGATTTAATATCTGCTATGAGTAAGATTTTTTAAAAAGCTGTGTTTTGTGTTTCGGAATGTCAATAGCAGTTTTTTGACGAGTATTTGTACTGTGAATGTTTCTACGATAAATAATTTTATTCCAAAGGTATAGGGGGCTTCTTTCTATTATAATTTTGTGAAATAATGTTAACGCATGTAATTTTCTTCGGTTTGACATATTCAGCCATTTGGCTTTTTCTAATGTGTACGAAATTCTATCAAATTTTCGTATCCCATATATAAGGCGTAGACACGAGTTTTGTAATTTTTGCAGCCGGTTAGAGTCATAAACAGACAGACAGGGACCATAAACATAGTCACAGTAATTTGCATAACTTAAAACAAGGGAATCCCAGAGTAGTATTTTTAACTTCACATCAAATAAATGTCTACATTGATATAATGTTTTTAGTTTTAAATAAGATTTTTGCAAAATGAGTGAAACGTGGTCAGTGAACTTTAATTTACTGTCGAGTACAACACCCAAATTTTTATATTTCTGTGTCGGCTGTAATAAAACATTGTTAAGTTGAATAGGAATGTTGTTCAACTGAGTTGAACCAAGCAACATAACAGATGACTTGTCTGGATTAATTATTAAATTATGATCAGAAGGAATTTTTAGCAAGGCATCCAGGTCAGTATTTATTTCCTGTATTTGATGTCAACTCATATTTTTTTTTTCAAAAAACCTGTATAACTGCGTATCGTCAGCATACATATGTGCGTTACAATGTTGCAGTACTGAGAAGAAATTGCTATTTCCCAAATATAGATTTTTACAAATGTCCAGTAGATAACAGCACAGGGTAGCTATATTTCACTACATGTTGCTATTGCTTTCCTATTTAATTGAAGTCTCTAAATAAGAAGAGTAGTCAATTAATAAATAAAACCAACACATTATGTTTGTAAGTTAGATCCTTTTTAATTTATATATTAATCATATTTACAATATTCCTGCCGACAACTGGTAAGGTTATGAAACTCTTCATGGCACCTGATTGTGTTTCATCATCATATGCATCTTCAGGTTCTCTCTTCTATGAGTCCTGTGGGGACAAAGTGTACATGCTAACCGTTTCTCTTTCCCACATTCGATCTTGTGCCTTCTCAAACCGCGTGAATATTTATATGTTTTGCCACACTGTGCACAGGTAAAAGGACCACCTGAAATGCAAGTTATAAATGCGAGATTTACAAGAAACTATTATTTATATCTATAGATAACACGGTTTACTGAAGTGTTACAGTTTTAACAATCAGAACATGAGTGAAAATAAAACATAAAATAAGTTCTTCATTCGTAGTGATCGTAGTGTTGATGTGGGTCTCACAGATTTAAAAACAAAGGAAAATGCTGAAATTTGTAGAGTTAAGAGACAAAAGGCTATTGAAGAGAGAAAAATTAATAACATTTATTTTAGAAATAATAAATATGTTTGCGGTAAACTGGCATGCTTATTCTTTATCTGTTGGTAAACTAAGTACATTTGGATAATGTACGAGCATATGCCTTTTTAAGTTGTCATGTCTATGAGTCCTATATGAACAAAGACTGCAGTGAAACTTCTTTTCAGCACCACATTCCCTCCTATGTCTACAAAAACTGTCATTATTTTTGTAGCTTTTCCCACACTGACAATGATACCGTCTATTCTCTATAAACAAAACGACAAATTAGAAACAATACAAATGTATAATTTATGAAAATACTTGAGCTTACACATATAATGACAGCTGTAAATCACCAGAGTGAATTACAGCCAGTATATGCAAGTAGAATACTATACTGTCATGACTGTTAACAGTATTTTAGTAAACTTTTTACTGACAGTTATGCAATATTTTGATATTCATAACAGGAACATATAATTCCAAACTGTCAAAACACCTTACTTTTGGTTTGATATGCGTCTTTCACTCGATAAATTTAAAAAAGCAAATAAAACTTAGTAAACTTCTACCATCATTCAAAAAAATGTAATATTACAGTATCTGGTACAGTGCGAGAGTATTTGGCTTTCGCACAGGAAGTTCAGGTTCAATTGCTGACACCTGAATTTTTATTTTGTTAGTTTATTTTGATACTGTCACACTGAAGATTTTAAATTTGTTGACAGAAGTGTGGATAATTATTAATCACAAATGAATAATGACTATACAATGCTATAGTCATATTATACTTGAAGAAGACGAATAATGTATATACATTATAATATCGTCGTGAATAAAACAACTATATCCTTATTGAAAGGTATACTACATCAGCAAATATCTTCGATATCTTACAAGCAGTTTTAATGAGCTTCTTTCTCATAAAGAAGCATCGTCGTGAATAAAACAACTATATCCTTATTGAAAGGTATACTACATCAGAAAATATCTTCGATATCTTACAAGCAGTTTTGATGAGCTTCTTTCTCATAAAGAAGCATTTCTAAGTGTTTTCAGGAAATATAAAAAGAAAAAACATAACAAGACGTCTATTTCCGCTAAATTTTTAATATTACAATATTTTCCATGTTATGTTTTTTAATATAATGCATACGTAGCACATTTTTCCTGTAACATTTATAGCCACATGATGTGCATTGGAATAAAGGATCCTTTCCGCACTCATATCGTTGATGTCTTTTCAAGTTGTGAGGTCTCGAGTAAGATCTTCCACAAGAACACTTATTTGCACCTGTAAGAACACAAATTTTCTTACAAATAATTCGGTCAAGGTCATACAATTTATTACAATAGAGAAATTTGAAAGTAAAGTGTAAGAAAAGCGAAAGATATAAAAAGGTAGATAAAAAGAATGTTTATTTTTTTTTTTTATTGAAATATGTACAATTGGACATTGAGCAATAACCTCATATAAATAATAAATGAAATGGCATCTAGTGTATTCACAAATAGTGTCAGGAAGGAATGACTTTTTTGTTTTAAATTTTTCAAGAAAACTAATTTTTCATAGATACCTATGTTTGTCAAATTAATCAGACATATATAATAGCTATTTATGATATACGTGTTAAAAGTAAGATTTTATTTTGTGAGTGAAGATGATTAAAAAACGAGCGTAGCGAGCGACAAAACAATCGGGAGAACTTTAAACTCAATAAAAATAAGATATCAAAAAATACGCGATCTGTGTCGCAATGTTTATGAACCAAAATTTTCGTAGCAACCAGTGCTGTTGTTAGTTACGTAAATGTATAATGAATAATCTCGATAATGAGCGTAACGAATCCATCCCTGCTGAAATCGAAGAAGCCGCCAGTCGAGCAACATTGGAATTATTGCCGGCGAAATCGAAGGAACAGTACGAAATTGCTTATAGACGCTTTTCGGAATGGTGCAACATTAAAAAGGTCCCTGGGAAATGTAACGAAAGTGTTTTACTGGCATATTTTGAGGAAAAAGCCAAGATATGGAAATCGTCAACGCTGTGGTCAAATTATTCCATGATCAAAACTATGTTAAAAATAAAGCAAGATCAAGATATAAGCAAACATTATAAACTTATTGCTTTTTTAAAACGGAAGGGTGAAGGATATCAAGCAAAAAAGTCAAAAGTTTTGACGAAGACGCATATCGACAAATTTCTCACAGAAGCAGAAGACGAAAAGTATCTGATGAAAGTCGCAGCAATAGTGGGTGTCTTCGGGGCGTGTCGCAGAGAGGAATTGTGTCAGATGACCATCGGCAATATCGAATATTTGGGCACTTCGGTTGTTGTGACCATACCAGATACTAAAACGAAAGTGCCTCGAACTTTCAGTGTTGTTGGTGAATTCTATTTAAACTTTTTTAGAAAGTATATGGCACTCCGGCCACCCAACGCTGACCATAGACAACTTTTCTTAAATATATGAAGAATAAATGTGTGAAGAATCCAGTCGGAATTCACATAATTGGTAAAATGCCTGCCGACATTGCAGAGTTCTTGAATCTACCAAATCCTCAACTCTACACCGGACACTGTTTTCGTCGTTCATCGGCGACATTGTTAGCAGATTCTGGTGATCTTACTACCATCAAAAGACATGGAGGATGGAAATCTTCGACGGTAGGTGAAGGCAACATTGAAAATTCACTGGAACAGAAGAAGGAAATTGCGTGCCAAATACTTCCTACTGCTGCAACTACTAGCAAGACCACCAGTACTACCAGTAGTATTTCTACAGAAAATAGATGTGTCATACATGTTGACAGTAAAACCAACTTAAGTATGATGACCCCGCAGGGAATTACAATTTCAAATTGTTCTAATTTTACTATAAATGTTAATAGTAATAACTAGTTAAAATGTTGGTTTGTACTTATTTAAAATAAAAAGTTGTTCATGTGTTTGTTAAAACGTTTTTTCTACACAACTGTTACAAGTGGGCTTTTTAATTGTCATTTTTGATGTTAAAAATGTCATTTTTGACACGCGTTTTAAAAGTAAGTTACTTTTAACACTAGTGTTAAAAGTAAATCAAAGTTTATTTAAATTTTATTTTGAAAATTAATAAAACGTGTTAACAAACACATGAACAACTTTTTATTTTAAATAAGTACAAACCAACATTTTAACTAGTTATTACTATTAACATTTATAGTAAAATTAGAACAATTTGAAATTGTAATTCCCTGCGGAGTAATCATACTTAAGTTGGTTTTACTGTCAATATGTGTGACACATCTATTTTCTGTAGAAATACTACTGGTAGTACTGGTGGTCTTGCTAGTAGTTGCAGCAGTAGGAAGTATTTGGCACGCAATTTCCTTCTTCTCTTACAGTGAATTTTCAATGTAGCCTTCAGCTACCGTCGAAGATTTCCATCATCCATGTCTCTTGATGGTAGTAAGATTTGCACCAGAATCTGCTAACAATGTCGCCGATGAACGACGAAAACAATGTCCGGTGTAGATTTGAGGATTTGGTAGATTCAAGAACTCTGCAATGTCGGCAGGCATTTTACCAAACATGTTAGTTCCGACTGGATTCTTCACACATTTATTCTTCATATATTTAAGAAAAAGTCGTCTATGGTCAGCGTTGGGTGGCCGGAGTGTCATATACTTTCTAAAAAAGTTTAAATAGAATTCACCAACAACACTGAAAGACCGAGGCACTTTCGTTTTGGTATCTGGTATGGTCACAACAACCGAAGTGCCCAAATATTCGATATTGTCGATGGTCATCTGACACAATTCCTCCCGGCGACACGCCGCGAAGACACCCACTATTGCTGCGACTTTCATCATCAGATACTTTTCATATTCTGCTTCTGTAAGAAATTTGTCGATATGCGTCTTTGCTTGATATCCTTCACCCTTCCGCTTTAAAAAAGCAATAAGTTTATAATGTTTGCTTATATCTTGATCTTGATTTATTTTTGACATAGTTTTGATCATGGAATAATTTGACCACAGCGTTGACGATTTCCATATCTTGGCTTTTTCCTCAAAATATGCCAGTAAAACACTTTCGTTACATTTCCCAGGGACCTTTTTAATGTTGCACCATTCCGAAAAGCGTCTATAAGCAATTTCGTACTGTTCCTTCGATTTCGCCGGCAATAATTCCAATGTTGCTCGACTGGCGGCTTCTTCGATTTCAGCAGGGATGGATTCGTTACGCTCATTATTCATTATACTTATAATATTACTAGAAAATGCTGTCAATATTTTTGCGTTTTTTCCGTAACTAACAACAGCACTGGTTGCTACGAAAATTTTGGTTCATAAACATTGCGATCTTTGTGGTATTTTTTGATTTCTTATTTTTATTGAGTTTAAAGTTCTTTCGTTTGTTTTGTAGAAAAAATAGTGTATGATATACACATAAATAGCTATTATTAATTTTCAAAACAAAATTTAAATAAACTTTGATTTACTTTTAACACTAGTGTTAAAAGTAACTTACTTTTAACACGCGTGTCAAAAAATGACATTAACATCATCAATAATGACAATTAAAAAGCCCACTTTTAACAATTTTGTAGAAAAATTATTTTAAAAGATCAGTGTCTTTATAAATAAAAAAATTGAAATATCTGGAGAAAATGATTTCATTTTCTGTTTTACATAGATTGCAATACTAAAAATTTATTTATTAAATAAATAGGAATCATTTTCAAATTACACCTTCATAATTGTAAATACATTACAAGGCAGGCATATGGGAGGATTTTTCGTTCAAGTTGTGCCTTTTCGAGTAATGTGAACGTAGCACATCCTTTCTAAAACATTTGTAGAAACACAGGTGACACTGGAACAAGGGCTTTTTTCCGCATTCATAACGTTCATGTCGTCTTAAGTTGTGAGATCTGGAGTAATATCTCCCACAAGAACATTTATATCCACCTGAAACAATATAACTATATCAATCAATTTACACTAGTAAATTTCAACTTTATTATGTACCTTTTTGTTACGAATGACATTCAATGCCTGAAATGTATTCGAAAATCTATTTTGGAAGGTGGAGATATAAACACAAATTCAAAAGGAACATTTATTACAAAAATACGTAAACAATAAGCAGTCTAATCTAATCTGTAATAAATATCAATTAAGTACAAATACTATATATGATGTATAGGGTGGCAACGAGAAAATTGTTCCACTCTTTTCTCCATTATTATTCGAGATACGAACAAAATGTGTCAGAATTAAAGTTGCAGATACTTTTAAATATTTTAAACATATATCACAAAATCAATTGAATATAACATTATAGACAGATATGAAATTTTTAATTAGGAATTAGCTTTGAATGATATAACAATAATTTTTTATATATTTTTAGATATTAACAATATTGTGTGAAACTAACTACTCTGTGGACCCAACCAGCGTTGAATTATACCCACAATATCTACCCATATATTCTTTATTATTAGCTTTTGTAACATTAAACCAGGTTAGTAAATTTAACTAGATTAATTTTTTTAGTAGAACAGAGCTTTGTCTGTATCAGAGAGCAATACATACGACTTCATTGATAGGAATTGTAGGAGATTTGAGATATATTAGCTTAAAATACCTTTCTAATACAGTAAAAAAATAAAATTTAGTTAAAAGATATCAACTTTGCATTGAAAAAGAAAAGAGTTATATTAAACCATCCTTATAAATGTATTTAATCTGTTTTCATATATACTCCGTATAAGATAAGATACTATATAACATACTTTTGAAAAACTTAGTTGAAGTTCTTTCTAGTAGCCTCAAAATATACCTACAGATGGTGTCATTTGAAAAATAGTGAAGCCCACACCTCGTAAATGTTATATTCAATTGTTTTTGTGATATATGCATTCAAAAATATCTAAAGGTTCCAACACCTTTCAATCTTACACTTTTTCCATATCTCGTTTAACAGAGAAAAAAAGAAAGGACAATTTCCACATTACCACCCTTACACTAGCTATTGGCGAATCAAATTAATTTTCACACGCTTTTTCAGAAGCAGTTTTTTCAAGGTTAGGGAGTTGCTGGCACTTTTATTCAATACCAATATTTGTCATTCATTATATTTATATGCATTTAATGATTTTATAATAAATTTGAAACATATTTTTAATATTTTTGTTGTGTTTGGAGTGCTATTAAATAAATTCTCGTACTCGTAAATTTGTAGGTATTGTTATTATCTTTTTTTTTCTTCTGCAGTACTATGATATATTTTTTAATAAAATGAGTTTAAGACTCCTGCATTAAGAATCATAAAAGAAGGAGAAAAACCATATCAATGTGTGTAGATTTAGTTATTCTCTTGACTTAAATATAGGTAATAAGTGGCATTCAGAATTTTAAGCTTTTATGAATTGAATTTCCTAACCTAACCTAACTTTGCATTATTTAATGTATAAGGACATCTAATACTTTTTATGTAAGGACCTGATTTCAATGTTCAATGGAAAACTTTAAAATAATAATCAGCCTATTATAATAAAAAAAAAACAATTGCAGCATATAAGATTAATTGTATTATAAACCAACGAAACCATCGACTCTGTATAGTTCAAATTTTTGTCATGAGAGGGCGTAATTCTTAACTTGAGTCGCCAATTGCGTTTGTGGTAGTTAAAGTTTAGGATGCCTAGAAGGTTTTGGTAATATACATTATTTTGAGGACAAAACCAAATGATTAAATTAACACATTTTTCTTTTTAAACTTTTCCTTTGTAGGAACATTCACTTAATAAATCTGACTAGCTTTATTATTAAATTAGAAAAGGAAATATATAATTATAATTTCTATCCTCAATTTAGACTAGATCCAAATAGAATATATTAACTTATATAACAAATTACCCCGCAATATCAAGTTCCACTTTTACCCATAATTCGAAAACATGTAAATACGGACACATGATCATTTCATACTCAGACAAATTGGATAAACAATTTTTAAAACAAAGAAACACTTTTAAACATCCTTCCCTTATACAAAAATTGTTTGGGTTACGTGCAAACAAAGTAAACTACCATACCTATACAAAATAAAATAAATAAATACCAGCATTTTACAAACTACTGAAATAAATATACTTTTAAAGTCTTTACTCTTTCTTTACATTAAATCCATAGAAAGTTACTCTATTCTGTGGATATTTCTAAGGTGAGATTGCAATACATCATTTCTTTTACACTTCCTGGGACACAGGGGACACTGAAATATGGGTTGTTTTCCGCATTCGTACTGGATGTGTCTAACCACATGCTGTTTCCTTCCGTATTTTTTGCCACATCTGCGGCACATGTATCTACCATCATCTGTTGCAGTAACTAAAATATTTTCAATATTACTTACGATAGAAAATAGTCTAGAGAGAGAGAAAGAGCAGCAATGAAGAAATTTAAAAAAATAAACATTGAAAGGAAATATACATTTAAAAGTGTTAGTGGCGGACAAGCAATAAGGATACCTACTGTTTCGGATCATTAAAATAGCAACAATAATTTTGAAAATATTAATTTGGTGCTAAATTTTATCAACTGTTCATTTTTGTACAGTGTTTGAATCTCGATAGTATGGGTCTATTGTGAAAATTTACATAAAATTTGGGACACATGGGATGAAGTAAACTTCATTTTCAATCGAAAATATTATCTCTAGAATTTGACAGAGACGACTAATGACGTCATTAATTATATTTGCTTAAATGTCACAAAATACTTGTCATTACTCAATACCAACGTAGAATGTATAACTTTTGTGCTTACAAAATGTTTCCTCATTCAGAAAAAGTTGATATGTTACTAACTTACGGCGAGTCACAAAACAAATCAAGAAGAGCTGTAGAGTTATGTCGAGAAAGGTATCCGTGTCGTTCCTGATCATAAAACCTTTACAATATTGGAGGCGATCTTGCGACGAAATGAAGATGCATGTTCTGTTCGGAAGAAACAAATACTTGAACGAAGGGTAAGAAACAATGTTAATACAGTTAGCACAAACCTAGAAAAAATATAGACAGCGTCGGTTCATGATATAGATCACGTGACAGGTCCCGCGTTTCCTAGGGTCTTACGGTACAGAAAATGAATATTTTATTTTCTTTATGTTGGCGGTTATGCAAATATGATGGTTGCATTGCAATATGAAATTAACTAACTTGCTGTCATTTTAAATGTCATTAAAGAATGTGACGTGAATGTGAACAATCACAGTAACAAATGAGCTTCACGCTACAATACAACCAACATAAATTGGCTTAAAAACCAAGTTTTAGCGATTCTGGACCTTTTAGGGCAGCCATGAATTAGCGGTCGCCGGTAATATGACACTGGCACAGTCTATATTTTTTCTAGGTTTGTGACAGGTAGACTGTTAAGGTAAGTTCATACACTAGCGGTTTGCGATTAACGATTTTACGATTTTTGCGATGAAAACTTTACATTCGTTCATGCACACACGCGAAAACTAGTTACTTTAAATTTCTTGTAACCTAGCTACACCCTTGCTATGTGACAGTAAACAAAATAAAAATAATTTATAGATTTTCTCATTTCACTTTTTTTTCATTCAGATGGCTGGCAAAGCAGCTGGTATAAAATAAAGTACAACTTAAATATAAGTAAAACTTATAAACACCTAACTTTTGATTTATTTCATACATAACATATATTAAGAACAGACATTTTACAAACTAATCACTGCAGTGTTCCTTTATAGCAATCAATATCTCACATAAATTTTCTTCTCCTATTACTGAACTTTCATTGATATTAATCTCACGTTCATTATTCAAGTTTTCTGTACATACATGTCCTCCCTGTCCCGTTAACTGAAGGCAATTTTCACAAAAATGAAATATCTACAAATTGTAAAAAAAAATGTATATAAAGTATTAAAAATAAGTTATTCACACTTACTTGACTTTGTTCTTCTACGTCATTTTCCATTTTTTAATATTTATTTAATATTGTAAATACTTGTGAAATAAATAAACGTTTTACAAGTGAGACGAGATTGTGATTGATTTGGATGCTTAATTGGCATTTGGCATTTGTGTTGCGAACTGTCCACAGAACACATACGACGGAATTGTACATGCGCTGTTTGTCAAAATTATTGCGATAATCGCTAAAAATTGAAACTGTTTCTATTTTCCCGCCCCCTAAATTTAAATTTTGCGATTCTCGCAATAAATTGAAATGAATGAATTGATGTCAAAAATATTTTATGTTAACCAATCAAATTGAAGTACGCAAATCGCAACTCGCAAGTCGCTAGTGCATGAACTTACCTTTACAGTATTTCGAACAAAATCCACGAAATTCTATAGGGCAGGCTTGCCGGGACTTGAATTTGAATAAATTAACCGTTCAACCAACGAAGACCAATGGGTATTATGACTACAAAATTCACAATTTGGACTATTTGCCCTAGTGTCACATTGAAAACAGACTTAATTTTATAGCTCAAATTGTAGTAGATGTATATAGAAACTGTTGATCAGAACCTTTTTCGCCACGTTCTTTGGACAGACACAATTCGGTATGTCTCATTTTTTAAGTTTAGTTATTGTTATCACCTTTTGTTTTAACTGTATTAAAGAATTATCGAGTTTAATCCTATTATTTATTCTTGATGACATTTAGGCACTTTAAACAACGATCATTCAATTATTTTCCAACGACTATTTGATCCTTCCACCGCTAATGTGAATTTTAGGTGGTATTTCTTTTGAAACTCTAGGATGATTTTAAACGGGAAGTAATACAGAAACATGTCTCTAATAAAAGGTTATTAGAAAAAAGAGAGTTTTTTAACAGAAAAAAAAATGGGTACGTTTCTGGACAAAATAAGATTGATGGCGTCATTAGTTGTTTCTGTTAAATCCCAAAGATAATATTTTTGATTGGAAATGAGACTTACCTTATCCCATTTAACATCACGTGTCCCAAATTTTATTTAATTTTTTTTTTATTCGCACAATAGATCCATACTATCGAGTATCAGACTATATAGTAGGTAATCATAATTCTAAAGAGAAAATACCAGATTCGTTATGTTTTCTGAAACATACAGAGTGGTCTGTTTTTCATGGCTTACAATTAGCATCTAGGAAATCGTAATATATACAGGGTGATTCAAATTAGAAAAAAGATGCGCCTTTTCATGACCATGAGATAAATCAAAATATTTGCTGCTGTAGTTGAAACATTGTGAAAAAAAAATGAAACCAGCGATTTTAGAAAATACCATCAAACGCCATTATTTCGGAACGTAAAGAGCTGAAATTTGATACAAAGGGATTTGGGTTATGAACATTTATTTTTTTTTCTTATGGACGCCATGTTGAATTTTGACAGTAACAGATCGAAAATATATTTAAAAACACGTCATACAATTTAAAAAAATCAGTAATTTAATTTAAAAATCTAATTGTTCTTGACGTAAAACAAATATACTTAGCCAAACAAAATACATAAACAGGGTTAACTATGACTAAGTACAAAAAATTTAACCACGTGCTCAGGGAGGCCTAAAAGACAATAAAAAATTTATTCCAAAATTTTAGCTCGATATTTAAAAAATGGGGCAAAACCTTCCTATGGAAAGTCGGCGCCTATGATAAGAATCGACTGAGATGGCTTAGACTCATAGATAAAGCTTACATCTTAACAAATGTCAACTACCATGCGGTCGTTTAGCAGCGTTTCTAAATGTAGAAACGACATAAATTAACATTCGTATTGGTAATAATACCTGATAGATAGGTAACAGTTAATCCAGTTAGCTTAACTATTTTGCATTCGTTTTTCATTATTTCGTTATAAACTGGTAAAACTACATATTCGCGCATTACAGCCACTCACTATCGATAAAAGACACTTACCGTAGGTACAATTAGATAAAATACCCCTATCTATTATAAGAAAATCGGACGAAAGGAATAGGTGGTACTAATAATACGACGGCAGTCGTGACCCATAACCTATAAAAACAAACCGGCTAACTATATTGTAGGAAAATATCTGTACCCGACACATATTCCTTTATTTAATAACTATAAAATGTTTAAAATTAAAATAAGGCACTAAAAACTGAAGAAGAACACAAAATTACAACGTAAACACAGCAATTGAATTATGACATGACAGCGATACCGACTGACCGACTGTTGCATGACGTGGTTGTTGGTTGGCCTACTCTACATTGGCGGCGTTAAATAAGGATTTAAAATAATATCTTTATAAACAAGTTTGGAATTTGTTTGAAGGGTTAATTCTTATTTTTCCCTATCCCCTGTTAAAATATTTGTACTGTCATAGTTAACCCTGAATATTCTACAAATCCTACAAATACTTGAAAGTGATGCCCATTTTTGAGCAAACAAAGTTCAGTTCTTAATTTAATGTTCTATATAGCGTAGATCCTCTATATTTT
The DNA here is from genome assembly GCA_037114965.1 of Monochamus alternatus. NCBI lineage: Eukaryota > Metazoa > Arthropoda > Insecta > Coleoptera > Cerambycidae > Monochamus > Monochamus alternatus. The sequence continues at coordinate 143,163,626 of CM073426.1, read as the reverse complement.
CATAGGGACTGTAATAAATGGTATCTTTCGAGTAATCCCACAGAAAAATGTTGATTATCAGTGTATTCTCTATTTCCATTCTGAATGCTTAAATTCTTCTGAAAAGTAAGGCATCTAACAATAAGAACAAAACTAGCAAATTTCAAATCTGTCAAAATGTTGTTGATTTTTGTTTCACGTCAAGAACAACTAGAGTTTTTATTTAAATTATTGAATATCTTTAATTGCATGGGTTATTCTTCAAATAAAATAATAGTGTTTACATATTGACGTGTCCTCAATTTTATTCTCTATATGTCACTGTTAAGAACCAATATGACACCTATAAGTAAAAATAAACAATTGAATGTTGCCTACACTTGTAGTTGTAGAAATTTTCTTTCGACGAAAATCTTATATTCTTATCCCTCTGTATCACATTTTAGCTCTTTGTATTGAAAAATAGTGACGCTAGATGGTATTTATTAAATTGCTATTTTCAGTATTTTTACAATATTTCAGCAGTGGCATCAAATCTCTTAGATTTATTTGATTTACCTGTCTTAATGGTAATGAAAAGACATATTTTTTTTAACTTAAGCCACCCTATGTATTCTACAGTTCTTAGATTTTAATAGCGAGCCATGACAAACCACCCTGTATATGTATATGTAATCAACTAACATTTAACATATAGAGAAATATTCAAGTATTAATGTATATTCGAAGAATTTTAATACAAAATTCCAATAGGAAATAGGTAGCACAAAAAAATATTTACATGTTTCTTTAAAAAAATTTAATTAGAAATAAGTATAAATGTAATATAAAAAGTGGTATTATTTTTATTGGTCATAATAATAAATACTTAAAAATTGCTTGAATTAATAGTCGTACTTAGAATAAGAGATACAATAGTTTGAAAAAAAAAACTAACTTTTATAATATAATCATTGAGAATGTAACGGTATATTAATCACAATATTTACAAAAAGGACATAACAATGTAACAACTTCATTATTTTCATAAGAGCATTCGATCCCCGTGAAAGATGTATTTTTTCTGTTATAAAAAATATTAACATGTCTTAAAATTTTGTTCCGAAATATTTCATATACAGGGTGTCCGCAGATAGATGAAACGGCTTTTTCAAGAAACAAAAAAATTAGTGTTAAAATATAGCTCTTGTCAATTAATTAGTTAAAATAATCTTTTTTGAATTTTCGCCTCACAAATATTGAACAATCTTGTATACAGTGTCTAGTTGGGAACACAGCTAAATATGTGAAAGTCTGATGTCAAAACTAGTACACTATTTTATCTCAAAATTAAAAAAGCTTTCAACATTTTTTGATAAAGAGAAAAAATTTGATCACATTTATTTTATTCCACCAATTCCTTGTAGCTATCACCCTCTACTGTTGATAGAATTGATACAGTTTTTAAAATATTCGTCACAGTAAATAATACAATTAAAAAAATTTTCAACTTGATGGAATATGGAATATTGGTAAAATATGTTTAACACTAATATTCAGTAAATTGGAAAGGGGCAATATTTTGTTTAGGGTCAGTATTATAAACCTCACATTGAATAGTAGTTTGAATTTAAACCGGTTGTTGAAACAAATTTTATAATGCATTTCATGTCATGGTTCGCCAATCTGATGTGAGATGTTGCCAACGCTGTCAGCATAATTTTTAGAGCAAATGTAAGATTATTTTCCCGCCAATCTTCACATGTACCATCTCTTTTATTTTGGCTGATCATTTTTGAAGTTTTGTGAAATTTTGTCATTGTTACAAAAAGTAAGAAAATAAATAATTATGATGCAAATTGCTATAAGATTAACTATGAATGATAAATTTAAAGCAAATATATCTTATTTGCTTATACAGGGCATTCTACAAGCTCTACGACAAACTTTGGCAGATGATAGCTGGGTTTAATGTCAAACATTTTTTCTTATATACGTCGGAATCGTTTTAATTTAGAAGTTACAAGTATTTTAAAAAATATAATTTTACATTTCAATCAAAGTAGCCCATAACTAAAAATGATTGCTAGACCAACAATTATTATTTATGTCTAAAGTATAAATATTAGTTAATATTTATTAACCAAATTAAGAAATCTTAATATCATAACAATTGTTCAGAATTGGTGTTCACCCTTGGCTCAAATGCTCGAACTAAAGATTCCGTCACTTGACAGATGGATTTGGATCATTTCTTGTCTGGTTACTTGCATATTCAATTATTTCAAGCAACTGCTGACGGGAGACGGGCACAAATTGGAGACTTGACAATGACAACATCTATTATATCTTCTTTATTTTGTAAATGGGTTTTTTTGGGCAGGGATTTGGAGAAGAAGGTATTCTTCTCAAAATCCACAAAATGATGCACTAAAGATTGTGTGGACAGGTTGATGTCTATTTGAGTGTTTTTGTCGATATTCTCGGGCTGCTTGTTTGGCGCTCCCATTGACCACCCATATACATAGACAATATACGCATACACTTTAGTAAATAAATGAATTTTTGTTTAACACTTTAAGGCTAAGTGTCAAATGAATAAACAAAATAACACAAGTAATAATTATTGCTATAGCAATCAGGCTACTTTAATTGAAATTATTTTTTTTTTAAATGCATGTAACAAATACGATTTGGACCTATGTTCATATAAGAAAAAAATGTTTGACATTAATTCAACTACCGTCCGTCAAAGTTTGTTATAGAGCTTATAGAACACCCTGCATACATATAATTTTACATTTTATATATAGGTATCTTCACTATGAAACTTATTTCAACGACTACTCAACTAGAACTGTCGACTGAGTGAAACGCTGCTAAATCGGCACATCAACCTTCAGTGGATTCAATTTCAACCTTTAGTCAACTGAACGCTATAATACCGGCCCTAAAACATATTTCTTTTGACTTCAGGAACCTTAATCACATTCTCAATGAAACACCCTGCATAGAATTGAATCACACAACCCGTACTAAAGAAAAGTTCGATTTTCCTTAGCATCTGAAGAAGTAAGTGGTCTTGGCTTTACCGTCCCTGGCGAACACCTCCCCTCATCCCTTGCTAGACTTTCTTCCAAAGCAGTTTTATGCAAGAACATGTAGTGAGCCTTCAAATTGCTCTTATGCTTGAACTTCCGAAAGCATATCTGACACTTAAATTGAGGTTCGACCCCACACTCATATTTGATGTGCCTGACTAAATGGCCTTTCTGTTTGTACGATGAATTGCAGTTGGGGCACATGTACCGTCCGTTTGCGTCTGTCGCGAATTGCATGTACCTGAAAGCTGGTGAAATCAATCCATTATTTCGTTTGATTAAATGAGAAATGAAGATACTTATTAAAGAATAAAAATCAGTGTAGAGTAACTTCAGCGCATCTAAGAAGAAAACTCAGCTCGATTGAACTTAATGATGATAATAATAATAATAATAATAACAATAATAATAATAGCATTTATTGTCCAACAGAAAAAAATCCATTTACAGGACAACGCAATAGAATTACCACAAAAACAGTGTAACTTTATATATAACAATTACAACTAATAATTAAAAAAAAGTATCAACTTATAATTACCACACTAAATGTCAACAAAAGTTTAAGATCCAATAGAAAACAAGTCTTTAAGTATACATGTATTTAAATCACAGAAATTAGATATATGGTTAAAATTATTTGACATAATATATACTGGAGACTTCTGGATATTAGTCCTTGAATTAGGACAATAGAACATGCAGTTATCACGAGAAGATTATGAGCGTATCATCCAAATAGATATTAATTATCAATACGAAACGACAAGCGACGTTGAATATTTTCAATCAGGTGTATGTGATTCTGATATAATACTCAAGACTGGAACGAACTATTGGCATAGTCGCGTCAAATTAGCCTTTCACTTGTAACTTTTTGCAGAGAGGTCCGATTGAGATGCGGTTTTCTGCAAAATGTTCAGCGAATTTTTTATAACAAACGGTACATCTAACCTCCGTACGCTCGCAAATTTTTAATTTTTTATTTAACAAATGACCCATTTTTGTTGAACATATGGCAAATGACACACACGATTCAACGAAAATGTCTGGAAAATGTTCTCTCGGGGGTTTTCGAGGTCCCTCTTTATCACTTTGGTGTTAGCTTTATTATTTATTGCTAAATTGTTCTAACTGGGCTAATTAACAAATAAAAAATTCCACCCCCGAAATCAGTAGAGAACCGGAACTTTTTCCAGGATTTCTGGCTAATTAAGGCAAACTATCGGCACAAGATTTTTGCAAATATAATTGTTTATTGTTCGATTGTTGCAACCTCGCTAATTAATAAATTAATAACTCTACTCCCGGAATAGTTAGAGAACCAGATTTTTTTGCAATAACTCTGGGATCATGGGGAGAACCATCGGCACAAGGTTGTTGTACGAAATTGTTTATTTTTCTATTTTTGCAACCTGGCTAATTAACAAATTAATAACTCTACTCCTGGAATCACTAGAGACCCGAAATTTTTTCCGGGATTTCTGTTTTTTTAAGGCGAACCATCGGCACAAGATTTTTGCAAATATAATTGCTTATTGTTCAATTGATCCCAGAATTATTGCAAAAAAAATCCAATTTTCTAACGATTCCGGGAGAAGAGTTATTAATTTGTTAATTAGCGAGGTTGCAACAATCGGACAATAAACAATTACATTTGCAAAAATCTTGTGCCGATGGTTTGCCTTAATAAGCCAGAAATCCTGGAAAAAATTCCGGTTCTCTAGTGATTTCGGGGGTGGAGTTTTTAATTTGTTAATTAGCCAAGTTACAACAATTTAGCAATAAATAATAAAGCTAACACCAAAGTGATAAAGAGGAACCTCGAAAACCCCCGAGATAACATTTTCCAGACATTTTCGTTGAATCGTGTGTGACATTTGCCATATGTTCAACAAAAATGGGTCATTTGTTAAATAAACAATTAAAAATTTGCGAGCGTACAGAGGTTAGATGTACCTTTTGTTATAAAAAATTCCCTGAACATTTTGCAAAAAACCGCATCTCAATCGGACTTCTCCGCAAAAAGTTGTCTATTTTCACATTTTTCATGCTAATTAGACGCGACTAGCAAGTAAAGTAATTTTAAACACTTAATATTATTAAATGAATTCCTCAAAACAAAGCGTAGAGTTTTAAAAGCGATATTGGATATATCAAATGTCACTCTTAAATTTTTAGTAGTTCTACAACGTAACAACAGTGAGGAATTGATACTACAATTCAACAATATAGGATGCTTCTTTAAAGTAAACGTACAAACTTTGCATTTATCTATATTAATAGGTAACCGATTTCCTCACACCATTTCTCAACAACATTAACAAGTTCTTGCGACGCTTGGCAATCATCAATGTAATTGATATTGCGAAATAATTTTAAAAGCGTCTGCAAAGAAAAGATGATTATGTTTCAAATTTAAGGAAACATCATTGACATATAAAATTAATAGAAGCGGGCCCTAAGTTGGATCCTTGCCGTACCCCAGATGTTGCTATAAATGCTTGATGCAATATTATAAGTATTATTCAATTTTATGTAGAAGTCATGTCCTTAAGACAGCAATGGAAAGCACAAACAGTGCGTTTACAATATGTTTACAAACATTTCCGATATACGTTACAGATGGTAGACATGAAGATATTATAATTTATATGGCTCTAAATGAGTGGTTCTTATATGAACATTCATTTCCATCCGATTAGTATTTCGAAAGGTGCAGTAGCGACACTGGACAAATTTTTTACAATAATACTTCTTATGCCTGGTATAACTAGTCTTGTATTCGTAATTTCTATTGCAAACCTCGCAGAAGTAACCTAAAACAAGAAACTTTTAATTTAACAGTACATTTAATAAATTAATAATTGGCATGCTGATAAAAAAATCGATATAATTTTAAGAGCGCCCTACCCCGAGTCCGACCCTTTTTTAGTCTTGCAACAAATTCATATTTTTACCAATTAAAGATAACAACAAACGCAAGGCATATATCAAATTAGGTTCATCTATGTTAATGCATTGCTAAAATATTGTTTTTAAAAATTTAGCAGCAGCATATTTTAAGATTCTCTAGACTTTTTTTAAATCTTGTCTCCAATTCAAGTTAAGACTCGTCTTGTCTTGTATTGGCAGACTAAGAAAAAACACCAACACTACTCAGAATCTGTAGATTATATAAGAAAACAAATGAGAAAATAAAAAAACGTATAGATGGGCATAGTAGTAGCGACTTCTCGTAGGTGATCAAAAACTAACAGTGACATGTTTAGTACTCAAAAACTTACCTGCATCAAATTTCAAAGTAATTTGTTGGTAAATATGGTAGCAATCCCATACTTAAACAACACTTCGTGTAAATACAGTATGCGCCAAAAGTATGGAATAAATTCAATAAAAAGGAAACAATTATTTTTTGGGAAAAATCCTCGAACAAATGTCATTTGTTTTCGAGTAATGACGTCATCGTATTTTTTTTAAATGGCAACACCATATGTTTTTCCTTGATTCTGAAAGATCGTTTAATTCTCTATCAGACACTACTAAAATTTTGCTCTCTTACATAGGAAAGTTTTCGAGTAAATGACGATTAAATGTTAGAAAACGTAAATTTTATCCATAAAAAAGTAACAATTCTGAGGTATGTAAAATAAAATACAATTGATTAAATTTTATACTTAAATTAAATGTTCGAATTGCCATCCACCAACTTCGAGACAACGTGCAAGTCTATGAAGATATTCTTCTTGCACATTATGAATGATTTCTGGGGTAACTCTGCGTATTTCGTCCCGAATGCGATTTTGAAGTTCTTCTAAATTACGTGGTTTATTAATGTACACTTTTGACTTCAAGTATCTCCATAAAAAATAGTCAAGAGGTGTAAGATCTGGCGATCTTGCAGGCCATTCTATCGGTCCGCGTCTGCCGATCCACCTCCCAGGAAAACAGTTGTCCAAAAAATCTCGTACAGGACGCGCATAGTGCGGAGGTGCACCGTCTTGCTGAAACCATATGGTATCGTCTGAAATGTCAGGGTCATTATCGTTAGGAAAAATTACTTCAAAGAAGAAAGGCCCTACTATTCTGTCGTCAACTATTCCAGTCCACACATTTAATTTCTGAGGGTGTTGGGTATGTGCCTCTGCCATCCAATGAGGATTTTCCCGACTCCAATATCTGCAAGTTTGAGGGTTTACTATACCATTCAGACAAAATGTGGCCTCATCTGAAAAAAGTATTTTCCGGTGTAAATTTCTATTTCCTTGACATAAATTCATTAGAATTTCGCAAAAGTGTAAGCAGCGATCGGGATCATCTTCATTGACTCCTGCACAAGTTGAATTTTGTAGGGATGATATTTTTCCTTCCTCAAAATACGTAGCACTGTGCTCTGACTAGTGGCATTGTTTAATGCAACCAATCGTGAAGAATTATGAGGATTATCCACCATACTTATCAAAATGTTCTGTTTCTGATTTTCATTAATGCTTGGACGTCCAGGTTTTGGAATATTTACAACATTGCCAGTTTCTCTAAATTTAGACTCTACCTTACTGACTGTTGGTTGGCTGATAGGGCGATCTGGATATTTTTCATTAAATAAATCGCAAACTTCCTGCTTCTAGTCATATTCCCGCATCCGATAAGAATTAAAATTTCAATTCTTTGAGTAACAGTTAAATGTGCCATAATACTTTAAATTGAATAATAATTTCTATGTCGCTTACAATGCTTATTAGAAAGTCGGTGTGACAATGACACTTTGCAAAGATTTTCACCTACGTGATCCATAAAAGAACTATGGAATTCGAAAAACTAAACTTGATAACGTTTTTGCTTTATTTTAATTGATTTACGTTTTCTAACATTCAATCGTCATTTACTCGAAAACTTTCCTATGTAAGAGGGCAAAATTTTAGTACTGTCTGATAGAGAATTAAACGATCTTTCAGAATCAAGGAAAAAAAATATGGTGTTGCCATTAAAAAAAAATCGATGACGTCATTACTTGAAAACAAATGACATTTGAAAATCGCATTTTACGGTAAAATATGTATTTTTTAAATTAAAAATCGACCTGTTCCAGGATTCTTCCCAAAAAAATAATTGCTTCGTTTTTATTGAATTTATTCCATACTTTTGGCGCATACTGTATAATTTAGTAACATTCAGAATGTTTTGAACACCAATTAGCAAGCAAACAATTGATCAAATCATACTTTAAATTTACCTGGAAAAAATAATTTAAACAAAAATCATAAAAGTCAAATTTATTTTTTCATTACAAAATGAAAAAGTTACAAAGTATCATACATTCGCCGTATTATAAGTTGTCTGATTGTGTCCAGATAAAATTAATGTGACTCCAATTTAGAATTATAATAAATACTGAAATACTGCGCTAAATATTCTGGATGTCTGAATTTGATGTGGCTTAATATTGGGGGTTTCTGTTTGGATGCGTACGAGCAATAAGGGCATTTGAAGGTAGCAGCCTTTCCACATTCTAGTCTCAAGTGCCGACGAAGGCTAGACTTAAATTTATAAACCTTACTGCACTGTCCACACTTATGCACTTCGTTAGACTCTAAAAAACATTCAAAATATAACAATAATAAAAATAGAAGCAATCAAGAAAAACGACAGCAATATTTATCAAGCGCTACATTGCCAATATAATTTTTTTCACAACGTCTAAGAAGGAATCTTTACCAATTACTGAAAATACTATAAAAAATTGATTTGTAGCTCGTGCAAAAGTTACTTTAATATACAAGTTGTTTCAGGAGGAGATGTACATACTTTAGTATGTTATTGTACGTTCAATTTTAAGCAAACAATTTCCTATGAACTTTGGTCTAAAAATGTTTCGTTTAGGATATACAGGATGTCAAATTTAAAAAAAATAATTTTCTTTAATAGTTCTCGACTACTTTGAGTTAAATTTAAGCACAATTGGCTGTATCTCCAAGAGAATGCCAAGGTTAGTACTTGGCTGTTTGCTATAGGTTTTTCAAGTGTAATTCAATGCTGGTCGGGGCAATACTGCGCAGAGTAGTTATTCACTGAAATTCCGCATTTGTAATATACTTATATTAACAATTCTTAAAACAAGTCTTTAAATAAAAAAATTTCATAGTAATTATCCCATATTCTTGAGCTATCAAAATGCTTTAAAAAATGTTTTATAGTTCGTTGAGAGTAACTGAAAATAAAAGTAATCAGATTCTCAATTTAAATAACTATGTAAATTTGTCGAAATATCACAATACATAACATTTATTTTACAAATTTATTTACGAAAATACAACTACACAAATTTGGTGTTTTTTGACAATTATTAATCAACATAATTTTACTAATCATTAGGGTTCGAGGATAAGCAACTTTTAACAGGGCTACACTGTTTATGAGTAGTTTATGAATACAAATATGTACAATACATCATAAGAGATATGAGCTACGACTATATAAGATACAAACATTGCTATTAAAAGAATTAAATCAGTCATTTTGCTAAATTTGTATTTCCTTATAATTTTCAACATCAGTATCGAATTACATTTGACATAATTTACTCTTATTTTTCATTTTTGAGCTGAATACGCCTCTGTTAATAGCCGTTTTCCCCGAACTAAACATTTAACGACAATTGTGTCCAAAAATACACGTTTGATTTTTCTTTTTTCATTCTTCAAGATGCACCACGTACTATACCATGTACCACACCCAAATGGGAGATGAGATTACCTTTTCTTTTGGTCATGTAGCTACAGCCTTGAACGGTACAAGCCAGGGACTTAGTTTTACCACAATCAAACTTCGTGTGATTGTAAAGAGAAGCTTTGTGTTTATATTTTCGACCGCAGTTTCTACACCGGTGATATTCTGGAAAAATAATTAGTATAGAAACAGGAAATTTATTTTTTATCGAATTTTCTCAACAAAACCGTTGAATAACACTACAGTTTATGAAATAATTATTTATTAATAAATATTAAATACATAGTAGATCAGTCATCAAATATATTTAAATGGAAAAACTATATTATAATTCTTCTGGAGGATAATACCTATTAAATAATAAAAGACAAAATTTAATAGGAGTTTAATGGTATCATTTTTTACTTTCTCATTCTGGATGTCATACCTATTTCGTTAATATATTTGTTTATGTAATATTACAATAAAAATTGTATACTTTAATATTAAATAATAAAGCTTAACGATGTCATGATTTCATTCATAAGATTCACTAGATCGGCATTATCTATATTGATTTATGGAATATTTAAATAGTCACAGTGTTTCTTTTTCCATAACTAAGTTTTAAATATTGACATCGAAAAAAATTATTATCTTCTTACAACCAGAACGCTTTCTGACAAGAAAACTTCTATCTAGAGCAATAATTCTATCATGCAGTTATTTCGTTCATGTCGTACATTACGTCAAGCGCACATTATGCCTTATTCTCAAATGTGCGGATAACTCCTGTTTATAATAAAATTTATAATCGCATATATGGCAAAATACCGTTTTTTCTTTTCCACATTCCACACGCTGGTGTCTTCTTAAATTAGTTTTTATACTGTAGGATTTTCCACATGCCACACAATAAAACCTCGAACCTAAAAACCAGTTTGAGTCAACTCAGATAAAAATAATATGCAATTACAATTTAATAATGAATAAAAATGGGATCGTAATATATAGAAAGTGCCATTGAACTTATTGCCGTAATTTGACAAATTGCTAAGAAAGTCAAAATATGACCAAAAACCTAAATTAGTTGTATTATTCAACTTAATTTGGTAACTACTATTTTAGCACGCTAAGCCTCTCAAACAGGAGCAATTAAGCCCAAAACTTATATGCCTACGTTTAGGTATGTACCAACTTTACTCTTTTACTATTTTCCTAAAATTACGCTACTAAGTTTAGGGCCACCCTGTATATTGATTTAATAAATGTATTTGGATAAATAGTGTATTAAAGACGTTATAACGTACAAACCTCCTTGATTTTTATCACAAATGAAATATTTTATATTAAATGAGTCTTGGCAATAGAATATAATTTCAACTATTGAAAAAAAAACAAAAGTAAACACATTTTCATGAATTAGAAATTTATAATTAACCTAATGTCAAAGCCATATCTTATTGGAGGTTACAATAATATCAACACTCATAGGAACTATAAAGGTACAGCAAGCTCTGTCAAAATGTCAAATTCCGTCAATTTTTTTCGAGTTTGGTTACATTTCTCTCAACATCCTGTATTTTACCAGTTAAATCCCGTCGCTTTTAATTGATAATGAAAGTTCCATAACTTTTTTTTAAAATTAGTTGATGACCGCCCAAAAAGAAAGGCATATACTTAGTTGTTACGAATTTTTTCATAAAAACTCTTCAATAAATAACAAAACAAATGGACGAAAATAAATCATTTACCGATTGTACTTGGTCTAATTTTGTAAAACATTATGCATTAAAAAATTGTCAATTTATTTCTTTCTTGATTTGTACGTGGTTCAGTTTTGTTAAACGCTATGTATATAGTGTCCCAACGAGAAAAACCCCTAGGAACAATAAAATCTTTCATACAATAGCTTCAATAAAGAACACAAAAGAAAATTTTAAAAAAAAACAGGTAGTGATTGTACCTGGTTCAGTTTTGTTGAACGCTGTGTATATGACACGAAACAATGTGCATTCAATTTTAAAACATCTGTTTAGTATATATGTAATTTTTCATCAAAAGATTAAACAAATAATCTAATGTATAGAGAAAAAAATAAAAAAAAGTTAACATTCGTATAGACATACGTCCACTGAATATAAACAAAAATATCCTGTCTTTACTTATCTGAGATCTCGTGTCAAAAATATATTTTAGGTTAGACTATTACTATTTCAAAATCCAAGCTATTTAGATCTGCACAATATATTATGTATTAAAATTTGCTCCTAGAAAAAATTCTAGAGGAAGATTCATACACATTTACGCACTTAAGTGAAATTTTCTTTATTTTATGGATAAGTCAACTATAAAGAAATTAAAACCTAATCTCCAATTATTTATTTTAATGTGTGTGCTCTTTATGACAAACGTACTGCACGAAAATGTTCATTATAATATATTTTTATTCAAAAGTATAATAATCTATGAACAATTACCTCCCAGATCACTAACTAATACACATAAAACAATGGATATAGTGCACAGATCTCACAGTTTTAAATAGTCTTTATGTTTGTTGAACATATGGTACTGCATTTCTTGCTTATAATAGAAACTGTGTCCACATATTTTGCAAATTATATTTTTGGTCTTTCCACATTCAACTTTTTGGTGTCTCCTCAAACTTCCTCTGTGATGATAGATTTTGTTGCACTTGTTGCATTGGAAAATGTTTTTCTGATTACCTTGTCCTAGACCTAAAATAAGGAAAGGGCAAAGGTTATGATAACATTTACAAGTGATCTGGATACATCGACTGTCAACGCGATGGTTCAATTTTAGGTTAGTAACAGACATGGGATTAGGGTAAGAATTATTTAAGGTAAAACTATTAAATATGTACTATATTTGTCAACGTTAACACATGGGTATAAATAAATCTGAGACCTAAACCATTTGATGATGGATTTACAATTTTAAATTACATGTAAGAATTGTATTCGTTGTACAGCAAACCTTCTTGTCCTGGTTCAGTTTCCAAATAGGCTCGCAATAGAGAACCTGAAACAAAAATTCTATAATTCTAATTTAAAACTAAAAAATAGGGACGTGCAATATTTTTATACAAGTTTGAATGTGTATAGTGAGAGTTAATAATCCTGCTCCGGTTTCTAATGTGCTGTTTAATTTGGGGCTGCCAAAGCAAATATATATATTTTTTAAATAAGTATGCCATTTTATATCATTATTGCAGTGTTGATTCCCATGTGCGGCATGCCGTCCCGCAATGTGTAATTCTCATAATTGTTCTTAATGGTAGCCTCGAAAAAGATGAAATAAACATCGCCAATTTTTAAAATAAAAAATTGAGTGAAGTCGAATGATTTGTCCCTTACCTGTTAATATTCTTAACAAAATATAGTCATTTTTTGTGTAAATGTAGCATTTCATTCACGCAAGAAAGTTTAATAGTCTGAAGTAGCTAAAATGTAATTAAAAAACGAATACAATCCAATGGTTTATCTATAATCACATTCATATTTGTGGAATCAGAATTATTGGAATTTAATAAAAAAATATTCGCTTGATATTTCTTAATACTCAATGAAACGTAGTAGGTTTTGTTATACCTACTGGTTGCTACGGTACATTGTTTATTATCAATTATTTAATAAACAGTTCTATCTGAATTTGGTAAAAATGTGAGGAAGTAATTGTGTTCCTGTGGCTGTTTTGGAAGAAGCTGAAGAAGCAATTTTACATTTATTTCCAACGAAATCCTCGGAACATTACGAAAAAGTATTTGCCGAATTTAAGAAATGGTGGGAAAACGGATTGTAATGACAATAAATGAAGAAGTCATATTATTATATTTTTTTAAATTTGAAGAAAAAATGTGAAATTTCATCTATGTTGTCGAAGTATTCGATGTTGAAGGCTATTACAAAGGTCTACAAAAATATAGATTTTAGAAAATATAATAAGCTTACTGCTTATTTGAAGAGCGAATCGAGAGGATAGAAAGCAAAACAAAACTGCAGTATTGGAAAGAACACACATTGAAGAATTTTTGACTGGGGCTTCCAATAAAACATATTTAATGATTAAAGTAATATCTCTTTACCTTTTACATGTTGTTAGATATACAGTGAAGTTTTAATTATTTCAGGTTGAATTGGTTGTGTTAGTGAATAGTGGAGGTTTCTAATTCTAGTCTATGCTGCGAATTCAGAAGTACTGACATAGAGGATGTTGCTTCACTACCTAACACCAAGACGGGCATTTTAAGAAAATTTACAATTATAGAAGAAGGATTTTGCGTGAATGCTGATGAAATATGCAGAAAACATATTTCTCCGCGCCCAATTCACTTAAGATTCTTTTTAAGATACATCAATCCAAAAATGTGCTTCTCAACCTGTTGGAATCAACACATTGGCGAAGATACCCCTCAATAGTTGCTTAATTCCTAAATATCGCAAATCCAGAAGCATATACTGGCCATTGTATTAGGCGCACTTCAACAACTTTATTGGTCAATAAAGATGTTGATCTTACAACCATTAAACGGCATGGTAGATGGAAGAGCTCCTCTGTAGCAAAAAGTTATGTTGAGGAGTCCATATCTAACAAACTTGATATTGCAGGGAAAATACAGCTGTTCCTTACAAGAGGAGACATCCGTATGTAATCCATATCCGTAAATTCTTCACAAACTTCGGTAGATGTTATGCGTTCCGAAAATGACGGCAACAATGTTACAAGTGTTGATATTAACGGAAAAGAAGTTAAATGTGATAAAGCAAAAATTGAAATGTCTATTAGTATAAAACGTAAATAAAATAAATTAAATTTGATTTATTATAGGTTTATTACTTTTGTCTACATTCATGTAAGAAACAAAACTTTATTGAACTATATTTAGTGGAAAAAGTGTTTTTTTTATTGCACTAGTGCAATAAAATGTTTATTGCATTCATCTGTCATTCTACTACAGCGTTTTGTCATCATGACAAACATAAACGTTCAAATTGATGTCATATTTGCTTACACTTACTGTCATCTAAATAACACATTTTTTGGTTTTTGCATGAACGTAGAAAAAATATTGTATGCAACTCGTACAAAAAGTGCTTATTGCACTCGACATGTTGTCCAACTAGGCCTGACGGCCTCTTTGGACAATTTCACGTCGCGTGCAATAAACACTTATTTTTTGTACATGTTGCATAAATAACTATTACCCTTGTTTTACTAATGAAATAAAGTTACTTTATTCCACTAGTGGATAAAATATTACTTTAGACAGTTCATATGTGTGGATAAAAGTCCGATTATAATTTAATTGTAGATAAAATAATTTTATGTTATTGTGCTTCAAATTGTTTAAATCTTTTAATTTTTAATATTTTAATCAATTCAATAATAGAAAACATATGCATATCTCAAAACTTTTCAAATTTAGACACATTTGAAAAAAGTTTGAACTAACTATTTATAATAATGAAAAAAATGTCGAATTTAATAATTGCTTTATTTACATCATATTTATTATTAATAATGACTTTATATACATATATATCGTATCATATATATTTAAAAATTATAAATAATTCACTGGCACATATTTATTGCAATAAACACAAAAATCGTGAATAAAATTCACACACGTTTAGGAAAAACAACTAAGCATTGCAACTAAATCGATTTTTGTAATTTTCGGAAATTTAATTGTGTATTTCGATACACTACATAAATTTGTCAAATTTTACTACAACCTACATAATAAATGGCTTTTAAGTTGTTGTAAAAGATATTCGTCGTTAATTTGGATACCTTGCCATACGTCTATATACAAAAATTAGACGAGCATAACAAAATTATCGTGTATAGAAAGCATATGACGCTTAAGACTATCCTTCTGGCTATAACTCTTCTTGCAAATGTAACAGTGGAATTGGGGATCCTCTCCACAGTTGTATTTCATATGTCTTATTAAGTTGCTTCTATACTTGAACATTTTCTGGCATTTGGGACACGATGGATATTCTGGAATTGAAAATGTTTAATGATATGAGCAAAATAGTGCATAACTACAAAAATTTCACAAGACGTCTAAAAAACGAACTGGGCTTGTCCTAGTCTAAACATTTTCCACAAATTTAGTCGTTTATTAAGTAGAACAATTTTGGGAGTAAAATTGTCTCTATTAGAAAATAATTAAAAAAAAACTGTTTCTTCTTGATTTCTTCGGAATCAAGTAATTGTTCACGATGACGTTAGATTAAATGTAAATAGATATAAATTTGAAAATTTTTTATAAGTTATTTCAGGTACAGGTGTTCTAAAGAAAATATTTTTCACTTCCGGTTACTATTGAAAGTATCTCTCTCTTTCATACAAACACCCTCTATATTACGTATTACAGTTTTAGAAAGGGCATGAATGTTAAACATGCGTAGAATACCCTATACCTAACCCCATCCGTTTTGGAGTTTGAGATTCAAAAAAAATGGTAGTGAGGTGAGTAAAAATCTCTAACTTTTTTGGTATAACAATTACACATTTAACACTATGAAATCTTAAGGTCTTGCATCTTTTGAATTTAAAATACTACACCGAGTGTTCAATTTTCTGGTTACTTTTCTACCAACTTCGATAGTCAACAATTTATTATTATCTTATTTTTTTAAATAACACTTGGTTTGGGGCTACTGAAAAGTGTTTTTGAAAATATTCTACATCTTTTCTCTATAAATTTGGCAACGTAAATTATTATAAAAAAGTCTTTAATGATATATTCCAACCGCGACATTTTGGTATACACTGTGATAAATCGAAAATAACTAAAAAAAATACTACTATATAATAAATACTTGTCCACTAGCTTATTACAATTTGATTTACTTTACTTGAGTTCTAATATTTAAATTGATTAAATTAGGTACATTCATGAATATTATAGTCACTTTAACGACAATCTCTAGAAATTCATAAAACACCGACAATATCTCGAAAATTAGTCAACTAGAACCCTCAAAAGAAAAGAATTTAATTTTGCATAACTTGAAGCAAAACATACAGGCTCACTATTGGCATCTCAAAGAAAAACGTAAAATATACAAAGTGGCTCAAAATGAAAAAGAGTTGCGTCTTTTGATTACCATCAAAATAAACTAAACAGACTCAAGATATCTGCTACTGCTCAAATATTGTAAAAAAAAATGAAAACTGTGATTTTAAAAAATGCCATCTAGCGGCGTTATTTCTCAAGAGCTGAAATTTCGTACAGAGTGATAAGAATACACAATTATCGAAAGAAAATTTCTACGGTTACCAGTACTAGTTGCAACATTCAATTGTTTTCGTGTTTCTTATAGCCGCCATATTGGATCTTAACAGTAACATAGAAAATAAATCAATATGTAACACTATTTTATTTAAATGATCCGTAACATTAAGAAATTCAATTATTTAAATAAAAAATCTAGTTACTCTTGACGTAAAACAAATATCAACAATCATTTTGACAGATTCAAATCCGACTACATCTGGAATGAATCGTATTTAATAATAATTATTATGGATATATCGAAATTATATTAAAAAAAATATCCTTCGAGCCGGATTTGAACCAGCGACCTATGGATGACTACAAACTTGTATTCCGCTACAGTCCACCGCTCTACCAACTGAGCTATCGAAGGTTGATAACGAAGAAGCCAAATACGCATTCGGTGAGATTAAACAGAATTTTATTACGTTCGTAATCACGTTCACTTTGTCGTCAGAATGAATTATCGTTAACCTTTGAGTTCAAGCTATATGCAAATAACTAAATGTGTAACACATGTGTTATCTATTAATAATGTTTCCAAACTTTAAAAAAGAAACAATATTTAAATATCTTCATTAAACTATTTAAAGAGTATTTTCAATTTAACAGGCATTAAAAAGAAAATCAGAAGGTGGTTTACCTGGAAAGCATTATTAATCGATGTGAAATAATTTGTTCCGCCCTTACGAATCTAGCCCGAGAACAACAAGAGCAGGTCAATGAATCTCAGCTGAGGCTAAGCATATGCACGTTAATTATGTTACTGGCGGCGACCAATGATCTAGATCATAACATAATAACCCAAAGAATCATCTATAGACCAGTTACAATTGTTTTTTTGCAATAATGGGTACATAATCTATTCTATCAAAATAGATAACATATAGAATATATACCTATTAAAATAGAACATACATTCTCGGTATCTAGTAAACAGGTAAGATCATTCGTCACTAGTGCCATCAGTGCCATAGATGGAATGACCGACGAATGATTTTGATGTCTATATACCGACACGATTCAAAATATGGATAAGCCGTTTGAATAAGGTTAAATCAACATATTTAATTTCGCGTAAAAAAAAGGTATTTGAAAAAGTTGCCCAGAACATCATTTCACTCGGGAATATCGAGTTTGGAGTACATTATTAAGTTTTCAGTCAGACAGTATTTTTTTTTTTCATTAAAGATGCAAAAAAATAACATTGTCAATTATCGAAGAGAAAGTAACGGTACATGAATTATTCAATAAAATTAGTATGCACTGAAATGAAAAAAACTTGTAATGTTAAGCCATTATATTCATAGCAAGCTTATAAAACCAATGGTTAAATGTTCATCAGACATTTCTAGTTTCACTTACTACATTGAAAACACTATTGAACAACTATCTTGAATGACATAATGACAGTTCATTAAAATGTTTTAAACCTTGCCGACCTTTTGCTATAATTCTTATTGATTCTAATCTAGTCCAGAAGAAACAATACAAATAATTGTGAGATGTCGGTAAGGTTTTATCAAGTCTTTATTAACAACTAGCCAAAATTTCTGTAAAAAATCTAGTTCAAAAGTTGTGTATGAAAACCCTTCATCATTTATTTGTTCGTTTTAAAATTATACCATCTGGCAACACTGATTCAGCCCTTAGATAGGCAACTGTCAAAAGGTAACACTTTGGCCAGGAACATACTAGGATTTATTTTTCCACTACAAAATGAATGTTTTCTTCGCAAAACGTGAATATAACATTTACTTTACCTATTTCCTGTAGATCTAAATGTGTTGCAGTATATTTAAAAAATATATATTAAAAACTATTTCGGCATTTTTCATAGGTTATCTGCCACCGCATCAACTAAAGGTTCTTCCAACGCTGAAAATATGTTTTTAAAAAAAAAATCCTTCGAGCCGGATTTGAACCAGCGACCTATGGATGACTACAAATTCGTATTCCGCTACAGTCCACCGCTCTACCAACTGAGCTATCGAAGGTTGTTATTGCTACTTATTTTTTAAGAACCTGCACCAAATATAATGAGAACCAGGTCAAAGCACTTTCACATTTACGCTCGAATATAAATTAAGGCGATTGCTAGATATCTGTAACAACATTTCACTTCTTGACTTCGTTGTATTTAATACAGTCGATTTTACTAATAAAAATGTATTCAAAGCAATAATATTTCAATTTATTTAAGGATATACATAGTACTTACTAAAGATAAATCGTTATTTGTTTTTCTGAAGCTATTAACATTTTATCGAAATCTACTATCTGAATTTAAATGAAATTTAAAGAATGTTACTGTGTCAGTAATAAGAAAAACGTGGTTTGTAGGCTTCTGTGGCTTCCGTCAATGGTTCGGCTGCTTTCAGGCTGATGGTCGGTTTAAGACTCTTGACGTTTCAAGAGACATGTCGCTCTTCTTTAGAAGATATAAAACTGAAGAATATGATGTCTAGTCGGTATTTATATAGGTCGTGTTCACTGGACCGTTCTGCTGCGGTGGATGGTGTTCACGGCTGGCTTGTTCCTTGGTCTGGCGTTCCGCTCCTACGATTCGTTTCCATACTCCTGGTAAGAGACCCCAGGAATTTCAACAGAGACAAGGGGATACCTTGTCTCTGTTGAAATTCCTGGGGTCTCTGTGTATCTCGATAGCTTCCCTGTAAAGTCTGGGCCAGAATCACCGTTCCTTCACCATAAATTTTGTTTCTTCAATTGCAATCCTGTGTCCTGTGTCAGCTCTATGTTCCAGACCGGCTGACTTCTCCACGTGTTTATTCTTAAGATGGCTCTTGTGCTCCTTCAGTCTCGTGCTGATGTGTCTACCCGTTTGCCCTATGTACACCTTACCACATGTGAATACTGTATACATCGGGACCTTGGAGATCTTCATAACGTCTTAGGGAAGGCTGACATTATCTTCCTTGTTGAATTTCCTCTTCTTCAAGAGGCGACAAGATAGGACTTAACAACAACTTTATAATGTTTATATGATAGAGTTAAATTAATTTCATCAAACAATGATATTTTTAATAACAAACTAAAATTTATTAAAAATGTTTTAATAAATAATGAATACCCTCCAAATTTTGTTGATCGAACATTAAAAAATATTACAGATAAAACGAACACTTTAAGACAAATAAAAGAAACTAATCATACAATAAAAATTCCATACATTCCTATATTATCAGAAAGGTTAAGCAGAATCGGTAACAAATTATGATCTACAAAATTGCATCTACAGTATGCCTTATGAATGCAATAAACTTTATGTTGGAGAAACATAAAAATTATATAAAGACGGGAATTTGAAAAATCCAAAATTTGCGAACACGCTTGGGAAAACGGTCATTTGATTCAATGGGATTCGGCAAAAATTTTAGAGAAGGAAGATAACGCAACAAAAAGAAAATTAAGATCAAGAAGAAGTAAGTAACAATAAAATAAAAATCATTTAACATGTCTATGGAAACAGATAAACAAATTTTAAACTGTCAAACTTGACATACTTTTACTACTATTTTGAGAACGAATACAGAGAGTTTTTCGAAACGTCAAAAATACGGAAGTGCGCGATTGTGATTTGATTTTTGTTATTTTGTACTTACCTGCTTTACCTTAGTTAAGTTAAGTTAAACTTAGTTTCAAAAATAACCCTTGGCTGATCCGTTTGGCGCAAGGGCTTATTTAATTAATCTTTATTTTTTTCAGAAGTGTAGCAAAAACCCAATGAAGCTAAAGAAAAAGAAATCTGTTAATAAAAACGACAAAAAATGTGTATAAAAATTCATCAGAACACGAATATTGTATTTAAAATAATATCTGGTGTCTGGTATTCTTTTATACTTTGAAATCCAAAAAGGAAATTCTATTATATACTTATTAAGTTTTCAAATGAATGGATTACTTGTTACCCTAAATTTAATTATTGACATATGCTCATTTAGACTAATAAAAGACAACATTTTTCGGTAAGTACTGTCTGTTTTGTAGGTACGCCCTTCTGAAAATATTGTTATGATCTTTTGCGAGTACCACCTATTTTTTTTTCCACACATGATTCTCTTCATTTACGATTTGGTATTTTAGTAGTTTATGATATTATCTTTAGTAAATAAACTATACTTGATTTTTATTTAATTTCATAATGTATTAAAATCCATGCTCAAAATTTTATAGCCTGTCATCTGTCATTCAATATATAAATTACTTTCAATCAAAGATTTGAGGACAGGTAATACCAATGCAGCTCGGAATTCCTCAAGACTAACAACATTTTTTTAAATCAAAAATGATGTTTTATTAAAAAATCAATAATAAAATAGTTGAGAATATTTATAGTCTATTAAAAAAAAACGAATATTTCACCGTAAAACTATACAGGTACATTTATATATATATATATATATATATATATATATATATATATATATATATATATATATATATATATATATATATATATATATATATAAATATCTGTATACATACAGAGTGATTAAGTTAATATATATATATATATATATACAAGGATAGACTTATTTTTGCAAATATTCGTATAAACAAAAGATGGAGCCGGGGTAAGAACATAAACAATTGTTGTCGTGTAATAGTAATGATTATTTTCCATAAGTAAACCTCAAAACATTAGTGTAAAGTATCAGCATGGCATTTAGAAGAGCGATGGTGTCTGAGAAGGTGATCTTTTCTCTTATATCTTCGTAGACAGAATTTGCACTGGTATATTCGCTCAGATCCACATTCGTAACTCAAATGTCTTTTCAGATCATGTTTACTTTTGTACTCCTTCACATTGCATTTTAGACACTGATATCTCCCGTTTTTGCATGCCATTAGTTTCTGGATTGCATCTAGAAGCGAAAAACAAATATAAATCAAATCAAATGTGTTTATTTGCCCAACAGAAAAAATATCCATTTACAGGAAAAAATTAACACAAAAGTAATCCATGAATGAAAATTATTAACAGTAAACGTTATATAAAAACAAAATCAAAACAAAGTAACTGTAATTACAAAAAACGTATAGCTGTATTTATAGATTTAATAGACGAAAAGTTTATATCACAATGATCAGATATGATGTTAAAATTATGGGACATGATATAAACTGGAGACTCTCAAAATATTCATATTGGCTGCTGGTAAAATAAAAAGTATCATTTTGCCTAAGACGAAAATTAGGAACTCTGATATTAAAATATTCCAATAACGACATGCAATCAACAAACAAATTAAACAAAAATAAATAAATAAAATTGCACAAAAATAATACACTATTTCTAGCCCGTCTTAGTTTTAATGAAGGAATATCGAACCTAGAAAGCAATAGTTCATGGTTGCAGCCTCGAGTGGGATATACACCATCACACTTGAAGGAAAGAAATGAAATAGGGTACCAAAGTATAGCACCGTATTCCAACTTAGACCGTACAAACGAAAAATAGAACATCTTTAGCGCATTAATATTAGAAAAAGATCTACAATTTCTTATGATGAAACCTAGCATATTAAATAAGGATTTAACTACATTATTAATATGTTCTGAAAAACTTAGTTTAGAGTCAAATACAATGCCCAAATCAATTATTGTACACTCCCTTTGAAAAACACTATTGTTTAAAGAAAGGCGAAATAAAATAGGTTCGTGTTTCCTAGAATATGTAACCACTTTTCATTTAGATAAATTCAAATTAAGTTTAAATATTTCACACCACTCTTCAATTATTGATATTTGAGATTGTAAAAATTCACACTCATTACTGTCATCAATTTTGTAATAAATTTTTAAGTCATCGGCGAAAAGCCTTTTACTTTTTACAGTTAATAATTTTTGTAAGATTGTCAATAAATATTAAGAATAGTAGAGGGCCAAGATTGGACCCCTGAGGAACACCTGAAGCAGCAGCAGCAAGCAGTTCAGATTTAAATCCATTGTATGCAACATAATAATACCGATCATTTAAATATGAGTTAAAAAACTGTAATAAATGATTAGATAACTCAAGTTCAGCTAATCGAAACAACACCATAGTATGGTTAACTGTGTGGTAAGCCTTGGAAAAATCCATATATAATTATAATTAAAGCTAAATTCGTTATTGTTGACCTTTTTCCATAAATCCATGTTGGTATGGCGACAATACATTCTTTACGGACCTATAAATGATTATATAAAGTAATCTCAAAGGCCTTGGCAAAGTTGGGCAGAATAGCAATGGGCCTATAGTTAATTACATTGCCACATTTCAAAACTGGACAGATTCTACCTATTTTCCAACAATCAGGAAATCGCGACGTACGTAACGATAAATTATATAATATTAATAACTGAGATATAACAACTGCAGAGCAATCCTTAACCATAAAGCTAGGAACCAAATCATTTCCGGAGGTCATCTTATTTTTTAATTTCGCAACTGATTTTTTTACATCATCAGCACTAATATTGATATTAAAATGCGGCAAATTATTAAATATGCTAGGGAGCGTAGAAGAGTCAACATTATCTGGCACAAAAACTCTACTAAAACAATGGGAAAAACCGTTTACTATATCTTGAGGCGTGTTGTACTGAATTTCATTTCTAAAGTGCATTTTGCCTGGTATACGCGACATTCCTCGCTTATTGTTAATAAATGACCAGAACTGTTTACAATCTGCTGATATTCCTTCCTCAACATTTTTAATATAGTTACTATAGGCAGTAAAAATTAGCGTTTTGGTTACCTGTCTTAAACGATGAAAATCTTGCAAATAAATGCTATTTTTTGTACTTCGATACTTATTTCTGTAGTGGTTTTTAAGTTTGATATTTCTTATGATATCAGTGGTGTATTATACGGGATACAATGGCTTCCTATTACTGTATAGGTAATGTAAAGGTACAAATAAATCAAAGAGAGAATATAATTTAGCTTAAAAATTTTGGCATCCTATATTGACATCTGAAAAATCATTAAGGAACGACCAATCCACATTTAACAAACATTCATATAATCCAGGGAAGTTAGCCTTCCTGAAATTATAGTTTTTTCCAATAGGATTCACAGGAAATTTTGCAGTACGAGATGATTTTAGTAAAGTGAAATATAAAGCGCAGGGTGATGCAAATCCTCATTAACTAAAGGTGAATTATCATGAACAACAGAAGCTTGTACATTGGTTAACATTAAGTCAAGCAACCTATTATTAGCGTTAGAAGATCGGTAAAAACTCCATCGCCCATAATTAATATGTTCTTATGATCAGCAATTAATTGACTAAACAAATCTAGAAACAGTTCTAAATTACTAATCGAAATAGAAGGCGGCAAATAAATTACAAACACACATAAAATAAAAAAAATATTCATAAAGTATTTGCAACCTACTATGTCCATATCTACCAATACATCTCTAATGTAGGACATATCCATTTGTTCCATGGTTATACTGCTATCAACAGCTAATAACACACCTTTCCCTTTGGATAAATTAGTTGCATGGTCAGATCGTACTACATTGTAAGACTTCGGAAAGTATTCAGTACTATTAATGTCAGCAGAAAACCAGGTCTCTACAAGTCCAATAAATGAAAAATCACTAACACTAATACTTGAACATCAACCTTTGTCCTTAAACCACGCACATTCTGAAAATAGCATGTGTAATACACAGTAGATTCACTGCTGGGCCTCGCTAGTTTAAAGTGACAATCTTTGGTATACCACGTATGTATTTTATAATTAGATTGGTTTCACCATTTATACGTCGATCCTCCAAATCAACATAAGTTTTCTGAAGCAAGATATTTGTTTTGGTGTACGATCAGACGAAATCTTAATATGTTTAGGCACATTGTTGCATTTTAAAGTTCTTGCCTTCTTTAATATATCACGGGACGAATGGAATCTTTAGATGGGTCAAATTTTCCCAATCTGTCAATACTATTTATTTCTGCATCCACCTGTAGGTGATTAAGAACTTCCTCAACTTTGGCTTTGTCATAGGATATCCTGATATTCTTGTCTTCAACCTGGGTTTCAGCAATGTTATAAAATATTACGGTACATTTGCGTTTTTCACGCTCCTGTACCTCCTGAATGATTTCCTCAAAATCATTTAGCATCAATGGTTTACCCATATCTTGTTCGCCCTGAGATTTAAAATTAGTAAGCTCCATTGCAGAACGACAGATCTCAAGTCGTTTATATCTTCAGTCACTTGCAAGCAATTGCGACAAGACCAATTTAGCGACTTTTTCGATTTAATATTTCTCATTTTAGATGACGAAATGGCAACACAAGTATGGTTATACAATATCTTACATACACAGCAAGAAACAAGTTAATGCTGCTCAGTAACAGATACAATAATACTAACACGAAAATATTTTACTTACACTTAGAAGGAGTAGATGTGTCAGGAATTAATTGTTAAAATAAAAACTACCAAACGTGTTACATTGTTTTATTTTTTGTTATATAAAAATTAACGGAATCATAAATTGTCTCATTGATTTCAACTGAGATGTATATCCAGAGGAGGTTTCTAAACATTTAACGCTATTTTTATTATCACAGACACAATATGAAATTTTGATTCTTCAAAAATATTATACCCGTCCCCGGTTCCTCATTCTTAACTTTAGGAAACGATAGACAATAAAAAAATGATTCCATTTTATTTTTTATCTACTAAACAAATATTTTTCCTTGAAGCTTGGTATGTAGTAATCACATAGAAGTAATATTTTGACGTGAGTAACTTTTTTGAAGTAAAACCAGTAGCGTAAGTATGAAGTCTTCTTCACCCCTGAACCCTCTAAAGTTCTACGCCAAGTATTTTTTCAGTGCAAATATCAAAATTTTATTCTATTTTCTGATAAAAGTTGAGGAAATTCACTTAGAAGTTTGGTTTATCAGATATTTAAACTTTCTCTAATCAGCGTTGTTCTATAAAATTTTAAAAATCACAGTCAATCATTTATTAAACAAATAAAAACAACGGTAGCATAGATTTCTTAAGAACGTTTTATCTGAATCACCATGCCATTATTTATTTCATCACAAAATCTTCAAATATAGATTTTTTTCTATTATACATCAGAGCTGCATACTCTTTTTCCTTAAAAAGGCCTCAAAGAGATGAATCTAGTGGATTGAGATCTGATAATCGAGCTGGCCAAGCAACTCGACCAGCTCGATCACCTTTTCCCATATATCGTATTTAATCAACTTATAATTTCAACATATCTAACCGCACAACAAACAAACTAATTTGGCATGACATATTTCATTACCACTGTTACAAACTTTTTACTGACAAAATACTTTTCACCATTGACGTAGAAATTTAAAACGTTCAAGGGGGAAGAAGACCTCATACCTACACCACTGGTCTTAGTAAGAAAAAAACATAAACGAAAAACAAAAGTCACCTGGCAAATAAAAGGAATAAAAATATTAAAATTGGCTAAAGTAATCAATGATTGATGATTACTTATTCATTTCAAGAGGATGCATTGAGAGGCAGATATTGTTGTCATATATCTATTATCAAGTAAGCTCATGTGATAACGTTTATAACTTAAAAAAACATGTATAAAAAATTGTTGGGAGAAAAATGGTTTCCTGTTCAGTTCTTTTATATCCTTTAGTTTTTTGTTTTTTTTTGTTTTTTGGTTGAGCTTGTTTTGGGACCAATAATTTCGTTGCTATTAACCAATCTTGCATTTTTAAATGGTACCATACTATTTTTTGTTCTTACCCAACTTTTTCTTGCATTGGTACGTGTAAAATGTGTATGGGATTGCATTTCAAAATTTTTGAGATAACCTAACACTTCAAAAATTCAAAACTCGAATTTGAGATCTTTGTCCTAGATGAATCAATAATCAGCAGTAAATATTCGTAGAATTCACGAACATTCATCTACACGAGACGTAAATCGGGGTAAAAAATATAAAAAGGCAGTTATTCTGTAATAGTAACAATAGTTTTCATAAAGATTTTAGTCAAAGTTCAGAACGTTAACGTATAATATTAGCATGCCTTTTAGAACGATAGTGCTTGAGAAGATGATCTTTTCTCTTATATTTTCGTAGACACACATCGCACTGGAATATGGGCTCAGATCCACATTCATAACTTAAATGCCTTTTCAGGTCACATTTGTGCTTGTACTTCTTCACATTGCACTTTAGGCACTGATATTTCCCATTTTTGTACGCCATTAGCTTCTGCATATAATCTAGAAGCGAAAAACTTTAAACATAAATGTTATAGAAACAAAATCTTTGCCTAAATAATACTAACAAGAGAAAGTTTGTACAACTGTTAAAATAAAAACTACTAAAAGTGTTACATTGTTTTATTTTTTGTTATATAAAAATTAACGGAATCATAAATTGTCTTACTGATTTCAACTTACAGATATGTATTCTAACCATTTAACCCACGACATTTTTATTATCACAGACACAATACGAAATTTTGACCTTCAAAAAATTATATCTAAAAATGTATTTCACATCTAAAAGTAGGCAAATATGTTCTTAAATGTTATAGAAGTTAAAAATTATATGAACAATACTAGTCAATATAGTACACTATATGAAAAAATAAAAAAACAGTATATTAAGGGTACAGAATAGGGTGTGGAAAAACGAAAAAGACATCCGTATGTGTGTTTAAGCGTATATATACAGGGTGTCCGGAATATGCTTGCCAATATTGAAAGGAATTCTACAGGGTCATAATGTCATTACTTTTAAGAGGAGATAGGGAATAATGAGTATAATGCGAATACGTGATTATAAAAAATCTAAATGCATATTTACGCTGAAAAAAAATATTTTCAAATCATTATTTAAACCCCCTTTTCAGACTGTCACTGGCCGCTCACAGCCTTGGTCGTTTACAGTGCACAGTTCAACTCGATGTCGATCTGATGCAATGTTGTCAAGTTGAAATATTTTTCTCGTACCTACCTACCTAGGTTTTAGACATCACAAACAAATGGTTGTACTGACTATTTTAGAATATCATTTTTTCTTGCTCAGTTCAACTTCAGTCAATAACAATTTAAAATGTTAATATCCAATGAAATCAAATAATAATAATCAAATAATTCTATCAAAAATTGCAAGTAACGCGGTCCACTCAGGTTTTCCGGTAGAAAATACGGCCCAATCAAACGATACCCGTACACTCCTGCTCATACGTTGACAACAAATCGCCTCTGAAAGCTAAACCGACAAATAGCGTGTGGATTTTTCTCTGAGCAAATTTAGCTGCTATGACTGCAACAAAACTCCAACGTGTCTAATAATAAACCGAGTAATAAACTATTTACGTACATTACATAAAAACCTATATCCAAAGGGTAAATTATTAAGATAAGCTGAAAAGTGTTACGTGTACTAAATAACAAAAAACCATCGTGTTGTCGACAGAAAACTGTCCAAGACCGAAATGGCACGCCGCTAATCTAAGTTATCGAGAGTGAACCTTGACCTACCGTATTATTAAGTCAATAACCTAGTTACCTAGCTTTTGTACTGTTATTTAACGACAAGGAGTAAAACTATTTTTTTAATCTAGATACATGAGTGAATTTTCCTTAAATATTGATTTATTTGTTAATAAAAACAAATGTAGATAATAAATAAATGTTTTCGAATGTTAGGTTATTACAGTTTAATAATTTTGATATTACGTTTTCACTGCGTTTTACAAATAAATATGAATTTTTAGTATTACTCGTAAGTACAATTAATTATTCAGTTTGTAGTTACGTACATCTAGCCTAGAAATTTATTGTTTTTTAAATAGTATGGTACTAACCTGTTAATTGCACTCATCCGTCCATAGCACTTGCTTAATAAAATTAGGGTCAGTCGCATTTCGTAAACATTCTCCATATAATACTACCATTTCCGTATATTCGGAATTTGTAAAATTATGCATTTACGACGAATACGCGAGACTGAAATAAACAAACTACTGCTTGTATTCTCACTATTCTCTCCATCCCCTCTCCAAATGTGTGGCGTGATCTACAAATTTGGGGGGAAAGAAATGCGGGAAATGCGGGTTAATTTGAATAACACGCTGATGTTTTAGACGATATTATGTATGTAAACATGATGTGGCAACGATGTTTAATCCGGCATTTGATGGATCGGGATTGTCGTATGGGTGCGTCCTCAGAAAGTTCGTAGCGCACCAGGAGCGTCGTGTTACTGATTTTTATAGAGTGATTTGTTAATTTTTTTAAAGGTCGAGTAAATTTTTTTTTCGATTTTCTGCCTTTATTAGGCCTCCCGAATACGTGAAACTCTTAATTCAAAATTTGGATGCAATTAATAAAGCATTTGATATGTCGGTGCGTATAAACGTCGTTTTTCGTTTTTCCCCTGTACCCTTAACGTAAGTATTTGTTGATATAAAACCATAGTTTGAAAACACTATAAAAATCTAATCCTCCTACATTTATCATTCGCTTGATAAGAGAAAGAGAAACAAAAGTTTACTCAAATAAGTTATTTAAAAAGACAGAAGATGGTTCAAATAATATGCGAGTCCTAACTGAATCACATCACGAAGAGTAAAGTACTTTTAATAAAAAAGGACCAAACCAGTATAAAAAACTACAAAAATTATTTTTTATTATTTACGTTACAACTAGTAAGTGCACTTATTATTGGTTCCTATAATATCATTGTTTTAACAAACTAACACTATATGCTAATAATAAAATTAAATTTAATAATACTGTACATCATGGACGTTAAAAATTGCGTACAGGAAAAGAATCTGGCAAGTGGAACTGATTTAATTCAGAAATTATCTCTGGAAGACCAAAAAATTTAAAAAAATTGTTATAGTGAATGCAAAACTAAATCAAAGAGGTGAAGAAACAATTCATATTCAGAAAAAATATTAAGAATTAATACGAAAATTATTAAATTCAGGCCATAAGACACATTGTTCTCGTGTCAGGTATTTCATGAAAGTCGTGCGTTAAGCTTGCTGCAGACTATGCGTGTATTCGCGATTCATTGTGCGCGATTGGTGATATGCGAGGAATTCGTGAATAGTGTGTATATAACCATTAAACTTGAAATAACGTAAATTTTATAATGACCAAAATGGGATACATACTTGGAGTGATTGTTTCAAGAAAATCAAAACTCAGGAAGTCTTTAGATCAAACCAAATATTTACCTGAACCACAAAATATGAAATCACGTGACGCGAAAGCAATGTCTCTACCTTAAAATGTTCTCATAACAAAAAAGCTTCCAATCTGAAATAATTACAAATTAAATCATTCCCTTCCAAACTTCACGTACTACTCCAAAAAGTGCTTGGGTGCTTTCCACCCTTGATGTTTCTTGGAGCTCAAGTGGAACCGCAAATAATCAGCTCTCTTGCACTTGAAATCGCAGAGGTGGCAGGCGAAGGTGGCTTCTTTCCCGCATTCGTACTTCAAGTGCCTGCGAATGTTGCCTTTGAACTTGTAGCTCTTGTAACACCTAACACAGCTGAATATACCGTTGTGTTCCACGTAATCATCTAAAAATTACAGGGTTAGAGTAAAGTGAGCAGATACCATTAGTTACCCTTCACCGAGTCAGTCCAAGGAGAAAAGAATAAGTGAATATAAAAAAATGGTTGATACGCTACACTAGGCATTATTACTTTCTAAATCCTATATAATAGGAATAAGATGCGAATTTAAACAAATGCAGTCCTACAAGTTCCTTTTCTTCTACTTTTTGAGCAGGTTAAAAGTTTCTGGTAACGTCACAAATCCAAATATGTACTGATGACATTAATACGAATTGTAAAATTTTTAAGGCAACAATTTAAAATAGTTGACAGATGTCATTGTTAGGTAAATAAAAGAAAAGACAGTAAAAAGAATACTTTATTCGATAACTGTCTGACAATGTAGCGAAACATATTTATTCAAAATACCTATACCCCTTGAGTCACTGAAAATTTGCCATCCAAATTTTCTTGTCTTCGCAAAATTTAGAAAACGCATGGACTTGTTAATTTTTATTTTGAAGCAGATATTTTATGGATCAAATTTCTAACCCATTTTATACAATTGTATTTTACACGGAAAACGTTTCTTGGTTTGTCCTGAAGAATTCTTAAATATAGGCGAAACGTTGACTTGCCAATAAATTCACTACTTACTTTAGCTTTGGCCGCATGGAGTCAGGTGATGGTGATGGGCATTTTCAACATTTCCAAAGTAAAATTAGTAGTAAATGATTTTGATGATGTGAACTCTACATTGTACTGCACCCTTTTTTAATGAAAAATGTAGTAATTGCTTAGGATTGAGTTGGAAAAATGGTTGCTAGAGGAAGTTGTTGGGGTTTGGCTTTGGTGGCTGTTTTTGGTTTTTCCGTTTTGAGGAGTGAGTTTGGTGCACGGAGAAGGGAATCCGGGAAATTGTAAGAGCGAGTGAAGTCAAGATAGTAACCTAGTGTTGTCTCAAGCGTTCCCAAAGAGCTGATGAAACAGCCGAACCAGAGAGAGAGAGGCATATACTTGAAACATACTTCAAATGAAAGAAAAGAAACAATTTTGACATCAATCAATACTTATATTACAAAATTGTTTCATTTCCTTTATTTAAAAGTCAACTGTATTTAAAGTTTCACTACATCATTTTTAATTTTTCGAGAGCCGATTTTCTAAAATTAAAAAATATACAGGGTGTCTCAAAATAGAAGGCCATATCAATAACCACACATTCTTTGGACAAAAATAATGCGACTTTCCTTATGCCATTTTTTATTTGGGTGTCCCTGTTTCAATATACAGGGTGTTAAAGTTACATTTTAAAAAACTATTTTTGTTAATAATCCCATTGTTTTCTAAGATACACACTTGAAATTTTGCACGTACTTTTATCTTATTGCGGCACACTTATCATGTAATTTTGGTGAAAAAAATTGAAGGGCGAATGGAGGTAACTGAAGGATGCAATACCTTTATTTCCTCCAATTATTTCTAAATACGCCTATGCAGCTTTTTAAAATATAAAATATCAAACGTAGAATTTTCTTCTGATCATTTTATCTCTTTTGTAATTTTTTGTTTAAATGTTCCGTTTTGAAGAAAAACGGCAATTTATGGTGCCCAAAAATCTATCATTCACTATCATTTTCAAATGAAACTGAAATTTTGTGGATATACCTGTTATTACAATACCTTGGCAACTTAGCAAATCGTAATACTTACTGAATGAATATTTGCTGATTAAAATAAAAAGAGAATTTCTTTCAAAATATAAGGTTTTCGCTACATAAAAGGGCACGTACATGTGTTAATGAGGAGGGTGGGCAAGTAGAACGTTTGTTAAATTAGTAGTAATTAATAAATTATTTTATTTAATGTTATTTAGGTAAAACGTTATTATGTTGATCGTTCATTATTACTATTACTAAACAAGATCTTATTTTTTGGTTGATAAGAGAAGTGTATTACAAATGTTAATGCCATATTATTTTTTCAGTTCATAAGTATTTCTCATTTTATAAAATTTAAAATTATCCATTCTGTTTTAATGAGCAATTATTCATTCAGTAAGTATCACTATTTGCTAAGTTCAGTTTTACTTGAAAATGATAGTGAATGATAGATTTATGGGCACTACAAATTGCCGTTTTTCTTCAAAACGGAGCATTTAAACAAAAAATTACAAAAGAGATACAAATGATCAGAAGAAAATTCTACGTTTGATATTTCAGAAAAAGCTGCATAGGCGTACTTAGAAACAATTGGAGGGGATAAAGGACACTGCATCCCTCAGTTACCTCCATTCACCCATCAATTTTTTTCACCAAAATTATATGATAAGTATGCCGGAATAAGATAAAAGTACGTGCAAAATTTCAAGTGTGTATCTTACAAAACAATGGGATTATTAACAAAAATAGTTTTTTAAAATGTAACTTTAACACCCTGTATATTGAAACAGGGACACCCAAATAAAAAATGGCATAAGGAAAGTCGCATTATTTTTGTCTAAAGAATATGTGGTTAATGGTATGGCCTTCTATTTTGGAACCCTGTATATACCGTTAAACATAATATAAAACCACTTTCCATTTAAGATTTTAATGGATCTTTGTTTAAGTGTAAAAATTATGGGAATGATTACATCCACAAAATAAGACCAATCGTATTTTTAGTTTTTGTACTAAATAGGGAAAAAATAGGATGGCAAGTTTCCGGGTCATACTGTATATGTACTGTACATCTACTTATATACACGTTTTTTTATAAGAATTACTAAAAAATTCTGTATTCAGTATCTGATAAAGAACTGAGGTTTTAAGTCTAATAATAAGTATTCAAATATGAAGTCACTTATTTTATTTTTAGGGATTTCAAAGTTCCAGTTCATTTAGTATTCTAGCTATTCCAAGTTTTTTCCAAATAAGTAATGTATTAATTTCAGTGTTCCTAATTACGGCTTAAAAACTATTACTCCCCACTCTAAAACAAATACTTACAAACTAGTAGCTACCGCAGCCATAAATAAACCTAGACACCACAAACGGATATTAATAGAAAATTAAATTCTATTAATAACACAAATATGTAAAAAACACCCTTAGAGTTATGAACAGAACAATTAAAAGATCATATAACTCAAATAAAACTAGTAGAACAAATACATAGGCAATCATTAATAATGGTTACCAAAATAAGGGATAAAGAGATATAATTCTCTAACACTTATATATTTTACAGTTTGGGGAGATTCTGTATATTAGGAAACACCGACAAATTCAATATTTGGTCAGGTCTCGCATGAATAAACTTTTCTTGCTCCAAAAGTCCGAAAACATCTGGCACGTTTTGCACTTTGCATCTCTTGAAGTTGATGTGATTCTTCAAGGCCTGCTTGTGCCAAAACCTCTTGTGACAGTAACAGCAGGCAAAAGATTTGGATTTTCCGCATTCATATTTTAGATGGTTGTGTAAGGACGTGTTGTACTTGTAAGTTTTCTTGCAATTTGGACATACCACTGTTGATTTTTGAGCTAAAAATAAATTCTGTTAACAAGGCTTTAAAAATGTATACATAAGGTTTTTCTTTATATGTTTATGTAATATGTTTAATATTCTAAAGGATAGTCCAGCTATGTACATAGTAAAATAAAGTGCATAATAAATATATTTGATCACTACCACTGAAGACAGTTCTATCAATTGTTTCTAAAATTAGTATTAACAATTTCACAAGTGAAATGATGTAAATGATACGATATGATAAGTACCTGCTACAATGTAGGTCGCTTCCTGTAAGTCGAGCCGCTTAGGCTGAGCAGGAAGTAAGCAGACCACTTACATCTCACCTGCACTCATTTTATATGTGAAAATACATATGAAGGAACAGCCAGTTCAATTGTCGGTCATCTCACCTATGGCATACTGATGAGGGCTAACAAGTCCGAAATCGGTCTATGTCTGGTGGTGTGGCCGACAAGGGTTCTTGGCTGTTCACACAGATACTGCAGGAGAAATTCAATGCCGATCGGGGCATTAGTCCCCAAAGTAGTTGTTTCCTGCAGTATCATTTACAGATTTAATGGCTCGTCGCCCAGGACGAGAGGTCTGCGTTAAGTACCTGTTGCTCCTGTAAGTCGAGCCGCTTAGGTCGATCAGGAAGTAAGCAGACCACTTACATCTCAAGTGATATGATGATAAAAACTTCCGAAAGGGGTAAATAACTTAAAAACAGTGTATTAAGCGGTGTAGACACGCTACATCTAACGTCCATTCGCACCAGCATTGAATTACACCTGAAAAACTTATAGCAAACAGCTAAAGTCACTCGTCAGCAGGTCACCAGACATATACCGGTTTCGAGTTTATTAGCACTCGTCAATATGCTCATCGTCTGCTAAATCGCGTCGCCTTTGTAAAACGTCTGTCGAATCACCTGAATTTCAATCTAGAATTCTTCAATGTGCTGTAGTGTATCGACACCTATGTTAGTATTTGGAAACATACACTTCAGGCCTTTTTCAGAATTTGACATTTGATATTGAGACTGTAATAACCTACTTATTTAATTTGGTTTGTAAAAATGTATGTGTTTTATATCTACCACTTTAAAAGTTTAAAATATGTAACATTACCATTTCTGTACTCCACACAACTACTTCCGTCCTAATACTGTAGATTGTTATAAAATACATACATAATCATGGACTACTACTTCACTTTCACCATGAAAAACACAATACTTCATTATTTTAAGTTATATCAATTTATAAATTTAAAAATAACACGTTAACAGAAATGTACACTCAACAGATATTTGAAATCTGTCATAATTTTTAAGAAACGTCAAATTACTGACAGAAAGTGCTCCCACGCGCGGTGCGTCACTGCAAATGGACAAAGGAACAGACTAGCGCTGCGATTTAACAGACGATGGTACGCCATAGGTGAGGTATCTGACGAATAGTTCTAGCTGTTTTCCATTTAACCCGACACTAGGGACCATGAGTACGCGGTATAGGACAAGCTACATCTAGCGGCCATTCGCTAGTCTATGCCAGACTGAAAACCACAGATACGAAGCGTTCTACATCGCAGTAGACACCATTGAAAGCTATTGTGCTCTACCTCGTTCGGCAAGAAGAATATTGTACAAATAGTAATTCATTTTCGACAGGAAGAGGCATGAATTAAGAGTATCACTATCAAATTGAAAAAACTCTGTTAGTAAAGATATTTATTTAGGATTAATGTAACGTTAATATATTGTTCCAATATAAGAATAAAATCAACATAATTATTAAAATATGTTCAAACATTAATTCACACTTTTAGCCATATTCGGATGATTTTTTTCTTGGTGAGCCGTAAGCTGTTGCTTGGCCCAAAAAAATTGTTTGCAAAACCTGCAGTAATGCTGCTTGATTTTTCCGCAGTTAAAATTGCGATGGGTGCTCAGCGATTGGTTTCTCTTGAACCGCTTTCCACATTTGCAGACGTATGGAAATTTTCCGCCTGATTTTGCAGTGTCTTTCCCTTTAGATTGAGTAGATTCGGCTACGTCGGTCAAGCTCGTATTTTCAGATTGTTGCAAATTTTTAGCTACGGTGTGTCTCTTTATCCTGATGATCTGAATCTCCGAATTGGATTCTAAAGCAACAAAAAAATATCGATGTAATACCAATAATAAAAAAAAGAATTATTTTAAGAAAAATAGTAACAAGTAAGGCCCGCTACAGACTATGCGTGAATACGCGATGCGCGGTTTTTAAGTAATTCGTGCATCCTGTGTAGGACACACTATTCGCGAATTCTTCGCATATTACGCATCGCAAATCGCGAATTCACGCATAGTCTGCAACTGGCATAAGAGATTAAGGGGTATTTAAAAAACACTCCTTTATAAATAAATTATTTACTAAAAAAATTTACAAAATAACTAAAATATGTTCAGCAAAATTAAAATTATCTATGGGGGCATGTATTATATTTTTACTGTAGAATTATCACCTGAGCACTATATGTAGTGGATTTTTCTGTGATTTTTATAATGTTATTAAAAAACAAATCCATATCATGTTAAAAAAATATAGACCAAACTGATCACTGTATATTTTCTATATTCTGTTACAAAGTTGACTCGAATGATATAATTTGATAATCTAGCACTAGCAGTATGGGACATATTATGTTACAAGGCATTAAAAAAAATCATATGTGAGCCATTTTGTATATGAGGTTTCTTAATATATGAAGAAAAAAGTTAGGAATCCAGCAATCCTGTAATATCTACCTATGTTTACTAAAAAATAAATGCCAATGTCATAATGTTAACCTTATTAAAATATATTTTTTATGTGCTTATACTTATATATTGAACTTATTCAAGTACTTGCATACATTAAGTACAACATTTATACAAAGTAATAACATGATTATATACAGGGTGTAACTTTGAATGGAGGTCAGATGTTTACAGAACCTATATATAGAGACAAAAAATAAATGCATATTTATTGATAACAAATTATTAGCTTAATTACGCGGTGGAATGTTGGTTATTTATTGCCTAGGTCAATAGTGCGAAATAACACAGCAGGCTGTATTGTTACAACTGCAATGGAAAATTAATTTATGAATATGCATTTTTTCATAGTAAAATAGTGTTTTTGTACAAATGAAATGTAATTTTACGTTATGTATATTTAGAAAAAATCATGTAATTTTACATGAAATATGAAAATGTACGGTGTGAACAACATGTAAAATTACAGTAATTTTTAACTGTGTAGGCTTGAAAAAAGAAATTCAAATCATTATTTAAACCCTGCTATTACTGACCGCTAACTGCCTCGATTTATTCACAGTTCCCAAAACAACTCGGTGTCAACCTGATGCAACGTTGCCAAATATTTTCCTAGTATTCGACATCATAAATAAACGGTTGTATTCACTATCTTAAAAACTCTTACGTTTTTTCTTGCTCACTTCATTATTAAATTAGCATTTTCCGAAGTCTGCACTATAGAAATTCTATTTTGGTTCTAGTAAAAATTTTACGCAAGTTGTAAATTTCCCTTCTGCATGGCTGTCTCGTAACGTAACTGATGCCAATCAAATTAACTATAATAACAGGTGTCCACCTAAACTAGGTCAACGGCAGAGTTCATGAGACTAAGACCTCAACGTAGCATATAAAGTTATAAAAAATCAAATTGTTTTTATAAATTTTCTATTGCAGTTGTGTCTTCACTTCTTTAATTTCATATAGTCGGTTTAAAAAAGAAACAACAGGCAGCACTGACTGATGATAATCTTATACAACTGAGATTGGGTGGGATGAGTCAAAAATTGAATTACGACTGATCTATTTATTTGATTGATATAAAGTTACGTTAAAAACTGATCCTAACTTAAAGTTAAAGAAAGGATTGTATTATTGAATAATACATATTTGATTTACAACAATACCACTATAAACTGTCATAGTCTACAATTTGTTATTTTCCTACTAAAACAGAAATTAGCTATAACAAAATGCGAATTTAACTTTATACATACATTAAATAATTTTATTGTAGTCCTAGAATTAATTTGCACTTACTGCAATATTACCCTATTATATTTTTTATCTACAATCACTTCTTTTTAAGTAGTAAACTTAACAATTGTCAAATTTTGTAAAATTTGCGCAGTATAGTTGAGATAATTTTAGTTGAAAATATTGACAGTGATATCCCGAAAACAACTCATTAGAAATGCTACAGAAACTGTAACTTTAGGTTTGTTTCAGAAATATCAAATAAGAGAAGTTATATAACCTATTCGTGACATGGTATAAGTCGAAGAAAATTTATAAATATTCAGAAAACGTACTCCTCACCTATTTTTGTGAGGAAGCAGACATTAAAATCGTCATCATTATGATCGATTTACTCGATGCTAAAATCCACTTTATCTACAAAGAATGATATTGACTTAACCAAGTTCAAAAAGTTGATGGGATTTTTAAAGAAGCAAAAAGTTGGATACAAACCTAAGAAATAAAAAAAACTTGAAATATGAAGGAAATATACCTATTACAAGGTAAAAAAGGTAAATTCTGTGCATATTGATTATAGTAAAATCTGTAACTTAATTGAAATATCTTATTATAGCTGATACTAATTCAAGATAATTCTCAATCAACTTCTGTTATTCTATAGAAAGTATATAACCTTGAGATCTAGAAACAAAACACACCATCACGATTATTCTTAAAATTTAATAAAGACAAGTATTTTAATCAAATGGTAGGAGTGGTTGTTATTGCTAAAATACCAAACGATATTGCTAGTTATGTTAACCTACTAGAGTTAACACAAGACAGCCATAAATAAACCTAGACACCACAAACGGATATTAATAGAAAATTAAATTCTATTAATAACAGAAATATGT
This sequence comes from Monochamus alternatus, assembly GCA_037114965.1. Lineage (NCBI taxonomy): Eukaryota > Metazoa > Arthropoda > Insecta > Coleoptera > Cerambycidae > Monochamus > Monochamus alternatus. The sequence continues at coordinate 143,124,542 of CM073426.1, read as the reverse complement.
AAAAAAACACCCTTAGAGTTATAAACAGAACAAGTAAAAGATCAAACTCAAATAAAACTAGTAGAACAAATACATAGGCAATCATTAATAATGGTTACCAAAATAAGGGATAAAGAGATATAATTCTCTAACACTTATATATTTTACAGTTTGGGGAGATTCTGTATATTAGGAAACACCGACAAATTCAATATTTGGTCAGGTCTCGCATGAATAAACTTTTCTTGCTCCAAAAGTCCGAAAACATCTGGCACGTTTTGCACTTTAACTTACTTAATTGAAATATCTTATTATAGCTGATACTAATTCAAGATAATTCTATCAACTTTCTGTTATTCTATAGAAAGTATATAACCTTGAGATCTAGAAACAAAACACACCATCACGATTATTCTTAAAATTTAATAAAGACAAGTATTTTAATCAAATGGTATTAGTGGTTGTTATTGCTAAAATACCAAACGATATTGCTAGTTATGTTAACCTACTAGAGTGTAATTCGGCTACTTTATTGGTCCATAATGGGGGTAACATTTATACAATTGAAGCGACACGGAGGATGGAAGAGTTCTACAGTTGCAATAGGATACATAGAAAATAACAATGAATGAAAAAAATTAAACAAGACGATAATTTTAACTAGACCATCAAATAATGTAAGTACAAGTAATTGAATGTAGCAATTATAGTGATGAAAATTTTACCATATCAGAATATAACTGTAATATGCCTTCTGGATCTGGAATTATTATTAAATATTGTAAAGAATGTTCTTTCAGCGTCTAAATTACGAATGTTAACCAATAAACTTCTTACATTTGTTATATTTCTCATAATTAATGTCCTCCTTGTAATAAAGTTAATAATTGAAAAGTTTTATTTTGATGAGTGATTGTAGATAAAACTTTGTATGCATTACGAGCAAAAAGTGACATTATTGTGACTCTCGAGCAATAATGTATCACATTTCGCTCTTAATACTTAAATAACTATTATTATTTAAGACACTTGCAAATGACATTAAAAAATACATTTATTTATTGCACTCGTCCACCGCTTTATTAATCGTCTATGTTTTGGACAACACGTATCTGAAAAGAGTTTCTAAAACTTAAACTACACTCTTGCTCTATAATGTACTCCTATAATATGCTCCTTGCAACTCTGTTTTCTTCTAAATTTCATGTGGCAATACGAACACTCATGCAATCGTTCCTTTCCACAGTCCTGACTGATATGAGAGCTCAGAGTGTGCCTATTTTTATAAACTTTTCCACATTTCGGGCAGGAAATAGGGCCATCAGGTGGTCGACTGCCTAAAATTAAGTATGATTACCTTTACATTTCATTACAGATAAAGACGTGAACATCAGGGTCGGTATACTTAAAAGGAATATAGACAGGGAAATAATGATTCTATTCAAATATTTTTCAATGTGACAATATACAATTGAGTAAAAGTACAAGATACTGTATAAACATACAGATATGTCATTTATTAATTTTTCAGCGTTTGTGTACAATTTCACAAACAACATAAAAAACGTTTAGCCTACAAACACATGCATCCTCATGTATTTTATAAATACAGAGTGACTCAAGTTTATTGTCGACCCCGAGTATATCATATTAACGTTGTTCATATGAGCAGTTTTCCAAAAATGGGCATTTGTTAGTGTTACAGCTTAAGAGGCCGTCGCGCGCTTGAAATAAACAGATTTTATACGCTCGGCCCATAACACTTATTATAAATATATTAATAAAAAAATAATCGAAAGACAAAGTTGTTTTCTAAGGCTGCTTTTTCAAAATGAGTTTTTAATTATTTAAATTTAATGAGCAAACTGTGCAAGAAATCGTCATATTTACAATTTATTTACTAAAAAATAAAGGCTTAAATCGAAAATTGGTTACACGAGGGAAGTAAGTCTGTAAATTGATAAAAAATACTCAAAATTCTATGTTAAATGCCGAACGTCTACAACTTCAGAAACGAATATATTTTAAATGTTGCAACCACGTGTGTTTCACTTAGTGGGATGGGCTTAGAGATTGGTAAATGCGGGCAGGACAGGAGTTCAAAGAAATACTTAGTCAGTTATAATCAATACGTTCTCAGTTGAGACAGTATTGAATGAATCGATCTTATGGAGTTCGATGCTGATTCTTTTGTTGGCGGTGGTGTCTAAACCTTTCTTGTAGAATACATTTTTCCGTTTAGACCAACTATATTTATTTTATATAAAAATTTACCTGTTCCCAAATCTTTGTTCTTCTGTTTTTCTCATTATGGAAAATATAGATATTTTTAACTCGTCGAATGAATGCGCTGTCCTATTTCTGAAAACATCTTTTGCGCACAAAGTTAATTTCTTGAAAAGTGTAACACCCTAAACTGTTTTTAAAAAAACTTTTTTATAGTTTTGATTACATTTGCTCGATATAACTACATATCAATAGTAAATAATTAATATAAGTTTGTAATGCACAAATTTGCTGGGCCGACTTTGGAACATTTTTTTTCGAAAAGGCGTTAAGTTATTAAAAATTGGTGTATACCGTGAGAAGTACTGTAGTTTTTTATATAAGCTGTAAAAAAAACTACGAACATAAGTAAAATCATTGATTTACAAGTGCGATGTAACGAAAACCGTAATAATTGTCAAATAATGTCCCAAGCATCGATAATTTGATTTTATTTTTATAAAATGCGGCCCTACTAAAAAAAGTTGTACAAGTTCATTTTAGATACTAAAAATGTCCTTCTACAAGATGGTTATATTTTCTTAAAAACGAAACCTAATTTAACGAGTGAGGAATGACATGTATGAAAGGTTTAGGGCGCGAGGTCAAATTACGATGAGTTCTAGACAAAAAAAAATTGAGTTGCTGCATCTTACAAGATGAAACTTTGCCTCCTAGAATATATACAATAAGCGTGGCATATGAATGATGGTATGTGTATATAAGTGAAATATACTGATAGAAAAAAACGAAATAGTGAAAGGTCGGTTAAATTTACATAAAAAATAATATGCATCATAGCTAATTTTTTTAGTAGATGTAAGTTACTATCCTGTTAGGTACTGTTTTTTTATAGATTTTCATTGATAATAAATAAATGCATGATGAAAATTACTTTTAATCTAATAATGCTTAATTTCATGTACATACATTATAATTAATTATCGTAAAATATGAATAATTAAGTAAAATAAATTACAATGCAAGATTTTTCATAGAATAATTTTAATTTACTGGTATAATAATTTGTATAGTTAGTCAACTTAAAGGAGGGCACCTGAAGAAGCAATCTTAAAAATGCAGAAATAGGTCAGATCTCATCTATTGTGGTTGAATTTTCGAGTTCCCACAATTTCAAAAATGAACTTAGATATTTATAATGTTTTTATAAAACCAGGTTAGTAAATTTAACTAGATTAATTTTTAATTTAGATAATTACTGAATAAAACTATGTCTGTGGAATTGTTTATTAGCATTTTGGCATTTGGTATCAGAGAGCATACATATGACTTCATTGATAGGAATTGTAGGAGATTTTATTTATATTAGCTTAAAATACCTTTCTAATACAGTAAAAACTAATTTATTTTGTTTTACTTATTTATTCATATTTTAGGGTTATTATGTGTATACACATAAAACTTTGTAATAATAAAGTAATTTTCGTCGTGCATTAAGTATCTTTTATTTCACAACAACAGAAAAGCGTAACTTCTTTCCACTAAAAAAATGATATACTTAGGTACTAGTAAAATATCTTACATTACAGGTATAATTTGCAGTAGTACAGGTTTTTTTCCTACTACAGCAAAATTACAATATAATAGTAATGAGGTTTTTATAAAGTAATTCTACCACAACAAGTAAATTAGATTACTAAAGTGGGTTCTTTTATAGTAGTAAATCACTTAACTGGCACCAATTTGGTCAAATATTTTGGCATCAAAAAAAATCAGTGTTATGCCCTAACAAGAAATAATTTATGGAAAAATGTCCATCTGTGAACTCTTCAATTTTAAAATTATTGCCACATATTTGCGACTTCAACGATAAATATGATTCACTCTATATTTCATATTATTCCTAATTAAATATTGCTTAGGATAAAATTTTAAAACGAACTGAACCTACTATATTCACATGTTTATGTAACGATATATCCGTATTTTTACATCTTAGGTTCGTGAACTGTAATGTAATGTATTTTCAAACTATGTTTCCTTTTAAAAGTCATTTTACAGTCCAGGCAAATGTATTTTCCTTCCTTTCCGCAATCCAAACTCAAATGGCTCTGTACCGTGTGCTTATTTTTGTACATCTTACCACACTTTGGGCAACATATAGGACCAGTCACTAAAAAAAAATTATTGTACTGTATCTCATACGACATATTTTGAAAATTAAGAAATGCAGTTATGGATTCTTTATCTACGTGCAATTAGGTAATTGCTTAAAATTGTTCAATGTTTCCAATGAAAATAAAACTGCTTCTCATTATTTACAATTTATTATCTATACAATCTGACGGTGAGTGTTTAGCAATGCGATGTTTCTTCAAGTCAAACTTTCTTTTAAACGAAGCATTGCAGAGATCGCAATAATGCTTGACGAATTTGCCGCAATCTTGTGATTTGTGTACTTTGAGACAGTTCAAGTTCCTGTAACTCCTCTGGCAATTTGGGCATTTCACTTTTCCTAAAATATTTAGTTCGGATTACATTAAAGTATATGAACAGAACATTATTTAAAAAAATGTGAATGTGAGGTTTAGAATAGCTGCAAACAAATGTAACCTACATCATAAACTGAATAATCTCATCATATGTCTAAGAATATTTTTTATAGTCTGTTTAGAAGTGAAAGAGAGTAATAAAAACTTAGTATGTATGCAAATCGTAAATAAATGTAGTACTGGTGCTTATAATCAATATGTTTATATTATGTATTATCGGTATAGATGAGGTCTACTTTTAAAAAAACTTTGTGTGATCGAACCGGACTAAATTGTAGCAGGTAGCTTAAATTTAATCTCCGACAATCCGTCTTTGTCTATGCGCCTTCAATTTCTCAGTCCATTTCTCTTATAAGTAAGTAATATAAAAACAGCATTTCAAAACTAGAGGCTACTTTAAGCATCATAACCGAGTTAAGAGAGTTTTTAGTAATTCAAATAAAATTATTCAATATTATTATCAAAATATTTATTTAAATTTAATGAATAGACTTTTATTCCACACAAAAATATATATTTTGAGAATTTAAATTATGGTGAGTAACTGTAGTATTGTATAAATATACAATAAAGAAAATAAAAAAGTAGGTATATTAAAATTCATCCTCCTAGATTGATAACAAAAGGTTCCACAGTAATGGCAATTAAATTATCGAGTTCCCACATTTTCTCCTCTTCCTTTTGTATATGATGTATACATCTTTTCCAGTTATCTGCAGTTACTCGTTCCAAGGAATTTTTTAACAAAATATTTACCTCACTTAATTTAAACGTCGTATTATTTCGCGCTACATCTCCTTTTACCTGCGCCCAGACTAATTCAATTGGGTTAAGTTCACAGTGATAAGGTGGCAACCGTAGTACCGTTATTTGGCTATTTGTTGCCATTTCATCGATAACATATTTTTTCTGATCTTTATTAAGATTGACATGTGTCAAAAACTCCTTTTTCACCATATTTGTTTTAAAAGAAATGTTTTTTTCCGGATAACCATTGAATTATATCGGCTTTCCTCCAAGTAGTCGTAGGCGTCCGCTCGGTTCGCCGTGAATGATAATTGGCATTATCCATGACAATTACAGACCCCGGAGGAATAAAATCCAACATCTGTGTAAAATACTCTTCGAAAACATCTGCGTTCATGTCTTCGTGATAGTCACCTGTATTTTTAGATTCAAATAAAAGTAAACCGCCATCTACAAAACCACTGGCACTACCTATATGTGTCACTATTAATCTTCGCCCTTTACCTGAAGGTGCCTTGAACCCTGTTGAAAGTCCATCCAAAAATGCTTGTCGAAAACTATTTACATTTTTATCTTGCCATACTTTTGTTACAGTATATCCCTCGTTGGCCCAAGTTTCGTCTAGAGAATAAATATTCCTCTCTTCATCACGGAATTTTCTAATTGATCTTAAGTAGGATCTTCGCCAACAAATAATTGCATCTTTATCGATAATAACTGACTTCTTGTTCTGCTTTTCCCAGCAAAAATCAACTCTCGTAAGACGGCCCATAATTTGCTTCTATTGATTTTTGGCAAATCGTTGTCCTCTGAAAGTTCACTTAAAATTTTGTTTAGCGTTGGTATTTCTTTTTTAAAATAAAATGAGTGTACTTTTCTGCGAATGACATTTTTGAAGAAATCATCTATAACGACTTTTGACCTCCCTGTAGATGATTTTGGAGGATTTACAGTATCTTGTTCATTTTTTGTTTCCTTTAAAAGTCTGTAGATAGTCGATTTTCTAATCCCTATCATTTTGGAACACTTTTCCACGATGTCGTCAACACTGTTGGTAGAATTTTGGTGTTTCAACGCATTAAATACATTGAATATAATAATCTTCTCATTCTGTTTCAGCGCACATCTTTTCACGCCTTTAGCAGGTACGTAATCTGATAAGCTATACATTTTACCCAAACAATATTATATCCACTGGCACAATAGTCACTAAACACAAGTCGAATTTTACTCTACTGCACTAGCACGTCTTCGTATATTCAGCTCTAAAACTGGATTGATCTGTCACAATACACTGGCTCCTGCCCTTCGATGTATCCAGTAAAATATACTAATGTACGCCCATTACCCGTTAGCATTAGTGTTACCCGATAATTACCTGAAATATTACCACGCCTATGGCCGGTTCTTATCTCGGGGTTTTATTAGTCTATTTCCAAATAGACTAATTTAGTTCAAATGCATGTCACATACATAATATCCAAATTGAGTGTTGAACGAGTCAAAAGGTTTTTGAAAAGAATAATAATAATTATGATTAAGTGATAGTAAAATATTATTTAAAAAAGATAAATTACAGTTAAACTTAAAGCTAAGTATAAAAAACAAACAATACCTAAAATACCTGGCATAAAACGATGAAATACATTTAATAGACAATACATTTAAAAATAATTAAATAGGTAGTAGCAATATTCATATGCAATGTAATAAGCATTTGTATTAAAAATTATTTAAATTCTTTTTTTTTTTTAATTTTGATAGGTAAGGCAGTTGTGATATTAGATATTATAAACTCCGATTACGGAACAAGACAAATTTTGCGTTAATACATCTTTATTTCTTGTATAGTTGTTTCTGATAGTTATCGAACAAGGATTTATTTTCAGTCACAAAAATGACCGCTTCATAATTATATAAAGTTGATAAAGTGAGTACACCTTTACAAATCAAAACGGATTTTCATTGTGATAAAATATTCCCAGGACATCACTATACAGGATGTTAGAAGTTTGACTAGCATAATTTTAACAGGCGATAATCTACATCAAAATGAACAAAAAGGACTCGAACAATTATCAAAATGTCGAGTTTGATGAAACATTGCATTATGATATTCTATGTAGAAAACTGCGGTGAAATTCCTAAATTAATTGCACATCAAACTCGATATTTTGATAATTCTTTTCATAAAAACGGTTGGAATTAGAACCCATGTTATATGAAACTTGTTTGTTTGTTTTGATATATTACTATCGCCTGTTAAAATTATGTCAGTCAAACCACTAACACCCTGTATATCAAATATAAGATGACTTTCCAAGACAAAGTAAACATATGTGTTCAATTCACAAACTAAGACAAGGCGACTTACTTCAAAAATAAATATTTATTTGGGCAACTTATACTTATGCTTAAAAATTGCATGTTGCTTCAAGTTGTGTTTCCTCTTAAACATTAAATTACAACAAGGGCATTTAAATTTGGGGAGCTTTCCGCAATCCTGGGAGAGATGAACGCTTAAGCAGCTGCTGTTTTTGTAGAATCGACCACATTTTGGGCACACCACTGGATCTCGAGTCTTCCCTACAACGATTACACAACCTTAACAAATGTTCTCGCTGTAATAATAAACACCGAATATGTATACAGAGTTAACTACGACTAAGTCAAATATTTGAAGACCCAAAAATTAATTTATAGTGAAAAAAAATTTAATTATATTAAACCCTTATTTACCGCCTGGCTTTCTGTCAGGTGTACTTCTGGATAAATTTTTAAACTTACTGTGTTGTCGGGGAATTAAATTATGTTAATACCAATAATAGCAACAATATTAACAATAATCGACATAAAATAATTAGTGCTATTTTAAACTATAACATCCCAAGATGTTTACAGTGTTCTGTAAAAATGTTTCTTAGACCCTTAAAATATTATATTTTAAGCTTTGACATGTTCTTTGATGTTTGGAGAGTATGCAACTAGCAATGTTACATTCTAGGTTATGTTATTTTAGAACAGTTAGTGATTAATTTTTAATTTTATACGTTTTACAGCATAGTACAGTGTTTACCTTTCTTTGTCACGTAAGTATAAATAAAAATTAAATGTATTTACAAATCAGCTACACTAGATGCAATTAGGATTCACTAATTCACCTTAAACTATATACCTCAGTTAAAAAGATATTCATATATTCTTCTGTGTATTACAATTTTTTCTGGTAAAAACTAACTGTTTTTTAAGTAAATTATGTATCTTTTCTCCTCCCCCCTGCCTCTTCTGCAAATCTCCAAACTAAAGGAAAATATTTTACAATTTATAAAAAAAATCGGCTGTGCACAAATGAAGTAAAATTTTTCTCTGTGTGTAACTTGGACACTGACGATTTTATGTAATTGAGACGAAAATTTCTGGAAAAAGAGAATAAACAAAGGGAGAAAACAATGAGATGTTTATTTATCTATTTTAATTTTAATTTAAGCTGGTCCATCAATCACTTTGCAAGATCGACATGTAAGCAAGGGAAAAAATTAGACAAAGAAAATATGTTTGTTGTGCACATTAGAAATGTGTCTTTTCATGTTATCGTTCCGTTTGAACTTCTTGTTACAGTAGTGGCATTGAAACTTTGGTTCCACCCCGCATTGTTGTATTAAATGTGTTGACAGAGACCATTTGTTTTTAAACATTTTTGTACACTTAGGACACATCACAGAGTTGTCGCTGGAATCTAAAACTAATAAAAGTAGTCAATATATCAATAATTTTATAATAAATTATTTACATTCTACTTCTTTTTTTTTTCTATAATTAGTTTCAGTTTCATCTGCTGTAGGGGTTCCTTCATATTTTACCTATTAAAACAAACTGTTCTACAAAAATTAAGGAAGTTCACAATTATCGAGCTTTCTTTTAAAGGTTGACGTTTTTTATTTTCCAAAGGGTTCTAGATAATAAATAAAATGTTTACTTTTTTATCTGAGTGGTTTTTTGCTCATTGAATGACTTTTTCAGTTTTCGGCTAGCTCTTATCTTTGGTCTTTTTAAGAGTTTTGGATCAGTCGTTATTACAAGTTTATATAATCAACTCTTATTCAAGACCTACAAATTTTGTTTTGCTAACTTCTTTCAGGTCAGTGAAAGCGTAATTGCAAGGCTTGTGCAACCATATAGAGAAACAGGAAATGTCATTGAAAGTCCGAAAAGTGGATGTCCAAGATCTACTTTCCCTGCACAAGACCGGTTTCTAAAAGTATCATGCAACAGCGACTTTTAAACATAGTCGACCCTTCCTTTGGTACGCAGAAATCGTAGAACTATCCAGGAAGTCCATCCATTCAGAAGTGATACAGTCGCTGTTTGCGGAGGCCTTTGCTTTAATGGGCATACAGAGTTGTTGGTGCTTGATGGAAACAGATCTACGTCGAACAAGTTATCAACAATGTCATCTCTTTGTTTCCTGTTGCAACTGCACCAATTTTTTTTATTTCTCGGCGATAATGCGCCACTTCATCGTGCGAGAATTGTTGTCGATGTTCTGGAAATTCGTAGTATTCCGCACTTGGCACTGCCGCCTCTCTCGCCAGACCTCAATCCAATTAAACACGCATGGAACCGACTACAAAGAGCCTTAGATTCGCATGATCTACCTCCACATACACTTCAGGAACTCAGAGAACTTTTACCACGCCTGTGGTGAGAAATTGATCAAGGCTACTACAACAACCTGATACATAGTATGCAAAGGCGTTGCTAGGCAATCATTGAAGTGCGAGGAAGACATACACCCTGTATTAAACTTTTTTTTGTAATTGTTTTAAGAATTTGAATTATGTATTAAAATCACCAAAAATAAAATTTTGCAAAAAACTAAAAATCCTTTCGAAAGAGGAACAAAAAAGCCAGAGTAAACATTCAAGATAGCATATCAAAAATATTTTTGAACAAAAGTTGTCAACCTTTAAAAAAAACTCGAGATTTGTGAACTTACTTAACTTTTGTGGAGCAGTTTATTTAACAATAACTGAATGAACAAACAACAATAAACTTTGAAATTTTATTCGATTACTATGAATGCATAGTATAAATATGCCTCTTCAAATTACTTCTTTTCTTGAACTTTTTCGAGCAATAGTGACATTCATGTATGCGTTCCAATTGGCAGTCTTGGTGTAGATGAGACTTCAGGGATTTTATATTTTTGTACATCTTGTTACACTGGTGGCAGCGGACTGGACTGTAGTTTGGATCTACTAAAATAGCAAATAATGGAGTATTACAGTTCTTTAAATATTTTTATCATTATTTTTTAGTGTTGGCATCTTCTCTTGCTTTTTGTTGATCTTATCTTGGTTTCATAAGACAATACCAAGAACTGACGACTCGAATTGTAAGGCAAAACAAGATTTAAACAAAAGCCTTGCGAGACAAGAAATATAATATGACGGATGTAGCGCCCTCTAGGAAATATGTCGAAATAGAAAACATATTATATATAATTTCTCATACCAAAAACATCTATTCCAAAATGTTTAAGTTGATACATTATTACAAAAAAATCACTTTTTTAATTCCAACTATGACACCCTGTATATCTTTGTTATAAACATTTTTTTAAGGCAAGTTCGCTTAAATCGTTATCGCTTATTGCCATTTCACTGCAAGAGCTGTCTGTTTCGCCTATTTCATTCATCACTTATTACTTATTTTGTAAAACTGGCCATTTCTATACTTTATAACGTCTATCAATCGATCACTGTCAACGATCGATCATATCGATAGTTACGTGTAACTTGTAATTTGTAATAAAGTGCCATGTTTCATATTTGTAAGCAATAGTCTCACAAGAATCATGCAAGAGTATTGCAAAATTGCCAAATAAGAAATTTATGTGACTCTCGTACAAGACTTTGAAGAAACTGTTGTCATATTTTGCAAAACAAGACAACTTTTTCAAAGTTTGCAAGATTTCTTGTCTCAGCTAATACTATTAGTTTTGGTTACATATATTTCCTAAACGATTATTCGTATAGTCTATTCAATTCTTCTTTTTTATATTTACTGAAATGACCCGTTCACTATTATTACAACGAACAATATAAAAATGTTATAATAAACATCAAAAAATAAAACAGACTAGATGCTTCAGAATGAATCTAATTTTTATTTGCAACCATTATGATGGCAATTAAAAAAAAACAAGAAAAAATATTAATAATGAAGTAATATACATTTTTTGAATATTATTTTTTTTACATTAATATACACAACTAAAGCCCGGTACAAACTATGCGTGAATTCACGATGCGCAATGCGTGGTTTGTAAGGAATGCGTGCATCGTATGTAGGGTTTTTATGAATGGATTTTGTAACAGTCAAGACCCTACACACTATGCACGAATTCCATACAAATCACACATAGCGAATCGCGAATTCACGCATAGTCTGTAGCGGGCCTAAGTATTGGATTCATTCATTTTTATTTTATTTTTTGTAATGGCGATTTACATACAAATTATCTAATCTACGTTTGCTGTATTATTTCGTAATCACAGTAAATTCTTTTAAAAATTCGATCAAATGACTGCATTGTGGTACTTCTCCAAATGCTTTTTCAAGTAGTATTTCCTTTTGAAGATCGCCTGACAAGTGGAGCAGGTGTGTACCTCTGAATTACAGTCAAGCTTGCGATGTACTCGCAGCGATTCGGTGTTTTTATAGAATTTAAGACAACCCGTACACTGCAGTCTATCTGAAAATAAAATAATTCGTGAATAGAAACAGGTCCTTTATCACTCAAGAATGGCAAACAGTGATAGATCAAAAAGGTTTTATCTCCATACAGACATGGTAGCAGGGGTATTTTACAATATTATTTTAACGCAAAAAGTTTATAAAAAGATGGATTTTTATGTTATTCGATTCTGCAGTAGATAGAGGCCAAGGATTTCTGTAAAAAATGTAATTGTCAGCGAAAACTAACAGAAGTAAATTATCATTATGACTAAGTAATATCAAACTACAGCGAGCTGCAAAAATCTGGAATAAATTTATTGAAAAATCAGGTGTTCGTTTATGGAAAATCACTCGCACCCGCCAATTTTTATTTTTAGCTGCGCATTTTTTAAACCAATCTTAATGTATGAAGTAAAAATAGTATATTATACACCAAGGTAGAAAAGTATGCCATTTTACGTGCCGAAGCTATAATGGTTTATATAGTATTTTTTCCACTACTAACTACTACACCTTAAATCGAGTTTCAATAATTGACATGCAGTTTCACAAAATTTGAAAAAATACTCTAAAAACGCTGATATCATGTACAAGAATCAAGTGGTACTCTTTTGTTTGAAATCAAACTTTGTGACATTTCACACCAATAAATTTGCAATTAATTTAATTTAAAGCTATAAATCATGGAAAGTGAAAGTGAAATGGGCTGCACACCCCCTGAAATGGGTAAAATTGCAGATAATGTTGATAACCAACTCCTGCCAGAAAAGTCCAAACATCTTTACGTAAAAGCATACACAGTTTCTTCCATGTTATGCGTGCTGTGGTTCTGTACTTCTATAAAGTTATCAGGTGTTATTTTCATTATTTAACTTGGTTCATAAATCAAGGTCATCATTATTCACCCAGGTCAAAAAGAAGAAGAAGTTTACGCGTCAAATATAAGTCGATAGTGGTGGATTATGGTCAACTTTTTTAAATAAAACCCCTCCTTTCTTATTCAGTTTACCATGCAATTCTAAGCATTTTTTATGTAACATACCCTATACCTATCTTATAGAGTAACCTCCAAGATCACCCGATCTTACACCAATAGATGTCTTTTTATGGGATTATTTGAAATCCAAGTTTTATGTAAACAGGCCTCAAAACATCAATGTCCAGAAAAATCGTACAATGCAAGAGATGAGCTTGCGTATTGTCAAGAAACCAATGGTTGCAATGTTAATTAAGATTAACTTCCCTAATTTTTAAAATGTTTATCGAGAAACTTTTCCTAAGAACTGAAAGAGCATTGCTTAGGTAAGTTTTTAATAACATCTGAATAAACCTACACACAAAGGTTTAAATAAAATCCACGTTGACTTTTCTCTTTTAAAAAGTAGAAAAACCATGTTTATGAAGTTCTAGGTAAGTAACAAAGCCACTTTGGATTTTATTGGTTAAGTCACTTAAATAATCCATTCGTTTCAAATAAAAAAAAAAAGAATATTTGTTATAAAAAGATTTGTTTTTCCTGCACCCTTCAATAATTGTAGAAAAGATTAAATTAAAAAATAGTGACTCAGCTACTCGATTGCACTGAACTTTTTCATCTGAAACATATCAGGGGACATTCGATTCTTATATATATACATTCATTCAAAAATTATCTCTGAAATGTTGATTCCTTGAAACATAGTAATATATTAATTTGTATTATATTCAAATTAAAACTCTAAACAAAATATATATTTAATATAATAAAAAAGTGATAAATAAAGAAAACTATAAAAAGTACAACATGTTTGTAAATAAATATAAACTGTGTATATATATAAAAAAAACATAAATATTTGTCAGTCTGGATGATTACGGAAAATATTTCAGATGTCTTCGTTCAACATGGCCCAGCAAATGTTGCTTCCTCTTAAAGGTAGAAGGGCAGTACACGCAACTAAACTTCTTCTCCTTTCCACAATCGATAGTGGTGGATTATGGTCAACTTTTTTAAATAAAACCCCTCCTTTCTTATTCAGTTTACCATGCAATTCTAAGCATTTTTTATGTAACATACCCTATACCTATCTTATAGAGTAACCTCCAAGATCACCCGATCTTACACCAATGGATGTCTTTTTATGGGATTATTTGAAATCCTATGTAAACAGGCCTCAAAACATCAATGTCCAGAAAAATCGTACAATGCAAGAGATGAGCTTGCGTATTGTCAAGAAACCAATGGTTGCAATGTTAATTAAGATTAACTTCCCTATTTTTTAAAATGTTTATCGAGAAACTTTTCCTAAGAACTGAAAGAGCATTGCTTAGGTAAGTTTTTAATAACATCTGAATAAACCTACACACAAAGGTTTAAATAAAATCCACGTTGACTTTTCTCTTTTAAAAAGTAGAAAAACCATGTTTATGAAGTTCTAGGTAAATAACGAAGCCACTTTGGATTTTATTGGTTAAGTCACTTAAATAATCCATTCGTTTCAAATAAAAAAAAAATAGAATATTTGTTATAAAAAGATTTGTTTTTCCTGCACCCTTCAATAATTGTAGAAAAGATTAAATTAAAAAATAGTGACTCAGCTACTCGATTGCACTGAACTTTTTCATCTGAAACATATCAGGGGACATTCGATTCTTATATATATACATTCATTCAAAAATTATCTCTGAAATGTTGATTCCTTGAAACATAGTAATATATTAATTTGTATTATATTCAAATTAAAACTCTAAACAAAATATATAATATATTTAATATAAGAAAAAAAGTGATAAATAAAGAAAACTATAAAAAGTACAACATGTTTGTAAATAAATATAAACTGTGTATATATATATAAAAAAAACATAAATATTTGTCAGTCTGGATGATTACGGAAAATATTTCAGATGTCTTCGTTCAACATGGCCCAGCAAATGTTGCTTCCTCTTAAAGGTAGAAGGGCAGTACACGCAACTAAACTTCTTCTCCTTTCCACAATCTTGGTAAATATGAGCGTGCAAGCTGTTCGAATTTTTATACAATCTGTTGCACTTTGGACATTGAACTGGCATTACTAAAATAAAATATTAGTAATAAAAATATTTCGCACAGATACAAAAAAATTATTATATTAATATATTTATTCTGTGATAGCAGCTAGCGAATACCTGAAAATAAAATAAATGGAGTTTTAAAGATATTAAAAAACGGAAACAAAACTGGTCTTACCTCAAATTAAATAAAAGCTATTTATCAGTATTCATGACTCAATATTTTCTAAGAACCAAAAAGTGAGCTTGCAATAGAAGACACCTGAAGTTTTTTAAATAAAGCTTTTCTCTCAGTGTGACAGTAATTCAGATTTCAAAAAGATCATGAAAGAATACCAAGTCAGCAAAAATATTTCTCAGATAAAACCCACTTCATACACTGATAATTGTACTAATTTCAATCTTCTGAAATAAACGTTTTTCCGACAAAGATTTCTTAGTAAAATACATTTAACGTTTCAAATCTGGATATATTCTTCGTTGTTTATGTGAACAGATACACTAATTAACATGGTAACTTAGCCGCTATTATTTTTCGTTAAAGAATTATAAATCTTGTACAGGGTGGCTCAAATTCGGGATGAGGTAATCTCCAATTTCAATATAAAGTATTATCTTTGGGATTTGACAGAAACGAATAATGACGTCATCAATTATATTTCTTCCAGAAACATATCAACATGTTTTCCTGTTAAAAATCTCTATTTTTTTCTAATCAACTAGAGTCCTAGAGTCTCAAGAGAAATACCACCACCTAAAAATCATATTAGCGGTGGAAGAATCAAGTAGTCGTTGGAAAATAATTGAATGTTCCTTGTTTAAAGTGCATAAATGTCAGAAAATACTTGTCATTATTCAATACGAATTCAAACGTGTAACTTTTGTGCTTACACAATGTTTTCTCACTCAGATAAAGTTGATATGCTAATTTACGGCGTCACAAAAATATTTAAGAAGAGCTGTATAGTTATATCGAGAAAGGTATCCAGAGCGCCTCATTTCTGATCAAAGAGCCTTTACAAGATTGAAGGCAACCTTGCGACGAAATGAAGATGCATTTTCTGTTCGGAAGAATCAAATAATTCACGAAATTCTACACGGTAGGCTAGCCGGGAATAAAATTTGGATAGATCAACCATCATGACTACAAAATTCAGAATTTGGATTATTTACCTGAGCGTCACATTGAAAACAGACTTAATTTTATAGCTCAAATTGTAGTAAATGTAGAAACTGCAGAACTTTCTTCGACATGTTCTTTGGACGGACGAAAGTCGGTTTGTCAAACAGGCGTAACGAACCCTACTGGTGCATTGAAAATTCCCACATTGTAAATCCAGTCCAAAATCAAGACCATTTTGGAGTATGGTGCGGCATCATCGGTATGCATTTAATTGGATCTAATTTTTATAAACATACGTTGAACAACGTGAGTTACCCAAAATTTCCAAAATGAACAAGAACTTCCTGCACTTCTGCATAATGTACCTTTGCAGCTAAGGAGAGACCTATGGTTTCAGCACAATGGAGCTCTACCTCACAAGGCCAGGATTGCGCTACAATATTTAGATAACAGCAAATACGTGCAGAAAAATGAATTGGAATTAATGGACCTATTCCGAAAAGTCACGAGATCTAACACTTTCGATTTTTTTTACGAGAATTTTTAAAAAATATGGTTTACAAAAAACCTTCGTGAGATATTAATCATTTGAAAGAAAAAATAACAAACACTTGGAGTGAGTCAGGCGAAGATTGGATATGTGCCCGGAATTGAGAGGAGGTCATATAGAGAATAGGTTGTAGCATATATATAGTATGAGGGCGTTTGCCTCATTTTTAAGTTTAGTTATTGTTACCATCACCTTTTTTTAACTGTGTTAAAGAATTATCGAGTTTAATTCTTTTATTTATTCTTAATGACATTTATCCACTTTAAACAACATTCAATTATTTTCCAACTATTACTTGATCCTTCATCCCCTAATGTAATTTTTAAGTGGTATTTTGTTAAAACTTTAGGACGATATTGCTTATAACTTTTAAACGAGAAGTAATACAGAAAAATGTCTCTAATAAAAGTTTATTAGAAAATAGAGAGCTTTTTAACAGGGAAAAAATGTGGGTATGTTTCTGGGTAACAATACAATTGATGACATTAGTCGTTTCTCTCAAATCTCAAAGATAATACTCTCAATTTAAAGTGGAGCTTACCTCATCCCTTTTAACACCACGTGTCCCAAATTGTATCGTCACAGTAGGCCCATAGTAATAATATTTTATGTAGTTTCTACATGTCTATTCCATGCTTTCGCAACATATGATTCCGTAGATGTTCCTTCCTCCTAAAATCTTCGGAACACACTCGACAGCTATGATCTCTTCCTCTACCACAGTCTCTGGACAAATGCGTCGTCAAGGAGTTCTTGTTCTTGTACAACTTAAAACATCGAGGGCATGACACTTTGAAGGTATCGTCTAAAATTAGTTACAATATAACTACAGACATAAATAATAATGCAATAGTTCCTTTAGCAAAGAACTAAGCAAACAAGTTTACAATATATGTTACTGTAGAATTCATAGCAAGGGAGATACTCTAATAGTTTGAATACTTAATACACTCTAAGCATTTTATGAGATTTAACAAAGGAATTGAGGGTAATAGTATATGTAATTTTTTTGGTAAATATGAGCCTGCAAGTGTTTGAATCTTTGTACCATCTGCTGCACTTTGGATATCGTGGCCAAACGTAACTTTCTGAAGAAGTATGGCAGATATCGAGATGATTCAAAAGACATTTGATACGCAAGAAAATGGGTTTTAGCTTTTCAGAAATTTTAGAGTTGAGGGTTTCCTAGCTCTACAAGTCATTTTAAATTTAACGCAGAAAACATTGTTCTGCGGTACCATGTACATCTTAGCCAACACCAAATTACCAAGTTTGGCAAAATGGAGACAATGCATGACTTTTCCTAATATATACAGTAGAAAGAATGTATTATTTTAATCGAAATGGTGTGTGTCTTAGACAGTTTCGTAGAAAAATAAGCCTAAAAACGCGTTTAGAAGAATTAGTTTGTGATATTATTAGGTGTTATTTTGTTAAATAGACGTTGGTTTTGAATACAATTTCAAAATATACTTGTAAAATGGGCACAGAAAGTGCATCTCATCGGGCAAATGGAAGTAGTATTGCACTATGCCATTACGTACAAATACAGTTCCTAATAAAAAATATTTCACCGTGCTAAAAAATTAAAAGAAAAATGCGGTGTAGGGTGATGAAGCACGACGAAAGGAAGCATTGCATTCGTTCAGCATTCGTTTGTGAAAACCGTTTTAATATAAGTTTAATTGGAAATACAGGTAGGTTTAAGTTCATCGAAAAAAATTAAATGTAAAGTTATACAGAAAATCAATAGTAAACCTACAGTATTTCTCATTTATTGTATTCAACTTTTCATTTTGATTCTAACATCTTCTCTATTTGCTCCTACGATTTAGGTGATGTAGAACATTAAGCCATTTATAAAATTTTCAATGTGACTTTACTATATTAAATTAATAATAATAATCTTTATTAATCCTTTGGACATAAATATGTATAGGACAAGTCAGTATTACAACAAATATTACTCTGACTTTACTATATTAAATTACCTATTTTATTCTGAAAACATAATAAACAAAAAGAAATGAAATCAGTAGTAAATAGCAAAAAAAAATATTTCCAGTTATTATTTTTCAAATTAAAGTAAGTAGTTTAATGAGAAATCAGATGACATGTTGTAGACACTTCGAGTAAAACCATTTATATGATACTTACCCAACAGCACTGTCGCGAGCGGCTCTATATTGCAAACAAAGCAATAAGTTACGTTTAACAACGCCGTAAGTTCACCACATCGCCACTAATAATCATGGCATTAAAAATGCCACAAAAACGCAAAAATAGAAGAAACAAATGCCAACCATCCACCATCACCGTAACCTGAACCTGTATCCATGACAACAAACAAACGAACGAAATAATTATGTGAAAAAGTAAAATATAACGAATACAGGAGAATAAAATAAATAAGATTTTAAAAATTATTTAACAGAAAAGAAAAAGACAATTAACCACTTTGTGCATGATGGCAAACCAAAAGAACTACTCTTTCCTCAAAGTAAAAAATGTTGCACACAAATGTACACAATCGCCAATATCATCTGAACGTTTCATAATAAATCCGAAATTGGAAAAGCAATCGTATTTTGGAAAATAATAATTTTAAAAGGTTACCATGTTAAGGAACATATGTCCCAGACAATATGACTATTTTTTCTCATAACCAATTCTCTTAGTAAAATACATCAAATGTTTTAAATTTAGATTTATATTTTTCTTCCTTAAGTAAATAAATAAAGTAATTAATATGGCCATTATCAATTTTGGTTAAGCAATTATAAACTTTGTAGGTTTAGTTTTTACATGTCAAGGCCATGCCTCCGCAGCATATGATTCCGCAGATGTTCCTTCCTCCTAAAATCTTCAGAACACACGCGACAGCTGTGATCTCTTCCTCGACCACAGTCCCTGGATAAATGCGTCGTCAAAGACTTTTTATTCTTGTATAACTTGAAACATCGAGGGCAAGATACTTTGAACGTGTCATCTGAAATTAGTAACAATATAACTACAGAAATAGAAAATACCCACACGTTTACTAAGCATCAGTTTCTTTAAGAAAAAAATTGTATTACTAAACTGACATGTTACCAATATATGTTCCTGGAAAATGTTTAAGGCCGCCGTATTTCTCGCCGTAAAATAATCACATTTGTGGTGTTTTTAGGTACAGGAATCTAGAAAAATAGAACACGTAGAAGAAAAGTGAACAAGTGTAAACAAAAGTGAACAATCTCATATGCAGAACTATATCAGTTTATGTAAATATTTTCATCTGCAGTTAAATTTTAAAAAATACGTGTTTTGAGAGATTTCTGTACCTAAAGATTTGTTGGTTACACTGCTTTCTGTCGTTGTATATTCTTTTTATTTCGGTAGTTTTGAATATTCGCAATGGCATGAGATAACATTATTTGTTTTTGAAAAAGCACTATTTCAAGAATACGGCGTCCTTAACGAGATGCTTTGATAATTTTGAATTACTTACCTACACTGGAAACGTTTTACGAGAGTTAGTTTGGAATCTCTCTCTCATCAAGTTGAAGACCGGTGACGATATCAAATATTGAATAGTAAACAATTATTATGCAATCTGTCTAGAACCGCAATAAGAAATTAAATGTGTAACACTTAAAACACTGATTACAGTTAGAGGTTATAATTAGATTTAAGTTAATAGTAATAGGTATATCACAAACTAGCTAGCACTATAATTTTATGTATTTTAACATGATGATATGAATGTACTGTGTTTATACTCCTCGGGGAAATTACTTAATAAGTGGTTATAGTTTGAAAGAGATAGGTAACAAAGATCAATTTCTTTTTATTATATTATCAGTATTTGTTTTAACTCATACCATAATGTCGAAAAAATAATTTACTATATTCAAAATCTGTAGAAAATATATTCAATGTATAGGTTCATTTGGGCAAACCTCATAGTATGACACTATTTGTAATAAAATGTAATAAAAAAATACTAAATGACCCCTTTGTCGATAAAATATGTACATGTACATCTATGTGCTTTTGTCATACACCATGTTAGTGTACACACACACATGTAGAAAAAAATGTATTACCTGTAAAATGATTTGGGTCGGAATTAGATTAAAATAAGGATAACTATAACGTGATGATATTATCTTTTTTATTAACAAACCAATCCAAATATAACAATAAATATCGGGTAGAATATTCTGACTATTTCAGTAATCCAGTGGTCTGTGCTTTCGGAACATGTGGTGACTCAAGTGCTGCTTTCTCTTGAATTGTTCCGAACAAAACTGACACACAAATTGCTTCGGCCTACCACAATCTCGGGACATGTGGCTTGCTAAGGAGTTTTTATTTTTATAGTACTGCAAACAGCGGGGACATAGTACTTTGCCGGTTTCTAAAAATAAAAAGCATCTGATTACAATTATCAAGACAAAAAAAATATAGTGTAATATCTTAGATGGGTAAATTGTTAGTGGGTACCCAATTTTATCATAAACATAAAATTTGTGATTACTCAATTTATTTTATGTAAGCAATTAGCTTTACCTGCATTCTCAAAATATGTACAATTGTTTGCAATAATAATGGCACTCATTAAAATGAATTTTGCGCTTTCTTTTGAACTGCTAACGTATTCGTAATGAAGTCTACTCTGAATTTTTAACATGATGTACCTTCTACTCAGAACTTCCAGAAGTTCAAAAACTGTTTTGAGAAAATGCCATTATTATTGTAAAAACATGTACGTCCTATCAATTTTCAACTACACAGAGAAAACCAGTTGATCAAGTCAAATAAATTTTGATTCCATTAACCAAATTATTGTTGATTTTTAAATACATCTTTGATTACAACAATTATACAATGGTTTTCTTTATCAAACTATCAACATCAATCAACCTGACCGCTTTATCTAGTTAAAATTGATACAAATGCTTTAAATATATTTTGTTCAATTCAGGACTATTCGTTACAGCAAGACAATTTTTTGCGATTTTAACAAATTATTATCATTCACTTGATTGCTCCAACAAATTAAATCTACAATTTATACAGTGCTTTCGAAAAGTAACGAGTTAATTTATTATTTTTGAAATTGAGAAGTTTTCGAAAAAATCCCCTAGCACGTCGATTTTGTTTTTAAAAAAGGCACTTTTTGACATACGATTCACATTTGTGACGTCACCATTGTTTGAGATATGACGTCATCGGCAATTTTTTTTAATAGCAACCCCCAATTTTGACCATGCCATTTAAAAGGGCGTGTCATTCTGCATACATACATCATAAAAAATTATGGTGTTACATAACAAAAATTTCAAGAAAATAATGTTTGAAGATTTTAAAATTTAATTTTCACAATACTGAAAATGATAATGATTACGTAAAAAATCGACTAAATTAAATGTTCAAATTGTGCACCGTTGGTTGCCTAACAGTAGCCAAGACGATTAATAAATTCTTTTTGAATATTATTAATAATAACTTCAGGAGATATACGATGCATCTCGTGACGAATTCTTGCTTTTAAATCTTCTAAATTAGCCGGTCCAGTAACGTATACTTTGCTTTTTAAGTATCCCCACAAGAAATAATCTAGGAGTGTCAAAACAGCTCATCTAAATAAGCACGGACAGGTGTTGCATAATGGGGAGGTGCACAGTATTAAATAAGTTAAATTTTTGTAACGTAACACCATACGCTCTTTCAAATGGCATGGTCAAAATTGGGGGTTGCTATTTTAAAAAATTGTCGATGAAGTCATAACTCGAACAATGATGACGTCACAAATGTGGATCGTATGTCAAAAAGTGCCTTTTTTAAAAATAAAATCGACGTGCCAGGGGATTTTTTCGAAAACTTCTCAATTTAAAAAATAATGAATTTATTCGTTACTTTTCGAAAGCACTATATATAAAACTTTTAATTTAAAAATATAAAAAAAACACAAAACTCCAATTAGTGAAATTATCATCTCGCTAAAGTTAAACGTAATTTATGCACTATGCAAATACTGGGCTGTTCCCTACATCCCGAAAAACCTATAGCAAACAGCCACAGTTGTTAACAGCGGTGCTAGTAGACATGTATCGGCTTTAAATAGCAAATTGCACAAATTTTTATAATGTAATGTTATATTATTTTTATTGATATTTCAATAATAGTGATTAAGTGTAACAATTCACTACAAAATTTAAAAATGTGCCTATTAAATAATTGTGAGTATTTTATGCATGAAAATGATCGCATAACGTTTGTTGAAAATATGTATAGCGATTTTTTCCGTAATAATAGTTGATACTACAGTGAGTACAAGAGAGAAAGCAACATGATATTCTCAGAGAGGAAACACTAGAAATTTCCATTGCAGTTAAACCAATGAGCAGGGCGCTCGCGCCATGATTGGATATTTTAACATTATCTTGTTAATTTATGAAATCACAGTTTTGATTAAATTACCATTTGTATTTTTTTGAACAACATATTTGTTTTAACCGATATCAATTTAAAGTCAAATCAACATTTTTATAATTTCAATATATGCATTTATAATAATAATATGGATTTGTCATGTTAAACATTGTGTCTACTATTAACTTAATTAAAATTTATAATAGAACTGAGCATTTTTTTTTTCTATTCGAATAAATATGTTGAAAAGCAAGAAGAATATTTTGTTAAATTAAGAAGTGATAAATAAAATACGTATTAATTAAATTACAAATATATTTCTATGATGCAAACAAAACTCATACTGTCATCTTCCTAAGCAAGTGTTTTATAGTCTACAAGCAGTCCTGATTTTACCCCAATGGAGTCTTTCGTAAAGAGGACTGAAATATAGTTAGGGAAGTAAATATTGAACGAAACCTCAAACCCGAAATCTCAAGATGTAGGTATGAAAGAAAAAACATCTGATCGGATTAATAGACACATATATTTTCGTCTTTAATTATTTTTCTTATAATTATAGAAATTTCATAGTTGATTTTTTATTTTTTCATTACATATTCTAGAACGAATTATTGAACTGTTGTTTTCTGAACAAGAAAACGTATAAAGTTTATAAATATTTCATTACTTTTCTAACAGCACAACAGAACAGATACAATATAGAAGTTCATTATCTCAATGACTGAAAATACAAAAATAAATACAGAAATATAGTTTACTATTTCTCATGATTACAGGCTTTACTTGCAACCATTTGTTAATAAAAATATGAACATGTTTAGTACAAAATATTTATAGCACGTGCATGTAAAAAAAGGAAATGTATTAATATTTCATTTATATAAAATTTATTTATTGAGTAATCCTCGAAAAGCACATTTCAAAATTATCCAAATTACAACTAGGATTGACTAGTAAATGAGGTCTGATATATTCTTTCCTCTTGAAGACTTTGTTGCAGCTATTGCACACATATAAATCTTTTCGTCCGCAGTCTCGAGAGATGTGCACGGATAGTGAATTTTTATTCTTGTATTTCTTCTGACAATTCGGGCAAGTCAAGGGAGGCCCTGCAAAAGCCAATAATTATCAAGAATCAGTGGTATTTTCGTTATTACAGGCTAAAAACTTACAGTCTGTTGTCGCATGTAACTATGCGGCACAAAAAGCTAATGCTAATTAGCTAATATAAAGCTAATATAAAAATGCAAGACACATACCTACTCACCTATTTTATTACTAACACAATTTATCCACATGCTTATAAGTTCTTCAGGATAACAGAATGATACATCTAAGAGTAACGTTAACTACAAAATTTTGATTACTTACATTTATAAGCCAAAACTGTTAGGTAGGTAATATTCCTCATATTTATTTATACCATAGATTTAGGACGAGAGAGATTACGTCTAGAGATTGTCGTTAAATCTAGGATGCACTGACAAACCAACGAATTTTTGATAGCAAACGTCAAAACGTAAAACTAGACGTAAATTATCAATGCTAATACAGAGAAGTTTGTAAAAATAACAAAATCTGTTTTTTAATGCCCAGCTAACAATTTCTTGTTCTGTAAAAATCGTAAGAACGTTTCCAGAGTAAATTTTATAGAACAATGTTTGTTCTAAGAACATTTTCAAAACGTTCTTACAACACTTATACCATAAAAATGGGCACCGTTCTATAGAACCTTTTAGTTCTTTAAGCGGTTCTGTAAAGCTTGCAGGAAATACTTATAGAATTGTTGAATAAACGTTTTCACAAGTCTTAAAGAATTTTTATAACACAGTTACAAAGCAATCTCATAAAAATTCTATAGCACTTCGCTATATAATTTTTGTGTCGCATGGTGTTATATTTAAAGATCTTTAAAATCGTTTAATTGTATCTTTTAAAAACAAAATGTTTATGTATCGCACATGTTAGAAATAATATGGACGGGCCAATAAGAACCAATAACATGGACCTAATCAGCCTGCATAGAAGTACTTACTTACATCATTACGAATTGCTTAGTTTGTTTGTCCATCAGGGAGCAGTACTTTTTAATGCGGAAAAAGTTTTATGGTAAAATGTGTGGTACATAATGGTAATTTTTTGACGCGCCTTCAGTTAAACTTATATTTCCTATGATGCTGGAAATTTAATAAAAAAAATGTTTTCTAAATTGATGAATTTAACAACCAACTGTACATAAAATAGTCAGAAAGTAAGTATATCCATATTATTGATACCATTTCACCTATTTATATTGTACATATTTTTAATTAAGATTTTTTTTCTTTCTTCACAATATGGCGACAGAAAGAAAGGCTTCATCTTGTACTTCCAATGGATTCTCACTAATATGACATTTTTGTGTAGATTGCAATGATTATAGAGCAAATATGCTTCATAAGCAGCTACTTAATATTCACAGTGTTGTCATATTTTATTGTGGTAATTTCACTTATTTCAATCTTATTTAATAAATCTAATAAAATTCTTTAACTTCAACATCTAGAAGTGCAAATGGAAAAAGTTTGGAAAGGTCTAAATTAAATATGTTACTAAATTTCTATAAGAAAATCAATTTCTCTTAGCTATCAAATAAATCGTATCTATCATAATGAAATTTTCTTTCTGCAAGCAGATAATAATTTTTGCAAGTCATGACTATGTTATACAAATTTCCCCATTACACTTTGATCAAAATATTTCGTACTATTACAGGCAGGTCTCGTCAGATGGGGTTATGGGAAACCTACATACATAAAAAATAGTTCTATAGTGTTTCTTTATGGAACAAAAAGGCTTTTGTTACTTATTTACTCTATAATGATTTTATAAGAACTGTATTATTATTCTCTACAACTGCTTTAAAGAGCTTTTTCTCTTAAGTTCGATAGCAGCTTCCATATTTGTAATTTGTTTGCCGCAGCAGAATTGTAACTTAACAACGCCTTATACAATAGTTTTATAAGTAAACTATAAGCGACATTACGGAATAATTTTATAAGAGTGTAACAGGATATGGTATAATTCTATAAAGCAGTATTTTGCATCGGTTTTACAGTAATTTGATTTTATAAGCACCGTTGCTGTAAAATTGTTTATTGTACACACTAGGGCTACATTAGCAGTTATCTTATAAGTGCTCTATAAATTATGCTCTAAGAACGTTCTTGCAACAAATTTAAAAAACAATTCAGATTCTGAAGGCAAAATAGTCTCATGTGCCACATTAATGCAACAATTTAGTATTCTAAATACAACTATAAAATATTAACAGAATATAAAACTCCTATTACTCTTAACTTTATAGAACTACTTTGTTAGCTGGGTGGTAGATGGATAATATTGGATATCTGACCATAGTTTTCAATTAAGATCGATTTTTCTTAAAAATGATTGTCGATATTATAAAAAATAAGGGTACTTTACTCCTGAGCAAAATTTACAGTTTTCGACATACCTCGTATACGACTGCAAAGAATTGAAATCTGATTACTTCGTCTTGGGTTTTAGGCCATGCAGAACTTTTTATCAAGAATAACTTTTTTCATAAAATCAATAATAAAAAAGTTTCCCATATGTTGCCGACGTATTAATAAGCGATATTGATTAAGGCGACCGTATTTCTCGCCGTAAAATGATCAAATTTGTGATGTTTTTTAGGTACTGAAATCTTGCAAAATAAAACACGTAGAACAAAAATAATATCAAAAATAAAATTACTGATGTTTTGTTTATCCGCTTTTACTATTTAAACTCTCTTCAAATAATATAATAACTTTTAAAATGCATTTGTATGACACACATTATTTCGCTATTCTAACCCCACATTTTAACAATTATTTTCACATACTTATAAACAAAAGTGAACAATTTTATATGCAGAACTATGTAAGTTTATGTTATAACAATGTTTACATCTATAGGTGAATTTAAAAAAATACGTATTTTGAAAGATTTCAGTACCTAAAAATTTGCTAGATAGATCGCTTTCTGACGTTATATATTGATTTTACTTCGGCACCTTTGAATATTCGCCAGTGGCATGAGATAACATTGTTGTTATTTGCTAACCTCTGTATTATTCAGTTCTTAAATGTCTAAAATGACTTGTATTTGTAGAAAACACTATTTCAAGAACACGGCGCCCTTAAGAACTAATAAGTTTTGTATAGGTGACATAGCAGCTACAAAAAGGATTTGTAATTGATCGAAAAAAGTTTCATTATTAAATACGTACATTATGTCTGTCTTAATCATGAATTTATAAACATGGGTAATCATTAGCCATTAAAATTTATAAATACAACCCTGATGTTTCCCCTATCTAAGCCACCCAGTCGCGGAAAACAGGCAGCCTTTGCGCAAGTAAAATTTAGTCTTTGCTACCTCTACTTCTTCCAAACTCTTTGATTTATACATTGTGTGGCAACTTTTTGAAAACTCATAAAATTGTCTTTTTATTTCAAACACAGTCAACATTTTTTGGGTTTTTAATAATATAAAAGATTTATTACTACAAAATTTTTATTTACATATTTAACAAACAGAATTATTACATATAATAATCAATACAGTAGACGAGCATTTACTACTGTTAAACTGAACAAAATATTACATTTAGTAACCTCTCAATATAATAAATAAATATAACTAATATTGTACGCTGCAAATTTAATTAAATTGATAACTTTTTTCATTTCAAATTATCGAAAAAATCATTCTGTCTGTGCCTTCTGTACATGTGGGTTTTCAAATTATGCCTTCTTTTGAAGCTCAACAAACAAAATGAGCAACTATACTTCTTCTCCTTGCCACAATCTTGGTACATATGGGCCGTAAGACTTTTCATATTTTTGTACACTTTCTTGCAATTTGGGCAGGTCGTACCTCCCCCTACAACAAAACAATTTATTGATACAGTTTTCCTTAAAAATATTTCTTTACATTAGATAAAATATATTTTATTTTGATCTTTTAATGCAGTAATAGATATTATGCTGTTTCATGGCATGGCAAATGCGGCCTGCTTAATAATAATATGCCGCCCCCTCTCCCGCACAAGTCTCCGACTTCTGTGCTAATCCCTGTGATTAGAATGAGGGGTAGAGATATTATTATTATTATTATTATTATTATTATTAAACCATTTAATATGTCACCTTTTTCTTAAATAAAATTTGACATAAAAATCCAGACTATCACATCTTATCCAATAATAAAGTCAGATGAAGAGTCAATAGCTAAATATACAGCCAAAATTGTAAGCTATTTAAACAGGGTCATCCAAAACTTATCTAAAAAATTTTGGGAATAGATGCGTCATGAAAAATGAAGTTAATATAAAAAAAAATTGTAAAATGTAGTTTCCGAGAAAAAAAATTGGAGTTTCAACCTTTACATCGCTGAGCTGCTGTAGTCTCTAGCCAGGCGAATTCAAATATGCGATTGTTTATCGTATTAACTTTTTTTTATGCAAATATTTACTTTAGTTTTTCAAATATCAAAAATGGCTTACCTATAGCACCTCGCAGTTGATGGGTATCGTTTTATTTTATGGTAAAATGAAAATGCAGAACGATTTCCATTCAACTACTCTTACAACCGTGTGCAGTGAGTGCAAGTGTAGTGCAACGCAGGCGTGACAAGGAAAATTTGCAACTGAATCGTTGACGAGATGGAAGAGATACGGCGTACCGCAGCAGTGTGGCGTATCATACTGAGGTTCAATTATATCCGTACAAATTAATTCTATTAATAATTAATAACAATAGTGGCAATAGCAGTTGAATTAGTTGCATTAAAATAGGTGTTGTAAAATATAGTTTATTTCTTTCCTTGGGAATTTTTTTCAATTTTTTGTCTTGCAGTCGATTCTACGCCTTATCAGGTTTTACAGTGGACGAGTTTCCAGTGCCGTGCGGAATTATTTTTAAATCATTTGTTAACTGCTCTTTTTGATATTATATTTACAAAATTGTATTTGTAAGAGTACCCCTAACATTCAAAAATTTGTTTGGATAAGTTCTGATCACCCTATATAAATACTGAAAGTAACTTGAATGATTTAAATTTTCAAAACTAGAAATTTGTTTGAACATTCTATAGAGAAATATTGCATTTTTGATGACAGTAAAAAAAATTACTAGAGATTTAACTGGTTCATAATTTATTACTGAATAATGGTATCAACATTATGCATATGCTTAATATGTAGATTTATGTTGAATTTTCGATGTGATCGATGATGGCAATACGGACAAATCCATTTCGGCATCTTCCCACATTCGTTTTTCATGTGTACTTGTAGATTCCGTTTGTGTTTGTAGGATTTTTTACAACACGGGCAAAGGTGGGGTTTTTCGAAATTGTACTTAAAGTCTAAAAATTAAAAGTGAGTCACTTGAATGCGTAGAAGTTGCAAATACGTAAATCGAAAAATATCCACAATACACTATAATAATTTTTTTTTTCTTTTATAAGAAAATCAGTTTACTTACAGGATGTTCCGAATTGCAAGAATAAAAGTTTACCAGGTAATAGAATTTTTTGCAATAAAAAAAATAAATTCATAATATACAAGGTGTCTTGCAAGTCGTTATAGGTGATAGAATATTTGATTTTGAGTCGATTGAAACAAAGATATACCGTGTGTTACAATATTTGTGATAATTAATTTTTTAATATGTTTCAATTTAACCGTCCTTTTCTACAATTATTGAATTATAGAAGAAAAACCAATAAATGGATTATTTAAATGATTTAACCAATAAAATCCAATCTGGCTCCGTTACTTACCTAGAACTTTATAAACATGGTTTTTCTGCTTTGTAAATGCGAACAGTCAAATTTAAAAGTGGATTTTATTTAAACTTTTGGATGTAGGTTTATTCAGATATTATTAAAAACTTACTTAAGCAATGCTTTTTCAGTTCTTAGGAAAAGTTTCTTGATAAACATTCTAAAAATTAAGGAAATTAATCTTAACACGTTTAAGTACGCAGGGAGAGCATTCGACAATACAGAGAACAGCCGTTTAGTATGTAATAAAAATTGTTTAAGGAATGAAGACATTTGCTTACAAGAACGTAAATTTTAGAAAATATAGTTATTAAAACTATAGAAATATTTGTTATAAAAAGGTTTGTTTTTCTTTTACACTTCAATAATTGTAGAAAAGCACGGTTGAATTAAAACATATTAAAAAATTTATTATCACAATATTGTAATACTTGGTATATATGTATGTTTATTTCAATCGACTCAAAATCACGTATTCTATCACCTCCTAAACTTATTGCAACGATTTGCAGTATAAATATACGTTGGGAATTCTTAGCTTCCGAGAACAATTGAAAAGATAAAAATTTGAATATTGGTGCAAATATGTTTTACTTCATGCTGTTTTTTAGAAAAAATTTTGGAAAAATATTACGTATTTAGATTGCTATATTAGGAAAGATTCAGTTTTTCTCTCCCCTTTAAATATTTTTCAGCGTAAGCCTATGGTTTTGAAACTATATACGTTTAATAGCAAATCTGACAAAGATTGATATCTTTCGGTATTTTTTGATCTAAAATTGAATTTTTAAAATATTTTACATTTCCTCAGTCAATGTCATGCATTATTTCCCTGATAAGTAATTTTTGAAAAATACAATTTTTTATTTTAACACAGTCTGTTATAATTGTTTATTTCTCATTTGATTAACATAAATATGTATATTTTTGTTTGTTTATTTTCAGGTGTTTCAAAAATATTGGAAAAAATTATTTTCAGGAATTTAATTTCAACACTTTTGTGTTGATTTAGGGCAAACATTATTGACATTATGAAAATGTAAAATATCTAAAAAATTTTACTGAAATACTAAAAATACTATACATAAAATATTGCAAATCAGATTTGTTATCAAATGTACGTAATTTCATGGCCATAAGCGTATTCTGAAAATATTTGGAGGGGAGAAAAAGGATGAACCTCTCCTATTATAGAGTCCAAAATAATATATTTTTATTAATATTAATTTAATATATAAAAAAGCTGCATAAAGTACAAAATATACATGCTAATGTTCAAATTTTTGTCTGTGTAATTAAGGTTAATATATTTCAATACCCTGTATCTCAAATTTGTTATTATTTTTAAAGTTATATCAGTTGGTAAAGTTTGAACTCTGCAATTCGACACCCTGTATAATAAATAAAAGAAAGGAGAATTCTTTAAGGTTCACATATTTCGTAAATCAATTTATCAGGTAATGGTTAGGATACAAACACGATGGTGGCCAAAATTATTATTTTTTTAAGTGTTATTTAACTAGAAAAATATACAATTGACTTGTCAGCAAAACTAGCATATTTCAGAATTTATGAACAAAGTTTTTTAGTTTAATATTTTTTTAAATTTTTTGAAAATAAATAATTAGTAAATGCACTAAATAAGTTAATAAGATAAAGAATATTATAACTTAATCTACAAAATAGGTATTTAAAAAAATAAAACAACATTTGATAATAAAGAAAACTGATTTATCACTACGTAATTAACAATAAAATCAATACAATACATTTTTATGAACGGTAACTATATGCTTTTTCAAGTTGTATTTCAGCTTAGCCTTGTGGGCACAATAAGGACACTTAAATTGAGGTTCGCGTTGGCATTCGAACTTTTTGTGTTTTGCTAGGGACTGTTTTCTGCTGTACATTTTGTAACAAGTGTCGCACTGCCAACCTAAAACAAAATAGTTTAATATTAGACACAAGATGGTTCAGTGAAAAATGTAGGATTACCAATACATGTTTTACTATAAAGTTACCAACAAGTTATTTTATTGCATCCAATTATCGACATAAAACAAGTATACCTTATTTGTGAAAAATAAAGAGGAGAACAATATTTTTCTAT
Organism: Monochamus alternatus; assembly: GCA_037114965.1. NCBI lineage: Eukaryota > Metazoa > Arthropoda > Insecta > Coleoptera > Cerambycidae > Monochamus > Monochamus alternatus. The sequence goes on along the minus strand of CM073426.1, from coordinate 143,092,224 downwards.
TAAAACTTTTGTACACACACTGATAAAAAAGTTATAACCATTTTTTATCAACCAAGAGTACATTTCGTAGCGCCCTCTAGCGTCTACAGCAAAACTAAGTACGGATTCGTTTTTCTTGTCCCAGATAACCCCCTAATCCAAATTTTCAAGAGAATGCTTTGAAAACTTGCTAAGAATTTCAAATTTAAAATTTTAACTTTAACGCCCTGTAACTTGTTACGATTTTATTAGAAAACATTTAAAATATCATAACATGACATACTTAAGTCAGCGTGCAGTAAAGATAAAAAGTAAATTTTTTAAAAGTAGAAATTAAAAAGTAAACAATTTTTTTTTACGAAATTTGGTATACGCCCATTTTAATACTGTGCATAGATAACACTTGATCCTAAAATATACTATTCTCCCCCATTACAATTTAAAAAAAAAGTTGCCCAAAATCGCCCTGCAAATAAAGGTTATACACAGTATAGCGAACTGAAAATTACTCTATCCAGAAATTTTCTCAGATTTCGAATAGTTTTGTTTTACCATATTTTACCTTCAAAGTAGCTGATTTACACCTTTTAACATATTGGGTGGCCGAATAAAGAGTTTCCATGCCTTCTTTGTCAAGATACGTAATTTTTTAAATACAATTCTCAAATATTGTATTTGAGGACAAATTCTGTGGAATATCGAAATCACTATCTTCATCCCTCTAAGCAGTATAACAACCTATTAAGAGCTTCAATGGTAAGTAGTGTTTAGATCAAAAGAAAATCTGTTTATAATAGTGAGCTATTTTTAAAAATTGGATCGATAATATAAGAGACAGGCAATTAAGATAAATATCTCCTAGATTATTAATCAAATTATTAATAAAAAATTAAACTTCAGTTATCATTAACGTCATATATTACATTATTCATATAGAGGACACTAAATTTTAGAAATCATCCTCAGAAGTATATAATTGGTTAAACTATACAAACTATTAACAAGAATAAATCCCATGCACTTTAGACATGTGTGTGGTCCTGTTATATCTATGCTTAAATATTTTCTTGCACGTGGGACACGACCATTTCCCTTCTTTCTTGCATTCACACCTCAAATGACGCTTGAGAGAGTCGAACCTCCTGTAACTTTTGTTACACTGTGGGCAGCAATACGGATAAACTAAAACAAACGTCATTTTACAACAGGAGAATAAATGAGTTAGTATGAATTAAAAATATAAGAACAACGCAATCACTCCCAGAAATTAGACACTTTTATAAAATTCAAAATTCACTCTTCGATATACGTTACCAAGCAAAAGCGAATTTTGACAGATATTTAATGATTTCAATATACCAATAGTAATATTTTTCTTGACTACAACCTTGACTGTGAGGCTACTTCGATATACCTTTGGTTTCAATATACAGGATGGCGGTTATTGAGAACGACAGAATAAATAATTGTAATTAACCTGTGATCTACAGTGTTATCTATTCTAGAGTGGTCTACAGTTTATCTATTGTAGAAAATACATTTTTGATCTTCAATAAACGAACCTATATCACTACTTCATTCTGTTCTTCAGCTTAGCACTATGTAATGCGGACGTTATTTTGACAATTGCAGATTGACGTACGTTATTTCATTTAAAAATATCAAATCAAGAGCATAATAGTAACTCATAGTAATACATCTTCCAGTATTTTAATTGGAATTTGACATGCTTTATTATACAGGTACGCCCAAAATTAAGTTTTAAAGTTTATACAATTTTGACAGTTTTTCCAAATTTGACATTTTGTCTTCGCAGTTCGATTGCCAAGTTGCCAAGTTAACGGTTTAAAAATTATGACTGAAATTCAACATTTATCTTCTTACTTGGAAGCTCTGTGTATATCCATAAGGATACAAGGTAGGATAAAATGTATATACTGACAATATTTTAACTTCCCCTGTATGCCCTCTAATTTTTGACTACTATTCTCTGGACATCCGTAAGTAGTTTATTTTCATAGCATTTTTGAGTCTAAAAGTGTTTGGACATAAAAATAGCTGTTCTCCACATACCAGGTATAGTTCGGATCTTAATTAATTTCAAAAACTATCTTCAAATAAAAAAAAGAGAAAATAATTTTCAGCTATATACCCCTAGGACATTCATAATGTACGAGATAATATTATGGCAATCGAAAGAAATTTGACATAAAATTATAAATCATTTGTCAATGTCAGAAGGATATTTGGTCAGAAAATTGTTTGGAAATAAAATCAAATAAGACGCAACACAACAAGACAACTATTTATTTATTAAAAGTACAGCTGATAAAGGTACAGTTGTTAAAATTTAACGCAAGATTAAATTGGGTACTTTGTCTACTACATATAGCAGATCTTACCACGCATAGTATTTATGATCTTATTTTAGATGTTTAAGTATGGTTTTATATTATTAGGATTGTTATGGCCAGTGATTTTCAACAACTGTTGTTCTTGCACACCATTTTTTGCCAATTCGCTAACATCAGTTCTGTTCGAATGGTGTATTATCTTTCTGCCCTTCAGGCCAATAGTTCTACTAATTATCGGTTTCCGTTTTCCAGTGTCGATTAGGTTTTAAGAACAACGTAATAAGGTAATAAGTATGTTCACCTAGTTTTGATATCAGTTTATGAAAAAGGCGTACAACACAGCTTTGATTTTCATTATTGACAATCAACCGTTTACCATTTGTACAGTTTTTTCTTTAAACGCCTTGGCAAGTTTTACTGAACACCGGATTATATTCAATGCGATTTGTTATAGAGCCATCGTTATTTTTCTCGATTTCAAAAACTCAAAGATGGTAGAATTTATGCATAAGACCTTCAGGGATATTTTCATCCCAGAACAATAGTATTCGGTTTACTTCTGACAAATTTAACGAAACTGAACTGGTGGAAATTAAGAAATAAAGTGACATTTAGCGAGCGTAAATGTACTTTTACGTCCTAGGGTGATATGAGCATGTTTGTAGCGAGGTTTGTAGTAACCGTATCCAAGACGAAATAAACAAATAATATTGAAATGAAAAATGAGGTATATTTAAATTAAAGTACCTAGTACACAAAACAAAGCACATCAATTCAGTAACAGAATCTTACAATGACGTTCCTGATGAACCTTCAAATAAAAATTGTGCTTGAAAACTTTGTGACACATACTACAAGAAAATTTCCCTGGTTTGTTACACTCCACACGAAGATGACGTCTGAGAGAGTCCACTCGTTTGTATATTTTTTTACATTGAGGGCACTGGTAACATTCTACAAAAAAAAATTGTATAATTAATAGTGTACAAATGCTCACGTCTGACGTTGGTTTCGAGAAATTACAACAAATTCGATAAGAATTTCAAATTTAGTAAAATAACATAAATATGGATATCTAAAAACTGGACATCAAAAATGAAAGGGCATACAAGGGAAGTAAAAATAATGCCAGTACTTCATATATTTTTTCCTGTCTGGTTTCCTTACAGAAGACATTTTTCAAAAAATGGCTAAACCAGACGATATAGACTTTTTCCCTGGGACCTTCCTGAACACAATGCAGAAAACCGCATCTCGATATCTGCTATGCCTTAAAATTTCCGCTATTTTTCTTAACTTCCCTGGACTAATATGGTTTATTTACTTGGAAACCCTTCGTAATAAAACATCAATAATTCTTTGGTCTAATTATTCAGTATATTTAAATATTCCCATTATCAGTAGTGGCGTAGAAAACCTGTGCCACTCTTCTTTTATTTACAGTTAAAGTAGCCACTGTCTTAACTATTAATAATTAGATACTTTCAACTTTGATTATTTTGAACAAATAATTATTATTTCAAATTATTTAAAATATATCTGCAATTTACAGTTTGTGCATATTCAAACACATTTGTATCAAAAGCTGAAGGAAATTGGAAAATCCCCTCTAACAATGACAAATGCTAAAGTAAATTAAAAGTAAAGTAAATTTTGAAGCGTATAATAACTGCTTATTGATATACAGTGAAAAAAGAAAATAAAAAAATCAAAATTAAGTTTTAGAATTTATACAATTTTGACACTGTTGCCACATTTGGCATTTCGCATTCGCAATTCAATTCCTCTATCAATATGCTGCGAAAAAGCTGTATCTTGCGCTAATCGTTATTTCATTATAATTATCAAGATAAACGCATAATAATAAAGTTAGTACTTTTAACCAAAATATTAGAATAATGAATATATTAAGAAACGTGTAGAAGTTCTTCACTGGTGTCAACAAGTGTGGAGTAGACCAATTCTTTTATGTATTCTCAAGGGAAGAAATCCATAGGATTAAGGTCAGGAGATCGAAACTCATCGGTCTGGAAACGCATTAGGTGATTCCTGACTGCTCTACATCGAATTGTCATGAGTTATGATTTCATAACAAATGATTAAAATATATTTCTTGTACAACGGAGGTATTTAGACAATTTTAGAAATTATATAAATACTTGAGGTGCTCATCTTCAAAGCGTTCCTTAATATTATAAATTATTTTAACTTTTGCCTGAAAATACTAATTTCAATATTAATAAATTTTTATTACATACATCATTAAATATGCTTTTATCTCGAAAATCGTGTATCGTAAGATATCCAATAAAAGAACGTATGGCTTTTTTGCAGCAAATTAATAGAAGAATCGAACTATGAGTGCTAAATGTCAAATTTGGTAACACCGTCAAAATTGTATAAATTTTACAACTTAATTTTGATCGTAGCTGTATAATGAAGGATGTCAAATTCCTATTTAAATAGTAAAACTTGTATACCATAAGTTACTACTATCATCCCAATTTCCAGATTGACAGGGTAACAGTTTAGAAATTAGGATTGAAATTCATTATTTAACTTATAAATAATGATATACCTATTGCTAATATCCTTAAACGTGTATTTAGGAAGGAATAATCGGAAAACAGGACAATATAGTTAATGGTCTAGATTTTCCAACGTTTCGATTTATTTTAAATCTTTAAGAAATCTCAGTAAGAAAAAGCAATAAAAATAAGACGTTGACAACAAAAGAAATGAATGATGTACTGAATGTTCATATTATAGGTATTTTCATTTCATAATAGTATATTATGCAAAGATCATGTAATGATGGTTATTAATACACGAGCATTAACCGGGATACGAAACGAGCCGAAGGCGAGTTTCGTATGGTTTATGCGAGTGTATTAATAACCATTACATGAGAGTTGCATACGCTATTTTTTCTACACCCGATAAATAATCAAAAACCATAAATTTTATATTTTTATTGAACACAATAGGTAACAGTAATTATTCGTATGAACTGCATTTTCTGCTTTCTCCGATATGTGTGGAGGAGTCGATGGTAATTCTTCTATATCGCTGATATCAGACATTTTGATAAATTATCGAAGTTTAGCTAGGTATCTACGAAAATTTAATACGTACTGATTTTGACATCTAAAATAATTACATATAACCTAGGATAAACGTCAAATGCACAGCATGCTTGATTGAAAAATTATGGGTTCCTATTGATTAAAAATCTGTATCGTAATGAAAAATCTATATCGTAATGGGTATCATTATGAAACGGATTATAAAATCTGTATCGTAATGGGTATCATTATGAAACGGATTATGGGCATATAAGTGCATTGTTATAATACGGGTGTAGAAAAATTTCTTAATGATACCATTATAGATTACGCTTAAATGTTCAGTATAAGACTTCTTGTTAATGGTATTGTTTTGAGATTGTATACACAGCATCTTGCTAATAAGCCTTTTTTGGTAATTATATTCCTTATCAAAAATCTTAATTGAATCATTATTAAAATTAAAATTATGGTTATGTTTGAAATGATGAAGAGCCAATGCTGTATGTTCTTTTTTGTTAATATATTTAGGGTTACATGACGATTTATGAGAACTCATTCTATGTTTGGTATTTTGTTTTGTCTATCCAATATACATCCCTAAACAATCATTACACTGAATACCATAAAATACGTGCGACAGATACAATTTTTCTAGTTTGTCTTTCATGGACGAATATAGTTGACCTATTGTCTTGTTATGGTAAAAAACAACACGCACATTTTCACTATTAAGAATCATTTTCAATGTTTTAATCTAATGTTTGTGTTGTTTAATTAATAGCATTCTAATATGTTTTTTTCAAATTGTTCATATGTATGTATAACTATTTTTTTTTTAATTTAAATTGTGAATATTGTTTTATAATTCTTATCTCTTGTTTCCTATTGTAACCCTGAGGAAGATTTAAAATAAATCGAAACGTTGGCTTAGTCAGAAAATCTAGGCTATTAACTATATTGTCCTGTTTTCCGATTCCTCCTTCCTAAATACTTATAAATAATAATATATAAAGTAGTGACATTACTTTGACTGCCCCTGCATGCTCTTTCATTTTTGACTACTAGCTTCTAGACACCCTGTATATTAGTATATTGAAATATCATCTGTTAGTAGCGCTTGTCGCAAAAAGTAGATCTTAGATTGTATGTTTCTCAATCCGGTCTTAGAATTACACCATAATCTTAACACATCTGTTGTCTTTCTAGTAATAACATAATTAAAGATGTCGTTATCAAATCTCACTTTACGTAGCGTAGAGTATGATTGCAAGTTGATAATATATTAGACCAGGGTCGATAATTTTTGAAACCAAAAAAAATAATAGTAGGATGAAACCCATTGGAAAAGGAAGAGAATACAACAAAAATGAAAGGAAAAATAATTTACGGGCGATCTGAGATCGGGAAGTGGAAGGGGGTGAGTTTTTAAGGGTAAAAAATGGTTTACCTCGATTTCTGGCAGAACTACAAGTCCTATGGAAAAAAGTTAAGCAAAGCAAAGTTGTAGGTAATAAAAAGATCTACAACTTTTATATTTACACTTTTTTCACATAACTTCAAAATTTATGTGAAAAATTCAAATAACCAAGTTTTTGCACTGGTCTATATAGAAATAAAACAAATATAAAAATAGTTAAACAGATATATTATGGCTATTCATAGAGACGATAAATATTATATCAAAAGGTACTCAAATAGCATTCTACATTTTTAATTGTTATGTCCTTAGAGGTAAATATACAGAAAACTAATTGGATTTAAAAAATTGTATAAACAGATCATTGTTATGGAAAAACTGTTAAATGATTTTCAAAATTCAGATTAACTTTTGTGCAACAATGTAGAATGTTATGTGAATATCCTTGTACATCATTCCATAAAATGCGTTGAAATATAAGGTGCAAAACATGTTTATATTACACTCAGTTATGTAATTTCACATTGCTTTTTGTCTGATAATACAATATTATATGACACATCTAAAATTTTGTAAGTTTTTCCAATCTATGTTCCTTAATTTTGTACCTCTGTGGGGCATGCTTAAGCCAAGCTTTAATACAATTCTCGATATCGTTTTCTGTAGAATTTGGATGCCCTAATTTGGCTGCTCCTGAAACGATCATTATATATGAAAACTACATACGACAGTAGACTGAAAACACCATCAAACTTACTAATTACGACATCCTTTAATGGTAAATCTTGAAAAGCTCGTTTGCCCTCCCTGCGTCCTCTAAAATTATAATTTCTGGCTACTTCGTTGGAAAGGCAACGTTTCAGTATATTGTTGATTTTGTTGCCCAAGTTGCTGCCTCCCACCGAGGACAAATATTTGGCCTAGAAATCAACACTTTAAACACTGATTTCGAAGAATATAGATTTATAAGTTACCAATGACTCAACATTATCCTTGCAAGAAAGATATTCACAAAGTACATTCAAACCTTCTTCATTCTGAACTGGTAAGTTCACTGGTAGCTCTGGTAGAAGGTAATCTGTTATGTTTGTTGCTTGTTTACTAACGGTGGATAGAATCTTATTATTTTGTTCTCGAACTTCAAGCAAAAGTGTCATAATCCTCGCAGCATATGCTAAAACGGTACAAAATGTATTGTTCAGTTGTAATAATTCTGATGGTGGCTTTCTTCTTCTAACTAATTTCTTAAACAGAATGAATTATAGTTCACTAAGCAACCGAATAAATGATAATCAGTAATAGTTGCACGGCAGTGTCATTTCTAATAAAACGAGTGTAAGTGAACCCTAGCTCATCCTGTACAGGATGCCTCAACCTCAATAGTATGGGCAGGATACATGGGATGAGGTAAACTCCATTTTCAATCGATTCAATCCATTTTCATTTGAAAGCATTATCTTTTTTCCAGAAACATACCCAAATCCTTTTCCTGTTAAAAATCTCTCTTTTTTTCTAATAAACTTTTATTAGAGAATTTCTTCTGTATTACTTCCAATTTAAAAGTTATAAGCAATATAGCCCTAAAGAATCTCAAAAGAAATACCACCTAAAAATCACATTAGAGATGAAAAAAGGATCAAGTAGTCGTTGGAAAATAAATTAATGTTCATTGTTGAAAGTACATAAATATCATTAAGAATAAATAAAAGGATTAAACTCGATAATTCTTTAATACAGTTAAAACAAAAGGTGATGATAACAATAATTGAAATTAAAAAATAAGGCAAACGCCCTCATAATATATACATATTGAAATCTATTCTCTATATGACCTCTCATTTCAAGACACATCCAATCTTCGCCTGACTTCTATGTGAGCTGCGTTCATTAACATTTCGCCGTTTAACTCATCATAACCGTTTATGATGTTTTCTTTCAAATAATTAATATCTCGTGAAGGTATTTTGTAAATCTTACTTTTTAAAACCCCCATAAAAAAATCGTAGAAGTGTTAGATCTGATGTCTTTCCGAGCCACTGAATAGGTCCATTAATACCAATTTTATCAATTATCAATTTTTCTGGGAAAGTGTTATTTAAATATTGCTGCGCCATCCTTGTGAAGTTGAGCTCCGTCGTGTGAAGCCATAGGTGTCTCCTTAGATGTAAAGACACATTCTCCAGAAGTGCAGAAAGTTCCTTGATTTTAGACTGCATTTACAATGTGAGAATTTTCAATGAACCAATAATGTTCGTTGCGTCTTTTAGGAAAACCATTACTGACAAACCGACTTTTCGTTCGTCCAAAGAACGTGCTGAAGGTTCATGCAAAAAACAAAACTTTATTGAACTAAATTTAGTGGAAAAGTGGAAGTTATAAAGGTCAAAAGGTCACGAAAATTAGTTTTTCGCAAATATCTGGCCACCTATTGCTTGGAGGTCAATAGAGGTCATTATAAAAATTGTTTTTCGTAAAATTATCTACAGAAAATGACTCTTACATTTTTCTGTAAAATTAACCGTTTTCGGAGTAGAGAGCTGAGAAAGCGACTAGAATGCACTCCCATACGGTATTGCATATCGTATACCAAGGCTCTATTGCTTTTTATTCATGTTTGTAAGTGTCTTAAAAACTTCTACTTCTGATGCTTGGGCGTTTTGTGAAAAATATACTTATATTATAGAGGTTTGGGAACTTAGTAAAATCTACTAAATATTATACAAACGACCTACACTGGCAGATGTTCCGTATTTTATTGTCCCTTTATACCTGCTACTGCCTGTCGGACTGTGTTTAGCTCAGTTGAAAATTATTTCTTGAGTGCTAAAGATGTTATTTTAGCAGTTTCATGCTCTTGAACAGTTTTCATAATGAGTGATACATGTTTTATATGCAATGAATTGTTATCGGATGGTGATGTAGTAGAAGTTAGGCGTGGTTCTACAAACATTAAAAAATGCTATTATTGCTAGAGGTGATGGTAATATTGAATATTTAAGTACTGCGACTTTTGTAAATGTTCATAGTAATTGCCGTAAAAATTGTACGAAGAATTTGAGTATTGCGGCAATAACATCTTTATTACCACCAGCACCCGATGATCTACTGAACACAATCTTTTGCAATTGTACAAAAGGTTGTATTAAGATGTTCAAAAGTTTGTGGACATTGCCGTGACCAGTCATGCTTAAACGCAAAGTCAACCAATGATGAAAATGATGAAGATATCTATTTAAATATAGGAATAAGTCCACTCGACGTTTTGTCAGCAATTGTTAATGATATAGAAACTGAAGATATCGACAATGAATTACAAAAAAAAAATTATCCACTCTTCAATAAAAAAAACCTCTTATTACATATCATGGATTATGCCTACGGGGGAAACCATGTAAAAAAACGCGCCTTGCATTCTACCTCGAATGAGGTGAGGAAACGAGTGCATTGTCATAATATAGCCGCCTTCTCAGCGCTCTACTCCAAAAACGGTTCATTTTACAAAAAAATGCAAGAGGCATTTTTTGTAGATAATTTCACGACAAACAATTTTTATAATGACCTCTATTGACCTCCGAGCAATAAGTGGCGAGATATTTGCGAAAAACTGATTTTCGTGACCTTTTGACCTTTACAACTTTTTTAACCGGCACGATATCAATGTCGATTTTTCACATATTCATTACAACGCCGTAATAAAGGTGTATACAAGAATTCAGCTCACTAGGAACTTTTCCGCAGATAAAACCTTAAATGACTGGACTACTACACTTCGTGTCATTTAATGGTTTTTGCATGAACGTAGAAAAAATATTGTATGCAACTACAAAAAGTGTTCATTGCACTCGACTTGTTGTCCTACAACGTCGCGTGCAATAAACATTTACTTTTGGTACTTGTTGCATAAATAACTATGAACGGTTGATTTATCCAAATTAAATTCCCGGCTAGCCTGCTGTACAGAATTTCGTAGATTTTGTTCGAAATATTGTACCAGTCTAGCTGTATTAACATTGTTTCTTACCCTTTAGTTAATTATTTGATTCTTCCTAACAGAAAATGCGTCTTCATTTCGTCGCAAGGTCGCCTCCAATCTTGTAAAGGTTCTACGATCAGGAATGAGGCGCTCTGGATACCTTTCTCGATATAACCCTACAGCTCTTCTTGAATTTCTTTGAGACTCGCCGTAAATTAGAACATATCAACTTTTTCTAAATGAGAAAACATTTTGTAAGCACAAAAGTTATACGTTTGAAGTTTGTATTGTGTAATGACAAGTATTTTGTCACATGTATGCACTTTAAACAACGAACATTCAATTATTTTCCAACGACTACTTGATCCTTCCACCGCTAATATGATTTTTAGGTGGTTTTTCTTTCGAGACTCCTTAGGACGATATTGTAACAGAGAAAAATTGCTCTAATAAAAGTTTATTAGAAAAAAGAGAGTTTTTTTACAGGAAAAAAGGGTATGTTTCTGGGAAAAAATATAATTGAAAACGTCAGTTGTTTCTGTCAAATCCCCAACATAATGCTTTCGATTAAAAATGCAGCTCACCTCATCTCATTTAGCACCACGTCAAAAATGTTATTTAAATTGTTAGTATCCACACAGTAAGCGCATACTATCGATTTTGAGACACCCTAGATATCACAATCATAACCTTACCTTTTTCAAATATAGATTGCACCTCACTGACAGAAGTGTTTAACTGGTCAGTGTTGTGAAATGAAGATCCAGGTTCCACTACAAACAACAATATTATTAAAATTGACTGAAAGAGAGTAAATATAATTTACTACCTCCGATGAGTAGTGTAAGTGGTGAAGATCTTTGAGGTACATTATCTTCCTCTTCATTAGTATCAGAAAAAGCCGTACGATCAAACTGTGACTTCGATAATTTAAGTTTTTTGGCGGTTTTGGTATAATAACCTATAAAAAAGAATAATGTTAGCAAGGTATTCAATGTTAACAAAAAGCAACCAATTTTCTGTATTGAAATTATACAGGGTGTTCAGTAACTAACCGAATAAATCAAATAGAATTAACAGAGTTTAAATTGAAATAAAATATCTAATACCATAGATCAAACACAACATAGAGGATACTAATGACATCAATAGGTGTAATTTCATGTAAATACAATAAGTGATGATTTTTGGGATCTTTTAAATATAAAAAAAATAAATTTTATACGAACTTAACAAAATGATGGAGTTTAATTAGATAGAAATGCAATTTGGTGCCCCACAATAGCTGCACCAATTGTAAAAAGTGTACTTTAGGCAGTAGTAGAACAATTATTTTTTTTAATAACTTTAATGAAGTAATTAGTGAATTAAACTAATTCCAATAAACTTTCAACTTAATATTTCTACCATTCTACCATTTTCCACCACCACACAAAAATCACAATACTCCTGTAGTAATTTTAAAAATGTATATTACCTGTATAACTGAAATATATCAAACATGTACATGTTATACTTTCTTTCTTCTCCATACCTTAAAATGTGTATATTAGGTATTTACAAAAATTGAATCTATTGATATAATTATTGTTAGGAAAAATTGTCTATTAAAGTAATGGATATTTCAATTTTATTATTAATTTTAAAAAGGTTTAAACAAAAATATATTGCCTTGAATATTTATCACTATTTCTTTTAAATATAAGCTAAAAACAGAAATATTACGATCATTAAAATATTTGGCCTAAAGCCTATTTATTTCAATTGGAATATCAAAATAAGCTTTATTATTTGCAATGTGTGAAAAATGTAGGGTAAATGAAAGAAAACTTTCTTTAAATTATATATTGTAAAATCGAGATCCTACAAAACAATCACAAATGTACTACAAAAACAAACACGTAACTAAAAGTACTGGTATAAATATTTAGTACTTTATATGCTTTATAAAAAAAGCCTGAAAATGAAATTGTTTCATATACAGTGTGGCTCACGTAAGATGGAAATATCTCTGTAAAAATTTGCTTTTATTATCCGATTTGATTTTTTTAAAAGATAGAGAATTTAAAACTATTTTGGTTTACAATTTGAAATTCCATTGTCTATAATCAAGGCCTACTTCGTTTTTTTTTTCAATGTTAAAATTGGCAAAAACTGTGTTTTTATCGAAAATCTGACCACACCACTGAATTCAGCACCTAAAATGAGTATGTATCAAATTTCGTAAAAAAGTATTAATTATTAACGGTAAAATTGATTTATGGTTTTTATCATTTTATCTTGAAATACCTTTGTAAAAACTGCATTTATCATCCGATTTGATTTGGGTTTTTTAAAAGAGAATTTAAAACTATTTTGGAACACAATATGAACTCTCATCGTCAATAATCAAGGCGTACTTTGATTTTTTTTATGTCAAATTTGGCAATTAATCAATAATAATTGTGGCATCGGAAAAAATCAAAGAAGGTTTGGTTATAGATAATGGAATTTCATATTGTGAGCCAAAATAGAGTTTTAAATTACAGAGAATTTTTACAGGTGTGTTTCTGTCTTAAGTGGACCACACTTTATACAGAAACAGATGCAAAATAAGAAAAAAATGCGGAAGCTAATAAGAATCTTGTACTTTGTCCAAAAATAAACGAATTAAAACTAAAATACCTACCGTAATGAACATAAAAGTAACATTAAAATTATACTAGCATAAAATTAAAAATATAAGCATCTTTGGAAAATAATACATGACATATTTTATCCGTACAAAAGACGTAGATATTTACTTTTGTTATCAGCAGTCGATGTACTACAGTAGCAAAATGAAACATTTTGGCATCTTAATAATTATAGTACAAAGAATCTATAAAAGTAATATCACTAGTATACACTAATATCTAACAGCCTTCTACAGTCAATTGGTTAAGGCACTTTTCTTTGGAAATAACTAAAACTTACTCTAAATTGTACTTAAATTTAAAAAAAATTGGTAAAATACCCGATAGACAACTGGTGTCCATAAAATACTTGTAATAAGTAATGTAAAAAAAGTAAAAACTTAAAATATAGCTACAATATATGGGTAAGAATGTGGCAATAAAACTTTTAACTTGTACATCTAAACAGTCTCGTTGAATATCATCTCGGGAATATATATGTCCTCAGATTTCAGCTTGTTCTTGGAATCTTTCGTGACAGAATGCTTCCCTCTCTCGTGCACGTTCAAGTCGTACTTGTGCTTGAACTTTCGTGGACACAGGCTACAAGCGTACTTAGGCTCCTTACCACACTCGAACTTCACATGGCGGGTCAACGAGTGGCGCAGTCTGTAAGTTTTGGTACATTTGGTGCACATGAAGAGTTCAGTCAATGCGGGAATGTCTAAGGTATCTAGATCTTTGGCTTTAGGTTTCTTTGATTTCTTGGTGCGGTTTTCTTTCTCTGAGCTACTTAAGGCATCTGAAATATTTTGTTCGTGATTTAATACACATGAATTGAGTAAAATTACAGAGCCCAAATGTTACCTACATGCAGAATGGGGCACCTTTACTATCTGCAGACCAATGATACATTTTTCTTTATCTACAGCTAAGACTATGTCTTGATTTTAATAAAATACCTCAAAATAAACTCAAATTCTAATACAAATTGTAATCTACATACGTGTCTAACTAAACAACAGCTTCTACAATTCTTCATGGAATGAATAATCTACACTAAGCAGTTCCTAAAACAGAAGTGAAACTTTTAATTTTCATTTGTAACATGATTGCCCTTTGTTGTCAAATTATCCCAAATCTTACCTTTCCTTCTGCCCCCCGAAATTATTTTCCAAAATTTTCGAAAGTGGCCAAAAGCATACGAATAAACGTATATGTTTTGTTTCATAGACACCTTTAATTTACGATCTAAATTTTGTCTGATTTACAATTTTATGTTGCAACACTGAATAGCGTACCAAAGGTCCATGCAGTTTGCTTTTAGAAAAGTGTGCAGAGATCTGAGAAAAAACATTCAGGTTTGATTTAAAAAAAAAATAAATTGATGATGGGTCTAATGAATCGAAACGTGGATTTCAAAATCTTATGGAATTTTATAAAAATAAATGGCAATGAAGAAACGCAATGAATTTAAAAATATATTTTCAAGTAAAAAAATAATTAAAAAGCGATATTGAAAACTATAATATTCTGGGTATCTCGAGACGTATAATTTAAGGTTAGCGTTTCAAAGACAAAGGATCACATCGAAATATAAAATTAAAATCACTCAATAGGTTGAGATTCTTATTAACGTAATGATATACTACAGGATGTTACATTACGTTCTGAACAAACTTAAGGAGCAAGTTCCTGAGGTGATCAAAAAAATTATTATAGTATTTGGCGCCAGGACTCGATGATCTTTTAGCATCAGTACTCAAAAGTTGTGTTTGTTTAGTAGAATGTTTATATATTATAAGTATTTAAATTTTATTTTTCCTTGTCACGTCCTCTCCCATCTGATTGGTCGATAGCTACTTCAATTGCTATATTAAAAAAAGCGATAAAACAGATAATGTCTATTTGCCTTAAGGTCATAGAAAGAACCGTGTCCCAAATAAAGCAGTTCTCCTTAATGCATAATCGTTTACCAATATCTGACAACATGATTTTATCCCAGGCAGATCTACTATACTCGCGTCAAGAATTCATACGTCTTACTTCACGGCTGACGTTACACATTTGTTTTTATTGTCAACGTAACTTTCGATATTTGGTCGCGTTAAAAATAATCATTTTTTGCAATTTAGTACAATATATAATGCAAACTTTTAGTGTAGTATATTGTTTTATTACTCTCAGTTGCAGTTTCTTAAATATTTTGATGAAAATATAATGAATTATTCATTTGTTCGTATGACGTAAGTCGTCTGAATTCTTGTCGCGGGTATACCACCAATCTTGTGTCCTGTTTAAATCATTGATCCCTTGCTTCTGATCGAGATCATACGAGCATTCTTTACTTGTATTTTTCCAAAGCCTTCGACTCTGATATAGACTTCTTTTAAAACTTGACGATTTAGGAATTCGAGGTGACCTGAATTTATGGATTTGCAACTATTTGTGCAATAGAATATTCTCTGTTCGTGTAGGATCAGATCATTCATCTTGGCATCAAATACGATCCAGGGTCCCACAAGGATCTGTTCTTGGACCACTTAGGTTCCTGTTATACTCGGCAGATTTTGATGACCTCATAACTATTCCTCATAGTTGTTATACTGACAACACAAAATTATAATGAAACCTTGCGATTGATGACTTTCCACTAAACCCGAATACATGCACTATACTTCAACTATGAATTCGTTGAAAATTACGTGTAAAAAGACGTCCTTAAGGATCTTATAGCTTCGGAGCTCACATGGCCACCCTCGAATTTGGGTCTTCTGGATCAATATTCATTTATACACTAAAGCAGGAATGTTCTTAACGTTTTATTAAAAAAATATATGAGATAATATCTTCAAACTTCAAAATGTCCAGAATGTGAAAGTATATGCACAACTTATCACCCTGTACATTGCAACAATCATAATTAGTTAACAAAAACACATAATCGAAAGAAACATTTATTCAAGACTAAAAATTATGTATATATACTAAAAAAAACAAAATTTTCTTTACCTATTTTTACTATGGTTAATTGCAAATATTACAGCAAAACACGGATACCTACATCTAACCAACGCTATATACATAATGTAATAAAACTGAACAAACTACTTTTGATTGAGTTATTAGAAATTAGAATAATTAGAAAAGAAATACGTATTTACAATTCTTGATTAAATCTTGTTTGAAATATTAACATTATTTTTAATAAAGTTATATACACGATGTCGAGCACCACGAAATTTTGTAGAAAATACAGTTTCAGATGTTTTTCAAAAAAATATACAGTGTGTTCAAAATTAACTTGTAAAACCTGTAACTTGGTGGAAACTCCAAGAACTTGAAACTACAAAAAATTAAAAACAAATTTTATTTATTAGCCTGAAAAAGCTAAATAACATTAGATAGGTGATCATTTGCATGCTACTTTCTACAATTGTTTTTATTTAATTTCGCAGCCTCCTACGCTACAATAAAATATTATTTCTATTACAGTAATTTAAGTATTTTAAGGTTTCATAGAAAAAGATACAGATCACTTCATAAATTTTGGACTTGAAGCTTTTAAGTAATGTGAACCAATGTTACGTCGCCAATTTCTTCTAAAAAAAAATTGCTAATATGGTTTATAGAAAAATAGTATACAGAGTGTTTCGTAAGTCGATGCATTCCTTACAGAAGGTTATAGTACAAGTTATTTGTAATATATTTCCTTAATATAAATTATTCCGAAAGCGCCTTCCGTCTACAGGGTGCTAAAGTTTCTGCTATTTTTCAAATTATTGAAACCGAATTACGCCGTGCAATAAATTGATTTTATTTTTTTTTATACGCGTTGTAAGAATAAAGTCGATTTTCTGTTCCAAATTGAACTAGAAATTAAAAAATAACTTTTATTTAAAAAAAAATCAGTGGCGGATCAATTTTTTCTTTAAAAATATCCAGAGACGTGCCTATGCGCACGCCACTGGTGAAACGGAAAACAATATTTTTATCGCAAAACATGTATTGTTATTAACTGTCAAAGCCTCTAAAATTTCATTAAAATATTCTTAGCGGTTTCCGCAATATTAATAAAATTGCATTTTTTTACTACAACTTTAACACCCTGTAGATGAAAAACTAAGCGTTTTCGGAATATGTTATAATAAACATATTACTTGTACTATAACCTCATGCAAAGAATACATTGACTTACCAAACATCCTGTATAGCAGGGTTTCCAATTTGTTCATAGTAATAGGAACGTATTGTTCAGAAAATTCTAGAGCAGATATTTTTGGATGTAGAATCTGCTCTAGAATTTGAACACCATATTTTGATTTTAATATGAATAATTTATGTGTGTACCCCAAATTACTTTAAAAGATATGCATTCTGATACTTGTTACCTACACAATTCCATTATTTATGACCAAGTGAAGCAAGTACTAAAATTAACATACTGAATATTCATCAAGACTACTGCATTTTCTATTATTCATGGCTTGGACATGTACTTACAATATTTCAAATATTAAGTAAACGAAATGGCATAATGTCTCTAGACATTTCCCATTAAAATGCAGTATTAAGTAGAAGTTTTACTGAAATCATTTCTTGTTTGAATGTTGGGTGCGAATGTGCGCTTCCAACTCCTTAAAATTGTAATCCGTAAAACTGCAAAGCGTGCAACCGAACTTTGTCCTGACTTTATTCCCTTTGCAGACTTTAGCGTGGGCCCGATAGATGTCCCTTTGGTACAACACCCCACATTGGACGCATCTAATCGTATCCACTGGCTTCTTAAATTCGCTCAAGGCCAGTTCGCACTTGTACTTCTTCTTGTTCTTGGGAGTAACGTCCTCGGGAGTCATGCTCAGAAACCTCTTCATCCTTTCCTCGGACACTTTTTTACTTAGGACTATGAATTTTGTAGTAGATGGAACTTTTGTTTTCTCAGGTGAGTGGGAATTGTTAGCCAAAGGATCGGAAGTGGGCTCAGGGTCCTTCTTTACGTTTTTTTCGCATTTAAGGAAAGATACCTCCTGAAGGACGTTTTTCTGAGCTGCCGGAGAACTCTCTCCTTTGGAGAAGGTCAACTGGGTGCTCAGTTCTTTTTTTATCCTAGCGACGATGTCGTCGTTTTTCAGATCCTCGACTTTAAGTATTTTTACCATAGGTTTGGTGTGAGCTGGTTGTTTGATTCGTTGCTTGCTTCCTAAAAATATTTTACGTCAGTATAACATTTCCAGATTTAAAAATAAGCACATAACGGAAAACGTAAAAGGGCGAGGGTAATGAAAATCTGGATTTTTTAATTCATTTATTCGAAAGAAAAATGCAGAGAGAATTGTAGTCATTCCCCTTTTTTCAACAAATAATTATACAAGATACCCCTGAAAATAGAAATTAGATTAATCCCTTTGCTATATGGATAAACAATTTTCGATCTAACTATACCGTCGTTAATTTGGATTTCCTTTCGACATTCCCCCACCCAGAAACATTCGTTCTAGGTGGGGGGTAGAAATAAAAATGATTTTCAAACTTGTAAAATTTTTGGTCGTTTGCAATCACAGGCCAACTATTAAAAAATTCCACGACCTTCTAAACATCAAAGCATACATGGTTAAGATAGAAAAAAATATAAATGAAACATCAACCATAAAATTAAATAAATATTCCTCTATTTCAGAGGCAAAAATACTAATGGATATATAAAATAGCAATTTTTAAAATATTCAGATAGCAAAATCAATATAATTTTTAATACTAAACAATACATCACAAATACCTGTAAATAAAGACTTAAATATACAGGGTGTTTTCGCAAAGAGTAGTTCAATTCGAACTACTGTACGAGTGAGTCTCCAGTTAAGTTATTGTTCTTTTATTTATTTTATTATACATATTTATATCTTATTTTATTTTGTTTAATATTTGTATTTATTTTATTGTCCGTATATACATTTTTAGCGTACTTCGTGGAATATAACTTCCTTGTTTTTTGACGTGTGTAAGCACTTTGTGTAATAACACTAACATTTATAAGTAAATAAATAAATAAATAAATAAATAAAAAGACCACGTTTTGCATAACAATGAAATATTCACCTGTTAGAGGATTCAGCTTCTGAGTTTTCAAATAAATATAAAAATGAGGTTATAATTTGACACCAAAGAAACTCCAAGATATCAAGTTAAAATCAAATATTCTACTCATACAGGTGCAATTTCTGCCCCTTTAAGAGGGTAGATAATCCCCTAAGATATTTTTCACATATAATATTCCGGTGGTAGTTCCGGGTTTTTTTTCCGGGTCATCAATATTTTGAAAATTATTAACTTAGGGGATACTTATATCCTTACACAGAATAGATATTTTCAGAAACTGGCTGTAAAATTGCACGTGCATTAGTAGAAAATTGAACATATGTACCTTTGATGGTATTCAAATTATAACCGTGGTTCCACTTTTTTTAATTTTGAAGATTGTTGATTCACCAGTACAATTTGTTACTCCTACTTTTAAAAACACCCTGTATATATTTTTCTATATTTTCTAACATTAACCAATATTAAATACATAAATACATAGGATAAATTAAACCAATATTAATAATTCACAAAAAAAAAAAAATAATAAAATTACGTTCATAGAATGGAAAAATATTTCCCATTTATTTTAAACAATCGGTGATATTTCCAATTTTGTCCTTAAAATATAAAAGCCTGTTAAATACTTATAAATATTATCTTTTTGGTACAGTATATTAACATTAAAAATTTAATTTTAAAATAATCTACACATGAAACACAACCTAAATTTAAATATTTTGCTACAGCACTGTAAACCTAACCAAATATAAATACTACGCAAAAAAAACTCAATTAATAATAATATCATAAAAACACTAATGCCGCCATTTTGTAAACTCTCAGTTATATACAATTGTACAAATTATTAAAATACTGGTAAGGCACGTGCTTTCTTTGTATATGTGTTTTCACATGACCTTTCTGAAAGGCAGCATATGTGCAATATGGGCACTTGAATGACCTTATTTTGTTGCATTCGTACTTCTTGTGGCGACATAGATTAGGCTGTTGTCGGAATCCTTTCCCACATTTTCCGCATCTGTACGGTTTTCCTGAAAATATGATCGATACAAATATACAGAAGAAACATCGTACAAATCAAAAATATAAAAAACACACCACGTACTATTAAAATTGGTGTTGTTTTAATATTTTGAATATGCAGATTCATGTATGTTCGATAAGTGCAAGCTGGACGTTCAATTGGACATTGGACATTTCATTCGGTTTTACTTGACGTACTGACACAATCTACAGGGTGTCCCCGATTTTTCGTTTTTAACTTCAGGAGATGCTTGAAAACATAATAGGTGTCTTTCCTATAACATTTTTGTATGTGATACTCCGTTTTCCTGATACAGAGGACGTTCAACTTTATATTTTATTTTCTTTATTTTTTTTCTTTCATTATTATACAGGGTGTGCTATCTGACACCCCGCTGCCAATATCTCGGAAATAAAGGAATTTATTTTAGTTTCGGAAACTAGGGTTGTTAGGTCTCTCGAGTAGCTTCAAATATTTTTGTATAGAAAAAATTTTTGATTCGCCTGAAAGATCATTAAATTTTGAGTATTTTTTGTAATATAAGGTTTTTAATATTTACTCGTTTTCGAGATATGGCGACTTCAATATGCAATGTATTTTTCCAGTACAAATATTAAAATTTTATTATCTTTTCTTAAAAAAGTGCTCTTAAGGAAATTCACTGAACAGGTTTGTTTTTCAGATATTTTGACGTTTTGTAATGAGGGTTACTCTATGAAATTTTTGAAAACAGCAGTAAATTATTGATGAAACAAACAACAACGGATTGTGAACAATTTAATTTAGCATTGATCTTTGGAAAGTCTTGTCCAAATTAAGATATTATTTATTTCACCTCAATTCAAATACGATGTATGTAACAGATTTTCTTTACTGTACACTACAGGTATACATCTTTTCCTTTAAAAAACCACAAAGAAAATAATCTAGTGAATTGAAATCCGGTCCGGTCTTATAGTTTTTCTAGGATCTTTGTAATGCCTGATTAAAAATCAAAATGTCTGAAAAGCAAGGCTTCTTAGAGAATTTCCTCAAGAGCACTTTTTTCCAGGAAATAGAATAGAACTTTAGTATTTGACCTCAATCATACCATCCATACTTACACCTATGGCTTTACTTCAGAAATGCTATTTACGTCAGAATATTAATATTTATTAGGATTACTTCACGCCAAGTTTGTACGAAAAATATTTAGTTGTTTAGTAGATGATAAAGAAAATTAAATATATATTTTTTTAAAGTTGAACGCCTTTTATCAAGGAGTGTCATACGAAAAATGTTATAGGAAATACCCTATTATTTTTTATGTTATATCTTTCCTCAAAGAACAAAAAAATAGAGACACCCTGTACACTACACATTATACTTAACTGATACTGTTATGAACTCGTATAGCTTTTTTGCTACAGAGTTATTGACAGTGTATAGTTAAAAAATCCAGAAACAGATAAAAAAACTTGTGTTTGACTTCAAATCGAAATCGAATTCGATTAACGGTTTAGAAGTTACAAGGTGTTGAATTAAAATATAAAGAAATGTAAAGAAAAGTATTGTTTATAAAGGATGGGGAAATAAAAAAGTAAGATATTTTTGTGAAACACAACGATATTAACCACTATTTCCATTTCATTTGCTAGTCAATATCAAATGTTGATTCAGATGATACATTGTTCTCTAATTACGTTATCATGGTATGTCATCATGCAGTTATATCCTACAGATGATAAACCCATAAAGATAACTGTAGCTATGTAAGGAAATGATCTACACTATTAAATAGGTTGGGTTGGTAGTATTTTCTGTACGCTATAAATAATAAGACCGAGCAATATCAAATAACTTTGCCTGTTTGAAAAGCCTCCTGCCTGTGTCATATGACTCTCTCGCCAAACCTGTCCTTTTTTATTTTCTACAGTTCTTCATTCCTACCAATGCCTAAAAATACGAGAGACATGAAAACACTATTTTATGCTCTACAAACCATGAAGTTTTTCTGATAAACTACTCACCATTCTGACACATTCTAAAGGATAGTAGGAGATTTAAACGTCGTTATCCTCTTTTGTCAAAAAAAAAAACATCTATTTCTATATTGTAATAAATATGTCATAAACAAACAAATAAAGTATTTACAATAAAACATGTGATAAAACTCATTTGACAAAGCCAACATATTATAATAATTTAAAATTTGGTAGGTTAACTGTGCTTCCTTGCTATATGGGTGGACACGTGAACCTTCTGGAACCCCGCATATGGGCAATACGGGCAAAAAAAGTTTTTCTTTTTGCTACATTCGTACTTCCTGTGACGCCCCAGATTTTTTAGATGGCTGTAACCTTTCCCGCAAGATATGCAAAAAAACTTTCTTTCGAGCCCTACAAAAAATTAAGTTAGTAAATAATATACTAAGAGCATAATTTTTTATGTAACATTTAAGCCCACACAAGCTGTGAACTGAAGACATTTCTGTAAAAACAGTTTGAAAAATACCTACGTCAATAAAAATATTGTTTAGTTAAAATTTGTTCACCTTATTATTATTCAAAGTAGGGAAAAATTTTAAATAATAATTCATTTTGTCAATTTCGCAGAAAATGTCAGTAAGAACTGTGGCCTCGCCTGCTTGGCATATTGCAAATATAAATTCCTTAGTAAAACATTATCACAATAAAATATTCTACTATTGATAAAATTGATTAGGCTAAAGATGTAACTATAATGTAAACAAATAATTGAAAATCGACCATCAGCTTTCATACAGGGTGCCGAAAATTAGTAGGTCAATTCGTTAACCATAGATAGCTGATACGAAAATAATAGGACTTTCATTATACCACTTTTCATTTAGGAGCCCCATTTCTGAAATACAGGGTGTAAAAATGTAAATGTCAAAAAGGAAATTTGTCGATAACTCCGGTAGAATTAGAGACATTTGTTTGAAATTTCGCTAATATTTTTTTCTTGTAGAGACACACTTTCAGTATACTTTTGGTAAAAAAATCAAAGCACGGGCGGAGGTGAGGGGGTTAAAGTGCATTATGACCCCCTCATCTTTTTCATACGCACGCATATGGCAAAACAATATATTTTCTTAGATAAAGCGGCTTTTATTCTAACTTTTCTTATTCTTGCAACATTTTGATTTGGAGCCTGGGTTACCAGATATTATATCTTATTTTAATAAAGTTTAAATCCGTTTTGTACTATAAATTTTATTTAACATTTAACAACATGAAACAAACTGCATATATTTTATATTAGAAACTGAAATTAAATTCGAAAAATTATATTAAATGTTCAATATGAGAACCACCTTCGCGGACGCACATCCTGCATCTCTTAATAAAGGAGAAACGAATATTATGAAAAATATATGGTTTTATCCAAAATTGCTCCTTCCTAATCTTAAATGTCGTTCATCCACAATTGGAACCATGTAAACAAAATCTTTCATAAACCCCAAGAAACAGAAGTCTAAGAGATTAAGGTCTGGGGATCGAGGTGGCCATTTGACTGGCGCAAGACGTCCAAGGTCGATTCAGCGGTTAGGAAAGGTTTGGTTAAAATAGTTCTGAACAATTCGGGCATAATGTGGCGGAGCCCCATCTAGTTGAAACCACATATTTTGCCGAACCGCTAAAGGCAAATCATCAAGTAAGTCTGCAAGAGAGGTTTGCAGAAAATGCAAAAATTCGACGGCATTCAAACGGGGGGTAAAAAACGGCCCTAAAAGAAAATTATCAATTATTCCTGCCCATACGTTTAATTTAAAACTTACTTGATGATGTGCCTCTACAATGAATTTCGGATTTTCAGCAGCCCATGTATGAGTATTATGAATATTCGTTACTCCGTTACGAGTAAACGTGGCCTCATCGAAATATAAAATAAATTTACTAAAATTAATATTATCATTATTTTCTTGGTATATCCAATTACAGAAAGTGATTCTTGCTTCTGAATCTAAAGGTAGAAGTGCCTGCACTTTTTGTACATGATATGAGTATAGT
The DNA here is from genome assembly GCA_037114965.1 of Monochamus alternatus. Lineage (NCBI taxonomy): Eukaryota > Metazoa > Arthropoda > Insecta > Coleoptera > Cerambycidae > Monochamus > Monochamus alternatus. The sequence goes on along the minus strand of CM073426.1, from coordinate 143,067,640 downwards.
AATTGCTGTTTGAAGACACGTCGGACATCATATGACTTAATATTATTGTTACCACCATTATTAATTTGGTTAGCTAGTATCCTCGTACTTATACTCGGAGTTTCTTCGACAATTTGCAAGATTTGCTCCTCTTCATTTAGACGTAATTTGAGTTGCCGTCAACATTGGCCCACCCTCCTATGCTTAAAGTTGCCAGATTCTCTCAGACGGTTGACAAGCTTAAGAAAAATCTCCTTTTTGGATGGGCCTGGTTGGAAATTTGTCCGCATAATGCCTAGCAGCTAAACTAGCATTAGAATTACATTTTCCTAAAAGCAAGAGAAATTAAATTGTTTAGGTTCGAGATTGCATTTAACACTTATTAAGAAAAAATCCTATTCCTTTTAATAAGTACTAACTTACCCATTATTAAAATCATATCGGTCATGTCAGAAAATGATAGCAAACCTTCTCTGTTCGCCATTTCTTATTGAACACTTGAATTTAAAAATGTCTAAACAACGTTTTTTCTATTTAACTTATAAATTATTTTGACAACCAAATGTACCTACCTATCTGATTTTGTTTTCAAAGCCTACATAGAACTTATTACTTGAAACATTAGTTACCAAATCCATACTATCCGTCCAAATAAGTTACAATATCTGGTAACCCAGGCTACAAATCAAAATCTTGCAAGAATAAGGAAAGTTAGAATAAAAGCCGATTTATCTAAGAAAATATATTGTTTTGCCATAGACGTGCGTATGAAAAAGTTGAGGGGGTCATAATGCACTTTAACCCCTTCACCTCGCTCGTGCTTTGATTTTTTTTTACCAAAAGTATACTGAAAGTGTCTCTCTACAAGAAAAAAATATTAGCGAAATTTTAAACAAATATCTCTAATTCTACCGGAGTTATCGACAAATTTCCTTTTTGACATTTACATTTTGACACCCTGTATTTCAAAAATGGGGCTCCTAAATGAAAAGTGGCATAATGAAAGTCCCATTATTTTCATATCATCATTCTATGGTTAACAGATTGACCTACTAATTTCGGCACCCTGCATATCTGAAATTTAAATTGGAGGAGAAAAATGAATATCCTTTAATTTCGCTTTGTAATATATACATGTTGTCCGCTAAAGCATATTACATACTTTGGACGATGATAGTAGATAAGTACATAAAAAGCCTTGCAAATGTTCAGGAAGTGTAGGTTATTGTTACAGGAATAACTGTCATTTTGCTCTTTTCTAAAATTTTCAGATCACCCATTTTCATATTTAGGAGTTCATCGCATCTGCAGGCGCCAGATATGTCAATAATTAAAGCAACCTTTAAGTAAAATATACCATTAAACACATAATTGATATGAATTAAATAGTAGAAATATTACCTTTTGAACAAGATATTCCTCTGGAGCCTTATTTAAGAAAGTACTGATGTTTTCTTCTGAGAGAACATTGGATTTTCTAGGTTTATATCCAGCATTCTGCTTTTTCAAAAATGCTCGCAATTTGGCACACGGGCTAATGTCGATATTTTGCTTGATATTAAGTACATCTCGCAACATCGAATATCGAGACCATAATGTTGAAGCTTTACTTTCTTTATTCATTTCAACAAAATATGCAAGCCAGTATTGTTTCTGAAGTATGTTTCACACCCTCAATTGCGCACTATTTAATTAAGACGAAACATTTTTCTCGTACCTTTCTGATTTTCTCCGGAATTATTCGGTCAAGCGCAGTGTCCGCAGCTTCTTGGACTTCCGGAGGAATACAGGTTAATTCAAAATAAGACATTATATACTTGTTTAAGCATAAAAATATTCGTAACATAATGGAAAGAATATTTTTAATTGTCAAAACCAATAAACTAGTAATATTGCCTAGCAACAGTTTCATGGAGTTCTTTGTCAAAAAAAATATTAAATTATGATAAGAAATATTCTTAAAATTATGATGTTTTTAAAAGCTTGTAACTAAGCAAGTGTGCATAAAATAGTATACATACCACGCGGGAAGGATCATTCCAGGCACGGCTTCTAGCGGTCCTCTAACAAGCCTATGCTGTAATAATCTACTTCCCCGCTAGGTATCTAATATACTATTATTTACCACCACCAAAAGTTTATAACATACTTTACGGACCAATCTGCATGTGCAAATCAAAGATTTGCCATCGACTTAAATTTGTGCAGATAAATCGTTAAACTTTCACTAATCAATGCTAATTATTAGACTTCACATATTTAGAAAAACACGATGTAAATTCTAATGCTAGGACGATTTTTTTTAATAAAAAGTTTTTAGAATAAAGTAAAGTGCGTGTGGTCATTAAAAAAAATAATTCCCTGATCATTGTTTATAATTTACCATGTTATCTACAATATACCTTTAATTATATTCCACATTTTTACGAAATGTGTACATTTTTGTCCTTAATGTCAACAAGATTGTCAAAATATTGTCTTGTTTTGGTCTTATAAGACAATATAAGACCAATATAAGATTTGGCCGTTCGAAGTCCAAGAGAAAACAAGATTTAATAAAAAAATTCTTACAACACAAGACAAGTAATATTGCTACGAAAAGTCTTGCCAATATAAGATTGGGTAATAAGTGAGATTAAGTGAAGATATAATACTTTATTTAAGGATCTTCAGCATATAAAATTATTTTTAAAGTTAAAGCTTATTGCGCCTTGGTCCAGTTCTGTTAAACAAAAATGCAAACCAAGCAAACCACAAAAACGTGGTTATTCTATTTCATTCGCTGTGTGTAAAAATGATTAAATAATAATTATTTTTTGTTTCTTGCACTCATTCTCATTGTGCCAATGTCTTATAAGGTTACCTCTGTATTTGTACTTCTTTCCGCATTCACGACAAACATATCCTAAAAACAGGCAATTTCAATGATAACCATTAATTTATTGAAAAAACTATGTTTAGTAACATAGACATAAATTAATAAGAATCGCAAATTGCGGTGTAGGTAGACCTCTAAATGTTTCTTGCGGAACTATATTTAAAAGGTTGTAAAAGGTTTACAAATAGAGGAAAGTATTTGAGAACACTTAATAACGCAAAACAGGTCACATGTCGACACTATAAAACTGGCGATAAGATCCCAAAAACTCTGTGATAAGCTTTTGCGGAGTTACTACTAAAGATGTTTATGGCGGAGACCGAAAAAACATGAGGATGTGAGCAGATTCAGAGGTTACTGATGACATCCAATGGATGTCTCGGGGGAACCACTGTTGTCTGATAAGTAGTTCCTACGCAGCAGCCTTAGAACCAACAATAGAACTCTAAATCAATATATGAATGGTGTCATGGGTTCTGATAGCATGTAAGCCCTCATGAGTCTACATTGAGAACAAGAGCAGGTTAAAAGCTCGGAGTCAAGGCTAAAGAAGTGCATGTAACTTCAAAACATCATAGTATAGTATTGAATATTGTTCTTCATTTTTCATTCTTTATTATTACGACATAGTAATAATAATCTGTAAGAAAATTCTTTTACCGTTAATATTAATGTATACAAAGTGTCCGGAATTCGGCACTGATACCCTGTATTTTTGGGGGCTCTTATTACATAGTTCAAAGCGACAGGGGTGTAAAATGTAGGTAAATAAACAGACGAATTTCTAGAAATATTTATTAAAATATTCTACCTCTACCTTGAAGCTACGGATATGTTCTTATAAAAACCAACAAAAAAGCAAATATAATTAATATAGGAAAACAAAATATATCGACTGGTATCTATTGACAAAATATCATTGGCTGATATGTATTTTGAGGAACTATGTAGATAAATAAACTATTACGGTAATGGTAAAAAAAATCACATCGTTTTGAATGAGTATTATAAAGGTTGCAAATTACTGTCAGGGCATATTTCTCCTTGATTTCGTTCAAAATATATCCCTACACCCGATTTAAATCCTTACCTATATAAATTTTAACTTAGAAATAGGAAAGCAGGATCACCTCGCCATAAAATATATAAATTGCTCTGCTTACGTACACTAAATAAATACATAAAATATTTTTCTTTCGTGTTTTTCTTTTTTCTTGTAATTATTCCTGAACCTAGCTTAAAAAATCCATAATGCAAGCTGCCTTCAAGCAAATTAATATCATAACAAAACCGATCCGAGTTCAAGAGTGCGCCTGCACTATTAAATCCGGCGGCTAATTTTTTATTGCAAATTAAAGCACCTAAAACTTAGATCTTATTTTCTTAACACGTAATCAATAAGGAACCGAGACGTCACTACAAAGCAAAGCGCACTCGCAACATCTCAGTCCTCAAAAGGAAATTAAAGTAAAAAAAATATATAACTAACAAATAGGTAACGTATACTATACACTAGAAAAATTCTTCCTCGAGGCACTTAACTGTAAATACTCTTATAAAAGTTACAAAGGATTCCTTAAACATGTTTTTATAAAAAATCTATCACAATTTCACAATGGTAATAACAAAATTCATGATAACGCTTCGATAGTGAAATAGGAACAATGTAAACAATACAAATGCATAATACAACGACTGAGGGCTGTGTCAACCAACTCTACGTAAGATCGTGCAGTTAAACACGACAAATTTAACTTGTGAGGAATCTTAAGAAAACTGCTGGTCGAGAATTCTGCACCGATCTATCTTGGTCCCACTACTGGTGATGTAAAAAAATACAGTCTTGTAAATTATTTCTCTGTATCCAGTTGTATTTCTCGTCAATAGTTGCAAGTAGGTAGATAAGAAGCCAGTAAAACATTTTTTTTTTATTTTTCATTCATTTATAGGGTGACAAGTTTAAATAGTCAAACTTAATAAATTGCTTACGAAATTTTAAGCAAAGAATGTAAATACAGCATACCTTTTATCTGGCTGTCCAACAAAGTTCAGGGATTTACTCGGTTACTAGAAAATGACAAGAACCACTTTTCTATAATTTTGTAGGTACCTAGTTATTACTTAGGGTGGACCATCTCATGAACTAAAAATTTTAATTAAACTATGATCAGTGGCGTAGATTTAAGTCTACACCACCCTTTGAGAAAAATATGTGGTACGCCACTGGATAGAGTAAAAAACATGTGATTTTGGAATAATCAATGTGTTTCCTTCATAAAGGGAAACTGATTCGTCAAACTCATCCTTTTCCGTGAAAATATATACTTTTATGACAACTGTACAGGGAGTCCCAATTTGTGTTTGTGATATACAGGGCGAAATATAAAAAAACTATTTTTAAGGGATAACGGATCCCAGAGAATAAGACGTAATATTATAATAAGTTCAGTGTCTTACTTGCAATTGCTCTACAGGATGTCTCTTTTAAAATATGAACCAAACATAAATAGGACACTGTATATTTGTATGCCATTCAACTGCATTATTTTTTCTTTTGAAAATAATTTAACATTTTGACTGTTTAAATTTTCCCTCTGGTGAAGATTTTTAATATAATCATGAAAATAGTCATAATGCATTAGCATTATAAAATAGGGATAAATAGATGTATTTTGGGTTTTAATTTTTTCGATATTAATGACACATCGTATTACTATATAATAGATATTATTAATTATGGTGCTAAAGGATAGATATAGCATCAAAGACTTAATTATTTAAACAAATGTTTTTACATACATGTTTTTTAAAATAACTAAGGTAGAGTTCATGAACCCAATATAATTATATATAAAAATGCATGGCCATTGTCAATTTAATGTTTTTGACAATTTTCAAAATATAAAGCAGCAACTATATATCATTATGTACGAAAAAAATATATATAATTGAATGGCATAAAAATATGCAGCGTGTTCCATTTAAAAACATGTTATGTTTGGGACATGTTTTAAAAACAACACCCTGCAGAGAAATTACAAGTACGCCACTGAATTTTACGTAAAGCACGCGAGAGATTGACAGCGAGACAAAAGATATGTTGTATTTACAATTTCAGCTTGAAAATTCGTAAGGAATCCTGTCCTAAAATTTAACTATTTAAACTTGACTCACCCCGTATATATCTACAACTACCTCACTGGCAACTTACCTACCTCCTTCATTATCTAATTAAACTAAGCACTTATATCTAAAGAGAAAATCCAATTATATTTATAAATATCCGGATAATTAGTAGGAGTGACATAAATAACGGTTATTGGCAGTATCAGAAGTCTTAATCCTATAATAAAGCGGAAAGAATAAAGAAATTCCCACCCCAATTCAGGCATGTATATATTTAAAAACTATCTTCTCATGTAAAAATAATACTACTGGTATTATCCGTTGTCTTTTTTATAAAATGCAGTAAGAACAATAATATCACATTCGAAACTGTAGTATATCTGAAAGGCAGCTTTGTTCGGTTAGAATAAAAAAAACGAAAAAGTCGGTATAAGTAGGTATCACTGGACAATCGTAACTGTGGAAATGGCATAAAAAAGGAACGACGTGTTTCAAAAAAACGTATGATAATATACCTGGAATGCATAACTAGGGTATCTACAACGTTATTACTATAATGTTCTGCAATAAAATCTTGGAACGTACCTATAAATTTCGACTAATCTGTGTTGCGTGTTAAATTGTAAAATTAAGAGGTGTACCAAGCAACGGCTGCTTGAACAAAACCTATTAGTCCAGCAACCATTTACATGGGTCAGATCCGGTATTTCTGATTTTTTGCTAAGCTGTTTATGATGTTCAATCCAAAAAATCATGAAATTTTCTACCTTTCTTCAGTTTCTGGCAATTTTAACCCTAAATCACTAGTTTTTATTTAATTTTTAGTTTTTATTACTACAGTTTCAGTACAATACTGTCTATAAGTTTGTTCTTACAGAAGTTGGGAACGGTTTGAAGCTATCAGAAATGTCAGTCCAACTATTTATTGCGTTAAATTCAATGGTAACGCGTTCTCAACTTAACTGATCAATTATTTCTGACAGTTTCAAACCGTTTCCAACTGCTGCAAAAACAAACCTTATGTAAACTCAATACTTTCCGAAATACAGCTTTCCAAAGTTTGTAAATGTTTTCAAACTCGGAAATTTTTAGCAATATTTTGTTGTTTTATATGAATTTTGACCTTGCAACTCTATTTTCTTCGTGAAATACCCGCCATCCCATATTCTAATGGATGCTGGAATAGGTTTGACAAACCCCCTTCCATTGCATCCATGTCAAAAATTCTGAAAATTTATATACAGGGTGTATCTAAATAACACCGAAACAATGTGGGCGATTCTCTGATAAAAATTAGTAGGGGTCTCTGGCATAAACATTTTTGAAAAAATCCTTCCTTGAAAAGTTCCGGTCCCCTAAAAATTCAAAAAAAAAAATTTTTCTTTTTTATCTTCCATGTATATCAAACTAAATAAAGCAAACTTGGTGAGCATTATCTATCAATAAAACTACACTTTTTGAAATGTTTCCAATAAATAAAATGACAATGATATTTGTTTCTATGAATTACATTGCAAAGAACAAGCCACTAGATCTTTCGGCGAAAAACATTTGCGCTAAACAGATCGTCTTTTTAAAAATGCATTACAATACATTTATTTTTTTCTCATAAATCCTTAACTTTTCGAACTTGGTAAATGAATGGGGCTTTTTAGACATATTTTATAAAAGGAAAGAATTTTATCGGAAAAAAAATTTAAAGAAAAAATGTCAAAGGCATTGATTATTTCTACCCCTGACAAAAATTTCAAAACACAGATAATGTTCACCAAGTTTGGTTTCTTATAGCAAGATAAAAAAGGAAACAGTTTTTATTTTTTTAATTTTTGGAGGGACATAATTTTTACATTTATTTATCTAAAAACAGTCACAGTACAAATGCTCAACTTATTAACAATATTAAAAAACGAAATATAAATCAAACCTTTTTATGACTTCTAAAGATAACTGATTAGACAAAAAAATCATATTGTTGAAAATAGAACAAAAAAATATTTATTGTGTTGATTAGAAAATCAGTTCAAATAAAACTAAACATTTGAAAGAAATAAAATAAATGAAATAATTATTTATCTGTTAATACAACAAAAGTACAACAAAATGAAACATTGTACTGCGACGGTTTTGGGTAGATAGATTTTTGTAAATCTGACCCTGATCCAATTACAACAAAGTGTATTTTAGTTTTGAATAATTTTTTTCAAAATAATAATAGGTTTCGATAATACAACTCAAATAACAGAGGGAGCGGATAATATGTAGGTCGCCACCTACCTCCCCCCTCCCTTGTATTGGATTACGGGTGGGGGTCATTTTCCAAAGAGAATAAATAGGCCTACAGAGTCTGCCAGATCTGATCCCCTCTCAAGCAACATGGTTATTGGACTATTCTCGAAACAGAATTTAGTTGAAGCAAAATTCATCTTATAAATCGAAATTTGGAGCTAAACTATACTAAACTTGTGTAGGTATATCACAACTGTTGATTCTAAGTAACCCAGCATTTCCGCAAAATTTAGTTGCTGGTATTGCTGTTGCTATTCGTATTTAAATTAAGATGGTGCCCTACAACTTCGGCAATGTTACCCCCGGAGGGCTGATTTTCCCGCTCCTCATTGCTCTCTGATTTGCTTTCACCTGGTTCTGTCTTAATCTCCGCTTTAATAGCAGCATAGTCGATTTCCCTATGCATACGCTCCATATGTCTAGCCATGTGCATCTTCTGCTTGGCCTTGTAAACGCAGTAGGGGCACTTGAATTGAGGCTCTTTGCCACACTCCCATTTCTGATGGTTTCTCAAGGAACTCTTCAGCTTATAAGTTCTTCCACAATCTCCACAGACGAAGCCGCCTCCTTCCAGACTGCTCCTGTTCCTCGGTTTGGGGCTGACGCTGAGATCCAGGGAACTGGTAGAGCTGTTGAGAGACTGCAGCATAGAATGCTTCATGTTCTCTCTCATCAGCATCATGGGCAGGACCAGGTGGGACGGCCAGTGCTCCCATGGGCGGGAGACCCTCAGATCTTCAGCTGGAAGAGGAAAATATGTTAGTGGAGGAGTGAGAACCCTGGAGGAGTTGTGCACAAGAAAGAGAGAATGAAACGAGGAAGAACCATAAATAATAAAACACTTGTGTATTGCAGGGCTATGTAGGTTTATTGAAAAACATGCTTCGGCAAGCAGGTACAGAAGCTTAAACATAAAAATGCGGAGGGTCAAAGTAATTGTTGAAAATAATACAAAATTACAATACAAATAAATATAGGGTTGGTAACACAACCTAATATATATTGTGCTACAAAAAATAATTAACAGTGAATAACACCCTTTTCCTTTCACAATTTAAACCATTTTCTTTTAGTGAGTTGTTTACCGAGTTTGCTAATATAGATTAATTTTAATTTGTTATTCTAAAACATAAATTAACCACGAAGTCTATATAGTGTCATAGGAAATGGAAATAGTTAATAGAAGAAAAAACAAAACTGATTACGCAATCTGCTATATCAATCTTGTAATTTAACAAATCAATAAAATTACGTTTCTCTAAAGACGAATTAGAAGAATAGTATTACCTATATATACTTAATTATTTAAAATTATATTATAATAGGTATATATTTGTTAGCTATTATTATTTAAACAAAAAAAAGTAAAAACGTACAGGTTTTTGTCACCGGAAATGCTCCCCTCAAAAATGTTTTTATTTTAGACTTACAAAGAAAATTTCATATATAAGTCGTATGGCCTTTTGAAAGCTTAAGATATTAATTTTTAGACATCACACACACCAAATATTGCAAAAACAACATGGAGGTGTAATTAATGTTGTTTGTCCCATTCGAAAAATTTCAGAAATATAAAAAAAAATATAGCATACATTTAAAAGTTGCATATGCGACATCCAATTTTTCTAAAAATTAATTTCTAAATCCTTCAAAGAACCATAAATGGTTTATAGAAAATATTTACTTAGTAACCAAGATCTTCATATTGAGTGAGAAAGCCTGAACAATGTAAAAAAAAATAAAAGAACTCTGCTGTGGCATATTTTCAATTTTTACAGGGAAGGTAAATATGGAAGGTATTTTTAATTGCGTACAGAAAATCCAGTGGCCTATTCTATGGTTAAAATACATGTAATTTTGTTAAATAATCATAGAGTCCTAAATGCCTCGTCTCCAAGATGCAGCATTCACAAAATCAATTTAAAATTAATAACTTCTAAACCACTTGAGAAGGTTTTGGCAAAATCTTTAAGTACGTTAGTAGATATAAAATTTACAGTTTTCGTAAAGTATCAGTGACGGAGTTATAAGTACTATCATAACTTTTTACAAGAGAAAGTATATCGCCTCGTATAATCCTGCAATCCTTGGTTTTCATATGCCCCACTGCATTCTCACCATTTACCAGTTTAGAGATAAATTTTATTTTCTTCACAGGGGGTACGCCACTGGTACTTTACGTAAGCTATAAATTTTATATTTTGCACCTACCAACATACTAAAAAATGTTGTCAAAACTATCTCAATCTCTCGATGAATTTTATATTGATTTTTTTATCAGCTTTGGATCAGCCTGTAGTTCAGAAATTACATTATGCTTATTGAACAAAATTACCTTAATTTTAACCAAATAATACACCCCTGGAGTTTCTGCACGCAAATGGGAAATACCCTGTATAAGAACAAATGACCAAGCGAACATGTATAAATGACCCTAAATACTAAATAAATGTTATTTTTCCACAATGTCATTCCAAACATTTTTAATATAATGGAACAAGTTTCTTACAAACGCATAAAACTCCATGGTTTGGAATTGCAACCAGTTATGGACTGATGTCTTCAACATTTTCCTCGAATGGTTGAATTAATTCTTGAAATGTAGGAAGATAATGGGAGTCAATGTAGTGTACTATAGGGTCTTGAAAATCGATGAGAAATGCTGAGGTCGGAAATTATTCTGCTTTGCCACAATCGCATGTCTGCATTTGGCTGCTCAAACAAACAGCAATTGAAATCATTCAAATGGAACTAGTAGCATCAGCATTCGAGCAAATTGAAAACATGAAAACTTCGGTAAAAACTAGCTACGATCCCAAGATGGAGAATGTTACGCCAAAAGTTTGTAAAAGCTTATTCCACAGTATTAAATGTGTTTGGAATCGAGACTATATGTCTTGGACCATTTAATTTTAGATATTTATTGAATGCAACCTTATCTTTGGAGTTATTTTTTTTTTTTCTAAATATTTAGTGTTAAAGAATATATATGTATGACTTCATTAAGAGAATTAATTTGAATTAACTTCATTTACAACAAAGTAAATAGAACCATTTACACATTTAGCACTTTCCAATTTGTTTCTTTATAACTGATCCCCTACTTTTAAGATTCACTTCGTGTGCCCAAAAAATGCAGTCGTTTCCGAAATTTGTTTTTGTTGAATCGCGTAATATCCATTAATTGAAGTTAACCCTTGTGAAATCAGCTCAGGATGGTTGGTGACACAGTTTAAATTGCAACAGTGGGTACATGCAAAACTCAATATATTTCAATACAGACGACGCATACAATACCAACGTAACATAAAAAAATAATACACTTTACAAAAATAACCGCTACGCTACCAAAACAGAAACAAATATCAAAATATCGATACCTTCTCAAAAACTGACGATATGTCCGTTAATACTTTGTTTATCTAAACTTCTATCTCTATTATATTACACAAAGAACAAGTAGACTTTAAATATGTACAAGATACTGTCTGTTATTCCATTTGTATGCCCTTTGCAAACAAATCAGGATTGTTCTCTTCGAGAATTCCAATCTTATCTTTATGCTGCCTTTTAATATGTCTCATCTGGTGGGCCTTGCGCTTGCACTTTTGGGGACAAAAAGGGCACTGAAACTGAGGCTCTTTTCCACACTCATAAGTGAGATGTCTCTGCAATGAGTCTTTCCTTATATAACTCCTCTGGCACTGCGTACACGCGAAGTGACCTCTTTTTCTATTGGACTTCTTTTTGGGTTTTTCGCATCCCTCTTCCCAAGCCACCCAAGGAGTCAAGATCTCGCCGTGTTCCTTCAGCTCAATTTTTATCGGAAGATGGGGGAATTCAAATCCGTCTTTGTGATGAAATTTTATTTGCAAATCTGTGGAAAACGAGTTTCAGTAACTAGCACTAAAATGGATACGGTTAGTGTTACGGAATTAACAAAAATTGTGCCACATAATTTTCTGATAACGGATTGTGCATTAGGTTAGTATGTTTAGTAAATATTCAAATCAATAGTTGTCATTATCATATCAATAATTGTCATATTAAATAGGTACTGATACCTGTTCGAATGATAATAAACACAACTCAATTTTACAACATACGTAATAAATTTTAATTCATAACTCATTTATTTATATATAGCATTTAATATCAAATTTAATGGAAAAATATGTTAAGAACTAAAATTATATTGCAAACAATACCATTACGTGTCTAAAATACATTACCAAACTGAATCAAAAGATTCATATAAAAAAAAATACTAAATACTTTATTTATAGCTACAATCTGAAGATTTCAACGTGATTTGATGAACGGAAAAAGAATGCTGCCTTAGATGATAAACGTATTTTGTTGAAAATTCGCAGTATTTGCAAAAGAAACTGGCTACTTTTCCACAGGTGTACTTCTTGTGGTTGAACAAGGAGGCTTGGTGTCTGTAGCTTCTTCCACAGCTGTTGCAGCCGTAATTCTTCTTGATATCAACTAAAAAGATTACAGAATGAGTAACTCAAATTTAAAGCATCAAAATAAAATGGATAAAAAGTTTTTCTTACCGTAATTATATACATATAAGCTTTTTCTTAAACTTACAGAATAATATAACACCATTCCTTTTCAGTAAATTACATAAATTACATTACATATAACGGCTTTATTTCTCCTTTATACCTGTCAACTTCAGGAGTTCCGCAGGGATCGAACCTTGGTCCGTTACTTTTTCTCCCATTTGTGAATGATTTATATGAAGTTCTTAAATGTCGCAAACTGCTTTTTGCCGATGACTTAAAGTTATTTCTTAATATTGATTGTTAACGAAATAGCAAGAACCTTCAGTCTGATTTGAACCAGTTAAAAGCTTGGTGTAACAATAATGAATTGTTTCTAAATACTGCAAAATACAAAGTTATTTCTGTCAATAGAAAACGCACAGAATATGTATATGATTCTTCCATTAACATTAACAACTCAGTACTTCTCCGTTGCGATACTACTAAACACCTAAGTATCATTTTTTCTTTTAAGCAACATATAACATTAAAGATGGCTGAAGCTACTAAGATTCATGGTATCATTGTTAGAAAATGAATTAAAACTTTTGTATTTCTCCTATGTTCGTTCTAAAATTGAATATGGTTCCTTAATTTGGTATCCTTATTATACCATAAGAAAATGATTGAGAGAATGCAAAAAACTTTTTGAAATTTTTAGCATATAAAAATAATGGGTTTACCCTAAAATAGGTGTATCATATAATTTGCTGGCAAATGCATTTGATTTGGATAGTTTGGATTTAATGCGTTAATTTTTCTTCTCTTACTTTTTTATACAAATTATTACGAAACCAAATTGACTGTTCTGAATTGTTGAGTAAGCTAAATTTTCATGTCCTTAGATTATGTGCTAGATATAATCTCACGTTTCACTGTACAGCAAGAACCAGTGTACTACTTAAATCTCCAATTTATGTTATGTCTAACAATTTTAATGAGATATGCCCGTTTTGCGACATTTATCACTGTAGCTTGAAACAACTTGTTCTGATTGTTATGGAACATTTAGATTCTACTAAACTAGTTTGCTACCTTATGTAACCTGTTTCAATTTGAATTTGACGTATCTGCTATATTCTACATCTTTTTTACATTTATTATTTTTTGTAGTGTTAGGTTTACATCTGTATTTTTCTCCTCTATTTGTTCTTCATTTCAGTATTTTTTTGTGTATACATATGTTTGTATGTTACACTCTACTATTATTTACTTGTTTTATCATTTTACCCTGTAAATGGATTTTCTGTTGGGCAATAAAGCTATTATTATTATTATTACTATTATTATAAATTCTTCGCTAAACATGTTGTAGATACAGTGTTAGACGTTTGAGTGCCATAAATTTACACCAAAATAAATAAAAAATCCTGCAATGTTTACTCCTTCTTTCAATTTATTTATATTTAGTTTTAATAAAAACAATTTTTTCGTTAATCGATAAAATTGGACAAAGTCGATATCGCGGAATGTGGCAACAGTGACTACAAATCAGTTGGTATCTGAACTTCGAAGTGTCGCTTGTCGCAAATTCTTTTACATACCACTATTTCCTTAATTTTTCTTTGTTTGTTGAAATGTTTGGCATACGTGAGTATCACGATATGTTATTAATTTATGGAGAAGCTGGCCACAATTCTGCAGGAGCACGACGTATTTTTTTAGATAGCTTCCCCCAATGGCGGCTGTCTAATAGGACATTCGTAGTGTCCATGAATTTTATAATTTTGTAATATAGGTATAATATATTTCTGTTCAAAATGCTCACCGTTTTGACGTTTTGAACATATTATGCTATAATGATGTGTTATGTAAGTATTTAATTATATTTGTTTGTCCATAAGTTAATAATAATTATTTCTGCGACGTGAGTCTTCTTAAAAGTGTTTATACTTATATTTTTGTGACTTAATAACAACAGAAATATTAACTGAAATTGAAGAAGCTTTGTCAGCTTTGCTTCCTGACAGATCTAAGGTCAGGTAGGTATGTATATGCAGCTTTGACAATTATTTACTTACAAGTTTAATTTTTGGGCAACAATATATTAGTGCAGTTCCCTATGGTCCAAATATCCAAAAAGATGATCCTAGTTAAGAAAAATATAAAGATAAGCTTTAGCTAATACGTTTTAGAACAATAAATGTGCAGAGCAAGAGTCTACGAAACCTGCAGTATCTAAAAAATATATATTAAAGTTTATTACAGAAATTACTGATACGTATTTGATGACAAAGGTTGTTCCTATATTTGGATACACATAACTTGTTGTACCTAGAGTATACCGGTTAATGATTATAGAAGATAAGGGTTCCATTATTGTTGTAATCGTACTGAAAACAAAGACATACAAGAAACGAGAATCCACCATTGTCCTTAAGGAAGTGATTTCTCCATTTTGCAAAACAAGACAATACGTTTTCAAATTATACAAGATTTCTTGTCTCAGCCAACACTAGTAAAATATGAATTGTTTCCACTTGGTAATTAAGAAGTTATTGGACATTGAATGGAAGAAAATCATGAAGAAGAAACAATATTTTATTTTCAGGTCTATAATATTAGTGATTTTGGTAAAAACAAAATTACAAAGTCAAATTCATAAACACGCCATGCTTCTTCCTTATATGCTTGTTGATCTCATTCCGTCTATGATTCTTGTAATCGCAATACATGCAGTTATATTTCGGCTCTTTACCACATTCTAAATTAATGTGTCGAATCAGATTCCTACGGGCATTGTAAACTTTGTCGCATTTCGGACACACATACTTGTCTCCTTGGGATTCCTTTGGAATCGTCACAGTTTTTACCTCTTCGTCATTGATCTCCGTTAGCTGAATATTTTCTTCAGCTTCCAAAGGGGTATCTACGGATACGAGTACTTCATCGTCCCGTGTCAAAAAGTCAGAATCAGCAGGGTCTTGCCCAGGATATATCACCTGAATGGTCCATGTACCTTCTTCTCCGGAAAGCGTTTCGGCAAGAATATTGTTCGTCACCACTGGCGTCTCTACAATGACTAAAAGAAATCATATTATTATTTCTAATAATGCGCAGAATCAGATATGAACAGAATTAACAAAACACTGGAAACGTTTGATGAGTCGATCAAAATTTGAATAATAACGAATTGTAAAAAAAATAACGATTTAAAAAAATGGATGCCAGGAATGAATAATCTTTTAATAACCACAGGTTAACCTTTTTGATATATTTATTTTCACAAAAGAGACTAGAGATCTATAATAAATTGAAAACGTAAATAATTCAGTCTTACCTAAAGTATATAATTTCTAAATCGAAAACCTATTTACTACAAAAAATGACTAGAATAAATGTTTGGCTCGACTTTTCACAAAAGCGGTAACTAAATAAGCTATTGAATGTTATAAACACTTCACAATTCAGGTAGCAACAGTTTGCATGTACGCCACTCAGTGGCGTAGCCAGAAATTTGACAAGGGGGGGTTCAGTAAACAAAGTATTTCAAACTAGTTTTTTCAATAAAATAAATAAATAATTTTTAATAAATTGAAACAATAAAAAGTAAATAAAAAAACAATCTCATCATAAACATGTAAATAATAAACAGGTACGAACAATATTTGTTACAAAAATGACAAAAATAAATTAGAACTTAGTAGCAGGTCCTAATGTAAGGTTTCCGTATGAGATCTAGTTCACTGTCCGCGTTGCTAAATCTTGGAGAATAGAGTGATTACAGGTTTGTAGTGAGACATTACCTATATGACCCAACCAACCCAAACCATGGGGGGGTTCTGACCCCCCCCCCCCGTGGCTACGCCACTGTCCCTACTCCGTAAAGTCACCCGCAACCTTTTTTGGTACGAAATGGAATATTATCTACTAAACATTTTGAATTGTGAAATATTCCTAAATAAGTCTTCAAATAAGTAATCTTAATTAACTTTCCAATTGTTCATGCAAGGCTCTGTTCACTTTTAATAGAAAACATGAAATTAATATACAGGGTGTGCTTTAATTCGACAAGATACTATTTAATCGAAATTAACAGAAAAGTAGGGATGATTCTGACTTCTTACGAATATCTAAATCAGTTTCAGCAGCAGTACCAAGTTCGGTACACGTTTATAAGCATTGATGATTCATATTTATAGAAAGTCAGAAGGGTTGCGTAGATCTACTTTTAGTTAGATAGTAATACTGCGATTTTTTAATCTATTTCTTCCAGTTCAGTACAACTAGTCATGTTAATTTTGATCAAATAAAACCCTGTAGTTTGACAGATAAAAATAGAGTACACGGTGTATACGGTCCTATCCGTGTTTTTTTTTAGTGATAAAAATGAATTTTATACAACCATCACTTTTGCTGCTTATCAAAAAATATACCACACAAGGTGATCCCAAATATAGTACCATAAATTAAAACTGCATTTTATAGACCCCAAATAAGATGAAAAGTGTATTGTAAAAACGTATCGCAAAACGCTTGGTTTTCGAAATACAGATCGTATGATTTTTTGTTGTTACCATAAAAGGGTTTAGACCCCAGGCTATTCCAAATACTGAAATCCGATTTTAATATTTATATTTTTTTGATGTGCCAAATGCAGCTACTTTTACCGCGGTAATGCAACGCGGGCATGACACGGGAAATTTGCAACTAAATCGTGGAAGAAATGGAGGTCCAGGGCGTCCACGGCGTATTGCAGCAGCTGAAGAACACATTAGAGCAAATCACTCAACAAGTACAATGTCCCAATCAACAGTGTGGCGTATCATACACGAGGCTGAATTATTCCAATAACTTAACTTCTTTTTACAAAATTATATTTGCAAGTCTCGCTACATTGAAATTTTTTTTAATAAGTTCTGAATCACCCCTGTATAACTGTTCGTCTTATTTTGAAGTCTATAAAACGCAGTTAAATTTATGGCACTACTTTTAGAATCACCTTGTAAAATAAATATACGAATAAATAAAAATACTGAGAGATAACGAAAATGAGTAAATTACAATATAAAACATTTTTCTTTCTACAGCATGCCTTGCATTTTTGTCTGGTAGAAAAACTGATGGCCCTTTATGTGAGACTGAAGAACGTAAGCCCTTCTGGCTCTATATGGGCAATGTGGACATTGGAGTTCTGGTTCAACACCACACTCCTGTCTTATATGGCGACTTAGTGTTTTTTTGTGGTGGTAAGTTTTGCCGCATTTCGAACACTTGAAAATATAAGCAAAACGACCATGGTTCAATTTCTTTCTACATCCGTTGTTTCCTAGAAAAACGAGACTGTTAAAGAAACAGAAGTATGGCAAAAGGCAAAAAATTCAAGCATACCTGCACACAGTAATAAGGGATCTCTGGTTTAAGCACACATCTACTGAAAAAAAAACTACAACGTGCATAAATTGTTTGATTACCGAAAATACAGAAAAACGCGTAAATAATAACATAACACTTATTTAACAATTGCATTCCTAGGACAATGCATAAATAAAAAGAAAATAGGTAGTATTTCTAAAAAAATAAATATAAGCATACCAACATTAAGGCACAGAAAATATTGCGGGAGAAAACATTACTATATGTATCTCGTTTTACACAAAAAGGGAGAGGCAAAGTAAACAGCAAAAAGAATCAATATGGTTATTTATTTACTATTTTCATTACTTTCATACAAGCTTTCAGATTTCCTTTCGCCATATTTACAATGTACAATTTTACATTAACCCAGATAACATATATTCAAAAACAATATAACAGATAATAAATTATTTTATTTTATTTAGCCACGTTGACACAAAAAATATACCCATCAAATTAGTTAAAAATAAATAAATAACAAAATAAAAGCGACTATAATTTTACTAAAGGACTAGAACATAAGTACATTCTAAAATAAAACTATTCGATACATAGGTAGACTAAACAGATTTTTTTCCATCATTACAAAGTACTAATAAAGTTAAGAGTATTTTGAACTTATTTATATTAATACGTTTATGATACTACTAAAAATATATGTATAGCTTCCTTTTGATTTCTGAACTTTTATAAAATAGTCCAGCCAATAAAACCACCAGTGTGGTTACCTCTTTAAAAAAGTTATGAGATTAAAATATATAATATATAAATCACAATAACAATCACCAGCTGTTTTCCTTCAGTAACTACCTGAAAGGAGATGAAGTAAAACCACTGTAATAAAAATTAGAATGAATGGATTTTAGGTGGCTCAACAGTCTATGTTTATGTGTGAACAGTTGTCCGCATATTTGACATTTATTAGTAGGGGTCTTTCCACACTCGAGTCTCAAATGCCTGGAGAGTGTGTACTTTCCTTTATACATTTTCGGGCAGTTTGGGCAAGGGTAGAACAATTTACTATCAATAGTTAGGTCATACCTTCCTATGTCCTCGAATTTCCCGAAATAGGGTAGGGCGAAATTCGGATTTATCTTGAAATTCTTTAAAGCTGAAATCACAAAAATAATTAGAAAAAAGGTCGTGTCCAAAAACGTTTAATAAAAATATAGATATCTAAATCATTGTTTAATGAATGTTGTATTACGTTAATGATATTTGAATGTAGTTAGTATGTAGTTCCTATTTTACAAAACACTATAAGCAAGAAAGAAAATTATCTTTTTAAGTATGAGGCAAATCAAACTCATATAAATTTATATATTGGAGTATAAGTACATTATAACTATAAGTAATAAAGTGTGAGTGAACACATTAAATTATATGTTAAATTATTAAGTAGATTTATCTTAATATTAACGATTTTGATAGCTTACTCATTTATGTCAAAATTTATACAAGGTGATTCAGGTTAAATCTTGATAACTTCAGGAATCGATAGAACAGGTTAAAATAATGTTCATTTGTGATATAAACTTATTTCCTAAAACGCATCGAGATAGAGGGCGTTGAAGTAGGAATTTTTTTCTCGTTTTTCCGTCATAACTTTTGAACCACTTATCCGATTTAAGTGAAATTCGGAACACAAACACTCCTTATGATCTTACCTAAGCTTCTTAAGTTTGAACAACCTACCCCTCTTAGAAGTGTATTTTGTATGGTACTCCCCTCTTACTTTATTTCAAAACTACAAAAAAATAATTAATTTCAATAAAACATCTACACTTTGACCTGATTAATTTCGAAACTTTTTCCTCTTCTGTTTTTTTTTTCGACGTTTGGTCTTGTTTCTGAGATATTCAAAGAAATTGGTGACAGAGTAGCGTACCAGCCGCGTAAATTTCATTTAACGTTATAGCAACCCATGAAAACAAAACTCAGTAATTTGTGTAAACTGACGTTTTGGGCGCCGCAATAGCCGAGGTGGCTGGGAGACGACTGCTCGTGGAACCAGTCTGGATCGGCTATATTGGTGTGAGTTCGAATCCCATTGTAGTACCATGGATGTTTGTGCTCGTCGAGAGATGCACAATAAGTCTATAGGCTGCGGTGCTTCCGGGGACACTGTCGGATGGCTCTCAAAAAAAAAATTGACTTTGTGAAAATCTTTGTCAAAAGTATTATTTAAAGAGTATTCTTAGTGTTAAGAAAAAATACCAATAACGTCAAACATAAATTTAGTAACAACTATTTATTACAAGATTTACAACAAACTGATCAACTACTAAAAAAAAATACAATAATTGTTCAAAGTGCATTCCTCCAGCCTCAACACATTTTTGGCATCGACGAACTAGGGTATTAACCGCAGCTGCTATTTGAACAGGATTATTTTTTGTCATCACAAGCGTGTCTTATCCTTTGGATCAATTCCTCACGGGTATGTACTGGCGTATCATACTTGTTATTTTAAAAGTCCTTTAACCGATTTATTTGAAAATTGACTGGTTTGTGTTTAATAATAGGAGCCATTTTTGTATCATTAATAACATAATACAAAATGTTACAAAATAATAATTTTAATAATTTTTGCTCTGCACTTATTTATTCCATTTTTTGTATCATTAATAACATAATACAAAATACAAAATGCAAAACAACATAATACAAAATGAAATAACAAGTATTAAAAGTAGATTACAAAAAAATGAACGCCCTGTATCTCTTAAAACGAAGCGTTTTCGGACACATGCTAATGGGAACTTTTTTTCTTATTTTTATCTAAAGAACCTGTACCTGAAATTTTTCGCAATATTAAAAAATCACCCTATATCTCAGTAGGCGCAAACTTTTCTCCTTGAACTGCAATAACTTTTAAAGTCATGAACACAAAATATCCCCAGATATTCAGTCCAAGCATGTATCCCATTTTGGTCATAATAATATTTACATTATTTCAAGGTTATATATATTTCATCACCTTAAATTTTTGTAGTATGTATCGCCTTGGAACTATTAAGAAATAACGGCAATGTTATTTCTAACACGTTAAAGTGGAATTTTAACAGAATTTCTTAAAGACAAGGAATTACATTCGCTATAGTTTAAGGTATGTGAAAATGAACAGCATTTAATTCGCCGTTTTATAAATGCACCTTTGATTTGCTTAATAAAAAATTTAAAAAATTATTTAGATTTAGTAAAATCAATACGGCAATTTGTTAACGAATCAAGACCATTTTTTGCCAGCTCATCAGAGACAAAAAGTATTTTGGCAGAGTTAAAGGTAAAATCATTGCTTTTTAATTTTATTTTTTGATAGGTGGATTGGTTCTATTTGTTATTTTTAACATAAGATAGTTACCAGGCATGTATTAGTGATAATTTTAATTTAGGGTTATCAAAAATCAATTATTATACAGGTAACTAATGCTGTTACCGAACATTTTGTTAGAGAGATAATGTTTCTACAAACTCGGCAACCAAGGAACCACATAAAAACGGAGTAAGCTGTATCAAGGACAGTTTATTTTAAACAGTTTTATAGTTTTATCATACTTAAATTAATATCGAATTGTCAACAATCATTTAAGCAGGCAATACACACGCCTGTTATATTCGCGACAAGAATTCAGACGACTTACGTCATACGAACATATGAATAATTCATTACATTTTCATCAAAATATTAAAGAAACTGCAACTGAGAGTAATAAAACTATATACTACACTAAAAGTTTGCATTATACAGGGTGTCTGTGAAAGGTTTGGAAGTCTCGGACTGGTGACTAAAAAAAGTCGATTGAGCCAAATGTGCCTTATCCGAATGTTGCTGGTTTCAAAAATACAGGGCGTTCATTGCTAGAATTTTATTTTGAAATGTCTCAAAAACTTTGAAACCTGCCGGAGTATTAAAAAAAAATTGGCTCAATTATGTTTTTTGACGACAAATAAGAATTTTTAACTAATTTTGACTTCACAAGTAGAGGGCGCCACTTATGGAACAGCATGTTTCTTTTAAATGGCACAACTTTTTTTGCTGTTTAGTGTATTCATCTGTCTATTGAAACAATCGATTATCCAACCTGTTATATCTGACAAAGGTATACCTTGTTGAAGTCGTTAGGAGTAACCATTTTTGAAATAATCGTATTTGAAATATTCAGTGCAGGGATGGAAAACTGTTATCGTTTCCAGTAAAGTGCCTTTTATACTGAAAATACAGCAAAATGTTACTTGAAAAAGTTGTTCAGAATGGTGAATTATGGAGACGTGCAAAGTAGGTGAATCGATTGTTTGTATAGTCAGATGGATACACTAAGTTGCAAAAAAGTTCTGCTATTTAAAAGAAATGTGATGTTCCATAAGTGGCGCCCTCTACTAGTGACGTCAAAATTAGTTAAAAATTCTTATTTGTCGTGCCAAAAAATATAATTGTGCCAATTTTTTTTAAATACTCCGACAGGTTTCAAAGTTATTGAGATATTTCAAAATAAAATTCTAGCATTGAACGCCCTGTATTTTTTAAACCAGCAGCATTCGGATAAGGCATATTTGGCTCAATCGACTTCACAGACACCCTGTATATTGCCCTATATTGCAAAAAATTATTGTTTTTAACGCGACCAAATATCGAAAATTACGTTAACAATAAAAACAATTGCGTAATGTCAGTCATGACGTAACACGTCTCAATTCTTAACGGGAGTATACCTGCATTCAAGGAACTAGCAGAAAGCAGCTACTGACATGTGTGTCAACATATATTTTTTAAAATTCTTCATCAGGCAAATCAAGTGGATTACTTAAATTCGTTATCTTTCTTCATTGAATGTTTTGATTTAAATTTTACAACTTACCTTCGATGTGCATTTATAAAACCGCGAATTAAATGTAAATTTAATAAGGCGTTCATTTTCACAGTTCAAATAACAAACTATAAACTATAGGGACACCTAATTCCTTGTCTTAAAGAAACTCTATTAAAATTCTACATATCGTGTTAGAAATAACAGCCGTTATTTTTTAACAGTTACAATATGGGATACATACTTTTATGGTCATGAACATGTCATTACAGAAAAAGAAAGATTTATTTAAGAATGTTATCAATTATTAAGAGAATACTATTTATATTTAGAAGAGTAAGGATACAAAAACAAAATCGTAAATATTGATACAAAATTTATTGATTTAGGTAACATTGATTTTCCAATAGTTATATACCTATTATTTATAATTAAAAAAAGATCATTGTTTTTTTTTCAGTCAATTATATTTAAATGTTTCTTACTCTTAACTTTGATATAATGCTCCTGAAGGATCATGTATTAAATATAAACGTAATACTTCCAAAATCACACAAACTTGTGGACGTTCTTCATGTGCTTCTGCATATCGAATTTATGTTTAAAATTGGCGTGACAAAAGTGACATTTGAAAATTGGAGCTTTTCCGCATTCGTATCTTTTATGCCTGTTTAAAGTATAAAATTTTCCATAGTCCCTTCCGCATTCGCATTTGTAACGCACTGCAAATAAAAATAATAAAAATCGGTATGCAATTTACATTAAACTATACTGAAATTGCCCAAGATTTTATAGTTTTGCCATTAGAATTGTGACAAGAGATTAATATCTACGACAAGACATAATAAATATATGTAGTAATGTAATTTTGTTGTCAAGAAGTCTACAATATGAGAAGATGGATTAGATGCACTTTATTAAGATTACTTTCGGTATTAAAATTTATACAAGGTGTCATACAAGGCAAAGTACAAATTTTAAGAGAGGATTCAGCCAAAAATAAACAAAATAGTTTACTTATATGTCATACAAATTTTTGAGGCGCGTGATTTTAATGTTTTTTTTTAAATATACACGGTGTTTCAGGAGGAGATGTACATACTTCAGTATGTTATTATATGTTTAACTTTAAACAAAAAATTTTCTATGAGCTTAGGTCTGGGAACGTTTAGGATATACAGGATATCAAATTTAAAAAAATTAATTACATTTTTTCTAATAACTCTCGACTACTTTGAGTTAAATTCATGAAATTTTGTATGCGGAAGTTTCATTGGCAGGGAAATTATAATTTTATGCACAATTGGCTGTATCTCCAAGAGGGCGCCACAAGCGGCCATTAGGATCCTTTTAAATCGCTTCAACTTTTTTGTACCAAGATGTATGCCATTTTAGAATAGAAAAACATTTTCCCCTACCTGTTCTGCTTAAGAAATGTACATCTTACTGAAGTAAGTAGAAAAGGTAGGTGACAATGTATTTCTATTCAGTAATGTAATATACACCGTGGCATAAAAAAGTTGAAGAGATTTAAAAGGATCCTATTGGCCACTTGTGGCGCCCTCTTGGAGATACAACCAATTGTGCATAAAATTTAAATTTTGCGTCCCAAGAAACCTCCACATACAAAATTTCATTAATTTAACTCAAAGTAGTCGAAAGTTATTAAAGAAAATTTAATTAATTTTTTTTAAATTTGACATCCTGTATATCCTAAACGAAGCGTTTCCAGACATAAGCTCATAGGAAATTTTATGCTTAAAATTGAACGTAGAATAACATACTGAAGTATTTACATCTCCTCCTATAACACCCTGTATATTAGTCTTCTAGAAGTGTTTGTTGAATCTATTGAGAACCCAGCAGCTAATACACAGTCTACTATGATTTTTTTTTAAATCGATTTTTCCGAAAAAACTTTTTTTATTAAAAATCTTGTAACGTGGCGTTCTTCAGCATCACTTAAAAACCCCTGTGGCCCAAATTTCATCAATTTGTATCAAAGAATATTTTTTTTATAGAACCTTAAAAGTTTTGAGTTTATTGAATTTGTGTTTCCGTTAAAAAATGTAGAAGGCATTGGAAATGTCTGAAAATTATTGCTGTTCTAAAATATTGTTTCTCTATTTACTTGACAAATTAATATGAAAACAGTACTATTACAATAACTAATAAAATTTAATTCAAGAAATTACATTAAAAACGGTAAGTAAACGAAAAGAATGGAAATTTTGAAATATCTTTAAATAAACAAATAAAAAATCGAATATTAAAGTTGTTTTTATTTATTTTCGAATATTTGAAAATTAATATTTTCTTCCTTTAAGTACGTTTTTTAATGGAATTAGTTGAAATAAATTTTATTAGTTGTTGTAACAGTATATTGTTGATGTTACTTTAATATTTTAATTTACGTAAATAGAAGAACAATATTACAGATTAACAATAATTTTGAGATATTTCCAATACTTTATTTTTTTAATGGAAATATAAATGTTTTTAAGAAAAATTTCTCAAAATGAAGAACTAAGAAATTTGTGTAAAATTTCAATGTACTAGCCCACTTCGATTTTTCGTTTGATTTTAGATTTCCACAAAGTAGGGTCAGGACAACAACATTTTCCACACATTTAATTTTTTATTCCAAAAAACTTTTCTTAGCTCAAGACGCTTTGCTAGTGAAAATAATTTTTTTTATGAATTTCCAAAGCTTACTTGATTTGATATCATGGCCAGATTTCATTTCAAAGAAATAAGCAGGGCTGCATCCCCAAGGCCCATTTTTTGTCTCTTACAAGAGTCGTTTTAGATACCCAGAAACAGTCTGTATGTTACGCCTAATGGTAATGACTTGTTTCACCTGACACATTCCATTAAAATGTGTGCACTTCCTCGAGCATTTTTTTAAGTATACATTTTAGTGTCTGTCAGAAAATTTGGGAAAATTTTATCAAAATAAAAGTTTAATCGGTATATCAAAAGTCGTTTACTACATCAGTTAAAAATACGTACATTGTAATAGACAAAAAAATAAAAACAAATTACACCATATTTCGAGTTCATGAGATCTCAAAGGATGAGACATTGATAAGATTCTAGCAAACAATCCTTTAAGGACGCCGTATTCTTGAAACAGATACAAATAATGTTAAACATTTAAGGGCGGAATATTCTAGGACTTAGCAAATACCAGGAATGTTATCTCATGCCACCTGCGAATTTTCAAAATATATCGAAGTAAAACGAACAAATAACGAGAAAAAGCGGTCAAACCAATTTTTTAAATCTTCATTCTAGATGTACCTAAATATTGTTATATAACATTACTTATAAGATTGTTCACTTTTAGGTATAAGTATGGAAAAATTGTTAAAATGCAGGGTTACACATAATTTAAAAATTTCTACTTTATTTGACGAGATTTTAAATAGTAACAACGAATAACAAAAACTTTAAGAATTTTATTTTTGATATTAGTTTTGTTCAATACTATTAATTTTTTCCAGATTGCTGTACCTAAAAACACCACAAATTTGACCGTTTTAGGGCGACAAATACGGCATCCTTAAGGCTTACGGTGAGCGCTCGATCCAAAGGGATATAGTTTTTGCTCAGTAACTCCTCAAAGAAAAATGATAAAAATATGTTTTTTGTTTAATAGACTACAAATATTATTTTACATCGATGCTGTGTTTTGAAATTTTTAAAATATGCAAAATTCATTTAAAAAAAATTAATTTTACACTTTCAAAATTTCAAAACACAACGTCGACGTAAAATAATATTTATAGTCTATTAAAAAAAACTGCATATTTTTATCATTATCCGTTAAGGAGTTACTGAGCGAAAACTATGGGTTTGTTCCAACACAGCAAGAATCGATTCCGAACCGTCCAGAATTAGTCAGTCAGTTCAGTTGTTAATGTACTCTCGGCGAATGCGACGTAAGACGGTGTTGGTCAAACATTTTTCACGGTTCTGAACCAGTTCTCGACGGTTGTTGGAACAGACATTATATATCGTTTGATAGAGCGCTCACCGTAAGCCTTAACAGCCGGATTCATAAAACGGGCGTAGCGTTAGTCGGACTAATCAGCTTTGCGCCCGTGTAAAGCGCGTTAGTTGGTCTAACCAGCCTTGCGCCCATTCACGAAACATGCGTTGCTAGGTAGGTTGTTTATTTACGTCCATATTTGCGCCAAAAGTTAGACCCACTATTGTACCTGTCTAAAAATCGCGTAACTTCGGCCTCTAGTTCCTTGCGTTTCCCATTGTATATTTAATATTTATATTCAAAAACAGTACTTTTCAGTGCTACGGATTAGTTAACATATCATAAAGTAAGTATTATACATAGTAGTGAATAGGAGTATGCCTTTTATTTAAATTGGTGCAACAGATGCGTAAATTTTTCGCGTAACCTCCGCTAGTCTGACTAACGTTACGCCTTGTTGATGAATCCGTATGTAAGAGTCTTTTCACACGGGCCACTGTGCAGCGCTGCTGAGTGGAACCACTAATTTATGGTTGACGTTTCGGTGGGAGTCGGCGACTACGCGCCACCGTGGCGCTGCTAATTCTGTGGGGCACCCGTGTGAATAAGTCTATATAAAATAATGTTTCGTCAAAAAGGACCACTCAATAGCGCTTCCGAGAAGCGCTGCACGGTGGCCCGTGTGAAAAGGCTCTAAGATACATTCCCTTCAAAAAATACCTCCTCGAAATTAACGGCGGGATGACAGTCTCGAACGTGTTTCCTTATTTGAAACTTGTGACGATACTTGGAAGTACAAAACTGACAGTGAAGTTCCTTGGTCTTGCCACATTCGTATTTTTTGTGACGATTTAAAGTATATTTCTTCTGATAACCTCGTCCGCACTCGCATATGTGTAAGGCTAAAAACAAAAACGACATGAAACATATCAATATGGGGAAATGCATATCAGAACATTGACCCGTTAAATAATTTTTAAAGTCAATTGTTGTTAATAGTATAGGGCAACATTTATTTTTTATTTGATCATGCATTAATACAAACAAAATACATCTATTATACTTGTGCAATGTTTAACTCATTGAACTGGATAAAGAACAAAATTCTTGTTCAGAAATGTTATACAGGGTGACCAGGAAAATGTGGGAAATCTCTCGGGTGCAGATAAAACATGAAAAAATGAGATGACCAGTTCCTATAATTTCTTTTCCTACAGGCCCTCCCTACGGAGATATGTGTCCCTGAACAACGCCGCTGAAAAAAGGTTTTTCTTGAGTAACTTTTAAAGTACATAATACAGTGTGTCAGGAACTGATGAACTGATGATGAAATTTCCGAGGATAATTCTAGAACGAAAATAAATGCTACCTCTTTCTATAACATTTTTTCCAAAACTCAAATCAAGTTAAAATTTAATTTTCGATATTTGTAAATAACTTCTTAAGAAATCCAAATATTTACATAAAATTTTGTAAATCGGGGGTTTTTGCGGACGAGAAATTCAAATATGTTTCTAATTTTACGTCACTAGTAGAGGGCGCCACTTGTGGCACACCATATTTTTTTAATGGCAGAACCTTTTTGCATCTTAATGTATCCATCTGACTATCGAAACAATCGAATCTCCTACCTGTTTTATTTGAAAAAGGTATACCTTGCTGAAGTCGGTAGACGTAACCATTTTTGAAATAATCCTATTTGAAATGATCAGTGCACCGAGTAAAAACTGTTGGTTTCAGGTAAAGTGCCTTTTCTGCTGAAAATACAGTAAAATGTACAGAAAAAGTTGTTCAGGATCGTAAATTATGGAGACGTGCAAAATTTCAAGAAGATCGGTGAGGTTTGATGAAACCATTTTTCAACAAAGCACAGAGATTTTATAAAAGCAGGACGATTTTTTTTAAATTTTGCACATCTCCATAATTTACCGTTCTGAACAACTTTTTCAAGTAACATTTTGCTGTATTTTCAGTAGAAAAGGCACTTTAACTGAAACGATAACAGTTTTCAATCGGTGGAATGTATATTTCAAAAAAAGATTATTTCGAAAATTCCTAACGACTTCAATAAGATATATCTTTTTCAGATATAACAGGTAGGAGAATCGATTGTTTCTATAGTCAGAGGGATACACTAATAAGCAAAAAAGTTTTGTCATTTAAAAGAAACATGATGTGCCATAAGTGGCTTCCTCTACTAGTGACGTCAAAATTAGAAACATATTTGAATTTATCATCCGCAAAAACCCCCGATTTACAAATTTTATGTAAATATTTGGATTTCTTAAAAAGTTATTTACAAATATCGAAAATAAAATTTCAAATTTAACACCCTGTAACTCCATTAATAATCAATTTTGGAAAAAATGTTATAGAAAGAGGTAGCATTTATTTTCGGTCTAGAATTATTCCCTGAAAATTTTTTTGGTCATCATTTCTGAACACCCTGTATAATTTAATAAATATTTAATGTGTTGGACACTAGTAAGGACCTCTTAAAATAGTGCCCTTGAAGCATATTTAACTGTTTTAGTTTACCAGGGGGGGCAGGGGGGCTAAGCTTTACGTAAACGGTCCATTTTATCGACAATAAACAAGAGTAACTTTGTTAGTCTAAGGTTGAAGCTACCCAAATTTATTATTTTAGTCTTTATCATACAGGGTGTTAAGCTTTTAGGCATTATGATGTAAATCTTAGTCTGCCTCTGGTAAACCAAAAAAAGCTAAATGTCTCATGGATACTATTTTAAAAGATCCTTACTAGTGTCCATCATATTAAATTTTTATTAAATTATATTAACACATATCTCCGTAGGGAGGACCTGTAGGAAAGAATGTTATAGGAACTTGTCATCTTATTTTTTCATCTTCTATCTGCAGCCGCGAAATTTCTCTCATTTTCCCGGATGTTCATAATACAATTTTTCTGAAAATTAAAAAAAAAGCAGAAACTAGTACCTTGCTCCAAATGTAGCTTAATAACTAAATATATGTAGAATTGATAATATTGATATTATTATTAATAAACAGTCATGGTTGGTCGTCGGTTGCCCCACCTATAGCATATTGATCAGAGCTGGCAAGCTCCAAACCGGTATATATCTGGTGGGCTGCTGACGACTAACCGTGGCTATTTGCTATAGGTTTTTCAGACAGGTCGCGGCATTAGCCCACAGAGTAGTTGCTTTTGCAATTAGAAAATAATACATTCTTCTTGCATTCAAATATCAAGGGATAAGTTATACAACGAGGATCTGTATTTTTTAATTTATTTTTAAAATGCACAAATAGCGGCATATCTTGATTTATAATATAAATAGTAGTACCTATATACCTTAACTAATGTTTTACATACAATCATTCTTTGTTGGCATATGGCACGTAATATCTAATGGACTAGATACAGTTACAACTAGAAATACTGTACAGGGTGTACAAATTCACCATAATTTATTTCATAATATTTCAAAATAAATACTATAAAAGTCTTACTGGCATACAGGGTGTCCGGAATACAAGTGCCGATACTACAGGGGTTTGTACATCTGGCCAAAAGCAACAAAAAAACTCTCGTGAAAAAAATATCTAAAAGGAATAATTTTTCTGCAAATACACAATGTCCGTGAATTGGGTTTACAAGAGGACAAATGATCCAAAAAGTGAAAGATACGAAAAAATGGCATCCTTGATAAAAGTTTTTGCTTGTTTGAAAGCAAAAATCACCATGACGAACTACAATTTTGTTGTACAGGGTGGATCAAAAACACGAAAATGTTATTTTGCGTAAAAGTAAACATACCTTATTTTGCAAGATACGAAAGACAAGCATTACATTGCAATTGCATTGCAAATGTTAGCTGCTGCTGTTAACCTAAAAGTATTAGTCATAGTAGTATTGTGGTTAATGCATTTCGATTTTCTCTGTTTGCTTGGTTTTTCTGAGTGTACATAAAAAAAAATATAACAATTTATAGTAACTATGACCAGTTGCAAGCCATGTTAATTTATGGCAAATCTGAGCAAAACTCTTTGGCTACCAAATGTTTGTGCAGTAAACGCTTTTCGAAAGCAACATAATTTATTTTAAAAATTTCACATTTTATTCTGTGTTATAAAAAGAGCTCTCAGAAAACCATTGACAGTATGTTTGTGTATTTCTAATTATTATGTGCAAACATCTGACAATCCTGACATGGTATGTAAACGGCGTCGTCACATATTCAAGACTTGTTTGCTGTCATAATTCAGTTACTGTTGGTCAAAAGAAATTTTGTTTGGATAATTTATCATACAGCAAAATGTAAGTACTCATATTTCGGACACCCTGTATTTTCATAATAATAGTGGATGACTTGTTTAAATCAACCTGTAAATCATTGACATATTTGTATTTCCTACGAGTTATGAGTATTATATGTATTCGACAATGAGGTACGAAATGGCAAATGTAGGAATTTATTAAGAAAAAAATAAATAAATAAAATGACTAAACTACTTATACACAGTACTACAAAAGACTAGACATATTACATGGTAAAATACTGGGTGTTACGTCTTTAATGCAGAATATTAAACGCCTAGTTTCCTGACAATAAATAAAATAAGTCATCATAGGTCGATTATACGATTTGAATATTAAAAATATTTTATAAAAAGATTGCAAAAAGGTACACCGGACCTGGCCATATTTAAGCGCCGTCGACTTTGTACTCCGAACTATGAATTGGAAGCTAAGATATCAGTGTTACCAGAAGTGAAAAATTTTCTGGTTTATTTAATTTTTAAGTTTTGCTGTTTGCTATACATTATTTATTCGATTTATAGTAGGATATCTTGCGCCAATCTAGTATAAGCATTTATATCAAAAATGCTTATCAATAACTGCTTCATTTTTTTTCTTTTCCATTCATATTTTTATTACATGGGAAAATGTGAAGAATTTCTGGAAGCTTTCAAGTCAAGTTCTGTCAAAAGCATCGGTGTATTACGTTATTGTGTATATGAATTTGCGTTGTGTTTGTTTTGCTATTATAACTTAAGTAACAAGGGTGTATATTGGAAATTACATTACGTAAAAAATAAAAAGTGTCAGGTGCTATTTGTTTGCCTAAATTGGGTGCGACGTTGCCAAGCCTGCGTTTGTACTCTTGGATATAATTTTTAATATTTACTATACAAACAGTAAGTTTGCACCTAACTTTGTTTGTAGAAATCCAACCTATCACCTCTTAAAACAATAGTAGTTTTCTTCTGCATAGCCTGTATTTTATTTCTACAAACAATTTGGATCACGCATTACCGTTTACAAAGTACTCAATTCAATTATACATTTATAGTGATTTTAAACTGCATTTCTTACGGGAATTTAGGCTTGTTGTTGAAAAAAAAAACACTTGTTTTAAACCTTGCCAACCTATCGCAATTTATATTTATTGATTCTAGTCTAACGCTGAAGACACAATAAAAATAATAGTGAGAAGTCGGTAAGGTTATACCAGGTTTTTATTAACAATTACCGTAAATTTCTGTAAAAAAAACCAATTCAAAATTAATTAATGTATGAGAATTCTTTATTTCTTTGTTCGTTTTACAAATGTCCGCAAAATTATACCATCTGGCAACACTGACTAGGACTTTAGATTCGCAACCGCTAATGCATAGCTGCCGAACTATGACATTTTGGCCAGGACCGGACTCTGATTTATTTTTCCACTACAAAATTGAAGTACAACTTCTTGGAAAAACGTGAATATTCCCAGGAATCTATATTTTATTTTTTCTGTGTTAAAGACACCCAAGCTCTGTATACTCTCCTTGAATCTTTGGCGGCATTTCAAATAAATATTTACATGCTTTAGTTACACACATCATAGGGAATGTTTCTAACCTTAAAGTAAAAATAAATAGTGGCGAGAATATTTTTGGTTTCAACGAATATTTACAGATCTATACTAGGAATAATGGTAATCATTTCTTCTTCGTTCCTAGGCTGCCGCTGTCGCAATTTCTGGATGTTGATGGAATGGGTGTGTCGCATATGTTTCAACAGTATGTACCCGTGTTTGAACTTCTTGGAACAAATTTGGCATGTAAAGGACGGGCTCTGCCCGCAGTCGAATCTCAAGTGGCGGCCAAGCGTTTTCTTCTGAAGGTAGGTCTTCTTGCATCTCATGCATCCGTATCTTATTTGGTCGTGGTTGAACACCTTCAATTTTGAGTACTCTTCAAAATTAGAAGCGTAGAAAGTGATACCTACAAGATTACCATTCATCACTATGACAGTAAGGTACTAGGATATCAACTAAAAATAATACTCACAAGTTTACGCACAACTTCTGGCATAAATTCTACAAAACTGGCCAACATAACAAGTAAAACAGAAATAATAACTTGTTGAAATAAAGGAACTAAAGCACACACAAAACCTAAAAAACAGTCAACTTAATATCAAAATAAAGAAAATAAACGACAACAATGTGACATAATTTATTTATTTAACTGATCAGTACAAAATGTATGTGACACTTTTTTGTGAAATTGAAAATGATTGCTGCTGGATATAACTATAAAAAAAAATCTATATTCTGTAAATTTATTTAATTGATATATGCTACCAGGAAATACATAATCTACACAGATACATTGTTTAAATAATAAAACCCATCCGCCTCTCTAGTATACATACACTTAAGGGCGGGAGAATGACTACATTTAGGTTTGTACAAGATTGCACGTTTTATTTGCTAATAATAGTTTTGATTACAATACAATAATTGATAAATAAATGTTACATTGTGCATAATCATTTGTAGAGCTGAACAGTTGTGAGACAAGCCATTGGCGTGGGCAAGGTAGGGTCACGAGTTACTATTGATACAAAGCAAATAATACTCCGTGCTGTTCATAGCAGATTCCATATTATCTCATAAATGATGGTCTAATTATTGTTATACAAATCGCTAAAATGTTGTATTGAATACAATCAACTGCGGAGCGGAACCTGAGAAACGTTGAAGGTTGCTTGAGTAAGGTTTGTCCAAGCTAGGAATCTAGGCTGGTTCAAAACTGTCAAAAACGATCATCTTGCCTAGGTCTTGCACGATGTTTAATAATAATTATTATTTGTACGCAGCTATGAATAGCACGGAAAGTTGTTTTGAATTGATGGTAAGTGGTAGCCCCACCATGCCCACGCCATCGCTTGCCGCACATTACTCGTTTAGTTTCAGTTGAACTCGTATAAATAACCATACTTAAAATAAAGGTAAGGTTATATAAGCTTAAACACTCGACCAAAAAGGTGAACTGGTTTCAGATTATTTCCTTATAGAAATTATTTGCAAAATATCGTCAATTTGTTCCTCATCTTCGTATACAAGGTGTCCAAAAATCTCATTACCACAACTGGGGGGAACGATTTTGCATATTAAAACATGAAAAATACGAATATAGATCTTAAAATAAAGAACCAATATTTTATTAATAAAATATCGAATCAGAATTTTAAATGATTTTCGGAAAAGCGTTAAAAATATGAAAGCAATGACTGCCCATTTTTAAAATAACTTCTATTAAGAATCGTGACAAAATTTGTATTGATATGCATCCAAATATCAAAAGAGATTTTCGAACATCCTGTACAATATTCAAATGTAAACAACAAAATTATCGCACAAGAACTGTTCATATTTTTTAGAATAACTATGTGTGTCTATATGTTTCCCTATTAATTCCATTCAACAAATTAGTGCCATACTTTGTTGAGAAAAAAGTTGCTTTACTTTTTATCAAACAATGCTTCATTTATATTTAATCTAAATAAATACATAGGGGATATATATGTATAATAAAATTAATAATGCCCATATCGTAAAATTAAATATTTGTCTACATAGAAGAAAAAACCGAAGTTTTTATGTTCTCAAGTTCAAAAATTACATCCAAGAAGAGACACCCAAAGAGAAGAATCAATCAAATGACAATGGCAAGTGATAGTAAACATTTAGTTTGTAACAATTTCAGGGGTGGTTACCACATCATCAATGTAAGTCTTTTGATGTTTGAAGAGACATATCCGTTCTCTTCTTCGGAATTGTTTCAGTTGCTTCTGACGAAGAAAACGATGTGTTTTCGAAATGTCAAGAAACCTAAACCAACGTTCAACTGTTGGTAAAGTCAACTTTTATAATAAATCTGCCATTAAATATATTACTGCAGAGTGCATAATCATATAACTTTATGGTATATATACTTCTATGATTCAGTTTTAGAAATTAAAGGATTAATAGTCATATTACTGTCTTGATGTGAAGCAAGCGGATCAGAGTTACTGCTACTGTGTACAGTGCTAACAGGAATAGGTGGAAAAGTCTTGATGATCCCTTCAGAAATCAAGTTAAAGGGATTTGGATAAAACAACTGACCAGAGTAAGGCATTCCAGGAAAACTCAAAGTGTTCTTTGGCGAGAAAACTGAATGGGACTGGAGACTGCAAGGGGGCATCTGTGGAATGTTCGACACATTGTTCGACAAAATGGAAATGTTCGTCTGAGGCTCGAATTTCGCGGAAAAGGGCAATACATTTTTTATAACGTCCGGGTCTATATCTAACGTTGATAAATCAACGTCACCATGCACCGACAAGTGTCTCTGCAAGTGCTGCTTTTTCTTGAAACCTTTTTTACACACCGGGCAGAAATAAGACGGCGGTTTTCCACACTCTTCTCGCTTATGATTGCACAGATTGGTTTTGTGCTTGTACGACCTTCCGCATTGATCACATGTATATCTTTGGTTCATGAAGGCTGCCCATGCTAAAAATAAAATTACTGTAAAGGACGTACTCACGTACGAGAGTTTGTGCCACCATTAGTAAGAAGAATATAAAGTTAAATACAACAGTGCCTGTGATGTGATTTCATCACTTTTTTTAACGATCACAAGTAAATGAGGTGTAGTAGAAGTCTTGGAATCATGTACAAATGAATAAATAGAAAATATATTAAGCAATTTATTTGGATCACAATATACTCAACACAAACACATTTTATATCATCAAAATCTAAATTCTTAGTCAAACAGAAACCACATCAATTACGTCAAATGCTTCGTTCTAATATGCAAAGTCATTTCATATTTTCTTTTACTCTTGTGTCCGCATATAGAACATTGGAACTGTGGTTCTATCCCACATTCGTATCTTAGATGTCTTCTCAGAATGTGCTTATGTTTATAAACTTTTAGACATTTCATACACTGGAATTTTTTTTCAGCTGTATCTTGATCAGAACCCAAAAGCTGTCTAATGTAATTTTCGGCATCATTGTCGTCTGGATCTACAAATAATGAAATTGATTTAAAAAAAATTTTCCTATTATACAGTTTTACAAAATAATTAGCTGATACATATGGATAACGGTCGAGCTTTTAGGCACTTTTACTGTTTTACACTGTAACTGTAGTAGGCCAAGTTTAGTGTAGTAGTTAACACAAACACTTATGCGATTATATTAATTGGAAAGTATTACTAATATTCTATACAGCCTGTTCTACAAGCTCCATGTCGGATTCGTTTTTGTTTAGACGTTACAAATATTTTAAAAAATATAACTCGACTCGATGGACTCGATTATCATTTTGTGAATATTATTCAAGTAACAAGCGGTAAAATTCTAACGTTTGTACATTTTGACGATGAAACAGATGTAATATTACGCTCCATATGAAATTCGATGATAAATTAAGATTACTTGCGATGCAAGGTGTTAATTAAGTATGTGCACAAACTTTAAGGGGTTAATCTATGATTGATGCCAAGTTTCAGCTAAGTAGTTCTTACAAATCAGAAAATAGATCAAAAAATTATTCAAACTTTAACACCCTGTATCTGGAAAACAAAACCGTTGCGGACCCATGTTTATATGAACTTTCTATTATATCTTCTTCATTTTGTACATTCACTTCAATAGGACGAACGGCCTTTTTTGGACCGAGGTGATCTTTGTCACGTAATCTACTAAATACTGTGTGGCCAGGTCGATGTCTATTTGAGTATCTTCGTCGGTATTCTCTGAAATAATCATATACAAAGACAATGCATACTCTTCAGTTGTAAATAAATTGTAAAAACTTTAACGCTAAGTGTCAAATGAACAAACAAAATGACACAATGAATATTAATTATTATAGCAACCTTCATTTTCATTCGTCAGGATACTTTGAAATATGAAATTATATTTCTTATAATGATTGTAACGTTTAAATAAAAACGAATCGAACCTATGTTCAAATAAGAAAAAATGTTTGACATTAACCCAACTACCATCCGCCAAAGTTTGTCACAGAGGTTGTAGAACTCCCTGTGTTTACAAATATTGATACATAAAAAATGCTTACTAAAATATTTATTTGTCAAAACTAATTAAAATATAATTATTAGTTCTATCAAAATGTTATACTTATCAAATTGGTAATTAAATTTATTCTCAAATCATTATTTCAATACTCTATCTTAGGTAACATTTGAACACTACACAGAGTGGCTCATAAAGTATATTATAAACTATGGGAGGTCACAGTACATAAAAAGATATGACTAAAAACTATGAGTTGCAGTGCACTAACCTTAAAAGGTGCA
Organism: Monochamus alternatus; assembly: GCA_037114965.1. Classification (NCBI taxonomy): domain Eukaryota; kingdom Metazoa; phylum Arthropoda; class Insecta; order Coleoptera; family Cerambycidae; genus Monochamus; species Monochamus alternatus. The sequence continues at coordinate 143,030,019 of CM073426.1, read as the reverse complement.
ACTTCAAATGTAGGAGGAAACATAATAAAATTTTCAAGGACTAGACAGTTTTAGGAGACCAATACATGCGGATATGATCGTATTTTCTGCTAAAAAAAACTTTTTCTACAAACGTAAAGCAGATTTTTAGAAAGGCTATTGCATTTAGAATTTTTTGCCTATTAGGGTTTTTATGTAAAATGTTTATGTTTGTAGTTCATTTACAAAATGCAGAAAGATTAAAGCTCCTGTATTATTTACATACATTTCTTAAGCGAAGGCTGTTTTTAAAAATACCACCGATTTCTTGTCTTAAAAAGTATTTTTGAAGTTGCACCTTTTAAGGTCTACAACTGGAAAACGATTCGATTACGAGGTTATGTTTATTAGAGATTTTAATCATATTTTTTATCTACTATCACCAGCCAAAGTTTGTAACATAATTTACGGGACACCCTGTATGTAATATAGCTTCAGTCTTATATCCCTAGGCCTTAATTAACACTATATTTAAAAAATCGTAAAAATCTCATATCAACTCAGGTTTTATTTCTGTTTTCACTTCATGTTTATTGGTCATATGACGAGATAGATGATATTTCCTTCTGAACAACTTGAAGCAAATTTCGCATCGAAATTTAGGTTCGACTCCAATGCATTCCTCTTTCTGATGTCGATAGAGGTGTCTCTTGTTTTTGTAGGTTTTGAAGCAGGTCGAGCACTCGAATCTTTTCTGGTTGTCTGTCTGGATATTGTTGTTTACTTTTCTATCGGAATTCCAATCGAGCAATCCTCCGGACATATTGTCCATGGCACGTCTTACGAAGGACCGATAGTTCTCTATCAACATATGGGGGAGTAATACGTTCTCTTGCCCTCTATCCAACAGTTTGCTGAATGGCTCTGGAAACGGAAGGAAATATTTATTTCTCGTAATACTATATATTTGTCTAAAAGAATTTCATTTGCATTCTCTCGAGTTACTTTAAAATGAAAACTATTGCTCGTTGTTACGTCGTAATTGTTTTTCTTTAGCATAGACAAATTTATTTAAAAATCCTGTTTTCTAAATACACTACACTTTCTAAACAATATACTATTTACCTACACTACTTACTGATGACAACGTCTACATACTTACCTCATATTTAATCTATTTCAACTTTTTCTGAACACATATTCAGCCCAAGTATGTATCCCATTTTGGTCATAATAAGAGTTTCTTAAATCTTAAAAAAAGAAAAGTTTATCATATTTGTTATTTGAATTGTGAAAATGGCCGGTTTATTAAATTTACATTTAATTCGTGGTTTTATAAATGCACGAAGGTAATAAGTTGTAATATGTAATCCCTTTGATTTGCTTGATGAAAACTACAAAAATTATTTAGATTTAGTAAAAGCAATACCTAAGGTAATTTATAACGAATTAAGACCATTTTTGACAGTTCAGAGACAAAAAGTATTCCGGCAGAGTTAAACGTAAAATTACTGCTTTCTAATTTTATGTTTGATACTTATCAAACCACTTGGATTGGTTCTAATATTTGCAACATTATTATTTTTAACATAAGGTATTTACCTACAAAGCCCTAGAAGGGCCAAGTCTACAATTTTTATTTAAGTTTAGACTTTAATCTCTGAATTCATCTTTTAACTCTGAATTCAGACTTTAATCTCTAAACTTACACTGCTAACGAAATTATAGGACAAGTGGTAGCACTCGGAGCTATCTTGATAGATAATTAAGATGTAGAGGATATAATATACAGGGCAAAACAAAACTTTACGATATTTGTCATTAACTAGGAAATTTTAGATGCAACACCTTGTATAATTTTACTGTTATTGATATTAGAGACGATTTAAGGTGCAACTGACTGACTGTTTGGGAAATGATTTAGATCACTTAATTTCCTTAGACCTATTTTTATTTCTGGATCTAGATTGCCGTGATGTGCTAACACCAATTTCCTGATTAAATTTGATTGTACCATTGTCATGAACAGTACCTGCTATTTAAGTACTGGGTGTCTAAGTAACGTTGCACCTTTGAATTACGCCTGAAATGCCGCAGCGGTGCCACTAGTCATGTACTAGTTTAGAATTGGTTAGTTCTTATCAATATATTACAAATAAGGCCAACAACTCGCAACCTTAGCTGTTCACAATCTGCCATAATAGTTAACAGAACAAGAGTACACAAGACGTAGCACATGTGTAGGTACACATCTAGTAATCATTGGCTATTCAAATCTGGGCCTGAATACAGTCACAAGCAGAAAGCAATCCACTATACTGAGAGTATCTACTATTAAAAGCCCCAACCATTACCATATTTTTAAAAGCGGGATTTTAGAAGATACCTACTCTGTGAACTAATGCCCTGACTGTATAGTAAACAACCACGGTTAGTTATAAGTGGTGGACATACATATATCAGTTCCGAGCTTCTTAGCTCTCATCAGTATGCCACAGGTGAATGTATACATTTGGTATTCACTGATTACTCAATGCTAGGCCTCAATAAAGCTAGAAGCAGAAAGCGACCCACTACACTTCAGATACTATTGAAGGTCCTATTCGGACATTAAAGTCTGAATTCAGAGTTTAAAATCTGAATTCGGAGTTAAAAGTCTGAATTCAGAGATTAAACTTTGAATTCAGTTTAATATCTGAATTTAAAAAAAAAATTGTAGACATGGCCCTTCTACGGCATCGTAGTTAATTCAGGACTGGCAAAAATCAGTTAGTAACTGTATTGCACAGGTAACCAATGCTGTTACCGAACATTTGTTAGAGAGAGATATAATGTGTCCACTAACTCAACAAACAAGGAACCACATAAAAACTGAGTAAGCTGTATCAAGAACAGTTTAGTTTAAAGAGCTTTAATTTTGTCATAATTAAATTAATTATCATATTAAAATTAAAAAAAAAACAATAATCGAATTGTCAAAAATGATTTAAGTAAGAAATATACATGGCTGTTATCTGCATAATGACATTCAAGGAACTTGCCGAAAGCAGCTGTGTTCCTCAATAAATTGCCGTATTGAACCTTTACTAAATTTAAATAATTTGTTAAAATTTTTCATCAAGCAAATCAAAAGTTACTTTCGATGTGCATTTATAAAGCCGCGAATTAAATATAAATTTAATAAGACGTCCATTTTCACAATTCAAATAACACATAATATGTTAAACTATAGCATCACCTAATTCCTTGTCTTTAAGAAACTCTGTTAAAATTGTACATAACGTGTAAGATATAACATCGCCGTTATTTCTAAACAGGTACAGTGATGAAATATGACATTTAACATTGGCATAATGTAAATGTTATTATCCCAAAATGGAATACATACTTGGGTTGATTGTCGCTCTTTTTTAAATTAAATTTTATAAAAAGTAGAAATATTTTTATTTGTTTTCTTTTTGTTTTATTTACAATGAGATGTAAAATATCACGATGGATTCAAAGGATTATTCAAAATGCTGCCACCACTGCACCACTGATATCGCCGCTGCTTGTTGCCTAATAACATAGAAACAAAAATAAATAAATAAATAAATAATTGAAAATACGACCATGAATAATGTTTTAGAAAGTAGTATTTCAACAAGGTAAAACTGATGAAAATCAAAGAGAAATTTTAAGTATTGTACTTATATTTATTGCGATTCATAGCGATTATTTGTTTAATTAAAATTACAATGCCTCAGCACATGCGCCTTATAGTTGGACTTTTGATGGAAAGCTTTAGAACAAATTTCGCATTGGAAACTACGCTCTTTCCCACACTCGTATCGCAAGTGACTATTTAAATGAATTTTTCTTTTATATGTCCTTCCACAATTATGACAGCAATATTGCTTATCTGAAAATAAACATAGGTAAATCAAATATACAATTAATTGAATAATGTTGCTTCAAAAACGTTCGACTAAAATACTTATACAAGGTGCTTCCATGTCACAGCAATAATGTTCCCTGGAATATTTTGATCGAGCTTAAAGATAATAGCTTTAAAACTATTACTAAGAACCCGAAAATTTGGAGGACACTGTGAATTTAAAAAAATAAATAAATGGGTTTAGTTCCGTGTACTTACAAGAGAATATTTATACTAAACATGTAATTTTGACGACTACAAGTATAGATATATTTAAGCCTTGGTACAGACTATGCGGAAATAGGTCAGATCTCATCTATTGTGGTTGAATTTTCGAGTTCCCACAGTTTCAAAAGTGAACTTAGATATTTATAGAATGTTTTCATTAAACTAGGTTAGCTAGATTAATTTTTTTAGATAATTATTGAATAGAGCTTTGTCTGTGGAATTATTCATTAGCATACCTAGATGTTTGGTATCAGAGAGCATACATATGACTTCATTGATAGGGAATTGTAGGAGATTTGATATATATTAGCTTAAAATACCTTTATAATACAGTAAAAAACGTCTACAACCGCCATTTTTTAAAAAATAATAAAATACAATACAATAATACTTACACATTTATAGGTTTTGTTTCTATTGAATTAAATTTCATTGGGGTTTCTGAGAGATATCAGCAACAATGTTCACCAATACTTAGTATTTAGTGCGTAGTCCAAATTAAATCAAAAAAAGTATAAAAGGATACTCTGGAAAAATGTTTCGGAACTGATGGGGTGCAAAATAAAAACAGAACTTATCTAAACTAGTTTATTATCAATTTAAGACTTGTGAATGAATGCCTCATGCATTTTTAAGCTGTGCTTCCTATGCGTTTTATAATTACAAAGTTTACAATGCAATTTGGGCGGTTCACCACATTCCCGGATATGTCGTAGCATGTGGAAACGATGTTTGTACAGTTTGCCACATTTCGGGCAAGTGTGAATACCTGAAAAATACGGATAATAGTACTCTAATACAGTAGTACAAGATTCGAACTAAGGTAGTCCTGCACCTATCTGCTTACCAGATGAAAAGTATTTTTTATCAAGCATATGTAAACAGATATATCGCAGATGACCTCGCCTAAAGAAATATGTTCATCTCTACCCTTAATTAAAAATATTGTAATTAATTTTTTTCTTAATATTTCTTTCACTTGCTTACCAAACAAATTTAATTCCAATATTACAGGTTTGCTCGTTATAAATACTGAAATATACAGGGTGTAACAGAAAAGCAAGTCTTCCCATTAAGTTCACATTTTTTACAACAATATATAACAATTTAACCCTACTTACCTATATACAAAAATGACTATCTTAAAAATACAGGGTATTGCAGTTGAACTTTTAAAAATGTTTTTTCGCAATAATTTTGTCAATTTTCCGCATATAAGTTTGAAATTTATCAGGGATGTTCCTTGTGCTTAACTAAATCCTAAAGGATATTGGTGCAAACGACACCTAAAAAACAAATATCGAAACTGGGGGAAGGGGATATTTTGCCTCCCAAATTTTTTTCTGTCGTACGCCCATGGACAAGTTCTTCCAATATCGTAGTGTAAAATTTTATTAAAAATATTGTATTACTCTTAATAACTTTTCCTAAAACTATTCTGTTTCCAAATGAATTCGATTTTTAAAAGTCATGGGAAATAATTTTAAAATTCTATTTCTAAAGAAACCCTCCAAGGAACAATTTTAAATAATTTACCGAGAATTGTCCTAAATGATTATACAAAGTGTATCTGGACGTAGGGCTAACTAGATTTACAGATTTTTCATTTTTACGCAAACAAATGTTTTTTTACCTATATAATTTCGTTTACTACGAAAAATTAACAGTGAATACTGAAATTTAATTTAACATAATAGTATCAACATTTTAAGTCGCTAATTCCATGTTTTGGTTGACTAATTGCTCCACCTGACTCAGAAATTCATTAACTAGCTTTTCTAATTATGAAAAATCTAATATGACGAATTAAAGAACCTGTAGCTTTACCAAAACTCATTCAATAGCATTTATAAGACGTTCTTTTCAGTTGATTAATATTCTCCATCAATTCAGAATAGACTTACATAGATCCCAAACTAATCTGAAATCCAATTGACTAAAATTAGGGAAGGAAGGTGGCCACTGGATAACTGCATCTCGTCTACCTATATTAGCAAAAACTATTTGTATCTGATAATGTAAAATAGTAATTTAATCCTCTGAGTGAAATATATAAATAATGAAGAATTTTGGTAAAAACATTAAATTTTCTCTAATTATAAAAGGTCATTTATGTATTGCTGAGACAGGTTGCTATGCATGGCAATTACTTTAATGTGTTTAACTAATCTGTTTCTTAAATACTGTTCTAATTTTTCTTAGTTAAAGAAATTACATAGTTAAAATACATTTGGGAAAGCTGGTTAACCCTACCTTCAGAAACACTCTGTATAAAATCAGTTATCAGATATATCCTAGTAAATTATCTACAAATTATTTCTAGGGTGTATTATTTGTTGGGTGTAGAGCTTTAGGGAAAATTATCAAATTTGATAAAATATTCCAAATAAAATATTGCGCCACCATGTTGAGAGAAATTGTCCACAGGCGTACGTCAAAAAAATGGGTGGCAAAGTACCACTTCCCCTCAGTTCCTACGTTTGTTTTTTTATGCGTCGTTTACAACGATATTCTTGAAGATTTAACCACGAGTATTCCTGATAAATTTGACATGTGAAAAATGTACAGTTATTGCGAAAAAACATTTCAATTCAACTTCAACACTATGCATCTTTTAAGGGCATTTTTGTACATAGGTAAGATTAAATCGTCATATTTTAACGTCAAAAATAAGCAGTTAAAGAGATGATCTGTTTTTTATTAGACCATGTATATTTCAATGTTCATACCGGGTACATATGCTCCTTATGCTTTGTACTTGTCATTGGTAATAAATTTGTTCGGTAAGCAAGTGAACGAAACATTAATAAAAAGAATAATTACAATATTTAAGGATAGCCATGATCATATTTCATTAAGCAAACCATTTGCGATATATTTGTTTACAAATGATGTTTGATAAAAAATACTTTTCATCGGGTATGCAAATAGGTGCAGGACAACCTTACTTCGAATATTAGACAACAAATTTTTCGTTTGTCACAAAGGGTGAAAATAAAATGTCTCGAAACGTAAATGTCATGTAATGGAAAGCAAAAAAAATACATACCACAACAGTTTGTTAGTATCTGATTAAATCACGTCGAAAAATCATGCAAACTGTTGGATCAAAAATTACACATAACATTAGTGCATCAACACAACTGTTTATTTAATTTGGAGGAACAGAAGTTCACACAATACGATCTCATATGTTAACATAACTAATTAAAAACAATCTTCATGTTCCCTTCTGGTTTCATGTGAACATTTCTTATGTGGACTTTGAGGTTTGATCTTCTATGCGTTTTGTGATTACAGTAGGGACACGTTATCCGAGGTAGTTCTCCACACTCTCTAAGGTGACTTAACATGTGAAATCGATGCTTATATACTTTGGCACATTTTGGACAAACATGGCCACCTGAAAGAATAGAGTAGCGTGTCACGTCAGAAGATCTAGATCCCGATTTAGTAACGGAAACGAAAAATTTCTGTTTAAATGTGATGAAAAACAATTTAAAGATGAGATAAATGCGAAGTCAAGTATTAAGATATAATCCTATAAAAATCCAATGTTCTCTCAGAAGAAAACATCAGTACTTTCTTAAATAAGGCTCCAGAGGAATATCTTGTTCAAAAGGTAATATTTCTACTATTTAATTCATATCAACTATGTGTTTAATAGTATATTTTACTTTAAGGTTGCTTTAATTATTGGCATATCTGGCGTCTGCAGATGCGATGAACTCCTAAATATGAAAAAGGGTGATCTAAAAATTTTAGAAAAGAGCATATCTGTAACAAAAACCTACACTTCCCGAATATTTGAAATTACAAAATCGGAATGGATAAAAATAATAAAGCAATACTATGATCTTCATAAGACCATTGGTTCCGATCGTTTTTTTTACAAACAAGGAATGGCAAGATTACAAATCAGCATTGTGGTTTCCCAAAAAAAAATAGCGGCTTTTTTAAAATTAGAAAATGCTCACGGGTTTACGGGACATTGTTTTAGACGTACTTCAGCTACAACACTACAAATCTTGCACTGACTTGCAATTTGAGCTGTCAAATCTTGTCTTGCAAGACCAATACAAAACCAAAGCTAATGACAACACTAATAATTATAACGAAGACATTTTCACAATATAAAAGGAACCGTTGTCAGAAAAATTTTAAACATACACTATTTATTCTCGTTATATATATATATATATATATATATATATATATATATATATATATATATATATATATATATATATATATTATGTAAAACTATTTCTCCCACGCTGTTCTGCTGAGGTACATTTCACATTTGAATACACTAGCGTCGGCGTAGATTATTCACGGGCGCTTTTTCTTAACCGCATACGTTATTAGCATATATGAAGCAATGTGTTTTCGTGAGAATTATCGCTATTACTTTATTTAAACATATTTGCATCTATGTACTTGCTTATCACATAAAGGATGTTCCAAAATTAAACGTCATTCATTTAGGATTTTATTTAAAAAGTTCACAGACGCTTCTTTACCAAAATGCAGGGTCTCCAACAGTTAAAAAAATTTCGTATTTTCTGAATATTTCAAAGATTAAAAAAGAAATAAATTTGGTGAATACATTTAGATGAATAACGATTATCATTTAAGTATAAACATACATGTTTTCCTTTTTCTAATGGCGTGATTGCAGACACTGCTATAATTGAACATGTGAAAAAAATTACTAGCCCAGACTTTTCTCATTTTGCCACGAGCTAGTACGCTATTAGCAACAGAAAATGTCTCGTGGCTTTTTTCCTATATTTTACTTTTACCGGTTTTGTATAAATAGCTCGATTTGATACATACGAGGATACTCTGAAAATTTCAAGCTAGTGTTCGTCGTAAAAAATATTCTGATAATATAAAGAGGATTGATTCAAAGATTCTCTTGAAGATTTCAGCCATGTTGGATACTCAGTTGTTTGACAGTAATTTGTGTCAGTCGATGTTAGTGCTTTTATAAAAATGGAAAAAACTCACACTTGCAAAAATTCATGGATTGGGGTTCGAAATGATTGACCACCCACCCTATTCACCAGATCCGGATCCCAGTGACTTTTTCTCGTTTCTAGGTTCAAAGGCCATAACATTTTTTGTACATACTATTGTAATGTATAAAGTGTATAAACTTACACTTGTTAAAAATATATTTGTTTTTGTGTTAGACTCGAAACTTTTCTAACTATCCTCGTACTTCAAAAAAATTCGGCGCAAATAATATTTTCCTTACTAGGAAATCAAAATAAGGTGGCTGAATTTTGCTCAAAGTTAACTAAAAATTAAAAGTAAACATGTCTATTCAAATGTCAAAATATAATATAATTATTGTCGTTTTTTACTATACTTTGGTAACAAAACATTTGCGAATTCATATTTATTTATTAACTTTTCATCTTACTTTATTGAAAGAAATAAAATGCTAAAATAATGCTGCTTAATTTCAAAGCACCCTGTATATTACTTATTTGTAACCTAATCCAAAAAATACTCGTACGCTAATGCCAAACAACTTTAACACATTTCTACCAGTCATTCAACTTTTCACATTCTTAAATGGACTCGTAAATGAAAACAAAATATTAAATAAGTTTTTAAAGTAAAAAATTATATACTGCAAATAAATACAAATAACAACTACAACCATGCCTTCTTCCCTCCGTATTTCTTACCTGATATCTGATAGGCTACCGTCACAAGTCACAATATCCGAGACATTCGCCTTTACTAAAGCCAACAACATTTAGCTCACACTGTTAACGCCTTTAAAAATTTATATTCATGTATATAGCTACAATATATAGACAACATTTAACCACACACTATTTTTGCACTTGTTGCAGGTTATGTTCACCACTTGAGCGTTGTTTTGGTTACATTTTTGTAACATCACTAGTTGCCGAACATACGTGAGGAGATAGAATACTAGTGTCGTTGGAGCATGGGGCATACTTGCTAGAAAAAGGGCGGTAGGGTCAACAGGGGTTCCAAAAAGGCCTTTGCTTTTATCAGGTAGAAACTGAATTTATTGTCATTTGTGCTATTTTTAACGAGAATGCTAGATATAATTAATATGATGGTAATAGTTTAAATTTAGGAAGAATTTAGAAAATTCACACATAATATGCTACCTATTAATAGAAACAGAATTGAAACAGACTAAAAACTCAATATTTTATTTAAAAAATATCATTAAATAACGATTACATTCTATGAAATAAATTTGAAAAATATATATTATATTTTATATATTTTTCCTAAACGTGTATTAAAGACAACAGTTTTTTATTTATGTGGATTTAGAAATTAAAAATTGAAAAATTTTGCAACAATTTTAGGCATTTTACGAAACTGTACACTAGTTAGCTGCAACCTTTGCTATTTGAATATTTTAGGAAAAAACGGCAACTTCCAAAATTTTCTGGCCAGCATGCAACATATTTTCTATATTGCGGCATATAAGTTTTGTTTATTACAAACGATATCGGTTTTTTAGTCGATATTTTATTCAATATTTTTTGTCCGATATTTTGTCTGAACATCAAATATTAAGGCAACTTAAAAAAGAAAAACTACTAATATTTAGATACTTCAAAATTTTCTCAATTCGACATAGCCTATTCATGAAGTATACAGGGTGACATTGAAAAAACTACAATGCATAGTACCACGCAATAGAGGACCAAAAAATAAACGTTATATGCACTAATGTCCGAGTTCAAGATACAGCATTTCAAAAAAATTTTGGAAAATTTTGTTTTTTTTATTTCTCCCGATTATATGTAAATATTTGAACCAAAATTGGTGCACACTGTGGCCTTGTGTGTGGCTATTATGTGTCACAATATTCAGTTCATTCAGCATCCAGTGGCAAAGTTATGAACTTTCTATTTTTAAACAATAAATAACATTTCACCCTGTAAAAAAATTGTTTTCCTGTTTTTTTTTTGGTAGTTTGAAATACTAATTTTGGTTCAAATATTTCCGTACAATCGGGAGAAATTAAGAGATCCAAATTTTACAACAATTTTTGAAGCGCTGTATCTTGAAAACAAAAGATGACATTAGTGTATTTATTTTATTTTTTTTGACTCTCTATCGTGTGGTATTATGCATTGTAGTTTTTTCAATGTCATCCTGTATGTTATCTGGAGTAATAAAAGTTTCAAGCTGTTCATTTAATAGAATTTTTGACTCCTGATTTATAGTTGTCGCCTTTATGTTTCGGGAGAACACGTAATTTCAAATATTTTGTTATATCAATGTCTTCGTTTGTACTAAGTGTTACTCTTAATATGTAGTAATTTAATCATAACATAGATACCTTCAACTTTATAGATAAATTGAAAAAGTATGCAATCATTGGATCGGGAGATCCTATTTTTTTCAAGGCAATGTGTTGAAACATATGTAAGCGAATTTGTACTTTTCCCTACATTTATTTGGTAATCAATTTAGTCACATTATTTGCAGCTGCTACTAACTCTGGTGGTGTCCCAAACACCTGAGAGTCATCATCACTATACATTTTAAATATATCTTAGTACTTTGCAATTTCAGAAAAAATAGTATGTGTACCTCATAGTAAAAGAACATTCCCGGTCTCAATGCTTGTTTTCGAGACATTTTAGATTGTTGTTCCAGATGTGTCTTTTTCTACTAGATACACAATATACTATTGGTTGAATGGTAGTATTGGAAAAATGCAATGTTTTTTAATGCATCTTAACTAAACTGATAATTTTATTTTTTGAAAGAAAAAGTATAACATAATTATAAAACTTTATTGATAATATGCAAAGCTTAATGGTAATTTAGTCCTTTCTTAATTCAAAAGTTTCTTCTTGGATACCATCTTTTGTGATGAGATTAAACGCATATAATTTATAAGAACGATATTAGAACTCTGCTGTAATTATAGAAAATATTTGATGTTTACGACGAAGATGCAATTTCAAATCACACGTTTGGTTGAATCTTTTATTGCATATCGTACAAAGATATCGGGATTCGTTTTTACATCCATTGCTAAGATGTCTGTTTAACATCCTATTAAATTTATAACTTCTTCCACAATTCTTGCAAATTAATCTACCTAAAATTATATAAAATATATAGGTACATAGTTAAGAAAACTGATATACCAATATTAAAGAATAAAAAAATACGTAACTTTTTTTTTTAGTTAAACCATCACTAAAAACTTCAAACTACTTGTAGTAATAACAAGGTTTCAAAACACTAGTAAAACGAAAATATATGTATCTATATAGGGTGTTAATTAAGTATGTACACAAGCTTTAAGAGGTTATGATTGATTTTAAGACAAAAAGTTCATATAAACATGGGTCCACAACGGCTTTGTTTTACAGATCCTACAGGGTGTTAATGTTTGAAAAACAAATAAAAATTTTGTATCTATTTTGGAGCTACTTAGCTGAAACTTGGCACGATCAGAAAATCATTATACAGGGTGCCGAAAATTAGTAGGTCAATCCGTTAACCATAGATAGCTGATATAATGGGGCTTTCATTATGCCACTTTTCATTCAAGAGCTCCATTATTTAAATACAGGGTGTCAAAATGTAAATGTCAAAAAGAAAATTTGTCGATAACTCCTGTAGAATTAGAGATATTTGTTTGAAATTTCGCTAATATTATTTTCTTGTAGAGACACACTTTCAGTATACTTTTGGTAAAAAAAAATCAAAGCACGAGCGAGGTGAAGGGGTTAAAGTGCATTATGACCCCCTCAACTTTTTCATACGCACGTCTATGGCAAAACAATATATTTTCTTAGATAAAGCGGCTTTTATTCTAACTTTTCTTATTCTTGCAAGATTTTGATTTGGAGCCTGGGTTACCAGATATTGTAACTTATTTTAATAAAGTTTAAAATCCGTTTTGTACAATAAATTTTATTTAACATTTAACAACATGAAACAAACTGCATATATTTTATATTACAAACAGAAATTAAATTCGAAAAATTATATTAAATTCAACATGAGAACCACCTTCGCGGACGCACATCCTGCATCTCTTTATAAAGGAGAAACGAATATTATGAAAAATATGTGGTTTCACCCTAAATTGCTCGGCTCCTTCTAAAATTCTTAATCTTAAATGCTGTTAATCCACAATTGGAACCATATAAACAAAATCTTTCATAAACCCCCAGAAACAGAAGTCTAATGGATTAAGGTCTGGGGATCGACGTGGCCATTTAACTGGCGCAAGACGTCCCCGGCCGATCCAGCGGTTAGGAAAGGTATGGTTTAAATAGTTCTGAACAATTCGGCCATAATGTGGCGGAGCCCCATCTAGTTGAAACCACATATTTTGCCGAACCGCTAAAGGCAAATCAAAAAGTAAGTCTGCAAAAGAGGTTTGCAGAAAATGCAAAAATTCGACGGCATTCAAACGGGGGAGTAAAAAAAACGGTCCTAAAAGAAAATTATCAATTATTTCCATACGTTTACTTTAAAACATACTTGATGATGTGCCTCTACAATGAATTTCGAATTTTCAGCAGCCCATGTATGAGTATTATGAATATTCGTTACTCCGTTACGAGTAAACGTGGCCTCATCGAAAAATAAAATAAATTTACTAAAATTAATATTATCATTATTTTCTTGGCATATCCAATTACAGAAACTGACTCTTGCTTCTGAATCTAAAGGTAGAAGTGCCTGCACTTTTTGTACATGAAATGGGTACAGTAATTGCTGTTTGACGACACGTCGCACATCATGTGACTTAATATTATAGTTGCCACCATTATTAATTTGATTAGCTAGTATCCTTGTACTTATACTCGTACTTTCTTCGACAATTTGCAAGATTTGCTCCTCTTCATTTGGACGTAATTTGAGTTGCCGTCCACATTGACCCACCCTCCTATGCTTAAAGTTGCCAGATTCTCTCAGACGGTTGACTAAGCTTAAGAAAAATCTCCTTTTTGGATGGTGCCTGGTTGGAAATTTGTCCGCATAACGCCTAGCAGCTAAACTAGCATTAGAGTTACATTTTCCTAAAATCAAGAGAAATTAAATTGTTTAGGTTCGAGATTACAATTAACACTTATTAAGAAAAAATCCTATTCCTTTTAATAAGTACTTACTTACCCATTATTAAAATCATATCGGTCATTTCAGAAAATGATAGCAAACCTTCTCTGTTCGCCATTTCTTATTGAACACTTCAATTAAAAAATGTCTATTTAACTTATAAATTATTTTGACAACCAAATGTACCTACCTATCTGACTTTGTTTTCAAAGCCTACATAGAACTTATTACTTGAAACACTATTTACCAAATCCATACTATCCGTCCAAATAAGTTACAATATCTGGTAAACCAGACTACAAATCAAAATCTTGCAAGAATAAGAAAAGTTAGAATAAAAGCCGCTTTATCTAAAAAAATATACAGGGTGAATCTTAAATAAGTACAAATATTTTAACTGCTGGTGTAGTTCGTCATTTAAATCAGTCTAGTGAAAGCCATTTTAAAAAATTTCTAATATTTACGGAGATATTAATTTTTTAAAAAAATACCCACATTTTGAGGACCGCTGGCTGATTTTTCATCCAACAACGTAATGAAACATATGATTTGTTGCGAGGTTGCCATATCTCCTACAATATAAATATTACGTTTCCTTTAACGTAATAGTTCTATTTTAAAAATACTTGTTTTAAGCATAAGTACAGTAAAATTGGGTATGTAGTATGATACGCAGCAATATTAACATAAATTTTAACATCTGAACTAACCTTACTATACTTCAACGATTAAAAATGAATTTCCGCAAGTTCAATTCTACCGTAAAATATTTAGGAAGATATTACGTGATATTACTATGTCCAATGTTCAAAAATTATACATAAACGTGCACACAAGCTTACCTGTTTGTTAAAAAATTAACTATTTAATCAGTAATCCACATTTCACAAGTTAAATGTCATTGTACACTGTTAGAAAGGGACACAAAACACAATTTCCTTAAGTTATTTTATGAAGAATAACGAAAAACTATGCACGCGTTTTTTATTTAAAATGGAAAAAATGTCAACTTTTAGCAAATTTTATTGCTATTTTCATGCATTATGTGGGGTTAACAAGTTTGACTTGGGCTTCCGATAATCTGTCATGACAGTCAATGACAGTTTGATAATAAAAAATAATATAAAATGTTACACTTGACAAAATTCGCTAAAAGTTGAGATTTTTTCTTCCTTGAAGCAAAGACATTTGTGTAATACTGGCAACACTGTGAACCACACGTTCAGTCTGCAGCACTATGGCTCATAAAAGTATGAAGGGTCTGTCTAGGCCAGCGGTCCTCAACAAGTTTTCTGCTGAAAAATTACAAAATTTATTTAAAATTTCACTTTTTTATTTCTGATTTTTTTGTAAAAAAAACTATTAATTATGTGTTCTACACACAAAACTATACTGCTGGTTAAAATATTTGTACTTATTTAAGATTCACCCTGTATTGTTTTACCATAGGCGTGCGTATGAAAAAGTTGAGAGGGTCATAATGCACTTTAACCCCCTCACCTCCGTTCGTGCTTTGATTTTTTTTATCAAAAGTATACTGAGTGTGTCTCTACAAGAAAAAAATATTAACGAACTTTCAAATAAATATCTCTAATTCTACCGGAGTTATCGATAAATTTCCTTTTTGACATTTACATTTTGACACCCTGTATTTCAAAAATGGGGCTCCTAAATGAAAAGTGGCATAATGAAAGTCCCATTATTTTCATATCAGCTATCTATGGTTAACGGATTGACCTACTCATTTTCGACACCCTGTAGATAAACCCATTTAAAATTCGGCCTACGATGACAGAAACGTTCTGTATATTACTTTATTTGACAGTGTGATCTATTTTTTTCCTAGACTAGTAAGATGCAATCATTAAAACAAACTAAATAATTGAATCCACTTTATTACAAATGTCTCATATAAAATCTTAAAACAAGTGTTCTGAAAATTTAAAGATTTTTGAAATTAACATTAAATCGTTTCAGCGTGGCAGAACTTTACCATCTTTATTGGAAGTTGTGATGTTTGCGGCGAATGTGTGATGTTAAATTACACTTTTGATGAAACCTTTTCTCACAGATTATACAACAATATCTTGGTTCTTTCTGGCATTCGTATGTAAGATGTCGATTTAAGATGCCTTTAAATTTGTAACTCCTTCCACAGTTCTTGCAAACAAATCTATCTAAAATTTAGAATTAAATATAGTTTCCGCTGAACTACCGTTAACGTCAAATAATAAAGAAAAGAGATTGAATTACTGTACAACATTAGATAGGTGCATGAAATACAAAGAAAACGTTATCTAAAAATTTTATTTTTTATAGTAAAATATATAAATAGCTTAACATTGTTAAAAGTTGTTTCCAGGATGACGACAAATAATATGAGATTTTAAATTACATCTTTGATGAAACCTTCTTGAGCAATATATGCAGCAGAACTGAGGTTCCTTTTGGCATTCGTACCGAAGATGCCTTTGCAAATGCCTTTTTCTTTTGTAACATTTGTTGCATTGGTGACATGGAAATTGGTCTAAAAACAAGTTAAACACATTAAACGTTAACTATTGTTGGAACGGCATATTATTTGTAGTCGCCGTTAATTAAGCATGCTACTAAATTACTTTGGAATTTTGTATATACAGGATGTCCCTGAGAAAACGTACAACATTTTACAAGGATATAGATTCACTCAAAATATGACTATAAAGGTCTTATAAAATTTAATAACACATTTATCAAACATACTTTCTGAGTCGGAGTGTTAAAGATGATAGAAAAAATATTTATAAGACTTTGACACGTTTTCACCGGATCTACATCCCTGCAAAATGTTTACGCTTCACGAATCGTATGCTGAAATATATTTTGATATATACACTGTATTACTACATAGGGTAAAAACGCAGACAGGGTGAAAAGTTGATCATTTTGGCCTGAGAAGAAAACATTATTTTTTTAAATCATGTAACTGTTTTACATAAAAGCAGATAAGTTTCCACTGTGTGAATTTTAATTCTATAGCTACTTGCAGAAAATCGGCTTATTACGACAAGTATGGAGCTGAAAATTAGTAATTTACTAATTTCAATATGGCGGTCTAACTATAAAACACTTTTAACCTTTCAAGTCATATAATGGAGGTTACGTAACGACTGCAACATACGTTTGCTATGACGTATTATTCATTAAAGTTTAAAAACATTTTTTTCTAATAAAAGCTATTGATGGTTTTAGTTGCTAGAACAGTCTAATGTTATTGTCGTGCACATGCATATAAATAAAAATATGGACGTTATTTGTAAAAATTAAATGCTAAATGCTCCTACCCTACACTTAAAAATATCCATGAAAAACTATTTTAGAGTAAAACAAATCATCTTTAGAACCTATTCGCAGTAAAAGACTATAATATTTGCAAAAACTGTATTTATTAAAAATAAACTTTGGTGTATAATCTCTCCATATTAAAATAAACATTACTTCTTACCTTTTACCAAATTACATTATTATAAAAATTTGAATAAATATACAAGCTATGCCATCTTCAAAAATATTTTATTTTATGACTCAAACATACAGGGTGTGCCACTTAACACTCCCGCTGCCAATACCTCGGAAATTAAATTTATTTTAGTTCCTGAAACTGGGGTTGTTAGGTCCCTCGAATAGTTTCAAACGGCAGTTGTTTTGAATTGTTAGTTCAAATCTTTCTGTATAGATGGCGTGTTTCCTGGGACGTCGAAATGCGGTCCGTCTGAAGGATCGTTAAATTTTGAGTAATTTTTGTAATTGAAAGTCTCCCAATATTTACTTGTTTCCGAGATATGTCGACTTCAATATGTAATTTATGATGTAATAGAAAAATTTATTATTTTATTTTAATCACACTGAAACAAAATATTCTTTTAAAGTATTATTATAATGACTTTATTCACACCACATACTAATAAACAATAAATAAAAAATAAATGATCAACTACAGAATAAGTAACAGAAAGTATTTATAATAATAACGAAGATATAGATGTAGTTACTGAAGTTAAAACAAAGATTATAATAAATGTTCAAAATTATGTCGCTAGTTCGACATTACAGCCTCTTTAAAATGTCACGATCTAAATGAACCACTTATGGCTGAATTGTTTAATAATATTTGATAAAATACGGTTCTAGATTTTTCTGCAGTTAACCACGTTTGTTTTTTAGTTAGTATGTAGTGTGAATACGGCCATTATAATATTTTCAAAACAATATTTTGTCTCAATGTGATTTAAATAAAATAATAGATTTGCCTGTTACGTCATACATTGCATATTGAAGTCGACATGTCTCAAAAACAAGTAAATATTGGAAATAACTTTGAATTAACAATTCTACAACTACACTTTGAAGCTATTCTATGGACCTAACAACCCCAATTTTTGGAACTAAAATAAATGTCTTCATCTCCGAGATATTGTCAGCGGTAATGTCAAATGGAACCCCTGTATATATTTTCTAACTTTGTTATATTACACATTTCTGTATTAATTTAAAGCGCATTTCAAACTAAATTTTAGGAGTCCCTTCTAATAAAGTGGGTCTCAGGATGCCTTGATGAAAAATTGTAGACCTCCATATGCGTACTGGCAAATATCTCCTTATGAAACGAAGAATAACAATCTTTACATAAAGGAATATTGCACACGGTACACATTATTTTAGTTCTTTTTTCCTTGTGTCTCGTGCTACAGTTGTAGCACCTTCTGTACGATTTTATCCTTTCTGGATAGTGTTCGGATTGCTGCCCTTTTTCGATGATATTTTGCAATTTCCTATGGCCAAATTTGGAAAGAAACGTAACTAAAATGAAAAAGAAACCCTTCCATTAAAAGACAAAACCAAAATAAAAAATAATTAAAAAACAGCACAGCATAAACTTATATTTTAATTGTTCGTTCAAATATAGGATTTTCTGCAATTAGTGCGTTTTAGGACAATTTTTCTTAAGGTCTAAAATGTTGTGCTTCACAAGATAAATTAAGAATTGAACTTGAACTGTTTACAAGGTCAGCAGTTCATTGTTAACGGCGCGGTGTGGACGTGTCTCGTTGACTCGAAATTGATTTATCTTATTAAAAAATAATAGTAATAATTTGCAAGTTAACAGTTTATTGAAGTATAATAATTTTAAATCGTGGTTTACGAGGTGATTTTTATTTGTATTAAATGCAAGTATTTTAAATAACCCTTTTAAAAAAAAAACACACTAGGAGGAAAATTATTTCTCAATATATTTGGAATGGGAAAATACGTCTCAATATGATTTCCAATAAAACTGTTATTTCTGTCAATTTATTATACATATTTATTTTACTATAGGTACATATTTCGTAAGAACTACAACTCAGCTAGCTCTATTCTAGAAAAGTATTTTAGCCCTATTATTAATCTCATAGTTATAACATATTGCCATGTAACTAGGTACATTAAAAGAAATAGATAAATATTTTCCGATTTATAGTCGAGATCCAAAATAATAGAGCGATTCTTGTTATAAAGTGCCGCACTCCTCTAATGGCATACTAGATTAAACAACCTCTGCTGCAACAAATACGCATGTGCCAGATGGAAATTCTCGATTTCTATTGGTAATCATGCCGTCACAGACCCCACCACGCGACAACCGCTGCTACCATGGACGTATGCGTGGGAAAATTTCGAGTATATTTTCCGCTGATTTAATTGTGAATGTAACTAATTTATTAGTGATTTTGTATTCTTAAGAATGGAGAATAATTCAAGTTCTACGGCATATGTTAAAATCGTAAACGCCCTATTTCAATAACGTATGAAGGGACTCATAACATGAGTTTAAGTGATACGGTGAAAATGTAGGTCATTATCAAGAATGTCCGTGAGTAGAGTATACAGGGTGAATCTTAAATAAGTACAAATATTTTAACTGCTGGTGTAGTTCGTCATTTAAATCAGTCTAGTGAAAGCCATTTTTAAAAATTTCTAATATTTACGGAGATATTAATTTTTTTAAAAAATACCCACATTTTGAGGACCGCTGGCTGATTTTTCATCCAACAACGTAATGAAACATATGATTTATTGCGAGGTTGCCATATCTCCTCCAATATAAATATTACGTTTCCTTTAACATAGTTCTATTTTAAAAATACTTGTTTTAAGCATAAGTACAGTAAAATTGGGTATGTAGTATGATACCCAGCAATATTAACATAAATTTTAACATCTGAACTAACCTTACTATACTTCAACGATTAAAAATGAATTTCCGCAAGTTCAATACTACCGTAAAATATTTAGGAAGATATTACGTGATATTACTATGTCCAATGTTCAAAAATTATACATAAACGTGCACACAAGCTTACCTGTTTGTTAAAAAATTAACTATTTAATCAGTAATCCACATTTCACAAGTTAAATGTCATTGTACACTGTTAGAAAGGGACACAAAACACAATTTCCTTAAGTTATTTTATGAAGAATAACGAAAAACTATGCACGCGTTTTTTATTTAAAATGGAAAAATGTCAACTTTTAGCAAATTTTATTGCTATTTTCATGCATTATGTGGGGTTAACAAGTTTGACTTGGGCTTCCGATAATCTGTCATGACAGTCAATGACAGTTTGATAATAAAAAATAATATAAAATGTTACACTTGACAAAATTCGCTAAAAGTTGAGATTTTTTCTTCCTTGAAGCAAAGACATTTGTGTAATACTGGCAACACTGTGAACCACACCTTCAGTCTGCAGCACTATGACTCATAAAAGTATGAGGGGTTGGTCTAGGCCAGCGGTCCTCAACAAGTTTTCTACTGAAAAATTACGAAATTTATTTAAAATTTCACTTTTTTATTTCTGATTTTTTTGTAAAAAAACTATTAATTATGTGTTCTACACACAAAACTATACTGCTGGTTAAAATATTTGTAGGTATTTAAGATTCACCCTGTATAGTGTAATAAAAAATGGCAAAGAAGAACATACAACTGCGAAAAGGAATAGTGAAAACTCGAAGAAAGAAGAGATAGAGGTTGATGATACAAAACATGCGAACAATTCATGGTAGTATTTTAAAAATGACAATAAAAAAAGGTGCTTTTGCGAATTTTGTGTGCTTAAATAGAAAGAGTTTGCTGATAGAAAAAGACGAAACTATTTAAGACAAATATTAGAATGTCGGAATGAAAGAATATATTTTATATACTCAGAAAAACTGATGAAAATGGATACATGAAGGGCATACATTGACAAAAGTGTGATACTGTTTTGCCACATATGGAACCTAGTGCTGTCATGGTTATATGGCTAAAGCATTCTGAAGCATGCGCACTACATCGAAAACAAAGCACCGGAAACTGTTTCCAACTATTCTACAGGCCTAATAGTCCATGGTCTTAATGTGTGATCATTATAGTGACAGTGCTAGATTCATTCAACGTCAACTTATTTTTGATAATGTTGTGTTCTTTGAACCCTTCTCAAGTGACATACCTATGGTATCTTGTCCCCTACAACCCTCACCTCATGTGATCATCCAAGCGCTGTGAATGAATCACTCTTTATTATTTTGAGCCTCGACTATAGTCGATTCAGTTAGGACAGTTTAAAAACAACCATGCAATACGGAACAATAAATTTCTAAATAAAATAATCCGCTTAAGGACATTTACTGCACAAAAGTCTTGACCACTTGGATATTTTACAAAATAATTAAATTAAAATTTCAAAGCGAGGTAGACCCTATTATTCGCTTTAATACCAAATTGTATGATACACAAACATTTTAACATACTGCCCCAATAATGCAAAATAAAACATATAACGAAAAATGTGAACAAATTGAAAGGTAATAAATTTTTATTATTTATAAATTTATATGTGGTAACAAAAACATAATTTAATAATCTGTATCATCGCTTCTTCTGTCAATCAATTGTCCAACGCGTCTCGTCATCCCGCGTATTAGGTAATCAATAAAATGAACAGGAATATTGTTCCACTTTTCTTGAACTATTACAGTCAAATGAAGGGTTACAGGGAGGTTTTCTCAATAGGATATTGCCCTGTTAAGGTAACCCCAGACATGTTCAATGGGATTCATGTCAAGTGAATTTCCTGGCCAATTAATTATTTGGATATTTCCTGCCGGCAGCATGTTTTGCACTCTTTTCGTACGATGTGGTTTGGTATTATCATCATGAAAAATGAAATTTTCCGCAAATTCGTTGCGAAAAAACTAAATGATTGATTTGATAATGCTTTCAGCGTAGATGGTACCCATCATTGTCCGTTCAATAAAAATAAATGAGGTACGGCGAGCAAACATTATACACCTTCCCAAAACATCACTGATCAGCGTTGATAGAGGACAACTTCTCTCAGGTTCTTCCCGGTCATCCAATCCAATCCCTGTGCTCTTCAGCCCATTGGCAACGTGCAGCTCTATGTCGAGATAAAAACCGAGGCACTCTTAAATGTCTTCTTGATTTTATGTTTGAGGAATGGAATCTGCTTCTTATGGTACTTGACGACAGTACCCACCGGTACGTTCGCGTAAAATGACTTCGCAGAACTATTACTGGTAGGTTGCAAGGGATACAGGTAACAGACTAAATTTTACTTGCGCAAAAACCCATTTTCCGGAAACTGGGTGATTTAGGTGGGGAAAATCTCAGGGTTGCAACTTTTTTTCGATCAATATCGATTAAATATCTTTATTATAAATTTAAAACATATAAAACATAAAAGTTAGTGAGTTTTATATAAAAGTAAGTAGTTTATTATACAGGGTGTTCCAGAATGATGGTCAAATATTTTGTGTGTTCCACAAGCCATTTCAGGGGGGGATCTTCATATAAAATTTTTCAATTTGGGTCCTTCCTGTTGAGATATTCGAGTCTCAAAATGGCGGAAAAAAATAGTTTTTCTTTAAATACTTCACCTAATTTTACTACTTTTTTCCCTCTTGTAATTTTTTCATACAACCAACAGTTTGCGCAGAACCAAATAAAAATAATTTTCGTTACTCTAAACATCTTTTCGTCACCGGTTACTGATAACCGCAGTAGGCGATTGCTATGATGATGTTTCTCTGTTGTCTTATGAAACAAATCAGTCTTGACAGTTTTTGCAAATATTTGTAAACAACCGACTCTTCCGTACAAATATTAGCGAATAAATTGATGGAATATGCATACGGCAGGATTGGCAACAGTTATAGGAATACCTTCGTTTAGAAATATTTGCAAAAACTGTCAATTATAGACCTAATAGCGATTTGTTTGACAAAACAACAGAGTAACATGAACATAGCAACCGCCTACTGCGTTTATTAGTAACTGGTGACGAAAAGATGTTCAGAGTAAGGAAAAGCATTTTTTTCCGCGCAAACTGTTGGTTGTATGAAAAAAATACAAGAGGGAAAAAAGTGGTCAAATTAGGTATAGTATTTTAAAAAAAAGTTTTTTGAAATCGGGTATTGCAGGAAAAAGTTCTGAAAGCAACAAATCTAGGGGTTGTTTATTCTGCGTTCCAGAAACATGAGCCAAGAAGTAGATACCACCACAAAATAGCTTTTGACTAGCTGATATTGTGTACCAAAATTGAAATTTCTAAGTGTAAGTTTTTAAGTAAAAATAAAAAAACTATTTTTTTCCGCCATTTTGAGACTCGAATATCTCAACAAAAAGGACCCAACTTGAAAAATTTCATATGAAGATGCCCCCCTAAAATCGCTTGTGGAATACACTAGTCAAATAATTGACCATTATTCTGGAACACCCTGTATACTGTTTTTAGGGTTATATCAATTACATTTTTATTGTAATATAGTGACCTGACATATATTATAATATACCTCTGACATATTATATAATATATAAATGAAACTAACTTGACTAACTTAACTGACAAGTAAATACATTTTGTCATTTAAAATGAATATTTAAATTTTGATAAAGGATTATCCTTAACATGTTAATGTTTATTTCGTCTACATGAAAGTGACACATTAGAATATTGGAAAATATGCTCCTTCCTTAAATTTAGTGCAGTTATCCAAAAGTCATTTATTTTTTCATCTTTAGGAAATCCCAAATTATAATTCTAAATAAAACTTCATCAAGCAGGTAGCAAGTTATCGTAAATAATATCCATTTTATTTTATTCCCAGTTACATTATTTTGTTACTCAGAAATTAATAATTATTAGGTACATTTTTATTTTTACAAAAAGTAGTAGTAAACATTATATTAAATAGAGCCCTGGTATGGACACGTCTTATGTAATCTCAAACTACACCAACCAACAATGTTCGTAAACGATAATATGGCACTATTGAAATTGATGTCTGTGATTGGTGGGTGAGAGAGGTGGGAAATTGTCAGGATACGCAATAGTCTTTGGCTTACTCCCTCTTCTCAAATTTATGGCCTTACCGAATAGAAGTCCGTGGCGTATTTAGACGACGTGTAATGAAGTGATTTAACAAATCCTATTAATGTTCGATCGAACTGAGAAATAGAATTATCTGGCATTTCACATAAAATTTGATTCATACTTTAATAGTCGATGTCAGTTTACAAGTTATTACTTTTAAAAATATCTGCATATTTTGAGACGAAAAGAATTATTTGCCACAGTACAGTTTTAATTTTCATGATAGGATAATAAAGATTTTATACACAAAACATGGTCATCATATATTCCACAAATTAGAAATAAACAAGAGTGGCCAAGACTTTTGGTGATGTGTATTTACATTTCATGAGTAAAACTTTAAAAATCAAGTAATACTTTTATTAAATCAATTTGTTTTATTTTCGAAATCGTTCGTGTATTCGCAGAAAGTGTCGCTTTAATGCAGACTTGTGGTAAAACAATTTGAAGCAACAAGAGCACATAAACTGCTTTTCCTTCCCACATTCGACTCGTACGTGGCACGATAGGTTATGCTTGAATTTGTAACGTCGTCCGCACTGCTGGCATACGAATTTCTTGTCCCATTCTGAAATAAATAGTTTTTATCACTGTCCCGGTCAAATTCAATTCACAACAGACAAATGGTATTAGAAATTAATTAATTATGGTATAGATAAGAAAATATCAACAATACCATTCAGTCTGAAAATTATAGACTTTAAGGACTATTTGAGTGAGTAGACGGGGGGAATATAGTAAAATTTCCAAGAATATTGGATTTCTAGAAGATTGTTAGTCTAGTAGATTGTAAGTTGTTAGTTTTATGAAATTTTCTGCTGCAAACATCAATATCGGAGTACACATTTCCCTACCTTTCCATTTGTTCCTTTTTGCACACCCTTTAGCATCTTCTTCCTTATACGAGTGTATGTAAATACCCTCGCGTTAAACAGCTTATCTTTTTAAAAATTCATTGCAATACATTTATTTTTTTTCTCATATATCCTTAACTTTTCGAAACAACTTGAAGAGATCAAAAAGATAGTAAATGATAGGGGTTTTTTAAACATATTTTTTAAAAGAAATAAATTTTATCGAATAAATAATTATAAAAAAATGATAGAAATACAAGGGTTGAAAAAATTCCAAAAAGTGTAGTTTTATGTTCATCAAGTTTGGTTGTTTTAGCATAATATAGGTACATGGAATATGAAAAAGAAAAACAATTTTTTTTTTGAATTTTTGGAAGGGCGTAAGTTTTGAAAGAATGTTTTTTTCAAAAAAAATGTAGTACCACAGACCCCTATTAATTTTCGTCAGAGAATTGCCCCTTACATTTTTTCGATATTATTTAGATACACTCTGTACATATACATTTTTAATTAGATCAAAATTTGTAAATTGTGTTCAGTCGTTCTTACTTGATACTCGTCGAAATATACTGGGGTTCAGGATGTAGGATCGTTAAATGTAAATTTTGTTTTACATTTACTAATTTCGAACCAAGTAAATCAAGGAAGTGACACGCTTATTTATACAGGGTAGTCGGGAATAACGCACCATACTCCAGCAATGGATTCTGGATACAGTCGCGGCAAAAATTCAGACGTCATACGTTACGCAATTATTTTTATTTTCAACGTAATATTCGATATTTTGTCGCGTTAAAAACAATCATTTTTTGCAATGTAGTGCAATATATAATGCAAACTTTTAACGCAGTATATAGTTTTATTACTCTGTTGCAGTTTCTTAAATATTTTAATGAAAATATAATGAATCATTCATTTGTTCATATGACGTAAGACTTCTGAATTCTTGTCGCGAGTATAACAACAATTGAGTACAAATACTACAAATAGGCAGGATTGTCATTAGATCGTGAACCGTTGCAACGTCGCAGCTACAACCGTCATTGACGATCGTACAAGTGTCGATTAATTTTTTGCTCTTAAGCAAAAGCTGTAAAAAACATTAACTTTCCGATACTGTATATATATTATGATTAACTTCTTAACTTCCATATCTAAGTTAGCGATATAAATGGAGAAATTTGTGATGATTGTTAGTGGAGTAAGTCTAGGGACCGAATTTGCTGTAAAATAAATGTAGATTTTAAAAATAATTTTAGTTTTTAGAAAAAGTAGTGGCGTACCATTTTTTTCTTCAAAAATGTTTAGTTCAAACCTCGTACGGACGCCATTGGCAAAGATTTTAAAACATTTTTTACATCAAACAATGCTCCTTAATGATTAATAGGTGTGTACAAAATTTCATAAAAATATCTGAAGTGATAAGAAAATTATAATAAAAAAGTAAATTTTTTCTTAAAACTTTAACACCCTGTAACTCAAAAATTAAGAGGTTTAGGACATATGTTGATATTAAGTTTTCTTCTTATAAGGACCGAAGGATTCACACCCTTAAGTATCGGCATTCAATTAATAAACACCCTGTATAAAAGATAGGGTGATCTGTTTTTATGGCTCACATAAATCAATACTTAACCAAACGAAATACATAAATATTCTACAAATCCTACATAAATACTGGAAAGTGACGCACATTTTCGCATATACAAAGCTCAATACTTAATCTAATATTGCCCATAACATTTTGAATACGCTGTGAAACGACCTAAAAGCAGTAAAAACTCTGTCTTCTAGGTCTGTATTTTCTGTATTCTCATAGGGACATGGATATCGTAGATGCCCAGCTACAGATCCACGAGTGTCAATTCAATTATTTGGAAAGCTTAAATTTAAATACTGAAATACCATTACAGAATTATGAGGTCCTGCTCCATCTTGCTGAACCATTTCGAAATTTTTAATACTTATAATGTATTGGAATTCTGCCGTGCATTCTCCATTTCCATGCTTAAAATATTTAAATAGTTCTAAGAAGTAAGAGTTCCAACAAAAAAAACAAAGTTAACAAATGTCGACTCTGGCAAAAATTTTTTTGATTTTTGTTTCACGTCAAGATTAGATTGTTTATAGAAATTATTTAATATACTTATTGAATTTTGGTTATTCTTCAAATAAAAGTGTTACATCGACATGTTCGTAATTTATTCTCCATCTTTACCTGTCAAGATCCAAAATGGCGTCCATAAGAAAAATACAATTGAAGGTTGCATAACCGAAACTGGTGACCGCAGAAAATAAATTTGTCGTATATTCTTATCCTTTTGTACCAAATTTAATTTCATTTCCTTTTGTGAAATAATGACACTAGACGGCATTTTCTAAAAACGCTATTTTCAGTTTTTTCACAATATTTCAGCAACAGCAACATATATCTTAGATCTGTTTGGTTTATCTTAATGGTTATGAAAAGGTGTAATTTTTTTTCTAATTTGATCCACCCTATATATTTTACGGTTTCCCAGATGCGAATGGTGAGTAATGAAAAGCGGACCACCCTGTATATATTTCTTATTGTAGTTGTTAGTTTGGCATAAATCAATGAAAGTTTGTGGTTTACTATTACAGTATTTAACTTTTATTGAAAATTGATAGCATCAAATATAACTATCAAATTGACCAATTAATTTATTATTATGCGTAATAGAGTACCACAAAAATTGGAAACTATCAATTCTGGACAAATTTCAGCTGCACTTTTAAATTTACATTTACATTTACATTTACGCAGTTTCTCACTTACAAAGTGATCCGTTCAACTTTTCATAAAATTAATGTTTGTTGATTGCTATAAGTAATACTTTTGGTTTGGGAAAAATATTTTGTGAGATTAAGACTTACGCCTTAAATAAAACTATTCCTTTTTTAAATTTTGTCGCTTTATTTAGTAAATAACTAATAACTAAAACGTTTAAGTTGTATGTACGTTACATAAATTAAAACATTTATAAAGCCATTTATACAGTGTGTCCACGGATAGAGTTGACAAGAGGAGAAAATCTTTTGTTTTTGACTTTACCGAAAAATGTCACTCTTTATAAAAAGTTCTGTTTCTCGAAAAAATGAGATTCCCATAGAAACGTCTTAGATCAGATATACAGGGTACTCATAAATAAAAAAAAACACGAAAAATTCAAAATAGAAACACCATTATTTATTATTTTACACAAAATTTCTATAAAACAAGGTCAGGTCAGCCAAAGGTCAGGTGATCTAGCAGGATAATGAATTGGGCCAAATCTTTCTATCCACCTTTCACCAAAATGATTTGCTAACCAATGTCTGAGCAAGGCTGTAGAATGAGCAGGACAGTCGTCCTGTTGCCAAAACAGGTTATTGTGTACTTCTGGCTCTAATGTATTTAAAAATGGTAAAACAAAATGTTTCCAAAATATGCTTTCGATAACTCTATGTAATTAAAAGAAAAAGTTGTATGGCGTGGAATTTTTTTTGATCGTATAATTGGGCCTTATTTTATAGAGGAAAATTTAAATCAAACATGTGTTTTTGCACATTTTCGAAACATTTTTTTTATTATTTTGATTTTAAAATTGGTATTATGACTATATTAGAAGTTATAAACAGATTTGTTTTATCAACATTTTGCGTAAAATAATAAATAATGGTAGGTACTTCTCTCTAGAGTATTTTCGTATTCTTAAAATCTATGATCACCCTATATATCTGATCTAAGACGTTTCTATGGTAGTCTTATTTCTTCGAGAAGCAGAACTTTTTATAGAGTGACATTTTGCGATAAAATCAAAAACAAAAGACTTTCTCCTCTTCTCAACTCCATCCGTAGACACACTGTATAAGTACAGTGTCAAAGTTTAATTAATCGGGAATTGTATAGATAATCTTATTTCAATGCGAAAAGTTCTTATAAACATACGAGCAGACAGTAAAGTTGTTCGATTTTGAGGCCTTGAAATTTTATTAATTTTTTTTTTTTTTTTTTTTCATTTCATGTGGATACCTACTGCCAAATACGAAGTGTTATTATAAAGTAATAAGAATTTAGTAATATATCGGGTTGTATTAGTCCAATTCGTCCGATATTTTCGTTGTTGTGTTGGTAAACATGTCTGAAAAATATTTGTAAGTATATATATTTATAATTTATTAACCATATCGGATGTTTAGTCAGTTGTCACGATTATTTATTTATTTCAAAAAAAATCAGGAAATTTGCATTCAGTTCATCAATTTTGGAACAAATTTAGTTGATATACGTTTCATTTCCAAAACATTAAAAAAATCATAGTAAAAGCCAAATGATATACCGACATTAGAGATCGTTCATAACGATTTCTTTCACTATTTTCACATTTCCATCAGTTTTGATGTACTACGAACCTAGAGCGCTGTCAACTTCTACGTTTTCACAGCCTTTTTGGAGACGTTTGTGCCATTTGTAAATTCTTGTTTTGCTTATAGCAGACTCTACAAAAGCAAGTGACAACAGACTACACACATAAAAACTTTAATAATAGCATACAAATTTCTTTAAAAAATGTGTTTCTTATGAAGAAATACTTATTTAATCTGATCATATATCTTTGTTTTCTTATTACTCTTGTATTTGGAACAATTCTATTGTATATATTTTAGAAATGTATTAAAATCAAAGATATGTATTAAATTTAAGCAAAATATAATGTATAATGTAAAGTAGTAAATTATAATGAGAAACAAGTCCATTTCTTCAAAACAATTATCTTTTATGGTTACATCTACATTTTGGTTGTTTTAATTTAAACAAACTTATTTGAAATAAATAAATTATAAATTGAAATTAAAACACTTATTTTATCAAACGAATATTAGTTTTTATTGGTATACATCTATCATATCTTTAAATTTTCAGATAAACTACATTTAAGAGTATGATATAATTGACTAGTACTTTGTCTTAATCCAAATTTATCAAATTTTTAAAACTACCGCGAAAAGCGTGCAGTGTGCAGATAGTGTGCTGCGCGCAGCGGTTGTCTCGTATCGTTGGTTCATCGTAGCAAGTCAGTGTCAAAGTGTAACCTTTACAAAAATATATGATTCGTGTAGCCTTGGCATTTAATTACTTCTGATTTTATGGTATAGTAAAGAAAATCGCATTTTCAATGAACTAGAAGACTTTCACGTATATAAACATATTAATTGTGATATAATGCACGACTTTTTCGAAGGCATTATTATTATTAACAAATGACATTAAGTGTTAAATGCTAGAACAAAATACTCCTCAAGTTTTTGTGCCGTGGAGACAAATTAATAGCATTTTTTACAAAATCAAGTTTTATTAGACATTTCTGAGGATATTTCTTCTTTCGGCATGATAGAAAACATCATTATTAATGAAGACAGCAGCACAATTTATTTTCACTGCTATTTATTAATTACCTTAAATTATGATTTGCATCATAGTAGGCACTTTATTCTGTTATATTCTGAAGAATTTGAACAACAGATATTAAAACTTTACAAACAATTAAGCCTACCTAATTGGATACCGTCTCAGACAAATTATTTGTATTTTTGTATAGGCTCAGCTAAAGAATATTAATTCTTGAAGGCATTTATATTTGTTATATTTTATATCTATAGTTGTATTGTACAAAAAAATACATTGAAACATAGTCATCCTTTTATTTTAACCTTACACTCCTTTCCTAAAAAAGTTCCAAACTGTTAATCCAAAGAATTATTTTGCTTTAATTCAGATGTCAAATAATTTCATATCAAGTAAAACATTTATTTATATTAAAACAATTTTAAACATAATATTATTTTGTTAGAATAAATGTAGTGTTACATTAATTTTATAGTATTTTTAAAACAAAATTATAGTTGTTTTCCCTTAAACGATATTGTTTCAATACATAGATA
Source organism: Monochamus alternatus (assembly GCA_037114965.1). NCBI lineage: Eukaryota > Metazoa > Arthropoda > Insecta > Coleoptera > Cerambycidae > Monochamus > Monochamus alternatus. The sequence continues at coordinate 142,998,553 of CM073426.1, read as the reverse complement.
TTTTTCATATGAAGCACTTACTGTTTAATTGAAACAAATACTTCAAAGAAATATTAGTCTTTGTTCAAATACATCTTTGCATTGCGGATATGGGAAGATATTATTTGTTTAGATTAAAATATTACTTGAATTAAACAATTATGTTTATGTGTGTAAATATCCGATGTAGCTAAATTAATGTATAGATACTTTTCAGACATATTTACAAATACAACAACGAATATTGGATGAGTCGGATTAATACAACCGGAGATACTACAAAATTTCCGTCACTTTTTGATCACACCTCGTATATCTGAAGATACGGAACTGTTATTTCTCACGTAAAATGAATCATATTCATTACCTTTTTCCATAATATGTTAATTTCTGAATTACAGACAAGTCGATTTTTATATATCTGCCAAAGCTGTACTTATAGTTAGAACTTCTATTAATTTTCTTCTTTTAAGAGGGTAGATATGTATATATGTCGCTCTGTACGCTTTAATTAATACATTTGGATAAAAAAATTGAAACCGTTTAAAATGATAACATTTTTAAATTTACGTGTTGTTTTTTTGGAGTTTGCATAAGTCGTACTTACATCAGCTGTAAAGAAAAATGTCATTTGCAACAAGCTTCACAACATTTACAACACAAATTTAAAATTTTTTAAAACAGAATGATCAAAGAATTACTTATGCAAACTTCAAAAAAACACGTTACCGATAAACCTGAATATTTAATAATTTTTTTGTTTTCGTCGAGAGAAGTAAACATGCAAAAAATTATTAAAATAAAATATTTATTAGGTGTTTACCTTTCTTTGTCGTGTGGTATATAATATGAATGCAATGAATTCATTTCACATCATTTTAAAAAAAGAAATAGACCATATCGACATTTTAACTCTTTTATTTTATTTGAGTTAAATTTTGAATTGGAGTTACCACAAAATGAAATAATATTCTTGAAAATCTAGTAAATTAAAATTACTAAATTTGCTTCTACATGCAGATTCAAGTAATAAATGCGTATATTCTTAAAACAAAACTACGATAAAAACTATATATTTCCTTAATAAAACTAATGAAAATTTAATATGAATAGATTCAAAATCGTTTGCACTATAACCGCAACCTTATCTGTAGACACGTACAGTATTTCTTCTGCCACATTCATTTTTAAAATGATATCTTAAGGACTCTTTATATTTGTATCGTCTACCACAAACAATACAGTTCAGTTGCTTACTTGAATCTGAAATAAATAATAGACCGTCAGTGATATTCTTTTATAAAGTTTGGACAGACAAATTACAAATAAATAAGCCAGTAAAGAATTCATCTCAAAATTTGCAAATATTTGGAAGGGATCATGACGTCGGAAAATTAATAGGTACTCTAAGAAAAAAAAACGCACAGAAGTAACTCGACTGAGATTAGAATACGTCTATTTTAATAACACATTTTTAGGTGTCTATGAACAATCGAAAATATTAATGTAAGTTGTTTTACTCACACTATTTATAAGGTGTTATTAATATATAAGGCTTCCCATAGCGAGCGTGCATTACACGCATTTAGGAAACCGGAAATGATAGAAATCTGAATTTTCGTATCTAGGGGTTTTCAGCGCTGTTGAGTTGGGAAAAAATTTTTACATTGACACTTCGGGTTATACCAGAAGTAAATGTCAACTTGCTCAATTTTAATAGAACATGATATTTTTCATTTCATTTTCAGATTCTACGTGTAATTTTCTAGACGTAATGAGATAGAATAGAATATCAAGAATAGATGCAGATTTCTCCAGATTACACAGGGTGCTGAAAAATTGACGGTCAATACTGACATATGCAAACCTCAGTTTGTCTACTTTTCAGCAGTTCATAATTATAATTTTTTTAAATTGCTAATTGCGTGAATTGGACTCAATAATTCATGGTCATAAAAAAAATAAGAAAACGAAATAATACAAAAACTGTTGAGGTTAGACATCTAGTATACAGAGTGGGCCAATACTGTGTGGACGGAAGATTATGGTTATACTGATATATATTTTTTAAATCTGCTGTTGGTGGGGTGTGGGGAGTAGTCAGAGCTGCAAACTAAAAATATTTTTACTGGAATTCCTAGACATATACAGGGTGATTCATGGTAAAGTTACATTTTTTTAAATGGAACCACCTGTATATTATTGCATATTTGGATTCCTCGGTCAATTCTAGTGTGACTTCATGTACCATATTTGGTGCCTAAAACGTACCGTTTGGACGTTATTCGATATTTTGTCAAAAAGTTGATGTCTAGAAACAGTTTAATATCAGAGGAGGGCGGCAACATAGGAGGCTGTGATTGGGGGAAATTATTGACCACGTTCCATACTACCAAGAGCCAGAGAGTCTATTATGAACTATGTTTGTTACGGCTGATATCGTCGCTCTAATTTTGAAAACTTCAATCAAGGATATCTTGATTTTTTTAAATGGAACCCACATATTTTTCTCATGTCACCAGATAACACATTTCATTACCTTTCACCCGATATAAAGTTATCTGTATTTATCTCTAATACTTTTCTTCTAATCCACAATTACTTTTTACTGTGATGGATTTATGCAAACCAATTAATTTAAACTAAATTGAAAAATAAATAAATATCATGGCAGCATTTATTCATACGAATTAATAATTCAAATGATTTTTTATTAAAAATGACTTTGTTTATTTAGTTTAATTCAATTGGTCTCCATAATTTCACATTTAGTTTTTTCAAACAAACGGGAGTACAGTTAGCCATGGAAAACAAACAGTAGGTTTCATTCTCCAAGGATAAAAACCGATCATTTCATTTTGACTAAAATTTGTTAGTAACTTAATTTAACAAGAAGAACCAAAAATATCATAGCGAAAAAATAACTACTGGCAAAGTGAAGTTAAGGTGACAGAACTTTATTGTTTGTTTTCCATGCCCAACTTTACTCCTGTGTTTGAAAAAACTAAATGTGAAATTATGGAGACCAATTGAATTGAACTGAATAAATAAAGTCATTTTTAATAAAGAATCACTTTAATTATTAATTCGTATGAATACATGCTGTCATAATATTTATTTATTTATTTTTCAATTTAGTTTAAATTAATTGGTTTGCATAAATCCATCATAGTAAAAAGTAATTGTGGATTAGAAGAAAAGTATTAGAGATAAATACAGATAACTCTATATCGGGTAAAAGGTAATGAAATGTGTTCCATTTAAAAAAATCAAGTTATCCATTCAAAATTAGACCGACGATATCAGCCGTAACAAACAGAGTTCATAATAGATTTTCTAGCTCTTGGTAGTATGGAGGGTGGTCAATGATATCCCCCAATCACAGCCTCCTATGTTGCCGTCCTCCTCTGATATTCAACTGTTTCTAGACATCAACTTTTTGACAAAATATCGAATAATGTCCAAACGGTACGTTTTAGGCACCAAGTATGTTACATGAAGTCACACTAGAATTGACCGAGGAATCCAAATGTGCAATTATATACAGGGGGTTTCATTTAAAAAATTGTAACTTTACTATGAATCACCCTGTATATGTCTAGGAATTCCAGTAAAAATATTTTTAGTTTGTAGCTCTTACTACCCCCCACCCCCCACCAACAGCAGATTTTAAAAATATATATCAGTATAACCACAATCTTCCGTCCACACACTATTGGCCCACCCTGTATTTAACACATTTGACTTAAAATTATACGTAAAATCTGAAAATAAAGTAAAATATCATGTGCCATTTAAAATAAGCTAGTTGACGTCTACTTCCGATATAACCGAAAGTGCCAGGTCACTATAAATATTTTGCTCAATTTAGTAGTATTGAAAACCCCTAAAAACAAAAATTCAGATTTCTACCATTTCCGGTTTCCTAGATAGGTACGTCTAATGCACACTCGTTTTGGGACAACCTGTATTCTTATGTACGAAATGCAAATTTTACATAAAAAATAAAATTTTCCAGTTTAGCATCTAGACACTCCATTCATTAATTTCTGTTTATTTCGTTCACTACTAAGGTTTCGGAATATTTTTGGGAATGACAGTATTTTACAAATTCAACCAAATTTAATTAGGTCTTATATTCTCTACAATTTAAACAACACAGATCCATCTCAGTTTCAATATAACTATATGTAACTATATCGACCAAATTTGATCATATTCAAAACCTTCACAAAATAGAACACATTTACTTAATAAAATAGCAAAGCCTTTCTAATAATTTAATGCATATTCAAATATGAGTAAATATGAAAATTATATATTATAGTTCTATTGCTTTTCTTGTTATCTGGTCACAAATATTCTGCTAGTTTCTTCCATCCCTTTGAGACAAAAATGGAGATAATAACGCCCAATAAGCCCATTTTTTAAGCAAAGTCAGCAATATGAAGTCGATGCAGAAAATTATCATTAAATACGTCCTCTTCGTCCTCCATATGCCACTCAAATTGCAGATCTTGCAGCATTCTTTGTATAGTTCTAAATACTCCCATACTTCCAGGTTATCCAGTCTTCGTATTCTTGATAGGATTGAGGATTCGGAAAGAAAAAAAGAACCATGTCGAAGTTAAAGAAGAACCTACACTGAAAGTAAGGTCTGAAGGTAATGTTTTTTGAAATTATTGTTATATAATAGGTAGATATTTATTTTGTATCTGTAGTTTAAAAGAAGCATAATACATGTTTTTGAAATAATATTCTTAAAAAATTATTAACTATTCAGGATAATATTTCCGCACTTACAGTCAATGTAAAACAATGTAAAAGTACTTTGCAAGATTAATTATAGACACAAAAGATTCAGTCTAAATTATATTTTAAATTTACATGAAAAACGAAAACTCAAAGAGAAAAAATTGTGTCCTCTATTAAATTCTTCCACTCGTGTCCAATGAAAGAGGTGTTTCTCATACAGTGTGATTTAGTAATGCCTAATAAAGAAGAAAAAAAAATTCAACCTTCTCATTGGCACATGACCATGTCTGAAGAACTATAATTGTGACAGTGTTTTCCGAATATTTAATATACTTGTATTTTGGCAGAAAATGTTAGTAGTAATGCATATTGAGGTACATAACTATAATAATTAATTGTTACATAATATGTATTGGTCGTGTTCAGGATGTTAGAGGTTTGACACCATAAATTTAATAGGCGATAGTATACCCAACAATTTTCAACAAAAAAATTAACAAATTTTCAATCTCATGTGAAAAAAATTCGTTTAATTAAGGGCTCACCATAATTTTCTGCATTAAATGACTATGCAGGGCGATTCTTTAATATTGCGAAAAATTTCAGGGACAGGTTGACTGGTTTATGTTTAATAATAGGAGCCATTTTTTGTATCATTAATAACATAATACAAAATGCAAAATAACATAATACAAAATGTTACAAAATAATAATTTTAATAACTTTTGCTCTGCACTTATTTATTCCAATTTCCAAGCCAACTGGGGCTATTTTGTTTGAACACTATAACATAATTTAATCAAACATCTATCAAGATAGATACACTTATCTTATAGTTAAAGGACTTTTGAAATAACAAGTATTAAAAGTAGATTTAAAAAAAAAATGAACGAACGAAGCGTTTCCGGACACATGCTAATGGGAACTTTTTTTCTTGTTTTTATCTAAAGAACTTGTCCCTGAAATTTTTCGCAATATTAAAGAATCACCCTGTATAATGCAATTGCCCCTGCTTTCAATATATTTATGTATAATTTTAATAAAAAAAAAAACAATGTTTTCATTTCGATATCGCGGAATGTAGTAACAGCGTGAAGAGTACAGTGATCAGTTGATATTTGAACTGCGGAGTGTCTGTCGCTTGTCGCAAATTCTTTTACGTTCCACTATTTCTTTAATTTTTCATTGTTTGTTGAAATTTTTGGCTCAATTCATGAAGAAGCTCGCCGTAGTTCGGCAAGAGCGCGACGTATTTAACTAGATTGCTTCTCCCAACGTTGCCTGTGTAATAGGGACATTCGTTGAAGTATCGTAAAGTCTTCTTGACATTGCTAGTGTCATGCATGTGTGGAAAATAACGGTGAACATTTTGAACATATGTTGTAATTATGTGTTTTCAGTTAGGTATTTAAAAATGGCATTGCATTTCGGTTATGAGACGTGAGTCTCCTTAGAAGATCTTATTACACAAAACCGCTCACCTGACACAGCGTGTATTTGCACTGTTGCCACGTTGTGATAAAATTCCTTGATATAAAAAACTCAACTTATTTTAACAACGACTTGAGTTTATGTCTTTTACTGTTTAACTTTTTCATTCATTTATAATCTTATATTATGGCAGTCAAACTTCTAACATCCTGTATAAAAAACGTAAACTTTCATCCAATTTCATACGGTTTGTGCAAGTCATTTCCCATCACTATAAAACAAGATTCTCTTTAAGTTCCTTTTGTCGTATAGATAACTATTAGAACGAAACAGACTGAAATATCAGAGAGTCATTAAAAAACTACATTGTGTCCAGAACTAATGCTAAAAAAATGAACTAGTGTATTCTACAGCTAAAAAATGTCAACTTACGAGGTAACATTCTGAAAAAAATGTATGATTTATTTGTTTTCGCATGCTAAATTAGGTTAAATGTTTTTCTTCCTAAAGGTTATGGTTATAGAATTGAAAATATAAAAATATTCTATTAAGCAACCCGTAGTATAAATATCATATGTATGTGAAAACTAATCTAGAATTGTTAAGCCAAACTTATGACTGACACAGCATAAGTTCTATGTCAACGTATGGCACGGCATGAGCATATACGTCTCTAGGTTGCTCTTTTGACTGTCTGTTCAATTACGTTGAGATATATTATATTGTTCCATTCAAGAATTTGCACATACAGTATTAACATATGGGCGAATATATTTTAAATATGACTTGTCGTTTGTAGGTATACAATTTTTTTTTAGCTCCAAATACAAGTCGAGTCCCAGAACAGAACAGTGTTTAAAGACTGCGGACTATAGTGAATCACCTTTGATGGCAATGGGCAAGAAAAACCGCAACGTGTTTTAAATAGGGAGGAAGATATTTTACGAAGAAATTGATGTTTCAACTGTAGCGTTATGTTATGGAAGCAATTACAGCAGTTTCAAACGGAAATATTTGACCAGTTAAGTTAAGAACGAGTTACCAATGAATTTTACGCAAGTAGTTGGATGGACATTTTTGATAGTTTCAAACCATTTCCAACTGCCACAGGAACAAACATATTATGTGCGTACTTTGACTGCAAATGATACTCAACCGCAGTTGGCGGATTTTGTATATTATCCCTATTTTTAATGCGATATTATTAATGTATTTGGATATGGAATATTATCGAATGTATAGGGCGTTCTAAAATGAAAGACACATTGAACAAGAGTAGATGTCTGATAAAATAATGCGATGTAACCAAACTTACCTTAAAGCGGGTTCTGACTTGTCAGATTCTGATAATAAAACTTTTTCACGTTTCATGTTTTGTATAAGTCACTACTGGTGTTCCAAAGGCCATTTGACCCACGCTTTAACAAAAATACTAGTCAAAACTTCAAAACGGATGGAAAACTGTTCACAAATATGTAATTCTCATACTTCAGTTTGTATCCATGCCTCAAACATGATCGGCCAAATTGAACAAACATAGACCTAGCTTTCCCATTAATAAATTTAATGATCATTTCTACTGAAAACGTGTTTCACGATAATTATTTGTTCAATATCAATGAATCAGTCAAAATGTTTCAGCGAAACAACAAGCCAGAATCCGCCCTCAAAAGTTAATTTTATTTTCGATATTTGTAAATGACTTTTTATAAAAGAAAAATATTTGCATACGTTTTGAAAATCGGGGTTTTCTGGAGGCAAAACATTAAAATTTATTTCTATTTATTTTAATATCACTTCTTTCAAATGGCACATTTTTTTGCTGCTTAGTGTATACATATATCTGACTATTGAAACAAAAGAATCTCCTACCTTTTTTATGTGAAACCGTTCTCGAAATAATTCGAGAATCGAGTAAAAATTGTTTTGGTTTCAGGTAAAGTGCCTTTAGTCTGAAAATTCAGGAAAATGGCGAAATTTGATGAAATTTTCCCATTAATTTCGGGACACCCTAGGTATATAAACAAAAAAAGAGTTATTCAAACAACGTACTGGCATGATTAGTTCAATATATGGAGATAGTCAATTTTGCATCTAGATCACAGATATTTTCTTTCTGATTAGGTAACATCGATTGTACATAATTTATTTTTCGTTTCAACCCTTTCTAGCCTCGGTTAGTACTAATAAGTATTTAACAATAAAAAACGTGCTACGTGTCTATACCACAGGGCCGGTTTCAAATTTTTTTGTCCGACCTAACAATTTATGTTTATCTAGAAAATGTGACGTAAAAAAAGTATAACAGTATTTTATTCAACAAGCATATAAAGGGTAAAGGTTTGTGCCATAAACACGAGCCGTATATCATTCCAGTGAATTTTATCCATTATATGCAAGTAGAATACTGCACTTTGTCCGCGACTCATCAATATTTTAGCAAACTTTTGACTGAAAACATTACACAATATTTTGACACATAACGTGAACATGTCATAACATATAATTCAAAACTGTCAAAACACCTTACTTTTAAGTTTGACATTTGTCGCTCACTTGATAAATTTAAAATAAAACTTTAATTAATATATCGTCGTAACTGCTGGCTTTCATACAGGAGGTTCAGATTCAATTGTTGACATCATAGAATTTTTTTTTGTTAGTTCATTCCCGTTTCTTCAGTGAATAATTTCATTACTCACTAGTGAATAATGTATTATTATTATTATTATTATTTAGGAACCACATGTATAATGAGCGTTTTATAGAATAGTCGTGGACAAAATTATTACTGATGATATAGTTTATTGAAATTTCATTTGCTTTTTCTTAAATCTATTTTTACAGCAAATATTTAAAGTTGTTCTTTTGCTTCTCTTTTCAGCTATTTAAGGGTTGTAGCCGAGAATGCATGCGCATTTTAGGACAGTCACTCACATTCACAGCTGTAGAATCCACTATTTCATTTTCTACTACACCTGTGCCCTGAACACCGTACACAATATAATCATTTCGCTGATCGTTAATTTATTTTCAGTTGAATAATAAAAACATTAATACAGGATAGATAGAACAGTTCTAAGCTTTTGATTTGATATTTCCAAATATGCTATGTACTCTGGCGAGATGGGTCCTCAAATTGGATTTCTGATGAAAAGCTTTCTGGCAAATTCCACACTGAAATTGGCGGTCTTTTCCACATTCGTATCTGATATGCGCGATAAGGTGCATTTGTCTCTTATATCTGCGTCCACAGTGATCGCACGAGTATTTCTTTGCAAATTCTAAAATAAATTAGGGTGATTAACATTTTTGTGTCCAAGCTTCTTTTTCAAAAACAGAAATAGATAGCACATAAGCTTACATTTGGAAGAAAAAGGCGTAGAGAGAACCATGTGTCTGGTTTTAGATATTCAACATGCATGACCTTCTATAGTACGGCTGAAAATATCATTTTTGATCGGTATTGATTCTAAAAATAATTTAAATATTACATTTTTGTTGAATACTAAACGATATCGAAGCACTGACAATTAAAAACTCGTTTTCTACACTCTACATTTCTCACTCTTAAAAGAAGTAAAACTAAAATGTAGGTATACTGTTTAGAGCATTAAAATATTTCTAGAACTTACTGCTTAATTAATGGTATTTTAGAAATTCAAAACATTAAAGTAAAATATTTTAAACAATTATTTGTTTAGAATTTGGTATCAAGATAAACAAAATTTATTTGTAATGTATAATACAAAATTAAGCAATTTAAATATTTAAAACATTGTCTAAGGCATTAATCATTTTGATTGAAGGATGAAGTATTTTTCGTGAACAGTCAAGTGTTTTTGTAGCACCACCCATTTCTGTTACTTTAAAAGTCAAACACATTAATACACAGAATTTTTATATTTACTTATATTAAATTGTAAAAATAAGGTACTCGCAACTTAAATCATGTATATTTCTATGCATTTTTATAATTCAGTGTGCCCATAAATTTCTCTACATCTTGTCTTATTCTGTAAGATGTTTTTTTTGCTGCAACTGTGTCTATATTAGGTTACTATTTCCAAATTACAAATAACTCTATATGTCAAGAAGGCCTTGAAGTGCGTTTTGATGTGAAGTTAAACATAAAATACTTAGGCTAAGTTTTCATATACAATATGTCAAACGTTTTTAAGAAAATGTCTTTTGCAGAAATATCTAAAACTTTTTATGGATTAATAGAACTTGACCTACAACTTAAGTAGATAAAAAAAGATTTGCTAAGTTTATGCACAATTTTATCAACCATAAGCGGATCTGGGAAACAACGTCACACAGTTCAAGACCTTGAAGCTATTTTTTTAAAAACCATCAGATCAAGAGAATGTAAATGTCAAATTTCTATGCCACTGATATTTCTGCTTTATATTGATTACATCCTATTTAAAATTACATTTGGAGCAAAAATCTATAACTTTTTTTTTCATTAAAAATGTTTTAGAATTATTTTCGATTTATTCCATTTGTTTTAAAAAAAAACAGTGCTCGAAAACGATTCAGTAAAAAAAGAAAAGGGACGTTACAAATTCAGTGAGTTATCATTATTTGGTCCAAATTTTATCAATCTACGTTGAACAGTTTTTTTGATATTTACGTTAATATGATATTTTAGAATAACATTAATACCTTTAAATAAAATTAAATGTTAAAATATGAAATAAAGCATTAACTCTATCTGTTATTGGTAGGTGGTAATTTAATGAACGCCCTGTATATATAAGCGTTCAATATTATGCACAGGCCAGCATATTTTTATCAACCAAATAATATAAAGCCAATGAAGCGACAAATTCTTTCGTTTTTTTTTAATACAAACTTCCGTTTTTAAATATAGAACGAAATTCTATGCGATAGGTCCTTTTGTTTCGTTCTATTGAGACACATTTCTTATGTTTTGTTTTTTTCCATAACCCTAAAGCTATTGGCTTGGCATGACATGGCGATGTTTCTGTAGCCACCTTTTTTGTAATGAAATATTTACTTTAATATAAATAAAAAATCGAAAGTAAATTAAGTATAAACGTTTTACTTTAAAAAATTAATGCCTGATAATAAATATAAGTGTTAGGTACGTCAATTAGAAAAGGCAAGGCTGCTTTTGCTTGCTATACCTACTTCTCTTTAAATATTTAGAACAAAAATTATATGTATCGACATTTAAATAAATTTAAAAGGTAAAAATCTATAAAAAAAAAAGTTCGTAGTGTACCTATTTCAACACAGGTCTTGCAGAAATTTATAAATTCATTGTAGCTGAAATGTGTTTTTCGTTAGCATAATTTAGATGGGCTTATACTATCTACGTTATATTACTATTTACTAAACTTGCCCATCAACATTCTTTACCTAGGTATTAAATATTCATAGTATTTCTTAAATAAAATTTTATTTACTTTATGTATTTCTGGATATTTATTCAATTAACACTCATTCTTAATAACATTCTGTATTCCCAGTTAAATTAGTTTAATGTCCAACTCAGTTTGACAATATGGCATAATTAAAGAATCAAAATTTATGATTTTCAGGTCATTAAGTTATCGACGCACTTTAGATTAACAATTCAATTTAAACTTTTCTAGTTTGTTGCAAAGCTTTAATATCTCGATACGATTTTCACAACTTCACTTCCTTTGCTTAAATGCCTATTTTCGTGTATTTAAAAAATTTAGTTACTAGAATCGATATTGAAAGAAAATTTATTATTTTAAAATTTACATTAACACACTTCCTCATTCAAGAACAAATACTCAAAAAATATATGTATTTCCTTTAGTCATTTGCAGTCAACTCCCCTTAGCAATACCAACAGGATAGAAAGTTTGTATCTAACAATCTTCGGTTGCTCGAAAATTTTAGCCAATAATAAAGTACATTATCAATTAACTCCTTAAAAATATGAAAAAATTTAGTTTTTCCAAAATAATAAACGAACAGTAACATTCCAATATCATTACTCCTTTTTACTGACCTTAAAGTAGTTCTTAATTATAAAATAAAAACAACTCTACCCACGACAGAAAATAAATATCATTCTACTTTAATAAACTAGGTTTTTTAAAAAATATTTTCTTATAACTAAAAAATGTATATTTGTCCAATATGTAGGTATTGCCACATAGAATTTCGTTTAAATTATATCATCCCTCTTCTTATCGTTATAATCAATTCGGGTTCCATTTAGGGGACAATCCCAGCAGTAAACTCCTCAAAATACCTTTAGTGTCACCACCTGCATGTTAATAACAATAGTTAAAATTAAGTAAAACTGGATAATTATGCCTTAACACCCATAGACCACCCCATAGATACAAAAATTGAGTTAGTTAATGTGTTAAAACGTCAAGCGTAACTTTTAAACAAATTCCAACCCAGAACAACATACTACAAATATCAACGAAAACTATTTACAGAAGTTATGCTCATAATTAGTCCTAAATATTGAAAATAAAATGACGTGAAATTTAGATTTTCAAAAATTAATATTCATAAACTGATCCAAAATGAAAAATTCTTTTTAAATGGAAGAAATTGTATTGGTGTAAATTTAATAATTATTAAAAATTCGATGTTAAAATCAAATAAGTTTAATTCGCACAAGACTAATTATGAAAATAAAACAAAAAGCATACCGATATATTAATTTAATTTTACTATTAAATGATATATAAAAATTGCCATTTATTTAACAGAAATTACTCGATTTGCGAATAACATAAAATATAGATTTTGCCGTCACGTAAATCTTACCCACCCTACGAGACATTTCGTGTTTTAATGTACTTCACAAGTTAAAATTCCTGGATTTCATAATTCTAACAGTTGCAAAAATTACTTTAAATTTTCTTTACCATCAAACGATTTTTGTTACCAATTTTATTTTTGTTAATTTTAAAAGGTATTTATTTTGGAATTTAACTGCCGTCATAAATTTTGAAAGGACTAAAGATTTTTTTTATCTGCAACATAGATTCCACCCCAAAGCTAATAAGTAATATTACTTACCTTCTGATTGCTTATACTGCAAGTTTTCAATGGTGTAGGTATTTCCTTTCCAGAAATAATGGAAATTGTTTTTTGAAAGCAGATTACCTTTTACGTAATTTTTGTGTAAATAAAAAAGGATATGACAAAATTTCTTAATAGAGAAAACTTTTTATAATGCTTATTTCTTTTAACTGCCTTTTCTACAAAAAAGAACTAATTTTTATTAGATTAATGCAAAATTGTCTTAATATTTCGAAATTGGAATTTCAGTATGGAATGAAATATGATTTCAGAAAATTTAGAAATTTTGACTTGGCTTCGTTAAAAATTTTATTGTACTGCTATATTTTCTTCTACACAACGACAATCGTCCACTTAGTATCTTAAAATAATTTTACTCAAAATTTAAATGAATTATATTAAAATTAAGCAAACTACTTTTTTTCTTACTTTCCAAATCTCTGAATTATTGTAGTTAAAAATAAGCCACCTTACACTTACCTACCGTTTTCTGTAATATTCAGTTCTCACAGAAACAATCGTTTAGCTAGTCTGTATATTTACGTATAGTTACATCGAATTATTCTTATAATTAGGAACTCTTATAATTACTGATTTACATATCAGAATCCAAAACTTTAAATTTCTGTTTAGTCTTAAAAAATGGCACATAAGTAAAAATAGACTAGAATTTGAAAATAAAGAAATATGTACTAACTTTACAATTTCAACTAAAACATTATCCTAATCAAATTCTTGATGGTGTTATGCACAAATGTGTAAAATATTCGCTCGTCATAATATCAGTTTGGTTTTAGGTAACTTTAGCGGAAAACTAATTTTTGGGCCAGAATTTGTTGTTCTCAAGATATAGTTCTAGTTCTATAAACAGTAATACTTTTACTAAATTTAGGTAGCATAGCATGTTTGTTTTCAAAGTGTCTTTTGAGATTCGATTGTTGGTGGAACTTTCTATCACAGAAAGAGCACTGGAATCGTGCCTGTTTTCCACATTCGTATACCATGTGTCTGCGCATGTTGCCTCGATGTTTGTAGATTTTCCCGCAGTTGTCGCAGGGAAAACCACCTGTTGAATCTGGATCAATATGTTGTAGATACCAATTTCCCTCGCCTGGAAATAAATACTGCTGTACTAGCGATTTCAGATGGCTATTTCCATGTACTTTTTTGGCCCAACAATAATTTTTTACTCTATTACAGAGGTGTGGGTATTGTAAATAAAATGAGATATATTCAAAAATCTTTATTTGAAATCAATAAAGAATACAGCTTAAAATATGTTAATCTGCTTTGGCCACACGCAGGAAGACGAGGAATAATTTGAGGGAGATGTGTCTGCAACAACAGAGAACAAACATAAAAATTGCGATACGCGAAAACCTTCCGTCAATTCTCATTTCACGTTAAAATAATTTAATTTTGAAAATAATTCTGAAAGGAGTAACTTTCTGAAAATATCCTGCTCTATGTTTTGAGTTCAAAAACCAGCAAATATTTTGAAACAACACCTAGCTTTAACCGTTATGTGCAACATTTTCAGGAAAAAGAATTAAAATTGAAGGATATGAAGACTTTGAAAGAACAGCAAAATTACATAGCTATTTTATTTTTAACAAAAATACCATTTACATTTTTAGATATTAGAAGGTATATCCTATGGGATATATTAGGGTTTTTGGTTTTTATTTATCTGTATTGTAAAAGATATATACAAAACAGTAATATATATTTATATTATTATTGTCGTACGGACACTTGAATATATCTTTTACCAATGAAGATGTATGTAAACGTTCCCCTAAGAATATATAAAAATGTACGGTGTATTACACTTACTCCTGCTAAAACTGTTATTTTTGGAAATGAAAGAAAATGTATTTACAGTGTGTTTCTAAAATAAGGTTCCAAATTTCTACTGCGTATACAACTCTTACAACTTAAAATAAGCCAAAAAGTTCCTATTACCGTGGTTTAAAACGCAGTCTTAGGAAAGGATATAAGGTAACTCTGTTTTTTCCGTTATTGACAAAACGGTCGAAAATAAATATACAAAATTCACGGAACATATTAACTTTTCATGTCTAGTAACATGAGCTAGTCCATTTTTCGTTATTCAAATGATAAGCGTCCTATTCAACTTTCTTTGTGTTTTCGACAAATTCATATTTGAACATTTTTACGTAATGTTTCGAAAAATTATGAATTTGTAGATTACACAAGTTTAATTAAAAAATTTACGGGTCAAAGACTCTTTCCACCCTACTCAACAGGACGGCTACGATTTGAATAACGAAAAATGGACTAGCTCATGTTATTCGACGTAAAAAATTATGTTCCGTAAATTTTGTCTATTTTACACCAATTTGTCAAGAACAGAAAAAAAAGTTATATTTGTACCCCTTCTGAAACTTGGAACTTTTTGGTTTATTTCAACGAGTTCTACACACAGTAGAAGTTTAGACCCTATTTTAGAAGCACCCTGCATAATTTTCTTGGGTGCCAGAAATTTATATCAGATCAAATAAATGGATTCGGCAAATATGTCACGATAAACTTTGTATTTCAATGGAACACCCTGGCTGAATAGAACGTTTTCATAGATACAGTTAATATAAGCTTTAAATGGTAAATCTGGATGTGGCAAAATGAGTAGTATGTGTTAGACAAGACTAAAAACTGACCTCTCTAACACACAGCATTTCATTTCCAACCTTCTCTCAGATTAAAAGAATAAACCCATCAAACCGTATATCACTGTAATTCTAAGAAAACATCTTATGTCAAAATGTTGCCATTAAACAATGGTTGGTTTATGGTCACCCATTTTACCTTGCCCATATTTAATCAGATAAATTTCCGGAACCTTCAAAACATTTTTCGTATCTCCAAAAATAGCAAGTGCAAATGATAAAGTAACACTACAGATATTTCATTTAAAACAAAAGACTGCTGCTTTTGACAATAATTTTGCAAATATGACAGAATCGAAAAAATCATTTTATTATAGTTAAAGAATTATATATACACAAAAAAAGTGAAATGGAATGAGAAGATTTTAAACGTCTCGAGACTAAAACAGGCTCGATATTATGTTCTATTTCTTGAATTTAAAACAATTTATTTAAAATTGCAAAACTTTCTTGATAAAAAATATTTTTACTTACATTTTTAGGTTAGGGATGATCCTCTCTTCGGAATAACGTCGAAGAGGTGTGATGACTACAGAATCCTGGACAACAGTTTGAAAAATACGGAATGAGGTAAAAATTAAGGAAAAAAGGATCATTTAGGGATAAAAGCAGCAGGCCGAGCAGTCTTCCATCTATCCATCCATGGAAATCGACGACTTCATACATTCCTGGCTAGATTTCTTCTATGCTACTTTTTATTTACTTAATATTTTTTTTAATTAAATTACAAGATCAATTATTTTGAACTCAAATTGAAAACAAACAAAAATTTTGAAAAAAAAGCCCACCTCCACCCAGTCCGATTGTTTCTTTGAAAAACAATCGACCTCCTTACTTCAAAGTAACAAACATGATTGTACTGCATAAATACAGATCATACCTGTTACTTTTTGTAATTATTTTGAATTAATCTGACTAGATACATAATGAAACTTTTACACTGTGTTACGCGAACCATGATTAAACTTTTTCTCATGATTTCTTAGTATATCTCTACGAGAAAATTTTCTGAAACACACAGTACAAGAGAACTGCTTAGCAACTCCACACTCGTACCTTAGGTGTCTTTCGAGTGTATATTGCACCGCATAACCTCGCCCACAACGGAAACACTTGAAAGGTGAAGGGTCTGTAAACAAACATTCACTCATCATTCAATGCTAAAGGACCAAACACGTCTGTTCCGCTATATTTGCATTCCTAAGTTTCTTTTCAGCTTTGCTATTAATATAAGCCAGTAAAGTATAGTTTACAATAATAACAGAACTGAAAGTCCTTTTCAAAAATATTTACTAGGGACCCAGAAAACTAAGAAAGGAAAATATAACCTTTAAAGAAGTGTTGGCCCTCTACTCAAACAAGCACTACAACCACAGACATTCAGACCCACCACTGTACTGTTTCTTCAACGAGGTGCAATGAAATATTAGGTCAAATATATGTATTATATACCCACCAATATAACTTTCTTCAGGAACGTCAATCAGTTGTATGAACAATTTACCTCACCGTGTAATAAGTATTACACAGCTACCAGAAATTTATAGATTAAAATATTTAAAATCAACAATATGGAAAATCAGTATCTTAGTTTTTAAAAATCGTATTGATCTGTTTACCATATTGCCGAAATATATTTTGTATCACTAAATGTTGAATGTTTAAAATAACCTGTTGAAAATTGAAGATTATTTGTCAAAAAATAAGAACAAAACCGGAAAAATATCAGTTTGCTGTATTTTTATATAATCTGCCTCCATTTCAAATATTAACAATTTTTATATAAATTTAAAATCAAATGATTTTAAACATTGTTTGTTAATATTGAAAATGGAGGTTAATATAAAGAATATACATGCAAATATTTTTTCTATCATAGTTTGGCGGAAAAATAAGTTAAAATAATACCTACCAAAATCTTACCAGTTGTACCATATTTATTTTGAGACCGCAAATTGCAACACTAGTTTCCAGTTTATACATATTCTTGCCTACATTGAAACCAATGTAAACAATCATATACAAGCTAAAACGTTTCACAATTTACAGTGTCAAAAAAAAAATAAGAATCCACGTAGAACGATACTGACATGATCAGCGTCGCACAGCATTAAGTAACACAGTCTATTTTATTTATCCGAGATATTAGTTAGCCTCAGTTGATCTGGAACGCTGGTCAATAAGATTAGCCAAGATCCCAGATAAATAAAAACCTTACTATTTTCAATGTCAATGAGAAGAAAAATGTCCCGTTGTGGCATAATGCACATTGCCACTGCATACCAGGATCTTGAATATAAATTTTAGGACAGTCATATACTTAGTACTTTAACGCGTGACAATGTATTTGTTTTCAACAAGTTTAATAAACGACGCAATGTTACGAAGAACATTTTTAAGCGTCAAAGGTATAAAACTTGTCCAAAATAAATATAGTTGCAACGTGGTACAAAAGTATACATGCCCTCAAGCACAAATGTTAAATTCCTCGTTTTTTTCTTTTCAAGACCAGTTTCATCCACTGTCTAATATCTGAATTTGTCAAATAAATCGATCTTTCACTTACTATAATTTTTATGATATAAATTTAATTGGCAAATAAATTTATTATAAAGTGGAAAAACCAGTATTAAGCTCATTCAAATTAATTCTAAACAGTTTCATAAATTCTCATTAAATCAAGTTGTAATATTCGACACCAATCAACAAGTATGCCAAAGAAACAACTTCACAATTAAACAAGTGAACAATTATCCTTAAATAAAAAAATTAAAATATTCTATCCAAATTGCGCCAATGGAAAAATCATTACATTAAAACAATTCGGACCAGATTATTCTTTTTTTTTTTAATTATTGATAATTGTGAATTCACTTGTCCATATAGCGCTTTTAGCATACCTTATTTGTTTTGTATGAAAAATTACTTAATTTCATGAGAATTTTAGCAAAACATTTAGATTTACTCTCAATTTGAATTACCTGGAAATACCTTTCAAATGACACATTTTGCATACTTACTATATTACCTTTTCCTAAGAATGACTCCCTTGAAGTTGTTTCTTGAAATAATTTAAAAAAATGCCTTCTGAAAAATTGAAACCTTTGCTCGTTTTTTTATATTTACCTCACTACACACAAAAAGTATGTAGCTACAAAATAAATTTACCTCGCTACATACAAAAATATGTAGCTACACCAATTACCAACATTCACAAAGTTGTATGCTAGAGTACAATTAATTTTCAATTTGAAAATTAATTTGCAACTAAGTTTAAAGCTGATTAAATTATTTCACATAATATGTAATTCCATGTGTTGAAATTTTACCTCACTGCATATTAATAAATACACAGCTACAAGAAATTTGAACCAATTCAGTACAAAGTATGTTGATTTACATTGTACCACTGTTCAATGTCAAAACATGTTGCTTCTAGTGAAAATAAATTTGTAAATTAATGACAAACACTTACACTAAAAAAATCTGTAAAAGTTGTTTTAATAGAATTATTCCTTAGCCCAAAAATGTCATTGGAAAGAGCAGATAAAAAATAGATAAATAAATCTTGATGATTTATTTTTTATTTATCTGGTTTCAGTTCGAATTTTTGTTGCAGAAAAAAATAATTCCTTTAAAGCAATCTTTGACAGATCCTCTAAGTGTAAAAGTTATTTTTTTAATTTATTTTCATAACCTGTAAAATAATCAAATTGGATAATATTGCAAGCAATTTCACACAATATTGTAAAAACGTTTGTAGACAAAAATCTACAAAACAGAAACACTGCTGAAAAATAACTCCAATTCCAAAAAAATTGTAATGACAAACTATCATTACAAGCTTTAGGAAAAACTTTACCTCACTGCACACAACTGTGTACAGCTACAAAAAAAATTCGTCTGCAAAATTTTTAAATATGAAAACCTTTATCAAATAATTTTTTGAATAGAAAAAAATATTTTCATTTTATAAAAATTATTTCAATAAAAATTTGTATATTTTTACCTAGTTTGTTTTTACTAAATCAGCAAAAACAAAATAATCAAACCCATTTACCTCGTTCCACACAAATGTATGGAACTACATAAAATGATAATACACAAACACTTTTAACATTACATGAATCCACGTAATGTTTTAGAATGTCATCACATGAAAAATAACATGTGATGATAAAAATAACATCCAAGCCTGTATAACATTTTGTTAATGTCATACAGTAACAACCAGAATCTATTAAAATATAATAGATGCTGAAAAAACAACAGGCGACAAGACTAAAATTAGCCATGCCGCAAAAAAAGACAACTAATGTACAAATATATTTATAAAAGCATGCACATGATAAAAATACATGTTAGACCGAAAAGTTGAAGATACATGAGATAGAAGGCCAACAATATAAAGATACGACACAGTACAAACGATACTCGACATTTAAAAGACGTGAACAATACCAAATAACACAAATGTTAGAGACAATGTTGAATATCGCTTGTCCAGGCCCTAAATTACAAAAACCCAAACAAAAAAGCACTTGCATTTGTATGGCAAAATGTTTGGAGTGAGGGGAAAGTGTTAAAATAATGTCAAAAAATGTAACTTAAAACTCGTAACAAGCGGGAGAAACTTATTTTCCAAACACCGAGACCTCACAGTCTCTGATTAAAAAACCGAAATGTTCACCGTAATTAACAATGAAAGAAAAATTTTACAACAGTTCTTCCTAAACAATATTCACAGCAAAGTACAAATTGCTTCATGTAAGGTAATAAAACAACTTCCACAGTGTGCGAAATAATGTCTCTAGGAGAACATATTTACATTATCATGGTATAGTAAAGTGGGAACATTTTGATTTTGATTCCGTTCTCCCCCTTCTTACCTTTGCAGAAATCATGAGAAACCACTCGTGTTCTTGAGTACTGTATAAAAAAAATAATGCGTTCACTTAACAATTACGATAAAATTAATAGCATTTAACAGTATAAATGCTCTTCGTTTCTGTTTGAAAATAGTATTAGTTACATTTAACAGTATAAATGTAAGAAAAGGCATTTAGCAGTATAAATGCACAAAACAGAAATTATTAAATTCCTTTCTATAAAATCCCAACCCAACCTAACTAATAACTAAAATAATTATTTCGCGAGACTAAATAATTTAAAGGATTTCTTTATAATTGCGTAAATGTTAAACATACAATTGCAAATTGATCAAAATATTAATTATTAATAACTATTAATGAAGCCATAACATTTAAGAGCAGTATTATTAAAATTTCCTAAGTGACACCGCCAACTAAATTAAACACTAAATGATGTTCTCTGTCGTCAATGGAGGGAGAAGGGTTTAATTCATGGATAAACTAAATACCTACAAGCCACTACTACCAAATAAAAAGCAACCAAGTGTATATAAAGCAACATAAGTAAATTAACCAAAAGCTACCCGAAAATAAAAACAAAATCAGAGACTGGAACTCGGGTGTTAATTTTGCCATACAATTTGCAAGCGTTAAAACTTGCCAACCGACCTGAACCAAACAACAAAAGTTATTTAAAAAGACAAATATTAAAAGTACGAAATTCAACTTTGGTTCAAATCAACGGACAAGTTTAAATAATTAAAACAAAAATCTTACCTTGAGAATCACGATGTGCACCTACGGCCTCTTGCGCGGCCAAAAATACTTCATCTTGACTTTGATTACCCATATGCCATCCGCCAAAACCTGTAATAGTCCATAGAAATTTTGACAAAACCAAACAAGAATGCGGTAAAGAAAACTCACGATTTGAATATAATTTTATTAGCGTTGGAGATGAATACTACTGCAATTTTTTCACAAATTTTTAACTATGCATATCAGAAACATTTTGATTTTTTTCTAACAAAAAAAAATCATTTCTCATTTTTCGGGTATCAACCACCTCACAATTTATTTTTATTATAGGTTTATTTGTATCAAATTCCTCATTAATTTTATTAATTGTATTTGAATCTTAAGATTTAAATAGAAATCACTGAAAACCTTTATTTTCAAAATACAAATTTGTCCCCGGAAAGTCAAAAGTAAAACTTCCTATTTTAAATTTGTTTTTTAAAAAATTAAGTTATTTCTATATTTCACGAAAAACAAATCAAAAGTAGAATTTATTTCACATGAAATAAAGAAATTTTACCCAACTTTAAGGTTGACAATGATTTGAATTTAAATTTGTAATAATTTTCAATAACTTGAAAACAACAATCAGATTATAAAAGCTTGAAAAAGTTTCGTATAGTATATAGGAAAAAATTGAAAAATATGAATGAGGAACATACAAAAACATGAAACCATAAAAAATGAGAAATAATTTTATAATTACTAATTTTCATCATTTTTAGATATACAAGGTGATTCATTAATAACAATGGGACAGAGCTTAACGGCAGGTTGACGACTTCAAAATAAATTAAGCCAAATTATGTCTTATCCAAATGTTGCTTCTTTTTTATATACAGGGTGTACAAGATAAAATTTTATTTTAGATATTTGTATAAACTTTTAAACAATCGAAATATTTGCATATATTTTGGAGATCGGGGTTTTTCTTGGGACAAGAAATTCTAATTTGTTGCAAATTTTGACACCACTAGTAAAAGGTGCCACGTGGCACATCAAGCTTCTTTTAAATGGCATAACTTTTTTGCGGTTTAATGTATCTGTTTGACTATTGAAACATTTCAGTTCTACCTTTTTTATTTGAAAAATGTACAACTTATTGAAGACGACACGAGTATCGTTTTCAAAATAATCTCACTTGAAATATTCAGTGCACCGGGTAAAAACTGTTTTGGTTTCAGGTAAAGTACATTTTACGCTAAAAATACAGCAAAATGTTATGTGAAATAGCTATTCAGAATAGTCAATTATGGCAACGTACAAAATTAAAATATTGGCCTGCTTTGATGAAATCATTGTTGAAAAAGTAAAGAATAACGGTTTCATCAAACTTTGCTAATTTTTAACTTTGCATGTCACCATAATTTACCATTCTGAATACTTTTTCACATAACACTGATGTATTTCCAGCATAAAAGGCATATTACCTGAACCTATAAATTTATACTCTGTGCACTGAATATTTCAAATGGGATTATTTCAGAAATGGTGACTCGTAACAACTTCAAGGTACTTTAAAAAAAAAATCGATTTTTTCAAGACGAATACACTAAATCACAGAAAATTTCTGCCATTTAAAAGAAGCATGATGTGCTATAAATGACTTCCGCTACTAGCAATGACAAAATTAGCATTAAATTTGAATTTCTCACTCCCAAAAACTTTTATTTCCAAAATGTCCGCAAATATTTAGATTTTTTAAGAAGTTTTTTACAAATATTGGATACAAAATTTTAACTTGGCACCCTGTATCTTTCAACCATCAACTTTGACTACATTTCATTATTTTGTCGTTTACTCCTGCTCCATGTCCCATTAATTTCAGCACACCCTGTATAAGCCTCAAATTTTCCCTAACATGACTTTAATGTCAATTTTTAATTTTAATATTTAATTTCTTTAAGTAATGCTGCAAACTAGTTCTCTTAATCTGGTAATCGAAAGAGGCCTGCGTTACAGTAACGCCCCTATTTAAAATTGCATCTAAGGCAGCGCTTACAGACTTGCTCGAATACTTTCTAAATCGACCCCTTAACTGATCCGACAGAGGCTGTATGTCGAACTCGGGCTTCCCAAAAAAATGGCTATTGCTATATGGTGGATATGGGGAGTTGTAGGTGAACTCATCTAAAAATAACCAACAACTCCTCTTAAATTCCACCAAACAGCTGCCTAGTCAACCCCTGAGGAATTCCAATTTTTCTTTAAAACTTTAATTACAAATTATGTTTGAAAAAAATATTAAATAAAAATATAAAAAAACGAATGCAAGAAAAATTAAGCGAAAACAAAATAATTAAATAAAAAATTAAAGAAAAAAAAACTGTCTTTACAATCAGTCATATTTTCTGTATATAGAATCATCAATCAATCAATCAATGTATATCATTTCTAGATTCTTTTAAATTTATTAGTCTGTTTTTACAAAATTTGAAAATGTTACAGCAATAAAAACCAAGTCAATCTATTCAAGTAAATCTCTAGAAATAAATTTCTAATCCAATCCAAAAGTAGAGACTAGATATAGAAACGTATTTCTTTCGAGTTACCTGAATGTTAGACAGAATTCTTATTTTTTTTGTTTTATTTATTTATTTATTTATTTATTTATTTATTTTTGAGTACTGAAAAGTAACAAAATATGTTAAAATTTGATAACGACACTATAAATATCTATTTTTGAGTTCCGAAGTAAAGAACATCAAATATCTATACTGCCACTATCAAAAAAATAATATTATTTTGGCACTCAATTAAAAAAAGTAAATATTAGATTTTGAAATAAAACAGACTATAAAACTAAAGTTTTCTTTTCGCATTTTTTTTAGAAAGTGTAAAAAATCAAGGAATGTTATCAAATACGTTGCAAGTTTGCTTTATAAACTAATATCCGATTATTGAAAGTTACAAATGTAGAAGAAAATGTGAACTATTTTTGACAATTACTCCTAGACACAAGCAAACATTTTTTATTTTTTTGTCATGTAATAAGGAAAGTTTGCAATAAAAAAATTATTTAAAGGTGTTGACATGAGAGATTTATAATCTATTACACTTTATAACCTTTACACCAGTAAAAATAACTCATTTTGATGCCAGATTCTTAATGCCCAGACATTTTTAATCAAAGTATTTCATCCCTATTTATTAAGCACCTAAGTACTGCCATTTTCATAATGTAAGACACCAAAACTAAAAATGATAAGTCACACACATCAGCTAATTTCAAGCATATTTTTTTACATACTTATTACAAAATGGCATTAATAATACAAAATAAAAAGAAACTATTTATCAAGATCTAACAAAAGCGTCAACAAAATTTCGTATTTGAAATTTTAGTCTACCAAAACAAGAACACCAAAACAAAAAGAATTTAAGTCGTCAACCATATCCATTTCTATGGATATTGTTCGTTTAGCCACCAAAGTTTAATACAATTCTTTCTAAAGTGATATTTTTGTTACAGAAGACAAAGTCAAAAAGTAATTTCAAAACAATTTTATTGATACATTCGTTAGTTCTCAAAATAATTTTACTTATTTTATACAATTAGCATCATTTTGTAACAAATATCATGAAATAATGCGCTATGACTGCTTTATTTTAGTTTTGAAGTATCAGACAATTCAAAATAGGCAGCATTTAATCTTAACATAAGAGGATGTTTAAAAATGACGAGAATTCAGAGATTGACATCAAAATAAAAATATTTCCTAGCATAAAACTATAAGAGTATAAATAAAATTTAAATCCCCATTTTAACTCCATTTAATTTTTTAATCGCAAACTGTATCAGGCAGGTTTGTAGCCTCGTTTTACATGACAAAAATTTTGTAATTTTTGGTTCTAAGCTACTGCCAAAAATAATTTTTAAGCCCAATTCCCCGCTTCTAAACTGTTACTGCTTCAACTGATAAATCAAATTTACAACGCTTCTAATATGTTCTACCCTGATCTTTTCATCACCCTGTATATCAAAGGACATGAATATATTTAATATAAAAGTATTGGTGAATTTCAAACATTTAAATATTGCTAGAAAACTTATTTTATCAAGGTCAGTTTAAGCAAAAAGAATTAAAAAAAAAAAAAAACTCCAAAACACCAACAATCATACGTAGAGCAAAGCCTTTGGTGCACCAAAGTAGAGTGCAACCTCAGGTTAACTCGAACGATGACCGTTAATATATTTTTATTATTATTTAACCTTAAATACTTTTGAGATACTTCAACAGAGAAATGACGCTAGACAAAAGATCATAAATTCTGTATACAGAAAATTATAACTCAAACTAAATCTGGCAAGTTTTCAAATATCGTGCAAATTTACTATTAATTTTGTTGAAAATAAAAAATTTAATACGGTTAACGAATCATTATACAAAAATTTTTCAATATTGACATCAGCTAGTAGAAAAATAGAAAGTTATGTCGAAGATTTGGAATTCCTCAAGTTGGAGAGTAAATAAAAAATGTGTGCATTACCTTGACTGGATCCTTCGCCCGCGTTGCCGTGACTAGGCCCCGCTTGGTCTTCCATTTGTTCCATATTACTAAGGTCATCGTCGTCTAACGTCAAATCCTCAATACTGTCCTCATTCATTTCCTCTACATATTCAGACTTTGGTTCAAGCATCAGTTCTGTATGGGTTTCTATTTTCTCTTTTATTATAGGAACTTGGGGAATATCGTCAGGTTGTTTATGCCTTAATATTTCCGATTTGGTTTCTACGGGTTCAGGCACGTCGGCATTAATTTTGGATACGGCAGGTAACGACGAAGGAATGTTTTGGGCGGGTAGGCTGTGAGATTCGGATGAGTTTGAGGCGTCATGGTTGTCTAGTTCCTCACTCTTTCGCCTTAACCTTTTTTTCTTTCGAGGCCCGGGTGACAAGCTTCCTTCCCTGCTGTCGTCCCTGCTGCGTTGTTCTATCGTTAGACCTTGTACTTTAGGTAATGCCGACGTCTGTTGAGGACTTTTGGGCGGGGGCGGTGCGGGTGTCGGTTTTCTATCCGGCTCGCCTTTTCTATTGTCTGACAGTCCTTTGATTTGTAAGGACTCTGCCGCTTTTAAAAGTGCACCTAATTGGTCTTGTGATATGTTCACTTCACCTCTGTACATGTAGTCCATCATCGCTTTCAGTTCTTGGAATTTTACATCCTTGAGAATGAGGATGGGGTGCTTGTCAAAATGTCGTGACAGCAGCGACTGCAAGACCAACGATACACCATCAGCACAAATTTTAACCACACAAAATTTGCAAATAAATACAAATCTTACAAAAACCGCACACATTCTGTGAACAGTATCACAGACTTTGTAAATATTTTCTTTAGGTAAACAAAAAGGACCTTGTAAAATATGTGGAACATCTATGACCAGCATCAGATTTGTCAAAAAACTACAATTACAAGTACATTCTGTGAACAGTATCACAGATTTTAAAACACTATTCCCAATAAATTTTATTTAGAAGAACAAAATAGTTCCATGGACAGTACCACAGATTTGTCTTATAATTTTTTAAAGAGGAGAAATAAAAAAAACTACAAACATATTCTGTGAACAGTACCACAGATTTGTAAAGCTATTTAAAAACAAAAAGTGCAAAACTGCAAATCAAAAATTCTGTGAACAGTACCACAGATTTGGCACACTATTTTAAAAAAGCAAAAAAAATTGTCAACCACAAAATTTTATTTTTTTTATTGGAAAAAACTAACATTTTTCAATCTATGAACAGTATCACAGACACATCATCAACCAATTTGTGTGCAATACCACGAAAATAAATATCAACAAAAATCGTCACAATCACAAAATCTTAGCATTTTTCTTAATTGGGAAATACAAAAATTTTCAATCTATGAACAGTATCATAGACAATCTAAGGAGAAATTTGTGGGCAGTACCACAAACTCAGTACATCACTTTCAAAGTGACCAGACATGTTATCACAATTGCATCTGTAAATTTATGGACAGTACCATAAATATTTTTTTAACCAGAGAAATCCACGAAGGAGTGTTATGGAAGGTGTTTTCCCACCATTAACAGCAAAAATTTGCATAAATGCAGGCTACTTCGCAATCTATGGGCAGTACCATAGCAAAAATATTTTTTGTAAATACATGAATCCATAAGTATTATTCCAAAAATAATTTGTTTTGACGGCATTGAGTGTAAACATAATATAAACAAAAATTATAAAGTCAAAGGGTTTAAATTTACCTCAAAATACGGACTGCAAGCAGATAAAACTACTTTGTGTGCGTTTAGGCATTTTCCTTCTGCTGCCAGTGTGCAGTCTACTAGAGTTCCGTTTTCTAATAATGTGTCAAAAACCGCTACTAATGTTGACTGGTGGTTATTCCATCGTAAACAGAACTGCTGGTCGTCATCCATTTTTAACTGAAAATTGAAAATAAAATGATAAAACACGGCACAGGAACTACCATTTCATTGAAAATTACAAAAATAAAAAAAGATGGAAACGCGAAGCTGTAACATTTTTCTAACTTTTCAAAATGAGGCAAGGTAACCGCCACGGCTTGGGCATTTAGAGTTCATCACGTCACGCAAGCGTCGTTAAGCTCAACGGAAACACGTCATCAGTGGAGGGGCAAGGGAAAGCGTATCCTCTGCTTCGGGTACCAACAATGGCCGCTTTTCCGAACCAACATGGAAAAATGGCGAGGCGTCGATTAGAAAAATTCGAAAAATATTACTACCTTACGCGAATCTCTTCAAAAATAGCATCACAAGACTGCATTCGCGGGTATACAACTTTTCATTTATACAAGAGCTTTCGGAAAACAGCAGCTACGAAAAAGCTCTACGTGTCAAGAAAGCTTCCCTGCCCAAAGTACCGTACAAGTCGAAACTCGGAAAATTACCATCCGATCGCGGTGATTTTATAATCAGCAATTAAAAAACAATGTTATTTACCTATTTTGGCACACTATAACTAAATATCACAATATTTTTCACTTGAAATATAACTTTTCAGGAGACGACTAAAAACAGTGTTAAGTCTTCTTAGGGCGGCTTTAAACTAAAAGCGACCGGTTTCATCGATGAGATTTTGCAGCCGGCGGAATAGGCGGTGTACGACGAACGAAACTGGAGTGACGTCACGCGGAGCCTCAGTGGTGTTCTGCGCAGCAACGCCACCACAGTCGCCAATCGTAACTGAAGCTTTCGCTGCTAACTGGACTACGGGACAAGCTTCACGAAACCGTTGCGTTAGTTCGGATCCGCCTATTCCTCTCAGCGGCGTAGAAGTGGATAGAAGAGAGAGAGGACGGTGAAAACTTGAAAGAGAGAGCGTAGAGATGAGAGGAGAGAAACGAATTTGATCCACAACAAAATAGTGAGCCTGTCTCTTCTAATCGTACAGTCCGTTTTCCACTGCGGTCTTGTCTTTTATCGCGAATTGATCCGTGTTGTTTGTTTTGCATGTTTATTTGTGTCATCTGGGTATTTACGGCTAAACAGGTAAGACTCCTGTTAATGCCTGAAACTCTCAGTTTTTACCAATTCTGACATTTCTTTCCGGAAATAGATTGCCCTAGTTTTTAAGACGCTTTTTTGCTTTCTCTTTTTATGCTGTCATCTGCACATCAGTTTACTCGATAAGATCGAATGTACGAAAAGACACAAGAAAAGTACACATATCTCGCTGATTTTCAGGCCCTAAAACTCTCCGGTTTAAATAAATACACATTGGCGCCGACCTTCCCCACGCAATTCTACGCATGCATGCGTCTCTCGAGTGTGCGTAATCGGTACATTATTATTCTCTTCGTTCAAAACAAATCCCGTCCCAATGTTATGCCGGCGATATGCGATGTAAACTAAACACTATTCCGTTCTATAAATAAACCAAGTAATACGTTACCAAATGTGTTAAATAACAGATTTATATCTAATCATTTTAGTACTCCCGACTGGAATAAGATACCTAATAAAAGATAATTTTTTTTATTTATCTTTTTGCGTACTTGTAAATTTGTATACATACCTCTTTAGTTTTTATCCAGTTTCAAGATACAATCTCGTACACTATAAATTTAAAGATGCTGGTTTCCATTTAAGTAGTTGTATCTAATTTTCTTATGGCAAATTAGAAATATTGTATGTAAAAGGTATGTTGGATTGATTGGAGAGCACATGGGCGTCCGCAGAAATTTTAAATTAGAAGAGTAGGTACCTAAATAGAAGCCATAAGACTTAGGTAATCAAATTTCTTGTTTTATGGAACCAACTTAAAGCAATAAAATATTCTTTTTTTGTACATTGGATGCAAATTTCAGATGGGCGAGCGTCCCTCCTACCCCTTCCAATTGATTAAGCTGGTATGCAAATTAAAAAGAAGAGAGATGATTACTTAGTAATTTAATTGTTATATGTATAATTAACTCATATTTTATACTTACCAATGATGCATTACTTAACCTAAAATTCAATTACTCTGTTTTTTTTTTAAGTATAGAAGTAGGTAGATATATTAAATTGTTTTTCCACTACTATCCTATAAAATGTTTAGTATACATGTGTTTCCTAAATAATCATAATTCACTAATGAATGATGAAATCATTACCTATTCACTGATTTCAAAGAATTGGGAATGAACTGACAAAACAAAAATTCTACGGTGTTAAGAATTGAACTTCCTGTGTGAAAGCCAAACTCTAATCACTATACCAGTTACGGCAATATTAACATTTTTCTGAATAATGGTAGAAGTTGACTGATTTTATTTGCTTTTTTAAATGTATCAAGTGAACGACAAATATCAAACTTGAAAGTAAGATGTTTTGACAGTTTTGAATTTGATGTTGTCACGTTCATGTTATGAGTGTTAAAATATTGTGTAATGTTTTCAGTAAATAGTTTATTAAAATGTTAATAGTTCCGGACAAAGTATAGCATTCTGTTTGCATATAATGACTAAAATTCTCCCCTGAATTACAGCCATCATTATATGCTCGTTGAATAATATGCTGTTGTAATTACAGATAAATTTAACATTTTTGGCGTATCGCTTTGATGAAATGAAATTTATTACTTAGTTAAGTACAAATTGTCTAGGAATTACTTAATCATTTAGATACTTACATTTACAGACTTTTAATATATTTATTCGTACTCTACGACTTTTTACACGAATATAAATAAAAATGATAACCGCAATTTTACAATTTTCTGATAATAACTTTTGCTCTTCAGCTTGCCCTAAGACTAACAAATATGTATGTCCAAAAATATATTTCAAAATAGAGATCAGCCACCATATACACTGAAATAGTGTACGTGAAAATCAATCATTTAGACCGACTATGATCGTGACTTAACTGTACGTTGATTCACGTTATTTTAT
Source organism: Monochamus alternatus (assembly GCA_037114965.1). Classification (NCBI taxonomy): domain Eukaryota; kingdom Metazoa; phylum Arthropoda; class Insecta; order Coleoptera; family Cerambycidae; genus Monochamus; species Monochamus alternatus. Next base: position 142,967,586 of record CM073426.1, on the reverse strand, counting down.
TTAAAAATATCTCATTCGATTCAAGAATTAGCAGATATGGTGTGTATGCCATATTTTTGCTGCAAGAGATGAAATTGGACAGTAGGCTGTTTCTATTATTTTTTTAGTTTCAATCCCACCCATATTTTAGCGTTTTCTATTAGCAAAGGCGCCGCCAGAAATTTAGTTAGGGGAGAAATTATTATTGTCGTAAGAGAGTAAGTGAAAACAAGACTTTTATTGATACAGTGATATGGGCTTCAACACAATTGACAGTTTGACAAAAAATAATTGTAGCTGCAGACCTCAAAATGAGTAGCTTCGGTGTTGCTTCAAACGAAGTTATGAACCAAAATATTGATAAAAATATACCCAAGAACACAAAAAAATCTTATATATGGAGACAATTTCGTCTGTGGGAAACGTAAAAATTAGATGTAGAAAATACTAACGAAAGACTAGCATTCACTTTAAAGGACTGGGCACTCAATATGTGGAAAGTTGATGGTAGCGATTACAAGAAGAGTCTTATTAAAACCATATGGAACACTACTACAAAATTAGTACAAGAAAAATATTTTTGTGAATATCAGAGACATATTGATCCCTTCAAAGATATAATCTTCAGGAAGGCGAGAGCGGCTTGTAATAGTAAGAAAAAATTGCTGCATGCAGTATCCGAAAAAAGGAAATTGACTTCTATCGCTATGACTTCAGACCAATATAGAAATATTGTGCTTACAATGGGACGAAGACACGCAAGAGGGACTCCAAAAGAAGTTTTTTCACATAGCTGCAGTAGAACTAGCTTGGAAAGGTAACGAAGCAACTTTTTCCATGGTACATTTTTTAAGGAAGAGACTCACAACAAACAGAATTGCACATAACCCGATATTCTCCAAAACTCGCCAAGGTGGTGATAAAAATTGTGCAGCTACTAAATGGTTTACTCAAAATTTGAAAAATCCTGAAATGTGTCCTGTGGGATTATACCGGAAACGTATATCTAAAAGGGTAATTATTACCGATAACAGTGGAATAAAATATAATAATAATTAATAATGATTGGTACAGGAATTGTCCTATTGGTATGGTACAATATCAAAATGCACAAAACTGTCTGCAGAAATAGGATTAGACACTAAAAAAACTGAAAACAACAAATCACTCTAATCCTGCCACTGCCAGATAATCAGCTACAACTTGGCGTTAGTAATTTGAGTTCTGTATTTCAGATGGTTCTACAGGGTGATTTTAAATAAAGTAGCAAAAATGAAACCACATATTCCTTAGGTGAAAATAAACCGATGTAACCTAACATACCTATATCCCAAGTCGCTTAATAAAAAAGATACAGGGTGTCAAGTTAAAATTTTACTTTCGATATTTGGAGATAACTTCTTAAAAAATCGAAATATTTACTTAAAATTTGTAAACCAGGGGTTTTTGCGGGTGAAAAATTCAAATTTGTTACTAATTTTGACGTCACTAGTAGAGGGCGCCACCTATGGCACATCATGTTTCTTTTAAATGACAGAACTTTTTTGCAGCTTAATGTATCCATCTGACTATAGAAATAATTGATTCTCCTACCTGTTTTATTTGAAAAATGTATACCTTGCTAAAGTCGTTAGGAGTAACCATTTTTGAAATAATCCTGTTTGAAATGCTGAGTGCACCGAGTAAAAACTATTTAGGTTTGAGGTAAAGTGGCTTTTCTGCTGAAGATACAGCAAAATATTTGAAAAAGTTGTTCAGAATGATAAATTATGAAGACGTGCAATTTCAAGATCGACGACGTTTGATGAAACCCTTTTTCAACAAAGCACAAAGATTTTATCAAAGCAGGCCGATCTTTTTGAAATTTTGCACATCTCCAGAATTTACCGTTCTGAACAACTTTTTCAAGTAATATTTTGCTATATTTTCAGTAAAAAAGTCAATTTTCCTGAAACGATAACAGTTTTCAATTGGTGCACTGAATAATTCAAATACGATTATTTCGAAAACTCTTACTCCTAACGACTTCAACAAGGTATACCTTTTTTAGATATAACAGGTAGGAGAATCGATTGTTTCAATAGTCAGATGGATACACTAAACAGCAAAAAAGTTCTGCTATTTAAAAGAAACATGATGTGCCATAGGTGGCGCCCTCTACTAGTGACGTCAAAATTAGAAGCAAATTTGAATTTCTCACCGGCAAAAGCCCTTGGTGTACAAATTTTAAGTAGATATTTGAATTTTTTAAGAAGTTATCTACAAATATCGAAAATAAAATTTTACCTTTGACACCCTGTATCTTTTTTATTAAGCCACTTGGGATATAGGTATGTTAGGTTAAATGGGTTTAAGTTCACCTAAGGAATATGTGGTCTCGTTTATGCTACTTTATTTAAAATCACTTGTTTTAAAACACCCTGTAAATACAGAGCATATGCCCGGTTTGCCCCCATGCCGGCGCTCTTTGAAGGTACATACTTATTTGATTAATTCCCTGTGTATGCACTGCACATAGAGTTATTAAATATTTGAGCTATCTGCTTATTTTATATCTACGTGTATAAATAAAATTATTTTACCAATACTATGCAATTTACGTGTATGCTGATAGTAATAGCATTCTAAATAAACCTGATTTCGTGACAGGAAAGCCAAATATAGGTTTTCCGTTGCTATGTAGTAATTTGTTTTTGCTCCTACTGATGTCTGTTAGAATTTTAATCGTCCAAAAAACGAATGTGATGTTAAAAAAAATCACTTTAATAAATGTGAGTGTATGAAATATTCCGCAAATGTATAATAAATTGAGAAATCCTACACTGAAGTTTTTCAGCTGCCTAATATTGATAATTAAAGAGAACATACTCGTATCTGCAGGAAAATACGCCGTTTCTAGCTGTCCGACTAATTATTCACAGCTTAGAAATTGAATTTGTGTGTAGACTTGTGCTTACATTACGATTTGAATAATACTCGCAGCTTTAAAATTCTACTTAAATATTTACACTGGAATACATAAATTTAATAGAGATTTAATGCACGCCAGAAAAATGTGTATAAATCTCCGTAGATATTACGCCTCTATAAAACTGATATAAAATGCGATGTAGTGTTCACGTAAAAAATAATGTTCATTCGATAATTTTTGTTTCATGATTTCTAAGCGTGTTTCTTTCTTTCTACTCCACAAAAAATATCCTATTCTAGGAAGGTTACTCGAGTGGGAAATGTCATGTCATGTTTGAAAACTTCCGTAAGGCTTCTTTTTTAATTAAGAAGAAAAATTGTATTTTTAATTAATGTGAAAATATTATAATAGAACGCAAACTTTATAAATATTGTATCTTTTTAATTAAAATTGATAATTAAAATCTTTGTTAAGTAACAGACTATAGTATGTGATTCTTTCTCAGAATATATTTAATCCTACATATCTTTCTTATTTGTTTAAATATGATGAAATCAACTGAGAAAATATATGATTATCTGTTGGATAACACTAGAATATAATTTGATATCATTATGTAAATACATATTTTTACGGTAATATCACTTTTTTAATCAAAAATCGTGCAGTGAGGCCATAGAAGACAAATATTTCGGCCACTTAAAAAATATAAGTAAAAAAGATTCCTTTTTATATGCAATAAGAAATGTTTAGAAAAAAACCTGAAAAAACAGATTTCAACCAGTCTGACCTGAAAATAAATACCTAATTGACGACAAATTTAATATAGATTTTGATAAATCTATTTTTATATTGGATTTAATTCGTCTCATCTGCTAACATACAGGGTGTCTCAATTATACTTAAAAAAAACTGAGATGTGAGTTGGCCTTGAAAAACAAATTTAAATTGTCTAACAATAGATTGCAACTTTCTCTATTATTTAAAAAAAAGGAACGTTGTTTAGTTAAACTTGTAGATACAACGCATTAATACCAACAGTAATAGCGTTGCTATAGATACAGTAAAATTTGACAACACAAATTTAAATTGTCATTGTATTTGCATTATTATTATTGATGCATTATGTATTACAACCAGTATAGCTTGAATGAATTGGCTGACATGCATTTACTGTATGGAGAATGTAGACGTAATACTTTTTAGCGTCAGAAAGACGAAGTGGTGAAAAGTTTCCTAGTCGACAAGTTCCTTATCTCAGTACTTTTGCTGCAATTGATCGAAGGTTTAGAGATAAAGGTACCTTTTTACGTCATACTACTGAGCATGCTCACCCACGGTCTGCAAGGACTGCACTGACTGCAGATATGGAAGAAACTGTTTAAACGCAGTTGAAGAAAATCCACACACCAGCATAAGTAGGATTGCTGCTGAATTCAACGTTTCCAGATCTGTAGTCCACAATATATTGAAAGAACAGCTATTACGACCCTACCATCTACCCAGAATACATAAATTTTTGCCAGAAGATAACAATACTAGACTACATTTCTGTAATTGGATCAGGAACAATCAGAATGAAAATAATGACTTTTGCAACTCACTCTTACTTACCGATGAGGCGTTGTTACAAAAAATGGAACAATAAATTTGCTTAATAGTCACGAATGAAGTGACGTTAATCCAAAATCTACCATTGTGTGCCATTTTCAACATCAATTTTCTATTAATGTGTGGGCTGGAATTGTCGGTGATTATTTGTTAGAACCAGTTGAGCTACCTCCACGTTTAGATGGTGTTTAGTATCTACATTTTTTAGAAAATACTTTGGCGAGACTTTTAGAAGATTTGCCTTTGAATATTAGAAGAGATATGTGGTTTATGCACGACGGTGCATCACCGCACTACGTTCAACCCGTGCGGCAATTCCTTAATATCCAAATTGCTGGACGACGGATTGGTCGTGGGCAGGATGCACCTGTAAATTGGCTTGCCAGATCATCCGACTTAAACATTTTAGATTTCTATTTTTGGGGATTTATGAAAGTCACAGTTTACGCGACACCAGTACAAACTCGGCAAGAACTATGGGCACGACTTCTGGAAGCGTCAAATTTGTTTAGACAAGATGCTGGAGTTTTGTTTAGAGCACAGCAATCTTTTCTACGACGCACGGCTTTGTGCATAGAAGCAAATGGACGACAATTTCAGCACCTGCTATATTTAATAACTCTTTAATTCTATTCTACTATCATAATTTATGAGTACATATTTTCCCTATTACTGTTTATATTAATGCGTTATATCTACAAGTTTAACTAAACAACGTTCCTTTATTTTAATAACAGAACAACTTCAACACCCTGTATCTCGGAATCGCGACTTTAAAATGAAAAATCTTATATGAGCTACCCCCACTATTTTATCAAAGCCAACTCACATCTCAGTTTTTTGTCAGTATAATCGGACACGCTGTATATACAGGTCCATATTCTATATTAAACTTTAAACTTATTACTCCTTTTAGCAAAAAAAACATCATTAAAATATTTGGATATACAGGGTGTATATTGAGCATGAACATCCTAGAGCCATTCATTTTTGAGATACAGGACGTGTAAGATAATTTAAAAAAATCTAATTTTGAATGTAATTTTTTTAAAGATCAACATATTTGAATAAATGTGACACAAGTACGTTTTTGGTGATGACTAACACGCTGGTGTTTATTAGTTTTTTGTACAAAGTAGAGGGCGCTATCTTCACTGACATTTTATTCTCTAACTTTTTTGAGTTGGGTTTTTCCCATTAAAAAAGTTACATCTAAAGTTTAATTTTTTTAAATTATTTTTCAATGTTGTATCAGCCCTAGTAACATTGCCATGTCTTTTTGAAAAAACCTGTATGCCCATAACCTAAAAGGAGTAATAATAATCACCAAAACATTACATTATTTAAATTATCTCTGTTTTATTTTATTACTATGACTGCTGCTACTGTCACTAGTCACTGCTATTAAAAATCCGGTAAAGTGTAGTATGAATTACTTACTTGTTGAAGATAGTCAATCCATTTCTTCAGAAACCAACAATAAAAATGGGAAATTTTCTCCTCACTCTTTGAAAAAGGGACTGTCCATCTTTCTTCATTCTGCGTATTTTGACATATAAATAACCACAATTTTTACCTGCTTAATTTAAAAGGTTCGGAGATTCTCAGAAAACTGAACAATAGATAAATTATTGTATATAACAGTTTCTACTGCTGTTGCTATAAAATATACATATGGTGTACTACTGAAACGAAAATTGACCAAAATCAGCAGCACCTGTAGATATACTTTGTCCTAAAAGAGAAAGATAAGAATGTGTCACGCTAAATTTTGAAGTATAAATAATTTGTAATGTTTCCTTCTGCTTCGATCTAATTAATCATGTCGCATCCTACATAAACTATAGTGTATAAAGCAAAGAATATTATTAATTTTTAATAGCTAGATGTCATAGGTAACTAGGAAGGTGTTGTACACCACTAAAATCCCCCAACAATGTTCAATTAACAGATAATTAGAAAAGTATCTATGAAAAATATATCGTTATCGTTATATCTGTTTCTATCTTAGATGCATCGCATTTGTGTTAACAATAAAACAACTTAGAAATTGAATACAGATGTGTCTCTTTTCTACCAAAAGTTATTATACCTATTTGCTAAATAAATTATTTAAAATATTGATTAATCATCATACCATTTAAAACCATCCAATACTTATACCTGTTTAAGTTACTTACTACCCAACCAGCATACTTCGTTGGCTATAAAGCAAAACAGTGTTTTAGGTGCTATAAAATAGCAGTAGAAATGCCAATGTTGTTAATAATACAATTTGCTATATTTCAATATCGTAAGAAGATCTTAGAGCAAAATTATGAAACTGATTTAAGAAGCCTGAATTTCTTTCTCGAAGAACATTTATAGGCTTTTGTTATAGAACAAATTTGTTCTATATGCTTTTCTGTTTTATAGTTCCTGCTTTATAAATGGCGTAGCCAGGGAATATAATAAAACAAAAAGGTGTAATATGCAACTCCTATAAAGTATGTTTATAAAGATTTTATTGTGGTTTAGTTTGCAACATTTGAAAAGTATTTATAGGTCTGAATTACCTTTCTGAACACAAATATTGTATTCATTGCAAACAGTTGCAAAGTCACTCCAATTAATAATCCTATACATTCGAAAAACAAGTCTGTGTTGCATGTCTGTTTACATCAGGGCCACATAGTAAAAAACTATTATTTTATTGTATGCTACTCAATGAAGCAATTAAACTACCTACATGAAACTTTTATTTGGATCTCAATCGTAAATATTTTTGATAAATATATCCGTTGCACTCTGCTCCTACGGTAAATACACGTTTTTGGTTTTGGTAACAGGTAAAGTTAAAACCAAAATTTTACCCGTGGTCTATATCTTTTACAGTTAAACTGCAACACAAAATGCAAAAAATAGTGTAAACAAATCTCGTAAGAAAAGCAGTTTTACAAAAGCACCCTAGTGTCAAACATACTTTTTATTTTTAGAAAACTCAATCTATTGAGATTATTCTCAATATCATGACTTTTTTCTCAATATAATGAGAAAATGAATATAATTGACGTTTACTGTAATATTTTTATATATTTATTTACATTCCTCTAGCGATTTAGGTAGTAAAAGTATGTTAACTTTGCCATAGACGTCGCACGTAGTACTGAAAAAAACGGACCAATTTTTCGAGAAATAACATTTGCGATTTTTTTAGATAATTATTTTTTTATGGATTCTTATTCACCTTCGTTAGAAACTTATCTGTATCAAATTTTGGCAACCTACAGTTGTTAACGATTCTTTACTTTCCAATGAATATCTTAAGCATTTATGTCGTCACTTTCAGACCCCTAATAATATCGAATTTCATTCATAGACGTCCGATATGAGATTCAAAAGGAAAGTCAGAAATATCTATATTTTCCATAATTTTTATGTCGAATAAAATTAAATTTTAGTTTTTTATGCTCGTATTTTTTTAATACAGAAAACTTATCGTAGATCATAGAAAATACATAAGAGATATTTACATAAATGTATATTTATTTGTGTCCAAAATGTAAAATATAAAGACTATGTATGGATTATTGAAGAGAAATATGAGAAATTAAAGTGTAAACAGGCCAATTAGATTAGATCAAATATTGAAAACATATACCTTTGTTTTGTTAACATTTGTGCGTTCCAAAATACATATGTGGCGTGCAATGTTCTTAATTATAAAGATATAACATTGGCTTAAAATTGACGTATTCTTGAAACAATGTCTTCTACAGACAGACAATTTTAAATATTTAATAATTGGATAAAGTAGGTGTTAGTAAATAATAGGAATGACACCTGGGTTATTTTCAAAGACACCGAAGTAAAAGAAACAAACAACTGCAAAAAGCTGTCTAAAATTTTAGATGCATAGATCTACCAAAATATTTACTTATTTTAATTATATCTGTAGATATAAATATTCTTATAATAAAAATTTACTTCATAATAAAAATTGTTCAATATTTATAATTAAGTGTATGAAAATAATTGTTAAATATGGGGTTAGGAAAATCGAAGTACTTACTACTTAAACATGTAGTTTCAAAGGAACAAACAAAATCCATATTTAATTGTTATGCTACTTTTCCCATAAATACTCAAGTAGTTAATTTATATTTACAATGTTATCAAGTATACTATAGAAATTAATAAAATCTTGAAATAATGCATTGCATGTTTTTACTGAAAAAATATAATTTTTGTGCTATTTATTTTTTTAAACTCTTTTGTAGTTTTCGAAAAATAATAGTGGGTAATGATATTTTGGTACATAAGGAATTTCACACATATTTTTATTGTTGATTTTTTTGGAAAACATAATTCCTGATAGTTAATTTTATTTATAAAAATTCATAAAATAGAAAAATGAATAGAATGCTTTGTATATGCTTATAAACAGTGATTTTTTATTTTTCTTCGGTTTTGGGATAACTATGTTGATTGACATTTTTCACAAAAAAATAAAGATGAAAAATTTGAACATTGTTTACTTTCGAACACCATATTTTATCATAAGTTGGACTACAGTTTGTAATATCTCAAGACAAGCAACATTTTTTTTAAATCAAGAATGATCGTTTATTAAATAATCGACATTAAAATAGTTGACCAGAATGCGTTACCCCATCTGGAACGGTACTTTCTAACAAAAAAATATCACTTTTAACGGTAGGATCCAAAATAGTTTCACTAATTGCGATGCTTAATTTTTTGTTTGTTCCTTTAATACTAAAATATAAATACTTTCACTTGACATAGGGCTCAACTTAAATCAGAAAATATGGAATAAAGAGATAATTTCATTTGTAGAATAAAATGCTTTTGACACATTTTTTCTTTCTATGTGTATTTCTACTAAGTTTGGATTTGCAACAAATAGTATATTATTATTTACTGAAGTGCTGAGAAGCAAACCGTCGATGCCATGTAAAAAAATACTATGCGACAAAAATAAAATTAGATAAACAAAACCATATATCAATAATATTTTTATATATTCCATAAATCTCAACTACCCATTTGCATTCCCCATTTTTTTAATATTTAATTATGTTTTAATGAATATGTCTATTTAGCAATGCCTTAGCTGGTGTCTATTATTCAGTAGGCAGACACAGAATATTATATTAAAAATAATCTATATTTCTGTATTTGAAAAATATTATATTTTTAGTTTCAAGATTTAACAAATTCGTAATTATAATAAAGCTATTAAACTACAATACGTAATCATTTCTCTTAAGTTTTTTATAAAATCCGTCGCGTGTCAGTCCTTTTATTTTAGTTTTTCGGTTTTCGTTCGGTAACTATATATATATATATATAGTAAAATATGTTATTCTATTTTTTATATACTATAAATATTATTTTACATCGACTGAAAAATTTTAAATAAAAAAAAATTTACATTACTCAACATTTTAAAAAACGGCATTGATGTGAAATAATATTTGTAGTCTATTAAAAAAAACCGTCTATTTTTATCATTTTCCGTTGAGCAGTTATTGAGCGAAAACGTGGCGAAAACTATATTCCGTATGATAGAGCATTTACCGTTAGCCTGAATCACTTCTCTCAGTGTTGGACATTTAGAATCTAATGTGATCGTCTATTTTATCAATGCCACCGCAAGGGGGCAGCATTTTATTGCTAAGAAATATTTTTTTAGTTTTCGCTCAATAGCTCCTCAAGGGATAAAGATAAAAATATGCGGTTTTTTTTAATAGACTACAAATATTAATTTACATCGACGCTGTGTTTTGAAATTTCGGAAAAGAGTAAAATTCATTTAAAAAAAATAATTTTACAGTTTTACAGTGCCAATTTTAGTTGTATTTTGTAGTAGTAGTAATCTTCGTTAAAGATATACATATCTGTAGTCAAAATTTAAAATGGTTTCAATAAAAAGAGAGTTTCATGTACTTCAAGGACACCAATATTCGAGAAAAGGTAAGAATATAGAAACAACTGCAAGTCAGTATGTAAACACCCATTGTTTCATTTGAACCTTCTCCTGCTTCGTCAGAAGGAGAGGACCATTAGAGTAACTGTAACAGCTATCTATCTTTTCTTATTTCATGTCCTCCTCGTCCGAGAAACCCCGGCGGGTTTTTATTTTTCTTTCGTTCGCCCCCTCCTATCGATTTTAGACCTTTTTCCGTCGATCCTTGTGCAAGGAACCAGGCAAGACTTAAATTTTATGGCAGTCACCGCACAGGACCGTTTCAGTGCACCAAATTCAACTGTCAAATCGTAATCGAATACAATGTTGTACAGTTGTAGAGAACAAGAAACAAAAGGCAAAACGCTGTTAACATTAATGTTACGGACATTAATGTTACTTCTGTGTTAAAATATTTAGCTTGTTTTGTAGGCAAGGTAGCCATGGATAATGCTAAGACTGCTTGTACAGGTGTACAGGAAATAGAAGCACCTGAAAATTTGCATGAGTACTATTTAATTTTGGTCGATATCTACGATAAAGTTGCTACTAAGTTTATAACTACTTATTCTGAAGTTTACACTAGAATTGTGTAAATTAAAGATTTATTTTGGAAAAAACATGAAAGTAAAAAGACTCACTTATACAGGGTGTCCACAAACAACGCCTAAAATTTTGGAGGGTAATTCTATATAAGAAAAGAGGAAACAAATCATATGAACGTAGGGGTGGAAATGCTTCGTTATGGATTTCGAATTTTTTAAATAACTTACAAACCATAAAATTTTTGCACAAAATTGGTTAACGGGTTTTTTTGGGGGTGGGGGGTTGAGAAATTATAATGTCGTATTAATTTTCATGTACTGCGTACGCTGTTATTATTTATTTTAATTAACCTAACTTTTTTAACAGTATATAAAATATATATAAAAAATTTGCAGCCTTGGCTTGAATGCAAGCCTCACATAACGAAGTAAAGATTCACTCGACTGATGAGATTTGTATCGTTTCTTATCTGGTTTGCTACATCCTGAATTAACTGAAGTAACTGCTGTAGACAAGCTTTATATGTCCCCATAAATAGAAATCCTGAAGAACGCGATGGTCATGCTATTGGACCTTGTTGACCTATCCATTTATTCGGGAAATGATCATTTAACCAAGCAGTTATTTGTCTCCCTCTATATGGTGGTGCACCATCGTGCTAATACACATATTTTGAGCAATATTGTATTATGTTGAACAAGAGGTTGTTTTTCAAGAAAATTCTAAACAGATCTGCATTTTAACGATCATTTAAAATATGTACAGGCAATTAATTATTGTTGAAAATGCTGCTCCAAACTTTGCTGAAATCGTCTTGAGCTAATTGCATGCGGTTATATGATGATTATGATGAACACATTGTAAAATTTTGTCAATGAAATATTGCAACTCTCTGTACCTATATCAGCTATCTCATTGCCAGATTAAATAGATCATCAAATATGAAGAATGTTAGGTGTCTGTTTTGTTTCATTTATATAATTACTACTTCATATAATTCGTCAGGGGCGTTTTTACTTATACAGGGCGTGAACCATTGGACGTAACTGATTGTGATTTGTTGCCTTGCAACTAATACTATAGAACTATGTATAAACAATAACTAAAACACTTACTGAGCTTAGGTCAGGATAGAATTGCCGTCGGAATCGCCCACTGGCATGCAGCTCTTGCGACAAGCTCAGAACCTTTCAACAAATAAGAGAGAAACACATGAGTACCCAAGCATACCTTCACATTCTCAAAACATCAACATGTACTACTTAGATCAACTAGTAAATATATTCTCCCTCAGACTGCAGCTGGATATCAACAATACAACAATGTACACTGACCAGACCACCTCTGCAGAGATAGTTCATAGCAAGACTAAGCCGCAGCTAACGGACGGACTGTATCACCGCAGCTAACAGCCCTAGGATACCCCATACCTCAAAATACCGTGTCACACGCAGCTAACGGCCAATAAATAACAAAACAATAATAGGCCGGCCTCGTCAGTAATACACTATCATTCATAATCTCAAATATTTAATTAATCAACTACTAACTTAGCGAATAAACAAATGTTAAGCATGCCAAGTAGGTACTCAGTGATGTAACTCACCTAATAATCCAACACAACACAGGTCTCTAAAATAATTGTCTAGTCCACTATTTAATAACTTAACTTAGTATGCACGCACACATTCACCCTCTAACTGTCTTAAAGAAATAAAGCGACTGTAAAAATCATTTAGGGTCCGACTAAACACTTAGGACAAAGTTCCTATACATTTTTATCAATGTTTATTTTAACATGATCCCTGCTCAAGTCAGGTAGTCGTCCCACCGGTCAAATTGTCTCGCTTCGTAACTATATACTCCTAACAAGAATGAGAAATTTAATCATTTTGAAATAAATACCAGATGACATCTTCTGTGGCTAAACAATTTATCATTTAATGTGAGATATTTTTGAATGCGACGTCATGAAATTTCCCTGGAGAATTTTCATAAGACGTCCCTGTCGTCCGGCTTTTACGCTTCACAGTTTTCAACGGTTTTCTCTGCGCTTGCTTTGGTCCCTCGTTCTCTCTGTCTCTCTTTCGTTTCTCACCTCACAAGCCTGTTTTAACCGGTATCCAGCAGGCTACAGCCAGTTGGCTAGCTCAGCTCAACATAAACCATGCCTCATTTCGAGTACCCTGCTGCTGCTGCTAGCTTGGCATCTTTCTAAAAAAAGAGACGTACTACGTGCGCTAGCTCGATACCAATTCTTTTTATGCCTCGTATAAAAGTTAAGAGTAGAAACTGGACAGTGTTTCAGCACTTCAACAGTAGTTACAGATATAGATAGTTTACGGCACAAAATTTTCTCCGAAGTCACCATTCTAACCAGGCTTATCGATTAAAATAACGTAAAACGAAAGTCTAAATATACAGGGTGTCCTCAGGAATAGATGAAACGACTGTTGTATGTAAGAGACAAACAGCGTTAGCGTTGCAAACTGGCCATCTGGGATTCAAAGTTTGTTTATAAAACAAAAACTGCTATGATTTCAAATTCCTCAAATCAACTGAGAAGTTCAGAAAAATCTAAATTTTTAAGATTTACTTAATTTTACGGATTTGAAATCATAGCACATTTTATTTCACAAACAAGCAGTGTTGAATTCGGAAGGCAATATTTCAACATGAAATAAGTTTGCGTTTTAAAAGTTGTTCAGTTATCCGCATCCACATTGTCTATATACGGTATGTCCACGATTAGACAGGACAAGAGCATTAGCTCCAGATATTTAAAATCTTTCAACTGTATCCGCTTTTAAGAAAAAATTGAAAGTATATTTGGTTGACAAATGATGTTAGTATGTCTACTAGTAACCAATAATTTTTTTCTTTTCTACAAGCGACAGTAAAAGTATAATTTGTATCACATAATGTCTAAAATATTAGTTTAAGACACTGGTGTTAAAAGTACTTTATTTTTAGCACTGGTAGGGTAAGGTAGGGAACAATATGTTATCCGTCGAAAATTTTGATAAACTTTAGTCCACGATGCTCTTGTAATGAGTCTTCTACATATCCCTCCGCCGAACTAGCCGAACATCATCGGAAGCAGTGTTCAGTATAAAGGTGCTAATCACAAATTTAAAAATTCAGCAATATTTGCAAAGATGACCTTACCAATTCCAACTGGAGCTGGAAATGGAATTATTCTTAATGGATATCATTAAAATTCTTGAATGGATTAGTATTCGCTGGATGAAAGGCTATGTACTTTTTATAATAATTCAAAAAAGCAACGAGCTTGTAATATTTGCTTGCCTTGTGTCTTTATGCTCATCGATTTTAACATGGAGTATATGAGTATAATTTGACCAAAGCGTTGATTATTTCCATATTTTGGAGCTTTCCTCAAAGTAGGCATGCCAAATGCAGTTTTTCAAAACTCGTACTGTTGCCTTGACAGCATACAACATATTATCTTACAGCTAATATATTTGAATTAATGAAAAAGAAAGCAATTCATCCTCAACAAAATATGACTGCTTTAAAAATAGATACTCAAGTTGCTAGTACAATTTTATTGAACTCTAATTTAGTATTATTTTTTTAATTTTAAATTAAAGTCCATATATTTAATATTTGTAATTCTAAACAAATTCCCTTAAAACATTTTTTTTTCATATCATCGCAAACTAGATGCATTTTACTCATGCCATTTTCAAACTTTTTTGTTTTCAGAAAATATCTGTACCTACATAAAAATATAATATACACCATGACTATCACATTTTTCAAAACAAGCTACATTCTCTGTCAAAAATTAATTTGTTAACGTTGTAAGGAATTTAACATGTAGACATTCACAGCAAATTACAATTTTTGAAAACTTCTAAGCTAGATTGTTTCCTTTGTCAGTTTTCTATCAAGATTAGCGTTTTTCTTACCTATCGTAACTTTCGCATTTTTCATTTTTTTTTTCCTTTTCCTTTGGCAATCTATCATACACAATATCGATCGTTTCCATAGATTTTCTTTGTGTTTAATCAAAATCTAATTTAGTAGAAGACAATATAGAAACGATGAATCGTATATATTGATTTATAACATACCTTACACAAAATATATCTATTACCTTGTTTATAGAAGAAATTATTGGAAAGATCAAATATTTATGAAGTAGGCGAATGTTTTTGATTTACATTAATCTATTATTTACATTATCAACACTAGACAATTAATTACTGATATAAATAGCAGCAAACTTTAGAGTGTCTATATCTGAAAAGGCATACCTTGTTGAAGTCGTTAGGAGTAACAGTTTTCGAAATAATTTTTTTTTAATGTTCAATGCACCGATTGAAAACTATTATCGTTTCAGGTAAAGTGGCTTCTGCTTTGATAGTATATGTGCTCTGTTGAAAAATGACCTAGCCGATCTTCTTGAAATTTTGCACGTCTCCATAATTTACCATTCTGAACAACTTTTTTCTAATAACATTGTGCTGTATTTTCGGCAGAAAAAGCACCTTACCTGAAACCAAAACAGTTTTTACTCGGTGCACTGAGCATTTCAAATAGGATTATTTAAAAAATGGTTACTCCTACCGACTTCAGCAAGGTATACCTTTTTCAGATAAAGCGGGTAGGAGAATCGATTATTTCGATCGTCAGATGGATACAGTAAACTGCAAAAAAGTTCTGCTATTTAAATGAGACATGGTGTGCCACAAGTGGCGCCCTCTACTAGTGACGTCAAAATTAGAAACAAATTTGAATTTCTCGGCCACAAAGATCATCGATTTATAAATTTTATGTAAATATTTGGATTTCTTAAGAAGTTTTTTACAAATATCGAAAATAAAATTTTAACTTTGACACCCTGTATCTTTTTTATTGTATGACTTGGGATATAGGTATGTTAGGTTAAATCGATTTATTTTCACCTAAGGAATCTGTTGTCTCATTTTTGCTACTATGTTTAAAAACACCCTGTATACACTCTGTAACACCCTATTATATTTAAGTAAATATAAACAATCTTGTCGAAATTTGAAAATATAATATTTAATTTTTGATGGTCAAGGGTGGGAAATAATGCCAAAATTTAAAGAAATCAGAAATTTTTTCGTTGTTTTTTTATTGCGACATCTTCAGGACACTACAATAATATTGATAAAATTTAGTAAAAAAAAAGGAAAACACCGATATTATCATTTAAAATTCCAAATATATCTACATATATTTATGAGCATAAGCATTAATTAAAAAAATTAATTATAAAACTTATTACAATCTACCTATACTACAATTGTGTGAAAAAACAAAAACAAAGGGAGTGGTGTTACTCACATGAAAAACAGTAGGTTTTCCTAGTCGATACATGCAACAGTCTTGGATAGTCATAAATAAACTCATACATAAGCACACGAAACGAGAAAATTTCAGTTTTTCATGTGAGTAACCCCTCCCTTTGTTTTTGTTTTTATTTTTTCACACAATTGTAATATAAGTAGATCGTAATAAGTTTTTTCTACACCCGTATTATAATAATGCACTTATATGCCCATAATCCGTTTCATAATGATACCCATTACGATACAGATTTTTCATTACGATACAGATTTTTAAACAATAGAAACCCATAATTTTTCAATCAAGCATGCTGTGCATTTGGCGTTTATCCTAGGTTCTTATGTAATTATTTTATATGTCAATTCAGTACGTATTAAATTTTCGTAGATACCTAGCTAAACTTCGATAATTTATCAAAATGTCTGATATCAGCGATATAGAAGAATTATCATCGACTCCTCCACACATATCGGAGAAAGCAGAAAATGCAGTTTATACGAATAATTACTGTTACCTATTGTGTTCAATAAAAATATAAAATTTATGGTTTTTGATTATTTATCGGGTGTAGAAAATATAGCGTATGCAACTCTCATGTAATGGTTATTAATACACTCGCACTCCCGGTTAATGCTCGTGTATTGATAACCATCATTACATGATTGTTGCATAATATACTATTATAGTTAAATTTTTTAATTAATGCTTATGCTCTTAAATATACTATGTATATTTGGAATTTTAAATATTTTAGACGATAATATCGATGTGTTTTTCCTTTTTTTACTAAATTTTATCAAAATTATTGTAGTGTCCTGAAGAAGTCGCAATAAAAGCGACGAAACGTCGACAACGAAAAAAGTTGTGTTTTCTTTAAATTTTGGCCTTATTTCACACCATTGATCATCAAGAATTGAAAAAAAACCAAGGCTATTAATACCAATATTTATATGATATTTAATGTAATGTACATGATATCTCAATTTTTTGTTAGTGAAACATAATATTATGTAAAATTTATATATGTATGAGTGAAAGAAATTATTTTGATGCTGGATATTGGCTGAATTGTACGAAGAAATGACAATTTTTTGGTTGCAGGTTTGTTTTGTGAAAAAGACATCGACGCAATATATTGGTAATTTTGCGTTTGTAATGGCACATGTAAGCTATCTCAAAAGTTATTCATAACGTATTTATTTAGGTAGCAAATAACTGAGTGAACAAAACTTAACGAATTGTGTTATTTCAACACAATCGGATAGAGACTCGTACAAACCAATTGTGTTGATTTGTTGTGAGAATGTACTTAAAATTTTAAAAATTACGCTTATCCATAAAGCGTTGACGGTATTTCAGAGGACACTAGTAATATTGACTAAATGGTTGGGGTTCAGACTTCACAACTGACTAACTACGAACAACGTCAGCGTCTGTATCCCCCCGGGAGGGGGTACACCGCGCATACAAACAGAGGGAGGTAGACTCGTAGACTGTTCCTTCGACCATAATACAAACACAAAACGTGCATCTGTCCACGAACCAGCCCTAAAGGAAATCCAGGCCTTCATTTTCAGGCACCCTCTTCACAACACAGACATATTTTTCCCTTCGTTATCAATAGTTTTGGGTTCTAGGAACCCTCGCCCTAGTATAATTATCATTCCGTTCCAAGCACGATGGTTGGGGTAGTTGGGGTTCGACAGTAAAATATCGTATTGATTAAATATTATAAAGTATTAACCGAGAGTTTTGGGCTCGCAAGTTATTTTATTGTTGTGATATTAAATCGATAGAACGCGTAGACTAAATACAGCATTAAAATTATAGATTCTCTTTCTTGTAGTATAAATGTATTAAGATATAAAAAATGAATAATGTTTAATGAAGTATTATGCAGATAAACATATCGTAGAAAAACAGTACTTGAAATTAAAACACCACAGTATAAATACTCTTATCATCTTTATTATTCCTGATTCGTTGGGTAGCTTTGAGTCCAAGATCCCGCTGCTAAATACCTTCACCCAAATGTTAATAGAAAGAATTGTATTTAAACATGTATATCCTAACATTAATTGGCTAGGTTGGCTAATCAGAGCCGGGTCCTAGAGGCGTTAATTATGCATTAAAAATATTCATTATGGAGGTGAACTACAAATTAGTTTAATGCAACAAAACATATACCAATAGAAAGTTGTTAATCTGCGTTTTAATAAAATATAGAGTTGTCTGCTTGTTTCCAGGTCTAAAGTGAGATTACCCTCCCAGAAAAGAAATTTTGGGTGCACGAAATAAAACGAAACATGCGGCTGTACGACCATGGCAGCGGCATAACACAAAATCACATGGTCCCCCGCAATATGACAAAATGTAATATGCAAAACTCTGACATTAATTTTGGTACGTTCTTGTATATACTTCTACACGTATGAGGGTACACTTAAGTATACTATATTATAAAAAACGTGCGAAACCAATAAATATTGTTTTGTTTTTATTAAATGATTTACAAGTAATCATGTTTATTTCAATGGCCGCAATACAAAAATTACAGTCTCATGATTTTAAATTAATTTCTTATACTTATTTAATTTTAACATTTGATTTTTATATTTTTATTGGATTGTTTAGGCTTAGGCTTAGGCCCCTTCAACCACCCACGGGTCTAGGGGGTGTACGTTACGCTACTGAGTCAAGGATAGGTTCAGACCGGTTTTATATTGTCAGGGAGAATATTATGTGATCCTTATTATGTTAATTTAAAAAACACGCACTTTTTACAGATCGTAATTATATCTGTTGGAAATTGTGCATGTACGTGCTTGGGCAGTATTTACTGTTTGAGATTTATTCGAGAATTGACTCGTTAACAATGTGGTATAAAAAAGGTCAGCCCAGACACCGTTAGTCGCAAAAAGACAAGAAATTATATAATTTAATAAAAGAAATTATATTTATCTGTTTCTATAATTATTCTAATTCAGTATTTATTTTCACAATATACAAACACTACCAGAAAAAATTAAATTCAATTCAATTAAAAAAAATTAAATTCTTTACAAATTAACATTTGCCCTCATAACAATCCTATTTTTTGGTAGAAAAAGTAGGAATTTGTTATTACTCTGAACAACTATTACCTACTGAATTTTAGGGGTAAAATGTAGACATAGAGAAAGAGCGGGCCGGAGGAACTTTAAGCGTCTATTTTATGCAAAACCACCCACCTGAATGTCAAAATAAAAATTATCTAATTGGATGCAATTTTTCGTATGCTATATAATTCGGTTCTTTGTTTGTCGCCAGAGAACATTATACATGAGTGCACTAATAACATTATTAAAAAGTATATGTTTTTTGTTAGGGACAAAACTTGATTTTTATTTAAAAAGTAAAAAATCATTGATTTAAATAAAAAACATTTTTTTCCTTGGCGCACGGTACACAAATTTTTAATGTAAATGTTCATTTTTGTAAACTGTAAGATATTAGTATATTAATCTAGATATATGTTGTACCTACTTATATTGGGAATAAAAATAACTTTTTCTTTAAAAAAAACACATTATATAATTATAAACAACAATGGACAGTCTGGAACTGAATCTGTCCTTGAGCGCATCGCATACCAGCATGTTTTTCGCTTTATTTCGTGCACCCAAAATTTAAACTTTTCGGGAGGCAGACAACTTTATATATTCTTAAAACGCAGACTAAGAACTTTCAATTGGTATATATTTTGTTGCATTAAACTAATTTCTAGTTCACCTTCATAATTAATATTTTTAATAGATAATTAATGCCTCTAGGACCAGGCTTTGATTAGCCAACCTAGCCAATTCGTGTTAGGATATACATGGACACATATGTTTAAATAGAAGTAGAAATTATTTCTATTAACACTTGGGTGAAGGTACTTTGCAGTGGGACCTTGGATTATTATATATTTATTATGTAAATTTTGGCAAAATCAAGGATTCTTATATGTATTAAAATCTTGGAGAACTAAACAAATTTCAATTTTTACAATTTCAAAACAATATGAATCTAATTGTTATCTGTATCGTTGTTGTAGGGAGGATGTCTGGGCAGCATTATTGTCTGCGATGGAACAATTATCAGAGCAATATGACCTCCGTGTTTCATCAGCTTCTTCAGAACGAAGCTTTCGTAGACGTCACTTTAGCCTGTAACGACTTATCCCTAAAAGCTCACAAGGTAAGGTTTCGTGAACACGTGATGAGTAAACAATGTATAAAGTCTTTTGTAACTAGAAGTTCTAGATTTTGCCGTACATGAAAATTATAATAGTATATTAAGAGCTGAAAGTGCACTTTTGCCGCTTGCACAAGCAAAAGCGGCAAGGCCACTTTCAGCTTGACATATACGTACTATTTTTCCGACGACTGAGCATATGTTGGGACAAATATTAAATATTTATTCAACAATTAACAAATACACATACTTTTTTGAACACATGAATTATTGTGCACAATATTACTCGTATAATCGGTACAATTTTGGCAGATTTCAGTCACTATAATCAATCAATCAATTTTGTTGATAACAATAGCAGTTGATGATTTTGTATAGTCAACGTCAATAGTTGTGGATTTAGACTGGCCAGATTGTGGATTTGTTCCTAAAATCTTATACGACATTGCCATCTTGTTCTCCAATAAATCTTCTACAGGGTGTCTCACTTTTTAATAGCAACTTCAAGAGTTTTTAGAGAACCTCATTTTGATGTTAAAAGTTTCTATAAATATGGGTTCTATAACGCTTCATTCCTGAGATGAATTCATGAATGATGAAGAATTTTATTTTTTTTACTTATTTATTTTTTATCCGCTAACTAAAAAAAATCGTCATGTTCCGGCGAAAGACCTAGTATTTGAGAGCACATAATTTGACACCGAACATCATCGCATATTAATCTCAGTGGTGGAAATAGAGAGTATCTATGAATATTTGTGCAAAAAAAAGTATAGCCGAGATGAAGATGTTATTCTATGCATAGAATCGATGGACCATATTTTTTATTTCTTCTTTATTTCTCCTCCTGTCGTTGTCAATTTTCTCCTATTATTATGCAACACATAGGTATTATTTTCTCTTCCTGCAATTTATTATTCTTATTATATTGTCTGTTTTGATTTTACTTTTGAACTATTTGTTATTCTGTATGTTTCTTCAAGAAACAAATTTAAAACTTCCTATTTTTCTCGTTTCATCCAAAATTCTCTATTGTAATCAACAATTTCATTTTTTTCATCACCAAGTCATTGAGTTTTCATCGTTCTTTCTTAACTTTCATATTTAAAAATTATATTCAAGAAATTCCATTTTTAGTTTTTCTGTTTACAATTGCAATGTTTAAAATGTATTCTATTAAATTTCCATTTTATATTCTGCCTTGATAATAGTCTCTTCTACTTTAAATAACATTTGCCACATTTTCATATTTGAAACTACTTGTCAATGTCAAAATTTTATTTAATTAAATTCAAATTAGGATTTCAATTTTAAAATTTTTATGTTTCAGCTAATTTCTGTATTGATATTGAACAATACATTGGTTTTCTTAAAATCTACAGGTATACCTATAAATTATTAATTTATTATCTGAAGCTATTTATTTGTGGCAAAATTCTAGTTTTTCTTTAGCTTAATTGGGTATTTTGTCACTCTTCTGAAAAAATTAAGATTAATTGAATAAACCCTTGCGCCAAACGTATCAGTCTATAGTTATTTTTGAAACTAAGTTTGCCTAACCAAAAAATCTCACACTGAAAAAACAGATAAGTAAAAAATAACAGAAATTACTATACTCGCGTCAAGAATTCAGACGTCTTACGTCACGGCTGACGTTACACATTGTTTTTATTGTCAACGTTATTTTCGATATTTGGTTGCGTTAAAAACAATCATTTTTTGCAATTTAGTGCAATATGTAATGCAAACTTATAGTGTAGTATATAGTTTTATTACTATCAGTTGCAGTTTCTTAAATATTTTGATAAAAATACAATGAATTATTCATTTGTTCGTATGACGTAAGTCGTCTGAATTCTTGTTGCGAGTATATTGCACATTTCCATATTTTTTGACGTTTCGAAAAACTCTGTTTTCGTTTTCAAAATAGCAAATGTATTAAAAGTATGTCAAGTTTGAAAGTTTAAAATTTGTTTATCTGCTTCCATAGAGATTTTAAATGATTTTATTTTATTGTTCCTACTTAATTCTTCTTGATACAACTGTAGTGAACAATGATCAATGTTTACTGAACAGTTTGACACACACTTATCTCCGTTTAACAAAATGCATTCACAAGGTATGCAATAAACATTATGTTGGAGAAACGTCTTGGCCTATCAATGTTAGAGTTGAGGAACATACAAATTATATAAAAAGACGCGAATTTTAAAATTTGCGAACACGCTTGGGAAAACAGTCATTTGATTCAATGGGGTTCGGCAAAAATTTCAGAGAAGGAGGATAATGCAACAAAAAGAAAATTAAAAGAGACCGCGACTATTTTGTTGAGATAAGTGTTCAAACTGTTCAATAAACTTTGATCATTGTTGGCTACAGTTGCTTCAAGAAGTAAGTAACAATAAAATAAAAACTTGAAGTTCTTTAATACATTTGCTTTTTGAGAACGAAATCTTGCAAGAATGTTTTCCTTTCTAAGAGTATTCTTACTTTAACAAGTTTATATATTTGTGAGGTGTACATTTTTGTAGTTGACAATAAATCTTTGTTGGATAATTACCAGAAACAAATTTCTTACTATACAAGAAATAAAGATATATTAACGCCAAATTTCACTCAATTTACATATATCCAGAAAAATAAGAGTCTTTAACAAATTACCTAATACCACGACTGTTGTACCTGTCAAAATACTAAAAAAGAAATTTAAATGATTTTTAATACAAAAAGCTTATTATACTGCAGACGAATATTTCAACAACAATCTATCTAATTATTTTAAAAAATGTATTGTCCTTTAAATGTATCTTACTGTTTTATTGTAGATCTTTAAGATACTTTAGATGTTTGTGTTCTTTTACTTAGTTTAAAGTATAACTTTAATTTTAAAAGGCAAACTTACTATCAAAAATAACCCTTGACTTACTCTTTATTCAATTAATCTTTATTTTTTCAAAAGTGTGGCAAAATACCCAATTAAATTAAAGAAAAGTTATGAATTTCCTTTCTTTAAAAAAAATCATAGAAAACATTTCTACTACCGAATAAATCGGGTAAAAGGGACTGATCGGCAGTCATTACACGTCTGTATACACAATTCGGTTGCGTTTATTATAATGTCCAGGGAGAAATGGTCAATAAAGCCCCAGTAATTTCTGCCATGGAAAGTACCTGGGAATTATGACATGTGCGCGCATTTCCAACGAACTCTTCGCTTGGTTTGATGACAGCGTTAAATAATAAATGACTGTAACATAATTTGGTCAATACCTTTTCTTGCTTTTTACTTTTCTGAGAAATATCAGTCTCGTAACGGGTTTCCCTGTTATGGATATTGGCAAATTACAATGGTTCTTATTGAATGCAATGTTCCACATTTAATGGTAACATTGTGTCAGTTTTCGTCAAAAGTAATTGAAGAAAATCGTACATCACGACAGAAGGCTAAAAATCAGCCATTAAGTAAGAAACTAATTGAGTCTGAAGAATAAAAACTGTTTTAAATTTGATTTCAAAATGGGAAACGATTTGCTATTTGTCTCTCTGTTCTACATGTGAATCACTGAATAATGTTTATTTATTATAAACAAATTTTTGTTATAAAATAATTCGCTATTATTTTGTACGTGACAATCAACAGTCGATCTATTTCAGTAAGAGATATAAAACTATAGATTTTTTATTCTGATTTTATTCCCACCGTTTCTTCTATACGTCAGTTGTGTATTATTTAAATACTAATAATTATTCACATTTGCTGCCTAGGCATAAGAATCATTTTTTCTGTTGTTAAATTAAAGTAATTTTATTTATTGTAAACATTTATAATGAAATTATAACGGCCTGTAAGAGATATCCCTTGTCTTGTTTGTTTCGAAACATTAACTTTGTCTTTGTAGGTTGAATTCAATCTGGTTGAATTATTTAAAAAATCGCTTCCAGCACTTGATGTACTATCAGTAGGGATTTTTTTGCTAACAACTGATTTACAAGATATGGACCACTCAATGTAGTCTTCAGCTACCATCCACCATGCATTTTTAAAGGTGTAATATCAGTTCCTGAATTTATTAATAGTGTAGCTAAAGTTCTACGGAAATAATGTCCGGTATATTGGTGACCATCCTTCAATGAAAAACGCAGCAGCTTGTTTTGGCATTTTCTCAAATGTATGAATTCATATTAATTGTTTATATGCTTTACCGTTTCATTATATAAAAGACTGTTACTATCTTATTTATAATAATAATAATAATAATAATAAATGCCTTTATTTCCAATTTCTACAATTACAATGAAAGACAAAAATATACATATATATATTAAATAGTACAAAAAAGAGGAAATCTCAAGGGGAAGTTCACAACTAATGTGTGCTCTACCACTTAACCCTTGAATATATTTTATCAAAAGACGATGTAGACGAAAACAAAAATGTAAAATAATTAACAAATAAAATATCTATGTTACCAAATACAAAAAAAATATATACATATATTTTCCAGATTCACACTGCACATTATTTACTCCTCAGCAAAACTGCTTTAATATGTCTTTTAAAGTTTATAAGATTAAGAGACTTTGCACCAGGTGGAACATCATTGTACAACTTATAAATACAATATTTAAAACATATCTCAAAAAAAGTAGTTCTATGTGGCTAAGTAATTCTTTTGATCTAATATTAACATTATGTACATCACTTCGAAATGTTATTTTATTATACAAATAAGGTGGAGTTTTGGATAAAATAATTTTGTGAAATAAACAAAGAGAATAAAGTTTTCTTCTTTGAGACATATTTAACCAGCATAATTCAGATAACTTATGTGAGACATGATCATATTTACGTATTCTATAAATAAAACGTACACAGGAATTTTGGACACGTTGGATACGAGCACTAGAATCAAAATCTAGGCATGGTCCATGTACAGGAGCACAGTACGCAAACTGAGACAAAACTAGAGCCTCACAAAGCATTTTTTTGTATTAATATTTAAATACTGACGATGGGGATATAAAATCCTTAAAGCCGCGTAGGCTCTCTGAATCATTTTACTTACTTGCTCCCTGAACCTTAAAGTTTTATCAAAAATTAGGCCAAGATTTTTAGCACTGTTGGAATATTTTAAGCGACAACTATTAATTTTAATGTTAATTAAACTCTGTAAATTTACAGTATCCGATTTCTTTCCAAATAGAAGCAAAGCTGATTTTAATGGGTTTAAATTGAGCGAATGCTGACTAGATATTTCAAACAGGCTCTTCAAATCAACATTAATTTTTTGTAAAGCAGATTGATGATCCTTCGGGAAAAATGAATAATATAGCTGAGTATCATCTGCATACATATGAAGTGAACAACATTTAATAAACTTTATTAGCTGTGAAGTATAAATTGAAAATAATAATGGACCTAAGACAGAGCCTTGAGGAACTCCTTTAAAGACACTATTTACACTATTATACTCTTAGTTATATGCGCAGACAATGAAGGATCTTTTTTCCTTTCTGTTTTTGTAGCTTGCAGCAATTTATTTCCCATATCTTCAGTATCTCCAGTTTTTATTTGAATTCTTCACATCGACACGCCCCAGATGACAATAATCATTGCTACCTAAAATAATAATAGTCAGTGTTCTTCGTTTACAAAAATATTTTGTTTATAATTACCTTTGCATCTAAATACGTATCATCAGGAGCCTCCGTTAGATTTGTTTTAAATTTGTTCCTTTTCTAAAATGCGTCATGTTTAGCAGGATATCCATTCCGTTGCCGTTTCAGGGAATGCTTTTAGTTTCAGATACTTTCCACTATCGATGTTGTAGACATTCAAAGTAGCTCTGAGCATCGCATATATTTACCATAATGAAGATTTCATACGTTTGCTTAATTCACAAAAATATGCCAATGGTACATTTTCTGAAAAGATGTAATGTTATTCTCAATAATTTTTTTCTGATAATAAATTACACTCCTATTTGCTTTGCTGACTCAATAATTTCTGGGGGAGTTAATTTGAATGTTTTGACAGCATTCATTACAGTTATTTCATTATAAGTTTTGTGGTTTTCATTTTAATATCAAAGTTTTGCTTAGTCTTTCAATAAATATAAATAAATAATAATGGAATTGGTTGATGATGATGATTGATGATTTCTTCTGCTGCCTCGTATATCTGTAAAATAATCATTCTTGTAATATATCTCAAAATTAATTAGATAATACAATGATGGGAATACGTTGTCCTTATTACTCAATTTTACATGGAGAATGTATTCTGAAAGCGTACAATGTATGTTAGAATATCGATTTCTCTACAAAATAGTAATTTTGTAACACCTTTCTCACAAGTGTTTTATATCGTCGTCGCAATAAAATAAGACAAGGAGGTCTTTCTCATGTCTTATTCAACATCAAATTTTTCAAGAAATAAATAACTTGATTTATTTAACTGAATTAGTTATCGATTATATAAGGGAATTAACAAGGCTGGTTAATTTTCCGAATGTAATTCAACGTTTTATCCACGTCCACGACCAAAACTGTTTAATTAGGATAGTGAAAGTCGTGTGAGAGCAAGTGAAACATTATAGTTTTCAAAAACGGCATATTTGACAAATTTATCAAGAATATTGATTGTCAGCTGAATACTAGAAGTCTTGGATTCGTTTTTATAACATGCGTTTGATATTTGTCAACAAGAGTGACAAATTTTGCAAAATCGACACAAAAAATAAGTGAGAATCCCGAGAATGTCTTCATTCCGATTGAAATCATTACGTCTGTTACCAGCGAACGTGCACAAGGAGAAGGAATTAGTGGAATTTGATAACTGGCGAAAAAAGTGGCATAGGAGAAAGAACAATTACAATTACAGAAGAGGTACTACTTTTTTAATGGGGAGAAACGGTTTGCTGCCTCTTCGATGTGGACAAAATATTTCATAAAAGTTTTTATGTATTTTTAGGTATTAATAATATTGTGTGAAACTAACTACTCAGTGGACAAAAGCCCCAACCTGCATTGAATTACGCCCACAATATCTACCCATATATTCCTTATTATTAGCTTTTGTAACATTTTTTACTGTTTTAGAAAGGTATTTTAAGCTAATATAAATCAAATCTCCTACAATTCCTATCAATGAAGTCATATGTATGTTCTCTGATACCAAACATCTGTGGAATTGTTCATTAGCATACCTAGATGTTTGGTATCAGAGAACATACATATGACTTCATTGATAGAAATTGAAGGAGATTTGATATATATTAGCTTAAAATACCTTTCTAAAACAGTAAAAACATGTTACAAAAGCTAATAATAAGGAATATATGGGTAGATATTGTGGGTGTAATTCAACGCAGGTTGGGGCTTTTGTCCACTGAGTAGTTAGTTTTATACAATATTATTAATACCTAAATATACCTCGATATTTAAAAAATGGGGCAAAACACTTTTTTCCTACGGAAAGTTGGCGCTTATGATAAGAATCGACTGAGATGGCTTAGATTCATAGATAAAGCTTACATCTGTTAACAATGTCAACTACCATGCGGTCGTCTTTTTGTAGCGTTTCTAAATGTAGAAACGACAAAAATTAACATGCTTATTAGTAATAATACCTGATAGATAGGTAACAATTAATCCAGTTAGCTCCAGTATTTTGCATTCGTTTTTCATTATTTCGTTATAAACTGGTAAAACTACATATTCGCTCATTACAGCCACTCACTACATATAAAAGACACTTCCCGCAGGTACAATTAGATAAAATGCCTATTTATTATAACAAAATCGAACGAAAGGAATAGATAATAGACAAGTTTTAATGTAACCGCGGCAGTCCCATAACCTAGAAAACCAAACCGGCGAACTATATTGTGGGAAAGTATCTGCACCCAACACAAATGTATTTATTTAATAACTATAAAACGTTTAAAAATTAAAAAAGGCACTAAAGAAAAACACAAAGTTACAACGTAAACACAGGAATTCAATTATGATATGACAGTAGAGTAGTCAACCAACTTGCTTGTTGGTTGCCTACTCTACATTGGCGGCGTTAAATAAGGATTTAAAATAATATCGAAAACAATTTTTGTGGGCTTTACAAATAAGATTGGAATTTTTTGAAGGGTGATTCCGTTAATTCTTATTTTTCCCTATCCCCTCTTAAAATATTTGTACTAAGTCATAGTTAACCCTGTATACACGTTTTGTATAAAAAAACAGACATTTAAGGACTTAATTATGTATATTTTATTTTCTTATATCAAAAAAAATCTGAAATTAGTTATGTTTTTAGTATAATATAATGTGCTTATTAGAAGGCCCTTTTATTATTGATCAAATATCAGATATGTAAGTATGCTAAGCAAACTTAAGCATTTTAAATAAAGTTTTCAAAATTATCATTTATTGCATCTACAGAGTGATTCATTAATAATGGGACAGAGCTTAAGGGCATGTTGCTGACCTCAAAATAGAGCTATTAAGCCAAATATGCCTTATCCGAATGTTGCTCTTTTTCGATCTACAGGGTGTTAAAGTTGAAAAAATAAATCACATTTTCTTTATTATTTTTCGATCGCATCGACCGTATTTTATGAAATTTGGTATAGGGGAGTTTCTTGGTACTAAAAATTCGAATATGTCGACGATTTTGGTGTATCTGCTAGAGGGCGCCACCAACGATGGTTTGAACCCCTTTAAATCGCTACGACTTTTTTGTGCTACACTGTATCTAATTTTGGACTGCAAAAATTTTCGTCCTTATCTTTTCTAGTTAAAAAAGCTACACCTTGTTGATGTCGCTAGAAACAATGGTTTCTGAGAAAAACGCATCTAACTGTCATGATGCATGCAATTTATCTAAAAGTAAAGTCAAATTATTGCGTAAGTAATGGACCAGACAGTAACAGCATAAAACTGTGATCAAAATAAGAGAAATTTCGTGAAATTTGCTTCAAGTGATCGAAAGATTGACACCCTATATCTTTATTTTGGTGGATTTTTGAATTTTTTAGGATAAGCTAAAGGAAATCGACTTATTTTGATCACAGTATTATGCTGTTACAGTATGGCCCATTACTTGCGCACCAATTTGACTTTACTTTTAGATAAATTGCAGGCATCATGAGATTTAGATGCGTTTTTCTCAGAAACCATTGCTTTTAGCGACATCAACAAGGTGTACCTTTTTTAACTAGAAAAGATAGGGCAGAAAATTTTTCCAGTCCAAAATGTGATACAGTGTAGCAGAAAAAAGTCGTAGCGATTTAAAGGGGTTCAAACCATCGTTGGTGGCGCCCTCTAGCAGATACACCAAAATCGTCGACATATTCGAATTTCTAGTACCATGAAACTCCCCTATACCAAATTTCATAAAATACGGTCGATGCGATCGAAAAATAATATCGAAAAGGAGCAACATTCTGATAAGTGGAAGCTATTACTTTTTGTAACACCTTGTATTAAGGTCTCATTTTATATTTTATGTGTTAAAATAGAAATGTTGCATATTTACCCAAGTTAGGCCTGTGATATTATTTAACTCAAGTGGCCATCTGGTACCGACCTATTTAGATAAACTTTTAGGCAGCCCTTTTTTTTCGGGTAATGCATGAAACCAGGATTTCATTTGACTTGTGGTCGTGTGTGTAGAAAGTGTCTGTGCCAAATCTGTACTTGATATAATTGGGTGAGTCTTATTTTTCACTGAGCATTCCTATCTTACATAGTTAATTTGATATTCACATGTTCGTGAGTTTTTTTCACTGAGCATTCCTATCTTACATAGTTAATTTGATATTCACATGTTTGTAAGTTTTATTTCTCACTGAGCATTCCTATCTTACATAATTAATTTGATATTCACATGTTTGTGAGTTTTACCGGGCATTTGATATCTGATAGTAGTAGCTTATTTATAACTGAGCTTACTTGCTTTTATGACGAATATCAGAACCATTTCATATTGAGTAAATCTTAAATATTATTACAGTATTTATATCTTGATCATAGTTGATTGATACCTGCAATAGAGTATCCTGATTAATTAGTAAATACCTCAATCACAGTTAGTTTTGATATATATTGGTGTTAATGAGTTATTAGTGTCCTGTTGCATAGACTAATAAAACTATACAGGGTGAATCTTAAATAAGTACAAATATTTTAACTGCTGGTGTAGTTCGTCATTTAAATCAGTCTAGTGAAAGCCATTTTTAAAAATTTCTAATATTTACGGAGATATTAATTTTTTAAAAAAATACCCACATTTTGAGGACCGCTGGTTGATTTTTCATCCAACAACGTAATGAAACATATGATTTGTTGCGAGGTTGCCATATCTCCTCCTCCTCCTCCGATATAAATATTACGTTTCCTTTAACGTAATAGTTCTATTTTAAAAATACTTGTTTTAAGCATAAGTACAGTAAAATTGGGTATGTAGTATGATACGCAGCAATATTAACATAAATTTTAACATCTGAACTAACCTTACTATACTTCAACGATTAAAAATGAATTTCCGCAAGTTCAATACTACCGTAAAATATTTAGGAAGATATTACGTGATATTACTATGTCCAATGTTCAAAAATTATACATAAACGTGCACACAAGCTTACCTGTTTGTTAAAAAATTAACTATTTAATCAGTAATCCACATTTCACAAGTTAAATGTCATTGTACACTGTTAGAAAAGGACACAAAACACAATTTCCTTAAGTTATTTTATGAAGAATAACGAAAAACTATGCACGCGTTTTTTATTTAAAATGGATAAAATGTCAACTTTTAGCAAATTTTATTGCTATTTTCATGCATTATGTGGGGTTAACAAGTTTGACTTGGGCTTCCGATAATCTGTCATGACAGTCAATGACAGTTTGATAATAAAAAATAATATAAAATGTTACACTTGACAAAATTCGCTAAAAGTTGAAATTTTTTCTTCCTTGAAGCAAAGACATTTGTGTAATACTGGCAACACTGTGAACCACACGTTCAGTCTGCAGCACTATGACTCATAAAAGTATGAAGGGTCCGTCTAGGTCAGCGGTCCTCAACAAGTTTTCTGCTGAAAAATTACGAAATTTATTTAAAATTTCACTTTTTTATTTCTGATTTTTTTGTAAAAAAACTATTAATTATGTGTTCTACACACAAAACTATACTGCTGGTTCAAATATTTGTACTTATTTAAGATTCACCCTGTATACGAGGTACATCCAATAAGTACAATGTCATTTGAGTTAACTGCAAGCATTGCTTAATAAAAGAGCCAGTTTATGTTAGTAACTGTTGATGATTTGATATTATGGATTGAAGTGCTCAAGCTGCACAATTGATTGATTAGTTACTAGTTTTAATGACATTTGATATGAATAAGTTATCTATGCATTTGAGGCACTTTACTGTTTTGCTCGTCAGTACTGACAGGTGTAGAGATCCATGGATAATATTTTGTGTGTCTTGTGGCGTGTTATGTATTTTGGTGGGATGCATCGTAAGTTTGCCCTTTGCATCTGTTAACACCTGGTGAGTTAGTTCGTGAGGTGGTACATCGTGAGTTTGCCCTTTGTACCCGCAGCGCCCCTCCAACTATGTTATGTCGACAATATCTACTGTTGAATTAGCCCGTGAGGTGGTACATCGTGAGTTTGCCCTTTGTACCCGCAGCGCCCCTCCGGCTATGTTATGTCAACGTTATTTTGGTGGGATGCATCGTGAGTTTGCCCTTTGCATCTGTTAACACCGGGTGAGTTAGTCCGTGAGGTGGTACATCGTGAGTTTGCCCTTTGTACCCGCAGCGCCCCTCCGGCTATGTTGTGTCGACAGTATTTGGTGTTGGATTAGCCCCGTGAGGTGGTACATCGTGAGTTTGCCCTTTGTACCCGCAGCGCCCCTCCTGCTAGTCGAAGCCACAAGACCGTGTGTTGAGCACACTAGGAGGGTGTTTTGCGTGTTTGCCCCTAACACCCATTGCACTCCTGGTGTTGGCACTCCTGATGGGTGCCAAGAACAGTACGATAATGCTAGACCTAGTTAAATATTCAATATGTGTAATAGTGTGATAATAGATTGAATCATAATGGCTCATTGATTGTACAGTAGATATATCACACCCTGTATATGTTCAAAGCTACACGGACACAGTCACGTTTACAATTAAAGGTTACCTGCAGTAGTGCATTCAGTAGTCATTTATACACATTTTATAATTAGAAGGTAGGGTGCTCAGGTATGTTTTAAATCATTTACAGACTTATTTTATGGCCGCCTATAAATTACGAATCATCTCACCACACCATCCAAAATGCTCGAGTCCTGACCTGCCCCGACCACGGCCGATGTAGGATATTCATTTTAGGTATTTATATATTGCTATAGTTACACATATGTTAGACCGCCCACGTAATAAGTAAACAAATTACCATTACGTCTTTATGGTATCAGCTGACCATCAGATTAAACCCTTCTCAACCCCCAATAATCTCTACCAATCTTACATAAGGCATATTTGGCTTAATCGCTCTATTTTGAGGTCAGCAACATGCCCTGAAGCTCTGTCCCATTATTAATGAATCACCCTGTATATTATTGGTGTCAGATACATTACTTGGAAGTCCTAGGAGCAAAACCCATTTATATCAAAATGGCCATTATGATTTATAAGCATTATATCCGTTTACATTCTAAACATACTTATACTGCAATCTCTTGTACGTTGCATTCTAGATAAATCTACTTTTACGTAACATTTGAACTCATCAACTTCCTTAATTATAACACATTTTTCATACAGTTGGAATAATATATGGAGCTATCAGTACTGGAATCTTAATATATAACATTTACGTAATAAATAACTAGCATGTAACATGTATAATAGTTGGTTATCAGTCATACCGTACGGAAACTGGTCGAGAGTACTTTATACATGGGTATCAGTATCAATATCATTTTATCTGGTGTGTTAGTGTAGGAATATATTAACCCTGTATAATATATTTTGTCTTTATCATTACGTAAAATTGCAGAGCTGGTTGGTACAATGTTTCTTTATCAAGGTTTAAACACTGGAGCAAAAGAATCAGTAAGCGTCGATGTAAAACATTGTTAAAAATGTTTTTTCCACAGTCGGGAGTAGTCGGGAGTATTATTTTCGCTTACATTTACAGTTCTTGTGATTGCGCTAGTAGTGGTACCTACTAAAACCTGATTAGCAATTTTGGTCTTATTTTTAATGGAGTTCTCGACATAACCCTCAGCGACTGTCGTTGATTTCCGACCAGCATGACGCTTTATTGTCGTGATATCCATTCCAGCATCTGCCAGTAATGTCGCTGAAGATCTTCGTAAGCAGTGACCAGTATAACATGCAGCATCAGGTATTTTTAAATACGAAGCTACTACACTCGGAATTTTTCCCATGGTATTCTTGCCAACTGGCTGCGAACTACATTTTCCTGCTTTGTAGTACAAAAAAAGGCGCTTATGCTTGACGTGGGGAGGACTAAGGGACAGGTATTTTCGAAACAATTCAAGCATATTTCCCACATCGGTAACCAGAAAGGTTCGTGGAATCTTTGTCTTAGTGTTTGGAATTTTTACAATCAAGGAAGAGCCTACATCCTCAATATCATCTACAGTTAAATTGACTAGTTCATCAGTTCGACAAGCACCGGCAATCCCCAGAATGAATCCAACCTATAAAAAATCAAAATACTTAATAATTGAAATACCTAACAACAAAAGTAATCTTACCTTAATCATTAAGGAATTCTTTGTCATCTGCACTTGATAGAAAACGGTCGATTTCACCCTTTGTCGAAATTTTCGATTTTTTCGCTTGATATCCGTCAGCGATTCTTTTCAAAAATGCGATCAGCTTGGGGAATTTGCTTATATCTATGTTGTCGTAAATTATCAAGCATGACTTAACCACAGAATATTGCGCCCATAATGTGGAAGACTTGTAATTCTTTGCATTTTCAGTGAAGTATGCCAACAAAACATTCGCGCTGTATACTCAACATTTTTCTCGGCGCACCACTTTTTGAACCGATTGTAGGCTATATCGTATAAAGATCTTGACTTCGTAGGCAGCAAATTGCTTATTGCAATATTTGCAGCCTCCACAATCTCTTCCGACTCACAATTATTCATTGTGCACTAAACAAACTTTAAACTAAACCAAACTAGCACCTTAATTTGACAATTCTTTTTGTTTGTTTATTTTGTAGTTATGACAATAACTCAACGACTACTAAATAAATGCTCAAATCCGAATACAATAATTCTGGTGCTACTTATTTCATAATGACAAAATATGTGTTTTTAAGTTAATGAGACCGTGGAAAAAATAGTATTATACCATTCGGAAGAGATACTTTTTTGTCCTCGGTGCATTGTAACCCTCGGGCTTCAAATTGCACCTCTGCCAAAATAACGCATTTCTCTCCCTTATAAATGTACTATTTGATCTTATCATTTCAGTAATATCTTGTAGATTTGATGAAAATGCTAATGTATTAAGGGTGAAATATTGTTTTCTAGATATATAAATAATTTTAGATATTTAAGAACTGAATAAAATAGAGCTTAGCAAATAATAGGTATGTTATCTCATGCCATCTGCGAATATTCAAGTCAAGGTACCGACGTAAAACGAATATATGTATAACGACAGAAAGGGGTCTCATCAACAAATTTTTAGGTGCAGAAATTTCCATAATATATATTTTTTAAATTTAACTGTAAATATTGTTATAAACTTATATAGCATGAAACATTGTTGTTTTTTGTTTATAAGTATGCAAAAATAATTGTTAAAAGGTGGAATTAGAATAGCAAAGTAATGTGTGTCTTACTAACGCTTTTTAAAAGTTAAATCACTTGACTGTTTTTACTTTTGTTCTACGTGTTTTATTTTTCGAGATTTCTGTACCTAAAAACATCACAAATTTGATCATTTTACGGTGATAAATACGGCGGCCTTAAAAGGATTTAGTACCTATCCATCGGTGTCCATATTTTAGAATATTTATTTGCTTTAGCAAACTATT
Organism: Monochamus alternatus; assembly: GCA_037114965.1. Taxonomy (NCBI): domain Eukaryota; kingdom Metazoa; phylum Arthropoda; class Insecta; order Coleoptera; family Cerambycidae; genus Monochamus; species Monochamus alternatus. The sequence goes on along the minus strand of CM073426.1, from coordinate 142,931,923 downwards.
ACGAATGTTATATAGGTAGTCCCACTCGAAATCGGGACAAAATTATTGCCAAAAACTATTGAGATGTATGAAGTAACAAATAATATTAAAAATGATATCTACTTTCAACATTATTTTCTTAGTTGTTACACTGATTAATAAAGATGTGTTCGTGCAGGAAGTAAGCAGACCACTTATATGTCACCTGCACTCAGTTTATATGTGAACAGACATATGAAGGAACAGCCAGTTCAATTGTCATATCACCTATAGCATACTGATGAGAGCTAACAAGCCCGAAACCGGTCTATGTCTGATGGCGTGTCCGTTCTTGGCTGTTCACACAGATACTGCAGTCCGCGGAGTAGTTGTTTCCTGCAGTATCATTTACAATATTTACAAGTGTTTAAAACGATATGTTTCTTGTAAGAAGCGTTTACCTTACAAACGTCTCGTAGTCTGAGAGTTTTGCCTAGATTTACCGTAAATTAACATGCCATGCAGCTGGTTATGGTTACTATAAATTGTTCCATTTCTGTTTATGTACACTCACAAATAACAAAGAAAAATGAAACAAAAATGAATCGCACTAGCAGAGCTGGGCAATCATTAATTTGCCCAGCTCTGCGCACTAGCTATACGCACCATTATGACTAACATTAACAGCCTGACACTGCAACGTTGTCGAACGTTACAGTACGTTATAGTTTTAATGAGTTTCTCTGAAAGTTCAATTGTTTACTTCATTAATACTGATCCAAAAATCAAATTATGGACAAATTACGTTACAGGCACTTTTACTTAACATTAATTGTACCTTAGTTTGTAATTTCGTAACATAGTCTTGCATATCATTGCAGTTGTATTTTTATTTTTGAAATGTATTTATAGACACAAACTATTCGTTTTAGACATTTTTTTCTTAAGAGTTTTTTTATCGCTTTTGGTCAGAAATATAAGCCCTTAATATTACGGCACTCATATTCCGGACACCCTGTATATTGATTTGGTATATCAGTGTTTTTAACGTTTAATTTTCAGTTTCTGTTAATTTAAATAAATAATTTATTGGTCAAAAAAATTCTTTTGTAATATAAAGTCCCCAACTTAAAGAATATGCTTGCACCGCCACTGTTCTACTAATTATTATCTCCGTTATTAAAGACAGGATAACATACATTTTTAACGAAACAGTTTACTATATATTAAGCGAATTGACTCTTGTTTTCCTAGAAACCTACTTTACCCACTTAAATTCAATGCTACACATTTCTTTGACAATTCACATATTCGACATTGACACTTTTCTTAGGTTGGCACAAAACTATGTCAGTTCTAACACATTCTTTTCGCTTCTTAAGAGTAACTATGACAATATGAGTACTATTCATTTTTAATCATTGTGCATGTTGTTGAACCTAGTTAATAAACACAGTACTTAACCATTAAGTAAATATTTGAAATACTTTGCAAAAGATGAATAGTTTTTCAGACAACTGGTTTCAAATATTCATATGTCTCATTTCCAAGAGATACATGTGAGTCTAAATAGATACAAATATCTATCAGTCGTACTTAAAATTAAAAAATGTAGATGTAAATATTTTGACTTTGGAATTAACAAGTTTCACTCAACTCGATGCGTTTAAATATTTGAGGATCGTTGTCGATGACATGACAAATAATGTTATACCCATCGGCAAACAATGAAACTCTTGGAAAAACAGACTTATTAATCCTTTCAGCTAAGTTATAGGTAATAGAAGTTTATAAACTTAATTGTCTTGATGATATAGGCATTTAAGAGATATATAAATTATATCAGATGAATCCACTTACTTCCTATCATATTATAATTATTGCGATCCTTTCTAGATAAACTACAATTTATATAACTGTACTACCTGTAATAAACTTTTACTGCATCGAGTATATTTTTATATTACATTTTATACAATCCGTAATTCACTTTCATTTTATCATTGATTTACATGATGCTCGGGTTTCAAGAGTTCATAAATTAATAATATTATGTAAATAGCTTTTTAGGGCAAGTTTTATAAAAAGTACCTGAACTGCCGTTCAATAGAACTTAGTTCAAATTTTGAACCTGGTTTATTTACATGTGTGTTGTATAAACGAAACTAATGTGTAGTTCAGCTGAACTATGCATTACCGAGGTTGGTAGAAGTGAAGCTTGCTGAATTTTGATTTTTAACTGTGACATTTGACAATTTAACCTAAGTTGGCGCGAAATTTGTCCAATTTTGTAAGGTTATATTCTACCTTTTCAGTTTTGTTTTACTGTAGATATCTTTAACATTCTCTTTAGGATATATGTTACTTAAATAATAAATTATATAGTGTTTTATCCATGTTTCATCTAACATACTTACAGTGATAGTAGTAGTGGGTATTTCTCTCCCATCTATTTTAATTCATTGCTATTGCAGAACGAATAAAGACAAAGTAATGATACGTGTGGAGTTTTTTAATAATATTTTTCTTTAATATCTTATAATTAACTGTTATAATAAATAATTAAATGCAAAATGGTTTACATTATCAGTTTCTGCTTCAAGTGGAGTCAACTAAAAATTCTTGGATTTTTTAGGATGCTTCCATAAATAAACTACAGATATAGATAATAACTCTTTATAACAAACGCAATCGCTGCCAAAAATCAATTTCCCTTCACTTTACAAAATGATTTGATTATTGTTCTCTAAATTGACACTTCTAGGATGTAAGACAGCTTTTACTAAACCCTTCATCATCTGTTATAGGTTAGTCTAGTCCATCGTAACAAAACGCAGAAAAATACTCAAAAATGTATAATTCAATATTCGAGTTTATAATCACTTGTCAAGTGTCAAACCGTTGAACTGCAGTTCACTTGGTTAAACGGCCGAGATCAGTCAGTTTAAACTACAATTTGATCGACGTTTAACGTTTATACAACCTGATTTTGCCTTTGATTTACAGTTTAACATTAAACTTGAGTTCAAAATCTTTATACAACCGGCCCTTAGTGTTTTATCTGGTCAAAGGATACACTGAGAAAAAAAATTACTAGTGGTACTAGAGCACAGATAAACAGTTCGATTGTAGCAGCTAATTGAAGTTTTCTGAAGTATATATAATTATTAAAATTATTATTAATCGATTTCTGATAACATGTCATATTGCAATAGTAGCATTCTTTAACTTATAAGTTAGTTTTACTTTATTTTAGACAGTACAAGTATAAATTTTTTACTTTCCTTAAATTGTATTGTCGTTTAACATAAATAAAAACGATAATTAGGCCACAGTTCCAAAAAAATAAGTATATTATATACATATAATGCAAAGTAGAAGTAAGATATTATTTAAACATATTTTTATATACAGATCAGATGCCAAAATATACCTTATATTATTTTGTGGTTCTCTGTCTGCCTCTAAAGTTTCCGCTTTCGAAAGTGGATCACCCGGTATATTTTTTTGAAAACTAGACAAACATGCAGATTTTTTTTTGATATTATAACGAACGAACGAAGCATTTGAACAAAAAATTACAAAAGAAGTAAAATGATCAGAAAAAAATTCTACGTTTGATATTTCAAGAAAAAGCTGCATAGGCGTACTTATAAATAATTGGAGGGGATAAAGGCTACTGCATCCCTCAGTTACCTACATTCGCCCTTCGATTTTTTCACCAAAATTACATGATAAGTATGCCGCAATCAGATAAAAGTACGTGCAAAATTTCAAGTGTGTATCTTACAAAACAATGGGATTATTAACAAAAACTGTTTTTTAAAATGAAACTTTAACACTCTGTATATTGAAACACAGACGTCCAAATAAAAAATGGCATAAGGAAAGTCGCATTATTTTTGTCCAAAGAATATGTGGCCTTCTATTTTGGTACACCCTGTATTTTAATTTAAAAACATACGTATATCTTTTACCATCCGTATAGATCCCCCATATTTTCTGTGAAAACAAATAAACCATCCCCAACTATCAACAATAAAGTCCATATTTTCTAGAATAAACAAACGATGAAGACTCTCAACAATGACTCTCTCTCTCTCTTTCCAGGTAGTCTTATCAGCCTGCTCCTCGTATTTCCAGAAACTATTGTTAGAGAATCCCTGCAAACACCCAACGATAATAATGCCTCAAGACGTCTGCTACGCCGACCTGAAATTCATCATCGAGTTCGTCTACAAAGGGGAAATTGACGTCTCTCAGGCTGAGCTTCAGGTAAGTTAGCAGGTATAAAAAAATACATTTTCTTTGGCTTTATTGACAGTGACGAGATATTACCCAAAGATAGCCGAGTTATATTCGGAGATACAGGGTGTTGAAGTTGTTATATTGAAGAGGGTTTTTCTTAGTTATCTTTCAATCGGCTAAAGATAAAATTTTCAAAATTTTTGCACGAGTATATGTCAACCGCGCGTCAAGAAAAACGCAAAAACTGTTTCATTACAAAAGTCAGGGACGCGCGAGTGGACAATCTGAGGCTATAATTTAGAAAAAAATATGGTAAGTCAAAATTTCTTAAATTTTCAATCGGTTTTAAAAACTTCAAAGAGTAATACAAAAATAAGGTATACTAGTTGAAATGATGTATAGTTTTCGAGAAAAATGGAGTAAAAAATTCTTTGTTCAGTAAAGTACAAGTATACTTTAGCAACGGGAGTCTGTGACATATAGAATTCTACAAATCGAAATGTTTCTATGCAGTTGGTACTGAACATGATATGATAGTATTCTATTTACATATATTAACTATCCCTTTATCTATTTAAGGAAGATCGTGTACTGCTAAATATTCTGAAAACATAATAACAAATGATAGATAATTATATTTTGTTTATGCTCATTACGTTATAAAATAGAGTTGAGTACCAAATGTATAGAAACATTTCGATTTGTAGAATTCGATGTGTGACAAAGTCCCACTGCAGGTTTTACAATTGAAAGATTGCGTTGCTATGGATTCAGTAAAACTTAACAACACAAATTTAAATTGTCTAACAATAGAGAGCAACTTTTTCTATTCGGAAGAATCAAATAATTGACTGAAGGGTACGAAACAATGTTAATAAATCGAGAGAAAATTATTCGTGATAACAAATTTTGCTTATCTTGAGAAGCTATGATCCGATACCTCATCAATTATATAAGGCGATAACAAAATTTAAAATTTTCCTTAATCAAAGAGTTTTTATTTTTGTTTTTGCTAAAAGCTTGAGATAAGAAATACAAAAGGAATAAGTACAGTAACTAAAGCTAGGATTAATCAATAATTTTGAAGATCGAAGTTAAATTTAGATACCTGAATGTTACCATGATTATATCTTCATCACTATAAAAGTCAAAATGCAGAATTCAAGTCATATTCTTCCTGATTTTACCTTAAATAATAATAATAATAATAAAAGGTCTTTATTAGTGTTTACAAAGAACACACAACATCTGGGCGAGTAGCTAATTGCAGTGTGACTTTTTATAACAAATTATACAGGGTGTAATCAAATACATACTACTAATTTTAATAGCCAATTATGCGTAAAAAATAATAAAAAGAACTCATATAAATAAGAAAAATATAAGAAATTGAGTCTTATTATACTTGATTGCAAATTTAAATAAAATTTTAACTGAATTTTCGGCAATACATCACCTTTTATTCATAATGTTTTTATACAAGTAATGAATTGCAGAAATAGAATACAGTTTTGTACTATTTGGAATCTACTTAATGTCTTAATGTATGTAATTATAATTGAAATAAGCATTCCACATAAGGTAAAATTAACATTTTCTACATCACCTGTTCAACATTATTAGTAGTACTTCTTTAAATCCTGTTGATGGTATCTCGTCTACTTCTAAATTAGAAATAAAAAGTGAAGTGGAATGTGAAATGATTTTCTTTTTCTCATATATTGTTCCCAAGCTTTACAAAGTCTTCATGGAAAGTGGAAATAGATTTTTTTTATTTTTAATTTCATAACCAATGAATCTTCTCTAATAGTGTTCATGCATACATCAATAAAGTCATATATGAATAACTGCTATAGAATAATTATCATGGGCGAAGATATCATATCATATATAGATATATCATCATCAGATATCATATCATCAAATCTAGGGGGCTAAAGCCCTGGATGGACTGTGTTTTGATTTTGGTTCTGAAATGTGTGAGTGCACTATCTTTTACATGTTGAAAAATGTACGTGCAACATTTTTTCCTTTTTAATTCGTTTAATGCATCTTTCCAGCCAACTTTACTTTTCCTAAGCTCCTTATTTGACTTTCAATTTTCTTTAACCACGTATTTTCTGATTTCAAAGCTGAAAGTATAACTAACTTTTCCTAAGCTCCTTATTTGACTTTCAATTTTCTTTAACCACGTATTTTCTGATTTCAAAGCTGAAAGTATTCGAAATAATTTTCTGCAGCAGATCTAAAGCAAATTAATTTTATTAATATGCAAAATAGAAGTCTATAATTGAATCAATTAATTAGGTTGGAAAAACCATCTAGCTTGTCTAATGTATTCTTTAATGGAAAAAATGGGAAGGATTATTTTAGTTCCTTAAGATTTATGAGAATGGAAAAATAGCTATGCTCAAGGTCCAACAGGTAAAAATAAGCTGAGAGGCTTTTCATGTTCTCTATAATCATTTAAAATTGTCCTTTTATCTACAGTGTGTTCAAGTGTGTCCAGAACTGAGAAATTTTGATTTTATAAGATATTTTGAAAAAACCTTACAAGTTACAGCAGATTATTTTTTATTTTGAATTTTAACGCCAGTAAAATAAATGCGTTTGAAATTTGAGGTTCTCATGTTGAAGAATTTGTTTTAGGTTTTCAGTAAAAAAAATATTAATGCCTGCCTGAGGTTCCTCAACTTTTTAGGAGGTGTAAAAATGTTTAAAAGTAAAGGATTTTTTTTTAAACATTTCTAAATATAAGACTATGTACACCTAAAAGTAGACTCACTGGATGCAGTATCAGACGAAAATAAAAACTACAATTGTTGTTAATTAACAATAAATAAATTAATTAATATAATTATCAGGAATATTGAACCAATATTAAGCATAATTTCCTTCGTGTTTTTTTTTTGTATTTGCAAATCTATTAAGTTTTGAATAAATTTTGTTAAGTTAACTGATTGATATTCTGTGTTCTTCTTATAGCTTTGTATGGTCAGTTTTTTGTACCCTCTTTTGCAGTTTCGAATAAGATATATAATTATATATAAAATCTTAAAATGTATTTGATTTGTATGGAAATATTTTATATTTCTATTTTTTGCCTGGTTTATCTTTTGTAGACAATATTAAGCGTTTTTATTATTATTATTTTTTTATATTAATTTTATTTGCACGTCCTGCTGTGGCAAGCAATTTTAAATGATAGGAATTTATTAAGAAATGAAGGAACATTTTCTAAGAATTTTAAGGATTTCGAATTCAAAATTTGAATTTTAACGCCCTGTAACTTATTAGCCACAAATGAACCAAGGTAAGTTTGGCTTAATCGCATTATTTTGATGTAAAGAATCTACTCTTGCTGTGTGTCCAATTAATTTCGGGACGCCTTGTATATGTAATGTATTATTGATTATGATTAGTTTCATTTGTTAGCTAAGAAACAAATGGCTATTTTTCCATGAAATTGAATTTCTATTTCAATATTTTCCTCTTCTAAGTGAAGGCTTAATATTTCTCAGTTTGATCAGATTTACGGTTTTAAAAAGTAACTTTCTCCATCGACATAACGGAGCAGTTCTCTAAACTTGCACCGTAACAGATGCAATAAATTAATTATGTTCCTCGTCGTCCTAAACGATTCTGTTATATTTTCTTGTTAATTGCCTAAACTGGAAATCCCAGTGTGACATAAAACGAATCCGGAATCCGTAGCCCGAGAAGACAGACTTAGAAACAGAAAACTATGGGTTGGATGTCTTCGAACTTGTGGAAAAATGTTTGCCTGAAGGTCAAGCAGGTAAAAATGTTAATAAAATGAATATTTTCGGTTCAACTCAAATATGCCGTCAATTCAGGAAAAGTATTAGATAGTCAAAGAAAGTACTGTTGGTAATATTTTTAATATACGAGTACATACCTACACGAAAAGAATTTTTGTAGTGGAAATCAGTATAATTATAGCAAAAATAGATTCAGGTATAGTGTCAAACAGGATACATATGAAAATTTACATTCTGAATATTTATACATGTACAAGATACATAATATAACATTAATATAACACGCATGTTATATTAAGAGATATCAGAAAAATGAAACGTGCATTCATTGACTAATTTTTCACAAGGTTTCAATTTTCTTATCAAAAAAACAATCGAGCCGCACCACAGAGATATTGATATCAACTTGGATTTTTCTTATCAAACGCTCTGTATACTATTTGATTTTTTGATTCTTCATTTTTCCTGATTGCATTGATACAAACATGTATTATGTATTTTTTACAGTTGGCGAGATTGATAATTAGCATAATTAAATTTTCTTCTTGTTATAAAGAATAGGTACAACACTGGGTATATTCAAATCCAATTTATAAAGCAGTTTAAATAATAAAGTTTATAAAAATTGTTCAAATTCATTTCCTTTCCTTTTCCATGCAAAACCTATATCGTTCCTCCAAATTATTTAATCAATTATACATCATTTTTTGTGTTGGTTTATGTAATGTATAATTTCTTGTATTCTATCTAAGATTTCTAAAATAATGTTTGATCTATTTTCATATACACTATTCTTTAAATAATTCCACAAAGATGTATCAGGTGGTGTCAAGTCTGGACTATGCATGCAATGGCCGGCGAAGTCCAGACTTGATACCAACACATTTTTCTGTTCTATTTAAAGAATAGTGTTTATAAAAATAGACCAACCACTATTTTAAAAATTCAAGATAGAATACAAGAAGCTATAGATTACATAAACCAACACCCAAAAAATGATCCATAATTGTATAACTAATTTGGAAAAGCGATATAGGTTTTGCATAGAAAAGCAAAGAACTGTTGTTCAACAATTTGTATAAATTATTCTTTAAATTGATCCATGATATCCTTGTGAAAAATTAATCGATGAATGTAGTTTTCAATTTTCCGATATCTCTTAAAATAACAAAAATTTACATAGCCATGTTTTCTCTGTGAAATAACTCTAATTAAGAATTACAAGCCGGCAGCAATTTTATCCAATTTTAGCAAAACATTTGAAATTATTTTATACGAATATATGGCTTAATTTTAAGTCAATAATTTTTTCAAATCACCATAGCTTCACGATAGGTGGTAGATCTACAGTCATATTTAGTAAGCTTTAATCAGCATGTGAAATCTTAGTTGCAGGAGGTCAAATTGTCATATATACTGATCTGTCTAAAGCATTTGACAGACTTAACCATCGTCCTATAGTCCTGTTTATCATCTTTTCTCAGTTGATGTTAAAAAACCGCTGAAATTGTGTAATTCCCAGTAGTAGCGATCAACTTATAAATAAATTGTACATCTATAAAACTGTCAAAGAATGTTAGCAAGCAGTGTGAGGTAGGTACTTAACTTTTAGTCAGTTGTAATAGACTGATCTACATGAGGCAGCTAGTAAAAACTAATTTATTATATGTCTAGAGTATAATTCATAAATTAGGAAAACAAATGAAAAGCCGATGGAACATCGAAATTTTGTTAGATTTTTTAACTGTATTATTTTGTAAATACCTCTTAAATGGAAAGTAATGTAAATATAATAGTAATATCTTTATTATTCATTTGAGAGATATTTAAACAAATATATGAAAATTAACGGCTTCTCCATTACGTATCTCAATAACGAAGAATTTTATGAAAAATGTTTATATGGTAAAATTTTTATATTTTGAATCACCTAGGCGGATCGCAGACCGTTCTGTGCCTAGTTGATTACGGAATTTTACAAAAATAGTTCTCATATGTCGTTCTCTATGCGCTCCCGTCTTAAGCTACTGTACTATTTAAATGTCAAAATATGTTCTTTGGAAGATGTATTTTTATTACGTCTTTTTAAAGGGACTGCTCAGCTGGCAAAATAGTTCTATAAATTTAGAGTAATAGGAGTTTTATATTCTGTTAATATTTTATAGTTGTATTTAGAATACTAAATTGTTGCATTAATGTGGCACATGAGACTATTTTGCCTTCAGAATTTGAATTGTTTTTTAAATTTGTTGCAAGAACGTTCTAAGAGCATAATTTATAGAGCACATAACATAACTGCTAATGTAGCCCTATAAGTGTATACAATAACACAAATTTATAGCAACGGTGCTTATAGAATCAAATTGCTGTAAAACCGATCCAAAATAGTGCTTTATAGAATTATACCATCTCCTGTGACACTCTTATAAAATTATTCCGTAATGTCGCTTATAGTTTAATTATAGAACTATTTACTATTTATACTATATTGTATAAGGCGTTGTTAAGTTACAATTCTTCTGCGGAAAACAAATTACAAATATGGAAGCTGCTATCGAACTTAAGAGAAAAAGCTCTTTAAAGCAGTTATAGAGAATAATAATACAGTTGTTATAAAATCATTATAGAGTAAATAAGTAACAAAAGCCTTTTTGTTCCATAAAGAAACGCTATACAACTATTATTTTTTATATATGTAGGTTTCCCATACCTCCATCTGACGAGACCTGTCTGTAAAAGTACCAAATATTTTGATTAAAGTATAATGGGAAAATTTGTATAGCATAGTCGTGACTTGTAAAAATTATTATCTGCTTGCAGATAGAAAATTTCATTACGATAGATAAGATTTATTTGATTGCTAATAGAAATTGATTTTCTCATAGAAATTTAGTAACATATTTAATTTAGACCATTCCAAACCCTATCCATTTGCACTGATGTTTAAGTTAAAGAATTTTATTAGACTTATTAAATAAGATTGAAATACCACAATAAAATATGACAACACTGTGGATATTAAGTGGCATAGATCTGTTATAGTAGTTGCTTACCAAGCATATTTGCTCCATAATCATTGCAATCGACACAAAAATGTCATGTTAGTGAGAATCCATTGGAAGCCTTTCTTTCTGTCGCCATATTGCGAAGAAAGAAAAAAAATCTTAATTAAAAATATATACAATATAAATAGGTGAAATGATAACAATAATATGGATATACTTACTTTCTGACAATTTTATATACAGTTGGTAAATTCATCAATATAGAAAACATTTTTTTTATTAAATTTCCAGCAGCATAGGAAATGTAAGGTTAACTGAGGGCGCGTCAAAAAATTACCATTATGTACTACATATTTGACGATAAAACTTTTTCCGCATTAAAATGTACTTCTCCCTGATGGACAAAGCAACTAAGCAATTCGTAATGTGAGTACTCCTATGCAGGCTGATTAGGTCCATCTTATTGGTTCTTATTGGCCCATCCATATTATTTCTAACATGTGCGTTACAGAAACATTTTGTTTTTAGGAGATACAATTAAACGATTTTAAAGTTCTCCAACACAAAAATTTTATAACGAGGTGCTACAGAATGTTTATGAGATTGCTTTGTAACTGTGTTATAAAAATTCTTTAAGACCTGTGAAAACGTTTATTCAACAATTCTATAAGTATTTCGTGCAAACCTTACAGAACCGCTTAAAGAACTAAAAGGTTCTATAGAACGGTGCCCATTTTTATGGTATACGTGTTGCAAGAACGTTTTGAAAATGTTCTTAGAACAAACATTGCTCTATAAAATTTGCTCTGGAAACGTTCTTACGATTTTTATAGAACAGGCAATTGTTAGCTGGGTGGCCGAAATCCTCCAAAAAGTTTTCAGCGAGTCCAGCCTCGACTTACTAGTGCAAACGTGTACATTTAAAATCATTAAAAGACACCTGAACTAAATGAAACCTAGGATGGTCAGCGTTCCGCTTAGACCGCGATCGCCTAGTGCGTTCCACCTTTAGATGGCACTCCACATAAGTGGATAGTTGGTCGGCCACCCGACAACCTTAAAAAAAAAGTAGATAAAAATCGTCACTACTGTGAATTACATCATTTAAGCGGTTTTTAACATAAACGGAGAAAAGTTGATAATAATATTGATAAGAGAATGAGCATAACACTTTTTTATTAGCTTTAACATGGTGTACTCGGCTTGCCATAGGACGTTTCGTTTTCTTGCAATAATTATCAACTTTTTTTTTCAATAGGACGTTGTCTTACGATGTACATATTCGTGCAGCATATTAAATTCTGTGTTTGGTAATATATCACTTTTGGCAGTTAGATCACGTCACACGCACATTTCAACCGCCATCAAGACAATTTTCTTAACAACTGACTGAAAAGAAATAGATATTTCTTATGATAGAACATGCACATGACTTCATTGATAGGAATTGTTCCAGTTTTAAGCGAGACACCTAAGTTATCCTGAGCACCCTGTATAATATGGCAACGAAAATTTGGTTGGTAGGATTTTTTGGAGTCCTGATCAAGAATTCGTGGGAATTTTTCGAATCAAAAAATCCCTAATATGATTTTAGGCCACATAAATTGTATCGTAGTCGGCCACGGTTTCGAATTTTAGAGAACGGCAGGTATGTCCAATATAGACTTTTTGAAAGTGTATCCAACAAACAAAGTTTATTGAAATCGGTCACACGGTAGGCATGTTACAAGCTTGTTCCACTTTTAAGCGAGACACCCTGTAAACTAATATAAATTCGTTTTCATAAAAATAGCAAGTTATATTACTTCATACAAAACAGTATTGCATATAACTTTCTTAAAAAAGGCTGTAAATACGTAGCTATACTTAAATCATGTAGTACTTAGTTCTTGAATTATTGAAAAAATAAAATACTTCATTTTTCATTTATGTTCAAAACTTCTACTTTAATGATCAACGTTTTAATATAAAAATTTAACAGTCTGGCTAACAGCTGTGATCTTTATTAGTAACAGGTTTTTTTTTTCTGAAATTAATTCAACTAAAAGCTACTACCTTTTAAAAATGTTAACTAAACTAAATTTACCTACTCAAAAATTCAAATTACGTTCAGTCTGACTAATTTACATACCTATAGGTATCAAAGTTATATGTGTCTATTTTTGTTTATACTGCTAAATTTAACCCAAGGTTGAGAAAAGTTGTTTTATAACATGATTATTTATTTGTCACCTCTTTATTTTACTCATTGGAGTTCAATGCGGAATCTTTATTGATGACATATTGAACGCACTTTCTAATATACAGGTAGGTGCTATTACACAGAATAGCAATGTTTTCTAATATCAGTAGGTATTTTACAACGTGAAATTCTAAGGATAAAGAAGGAACGGATAAATGAAGATAAAAGTTAAATGATAAATATATTCGTCGTTGTTTCAGTAATGGCACTAAGTTGCAGACGAAAATTCCTGAAAAGATTGATATTCAGGGTGAACCTTAAATAAGTACAAATATTTTAAATGTAGGTGTACTTCGTCTTATATATTAGACTAGCTAATGAAAGTCTTTATTAAAAATATTTATGGATATTAAGAAATACACATTTTGAGGACCGCTGACGAGATAGAGCGCTAATGAATCTAATAAACCATATGACCTGCTGATAGTTAGGTTGCCATATCGCCTCTATCTCCGCATTTATTTGACGTTATATGCGTTATATCCTACGAGCTCAAATAAGTATAGTAATCATCATTTTTTATTGAAAACGAATTTGTTCATAAGGTTTTCGTTAGTATTATTGTGCCAGTGATTTATGAAAAATGTCAGAATCTTCTGCATAACAACGTTAAATTGGAAGATGATATAGAACAATTATAAAAAATCGCGATTGCCGACAAAATCTGAAGATAAATATGAAAAAGCGTATCGGTTATTTGAATATTGAAGTTATCAAAAGGGAGTAACTGTTATCACTGAGGCAGTTCTACTAGCCTATTTTCAACAAAAATCCTCTCTTCGTCCGTCACTAGTTAAGCAGTCAAGATTCTTTCTAGGACATAGAAATGGAAAATGTACAAGACAGCAGGGTTGACTACCAAAAAATCAAAATTAATTATTCTACGCGCCATCTAGTGTCTGTATACCAAATTTCGTCGCACTGGCTATAATGGTTTCTGAAATATAAGCACTGAAAGTCTTAGAGGAAACAGCCGATACAGAAGAGTCCGTTCAGCAAAAACTTCAAGTGGCCTAAGAAATATTGGGTCAAAGAGAGATCAATTACAAACTCGGCCTCTACTTCATCAAACACATGCGCAAGGCTTTGCATAACTAATTTTAAAAAAGTTACATATAAAAGTTATAATAATAATAGGAAATGATTTATGTTGGCAAGAAATAAATAGTTAGTTAGTTCAAAGATTATGATTATGTAATTCTTGCGTGCGGGAAAAATTTTCCGCCACTCAAATTAGTTACTAAATGTACAACTTTTCAGAACACTATTAAAAAAAAGTATATAGGCCCTATTACCCACGTTTATCCGCATTTTCTTAAAATATGGTTCTGAATAAATCATAATTGTTAACAAAATGACTTCCATGCATTCCTTTGTTCGCATTCTTGAAACCATTGAAATTTGCAACTTTTGCTGGTGCAGCAAGTGTGCAACTCGGTTTTCCCGATTTCCTAAAAACCGAGTCATTGCTCAAACGGAACTAAATAGCCTTTCAATTGGCCCCACCGTGTCCGCCTTTTTTCTCACGGCGACTTTTCATGTCTGCTCCCTTCCGTCACCGGCTGACGTTCAGCGCGTTCTTACCTAGAAATCGGCCATTGTTTATTCTTCTTTGTGAAATAATGGAATAGAAAGGAAATTGTACGCGGCCGTTTTCTATAATACAGATGGCTCAGATGCCCATAGGCGCACGTGTGAGAAATGAACTAATAAAGGTGTTTGTTTCAATTATTTTTCTTATTATTTTCTCTTCTTAATATTCTTAATTCTTAATATTTTTATCTAAAGCTCGCACTTCGTTCGCAGATCTCAGGTCCAGACTTGGCGACGATTTAATAATATACTTTATTTATATTAAAGCCAATTTAATGTTATTTATGCCAGCAAATCAAGAGAGAACATCCAATTTATTTATTTGCATGGACTCGATTCTCGAATTTAGTCAGAAAGTGACGAAAATTCTCGTGAGAAAATGGAAATCTGTATTCTTGACCATTATCGTTGTAGTTATTTCCCATTAAAAATAGAAGAATTATTTCACATGGTTTTTATAAAAGGAATGTAAAGTTTCAAGAATTGTAAATATACATGCGGAATGAATTCCCACCAGAATTTATATCACTGCATTCGAGAATGGAAGTCCTGGGCCTCGATTCTCATATCTCTACTGACAATTGTCGAGTGCGACAATTAAAAATAAAACTAAATTTATTACTAATAACGACTTTCGTCAGGTTAGTACCCGCCACCGACAAGATTTTTATATACCTTTTAGGGAACTAAATGTCACTAAACATTCACCAAGCTGTTTGGGCCTTAAGATTGTTAACAAGTTGCCAGGTGACATAAGAGACTGTAATACCTTATGTCAGTTTAAAAAGCTACTGAAATTTTTCTTACTGGGTCTATGTCCATATAGTTTGGATGAATATTTTGGATGAAAATGTGTATTTTGACTTCTTTTTTACTTGTATGTGCATTTATGGCTTGTCGTATTAGTGTTTAGGTTTTCTTTGACGCATCCTTATACAATTGTACATATTGTCTCTGGGAATAAATCAGATTATTATATTCCTTTAGCCAAAACTGTCGATTAGATGGCATGAATAAGATTGAATTTGTTTTAATATAAATAAAGTATATTTGGCTACATCTGGAGTTCCTCAAGGGTCAGTTCTCGGTCCATTATTGTTACTAATATTCATAAACAATAACACCTCGACCTTAGACTGTAACACTATTCTTTACGCTGACAATTTGTCTGTGTGACATATTAGGGACTGTCTCTTACTTCAAACCGATGTAGATAAAACTAGTTATTGATGCACTACAAATTCACTGCTTTTGAACTTCTCTAAATGCAGTTCGATGACTTTCAGTCGAAAAACTAATCCTGTTGTATATGATTACTCCATCGATGACAATTTGATTGGGAAATGTATCTATATTAAAGATCTAGGTGTAACTTTCGATGTCAAATTAAACTTTATCCAGCACATCAACAACATTCAACGTGAAGCATTCAGAAACCTTGGCTTCATCTTGATAAACTCTCAGCAGTTTACAGGAACGCTTGTCTTTCCTAAACTAGAATATGCCGCGTGGAATTCAGCATACCAAGTTTATGTTAAAAAGTTGGAAAGTCTTCACCGTAAATTTGTGAAATATCATTGGTTTAAATCGGACTATTTTTATCCACCACAAGGAATACCGCAGGACACTTTACTTGGACGGTTCCTATCGCGACGTATGTGCAATTCAGTGATATTCCTTCATAAAATTATTACTGGATTAATTGACTGCCCGGAACTATTAGCTAATTTGCACCTTTACGTTTCCCGGTCTGCCACCCGATCTTCGTCGTTATTTTATCTTCCCACGCCTAAAACAAATTTATTGAAATATTCTCCATTATACACTATTGTTAATAATTACTCTCAGATGCGGAGCTCTGTTGACATTTTTCACGATAATGTATTGCATATTAAAAGAATTTTTACTGGTCATGATTTGTTTTGTTAGTTTTAATTTTAATTATGGTCTGTTTCTGTGCTCTTGTGTCTTTCATTGGTTTTGTTTCGTAAAATTTTTTCGTTATATTTTATATTTTAACAATAGTTATGTAAAGTCCGGACCTGAGATCTGGAAGTACTGGCTTTAGATATGGCATTATTCCAATTTTAGCAATTTGTATATCCAAATCAAGAAGATTAAGAAGTATTCGTAATTTTCAAAGAAGATAGAGGAGGAATTTTCAAATTGTAATGAGAAATGTTGCATTAAAGTAATTATCTAAAAGGAAAAGTGCGCTCGTATTTAGATATGTAATAGGAAAGTAAATTTACTTACATTTTCAATACTTTCACGTATATGCTTTTCTTTTTTTTTTGGAAAATTGCTCAGCAAATAATAAACCTAATAATTGCTAATACTCTAGTACCTAGTATCACCTAAAAGGTGACACGTTTCTGTGTGTATTCTGTAGCTTTAAAATTAAAAAATCAACCTTGTGAGATACTACTTTCACTATAGGCAATCTATATTATAATTTTTCGTAACAAAAAGAAATGTTGGACATTTATAAAAGACTTTCCATTACCACGCGAATTTTAAGACCCTGGAACGGACTTGCTGGAAAATCCACCAATTGACTGATTTGTTATATAACCACCAAATTCCACGGTCAGCAATCGCTGTCAATAGAATCGCTATTTTGTCAGGTGATTTCATTGATTTTTTTTAAACGGTACGTTAAGGAAATAATTCGTTCGTGACAGTTATTATCTTAACTGTTTGGTATTTTTTAGGCAATAAACGGTGTTTTACAATTAGTAATACGTTGCGTATGCTTGAAACTATTAAAAAGTAGCTACAATTTCTTTTTAAATTTTGATGTAACAAATTTATAATTTTTTTAAAACTAATGCATTACATCTAATGATACACCTCTCCAATTTTTCATTGATATTGATAATTAGTAAATATAATACGAGTAGAATCAATATATGCAGAAATGTACATTATGAAAAATTGAAAACAAAAACATTTTACTATATTTAGAACACATTTTTAACCATTAAAAATAATGGTATCCGGCTTTTCTTATATAACGAAACTTTATTTCAAAAATAAAAAATATATTGTCTACGATGTTTTTAAACAAAGGATATTTGTTTTTTATAGGATTATCAATATTGTGTGAAACTTAACTACTCTGCGGACTAAAGCCCCGACCAACGCTGAATTGCACCTACAATATCTATCAATAGACTCTTTATTATTAGCTTTTGCAATTTTGTTACTGTATTGCCAATTACCCTACAATTCCTATCAATGATGTCATATGTGTGTTCTCTGATATCAAACATCTAGGTATGCTAATGAATAATTCCATATACAAAGCTGTATTCAATAATTATATAAGATATAAATTAGTCTAGCTATTTTACTGTGGGAGTTTGAAAATTCAACCAGAATTGATGAGATCTGATCTATTTCTGCATTTTTAGGACTTCTGCAGGATAAATACATAAATAAATAGGTGAATATTATGTCTAATTTAAAATGTCAATCGCTTTTGAGATTGTCGAATTTATAGATATAATAATTTTTATAGATATTTGACTCAACTTAAAGAAGGCCACCTGACTTTTCTGCATAGTCTAAAGTGAAAGTGTAATAATTAATTTTTCTTAAACAAATTTATATTTCAGAACTATCACAAAAAAAAATTTACATTTTATCAGTAGCAGTTGGTAATGAAACATTGAATTGTAATGAATTGGCGATTTTAGATGATAATAGTATATCTTTTTTCATATGTGGAATTCTGAGGAACTGTTTCTCTATTTCCTTGGCACATATTATGCAAAAATTACTGTAATAAAATTTCTAAATAAATAATATACTTGGCACAATGAAATTACTAAATGATTTTTAAAATTGAAATTCCTCATAGCCACAATAGATGATGTCTAACCTTTCTGATCTGATCTTTTGAAATGAAATTAAAATGTCTATATGTAAAATATATTAATATATCTACAAATACATCTTTTCAAGTCAAAGTAATGTATAAATTAGTGATTCTCAGAAGTCACTTATTGATGACCTTGGAAAGATTTCGGCAGTTTTTACATGATAGTGTGAAAATATCGGCTATAGTGGAGAAAACCTAACCTCAAATACAATTACATATGTTTCAAAATCGCACTAAGAATCGTAGATATAGACCTCTAGAATACAGGGTGAACCTTAAATAAGTACAAATATTTTAACCAGCAGTACAGCTCACTGTATAGAACACATAATTAATAGTCTTTTTACAAAAAAATCAGGAATAAAAAAGTTTAATTTTAAATAAATTTCGTGATTTTTCAATAGAAAAATTTTTGGGGACCGCTGATTTATGAAAATATTAAGATTCTCTACTCACAATCATAGTTATCCAGAATTAGTTCTTTATCCATTTTTACTACACTCCGATTGATTTATCACAATACGTTATTTTTATCACTATCACTGGTTAACAATAATTAACAAATATGCTTTTAGCAACGGGCATTAAAGAAACTATTAGCTTAGTTCGGTTTCAGAAGATGCAAAAGTATCTCATATTAACTTTCAATTTACGTGTATTGAAATTATCAAATCCCTTTCCACAAATATAACATTTGATTGCACTTGCCACAGCTTATTTCTTTGTCTTAAACCATACTAGTGCACTGGTATCAATATCAACATAACCTCTATCAATCCTAGAGCCTAAAGGATGGGGCTTGTGCGGGACAATTCGCCTACTGCTCCTGACACCTGCCTGTTATCTGTGCCTACAACATCAGTTTCTTTTTGCATGCGATTGATGCTGCTTTTAAATATTTTACTTTGTTTTCTCTTGATATTGAACGCATACATCAAGCTATTTTGTTATTTCATGTTTTGTGTTTATTTTCAAAATATGTTTCATCCACTACGAAACTACGAAGTACGAAATGGTTAGCACTGACGTGCTGTTGTTTGAGGTTATGTGGTGGAAATTAACTAAGATGTTGTGTGAAAATTATAGTTTTTTGTTATTCTTCATAAAATAATTTAAGGGGACAATTTGTGATAATCTTTCTGACAGTGTACAATGGTATTAACTGAAATATGGATAACTGTTAAAATAGTTGGTTTTTCAGTAAGTAGGTGAGCTTTTATGCACGTTTATGGATATTTTTTTAAGATCATTTAGGTAACTTCTTAAACTCTTTAACTGACAGTATGAAACTTGAGAAAATTCATATTTTAATCTTTTATGATAATTTTACTTTACTTATTGCTAAAAACGAGTGTTTTTAAACTAAAAACCACGGTAAAAATTGAATTTACTTTAAAAAATTATTTATCTTACAGAACCTCGCAACCTCGCCTTAAGTAAATCATATGGTTTATTTTATTAGGTTACCTCAGTGGTCTATTTGGTCAGCGGTCCTCAAAATGTGAGTATTTAAAAAAAAAATAATATCCGTAAACATTTGAAATTTTAAAAAATGACTTTCACTAGACTTATCTACATGACGAACTACAGCTGCAGTTAAAATATTTGTACTTATTTAAGGTTCGCCATGTATCTCTTTTTTTAAAACATCCTGCACATTCAGCGGCAAGTTCTTCCAGATGGTGTAACTAGGAAATTTAACGCGCCAAATTAGTGGCATAAGTATCGTTTTTAGAATTTATCCGCCATATGTTAACAATTAAACCTTTCACCTAGACGCCACTGCCTCGTCTATTTCGTTATTTTCTCATTGTGCGCTTTCAGTTCGTATATTTGTACAGTTTCCATGTTTTAATTCGATGTTAATGGCTATTTCACTTGGGAGAACCCGTACAATGCTCTCTCATTTTCTATGAGACTGGCTCTGTTGGCTGGCTACGGTTTCGCAACGTGAGCAGGGTTGTTGCTATTGCGATTATCCGTTTAGTCCTAGTTTTGTGTCGTAAAATCCATCGCGGTCGTCGACTATTTCCTCCGTTCTCGATTCTACACACCACCGTAGTCCGCGTGACAGCAATAACCAATAGAAACGCTTGTAATCGTACCCGAGATTGTCCGAAACATTTTTTCTATTACTATCATCGCCGCAGATGGAACTGGACACCAAAATGTTGCCAACTGTTTATTTGTCAAAAAAAAATTGTGATTGTGTAATCAATATTAGGAAAGGACTTTACAATATTTATCCACCACCACTATACAGGGTGTCCCAAAATAGTAGGCCATACCATTAACCACATATTCTTTGGACAAAAATAAATGTGACTTTCTTTTTGCCATTTTTTATTTGGGCGTCCCAGTTTCAATATACAGGGTGTTAAAGTTACATTTTAAAAAACTGTTTTTGTTAATAATCCCATTGTTTTGTAAGATACACACTGGAAATTTTGCACGTACTTTTATATATTCCGGCATACTTATCATGTAATGTTGGTGAAAAAAATCGAAAGGCGAATTGCGATAACTTTTATCCCCTCCAATTATTTCTAAGTACGCCTATGCAGCTTTTTCTTGAAATATCAAACGTAGAATTTTCTTCTGATCATTTTATCTCTTATCTCTATTAGCAAATATTTATTCAGTAAGTATTACGATTTGCTAAGTTGCCAAGGCATTGTAATAATAGGTATATCCACAAAAGTTCAGTTTCACTTGAAAATGATAGTGAATGAATAGATTTATGGGCACTACAAATTGGCGTTTTTCTTCAAAACCGAGCATTTAAACAAAAAATTGCATAGGCGTACCTACTTATAAACTCTAACACCCTGTATATTGAAACAGGGACTCCCAAATAAAAAATGGCATAAAGAAAGTCGCATTATTTTTGTCCAAAGAATATGTGGTTAATGGTATGGCCTTCTATTTTGGGACACCCTGTATAATGCCTATATCTCACTTGTACTATAAATAACTATTAACACACCAGTGAATTAGAATTCATAATACCACGCTTCGATTTCATAGCATTTTATTTAGAATTATTAATATTAACATTTATCTCAATAATGATCTTGCCACTTTGACCGGGAAAATTCAATCGATATGGAGTTTCTGAAGGACTGGTGGGGTCCACAACTTTGCCTAGTTAATCTGCAATATAACTTTCCTCTACCGTAGTCGATTTCCAACCATCATGATGTTTTACAGTGGTAATATCACCCCTAGCATTGGCCAGTAATGTTGTCGAAGAACGCCTCATTTCATGTCCGGTAAAACTTTCTGGATCAGAGAGCCCAAGAAAAGCAGCCACTTTTGAAAACTTTTTCGAAATTGTGTTGTAGGTACACATTTTCCAGCCATATATCGCAAGAAAAATTATTCAAAGGCATTTTAGGTCGCAGATGTATTTTCGACACATTTCTACAGCGTTGACTGAAAAGGCTTTTACCATGATCATGAAAGTTCTTGAAATATTTGTTTTCGTATCTGGATGAAATCGTATAGGCAACTGCCTTTGTCTTGGACATGGGTGATATCCAAAAAGGTTAATTTATTGCATCGATAAGCACCTGCGACTCCCATGATCGTTGCAACCTGTAAAGGGTTCAAAATAAAGCGCTCAATGTATAAATTGAAATATTAAAATCGTGTATTTTCTACCTTAGCTTGTCAATATTCACCGTGCTTCCGGTGCTTTTTTCAAAAATTCTTCAATTCGGTTTATTCCAGTATCTTTGCCTTCTTTGGTTTATAATTTCTTGCATGTTAACCGAGAAAAAAATTGTAAAATTTACTCAAAAACTGTTATATTAATATTTTTCACGGTTATACAGGGTGTCTCAGGCATTGCTGGCATCCTTAGAAGGGGTGATTGTACAGTCAAAATAAATGAGATTTAACCAAATATACTATTATTATAATATAATTTTAATTTAAATTGTTTTCTCTTATTAATTATGACACAATAAATAAGTCAGTAGCAATTTTTATCTTTCAAATTTGACAGTCGACCAAATAAATTTTACTTCAGCTGTCTCATAAAAATAGTACGTAGGTAATTTTTAAATAAGCTAATATTATATTACTTAAAAAACGCAAATAAATAATGATGGAAAACCTCGGAAAAAAAAATATTTTAAAGAATGTTATTGAAATTATTGTCACATTCCATTACTAAATGCTAATAAATTAGAAATATCTATATAACAATGCTAACACTTTATACGACAAAATAGCATTAATCAGTAAACAATATAGACATATATACCCTATGTCGGCCATATTTTTGGCACGTGTTCTAGAATGCTCTATTTGAATGGCCAATAGCGATGACATTAAATACAGACATCTGTTCAATACAAATAATTTCCCAAGCACACTTCTAGTACATATGTCGTTACGATTTATCGTTACGTGTGTAATCGGCATTAGTAATAGCGAGAAAATATTTTCCTTTTGCAACACATGTCCTGTCACAGTTATTTCTCATTCCTGAGAAATCGTGTCTGCCACATCTATATTCTCTAGGCCTAGACCGCCTAGACCACCTATTCCACATTCTATTTATAGCAGCCTCGTCATGGCATGACAGTTTCCTTCGCACCTGTGATACTGCCTGAATCGAAATTATCTAACTAGGAAACATTGTAACAGGCAGTAAAATAAAATAAAATTTCATATATTTTTCTCAGACATAGGGCCATAGGATTTATTTTTCTTTACTTTTGCTAATTAAGAAGTTACTCGACGCTTAGCACGTCTATATTATTTGTAGTTTATGGAGAAATAACACGAAAATTAACATTTTAACGTGTAATTTATACGTGCTTATTTTAATTATGAATCTATTTATGAAGTATAAACTCCGTAAGTATGCTGTGCTTCGCACACTATTACAAAATACTCGGTTTGTTTTATGATAATACTTATTTTGTTTGTAAGCACGACTTGATACTAGAAACGTAAATACTCGTAGCTCTGTTCATGGGCGCCGGCAGAAAAATATTCAGGGGGCAACAAAAATAACGTGCAGGTAGTTTTTCCTAAATTTTAATGAAAAATAAAAATAACTTAAAACAAGAAACTTTGCTGAAATCTTTGGTGCTATAGCAGATGACTTACAATCCTAAATAAAATAACAAGGAATATTACACCTGCAAACGTGATCAAATCATAAAAAATATCATAAAACTTACATTCTAAAAAAACATAGAAACAAACAAAAACAAAAGTAACAAGAAATGCCTGTAAAAAAATTCTAACCTAGACAACAGCATTTTTATGAAGTAAGGCCTAGTTTTTTAATTAAAAACCACATATTCAAGACCTACCAGAATGTATTTTGGAAGCAACAAATATCGCAAAATTGAGTTTATTGCCTGCCAAATCTAGACACCGATATGAGCCGGAGCATGCGGTGTGCGATTTAATAAAAAGCGTTGTGGAATTTAGACCCAAAAAGCATAAGTTTGAATTAAAAAAGGATTAACAAAATTCCTGAATGAGGCATCAGATGAAGTGTATTTGATGATAAAACTCGTTGCCATTTTCAGATTGGCTGTTACCTGCCGCAGGGATGAGCTGACAAAAATGACTATTGATGACATCGAAAAAAAAAATCTATTTTTTTTTTAATGTGTTGTTTAAATATAAATAAAATCTATTAACCTTAAAAATCTACGAAGTGTTTTTACGAATAATCGCAAAAAAACGCGTCCGATAAGAGTGAAAATTTACTGTGTCTTGTCAAATTGTAAAGACAAAGCACAGAATACCTACCGACTTTTTGATTTCTTCTGATAACACTATGAAAATTTTGTTTTAGTTAATCCATTTTTTCTTGAAAACCTTACAATTTTTTAAAATTTAACAAGAGTAAAAAAATGTTTTAAATTAAATTCTGTGCAGGATATTATCATTATTTTTTAATTGGATCAATGGAAAAAAGTTTGGTATAATTTTAGGAACGGCTCACCCTCAATGAACACCTTGTAGTGTTTCAATTTACTTGAGCTCATAATCAAAGAAGACCAATAATAAACCAAAATATTTATCCCCACTTTGAAGGTCTGTAAGTCAGCCTGTGAGCAACTTTATTTATATAGGTATGGTTGGTTAAATTGCAATATTTGCACCTGTTCCGTGTCGGTTCTTATGAACGCCCTGTATATAAATGTAATATTTTTTTAACGTTAACTTCTATTAATCGGTTATGTCAAAGAGTAATTTTATAGTAAATTATTATTTTTATTATACATATATTGTTGAAATCAAATCTGTGAATAAGTTTGCTTATTTTTATTCCCTTTCCTCGTTGATTTTTTCAACTGGCGCCCTTAGTTTTTCTGTGTTTGAAAAATTTAAAATAAATGACAAGAAGAAGATACCCACAACCCGAATACAAACAAAATTGCTCATTTACAACTAGTCCAGATCATACTACCATCTGAAATCGCTGCGTATTTAAACTCCTAATACAGTTGTATACAGGTCACAGTTTAAACCGTTCTTCGGCATTAATATTAGCCAATTGCGTGCGAAGAAATAACCGCCAGACTTGGGGGTTGAAAATCGATATTTGTTGTTGAGGGTTAGGGACTTGGAGAAATCAAGTATAAATAAAAGGAATACAAACTTAGCCATGAACCACTCCGTCAAATTCGTTGGAATTAGACAGCGTGTTCAAATATACCCTCCTACTCGGATCAATCTACCATTGTACACTCAAGTAATCGGTTAGCATATGTTAGTAACTCGGAACAGATTTCTTAAAATAAAAAGTAAAAAAAGTAACTCTAATCTGCAGAAAAAGTATCCAAAATGTAACCTTAGGAATCACAATTAAAGTAATAAGAAACAGTCACTAGCTTTCTAAAACCGTATTAATGTAACACATTCCGTAGGTATGGATGTCATTACTTCAAGCTTAAAAAATAATTCAACTGAAACTGAATGTGTTTTTATAATTTATAATAAATACTAACAATTGTTTAAAAAATATATTTCAAATAGAATATTTATTTCTATATTTTTACAAAACATAACAAAATAATAAATATCTACTATTAACAGATTTTTGTAACAATGTAATAACATTTTTCTTTTTAACAAAACAAAATATAAATCGATTTAACTTAAATTTTCTTTTCTTTGGCTCATTTGCTTCGTATGTTTTCTTTCTATTTTTGTCAATTTTATCTTTTAAACTACTTACTGGGAAAATACATTAACTCTCGACATAATCTGCATGCGCATGCTCAAATTAGAATTTTCCACGTTTACGTTATACGGATGTACGTGGGCTCACGGGTCTTTGCGTAACGTAAACAGAGACGTATACGTGCCGAAGAGGTGGCCGAAAACTTCCGAATCCACAGAACAGAAAGAGCAATACTCGTAGATTAAAGTAATAATCATCGTTTCTGAATAATATAATTCCGTGATAACTTACCCTACTTATACTCATTTTTGAAACACGAATCTTACTATACGTAAACGTGAAAATTACACGTTCTACGTTTTACGTATCATAATCGACAATCGACTTAAACTCTCTATTATAAGTGGATTTGTTGTCATGTGAGATGCGATAATTCATATTTGTAACGTTCACGTTTGCCAGTTGACAGCATTGAGCACAGATCAGAAAAGATTATCACGGAGTAGAAATATAACAAAGATTGTCCAATGAAATTAGTATGGACCCAATTACATTACCCAATAATATTCCTAATCGCCATTCAATCATACCAATGCGCAATACGGTCTATTCTCACACGCTTCCTTAGTGTCATCGACAATCTGAGAAAAAGTATCTTTAGTAACAAAATGTGCAAAAATGTAACTTTTAGGGACTTTTTTTATAAAAAAAGTAACTTTTTACTAAAAAGTAACTCCGTTCCGAGCCCTGTAACTTGCAAAATGCCTCTAACTGTATATTTAATATAAACATTATTAAACAAATAATATGTTTGCTTCTAACAAATGTTCATGCTATGTGTTTTTTTTCTTTAGAATATATAATCATATTATGTTTCTTTTTCATTAAAACAAATGTTCATGCTATTAATTTTCTACTTTCGACACGTTGTCCAATTGTGCCAATTATGTACAAAAATCCAGAATAATTGATGAGAACATCCAGCATCAAGATATTAAAAGTTATCAAAACTAATGTCTATGTACTCAAAATTATTTTCTATTCGTCCCAGTGAAAGACGACAACGAATCAGTGTCAGTGTTGCCATCTGTAACTGTATAAAATACTAAGCAAGTCACACAAAGTATGTATATCTACACAGCACTCGGCGAAATATTTACTATTATATACTTTATAATTTTCCTTTTAAAACATATTTGAAAGAAATGCCTATTACGCTTATGTTACTCATTAAACTGTGAATTTGCAGCAAGTAATAGCAGTCATTAATAATGTCTCTAAGTGCCTATAAAAGTATTTACAAGTTGACCACTGAGAAAAGCCATATTGAATTGAATTAACTACCTACATACATTCTTTGTGCGTGAGATTATTTTACAATAAAAACAATAATTTTGTTTGAGATTATAGTTTATAGTAAAATTATTAAATTTCAAATTTCCTGTGGTTGAACAATGCACATATTTACTATAAACACAGGAATTAGTGGCATGCATATCTGGCAATTTTTTAAAATTTGAGTTAACGTTGGCTTTCGTAACTTTAAAGATAACCTTTTCATATTATCAAGTGTTATGATATAATTACTAATAATTTTCGAAATATAATAATAGTTAAGAACTACGTATGTCAGTAACAAAAAGAAAAGACTGATGTATCTGCAATAATAATAAAAAAACAGTACTGGTACTTCTCATAATATGTTACCATTTTACAAATGTTACCTGAAGGATCGTCAGCAACATGTAGAATTTTCTGGTCAACAGTCCCATCAGGGGCACCACAAGGTTCGGTCATTGGACCATTGCATTTCACATTTTTATAAATGATATAATTAAGTAAATGTTAAGTAGTTTTTGTGTGCAGATGACATAAAAATATATAATAGAATTGATTGCTTTAACGACTGTATTAATTTACACAATTTAAATACATGGTGCTCCGTTAACAAGTTAGAATTAATTGTGAAAATATGCAATGTTCTTACTTTTACACTTAAAAATAGCACCATATAATGTCATTATAAATTGAACGATGTTATTGTTCTCAGATCACTTATACATTTTGTGATCTAGTGATAACATTTGATAATAAAGTATCCTTTACACTTCATATTCAGAATATTACTTCCAATGGATTTAAAAAATTGGGCTTTGTAATTTGTAATATGAACTTTTTCCTTCCACTCATGTTAAAATATACATATAGATTGTTTACAACGGATTCAAAGACGTTTCCTAAAGTATTTATGTTATACGAAGGAAGGGGTTTATCCAAATATTGGATATCCTTATGAGGTTACTGCATAGATTTTGTATCACTAGTCTGGTGGCGCGAAGTGTATTGGCTCAACAAATATTTCTATATAAAATGCTGATAAACGTGTTTTCGAAAACTACTATTAAATTATCTCATCTACTGCCAATGCCCTTGGGTTATTATACCTGAAGGCAGTTTCAATAACTGTTTTATTTTATGTATTTCCAAAGGAATCTGGAATTTCGAGTGATTGAACAATTTGTAAACGTCGATAAACTGATAAGGTATCGGTACTGTACGTATTATCCAAGCCATTTACGAGGTCGGCATCCTTGCACGATGGTGTGAACGGAAGACCGATGTTGACTGTCGACTCTTGGTACACACAATATACACTTCCAAGTTGCTGGTCACTAAACTCGTAAAGGTCGCTACAGACGTTCATACCTTCTTGACAAGTGTACCCGTGCAAGTATACATGAGCGTGTTTAGCTATAAACTTGTGCAAGCATTTCGACTTGTGCAAGTAAAATCAGAGGTCTACCATAACAGAAACGAAAGAGAGGCTGCATACAAGACTTACACAATAGCATGTGAATACGTTTTCCTCCCAAAAACCACTTTTTACATCACTAATGACGTTTTTGCTTTTGTTTTCTTTAAGCACTATAACGAACATCGTAAGAGCTATTAGATATTGTCTTTGTCCACCGTTAAAAAATAAAAACAGTTTAAGATTCAGCTTCATGTATAATTGCGCAAGTATACTTATCAAGTATACATGAGAGTTTGTAGCGACCTTAAGTTTCTGCCTAATTGACTATTTTTGTCAGAGATTTGTTAAATCCACGGATCTAGAAAATATTCAATTCAAATTTAAACTCCCGTCAAGATTAGTGCTTTTGGTTTTGAACTTAATTGTCTTAGTGCCACGGTCTAAAAAATTTGGATAACTGTGATTTTTGTCATATGAGTCATGAGCTCGGTCATGGGACGTTTCTGTTTGTCAACAGTGAAAAATAATTAAAATTTATGTAATAATTCGACTGACACGATTAGTCTTTCTTTATTATACAAATTAATAAAATTGATAGCAATTTGGTGTTTATCTTTGCTTTTTATTTAATTACCGAAGCCTTATGAACCTATAGTGGTTGTTAGGCTTCCTCGACCGGTGCTATTATTTGATATATAGTGGTTTTCCGAGTTGTTGGCCATGACCTGGGTAACTGGTCGCTGCCAGTCACAGACTTAAAGCCGTAAACTGATGACCGTAGGAGTCGTAATACCAACAGCAGGAGCCGAAATCAATATATGGACAGGTCAAATAATCCCAATTAAAAATATGGATGTGCACTTTAAGTTGCTGACAGCAACCAGTTACCGAGGTCACGGCATAACAACCCGGAAAACCACTATATACCTTATGAACTTTATTTTTGATCATTTGGTCGCTTTTGGTTTGGTTAATTAAAATCTCTGTAATGCTAATAAAATCCAACAAAAATGTCATTACTAACATGAAAATGCTTTAATTTTTGTTAGTTAGCAAGGCAAAAAATAAACAATAATTAAATATAAAAAGGTATTATAGGTGGTATTATGAGAAAAATATTGATTACCTACTTTTTTTGTTATAATATTGTAATTGATGGTCATTATTTCCTTTTCTTGCATCTGAAGTACTTTAAGACAATTGGTAACATGTCAAAATTTCTTGAAATTGTCGGTGACATCTTCAAACTTTTGAAAATACAACAAAACATTACTTCCCAATTGGCCAACTTACTATCTGCTCAATGAGGGGTTTAACACATACACACTTGATACAGGGATCGCCTTTACCACAATTTTTTGCATTTTAGAAAAGTTAGATTATGTAAAATTTCAATTTATACAAGAAAGGTTCTCTTAGTAAATTTGTTAATATACCGTCATGTTGTGACATAGATCAACACAAAATTCAGGCACATTCAGGTTCATTGATATTTCATATCTATGAGCAAAAGTGACATTCATTTTGCGAAAATGTTGTTATTTATGGAATTAATTCAAATTAACTGAAATGTTTTAAAATACAGTAATTGTAATCACTTGATTTGACCTCCTTTCTTGATTCAAAATTCACGATTGCTTGAAGTAAAAAAAGTGAAACATTTATATGTATTTATTTTACAAATCATTGCAGTAACTAAATTTTATGAATTCCTATAGCAGTTACTATTGTTTACAAAGAAACCAGATATATGAAAATATAAAAAAATATTACCTACATATAACATGGTCACTTGAACAAAAATTAAATTCTACTCAAAGTATAAGTCGAGGTATAAGTATGCGATCAAAATGAGATGCAATGCTTTACAGTAGGTATTGTTTCAAACTAAATGCATTTCATCGTTACCAACTAAACAAATTCTTCAGCTCTATCTTTTAGAGATAAAAGTTTCCATCACATGTAGTCGTTTATGTCGATGAGTTGTCTATAATAGTCATATACTTATTAAATGTCACTATCATCATAGAAGAAATGTTTTCATCTCAGTTTCAAATATTGAGCACGAGTCATATCAACTCTATCACAATACACAGCCACTATAGGTGTCTAGGTTCATTCAGATGCTGCTTGATGGTAGGTCATCAAGAGTTCCATCACATCAATCCTGAATTTCAGCTTCTGTTCCGTTCTCAGCTGCTGCAAGGTGGGCAACAACGACTTGAAAAAGTTCATATCATCGTTGTCATGGCCGTCATTGTCGTTCATTTCGGGTAGGAGAGGATCCACGTTGGTTATCAATTCTTCCTCTTCATCGAGTCCAGGCGTCGTTTGTTGCGAATTGACGTCGTGCTCCATTTCGAGGAGGTCCTGTTGCGTGAGTTCAGCCTCCTCTTCGTCTTCTTCTTCTTTGACGTTGCTTTTCGAAATGGTTTCAAACGGTGGCCTTCTGGTTCTCATCCTGGGATTGATGACCCTCCTCAGAAATGACATCTGGTTGTAGTAAATGTAGGACCTTATCGGTTTGGATCTTTTCGTTTTGTCCATCTTCATGCGAATGTGTCTAACATAGGCGTCCCTGAGGTTCTTCCATTTTAGTTGTATGTCCCTTCCTAGAAAGGAAATTATATTAAATATACGTTTCAGACAAGTAATAAATACATGGTTAACTATGATTAAGTACAAATATTTGAGAAGGGGATAGAGAAAATTAAGAATTAACGGAATTACCCTTCAAAAAAATTCTAAACCTATTTATAAAGCGAAAAAAAATGTTTTAGATACGTTGGACGCTTACAGTGTCAGAGTAGACAACCAGCAACACAGCGGTAAAATTCACTATCATGTTATAATTTAATTCCTGCATTTATGTTGTAGTTTTGTGATCTTTTTCAGTTTTTAATATCTTTTTTAATGTTAAACGTTTTATTGTTATTAAATAAAGGAATTTGTGTAAGGATAGATATTTTCCCACAATATATTTCGCCTATTTGTTTTTCTAAGTTATGGAACAAGAATGTTGCGAGTGTATTAATAGTTTTCTATTATCTATTAGTACCTACATATTCCTTTCGGTCGATTTTCTTATAATAGATATGCATTTTATCTAACTATACCTACACGAAGTATGTTTAATCGATAGTGAAATAATGAAAAACGAATGTTAAATACAGTAGCGAACTGGATTAACTGTTACCTATCTATCAGGTATTATTACTAATAAGAATGTTAATTTTTGTCGTTTCTGCATGTAGAAACGCTGCAAAATAACGATCGTATGGTAGTTGACATTGTTGCCAGATGTAAGCTATGGATCTAAACCATCTCAGTTGATGCTTATCGTAGGCCTTTGTTGCCTTTTATATATCGAGCTAAAATTCTGGAATATTTTTTTTATTGTCTTGCCTGCTTAAGCACGTGGTTAACATTTTTGTACATATTCATAGTCGATCCTGTATAGAAGACTCTACAAAATAAAATTTCAGTCGCAAATAAATAAATAGTTACCATCTTCAGTAAAGCCTACGGAACCTACCAATAATACAACATACGCAGTAAACTTAAAACAATTACAGCAGCAGCATCATTGAACACCCAGAAGTAAAAGCTACGCTATCTGACAGCAGTGACTTCCGCCACTGGCGTAAAAGTTAGAATTGGGAAAGAGCCTCTCTATCCCTGTCGTACGCCTCTGGTAGCAGCCATGAACAATTTTGTAGCATTTCTTAAAATGTTCTAAAGTATACCAAGTATGACAGGGAAGTATCAAACAGGGTTAAAGTAATGGGCAATAATAATCAAACACCCTGTAACTCCGTAATGAGCCATATTTTACCTAAGCATTATGTGTCAATTCTTCATGTTTTCAGCCCAGGATTATCCAGTTAGCGTATGTACAATTATTAATGAATCACCTTGTATAGTGCAATGTATTCTAAAGCCTTTTGTCCTTATGGATGCGAAATTCCAAATACCATTTAACATTTTCATTTTTGTCAGAAGCTCAAAATAAACTTATTAACACCACGTAATAATGAAAGTAGCAACAATATTTGTACTGTTTTGCAAAATTTCTCAAAAGTTGCGATTTTCCCGCCATAAATAATTTAAACAAATGTTGAGAAATTCGTGCAAAATTCCGTGAATTTAGCGTCCATGAGGACAAAGCTTAACTGTTAAAGTGTGATATCAGGTAGGTGGAAACATAAGGACGGCATTCTAATTTGTGGAGAGGATGGCAAGGGGGAGACATTTAAAGTAAACTTTTCATGTGCTGGGTTCACTTGACGTCAACTTATTTTTAATAATTTTGTGTGCTTTGAACTCTTTTCAAGTGGTACGCTTAGGTAATCATGCAATCCTCACCTCCGTACTCATCTCTGTGCTCCGAATTAGTCACTCTCTATTATTTTCGACCTTGGGTAATTGATAATACGAAATAAAAACTTTGGATTTTTATTATCAAAAGCCTCGGAATTGGCAAAAACTGTTGTATCACTGCTTCTACTAAAAATAATGGACGTTATATAATGCAATTATTTTTGCCATTTTCGTATATTTTTTTTATCTGATTGCCTTCAAATTTAGTACGCCTATGAAATACTCACGCACGCTTCGCCCGTCGTGCTTGTCAACAAGCTAGCGATGAGACTCATATTTTGTCATCAACAATACGCAGTTAATGGAATGACTTGCCTTTTTGTTGCATCTTATACTTATATATCGTTAGAAAAAGGAAGTAAAGTAGCCGAAAGATAAAAACATTTCTTTAAAGTACCTACATCTGAATAAGCAGCTTGAATATTTAAAATATGTACAGCTGACGCCATCTATTGCAACCGCGTTGCACCTGATGCTAACCGCAAACCACAAGGCGTCATCTGCATTCGTTCACGACACATCGAGCGATTCGCTTTCTGAAATTCAAACAAAACGCTCGCGCAACGGACAACGGACGCCACTCGACTCACCTATCTGTGCCCGTTCCTGCTCCGTCTTGTCCGCGTACTTCGGGCACATAATCTGGCACACCTCCAGCCACCCGTCCTTCTTCATCTCGCGATCCTTGTAGTCCTCCGAATGCGAGTCCCACAACGCCGGTCTCCTCTTCACGGCCTCGATGAACTGCTCGACGGCGATCATCTGCATGGCAACGTCCTGGAAATGGCCGTTTTTCGGACTCAGCGGCGGCACAGTCCCCTCCGGAGGCGAACAAACACTGCCGGGACGAGACGAGCGATCGACGACAAAAGTCGCCGTGCAGCGCCCACTACGTCGTTGCACGCGTGTCGCGCCTCGGCCGCCGCACTAGCGTACAAAAGGCGCCGACCGGTTCGGCTAGAAGCGGTCTTAAAACGAGTATCGTTTGTTTTGTCTTCTTTCCAGACTCGAAATTCAATAGGCGACAAAATCTCCGCCCGTTTGCTACGGCAGGATTTCTTATAAATAACAACATTTTATGCGGCGTGTCCCATATAAAACTTTCCACCTGAATATTGCGTTTAACATGAAGTTTTCAAAAAATTCCAAAAACATGTCGATTTCCAATTTGAGGAGGACATCGACTCACATCATTACTTATTTTGTAGTGGCAACTACAACCCTTGCGTAGATCGAGGTATCAACTGAAATTTCAATTGGCACTATAGGGCGTGTGATTATTTGAAATCTCCTTTGATTCTGAATTGGAAAAAAAAATAAAAAAATTATTATGCGTTTTCAAGAAAAAACAATGAAACATACATTTTTGGAATGTTGTATTTGTAAATACAAAATTCCAAAAATTTATATTTCAATATATTTTTCTTGAAAACGAATAATATTTTTGTTTAATTTTTTTATGGATCCAGAGTCAGTATTAAAAGAGCTTTTAAACGATGTGTCACACCCAAAAATACAAAATTCTAAAAATTTATATTTTTGTTTTTTTATTGAAAACGAATAATGATTTTTTGGCACACCCTGTATAGTAAGTCCATATTTGCATACATTTTGCAGATCGAGATTTTTTAGGGCGAGAAATTCAATTTTGTGTATGTATGTATGTATGTATGTACAGTATGTTACAGTTTGAACGACTTTCGAAAACTGTTGTTTACTTTATTAATAGCGATAAAAAACATTACAAGCAATGTTGAAAGGACTATTCCTTAGTTTTAATTGTGTTTCAGTTTTTATTTTGAATTTGTAGAAAAGCTATTTGTATTACAAATTTTTCTCAATAACAGTTTTTTATTTTGCACAGATATATAAGAACCTTCAGTATTGGTACTTATATTCTGGACACCTTGTACAATGTAATCTAAAAGTTAGTCGAATGTTCTTAACAGCTGACTTATGCACTTTTAACCAGAGGCGTGCGTGATGCTTTTTTGAAAAGTTTAATAGTTGAAAAGTCGTGAATAGTGTGTAGCATCTTGTTGGTTATAAATCCATTCATAAAAACTCTACACACTATGCATGAATTCATTACAAATCGCGTATCACGAATCGCGAATTCACGCATAGTACCCAGAATAAGAATGAATTTTTGTTTTTCAAACATTCAGCCCTAAAATTCAATTTACATTTCTTGAAATTTTCTGAAATTCAATTAAACTTTTCTGAATTAGAATTGGCTCAACCTCAACAGTAATGCATGGTTTTATATACAGGGTGTCCCCAAATTAGCCTACCAAAAATTAACTGTGTATTCTACGATCAAAAATAAGAAAAAAAGTTATATAAACATAGTTCCGTAAACGCCCCCTAACGGAGCTATTGTTCTTTAAAGGGGGACCCCAAAATTTGATTTTCTCCAAATATTTTCAAAACGGATCGAGATAAAGTAATCAAATTTAAAATCGAGAATTGCAATTAGATTACGAATTTAATATTCTAAAAACAATACCATAATTAGTCATAGGGGTGCCAAACTGGGGGGGTTATTGGATAAATATTACTGTAACTTTTTCATGTATTGAGGATTTTGCCATCAGATCAAAAAATTAAAAATGTTGAACAATTTTACAAAAAGAAGTTGCTCTTGTTTTACTTCGATAAATTATTCCGTTTATGAGAATATTAATTTAAAAATTTTGTGACATACCACAAAAATATTAGATATGATATGTAAGCGGTCAAATTGTGTCTAGTAGGCTTTGAAAAGTTATTTGACACATTACATATGTTTTTAATTTTTTTTTAAGTATTAATAGGTATTATTAAAATTCAAAAATTTACAAATAATTACATTACTAATATGCATTATATGTTAAAACGCTTGAATAACACCTTTAATATGTGTTAAATAAGTCGGAAGTATTTTCTCAGAGCCTACTAGGGATATCTTGCCTATTTATAGTTTCCATCTTAAACTTTTGTGATATGTCACAAAATTTTTAAATAATGATTAGTCGAAAACAGAGCAGTTTATCGGATTGAAATAGGAGTACCTTTTTCATGTAAAATAGACCAACATTTTTAATTTTTAGATCTGACGACGAAAATCTTGAGATACAAGAAAGTTAGAACAATATTTATCCACTGACCCCCCAATGACCAATTATGAGGAACCATTTTCGGAACATTAGATTTTCTATCTAAATGTGATTATCAGTTTCAAATATTTCCGTTAGAGGGCTTCTACAGACTTATGATTATATAACTTTTTTTTCTTATTTTTAATCGTAGAATCCACAGTTAATTTTTGGCAGGCTGATTTTGGGACACCCTGTATATATGAAATTGCATTTTCTGTACCTAATAAAATGTTTCTGAAATTCAAAATTACCAGAACTAATTGACTAGTTCTTCCACACCTTCATTATAGAATATTTTATAATAGTTTTGATTATAGTTAATAGTTTTCAACTGTCAAAGACTAAACAAACTTGATATTTTTATCATTTTTTTATATAGGATCTCTTAAATTATTGGTATTGGTAATAAATAGGTGGAAAGGTTTGACATTCCACACAAACTCATCCATTCCATAAATATATCTTGTCTGTCTTCTTATTTTTTTTATAGAATTTTTCTCACATAACCCATATAATAAGGTATCATCAAAGTGAAACTCATGATAAGAAACACCTGATAAGATAATTGTTGCGAATATAATTGGCAAAAAAATAATAGAGTAAGAACATCAATCGTAAATGAGATTAAATAATAGTTTGTGACCCTATTAAAAAAGAATTTTAAAGTTACAGTTGAAATATTTTCAATAAATATCTTAATGTTTATTAATCATTAATTAATTAAATATAATATTTTGTAATATTAATCATAATAAACTTAGAACTTAGTGTAACAACGATATAGCATTCAAATACTTTAAACCTTGGAATCCATGCTGCCATCTAGCGGTTATCCGACAAACTACACTTTACCTATAATCTCACCAGTGCGCTGTTGCCCCGTTCAATCTAGATAACTGTTAGGTGTGTTTACTCAACGTCTACTTCTAGATTTCTGTATATCAAACTTTAAAATGTGGTTGATAACACTACTGGCAGTGCTCCGACAATTTATGGATTATAATTGAAAGAGTTGTGGGAGGATTAAGAAGATTAATGATTTTTCTCTGATCTGTCTAGTATGAATTACACTAAACACAAGAAATAAGTCTTCATCCCCTGAAAATAATTTCTAAATTTAATAAAATTATTTAGAAACCATTTAACCAAAATATAAATTGTTTTTTACCTTTCTTTTTGCTGCTAATTATTTTTGGT
This sequence comes from Monochamus alternatus, assembly GCA_037114965.1. Taxonomy (NCBI): domain Eukaryota; kingdom Metazoa; phylum Arthropoda; class Insecta; order Coleoptera; family Cerambycidae; genus Monochamus; species Monochamus alternatus. The sequence continues at coordinate 142,894,575 of CM073426.1, read as the reverse complement.
TTCAGTTGTGATAGATTTGTTATATCGTTGATATGACGTATTTATCTTTTCGGTTAAGACTAGTTTTCGTGAAATTATAAACTATTTCAAATTTCTAGTTACATGCTGCAAGTTGCCAAATATTTCAATCTCTGAATTACTTTAACTTGGAATAACCAAATTTGGTACATGATTTAGGTTTATTATTGGCTATTCTTTGACTATAAGTTCAAGTAAATTGAAACACTACAAGGTGTTCAGTAAGGGTGAGTCACCCCTAAAATTATACCAAGCTGTTTGTCCATGGATCGAATTTAAAACACTTTTTTACTCTTGTTAAATTTTAAATAATTTTAAGGTTTTCAAGAAAAAATGCATTAATTAAAACAAGACTTTAATAGTGTTTATTAAAAGAAATCAAAGAGTCAGTAGTAGGCTTTGTCTTTAAATTTTGACAGTTGTTGAAAATGGAAAAGTTACATTCACCGAACAAGTTGACGTGTGTTACTTGTGCTAGGTTTCTGTGAAGGAAACTATAGAAGAACGGGGTGGAAAAATATCGCAGAAGATTTCCAAATAGAATGATTCCACTCCATACAATAACTCCTAGACGTGAGTTTAAGATAAATGTTTGGGCCTGTATTATTTTGATTGGACAAATGGAAAAAGTTATTTGGCATTTCTGTAAAATACTCTCTCTGATTTAATTGAAGATTTACCGTTGCAATTTAAACTAGAGTTTTGGTTTATGCATGATGGGGCATCGCCTCATTTTAGTGCTACTATTAGAGACTTTTTGTCGTCAAAATTGGCCACCACGATCGTCAGACCTCAACAAATGTGTTTTTTTTTGTGGGGGGGGGCGGTACATTGAAGGATTTTGTTTGTTCCTCGGCAATTGACTCCCGAGGTAATTTGTGGAATCGTATTACGAACAAATAAGAAACGATCATCGTTTATTAGACAGAGTAAATTTAGATTTTCGGCAAAGAGGAAGGTTTATTTCAGAGAAAATGGTACCCATTTTGAATAATTTCTTTAATTTTATTTTATAGTTTTGTTACTAATTATCAAATGTTAAAGATGAACCACTGACTTTTTGATTTCTTCTAATAAACACTGTAAGGGTTTTTGATAATTTACGTTCATAAATGGTCACAGACTTAATGGACGAAAATATTTATTTGTGATTTAAATGATATACCTAAAATTAACACAATAATAGAAATATACTCAGGAACAACGGACAATGAAAAAAATGAACTTAAATACCTTAACGTTATACTTTCCTAAAACCAAGCCTTAGGTCGTTATTTTCTTTACAAAATCTGCCCCGGATACCTCATGGATTTTAGGGCTGGTACTTTCATTCGGAAATTAATCAGACGAATTAACAGTGTTGTTAAACTAACCAAGTAATTTAATCATAATTAAGAATTGCTTTGTACTGTATTCCTATTTTAACAACTTGTTTGCAAATCATTGGTTAACCTTTGTTGGCAGCAATGAATATTTAAAAAATAGTTCTAATGTACTATGTACCACATAAATAAGAGAGAAATAGTACTCTGGATTGTTGATTTGATGTTATGTAGCCTTGTTTTCTTTTGAGTTTATACATGTTCGGTGTTCAAACGCAAAATAAACCAGTTTTTTGAAAAAGTATAATTTGTTTGATGTTGGATGTGCAATAGTTGTAGTGGCAGGGTACAGGACGAGCTTTTCTGCATTATTTGACATTTTTAACAAAAGAATATTATTTGTAATTATTTTTAGTATTCGACCTGCTGTAGTCTTGTGGACACCGATAAAATTCCCAATTGTAATATAAAAACTTCCGGTGCTGTAAAATCTCCACCTTAAAAAAAATTGACTTCTAATGGATACTTCATGATATCTACAATATGATATGCTTCAGGTTCTACTATTTATGAGCGAGTTTGAAAAAGTTACTGTTCATTATCATTATGTAAATGTGGTGTGTTTTTTAAACGAAACCTACGGAAAAGCTATCGTCCAAATCAACAAAATAATCTTTTCTTTCTTGAACTGTATACCTATGTTCTCATATTCATTACAAAATCTATGATATCTTCATCATTATCATCGAAAATTTCATTTAACTCTTCGAGATCCATTTCACAATTTCAATTAAAAATAAAAGTAGATTGACAGAGAAGCCAAAATGTGAGGTTATGGAACCTTGATCTGTGCTTGATCTGTGCATTAATCGGGGGGTCTATAGGTCCGTTAACTCTAACAACACCACGCCCACATTTTAATCATGATTGCCGAAAGTCCTCAAAAGATCTCTGTTAAATTTGATCAACTGTTAAAGTACGTTAATCATGGTTAAATGAGACTGAAAGTACCAGCCCTTGACTTATAATATACTGCTACGTTAACTCGACCAAGATATAAAACTTTGAAAAAAGTATGATTAGTAGTATATGATTGCAGGCAGCTCACGACCTCTACTTACCATAATTATTCTTTTTGAAACGATTTGTTTGTACACTATTTTTCACTATTCACTATTCAAATCTTGTTTTAATTAATGACTTTTTCTTGAAAACCTTAGTTTTTTTAAATTTTAACAAAAGAAAAAAAGTGTTTTAAATTAAATTCCGCGCTAGTTTCAGATCTTTCTTTTTCAAATTCGATCAATGGAAAAAAAAGCTTGGTATATTTTTAGGGGTGGCTCACCATCAATGAACACCTTGTAGTGTTTCAATTTACTTGAACTTATAGTCAAAGAAGACCAACAATAAACCGAAATCATATACTAGATTTGGTTATTCCAAGTTGAATTAATTCAGAGATATTATTTTTTTTTTAGAAATATTTGGCCACACTTTGATGTCTGGTTTGGTTAAACTGCAATATTTTGGGAACCTTTACATGCCTTTGCTCTATGTCGGTTCTTACACGGAACACCCTGTAGTTTGCAGATACAAATAGGTTCTTGACTTGAACAGAACTGTTATCTGTGTTTGTTATTAATTTTATATATTATTGACGGACAGGCCGTCGATTTTCCAGTTATGTTCAAAAGGGAGACGCAAAAGCTAATCTTCAGCGTTAATAGTTTTGTTTTCGCAGCACTTTTCGATCACTGTTTCATGAAGGACAATCCACCAATTTCGCGTCTGCGGCGGCGCTCTTTTTAGGCAGGGGGCAGGCGGCGCGTCACACGTGTGATTCAACGTGGGGCCGTAGATGTCAGCGAGCTTCGCTTGGGATTGCCATGGTACTGCCGTAGGGTCTGTAGAGTGTAGTCTGTAGTTTGGTTTGAAAGGGAGGATGGTCGCTGGGAGCATAGCAAACTGCCCTTATTACAGCACCTCGCAGTTAGAAGTAGGAAATTTTCGCATTGTAATATCTCTATGAATGTTTGGATAAAGGAGGCTAAAAGTAGATACAATACATGAAAATTATTTACATTACCTACCGTATAGATCTTTTTGTATTAATCCCAGTGGCGGCTCGTCGTATGAAGCAACTGAGACCGGGCCTCACTGTAAAATTTGGCTTTCACTGTATATTTTAATACCCCATAAATTCCAATCCGATTGCCTACAACATTTATCAAAAATCAATGTAACGACATAAAATAATTGCTTCAATCTTAGCCCTCGTATGTTATAACGTACCTCTGGTTTACATTTCAATATCTCGCCGTTTCTGTTTCTATCCGCGTGGGGAGTCCGGGTCACCCACCAATCCCAGCGATGAAGTGGGTAAAGAGAGATAGTCCCTCTCGACCCCGCCATCCGAGGTCATTTATCCTGCCAAGGATATTGGCGCACCAATCCCACCACAGTGAGGCCGAATTTTCCGAGCCTCAAATTGCGTCGCACATGTTTATACGTTATAGTTTCCCCCACCACGCGAGACAGTTAAAATCGATGTTTTTCGCTCCATGTCCGCTCGAGACTGAGGCAATGAGGTTTATATATATGAACTGAGGCCCGATTTCTGGCGCCTCAAGTTTTTAGTTCAACGCCAAATAGACGATGTGATAGTGGCTAGTGACCGTAGGTAACTTGTGAACTGTAGATTATTTACGTGTGTGACGTGATTAATTGATTGTTCAAGTGTTAATACTTTTATTTATGTGTTTTGAATTTTCAGTGGTTAGTATTAAATATTCTGAAGATTAGGTGGTAGGCGAGGTGGTAAAGTTTTAGATAGTAGGTAGGATTAATTTAAAGAAATAAAAAACACCTTCCTTACAAGGTAAGACTTAATTTAACATAGAATAGGAACCTAATTTAAATATATATTATCGATAGGCTCGTCGATAGTTATTTATAATAATTAATCCCTCTCACGATATTGTTTTATCTCTGTTTGAAACGCCTTTTTCAATACGTAATGAAGTAGAGAAATGACAAATTTTGAATAATCGGCCAACGCTTTAAAATATCCCGAATATGCATACAAATGTCCGGAAATATCGTTTGATTGTATACTACAAATGTATCCAAACATATTTGACATAGATAAATTGAAAAACAAACTTTATGTTTTGTACAGAGACGAACAATTTTTAAATTAGAAGTTCAGAAAATGGAAGAAATATTATACAAGGAATTGAAAATGATACTTTCGGAAACATACGAATTATTTTGCTTAGTTTTAACAATTCCTGCAATAAGTGTTTCAGTAGAACGAAACTTGTTGTGCCTTAGCGCATTAAGACTTACTTAAGAAATACGATGACACAAGAGCGCTTAAACAACTTATCGATGATGGCTATAGAAAAAGAACTGTTGCAAAGTCTTAGCGCCGATTCCCAATTTTATGAAGACATTATAAATAAATTTGCGAATTTAAAACACCGACGAATAGACTTGTTTTATAAGAAGTGAAAGTATTAAAACATTTTTGGTAGAAGTGGCTTTGTTTTGTATGTAAATAAGTAGTTGAAAATTGGTTTTAATATATTTTAGTGTTTTAAACACGTAGGAACAATTTTTTAAATTATTAAATGCTGAAACATATATTTTTTTCTATTATTTATATTGCAAATAAAAATCGAAGTTCTGATGTTATTTAGTTTTTTAATTTATGGTTATAGTAGGGCTATTGGCGAAGACCTCCATAATAAAAAATGGTCAACGCGTCAAGGAATATTACCTCAGGGGAGACGTGTAAATTTATTCCTATTTAGATATTATTTGGCCCTTACCTCTTGCAGTTACCACGAGCCGCCACTGATTAATCCTTTATACACTAACTAACACGAAACCAAATTAAATTACGAAAAATGTTTTCTTTGTTGACAAATGTTTACGATTTTAAATGTGGACAAAATATTTTTGACATAACTAAATTTAAATATACATAAAGTACAACATACTTCATCAAAATTTAACAGGTACGTTTTTGGTGTTACTGAACACACTGGTGTTATTAATTTTTCTGTAAAACGACAGATACTAAACAAGAAAACGTTTTTGCAATAGAATGGCGTTGTGTAGAAAAAATTACACAAAAACAATTTCGGTCGGCCTAGGTCAAGATATTTTAGATTTGGTCTTTAACATCCAACCATTAGCATAAGAGAAATTTCTTTACAGATATAACTGCAGCGCCACTTACAGAACATTCTTCTAAAATCAACAGCATGTGTGTATTAGGTCTGTTCCTGCAGCAGTTGGAAATTTGAAACTATTAGAAATGTCCGTCCAACTACTCCTTACGTGAAATTCTCTGTTAATTCATTTTCAACATAACTGGTCGAATATTTCTGACAGTTTCAAACCGTTTCCAACTGCTGCAGGAATAAACCTATTAACTGCCGATATATAAATACCTATTATTATTATGTAGTAATGAGTAACAAACACAGAGCAGAATCAAATCTAAAAAAAAACAAATTACTTTTAGAATCAGAAAATAAAACAATATACTGTAATCTTTGCTATATAGAATATGATATATCAATTGAAGAGTTCCGTTTTTGACACATACGAGTATATACTTGATAAATAATTACTGTTATACAGGGTGTCCCAAAGTTAGCCTGCCAAAAATTAACTGTGGATTCTACGATTAAAAATAAGAAAAATAAGTTATATAACATTGGACTGGATTCGTTTTGTTTAGCGGATTGTAGGTTCTTATACATCTGGTGAACTATTGTCCAAATTTTTTAAATATTAGAGAAGATACTACTATCGCTTAGATCTTCTTACAGTAATATTTTGCCATCCTGTATATTTTATCTCGCTAACTCATAAATAAACTTACAATTTAATTAATAGCCAAACCCGCGCTATTAAAATGCAGGCAAAATAATTAACCGCCATCAAATTCTTAATTATCGAAGTTAGCCGTGCACGCTAGGGGAATTTGCTACCGGCCGCGCTGCCTTGCCACGACAATAAAAATCAATCGCGAAACGGCTATGCCCGCTTCTCCTGCCGTGCCCCACGTTTTCAGGAAGGCTAGTAGACGCTGCCACACGCAGGAAATCGTCGCAGGCTTCTATGAGCGACCAAGGAGAGCCTGAAATCCTGGAATTGGAATTTTTAACGAAGTTATTTGGCTGTCTGTTCGAATTGCTGGTCCGGCTTCGCTTCGTTTGAAGCGCGAAATTTGGTTTTTGATTCATATTGCCATCGAATTATTTAGCTAGACAGAGGTTCGACTTAACGTTTTGTTCCAGACCACAAGAATAATAATTCATTCCAACCTAAATTGGAATTGTAGTTGCAAATTCTGTTTTGTTTATGATGAATGATGATATCCTTAAAAACTATAGAATTGTAACCACGTTCTATCCATAATCATAGTGACAATATAATAGTACTTCTGTCATCTTATCCTGCTATACTAGACGGCTGAAAATTTAGAGAGTGACTAATCGCTAGCTTCGCAAGAGCGACGGGCGAGGCGTGCGAGGAGCAACATTTCATAAGCGTACTAAATTTGAAGGCAATCATATACAAATATGATATAAGTAATTGCATTACATAACACCACCAGTTTTTGCTAATTACGAGGCGTTAGATAATAAAAATGATAAAAAATATTTCCAAATTTAAAGATTTTATCTTGTATTATCAAATACCCAAGGTCGAAAATAATAGAGTGACTATAGTCTGTTTAGAAATGAAAGAGAGTAATAAAAGCTTATTATGTATGCAAATCGTAAATAAATGTAGTACTGGTGCTTATATTCAATATTTTTATATTATGTATTATCGGTATAGATGAGGTGTACTTTTAAAAAAAATTTTGTGTGATCCAACCGTACTAAATTGTAGCAGGTAGCTAAAATTTAATCCCTGACAATGCGTCTTTGTCTATGCCGCTTCAATGTCTCGGTCCATTTCTCTTATAAGTAAACAATATAAAAACAGCATTTCAAAACTAGAGGCTACTTTAAGCATCATAACCGGGTTAAGAGGGTTTTTAGTAATTTAAATAAAATTATTCAATATTATTATCAAAATATTTATTTAAATTTAATGAATAGACTTTTATTCCACACAAAAATATATGTATTTTGAAAATTCAAATTATGGTGAGTAAATGTAGTGTTGTATAAATGTACAATAAAGAAAATAAAAAAGTAGGTATATTAAAATTCATCCTCTGAATATTCTGATGTCTCCTAGATTGATACGATAGGTTCCACTGTAACGTCAATTAAATTATCGAGTTTCCACATTTTCTCCTCTTCTTTTCGTATATGATGTATTACATCTTTGCCAGTTATCTGCAGTTACTCGTTGCAAGGAATTTTTTAACAAAGTTCACAATGAAGATGGTAACCGTAGTACCGTTATTTGGCGATTTGTTGCCATTTCATCGATAACATATTTTTTATGATCTTTATTAAGATTGACAACTGTCAAAAGTTCCTTTTTTACCATATTTGTTTGAAAAGAAATGTTTTTTCCGGATAACCATTGAATTATATCGGCTTTCCTCCAAGCAGTCGTAGGCGTCCGCTCGGTGTGCCGTGAATGGTAACTGGCATTATCCATGACAATTACAGACCCCGCAGGAATAGGATCCAACATCTGTGTAAAATACTCTTCGAAAACATCTGCGTTCGTGTCTTCGTGATAGTCACCTGTATTTTTAGATTTAAATAAAAGTAAACCGCCATATACAAAACCACTGGCACTACCTATATGTGTCACTATTAATCTTCGCCCTTTACCTGAAGGTGCCTTAAACCCTGTTGAAAGTCCATCCAAAAATGCTTGTCGAAAACTTTTTACATTTTTATCTTGCCATACTTTTGTTACAGTATATCCTTCGTTGACCCAAGTTTCGTCTAGATAATAAATATTCCTCCCTTCGTCACGGAATTTTCTAATTGATCTTAAATAGGATCTTTGCCAACAAATAATTTCATCTTTGATAAGAACTGACTTCCAGCAAAAATTCAACTCTCGTAAGACAGTAATATCGTTGTTCTCTGAACGTTCACTTAAAATTTTGTTTAGCGTTGGTATTTCTTTTTTAAAATAAAATGAGTGTGCTTTTCTGCTAATGACATTTTTGAAGAAATCATCTATAACGACTTTTGACCTCCCTGTAGATAATTTTGGGGGATTTACAGTATCTTGTTCATTTTTTGTTTCCTTTAAAAGTCTGTAGACAGTCGATTTTCCAATCCCTGTCATTTTGGAATATTTGTCGTCAACACTGTTAGGATTTTGGGGTTTCAATGCATTAAATACATTTAATATAATAATCCTCTCATTCTGAGACAGCGCACATCTTTTCACGCGTTTAGCAGGTACATAATTTGATAAGCTCGACATTTTACCCAAACAATATTATATCCACTGGCACAATAGTCACTAAACACAAGTCGAATTTTACTCTACTGCACTAGCACGTCTTCGTATATTCAGCTCTAAGACTGGATTGATCTGTCATAATACACTGGCTCCTTCCCTATCCTATAATGTATCCAGTAAAATATGCTAATGTACACCCATTACCTATTAGCATTAGTGTTACCCGATAATTACCTGAAACGAAATATTACCACGCCCAAGGCTGGTTTTTATTTCGGGGTTTTATTACTCTCTTTCATTTCCAAACAGACTGTAGAACGTGGAAGAATAAATACATACTATATCTTGAAAGTAAACCAACAGTTTCACTTATATTTTTATTTTCAATACAGTTAACTTTCAACTCAGCCACTACAGGAATTTATCATATTCTTTTTTATACTTTGATTCCGACTTTGTTGGTAGTAGCGCGGCATGAGCTTCCTCAGGCTTTTGTAACAAATCGCCTGAAATCTCACTTCTCTCCAGGTTTTCATTCATTTCACAAATTAATAAATTTGATAAACTTTTATTTACAAACTTGTCAGTTGATATATCCATGGTAAGCATGATGTTCGTCTAGTTTTGAAAACCAACAAAGTTTGGTTTTCATATTTCATTAGTATGAAATAAAAACCTTGATCTATCACGTAAGTTATTAGATGTTAATAATCTCGGGCAAATTATCAATTGCAATTGTTGCCCTCGATAACTATCATCCCCATAACTCCTTTGAGACATAAATAACTACTGACTAAAAGCATAAAAAGGAAGGAATGAATATCACAAACCGAAAGAAACTGAATAAAACACTACCATAAAACCGATGATCCAGTAACGCAGCTGCGATATATTCCTTCTTTCTCTGATTCCATTTCCTAATTAATTTTTACCTCACATCCTGAGTGTTACGTGCATCAATTAGGTCTCCTCTCTCTGTCTTGTAGTATAGTTGATATATTTTCAGTTGTACTTTTCCATTATCTGTCGTGATCTGCCGTTGTTTGTCCGACAGTGCCATTTAGACAAATTGGCCAATCTGATAGAGCGCCTCTGCTCGCAAATATATAGAGAAAGTGTTGTATGAGAGCGGAGGACCGCAACATAGACAGACAATAAGGAGATTTGTAGATGTAGGTCAAGACTCTGAACGTCACCAAGGAGAAATTAGAAAAGTCCCAGTGACTTGTCGCATAAAAGTCCGCAGGATATAAGATTTTTGTACAGGCGTAATCGTCAGTTTCCGTTCGAGTAAAATTTCGAGGAAACGTTGCTTAGTTATGTTTTGCGCCAGTGGTACAGTTACAGAGTATCATTATTTTTTGTTCTTCACTTTGGTAAAAGATATACCTAACATGAAAAAATAATATTTATTGTTATGATATTTTTTCGTAAACCTCCTCCTACGTCAATGGTACAAAGTATGTTTCCGGTAAAATATTAAAATTTTAATTTATTTTCTGGAAAAATATGCTTATAATAGAATTCGCTAACCTTCTAGTTTCAGATATTTTGTATTTATTAATCATGATTATCCCAAAATTTTAAAAACTGCAATCAATAATTTATTAAGGTTGCCGTATTTCTGGCTGTAAATCAATTCTGTACAGAAATCTTGAAAAATAAATAAAATACGTAGAACAAAAGTAATATCAAAAATATAATTCTTAATGTTTTGTTTATCCACTTATTTAAATTATTTTCAAATAAAATAAGAGCGTTTTTTTAACAGCCTTGTTTTTAATTTCTAAATCGCTTGAGATAATTTAACCAAATTCAGTGTGCATGTTTAGTACGACAATGAATAAAATTACCAGCTTTAGAAACTTACCAGTGGCGGAGGTGTGGATATCAACGATGATTATTTGCCAAAAAAACTGTATCACCCTGTATAATATTACAAATAAAATAGGTCATCATATACGCCGTTGTATTATCTTCACTTTTTGTTCATTTACACTTTTATTCCAAACCGATTAACAAAATTGATTTATTTGATAAGTGCATTTTTACGATATTCTTTACATTGTTTTAAAAAATAACAAAATAATTTTACTTAATTTATTATAACATATGTTGGAAATGACTACAATTGGGTTCATATCGGATGATCTGGGTGGCCTGGTTGACCTGATTCTTGAGAGCCGAACGTTATTACCGAATTTTTTATTCAAAAATTCACGAGCAATCAAACTAAAATGTGGGGAAGTCCCATGGTCGAGTAGTTCAGGTAAACCGTTTCCAAGAAAATGTCTGTAGGAAGCACCGGTAAAAAGTAAAGCTCATCAAAAATTTCCGATAATACCCACTAATACATTGAAAGAAAAGTGATGTTGAAATCGAGATTCCATTATGGCATTAGGCTTTTCATCAGACCAAGCGTGTTTATTGCGGAAGTTCATTACAGCATCTCTGGAAAAATTAGCTTTGTCCGCAATATACCAGCAGTAAAGTCAACATTTTGTTCAATTTTTTGCAAATTTCAGTGACAAAATTGTAGGCGGACAGGATAGTGAGCGGCAGTAAGGTTTAAGCTCTTTGCATGTGATACGAACCGACCAGACTAATTTATGACTATTAAGATTTGCTTTTCCTAATACTAGTATTTGGGTCTTCTTCATTTTTGTGTAGAATAGCTTCTTCCAACTCAGGTTTTCTAACACTCCAAGGTCTTCCAGGAATTGGACCTTTCTGAAATGAGCCTGACTCCTGAAAGACGTTGAAAAACATATCTGAACATTCTTGGATTCGGAGTTGTATGATTTGGAAATTCTTCCCATATAAATTCACCTAACCTCAGCACCATTTCCATCTCCAAGGCCATAAATGTAAATTATATTGGCCATTTCGGCATTTGAATATGCATGCGTAAGCCATTATTAAAACTTAATCTTTTTAACAAATAAGTGTAATTTGACAACACACAATATTAAATAAGAATGACTGCTTCTTATTATTATTGTTTTGCATGGCAATAACTGTGTAAAAATGCACTTGATCAAATAAATTAATTGTGGTGTTAATCGGTTAGGAATTTGCCCGTAGACATACAACGGGCAAAATCATTAGAATCTACACAGAGAGTAAACAATCACTACTGATCTTACGTAACAATAAGATAACAATTAGATCAGCATCGGAATGCCATCAGGCACTCCCATGTCCCAGTAGTGGCGTCAGCTAACAACAGTGTATCTGTATGCTGGAGAAAGGGACACAACCGGTGCAGTGGCAATAAAGTAGCTGACAACTTGGCTAGGAGTGCATCGGGTCTCAATTTTTTGGATCTGGTCTCTCCAGTATGCTTCCGTTGTCAGCATTTGTTGAAATTATCAAAGGGGACACCCACAAAGAGTTTATGAAAGGTTGGGATGAATCAAATGGCTGTCAATTTGCTAAGAAGTTTCTAGAGCAAGGATACAGCCAAAAAGTACCTGGTTAAGCCTAGGACAAATCTTCTTCTGGTGACGGGTATTCAAACTGGACATTATTGGCCAAGGGAGCACCTCTATTACATGAGGAAGTGCGAAACGCCTCTTTGTAGAAGTTTCGAACGGAAAGGCGAGACAATACTTCATGCACTCTGTGAGTGCACTGCAATCTCGTCAATAAGAGAGTCCGTGTTGGGAGAGCGATGGCCTTCTATGGCCTACATTAGAAAGATCCCCCTTAGCAACGTCACCACCTTTTTCTCCTTATTAGGTTGGTTGGCGGCTCAGGTGAACTGATCTCCTAATGGGAGGAGGTACAAGGGGTCCAATGGAGCCTAAGTGCTGTAGCCTCTTTGCTACCCTTCCCTTACTCCAGAAGCGGTTAGGAATACAAAAAAGTGTAAAGAAACAAAAAGTGAAGATAATACGATGGCACATATAATGACTTATTTTATTTTGAATGTTATGCAGAGTGATATATATTTTTTCGAAAATAATGATCGATGATAGCCACACCCCCACCACTGGTAAGTCTCTAAAGTTGATAATTTTTTTGTTTCATACCTACTGTCATACTAAATGTGCACACTGAATTTAGTTAAATTATCTCAAGCGGTTTAGAAATTAAAAACTGATTTTTCTTTTAATTTTTTACACGCTGTAACTGGACAATGACTGTCACCACATTTATATAACAAAAAAAAACTTATTTTTGGCCACAGATTACGTCCCTAGGTTTTTTACCTCAACCTAAGATACATCCTGCATATCGTATATGCTATATGGCGTTATCTGGCAAGTATTTTCTACTCTTATGTAAGATATCATGCCACGTTTCTTTTATCATCTAAAATGTAAATATTTGTTGTATCTACTACCGGCTTTCAGGATTAAGATTCCTATTTAACCTTTCCTTTGACGTTCTCTCCGACCCACCACCTCTCTCTGCTGATGCTGCTCCAACCGGCGTTATCGAAAGGCAATTTATGAATCGTCGTTTCATTTTCAGTTTTCCCTTATATGGACGGGCGTGCGCTGAGGAGATGAGTTCACATTTTGCCGTTTCCTCTCTTCCTTTCGCCAGCTTGATGAAAAACACAGGACAAAAAATACACACCTTCCGGCTGGTGGAAGTGAAATTGAACTAACAATTAATTGCTGTTGCGCGAGGAGAATCATCAGTCATTTCTGGATCCTCTGTCGCAAGTCTGAATGGTTCTTGACTAATGATTGGAGAGACACTGCGATGTTTTGTTCTGTTGTGCGTATCTACTGACCACAACTTTTCGGATGAACGAAGCAAAATCACTAACATTCTAAACTTGGGCTAATTTTACGTCCAAAAGTTTATACAAGGCGATTCAGAGATTATCTAAAAAAATTTGAGAATAGACGCGTCATGAAAAATCGTAAAAAACATGTTTGTAAAATCGTTAGTTTCCGTGAAAAAATATTGCAGTTCTACTAGTTTCAACCTTTACATCGCTGGGCTACTGCCAGGCGATTTCAAATATCCGATTACGGGCGTATGTAGTTTTTTTTTGATAGGTTGCAGGATTTTATAAAAAACACTAACTGTAAAGTATTTAAAAATAACAAGCATCGTAGAATAAAACCATGCGTTACTGGTGGTATTATCAGGTCGATATATTATCGTGATTCTTTAAAAAAAAAAATAATCAAAAATTTTCTGAAGAAAAGTCAGCTGAATATAGAATATACCGTAATCCAGTGGCGGCTCGTCGTATGAAGCAACTGAGGCCGGGACTCACTGTAAAATTGCTTTCACTGTACATTTTAATACCCCATAATTTCCAATCCGATTGCCTACTACATTTATCAAAAATCAATCTAACGAAATAAAATAATTGCTTCAATCTTAGCCCTCGTGTGTTATAACGTACCTCTGGTTTACATTTCAATATCCCGCCGTTTCTGTTTCTAACCGCGTGGGGAGTCCGGGTCACCCACCAATCACACCACAGTGAGGCCGAATTTTCCGAGCCTCAAATTGCGTCGCACATGTCTATACGTTATGGTTTCCCTCACCACGCGAGACGGTTAACATCGATGTTTTTCGCTCCGTGTCCGCTCGAGGCTGAGGCCCGATTTCTGGCGCCTCAAGTTTTTAGTTCAACGGCAAATGGACGATGTGATAGTGGCTAGTGACCGTAGGTAACTTGTGAACTGTAGATTATTTACGTGTGTGACGCGATTAATCAATTGTTCAAGTGTTAATACTTTTATTTATGTGTTTTGAATTTCCAGTGGTTAGTGTTAGTGGTTGATTAGTTGAATGTGACTTCTTAAATATTCTGAAGATTAGGTGGTAAAGTTTTAGGGACAAGGCAGGTAGGATTAATTTAAAGAAATAAAAAACAACTTCCTTGCAAGGTAAGACTAAATTTAACATAGAATAGGAACCTAATTTAAATATATATTATCGATAGACTCGTCGATAGTTATTTATAATAATGAATCCCTCTCACGATATTGTTTTATCTCTGTTTGAAACGCCTTTTTCAATACGTAATGAAGTAGAGAAACGACAAATTTGAATAATCGACCAACGCTTTAAAATATCCCGAATATGCAAACAAATTTCCGGAAATATCGTATGTATTATCATTATTAGTATTAATTTAGTAATTAATATTGTATTATCTATAATTATAAGCGTGTGTAAATGATTATTCATTAAAAAAACAAAAATTCAAAGAGAAAAACCACGGACAAAGTTTACTTTTTGTGGTATCTCGGATGGATTGTTTGTTTGCTATATTTATGCAACTTACTTTGTTTAAATAATTTGTTTTGTTTATTATTTAAGATTAGATAAATATGTATGACTATTATGTATTGTTATGGCAAATAAATAAATTATTATTAATTTATTATTATTAATAATTATTATTATTGTTTACTACAAATGTATCCAAACATATTTGACATAGATAAGTTGAAAAACGAACTGTATGTTTTGTACAGAGACGAACAATTTTATAATTTAGAAGTTCAGAAAATGGTAGAAATATTATACAAGGAATTTTTAAAATGATATTTTCGGAAACATTCAAATTATTTTGCTTAGTTTTAACAATTCTTGCAATAAGTGTTTCAGTAGAACGAAACTTTTCGTGCCTTAGCGCATTAAGACTTACTTAAGAAATACGATGACACAAGAGCGCTTAAACAACTTATCGTTGATGGCCATAGAAAAAGAACTGTTGCAAAGTCTTAGCGCCGACTCCCAATTTTATGAGAACAATATAAATAAATTTGCGAATATAAAAGACCGACGAATAGACTTGTTTTATAAGAAGTGAAAGTATTAAAATATTTTTGGTAAAAGTGGCTTTGTCTTAATAATTAGTTGAAAATTGGTTTTTATATTTTTTTATATTTTTTAGTGTTTTAAACACGTAGGAACAATTTTTTAAATTTTTAGGTACTGAAACATATATTTTTTTTATTATTTTAATTAGAAATAAAAATCGGAGTTCTGATGTTATTTAGTTTTTTAATTTATGGTTATAGTAGGGCTATTGGCGAAGACCTCCATAATAAAAAATGGTCAATGCGTCAAGGAATATTACCTCAGGGGAGACGTGTAAATTTATTCCTATTTAGGTATTATTTGGGCTTCACCTCTTGCAGCTACCACGAGCCGCCACTGCCGTAATCGTTTAAATAATCTAATTTACCAAAACTGAGTATTATAAAAATAAATTAAATGATACTAATAAAAACTATAAACAGATTTGGAAAATTATGAACGAAGCTTCAAATACAGAGAAGAAGAATAAAGAAAATTTCAATATAAAAAACGAGCACGGTAATATAATACCTGGTGATAAAACTAAAGCAGGCTATTTTAATAATTTTTTTATAAATGTGGTTGAAAAAATGGCTAATACTGTAAAACAAAAATTAGGCCCGACTGTTTCTTATAATAATTTAAATGTAGAATGTAAAGGCTCACTCTTTTTATATCCTGTTACAGAAAACGAATTAATATTTAGTATAAATGATCTAAAAAACTATTCTTCACCTGGCCCAGATGGTATAACAGAAAAAATGATAAAATTGTGTCATAAGTCTTTATTAAAACCGTTAAATTATATAATTAATTTATCTTTTAGTTCTGCTTTTAACACCACTGCTTTTAAAGAATCAATAACTATTCCAATTTTTAAGTCCGGAGACCGAAATTTGAGAACAAATTACAGACCCATTACTCTAATTAATAACTTTGCAAAAATTTATGAAAAATGTATCAAAACAAGATTGACTAAATTTCTTATCAAAAATAATTTGCTAAATAAATATCAATTTGTCTATCAAATTTTCACAATACTGTGCACCTCTCCATTATGCAACACCTGTCCGTGCTTATTTAGATGAGCTGTTCCAGAATTGTTGGATAGGGAGAAGGGGGCCGATTGAGTGGCCAGCCAGATCGCCTAATTTGACACCCCTAGATTATTTCTTGTGGGGATACTTAGCAAAGTATACGTTACTAGACCGGTTAATTTAGAAGATTTAAAAGCAAGAATTCGTCACGAGATACATCGTATACCTCCTGAAGTTATTGATAATGTCCAAACAGAATTTATTAATCGTCTTGGCTACTGTCAGGCAGCCAACGGTGCACAATTTGAACATTTAATTTAGTAAATTTTTTACATAATCATTATCATTTTCAGTATTGTGAAAATTAAATTTTAAAATCTTCAAACGTTATTTTCTTGAAATTTTTATTATGTAACACCATAATTTTTCATGATGTATGTATGTAGAATGACACGCTCTTTCAAATGGTATGGTCAAAATTGGGGGTTGCTATTTAAAAAAATTGTCGCTGACGTCATATCTCGAACAACGATGACGTTACAAATGTGTGTCGTATGTCAAAAAGGGCCTTTTTTTAAAATAAAATCGACGTGTCAGGGGATTTTTTCGAAAACTTCTCAATTTCAAAAATAATGAATTTATTCGTTACTTTTCGAAAGCATTGTATAAATAATTAATAATAATATATTTGGTAAATAAGCAGCTTGTTAGGTAGCTTACAATGACGTTTTTATTCAAAATTCTCTATTGGTTAACCTTTTCAGATTTATTCTGTAATTTGTAAGAGAGCTTCATATGCATGATCAAATATTCTGTAAATTCAATTCAGCCATACCAACCTTTAAATCCGTCCAGTCTTTTTTCGACTTAGAGACTCTTCGTCAGTTAGCTCATGAATAGATCATGAAGTTCCGAACTGGCCAAAAGTAAAAGTCGGAGTCAATCACCTCGGGAATCGTTGTTAAAAAATAAAACAGATGAATTATTACAACAGGTCTTTCTATCCGCTTTAAAGAAAGTCTACAGCAGAAGAGAATACGGTAAAATGCCAACGAATGTAATAGGCTACTATTTTCTTGCAATAAATCTGTGCAGTTTACAATTATTATAGTGGCTGAAGATATTTTGTAAAACTACTTTCGAAATTCATGAAAAAAATGATCGAATCTTAGGCAATTGCTCAAAATGATTTTAATTTTCTTGTAAAACTTTATAAATAAACACTACAGCCACAATAGTGAGATTAAACGTTTCTTGACGGTGTTATGATAGTTGTAACAACACAATAAATGATTGTCTTTAAATTATTGAAAATAAAAACCTGCAAAACTTAAATGAAGATTTTACTAGGTATTAAAACGAACATTATTGCACGTGGCAAATTTGAAATAGAAATGTTAAGGCAGTGGAAATTATTGGAAATAATATATAATTTTACACAGAAAGAAATACTACTGAAACATTTACTACAAAGTGCTTACAATTTTGTCGTAGAATAAATTATATACAGAGTGTTAAAAAAAGAGTGTAACATATTTCAGGAGGTAATAGTATGAACCAAAATAAGCAGAAAAGTCTTAATAAACATGGATCCGCAAAGTAACCGTTGCGGAGATATGGACCACTATTCGTTTTTCAAACATTTTATTTTATTAGGAATAAACCGACAAAGGAAGCTTTTAACAAACAAAACACAAAGTTACAGAACATGTTCAAAGTGCCCTCCTTGGTTTGGATTTCTTGACACTTTTGATTAATCCGTAGCTGCAGCTCTTCCAGGCTATTTACAGGAGTACCATACACTAATGTCTTCAAATATCCCCAAACATAGAAATCTAGAGCGTTCAGATCAGGCGATCTTGGAGGCCATAAAACAGGTCCGGCCCTTCCTACCCATCTATGTGGGAAAATTTGGTGTAAATGCTCTCTAACGGCCATGGAAAAATGAGCTGGAGCACCATCATGCTGGAACCACATTTGTTGCCTCTGATTCAAAGGAATGTCTTCCAAAAACTCATACAGTGTGTTCTGCAGAAAGTTGACGTAAGCAGCGCCTGTTAATCGGTTTGGTAAAACAACAGGACCTAGAAACCTATCACCTACAATACTCATCCAAATGTTTAATGAAAAACGTGCCACATGGTGTTGATTTATGGGAAGTGTGACAAGTACATATCGTGTGTTTTTTTGTTACCCTTTGTGGTTTTTTCCGACGGAGGAAATCCACCTGATCGTGGTCGTCGGACCAAGTACCTCGCTTTAAACAAAAAGAATAATCGAGGGAAGGAGAGGTTCCCAGCAAATACAAAAATCCTTGAAATGTAAACAAATATTAAAACATATATCAATCCTGGAAATAAATATCAGTAAGGTAAGTTCTACCATTTCAGTGTTGTTTATATCATTAAAGATGTACACGTTAAAACATTGACTCGAAATTTATTTAATTATCAAGTTTATTAACATACACTATTTAAACACAATAACTAATCGAATAACACAATAACTAATAATACGTATTAAAATAATAAAATTTGTTATTACTACATCACATTACTGCTGATATGCATCTAACTTATGGACAAGCAAGCACTCTGCAAGTATGTTGAGACAAGAAGAATTTATTCTGATACAACTCCAAATCGACGTTTACCGCACCGAAGACCTTTTGAAAGCTTCGCTTCTAAAAAATTTTAAAGCTTTGCTTCTTTTTGTTTACTTAAGCAGATTTTCGAAATGGGCACCCTGTACCCCTATACATTTCCTTATCCTACGGATGTTTTCTTGTTGTACTTGAAACAACATCTCAGGATTGGCTCGAATTTCGTCGAAATGGTGTCTTATTCTTTCTATCAGGTCCTCCCTGGTGTGTACTGCTGTCGAATACACAAACCTCTTTAAATTTCCCCATAAAAAGAAATCCAGTGGAGTTGTGTCGGGCGACCTCCGTGGCCATAAAATGGGCCCACCTCGACCTATCCATCGACAACTAAATGTATTTGATAAGTGCTGACGAACTAAATTGCTAAAATGAGGCGGTGCGCCGTCATGCATAAACCACATCTGATTTCTAAGGGCACATTCTCTAATAAACCGTTTAAGCTTTGTTGTAAAAATTGCAAATACATGTCACCATTTAATTTGTCTTCAAAAATTATTATTTTCCAACATGCTTTTCCTCTGTTTCTTGATCCAGTAATGAACACATCATAGGCAGCCTTTTTAGTTTCCCTTATTTTCATACTATGTATATTCTTTTTTAAGTTCTTTATAACAGTATATATCTTTAGTATTTTTATTTATATCTGGTAGAGATTTCGATTGAAACAGCTGATCCCTTAGAGACTTTAGGTGTGAATTGAACCACGAAACAGGTGACTTATACGCACCTTGCTTACACTACCTTATAAAAATATTTCACACACAAAGCTTTGTAAGAATTAATAAAAAAATTAGATAACAATTGAACATCATATTTCAGACTGAGCAAATAATCCCAATCAATGTTGCGTAAACCCTGATTAAAATTTTTCAAACCATCAGGAGTAATGTGTCTAGACTCTGTTAGACGACAGAGCTTCAACTTTTGTTTGCTAAAAACATTTATGTATTGGGCACGGTGATCTGATAAGCAAGGTTCTAGAATACCAAAATTAAACACTTCAAATTAGTGAGAATTTCCGAGTCTTTATTAAAATCAATATTAAAATCCCTAAGAATAATAATTGTGTCATATTTATCCAATAAGTTATGAAGTAAACGTTCAAAATTACCTTACTTACTTACCGAACACCCTGTATTTTACAGTGTACTATTCTTTTTTTCAGTGTAAGAAACTTTAACGTTTTGTATCTCATTAATGAGGCATCTGCGGCTTGTTAATTTTAACTTTTTGCTTTAATTTTGTATGTATTTTGTGCCCCTATCTTTTAGCGAATTTTTTAACACCCTCTATGTAGTCGTAATTTTAGCTTTTCTCATATAATCAAAGTAGCATAAAAATCTCTGGATAAAGAAAAATTACCCTAAAATCTGCCAACTCAGACTCACACGCTGATTAAAAAAAAAACAAATATTTCGCGACCCCCTCGCCGATCGCACCTGAACCCCAGGATTTTCTGAAACGATAACGCGCGCGTGCACCCGCATCCTCGCCATTGTGTCCGGAAAGAAAGAAAGCGCCGCACGGCCGTCGCAGATCCGCTCTCGCTCGGCGGCAGCGGCGGCAGGAAAAAAATGGAAGCAGCAGTCCTTGTCTGCAAAAACCCCCAATTAAAACCGAAGTTGTAGTGCGTGCGCCGAGCATTTCTCGATCTATCACGGGGCTGCAGCCCGCAGCATCCCCTAGTAGGCTCGCTCTGGCCAGTCTTAGTTCGCGCTCGTCCCAGAGATTCTCACCCAGCCGGTCTGAAGGTGGTCGGGGTCGCCCAGCAGCCAAAAAGTAAGTACGCCCAATGGTGCATGTGCATGGAAAGTAGCGGTGCAGCGTGCGATGCAACCGGAAGCAGGTCAGATACTGCCTGGCGGGCGCATATCCTTCCTCCCTGCCTCTCCTGCTGCTCCTGCCGTTCCTGGACAGGTGGTGCTGCGTCTCTGCATTAACACGTTCTTTGTTTTGTTCCATACATACATCCGATTTCTCTTCTCCTGTCTATCCTTCAACTTTTCCCTTAATATCGCTTTCGACGGTCCGGAACTTTTACTATCTTTTAACGTCTTCCTCAGTGACCTCCTTACGTCGGCAGGAACTGCCTTCGCGAGCCTGCGATGGCTGTCGCTCGGCGTTCCGATGCTATTCTTTCCTTTGATATTGTTCCACCAGGGTTACTGTTAATCTCATAAATATTAATCCGCGAGAATTGCTTTTCTCCCGGAAGTGGATTTTAAGCGCGGGATGAGTTAAGGCTTAAAGTGGAATCACCTTATTTTATCGGAATTGGGATAAAATGTTGAATGTGTCGCTACCGTATTTATATCACTCACTTAAAAAGAGCTATGTTAGGGCGTCTGTAAATTTCACCGACGACGTGTGACTGTATATTTCCAGACGATAAATAAATACGATTTGAGAAAAAAAATCTTTACTTTAATTGGGTATTTTTCTGAAAATATAAACATTAATTTTAAACTGCCAAACTTTTAATACAATTGCACTTTTTGAGAATAAAAATGGAGAGTTTCGAAACGTCAAAAAATACGGAAGTGAGCGATAATTTTTGTTATTTTTTACTTATATGTTTTTTTAGTGTAAGATTTTTGGATAAGCGAACTTTAAAAAATAACCAATCTTTATTTTTGAAGTGTGGCAAAACACCGAATTTAACTAAAGAAAAACTAAGATTATGCCACAAATAAATAGTTTCCGAGAATAAAAAAAAGTTAATTTAAAAATGTTTGGTTTATAGACCTTTAAAGTTGTCTAAAATAAAATTAATAACTTTGTAGCCTCTTTACAGATCGCATTGAAATTTGGAATATTTGTTTGGCGTATTATTGGTTAAAACTTTAGTGAAATCGATATACTGGGTCGCAGTTTTCATCGGTTACCACCCCATTTTAGCAATTACAGTGGACATACTTTTTTAAACAGATATAATATTGAAAAAGTCTCTTAAGAAAGCCGCCTAAGGATAACCGATTTGAGAAAAATTACGTTATTGTAGGTATAGATTTTAAAAATGTTAGTACAATAGGCTGTGAAAACAAAATATTGTTTGCTGTTAGTTTAATGTCATTCTCTACTTTTATTGTAATATTATTTGATTTTGCGAGTTTTTTTAAATCAAGTTCTATTAATTTATTTAGGAAGAAGTTTTTTTTGTGAAACATGGAACGTCAAAAAATACGGAAGTGCGCTGCAGTGATGTGATTTTTGTCATTTTTTTGCTTATCTGCTTTTTCAATGTAAAATTTTTTTGATAGGCAACCTTACTTTCAGGAATAACCCTTGACTAATCCTTTTGGCGCATGGGTTTATTCCATTAATCTTTATTTTCCACAACTGTGGTAAAACTAAAGAAAAACTAGAATTATAGAGATATAGATAAATAGCTTCAGATAATAAAAAAGTTAAATAAAAAAATATGGTTAAAGACCTTTAAATTTGTCATAAATAAAACTAATTTAATTAATAACTTTGTAACCTCTTTATCGATCGTTAAAGTTTGGGATATTTGTTTGGACTATTATGCGTACTATTTGTTAAAATCGATATACTGTGTGGCAGTTTTCTCCGGTTACCACCCCTTTCAGCTGTCAAAAGTTTTACAGTGGTCGTATTTTAAATGAAATTATTTCTGGAGGTCATGAATAATTTTTTGAAAATATGATGAGGAAAAATTTTCGGTTATTATTTTAAGCTCTTGAGATTTTCGATAAGCAAATATCACACCAAACTGTCTATTAATTTGGAGGTACAAATGAGGATTATGTGCGATATTTAGATTTTGTAATAATTGAAAATAATCACATGTAAATTAGTGGAGTTGGTGTGAAATTTTCTTAGTAATAATTAACATAATTTCCAAATGATAAGTGTCCGTTTGAAACAAATCAGTAATTTTTTTTAATGTGTCGCCCAGTATATTACTACAGTTTTGGATTTACCTACCTGTAGCTATATGGTCTTTATTTTAAGAATTGAAAGAACATTTTGTACAGCAAGTTTGTATAAAGGTTGCTTGAGAATACCATGAAATAAAATTTTAATTGGCACAGGTTATTTGTAAAGTGTAAAAATGTGAAGAAATTTAATCCCAAAAATCTTATTTTTTACACACCCTGTATGTTTTTCAATATTCTTTTAGATTTTTTAACGCGCAACTTTTGTTAACCATGTGCAATACCTATTCTCAATACTTTTTGAGATTTTTTATTTTGTCATGTTATCATAGCAGCCATGACAAAACGAAGTGACTCACAATCATGTCAAATACAAATAAACAATATTTTTTTATTTCCTTTTAGATCAAAGTGTTTCAAAACTTTAGTCGTGGATAGAAAAAACAAACAATCTTGAATTGTTATAGGAATAGACTTGAGAACAATAACATACGCAACAATTAACGGTAGAAATATTGAAGCAATAGTACAGAATTAATAAATTATAGTAATATTGAGTATATCAAAAAAGAAAAAAAAAACATGAGTTAACGGAGGTATCTTTGATAGGTCAGCAAATAAATTTTTCAAATAAATGACCAACCTGCTGAATATATGGATTTCGTCATTCTAGCATAGACCGTCTTACACTGTTATATTTGTGAAGTGTTAGTTTCTTACGTATCTCCATTTATTTTTGTGATTATTGAGTACTTTTTAAATGTATATACGCTAAGTTATTACTTTATACAGGGTGTTCGAAAATAGTTGAGAAAAATGGAATATATTGTTCGCAGAATCTTAGGGGTGAGATACAGACTTATAAATTTTATTTTTTTATATAATATTAAAAGGTCTTCCAGAATTTTAGTAGAGATAAAGAAGTTTTGTTTTGAACAGGAAAAAAAACATATTTTTCAATTCGTAGAAGTTCTAATAATAAATGTACAAGGGGTGTATTATTTCATCCCCTTACTGTGAGCTGACAACGAGTGGAATAATTCGGGACGGTCACATTTTACTACAACTACATTCACGTAAAAATTGGAATTCTTAATTTCAGACGGTATTGAAATATCCATAAAAACTTGAGGAATGGCTAGAATAAACATTTTTATATAAAAAACACTGTAAAATTGACTGAAGAATCCTCTGTTTCATTTTCCTCAACTATTTCCGAAACACCCTGCATACAGTTGTAAGTAAGTTAAAAATAATAAATTATAAATAAAAAAATCAGTACTAGAGACGTACAATTTTTACTCTCTATTTATGTTTACATATTAAATACAAAATCATTCGACAAGAGAAGAAACCAAATGACAACTTTAAATTAGTGCAGAAGTCATTATACAGGGTGTAACAGAAAAGCAGGTTATCCCGGTAACTGTGTATTCCTTAAAATATACAAGTGTTAATGTTGAAGTTTTAAAATTGTTTTTTCATTATTAGATTCTTCAGATTTCTACGTATTATTTTGAAATTGTATAAATATACACCGAATCCTGGAGGATTTTATTGTAAACGACTCCCACTTATTTCCGACGTACGCCTATGGACGATTTATTACAACGAAATAATGTATGGTAAACAATCGGAAATAAACTCCTGGACAAAATTAACGCACCACTATAAATTGGCAAAAAATTTCATGCTGCTATATTTCTGAACTGATGGTCTGATTTGAATGATTTTTTTTTAAACTGTAGGTGGTTCCTTGGGAATTTGACTGTTCTCATTATTTTTTTACAAAAAGTTGATTTCGGTTTTATACAGGGTGAAATAACGTTATTGGTTTTTCTTTAGAAAATTCGAAACACCCTGTGGAGTATACTACCAACCAGAACATACCGCAGATGAAATCAAACTGTAGCACCGTCTTTCTTGAGCATTTTCTTTTTTTGTTCACTTCATTATCTTTGTTATTAGTGGAGATACATCGCACTTCGGTATTTTATCATTAAATTATGAAAGCAAAATTAACACCACTTTATTAAA
The DNA here is from genome assembly GCA_037114965.1 of Monochamus alternatus. NCBI lineage: Eukaryota > Metazoa > Arthropoda > Insecta > Coleoptera > Cerambycidae > Monochamus > Monochamus alternatus. Next base: position 142,869,404 of record CM073426.1, on the reverse strand, counting down.
CTTACTTTAATTACAATATTACAAACTGAGAAAAAAAGTTATAGACCAATCTTAACAGCGTGTATGCCCTCCTCTACTCTGAATTACCGCATTCATGCGCCTTGACATACTAGCTATTCAATTTTCAATTACATCTTGGGGAATATTCTCCCATTCAGCAATTGCTGCATTCGCCAATTGATGATGGTTAACCGGTGGAGATGTCCGACATCTAATCTTTGTTTTAAGAGCATCCCATAGATGCTCTATGGGATTTAGGTCGGGACTGTAGGCAGGCCATTCCATCAACGGAATAGCAACTGCATTCAAGTAGTCTATAACCTGTCTAGCCACGTGGGGACGAGCATTATCTTGCATGAATAAACAATTTGGTCCCAAAAAAGGGACAATTGGCATCACATGTTCAACTAGAATGTTTTCTAAATAATAATTCGCGTTCATAGACCTTACACGTATAGGAACTAACTTTGTGCGTTCATCGAAACAGATTCCTCCTCAAAACATTACAGAACCTCCACCAAATGGGACCTTTGGAGAGATATTGCAACTTGCAAATCTTTCTCCCGACCTTCGCCAAACACGTTCACACCCATCAGGACAGTTGAGACTAATTCTAATTTCATCTGAGAATAAAACCTTTTTCCAATCATTAACAGTCCAGTGTTGATGATTTCTGGCAAAACGCAATCTTTGAACTCTATGCTGCCTGGTAAGTAATGGCTTCTTTGCCGGTCTCCTGCTGCTTAATCCAGCTTCATTTAAACGTCTTCTAATTGTCCGACATGATACTGGAAGATCTGGCAAATACTCCCAGATCATTTTTTAAAACAGTTCCAGTGATTCTCCTGTTTCTAAGAACAGTTTGCCTAAGAAAACATTCATCCCTTAGATCGGTACATCGTTTTCGCCCTTGTCCTGCCCTTCGAGAATGAGATCCTGTCTCGTTAAATCGTGTAACTATGCGACTTATACTGGAATGATGACGTCCTATCAGATCAGCAACATAACGCATCGAGTAAACCTCATCCAACAAAGTTAATGCTCTTACTGACTCTTCCACAGATAAATGTCTTGGTCGATTCATTTTAGAATTAAATTTAACACACTAATCATTACTTGTAACCATAGACCTTATAAATCATGGACGCGCCCAAAACCGTTTTCTGCCTATACAAATCGTTGATGCTCAGATGTGTGCGACAGAGATAGAGCTAGTGCGGGCAAAAACCCACAGATCATTGACCGAAAAAAAACAAAAACCGTAAATGACAGACGTATGACATTTACGGTGACAGACCGACTCTACCATAGTTTATGAGTCTTTAAAAACTATTGCTAATAAACACACTAAACACAACTAAATCACAAAAGGCACACAAATCATTAACAATATTAACAGGAAAGGTTTTGTCAGGTTATGTTTATATATTTTTCTGTCATAGAACATCTGTTTTTGCCCGGACTAGCTTCATCCCTTTTGTACACATCAGGGCAGCGGACCTCTCTTTCTAGGGCCGGTCCATGATTTATAAGGTCTATGCTTGTAACTGACCAAAACTGACTTTGACAATTATAAACCTCAAAACAAAACATTTCATCTTTGAAATGTCAGAAGAGAAAAAAGCCTACTTATTAAAAACTATAAAAATAGAGGTATGCGATAATAAAGTTATAAAATACCGAAATGGACCAAAACCGATGTATCTCCACTAATAACAGAGATAATGAAGTGAACAAAAAAAGAAAATGCTCAGGAAAGACGGTGCTACAGTTTGATTTCATTTGCGGTATGTTCTGGTTGGTATTATACACCACAGAGTGTTTCGAATTTTCGAAAGAAAACCTATAACGTTATTACACCCTGTATAAAACCGAAATCAACTTTTCATAAAAAAATAATGAGAACAGTCAAATTCCCAAGGAATCCACCTACAACTCAAAAAAAAATCATTTAACTCAGACCATCAGTTCAGAAATACAGCAGCATGGAACTTGTTGCAAATTTATTGTGGTGCGTTAATTTTGTACAGGAGTTTAGAATGGTCGTACAAAAATGTTATTTATTTCCTTCCTTGGGAATTCATTTCCATTTTTGTCCAATCGCCGATTGCAGACCTTCTCAGGTTGTACAGTGGACCAGTTTCCAGTGCCGTGCAGAATTATATTTTTAAATCATTTTCGAACTGCCCTTCTTTTACAAAATTGTATTTGTAATAGTCCCTTGTACATTCAGAATGCTTTTTTTTAAATAAGTCCTGAATCACCCTGTACATTGTCACTGTTAAAGATCTGCAGCTGACAAAGAATCTTGGCAAATAAATAACGCCCTTAACCTTGTTATCCTGTCCCATCTCATCGTACTTACCGATTAACTATACGCTTTCCATTTCCCCAGTTCTTGGTCCAGCTGTACGTCGAAGTAATATATTACCGCTGGAAGGAAGTGTTCCAAGTGGACAGTGGGTGAAAAGGGAAATACAATCGTGGGCGGCTTTTACTTTTACAAACAAAAGAGGACGGCGGAACGCTGTCTTGACCCTCGGATAAAAAATTGTTTTATCTTTGTAATGGGAATATACAGGTTTCAGGTCTGAGTTTATTTAATTTTGATGTAATACGCCGTACAAAGACCTTTGACTATACATTTTTTGATGCGATAAATAAAGGTATAATGAAAAAGTTTTATCTATTCAAATTTCAAACAAGCTTTTCAAATTATTACGTTAGAGAACCGAAGATTTCATGCAGACCTTATATTTTTATTCAAATTATTAAATAACGTGATTGATTGTCCATAACTTTTGTCCTTGTTAAACTTTCACGTTTCTCCTATTAACATTAGAAGTAATTATATGTTTAACATACATTTTTACAGAACCAATTTAATTAATATTTATTTAATTAAAATATCCAACGGATAAGGATAAGTTTTACAAAATACAATAAAAATAAATTGCATTAATTAACAGAAACATAACAAACTAAAATACTATTTATAGTGTGGTATATAGGAGATTGCTTATATATGTTAAGTTTTATAGTTCTTAATGTAGAATAGTTCATTATTTCTGTTATTAATTCTAGGCACACGAAAATATATCAAAGACAATAGAGATGAACATTTAACTTCATTGTGGAGAATTTTAAATAGAAACAGTACAGCTGTCATACGCCTTCAGTTTTCTAAACTGCTCATGTTAAACCTCTCCAAGAAGTGTGTCTCTTAGTGCCATCCAAAGAAAAAACTGCAGATTTAAAGAAGCGCCTTTGCACTCTTTCAATTGCCGTGATATGTACTGCATATAAAGGATTCCATACAATAGAATCAAAAAGTTTTATAGGAACTACTCTTGAACATGAGTTACAAAGGATAATTTTGAATCAAAGGTGATGCCGATATCACATATAGTTCAGGCCTATTTAACGTATTATTATCCATCTTGTAGCCATAAAGCAGTACAGGAGATTTGCAACAATATAACATTACATTGCACTTGTCAACATTTGCAAGTAATTTAATTAATCAAAAAGTTTTATAGGAACTACTCTTGAACATGAGTTACAAAGGATAATTTTGAATCAAAGGTGATGCCGATATCACATATAGTTCAGGCCTATTTAACGTATTATTATCCATCTTGTAGCCATAAAGCAGTACAGGAGATTTGCAACAATATAACATTACATTGCACTTGTCAACATTTGCAAGTAATTTATTACTAACACACCACAAATTAATAAGATTTAGATTTTAATGCAATTTATTAGTCGGTGTATGACTCAATATTAGAAAAGATCTTAACATCATCAGCATAAATTAGAAAGTTTGCATCCAAGCCAGCAGTAATCGTTAATGAATAAAATAAACAATAAGAGACCAGGAGTAGATCCCTGTGGGACACCTGACTTTAGTGGATATTTAGGCATGAACAGCTCTATTTGTCGAATGACTTCGGCCCACAATAATTGTATTCTTTTAAATACATTGTTAAGCGCATTATGCGTAAGTTTTATTTTAAATTGTACCTTTTTTGTAATTTTTTTTTCTTAAGTTAATGTACTTCTTCCCGTTGTTTTACTAGGTTTTTGATTCTTTCTCTTTTTTTGTATATTTGATAGTTGATATAATTTTATATACCATGGCTTTTGTTTTTGTTATTAAATTAGCGGAAACTATTGTGGGTCTTTGACCTGTTGTATTCCTAAATTGTAAAATAAAATAAATGCATAGAACTTACATGTTGAGATGACGCAAAAGTCATACAAAGCAAGCAAGCATTCAAAAATAAAAGTTGCAGTAAACTTTGGTATTACAGATTCTACTAAACGTAGCAACAACTTTTCAACAAACTTCCATCCCCTCGTCAAAATAAGTTAAGGGCGCCGTATTCTTGAAATAGTGTTTTCTACAAATATAAGTAATTTTAGACATTTAAGAACTGAATAATACAGAGGTTAGCAAATAACAACAGTGTTATCTCATGCCACTGGCGAATATTCAAAGGTACCGAAGTAAAATCGATATAACGTCAGAAAGCGATCTACCCAGCAAATTTTTAGGTACTGAAATCATTCAAAATACGTATTTTTTTAAATACAACTATAGATGTAAACATTGTTATAACATAAACTTACATAGTTCTGCATATAAGATTGTTCACTTTTGTTTATAAGTATGTGAAAATAATTGTTAAAATTTGGGGTTAGAATAGCGAAATAATGTGTGTCATACAAATGCATTTTAAAAGTTATTATATTATTTGAAGAGAGTTTAAATAGTAAAAGTGAATAAACAAAACATCAGTAATTTTATTTTTAATATTACTTTTGTTCTACTTGTTTTATTTTTCAAGATTTCAGTACCTAAAGAACATCACAAATTTGATCATTTTACGGCGAGAAATACGGCCACCTTAAATTAAGGAAAATTTCTTTCCTAAAATTATTAAGGCTTTATAATCTTTCCAATCTTAAAGTAAAATACAGTTTTCAATCAAGTACTAAACGCCATTAAAGACAGGTTTGGTATAATGCTTACCTATGTGTAAAATTTAGAGTCTAAGGGTCACACTTAAAATTGCAGGAGTTCAGATTTTTTCAGTCATTCAGATTTAAATTTGTGCCCGATCACAAATTTAAATCAAGTAATTGTATTAAGAAACTTGACCTAAGTTAGAATATGGTTCTCTAATTTCTAGACACTCATTTTATAAATACTGAATGAAAAATATACAGAGTGTTCCATTTATATTCCACCGACGACTATCCGATAGAAGGGAACCTGACATGTAACTTATAATAGCATAATTTGTAATTTCAGATGCACTATTATCAAATTCTATAACTGATTCACTCGATTTTTCCCTCATTATTTTATTTGAATTAAAACTTCTCGGAAAATAATTATTATGACATCGCCATTTACACTTGACACTGACAGTTTTGAAATCCATGGCAATCTAGTAGTTTCATTGGATTACGGTATATTCATTATGTATTATTCAGTATTTTTTATACAGGGTGTTCTGAAAAACATTAGCATACATTCAGGACCTGATAGATTTTCAAAAAATATTACAATTTGTTCCTATGAGCCAATTCAACCAAATGAACTAAAATTTTGTTATGTGGGGTTTCTGGGGATGCTAAATACTTTGAAATTATTAATTTTTGCTTATATCATACAGGGCGTTCACTGCAGTACTCCATTTTGGGTCCTAAGTTTTTTGAGGTTAATCTTTTTGCCTCTTTTATCACTCGCTGTTATGGCAAATTTTATTCTAAACAAAAAAGGTGCTCTTGTAAGTGCTATAATTTGCCCGTTTTCGAGAAAATCCGGGCATAGTGCGCCAAAAAACAAGAATAACTAATTATTATTAACAGAAAATTAAAATTTAAGGAAAATAAAATCAGAATAAGTTTTGTAAAGAGTTGGTTCCGCTAATGGGTTTTTAGGTCAATAATAATAAAACGACAATGTTGAATTTCAAGCTAACGTTTCGAAAATTTATTTTTTCGTCTTTTAGAGCTTAATTCATATAGTTGTTCTTTTGTCCAATTTGCAAACCGCTCCTTAGCCATAACCATCCTTTACTATAAATATAAACATAGGTAGGGTGTCTTTCAAGAACATTACATTACAGTAGCAGCTCAAACATTAACTAATCATCATAACAAGACAACATTTAACAAAGTGTTTTCAGAACATCCTGTAGATATGAAATATATGCAAAACACATAAGTAGCAAGTGTTTCAGAATAAATATTCTAACTCAGGAGTGAGAATTTTTACATTCCATTATTGAAAATGATTTCGGAATTATTACGTTCATTAATCGTCGTGGAAAAAAAACAAATCGCTGCCTGTGAGTCTTACAAAAAGAGACCCAAATAACACAAGATATAGTAGTGGCTAAGAATGTTCTTGTAACTCATTTTTGGAGAGTTAAAGTTGCAAGGTTTAGTCGCATAAACATCTGATTGGCATCATCACAGCAGCTAATAGCGTGAAATAAGCACATTTTTATAAAACATAATTGCTGTATAAAATTTTTATAATTACAAGTTATGTTTTAGCAATGAGTTTACAGCATTGATACAACAAACTATACAATTCCAATAAAGCATGTCATAATAAGGTCTTATAAAAACATTATACAATTATTCTGCTTTATTTACAAACCCATCACAACCATAAAGCTAATATTCGACTTTCTTTAAATTTTACGACATATATCTATTATAATATTATAAGATTAAATATTATGCGTATTTGCTGCTAAAAATATCCCCAGTTCGAATTCTAAATTCCATATAATAAAAACTCTTATTTTTAATGAGCAACGAAAGTTATTTTCATGAAAAATTTCACGTAAAAGTTGTTTGAATTTTTTTCAAGATGGACGCTGAAAAGCAATTGGAATTAAGTGAATAAACATGGCGCTAAAAGAATAAAACAATTTGATGACTTCACAAGCATTTAACATACCTTAATGTTATGCAAAAGCGAAACATAAGAACATTATGTTTTGTAGAAAATCGTTTGCTCGTGTTAACTACCTTCAAGAAGCAATTTTGCTTTATTGTCGCGCAAAATATTTTAATACGGCATTTATGGCACAAATCCTGTAATTATACAGCTAAACAGCTTTCTGAAACTGAAGTGCTGCATAAATGGCGTAAAAACCTTCTTAAAGTAATTTAAATAACTTCTATAAAATACTTTTATTTTTGCTGTAAGGATCTTCTTAAATATTTCTCTTGCGACCACTACAAAATTGATTTAAAACTCTTTATAGTTAGTCGTGTAGATTGCTACTATAGACATACAGTAAAATGACCTCTTGAAGAAAACATACTGTATAAGTGCAGACACAAGAACGTTCTGAAAATAGTTGAAATAATTTCTATAAAACGGTTTTCTTGTAGGGATTACATTATTCTCACAGGTACTTTAAACAACAAAATAGCGGCTGTTAACAAAAAACCAAAGTTTACAGAATATATTTATTCAGTAAACTTACCGCTACATATCTTTTATATAAATTTCTGGTCTTATAATTTTGAACTATAAGATTAGTGTGCTACTTGAGAAAGTAACCATTTTCTGATGTTTTTTTATTCTAGTAAAGAGGGAGATTTTTATTTCCACCTGAAATTTTACGAAAAACTTGGGCCGCTACTACAGATCTTCACGAAGAAACTTCGTGGAACTGGGCAAACCCTTCCGGCTCGTGGCGAGAGGCGGCCTCTCGTACACTCGCATAAGTGGAGTCGGGCCGTCCTTGAACCCGGTATTGATTGGTCCAGACACAGCATCACTTTCCCCTAGTGCGTGCCCGGAGCCAGCGCCAAGCAACCCCTCGGATTAGTTGGGGCGTCGGGGGAGCGGGACGCGTGCAGGGCCCACTACGTTTCTCGACGACCGCACTTTTGGATCCCGAACAAAGAATGCTAAGCCCTCTCTCTGAAAAATAAATATAATGCCGGGGCGAACACGACGGGGATTTCCTAGTTTTCTGCGTCCGACTTAAGCCTCTTTTGTTTCTGATGGTACCATGGGGGAATCGATAAACTCTAGATTTGGAAAAGTACACGGGACTGAGTTTAATATTGTGTGTATAATGCGCCATATTATTATCACCGCATTTCCGCGAAATTCTGTTACAAGGCGCATTGCCTTACTATGTTCAGGAATAGACAAATTGCCATTATATAATATACAGAGCGATTACTTTGTGGACGCTCAATACAGAGATGTCAAATGGTAATATACAGGGTGTTAAAAAAAGAGTGTAAAATATTTCAGGAGGTAATAGTATGAACCAAAATAAGCAGAAAAGTCTTAATAAACATGTGTCCGCAAAGTAACGGCTGCGGAGATATGGACCACTATTCGTTTTTCAAACATTTTATTTTATTAGGAATAAACCGACAAAGGAAGCTTTTAACAGACAAAAATCAAAGGTTCAGAAGATGATCAAAGTGCCCTCCGTCCATTTCCAAGCAGGCACGACATCTTCATCTCGACGATATTCGAACTCTTTCGAAAACACCCTCCTTGGTTTGGATTTCTTGACACTTTTGACTAATCCGTAGCTGCAGCTTTTCCAGGCTATTTACAAGAGTACCATACACTAATGTCTTCAAATATCTCCAAACAAACAAAATCTAGAGGGTTCAGATCAGGCGATATTGGAGGCCATAAAACAGGTCCGGCCCTTTCTACCTATCTATGTGGAAAAGTTTGGTGTAAATGCTCTCTAACGGCCATGGAAAAATGAGCTGGAGCATCATCATGCTGGAACCATTCAAAGGAATCAGAGTCAACAAAAAATTCCAAAAAATCATGCAGTGTGTTCTGCAGAAATTTGAGGTAAGCAGCGCCTGTTAATCGGTTTGGTAAAACAACAGAACCTAGAAACCTGTCACCTACAATACCCATCCAAATGTTTAATGAAAAACGTGCCTGATGTCCAGATTCTATTAGAGCATGAGGATTTTCGTCGGCCCAAATATGCGTGAAATGATTGTGAAAATTAAACACTCCATTTCTTGTGAACCCGGCCTCATCAGTAAAAAGAATGTTTGCAAGAAACCGAGGGTCTTCAGTATCATGACGTAGAAAGCAGCGGCAAAAAACCAAACGTACTTGATGATTATTTATTGGATTTAAGGCCTGTACTCGTTGCACATAGTATGGATAAAGCACTTGCTCGTAAAGCATTCTCCAAACACGAGGACCACTAATTCCTACCTCGGCTGATATTCTCCGCACACTCGTACCTGGATTCTGCTCTACCAGTGCTAGAATTTCTTCTTCTGCTCTAGGAGTGGATACCGACCTTGGTCTTCCGCTGAAGGAACCGGTATCACGCAATCTTTGGTGAATTCTTCCAAACATGCGTTGTGAAGGAATTCTGGCGATTTGGATAAGCCTCAACATAAAGACGTCGCGCTTCGGTGGCGTTCCCATTAGCACGACCATACATGAAATGCATGCCTGTTAATTCTGCGTTAGAGTAACCAGCCATAGCGAAAGAAAACTTGTGCACTGAGAACAATTTGTAAAATACGTACTATTTATTTCACTAAACATCAACCAACCATTATAAGAAAATACACAACGTTTTCGCAAAATAAAAAAGGGGCTAAAACACATAAAACATTCCATATCTCCGCAACCGTTACTTTGCAGACCCATGTTTATTAAGACTTTTCTGCTTATTTTGGTTCATACTATTACCTCCTTAAATATTTTACACTCTTTTTTTAACACCCTGTATAGGGTGTAACAAAAAAGCGGGTATCATTAAATGCGTATTTTTGGCGGCAAAATATGATGATTTAACCCTACTTACCTATATACAAAAATGCCTCCCTTAAAAGATATAGAGTGTTAAAGTTGCACTTTTAAAATTGTTTTTTCCCTATACTTTCTTCAGGTTTTCACGTATCATTTTGAAATTTTGCAGATACTTCTTGTTATTAACTAAATCCTCAACGACATTATTGTAAACGATGCCCACAAAATAAGCGTAGAACAAGGGGGAAAGGATTATTTTATCCCACACTTTCTTGTAACGTACGCCTTTGAAGGATTTCTTACATTGTTACAATGTAAGATTTTGCTTACAATATTCTATTATTCTTGATAATTTTTTGTAAAACTCTTTATTTTAGAGATAAATTCGATTTTTGATCATGCAAAGTTAGCGATAGTCGCAGTAAATTCAGCTGCACTTAATAATATTTTTAAATTTCAAATTATAATAATTCTAATGTGCTCTAAAATATTCAGTATTTTAAACAGTGTCACTGAACATTACACAAATAAATGTTTCTTGTCGATATAAATTCATTTATTAAAGAAACATAGGATATTATAGTTATCAATTATATAAGACCTTTAATTCACGAGATAGTTTTGAAAAACGTCATATTTGAAAAAATTTATTTTAATCAAAAATATTCATTATCAACTGAATACTTACTAGAAAGTCTTCGAATCGTTTCTATGACATGCGTTTGTTTATTTGTCAACAAGTGAAAACATGCAAAATCGATACAAAAAATGACTGAGAATTCTGAGAATGCTGAGAAGCCCAAGATGCAACATTACGTCTGTTACCAGCGAAAAACAAGTGTCTGCGAGAAGAAATTGGTGGAATTCGATAACTGACGAAAGAAAGGAGCATAGGAGAAGGGGCAATTACAGAAGAGGTGGTACTATCCTTTATCCTACTTTTTCAATGTGGAGAAACGACCTCTTCGATGTGGACAACAAAGTGCACAAAGGTATTGATATCTTGAAGTATGGTGAACTTACTTATTTCAAAGTAGAATCAAGAAATTATAAATAAAGAAGGCAAAGGTACTGGAGAGAAAATCGAATAATTTTTGAAAAAAGCACCGGATGTGGAATATTTAGAAAATACACGATTTTAGTATTTCAATTTACACATTGAACGTTTTATTTTGAACTCTGCAAGTTGCAACGATCATGGGAAGCAGGTACTTGTCGATGCAATGAGTTAATCTTTTTGGATATCACACATGTCCAAGACAAAAGCAGTTTACCTATACGTACTCTGGATACGACAACAAATATTTCAACAACTTTGACGATCATGGAAGAAGCTTTTTCAGTCGATGCTGTAGACATGTGTCAAAAATACATCAATATGCGACATAAAAATGCCTGTGGGAGATTTTTATTGCGATGTGTGGCTGGAAAATGTAGGTACTACACAACATATAGGCATCAACTCAATTAAGAAAACGTTTTCGAAAGTGGCTGCATTTCATAGGTGCCCTGATCCAAAAAGTCTTACAGAACATGGAATGAGGCGTTCTTCGGCAACATTACTGGCCAATGCTGGGGGTGATATTACCACTGTAAAGCGTCATGATGGTTGGAAATCGATGGTCCTACCTGGCAAAGTTGTAGACTCCTCTAGTAGTCGTTCAGAAACTCCTTATAGAGTGAATTTAAATAATCCCTGTCAAAATGACAAGATCGCTCTTGAGATAAAGGTTAATGTTAATAATAATAATTCTATATAAAATGCTATAAAATCGAAACGTTGTACAGTAGAACTTCGATTATCCGGGCCAGCCGGGACCGAACCGTTGCTGGATAATCAAAAATACGGTTAATCGAAATAACACTCAAACACAAATTTTGCAAAACATTAACTTTATTACACATATCTATAAATTAAATACATATGTACATTATGTAAAACAAAAATTAACATATTTAAGTTTGTACAAACAAGCGGACTCGTCTTTTTTTTGTTTGCGAGCGTTTTTTTCGGCACGCCACGGATAATTCAATAGCGGACAGTCATAAACATCGCATGACACGAAGAATCCGCCGCACGGATCAACCGTGCACGGATAATCGAGGTTCTACTGTATTATGATTTTTTTTCTACGTTCATGCAAAAAACAAAACTTTATGGAACTATATTTAGTGGAAAAAGTGGTTCTTTATTGCAGTAGTGCAATAAAATGTTTATTGCATTCTTCTGTCATTCTACTACAGCATTTTGTCATCATGACAAACATAAACGTTCAAATCGACGTCATTTTTCTACTTTTAGTGTCATCTAAATAAAACATTTGTTGGTTTTTGCATGAACGTAGGAAAAATATTGTATGCAACTCGTACAAAAAGTACTTATTGCACTCGATGTGTTGTCCTACTCGGCCTGACGGCTTCGTTGGACAATTTCGCGTCGCGTGCAATAAACACTTACTTTTTGTACTTGTTGCATAACTATAACTATTAATCCACTAGTGTGTTACAAGGCTTTTAATCCACGAAAAACAGACTTATTAAACGTTCTTAATATACTTAGTGGTCGTGGATCAACATTTTAATTTATTATTTGTTCTACATGTCCACATGCCTAGGAAATGTATATATACAAAATTTCAAAGTGATACGTGAAAAACCGAAGAAATTATAAGTAAGTAGGGCAAAATTGTCATATTTTGCCTTCAAAAATACTCAGTTTACGGGATGACCTGCTATTTTGCACCCTGTGTGGTTTAAATTAGGAAAAAGTTGCGCATCTTTATGTCTATGACTTTCTGGAAAAATTATGAAATATTTTGTGTATATCCTGATATACCGGCTGATGCAAAGTGTATTTTCATTCTCCTTTTTGAACGAAATGTTATGAAATTTGATACCCTTATATTGTTCGACATAAGCTTTCCAATGGAAGGGGAAACAAAATTCTACGCCTGCTTAGGTCTATTAACTATACGGTAAAATTCCAGTAAATAAAGAAAATATAGTCTCGGAAGATGGACTGAGATAGACTGTGGGATACGTCACAAAAGTTCTCAATTTTCATTGGCTACCTGCTGCTGCTGATGACCCCGACCGTGTAGTTAATAGACCGTGGGCTTAGCCCCCTAAAAATATTCAAAAACGTTATCCAATACACATTTCAGAACATAAATTAAAACAGCTACAACTATTACTGTAACAAATTTTATGTAAGACAAACAAGCAGTTTGTCATTAGAAAAAAAAATCTATTACTTCAGTACCAATCATACTGTTATTATTCATATGTATATGATCCTAAGTGGCAACGCTACTGGACTTCTTATAGCTTCAATACTCGTACGCATCATCAGAAAATTTGAAGTGGACCAGGAGCGTCGTGTTGCCGATTGTCATGGAATGATTTGATCTGTTGAAAGGTCGAGTACTTTTTGTTCGATTTTCTGTCTTTATTAGGCCTTCTAAATATGTGATTAAAATTAATGACATTATCACTGAATTATCCTGCATATTTACCCTATATTATATAATTGTTTGAACTAGGTTTTGGACCCAGGAGTATAATATGGTTCCGATGTACAGATACGTGCGTTTTTTAAATATTGCCGCAAAATGCCCAAACGGAAGTGATCCCTCCTGCTTCCTCTGTAAACAAAAAAAAACCAACCGAGGCGTTGGAAACACTCCATTGCCAGCAGTCACTTAACACCCTGCCCTTTGACGTTCAAACGCAGAACGAAAAAGCTAATTACACCCCTTTATTAAAATCCTCCAATCTTTTCCAGTCGATCCTGCGAACGGCGGACCAATTAAAGATCAAAGGCTTGTGCGAGTCGCCCGACGACAAAGAAAACTCCGAATCGCCCCTGCCCCTGTACTGCAAAGGTGGCAGGAAGTCCGCCTCCCCCAGGCACTTCAGGCTAGCGGACAGCGTCAACAGGAGGGCCAAATACCGCCGCACCAGCCTGCAGGAGCGACCGTCGGATGAGACACCGGGCGGCTGCAGGGAGGGCAAAGAGAAGGGCCACTCGTCGGATGAGGAAAATGACATGCCAGTAGCTCTGGATGAGCACAAGAGGAGCAGGCACCAGCCCGAGCAGACCAAACCACTCAACATGAGCAGCCATGGACTCATGACCGGACAGGTGAGAGTGTTCTCTTTAGGAACTCTAGGTGAATGAAATAAATCATTCCTGCTCATAATTTCATTTTCTTCATTAACTTGAAATATGTTTTCAAAGGTTGACAATTCATTTTTAAAGAAAACGGTGTGAACGGTTTTATTATTTATTTCTATTTTTGTTCGACCGCTGCTTGTTTTTGACTTTTGTACCTCTCTATACAGTTTTTCTGACCCAGTTAACCCTATTAATATTAGTATCCAGTATTTAAACAATGTTGCATTAAAACTAACTCACTCTTTCTGACCTAGCTGTAACACTGCTTAAATATTCAAATTAAAAACGTTGAGAACGCCTCGAATTTTGTACAGAATTCTAGAGCGAAGACTCGATCCAATAGCATTTCATCATAGAGTCAACATCAAATTAAAATATCAGAATTCTCATATAGTAAAAGACTTGAACTAACACTACTAACCCCATTAACATCCCATATCTCTCTCTAAACTTTAGACAATCTTCTCCCAGTTCGGAGTGGACACCGATGACTTCCCACCGGAACCTCCGGCGCCTTCGGCCATCCCCGTGGGCCACGTGGACATGTCGGACCACTCTCCCACCCGTTCCCTCCTCACCAACACCCCCATCCATCGAACAGACATCTCGGACTCCACCAAGTACACGCTGGACATCAAGAAGGAGGCCGACATTAAGTTCGAAACGTTGCGGTCCTACGACCAGGACTCCCTTTTGGACATGGAGTCGCACATGTCCGGCCCTGACCATTCCATGGACAGCCACGACGATTGTGATAGAGGACTGCACCCCAGCATGATGGTGCAGGATTTTGTGGGAATGATGCCGGGTGTTTCGAATAGATTAGGTGAGAACATGATGAAAATAGGTTGATGCCTTAAAATGGTATCCTCTATTTTCGTTAACGTTCACTGATTTCCATTTTTTAAAGGCTTGTTCTATAAAACTTTAATGATGCGTAAAATGAACCTCAGTCACTCTGATGAATTTTTCTAAATAACAGTTGAGATAAATTCATGAAATTTGGTAACTGATATGTGTTTATCACATACATTCCAACCTGGGGGGAGGAGTTAAAATTTACCATAACTTTTTTGTGCTTTGATTTTTTCGACTTTTGACTGATAACTATGAAATTTCAAAATTGTTTTAATAAATGGTGGACACTTGGTTCATATTCCCACCTTAATTAAAATCATCATTGCTAATATTATGGTGGTACTAACCTAAATTGGGTCTGATTTGTGAAGCCGATGCTAATGACAGCAGTGTGACTGATTTAGTTATCAAAAAATTTATAAACTTAAGTAGGTATTTTACTAGGCCCCTATAATGTGCTGGAATATAAAGAATTTACATATTTTTAAATGCAACATGTTTCTTTTATGGTCTTTGAAAATAGACATTTAACTAATTTCTAACTTTGGTAGAACAAATTCTGAACTGGTATCACATCATCGGTTTAGTTTCTTTGACGTTTGACATATCGTTATCTTCCTCAACTTTGGAACTTTAACCTTATATGTCTCTGGAAACGTAAGGAAGCTAATTCGACGACGTGGCGACCAGCCCGGGAATTATTCTACCAAGATTATAATAAATTAGTTAATTTTTTTCCCATAAAAGGTTGTGTTTTTGCTTTGTCATTCAATTGTTTTCAAAGCATACTTTGCTTAATTGTAGTAAAAGATATTTCTTGAAAATTTGATTAAAAATTCATGGAAAAGCCAGCTTCAAAATGAGGGTCCATTTTTAACTGGGCTATAATTTTAATGTAAGATGAATATTCTTTACACGTTAAAATTACTTGAAAATGAGCTTAAAAATAGATAAATAATGAGAATAGATTAAATTTTTTAAACAAAATTAACAAAATGTACCTACCTAACTAAATAAGCTATTAAATTTTTTCCACAAATATATATCACCTAAGTACCTATACTTTCCCCACTATTTTTATATTGTATACTATGTAGAATAAATTTAAATAATAAACAAATTATCCTTTCCCCTCTGCCATTTATACTATTTTGTTCGATGGATTCATGTCTATGAATAAAAAATGTGTGGTGTTTTTTTTTTACTCAAGAATGTACCTAAACCTAATTTTAAATTTAGTGACATGAAATTTCGTTTTATTAAGTTTTACTCGAACTGAATTTTGTAGATGTAAATAGTGAAGAACAAGTACCTGGAACCAAAAATAATGGCCATAATGAAAACCTACAACACACACCCCGGTCACATGGTGGTGGACCAAAAACCTGGACTCAGGAAGATATGGATATGGCCTTAGATGCCTTAAGAAATCATAATATGAGCCTTACAAAGGTAAAATATACGAAATTTAAATATCTAATATATCTAGGTTGTAGAATGTGTCAACCATTCGACTTCCTGTCTATTAAAATTCAGATTTAGTGCGAATTTTCATAAATTTTGCTATTTATAAGATTAACTGTTTTTTAATGTATTATTTTTTATCAAAAAAAGCTATTTTAAAGTTACCCTAACATAAAATGCGTTGACGTCACGGCGGCCATATTGATGATACTGTGACGTCATATTATTTGTTTACAAACAGATTCTAATAAAGTTATGTGTGGATTGTAATGCACTTTAGCGTTTATTTGAGCAGTTTTGTGTGATTTCTGCTTCCTATATATATAACAAATATTGTGCCTTTATATTCGTCAAGTTTCAACGTTAAAACAATCACTTGATTGCATAAATGCATTCACGTTTGGCAAATTATCGCTGAATGCATTTACAAAATTACTTAAAGTAGTACGACAAATAAAATTACGTCATATTGCAAATTAATTTAAAATTTTATTATAAATTATGAATTTCTGTGTAGATATAAAAGATATATTACAGTTGTATATTTTGAGATGCCATTTATTTAGTAAAATTATATTTGATCTAAATCTCCTACACCCTAATGTATTTTTTTCTTAGGCTTCGGCGACTTATGGTATTCCCTCCACTACTTTATGGCAAAGAGCACATAGACTAGGCATAGACACTCCCAAAAAGGAAGGACCGACGAAATCTTGGACAGAAGAGAACCTGAACAGTGCTTTAGAAGCTTTGCGGACTGGCACCATCTCAGCGAACAAAGCCAGTAAGGCGTACGGTAAGCAATGCCTTTTTCAAAAATAAATTTTTGAGATGAAAAAAATAAGGATCTTGTAGGTATACCCAGCAGCACTCTTTACAAAATAGCGAGACGAGAAGGAATAAGACTGGCAGCCCCTTTCAATGCAGCCCCGACCACGTGGACACCAGAGGATTTGGAGAAGGCTTTAGAGTCCATCAGGACGGGACAAACGTCTGTACAGAAGGCTTCTACTGAGTTTGGCATTCCCACTGGAACGCTGTACGGAAGGTGTAAGAGGGAAGGCATTGAATTGTCTAGATCGAACCCTACGCCTTGGTCTGAGGATGCGATGGGCGAAGCGTTGGAAGCTGTGAGGTGAGTGCTAAAAAATTGACTTTATAAACAATTCGTTTAGAACTCAGTTCAACTTTTTATGTGTAACATTTTTTATTAATATATTTGCAAACAATTTTCTATAATATTTTCTTTAAATTATACAGGGTGTCCAAAAAGTAAATCCCCATTTTGAGAAACATTTCTTAAAATTTTGTCATATCACACATATTAGATTCTTAAGGTCAAAATCTGATGATTTATGATAATTTACCTGTAGTGGCAACTTGCAGGGAGTCAATGTATTTTTATTGATACAAGAGCAGTCAAAAGCTGCAGGTTACAGTAGTCAAGGAAACGAATAACGAGATTTGAAATATAAAACAAATACGTATGAAAAGTGTAACGTGTTTGGGATAATGGATTTTGAAGAATATATCATTTAATTCAAATAAACACATTAAGGTGTGAAAGTACTCGGTGTCTCTTACATGATGAAATCAAAAGAAGTGTTACAAAAAACGAATAAATTACACTGTAGGGACAAACAGTGAATATCAAAATTCACATCTCATCGCCTTTTTATTTTTGACGATAATTCTAAATATAGATTTTTAACCGCTACAGGAGCAGATGTTTCTGTAATTAGAGATTATTTTAAAGATATTGAAAAGATAGAGAAACATTTCAATGATACAATAATTCAAACATTTGGCAAAAAGATTAAATAAATTAAGTCTAGGTTTAACAAGAAATTTCCCACACATTTCTACTATAGTTGAAATCACACGACCAGAAATAGGTGCAGATTTTCCTGACAAATTTGGACTATTAATAGATATACAAAAGATTAATAGATACTGAAACTACACTTGCATCTAAAGGTGATTTAATTTCAGACCAACACCAGGACGCCAAAAATTTTCATAATCGTAAATAAATACACTAAACTAAAACAAGAATACCAAGAACTTATTAATCTCCCAGATATTACTACACCAGCACAGCATAATATTAAACATCACATTATAACAAATAAACATTTACCTTTTGCAAAACCACATAGAAGCTTAAAATTTAAAATAGCAAAAAGCGAATTGAAAGAAATGGTAAAGTATGGTATTTGCAAACCATCTTATTCATCAGTACCTTCACTATTACATATGGTTCCAAAATAAGATATGATTGGCTTTCTTGTAGAGACTATAGACAACTAAATAACGTAATAGTATATATGATCTAATTAGAGCATATCACCAAATTCCAGTAGCTTAAAATGATACATACAGAACTGCAATAATAACCCTTTCAGATTATTCGACTTTACAAGAATGCCATTTGGGTTATGAAATGCGGCACACACCACATGTTAAAAATTCATTAAGAATTACTAGCTAAAGCAACAGAACTAGCACACTCAATACGAAATTATAAATTAATTTTAAACGTATTTGTTTCAAATAGTAGAATAGGTGCAGTTTTGGAACAATTACAACATTAGGGAGTTAGGGGGTGCCAAAGTATTTGAAAAGATTTTAATTGGTACGGATAAATATTGAATGATTAAAATGACATTCGTAATATGAAAATATATTGGTAAAAGTCTTTTCTTGATGCAATTAATGTTAATTACCTGCCTGCACAAATGTTTTAAATGTTAAAAAAATAATTATATTTTTTTATGTATTATTTGATTGTCACAATTTTTTCCAACTAAACAGTACAAGTTGTCAAAATTTTGGAAGAAACTTAAAAAAGTGTTAACTTTTACTAGAAAAATTGTGACAATCAGATAATACACAAAAAAAAATATGATTATTTTTTTAACCGAGTTATCCAGTTTAAGGCATTTGTGTAAACCAGTAATTAACATTAATTGCATAAAGAAAAGTTGTTTATCAATATATTTTCATATACCACTCTCTAACGCATTTTTGTATATAGGTAAATTAGCATAAATTCTCGTATTTGGGATATTCTGTACATGTTAGCTTTTTAAAAATTGAAAATGCCAAAGTAAAGTGATGAAATAATAAATTAAGAAGTTAAAGAGACTAATAAGAATTTTCTCAGAAACATCTCAGTTTTTCCTAAAAATTATCACTGGGATGCCTTATATTTTTAGATTGGGACATATGTCCATAAATCAAGCAGCGATTCACTACAACCTGCCTTATTCTTCGCTATATGGCCGTTTCAAGCGGGGAATAAAATACGACTCGGATAACATTGAAGTAAACCAAGACAGTCAGTCGCAAATGGACGCCCATTCCTTCGGAATGGACTACACCGCCACCTCTCACCAACAAATTCAGTACCATAACCAGAATAGCTGAGACACGGCCTTCAACTTTGACTGCTTTTAATATTAACTTTCATAGAAATCCACAAGTTTCCGTTTAAAAGCGTCAAGGTTCGAAGGTCAAAACAATTAATAAATTTTAAGCTGAATTGTCATTACCATACTAGGCTGTTGTGCTAAAGTTACTTAAAGATTGTGAAGTTTCCCTATTATTTTTAATCAGATATTAGAATAATTAATAAATTGATAGCCTTGTTCCAGAGGTTTTATTGAAGAAGTGCAATATTATTCTATTTAATACTGTCTAGACATAGTGTACAAAATTGTATATTGTAGCTAATTTATTAAAAATTGTTAACTATTTTAAGTTTTTTTGTATTTGTTATTAATTTTTTAATGTTGATTTGAAGGTTTAAATTTTTTATTTTCAGAATTCCGTAAAGGAATTTGACTTCCATTTACTTTTACGTGTATATGTGAAAATATGTTTTGTTTACTAATAAAAATGTATAAGTTGAGAGCTTTTTATTAAAATATACCAAATATTTATCCATAACTGAATAAAAAATGTTATCCAGGGGTATCTCACCTATAGTAGTAGGTGTACAACATAGCAGCAGTGCATAAGGTAGTAGAGGAGGGCCTCGTATTACACGGGGGATACGTTCCTTGAAAAGACAGTATACCGTCCGTTCCGAAAAAAGGGCCTGCTCCCATATCTCTGGACATTTTTAAGGCATCGAATTGAAATTTACAGGGCTAAAGTAAAATTTTTTGCTCTATCCAATGAAACCAATGGGAACACCAGTCAGCTTCCGGTTTAACCGGAAGTCATCTCAACTTGGTTATTTTAAATGGAACATCCTGTATATTGTTACATATTTGAATACAGCGCTTCCCTCCAAATACACTCATACCAAGTTTCATGGGTTCATCTGCGACAACAACGGAGATATTTGAAAACACATTTCATCAAGGAAATAAAAGAAACATAGTAATCTATGGAATAGAACTTAAAACAAGAACTATTAAACATTAATAACTAAACAACATTGATAACAAAGCTATAAGTATTGTTCGAAATGCAAACCGTTTTTATTAATGCACGTTTGACACCTTCTTAGTACACCTCGGGCTGTATTCAAAACCATTTGTGGACTAAGATTTTCGCAAGCGTTTCTTATTCTTGTTTTCATGATGTCCACATTTTCCGGAAGTGTGGTAAAAACTATGTCTTTAATATAAGCCCATAAAAAAAAATCCAAAGGCGTGAGGTCAGGTGACCTCGCAGGCCATCGAATTGACCCATTAGTACCCATCCAATTCCCTTGGAACTTCTCGTTTAAGTATTCAACATTAATAGCAGCGTTGTGCGCAGGGGCACCGTCTTGCTGAAAAATAATGCTGCGTACCTGAGCCAGAGGGAATTCCTCAATATAATTTTCCATCAAATCTAAAAACAGGTCTTTATATTTATCTGCGTTAAGTTGTCCATCAATGAAAATAGGGCCAATTATCTTATTGCCAAGAAGCCCGCACCAAACATTCACTTTAAAACGTATTTGTACATTTGTTTCAATTACGGTTCTAGGATTTTCGGAGGCCCAATAAAAGTGATGATTTCGGTTAAACATTCCGTTATTCGAAAAAGTACATTCATCGGTCCATAAGATTTTTGTATAAAACAAAGGATCCTGTTGTTGTCTTTGTAAGAAATAGTTGCAGAATTCCAGTCTTCTTGGACCATCTTGCTCTCGCAAATGTTGTACTGGGGAATCCTTATAGGCTTTTTTATTATGTTTTTTTAAAATACGATGAACAGTGGTCGCTGCTATACCCGTATTAAATGAAATTTCTCTCACCGAAGTTCTAGGATTTTCTTCTAGAAACAATAGTACATTAAGTTCTAAGTCAGGTTTATTTATTTCATACTCGCGCTTTGCCTTCACAAAGAATCCAGTTCGCCTTAAAGTCTGCTCAAGTTTGCTAAATATCCTTCTATTGGGAAGTCGCCTTGCACCAAATTGATCTCTATACAAACGCAACGCTTGATAGCTATTTCTTCCCGATTGTAAATACACATTATACATGTCAATTTTCTCCTCCAAGATAAACATATTTCATATCATGAAAAATTCTATAGTTATCACTATTATAAAACAATTAATCAACAATAATGCGCACACAAGTTAAATATTGGAACTGTCAAATTTAAATCGTACAAATATGTTTTTTTTTTAATTTCCATAGGCGCCTATGTCTAGAAATGTTTTTTCAAATATCTCCGTTGGTGTCGAAGGTGAACCCATGGAACTTGGTATGTATTTGGGAGGAAACGATGTAATCAAATATGTAAAAATATACAAGATGTTCTATTTAAAATAATTAAGTTGATATGACTTCCGGTTAAACCGGAAGCTGACTGGTGTTTTAGCCCTGTAAATTTCAATTCGATACCTCAAAAATGTCCAGAAATATTGGAACAGGAATCCATGTATATTGAGACAAATATATTATTCGTTATACATACTATTACATTTATTATTATTAAATTTTTGTTTAATTATATTTGTTTATAAAGTTGAAATTTTAAAATTTAATCTCTATTGTATTTTATGAATACTGTACTATAATAAGCATACAGCAGGTAAATATACAAGTTTTATTAATGGCGCTCAACTTAACAAGTCTTAAGAATAAAAGATAGAAATTAAATTTTAAAATTTCAGCTTTATAAATCTAAGTAATTAAACAAAAATTTAATAATAATTAATAAATACAATAATTGGCGCCCCACGTTGGGCGCCAATTTTTATATTTATTAATTATTATTAATTTTGTTTACTTATTTTGATTTATATGGTGTGATTTTAAGCTCATATTTTATTTTCAAATTTTTGTGTATTTCACAATACATTGTTATCAAAATATTAAGCGAAAATAAAAAGTTAATATAAATTTGTAATTTCTTACTGTGTATTTCAAAGGATCTAGCTGTACTTCCATGGTGAAACTGCCCCTGATAGGATCCTATATCGTAACCTTTGCTGTAATGTAGAGAAGGCTAATGATATTTGATATAGAAAATATTACGTTTATATCTTGATTTATTGTGGAGATTTTTGGATTGTGTCCAGAAACTACACGCAGAAAATTTAGGGGGTGATACTACTCGAAAATATAATGAGTCAAATTCATGTAACATTTTCTTGAAATCAAAATTAACGGCTATAACCTTTTTAAAACAGGAAAGATTTTTTTCGAATTTGGCAGACTTGTTAGTTTTATAAAAACGCAGTTTCAGATAACATATTTCTAAAATAGCAGCACCTTAAAGGGCAGAAAGGGCATGTGTTAGAAGAAGAAATGATCATAACTTTGTTGTCTCTATTTTTATTAGATTTTGATGGCATTCCTTTAAAGATTGAAAGTTCATCCAAAAATTTGATACTCTTGTAGAAGATCGGCATTTAAATTTTTTGGACATACTGATGAATCTCATTTCATCTACGATTTTTTTATTCAGTTTTGATCCATAATATGGTGAATCAATAAATACCAACTTAATTTTTTCTAAATCTAGAATGTCTTTAAACCTGTATCGAGATTTTAATATAGAACTGATACAGCAGTCAGAAAGCAGTATCTGACAGTACTTCACAAGATCCAGTAGTAATGGAGAAATTGCATGATGTTTCCAAATATATGCAGCGTTTGTCCTATCCTAGACCATTTTGTGGAAAAATAAGCCTAAAAATGGTAATCGATTAAACTTTTCTATTAAGCTACCAAAATGTATACAAGGAGAAAATCAATGATGAAGCAAGCTAACATTTTTTCTCATTTATTGTATGTAGCGCTTCATTCTAATTCCAAATATGGTCTGTATTTGCTCCTACCATTTGAGAGATGTTTTATTGTGAAAATGACAACAAAAGTAATAAATAAGGATTTTTTTTAAATGTTTTAAGAAAAAATGAAATCAGAAGTAAATAGTAATAAAAATTTATTAAATTAATTTTAAAAAATTAATAAATGTTAAATATCTTTAATCCTTATTTTTACTTATTATTTCTCAAATTAAAAGAAGCAGTTTAATGTGAAATCAGATGGCATAATTTTATAAATACCTCAAGTAAAACGATCTATCCGGTAGTTACCCAACAGCATTGTCGCTCTAATTGTCACGAACGGATCTATAGTCTAAACGAAGGAATAAGTTACCCTTAACAATACTATTGTATTCTCAACATCACCACTAATGATTACGGCATTACCTACACAATTTTTGCACTATGCATCTATGACCCAGAAATGCCTGAAAAATGCAAAAATACAAGAAACAAACGCCTGTTTACATTACCAACGCCCTATCCTTCACCTGCATCCATGGGAACGAACCACACTGTACAGCGTGTAATGTCACACACACGTTACATTCTATGGCAATTTATTATTAATATTTTAATTATTATGTGATTATTGCCGCCAGACACATGTTCTGTCCTGTCAATATGTTTGAAAGATTACTGTGTAATTTGAAACCATTATTGATCACACTACTGAAAATAGCAGTAGGTATACATAATATTGAACAGTGAAAAGTCCATGGAATTTTATAATAAAAAAATTAAACAAAATAATTTTAAATTTATTACGTTAAATAAAACTGGAAAAATTTGTTCCCCGTTTTACATAATAAATATTCTACATAAATATACCAATTTTCCTGTGAAAAATTATCCATAAGTTCATATAACCCATGATTAAGTTGTGGCAGTACCGATTTTAACTGTTCCTCGCAATCTCCCACACACCATGCTATGCTCATATGGAAGGAAGGGTCCTAAAAGAGATTACATAAATTAATTGTCGTATCGTCAACCTCTTATAAATATTATTACTTCGTAGAATGGTGGTAAATTAAATTCTGATAAACATTTGTCTAAAGTTTCTACTAATTTTAACAGAGAGTCATATCCAGTCTTAATTTTCAATCCTATGAAAGTTCTTGTTCGTTCTTCATTACAGTAAACTTTCAAACCATCAAAGAATATCATAAATCTGAAACACTAGTTACTTATAAATTTGGAATAAATTATTTTACTGGTAACTCACTTCTTGAAACAAGCCGAATAGGTTCTTAAACTATTTACAAACAAACTAATCCAGTGATGTCTCAAAATTACTGTTTTTGTTAAACTGATATGGAAATTGTCTACTTTCTTAATATTCATGTTCTGTAAAGAGGTACATTTTCTTATGACATCAATTAACTCATTAATACCTTCATTCTCTTCATCTAAAAATAATGTACAATATTAAAGACTCATTTTATTATTATATATCAATGTAAGCTTACAAGGGATATAAACATAAGTTGCCCAATTTCCTCTCTCGTGCGCAAAACTTCTTAGTTTTCCACCATGCAATACAGGGTCATCGACATGCTCTACTGTGTTGTCATGTAAAAAAATATTGGGCACTGGTAACCTGTTACGAAAATAAAAATAAAATGTGTTTTTGTAAATTGGCCTTTAGCTTACCGTTTTACTTTTTTTGAATTTTGAAATTCTTCCTCAGTGTCATGCAATCTTTTTACTGAAACTCCAGGGCCAGGTACATCATCCTCTGAACTATCACCTCCATAATCTGTCAGTAAAGTTAATGCACCTGTATTGTGCATTTCGTGTAATTTTCTTTCCAAATGACCTTAAATTTTACATTAAAAATAAAAAAAAACTTTACATAACCTCAAACATTAATGAAAATAAATAATGATAAGGGTCAAGGACAAATCATCTCATAAATGAGACATGTGTTACTTGTGGCACTAACACACAGTATACTAGCTTAGAATAGAGATGGGCAGTTCCCGAGTGAACTGGGTTAAAAGAACGGGTTTCGACACTGAACTGCGAGAATCAGTTCTCGAGAAGTTGACAAATCAGTTCTTTGCGTACTGATTTGTATCGATTGATGTAGAGTGCGAGAGATATTTTCAAGTTTAGTCAGAAGGAACTGTTTAGTGAATAGTGAACGAGTGTTCACAGCCTATGTGAGCTTCAAAATCATATGGGCGATCTGAATTCTGAATAACTGATTGGTGATCCGATTGCGGAGCGTTAATATCATTCTTAGTTAAATATAATATCCAAGAACTGCATACCAGCACACATAGGCGTCCGTATCAAATTGTTACATTAATAAAAACGATATAGGTATGTGCCATTAATTATAATTATATGATGTATAAGAATCAAGAACTGAATTTTATTAACAAGTAAAATACAACTTTACAAAAATATAAATTAAATTCTGTAATAAAAAATAAATAAAAATCAGTATCTAAATGATTCGAGATATTTTGGAAAAAAGAGGCTTAAAATATTTTGATTAAGAATTCTTATTCTAAAGTCTAAACGCGACCGTCTGCGATTGACGGAGATGCGGGATTTGGAGAGAAGCGTATATCTGTGCAGTGTTTGACGAAAAACCAGTTCTTAAAGAGCTGGTTTTAAGAATCAGTTCTTTTTAATGATTCAGTTCTCGAGAACTGAATCATTAAAATGAACTGCTAAGCCCATCTCTAGCTTAGAATACTGTGCAGTGTGCACTAACCACAGATTACTGAACTACTATATAGCACTACTGCCAGTCACAAAACATAAACATCTGCTTCCTATAACCCGTGACCCACAGACCATTAACTACGCCTCAGTGATTTATGACCATGAACAAGATAAATATAGATTAGTGAAAACATTTAAATGTACGATGTGGAATGCTCTTAGTTGCACTGCGCATCCATATAAAGTGACAAACCTAGCAGACAGAAGAAGGCATATGAAACTCAGCAAAAAAATACTTCATTGGTTATGTATGTGGGTGCGAGAGAGACAATCATCTGCACGTACAATGCTCGTCACCTTAAAGTCACCACCTTTTGGAAGGTTCTCATTCTATCGCGCCCCACCATAAACAAATGCGGAATGTTTCGGACTAGAAGTGGGGTTTGTAGATATACTACACTGTGGCACCAAAAACTCTTATATTCAATAGGGGATTATTATTTTATGAATATAGAAGTAATGTAACATATCCTTGTTTAGTGAAATCATAATATTGAAGAATTCTTTAAAAATTAACAAACTATGCAAAATGTATATTTTTAAATTAAAATAAATATTTCAACAAAGAAAAGACGTAAACGTCATAAATTCGAAAAAGCTTAATAGACAGAGTGTTACAATACAAATTGCCGAGAAAAAATAAAAATTACAAATTCGAGAAAATTTTTGGTTTTTGTGCTTCACGATGGTTATCAAACGTGCGAAAGACCGATTCGTATACAAAGTGTTAAAACATTTTTGGCCGCTAAAAAAAACTCAAAATTAAGAAAAAAATATTGTTGAAACCTCTAACAAGGGCCTATTAGAACATTAAGTAACGAACAAAATACAGAGTGTTTAAAAAAACCTTAGCAATCTTTAAAAATCATAAAATTTCATGGAACTTAATTTTTTTTTAATGAAACCTTTAATATCGAATAAAGATAACATGATTCAACTTTTAAAATACAATGCGTTTAATAAAAACCGAACCAATCTCTAAAAACTCGTGGAATTAAAAAAAAAATGATGAAACGTTTGTCGAGGGTCTATTAAAACACCAATTAACGAAAAAATACAGGTTTTTTAAAAAACCGAATCAATCTCTAAAAACCTTCCAAATTCATGGTACTCAAAAAATATTTTGAAGATATAATGGAAAAAAATACAGAGTGTTTAAAAAAACCAAACCCATCTCTAAAATCCCTCAAAAAATGCTGGTCACCTTAAAGTCACCACCAGTTGTGTTGGAAGGCTCTTATTGTGTCGCGCCCCACCACAAATAATTGCTGAATGTTTCTGACTGGGAGTGGGGTTTGTAGATATACTACACCGTGACACCAAAAACTCTTATGAATAAATAATCTAATAACAGTTGCATTTGATATTTTCTAAATATATTTTATTAATGAACAAATTAATGTTTAACAAAGTATATGAAGGGTGCAGGGGAAATAAGACGGATGTCGTAAAATACAAATAAAATGAAGTTTCAAAGACTGACTTGTTAAAAAACATTTGACCTTCTTTTAGTTATTTTTTAAATAAATTAAGTTATATCCATCTATGAATAATAAATAAATATTTAATAGATATTGTATATACTAACAGAAAGAAAAAACGATTTAAAAAAAATGTGAGAAAATAAGATTAATGTCACTCAAGGAAAAAGTAGCCAGAAAGTAGAGGAAAAAACAATTTGAGTAGCAAGGTTAATATAAATACCTTATATTACGCTCGCTACAGACTATGCGTGAATTAGCGATTCGCGATGCGTGATTTGTATGGAATTCATGCAGTGTGTAAGTTTTTATGAATGAATTTTTAACGAACAAGACCCTACACACTATTCGCGAATTCCTCGCATATCACGAATGGCGCGTAACGAACCGCGAATTCACGCATAGTCTGTAGAGGACCTTGGAGAACTTGAATAAAAATATAATATAAAATGTATAATGTTGCATTACCCTACCACAAAATTTTTTCAGTTCTTATAAGTGTTGCTTTTTTTTAGAATAATCGGAACGGATTGTTTTGATCAGTGGCGTATTTAGGATTTTTCTTCTAGTGGGGTGTAACACTCTTTTGACAACAAAATTCTTTTGAATGGTTATTTATATATGAATGGCAAAGGATACAGCAAGTTCCTAGTTTTATTTACGTAGAGATAAAATCAATTGAGAAGATTTTATTGAGGAAAATAGTTAGCAAAAAGTAAATGCAAATAAAAATTAAATTGAACATTGAAATTTTGGTTTAAAAAACGTTATCGATGTAGGGTTACAAATTGAGCTTGTTTTTAAGATGCTCGCGGATTAATCTTTCCCTATAAGACCAATTTGAAGTATATCTATCGACCCTCAATTCTTTTTGTCAGTATGATTGTTTTCAGATAAGTAGTTGTCCCTCAGGCATCGTTACCTATATTTGTGTAGAATTGGCTATTAAGTATTCATTTTTTTTCCGCTGTACCCTTTTTAAATTAAAATAAATGTTTAAACAAAGAAAAGATTGACAAAAAAATGTTTTCAGTACTTCGTGTAATAGCCCCCAGAAGGTATTACATCATTTAGTCTTTGCCCCATTGAATGGACAAGTGAAGCATAGTATTGTCTGGGAACGTTGCCCCATCTGTCATCAACATGTTGCCTCAACATATCTCTATTATTGATATTGTTTGGCCAATCTCGAGTTATGAAAGCCCAAAGGTTTACATTTGAAACATGAAAACGACAATAATTTGGACTGTCTGTGTGTTATAATGGCAAACAATGAAAGTCATTATTAAGGCGTTGGTGCTTTAAATTTTTTTATTCGTGGAGAATCTCAAAATTAGATCTATTACCTGTCTGTGTGTTTTCAAAACGACAAATCATGACAATGAATGAATGAATTATTCTCACGGTGATAAAAACAGACAAAAGTTCTGGAGCTATATTACCATGTGTTCATAAAAAAATATTATAAAATTTCATCTCCAAATTGAAGTGCATTTAATATTAAAAAAATCATAATTTTGTTTTTATATTCGTTAATTCGAATAATTACGATTATCTTCGTTATTTACAACTGGTTTCGTAACTTCATGACTGCCTTTAATAATTTGATAATAATGTCTGCATACTTTTTCGGTTACTGGTGGTAATTGTGAACATTATCGTTTGAAGAATATTGTTCATTGCTGGCCACTATAATTGTGCAGGTATAATTTGACGTTTTGAAAACACACAGACAGATAATAGTTCTAATTATTATTGTCGTTTTTATAGCTATTTCGGCAAAAAGATGGCATTCACTTAAGTTTAACAAAAATCGTAATTTGCACAGAAAGTAAGTTAAAATAAAATTCCGAATAAAAAAATATGCACAACGTTCCATTTAAAAATAAAATAGTTTTAACCATAGATTTATTATAAGTTTTGGTTTTAACAGTTTCGAGTTATATAAAATTCAGCACTTGATTTTCAACACCTTGTATGAAATTAAACCACTTGTAACACATTGTTAGAAATCTTAAAGGTTCAACCATTTCTTGAATAAAAATTATTTCTTTAACTTGCATAGCATTCAATATAGCTAATTTCAAACAAAGCGATACAACATTATTATTTTCCGAAATATTTTAAATATCTCGAAAACGACAAAGGTTATGTGTATAGGAAAGTCTTATTGAAATAACGCGAGAAAATTGAATAAAAACTATATCATTCCATTTAAAAACTAAGTTGATGACGACATCCGGTATAATAGGAAGCGACAGCTTCTTGAAAATATTTTCATTGAAAAGGTCATATTAGACTATGTAGGGTATCAAATTTTCAAAAAAACAAATATATATCACTACAACTATGCGGTGAATCAGCCTGTACTCGTATATCTAACACAATGATAATATAGGTATAAATAAAATATAATACAAGTAATTTTAGACATTTAAGAACTGAATAAAATAGAGTTTAGCAGATAACAGGAATGTTAACGGCAGAAAGCGGTCTAACCAACAAATTTTTAGGTCCTACAGAAATCTTTTAAAAATACGTATTTTTAAATTCAACTGTAAATGTAAATATTGTTTTATAACATAAACTTACATAGTTCTACATATAAGATTGTTCACTGTTGTTTATAAGTATGTGAAAATAATTGTTAAAATGTGGGGTCATAATAGCGTAATAATGTGTGTCATACAAATGCATTTTAAATGGTGTTATATTATTTCCGGAGAATTTAAATGTTAATAAAGGATAAACAAAACATCAATAACTTTATTTTTGATAATACTTTTGCTCTACGTGTTTTATTTTTCGAAATTTATGCACCAAAAAAACATTACAAAATTGATCATTTTACGGAGAGAAATGCGGCGACCTTAAGGAAAGTATAGATGTTTCTGACAAACTCCTAATCGCCGATTGAATACGCTGTCCTATTCACTGGAAATATACCGCAGCGGGAGGGTGTCACCTAGTGAAGTATTTTTTTTTTAAACCAACATTTTTATACCTTGACTATATTTGATTCGATATGGCTATGTATAAATTTTCAATAATTAATACAGCTCTTCGCATAGTGTTTTTTATATAAAGTTGTGAAAACATTAATAAAATTTACAAGCGCGATGTATATTACAAAAAACATAATTAACAGTTCATTCCTACTGAAAAAAGTTTTAGATATAAAAATATTTCAGAACTTTCTTACACGAGAGTAGGCATATGAACATGTTCCAGTATTTTTTTTTAATTGTTAGTATAAGCTGTGTCAGAGAAAGCAACTTATGAAACACCCTGTATTACGGTTTCATAAAATTAGATAATTTTAAATGAAATCGAATAGTTTATCCATCAACGCAGCTATGGCATTTTGTAGTAATGACGTGTCGCGGCAAGTCAACATCAAGAAAAAAATCCTACAATGCACTCATACAGCCATGGTTTTTAAAACCGCATCGTTGTCACTGCCATGCCTCCTTTACCGCGTTCGTCAAAGTGATCCTTAAATTTGCGCAGCCATCATCGGTAAAATACATTTTATTTTATATAAATGAATATACAGTAGACTCTAGAGTCTCTATATCATATATGGGACCATAGACCGACGGATTATTAAAAATTAATTGAATGCGAAACATAAATTAGAGAGAAAGGAATTCCATTAATAATTAACAACAATAGCAGCAAAAGTATTGAATTGGCTGTATAGAATAGGTGTTATAAAATGTTACATATTTAATTCTTTCCTTGGAAATTTCTTTCGATTCTTGTTCGGTTGCCGATTGCATGCTTTGCCGTCTTATCAGGTTTTACAGTGGACCCGTTTCCTGTGCCGTGCGGAAGTGTATTTTTAAATCACTTTCTAACTGCCTTCTTTTGATTTTTTTTAACAAAATTGTATTTATAAGTCACCTGCTCATTCAAAAATTTTGTTTGATAAATACTGAATAACACTCTGTATAACACACCAAATAGACGAAAGCAGTCACTGAATCCAGACCTGTTTTCCGGCTGTAGGATATTCAAAACAGTTTTCAAAATTGGCCAAGGATTCATCGCAAGAATGCACTGTTTCACAAAAATCATCATGAGAAAACACTTCAGATGCATGTTTTTGTCCCCAGCGAATTCTCCACCTGGACCCATGTTGAATGAGTTATTCTATTTTTTATTTTATTATAATTGTTTCAAGGATATGCAAGCCTTAAACCTTCTATAAGTATCCGATACTATAATAGCACATCAACCACAAGCTATTTTTTTTCTATTACTAACATGTAGTTTTATGATCAACTACGCTTAAAATTATCTCTTAAAAAAAAACTAAAAAAAATTGCAATACATTAAAGTGCACTAATAGCTCTTTTCCAACACGGCACCTGACTGGTTGGAAACCTGTCCCAAGTGGATAGTCAAATCGTTCACCGACTTACTGTAGCGCAGTTGTATCTAATATTAAACTGACTGACGGCTTCGGACAGGTTTCAAACGAGTCAGGTGCCGTGTTGGAAAAGAGCTAATATAAATACTTATACTTACTTAAAATGTGGCACATTATATTTAATTAAAAAATTAAATTAAGCTCCGATACTTTTTCTTAATTTTAAATAAAATTGTACAAGGAAATGACGGGTAATTAAATATGATTTGAACTTTTTGATACTCACATCCTTATTTAAAATGCGGCCTATGTTACGAACTGAATCTCCCTGCTGCCAAAGGGCAATTATTGTAGCTTTTTCCTGGTTAGTGCAACGCATAGTTTCGTATTAACAACAGCAACAAACGATTAAAATTTGCCTATTTAAAAACCTGACTTAAAACAGAAATGCGAGTAATAAACAAAAATGTTTTGTCCAATGGCTAATAAATGGTAGTGACATTTAAAGCGCATGCGTGAATGGCTGTTGTTTCTGCAAGTGCTTTGTCAAATTTTTTGTGCCGTGCATTCCGAGACTAGAGTTAGAATTTTTAAATCTCACGCATGCGTAATGCACTATTCAGCAGTAGTGGGGTGGATCATAGATGTCTTACATATACCGACTGTTTTTTTATTTAATATTTACATAAATTAAGAAATTTCGCTACGTAGTTGCTGTCTATAGGAAACTCAATGGTTATTAAACTAGTTATGGACGGTGAACGATAATATAATATATAATTTATTTCTTTGTAATGAGATATATTCCTACAGACAAGTAAACGGCATATATATAAATATATATTATAGCGTCAGTGCGTAACGTTCTATGCATTTTAATCACAAGTGATATTTTTGTAATATATCAGATATATATTATAGTTCACCGTCCGTAACTAGCTTTAATATTATTAGATATAGCTAGCGTTACGAGATAAATGATTTAAAAAATTGGGTAACATAAAATTTTATGAGATTGAGTAAAAATATATGAAAATATATTATGTACTGTAAAACACCTAAACTTTTAATAAATCAATAAACATTCAAAAATAAACTCTGTTATTCCATTTTTATGTGCATATTGAAGACCAACATATAACTAAAATTTAAAGAAACATTACATATTTCTGTAATTTTGCATGAATCAACGAACCATGCACCTTGAAATCTGCACAAAATATATTAATTGTAATAATTAACATAGCATAGAAAAATAGTAAAAAAGTCAATTTGTTTTTTGACTATTTCAACAACTCCGACATTGCAATAATAATTTATGATCTAACATAAGAATTATTGCAGTAGGCAAAATCCAAATTTTATATTAAACTAAGTTTACGTTTGATCAATGTTTCTTGTAACGGCCCAATTAGAAAATGAAATCTACATATGCCGTATTGCAAGGAATACTGAGAGAGAATAAAAGAAATAATTTTATAAATGTTCGGTAACTCCGACGTTTACTTATCTGAAATATACATCTACGTCTCATTTTTTTTGTCATAATGAAAATATATGAGAGGCAGGTTCATATTAATTTATGAGTTCGTTTTCTATACTTATTATTTTTTAATAGCAAACATTTTTTTTATTGGCCCTTTATTAGATTCCTTATTTATTCTATTGAATATACGATACCAATTTCAGTAATTGCAGAATTATTTAAATTAATGGAAACAAAATATAAATGAACAGACAGAGTAATCTATCGCTACTCCATAGTCTCACCAGTTTTTGGTGCCATCGTATAGCATGTACGCATACATATCATCAGATCCCACTCCAGTTTGAATTTAAAAGCGGTCCGGACTTATTTGTGGTGGGGCGCGATAGAATGAGAGCAGCGCAAGAGGTGGTGACTTTAAGGTGACGAGCATTGTACGATATGAATTGTGTTCTTAATTTCCCATTATTTTGTTTGTAAACACGTCATTGGCGTACGGTGTGGTTAACCAGTACATTCTTTTATCTTGTATCTTGTTAGTTTTATTCTTTGTGGGTGTTATTGTTGAAACATGTCATGTTTTATAAAGTACTGTAAAATTAACCAAGATATAGCACCAAATAATTCTTTATATCCAGAATTCAATTTCATTTCAGTACACAATCAGCTAAATCTTTTTTGCTCCGCCATTGCTAGGAGGAATAAAACAAATATGGCG
Organism: Monochamus alternatus; assembly: GCA_037114965.1. Lineage (NCBI taxonomy): Eukaryota > Metazoa > Arthropoda > Insecta > Coleoptera > Cerambycidae > Monochamus > Monochamus alternatus. The sequence continues at coordinate 142,835,013 of CM073426.1, read as the reverse complement.
CTGATCATGAGCAATGTTTAATAAAGTACAGACCATGCCGGCTAGATGGCGGGACTATATATAATAAGTGCAAAATCTCTTAACCGAGCCCTAGGCAAGTCAGTAAACAGTCAGTCTGACCCTGTTTACCGACTTCTCTAGGGTTTGTTTAAGAGATTTTGCACATAGCATAGTTCCGCCATCTAGCCGACATAGTCCGCAACTAAGGCAGGTTGACTAACTATAAACACTGTCATGAGATTCCATTCGAGCAGCTTTTCGAGCATTCCAGCCATCATAATATAAAATTACATTTCAGTGGTAGAGCAGTGGTCATCTTGTCAGGAACCGACGTTTTATAGGGTATCAGGTATACCAATCCTAGAATAAATAAATAACTGGTCTCAGTCCTACCAACTTATATTTGGAACGACAATGCGCCGCTAGTGTTGTTAGTCGCGTACTACAATGTCCAACCTGGGAGTTAAAAAGTAAACATCGTCTACTAAATCACGCGCCTTTGTAATATTTATCTGTCCATCGTCTTCTAAATGGCGCTAGCACCTTAACAGATATTTAACATTTGTCATAAATATGAAAACGTGATGAAAAGAACTTTGCTTGTTGCTTAAGAGATGGTTAAGGTATCTCGATTACGTCACAACAAAAAACAACATTGCGCGGAAAGATGTTTCCCTAGATAAAATATACTTGATTTTTATAATTATTTTATATGTAAAACATTTTCACATACAAACTGAGAAAAAATTCATTGAGGGACTAAATGTGTGCATATCCAATTACTTTCTTGCCTTCCTTTATCGAAAATATATTCATAACTTGTTAAATAATGGTTGAATAAGAATATATCTGCCTTTGATATTAAGGGAAATATATATTCACATCACTGTGTCAAAATCATAAACATGATATGCCTTTGTAAAATAGTTCAAATACTTCAAATGCCATGTACCATGTAAAGTGAGGTATGCATTATTTCACTTTTCGGGTTTACTTTTTAAATTTAAAAACATCTGTTTTTTTACAATCATCACAAATAAAATTAAACGTTTGATAGGCAAAGAATTAATAACTTAGAAGTTAAACAAATTAAAATCTATTCAAAATATTTACATTACAGAAATAGTGATAGTGATCTTAAACAGCAGTTGCATTTTACTCCATGCAACCATTTGTTTTACGGCCATACTCTGTGATGGCCATCTGCAGAGAAAAAACTGTATCTGTATTTGTCCTAGAAAAACATATTTATGCATATAGTGTATGTGCCTGCGCGAGTTAACAGAATCGAGCACCAAGCAGCGAGTGAATAGAGTAAGAATCGATCTGACAACTGGTTAACCTCAAATCCCAAAAACGTCACCGTTCATAAACAAGTCCATTACTCACACAGAGTGAATCATACGCGTCGGCAAATCGAAATTATTTAATAAAAATAATTAAGAATAAAACTTCAGTGCCACCATAGCCATCCAAGTGCTAAGTGTTATAACAAAAATTGTAGTATAGGACATAAGACGTTACTGTGACAAACATGAGCGTGTTAGGCTTTACCGACATTGTTAATGGCCCACTTGCCCAGTACCTCCAAATTTCTGCGAACATCGGGGGAGATGTTGCCGAACATTCGAAACTGGTAAGGGATGCGTTTAACGCCCAACTGCAATATATTCAACTAGCCAATGATTCGGCCCAACCCTCTCAAAATGAGATCATCAGTTTCCTGAAACCCACAAGTGATAAGATAAGTGCAATCCAAAACTATCGCGAGAAACACCGGTCGTCGCCCCTTTTCAATCATTTGTCTGCTGTTAGTGAGAGCATCCCTGCACTAGGATGGGTTACAGTCACCCCTGCTCCTGCTCCATATGTAAAAGAAATGAACGATGCGGGCCAATTTTACACAAATCGAGTCTTGAAGGAATGGAAAGAAAAAGACAAAAAGCATGTCGAATGGGTTAAGGCTTGGATCCAGACTCTAAGCGATCTTCAGTCATTTGTTAAACAGCATCACACAACTGGCTTGATATGGGCAGGTAAACTAAAAAATGTGTTTATAAATTCATCATTTAGTTGATAAGACACTAGTAAAACTATAATCACAATTTGCCGTATGATGTGATTAAACAGAATTAAGCGGGATACATTTATGTTTACTGAATGTATAACGTTGAGATAAGCTGTTATTTTTTTATCAAAGTAATAAAAAAGTAAAAGGAAAGAGTAAACATTTTCAAATTAAAGCAGTTAACCTTTCAGTATTATAACCTTAGTAAGATATAAGTAGATATATATAAAATCTAAGAATTTTGTGGATTATACTTGAATTCTTCAAAGATTAATGAAATATATTGATGATTGATCTATAATGAATTTAAAAACTCACCAAAGGTATTATAAATTTGACATAAGAAACAAATCTGTCAAATTACTGAGAAAGAATTATTAAGATTATTGTATTTGTTTCGTAATGTCTTCTTTTAATGTTGAGGAATTGGCCAGCGCAAGAACGCAAGTAGAAAATTATTTAATATCTGTATAGGCTTTGTTTTCGTATTACGAGTAAAATTACCCAACAAGAATGTTTTTTAATTTAAAACATTCACTTAAGATTAATATATTTTTAAGTACTTATGGCTCGTTGGTAAAAATTGGATATAAATATATATATAATTTTCCAATTAGTCAGTTAAAACCGAGGTTAAAACGTACACTGCAATTTATTTTTTATTTTAAAACTTAAAACGTTATAGGTTTAAATTAAATTACCAATATTTTTCCATTTTGTTACACCATTTATGCCATGTTTAACAAGCTCACTACTATATAATTTTACCGTTAAAGAATAAAAGACAAATTTGCTTTTATCTTTTTAATTCTAGAGATATATAAAATTTTATCCCAGATTTAATGAGGTACCTAATTAACATGGAATTTTACAGATATGTGAAAATATCCTCAATATTCAGTGGTTTCAATGCAAATAACGGGCATACATGTTTATAATGCCGAATATATTAATAAAAAACAGTTTTAATTGCTTCTTTTTTAGTTCAGTGAAAATTGTTTATTTTAATGAGTCACATATTATGAATACCCAATTCTTAATATTCCTATAATTGAAATTTGTAAGTGGCCATAATGTTTATTCTTTTTAATAAATAAACTAATGACTACTTGTATTTATCAGTCATGTTTCTGATAATCGTTGAAGTGAACATAAGCTTTGTCACATCTTAAAATATATTACATGCTTGAAAAAAATGCACTTAGAAGTAATTATTTGATGTCTTTTTACCGTATGTGTGATAATCTTTTTTCTATGCCTATTATTCCCTTTTAACAGATTTTTCACATTTAATAACATCCTGTACAGATCATCGTGCATTCCCATTATACAATAGACAACAAATAATGGGTATGATATAAGCACTGTAGTGTAAATAATTAATTAATTAATCGTCATGGGATTGTGTGAAATCAAAAACTTGAATGTGTCTCACTAAAATTACATATTTAATTAAATTGTTTTGTTTCCACTTATACAGGGTTTTTCTTAAGAAGAGGTTAAATATGCAGGGATGTATTATGTGCCCACTAATAAGGGTATTTTCTTATACAGTGCTTTCAAAAAGTAACGAATAAATTCATTATTTTTTAAATTGAGAAGTTTTCGAAAAGATCTCCTGGCACGTCGATTTTGTTTTTAAAAAAGGCACTTTTTGACATACGACCCACATTTGTGATGTCATCGTTGTTCGAGATATGACATCATTGACAATTTTGACCATGCCATTTGAAAGAGCGTGTCATTCTACATACATACATCATGAAAAATTATGGTGTTACATAAAAATTTCAAGAAAATAATGTTTGAAGATTTTAAAATTTAATTTTCACAATACTGAAAATGATAATGATTATGTAAAAAATCGACTAAATTAAATGTTCAAATTGTGCACCGTTGGCTGCCTGACAGTAGCCAAGACGATTAATAAATGCTTTTTGGACATTATCAGTAACTTCAGGGGGTATACGATGTATCTCGTGACGAATTCTTGCTTTTAAATCTTCTATATTAACTGGTCTAGTAACGTATACTTTGCTTTTTAAGTATCCCCACAAGAAATAATCTAGGGGTGTCAAATCAGGCAATCTGGCTGGCCATTCAATCGGCCCCCTTCTCCCTGTCCAACGATTCGAGACCAGCTGATCTGAATAAGCACGAACAGGTGTTGCATAATGGGGAGGTGCACAGTATAGAAATTTGTAGAAGAAATTACATTGATAGTAGCGTTTGAAATTATACACGTCACGTACATAAAAAATTACACTAGGAAACCTAGCGGAAAAAATCCTTTTATTTAAAATATATATTATTTATTAAATATGTTTGATTTCTAATTAAATTTAATATTAATCCTTGTTTTAAGTACTGCCCTGTAATGAGAAAATAAGTTATTTTGCTAATATGAAAGCATAGAAAATGTTAGCATGGCACGATACGTCATGTCAAAACGAAGAAAAATGTAAACAATTATTGCAGTACTTGTTCGAATGCTCGTTAATACTGGTTCTCGGGCTTGCGACTCACGGGTCTCAAAGGTGGGTCTCGGTATTCAAGCAACGGGCAGAGACATCCAAAACAAACTGTAATCTGTAGTCTCGATCTTGATTTTCTTAGCAGGGAGAGTGAAATGGAATAGAACAGGTATTCGAATACAGCGAGAACTTTTAAGAATCAAATACTTTTCGATTCTTAGTATTCGAGAACCCCATCACTACTTCAGATCGTCTTGAAATTGCAGCTCAAACATATGCAAAAATTCCAGGAGTAGCTCTTATCACATCACAGCCAGCTATAATTTGTTGACGTAAATGCTCCTCAGATTCAGTCTGATCATTGTAAAATGTCTTGAGATGTCTCCAAACAAAAAAAAATTAATAAGGTTTATATCAGGTGATCTGGGTGGTCAAAGTTGACTTGGTTCTTAAGTGCCTCATCAAACCACGTTAAATTCACGAGCAGTTAAACTAAAATGTGGGGGAGACCCATCGTGTATAAATCACATTCTTTATCCTTCAAGTCTTGGTGGAAAGAAAATTTCCTATAATCCACCCACACATTCAAAGAAAACTGATGTTCAATCGAGATTCCATTATAACATTAAAGTTTTCATCAGACCAAACCTGTTTATTGTGAAAGTTCAGTTCATTATTGTATCTCTGGAAAAATCAGCGGTAAAGCCAATATTTTATTCAATTTTTTGCAAAATCTAGTGACAATATTAAATAAAATGACAACTTCTTATTATTATTGTTTTTCATAGCCTCCCTAAAATATGTTTAAATATTTTACTGTGTAAAAATGCACTTGATCAAATAAATTAATTTTATTTTTAATCGGTTTGAAATACAAAAAAGTGTAAAGAAACAAAAAGTGAAGAGAATACAATGGTGCATATGTTTAATGACCTATTTCGATCGATGACAACACTCACATCTCCGCCACTGATAAGTTTCTAAATCTGATAATTTTTTTTTTCACACTTACTGTCGTACTAAATATGCACGTCAATTTTTTTTAAATTATCTCAAGCGGTTTAGATATTAAAAATTCAAAATGATTTTTTTTTTTTAATTTTTGGCACGCTTTAGCTGGAAGTGGCTGTCCCACATTTATATAACAGAAAAACCCTTATTTTTAGTCACAGAATACGCCTCTGGATTTTTTAAATCTATTTAAGAAACGCCCTGTATATGTATATTTAAAGTTGTATTACGTTTTCGATGGCTGTCAATTTAAGTTTTAAATTTAGTTAATAAAAAATTTGAATGTATGTAAATATGTCTTAGCTAAGTCTGAACTCTCACTCCATTCAGTCAAGTAAACAATAGCTTTTTGGATGGACAAGCTTGACTGAAGAAACAAGAAATGTGTCTGTAGGTGTAGCTAATTATAAATTCCTGTATGTTAGTTCGATCTCTTTAATGACACAAGATAGTTTAAAATATCAGTTTCTGAAGACAGCATTTAGATTAGCTTTTAATGAAACAACGGAATTCCTACTGATAATTAATTAAATAACTGTAAGGTAACATGTTTGATTATTTTATTTAATTATTCTCTGTATATGCAGTTATCTGTATAAGTTTGAGAAATTGATAAATCACTTTTTTATTAGTATTTCTATGAAAAGATTTCTGCTGTACATGTTACCGTCCGGAATAATTGAAATTAAATTTGGTCTAATACTTAATAATATTATAGTCTTCACAGAATTATTGCCAATTAAATTATTCTTTTAATACTTTTTAAAAAAGTGCGTTATAGTCAGTTGAGAGATGTAGTGTTTTCTTTAGAAAATAAAGTTATAAAGAGGAAATATTGCACAAATTTTTAAAAGATACTTTTGATACCATTGGGCATGTAATTTTGTATTACATTAATACTTCGTTGGAAACGGTTAGCTTTCCAGATATTTTTAAGGCTAATACTGTTATAGAATTGTATATTCATACCTAAAATTCAAAGCACTATAGAAGCATGTCATTTTCGTCCTATCAATACATTACCAACTTTGGAAAAAGTGTTAGAATTAGCTGTATCAACAAGTAATAGAATATTGTAATGAAAATAATTTATTTATAGATAATCAATCAGGTTTTAGAAAACATCACCCCTGTGAAACTGCTTTACATTACATTAACGAATTGGAAAAAACTAATAGATGAAAATAAGTATGTCATAACAGTTTTTTTGGATTTAAAAGCGTCTGAGACTACAGACCGAAAATTTTTAATAAGTAAATTGCAGTATTATGGTGTGACTCGTACTGTTCTGAAATGGTTTGAAAATTATTTGAATGGTAGAAAACAAGGAACTAAAATTAGTTTATCCATTTCTGACGAAGTATTGAATAATTTTGGAATGCCCCAGGGAAGTGTTTTGAGACCACTTCTTTTTATACTTTATCTCAACGATATTAACTACGTGGTAAAAAATGATACTATTAATCTTTTTACTGACATATGTATCACATCAAAATTTAAATCAAGCAGTTTATTTGATGAATAAAATTCTGAATGAAATTGATCATAAATAAAACAAATGTTATGGTTTTAACAACATAAACAAATAAATATGATAATAATAAATATAGAAGGTAAAAATATTGAAATTATGGATGAATTTAAATATTTAGGATTTCTTTTGGATAACAGCTTGTCTTTAAATATTCATGCAGAATATATAATAAAAAAAATTTCAAAAAAAGCTATTTTTTTTTCGCATAGCTAATAAACTTTAACTGTGCTAGTATTACTTGTCATAATTCAGCCTCATTTCGATTATTGTGCTGCTATGACATATATGTTTAACCAAAATTGTTTATCACAGTTACAAACATTTCAGAACAGAGCTATGAGAATCATTTAACATTATAATCGAGATACACCTATTGGCATTATATTATATACTCTACAGTGCTTGACAGTATCTCAACGATTGTGCTATTTAAGCATGATTTTTATGTACAAAATAGTAAATGGTCTTCAACCATCATATTTAAACAATTTCTTAATAACAAATGAACACTCAACAAACTCGAGAAATCATTTTCATATAAAAAAGACTGGTTCACAAAAATGTTGGAGTTCGCTATTTTTTTAAAGGACTGGATAGCTTTAACAAATTACCGAACAATATAAATAATTTAACTACCTTTAAAAGATCTATTGTGCCACGAAATATCTAAATTCAAATATTCAAATATAATAACATCTAATATTAATATTATTGTTGATTGTTTAATTAATAATATATTAGTAACGGCAGAATAAGATAATGTGTGTAATCTTAGGGTGAGATCTGACTTAATGTTTTTCTAATTAATTTTATATACTTATATTGTTGTGTGTATTAGGCACAGCCTATTTTTTAAATAAATTATTATTATTATAAAACAAATATAACTACTAATAAAATAAATCGATTTAAGTTTAAATCTCCATCTATATTTTTTTTTGCTGTGTTTTTATATTGAATATTCCCTTATAGGTAAAGGGCCTGCTGTCGCAAAAGGAGTCCCCCCGCCACCTCCTGGGTGCCCACCTCCTCCCCCAGTTCTTGACTTGTCTGATGTAGGAGGAGCAGGCGATGGTCTAGATCGCTCTGCACTTTTCGCTGAAATTAACAAGGGCCAAGATATCACTAAGAGCCTAAAGAAAGTCACTGACGATATGCAGACTCACAAAAACCCAACATTAAGACAGGGCCCAGCCCCCTTCAAACCCACTGTGCAGAAATCCGTGACATCCGTTAAACCAGCACAGATCGACAAACCGCCGAGCTTCGTCAGAGACGGCAAGAAATGGCTCATCGAATACCAGAAGGGCAACCAAAACCTCTTAGTAGAAAACGCGGAGATGAACAATGTGGTTTACTTGTTCAGATGCGAGAATTCCACCGTAACGATCAAAGGAAAAATCAATTCGGTCGTTTTGGATTCGTGTAAGAAGACTTCCGTCGTGTTTGATTCCGTTGTCTCCGCAATGGAATTTATCAACTGCCAGTCCGTGCAGATGCAGGTTATGGGCAAGGTTCCGACAATTTCCATCGACAAGACGGATGGATGCCAGATCTATTTAAGCAAAGATTCCTTAGATGTGGAAATAATCAGTTCCAAATCGTCCGAGATGAACGTACTCATTCCTAAAGCCGACGGAGACTACACCGAGATTCCTATTCCTGAGCAATTCAGGACTAAAGTTAAGGACAACAAAAGTCTTTCCACTGTTGTCGTCGAGAACAAAGGTTAAACTGCCAATATTAAGTACTTTAAGTAAATAAATATTTCGCATTTACTCCTAACAAATTTTATTTGTATTTAGGGAAATTAGAATTAAAAGGAAAGTATTAGTAGGTTTCTATAAGCGTAATAGTTCTCTTGTATTTAGCCGTTTTTTTATTTACGTATTACCGTTTAATCCTAAAAGTCATTATAGTTTGTGTAAATAAAATTTGTTAGCGGTAAATTTCCTATTAGGCTAATACTAACATTAAGTGGTTTCATAGATTGTAAATTCATACTTTGAATAATAACAAGTTACATCGGTCATAAACGCTACTTTATATCAGCCATCGGTTGTGGATCCATATCAGTGCATTTAAGTCTTCTCTGCATTTCGTAATGTGTAATTGATTTTATACTATTTATTACATATGTAATCATGCTTGATCTAATATATATCTGAAATGATCTTTTGTTTTTTTTTTTTAAATACAGGGCGTCGTAATAAAAACTCCTGTCGCCATTTTTTCTGAAACAAAGACGGATATTTTAATTTTCTAAAAATGGTTTTGTAGAATGCCAAATAGCTTCAATTTTGCATTATATTTGTTTTTGGTATCAGTGCGAGGATATACAGGGTGAACCTTAAATAAGTACAAATATTTTAACCAGCAGTATAGTTCACTCTGTAAAACACATAATTAACAGTTTTTTTACAAAAAAATCAGAAATAAAAAAGTGGAATTTTAAATAAATTTTGTAATTTTTCTGTAGAAAACTTGTTGAGGACCGCTGACTTTCATACATTTATGAGTCGTACACATACACTGCAGACGTGTGGTTCACAGCGTTGCCAGTGTTACACAAATGTCTTTGCTTTTCTTGATATTAAACGCATACGTCAAGCTGCTATTTTGTTATTTAATATTGTGTGTACCTTTATTTTTAAAATTTTTTCACTGATTAAAGTGCGAAGTCACTTTATAGTTCTGGATTCGAAATAAATGGTTAATACTGACTCATTTGGGGTTATGTGGTGAAAATTAATTTTAATATGCTGTGTGAAAATCATAGTTTTTCATTATTCTTCGTAAAATAACTTAGGGAAATTGTGTCTTGTGTCTCTTTCTAACAGTGTACAATGACATTTAACTTGTGAAATGTGGATTACTGATTAAATAGTTAATTTTTTAACAAACAGGTAAGCTTGTGTGCATCGACCGTATTTTATGAAATTTGGTACAGGGGGGTTTCTTGGTACTACAAATTCGAATATGTCGACGATTTTGGTGTATCTGCTAGAGGGCGCCACCAACGATGGTTTGAACCCCTTTAAATCGCTACAACTTTTTTATGCTATACTGTATCTCATTTTGGACTGGAAAATTTTTCTTCCTTATCTTTTCTAGTCAAAAAAGTACACCTTGTTGATGTCGTTAGAAGCAATGCATCTAAATCTCATGATGCATGCAATTTATCTAAAAGTATAGTCAAATTGTTGCGTAAGTAATGGGCCATACTGTAACAGCATAATACTGCGACCAAAATAAGTCGATTTATCTTAGCTTATCCTAAAAAAAAAAATCAAAAAATCCACCAAAATTAATAATAAAGATATAGGGTGTCAAAATTGAATAAATAAATCACATTTTCTTTCTTATCTTTCGACCGCTTCAAGCAAATTTCACGAAATTTCGCTTAATTTTTTACTGGCAAACGGTGTGTCGATCAAAAAAAAGTAAGGAGCTTTTTTCTGTTGTAAATTGAACAAGGATTCTAGAAATAGTTTTTGTTACTAAAAAAACATTGGCCTACTATTTTTTTTCATTAAAATTTCCCGAAGATCTGTCCGTACGCACGCCACTGGTGGAAGAAAAATATTTTTTACTTGATTACCTATTCAAACGTTCCAAATTCCATTTAAATATCAAGTAGTTTTAGAAACATTAATAAATTTGGAACTTTTGACACCCTGTATCTTTGTAAGCATTTTTTTAATATAGTTTATAATACAAACTGATATTATTTTGTGGTTCTGTCTGCCTCTAAAGTTTCCGCTTTCGAAAGTGAACCACCCTGTATATTTTCAACTTCGTTTTGCTGAACCTGGGTCAAACAGGAACAAAAAGAGAAATGAAATCAATACTCATCGACATTTTGTTGTCTTCATTACACATCTTCAGGACTATTATAAAATCATAGCCTATAGAATCGTTAAAATATAAAAACAAAAAAAATAGAATGGGTTTTTTGTTCCTATTACAAAACAAAGATGAAAGTATAAAATTTATATTAATAATTTTTTTATTGAAAAAGACAGTTTCATCACTAATTTAAATATAAATCATTAGTATATAGAATTAATATAAGTGACCTCAGATTAAACTCTTGTGGTATTCCTGATAATGCCAAAACAAGATTAGAGTGGTTGCCATTATGTCACATAGTTTATGCTAGCCAATTGCATAAGGAGTAACAAATTCTGTTTACTGTGTGCCAGTGTTGGTAAGGAAGTTATAACATAAATTTGAAGGAATTCGGTAGTACACAAACCATGTTTACAAAACTAATATTTGACCTCTTTTCGATAGAATAAGGCAACGAGAGTTTTTATTGGTGCATCTTGTCTATAAATATGTCTAAGAAAATTCATCTCTTTTCATGAAAATTTATTTCAATGAAAAGTAATTTACTATTAAATCAATTTGGAAAATTAAGTATTTTTATTGCATTATCATTTAATTATTTTTTCCTGAACCATTTTGCAACAAAAGAAATCTTATTAAGTTACTTATTTATTACTATTAAATATTACAATTGTTTTATAAAATTTTCTCTTATAAATCAGCCCTCACTCCGAACCCAGCTGCTGGGGGTTCACCTTTCAAAGACGTTGGCTCACCAATGGGTTCTGCGGCAAATCTGCCACTCCTAAAATAGCACAAACTTTAGAAATAAGTCAAAACTCCAATCATAAATTTACCTGGGCCCAGGAGCAGGTTTCCTCCCTTCCTTAAGATCGCAAAGTATTTCGTTTGTATCATCTATAGTTAAATCTTCCTAGAAAAAATATTGGCAACATGACAAAATACATTAATTAACAAACTCACATAGTAATCGTCATTGATTTGAATCATGGGTGCATTAACGCAAGCACCCAAGCATTCGACTTCTGAAATGGTCCACATTCCATCCTTACTGGTTTCGCCAACTCCAATGCACAAGTTTTTTTTCACCGCTTCTAGAATTTCATCGGAACCTCTTAACCAACAGGGGGTGGTAGTGCATACTTGAACGTGATATTTCCCGGTGGGTTTCCTAAAAATTACATATAGTACATTTTGAATTATGAGTTATATAAAACTTCAAACCTCATAAACATTGTGTAAAAAGTAGCAACCTCATAAACTCGCATTCTAGGTACGTTGATTATTTCAGCTACTTTGTGCATAGCTGAAATGGGTAACCATCCGTGCTGTCTTTGGGCGAGATCTAACAAAGGAATCATTGCTGCCCTTTTATGGCCTTCTGGGTATATGGCGAGAATAGCATCGACTCTCTAGAGCAATATTGGAACTTGATAAAATAAATATCGGTAACTTCATATCCCTACTGACCTTCAAATTATCACTCGTGAATTCGAAGGGAGTATCTGGATTGTCCTCGGGGGTATCTCTATGTACAAATAAGCTATCATGTTGAAGAGAAGCTGAAGTTTGGACAGATCTTGCTCTCAAAGAACGTCTCTAAAATATTGAGGTTACGTTTCTGTTATATAATATTTGCTTACTGAAAATTTATATGTGAAATTTATTTTCGTATCTTACCAAACCGTTTCCAACTGCTCGTATGGTTGATAACATTTTAATTTTTAAATAAATTTTATTAAAATGTTTTATTTTTTAATAAATTGGAGGTTGGTATTTCAATAACCTCAAAACAGTAAAAAACAAAAACACTGGACTTTTCTAGGGACTTTACATGGATCTAAAAAAAAATATTTTATTACATTGTCTGTGTCAAAATAATTTTAAAGACCCAATTGCTTCTAATGTGAAAAGCAAAAAATATTATAAGAAAATCTGTATTTTGCATATAAAAGTACATTCTGTTTATTATTTTTTTGCAGTGGACGTCTTTAAAACAGGTTCTACATTATCTCGAGCAACACGAAAATATTTAGGTACATTTTTTTTAACTAAAATTGAAAAAAATGTAATAAAAACAAAAGCAACATGTAGTATATTGCATGAAAGACGAAAAAACAGGCAATGTTTTGTGGCCATAGCCTGCTTCAATAAAAAAAATTTTTATCCGCCTAGAGGGCGCAGCGAACCACATACGATATTTCAAAAATCTGTTTATATTAGGTGGAAGGTATCAATTTTGCAATAAAAATTTATTACCAATAAGTTTTCTCTATCTCTTAAAATAAAAAAGTTAGACAGCCTTAAAGTTTGGGCACTTTATAGGTTTTTTTGTTATTACTCATAAAGTTGGCCATGGATCTCAAATTTGTTTTTACTAGCATAAAGGCCTCCAAAAATGCAACAAAAAACAATTAAAGATTTTTGACGTATCTCGCATATTAAGCGAGATAAATGGGAGTGGTCCTCTTATGTGATACAGCTTGTATATGTAATGCAGAATTTAAAAACATCTTTAAATAACATAATCTTGGAATAAAATCCTCTATAGAAAAATGTTTGCTACATACTTTTAATACGGTTTATAACTTGAATCTCAGAGTTTCGGGTCTACAGGAAATGTATGCATACAGTAAGAGGAGCACTAGAGAACATCACAGATATGTTTTGCATTTTTGTACACTTTTTATAACTAAATATCACACGATCTCAATAACGTGTGCAAAATTATAAAAACAATACAGAAAATTTCCTCTACTCCTACACTTCAAAACCGATTTGTTGGATTTCTTATTGTTCACCACAAACCCGATTTATTACAAATGGTCTTATGCAGATTATCCATTTTTCTTCATTCATGATAGAATTATACTATTTTCAAACTCTTCTTGTACTTTTTATATAGAAATAAGAATGATAGAACAATATTAAAAACACAGAAAGGTTCACACACTCCTATTATGCAAGTAATTTGTTGCCGCTACTATAATAAAGATAAAGGCTTTAATTATCTGATTACAATAAATTTCACATTTTTTTGTAGATCGCCCAGTAGATTATTATGTTGCCATCGATTCCTTTAAATCTCACATATTAAGCATTTAACATTGATATTGATTTCTTTTATTACCCTAATTATGATTTTAAGCATCGTGGGCTAAATCGAACAGCAATCCTTTTTTCTAGTCTGTTCGATTGCCCATTTGTAGTGACTCACTGCGCGCAGCAGAACACTACAGCATAAATGACGTAGTCCCACATAGTCGTCAATTGTTTTCATAGAAATTATGACAAATGTTAAAGTGTACATTTTTGTTTACGTAACATTTATAAATTGATTGTGTTTTTATGGTGAAAATGTAGGAGTAGCAGTCCATTATATTAAAACGTATGCTGGTATGCACCCCAGTTTTTTGAAAAATGTAAAATATTTCGACAAAAACAATTTTGTGTAAAGTATTGGAATGGTATCAGTGCAGCATATATTTTAATATTTTAAAATAGTAAATAAAAAATACGTACATTTTTGCAAACAAAATAAGTAGGTTCTATTAAGTTATTAGTCTCAATATCAAATGTCAAAATTTGAACTTTAAGCCTTGTCCTCATGGAAGTTCGTGAGAAGTCAGAACTTTAAGCGAATTTCGCGTACGTTTCTAAATATTAGAAATTGGTGTCGTCACACTACAGCAAATTACAGAATTTTAGATTGAATTTCAAGTAATTCGACAAACAAGTATTACAAAGGCGACGCGATTTAGCGAACGATGGTTTAAACAACAAATTTGTCTCTTTATCTGGCAGTGTCGATGGCAATGCCCCCTGAATCTGAAGCGTACAAACAAAATTGTGATACTAGGTAATCTGGTTTATGGTTCTATAAATGTTCTGTTCCGTGACATTTATGATGCTCAGTGGTTTCAGTAGAGATGGGACTTTTAGTTCATTTTGGTGAATTCATTCTATCAGTCTCATTCACCTAAGAGAATCATTCACTTGAGTAATTCATTTGATTCAGTACGGTCGAGAATTGTATTTTTGTAATTCGACCACCGATCGTTCAATCGGAGTTTGCTTACAACGGCACTGTTTCATAACTCGCGTGGTATCGTAGTATAACATACAATGCTTTCGAGATTACAGACAAATCTAGATTTTAGATTAAAACATTTATAGGTAAGCATTTAAATATAGGTAATAAAATATAATTTTAGGTGTGAAAATATTGTATTAAATTAACAAAAGAAGTAATATTTAAAATAAAAAAAAACTAATTTCATAAATAAATTCTAAACATTAAAAAATTCGTGTTTAAAAACAAAATTTTAGAAATTTTGTCTAATTTTAATGGAGCTCGTTTTTCTGTTACTCTGCTTAAGAAAATATTCTGTCGCAAGACACCGAACTAGCTATTCTATATAGGTGATCCGACTGAAACCGGTCATTGAGTCACATCTCCGATACCGTCTATGTCTAATCGTCAGCTGCAATTTTTCATTTAATTCAGTGAACTACTGAATAAGTATAGAAGGACTGAATTTGACTCGCCTGAATTACATTGTTAAATTTTTTAGAATCAACGTTGCTTTTAGTTCACAGAGAATGATTCAGTCCGACGAGAAGGAATGATTCATTTCATTCAGTGAAGTGAATAGTTCGTTCGCGAACTACCCATCTCTAGGTTTCAGTATTTAATCTATGTTCAGTGGTAAAGATAGTGATACTGATAAAATGTATTTTTAAAAGAATTGTTTACAATTTTAGTGTAGAATAGAAATAAACATTCTTCCATTCTTTTTACATTTCTTGTCTGAATACAACAAAGCGAAAAATTATTTTCTGAAATATTGAAAAGGCAAAGCAGTTGCGGCTATTCGACAGGTAATACACGGTAGCTCGCGCTTCTGTTTAGTCACAATCATGTCACAATGAAGGTTATATTTTTGTACTACTTTTGTTTTTCATAATTATTGCATGGCGTTTTTGTGTTCTCTACACAATTTAAACTTCTGATAAATGTGTCCAATCCCACTACACCTACCCTCAAGCAGTCTAGCTGACTTATTGAATACATCTTACCTACCTTATACATTTAACATTTCGGTTTCCTCACACCAACCACAGCTAACAATAAAACGTAAAAACGCTATTAATAAAGTTACTAATTGGTGGAAATTGTCTTTAATTCGGCATTATTAAACTACAGAAAATAATTTTAAAAAAATTTACAGTACAGTACAATCTTGTAATAAAAGACTTGATACAGTTTAAAAATGAAGCATTTATTAAATATTCAAATACTTATATAAATAATACACCTTGGTAGGTCGGTGCGTTGAGTTAGACAGACAGTCGTAAAGAAATTTATAGAAGCGCGCTACTGACGATCAGTGGCTCGGAGTTTTTCCTCTACGGCTTCCTGACTGGCTTCTGACAGATCTGTCGCTTGAATGTACTTTTGTACGCCTACCAGTGATTTTTTAAGAGCATCGAAAGAACTGGAACAGAAAATAATATCAGTATACTATCAAAAAAATTATTGTTATACTAGTTTTTTTTTTTTTCAGTTACAGCAAATACTATTATTTTCATCAAAACGTATATTTATTGAATTTCAAAACACTACTGCCATTTTGGGGCAAACGAGAATAATGGGTTGTGATACATGGATAATGGAGGAACTTTAGTTAAAGTCCATAGATTGACTAAATATCGCTACCTATCGGGAAATAATCAATAACAATAAACTATAAAAAGTTCTGAGTAAAACATTTTTTATGAATCTGCAAAAACTGAATTATTGTCATTTAAAAATGACTAAACAGACGTACCAATTTTTCAACAAAAACAATCTGAAACAATAACTGAATAACTTAATATAGTTAAAGTCCCTATCTTAATTAAATGTGTAGCCTATTGTTTTCATTCAAAACACTGTTGCCATTTTGGGACAAACGAGAACAAGGGGTTGTGATACTTGGATAATGGAGGGACTTTCATAGTTAAAGTTCACAAATTAACCAAATATCGCTACTTATTGTTTAAAATGTTAGTATGTGGAATCAATAACAATAAACTATAAAAAGCTTTCTGAGAAAAACATTTTTTTATGAATCTGCAAAAAAAGACTACTATTTTCATAAAAACATACATGTTCTCAACTAAATTATTGTCATTTAAATCTGACTAGACTACCAATTTCAACGAAAACAATCAGTTACTGTACTTAAATAATTAAGGGACTTATAATAGATAAAGTTCCTATTTCAATTAAATACTGTTGCCTATTGTTCTCGTTTATTACAAAATGGTGTTTGATTGTGAATCCACAGAACAGATTATTGATTTTCATGAAAACAATCATAATTTAAGTCCCTAAATTTACCAAACTATCAAAATACATTTATTTCTATTAAAACAACTATGCAATACTATTATTTTCATCAAAACATGTAGCCCTGCAGCCGCCATTATAAGACAAACTAGAACAATTGATTACAGTATTTGGATAAACGAGGGACTTTAATAGTTAAAGTCCCCAGTTTATAATTATTAATAAAATATTTCTTGTGAATCCACAGAACAGACTATTACTTTAATACTGATAATTTAAGTCCCTACATTTACCAACATACGACTTCATTGATAGGAATTGTAGGAGATTTGATTTATATTAGCTTAAAATACCTTTCTAATACAGTAAAAAATGTACCAAACTGTCAAAATATTTTTATATCCATATATGCAATACTATTATTTTCATCAAAACACTTATGGAGCCCTACAGCCGTTATTATAAGACAAACCAGAACAATCGGTTACAATATTTGGATAATCGAGGGACTTTAATAAAGTCCCCATATTAATCAAATATCCCAACTGATTGTTTCCGTTTGCCCCAAAATGACATTTTGACAACTGTTCTATCTCAAACATTTCAATAAAATAATAAAAGCTAGAATAAATATTTGAGGAAGTTTTCATATTTTCAGTACTTTCAATCCCTACACATATTAATTTTTTACATTTTAGACAAAGATCTGTTGAAAATTTTAACAAGAGATTTTGTCCGAAAATGGCCGTCTCTATCAATCTAAGAACCTTTATCATAGTCACAGTTTTATTTACTTGAGATCAGTTAATCTCAGTTGTTCGGAATGCTGATTGATCAATTAAATGAGATTAACCAAGACCTCATATAAATATAACATAATTAAAGTTATAAAAATAACTTTACTGTAGAAAGACATAAACAAAATATAAATCAGTGATAATAGAAAATGTCCAAAAGAAAAGCTGCATATATTTGGTTTTTAAGCAAATTATGTCATTTTGCGTTTAGTATTGTTACAAAATAAGAGTAGTTTTAAGATATATTATAGATTGAAAACGGACCAAGCTGAGAAATTATAGAGAGAAATATTTGCAAAAGTGAAATTTCAGGAAGTAATTGGCCGGCCTATTTCCCAACCAGCAATGAACCTGTAGCAAACAGCCAAGGTCATTCGTTAGCAGTGCCACCAGATATACATTTTCGAGCTTGTTAGCTCTCATCATTATGCAGTAGGTGACACAATGCAACATTTTCAGGCAACAACTACTCTGCACTCTGCGTGCTAATAATACCCCGACCAGCATTGAATTACACCTAAAAACCTAGCAAACAGCCAAGGTCATCCGTTAGCGGCGCACCAGACATATACCAGTTGTGAACTAGTGTACAAAGCAATAGCCTGCAGTCTGATTTTCCACTTTGGTTGCCGCATTTAAATGAACATAGTTAATACATAATTACCTAAATATGATACCTAATAATGACCATATACTGTGTTCTGTACCAGTGTACTGAAGAAATATTGGCAAGTGCAAACTTTGCAGATCCTTATTTTCAGGAAGATAATATTTATTCAAGCTTTCAATTATACATTTTGCATTTATAATTTTTAAAAGTAAAAAATATTTGTCAAAGATAATTTATTAACAAATATATTGTTCCTTTGACTGAATCCAGAAAAAAACACCAAGGATTTAGATAAGATTAGACTTCTTAATACTAATTTCATTATATAGCTTACTTAATCCTTTGTGATCACTAACATTATTATTCCATATAAGAATGAATGGGAATCTATAGTAAGAAATTAACAAAATTCAATTTTTTTAAATAAATTTCCCCAAAAAAAATGTGAAAATTTAAGCAAATTTATTTCTTTAAGGGTGCCGTATCCCTGCAATAGTTTTTTTTCAAAAGTAGGTAATTTTAGACATTTAAGAACTAAATAATATAAAGTTTAGCAAATAACAGCAAAGTTATCTCATGTCACCTGGAAAAAATATTCAAAGGTATCGAAGTAAAACGAATATATGTATAACAGCTGAGAGCGATCTAACCAACAAACTTTTAAGTACAGAAATTTTTCAAAATATGTATTGTTATAACATAAACTTACAAGGTTTTGCGTTTAAGATTGTTCAGTTTTATTTTTATAAGTATGTGGAAGTAATTGTTAAAATGTGTCATACAAACGCATTTTAAAAATTATTATAATATTGAGAATTTAAATAGTAAAAGTGCATCAATAATTTTATTTTCGATATTACTTTTGCTTTATGTGTTTTAATATTTCGAGATATCTGTAACTAAAAAAACACAAATTTGATCATTTTACGGCGAGAAATACGGCGACCTTAAATAATTATTTGTATTGCAATTAATTATTGACAGGGACTGTAAAACTATTATAAAAACATACAAATGCAGATACTAAATTTTATAAGTGGTTATTTGACAAATTCCCACCGTTTAGCGAGAGTAAAATAAGCACGAAATACATTACAACCTTGGTTTTCTCACCTTCCGTATTTTAATGTTTCAGTTGCTAACAACAATTTTAAGTAGGGCTAAAAATGTCTATGAAATCTATTAAAAATGAGACCACCTACCTAGAGTACAACATCTTCTTCTTAACTTTGGCGGTATCGGGACACCATGACATGAGGAAGAGCTTTTGTTTCTTCGAGGATTCTGACGTGCCCTGGCACTGGTGCATGTACTCGAAGTCGTAGAGGCCGTAGCGGCATTCGCCGGCGCCGCCAGCCTGGAGGTTCGTCAGGAAAGCGTCGTATTCCTCATCGCGAGCCCCTATCACCTCTACGTCGATTTGCCGCTCATCCTTAATGAAGAAGATAACGTAGCGGTGTTTTTTGTCCTTTTTGATCTCTTCGTATGTGGTCTTGCAGGCGTCTGATACTGTTACGCCGGATGCCTAAACAATCAAATTGACACGTAAATTTCTTTTACTCGCCAATGTTCTTAAATTTAAAAATAACGGCAGAACTCGAAAGAAACAGCTTCACTAGATATTAATGAAATAATAATAAAATAAAATTCTTTATTAAAACCATTGTCTGCTAAATCGCGTCGCCTTTGTAATCTATCGAATCACCTGAATTTCAATCTAGAGTTCCGTAATGTACTGGTAGTGTGGCGACACCAATGTTAGTATTTGGAAACATACACATCAGGCCAGAAATGTCACAATTTGACATTTGATATTGACACTATAATAGCATTTAATTGAACCTACTTATTTAATTTGGTTTGTAAAAATATACGTTTTTTATGTACTATTTTAAAACAAAATACGCGACACTGATACCATTCCAATACTTCACACAAAGTTTTCAGTTTTTAAATATTTTAATTTTTCATAAAACTGAGTACATACGAGGTGTGGCAATTAAGTTCCGGGAATTTATCAATGAAAAAACAAGCAAATTAAATTTCGCCAAAATTTTATTATCGACCTTCACAATAATCTTCTCCCTCTAACTCTACACAACGATTCCAATGTTGCTCCCACGATTGAAAGCACCCTTAGAGAGGTGGAAACCACCGAGGTATTTTGCTGTACAAGCTATAGGTAATTAAAGGTACTTTGTGTATTTTTGGGTACTATCAAAATAATAATGGGTATTATGAAGATAATTAATGGGTATTTTAACAGAAAACTAGTATTTTCCCGTCAATTTTAAAATGGCGATCGCGGATGCGTTATGCCGATGGCACAGTTTAAATGTACGCAAACAACTGACTGACGCAATGGCAAATATAAAAAATATTAAAAATAGATACAAAAATATTTTCTGTAAAATTTTTAGGAGGCACTGTTAAACCACTATGTGGCCTTTTATTTTCTTCGTAAACCTTTAGTTTAGAAAATAATATAGGGTGATTCGAATTAGATACATTGCAAAAATAATGACACTTCCTCAAATCAATTTTTTGACTACTGGATGTTCTGTGCAGAAATTTCAATAAATTTCTGTGGGTGAGTGAAACAACTAAACGAATATTTCAGCAATTCGAAATAAATAGCCAAATTCAACTAAACAGTGCCATTATTATTGCAATAGATTGTACAGTACAGTACCATATAAACAAGCATCATATGAATGTTTTATAAGGCAGTTACGCAGAATATATCCACTCGCATATTAGCACACTCCCCTCTTCTGTTAACAAATTTTAGTATGGTATAATTTCTTAAAATTTATCTTTAAATCAATATATTACATATTATTCGATACGACAGGTTTGGTCAAACTTCTCCCAGATATTCTATTGTTGAAAAATATGTAACAAAAAGTGAATGAGTCTATAATAAAAATTAAAATATTGCTAAATTAGGTTTTCCTATCACATTCATATTCCATTTAACAAAAAAGATTTTTTATGGAAACAACTGCAAATTATCTAATTCTAATCATACATGACAGAAAGCAAGCTGGGGCTAAAATTCAATTCTCCCTCGATACCCATGTATTTACACTTGCTAATGAAAGATTTTAGTTGTACTGGAGACACCGATGGTATCCGATGAGTATTTGGGATCCGGACAATAATTTTAGGGACACCCTGTATAGACCGAATATTATGATTTCATAGACGAGGAAGAAGTTTGTTTTTAGTTAGCTTGAAGGGGGCATGGTGTAGGTATTGGCACCCTTCTTGGGTGCGCCAATGAGTTTATGATACATTTTTATGTAATCCAAAATGTTCTTTCCAGATGTATTCAGATCGAGTCAAAAGAGCCTTTAAAAAAATCTATATTATTGTTTACGTAGATCTGTAACTGGAATAATTTCTAAGGAATGAAAGACAGTTTTGGAAAATTTAAAGTATATTAAGTAAAATCGTGGGTCATTTAATGTATTTTTCGTTTCTTAGATTTCTGGGTATTTTTGGGTACTATTCGGTATTTCTGGGTACTTAACGGGATTTTTAGGTACTTAAGGATATTATTGGGCACTTGTGAGTAATTCGTGGTTTTTGGGTATTTTTGAGCTATTTGCTTATTTGACGAGGTATTTTTTGGGAAAATAAGGTTTCACGGGAAACATTTTAAAAGAATGGTATTTCATTATACAAATTTCAAGCAGTGGTTTACCCCTCAACCCTTAGTAATCTTCCGCAGTTAACCCGTTCAGCACCACGATTACAGCTCCTTTGACCTCCTGTACGCCGCCATGATGAGCTCCCTTGAGGCGCAACTTCATCTTGGGGAATAAAAAAAATCGCAGAGCAATATCGGGGCTATAGAGTGGGTGCGGCAATGTTGGAATGCCTTTTTTGCCAAAAACTCATAGTCATAATTTCTATAAAACAATTGACGCCCATGTCCGACTACATCATTTGTGCTGTAGTGTGCTGCCACGCGCGGTGAGTAACTTAAAACGGGCAAAGGAACAGACTAGAAAAAGCACGGCTGCTGCGATTTAGTCCACAATGCTAGAACCTTCAAAGTATAGTGGTCGTATCGGCGGGTGGTGGCATTGTGGCCTGACTCGTTTCGTTAACATATTTTACGCGTTAATGCTGTATGCTACGTTTAAATAAATTTTAAAAAATGCCAGATCTTCTGAATTTTTAAGTTGTTAATATTCCGATAAATTAACAATTGTAGATAAATGTAAGCGAAATTACAGACAGAAAAAATAGTCAAATAAAGCATATTCATCGCAAATAAGAAACAGGCATGTAAGTCTTTGTATCAAATAAAATGTTTTTGAATAAATAATATCTCAAAATATATCACTGTACTACATCTATAAAGATATTTAAAATTTGCAATTAATTTCAAACATCCGAACACTTGCCGTGCTGACGCGAACGTTTCCAAAGGGTAATACCACGTCACTTTATTTATTGTACTACTTGTCACCTTGAAGATTAACCTAAAATGAAATATTTTCGTTTTCAATGTATTCCAATATAATATTATTATGTTTTAAGGTCACCGTATTTCTCGTTGTAAAATGATCAAATTGTGTAGCCCTTTTCGTATGTTACCCAACTGTTTTATAATATACAAACGATCAGCACGTATGTATTAGGGAATTTAAAGAGGAACATTTTATTATACCCTGGCATACTGCGTAAAAATTTGCATACATTTCGGCTTTTGTCCTTTAAAATAAATCTATTTAAAGGTATTGAAAAGGTGTGTGGGAAAAAGCCGTCGAAGATCCATTACTACATCAACCACTTAATAGAACGATTACGTAAGAATCGCGTAATTGAACCGTCACAAATAATATTGACCCAAAAAAACCCGGCGACGTGCCAAAAATGAAAATCTGCTTTTGTATTAGTTTGTAGAATTAAGTAATAACCAAAAAGTTTTCAAGTTTATATGTACTAAAATAGTATCAATAATCATTTTAAATGGAACTGTTGACGTCTCCGCAATCGCAGTATTTGCAGCGATGAAATTTGGATGGAACAGTAAAATTACTGAATGAAATAAAACAATTATGTTGCTGTGTGATCTTTTCTCAAAATTCCTAAAAGCGCAACTGCTATTAGAATTAATTTTCCAACATTTTTTGAAAATAAGCAATTTTCACAATTCAATATACTTCAATCTTAATTTAAAAATTTCGACCCCCTATTTTCGAGGATGCTGAACCCAAAAAATTAGATGCCATCTTCATTTCATGCTATCACACTGTTGTCAAACTCAATAGGTGTTATTGCAACTTCAACCTAATGTAATGTATACATAGAGACTCCAATTTAGATTTTTTTTCGAAAACTAGACTCGAGTACTCAAAACTAATTTTAGATTCGTGTCCAGCGCTCTCAAAAATAGGGAGTAGGAATTTTGTAAGTAAAATTGGAAACTTTTACCATCACCAGAAAAAACAATGATTAATTTTATTATGAAATAATAAATCTCGCGACTTCTTAATTCGGAATATCCATTTTAGCCAATATTGGAAAAGCGTGCTTATTTATTGAATAATTAATTAATATCGGTAGCATATTTCTTGCGTTTTCCTGCACTTGAGGACTTGGGCATTGCCATTTTACAATACATTACACCGTTACAGTACACACATCTAAAACTAAATTAAAACGAATCAGAAACGACAATAAAATTTTAATTACAATGCACTGAAATTTTAGATATAATAAATAGCGGAACAGGAGGAATCAGGAAAGGATCCTACAATATGGAAATCTATATTAGACTGTCTCTGTTGCACTCTCATAGAGACAGGCATGCCTCTGGATGGCCTCTCTCCCACAATAGGCTACCATAGCCAATATATTCTAATATTACTGGATGTAATAATTGATTAGATGATTAAAATAAGCATTTAGTGATTATTATTTGTGACTTATTACTTCATAACTTAAAAACATGGGGGATAGCCTAAAGTTAGCTCCCATAATTTCAAAATGATATGTCTGTCGATGCGTCACGGAAATATAGCTTGCAAACTTAAAATTGAGCTGTTGCATGAAAACAAGGATATTAATAGGCATTAATTAATTAAAAATGTTTTAAATATCCACGCCATTAACGGTAGTTTCAGGCGAACGGAAACGATTGTAAAGCAACAGATTGTTATATGGGATATGCATATTTAATATATTTTCTACTTCCCTAAAGTAATAAAATATGTTCATATTTATTACTGTCCATTTTAAAACTTTTATTTATATAGAAGGTTCAATCGAGTCTATAATAAAATGTAAATTAATTATTTATTATCGTTCAACAAAGGTGGCGGAGCTACTGTCTATGTCTGTATCATATCCTGCCCCCGACGATGTTAAAAGAATAATTTTACAAGTGAATTATTTTGATTGATTTATTTGTGAAGGGAAGTATTTGTTACTTTATCCAATAATAGCCACAAACCGATCATTTTTCTTAACATTAATTTCTATACTTATATTAAAAATAATCATTAGAATTTTATAACTATAAATTCCTGCTACTTATAGTTGATTAATATAAAGCAATCTGTTTTATTAATTGTTCTTTCAATGTTAAAATTTCATGAAGTTATAAAACGTACGTAACAAATATAACTCGTACACGTTGAAATGAACAGATAAATGACAATTTAATATTTAGTAAACTTCTGTCAACAGCACTGTAAACAGATGACAAAGTTTTCGTTGTAATGGGACGACAGATAATGTATTGTTTTGCTTGTACATTGTTGTAAGGTAACACTTCTATTTACAATGAATGGCCGAGACTGATACTGAATTCCATAACTACATATTATAAATAAGTAGGTATGTACATACATACAATTCGATCGTTGAATCAGATAGTAAACATTCAATTTTGATAAAAATTAATTCATTTCGTCTCTTAATATAATTTTCGTTATTTATTTTTGTATTTGTTTCCATTTAATTAATGGAAAACTATTTTGACTAGATTTTTTAACTATTTAATTAATTTAATAACAAAATGTTTACGATTTAGCGCACAAACATTATTTTCGGTTTTCCGCCATGTCCTATCGTCTTCGGACAAGAGGCTTTTCTGGGTAAAATTGAATGCTCTTTCATATTTTTAGAAAACATTTGCAAAATTTCTATTTGGCTATACTTATTTTACAAAAATATTTATAGATCCTCCTCTATCTCCACTGGAATTAATATGCCATGATTTGCTCTTAAATAATTCGCTATGTCGCAGCAACACATTTTTTTATTTTTTTTGTTAGCGGTTTTTTTATTAAAAAATAAATAAGTGAATAAAATATAAAATTCAATCCCTGTATCTCAGAAACGAAGCGTTTTAGGATCCATATTTATAGGAACTTCCTGTCCTGCTATTTAAAATTAAGACATGATGATGACATGACTCGTAAAAGGAACAATTTTATATTTCTAATGTTCTGTTATTATTTATAAATAAAAAAGATACAAATTTGCGTCATTCGACCATGACGACATATCTTCTATCTCAAAATCAAGAAATATTGTAAAGTATACGGAGATTTGTCTTGTATATTGATAAATTGTCAGATTCGCAATGTATGAGAGACAATCAACGCATTGTGTCTGCGCACACAAAATGTGTTTGTAAAAGTATAAGGATTTGTATCTCGATTTGTCAAATATTCAAGTACCTACCTACCCTAGGAATCCCATACCATATTCTGGCACTTCTGCCCAATGTAAACACAGCATAAGAGTAATGAAAAGAATTTAATTGCAATGCCTTATCTGCACGCAATAATTAAAATGCATTGTTTACAGATATACAGGGCGTTCCACAACTTCTCAAAAAAAAAATGAGAATAGATACACAAGAAAAATGGAGTCAATAGGTATCGTAAAAAAAATCCGAGAAAAAAATTATGGAAGTTGTAGTGTTTTTAATCTTTATATCACTGGGCTACTCTACTGCTGAAATCTGATTTTTTTTGCAAGTGTCAAAAATAGCTTACGCGTATAGCAACTCGGAGTTGATAGATATCGTTTTCATTTACGGTGAAGTGAAAATGCTTTAGCGATTTTCCGGTAGACATGTACCAAATGCAACTACTTTTACCAAGATAGTGCAACGCGGGGGGACACGGGAAATTTGCAACCGAATCGTGGAAGAGATCCAGAGGTCCAGGGCGCCCTCGGCGTATTGTAGCAGTGTGGCGTATCATACACGAGGCTCAATTATATCCGTACCATATAGCGTTTTAAGCATTAATATCAAGGGATTGGACGAGCAGGGCCGGTACCACCAAAAATGAAGAGAATCCCCTCATAAGTACCAGGCAAATCGTTTAACAAGTACGAGAAATGTCCCAATCATCAGGTAGCGTATCATCAAACGGACAAGAAGCAGAAACATTTGTCCACCAATGTGTGTACAGATTGATGGACAAAATTTTGAAGTTATTGTAACATCAAGTATGTCAAATTATTTTATTAATTAAAACCACAAATTAATTTTATTAATGATCACAATAGCGGCAGAAGCAATTGAATTTGTTAAATAGGTGTTAAACCCGCTTTACAGTGTGCAAGTTTTTCTGCAATTTGCAAGTCTTTTGCAGGAAAACATGTGCTCTAAACAGTACCGTATCACAAAAGCCGTCGTATCCGAAGGACTTGTACTTTTGAAATATATGTTTTGCTCGATTTTTATTGCAACTTTTCTGCATCATACGCAAAAAATACTAGGCTGCACTTTCAAATTGCCTTCTTTCCTTTCTACTTGATTATCATTTGATTGTTGAGCTTGCAAAAAATTATAACTGAAACATTTATTTTAAATGTTATGCTATTTGTTACTATTACTTGTCAAATGTGAATAAACATTTTAGTTTTTAGTGTGCAATCGGATTGAAGTGTTGGTATCACTTCTATTGCAATTGGGGACGACTGTAAGACAAACAGCAAGCCAGAATTTTAGGAATGGTATTGCAAGAGCTTGCTGCAATCCATTGCAAAAAGAATTGCGGACTATAAAGCGGCTTTTATAAAATTTTATTTATTCCTTCCTTGGCCGACTGCATGATATGCCTTGCGCAAGGTCAGGTTTTACAGTGGATCAGTTTTCAGTGCCGAGCAGAAAAGTATTTTTTAATCATTTCATTGATTGAATCCATGATGTTATTTACAAAACTGTATTTGTCAGTCCCCAGTAGGTACATTTAAAAAAAAAATCTGAAAAAGTTCTGAATCATTGCTGGCTATGGAAGGCAAAAACTTTGCAATTTCAAATGTATGTATGTACCTATTTCTTTTTTATTTCATATATGTATGTATACAGATATCTATTAATTACCTACGACATTAATTAAAAAGCGGCGTATTAAAAATATAATTTATCATGAGCTATTTTTACCAAAATTTAAACCAACGATTAGTTTATATCTATTAGGAGCTGATATTTGCTATAGGTATGTATCATAAGTATCACCTCAAAAGGTGATCATTTTTTTGCAACATTGAAGCGGATAGAAAGTTTTTCCATTGAAGTAATGAGTCACAATGACTACACAAATTTTGTTATCAATTTAACATTAAAAAGATGCACTTTATCTGATAGGTTGAGATACGCTCTTAATAGCCGTAGTTACAACAACGATAATGATTGTTTGTATTCGTATTAAACACATATCATTTAAAAAGAAAACAAAACCGATAATTTTTTTCTAATTCTGCGTCATAAATATTTAAAAAAGGGAATAAAAGAACTTTATCATTATATCTAGATAGCTTAATTGTTATACACTTACAATTTAAATTAGTGGCAAAAAACAAGCGAAGAAAATAAAATTATAAAATATATCTAGGAATACGTTTTCACAACCTTTTGTTTCCTACTTCCGTTAGGTTTTGATAAAGAGAAATGAATTGACAAATCATACCAGTGATCTATAAAAGAGCTTAGCAATAATAGGTAGGTAGGTATTCCGTTTTTAAAATATATAAATGTTAATAATTGTTTGATTATATTACAAAAAGTTACCGATATTTAAAATTTGTCTGTGTACCTCCTACAAAAGAGAAAGAAAACAAAAAAAAAATGTTTGTTTTTTTTTAGAATGTACACACTTCATTTCTTTCTGTACAAAGTTGTTGAAAAATATACTATTAAAATACTTCTACATCCCGATAGTTACGAACTTGACAAATTTTAATTCAAAGGTAGGATGAATCACTAAACAAATAAGTCATAAGAAGGTATTGTGGCAGCTTATTAACCGTTAGAATGTATCATAAAATGGTATCCTGAATTCACGCATTTTGCTGATATTTTAGCCGATTGAATTATTTTTCTAGAACGACGAATTTTGATAAAACTATTTTCTAAAGGATGTTAAGCAATGCCAAGGGTTTTAATGCTACTGGCAACATTTGTGGAATATAAATAGACACCTAATAGTAAAAATATACAATTTACAACAATCTTCGTATAAATATAAAAATGATGAATTGATGAATTGTCAACATGACCTTAAGTTAGTATTAACAAAAAAGCGATCTCACGTTGCACTGGTTATGAATAACACAAAAAAGAAATAAAATTCAGGAATTTTATGCATGAATGGGTATAAGATACAATCTAAAAAGAATCCCCTTTAATGATGTGTTGTTACCGACAAATGCTTCTCTGCTATTTATTAAAAATAATAATTTTTTCCATATAAGGAAAACATTTTATGGATGAATTTTCAACTTCATCTCACTAATCATAATACACCTAAACATTTATCAATACGTTTTTTATAATACATCTTTATAAACTTCCATAAAAATGTTAGGAATTATTAAATAAATTCGTCAGCTATCAAATGACACACCATATAAATCCACGTTTCAAACGAAACAGATTTATCGACAATAATTCTAAAAAAAATGAATTCCATCAGTTTCCTTTAACCTTGATGGCGACAGGAGTGATTCATACTAAGCATAGTTGGTATCATCGAAATGAAAAAATAATGCATTCTTGAAAGAACCGAATCCGTCAACACCCCCTGGAACATTTTGCTAAATGAGGGGAACTAGACGACAACTTGAGACACGAACATAAGGAGGTAAGATAATTATGAAAGAAAAGTGTTAGATTTGTGTCCGATTGTTGCACAAATGTCTGTTCTTTCGAGACATTTTATCTCCGAGACATGCAAATTTGAAATATGGCGACCGGCTTCAAACTTGCGGGTGTCAAATCAAAAGCAATTACAGTAACTCATATAATAGCAAAATATAAGCATTTACGGTACAGCAACACAAATATACTTACCATGATGGATATATCCTGAACCACAAAAAACTATACAATTCCGAACTGCCAGTAACACAGAATAAAAACGACTGTTCTAACTTGGAGGTCTGATGCGGACGTTGGCCTGCCGGCAGCTGACAGTACGCTTGCGCTAGTGATTCGTTTTGCTACGCCGATGTCTGGTTTTAATTTTATACTTGAACAATTCACTCTGTATGTTTGTTTAGTCCAAATGATTCGAAAAGCTGCTGAACTTTTATAAATTTTACCAATTTACAAACACTAGATTGGAACAGCTGTCACAGATAAAATTAAATTTCACTTTGAATTACTTTTCGACGCGTATGTGATCCGCGATTTTCAAATTTGGGGCTTTTGCAACTTCTGAAGCGTTTAAACTTTATTTATGGAACGCTTAGACAACTTGCACGCTTTACGTCAAGTTGACAATGCGGTTTACAATTTTCGTTGTTAGAGAAAACAAAAAATATATATATTGTACAGAAAATTATCTGCTGAATTTCAGCCAATGTAGAAGCCGGTTTCCTTAAATGCCCATAAATGGTAAAGAGAGCGATTTCAAAATGGCCGCTAGCAAATTGAATGTTTGGCGCCACGCCCTTAAAATCATCGATTTGTGTAAAATGCAGGGGTCTTTCTACATTTTTCAATAACAAAATGCACTTTAATGCGTTCTTATTATCACCTGAATATGATAATCGATCAATGACAGGCAGAAAGGCGGCCTTTGCAGTTTTGTAAAAAACTTCCTAATATGGTATGAAAGTTTGAGTCACTTTATTAACATAGAACGTTGACATATAGGTACTTGTTTGGTATCTCATTTTAGTAGGTAATTAATTACAGTTACAGTAAATCCCTACTTGAGCAAATAGTAAATAAAAGGGCTAGTAACGTAGCAATAATAAATTATTCTTTATCATCACAGAGCACTGTTTTATCGTTTCAAATGAAACGAGTGATTTCCAAATATAGGTAATTCCAGTTTTATTTTTATTTCCTGGTATGAAAGTAATTTTGAAATTTATCAGTAGGTATTTGTTTTTAAATATTAGACAAATTTAGAAAGATATCTCTCCAAATATATGTTTTGCCCTCGTAGATATAAAAATAATCTTTAAAAGTATACAAAATAGTATTTTAAAAAATTGTAAATAATGAATGTATATATCATAGTTGTTTAGGCACACAAATATACTGCACCTTGTGTGGTCATGATTCTGGTATTTTAGCTCTGTAGTTATATTTTCAAAAGTCCGAAACTCACGTGTTTAAATATTAGGCAACCAACCTTATACTATTGGTAGCATTAACTCAAAATTCGATGAAAATCGAAGGCTTTAAACAGTGTTAACAAAAAAGTATTGCATTGGGCCTTTTATTAAAGGGGCTCTTTTGCGTAGAACTTTATAAGCTACAATTTTTCTCATGACCATTTTCCTTGAAAAATTAAGAATTGTCAAGTTGCTTGCAAAAAATTTGAATTCATCCCCATTTTTACCCCCTAAAGACAAAACATTCATGGCTCAAATTACGAATACTTTTCAGGGATACTTAAGACTTCAAAATAAAAGTCTGTCAAAAGTTGTTCATTAATTGCGACAAGTGAAAATGAGAATTGAAAAGGGAGGATTTGTACGTTTCTAAAAGCATGTTGCAATTTACCGCACTTTTATTTGAAATTATTGGTTCTATGAGATAAAGTCCAAAGGCCTTTTCTGTGTAGAATTTTATAAACTACAATTTTCTAACAATTATTTTCATTGAAAAATTAAGAATTGTCGAGTTACTTGTAAAAAATTGAATTTATCCCCTTTTTCACCCTCTAAAGATAATTGATGACGCAAATTAATGGTACTTTTGAGGATATACTTAAGACTTTAAAATAAAAGTCTGTCAATTGTGTTCATTAATAATTGCATCAAGTGAAGAGAAAGGACTTTTATGTTTCATAAAAGCAGGAAATGACTGGTTCTATGAAATAAACTGTAAAGGCCTTTTTTTGTGTAGAATTTTATAAACTATAATTTTTGTCATAACCATTTTCTTTGTAAAATTAAGAATTATCGAATTGCTTGTAAGAAACTAGAATTCATCCCCTTTTTAACCCCCTAAAAACATTCACGGCTCAAATTAAGAGCACTTAATATATATTTAAGACTTCAAAATAAAAGTCTCTCAGAACTTTGTTCATTAATTATGTCAAGTGAAAATGGTAATTGAAAATTGTGGATTTGTACGTTTCAAATAAAAAAAAAATTGGAACATTACCTCACTCTTACCTGATACTGACTGGTTCTATGAAATAAAGTCTAAAGACTTTTTTTTGTGTAGAATTTTATAAACTATAATTTTTCTCATAAACATTTTATATAAAAAAATAAGAATTATCGAATTGCTTGTAAAAAAATAGAATTCATGCTGTTTTAATCTCTAAGATGAAAGACTTAATGGCTCAAATTAAGACTGCTCTAATCAGCTAACGGAGCTCGAGCCGAATTTCCTTGTCCCTTACGCCATTTCGTTATCTGTTGCATAGGTCACCAACACATCTGTTGAACTGTATTCTTGGTAACATATTTTTTGTAATATACTGTAACCAAAACATACAGTATAATGGCAGCAGTTTTCGGCGTGGTAAACAAGATATCAAGAAATTTCTAATTTACGAAAAATTACACATTTTTTGGAAAAATTTTGTAGGAAAAAATTATTTATTTTTGTATCAGACAGAGTGGAAGGTGGTCACTTTGATCTAGGATTTTTTTTTTTAAACGTAATTCTTTTACATAAAAGTGGATAACTTTGCACTGTGTGAACTTTAATTTTAAAGTTACTTGCCAAAAATATGCTCATTATGACAAGTAAGGAGCTCAAAATTAGTAATTTGCTCATTTCAATATGGCGGCCTAACTATAGAACCCTCTTAAAGTTACTTTTCGGTATATACTTGAATTTCTCAATAACGGTCTATCGAAACTTGTCTATTGAGATGAATGAGAATCCAAATTGAAGAGGAAGGAGGAAGGAAGGAAGAATGCGTCTTTGAAATTGGTCCCACAGATGCTCAATAGGGTTGAAGTCAGAGCTGCAAGCTGGCCAAACCAATCGTTCAATACACGTTTCATCCAAATATTCGTTAACTACTAGTGCCACGTGTGATCGCGCATTATCTTGCATTAATACAAAACCATCTCCGATAAAATGAGAATAGGGAACAACAGCGTTCTGAAGAATATCTTCGATATATTGACGCACATTTAAGGCGCCGTTTTCAACAAAGATTAAATCTGTACGGACGTCCCTGGAAATTCCCGCCCAAACTATCACAGAACCCTCATGAAAACTTACATGTTCCGAAATGGTACAGTCCACATATCTTTCATTTCAATGTCTCCAGACTTGCTCCCGACCATCACGCGATCGAAGGCAAAATCGCCGTTCATCCGCGAAAAGAACTTTAGAGCATTGCTCAATATCTCAATTCACATGCAAGCGTGCAAACTGAAGAAGTGCTACACGATGTCTTGAATGTAACAGCTGGAGTCTTCTGGCGGGCCTCCTTGATGACAAGCCGTTTTCTTTGTCTTCGTCGAATTGTGCTCTAACTTCAGTTCTACGTGCGGCTTCTAGCAGATGTTGATTCTGAACTGCTGTACTTCTACGATTTCGTAAAATATTCAAGACAATAAAGAGGTCGTCAATTGTATTTGACTTCCGTATTCTTCTGGAACCCACTGGCCTGGTAAAATTTCTCGTTTCCATAGGCATCCTGGACTGTTGTTCGAGGTATACCAAGGGTAGCGGACACATAACGTTGACTTCGGCCATAATTAATTAAGGCCACAATACGAGCAACATCTGTCGCAAATGGCATTTTTTTATTTTGACAACCGTTGACGAACTCTTAATTGTCATATTTCAAACAATCGATCTGTTTCCGCCTTGATTATTTACACGTAGAAATTTCTGCCTGCAAAACCTTTTTCCGAGGCGTTTGTTTTAAAGCAGTGTATCTCCAATAAAAACAGAGATGTCATGATTAAAAAAACAAAATTTTCACAAAAGATGAGGCTACAGTGTGACTCCAGTTAACAACAGCGACTGTAGCTACACCCCATAGGGTGTTACAAATTTCGGAAAAAAAAATTTCGTCTTTTTGTTGTGCTCCGTATATGCTCAAATTAAATTTTGAAAAATTTCCAACAGCATCAGTTCCTGAGAAATCAATGTACAATTTAAAAAAAGATCATCAAAATCAAATGAGCGGTTCGCGAGGAAGCTAAATTTTAAAATTGTGGCTTAGTTTTTAGTGGCCAGTTTTTTTGCCTCATGTATGATACGCCACACTGCTATAATACGCTACGGACGTCCTGGAACTCCATCTCTTCCACGATTTGGTTTCAAATTTCTCGTGTCACGCTTGCGTTGCACCACACTTACACACACTGCACACAGCAGTAAAAGTAGCTGCATTTCGTACACATTAACGGGGAAATTGTTCTGCCAACGTATTTCACTTCACCATAAATTAAAGCGATATCCCTCAACCCCTGAGTTGCTATAAATACATGTAAATACAAAAAGTAATCGGAATCTGAATTTTCTGTATATACTTATAACACACTGTATATCTGTTATAAAAAAAATAGCGATAAAAGGAAAACAATTTATTTATTTGTGTAATAAGACAAACAGCGCATTTTATGTCGGAATAACTGAAATATCCATAAAATCAATCCTGAATGTATTCAACAATAAATAATATAAAATAAAAATTACAAAATACGCGCGTTAAAATCCAAAAAGTACTAATACTTTTCAGTTCAACCGTAATACACTATTACAGTTAATTCACTAATTCTTAAAATAGTTATTAATTAGTTGCAACCTAAATAATTTAGTATAGGAAATACTATATAAGTCCTCTTTTTTTCTTGTAGTCTTGCAAGTTTAAACTTCTTCTCGGGGCTAGGTCTTTCGTCACTGTCTTGGGGACCACGTTCACGGGAGTCGCTGTAAAAGAAATATCGACACTGCTACTTAACCCTTAACCGCTGACACTGAGTCTATGGTACTCTGCTTTACAGAGCCGTCATAAATCATTTAAAAAAGATTTAAATCGTAAATCAAAGATACTTTTCATTTGGACAAACGACTTAAATCAGAAGTACATACAGTGGGGAAAATAGTTTTTACATAATTCATTTTTAGATTTAAATCTAGAAAGGTACAGCAAGGTCGCCACGTGACCCTGTACATTAAAAGTTAAATCGCAGAAAATGGATGGATGTTGAATTTTTGCAGACTGATTCGGTTTTTCAAAAGACCCTGTAATTTTTTCCTCTTTGAACAACTGCTGTAATGCCTTAATCGTAAACATGTAGCAGTGTTTTTATGAATTTCTATACATTTGCCTGTTTTTTTTTTGTTACCCTTTATGGTTTTTACCGACAGAGGAAATCCACCTGGTTGTGGTCATTGGGCCGAATACATTGTTTAAAAAAAAACAACAAGAAAAAAACAAAAAAACAAATCAGAAAATGATTCAACATTTTTTAAATTTCTCCAAATATCAATCCTGGAGATAAATGTCAGTAAGGTAGATGCTACCTCCTTGTGCTACAATTTACCATTTCTACCATCATTAAATAACTTTGTAAATATATATTTTTTTCTTTTAAAGAGGCATAAATCGATACACATGACGTGGTGCCGTGCCACTACCTTCGATATGCAGAATATACGTAACCTGAGAGGCGGCCAGATTAGGCTATAAATAGGGGTATAATAATATAGCTTAAAAAAAAAATCGCTTTTTAAATAAATTTTCTTTTTTATTAGACGAATCCCTTAATTTTTATTTTTCTCTTTTAATATATTTATACTTTAGTCATAGTTAATCCTGTATTTTTTTACTACAAATTAACTTATAAAATAAAAATAAATATTTATATTTTTTATTTTGTGATTTTTTTTTAATTTTTATAAATTTTTGTTGTTTTATTTTTCTTACTGCACTTTTATTGATTATAGTAATGCACTTTTATTGATTATAAACTAAATAAAATTTGAAAATTTTATGAAAAGTAAATTTTTTTAAATCTAAGGAAAAGGAGTGTCAGCAGTTGAAGGTTAAAAAAATAATTAATTCCTAGAGAAAGATCTTACCTGGTAAGGGAACCTCTAGATCTATTTTAATATCAAAATCGTGAGCTGAGAACAAGTCGTCCTGAGTAACTTGGGCTGGTTGAGCGGTTTTCTTGACGGTCTCCCTATGAATAGGGACTTCGCCCTTCTTCTCCGCGACGGGCGCCACGGCAGCCGCGGCATCTCTCGCTTCCTTTTCGCCCGCCCTAAAGTTCATCCTGGGTTTTGTCGATCGTCTCGTGAAGGGATCGTCAACCTGGACGCATGGTAATTTAAATTTTACAAAAACGTTGGACCACAATTGCCAAAGTATTTTAGTTTGTTGTTTCTAACAGCTATTACCACAAAGATGGACACAATACAGAAATTATTCAAATGTCACTTCACTGAGATCCACAAAATTGTCAACAAAAAATTTGATAAAAGATTGGACCTCCTTGTTTCAAATTATTTGTAACAGTTTTGTATGTTGGCATATTTATCTTATATTTCAATAATTCAATATGTCTGAAATCACCTCCTCGTAAACAAAATAAATTTTATATACAGGGTGATCCACTTTCGAAAGTGGTAACTTTAGAGGCAGACGGAGAACCGCAAAATAATATCAGTTTGTATTATATAGTATATTCGAAAACTGTTTTGTTACAAAGATACAGGGTGTCAAAATTTTTATCAAAAGTTCCAAATTTATTAATATTTTTAAAACTACTTTAGATATTTAAATGAAATTTGGAACCTTTGAATAGCTAATCTAAATACATATTTTTAAGTAAAAATTATTATTTTTCTTCCACCAGTGGCGTGCGTACCTACAGATTTTCTTGAAATTTTAATGAAAAAAATGGTACGCCAATTTTTTTTTAGAAATAAAAACTATTTCTAGAATCCTCGTTCAATTTACAACAGAAAAAGGTTCCTTATTTTTTTCGTTTGACACATCGTTTGCCAGTAAAAAATTAAATTACCTAATGATTTCTGAAAAACAATTAAGTGAACAAAAACGATAATGAGAAATTTAATTAGTGGCTTTCAACAACAACAAAAAGAAAGAAAATTAAGGGTAAAATCACCATAATTGCTCGAAATGTAGTCCACCCACCTCAATACATTTTCAACATCTTCTCACTAATTTCACGTATTTATTGCAGCAGATATTTCATGAGCATTTCACCGCATATCATTGCAGGCTTGCTGAAGTCTTAAAAATAAATCGTCCCTTGTTAATACGGGATTAGCGTAGACTTTATCTTTAATAGTGCCCCAAACGTAAAGTCTAGCGGATTAAGATCCGGTGACCTGGGTGGCCAGGCCACTGGTCCAATACCATTAACCACGTTGTTATTCATATCATGCCAATCCATCGTTGAGCATAATTGGTATTGAGCCATTCTCTTACAGCTATTCCAAAATGCTGGGGAGCTCCATCTAGTTGTATCCAACTCTCATACCTTAAATTAATGGGTAAATCCTCTAGGTAGTCCTGCAGATTATTGTTAAGAAACTCCATAAACAGTTCCGAGTTCAACCTTAGGGGTAGGAAATGTGGACCACAAACATTACGATCCATAACGCCCAACCAAACATTTACGGAAAATTCATTTTGAAATGATCTTGATATGGATATTATGGTAATTTATTACCCCACGTTTGGTAAAAGAGGACTCGTCCGTCCAAAGGATCTTACGTAAAAAGTCAGGATTTTCTTCCGTCGAGTTTAAAAGCCACTGACAAAATCGTATTCTTTTTTCAACATTACCAGGGTGCAAATCCTGAACAGGCTGTAGGTGATATGCATGCCTGTGGTCATCGTGTATTGTTTGTAATATTTTAGACTTAGGAATGTGAAGGTGCTGAGCTGCCTTCCGAGAGCTCAGCCTCGGATTGTTATCAAAAGTACTTAGTATACGATTATTCTGATTATATCGACGGTTTCTGTTCCGTTCATTATTAACACGCAGGCCAAATTTACGAAAATTCTGATGTATTCTGATGAAAACGCGAGCATCTGGAACTCTTCAATTTCGATAGTGTCTATGATATTCACGAACTGCCGCTTCTGCATTTCCATCACAAAATCCGTAGCAAAAATGAATATCTGAGTAGAAAAAAGCATTTTTCAAATTAATACTTACACAACACTCTAATGACAATGTTAACAATAACTCGAAATTAAATTACATGACACAATTCATTAACTGTCATTATAAAATGCAAAAACACCGATAGTAGTAATCTTTTTTATTTCATGGCCTACTATGACAGATTAAAATTTGTTTGAATTCCAGTTGCTTAAAGAATTTTAATCTTTTACTGGCAAACGGTGTGTCAAACGAAAAAAGTAAGGAGCCCTTTTCTGTTGTAAATTGAACAAGGATTCTAGAAATAGTTTATGTTCCTAAAAAAACATTGGCATACCATTTTTTTCATTAAAATTTCCCGAAGATCTGTCTGTACGCACGCCACTGGTGGAAGAAAAATAATATTTTTTACGTAAAAATATGTATCTAGATTACCTATTCTTAGGTTCCAAATCTCATTTAAATATCTAAAGCAGTTTTAAAAATATTAATAAGTTTGGAACTTTTGATAAAAATTTTGACACCCTGTATCTCTGTAACGAAGCATTTCTCGAATATAGTTTATAATACAAACTGATATTATTTTGTGGCTCTCTGTCTGCCTCTAAAGTTTCCGCTTTCGAAAGTGGACCACCCTGTATAATATGAACAAATTACATGGTAAGCACCTAGTTTAAGTACAGCGATCATTCTTGAACGGATATGCCCCCTTGTCTGCTAAAATGTATTTTCTTACGGAACTTACATTTAGAGAATAACTATTTTTGCACCACAAATTTGTAATGTTTCATTTTAGAGCAGTTGACCTTGAAGTCATGAAAATTTTTGCCTGTGGCCCATTTCTTTTTTCTAACATAACTTATTATTTTGTATCTCTGCTTCACCTTCATTTATACCCACGAGCCGCCACTGCGAGCAACGTCAAAATTAACTTTAAATTTCTAATTCTTATGCAAAAAAAAACCAACACTACCAATTTTCTGAGTCACACTTTCAAAACTTTCTCAATTATTGAGAAATATGAGAATAAAGTTTAAACCTTGAACATCCTGTATTTCTTAAACCAGCGATATTCGTATAAGACATGATGAGCTCAAACATATTTTGGCGTCTAGTATCTCCAGTTTAGTGTTGACCCATTCTTTCTGACCCACCCTGTATTTGCATATTTTTTAATGTTTTATTTCATGCAATGTGATTTTTGTTTTTCGTTTTATTTGATATATTCTATAAATTTTTATATATTTTTTATTTTGTAGAAAGTGCAAAATATTCATTTTTATTATTAATTATTTCTCTTAATTTTGTGAATTGAACATGCCACAGATATTTTCGCCAATTTGAATTTTTTTACTCTTAATATCTACCCAAGAAAAAATTTAACCTTCGCCACTGATTCAGTTATCTAACAATTTCACTTTTAACAGGTCACTCGAGAGCAAATCTTAAAATGAGAAATACGAAAAAGGATCGTGGTAATAACACTAACCTTTTTGCCTTTATTTGCCCTAACTTCCGCCATGATTGCCTTTTCCGCCTCTTCCACATTCTTCTTCCTATTTCTGTCGTTTATGTAGGAAATACTGGATATAGTCGAGGTACGTAGCTTGTCCAATTCGGACGCCCTCTCCTCCAGGTCGGCCAGTTTCTGAGCCAACTCTCTAGCCACCTCTTCATCGCCCCTACTTATCGCCGAATCCCTCTCTTTCATTAACTGAGTTTTTCTCATGGCGTAATTGAAAGGGTTGGACTTGAAACGCTGCTTTTCTTGAATCTAAATATTCATAAAAAAAAAACGAGTTAAATTTATAGAAATTTTCAAGCATTTAATAAAAAATTGAATGCCATCATTACCAGAAATCTATACTCACGATTCTTTCGACATCCTGCTCATTGAATTCGTAGCTGATGGCTTCTTTTATGTCGGCTTGCTTTTGCTCTATCTTTGCTTTGGTAGGTAATTCGGTTCCCGCGGCGGCGCTAGCCTCTATCCACTTTAGATACTCAGATTCGGTAAATTCTTGATTTGATATAAATTCTAACCTAAAAACTCTCTCAGATGATCCGTGTTTTACTTTAAGTCCCTAAAAACAAAAATTATATGTAAATAGTTTTGCGGCTCATGAAGAAAAGCAATAAATCCAGAAAAATAAGTTTATTTTGCTTGTTACAGTTAGAATTTAAATATATGAGGATTTAATGGGTTTTGTTTCGTATGACTCAATTAGAAAATAGCAAAACTGCTGAAAGTTAAAAAAACGAAAATAATGGATTTACCAACTCCACAAATAATTTAATGTTCTATAAATAAATCTGAAATTTTTGCAAATAAATTAAGCTACATAATTTATTATAGTCGCGGCAAGAATTCAAACGTCTTACCTCCGGCAGACGTTATGCAATTGTTTTTACTGTCAATATAATTTTCGATATATGGTCACGTTAAAAATAATAATTTTTTGCAATTTAGTGCAATATACAGGGTGATTCAGGTTTAATCTTGATAACTTCAGGAATATAAACTTACTTCCTAAAACGCATTGTTTCCGAGATAGAGAGCGTTGAAGTAGGAATTTTTTTCTCGTTTTTCCCTCATAATTTTTGAACCACTTATCCGATTTAAGTGAAATTCGGAACACAAACACTCCTTATGATCTTACATAAGCTTCTTAAGTTTGAACTACCTAACCCTCTTAGAAGTGTATTTTGTATGCTACCCCCCTCCTACTTTATTTCAAAACTACAAAACAAAAAAAATAATTAATTTCAATAAAACATCTACACACCACTTTGACCTGATTAATTTCGAAACTTTTTCGTCCCCTGTTTTTTTTTTCAACGTTTGGTCTTGTTTCTGAGATATTCAAAGAAATTGGTGACAGTGTAGCGCACCAGCCGCATAAATTTCATTTAACGTTATAGCAACCCATGAAAACAAACCTCAGTGATTTGTGTAAACTGACGTTTGTGAAAATCATTGTCAAAAGTATTATTTAAATATTTTAACGAAAATATAATGAATTATTCATTTGTTTGTAAGTCAAAAGTCTTCTAAATTCTTGACGCGACTATAGCTATAATAGTACATAGTCAGAAAAATTTTTTTTATCAATGGTGGAGGAATATTTTGTTGTTTTAAAAAATGGTAATTATTTACAACAGTAGAAACCTATCCAATCCTAATTAAAAACATCCTACCCCCTCCTTTTTTAGAGGGTGCTGCACACGAATCTAAAATTATTTTCCCTCCAGTCTAGTTTTCCAAAAAAAAAAAAAAATTTTCAAAATTGTACACATTACATTAGGTTGAAGTTGCAATATAACACTTTTGCCATCTTTATTTTATGACGTCACCATGTTGCTAAATAAATATGCTTTATAGAGCAATTTCAACCTATGTAACGTATGCATAGAAGTTACAATTTTGGAAAAAAATTTGTTTGAGAACTAGACTTGACCGAAAAACAATTAATTTTAGATTCGTGTTCAACACCTTCGAAAATAGGAAGAAGGTAGGAATTTTTTAATTAAGATTGGAGAGGTTTCCGCTGTTGTAAATAAGTACCTAAAAAATATTTAGACAGTATCTTTTTTTCTGTGAATTGTTGAGATGTTACGTTTTTACTGATATTTACAACTTAGACTTGTACTGGAAATGCAAGAAAATTGGTAACTTTCAATTTTTATTTCATTTTTCTTTTCCTTTTTTTTTCCTGTAATATAAGTTTCAAGTTAACATTGAAAATTTTTTTTTGGATTTTATAGCACATTAAAATAAATTTTACTGCAAGTAACAA
Organism: Monochamus alternatus; assembly: GCA_037114965.1. Classification (NCBI taxonomy): domain Eukaryota; kingdom Metazoa; phylum Arthropoda; class Insecta; order Coleoptera; family Cerambycidae; genus Monochamus; species Monochamus alternatus. The sequence continues at coordinate 142,792,967 of CM073426.1, read as the reverse complement.
ACAAAAAGAAATTGCTAAACGTGTCGAATTAATTAATTGAACAAATAAAATGAATAACAATAACACTCTTTATCATTTGAGAATCTAGAAACAAGATATATTGACCTTATTTCTCACAAAAAAATTAAAATTATTCGGTAATGCGGTAACCATAGAACACCTAACAATCAGAAATATAACTCCACTTGAAAGGTGTCATTACATAACCTCAATTACTTCAATCTAGGAATAGATCCTGTTAATTTATTAATGTATGAGTATCTAAATTAAAAAATAAATAAATGTATAGAAATATTTTTAAATAATCTATATGATTATACACAAAAAATTTATGAAATAATAATTTTTTCGAAAACTCAAACTTAACGAGATTACAGGGCTCAGAAAATTTATTTTTATAAATTTTTTCTAATAACTTTTTAATGAGTCTACAGATTTTTTAATTCTATACATATATCATTAGTGTTTCTATGTATCGATGTTTTTAATATGGTGCATAGTCTCCAACACTAAAGAGCCTGTCCTTGACCTTCAAATAAAGACTAGACATTTTTTGTTACAATATTTTTATTAATTTGGATAAAACAAAATTTAAGATCGTCAAAAAAATCTTTAGGTCGAACGTGGATACAAAAGAACACCAGTGATAGGTGTAAAAAATTTGAAAAAAATCGGTAGACAAAAATTAGAAATGCATCAAAAAAAAGCCCGCTAATTTTGAGTTTTCGGAGACAAATTTTATAGTGCTTTGTGGCATTCATTTTTCGTTTAGAATTACACCCCAAAATATCGATGCATCATTTCTAGACACCCTGTATATCTAAAAAAAATTGTGATATACATTAATTTTCTAGGTAAACAAAAAAAGAACAGCAATACAACAAAATTAAAAAACAAATATTTATGCACAGGTTGCAAATCTATTGAACTTCTCTTCGGCACTAAATACAGGGTGTTCGGAAAATATGTTAAGAAATTTTAGGGGGATTCTGCATGGCAAAATATTATTAGTAAGCCATGTGGCAAAATGGCTATCATGATATAAGGTCTCAAAGCCAATTTTTTTTGTCATTAAATTTATTCTTCAACCAATAAATTTGATATTAATTTAGCATACAAACTAATCTCGATTTATTACGAAATTACCAGAGAAATATGTACCTAAATGGCCATAACCCCAAACCTGTTGATTGTACTATAACATGCATCATGATTAAGAGAAAAAAAATACAATAAGGCATGTTTGCTTGATAAAGCAAAATAAGTTACTATGTATAAGTAACGGTTAAATAATTTATAATTTCTTAGTGATGCTACCGATTCCGCACGGAAATATTAAACTACTAATTATTAATAAAATAAATTAGTTTACACCTACCTTATTAGTTTTAGTATTTCCTAAGTTATAAATTTTTGCCGTTTCGTACACCCCAATGACCTCAGCCACCCTGTACACCGATGCATTATTGTGCTGTCCGATTCCCACCTTGACAAAACAACCCTTGGCTATGCGGTCGAAGAACGGCATGTGAACGAACCTTTCCAACTTATGCCTAGAGAGACGGATGAGATTAAGGTCTTGCCTCGGAGGCACATAGGCCGGCGTCTTGGATTCGTCCTCCTCATTCTCGTTTTCGCTGGAGCTCGAGGTGTACGAAGAACGGGACCTCGAACGGGATCTGACTGAAGCCGTAGAAGTCTGCCTTTGAGGCTGGGGTGAACTTTTGCCACCTAAGTTCATCATTTGAAAATATCAAAATTATTTCAGGTGTATCTCTTTCTTATCATGTTTATACAGAGTGATATAATTTTCAATACTCAAACTGTAGGAATTAATAATTCCTTGTTGAAAAACAACTGGTATTTTCTATATGTTTTGCTTTAAGAGGCTTTATTGTCGAGATGTATGGAATTAATGTTTAGACAAAAAAAAATTGTTTTATTATATCTCACAAATCCGCAACGGAATTTCAATACATTGGCAATCCCATGAATGAAGGTTATTCAACTGGTATAATTGCAGGTGTATTTATATGTTCCATGAAAATATTAATAAATTTAGATATTGCAGTCAATTCGCGAAATTCACAAATTCTGTTAAAGATTATAAAGGTTATAATTGTCAGGGATGTTATATTTATGGTGTAATTATTTGTATTTATGTAATTTTTTAGGCGAGTGTATTTTAGGTGCAGGGAGTGCATATATATCATAAATTTCTAGTATTCTTTCAGATTTACATATAATGATAATCGATATCTTGGGTTACTTGGGGATCGTGTGTTACCTCTAAAAAGTGAGGCTGTTTTTAAGGTGGAGAACATAATTGTGTGTAGGGTAGGATGTGAGCAGCCCCATGTTGATAAAAGTCTGTCTTTTCAAACGTCAGCTTTAGTTCAACCACCCCACAAAATATCTATTTTATTAAATGGAAAAACTCTGCACTGTAATGTCTAATCATTGCATACAAAGTTTTGGTTATACGGGAAATTTAAGCAGAGATATATAAGTAAATGATGAAAAATATTAAAAAAACACAATACTTCACACTCCTATTATGCTGTTCTGAAATCTATCAGAAGATAGGGAAGAAAATTTTTCGAGTCCAAAATGAGATACAGTGTAGCATAAAAAAGTTGTAGCGATTTAAAGGGGTTCAAACCATCGTTGGTGGCGCCTTCTAGCAGATACACCAAAATCATCGACATATTCGAGTTTCTAGTACCAAGAAACCCCCCTGTATCAAATTTCATAAAATACGGTCGATGCGATCGAAAAATAATTAAGAAATTGCGATTTATTTTTTCAACTTTGACACCCTGTTATTCAAAGTAATATGTGAAAATCTGATGAAATTATAGTGAAAAAACAATTTTAAAAGTTCAACGTTAACACTCTGCATCTATTAAGGGAGTATTTTCTGTATATGTATAGGTAAGTAGAGTTAAATCGTCATATTTTGTTGCCCAAAATACGCAGTTAACGGGATGACCTGCTTTATTGTTACACTATATATAAAAAAATAACAATCGAAATTGTATGACACACAAAATCAGATCAAATCTGAACTCCCTGAACGTAATATTTGGATAATGAAACAGTGCTATGGTATTAAGTTTTGATAGTTATTTAGAAAATATTTATGAAACACTCGAAATAATTTAGATATGTACTGCAAATTATCAGTGTACCTCATCTAATTTAAAATTGGCCTTATTAAAATAACAAATAATGAATATTCGTTATATTCACGAACAATTAAGGACTTATTTATAAATAAATTTCTTCACGAATAAATTCCGTAAAATGATTATTTCCATAATTATCCATATGAAAATTTATTCAAATAACGCTCAACATTGTCTGGAAATAAATATAACCTTACGAGATATGTCAGTTAAATGAATAACTAAAATATTGTATGTTTTTGCCAGTTACTTACAAAAATGTTCTACAATTTTCTACACTCACCTTCACTTTCACTATCGTCCGAGTAAATATCCGACGCCTTCAACTTTGTTTCAACTTTCGTTGACAGCATCTGCTCCTCCTCATCCTTCTTCTTTTGTTCCTCTTTCTTCTTCCTTTCCTCCTCAGCCTCTTCTCTCTTGATCTTTCCCTCTCTCTTGGCTTTCAGTTGTGCCATAGCATTAACACGTTTATCTACTTTTCCTCTATTCTCTTCAATGTTTTTCTTACGTTCCTTACTCCTTTCCTTGTGATCAATCGAGCTAAAGTCAGTTTGCAGCTTATTTTGAAAATCTTTATCTTTATCTTTGTCCTTGTCTTTCTCCTTAGGAGGCTTGGACGATTTATCTTTGGCACGTTCCGCTTTTCTCGCCTGACGCAACTTCTTTTCTATTTCAAATCTACACGGATCGGAAAACGTAAGAACTTCCATAAAACAGAAGTTTAAAAATGTACTTACCTAGTTTTCATAAGTTCTCTTTGTTCAATACGTTTAAAGATTTCAGTTTCCCGTTCCTTTTCCGTGAGTGCAGCTAACCTGGCTCTATCTTCTTCATCGCCCATCAGCTGATCATCATACCCATCATTAAATTCCTCATCTGAACTGGAAGAATCTGATACTTCTCCTTCTTCAGGTTCCGAATTCTTCTCCTCCTTTTTCTCATCATTCTCCGACTCAGAGTCCGAAGATATAGAATCACGTTTGGCTTTTTTCTTATTTTTACCGGAACTGTCACTTTCTGCTTCAGATTCAGATGAAGATTTTGCTTGTGGCGACCTTTTCTTTCTGTTTTTCTTTTTGGCTAACTTCAGAAACTCCTGAAATAAACAAATTTTTATTGGAAACTTTTGTGGATGTATCAAACAAACATTTTGTATTAAGTCACTCATTCTTCTTATGAAAAGTAAAATGTCACCGTATGACTAAGAAAAATTGCTGCCTAAGCCACCTACGACTGTTTTAAAGTCATTTTTTTTAATGAAAAATAATTTTTATTTAAAATAAAACGTAGTCATTAGGTTAGGACAAAAAGCAATTGTACTTACTGAATCTAAATCACTTCCAGAATCATTGCTCGAATCACTGTCTATTAGAGCTTGATTCTTTCGTTTCACCATTTTGTTTATTAAACCATTCAATTTTGAATAACTATAAAATGTTGCACTATGTTAACAATCGCAACAACAGTTTGGCGAAATTTTCAATGACATTCTCGATTATAGGCATTATAGCCGCAACCCGCAACAAAGCGAATGCGCAGGACTGAATTCTAAATTCTAGGGTAAAAGTAAAAGTAACTAGCGCCAATAAACAGAAATAAAAATCATAAATAAGAGAACATCATAGACTCAATAAATAAGGATAAATGAGACTCTATAGCGATTGTGGCGGCCTACAGGATTTGTAGGGTGAACTAAATATTGTACAGATCACTATATTTTTGTTTTTTGATGTTTGTAAATCTCAAAACGTTTGCTTTTGTTCACAAACCTACAAAAAATATAGACTGTGCCAGTGTCATATTGCCGGCGACCGCAAATTCATGGCTGCCCTAAAAGGTCCAAATCGCTAAAACTTGGTTTTTATGCCAATTTACGTTGGTTGTATTGTAGCGTGAAGTCATTTGTTTACTGTGATTGGTCACATTCTTTAATGACATTTAAAATGACAGCAAGTTAGTTAATTCAGATTGCAATGCAGCCATCATATTTGCAGAACCGCCAATATAAAGCAAATAAAATATCAATTTTCTGGACCGTAGGTCCCTAGAAAACGCGGCACCTGTCACATGACCTATATTGTTGCGTACCCAATTATAAAACCAATCAAGCGATTTTGATTCTTTTCAGTTAATGATTTGGAGGCAAGTAGACAAACGCAGTTGAATAGAATTAAGTATCTACTATCTACAGTTTTATTTTATTTCAAAATAATAAATATATAATACCCTGATATCTTAATCTGCTACATTTGCAGTTGATAAAAAAATTAATAAATGAGCGGATACTTTCATTAATTTATTAATACCAGTAATACCTACCACATTTACATTTTATCAGTAGGTATAAATTACTTCGTGTAATCACTTCGTTCAAAATTTGGTTAAGGCTCTACCAATATAGCAAAAATTTAATACTGCTTAAAATTTAGCAGCTATTGCATTCGGTGCACACAAAGTGTATCTTTATTTATCAAATTATGCTCAGACCAGTGGCGGCTCGTGATAGCTGCAAGAGGTGAGGACTTTGCAATAGTTTTTTTTCTATAGCCATCATCGATAAGTTGTTTAAGCGCTCTTGTGTCATCGTATTTCTTAAGTAAGTCATAATGCGCTTAAGGCACGAAAAGTTTCGTTCTACTGAAACACTTATTGCAGGAATTGTAAAACTAAGCAAAATAATTTGTATGTTTCCGAAAATATCATTTTAAATTTCTTGTATAATATTTCTACCGTTTTCTGAACTTCTAAATTATAAAATTGTTCGTCTCTGTACAAAACATAAAGTTCGTTTTTCAACTTATCTATGTCAAATATGTTTCGATACATTTGTAGTAAACAGTCAAACAATATTTCCGGAAATTTGTTTGCATATTCAGAATATTTTAAAGCATTGGCCGATTATTCAAAATTTGTCATTTCTCTACTTCATTACGTATTGAAAAAGGCGTTTCAAACCGAGATAAAACAATATCGCGAGAGGGTTCATTATTATAAATAACTATCGACTATCAATAATATATATTTAAATTAGGTTCCTATTCTATGTTAAATTTAGTGTTACCTTGTAAGGAAGTTGTTTTTTATTTCCTTAAATTAATCCTACCTGCCTTGTCCCTAAAACTTTACCACCTAATCTTCAGAATATTTAAGAATAAGTCACATTCAACTAATCAACCAGTAACACTAACCACTGGAAATTCAAAACACATAAATAAAAGTGTTAGCATTTGAACAATCGATTAATTGCGTCACACACGTAAATAATCTACAGTTCACAACTGCCATAACGTATAGACATGTGCGACGCAATTTGAGGCTCGGAAAATGCGGCCTCACTGTGGTGGGTTTGGTGGGTGACCTGGACTCCCCACGCGGGTAGAAACAGAAACGGCGGGATATTGAAATGTAAACCAGAGGTACGTTATAACATATGAGGGCTAAGATTGAAGCAATTATTTTATTTCGTTACATTGATTTTTGATAAATGTAGTAGGCAATAGGATTGGAAATTATAAGGTATTAAAATATACAGTGAAAGCCAAATTTTACAGTGAGGCCGGCCTCAGTTGCTTCATACGACGAACCGCCACTGGCTCAGAGTGCACTGAATAGAAAAGTGCAAGTTGAAAGCATTATCAGCTTTAGCTATCAGATTCAAAAACTATCGTTAATCCTCCCCAAAATTTAGATAGCAGGTTTAGTTCCTCCTAAAAATGTTTGTGTTGGAGTTGCTTCAAGATTTCGATCTAATAGTTCTCGTTTATGAATAAAACGCCGTGATTTTCAATTACTTTAATACGGGAATGTTCGACATTAACGCTTCATCCATCATTACAAATAAAGTACACAAACGAAGATTAAATAATATTTAAAAATACTGTATTTATTAAAAAAAGTTAATGTCATATTAACTACACTAGACTTACAACTAGTAAAATGCATAAATGAAAGAGGAAAATACATAATAACATTTAAGTCTTTGCACTTGTTTACAGTTACAATAAAAATATATAAAATCATTCAATAAAAATAACATAATAATAAACAAAATGATTTTTACGCAGCTCGTACGCCTAATTTTTTTAAAATTTTCAGCCCTTGTTCTTGGTATTCCTGTTTCGACAGCCAAAAGGCGTCCCTGTCCTTCATGACTTCGGCCAAAACGGCACCGCCGATGAAAACCATATCTTTACGTCTCGGGGGGTCCTCTATTCTGATTTTAAATTTGTTGAGCTTTTCTATGTCGTTTTTAAGTACCCTTTCTATGTAAAGTTGTTTGATTTCGCGCTCGAGTCTAGATGGAAGTCCCGGATACATTGTTGATCCTCCCGATAGCACGATGTGTTTGTAGAGCTCTGGCCTCATGTCGATGTCTGCAGCCTAAATTTAATTTTGGTTAGTATATAATGAATGATATGCAGGGTACTCAAAAAAATATGCCAAGAAATTGCTGCAGTTAAAATATTGGTAGGAATAAATGAGTTACGGCTAGTCAAAGTTCTACATGATGCTTACCCAATCGTAATGATATTTAGGATTGATTTTAAGTATACCAAGGTATATCGTTTCATTTAATATATGTTCGTACTGACTGATATGTCTAAAGAAATTAATATAATGAAAGTATTTACACCACGATGACTTTATCCCTTTAAGAATTGAAATGTCATAACCTCACTTTATATTATGTTAATTTCAAGGCCTATCTGTTTTATAATTTGATATCGGATGACCCGGTTTCAATGTGCAAATGAAAACTATAATCTTTTGGTATTTTATAAAAAAGAAGAAACAAATAACACATGATTAATAGTATTTTTTTAGTTTAGCATTTTTCTATTGTAGTCTATTCCATTGCCCCTTTGTAGTGAGTCACCGCATACGGCAACACACTACAGCATAAATGACGTAGTCGGTAGTGGGACATAGTCCTCAATTGTTTTCATACAAATTATGACAAATGTCAAATATCTGTTAAAGCGTACGTCTCTCTTTGCGTCTCATTTTTAAATTTATAAATTGATACAACCTAAAATAATGAGTATTGTGTTTTTATGGTGAAAATGTAGGAGTAGCAGTGCATTATTAATACGTATGTACCCAACCCAGTTTTATGAAAAATGTAAAATATTTAGACGCAAAAGCTTTGTGTGAAGTATTGGAATGGTATCAGTGTCGCATATTTTAATGTTTTAAAATAGTAGATAAAAAATACATACATTTTTGCAAATTAAAATAAATAAGGTTGTATTAAAAGAAGCTATTACAGTGTCAATATCAAATTCTGACATTTATGGCCTGATGTGTGTTTCCAAATACTAATATTGGTGTCACCATACTACAGCACATTACAGAATTCTATATTGAAATTCAGGCGAACCAACAGACAAGTATTACAAAGGCGACACAATTTAGCAGACGATGCTCTAATCATTCTTATTAGTTCATGATCATGCCACTAGAGGGCAACCTCAACTAAATCCAAAATGACAATTTGACAGATGTCATTTTCTATTTCAAGCATGTATTTCAATAAAATAATAAATGCCTTAATAATATTTGAGCAGCTTATTTTCAGTTGCATATTATACATTATTTTATGCAAATGTATTGAATTAAATCTTTTGACAATAAGAATTTTGCCTAAAAATGACTGTACTTTATCTAGGAACTTTAAAATCCTAAATTTGTTTTGTACATAACCAAACATTACAAAATTTGAAGCATTACTGTAAATATTATGAAAATTCAAATACTCTTCAAGTCGATACATCATTTAGCAAAAAATCGGGTTTAGTTTTATTAAGCAAATCAAAATCCTCCAGATGTTTACTGCCATTTTTCCTGAACACTGTATATATACACTGCTGAGCGAATATTGCAGTAATATGGCACATTTAATACAGAGTTAGAATATATTAATTGGAAGACACGACACTAAACTATCCTACCTGTATCGTGTTGAACACCAATTCGGCAATACCCTGCCCCTCAACGTTTATCAAGTGGGGCTGGAACAACGCTTCTGGTGCCTCAAACCTCTCACCGCCCACTTTAATAATACGGCCATCGGGTAAGGTATAGGGTTCCACTAGAACTGTCGTTTCCAAGGCTAGACGTTGTTCGGTTTCGATATCATAACCAATGTAACACAATTTTTCTTTCATCATTCTCACCTTTAAAAACAGCAAACATGCGAATCATTTGATATTATAATATAATTACTCTTCTGTGTTCTTGTAAAACAATAAAATAGTTCTTATTTGAAAAAGCAAATCATACTTTCTTCTGAGACAATAATTTTAATTGTGAGCAAAAAATATCGCTGTAAAACCATGAAAAAAAAAAAAAGATATTTCAAACCATAAATAAATGTGTGGGGTTATTAAAATATAAATACATACACAGAGTATTCAGTAAAGAATGGGCCATAGGATTATAATAGTGTGAGTTAAATCAAGTTAGTACCATTTTGTTTACTTAAACACCAATATTTTATTGATTTTTGTGTTAAATATAAGGACATTCTGAGCGTTTGTGCTACTATACAGGGTGTCCGGAAATGATGAGCAAAAAATTCAGGGGATAAGTACAGACCGAAAATAAATGCTACCTTTTTCTATACCATTTTTTCCAAAATTGATTATTAACGGAGTTACAGGGTGTTCAAGTTAAAATTTTATTTTCGATATTTGTAAATAACTTCTTAAGAAATCCAAATATTTACATAAAATTTGTAATGGTTCGATTGTCAAGTAAAAAATTGAAAAATATTTACAATCTGCAAAAGAATTTCCCTGAGTTAATCCCTGCATATAAAATGGAAAAACTGAAACATCAACAGCTAGTTATACAAACTAAGCGAGTTTATTATCAAAATAAAATAATATTATCAGACAATCAAACACGGTCTGCATGGAAGGTCATGTCGGAATTAAGTAATAAAAATAAAACATCTAACAATATCCAACTAACTGTGGATGGTGTTTCTTGTGACGAACCTGCGATTGTGGCTTCTTTATTCAATGGCTTTTTTATAAGTGCCCTCAGAGGATAGTTAACCTTATACCTAACAAAGTAAGCAGTTTAAATATTAATAATATTTGTACAAAAAATAATTACGGTATGTATCTGAATCCTTTTACACCGGTTGAAATTCTTAGGTTATTAAAAAGAAAATTAAAAAACAAAAAATCGTCTGGTTCTGATAACGTACCAACTTTTTTGATAAAGAGAGTTATTAACTGTATTATAGACCCAATTACGTATCTGGTTAACTTATCTTTTGAGTGTGGCATATTTCCAGATTCCTTGAAAACTGGAAGGGTTGTACCAATTTATAAAAACGGTGACTCAAACAGTATGAATAATTATAGACCTGTAACAGGACCTGCTGCATTTTCAAAAGTATTTGAATATTGTTTTTTGGAGCGGTTGATGCCTTTTTTGGATAAATTTAATATTCCAACGAAATATCAGCACGGGTTTCGCAGTGGTATGTCTACAGGCACAGCTATTCATGCATTTTTAGAAAAAGTTTACCATTTCATAGAGCTTGACGAATGCCCGGTCGGCATCTTCTGCGACTTGAGTAAGGCATTCGATTGTGTTGATCATCACAGGCTAATGTATAAGTTGATTTCTTGTGGTATCAGAGGCTTGCCTCTTGATTGGTTGCAATCTTTTCTCGAAAATAGGACCCAATATGTCTCAGTAAAAAATAGTTGTTCGGTGCAGCATTCTGTAAAGATGGGTGTACCGCAAGGTTCAGTTTTGGGACCTATACTCTTTTTAATATATCTTAATGATTTGGATGCTGTTTCACCGAGCACACATTTTACCATGTATGCTGATGACACATCTTTAATTACATCGAACATCAACGATAATGATTTGAAAAAGGATTGCAACGTTTTATTAAAAGATTTGACAAAATGGTTCTCTGAGAATAACTTGTACTTTAATACTAATAAAACGAATGCTGTAAGATTTCATAGTTCAAAGAAGTATTGTAATATGTTGAGTTTTACCGTGGGAAATAATGATTTGAGTACTGATGTCGAGGTAATAAAATTCTTAGGACTCAATATAGACAAAAATTTGAATTGGAAATTCTACTTTTTCTATCCAAGTTTTTTTTGCACAAAAGAGACTGTTAAGATATATGGTAGGAGTGTCTAGTCATTACTCTTGTAAGGATATTTTTAAAAATTTAAACCTACTACCTTTACCATGTTTATTTATATTTGAGATCTGTTTATATGTTTTTCAAAATAAAAGTAAATTTGTTTTAAATAATATGAATTTACATATTCCATTTGCTAGAATAAGAATAACGTCTAACACTCCGAACTGTTTAGGTCCTAGGCTATTTAATAACTTACCTAACCAATTGAAATTGTTGGAAAGTGAATATTTATTTAAGAAAGCTTTAAAGCAGTTTTTATTGGAAAAATGTTTTTATTCCATATTGGAATTTTTACCTACTTTTTCTTAGCTTGTAAGTTTTATGTGACTATTCCTATACATGTTATGTCTCTAAGGAAAATAAATTATTATTATTATTATTATTATTATTAAATCAGGGGTTTTTGCAGACGAGAAATTCAAATATGTATCTTGACGTCACTAGTAGAGGGCACCACATATGGCACATCTAGTTTCTTTTAAATGACAGAATTTTTTTGCTGCTTAGTGTATCCATCTGACTATTGAAACAATCGAATAGTTGCATGTCACTAAATTGCACTATTTTAAAGAGAACTGCAATTAAATTTAAAACATGTTCTAAATTTTTATGGATAAAATTCTTTTCAAAATTATTTGATTTGTTTTCTGTATGCAACTAAAAAAATAGCGTAGAATAAAAATTGTAATAAGTTGATTTAAATCACATACTTTTTGTTCAAGAAAACAAGCCATAAAGTATGACCCAGTCTTTACTGAACACCCAGTATATATAAACACAATAGTAGAAGTTAAGAAAAAGTAGATTATCAATGTTTACAATATTTTCAAGAATTTAAAGGTACTTACCGTTTCGAAATCAGCAGAATGGTTGAAAGCATAACCTCTGAGCAACAATAATTTAATTAGATAACGTGTTATATCACGACCAGCTATATCTAACCGCCTGGTAAGATGGGGCAGTGCGTATTCTTCGTAAACAGGGCATATGTGCGTTACTCCATCTCCAGAATCGACAACAACTCCAGATAAAAGTCCCTTAAATATAATATCAATATTATACTATCACACAAATAATCCTTATTATTTACCTGAGCATATAGAGTTAACACAGCCTGAATAGCGACATACGCTCCAGCGAATCCATATTTCTCAAACATAACCTCAATCATCTTTTCTCTATTTTTGGTAGGGTTCATAGGTGGCTCAGTCAAAAGAATCTGTAATTACATTTCATGAATTAAACGATACATAGATTTTATTTGACTTCATATTTTCTCTGAAACACTTACTTTGGTCTCTTTGGGATCTAAATTCATTTTTTTAGGACCGAATGTGTAGTCCCAAACATGGCACATATCATCCCAGTTCCGCACAACACCATTTTCCATTGGATAATTTACTTCTAATAGCGATCTCAAGGCAGATGCTTCATCGCCCACCATAAGATCCTACAGACAAATATTTAGAATTTTCTCCTAACCTCTGCCTCAATAAAAGTTAAGGATAACTGCACAAGATATGACTTTATGGTATTTTTTCTTATTTACTGAAAAGTGCAATGACAATAGGTCTGTCCACATAATTTTTATATTAGTTGAAAAACGTAGGCTTATAGGTGTTACAAACAACAGTGAAGTTAAAAATTTATGGTATTGTTTCTCTCTTTATTATTCGTAGTAGAAATACCCTTAAAAGAACAAAACTAGATAAAGTTCTCTCAGTTAGAGGCAAGCCGTGTGATGTCATGCTCGCTGATTTTTACTTATTGTTCAAATTAAAACAAGTAGTTTAATACGAAATTACCGAACGACATTGTCGTCATAATTGTCACGAGTGAATCTATATTGTAAACAAAGGAATAAGTTACGTTTAACAATACCATAGGTTCACCACATCACCACTAATAATTATCGCATTACCTGCATAGCATTTGCTCTATGTATCTATGGCCCACAAGAACGCATAAACACAAGTGACAAACGCCTGTTTACATCACCAACACCTGCACCTGTATCCACAGAAACAAACCACGCTGAACGGCGTGTAACGTCACGCCAATGATATTGCGTGTTCGGCCACGTGGTTTTGTTTATATTCTACAGAAATTTATTACATTTCAATATGTTTTAATTATTACCCTGTAATACATTTCGAACGAATATAAAATTCATGCAACTTTTCCATTCTAGTGAATGCGTTAACTGTAATGTGTTACATTACAGACTGATTATATTAGCAGCAATTTATGACGGGCACAAAACAAAAGTGTATTAAAATAGTCAAAGTGGCAAAGAAATGGTGTTTTGTACCAGGATGCACAAACACAACAATAAAGACTCCAACTAAGGTATTTGTACACATTCCAAAGCAAATAAGGAGAAAAAATAGGAGAAAATGGTTTGCAAGGATACGGCAAGATATTAAAAGAGTCTCTGCTGTATCTACTTACTTTTTACTGTTGTGAAGATCATTTTACTGCAAGTATATCTGAACCTATGTACCCAGCTATTGTATAATTAAAATATCTAATGCAATTTACATTCTTATAGCGAGAATACGATATGGAAAATTATTTGGAATATAAATTACATAATAATCCTGAATGATACCGCACATTACGTAAATAGCGGGTATGCTCTAAACACCAAGCGAGCCAGCAAGCTTACGACGTCAAGCCAGTGAGCAAGTGTTTGTCTAATTCAAATCGAGCAAGCAATTTCTCGGGTCCCTGCTATATTTTCAATTGACTTTCTTCCCAAATAAACTTCATGTTTTGTTCATCATGGGTTTAAGGGATAATTTTAACTAATTTTAATATATATTTTTTTTGTGGACAGACCTATTAAGGAACAGATTCTAACATCACACTCTTGTTATTGTTCTTTATGCGATGCATAAATTAGCACGGCTTTAATAAAATGTTCCTTATTTACATTTTAAAAGCAGAATATAATCAAGCATCTATTATAAAGGATCACAAAAATAAACCGTTTCAAACTTAAAACCACTTTACTATAAAAATCAATGTTTTCGAAGAATGTTCTTGTCAATATCCTTAATTACTATGAAGCAGAACATTATTGTGTCAAAATAAAGGCCCCATCCCCCTTACTTACAGGAAGAGTGCTTGCAACTCCCTGAAGCATGTAAAAATTAGTGGGCATTACATTACCATTCTAAGGAAAAACTTACAAAAAGTATTTAAACAACAATTATTATGCAAATGCTTATTAGCAGGGTCTAAATGGAAATTTTAAAATATGTTTAAAACATAGTGAAGTAGACTATTCTTGTAAGTGTGGTGCAATAACGGAATCTATATATAAAAACTAGCACTGAAATGGATCATGTAAAATTTAAAATGGATTTAAAAAGTGTTAGTGGTAACACAACAATCAAACACATTCAGTAAAACAGGAAGACACTTACATCTACATGTAAACCCTAAAAAGATAAAAACAGGACATGAATAATATTTTACTTTTGTGGTGACTGCAACAAAGATTACAAGATACTCGATTGTATGAATTCAACTCACCTTAACTTCTATATCACCTATTTTATTTACAGCTCTAATTATCGGTCTTCCAACCATCGAAGGAAATATATGAGCAGGAAAATTGCTACCGGCATATCCGCATTTAACGAACTAAAAGATAAATAGATAAAATTAGCAGGTTATGTATTTGCAGCAATTACTTGTATTGATTTAGTAAATTTACTTACCCCAGTTCCATTATCACACACTATTACTTTTCTACCTTGACTATCCATTTTGATTTATTATTTATTTTAACTAAATAACAAGGATTCTACTTGTGAATCATTCGTTTTTCTTTACCATAACCACACCTCAAGCTGACAGTGACAGAACAAATTGACAGTTTTTCGTTGATAAAATCGTTATCTGCCGTATCTTTTACGCCCATTTTTATTACAGTCAGCGCCCTCTTTAACTGACAATTTGACAATTACCAACAGCCAATATAATGCTGTGTATACAAAATGTAGTTCTTGTTTTTGTAATTTGAGAAGTATTTTAATAACAGATTTGATAAAACCACTAACCGCAAGATAAGCCAAATAAAGTAAGTAGCAAATTAACAAAATTTAATTTTATCAAGATAATATTAGATAAATTAGTTTTGTAAAGACGTAACCTAACACTTTGTAATTTAGAAATTGTATTGTGCTTTAGATGTCATGAATTTCTCTACATCAGAATTTATGCTGGGAAGGCAGAGGGGTCGACAATGGGTACCTCTAATATCTCAGCAGGTGAGTTATATGTAATATTCTGTAAACTTAAAATTATACTCGATTTTCAGTTTCGTCTTCGTCACGTCTATCAAATTATTGGATTCAATCTTTTATCAGAAACAGCAGGTAGCTACTATTTTACTCTTCATCTAACGACAATGTGTGCTCCTTTTTATACAAGTCAACAAATTAACAATCCAAATCCAAAATGGCCAGAATTGGATTTGAGAGACATTGCGAATACCTCTGCTTCATGTGTAGTACTAAGAATATGGCAGCACTGCTCTGAAGGTGCGGATAAAATAATTTTAACATGGGGCGTGCATTTCTCGGGACTAGTGTACATAGGGAATAAAGTAGCAGAGATTCAGCCAGTATATTTTAAGAATAATTCTGTGATATTTTACATGCAGGGAGGGTACTATACTAGTCACCATGTGATTAAAACTGATCTGCAGAAACCTATACCTTTTCTTAGCAATGTAAATCTCATTAATACACTAAACAATAAGGTTATTTATAGACGTATTGCTATAAAGACTCCTCAATGTGAAATTCAGGATAGCTACTCTTTAGACAAACTTAGAAAATTACACTCTTTACAAGTCGAAATTAAAAAGAAGAGCATAGAAGTTCAAAATGTAAGAGACAAAATTAATGTTCAAAATTGTTCAGACTTGAGTGCAGACAGTTTACACAGAGAGTCAAATCCCTCTAGTTCCAGCTGTAACATTAGATACGCTCCACAGTTATTAACAATGAATTCTCTAAATAGGATGTTACAGGTAACATTGCCATTATTTCTGTTCATTTTATGCTTAATTACGTCTTGCAGGAAAAACCTACTAAAGTTCAAAAACAGGAAATGAGCAAAATTAGCAAGGAAATCGAAATAGAGAAATCTCGGACTAGGTTACTGTCGCAAGAAAAAGATAAGAAAAGTGTAATTATCCGACAACTAAAGCAAAAACATTCGGGTATGATAGAAGAGAATGAAGAAAGAAGTAAGCGAATGTGATAGTTAAATTTAATTATCTAATTGTGATATTTCAGATTTTAACTTGATGGAAAACTACCATTTGTTGAGTAGAGAAGGAGAAAGATTAAAGGAATATAAAAGAAGTTTACTGCAGCACCGAGAAGTGTATTCGCTAATATATTTCCAGTTGCAGCAGAGGAGGAGGCGCTTGCTGCAGGAATTACTGTTTATTTATCCCATAGAGAAACACAGTGAGGAGAAGTACACTGTGCACGGGATATATTTACCGAGATCAGATATTCTAGCAGGTAATAAAGTCAATAGATATATTTTTTTATTTACTTAGTAATTTTTCATGTCACTATGAGCATAAAGCGACAATTTAAGAATATTTTATTTTACTGTAAATGTTTTGCCACTTACAGTTTGTTACACGGTTTGTGTACAACACTGAACCTAGCATCAGAAAAAAAAAATATATATTTTCATTGTGTTGATACACCTAATATTTTGCATCAATTCATTATTAATTTCTCAATAAATCCCAACAAAATATGGAATTACATAGGTGTCCCGAAATTAGAGGACAATATTTCACCAGTGTTCTGTATCGAAAAAAAAACTTTTTCTTCATATAAACGTGGGTCTAGAGAAGGGTGAAATTTACTATAACTTTTTTGTGTCTACTTTATAAAAATTCATTTGCATTTTCTATAGGTGTTGTGAATCTTTAGTTGTGTTTTATATATAAAATATTTCAAAGAATGTCTCATGCAAAAAAATATGAAGCAAAAATTTTACAGAATTTTAAAGCCGAGTCTAGATATAATAAATTTAGTCGATATAGTCACTAAAACATAATAACAAAATTGCTATAGAAAATATCATGAATTGAAAAGAAAACAATTAGATTTATAATCATTATTTTAACCATTTAATTGTTATATATTTGTAATAATAAAGTTTATAAGATAACTTAATTTTATGACAGTATAATATTGCAGAGTATATTTTGACGAATATTGTTGTTCACTATTTATTTATTGATATAATCATCAGCCTGCTACATTTCTTCGACAATATTATCTTATCATTTACGAGCAGAGGTTCATTCATATCAATTGCAAAATTATGTAATACTACTGTTGCTACAATCGTAATTTTAACTAAATCACTTGAAGTCCACATTTCCAAAAACTATGTTTTTAATTTTAATGTAACACATATTATATCGACATCATCAATTGTAAATATATTCAATACATATTAAAATTAATTTTTCGCATCAAAAATTTAAATTTTTAAGATTAAATTTGACGTTAAAACTTTTTTTAAAATTGGGTAGGTAGAAAATCTATCATTTAAATTATAGGAGGTTGAATAGGTAATAGATGGTTACATTTTATTGGTAATACACTTTCTTGTAATTATCATGTTTTTCACAGCTGTGACAGAGAATATTTTTCTACGACGTTAAACCATGTAACATTATTTTTAGACGGTTTTTACTCGAAAATGGAGCATTCTATCATCGAACTGAGTACCTAAGAGTTAAATCAATTATCAAATTTCAAATTTATCTCCTGGTTTCCAAGTTATTTAGAAAACATGAGAGTGGTCTTTTTAAGAGACTATAACTTCTTTAGGAAGAAAATACCTCTTACTAAATTTATTAAATTTTTTTTTAAAAAAGGTAACTAAATAGAGGTAATTTTAGTTAAATATGTAGGTAATAGTTTCATATACAAGGAATATTGGGAAATTGTTATAGACAACTTGTTTTTAATTAATTCTTTACAGATTGTTCTGATACTGGATTATCGGTGGCATTAGGGTACATAACACACATGCTGATAATGTGTTCGACATTCCTTCAAGTCCCTCTGAGGTATCCTTTGACACATTATGGCTCCCGATCCTTTATCACGGACAATGTTTCACCTTTGCTGCCGGAGAAAGAAAGAGAGTGAGTAATTTATACAGAAAACAATATTTTATAGAGGGTGTAATTTTGAATGGATGTCGGATTTCTGTGTACTTTGAATGTCGACCGTTTGTGACTGTTTATTTGCGAAAAATATTAATAGAAACATTTTGAAGTATGTTTGTACGTTTCAAGTCAATCTGTCAAACATTCCTTTCCATTTGATTATTTTGGATGTTTTTCTGATTTAACACTTGTTATATTTTATGCACCTATACTCTATTAAAAATTATAAAGGGTTGGATCTTAAAAAAATAAATATTTTTATTTTTTTGTTGTATTAAAAAATAAATAGGATGTTTATGCTCTATACTAATAGTTTATTTTCTTTGCAGTCGATACTTTTCAATTCTCTGCATATTTGTCAACTGTAACAACCTCCTACTGAATATTCATGTTATATAAAACTTTTCTCAATGTGTCCTTGCCCATTTTAGGAAATATTTTGGTTTCTCCAATAACTCACATTACGTATTCCAATGTAGGTAATTCATTTTTAAAGAAAAACTGATCGCTATTATTTTTTTCTTTTTTCATTCACTAGCCACTTGTTTTTGGGTTCTATACTTTTCCATACGTTTTTCTTCTTTCAAAATTTCGTAAATGCTTGATTTTGAAACATCTGTGCTTCATCTTTTGGACAGGTGTGTAAAAGAACCTATTAACCAAATATAAAATGTATCTTCCTAGAATCTAACAATGCAAGAAAACGATAGTCAAACACAAACTATCTAGATAAAAATAAACAATACACCTTTGTAATTCTGTTTACAGTGGTGCCACTTTTCTTAACAATAAAAGTGTCTTTATTATTTTATTGTAGGTTATACAATAAAATAGCAAATTAAACATGAAATTTGTGTTTGGTATTATTACGCTTTAAACGAAATAACCAATAAAATTAAGACATTTTTCCAATTATTAATATATTTCAGAACTAGGTATGAAAACTGTTTGCAGGGTCATTCAATTTTTTGTAATTTTTAAATGGTGTATAGCATCAACAATTACACAGGTTCACATTATTTGATCGTACAAAGCATATTCTAAATCATTTTTGTGTGTGAATCCGAATCCTACCTCAGAATTGTTCCATCACATCAGGTTTTTGAAACATTCTTTCCTAAAAGTGCAAGAAACATATTTTTTTTCTATATTAGAGGTTACTTTATGACAAAAGGTCCAATTTTGTCTGGAAAGTAAGGATTACATCTTAAAGTACTCTTCTCGTTCAAAGTCAAATTGAGTTTGCGCGAACATCTTTTGAGATTCATTAAAATTTATTAGTTTTGCTTTTTATCGATATACCGGAAAATAATAATAATAATAATCATTTATTAGCCCAACAGAAATACAAATTTCCAATTACAGAGCTAAATTACACATTTTATAAATCTAGAAAAAAATATATAAATAAATATGTTGAATTAATAACACCTAAGAATAGTAGTGTGTATATACAATACCATAGACCCATAACTTAATACACGAATGTTTACATATACTTAATGGCAAATGTACAAATCCATAAAAATAGACATAGCCTCAAATAAAAACAAAAGAGGTTAAAGCGACATAAACTAACAGCACAATGCAGTATGTAAAACAATATAGTTAATTGTTAGCATGGTTACTAACACATGTATGCAGCGTCTTTAGAAAACAATCATTTATATCACAACCATCACAGATTACATTAAATGTCTTACACATAACATATATAGGGGACTTTAATAACAAATTAGTGTTAGCCCTTGGCAAGTAAAAAGTAACATGATTTCTCACTGCATTACGAGGAATTAGGAAATTAAGTTGGGCAAGCAAGTTTGAACAATCTATTCTATTTCCAACTAAATTGTAAAGAAACTTCACTGACTGATATAGTCTGCGAGTTTCTAATGCCTCAACGTTAAACATGTGCAATAGAATTCTGTGATTAAAACCTTGTTCGGGGTAAGTACCAACTGATTTAAATTCTAAATATTTTAGAAACCTTCTTTGTACCCCTTCGAGACAATCGGAGTTAGTTTGATAATAAGGGTTCCAGACCAGTGAACAATACTCGAGCTTAGATCTAACATATGCAAAGAATAAAGTTTTTAGAGCTCGAATATTAGTAAATGTTTGGCAGTTGCGAACTATAAGACCCATCATTTTCCTAGCCTGTGTTTGTATCAGAATAATATGTCAACAAAACTCAATTGACAATCAAAAAGAACTCCAAGGTCTTTAATTTTTTCATCATATTGCAAAGTTTTGTCACTTATTTTACACTCATACTTTACATAATGCAACTTCCTAGTGTAAGTGACCACTTTACATTTAGCTACATTTAAATGCAACCGATTTTCTTCAGACCATTTATAAATATTATTAAGATCATCCTGCAAATTAGAACAGTCCAAAGTATCGTGAACTTCCTTGAAGATTTTCATATTGTCCGCAAAAATTAAATGTTCGCACTTTAAGACAGAGCAGATATCATTAATAAACATTAAGAATAACAGCGGTCCCAGATTGGATCCCTGAGGAACTCCTGAACTTGCGAAATGCTGTTGAGATTTAAATCCATTGAATGCAACGAAGTAGGTTCTGTTGTTTATATAGGAGGAAAATAGCTTCATTAAAAGAGGACCAAAGCCAAATAACCAAACTGACTGTTTTCCGTGGATAAAGGTATATTAGATATGTATGTTGCGAATCCGAGATCGCTTATCGACACTCCTTTTCAAAGTAATTGATGGGTTATTACAATCAGTGTTCGCAGCACTTAGGGTGGTTTTTTGACAGTTCTTTTCTGGATAGTTGGATTTATGAGTTTTGGGGTTTATTGATTTTGGGATTTATAGTTTTGGAGTTTATGGGTTTTGGGATTTATGGGTTTAAGGGTTTTGATGTTTCTGAAATTTTGAGTTTATGGGTTTTGATGGTGGATGTAATGTATGGAATTGAGACCTGACGTAATGGGGCAATTCTGAGGTCAGATTCGGAATTAATACTTTGGAGACATAAATGCGTATCTGTGTGATATAAAAAACTCTAAATTTTGTAAACCTGTGTTATGGTTAGTGAATAATATATATATAATATTTTTTTAGTTTCCCACTTTACACCAGAGGAAAGGACAAAGCTCAGTTCACCTATGCGGTGTATCTGTTAAATAAGAACCTTGCTCAGTTGCGGTGGCTGTTCTACATGAACACCAGCGATTTAAAGTCCACGCTACCTAACCTCTTAAATTTCCTGCAGGGGCAAAAAGAGTTTCGTTTCGAATCTCTTGCTCCGTTGAACATCTCGTTAGGCTCAAAGCACGATCATCCGAGAGACCAAAAGCAGCCGTCGCCTGCATTGCCTCCCCAAGTAGCAGTTAGTGAAAAATATGTTAGTTTACATAGCTTTGGTTCAAATTCCAATATATCCGATCCTATTTTAGACTGTATAAGGCATGAGAATCAAATTCAGAGGTCAAGTAGTCCGACGCGAAAACCTAGTAGAAAACCAGTTAGTAAACCGTGTAGAAATAGTGAGTGTGGTAGGGGGTTAAGCGAGATTCTTGCTATACCAGAAGCATTTCTTAATAAACAGATCAGTTCGGATTCATTTAGGAACTACATAGCGTCCGAGAAGTACAGTTCTGATGTTTCCAAGGATGGCAACTGTTGTGGTAAGTTGCTACGGGTTTAATTATTTTTTTTATGCCATTATTATATAGAGTGTCCAGAAATGATGAGCAAAAAATTCAGGGGATAATTCTAGACCGAAAATAAATGCTACCTCTTTCTATAATATTTTTTTCAAAACTGATTATTAACGGAGTTCCAGGGTGTTAAAGTTAAAATATTATTTTCTATATTTGTAAATAAATAATTTCTTAAGAAATCCAAATATTTACATAAAATTTGTAAATCGGGGGTTTTTGCGGACTAGAAATTCAAATATGTTTCTAATTTTGACGTCACTAGTAGGGAGTGCCACTTGTGGCACACCATGTTTCTTTTAAATAACAGAACTATTTTTCATCTTAATGTATCCTTCTAGCTATTGAAACAATCGATGCTCCTACCTGTTTTATTTGAAAAAGGTATACATTGCTGAAGTCGGTAAGTGTAACCATTTTTGAAATAATCCTATTTGAAATGCTCAGTGCACCGAGTAAAAACTGTTTTGGTTTCGGGTAAAGTGCCTTTTCTGCTGAAAATGCAGCAAAATGTTACTTGAAAAAGTTGTTCAGAATTGTAAATTATGGAGACGTACAAAATTTCAAGAAGATCGGCGAGGTTTGATGAAACCATTTTTCAACAAAGCACAGATTTTTTTTTAATTTTGCATATCTCCATGATTTACCGTTCTAAACAACTTTTTCAAGTAACATTTTGCTGTATTTTCAGTAGAAAAGGCACTTTAACTGAAACGATAACAGTTTTCATTCGGTGCAATGAATATTTCAAATAAGTTTATTTCTGTTACTCGTAACGACTTCAATAAGGTATACCTTTTTCAGATATAACAGATGGGAGAATCGATTGTTTCTATACTCAGATGGATACACTAAGCAGCAAAACAGTTCTGTCATTTAAAAGAAACATGATGTGCCATAAGTGGCGCCCTCTACTAGTGACGTCAAAATTAGAAACATATTTGAATTTCTCGTTTGCAAAAACTTCCAATTTACAAAATTTATGTAAATATTTGGATTTCTTAAGAAGTTATTTACAAATTTCGAAAATAAAATTTTAACTTAGAGAGGTAGCATTTATTTTCGGTCTAGAATTATCCCCTGAATTTTTTGCTCATCATTTCCGGACACCCTGTATAGTTTAGATGTAAGTTATATAATAAGTAAATAAATTAGGTAAAAATAATAGGTAGGAGCTAAATATACAGCCATTTTTATTGTATCTGATTTTGTCCTCTAGGTTTATTACTTTGTATTTTGTCGTCGATAACGCTTTTTGCATGGAGATCACTTTTCTTGCTTTTCCGAAGACGAGAATTTTTTTTATTTTTTTAGCAGAAGTGTTTGATGTGTGTTATCATCTTCATCATTTTGTCTCCTTTATTTTCATCCCATTTGATCTCATTTAATTTAAATTCTTCACATTTAATCTAACTTTATCTTATCTAATCTGATCCATCTATTTTCATCTCATCTAAACTCACCACATTTCATTTTATCATATATGATCTAACCACGTCTCATCTAATCTAATCTTGTCTGATCTAATCTTATTCCGTCACATCTAATCTCATTTTATCTACGAGTAATCTCATCTAATTTTGTCATCTCTTTTAAAGTCATCTTTCGTCTAATTACTTCTCATCGAATATCATCTCATATCATTTATCACATATCCCATTCCATCACATCAATCCATTTTCATTTCATCTAAACTTATCACATATAATCTCGTCTCATCTAATCAAACTACATCTCATCTAATATCATCTCATCTAATCTTGTCTTGTCTAATCTCATTCCATCATATCTAATCTCAGCTCATCTATGAGTAATATCACCTAATTTTGTCCCATCTAATCCCATCTAGTCTCATCTAAATTTGTCTTATCTCAACTAATTTCATTTTATTTAAACTCATCACCCATCTAATTACTTCTCATCGAATATCATCTCATCTATGATTAATCGCACTTCATTTCATCTAATCTCATCTTATGTAATATCTTCTCATCTAATACTATCACATCTAAACTCATCTAATTTAATCCCATCTCGTCTAAACTCATATCTCACCTAATCTCGTCTCATCTAATATCATATCATCCAAGCTGATTTCACCTTATCTAAT
The DNA here is from genome assembly GCA_037114965.1 of Monochamus alternatus. NCBI lineage: Eukaryota > Metazoa > Arthropoda > Insecta > Coleoptera > Cerambycidae > Monochamus > Monochamus alternatus. The sequence goes on along the minus strand of CM073426.1, from coordinate 142,768,556 downwards.
TTAGACTCATCTAAACTCATCTGATCTCATCTAAACTCATCTATCGTCTAACCTTGTTACATCCCATTCAACTTTATTTCAGCTTAATCTTATTGTCTCTCATTTCTCTTCTGGCATTTGTTATTGTATCTCTCCATGTCACAAGATTTGTTCTTCAAGACAAGATCACACTTTATGACCACAGTAATCTGAATCCAAAATTTGTCTCTTTCTCTCTTAATGAGGTAAAATTTGAATGTATTCCTTTGCTGGCAAAATAGTGGTATCTGCTAATTCTTGGTTTGAATATGGCATTTGGTTAGAAGTTGCAAGAGGTACAGTCTTCAAATTGAAGTAAAATTTGCATGACTTCGTAGGACTTTCCAAGTAGTTTAATTTTATCAAATGCTTTATTATTCATATTCTCTCATTAGCGTCACATATTATATTTATTATTATTTCAGAAGGCAGTGTTACGACAGAGAATTCAATTAGTTTGATAAAAATAACAAACGGGAAGGAAATAGATAGTTACGACGAAAACTTAGGTGGAATTAACGAAATGTTAATCCGCGAAGAGTCCATCGAACAAGGAACCGACCCATTGGATCCTACCACAAATCTTTCTGCCGTTATAACGAAGTCGATAAATATTCAGACAAACAGTCACTCAGACAAGATTAAAATCAACGATTTCGGCTTGACACAGAACAAGAGAATAAGTAGGTCGGCAGGGTCGTATACCGACGACGAATCCAATTTAGTTCTGAGGACAACTTTTGAAATAGGTTCAGAGCCACAGTTGAATATTTCGAACGATTTGAACCCGAATAGCGAAGAAAATGAACCGATTGCGTTGCCAAAGTGTCTGCAGGAAGGGCAGCAGGAGTTTTTAGAGAAATGGCTAACGACGACACCTACTTTTATAAGTTCCGATGAGAACTTGTATCCCGACGAGTATTTGGGGACTTCATCGGGCACAGTGTCCCAGAACAGCCCTCTCATGGCCAGAACTGATGCTTTGCTTAGTACCAAGTCGTTTAATTTGGTGAAACCGAAGCCGTAGAAACATTTATGTATGTAATAATATTAATCGTACTACACTAATTATTTCGTTATGAATGTATAGTTGACTGTCATAAAATGTACAGTATAATTTTTTTATCTTATATTTCTGATAAAATTTATGGAAATATTTTTTGCCCATGCCCGATGCATGTAGGGATGTAATTGGAAATATTGTTTGTTGATTTTATTATTATGTAATTTTATTTTATATGTTACAGTAAAAATTAATAAACTAGAAATATGATTAATTCCAAAAGTTTGTTATACGAGATGTCTCCGAAAAACAGCAATATTAAATTTCTTGACGGAAATATAGTTTTTGAAACCTTTAAACAAATTTTATTTAAGAAACCATCCAACTACTTTTGCTCATAAAACTGTTAAAAAATATGTTTAAAATATATACAGGGTGCCTGTAAAAGGTCTGTATACAACATTGTGGATATGTACGACAAAGAAATTGGAAAAAAGAGAATCTGGAAATTCCGACTCGGTGCAACGCAGCATATTTGCCGCAAATGATTATTCAGGTCATGTTTACAATTCCGGTTTATTGAATTTATCTATAAGACAAATCAGGATGAGAAGAACTCAATTTTCCACACACTTGACACATCATTTTATTAACAATTTGATAAAAAAAACAGCAAGAAACCAGAAGAAACACAAATTCTGACTAACAGCAACACTGTACACTGAAACTTACTATGTGTAGTGGCGGGACGGGTATATCAATGAATACGTGCCTAGAACAATAAGCAGCATTGCCACTCTACATTTTCTTAGTATGGAATGGTAAAGAATTATATTTCATAAATCATATATTGCTTTAGTGCAAAGAAGTGTTTTAGATTATAACTGCAAATATATTACCATGTGATATTTTTGCTAGAATTTATTAATTAATTTAAGCCAAGCACTGATGTAAATCAGCAAATTGCTGTAGAAATGAAAATGTGGCTACTGTTGAAACTAGACAATTTTTTTTCACTTTTTTCTATAACTTCTTAAATAATTATTGTAATATTTGCACAAAATTTTAGTTTTTGGAAGAGAAATTTAGATTTATTCATTGCAAAAAATAGTTAATTACCTCCTCGAATCATGTACAATCTATTGCAATAATAATGGCACTCCCTCAAATCAATGTTTGAACTACTGGAGTTCTGTGTAGAAATCTCTTTTAGGGGATGGAGCAACTAGCGCTGAAAGTAGATTCCATTATAAATATGTCAACAGTTCAAAATAAATAACCAAATCCATTTTAAAGACTGCCATCACTATTGCAATAGATTGTACATTATTCGAAAAGGTAATTAACCATTTTGACAATTTTGAAGAAAATTTTAGAGCTAATGAAAAAATCTGCAATCGGCAGTACGATGTTTGTACTCGGGTATATTTGTGTAGGCATTGCAGGCAATAGATTTCTGGACCTGTATTTCAGTCATTCTGTTTATATATCCAGAATAGTGAACATAAAATCATTCATTTCTATTGTATTATGAATTATAATGAGAACTTTTATTAAAAACTTGTTACATTATTATGAAGTTCTTTTTGATATCTTTGATAAATGAGTTTGGTATTTGCTACGAAATCATCTACAGAAAATAAATTAAAACTTAAATTGTTGTGATTTATTCAAAATTAAAGTCATATTAAATGTATAAGTACACAACGTGAAGTTTTTATTATACAAGGTATTACTAAAATGTAGTGCCAAATAGTCACAGAAAATAGAAAGTGTAATATTATATTAAGCAAAATGTTGAATATATCTAAATAGCTCGTTAAAAATGTTAAAGAACAATAATTATGCACTGCAATTTTTTTTAATAAAATGTGTGCAAATTTTTCCTATAATATTTCAAATTTGTTATTTTCTGGGAATATTGGTCATTTGTACAACAAAAAAAAAAGAAAACATCAAATTTTATATACATTTCGGGTTCCTTATTTACCCGTCATCAGAAAAAAACAAATTTTTAACGAAGACAATACAAAATTTTATAAATATCAACAGGTTTTCATTTTTAAACAAATAACTCACAAATTGTATATAAAATAATTTTTCACAACAATTACTCAAAAATAATAATTTTTATGTACAAATTGACCAATATTCGCAGTAAATAACATATTTCAAATTATCCATGGCATTTTTGTTAAAATAATATATTTGAGGTGCTTTTATTTGATATTAATTTTGTTGTGATCGATCGTTATCAAGAAAATTTGTGATGGTATACATTTTTACAAGTACTTTGGTACAGATTTTCAGAATCTGAATCGTTTCCAAATTTGACTGATTGTTTATCCCTTACAATAAGCAATAATACTGAAAATGCAATTTTTAAAGCTTTAGAAGGGAGCCTATAAAGCCACTTTTATCTGAGAAGAAATATATTTTAAGTTTTTTGTTTTTTATTGTGATCTATTTATTGAAATTTGATTTTGAAAATATATGTCGTCGAAAAAAAAAAGAAATATTTAATCTATTATTTCTATTTATTGATAACAAATAAAATAATACGTTTTTTGTGTTGTCTTTCGTAAAACTTATTACATTATTAAAAGTCATTTAATTAAGAAACTGTTTTTGCAGTGTACTTTGTCTCTGTAATTATTATTTCATGAAACATTTTGCTTAAAACGATATTTCCTATCTCCTGCTTTATTTTAGCATATTTTATACAAGACAAAATAATCACAAAAAAATATTTAATTATTTTTTAACACTTTTTCCGCTAAGTTTCTTTTGAGGGAACTTTGTTTTCTTCTCCTTATTTTTCTGCTGAGTTGTCTGCAATGTCGTATTCCGATCAGTTGCTGTGTTAGAAGTTGTTATGACAAAAATATTTGGATCAATTTTATTCATATCGTCCGGATTGTACTTCGGATATTCCACTAAGTTTCTGTCTTCGTTTAAGACACCTGGAGCTATTAGCTGAAATATTTCTTTGCTCCATTCTGGTAAACCTTCTCTAGAAACGATATATTGCCAACACGGTATTCCCAGATGCGCTAAGCACATGCGAAAGTAAGTGGTAAAGTCTTCGGCTAAGTAACTAAAAGACATGGGACTGCTGTAGAGCCAAATGCTAGGTATGCAATAGGAATTTACGTAAACCAAAACGACTTTAGCGTAGTTGTCTACAGCGGCTAGCTCAAAGATTTTGCTTTCTCTAGATAAAACTAATACATAGTTCTTGCCGTACTGTTCGATCTGAGCTATATTTTTGGTTTCGTATCCATATATTCTTTCTATTTCGTTAAGGCCATTTATTTTGATGCTTCCTTCTCGTATTAAAGTGTCTGCGTTTTCCGTTGAATTATAATCATATGAGAATTCGTAAGTATATAAAAACCCGTTAGTAGACGAATAAAATGCCCTTAAATCCTCTGGTAAGATTACGGAGTTGTTGTGCTCCCAAGCTCGTATATCAATTTGCCTCACACCTGGAAACCTTTTTAATGAAATATTTGAGATGCAAGGAGATTTTTCCAACACTTTTGAAAGTCCTAGAAGTAAGTTTTCGTAAAACGAATCCTCTGAAACTTTGTCCACTACAAATCCCATTTTTCTGAAAAAGGGGAATTTTGCTGTAGTTGTACCACTCTTTAATGGCAATGTTGTCATTTTTATTTACTTTTTTTTTATTAGAAACGAGAAATTTTAGCGCGCAAAAAATTGTGTCATTTGATAGACATTGTCAGAAATGTGTTAAAATTTTCAAATTTCAATCACAGGATCACCTATTCCATGTTTCGTGAGTAGTTCAAATGAACAGTGTCACTTTTGATCTATGATCAATTAAAAAATACTGAACTAACTTCATTTTCTTTGTTAAATAGAATAGGTGTGAATATCTATCTTGATTTTTATCCTCTATTAAATCATAGTTATTTGTAAGTACTATTATTGTGTGGTATATACCTAAAATAGCTGTTATATTACACTTAAAATAATACTGGGTCTCCCGAAGTTGTGCTCTGAAGCTCGTATATCAAACCAAACTTTAACATGTGCTAGAACTTGTTAAAATAAGAAAATAACTTCATATAAATATAGGTCGGTAAATGCTTAGTTTCCGAGGTACAGGGCATCAAAAAATTTTGACAATTAAAAAATATATTTTTTTATTAATGGCCTTAATTGTAAAGATAAAAATG